>OU342830.1:4039268-9039268 GCA_910591585.2 Nysson spinosus | reverse complement strand
CTTGTGCTCTTTAAATTCGACTACACTTGATATATATTTTTAAACAATGCAAATTTATTATTAGCCAAACGAACAAATTGCGACGAGTGATTCTCTGGATCTAAAATTTTTAATGACTATTATCAAAACCAAAGCGCAAGTTAACCGGAAGTTAAACATGATGAAAGAGTAAAGAACATGGACGTGAATTATTAATCTTATCTAAAATGGCCACCATAAATCAATCCTATCTTAAACGGTTCTTTTACCGTTTCGCAATCACTGTTAAGCTAACAATCCCCGTATTATTTATTCCACCGATGTTTTTGATTATCTTGCAAAGTTCTCTCGAAAAGAGTAAGGAACTCGCGAATTTGCATTCTGCGAAGATAAGGAAGTCGCAAACGGGAAGTAAACGGGTGGCAAGGACCGACGGATTCCATCGAAGCAACACATTCAGCTAAACTATTTCCAAGAGGGATACTATCGAACTGATTTACCATAACAGTGTTGCTATTGTCCAATTTTTTATTTTACGAATAGATGATGTATAAAAAAATCTTTTCAAATCATACGACGACGATAATATAATTCAAATGGTGTTAATTATCAAAAATATATTTTTCACGTTTAATCGATACATTTCTATAACAAATAAAACAGCTTTGGATTAATTTACAGATATGGAATAATATATATGTATAGACGTTTTTATTCGTTTATAATGTGGTATGCAACTTTATGTTTTAAATATTTAGCAACACATGGAATAAAAATGGAGAAAGAAGGAAGAGAAAGATGTGGAGGAAGAAGGGAATGGAAGTATAGAAAATTCAAACTAAAAAAGAATATTATTAATGATTAAAGATAAATTTATATATTTACCAAAACAATGAATAAGTATGGAGAAGAAAGAAGACGACGAAGAAAAGAAGGAAGAAGAGAATAGAAATATAGAAAATTAAGGCCAGAAGAAGAGATATTACTAATGATTAGAGATATATGATGGCGGAGGCAGTACGTCATTGCGATTAAAAACAGGATTAGCCGATGGTACCACCTGAACAGGAATATTCCGAGGTTTCGTAGTGTACACTATGAAAGGGAACAGGTTCACGAGCCGAGGGTTACCAGTCATCCATCGTATCCTTCGTCCTGCCAACCGACCAGAATAACTTTCGTGCATCCTAGCGCTTACATTAATCATCGAACGACCACGAAAAAACTTACGGAATACTTCCACTGAATTCTTAGTATTTTTTTCAGCAACACAGGTACATTAATGGATAAATGTCGAATGAAACTATCCCCAAACGAGATTTTCGATTTCTATTCAAGTGACTAAGAAAATGAACATTTTTTGATAAGTTTTACATTAAACTTATTTTAGCGTATATTTTATATCAATTTTAAAAATGATGTCTCGTATGTCTTCAATTAATTCAAAAACTTATGTTTTACGTCAACATTTAAATGAATCATGAGACATTAAGTATCTTCTGATTAAGTGACAAGGTTTCTTAACTAATCAAGAAGAATTAAATAATTCATTAATACATTTAATACAACTTGTGATAAGGAGTGTGAGCGTGTTATTAAAAATATATACATATGTATAAAAATTGCTGACTCAAACAGAAATAATAATCACGTACTTTATTCCTTTTCTACGTAAATAATTCTTTAAACTGTTCAGGTAAAAGAAATTCTTGTAATTCGAATAAATCATATATAATTTTATTTATAATTAGATATACACAAAAGATATTTGATAAAAGAATTGGCCCTTACGCCACTGTGATGATAAGCACCGAGTAAATCAAACGAAGTGCTGCCACCTGATCAGGTAAAAAACCGAGATGAGCAACAGGTACAAAAGCAGTGATTATGAATTTATTTCCAGAAAACATTATGTGTTAATGTTAGGAAATTGATTTATCAATTGAAAATAAATTCTTGCGGGTTTTAAATGAAAATCGTACAGCAACCCGTTAACATTTGATTACGCGATTTTCAGGAAAATACAATCAGTTGATAGTGTACCAGTAAAACCTGAATCATAAAGGTAGGAGAACTCATCTCGGAGTCATACTTTTTTTTAGTACATCATTAAGAACAGAGATTAGAATATTTCCTAAAAATTGATGCGTGATTAATAAAGCAACTGGACATCTTTTATTAATAATAAAAAATATAGTTTATCTTCAATACATTTAAAGTAGAATGGATATCATAATCTATAAATATGTAGTTTACGGGTAAATAATTTGTATAAATATCACCGAAGCTTAACACAAAACATCTACCACTAGATTTGAATCAAAGTAATCATTATGTCATTATAGTAATAAAAATCAAGAAACGTACTAATAAAATGAGACGATTAAATTTTGAAATTCTTTATTTCGGAATTACAAACGGTTAACAAATGAGATGTTAATTACATTAAACTTATTTTACGATATCAATGTCAAAAGATCTTATACCTTTTATATCTCATATATTTTATATTAAATTAAAACATTATGTCTTATACATTTTGTACAATCTAAACATATCTTATCGATTATATCTTATATTAATCTATCTTATAACACATTCCACCCTCACAAAGGAAAAATAATTCCATATCGACCATCCACATTCACGAAATCTCTAATATCTTCAAAATTCCATTTATACACAAATTTCCAGATAATATTTCCAATGAACTCATATCCCGAAATTACCGGAATTAATCAGTCCCAAAAGGCCCGTAATAAAAAACGAGGCTGTTACGCCAGTGGAAGGATAAACACCTGAATGAAACGAGTCAAACGAGGTGCTGCCACCTGAACAGGTAAATTTACAGGTGAACAGTCTGTGGCCGTACGACGTGAAGAGGAGCAGGTCCGAGAGTTGAGGGCCCACTCGGGGTATTACTCCCACTTTATCTGCCATAGGATTGGTGGAAGGGGCAGTGCTAGCCGGAGTCCTTTGGCCGAAGCAAGCAGCATACACGGGGGCCTCAAAGTCAACTTCCATCGCAAGGGAAGCTTGCGTCTCGTGCTCGTCGCCGGCGTCTCGTTTCGTCCCTTCGCCGATTTCCCGCGTTTCTTTTCAGTAGTCTTTTGTCGTTCTTGGAAACAAATTCGTGATTCGCGAGTGATACGTGTCCCAGAGGTTAAAGACGTTCTTGGATCCTTGGAGATTTACGGAGATCCTACTATCAGTGACAATTGATACCTGTGTTTTATCGGTGGACGAAGAGCCATGGGGATCTAGGAACGCCGGTGAGGGTAAGTTTCGTTAGAATTTGATTCTCTCGCATTCTTTAATATGGACGATGAATTTATGGGCGCCAGGTGGTATTAATATTCAGATCTGAACGTGTCATGAGCATTTTCTATGTTGCATTTGTTTATCGAATGTAATTATTATTGGAAATGGTGGGGAATGAAATGTAAGGATGTTAGGAATTTATATAAGTTTCGACGTTTAACGGAAGCTGTTTGACGTTATTTACGTTAATTTATGGTGTGAATTTTGAGATGTAAGAGTGTGAAGCGGATTCTAATTATTGCGTTTATTTATTTCTTTTGGTTATTATTGCTTGCGCATATCATATTATACATAATTTGTCCGAATATAATTGCAAATGATGAGAAACGGACAGTAACGTCACTAAAATTTGGGGTTCTTTATAACAGATACATTGATGAATCAAATTCCTCTCGGTTTTATAATTTGACATTTTACTAACTCGTCAACTATTAGTTACACAATATATTTATTTGGATACAAGCTGCTTCGTCCAACATTCAAAGAAGTCTAAAATAAGTGCTAGCTATAAATCTTATTTTAATAAAATTAATGAATTATACCAATCTGGTGCGTGGTACACTACTTTTATATACTACTATTTCTTATCGTATTCCAATTACCCTCCACTACAATGTTATATTTTTTATATGCGCCCATCTTTATTATCTTTTTTCACTTCCTTCAACATCTAACTTAACATCCCGCTGGAAATAATTGCTCCGTTAACCCTTAATTCGATTAAGTTTCTTGGTGCTCTCGCGGTGGCTCACCAACAAAGAAAGGTACTTAGGAAGATCACTGACCGGTGATTCGAATGCGTGGTGTAGAGATAAACCTACGGTCTTCGGTGTGTTCGCTGCTCTTTACTCGTTCGGGACTAAATAAACATGTAAAGTACATTAAAACACCTGTTATCCTTCTAAAAAGTGTCGCGTCTGCCGACGTCGGAGGAAACCCTACAAATCATGCTCGAAATAAAACAAGTGTTCCCACGTGTTTTTCAAAGAATTTCGAACTTTCATCCCATCCTCTTTTCTTGCTCAAAACACTTGTTTCAGTGGTAGGAGTTTAATGCTTTAATACTGGAAATACTTATTTCTTCGTTTTTTCGAATATATAAAACAGAATTATATTAAATAGATATAATTTTAATGGTTCAATGGTTCTGTGAAATAAATTAAATATTTTATACCACAGACATTTATTAATAATAGGTATAATGGAATTACTTTAAATTGATATATTCCGAATATTTCGGACTTATCGTATTATTTTAAATGATATGTAAATATGGTTTTTAAATGATCTACATGGACAGAGGACATATTTATATGCAAACGGCGTTAAAGTAATTGTAATGATCTCTAACGAAAGATTATGAAAGCTATGGAAAATAAACGGTCACAGGCCAATCTTTCGGAATTCTGTTTCAAAATCAAAGAAGGGATAATTAATTCTGCGTCCGTCCCTTTCTTCCGGGTCAATGAAATGGCTTTCGACATTGCATATTAAATACCAATGTAATCTGCTACTAATGCACACATCCAAAATACCAAACTAAAAAATTTATAAATTATTAATAAAATTCTAATACCAGAAACAAACAATCTCGTATTCTTCAAATACAATCTTGTTTCACCCACTTCAACGCATCATAGAAAACAGATTCTTCCAAAGCGACATAATTGTAAGATGATCCGGAACTCAAGTCGAGCCCGAAGGATGAATATAATTTTCATATTCACATCTACGATTTACTATTCCCGCGACTAATATTTCATAACAATTATTCATAAAATTCCAATAAAAAATTCCACTAATATCACAAGCAACAAAAATCTCCAGTTCTGAAAATCCCTTCTTATTTTACCTTCCAAAGCAACACAATACTTCAAAGCACCATAGAAAATATATTCTTTGAAAACGACATAGATACTCTAAGATGATCCAGAACTGATGTCGAGCCCGAAGGGTGAATATAATTTTCATATTCTCAGCTATGATTTACTATTCGGATGACTAATAGGGCAGTGCCGTCTGTGTTGCATTAAAATCTGATATAGAGTGTCGGGATTTGGCGGTGGGTTCGTTTTGTGGCTTCGGGAAGGAGTCGAGTAGGATAGGTACAATCGGAGGATCGGTTGGGGCATTTGAAATTGTGATTCCAGGCGTGTCCGAGGAGGGAAGGTTAGGGCGAAGCAGAGGAGAAACGAACGGATGGACGAGCGGACGGACGGACGTACGTACGTGTACCTTCGTAGAGATCGAATCGTGGTACGCTAATGCCACGAACGAATCTACCTATACGTGGGTGGGTGTATATCCATGAAGGAATCTTAAGTGTCCTTAAGTATCCTGAGGCTTCTTGTGCCATGAAAGGATTCCCGGGGGATCGTGTCATGTTTGACTCTCTATCTCCTGCCTTTGCCCTTGCCTTACATTAATTAAAACTATCTTACCTTCTACTGACTTGCTACCGACTGTTAAGCATATTTTCCGGAGTTCTGTTTATTTATTTATTTTGGTTAGCGGTATACAATATCTTTCAGTTGGCAGTGATAGGTGATGGGATTTATATGCAATTACTGTTTTATCGTTATTTTATTAGGGATGATTATGCTTGTTAGTTTAATGAGAGAAATATCGGACGTAGAAAATTCTTATTTTTCGTCATATAAATAATCTCAGATTATAATAATTCAAGCTATTTTAATCTCAACCAATTTTCGGTTTCGATTACATAACTATTCTTGGATTATAATAATTATGATTACAGTAATTATAATCAATCAAGGTATCTTAATACCAATCAATTTCTTCTAGTTCTCCGATGTAAACTTTAGCATATTATAAAAACCACTTTAATACTCGTCATTTAATATTAATCCTATTCCAACTAATCACATTTCTTCTCCACCTCGAGTTAAAAAAATCCGGACTTCTTCGACTACACGACACATATTCTCAAATCCATAAATCCACCAATATCGCAGTTATTTATGGTTTCCTTGGTAAATTACAAAAAAATGCGTGTCGATCGCCGGACAAGAAACGCGAGGAGTATAAAGTAGGATACAGGAGGTTGGTAAAAGACGAGCCGCTTTCTTCGTTATTCGCAAAGTGAGCCACGGGCGACTCAATCGTTTCCACGTGTTTTGCATATGGGTAAAAGGTCGTTGTATAGTGTTCTGAGAGGGTACTGGTGGAAGTATACGGGGAATGAAAGAACATGTGCAGCTGGGGAGTAATTGTATTGGTGTGTTGTGTGCGCCGGCATGAAATGCAGTCGGACCGGCTGTGGATTCATGCCGCTCGGGCCCGGAACTTTGTGGGTCCAGAAGCCACAAGACACGGTACTTACGGAGTTTTTTAAAGATCCTTCGTGTTACGATTATAAACTGACCGTGGAATGTAAATAAAAGTTCTTCGACTTTTTGACACGGTTGTTTGATCGAATTTCAATCTTGTTGATTTGTATACAGATGTAATTGTGTTGCTAATTATTCAATGGAATATAATCAATAATCATTCTCTATAGGATTATTAATTTCTTCGGTTTTTCTGGATCAACTTTGATATGTGATGATATGTTAGAAGTATATTTTCGGGAAATGAAAAATGAAAAATGAATTATTACGAGATGAAAAGTATTATCAAGAAATAATATCATATTTCACGGTTTTGAGATTTTAAAACTCCTAGATTTTGAGATTTAAAAATTGTTAAGGTTTCAACATTCTAAGAACGTCAGTTTATCTCAAATAATTATCTAAAAATACAACCAATCTTCCACATAACTTTTTACAAACGAAAAACGCATAGAGTATCAAGAGGACGATCTCACAACCTTTCCGTGGTTACTATTATTCCAATAAAAATTCTGTTCATATCAATTCAAATCCACAATACGAACTCCCTAAACTGTCACCGAGTCTCAAAACGTTTAATATCACAAAGGGGACGATATCACTGTCGACATTCTCCTTTCACATAATCAATTCTGCGCGCATTGGCGATGCTAGGAGAACGTCCTATTATTCGCGGCTCCATTCTCGCTTATCGTCATCGTGCTCGACGTTGCAACACGAAGAGGACTTAGGTCCCGAAAAAGAATTCCCGGGGAAGAAAGGCTCGTAAAACAAGCGCATAGTCGTTGCACCGAGAGCGAAGTTTCTGATGCTTTACTACGGTGAACAATAGTTTCTGACGTCACTACACCGCACCTGCGGCTGCGGTGAACTGCACTTGCATCTGCAATCCACAACTATGTTCATATTCCACCCCATAAAATATAGAAAGCTGTCCTGACTTGCTAAGGAAAATTGTTGCTTTAGGTTATCTTGGATGCTGGCGTTTCTTGAATGAAAATTGTGTGGATATGGATATTGATCGGTTTAATTGAAATATTGGTATTTTTGTCGAAGCAAATATTGATTTTTTTCCTAAAGAAATACTGATTATGGATTATTGATATTTTTCTACTAATTGAATCGACTGTTACCACAAATGATTTTTTCGTTAGAAACCAGTAAATGTGAATAAAGAAGTTGAAATTTAAGGATATGGAATTGTTGATATTATTACGCAGTCCGCGGTGTAATAATAATTTATGCTTTCATATTTTTGTCGTGATTCACTTTATTAGCACTTTGACGAGTTTTTACTGTCTCAAGGATAAAGTGATTTTTAAAAATAATTTATCATTGGGAATCCCAAAGAATACTGTTGTTGTCGTGATGTTTATTAATATTAGCAGAGGAATGTGCGAGAACACCCATTTAAAATTCATCACCTACCGACACGTGGAATCTGACAGGAACACACACGGACACATAATCAATTATAGAATATAGTGTTATTAACATCGGGAGATCAGAAAGTCGAAAGTTTCAGTGCTCAGTGTATCCTCGAGTATCTCAGCAATGTACATCCTGAAACATTATGAAACCCATCGTCAATATTTGATTTGAACCTAAAAGAATTCGTCCTATAATATAGAATCGATTTTTAAATTAATGGAAATAATTATCTAATTATCTAACTGTATCGGAATTATTTTTTGCTTACCATATAATCATCACCACCTTCTAATTATATTTTAATCTTATCTTAACTCGCCATATTGGTACAAATGCATTGGTATTTATACACAGTAATTAAAATTACATTACCAAAGTAAATAAAATTAGTTGATTTAAATCGAACTAAATTTTTGAGCACTTTCACAATTTGAACAAGAAGCAATAATTATTACCCCAGACTTTAAACACATTGAAAAAGCTATCAACAGATCGTGAAAGAAAGGTCGAACCAGAGTTGAAAACTATTTTCTGAATTTCCTGTTGCTCTACAAAATCGAATTAAATTTACAAGTTAGATCCTCGTTGATCATCACCAAGGATAACTTTGTCGTGTAAAACTGCATACTTAAGATTTATTGGAGAGTGATGTGTTAAAAAGGAGAAAGATCTTTTTAAATATATTCATTCTCGGCATAATGTCGACATGTGTGGTTCGTATCCCTTTCGGTCCGGTCTCCTCTTTCATGGTTCACCATTGTAGGACAACGTTTTCGGGCATGAACATTCGCCGTGAGACTTTCACCATTTAAAATTCGTCTGGCTCGCAGATGATCGAGTCATCTTTCGGTTCGAGTTCGGCTCATGGGACCGGATCGAGAAGGAGGCCTCGCTAAATACCTTATTACTTTTGAATTAACATATTGGTACCTCAGCTAAAGGTAACAGGACTTCTTCTTGCGCCGCCGCGGATTCCTCGTCGTTCGAGGAACTCCCAGGACATGTACGACAGATTTAGGTCATCGCAGGTTAGCCGTTCAGGTGTATCGTAAACTCCTGTCTTCTTCCCTCGCCGGACATTATTATAACAAATTATACCGCGTTCTCATGTACAGGATTATACGTACTCCAGTTTTGACTAAGACGTAAGATTGGTTTCCAACCATCAAGGATGTAATCTACTCATCTTTTAAATCCCGCTATTATTTGCTGTAGTGTTTTTATTTCGAATATGTAGCTTGAGCTATTATCTATAATGGATGCCATTTGAATATGGTCTCGATAGTTTTTCGTATTAAATCATTTATGTATATAGTACTTGGAAGAGTTCGCTAACGGAAATTGGATGAATTACATAAAGTAGATAAATTGAGTAAATTAGGTGAATTAAGTAAATTAGATTTCCACGGAATTTAATAAGATAAATCTGCAATTACCAAAGTTCACTGTGGTTGAAATTAGCGAAGCTGTAACAAGATATAACACAGAAAATATTAATCTAATATTACACTATTCATATAATATTTGTAGTATTAGACAAAGATATTTGGTAGAATTTTTGTTTTGTATGAAATTGCTATGAGAAGATTTCAATTCGACTAGAAACTCGAGAGAGATCATGATGTATAGATCACCTGTTGCAATTCACCGTGACGAAATAATATTCAGCCATCAACTGAATCGACGAACATATTAAATGACGCTATATTCACCTTAAATGTTAAGTACTTAACATCAGTTAAGTACCCTCGAATAAGTTTCATCAACCACGTTCAAAACAATCAAATTCTAAAATTCATTGAAAATATATTGACGGAGGATGTTGTATTGGAAAATATAATATTTCTTTATTTTTGTATTATGTTGCTTGTATATTATTATTATACATATTATAATAATAAAATTCCGGAATATCATGTTTTCCAGTCTAATGCAACTTGATATATCTTAATATATTTTCATAAGCTTTGCGTTTTGAGTATTCTGAATGTAATTAATGAAACTTATTTGAGTGTGGGAACTTTATCATATATCGTTGTTGTAGAAGTAAAAGTCATTATCTACAACTCTGCCATTTTCTTCTTCAAACATAATTTTATTAATCAGTACAGGCAGGATATATAAATGACTTGATATATTGAAATATCTTATTTCGTGAATATTGAAATTTTAATTATAAAAAGAATACAGAAACCTCTGTAACCCGTTTACACGAAAATGTTAGTTAATGAATTTTATCTCTTTAACAACGATAAATATATATATATATATATATATATATATATCGAATATATATATATATATATATATATTCGATGATAAAATCATACGTTTGACTGAGCTTAAGAATGCAATTAACGGAACATCTATGAACTTTATTGTAATAGAATTAATCATAGACGTCCGTGTGATTGTGAATTCTCGAAAGGTAAAGGAAAAACCAGTCGTGTTTTACGGAATCGATATGGAAGATCCTTTTCTTACTTGATTACAGAGTTGCTCGTTCACTTGCTAGCTTTCATTTGAGTTTCTATTAGACTTTCAACGACTTTTCAATAGATATCTCACGTACTGCCTATGGTAATTGATAGTTGACCGAGAACAGTCTCTAACAGGAGACAAATTCTTGCCACGGTAATTGCTTTATCCATAGCGAACTCGTGAATTCGATTCGAGTGGTTCCGCGATCGTTTCTATTTCGAAAATGTCCGATTTTATCGGAAAGTGAAATACAATTATTATTATTACTTTCCTTAGTAATAACATGCTTCTATCGACGATATACGTATAGAATTACTGAAAAATATTGACACTTTCACATAAAATAATGTTGCAGCCAATATATATTTTTTCACTATATTTTCAGATATTCAATATGAATTCGATATCTGATATATTTTAATTAAACCCATGAATATACTTCGAGGATTAATTTGAGGATTAATTTCTAATTTCTATTTAATCAATGATACCAAGTTCGGGTACAGCAATCGAATATAATATTAGAGGATTTCATCAGAAAAAAAGCTAATTACTATCTTAAGTCAAAAATTGTACCATATATTTTTTTAAAATGATAAGTGTCAGCGATCATTTTTCGCCTCCTTCAGTCAGTTTCAAAATTGCAATTACACATAAATCAAATATAAAACAAGATACAGAATTGTACAATCTGAAAAATATTCATAAATATTTGCTCGAAGTCGTGGTAATTATCATTTATAATTGCAAATTTCTGTTATTATTTTGAAGTAATACACAGAAAATACTTTTAGAACTTCCGCAGTGGAACTTATTTAATACAAACCTTTACTTTAACATATTTACGATAAACTGTTTAAATCACAAGGTGCAAATAAAAAAGGGATGAATATAAAGTCTTAAAACAGTACAAATTCTATAAAAATTCATACAAACGCAGACAAAAATAATATGTCTAAAGAGTAGTCCATGATATGTAAAGCGCATTGATTCAAATTCAACAGTTTCCTTATTAGTTTCAAAAGTGTACTGAAAGTGGATTAGCTCTACTTCGAGTTACTAAAGTTGATTTTTAAGACGAAGTATATCAGTGAAGTAGTCTATTACTTAACAACGAAACCAGTTAGAGACCACCGTTAACCACACCATTTACATAATGCTAAAATTAGTGAAGTATTTCGAGGAATTCTTAGATTCCTTCTCAGGTTGCATCCCCTCAAAGTTATCAGGAAATTCGAATTCGAGAAGTGTTTCGTCAGTTCGGCAAGAAATCGGGGCGTTATCGTGTTACACCAGGCCATATGGTTGTTCACCGTTCTGAAAATGGTGCAAAACAGTTAGATCTGTTACGTCAGGTTGCCAATTATGGCCGTACCGATCTATTACCTTCCACTCTTTTTATCACTACCGTGTCGTGTTCCCTCCTTGCGTTTCTATTTCTATCGAACCTCCATTAATTTATCCTTCGAACTACAAACTAACGAGTCGTGTGGTTCCACGGAAAATTCAAGTGATAATTGTATAGAAAATTCACCTGATTGGTCGAGTTGGTTTTAAAAGACGATGTGATACATGAGAAACTAACGGACAATATATTCAGCTATATTTGTATATTTACGTATCCTTAAAAATAAGGATGAGTAGGAAAAATCAATTAATCTATTTAATTATAATCATTGTGCAACGTCAGCTTCAAAAGATCTCAGAAAATGGAACCTTGTATTGAACGTTTTTATTGAATTCCGCGGAGCCATTATTTTCATGGTTTCCGCAGTTCTAGTGTTAACCGGTGTCTAGAAATGTTAGTCAAATGAGTGACCAAGTAATCCCAAGGAAAGTAATTAGGTTAACCGTTTCACCCTCTGAGGTACTCGAAGAAAACGGCCTTGGCGATGTTGCTAAGACGACCTTAGAATATTACACCTAACTTTCTCCGGACGTACCTCTGACTGACTTAATTATCCGTTTCTTTGATTTATCGTTTTGCTAGTGCGACTTACTTTTCAACGTTGACAAATTGATCCTATTTAGCTTGCTTTATTGTCTTCAAACCTACCGCCATCTTGGTTATTTCAAAATTTATTTTCCATATATCGTCCAGTCATAATTCGTAGATCTCGTATAACCATTTAACAGCTTTTTAATATATATTGACATTTCTTTATCAATTAAACCATTAAACGTCTATTATCGCGTCTGTACTTACCAACACTAGAATAATAGGTAATAAAGACAATTCAGAGCATAATAATATAATAAGAAAACAATAGGGATAATTAATAAATAAAATAACAGATATAAAGATTCTAATGTTATTTATTGTGACACAAACAGGGTGATAAAATTAATACATGAAACTTAAATTATTGTTAAAATAAGAATACTCTTGAGACTCGGAAACGACATCACAGAAATATCTTGAAGTTGCCAGTTACCACTAAAAAATATCCAGGATGAAAAGGTTTAAACTTCAATTATTATAATCGATCGATGTAACACATTTATTACTTCACCGGTAATTCATGGTGTACTTAAGTTCGAGTTCAATATTCAAAGCTCGAAAGGTCTCGACACATAATCGACGACAGTTTCACGATTACTCGTGCGATCGGACTCATTAATTAGATTAACCTTTCCACTACGAAATCGTCCTGGTTACATAGTCGAAGTCGTCCTTGACGAAGCCATGGTGATTCCTTTAAGGCCGAGTCGAGCTTTCTCCGAGCATAAGTCATTCTGAATTCCTGGCAATTGCTGGCTAAAGGAGTCACTTTGTGTACTCCATACTTCCACGGATTTTATTTTCTCCTGCGTGCAATAATTATTAATTATTTCCCGATCACCGCACAACATCTAATTAATCCTTATACGTACAATGTACTCCATTTTCTTGTCCCGTTAATCCTCGACTTATTCAGCTTGATGTCCATAAGGAAATCACTTCCACGGTACATTAAGTACATTCGTTCCTTTTGATATGGAAATTGTTGTTAAACGTGCCTCGTGATTTCATGGAAATCACGGCACACGAATTGCTTGTTATTAATTATGATGATCCAGGGAATGCATCTTATTCGTTGATTTAGAACCGTGATTAAGGAAGTGTTCTGTCTCGGGTGAGTCATTTTCCGAGAGGAAAATTGATGTCTACGTGAAACGGTTGATTATGATGTTAATGGCCGTTGTTGCCAGGATACTGCGGATGATGAATTAGTCGACAAGGGATTAAGAAATTAATGAATTAATTAAAAACTTATTTTAGTAAATGTCTAATCTTTCGTGCTTAAGCAATGATTTCGTACACAACAATTTCGTAATATTATATATATATTACGTATTTTATTATTTCACGAATAAATAAATATGAACGATAATAATCTTAATACTGACATTAAACTTCAAATAAAAAATCAACCTTTTTATTGCCCCCGTTCAAAGAATTTTTATAACAAAACACAGTAAATTATACGAGTCGCAACAACAAAAATGATAGCGGAAGTCCAGCAACAGTTTACAACGTTTCAAACATCACTCGAAGCATCCACAGAAAATTAATGGCCGGTTTATCATTCAGTTTTTCTCTCCGGGAAGCAACATCAAAGTTCATTCTTTATCTTGTTTTCGGCGGCAGATTATTAAGAAAGTTTTATATAATCACGTGTCATTTTTACGCGGCACAATTTCCCGCTGTTTCGAGATAATATTTCGTGTCGTTTATTCCACTAATTTTCACGTTTAACTGTAATTGCCCGCATGCACGTACGTTTCACACAGAATCCACGTCGTCGACGGAAGTTCAACAAACGTGTACGACGCACCTAGTTATTTAAATTGTATAACCAGGTCGCCAAGCGTTTGCGTCACTCGCCAACAAAGTGGAATTGTCAAACTTCGTGTCTGACAGATGAAAGTTAGGTGTCTTAGAAAATATGAAATTAAAAGGGAAGAAAGATTTTATGATTTAATGAGTGACCAGGGAATAAGTAATAAGTGAAAGTGCGGATGAAGAACATGTGATCGTAAGTCACCCTTTTTTTAAGGGTAAGGAAATGCATGTTCTTTCCTGATGATAATGATTTGATCCTTTCACTGGTTTGAAGTCTTGTTTGTCATTTTGGATAATTGAGGGGAAATAAAACATGACATATGGAACGAGTTTCATAAGTTATATACATATCAGGTTTTAATGTGTATAAAATGTTGGTGGATAGTTACGGATGAATTTTTTAATATTTCGTTGTTATAGTGGCAGTATTCATTAACTCTTATTAATTCATGAAAGTTGATTTTTATCTAAAAATCCAGGCTTTTCCATTAGATGAAAAATACGCGTTTTTGAAAAAATGTAGTTAATGAATTTGACATCCATAGTAACGATTTTAAACTTCAGCTATTTCTATTTGAATTATAAAATTTTGCATTGTTTAAAGTAATTTCGGGAGATTATTAGTTGTTAGTAAATGATGATAATATTTTCTAAGTCTAACAAATCTTTGCTTAGAATTATAGAGATTCGAATTTAGGCATAAACCTTTTGATATCCTCGACTTCAATTATTTTGACTTGCTTTACAAAATTCTCCACTATTCGAGATAACTTGGAATGCTTGGTAGTCATTAGTAAATGCTAATACTGTTTTCCACGGCTAATAAATCTTTACTTAGAAATATGAGGATTATCTTATCAGCATCTGTTCTCACGGTAGTTTGCTTCAGGCTCTGGCATCAGGGAATCAACAATAGTTGCTCAAAACTAAACATAGCCCGATATGTGCCATACAAATCGGATTTGTGGTATTTAAATACTAATTAACACATCAAATTAGGCACTTTATGATTTTTGAACAAATACTTAACCAAAGGTTGAACAAAAATTTAATAACTTTCAGATTGCTCTTCTACCTTCTTTCTAAAGTGGTCGAAAAAATAAGAAATAAGATAAGTTAGTCTGAAATACACAGAGAAAGGGTCCATTGTTAAATCTGTCGGGATCAGATTATTAGCCGAGAGACTGGATTCCCAGTTGGCAGTGGAACGAAACTGTAACGCTAGAGGTACGTTGTTGGGTCGCATGCCTTCGAGCCGATCAGACATTGCCAGTAAGTGAAAGTGTCGCCAGTTGAACTGGCCATATGTTTATGCACAAACACAGGGCACTACAGCTTGTTGGCTACTTAGAAATCCGCCGTTCTATGATCCTAGCCATATCTGGCCAGCCAGGCAAAGGAGTCGACCAGTGATACCAGTATTCCTATTCCTGTTCCTGTTCTCGCGTTCCATTGGTACTCCGGTATCGCGTGTCCATATGTAACACAGAAATCTCGAGGCAGTCGCGAAAATCTCCCTTACTCTTCCCCGTAGTAAAAGTCACTTCTGTATTCGTATAACGAGACTTTGCATCCATTTTGAATTACTTGTTCTTTCGGCTGTCAAGTAGAAAGAATTAACTCGACTCGGTTTCGCTTGATGCGTAAGTTTCAGGTTTCTCTGAAAATCGTACGACTACGGTGAGACTGGAATGATATTTGAAAAATTGTTATTTTATAATTAAACGTAGGAAAACTTAGTAAGTGTTCCCAGCATTATTTCACTGGCACAATTTTATTATCTAATGCGTTCATAATCGCATAATTATTGTAAGATGTTACGTTCATAATAGTCAGAAGAAAGTCGGGTACTTGAGACACGAATTTACAACTTAATGAATATAGATTTTCGAGTGTTTTAATGAACCCATTGACGAGTTGTATTGATGGTTATATTGTGTTGCTATGGATTAAATTTTTGTGGGAATCTAATGGGTGAATAAATCCTGTAGAAGAGATTTGCATGATCCGAATTCATGACTTAGAAATGTTTTTATTCGAACGTGGTCAGCGTTGCGTCACACTTGCAAGGCCCATTTAAATTTTATGACGAAACTTGAAAGAATGTTCAGTAAGCGTGCAGCATTGGATATATAGTTACAGCCGCTTTTACAATAACTTCGGATCAGAATTGTGTAATATATTCTCGTGTATCGGAACCGTTTGATTTCCACACTTTCGATAATCGGTAATATAAAAACAATAGTGTTTAATATTTGTAATAATTGTAAATTTTATACTCGTTTATTCGCGTGTAAATTGATTCACTATAATTAAACAATTTGAGGATTAATAGAACATTATTTTTGTCGGGAACGTAATATTTATACTTCCAGATTAAAACAATATTTCTTACTCCAAATAAATTCTGAATTAAATATTCCGGTATTTCTATTAAAAAATAATTTATACGAGGATTCGAAGAAATAATATTTCATAATCAAATACTATTATTATATATTAAATATTATATATTATATAGGCTTATATATGGGATTATCCCCTCCCCGTTTAAAGTCACCCTGCGCCTTCATTCCAGAACTCAAAAGTAGTAATATTTCTAATCAAGTATAAATAATTATCAAACGATTTCCTTTTCGACAACCTTTTCTTCTTTATATAAAAAATGATACTTCGAAGAAAACACTCAAATGATATTAATAATGGAAATGCATTTAGTATTCATAACAGATCAAAGAGAATCATTATTAGGCTGCACTCGGAAGTTTCACGTAGAGATCCGGTCTGATGGGCGAACAATGGGTTTCCAGGTTATGCTAATCGCTTCCGCATCGATTCATTCCGTAAGTTCGAAGGTCGCTTGGATATAAATACATAGATCGATGCACCTATCTTATAGATAAATGATAAAACCGACATTTATATACTGCCAGGAAATTGGCATCGTAAGTACTCGAATTACGCGAAGATCGGCAAGGTACTTAATCATCTTCCCGTGTCTGAAATTTATGGTGGGATATTAACAGTCTTTTGGAATTCATTCCTTTAACTTTCCGCTAATGGCTGCTATGATTGGATGATTTAAGGTCCAGAAGAGCGAAAATTAATAATCTAGGATTAATAATCATCGTTGCTAATATTAAAGAGCGAAATTATTCTCGTATAAATACCGTATAAAAATATGGTATTGCTTTATTTATTAGTGGAATCTTTGCTGTTTATTATATTAAAATTTCGAGTCATCTTTTTGATTTTATTTGGTCCGTGACATATTTGATGTTATAAAGCAATGATTTTATTATTCAATTAACGCGTCAGTAGTAATAATAAGTAATAATTTTAAAATATGTGAAGACGTATATCATTCAAATTATTGAACATCTTCGTCACACACGAATTGGTCAACGAAGGAAAAATTTAGTATGCGTCCAATAATTAAAAACAACGTTCAAGGCCATGTTGTATCTATACTTGCAAATCTGGTTTAACATTCGCCGCGCAAAGATCACCAGAACTCGTTTTAATTTATATTTCAATTCTTGGGGAACTTGTCTCGAATTAAATCTGAATGTTATGCGGACGCCGCGAACCTTGATCCAGAGAATATTTGAATCACCAGAACCGGGAAAAGCTGTTGATTGCTCATAAATTATGTGCCATTCGGCAGGATTGATTTGTTATTACGGTGATCGAAAAATCGCCACGGATTCACACAGTCCATGTATCTGATCATTCACAAAGGGGAATTATTAAACTTCGCCTCCGACAGATGAAAGTTGGGTGTCTAAGAAAGTATGAGATCAAAAGGAATGAAAGGCTTCTAAATCTGAATCTTATGCTTGAATTGTGTACGCCACGAACCATGATCCAGAGAACATTCGAATCACTTTGCCCTAGAACATCTTTAGATATCATCCACCATCGATTTAGGTCATTTAATTTTTGAAGGCCACTTCACATTTTTGCGATTTTGGGTCGACCCATTTTTCGCCCGGAACAATTTTTAAACCACTTCTTTCGACCCAAAATCGTCCTAGAATATGTTTATACATCATATACCACCGATTTGGGCTATTGAGGATCGAAATTGGCGACTTTGATTTTTTGACAATTTTTGAAGGTATACCCCTTCACATTTTTGCGATTTTGGGTCGACCCATTTTTCGGCCGAAACAATTTTTAAACCGCTTCTTCCGACCCAAAATCGTCCTAGAATATGTTTATACATCATATACTATCGATTTGGGCCATCTAGGTCCGAAATTGGCGACTTTGATTTTTTGACAATTTTTGAAGGTATACCCCTTTACATTTTTTCGACTTGGATTCGACCCATTTTTGACCAATAAAAATTTTTTAACCGCTTCTTTCGACCAGAAATCGTCCTAGAATATGTTTATACATCATTTACAATCGATTTGGGTCATTTAGAATTGATTTTGGCGACTTTTAATTTTTGACAATTTTTGAAGGTATACCCCTTTACATTTTTTCGACTTGGGTTCGACCCATTTTTGACCAATACAAATTTTTTAACCGCTTCTTTCGACCAGAAATCGTCCTAGAATATGTTTATACATCATATACTATCGATTTGGGCCATCTAGGTCCGAAATTGGCGACTTTGATTTTTTGACAATTTTTGAAGGTATACCCCTTTACATTTTTTCGACTTGGATTCGACCCATTTTTGACCAATAAAAATTTTTTAACCGCTTCTTTCGACCAGAAATCGTCTTAGAATATGTTTATACATCATTTACAATCGATTTGGGTCATTTAGAATTGATTTTGGCGACTTTTAATTTTTGACAATTTTTGAAGGTATACCCCTTTACATTTTTTCGACTTGGGTTCGACCCATTTTTGACCAATACAAATTTTTTAACCGCTTCTTTCGACCAGAAATCGTCCTAGAATATGTTTATACATCATTTACCATCGATTTGGGTCGTTTAGAATTGATTTTGGCGACTTTCAATGTTTGAGAATTTTTGAAGGTGTACCCCTTTAAATTTTTTCGATTTGGGATCGACCCATTTTTGACCAATAAAAATTTTTTAACCGCTTCTTTCGACCAGAAATCGTCCTAGAATATGTTTATACATCATATGCCATCGATTTGGGTCGTTTAGAATTGATTTTGGCGACTTTCATTTTTTGAGAATTTTTGAAGGTATACCCCTTTACATTTTTTCGACTTGGATTCGACCCATTTTTGACCGAAACAAATTTTTAAACCGCTTCTTCCGACCCAAAATCGTCCTAGAATATGTTTATACATCATATACCATCGATTTGGGTCATTTAGAATTGATTTTGGCGACTTTTAATTTTTGACAATTTTTGAAGGTATACCCCTTCACATTTTTGCGATTTTGGGTCGACCCCTTTTTTGGCCGGACAAAATTTGTAATCCACTTCTTTCGACCCAAAATCGTCCTAGAATATGTTTATACATCATATACCATCAATTTGGGCCATTTAGGAGTGAAATTGGCGACTTTCATTTTTCGACAATTTTTGAAGGTATACTTTACATTTTTGCGATTTTGGGTCGACCTCTTTTTTGACCGGAACAAATTTTTAATTCACTTCTTTCGATCCAAAATTGTCGTAGGACATGTTTATACATCATATACCATCGATTTAGGTCATTCAGAAACGAAATTGGCGACTGATTTTTGACTACTTTTGAAGGTATACCCCTTAAAGGATACTCATTCAATGAAGAAGCTGTTGATTGCTCATAAATTATGTGCCATGCGGCAGGATTACGGTGATGGAAAAATCCCCACGGGATTCACAGAGTCCATATATCTGACCATTCACGGAATTGTTCGGTAAACCCAACATAGGGAAAGGTCAGTTCCAAGAATCGTAAATGACGTCTGCCAGGCAGATTTACTCCGTTTCTTACCTGAATCCTCGATCCTAAATCCACACGAGACTACTTTTCCAATAGATTCCCAGGTATTTTTCATTTCGTCACCGTCATGTGTTCACCATGCCTTCGGTGTATTTACCAAAAATGTCACGTACACTCAAGGTGTTGGTGCATGCAAAGTAAACCTTTTTACTACTGGGTTCAGATTATGAAAGAATATTTAACAACCCTGTAATTCGCAGCCTGTTTTATTATACGAAAGCACTAGAATTTTATGAGTTAGAATATGATTATCATTATAACAAAGTATGTTCTAATAGTTAAAATTTGAAGTTGGTTGACGTGGATTTTGAAACTTCATTTTTGGTGATGAAATTCAAATGTTAATAGGCATAGGTTTAATTTGTAGTTAATAGATTAGTACTAAGTTTTTATTCATATTAATTTCAATTTAAGATCGGCTACAATAATATCGGTTATATTAATAGAAATTATAGTTTTGGTCGATATTTGCCAATGCAACTAGGAAGTTACCAGATGAAAGAGATTCTAATTAAAAATAATATCTTGTTTCTTTAGATCAATTGAAGTCTTATTCATCGCGTCAACGAACTTAAGCGCCGACAGTTCAGCGGTAAATCATTAGCCATTTGTCTGTATGCACCAAGCGAAGTCGCATCGCGGAACGGAAATGCGGAAAGAAAACGGTACTTTTTGCGTAATGCATTTATCAGTCGGTTATCGTTTTTGAGCAGTTGCAAAACAATCCGGTTAATCAGTCTAATATTCCGTTTCAATATAAATAAAGAGAAACATCAAGAGGCTTGAAATGATACCAAATTTTGATAACAGAATTAAGTCAGAATTAAATGTTATATTGTTAAAGCAATTCTTATTAGTCCTCTACGGCACATTTTCTATTTATTCGTAATTTTATTCTGATCGTTTTCAAAACTATGTAACTCTTTCGTGCATCTTAAGAAGTACTATTATTTCATTTTTAAGCAAGTTTGGTGCAAAAGTATTATTTTAAATATGTTTAAACTATTAATTTCTTTTAATCATAAGATGGTGAATATTAAAGATACAACCAGTGTGATTAAAAGTATAATGCAATTTATCAAAGGAAGGCAATAATTATAGGTTTTGTTTGCTAAAGTGAAATGTGTTCGAGCAATTAGTTAAGCGTCGTTAGTGATAACGCGGAAGTTCGAGTGCAAACAGGATGAACATGGCGCCGATGAACGGTGCTTGGGGTGAATCAACGAAAGATGATTTGTCAAATAGGAATCGGCAATTCCGTGCAAAATCATCGCCTCGACCGTGACGTGACAACTCCAAGGACAAGGCTGGTGTTCCTTGGTAACTGGACATCCAGCAACTTCCACATTCCACCTCTAAATCTCGATAATTTATTATCTGAATACAAAAATCTAAGACCATCGTAACACGTGAACCATCTAGCAGGACTTTAACACATCGAATGCAGAATATAACAGAAGATTCATTTATAATAATATACGCAATTTTTGCATCTCTTTAGATAGATTTTTAGATGCTGCCGTTTTTTAAAAAATCGAATTTAAACATTTTGATTAAAAACCGCATACCCGCCGTTTTGGCTGCTTTGGTAGTTCTGGTGTTAAAAGCTCTAAGATACATTGTTTGTTGTTGTTGTACAACTTGTTAATTCGGATTTCTAACATTAAAAGGTTCCACCACTCCTGATCTAGAAAGACCGAAAGCAGCCGCACCTAGTCGCGTTAGACTTGTCTACAGCAAGGTCGTTCTCTTTCTCTCCTCCGTCCCTCGGAGAGTGACGGTGTCGGTGTCGGTGAGCACTTTCATTTCGCCGAGTCCACGGTGTCGTTCCCCGCCGTTTATGGCTATTAAATTAAATTCCACGTCCGTCAAGCAACTTGCATATGGCGTCTGCGTAAATACGTACTCGGAATACGCTCTATGCACCGACCGACTAAACATTATTCATGTTTCATCGGAACGTTGTAACTAAATATCCGTTCCTCGTTAAACGAGAATCCGTGAAGTCTCCTGTGATGCTGAAGATTAATTTCATTTATTTATTCCAACAGGATGTGTGACATTACGCAGACGAATCCCTCTGTTATTTGTCAGAGATTATTGGAGAAATTTGTATGTGTTCCACCTTGTGGAGAATAATGCTATTTTTACAATAATATTATATTATTGGTAATAATTGTTAAAATTGATCAGAATGGTTACAGCAAATGTGGAGATGTCTGGAATATTTTAGGGATCTTTAAATGTACTTAATTTGAAGTTCATTTAATTAAACGTAATATAAAGTTTAGGTTAGTACTTTTAATAGCAGTGGTAATTAAATGAAATTTAAGGTGGAAGTGGAGGTCCAGATTATGGTGGAAAAATAGAGTCAGGGATTGTCGCTTTGACGATTGTGTAAACGACCACCATTATGGAGAAATAATGGTGGAGGATGATGTGCGAATTGGGGTTTTGCGTGGAATACTGTTTATCCTTTACGCACTTTCACGCTGTAATACTATTTCTCTTTTACAAATATTCGAAAGTACGTTAAAAAATAAATCTATAATTAAAAAAACGTTCATATCTCAAATGGTTCATAACTTAAATATTTCATATCTTGAATATTCAACCTATTACTATATATAACCCGATTTAATTCTCCAACCGATTAACTTAATTTAATTATCCATTAATGAACAAAATATTAAATTACCATGAATTCGCAGACCATTTAACAATTTAATCTAAAATCGACCGACCGCAATATAGAATCGCGGACATAAAGGAGTATCAAAGTATCCAGATATGTTTGCGCATATTTCTAGTATTATGCAGTACTACCTTGCAATATGTACATATCAAAGTATGTAGATATCAACATATGTAAGTGACACATGTACACGTGAATGTCGAAGCAGGTATGTAGATATTCGCGAATATACACTGTACACGTGCGACAGCGTGGAGTGCAAAAGTGATCTTATGTAAGTGTAGGTTGGCAAGGCCCCTCGGGGGTTTGTACCATGAGCTACTGCCGTTGCAAGTCTGCTTGTCCCACTTTCTAATCAAACCGATCCAACTTGGTCCACGTCCTCTCCGTTTCTACCTTCGTGTAAACCGGATGCTCCATCCGAAATTTCACCGTCGAAATTCTTTCGAATTAGAACCTCCTTTCTAGATAATGATTCTAATCTGCACGGAACTATCGATGCTTTCTTTTGATCTAATATCGTGGCGAATTGGAAGTGAAAGAATTTCAATTGGGTTAGCTGAAATTAGACTTTCGAAAAGGAATATTAATATATGATAGTATTTTCATATCTATTATATTATTATTACTGTATAGTATTAAATTATAATATCATATTATAATTAATGTATTAATGTAGTAATTATAAACATCCAATGTTTACAGAAATGGTCGCGTGAATTCAGAACTTGTTTTAATTATTCATTAATTAGTTAATTTCATCTTTATGTAGAAATTATTAATTGGAATTTGAATAGAATGCAAATTCTTGTTTGGATTTCTCTATTCATTTTTAAACGAGACTTTTAACAATCCGTGAAAACATTCGTGGAAAGTGTTAAGAAGAATTGAACAGAATTGAAAACAGTATTTATAATATATACCCGGAAATAAATAAATAAATAACTTAGTACATTAATGCACAATTCCAGTAAAGAAAATTGTAATCAGTTCTGAAGTTAATATTTCACATTTCTTATTGAATTTATCACATAGAAGGAAATTTCTTCATGGACCTTTCAGTTTGAACAAAAAATTGTCGTTTTGATAGCCACCCAAATCCATTCTTTATAAGATTATCGGCAAACGTGATTCAAATTAGCTTCTAATCCTTTATAAGTATGATATTCTAACAGGATTACCAGGATTAAAAGTGACGCTCCCGGAACAGGTTTCGAATAACAAATCGTTTTTACTGTTCGATTTAATCAACGAACAGGTTTACATTTCCCCATTGACGAATCGTATTTTCGAAGTTAGTCTTTTCGAAGTTAGTCTTTGCCGATATATTTGCCGCGGCAGAATATTTCGCCACGCAGACTGGCAATTTCGTTTCGAAGGGAAAGGAATTTACGGATCACGAAAGCCACTTTCCATATGCGGTTATCCTACATTTAATTAGAATCTTATAATTGGTACTTCGGCGTCTGTTTAAGCAGAATATCGGCTATTACGGTGCTGTGTCAAATTAACGAGCATATTCGATCAAATTTCCTTATCGACGTTGCTCTAACCACAACTTTTACCCATCAATTAAGAAGTATATTTGTTCAATAAAATGGCGCTACTAGAAGAACATTTATAACCCAAAACTACCATGAAAGTTTTAAAATGCTAACTCGACATTAATTATGTCTCACCTTAAAGGCGTCATAAACCACCTAATTCGTTATTTCTTATTCGAAATTTGTTTAATTTATCAGTCTGAAGTGAAGTAATTATAAAGTTATGAAGTGTGCCTGTTTAATAAATGTAACTCTCGCAGACTTAGTTTTAAAGTTGCGGCGAATTAAAATACTAGGAATGAATTTAACACTAATTTCTCTCAAAAGACGTAATCTTTATTCTTCATCTGAATTACATATGTTACTTCATTCGTGTTGAGATTATTCCAGCATCGTCGAGTGGCATCGGAATTAGCAATCTCGGATGTTAAATAAAAATATTTCACCCATAACCATCCGCGGGTTATTAATCGTCTTAAATGAAAGTCCCTAGGAGATAATCGGCCTTAATTTTGCCCCTCATCTTTTAATCTCTAATCTTCATCTCACTTCATTCACCTCGTTCTTGTCGAGATTACTATAAACTCCCCAGTTAACTATATAATTAAAGAACTAATTGCTTTGATGTAATACAACGAGCAGGGATAAATTGGTTTTTGCTTCTCGTTCGTTACATGCGGGTTATTTTTTATGGCCAAATTAAAATTCAATGGCTTCCTTGTCCTCATTAATTGCACATTAAGACAATATTATTCTATATAATTACATATTTTCAATAACTCGTACATAACTCTATCACGGGATATTATAATTCTGAATAATACAAAATCTTCGTTCAGTAAAAGACTTGAATTTTATTTATTATCAATGCAAAATATTAAGGCCGGAGTATAATGATATAACGAAATTTCATATTAAAGTAACTTCTGCAGCATAAAAATATTAATAAATTAATACAGAGTCTTTCAAATTTGTAACAATTATGAATAATTCTATTCATATTTAGATGTTTTCATTTTTTGTCGGACAAAACCTTTCTTGTTTCAAACCTTTTCTTTGGAACAACTTCATTTGTTGTAAATTACAAGTACATTTCCAGCGGTTAAGTCTCGGATACAGACGAGGGTGATTGCGAAACGCGATCACGTTTCGTGCGACACCCAGTAGCGACGTATAAAGAGAAGGTAGAGAAAAAAAGGAGGCGAGTAGGAAAGAGAGGAGAGGAATTCCTCTCTCGAATTGCACATTTAAATTTCCAAGGAGGCAGAGAGCGAGAGGCCGTCTGAAGCGAGAGAATCGTGCTCGGCATAATTATTTTCCCGAGTACTTACACCGCGGCCAACTTTATTTGCTGTAACGCACGTACGTATCGTTTGTTACGTCTACGTCTATTTTGTTTCCAACTCTCCTCGAAGGCTCCGTGCGATTCAGTCATTAAAATCGTCGGAGACACTTGGGGTCATTTTGCACGTCGGAATTTATTTATGAGAACGAAGCAAGTCTTGGGTGGAATTGACGATTATAAAAGTTGCAGATAAAATGTTATCCATTCAGATTTAGATCGAGGAATCTAAACTTTCAAAGTCCGGACTTGCAAGAATTCCAACGCACGTGTCGCAGAGAAATGTGAGAAAAGTTAAAAATGCAAAATCTACAACTCTCTATAGACATTTCAAATTAGCGGTGAAAGACGACCGTTTCCCTTGTAACTCTCTTTTACTTTGACTCTTCGTTTGCCTTTAATTCGCACACATTTCTGCAACTTACATCAGCATTAATAATATACCATAATTTCAACAAGGTAACGTTAAATATTAATGCACAAGGAATTATTATAATACGAGTCATACATTAATAAAGAATCCCTAAACCAAGCTGATTCGTAGTCACGATCGAGCCAACCACAAAGGACCTAATTGTAATTCGACTAGAGTTACGATAAACGAGCGAATCAATTTCGTATTTCATGGTAACGAGGTGGAATTGTCCGTGAAGAATAAAACGAGAAAGGTTGCGTTGTCGGTGATTGCAAGGTCGTCGCGAATCGCGCTCGTTTTTTTTCTTTCTTAGAGAACGATTCTTTACCTTATGCATAAATGCGAATGGCATCCACATTTTTATTCAACGAGAACGTTCGACGTGCCCGGTATCTTAGTTCTACGCTCGAACGGTTACGCACTTCCACGCATCTGACCAATCAACATTGTCCATGCGTGGTCTACGTAGGTGTACCAGTTTGAAATATAAAAATTCTGACGGCCCGAGTATGACGTAGTCCGATGACTCGAACAGGTTTTCCTTTCGTTATTCTCAAGCGAGTTATACAAATCACCCGAAATCAAATGATTCGTTAATTTATATGTTTTAAGGGTTTTTCAATTGAAGAATTATTATTGTGAGTGCCATTAATGTTGTACAATATTATTCACACAAATAACTTCCTTTGTCCCTTATATTATTGATAAACGTTTAATATTTTTATCTAAATTTCATAGTTCATATAAT
This sequence comes from Nysson spinosus, assembly GCA_910591585.2. Classification (NCBI taxonomy): domain Eukaryota; kingdom Metazoa; phylum Arthropoda; class Insecta; order Hymenoptera; family Crabronidae; genus Nysson; species Nysson spinosus. The sequence goes on along the minus strand of OU342830.1, from coordinate 9,012,207 downwards.
TCTGTTTGATTAACGCATTCAGATTATTTATTTCACAATGATATTATTTCGCAGAGAATAACTCGAAGTGAAATCAAACAAATTATTTATTACGATAATAATATCTCAATCTACAATTTGAACTTTATAATTCCATTACAGTGCAGCTTCAAGGATGAATATATTATTCGCATATTTTTATCTCTGTTACTAGTTCACTATTTCCTAACATTTTCCCAAGGTGAGAATAAATTAGAAAAAAGTTTAAGTGCCCGTTATTCCAACAGTATAAGTACCTTCAGGTCGACCTATTGTCTTATTCTTGCATTTCTGTCCTCCTATGGGTACTCCGTTAATTTATTGCTTCCGTTGGCGACCATCTTGATGGTCCGGAAATTCCAAGACACTGGATCCTAACAAATAATCAAAGTAATCGATGCTTTGAACCAAACTTTGTCTGTCGGTCAAATAATTTAAACCGTGACGTGTCGTTTCCACTATATGAGAATAACTATATAATAAAATTTCCTGTTTACACGGGATTTTTTTAGAACGAAGGAAGAACCTCGTTCGTATTAATAAACGTTGGAAATTGTTGCGGATAGAAGATGATTCACCGACAGTGATTGTAAATCTTAAGATCCGCCTTGATTATCAGCGTTACGTGTATTATGTCGGATAGTACAACAGGTGTTACAGGGAAGAAATTGAGGTAAAAAGCAAGGCAATCTCGTTTATGTTATGCAATACGATGCTTTTTTGGCGTGCGATCATATTTCTGATGCATTAAATGGCAGGATACTTAGCGCATCTTCAATTCCACATTCATAATTTATTCTTTCCACCGACAAATTATGTCTGCTTATATCATCATAATTACGTATAACACACATTGATTATATATATAATTATTACAAATCAAGTGTAATATATTACATAAATGTGCTCATACTTCCACGATAAATAGTACATGTATAAGTAACACCGTACTCTTTAATCACCGTAATTGATTAAGAAAATTATCTTCAATTAATTTTACCTGAATCTTGCATAAGAAGAGAGAGGCATCTTATCAGTTTCATTAAGGAATATAATTCTTCTGAAATGATTACCACTCACTGTTTCATTAATTATAATACACTTTAGGTTTCTACATTACAATTACATAATACAAGGTTCTATATTACAGTATAATGTTGTTATAAAGATGAAATTCATTAAATAACATTTTCATGTAAAAATCACAGCTTTTCTGGTAGACGTGTAAGTCTACAGCAATAGTTACAGCAATTAATACAAAAGAAGAGTAACCGAGGGAATGTAGTTAAAGAATTTTATTTCTGTAACAAAGATATATTATAAAATAAAGTTTAAGTTTCTATATTTCGTGAGGCCCATATTGTTTCCTTTCGCGTTGACTGCGCAGTCGCACACGAACTGCTAAACGTTCTTACTTGCCCTCTCATTGCAATCACTTGCGGAGCTAGAAACGGGAGACTTTAATGTCTGGTAGACGAGTAGCCTGGAGATTTCAACGACCGGTTCTCGTGATTCATACAGCTCCTAACAATACCGAGGCATGTTTTCAAGCCAAACTGTGATATACATTTTTAAACAGCACAAATACCAAAGAAAAATTAATTTCGATTACTCTGAGTAAAAATTCCCCCACACTTTGCTTCGAATTAATTAAATTTTCAATATAAATATCGAAATTGTATAGAGTATATTATAGTTGTATATTTTCGTGGGTAGAAATACTTCGTCTTATTATTTGTAAATTGCGTTTACATTATAACACACCTCTGAGAGCATTTACTTATTTTTTTGTTTATTTTATTTCGTAAGATATGGAGAATTATACACGCTTGATGAACACCTGATAATATTTTTGTTTGAGTGTTCGTTGTAACAAATGAAATTGTTAAGTTTAATGGGTAAAAGAAGGTAACCCCGCGGGAATTAATCTTAAATCCGATCCTACGTAACCGGATAACCTTGCAATGCGAGTCGTAGGTAAGCTACAATAATTCTATGATATTGTGTGCCAGCTGGGTCTAGTAAAAGGAAAGGATTATTTCGAGATATGTCCATTAAGTTCTTTTTGATCCTGTGTTTTATTAATTAATTCATTACGTTCAACAGTATTAAATGAATCATATCCTATTAATTTAGACTGCTAATTAAATGTACAAGTGGTCGTACTAAATTGATTATTATTGGACAACATTATAATATTATTAATTTTATTAAAGTTTTAAAATATTCCAAGTGAACAGTATTCTAATAACATGAGTTTGAATATTATTATTATGAAGTATTCGTTCGATTAGTGATGGTAATAATATAAATGATATAAATATGGGTTAAGATACTGTTGAAATAAGTAAACTTTACTTATCATTATTACCTATTAAATGTTAAAGTGTACGTAGTATCTTGGAAAGTGAACGTTTTATTACAAGAGCAAGTTTCGAGTGTTTAAAAACAACGGTAAAAGTAGCCCTATAAAACCGAGTGTGAATCGGCTGACCAGAAAAAGGGAAAACACCATATCAAGTAGAAGCAATTAGATTATTTCTGGTTCGATGTTGCTGTATGCTAATTTACCCGGTCGAACCGGAACTTGTAACTTTGACATCCAACGATCCATATATAGACTTGACCATGTAATATGAAAACCAACGGACATATTTTTTTATGAGCATATTCATACTAACTTCAATAATACAAGCATACAATTTATAATTCAGCTTTATAATTAGCTATCCCACTTGAAAATCACCGGATACATATTCAGCAAAACAATTAAAAATACTGACTAAAGTATCATACTTTCAATAATTCTTATCTCAAGGCAAGTTATTAATTCAACAAATTTCAAGTCGGGCACCGAAACTCAATTATTACTTATCAATAAATATGACTTCCGAATTACGATGCAGTTATAATTAATTGTCAGATAAAAGTCATACTCCAAACTTGAAACAAAATATGTTTAATAAATCCCATTTCAAGGCAAGTTATATTCGATAAATTTCAAGTTGGGCATCGAAACTTAATTAATACTTATCAATAAATATGACTTTCGAATTACGATGCAGTTATAATTAATTATCAGATAAAACTCAAACTCTGAACTTGAAACAAAATATTTTTAATAATTCTCATTTCAAGGCAAGTTATATTTGACAAATTTCAAGAGATACGAGAAAAGTGTAGCAATAAGTACTACCAATCCACCGGAATTGTCGTCTAGTAAGTCGGCCTGGATAATTCAGTCTGATTGTGGAGACAGGTACGCGAGCACGTTGCGTGGGTGTAAGTATTGTCTCGCGAGGAATGTAGAAAGTAAAGTATCTTGAGTAACACAGGCTCGCGATACAAGTAAGAGTATAGGTTGTCGACTAGCGAAGATGCACGTTGCAGAGAGCGAAGAGTATCATCATAATCATCATTATGATCATCATCATTTTCATTCTCCTTCTGTCGGTGCTCTTCGTGTGGTAGAAAGGTCACATAGGACGCATCGTTGGAAAGCTAATCTAAACTCGGCCCCGCGTCTCTGTGTGACAAAATGCCATTTACTTACATAATTTTGCCATTTCTAATCACGTTTTCAAGTGCAGTTAAATAACAGTACTAGGCGGTGGGGAATTCAAAAATCATTGAAGAAGGCTCCTATGCATTTACTGATCATAAAACACATACAAATCTTGACATTTGTGTAGGATTTAATAATTAAAATGTTATCATTTTATTAATCTTACATAACAAAATATGTTACTATTACATAACCCATTTATTTAGTTCATTACGTCAAACAATATTAAATGAACCATATTCTATTAATTTGGCTTGCTAATTAAAAAGTACAAGTAGTTGTACTATTATTATTATTGGACAACATTGAAAATGGAAATGAATATCAACATATCAACAAAATAATTCTGTTGTTTGTTTTTCATTATATCATTACTTTGCAATTCCACGCTATCAGATGAAATAAAGTAAAGATAATGAAATAAAGCAGAGTCCATACTTTCATAAATAAATTTAATGGAAACTGAAATATTTTAGCTTTTCTTGTAACAATTTATCTCGTAAGAGCTGCGCGCACAGCGCTGCGGTAAAATTAAATAGTATGGAATGGCACGTCTTCTTCAAAATAATTCGTAAAGTAAGGAGTTAATATTATTTTTTTTAAATACGATGTGTTATATTAATTTAATCTGATAAAAAACAGAACAGAATTGACTTTTCTGCAACATTGTAGAATAATGCTTTTGGATTTCAATCGAATAGTGGAAGAATCGTATCTTCTTCAAGGAAGAGCGAGGATCGAAGCGTGCGCTGTAACCCCCTGACATTTAGGAAATTCTAGAGAGCACCGTTGCGCAATATAAGCGCCAATGAACGCGTAGAATAGTGTTATGTCTCTTAAAGTATATCTAATCGGTGCGTTTGTTACCCATAGATGAATTACTTTTCCATCCTTAATCGAATCTTACAATTATATCTGCTCTCGGAAATATTCTTTCTCCACGTTTCTAACATTCCAAACATTTTCGCAATGCACATAAAATCGAATGCGTTGAAAATGGATTTTCCAGCATCACTTTGACGTAATCAATGATATAATACATAACTCTGATCACAAGCTGCTAGGAATTTTTATGTACACTTTATTTAATGATAAATCGTTAATAATAGTATCATAATACACTATATATGGCTTCACAAAGAATTTCATTTATTACACAACATTACATATTATTACACTATTACTTGATACAATATTAGATAATCAGTTCATGAAAAGCGCTTTTACCCGATAAATGTTTCACGGCTGAATATAATATATATCCACGATTGTTTTCTGAACAATATTATTTAATATCAAATTTAATGCAACATTTAATACGTGATACACAATATTGTTTAGTTGAAAAATTCTAAAAATATTGATGCGATACTATAAATAATGTACAACCACTGGTGAATGTTTCCTGTAATATATTCAGCAAGAAGTTGCAGCTGAATCATCACATAATGTACATGTAATTGAGAAGTCTGGTCTCCGGCATACTTTGAATTCACTCGAATAATAGCCCGCTCATTGTTTAGCGAGGAACAATCTTGACTCGTTAAAGGGTTTTAAACAATGGGATGCCTGCATCACCGAGGAACATGAAATTGAACGGTTACACTTGTAATTAAGCATACAATGGTTCCTAACTATTCATTCACAATTGCAAGCCACTCAGATTTACTGGGCGTGTGATAACTCTAATAACAGATTTCCAAAGATACTTCTACTCTCCGATAACTTGGAACAATCGATTGTAGACTGTGTTTCGATGTCCAAACTTCCTGTTCCCGATTCGTAGCATTTTTTGGACATTTTTCACGTTCTCGAGACTGCAACGACACATTACTTTAACTTTGCGCAACACTGATTTTTTTGTTTACAATTAAACGCGCCTCCGTGAATTCCAATGTAAATATCTATGCAAATTTCCATGCAAATCTATGCACTTCGTTTCGCCGAATAATTTTAGTTTCGAGATCTAATTGATAAAAGAATGGAAACGAGAATTATATAACCTGCTTACAATTACATTGAATATTAAAATTGGAATATACATAGACTTTATTTATCCAGAGTATCATAAATTAAATATCAGTTTATTAAAGAGAGAAGCAAAATATTACATTTAATTTAATTCAATTTAATTCTCCCCAACGTACATTGTAATGACATTATTAAAATAAAGTTCTACAATGTATTTCAACCAAAATAAAATGTAGTATTAAAATTACATTTTGGAATTTAATTGAAAGGTGGAAAGTGTAATGTGAGATATTTTAAATCCAATAAAAAATTGCATTTTAATTTAACTGAATTCTAAAATTACATTTTCTACAGAAATTAAGTTTTCAAATTGATTCAACTGAAATTGAATTTAGTATTGAGATTAAAATTCGATAACATCATTCTTCAGCACCCCTAACATGAATGGTATAATTCCATTCCTTATCGGAACAAGAATACAGTATATAAAATTAGAAACTCGAATATATCGAAAGAGCAAGGATAAGGAATGGGCGAAATAGAAAGGTGGTATTCAATAAAAAGGGTAGGAAATAATGCTCGTGATAAATTCCGAAGTCTTCTATCGGATCTACCGAGGTGATATCGGCGCGAGGGACCAGTTCTGCCTGTTTTCTCGACTCTCGGTTAGACCTTCGGAAATGGTTGAATGTTACGAGTGTCCTTAGGCAAGAGACAACACACACGAGCACGCGTAAGCGCACGCACCGCAAACTCCTACAAAAGACAGATCGTGTAATTGCGTGCGAAACGGTCGTGGAACTCTTGAAATCAGCAAGTTTATTGCAGTCAGACTATTCGTTGTGCAGGAAAGGGTGGATACCTTCCTGCAGTTCGGGTACATCCTACTTTTCTAATAGTTATTTTCTACGACACTGCCTTTGCACGGTAATATCAACGTTGCTATGGATTCACGTAAGATAATATCCTTCTCGAATGACGAGATACCCACGGTAAAAAGTGGTGCTCGACGATGATGCACTTAAGTGAATGTGAAGCACTGAGTTTCGATAAAATTGTTAGAATAAATTAGAAATAATTATGGACGGGAAGAGAAACGTATCAACAAAATAATAAAGAAACTGAGTAATAAATCAATTACGCAAGCAACTCAAATATTCATTATATGTAATACGTTAATGCTTACCTTGTAATAACTTAGTAAGTTATGAGTTAATATAACAAATAATAATCCGAGAATTAGACAAATTCATAATCAATAGATCTCAGCTAAAATTGAAAAGGGTACAATTCTTACTTTTCTGTTTTTAAACTTATAAATTTACCAGGATTAAATATGACCTTCTTTATTGAAAGTTTCTTAATTAGTTTCTATTTATAGCAGCTGATGTCAGTCCATAATTATCCAAGTTATTATATTATTCATCTATAATTATCCCACGACATATTATTTACTTCTAATTATTTTATTATTCCAAGAGTAAAGTAATTGTTGTCGTTGATGGTGAATCGCCATTTCTTAATATAAATCTATATTTTATTATTATATATATATTCTTTTATAATTTATATTCTTTTTTATTATTGGACCATTCAGAATACTAGTTCTATTTGTATGCAGCTCTTATTTCTTGATTATTCTACGAAGCTAATAAATGAAAAATTATCAATCATAACTCGATTAACGATGTCGTTAAGGAAGAATGGAAGTCATCGGAAACTAAGAGTGGGAAGAGTGATGTTTCACTGCTTCGTAAACTACATCATTATCCGCAAAAGCAAAATGACAATGACGCTAAGCACTCAAACCTCCCTGCGTAATTGCAGTCCTTACGATACGTCGTAATCGGCTTTCACATGTAAGACGATAGTCGGCACGGATTTAAAAAATGTTTGTCACGTAGTAGTTCTATAACTACATATCTTATGTCAGTTGACTGCATTCAACTACCCAGGCAAAACTAATAAACCAATAATCATAAACCATACAAAAATTAACAATAATAATTCTCTATTTCTCGAAATATAATATTTCCAAAACAGCGATATGATTTCTGTGATTTCTGTACCTTGTAATTTCGTGTCAGCGTAAACGAATTCTAATAATAAGTTCATCTTTCATTAATTCATTATTAGAATTCTAATAATGATTTGATGAGAAAAATGAATAATTACTCTCGTAAGACAAAAGTGGCACCATATATTTATTAAAAATGATACATTTCGGCGACAGTTTCTCAGCTACTTTGACGGATTTTCAAAATTCTAGAATACAATAGTATACAAAATTAAAATAAAAACCGAAGTAAAAGATTATACAGTAATAATCTGCGACATCAGAAAACTGGTAAAAGATATAAATACTTGCGTGGTCTCGCAATTAATCAATTTAGGTGATCAAATTAACATGAGGGGACGAACTAACGTCTCCGGTGTTTAAGCGAAACTAAATGTTAGAAACAGTTTGAAATTTATAAACGGTTAAAAAGTGATGTTTATAACGTAATTCAATCGACAGGAACTGAGTTACGATAGACCGGAAGATCATTCGCTCTCTCCAGCGAACGAGCAACATCCACTTTAAAGTATCGGTCCGCTCGATCGAGATTCTTCTCGAAGAGTTTTGTATGTAATTTCCAGGGAAGACAATGCTGTTTTGATATGGCATGCAATTTTTCTATGCGTGTTCACGTGAAACGCTTGAACGCCTCTGCACTTTCTTTCGCCCCGTTCGTTACGTTCAGGGATGTCGGGTTTTCATCGCTTAATGAATCGTCGGAATTCTTCGTATTTACGAGGCGTGCCACTTCGCATATTTCCTTTGCCGGTTGGCAAAATTTATTACACAAGATAATGTTGCCTTGTAAAATGAAATTGTAATACCAAGCGTTGATTCGTTAGAAGATATATCGTATCTTCTAAATCTGTTTTTGCATAGTGGCAGGCATGTGTTCCTGTTTTCCTGTAACTCGCAGAAATTTGTTGTTACATGGAAATGGTTGACATAATGATTAGATATACTTTGACAATGATTATTATTTTTGTCGAGTATTAACTACAAGAATATATCCGTTATAAATGAGTTCTTACTTCAAGACACTTTCTGATGTCGATGTTATTTTTATATAAAAATGTATGAATTTAAAGTAAATTTAATAGTAATTCATTTTCAATATACCGCATCGGTGTCTTTCATTTCATTTTATTTTTGCGTTGTAATAGTAATTACAAAAAGTACACGCAACGATCATTTCATTACTATTTTCATGTAATGTAGGTTTAACTAATAGTTCAAGGGCAGCTATTAAATAATTAAATCAATATTTATCGAGGATACCATATTCTATATCACTCATCGATATTCAAAGAATCTACAGAAATTCCAAGGGCATCTGCAAAATTACAAAACAAACTCTTGGAATGCCGAAAGCGTTTCGTGGTTTCAACGATTCCGGTGTTTAAAAAGTAATTAAAATTTATGAGTTTACCAAATCGGCAGAAGCTGTGGATTTCGGTTTCTAGCAAAGAGTCTGGTATGCATAGATAATGCAAAAAAGTTGCGCAAGGTTTCCTGGCGATTACGATCAAGGTGAAAGTCTTTGGGCTTGGTAGAGCGAGACGTAGCGATATCAGGAGGCGAACCTCGTAAATTATAGGCAATGCCGTTCGAGAATGTCCTTTAACGACGAGCAAGGAACCTTTTCTGGCTCGTAGAAAATCGCTCGGACTCATTTGCCACGGCAATCTCCTTCGTTATAGTCTTTTCGCCATAAAGATCAGTTCCTTGTGATTTTCGCAAAATTGCGTTTGGATTGTTATCCTACGTCCTTAAGCAACATCATGCATTTTCGTTATTCTTAGAACCTGACAGAACACAATTTTGACGCGTGGAAATCACCCGTGAATTTTTTAAATTTAATATACAGAATGTAAGCCAATTGTGGATCGTCCTTTGACGAAAAAGATTTGTTTCTTGTAATTTGCTCAACATTGTATTATATTTAGTGTGTCGTGGTGAATTTGTCTCAATTTTTGATTAAATTAATATGGAATTTCATATTAATTAATATAGAATTTTTATTCTTAAAACTATAATTCTACTATAAAATATTTTTTTATGAATTAATCATTTTGGCAAGTGGAAATAAGTTACGCTCTTTTTTATCGCAAAATTCGTGCTAATTACAGATGAAAGAAAAATAATGGATTTTTTACCGAATAATCTTTATTAATTTCATTTGCAAACTGGGTGTCTAAAGAGAATTTGCCGTGCTTCGAGAAAAATGTAACTGTTTTCACTACATTTAAGGAAGTATTAATTAGGACATGGTTTTAGCTAATCAAGTTTTAATGCATACTTACAAAGCTTCTCATTAGTGGTCTGCAATTTTCACTTACAAAATTTTGCAACACAAATGAGTACTTGTCTATCGCACGTCCCACAGATATTGGACCAGAAAAGTATTATCACTATTATTAGTATTAAACTACAGGGTGTAGCGGACAAAAAATGTATTTTTGAAAAAACATCTAATTAAGTATTACGCGACTACTGAACTGGGTGCTGAACCCTGCTCTTTCTTTTTTCGCGTGATTTCTTAGATTCTTATCTCGCCGGCAAAAAAGACTTTATCTCACCAATTATTGCAATTATCTCACTTCGTTGGTGCTCCAATTAAGTCTGACGTAATACATTTTCGCTTGAGCCAATTAATCACGGAATATCATTATCCTAATTAATTCTTCCGAATCAGTCAACTATCCTACATTTTGAACCCAACAAAAATTCTGTATGAATTTGATGAAATATAGTAAATGAAAGAAATCAACGCAAGGATTGAGCCCATTAATCTTAGGTTGTCAGGATTCTAATGAATACTTTGTGATAATAAATGCTTCACATTTCACCCCAAAAAACTCTGTAATGATTTAATTGAATATCAATAATAAAAGAAATCGATACAAAATATTACTACTTTTAATTAATTTTCTTTACTCTTTTATTAAATTAATGTAGCACTTTGTAGAATTAACACAGAATTTTATAGAATTAATACAGAATTTTATGGAATTAATATACCGAGTTATTACACAACTTCATGTAAACAATATAGAAGTTTATTCTTGGAACGAAGTGCTCCAAACATATTCCACCAAAGCACCGGTATGCTAATCGTTTTGAAGAAGTGGCATGGAAAAACAGTGATATAGTTCCACGTAGCATGTGATTGAGAAAAACAAAATGGTACGTGGACGCGGTTGCGGGGGAACTTCTTTTTACGGAGGCAAGACACTTTCACTAAAATGTACGGGATACGTCGAATGCTTTGGTGGCAAAGGTGTACGAGTGAACTTTGGGAGGATGAAAGGAAAGCCAGTAAAAGGAGATCTACTGATAATGATACATCTTTAGTCGATTAGGTTTGCAATTCTAATCTTTTGGTTCTTACTTCCGGTGTTCTGCAAAGCATGACTTCTACAGTTCCTCCTACAACTATAATATAATATAATGCTTGGGATAATACGGATGGAATGATAATAAATATAATAATTTATTATTATAATCATTTCATTACAGATACTTAAAATGTGGGACAACAAATCATGATATTAAGATATTAAAAGAGTGATTATTCAATATGTCGGAATTATTAATCATAACTTATTGAATATACAATATTATTAGTCATTTATAATTTCAACTTCAAGATGCATTATTAATAATTTAATGTACTAGATTTTTAATTATTAACTAGAAAGATTACAGTAAATATATTAAAATGCCAGAATAATAAAACTTTTTTAAAAAGCATCATATAAGGTTTAATCAAATTAGAAATTAAATTAAGATTAAATTAAAATTAAAAGATAATAGAAATCTATAAAACTGTGTGACACGGGAGGAATATTAAAGAAAATTCCTGAGTGATTACGTAATACACTAACAATATTTTCTAATATCTAAGCAGCATCCTCCACCCTTGACATTTCTCTTCATTTCGACCAGGAATAAAAAGATTTGCATTCCAGAGAGTTCTCCACTGCTCTTGGAGAAATCTGACAATAAGATAATTTAAAATAGTTTTAACAAACATCCACAGTTGACGAATTTACTAGGACGGCGATCAGGTGGTATAGCGAAGTAAACATTCTTTTACGAGCAATAAATAATCATTTATTCCGAGAAAGTTGATTAACATTACGTTCGAAAGAAAAAGTGGTTATCCAGTGTTATTAGGAATGGTGTAAACTATGCTTATCTTTAATACCGAGATTCATCTTCATAATAAATTAATCTTGAATTTATGCCGGTATTAAAGTAATTTAATTGTTCTATTCGTTTTATCGAGAATACGGCTGAGCGCTGCGAACGCGCGCTGTTGAATCCTTCTTCTCGACTCTCCCACTTTTATAGCTGAGAGCTGCGGTACTTGAAGTTGTTAATGGTCCTTTACCAATAATTTATGTTGGGAAACCTTGGGTAATATCGTATATAGACGCAGCAACAAATAATGGCACGAAGGATTATTGATATTGGAATAAGACGTTTACAGTAAATTCTTCGTTGATATCGCGAAATTGCGATACCAACAAGTGGATAAAGTTAGATTAATGTCACACTGAATAAATGAAGATTCTTATTAAAAATCAAGTTCGTGGAATCATTATTTATCGTTATTCTAACCGCCGCTAATATGATTGTACAGTTATGCAATTTTATTTGTCCAGAGAATTTTCAAAGGATTTGAAAAAGTCTGATATTTTCTAATTACGCGAATTAATAAGTATATAAGTATAAGTATAAATATATAATTGTAATAATAATTACAGGAATTACAATCGCAGTAATTTCTCATTCAATTTCCCTTCAAATAATATAAAGAGACAGAAGATTAAACACAAACAGATCGTTGATCTTTGATCAAATCAATAACACAAACAGATCCAAGACTAACTACAAACAATATCGTAGTATCAAAGAAGACATGATTTCCTGATAGAATAACAATTTAGAAATGAAAAGACACTATTATATTATTACTCTAATGATAAATCATAACGTCTCACAACGGACTCAATTAAACCGCAACAAACTAGTATATCATTTGACGCGAGGAAAAGGTCATTGATTGAGGCGTGTTTCCACGTAATCGCGGCAGCGAGAGGGTGACATATTTCATGTGTATTAAACTCTGGAGCATGTTAATGTCCCCAAGGATTATGTCACTTTCGCGTAAAAAGGATCCTGCAAAATCGACCTGGGTGAACGTAGAACTCCTTCCTGAGAGGACTCTTGAGTTTGGCCCCGGGGTGAATCAGTCCTTTGTGCCCGGCTCTCTTCAGGGTCAACCGCTTTCGGTGCAGTATATGCCTTGCAACGTTTACACGTATACGCGCAACACGCTCGCTAGTCTGACCGTGCCCTATAGGGTGTCTCGAAAGTCTACTCTCCATGAGACCCAATTATTATTGCTAAACGCCTCTCTATTCACTCGCTCCAAGGAAATCTTTACGTAAGTTGGCAAGTGGACGCTGACAGATATGTTCTTTCGTGTATACTTTCGCGTGCAGGGTTTGTTTCGCGATTAGTGACGTAGGGCCATCGAGACATTTTTAATTCACGGGGAAGAATGTGGATGAAAGATATATATGAATGAAATGTTAGATAAAAACTGTGTATCGCCAGTGTGAATATTCTGCAGTGAAATCTGTTTCAAGATTGGATGCGTTTCTGCTGAACGAAAATCATGCGAATCTGGTGAGTTGAAAGTGATACCAGTTAACTGGTTGTCGTGGAAATCATTGATTCATTTTATTCGCAATTAAACTTGCAATTGAAGATGTCACAGTGCCATTCTCTGATAGCTTTTTCGATTAATATCATCGAGGATTTGGAAGATCGGAAATATTAATGAATTTTTGTAATCATAAATCCAAATTCTGCAGAATTTATTTATTCATTCTCAAAAGCTACACTAAAATGGAGGACATTCTGTAGCACACTAAACTCGTAGATCGCAGACGGAAATTAGAGTTAATGTAGAATCGAAAATCTGCAGCTGGGATCAGTGCAGACTCCCGAAACTTAAATTTCCGGGTATTGATTTGGTTTCCAATGGATCGGAAGGAAAAAAAGGTGAAACGAGATAAAAGAAGGGGGACCGAGAATTCTCTGTGACTCAGTCGTGGTTCCATCGGAGGCAGAGCGCACCTTGCTCCTTTTCCCTGTCCTGGATCCTAAGTTTACTGGCTCGATGTAGTCGAAAATCGAAAAAAAGAAACGATGGAAGACCCTGGACCCTTGCTTGGGTACAAGGGTGGAGGAAGATTCGCAGGAAACGAACAGTTAGAGAAGAGGGGATACAAGAGAACACCGAACTTTGTTCTGTCGACGCGAGTCGCGATGCTTCTTGGTTCTCACGAAATTTATCACAACACTGATTCACCTCTGACATCACACTGCTATTTTATGCGAATGATTTGATAGTGCAGGTATTCGTTTTCTGGAAAAATTATGCATTTATATTTTAGCAAGAATCTTAGCGATATATTCCTCTTGAGTATACTTATATTCTTGATTAGTGTCCATAATATTTGAGTTTATTATGAAAGTGGTGGAACACTATTTTTTGAAATCATTCTGTTTTAATATTAATTTAGTTAGAATTTAATTAGTTAGAATAAAGAGTACATATAAATAATTTGATAAAAATTGCTGAAATAATACGTTTCGAAATTACACTGAAATCCCGTACGAGAATAGGATATGGTATATTATTAGAGTATGCAATGCACACTGAGAAAAATAAGAGTACCAGGAGGAAACATCAACAGGATGTCTCTCACGGTTCTCACGTCCGAGTCATCTCATCTCGTGCGAAGATTCGAACTTGTGTCACTTAATAACCGATGTCCAAGAAATAAATAGAATTAGAATATTATTCTAATTTATAATTAACCCCATTTTTATTAATTAAATATGTGGTAATTAATATATTATTAATTGTACACACATTGTTATTATACATGGTAATTAAATATGTTGATATATATTAGAGAATATATACAAGTGCAGATATTAATATTAATTAATGAATGATTTTAATACGTAAGGATATTAAAGAAGTGAAAACATTAAAAAAAACCGGTTATCGCACGTAATTACACTTCAATTCTTCGATTACGCGAAAACGGGAAATGAGTTAATTGAGGAATAAATTCCATTCTTTCCTTGGCTGGTGTTAATTAAATAATTTATTATAATATCTAAGCGCCCCATGCCGTATTAGAATAATCCTCTCGGTTAATCGAAATTGTGATATACGAGACACGTAAAAATCCGAATTAATTGTGTTACATTAAATTCCTCGAGCGAACCGTGACGCGATAATTGGCGGGAGGTTTTACTACCTTTAATTATTTCCACTATTATTCGTGCTCCTGCGCCATTATTTATACGAATGGGAAGTCCAAATCATCTTTATATCAGGTAGACATCAAAAAGTCAAAAGGAAAAAAATGCTGGCAAGGAAAATGCTTCTGGGATTCATTAAACTAGTTCATTAATTAGTGAAACCGGTAATTATTGAAGTTACGAGTCCAACTTTTTCTTACAACATATTTATTGTGACAACATATTTACTTAATAAAACCAGCAAAATTAAATAACTTTGCGAATAACTCCAAACTCGATTAAGATTTTTCATATCTTTTAGAAAAAATGATTTCGTCTATCCGCAGCTTAATTAATTTTTTTTTCTCCCTGCTCTTTTTTTTACACTCAGGGAATTG
The DNA here is from genome assembly GCA_910591585.2 of Nysson spinosus. Classification (NCBI taxonomy): domain Eukaryota; kingdom Metazoa; phylum Arthropoda; class Insecta; order Hymenoptera; family Crabronidae; genus Nysson; species Nysson spinosus. Next base: position 8,996,861 of record OU342830.1, on the reverse strand, counting down.
TTTAAGAATTATCATACGAAAGATATAAAGAATAATAAATTACATATTTTCGTATTTCTTTGATAATGAAATGCATCCATTTATAATCTATTTAATGACCCTTCATTAAAGTTTATTTAAAATTATCACGGTAGAAGAACGACGTTAATAACGGTCAATGAAAATACAGGGAAATATTCTTTTGTTTAACCTCGCAGACTTGAATTACTGCTACCATATCTAATTTAATACCGAGATTAAGAAAGATGGTACAAAGAGATAGTAGGTGGTATAAATCAGAATACAAGCGGAACGGTTGTTCAGTTCATTGGAATTTCAGATATTTAACTGCCGTTTATTACTGAATCGAATATTCTCTAGAATGGAAAAAGCCGAATACTGGATCGACCACTTTGTCCGCATAAATTTCCGGCATCCAGTTGATCATTTTAAGAAAGTAATCAGCCGCAAGAAGTACGCTAAATATTCATCATCGATTTCAATGCTAATGGAATTATCCGCATAAAACTTAAAACATTAAACAATTTTAATATACTTTCACAGATAATGATCTTATCAGAGATTAAGACGTCTCAAGTATTGAAAACCACCGTCGTTTCTCATTTTCCAATGTCTTAATTGATGAAAAGTTTTTAACTAAAGATTGACTGAGTACTAATATAAATTATATATTTATCGCAGAACTTAACTAAAGACTAAGTATTAATATAAACTATATTTTTGTTACAGAATCGAGACGCATGACAGTCGATACCGGGTCGGCGTTATCAGGTGAAGGCCCAGCAGGTTTCGGCAAAGAAATTGGGAAATGTCGGACGCCGGTGGCAAGGATAATCCGGGGTTCGCCGGGGAGGATGAATGTACCAACGATTCGAATGTGGATGTTGGCCAGCAACAAGTAACAATGGACCAAGAACACAAAACAGAAAGCACACCTAAGGAAAATGGACATCAACGTTCTTTCGTATCACAGCATTACGTTGATCCGAATAAAACGAGCCCGGAGCCACGCTATAAATCGGAAACCAGAATCGAACTGCCTGCGGAGAACAACGAAAAGACCATTTCTGAACCCAAAATGAATGGCGTTCATGGAAATGGTAATAATAACGATGCCAGTTTCCTCAACAACAGCGCAGTCAGCGTGCAAATTAATGGTGAGCTGAATGTTATTTTATAATATACTTATGTGTATTTTATAAGAAATATACTTTTAGTTATTATTTGAAGATTATTGGTCAAGTTTGTATATTTTTATGCACGGTTTCGGTTAATATGGCAAAGGAACTATAAAATGTAATATGATTATTAATAATACAGTTGACAACGGTTAATCGTATTTATACTTAATGTAATTGAAGAATACGGCTATTATTATGAACTATGCAACATCGGAATATAATTGTAGAAATGTATTCCATGCAGATGACAAGTAACATGAAAAAATAATTTAATATTGTCTTTAAATTGAACCTCTTTAAGATTAAAGTTAGAAAATATTCAGATTAATATTATATTTCAGTTAAAATTGATCTCATCATTAGATTAATATCATCTCTAAGTTAAAATCTATCGGATCCTTAAATTACTATTATATTTAAGTTACAATTTAAGTTATCAGCTCTTTTTATCGCATGTTTCTCAACACATCCTTATTGCTGCAATCTGTAAAATTGATATTTATATATAACGATCATATTTATAATCTGTCGAATATATTTCATTTGACTATTGTTTTCGTGGAATTAAAAAATTAAGAAATGTTTTATCAAGTAACAACACTCGAAAATAAGAAACGACGATGATTTTCATTACTTGATACAATCTGATCTCTAATAAGATCAAAAACTGTACTGATTTTCAATATTTCGCATATTAGGGTAAACATAATCTTTTACGAAACACTATGTTTAGAAACCTACCCTATCTAATATTGAATCCTTTTGTGAATGGATAAGTATCTCCCAGTAAAATATCGAATATCCATTTCTTGGAGCCTACGCTCCCTGTGTTCCATATAATTGTAGGTCTCGTTTTACACGGTGCTTTTGTGAAAGACACCTACCGTATAAATCGGTGCATTACCTTTTACCGCGTAGGAAACACGATCAGGTATTTTACGGCTTCGGGGTGGAACAGGATTATTTTAATAGCACGAGAATGCGATTTCGATGGGTTTGATTGGCGGTAGACTAAACACAATTCCACCGGAAAAAATGTCAAATGAAATGCATTCGACGGATCATAAATATAAGCCTTCTATATAAATATGAATTTAATAGATTACAGAAATAAAGAAGTATTAAAAATCTTTTGATAGCCGAAGCAGATAACTGAAGTCGTAACATAAACATAATATTAACTTAAATATAACATTAATTTTAACTTAAAGGTAATATTCATCTGAAGATAAGACTAATTCTAACTTAAATATAATGTCAATTTAAATCATTTTTATTCTACAGTTTTAGTCTTAAAATTTGTAGACCAGAATTCTAATCTTAAAGAACTTTAATTTAAATATGATATTAAATAATTTGATTACTTGTATATAAGATTAAACTTTGTAAATACTTTTAAACAAATGAAATGTATTCTCAGTATTCGTGGCATTGTTCATTAGTGAAAGAACTAAAGGTGGAGTGATTAGTGCTGAAAGTTTTTCGTGCTCCATCATAAATCTTGCAAGCCAACTGCAATTACGTTTAACGTCACATAAACTAAGTAAAATGTTTTCAAAATGTAACCGAAGGATACAAGAACAAGTTTTACGCAAGGAAAAATATTTCGCGAATTTCGCGGACTTTCTTTTTGCGCCTGGAGAATTTTCATTGCCTCCAGTAAAGTCCAGAGAACGTGAGTTACGTAAGACACTCTTTATTTGTCGGTTTATCCATCATATTTCACCAGACATGTATGTCGGAAGTAGATTTATAATTTCGTTGGAAACGTTGCCAATGGAAAACGTATCAATTCTTCTGTAATATAAATCCAAACTTTAAATTCTGATGTCGTATATTTAATAATAATGACAGTATTTTCAAACTTGTTCTACATTAAACTTCTTGAATATGTCGATATATCAGAATTAGCAAAGGAGTATGCAATAAAAATTAAAATATATAAAATTCAATATTATGAAAACATTAAAGGGTTCCACATTAAACTTTCGAAATATGTCGATGTATCCGGATCGACGAGTATGTAAGAAAAATAAATTTCATGTCATAAAGGTATTGAAAGGACGACACCTTGAACTTCTTAAATAGATTGGTATGTCAGAATTGGTAAAGGAGGTATATTGTTATGCCAATATTTCTTGAATAATAGTATAGTAAATATGTTTATTCGCGAGGAGTCTATTATGCGAATCGTACGATCTTCTTCGCCGATACAATCGGGACGAGCCAAACTTTCGATCGTTAATTACTACCACCACCGTTACCGGTTAGCCAAGAAAAAGTCGTTCGAGGTCGGTGAAATCCCAGGAAGTATGAGACGGTCCTTTTCACGATAATCGACTGAAAAATGCACTTTTATACCTCGCCATGCCGGAAGGAAATTTCATAAATTATCTCCGATCTCTTTTCCATCGCGATGATAATCTTTATAATCACCATCCTTTATTAAGGTTCTTACAAATATTTCGTTTACAAATTGATGAAAAATATGTATTATTTGTACGGGCGTCAAGTATAATTATTTCATTATTAATATTTCTTTTAGAAATATATATAATATTATTTATTATTATTTAATCATTGAGTAATATGTTTTGGATGAAGGGACTCTTTGCTTACAACAGTAAGTCCTTGTATTTTTGCGTTGAATTTAAAATAGTTAATAAATTAGTTTTGCACACAATATGATACAATTATGTTCGTTGTGAATATGATTTTTTCAATATTATTTATTTATTTATTATTAAAGCATAGATACTAGTCGCGGGTCTTAATCCGTGAAATATTATCTCTTTGAGGATAACATCAAGGAACAATTAGTTATCTACTGTGATCGGTTAATAATTTATTATCTCCGATTTTGAGGGGATTTGCATACATTACTTTCTCTTAGAGGTCAAATAAAAAATTGGAAACATTCTGCGCTTTCTACACAAACGTTCGCAAAAATTTCAAAGTGGCACGGAGCAGGACATTCTCTATGTATGAGCATTGATTTACTATGAAATTTGGTATCTATGTATATCTCTACCGGGTGTCTTGTTTCTATTTGAAATTATCAAAAAAAAAATCCACAATTAATTACAGCTCAGCAACCTGAAGTATAAAACTTCGTGAGAAATTAATTACTAATATATACTATTAAGATAATAGAATATTTGAATCTGAATACTATCATATCAATTTTACAAATCTCATCTGAATCTGAATCAGAATAATATTCTATTATTAATACAATCTTATCTGAATTCAAATCTAAATAACTCAATATTATCCTTACTTAATACATTACATACTTTCCCGCGGAATTATTAAACAAATATCCTAATTATCTTCTAAGGAGCAACACAATTATTGAATACGTAACAGATAAAAAGTAGAGAAAGAAATAATCTTAGGAGACTTATATTCTCAACAACTGTACGCACAATTGTATCATAATTTCAATATAATTCCAAATAAACTTTCATTATAATTCACGATCTGCAATACGTTGATTATTGAGTGAGGAAAAGAAAGTTGGACTTCCGGTTAGCCGATGACCGAAAAACCGAAACCGGTTGCACGAATCTCCAGGCGACCTTGATAACGTCAGTAAATAATTTCCCGTTTCCACTAGATACGGGAAAGAAGGAGCAAATCGAGGCCGTAAACCTGGAACTGGTCTCGATGAGGCCTTACACGGGCAACAATCTTCAGACGAAGGGTCAAGAGGCCTGCGAAGTCCCAGCTGATCCTTACGAGGAGTACTTTGTACCGGTTAACGAACATCGAAAGTACATCAGGTAACGAGTTCCTGATAGAACTTGGAATTTAACTTCCCTCTGCCTATCGTCCTTCATTTTTCTATCTGGCTGCCTTCTAACTCTCATTAACTACCTTTCATCTTCTACTGTTCACCAGCCCGGCGAGCGTAATCGACTGAATGTTTTTTACGAGAAAACCACTAGTTTATTAATTAGATCCGCGCAACGAACCGTTTAGCTCGCGAACACCTTCAAGATTTGCATAAAAATGTTCCGCTTCTTGTCAGGCAGGTAGCATTCAGGAATTTGAAATGCAACTTGGAAGCGCAATACGAGTGTTGCATAAAACAATGTAAACTTTCGTAGAATTAATTAATGACATTTTATAGTTAAAATATTCTTGAAATTGCAGTAAAAGTATTATAGTATGATGGTTTATGCAGGAAATTGATTTATTATAGTTTTTTATCGAAAATATAGAGGTAAGGAATTTAAATTGTAAGAAGTAGTGGATGAACCAAGAAGGCAGGAATTAACTGTTATTTATTGGGATTCGAGTTATCTGTATTCCATTTTGGGAGAATAATATTATTTTGAGTCAGATGCGCATAGCGGAGTGGAATTTTGACGTTTTTACTATTCCAGTCAGGAGAATACAGAATATAAATCTATTGCTTAAAAGAAAGAGTCGCGGAGACCGACGAAACGAAGGTCCTTAGATATTGCGAAGCAGATTTGTCGATGGAAGAAATTACGAAACGAACGTGTCACAATAATCCGAGGCAAAATGCAAGAGACACCTGATTGCAAAAATCACCTTCCTTTGGCGAACTGTCATATTTCGCGGATAAATTTTCGCAATAATCTTGCAATTATTTCCACCTCGTTTCTTAAACTATTATCCTAGAATCGGTACATGTACAATGTACATATATGTATTATTCTTCCTCGCGTCAAACGTAATTTTTGTATTATTAATATTTTTATTAGAACCATATATATTGCCTATTATCTATTATTTAAATATACAGTAATAGAGTAATACTATTCAGAATATGTAATATTATATTTACATATAATTAATATTACCTACGTGATACTTGAGAACATATACCTCCACTGAACCATTAAGTTCTTGAAGATTGAAGCAACAATATCAAGATAATCAATGATACAAAATAATACAGGAATAATGTAATAAATATCAGAATAACGATCTAATAAAAGGAGATTGAGCGGAGTAATAGTAGTTAAGCAGCCTCGCATAGTTATTTTGCTTGCTTTCGGTTCGTTACTATTATATAAAATAAAACTGGTCGAAGGCCGTAGGTAAAATCGAGCGAACCTAGCAAGTTGATTTGTGAAGCCAATCGCGAGAAATTCCTAAAGCAGAGCCACATTCCTCGAGCGTATGTTAGGCGAAAAAATTCGCGAACCGAACGTGACAATGCGGAACATGGTAGACGCTTGTGGAACACCTTTCTACATGCCATTCGTTATATAAAACTAAGTGAATTTAATAAATATTTCCGAAACTTTTTAATCAACTTGCTAATAAGTGTAGAGTAGTGTATTATATTTTATTACATCATAGTTGGAGGAAGTTGGCTCATGGAACATGTACGTGTGGTAAAAAAGAAATATATTTTTGAACACCAATATAATTTGCCAAAAATATAATCACCATCCAGGGATACAATATTGTTTCGCTTATATGCGTCTATACGAAATAAAAAATAATATTTGAATATTTAAATTTACAAATAAATTGAATGAAATGTTGAGAGTACACAGAGGCACTTCTATTTAATTTATGAATTAATTGGTCTTCTACAATTATTTTTAATAGTATGTACGGAATAAAAAGTAAACGGGGAAAGATGGCGTAAATAAAAAATGTCGTTTGTACATTCTGTTAATTGGAAACTATTGAATTACGTTCCACGAGAAAGCTGAATCTGAGGGTGAAAGGGAGAACATTAAAAAAGCGGTGCGTGGAATGTCATGCAATAATTCTGTCGGAGATACGGAGAAATGTAACTTATATAAGTACATTGTTATGATATCCATGAAATATTCCATTTTATTTCGCAGCTCCGTGTAATGATATACATTTAAATACAAGGAAGTATAGCTAAACATATTCAACAACACATTCGCACTATCTAAATCCCCATCTAAATCGATTACTATAATCATAATTTAAATTATTACATAACACTTCCATCGTCATTAGATCAATATTGCGCTTCCTTATTGATTGATGAAATCGATGACGATAAAGATCGATACATATAGAAGCACGTATAGCTTCGGCGTCGCTGAACGAAATCACTTTGGCCAGATTGGTAGAAAGTTAGACGGTGTTTTCTGTTGTGACAATACCTAGCAGGGGTCCCGAGGCCGAGGTTGAAACAACCGTGGCTGGAGTGCGTTTTGATTTGGGCCCCGGCGTCGGCCGCGAGGGACTCAGCCTGAGAGACCCTGCCGCCGGACTGGTCGACTATTCCCACTGGCTCACAGCCCTCAGGTACTTCAAGGATGCTTTCCACCATCAGGAAGTGGGACACGAACATCGTTCGATCACACGATCGGGAACTAACCCGCTTATTCTGCCGATCTTCTTTAAAATGTCCCACTGAACATGATCATAGTCAATAGTTCAATGCAATTCCTCCATTATGCATAATCCAGTAGATCATTCTATGTTGTAATAATTCTATGTGGTCCTACTATGTGTCCTAGTAGAATCAAAATAAAAAGAACAGCACGAGAATAACCCACCCAGGAGGTTCCAAGTTTCAGTCGGAATATAATCATTTGGTTACACATTGGTTCTTATTAATTCAAAGTTGATGTCCCTTTAACTGTTCACATCTTAACTCGCCGGACCATTCATTCTCCTTTATTAACTGTAGTTTATTCATAATATTAATGCACTATCAATCATTGACCGTGTAGCATCGTTAGAGTGACGTTATTGCACTACTCCTGAGAAACTGTTTGCGAATCGATCAATCTTAATATTCTCATTTGCACTTAAACATCATTCGACAGACATTTTAAACAAGTTAGGGTAGAATAAGCGACAAACTGCGCGCGAGAAACATTAGATGGAAATATTAGGCACACACGAATCAGTTGTTAGAACGGTGTCTGTTCATCTAGGGGAGCTTCTAATCTGAAGGCTGGTTCGCTGAGGATGGTGTCTAGGACTTACGTGCACATTGCTGTACAAAATACGCTTTTTGGGTCTAGGATAAGGGCGATGTAAACCAGACTACTTGTCACCGATTTGTTTTAACGAGAACTTTAACTTGTGTTACAGGGGTGAGAAACTTTATGTAACGAAGGATAAGCGATCCAGAAGCTCCTACTGGAGAAGGATGGCTTGCTGGGGGTGTGCATTATTGGTGGTAGTAATTGCCATCATCATTGCCATTTTGGCAGCAAGTAAGAAAACCTCGACATTATTATATTATTTTCTATGTTCGTTAACTTTTTATATACTTTGATTATACTGTTAGTCATTCTTAAACGTATCAAAGTATATCTTAATATATTTTATGTATAATATTTATTATACATATGGTAATGATTAAAGAAAGAAGTAGTTGTACTGTCGATTTGATACTATTATTTGAAATTTTGCATAATAATATATACAATATATATTAATACGTTTTCAGTTATGAGATTCCTGGAATCTAATAGTTAAAGAAATATATTTTCTGGAATTTTGAGGGATAGTTAAGGTAATGATACCATTTTGTTACAGCCGGTGTAATTTTAACGCAAGAAGCCTCAGAACCTTTAGAAAATGTGCAACAACCCAATTCCCGACAGTTTGGTGACGTTCAGACTGCTGGGATATTTGTTAAGGACCCACCCCCGAGTCCCCCGCCAGCAACTTCAACTTTCCCTCCGTGGCCAACGACAGATGAAACATTATATAATACTGTACCAAGTGCATTGGAAGGAATGCTAAAACTGGATGAATTCCAATGGAACGATGACTATAGTGATCCCAAGTCGAGAGTCTATAGGCAAGTTATGTCCGAGATAGAAAATCAATTGAAGAATATGTTGCAATCAACCGACAATCAGCCAGTCATTAAGGTATATGATATCAATAAAGAAGGAGAAGTAAGATTTAGAATAAGTCATCCACCACAGTTAACGCCCGAAGAAACCCAACAAAGTCTTGAAAATATATTAACAGTAAATGGTAATATGATTGGACAATATCATTTGAATAGACTCAGGCTTGATAAACTCGTGGACCAATGCGAGCATGGAGATCTTGGATGCTCGGAAAGTTGCAAATATGAATATTCCGAAGGAGTTTTTATCTGTACTTGTGCAGCAGGAAAGTCATTAGGTAAAGATGGAAAATCTTGTACGGACGAAAATGATTTAAGTAATGTGGAAATGGATGACGAAGTTGGAGAATCCAATACCGAAGCTGGACATGATTTCGTACAAGGAAGGAGTAGGGGACCAGGAACTTTATTCGAACCTAGGCATCCTGATAGTTGGGATCATCCGAACTTCAGTACGGAATCAGTGCATATGGATCACAGTATGCCAGAATCTGATGGCGAATCTGATTCTCATCATTGGATGCATGATCACTCGAGCCATTCGCATGATAATGTTCCTATGGAACCAACGACTGAACCGAAAGCGGAACCGGAACCTTCCGTTGAGCCAGAACCTGCGGCGGATGCTGAGGTTTCTCTTGGAGCTTCCACAGAGGAGTCCGCAAAGCCAGAACCATCTGCGGAACCGGAACCGTCATCTGAACCAGAACCATCTTCTGAGCCAGAACCGGCATCAGAACCAGAGCCCTCTTCTGAACCAGAACCCGCTTCTACATCAGAGTCAGTCTCTGTACCAGAGCCATCGTCGGAACCGGAGCCGTCGTCGGAACCAGAGCCTTCTTCTGAACCAAAACCGTCAGCGGAACCAGAACCTTCTTCTGCGCCAGAACCATCTTCCGAACCGGAGCCATCTTCCGAACCAGAACCATCTTCCGAACCAGAACCATCTTCCGAACCGGAACCTTCTTCTGAGCCAGAGCCATCTTCCGAACCACAGCCATCTTCCGAACCAGAACCGTCTTCTGAACCCGAACCATCCTCTGAACCTGAACCATCTTCTGAACCCAAACCTGAACCTAATGATTCTGACGAATCGGAACATACATTACATCACCATCACCATCACATTATCGAGTCAAGCACTGAAGCTGAGCGTACTACAATATCTGAAAACTCCATGGAAAATATGAGCACACAGATGAATATACCTGTCAGCCATATGGAATCTTCCACGGAATCAGCATCCGTATCAAAATCATCTAATGAGTCAAATTCAGAAATAATATCGCCCACGCAATCGCGTTCATTTGGTAACACCATAGATAAACAAGAACCATCAACATCATCTACAACGTCTTCGGATTTGATGAGTATAAATGAAAATGAAAGTACACCGAAATCAGATATTATTGCAAATGAAGATTCAAGCTCTAAGACGCCACTTATTGCAAACGATGGCGTTTCATTACCAATTAATAAAACGTCTAGTAAAGCAGTGATTAATAATGATGAGCCATCACTAGTAATTCCTTTAATTCCTGAATCTGAAATCAAAACGAATCTGAATGATAATTCCGCGGATCAAGTTGAATTACATGTTACGCCATCAACCGATACAACAATGAAAACTATCAGTAATGAAGAGATATATACGACAATTAGTTCTAATGAAGGATCGACCGAAATTTCAAATCTTCAACAAGCCACTGAACATCCCGTGATGAGCACAAATATCGATAACACCGAAGTATCATCGAATACAGAAAATAATATTTCCCACACAGAAATCACCACAAATATGCCAATCAATTCTAATTCCGAGTCAATGGTCGTCGCTAATAATGTCGAGAGAACTACGGAATTATATCTAGCCATTAATAATGGCACTGATGGACCAACGGAAGCAAATAAAGACCATACTCACGATACATCAAAATCATCCGAAACAACGAGTGAAATGAATACTACAGAAGTACTTCACGAAAACCAATCAACGGATCGCGCACCATCTGTAAATAATTCCACATTGCAATCGGATACAAATGAAACAAATATCATCGAACACATGCCAACGACAGTGTTTCCCAAATTACCCAAAAACTTCGGTCATAACGTGGAACCTTTAGTCGAACCAATAAAAAATGAAACAGAGGAACATATAATGATCTTGTCAACGACGCTTCGTCCTACCGCGCTTCACGAAGCTCACGCAATTATACCTCAACTTATTCCTGAACAGAGTACTCCATCAAAGAATGCAACTTCAAATATTGAAGTAAAGGAGCCTGTACAAGATAATAAAGTAAAGGTGTCGACCATTGAATACATCGAAAAGAGTGCAACACCAATCAATAATGTTTCTCCAAACGAAAATATAGGGATTGCATTAAATCAATCATCTACGCATCCGGAAGGAAATATTGTCACAGCAGATCATTCCGGTTATTCCGTTCGTCCCGATGATACTCAAGATCAGTCTACTAGTCATCCTCTCCACCCAGCCATGTTTCCAGAAAACACGGTTGAACATTTCACCGAAAAGTCTGACCTAACTTATGATAGACACGTCGACGATATGTCTCCATTCTTGCCGGATGTTCACAAAGAAAAGGAAACACCAAAGAAGGCGCCGAGATTGGACAAGGATGAGCAAGATGTTCCTAATCCCTTTGATGACCACGTGGAGGATGTCATCACGAATAAACCGATGATCGAAACTAAAGAATCATCTACGGAGAACAGCGTCAACGACACCGAATCCAAGGATTTGTTGAACGATGTTCATTTCCATGTTGTTACGCAAAGTGTTAATGAAGTTCCTGAAAAGTTGAGTGTGGAGAACAAAACAATGTCGATTGGCACCGAAAATCAAACTGAAACTTCGGATACTAAAGTTTTAGATGTCTCTGGTGCTAATGGCATGGAGTCCAGTATTCAAAATGGATTACAATCAACCGATGATTTACAGAAACCTGATAATAATACTCAAACTATGATTGAACCTACAAATGAAAGTGTAATCGGAAATCTTCCTCTGGAACAAAATGAGGAGACGTTGAAAGTAGTACCATTAGAAGATCAATATAAAGCAACGGAATCAACTGGAAAAGGAAATATGCTAATTGATAATGCCAATGTAATGATAAATGAAAATGACCGTGAAAAATCCACGGAATCCGCAATGACTACAATGATGCCTACGAGTCAACGAAACATAAGTAGTCCAAGAAAATTGGACGAGAACACTGTAGAGGATCAGTATAATGACATCGTTGACGAAAGTCTATCGAAAGGATACAAACTTGATGACTCTAAAAAAGGAATACATATTAAAGATAACGAGCCTTCCAAGAATGTAGTTATAAACAATATCGTTCCAATGGAAAATCACGAAATAGAGGTTCCCAAACCAACCGAAACACCGCATGTTGTAGATCAAACAAATGTAACAACAGAAAATAAAATTGTTGATGTAACGGAAGCAGTTCCAACAACAATTGGAAGCATTTCAGAGAAACACGTCGAAGATGTTAACCTGACGACACAAGTACCGGTGTTGCCAATGGAAATACAGCAAGACATGTCTACCACCGAAGGGACTGAGAAGATCGAGAGTACTACGTTAATGGAAGAAGTTAAGCGAATGGAAAATAACACGGAAGAATTAAATAGTGCTCATATGGAAATGGGAAAAGAAAAAGAGGACGCTGTGACTATGCTGGTTCCGACGACACAGATGACTTCCATGGAAACGAAGACCACCGCACAGGTTCCAATTTTACCTGAAGAATTGCAAACGATAGAGAGTGAGAGTTTGTTGACTTCTTCTTCGATGAAGCCGGATACTGTCCGAGAAAGTGTATTAAAAAATATGACCGATAGTGCAATGGGTAATAAAACTGATTTAGAGAGTATGATAAGCGAACACGTTCAAGCTGATGATGATAAGACATCATCGGAAGCAAACTTTTCCATGTTGGACGAAACGAGTTCTTCGCAAGAGAATGTGACTGTGGAACCACAGACATATCCAGGTCTAGTTGTGAATGACCAGGAAGTGACGTCAGCGGAAAGTGAAACGGAGAATTCGAAAGAGGAGACCACATTTTTGGTTCCTAACGATGAAAATGTTATGACGACCGAGAGAACATCGTTGGAAACTACCAATGTTTTTACTACCACTGAGGATGTCAGACCGGTTACCGAGATACTTGAAGACGATACGCAGCCTGCTGAATTCGATTACAGATCGTTCTTTACTACAACACCAAAATTAGTGTTACCTGAATTAGACGTAGGCGGGTTATCCGAAGAAGAGCTCAAAGTGATACCATTAGAAAAGGATTTAGAAATAAAGAAGAAGTCCATGGATAAGAAGACAGCTGATAAGTTCAAGTATAAGAAGGAGAAAGACTTAGGTTTAGAGGAGGATGAAGATGAAAATGTGTTAACGGAAAGCCCAGATCCAACTACATTGTTCATAACTGAGGCCCCCAAAGTTAGCACTGAGAAGTATGACGAATTCAATGATAGCCTGATTGGGGCTGACGTTAACTCAAATGTCCAACGATTTACTATAATAGATACGGATGATTATGTTGCACCGATACCAGCACTGAAGATCACCGAGATCACTTCCGGATCTAATGAATCAGAGTCTTCTGAGAATCCAAGTGGTTCCGAAAATAATACAAGTATATTGGATACGAAAAAGTACCCGAGTTTCATCCCAGTTTCGGAAGAAATAATCGAACCGGTACCCGTAACAGAACCCTTCGTTGTAATGCGAAACTATTCGCGTAGACCAAGCTTGTTAAGCAGCTTTACGGAGAACCCATTGGTAGTGAACGATCCCATAAAGACGGACATAGAAATAAATATTCCTAACGATGCCAGTCGACTTGGTTCGCAACCACCGGTTTTTCTTACGATTCCATCATCCATCGACAGAACCACGGAGGAAGTAAATCTAGATCACATTACGAAAGAACATACCGTAACCACGACACCGACAATGCAAACTAAATCGCCGGATATGTCGGTTGAAAGTACAAGTCATATCGATATTTCCTTTTTGCATCTACCTCCGAACGTTGTTTTCTCAAAGTGCACCGCCGGACAATTCCAATGCACCAATGGCACCTCTCGAGACGGTGCTTATTGCGTTAAATTGTCTGCCAAATGCGATTCAGAAAATGATTGTTCAGATGGTTCCGACGAGTTGAACTGCGAGGAGCAAGGATGTCCTGGCAATTTCCAATGCGCAAGTGGCCAATGTCTGAAGAGGGATTTGGTTTGCAATAAGATTGTCGACTGCGACGATGGAAGCGATGAAAAGAATTGTCAGGATTGGACCTGCCAGTTCGATGAATTCAGATGCCCCAATGGTAAGTACCAAGTTGAGCGCGTTCATTAAAACCGAGATCGTTAAATGCAAATTAGAATAATAACCAATGAGTGTGGGAACCAAGCGGACAACGATATTGCATTAGTGGCACGATAGTTGCATGAACTTAGAGAGCAGGTAATCGTGGAATGCAATTTGCATCGAGTTGTCTCTTTGAATATTAATGTAATGTGCAATGGTATGGTTAGTGAGAAATTAATATCGAGATTATTAATGGTGTTGCTCAAGAGAATGCATGCTTATCTTGTACATTTACTGCTAATATATGACAACAAAAACAAGATAACACGTTAGTACAGGGCTATAAAAATTTGTTAAATGTGTCTCGCATCAGGCACATTTTTTAAGCCATAAATAATGCTATACTGATTCTGCAATCATTCTATATATATACAATTCTATATTTATGATTCTATAAATAGCGACGAATCTATGTAAAAGATCATTAATCTTATATTTATTATGTATAAAGTATTCACCAGATATAAAATACAACATTTAATAAATAAATATCGGCGCGTTTATGATTTCCATATAAATGCTTCTATTTTAATGTTACTAAATTATTAGACCAAAAAACTAATATTTTCATGAATTATTTCGGTATCGCAGGACGATGTATTCCGGGAATTTGGCAATGCGATGGTCGTCCTGATTGCGAGGATCATCGAGACGAATATAATTGTGCCGAAAGTTGCGGAAATAACGAGTACTTATGTCCGACCGAAAAGTGGTGCATTCCACTGACATGGCATTGCAATGGTGTTCCTGAATGCCTGAATGGAGAGGACGAAAAGTTATGCGATTGCGGAGTGGATCAATTTAAATGCCAGGCCGGTGGATGTATTCCGCAAAATCAAATTTGCGATGGCATCGAACACTGCCCGGATCACTCGGACGAATGGAATTGTCTTACCATGAATAGAACTATGGAAAGAAATATCACGGATACCGACGAAAATAAAGAAAGTAACGTCGAAAGTCAAGGAGCGAATGAATTGGCAGATCGCGGTTCACTGTTGAACATAAAGTAAGTCTACTAAATCATAAAGTTACTTTTTTGCATAATCGAAATATTGCAATATACAAATATTTTACATCCAAATAAAAACTGTAAATTTTTAATCTTTGAGACATTTTTAATAAAAAATTACGACTTTGTTAATCGAATGTTTCACCGTTTGACTTTTGCCGGCAGAAGTGGATGATTAAATAAGATTTAATATAAAATCCCAGTCTTAGAGAAGATTGATTAAAGAAACTTTTTGTGTGGAACAAAAATGTTTTAAAATATAACTTCCTTTATCTATATATATCAAAAGAGTACTTTATATGGGTGATTAGGATAATTCTGTGAAAAAAGACAACTTAAAAATTTCCCTTCAAAATATTAACCGTTCGAAGGCATTCATATAACACGTAAAATGTTTTCTGTATTATCGAAATTAAAGGACATAATTATATAAAAAATGTATCAAAAGGACATTTTTTATTCACGATGAAACGGTCGTCAGAAAAAATCCAGGGTAAATATATTTCGAACTTGTATTAAATGAACAATTCTATCGTCTTTCAGGCAGCATAACGACGAATATCGTCTGGTTTGTTCGGACAGTTGGAGCCAAGAGTTTAGTGACTCTTATTGTCGCGCTTTGGGATTCTCGGGTACCGAAGCGACGGAACTATCGACTTGGGATGAAAGCCAGAAAATCCTAAGACTGAAAACGAATCCAAATCATCGTATGCCGCTAGTCACAAATCTCGAGCCAGTGGAATTCTGCATCTCGAACAAAGTTGTTCGGATTTCCTGCCAGGAGTTTTCTTGCGGTTCGCACTACGGCGAAGGTCCGACGGCAAGATTGGTTGGCGGTACTCCAGCTAGCGAAGGACAGTGGACCAGCGTAGCTTTGTTAAAGGAACCGAAATTTGGTGCTGCTTGTACAGCAAGTATTTTGGGACCAATGCACGCTATAGCCAGTTATTCTTGCATCCACAGGTAATTAATGTTATTTGAAATCTTGATTTCAATATTTTATGTGAACTTAAAAATATATGATTACTGTGAGAATTTCGACTAAAAGAACTTGTGTAACTGAACCTCTGATACCTTCAGTGCGAATTCTGTTTCTATTAAACTAAAATATTTTACGTCTTATTTTTCTCAACATAATTAAATAACTAAATAATCAGGGTTTTTTAATTATTAAGTATTTTTCTAATGAACAAAAATTATTATATTATTGCCGCTAGAGTTTGTTAGAATCCTGAACAATATATTAAGTTAAATAGTGGATGAAGTATTATATAAAACGTAACGCTTCGATGAAATTTATAATATAGAATTGACGTTACTGTGTTAGAGGCATTTTATTAAAAATATATTTATACATATTCCAGATACAAGCAAAGTAGTGGATGGCAGTTATTCACGAACGAAAACTTATTGAAAGGGCATCCCGTGAAAACTATAATACCATATCCGCAAGTGAAATATAATCAGTTCTTGTACAATAACGATATGGCGCTGATCGAGCTCGAAAAACCACTGATCTTCTCGAGGAACGTCAGTGCAGTTTGTCTTCCAAAGCAGCCAATTCAGGTGCATATTTAACCGAGAGTTTTTCGTATTTCTCTGCTTTATCGTGATGTTTATTTGTTAAATGTTCTTTCGTGGAACGTTATGTTCAAAGTTTATTCTCTTATTTCCAGCCAGGACAAATCTGCGTAACCGTTGGCTGGGGTTTCCCAATGAACGGCGAAGTAGACTTACAACAATATTTGAAATTCTTACCAGTGCCGACACACGATTCGGAAAAGTGTAATGCAACGGGTCATTATTCTGGATTTATTACGAAGGATAATATTTGCGCTGGATTCACTGATACCGATAAGGGAACCTGCTACGTAAGATTCTCATTTATAATACTTAATACAATGAAATTAATGTTTAATATGATAATGAATACTGAATTCTAACTTAATTAATTATCGTGATTTAATGTGATAATTAATACCTAATCCAATTAAATTAACACATTGACTGCCTGTTATTGTAATATTAAATATATTGAAATTTTGCAATTGGTAAATTTATTTATATTTATATTTGATTCGAGTTTTAGTAATATTCGCAACGTCGGCCACTAACGATCCCCACGACAGTCAACGTGTTAAAATGCTCGATTTATTTTTAATCCAATTAAAAACATTGACAATGTCAATCGCAGAATAAATATGAGAGAAATATTTTTCGATTTCAGAATGACGAAGGTGCGCCTTTAATGTGCGTCAGTGAGTCTGGAGCAGGATCCGCGAGATGGGAAATTCAAGGTCTACTAAGTCATCATAGTAGATGCTCCAGAGGTCATCCCGCAATTTATTCTAGCGTGGAACCGGCACTTTCTTGGCTGAGATTCTCTGTGCCGGCTTTACAAACACAGAGCTAAGATATTGTTTACTTATTCTGTTATCGAAAAACACACGAATGAATATAAACTGAAATTGACCACGCGGTCACTGTCAAGGCGTTATCGATACACATGAAAAAGAGCAAACGAAAGTTTACGAAAATAAGCCAAGAGCTTCGATTCAAGTTCCTTGAAAATTCCTGATCGAAACACTTGATTGGTACTTATTTCTTTGTTATCTTTGGTTTTAAATAGCACGTTACTATTTAAATGCAAAGAATGTTAGAACAGCATTGTATGGCCATAATTCGGGTGCCCCGTGTTTTAAAAGACATTTGGATAACGCTTTTTTTACGAGATTCAGTGAAAAGTGGATATAACAATATTTCGAAAGTATATTATGATAACGCGTACGTGGAAAGAAGGAATATCGGAGTTACATATAATCGGCATAAGGATACTTATTTACAATTAAGAGATATGTAAATACTGTATAAAGTGACTGTTTAATATGGTTAATGTGGTAAGAAATTTTTACAGATCTTACGTTAGTGAGTTGGGTCTCTTAATTCATGCGTTTTATACGTATTTTTCCGACTAAAAAAAACAGAAATAATACTACGTTCCGTCTAACAAGCAGGTGTAAGAGATTCGAGCGTTTTTGTATGCGTTTAACTGTGTTCAATATTTACAAATCGTTAAATCCAATTCCCGGGGACCATTGATAATAAGAGACCAATACATAAATATGCCCAATTATAAGCGCGACAGTTTGTCTCAGTAATCCTATAGAGGATTCCTGAAATGAACAATGGATAGGGATAAGAAATAGATAGGACGAATGTATATAATATATGAGTATTTTAATAAAATACATTGTTATACAGGTACAGTAACGAAATATGTTCACACATGCATAGTCATTGCTGAATGCGTAAGTATTTTTATATTCTAAGATAAGAACAATAAATAAATGTATTTTAAATCGATGTAAAATTTGTTTACTTTATTAGTGCGCATTGTTTTATTTTTATTCATTAAAGGTAATAATACAATTAGAGAGACAGTTTATTAGTATCACAATCGATTTTTTTAATATATTTTAGCTTCATATAAATTATAATACATAATACGATTTTCTAATCAAGTTGCTTCTTTGGTTTTGCCGCGATTTCGGCGGTGGTTACAGCTGTATCCAAAGCAATCAACGTTTTCGAAATACTTGTTATTACTTCATTATATTTAGAGAATACTTCATTTATGTGAGAGCTCAACTCCTCGGATTCCTCGTATGCATTGAGATACAATAAACTCAAGTTGCTAAGCTTATGTGTTAATTCGGGAATATCGCGTAATTGTTTAATTTCTAGTACAGAAGCCAGTTCTTGGATCTGATTCAACAACTTATGGTTCTCCTTGATTTCTGGTTCCATTGCAAGCAACAACTGAAGCTTAGCATCGGTAGGTATTTCGGAATTTTCAAATACAGGATCTAAATAACTATTTAATTCTGGCAGCCGTTTTATGACTACATTTGCTTTTTCTCTACCGGACAATGCGGATGATATTAAAGTGTTTGCATGTAAAAGATTATCGATGACTGTATTTTCCGATACATTATCATTGATCCTGGTTGTTTTGCCAAGGCCATATACTTGTTTCTCCAAGCTGGCTATTCTATCCTCTAGTAATTCTATAGCTGACATTCTAAAGTTAAACAGATAAAATCGGGGAATAGTAAATGTGTGGATTCTGCTATGCATAAAATGCTAGTTAATCATTCAAATGTAAATTTCGCGCCTTGAACTTTTATATCGTGCTTGGCAATTATTTAAACGTAACTTAATTATCATCGCAAGTTACGTGGTTGATTTCCGTTGAATCGTTTATGTCGATACGATGTCTATGACGGAATTACAATTCAATGATGAACAATTAATTATAAATATTCGAAGAACATGGTAATTTAATAAAATTTACTTTACTTAAAAAGATATCACGTTTAGATTTAATTCATAGGACTTCAACTCGAAACAGTATGGAATATAACAGGATAAACACTTCGATCAAATTAATTAAAGACAACCACAGGTATTAAATTATCATCTGTTCGATGTATTTTTTAAGTACACAAAATTCAAACTTGCTTAAAATAACCGTCGTAATCTAACTTAATTATTTACTTACTTGACAGAATTGTCAATGCAAACAAAAAATGACAGGAACGTAAAGGTTACACTGTCATCTGTGTTGACACGCGCACTGCTCTGAAGTTACGCAATAGTTCTCTTTTTTTTGTTAAATCCTTGCTCACTTCACATAGTGGTAAAAAAGAGATTAAAAAAGACCGCATATTTCACAGTTTTCTTAATCTTAATAAACCGTATTATATTTAAGAAACGTGATTATAATAAATATTCGAAAGTGGGCACCGTCTTGCTTTTAAATTTATATTTTTCAAGATATTATCTTACAAGATCGTTGGTGATAACACCACATCACATTCGATATTCTTACTCAGTATGTTTACATTTACGAATAATTTATACGTTGTGTTAATAAAAATTGCACAATGTAAGTACGAGGATAAAAATTCAGTTAGTAATTGTAAGCCATTAATTGACAGAGCTTTATGTTTAGAGGACATACATTTTAAATCGAAATCTTAGTTTGATGTCCCGAGAAATATTCAATATATTAGGTTGTATTTTAGAAAAAAAAATGGAATATTTTAAGTGTATTGGGACTTCGTTATAAAATAATATTTCCCGCATGAGTGCATAAATATTTTTGTAAATGTTTCGTCCAATGCTGTTGAAACGAAGAGTATATTTTTCAAGACATAACAAAGTTAAAAAAATGTTGCCGCGATACTTGGAGATCAAATATTACAAATGCAAATGAAAGAATAATTTAGGGATAAAAAGATGATACGTACAAAGTTCACGTGTTAACACTTGTCCTTTTCTGTTATCTAACGCTAAAATACTTCCTGCGTTAATAAAAGTCGCCCATCAACTCTTGATGGCATTGCCTTAACACAACTAAACCGTACACAATTCACATTTGTAGTCGCGAAGAAGATAAGCGTTTAAAATGGTACGCGTTTGTATTCTCCGGAGGGTCGAATTTTAAATAAACTCCTCTGTCCCCTCCAACGTTAGATTGCTAATAATGTTGCTTTGAGAAACACTGCCTTAACCGGGTATATTTTGTATAGATGATTCGCTTACAGTCTGAAGTTAGTTACGAGCATATCCTGTATTATATACTAATTTGTATTTTGACCAAGCACTAAATGGACTTGCGTGATTCCACTCAAAAATTATCAATGCGGTAAAAATCAACGCAACAAAAAGTTATTTACAACACCGATTATATCACTGACGAGATATAAATAGACCAAGCACGAAAACGAAACTGTTATTCCAGAGTTATCGAGTTGTATTTATTTTATAACTATAGAATGAAACATATATATATATCTGTGAAATGTCGAGTAATATGTGTACTAGCGGATGTAAGAGTTATTGAAAAAACAGTTTAATGTTTTATTTTTGTATTTTTAGAACTAGAAATATAAAAAAACAGTGACACGAAAATCGTTACCGGGCTCTAGGACTCGATAACTCTGAAATTACAGATTGCATTGCGTGCTTGGTATACTTATATCTTGTCGGTGGTTATCTTCAGGGCACACGAAGTCAACAGCAACGAAAATACAGGGTACGGACGAAGTCCAAAGCAGTATACAGTGGGGCGAAGCGAGTGTATAGTAGGGATAGGGGATGTCGTATCTGTGATGGCCGATATTCGGTTTGAGAATAGTTTTGATCAGGCCGTGTCGGCGAGTGGTGTGTGGAACGACGAGCGTTGAAAAAAACATGGGGCACGATAATGGGCAGACGGTCAAGCGAAGAAGACGCTAGCGAACTTCGAGTCCTCGTAGGAGAGGATTTATGTGAGAGGTCCGCGACGATGGAGTCACGGGCGCGGAGGACTCGGTTACGTAGCGTAGTCGGGATATGTTTATTTCTCGCGCTCACGGGTATCATATATCTGGGTTACTTTTGCCCGGATCACGTATGCGCCCTGACCAATCGTGAGATCAAAGAATCCGCAAGAATATCTGAGGGCCTGTCCGCTGCTCCTGGCCTCTCTTCCGTCTCCCTTGAGCTCGACAGGAATGGCCTGCTCTCGGTACATCCCGCATTTAGATTGCAAAGCATCCAGGGCAACCTCGGCTACGACGATGTATTCACCAATGATACCTTTCAATTCGATATCAACGCTCATGATGTCATGGTTTTCCTGCACGTTCAGAAAACTGGCAAGTTCTAATTCATCATTCTCGATTATTCCTCTGTCTTATGTTTGTTCTGTGTACTCTGAGTAAATTGCATCTAACTTTGGTTTTACCAATGTACACTTGTATATCATGCATTCAGTGTTTTATTATACATCATCTAAATTGGTATGACATCAAAGAAACTTGACATGTATCCCACACATTCTTTATTGAGCAAAGTGTAATCTTCTTCAATGATTCTGAACTACCAAAGGTATATTTGTATCTATAAAAGTTCATTATGTATATAGATTTTTTATATAAGATTTTATTTGTTGGAATTTCAATACACATTCACTGGTATGCTCATTTGTTATAATCTACTCTTTATGTATGAATTAATTAATAACTTCCATTTGATTCAGTTGTCTATTTCATAATCACTGTAAGGAAGTATATGTACTTTTGTACTTATCCTTTGATCTTTCTTGAATTTGAGGATTGTGTTATTTTATTCTTAATTTCCCAGTTTGATTATTATGAATTTGTACATTATGTGCTCTGTGATCAATGAGAGATGATAAAAGAGTATGGATTAAATTATGAGAGTGTTATTACAACATCCTGTTTGAAGAGTCTTATCACATTAAGTAAAGCTGATGCAGAGTATAAATTAGTTATATTATGTAGTGGTGAACTATACTTAGCAGATGTGAAAGTTCTATGTATGATGATAGATTTTTGTTTGACTTTGCACTCAGATTTCTTTGGGTGAGTGCCAAGCATTGCAGTAGTGCAATAAAAACAATACAACTTCCCTTCTGACCATTGTACACTTGAATCTTTGCATTATTCATCAGGCATTCTGAAACCTTCAGGTCCTATCTTAGAAGAAGAAAGAATAATTCAGTGATACTTTGTTGTTTAGTATGCTATGTATGCATATCCTCTCTCTTTTATTTTCTGTGTACATGCTTCACATAATCTTTCCTTTATCAAGATGCATATTAATAGGAGATACTCATCACACTCAGATACATACTGTATATATCTATTATTGTTTATATTCTTATCTGACCTTTGCATCTGGGTTCTCAATGTTATATCAGTAGATAAAAGTCTTCACAGAAACTTTGTTTATAAACAAATACTTTTATCAGGTTTAAGGGACCCATTAACTATAAATTGGAATTAAATATCTTTGCAAATATTTATTTGCAATTTATAGTTTAATCTTATTTGAATATAAATGTGATGATGGAAATTGTACTAATTTGTGGTAACCATGGTAGATATGTATTTACATAGTAGCTGTGTATTTTACTACAGGAGGCACTTTGTTTGGGAAACATTTAGTGAGGGATCTGGATTTGCAAAGACCATGTTCTTGTCAACGAAGACGAAAGCGTTGTTTCTGTTTCCGTCCAAATCGTACCGAAAATTGGTTATTCTCGCGATATTCCACTGGTTGGAAATGTGGATTGCATGCAGACTGGACCGAATTGACCAGCTGTGTTGACACAGAATTAAACAAAATTGAAGGAGACGGTGTAAAACGCCGATACTTTTATATAACTATAATACGCGATCCCGTCGCGCGATATTTGTCGGAATTTAGACATGTACAACGGGGTGCAACGTGGAGAGGAGCACGACATTGGTGTGGTGGTTCTCAAGCAAATATACCCCAATGTTACCCTGGATCGAGCTGGCAGGGTGTTACTTTGGAGCAGGTAATAACTTTATGGATCTATGGGTCGATGTATTCTGTTAAAGATGTTTTGTATTATAGTATATTCATTTGTTCCCAACATTTCTCTTAAACGCAATATCATGTAATTGACTTTTATCTAAAAAGCTTCATTATCTAGAGACACATTAAGATAAGTAATTTCCCTTGTTTTGTGTTGTCCTCTCTTGGTATTTTTGCACAGATCCAATCCTTCCTTTACAAACACTTATCGCTTTGTCAATATAGAGATAAAACATTGTAAATGAGGAAAGCGACTATATTAGTCCAATGTATGGAAATAAGTTCTGATTTGAATTTAAGTATGAAAAAACAATTGTCTGAATGAGGTAAATTATGGTTTGTGCAGTTTATGGCGTGCCCATATAATCTAGCCAGCAATCGCCAAACTAGAATGCTGGCTGACCTATCAATTGTTGGTTGTTACAATTCCACACTGACCAGCTTGGAAAGAGATCGTCTCATGTTGGCTAGTGCTAAGCACAATTTGCAATTCATGCCTTTCTTCATGTTGACTGAGTATCAAAAAGTAAGACCTAATTCTTCATTCATGTACTAAACCTGCATGCCTGCATGTTATTTCATTGATATTTACTTTTATGATAATCTCATACATCATCAGATATTGTTAAATTTAACATGTTACTATACACTACGATATTCATTATTACTATTTATGTTCTGGCATAAATAACAATTTTCATCATGCATGTTAAAAATGTTCATTTGTAAATATCTAATATTTTAGTTATTTTCGAAAAATAATCCTTTTAATATCTGACTTATAATAATGTCTTAAATCTGCGCTGGTCTTCAAGTATTTCTTCTCCCTAAAACATCTTACATTTGGCCATCATGTGCCCAAGTATAGGTACTGTAAATATTTACAAGATGCCTCACCCACCATATGCGCGCACTAGTTTTATCTTATAAATTTTCCGTACTTTGTTAGCTTTATAATAAAGCAAACTTTTTTTCATATTGAAAGATGATGCAATAATACAAAGAAGAATAGTATGATCTTCTATAAAATAGTGAAAGTACATGAAAGTATAGTATGAACAGTAAAAGCGATTAATGTACACTACTTTTGTGCATTTTACAAATTTATAGCGCTTCGTAAAGCGTTATTATGCTTTATTATTACATTCATGGCTTTTTTGCATTGAGTTTTTCATAGCATAAAACTAGTAGATTGAGTAGTTGTTGTCCTTGACCGACTGTTCAATCAAATTACTACGAGCGTGATATATTCGTTAGAGGAAAACATACGGCTGAATATAATTCCGTGCCATTGTGCTTTATCAGTGTTATCTGACGCGAAATAAATGAAAAAATACTTTTATCAGTTAATCCGTTTTATCTGCTTTTCACTACACAACTAAACTAATAAGTTTAAAGTGTGAGACATACTTCAAGCTCGATCTATACATTTTACTCAGATGGAATCATCTTCTTCACTGATAAAAAGATATTAACAATTAATTTCTGGAATGTTGTATATATTTAACAATCCATTACTAACTGGATACCCGGACGATTTAACAGTAATATGGAATCCACACATTAGGTGGGACAGTATTCGTTTGAGGAAACATTTGGAATGAGATTTGCAGTTGCATTCGAGCAACACAATGCAACATTAAGTGCTGCAACAATGGCTACACTCAGCACAGAACAGCTAAATGCTGTACGAAAATTAAACAGATTGGACCTGGAACTATACGATTTCGCGAAAAATCTCGCCTTTCAAAGATTCAAACGGCTCAGAGACCGCGATCCGTATTTTGTACAACGATTTCAGCACCTTGGGGAATTGCCATCGCGGCAGAGTGCCACAGAATTTAATTGGGATTCTGTTATCGAAGATACTACGGACAATGAATAATATTGTGAGTATATGAACCAACAGATCTTACCGATGCTTTATATTCATGATCGTGCAAAACCAGCATTGCTCTGAATCTGAGCATCTCAGGGAATTATCCTTGAAACGGAGTGTGTTACATAGAATTATTGTACACGGATGTTTGTGTGAAATTTACCAAAACCATTGTAGAAACTTACTTGGACAAGACCAAAGACAGATTGGAGTACCTCGATCTAATATTAGGTACTCTTACAGCCGCTATATATATATAAATATATATATGAAAGAATAGTTGCGAAGTAGTTGCACAGAAATTTTGTATGATTCTTAAAAGTGGTTTTGAACTATATAAAAGTTCTTCCATATGTGTATGCTGCAAACGCAGCTTACATAAGTTGATGCATAATCATCAAGTTTGTTCATGTTTTTATTTCATATGCAAGGCTTATTTGCAAGTAGTGTCGTTTCGTTATCTGTTAATGAATATGTGTCTCAGTAAATACGTTCAAAGACCTGCATTTATCAAATAAATGCAACTCTAAGCTGGTTAAAGAAAAAAAACTATATTCGTAATCATGCAAATGTTAGGATCAATGTTTAATTGCGAAACGTAAATACTTGTCTGTTAGATAATACTCAATACTTGGCTATGCTTGCTATTAACAATTTTCCGGAGTCGAAATTAATCGTCTCTATTATTCGATTATTAAATCCATTGTTAGGAAAAATAGTAAAAAGATCCTCAGAATCTATACTATTTTCATTGAGATTGTGTTCGTCTCGTCGCAGCTTTTTAGAATTAAAAAAAACGTAGTAATTTTTTAATAAACGGAGATTCATCGATACATTTGCTACTGCGCAAACATATAAGTATATTCCATTACATATGTGTTTGAATAATTTTAGAATGATTTTATTCGAACCGGAAGCGTTTAATTCTCACTGCCTTGAAGTAACATTCATCATATATTTTAATTTTTTGTAGTAAAAATATTCAATATTTATATATTGTGATTAAATTGTTTTTATCATTCAACCTCAGTTCGATGATGAATTGGAAAGAGAACTCAAACTTCTACTTGTAAAGTATCGTCTTTCATATCGATTTAGCTTATACACACAACATTGATAACTTTATTGAGAGTATATTTCTAGTACATTTATGTACAGTTTCGTTAAATATTTAAATTTTCTATTGGTTTAATAAATCCGGTAGGATTCCAGAACAAATTTTATGCTTAAATTTTCATGTTCATCATTTACAACATTAATATATCGGATTCCCAGGAATACCGAAGATATGAGGATTGTTTTACATGTGTTCAATTTTATTTAAATATAATGTTTTCCTGGTTAGAAAAAGTTATTTATTGAATAATGAAATTTTAACATCGGAAGTCATTGTAAACAAATTTCAAGCAAAAGGATTTGCCTTTTATTCGAACAATTATATTAAATAATAAATGAGTATTAAATTACGGGATATATCCCGAAGTAACGCAGCATGATAATAATAACAGTCAATGTTAAATGCATTTGACATTGTATAAAAGTTTCTAATCAGAACGATTTGGTACAGGAGAATGAATAGATTACGAATTAATTTTGTATATATATCTAAGAACATATATACATATATATATTTTTTAACAGAATTATTTGCAGTGTCATTTTAAACAAAGTGGTATTAGGTTTAATAAAGCCGATCTGCATAGTTTAAGTGATAAAACGTTCATAAGAGGGGTTTAGAGTGAATGATTGTATATTGGATAAACGTGTCTAATATTAGGTAGTGAATGTTTAGGGAAATAACTAAGTTGGAAAAGGTCAATCCTGCTTTCGGTATATGTTTATTTTTGGAAGAGGAGTGTCGTATTACGTCCAATCAGTTTTGAGGTAGCTTTGTACAGGTGCTTAAGATACCAAATTTTTGCAGCTTATTTTATCGTGGAAAATTATGATGTATTAGAAAACAGTTATTATGTTCAGAACAAAGTGAGTTATATTAATTCTTGAATGATTAATCATTATTCATTCGCAGCATAATGAGAATAAGTGCAATAAGACTCGATGGGTTACCATATATAAATATCTCATATCATTCAGTCATGATACAAATGTAATATATCTTATATATATATATATAATTTAGGTAGTATTATATTATTAAGGCGTAGAATACAAAAGCTCTCTCGAATATTCTATCGGTCTTTCGGGTGAATACACTATTTTTTTTATTATTGACGATATAGGAAAAGGTTTTATTCGATCATCCTCAATCCATTAAGATAAAGTTACTCGAAACGACGATCTACTTTCGTGAGTAGATTATCGATAATCGCACAGTTCTTCCTTTATTAATGCAGAAAGTTCCAATTCTAAACTGGTTAATATGTTCGGAGGTATAATAAAGTGTTGTATACATCGGTTTAGTGAACATTGACTTCATTCCATCTTTATAACAAAGATACAATTTGACATTGAAACCGCACGAGCTACGTTGAGTAACTTTAACTTTATGTGTATTTTATTGTACATTGTGTTATGAAATAAGTGCCATGAATCATGTTCATTAAAAAATTGATCATACACGAAAAACCTATTCACCTGCCTGTTTAGACGCCAGGTTTGCAATGATACATGAATTACATTTAAATGGACGCACTTTCAATCGAATGACCTAAGTATAAATAATCATGTAATGCTAAGCAGGTAATATTATTAATGATAATGATCATTTAAAAATAATGTTAAGGACCAAAGATTTAATAAGTTTTTACGAGTATTCAAAAGGCTTGCAGCACAAGCGGTCGTAGGGAAAATGTTTTTATATGTTGTTTAAGCAAAGCGCCCCTTAGAATTTGCGGTAAGGTGAAAGATCATATATAATGATGTTTCTTCTTTAACGTATCGAATACAATAATTAGCCGTATCTGCCTATCACCGAAATAGAACGATTCTTCTAAGCAACTACCGAACTAAAACAGACTTCTAGCGATATTCTATTGTTCCCTTGTATAACGTATGATAGATTAATGTTCATAGAACAATGCTGAGATAAGTAAATTTCAAACATAAAGCGTGCTGTATTTTATAATCAATAATTCTAATACCGAAATTGGTATCATACATATATATTTTAGTAACTGCCAATTTCCATTAATTATTATTTCTTTAACCAACATCTTTTAAAACAACATCGTGTTAGAGGTCTGTTTAATGAACTGCATATAAAAGGAACGCTTGTAGTCCCTTCTTTGAAGAACGGTAAAATTGTTAATTATAGAAACGTCAGCATTGTAAAAATGTGCATATTTTGAGCACATGGGTATGAATGAGAAATTAGCTTTAACGTTTAATATAAAAATGTTTTCGTACGAAATTGAAATTATAAAAAGAGACGGTCAACGAAAAGAAGCCATGACACTAGCCTAGCCATGCGGAAAATAGGCCTAATGCCATTTGTACCTTATTTAAGCCAGTGTACATACCATACCACTAGTTCATTAAGAATCGATAAAAATCATTATGTACACAACAATACAGAATCTTACACAAACATATATAAATATAAAAACAAATATATATGTATATGTAAGCTGTACTCATTCTACATTTGGAATTATGCTATTCGATTATTAAATGATTATGCGGAGGAAAGTACGCGACGTAAGTCGTACTACGAAATTTGTGTGAAGAATGATCTAAAACAATTGGGCAATTGATTGTTGTAAACCCCTTAATTTTAATAAATCAAGGAAATTCTGAATGGATTTTTCAACATTATTCTTGGTAAATATTATTCTAGTGGAATCAAGGTGAAATAAAATACACGAAGTATAATAATTAATAAAATGTTTATTTAGCAATCGCTATTTAAATATATCTATATATTATTATGACATTAAGACAAATATTCCTTATTTGTAACATTACTTAATATTATTATTATTATTATATAGTAGAACGTTCCGCCGAGAATTTTTTTGTTGACCTTGTATTTTAATACTTTGCACACATTGAGGATGGATAGAAAGTTTAAAAATATTAAATTGATTTGCTAGAGCAGTGATTGCTCCAACATTATTCTTTCAAAGCCCATTGGAGGTGAGTGAGCAAAGTTATCCAGAATTAAGTCTAAAATGGCCCCATCATCCACTATAAAAAAATGTTTTGTTAAATGTACTAACTGCATATAATTTCCAGCCTACTTATTAACATTTCAAATCAACTCTTCTAAAAACTTTGATCTTCAGTTATTCAATACTAATATAATTTTCATATGAAAAACAACAAAATATTATTTGAAATTAGGAGGATAAAACTGTTTACCATAAAGAATAGGATAATTAGTTCCTTTTACACCCATAACAGGTGCTTCCAATGGTTTCCCATTCAGATAAAAATTAAGTTCTATATGATCATATGACACTCCCTGAAATCAAGAATTATGTAACTCAAAGTTACAAGAATCACTTATTTAATACATACAATAATATCTCCCTCCTGCACAGTATTCTGAATCTTGTGTATTTCCTGTTGATTATGTCTTATAATACCATCAGAATTAAGGGCCCAACTTTCAGTGTCATTTCCTCCTATGGCTACATTAAGATCTGTGGATCTTGTTGCTAAACCAATAGCCCATATTCCACTTTGCTGTATCTTAACTTCAAAGTAGCTTTTACTTTGGGCAAGAGGGGCATTTGTTAAGGCACCACCGCGGCCACATACTCTTAGACCATTTTTTACTATGACAACTTCATGCCCTGTTTCAATTATACAGTATTCTTTCTGATTATGATTTTACATTGCCAGAAATATAATGTTATACAAGCAGTTTTAAATATACAAATTATTATCTATCAATTTCACCTGCATTTAACACAATGTATATTCATTATTTAAAGCATATTTCCTTATTTGGTCTAGTTTTAGGAGTTAGGTCATTTTTAGTGTAAAGTAGCATAATAATGGCGTACAACGAAATTTTTAAATAAATTAATTATAAATAAGCACAAAATGGATGTTTTCCATTAAAGTTAGGAATATCCACAAAGAATTGTAATTGCATTAAACAGGCAACATTTCTCAGTGATATCATGATAAGCTTGTTATTCTAGAATCATAATTTTTACGGCAAATATTATAATTTGAGTTGTGAAATACAGTGTTTTTCGAAATAGTATTCGAGGATTGCTGATGCGTGGTGGACGTAGCTGAGAATTATTTATAAAGCAATAGAATTTATGGCTGCAAGCTTTACGTTTCGCATGAAATTGTACTATTATCGGATGAATTATTGCACGGCGATAAGCGTGACAGAAAATTACCCATAAAAGAAGTATCTAAAGCGATTGGATTTGGTTCCCTCTTCGGCGTCTGTGTTGCGGCAAAGCCAAGGCCGTCAAAACAATTTCTTAAACAGCAAAACATCATCATCCTCGTTCGAGTTTCCGGGCAACTGTATTAAAAATTCGAACGTAGCATTCTGTCAGGGTGCAGGAGAAAAATTGTTTTTCTCCTGCTAAAATACCCACTAGTTTTTAGCAAAATTTCCTTTAATTCAACAAAAAACGTAGTTGTATCCGGCTCACGAATGTGACAGAATCAGAAACTTGATGCTGCGCAGACTTTGACATGTGTGGGTGCACATACGTCGCTGCCAGAAAATGGCTTCCTCACTGACAAAGTCTAATCGATATTATGCGGTTATTCGATTTCCCTATGATCCCAACTTTCTCTTTCTGCTAATCAATATTTTACCATTTTCCTGTTATCGCAAATTTTCATATTGAAAGATTACGCGCTCAATATTAAGCTAGTATTTGAGGTTAGGGTTAGCCTCCCGGTAAACGCAACTGCATATAATAGAGTATGTTAATGTAGTACTTACTTGCATTGATTATTTGTTGATCACGATTGCAAAATCTTTCACATTTACAATTAAATTTTATTTATTCTATGGCACATAATAATCTACAATATCTTATCTATAATATATAAGGAATATATGTAAACAAATGCTTCCTCAAGGTGTAATTGGATTTCTTGTTTCATCATAAAAATGTCATATTATATGGTATCTCTGGACGTTTTAATATAATTTGGGTTGTAAAACAAATGTAAATGGATGAGATAGGTTATAAGAGAAACAACTCACATTTAGTACCAAAATGGTATTTATTTGCTTATTTTAATACAAGAATGATTTATACCCGGCTGGGGTACAACATCTGTAATACAAGAAAAAACAGATTGTATTAGTATGATATCATAAATAACAGTTGAAAGGGACATATAAAATTATCATCTCAGAAACTTACAATCCTGATACGGTGCCCCATAGCCTTAGCTGGAAGGTTTCTCTTAAACTTAGCACGAACTGAACCACTGGTACCATGTGGTCTGGTTACCTTACCCCAGATAGCCCTAACTTTTGTTTTCCTGGTAGTTTTGCCGGGAACTGGGGTCTTATTCTTAGCCTGTAGAACATAACAAATTTCAAAGTTATATGTAGCAAGTCACCAAGCAGTCACTGATTGATATTTAAATTTTTAGGAAGATAGTGAAAGTGATCAAATATAATACAAATTTTGAAATAGTATCATTGTTACATTTATACCATGAGTAAATAGCTTTATGCTACTTGGTAGAGGTCACATTTTATTGTATGCAAAAAGAATGTTAGTTTATGATTGAAATAATTATCGCGAATTTACGTGGTTTTTTGGAAAAATTACCTTATATACATAAACACAACGTTTGCCAATGTAGAAGTCGGAATCACGTTTGCAGCCTGCACCATCAATTCTTAGGAGAGCAGTGTGTTCATGTTGATTACGAAGTCCACGTTTGTAGCCGGTGAAAATGGCCTTAGCATAAAGACGTCCGTGTCTCTTGAAAGGCCTTTTTTTCAAAGGAGCCTCAGTCGGCTTTTCCTTCGGGTTTTTGGGTGCTTTCGTTTTGGCTTTCGGTGCAGCCGCTGCGTCTGCCATTTCTGAAAGAGATTAATGTTTTCTATGTTCTCAAGTACTTAAAAATGAGCTTTATTAGTTGAAAAACATTTTGATTAAGTAGAATCGGTTGCTAATATTAAATTTTGCTTGACAATGTTTGGAAAAACAAAACAGTTTAACGAAAGAGTGTAGTTTACAATGTTATGGTATAAGTACAGGTTACAGTTCAGTTGCAATATAAAAAAGGAACTTGAAAAACATTATAAAATGACAGTAAAAAGTTGATCACTTATAGACTTTTTGAATTCTTTTGCAAAATGCCACTCTTAATTTTGGAGATTACTTTTGTTTAATACACGTTTCTGTTGTTATATGATGGCGAAGAGCGTATGAAAAACAGATCTTAAGAATCCAATGGGATCCATAAAAAAATGCAGGAAAGAAGATATAAAAAATAGTTACGTGATATTCTAATGGATGTTTAAACAAATTACAACTATTATTTATCAACCGATTTAATTAATTTAACATATTTTAAGTATTAAATACGGGAGTCTGACACCCTAGAACGTACCGGATGTGTATCACGGACTAAAAGAAACAGGAAACTTTGGCCCCCTCATGTCGGGAACGTAAAACACCGTTCTTGATAAGGTGGAATATGACGTTATCTGTAACGGATAGTGTTCTTTGCTAAAAATAACGAATGCAGATGGAACCGGGTACACAATTATTTGTATGTTTGTTATTATAAACACTAAACCGTGCCCCTAATCATAGGTCCCGTTGTATATCAACACCTTGCATATAACGATGCAAAGATGAATTTCGAACTTCTTTTATGTATCAACAATAGTATTAACACTCCCAAGGCGTTTGAGATATTTTTGAATCAAAAAGGTCCGAAATGTCTAAAGATTTTTACTATTAAATGCGAATTCTTAGATGATCCTCATAATCAATGATTGGGAATTCTTTTATATATTATTTGATTATATCTCATTCACCTTATCTTATATAGTACATAAAATATTAGTTATTAGTAAATGATTTGGGCGCACTCAAAAGTAGGGTACAAAGTGAAAACTGCAAAGAAGATTCATGATTTTAAGTGCAAAAAGGATGTCAACCGCTGACAGTCGACAATAATATTTCATTTCCCTTTGTACTTACGGTTAGTGAACGGATGCAGAATCGTGAAAAGATTTTGAAAATTGTGAGAGACTTCCAACGCCCCGGAGAATATAGGAGAAAGAAAAAGGCATCTGCAGTAACGATGTGTGAAAGAGTTTTCTTTATTGCAAATAAAAACTTTATTTGTAGTTCTCTGTATAGTAAAACCAGTACGCGGTAGCAGTATGTATTCGGATAATTTGCATGCTTCGCAGAGTGGAATACACGATTTTGAAGTTGCGGTGTAATAACTTTGTAAGTGCCAGGAAATAATACTTGAAAAATAGCGCAACAGTAATCTCTCTCTTTCGATGTTATAATTCGATCAATATAGTTGAATATAATATAATATAATATGGTACTATATTATTCAATATATTATATTCAATGTAACATAAAATATCCCAAAAGCATTTGTACTAATCGAAATTGCCAAATCTCCGCGAAACAATTTTTTATCGAGGTTTTACTCATTCACGCATCGGGAAATTTTGAATACATTTCAACGGGTTCGATTTTTTCAACTATCCTCATCACGCAATAAATTAAAAAACATTTTTTGAAAAATCCGCTCTGTGAGAGATACTAATATTTTTAGTGTCCAAATTCATACGAAATTTGAATTGATGGTTTCATTTTAATACAAAGCAATACGATTTCACTCGGATTTTATTTAACGCTACTACCCTTTTTCACAGTACACGCCAGTAGTAGTATTGATATTCCAGTTGCCTTGTTCGGAGGTAACAAAATTCTATTTAGCGAGGAGATACTCAGTGCGCGATATGCGATCAAAATTGATAAAAACTGTAACGCAAATCGAACCAATTTTTAACAATAACAGTGACCGAGGAAATATAATAGTACGTGAATATACAGGATATTACTTCACTTTCAAATACTCCAATTTGTTCTTATAATAAAACCGCGTATTTATTATAATTTGAGGAAGTATGAAAAATGTATGATAACAAATGAATGTTAATTTTCTTCATAAAACATAATCGTACTAATATGTCCGACCAATAATGCCAGCCATTTAATTTTAATTCATTGTTAATGTACAATGTGTTTCTATGGCTTTACATCGAAAACTATGTTTCCATAAAAGTTTCCCGAAGTTAATCGTCACGGTTAGGAGATTGGGTCGTTTAATCGAATCGAAGCCACAAGTGCTGAGCGGTTTCTCGCGTTTGCCATTTCCTCTTTGCCGATACCTTTTCACGCGCTAGAACTCTCTAACCTTCCGGATATAATATTTTAGGATAAAACTTGCCAGGAAATAAAATTGTGGAACGCCACAGGCCCACTGGATTTATATCGCTCGAGCTTAGGTCAAGAACAAGATTTACGATCGGCACCACCTACCGAAGAGCTGATCTCCAGGCTTGCATCCACCCTGTCCGAGAATTATCGGGGAATGTTCAGTCGAACTTTCTGTGAATTTCACCCTGGCAACCCTGCCACACTCCACACTCACTGTCTGTTTCGTGTCGATTAAACATGTTGGAAAATTTGGCTGCAACCTTTTGTGAGTACTATTTAAATACATAGTATTTTGGCTACTCATTATTTTCGGAATTACATTTTACTTCTGCTTGCGATTTTGTTGTTTTAATTAATAATGTGTAACTGTACGATTTTATATGACCTCTACCGTTTTTGAGGTTTTATTGTTCTTACTTCCTTTAGCCTGTTAACGTTTTGAACAGATTTTTCATGTTATTATGTTGCTTTTAACAAGTAACGCGATACTGTAATACATTATATTGAATGTAACGGATCATCTTTTTGGTCTGCAAAATTGAATGGTTTTAGTGCACACGAATTTTGACTTTAATATTGGCTGTCATATAAAATTCTGTACATCGCCATTTTGAATTTCTTTCACGTCATACGCGCATTATATGCTCCAATAGTTTATGATCCACTTAGACAAGGCCGAACAAAACAACAAAGTCTACTTTCGGGATACAAAAGACAAAATACAATTGTAGAGTCAAGGAAAGCCGACTTTGTTCCCATTATTTTAAATGGAATGAACCGCGGGCATAATGGAGAATTCACCGAAGCGTCACTACACCTATATCAGATTCGAGGTGCATATCGCGCATTACTTCGTGCCGAATAAACGAAGCGGAAATTTATCCAGCATTGTTTCCGATGCATAGTTCACTCGGCATCACTCATTTCGTCACACGGAGACGAGTGTCGTTTTTTTCTTTCTCGTCATTGTCATTATCATCCTCCCCGTCATCGTTGACATGTTGGAATTCCAACTCCGCAGCTCCTGTTGGTCCGCCAGACGCAATTCCAAATGACGAGCCCTGCTCTTCTACGTAAAAGACAAAATCATTCGTTGCGTTTCTCCCGTTCACCAGCTATTCCGCACTTTTTCTCTCTTTTCATTCTTTACGGTTATCCCTCTGGAGTTCGTTCTCGCCTATATTTATATTCTTCTGTTCTCCCCCCACTACCACCCTCCCCCTCCCCTCCCTCCTTTCTACCCACTCGTTTCTTTAGTCTCCTCTCCCTTTTCCCCGCTGCCGATCCCTGACGTTCCACGGTTCTATCTTCGTTCTAGACTCGTTGTCTGCAACCTTCGTGACGATTGTTCTCTCTTCATCGGTGAGCTTTTGTACGTTCATGTCTCTCTCCAGGGACACAGGAAACAATGTCATCTATCTTCCGCCGTGATGCACGTCCGGTGCATCGTGGCGGAATTACCGGTACTAATACACCGGTATCGTCGGCTCTCCACTGTTCATGGTATTCACCTACGTGACTGGTCAACCGAGCCAGATGTACCTACTTACCTTACGTGCTTTTCCCTTACAAGGTTCATTAAGTTTCAACTTCTCCTTGTACCTTGTTAGGCTGAATGCTCGGTTTGTTCCCACTAATTCTGACCAACTAGAACTTGTATCGTTTCAAGCTTTAAGTAGATTTGTATTTCAGCGCCGCCTCATTTAAGTAGAAGTGGTGGGTGACGATCATGGCTACATTTTGTAGATAAGGAATTTTTGGACAGCGATGGAAATTTCGGGGTTTCAGTTCACTAGATCTGTTTGGTGTAAAAGACAATTAAATATTTATTAATAATACAGAAAGCACGTGTGATAATGGATGGTCTTGCTATCTAAGGTTTCTCTCAACAGAGTTGTTCATTAACACTAGAATTACCGACAATAAGTTATATCAGTTATATTTATATGTTCACGCATACGTCTTTAAACATAAGAATGGATGGCAACAAAGAAATTAATCGATTTAATTATGTCTATTATGAAACGCGAACCGCAGAAAGTCAGGAAATGGAATGTTATGATCGAACTTGTTTATTGCATTCTGCAGACCCGTAATTTTGACTGTTTTGGTAATTCTAGTGTTAATCATAAATACAGAGACATTATATATTTATTTAGTCACTACCGTGATAAGTTACGGTGTTAATTATGTACGATACGACTTAATGAAGCATAAAAGTTTTAATCACGTTTGTATCAGTCGTAATATCCGGACATTATACGTGAAACAATAATAGTGCGCGCTATACGGGCAAGCGACATTTATACCTTCAGAATTTTACTTGTCCTTCTTTATGGGTACTTCACTTTGCGCTAAGTACTCTTGGATGAAGTCCATAAAAGCTCCGCACGTAAACTTCGTTCGAGATAATAGCTGCGCTATGACGTTATTATAAAGTAAATATGTTACTTGGGAATGTTCCTATTATAACGTAATTTCCTTATCATTTCATTATACACAATCATAACTTCCCTCCAAATTACCTTATCGAGTTTCATCAAAATATTCATTAAAATCACCTTTATAAGGAATGTACATTATTAATTAATGCCAAATTATATATTAATATTTCTACCATAATATACTACTTATCATACTATTATAGTATCGGTATATTTAAAGTCTGCTAAGAGTCTTGAGACAGCAACGACATACGATTAATGCTATGATATTATTATCACTGTTATCATTAGTGTTCAATTAAATGAATACAGTTAAAATACACTCGCAATTACCAGTACTTATTAATGACCGAATAAGGAAATACAACTTTACACTATATAGACTATCATTTGTAATATAATATAATATTATATTCTTTAAACAATTCGGATGCTACTTTCAACTAGTTGGTGCTTTAATAATTTCTATTAAATAGTATAAGTTATTCCGTATCGTTAAAATGATTTGCATGAATTACTCTTTCTTTGCTCTCTTGAAAGTCGTGACTTCGAAGCGTAATAAGCTGACCTTTGACGATAGTACGATTGGACAGAGAAATCCGTTTTCACGCGGAACTCTCTGTTAATGGAAAATGAGACCGCGGAAAGTGCAGACACGGCAAAAAAATCGGAGCTGAATAATTCAAGTATTTCGAGGGAAACGAAATAGAGAACTGTGTCGACGGGTGAAAGCAGCCGCCCTGCAGATTCTTACTATTAGTCGAACTTTGGTTTGAATTTTCCATTAATTTACTTTGTTTCGCACACGACACGGCCATTGATTAGAAATTCAATGGAGAATATTACACTTTAATTGAACAATGCCTTTTTTACTGTACAATTTCAAACACGGTGTTTCCATATTCCCATGCAGTTTTGTTCTAAAGAATATATTTATGTTGTTCAGTTAAGTTATTTTCACGAATATTTCATCGATATTAATAATATGAATTTCTTATTATTTATTTCCCGCGCAACGTTATATAGTAATTTATGTGAAACATGAAATATGTTTCGTGGGTGGAATATTTAAACGTAAACCACTCTTCAGGTATGAGATACTCAAATTTGAATATGAGCCGTATGGTGCGTTCTTGAACCTCTCTTAAATTGTCAGTACATTTTCATAAAAGTTCTATATTTTCTCAAAATATCCGGTGAAAGTAATGCGGCAGCATATTGAAGTATAATGTAAAGTTAGTATAATTCTAATGGACGTACGTACAATTTTAGAGTAAATTCACTGTTAAGTGGGTGTAACATGATCATTTATTAAACAGTTTTCGTACATTAAAACCCATACTCTTATTGATAACAAGTTAAAAGTTGCACTTATTTCGACCCGAAATGGTCCCAGAACATGTTTAGGCATCATATACCATCGATTTGGACCATTTAGAATTGATTTTGGCGACTTTTAATTTTTGACGATTTTTGAAGGTATACCCCTTCACATTTTTGCGATTTTGGATTGACCTGTTTTTCGACCGAAACAAATTTTTAATCCACTTCTTTCGACCCAAAATCGTCCTAGAATATGTTTATACATCATATACCATCGATTTGGGCCATTTAGGAGTCAAATTGGCGACTTTCATTTTTTGAGAATTTTTGAAGGTATACCCCTTCACATTTTTGCGATTTTGGATTGACCCGTTTTTTGACCGAAACAAATTTTTAATCCACTTCTTTCGACCCAAAATCATCCTAGAATATGTTTATACACCATATACCATCGATTTGGGCCATTTACAATTGATTTTGGCGACTTTTAATTTTTGGCGATTTTTGAAGGTATACCCCTTCACATTTTTGCGATTTTGGATTGACCCGTTTTTTGACCGAAACAAATTTTTAATCCACTTCTTTCGACCCAAAATCATCCTAGAATATGTTTATACACCATATACCATCGATTTGGGCCATTTACAATTGATTTTGGCGACTTTTAATTTTTGGCGATTTTTGAAGGTACCCCTTCACATTTTTGCGATTTTTGATTGACCCGTTTTTTGACCGAAACAAATTTTTAATCCACTTCTTTCGACCCAAAATCGTCCTAGAATATGTTTATACATCATATACCATCGATTTGGGCCATTTAGGAGTCAAATTGGCGACTTTCATTTTTTGAGAATTTTTGAAGGTATACCCCTTCACATTTTTGCGATTTTGGATTGACCCGTTTTTGGACCGAAACAAATTTTTAATCCACTTCTTTCGACCCAAAATCGTCCTAGAATATGTTTATACATCATATACCATCGATTTGGGCCATTTAGGAGTCAAATTGGCGACTTTCATTTTTTGAGAATTTTTGAAGGTATACCCCTTCACATTTTTGCGATTTTGGATCGACCCGTTTTTTGACCGAAACAAATTTTTAATCCACTTCTTTCGACCCAAAATCGTCCTAGAATATGTTTATACATCATATACCATCGATTTGGGCCATTTAGGAGTCAAATTGGCGACTTTCATTTTTTGAGAATTTTTGAAGGTATACCCCTTCACATTTTTGCGATTTTGGATTGACCCGTTTTTTGACCGAAACAAATTTTTAATCCACTTCTTTCGACACAAAATCATCCTAGAATATGTTTATACACCATATACCATCGATTTGGGCCGTTTAGAATTGATTTTGGCGACTTTTAATTTTTGCCGATTTTTGAAGGTATACCCCTTTACATTTTTGCGATTTCAGATCGACCCATTTTTGACCGAAAACAATTTTTAAACCACTTCTTTCGACCCACAATCGTCCTAGAATATGTTTATACACCATATACCATCGATTTGGGCCATTTACAATTGATTTTGGCGACTTTTAATTTTTGGCGATTTTTGAAGGTACCCCTTCACATTTTTGCGATTTTTGATTGACCCGTTTTTTGACCGAAACAAATTTTTAATCCACTTCTTTCGACCCAAAATCGTCCTAGAATATGTTTATACATCATATACCATCGATTTGGGCCATTTAGGAGTCAAATTGGCGACTTTCATTTTTTGAGAATTTTTGAAGGTATACCCCTTCACATTTTTGCGATTTTGGATTGACCCGTTTTTGGACCGAAACAAATTTTTAATCCACTTCTTTCGACCCAAAATCGTCCTAGAATATGTTTATACATCATATACCATCGATTTGGGCCATTTAGGAGTCAAATTGGCGACTTTCATTTTTTGAGAATTTTTGAAGGTATACCCCTTCACATTTTTGCGATTTTGGATTGACCCGTTTTTTGACCGAAACAAATTTTTAATCCACTTCTTTCGACCCAAAATCGTCCTAGAATATGTTTATACATCATATACCATCGATTTGGGCCATTTAGGAGTCAAATTGGCGACTTTCATTTTTTGAGAATTTTTGAAGGTATACCCCTTCACATTTTTGCGATTTTGGATTGACCCGTTTTTTGACCGAAACAAATTTTTAATCCACTTCTTTCGACACAAAATCATCCTAGAATATGTTTATACACCATATACCATCGATTTGGGCCGTTTAGAATTGATTTTGGCGACTTTTAATTTTTGCCGATTTTTGAAGGTATACCCCTTTACATTTTTGCGATTTCAGATCGACCCATTTTTGACCGAAAACAATTTTTAAACCACTTCTTTCGACCCACAATCGTCCTAGAATATGTTTATACATCATATACCATCGATTTGGGCCATTTAGAATTGATTTTGGCAACTTTTAATTTTTGCCGATTTTTGAAGGTATACCCCTTCACATTTTTGCGATTTTGGATTGACCCGTTTTTTGACCGAAACAAATTTTTAATCCACTTCTTTCGACCCAAAATCGTCCTAGAATATGTTTATACATCATATACCATCGATTTGGATCATCTATATTCCATTAAAATTCTTAAAATTCCCCCTGTGGACTGGGGGTAGAATCGGTCCACAGTATCCCCTGCTTGTCGTAAAAGGCGACTAATAGGGGTTGTGGTTCTTCAAATTGTGTCTGTTTCTTCCTTCTGCGTTAATTAATTGCGAGATCATAATTTCCCTTGATCATTTTATATGAAATTATTCGCCAATCAAAAACTAGTAGGGAGATGGAATTTACTAGTGAGGATATTAGGTAGGTTTTTAATTTAATGTATTGTCAACCCGCTTGTTTCAACCAAAAATTTTTGAATATTCATTTATTTGATTACTAATTTAAAAGTTGAATTATAAATTCATTGCTTCATAAGAGAATTAATAAGAATTAATATTATACGTGGATAACATTGAGTAACTGATGAAAGCAGAAGTTGCCAAGTGAATATGTTGGAAGATAGACAGAGAATTGAATTACGCATGAAGTTGAATGTGGCTTCCACCTTCGCAAACTTCAGAATGCTTCCTCCAAGTTAATTGCCGCCGATATTCATTTACACCACTACATTACAAACGCGAATAAATTCCACCGTAATGTAAGATCCTCGTTACTTCTAATATAGCAAATAAAAGTCCACGTAATATCGAAGAACCGAATTACCTCCAACCCTAGAGAATCGTAAATCTCTTAATTCCTTTATATTAATATCTATAATAATAATGCATCCACAATATCTATAATAATATAATCACTACGGTAATATAATAAAAACTAGAAATTCTATCATTATCTATCTTAGCAATATTATTCTTAGAAAAGGTCACAAATCAAAATCGACAGGATTAAGGAAACGTTATGAAACGCATCTCCGGAACCAACGAAAGAAATCTCCTATTAGAAGAAGATTCGCCAGCAAAGTTCGACGGGGTAACATGGGGGAAGGGAAGGGAAGGGGATCGTAGGTGGAAAAAAAGGTGAATTTCCCGCGAAAAGTTTTGAGCGTAAAGATCTCTTACGGGCGTTAAGGGGGTGAAATATTGAATCTCTCGGGGCGGAAAGAAATGTAACTCGCATTTTCTTTTTCGAGTTTTCTCGACCCGCGGCAGTGGCCCTCTCTATATCGGGAAGTTTTTCCTTTTTTTTCCTACGGACAGACGCACGAATGGAAGACACTATAGGCACACATGGATCGCGATGGTTCTCGTCATACGTGCTCGACATACTTCCTAGAAGTTTATGACAGTTCGCGCGTGTATCCAACGCGATGGTTTATCGATCTTCCTCCCGCGATCTTCGAGAATGGATCGTGATGCCTCCGAATACTCCAGCAAACCGGAACTACGATATAAGCTCTTACACCCCTGAATTCTATCGTGGATTTTCCTTGAATTTTAGTCCCATCTCCTTCTTACTTTGTCTCCCGTGCTTTTCTCACCGATTTATCTGCACTCGGTTTTCCTGTATCTCACGATATCCAACTTCTCGAGAGTCTACGGTTTTGTCTCGCACTTTGTGCCTGTTTACTAGAGTGCGATGCATTTCTCTGCTACGATGGAATATTCTTATCGATTGGTTGAAGAGCTGATTCAAGGTATTTTTGTCGACGATAAGAGATATTGTATTTTGAGTGGTTTAGATGAAATTGGCGTTTAAGGGATTGGAAGTATCGAAATTAAGAGATCATAGTTTCACTCATTAACCTCATTAGCTACGGTTGAACTTTCCACGGCGTGCAAAAAATAATGTAAATAGCACTGCGATTTGTGTCTGGTGGTGCTTTCCACTATAAAATTACATCAGAATAGAGTTAGAGATGAGTAAGTTATCATTTCTTTATAAATTTTAAAGCAACCTCTATTTTGTTATTCCGAACGTAAAACAGTATCGAATCAGGTCAGATTTTAATTGGAGGCACAAATTATATTATTGTAAATAGACTGAATAATCATACGTGATTAATACTGTTATGTACAAATATTTATAT
This sequence comes from Nysson spinosus, assembly GCA_910591585.2. NCBI lineage: Eukaryota > Metazoa > Arthropoda > Insecta > Hymenoptera > Crabronidae > Nysson > Nysson spinosus. The sequence goes on along the minus strand of OU342830.1, from coordinate 8,953,397 downwards.
ATATATATTTCAATAATTAGATCCGACGTAATGAACGGTTGGAAAATGTATTATTACATTTAATATTAACACAATTTTCACAGACCAATTACGTGTATCAAATATATCTTGCATTTATGCTGCGAATTTAATTATGCAAATTGTGGAGGCACATTTAGCTAACTACAGAAAAATTTATTTCCGTGATTCAATTCGTACCTGCCTTGTCATATATATTATAATAACCAGTGTTAAATATAAAAATGATGGTGTTTTAATAACTTATTAGGTCAATTGCTGAATTAAATAAGTATAATGTAATTCCATAATTGTTGAAATCTTTTTCTATTTAACTTTAAATCTTTGTTCACGTTGATTACCAGTGAAAAAATATGATCAAATCGAAGATAATTGAGAAATATTTTTATTAGAGGTACCGGAAAGTAATCAATTATTTTTGTCATACTTTCTGAAACTCCATTTATTTTTACATATTAAACATTATTCTATTAGATAATCCTACATCAAACAGAATGAAATAAAACATAAAATAAGAAGAATAATTAATAACAGTAGAACTGATATATAAAATCTGAAGTTTCTAAGACACGGGGATACAAAACTAGACAATGTCCATGTAACAAATGGGGTTTCCATATCACGAAACCTGGTATCTGTTGTGTGTGAGTAAGTGCGGGTCCGCCACTCGTGATATAGTTTATTGCTTGTGACACAGTAATCGATGGTGAATCGTCGTAGATATTCGGTGAAACCAAAGACCGACGTAAACTCAGATAGAATTCTATTGGGAATTCCCGTCGAACGTTGCGGCGTATCCACCACCCTTTTACCTTTGGCTTTCCCATGGATTTATCTTCCACCCCAATCCACCCCCTTTTCCTTCTATTCTCTGATTCGTACTATACGTTTATTTCTATCCTGGCCGTTTCTCCTTCGTATTGCTACCTATTGCTGGATACGAGGCAACGATTTTTTAAACAGCGGGTATTGGGCCTCTATTACATTATTTGTAACACCAAATCGGTAGAAAGTAGAAAATATATTGGCTTTCAGATATACATTTATCGTGGAGTTTATTTTCATTATTTTATATTTTCTTTATGGTCTAGTATTTTATTTGATTTTTTTCGTGAAGTGTTTATTTAATTACTGTTTACTAAATAATTTATGGAGTTAAGATTTGGGTAATTAAATGGAGCGCGGTATATATTAATTTATTTAATAGTTATGCCGTATACGGAATAGAATATACTGTGTGTTGCAGTGTCATTAAGTTCTGTCATGAATTTTGCACGTGTGACATTGATGCTTAATTTAATTCATGGGTTAATTCATTCCGGTAAAATAGTTTCGGTGGTGGTTTATTTTTTGCTAATATTTATTTAGAATATTATATTGTGAATTAGTAGTCTTGGCAGGTGAAGTAAAACACATTTAATGGGGCCAGTAATAAATAAATACTTGGTAAAATGCGGAAAATCCAGTGTCCGGAAATTCCACCTGCATGGTAATGGATATTCATGCAATATATAAATAATATATCCCCTGTATAAATTAATGATATAAACGTCATCCTTGATTAACAGTTTTAATAATTTTATTTGATTTCACACTTCAGAAAATAACTTTAATTTCCCGAGTATTATAGATTTTTAATATCTTTTCTTATCTTTGAGACTAGTTTTCTCAAAGGAGGTGAAAATTGTTATTACTCAAACTCGTCTCAAAATAGTGAACTAGGAAATCCTGGTGACTGAAACTTGTCTTAAATTAGTGGACTACGAAATTTTGATGACTGAAATTTGTTTCAAGTGATCGAAACTAGGAAAATCTGATCACTGAAATTCGTCTGAAATTACAGAATTAGGAAACTGTGATCACTGAAACTCAAAGTTCTCGTATTCTGTTATCAATTCAAGTAATCATTCCACAAATTTACATCAAATATGATGCATCTATCTCGTCATATAGGTGTGCATTAAATGCAACTAGGTTTATTGGTTTCGATGCACCACAGTATTTCATGCTAGCAGTAAGAAACGTTTGCGAGGTGCAGGAGTATTCGTTAGTAACGTATGCCTGTATTAGAGGGTTGCATACCCCGTTAACGTTCTTACTTGTTTGGCAAGAGTGCAGCTGCAACTGCACTGGCTTATTTGCTTTCCTAGACGGGAATTATGGGAATGTGGACCTTCGGTATGTTCCCTAGTGTTTGCTGCAATTCATTTACTGTCGTTCTATCTTCCTGCTTATTGCGGAAAACCCTTCCCAGCCAATGCTGAATTAATCCTTCTCGTTTGTTTTATTGTACTCCCTTCGATTTCTGGTTTTCACTTTGCTACGGGTCAATTTATTCCTTGGCTCTCTGAAAGGTAATATCTTTGCCTTTTTCGGTTATTTCGGAAAATCGTCTCGTTTTAGTTCTGCATTCTATTGGCTGCACTTTTATTCTGAGATCGAAGGAATATTTATCTATGTTCTCGGTGTATTGTTAAGTAATGTATTACATATATATTTTAGGTATTAATTCTTGTAATGGAATTCTGTACTTAAGAAGCAATTTCGTTTTAGTCTATAAGGTTTAAATCGAGTGTGCAATTACATATTTCATTACTATAATTATTAGAGTAGGTTGCTAGTGGGTTACGAGAAGCACACCGACACGACGAAGTTAAACGAGTTTAGTTTGAAATTAATTTCCGGTGAAAAGGGTTTACAATTGATATTATGCAAAACCGTAACGCGAACAATTAAAATCAGCAAACATAACATAAATTACGGGTCACAATTTGCATTATTCACGTCACAGTTACCTACAATTACTTCACCTTTTACATATCGTCATGCGAGTGTAATTATATTCCCGAATACCGTGCGACCACCAAATTCTAATTGTATCGTTAATCATTCGAAACAGTATTCCGAAATTTTACGTCGGTGCATAAATCCACGTTTGTAACGCGTTGTCGTGAAATTTCCCGTCACACCGCGGATTTAATTTCAGTCGAGTGACAAGTAATTAAAACCGGTTGGCGCCTCAACGGCATGCAAGCTTTTCCTTCGACGATCACCACTTCCACTCCTTATCTCGTTATCGGCTCTTTCTCATTTTCCCTTTTCCACTTTCACCAAGCTAGTCTTCCTTACTTTTCACCTTCTTCCTTTCTTTCCTTCGCACTTTCAGTGCACGTTTATGTGTATGTATGTGTGAGAGGGGTGTATTCACCGATGGTGCACTGAATGTCTCGTTGGTTGCGGGGGTGGACAAGAATTTCCGATAACCCGGCACACAACCTCAGGGATCCTGTCTTCCCACGAAGCGGATCCAGGAAATTGATCCCGCCATGCCGCTGCTGCTTGCGCCGCGGTGAAAACTCTCCGACAGCTGTCATCCTTGCGCCGAGTTTTGGCCCAAAAATCTTCTTCCATATATATAGATACACATAGATGACAAAGATATGTTTCAAGTACACCGCACGATGTCGTATCAACTTGATCTGCATGAAGATCATCATAGGCCGGATTATTAATCGTTTGAGTGCAACGACTCTTTGCACAAATACAGCCGAAAAATGCCAGACTGCGCGATTGTGCTTCTCGTCTTTCCTGTAATTGTACTTCGTTTACTTCGCCTTTACTCATAGGTTTCGAGCACGTTAACTTCGTCCCTTTTAATGTGGAGAATCGTACTTCAAACGGACGTATAAAAAAATGATGTTTATTAAACGTATGGATTTTTATTGCCTTTAAAAACTTGAGTCCGGCACTTAAACGGTTATTTATATGCGCTTGAATAGTTGAAATCGAAATTTTCTGCGTCTATTTTGCAAGCTGCCAGGAAAATGGTAAAGGGTTATCGACAATAATGGAAATTATTTCGATGATTGATTTGTTTTCATTCTTTTTAGATAAAATTTTGGTTGTACCCGAAAGTTGGAAAGAATTCATTTCTATAACTAGTATATATTCTAAGTTATAATACGAGGAATATTCAAACTATGTTACGAAGATTAATCGTAAGACACGATTATAAGATTATAAAAATATAATAATATAATAAGATTGTTAATTATTGAGAGATTCACCAAATTATTGAGAATCAATTATGAAGACTAAGATATGATGAATGTTAAGAATAAATTAGGAGGATCGAAGTACGAGGGATATTAAGAATAAATGCTACGTCTTACGGAGACTATTTTTTATAAATTATTAGTGTAATACAGTCAATAGAACGTAGTATTTCAATACATTGTTAATTTATAGCTGGTTAATAGTTGAAGCTTAGTTCAACACGTTCGGCAAGTTTTCGAATATGTTAAACTACGTTCAGTAGAATATGTAAGCCATGGGTCAGACATTGCATCAATTAATTATATGATATTCATGTAGTAATAGATATTGATTTTTGTTCCATGAATATTCCATGAATAGGACTACCAATATCAAGAATTTAATATCTACTTAGAAAGATAAATCTTTAAGAAGTGAAGTGGTACATGTATAATATATCTTTTATAATCAGCCATGTGAACATCTGGGAAATTACTTGGGTAGAAAGATGATCGGATGAAAAAAATTGGCGGTGCTGCGATAAATCGAGGTTTGCGGCGACGACGGCTGATCCCGACGACAAATCGATTAGAAAAAAAGCTTCCTCCGTGGTAACGAAAAAAGCTCGCTATTCATCACGTTCTTCTTGTTAATCTGTACCGTGAAACGAGGGACATCGCAGACATTTAAAAAAATTGAAGGTCTCGGAATTCATAGTGCTCGAAAAAGTCGCAGACAGCAACTTATTATGATATTGCGTTAGTACAAGAAATTACATTTTTTGTGAAATGAAAAACATTCCTTAAAGTCAGAACAAAAGTAAGTTCCTTCACATTAGTTTAGATACGGAATGTTTAACTCCACAGAAATTTGTATTTCTTTTGATTTTAAGAATTCCTTAGTATCTCAACCAATATTAAAGAATTAGGTTAGACGTTAAGGACTTTTTTAAACCCAAAAGAACTTTAATTTCTTGTTCTAATAATAATAATAATAATTAATAAGTAAACACTTTTTATTAAATGTTAGTTGGGACACTAGGGCATTTTAATGGTATAACTAAAAAAATATTCAATAACTTTCCCACGATGACCTTTTCTTTAATCATGCACATGAATTTTTTACTTTGAATTTAGTCATGTACTCTTATTTTAACAAATATTTTCCTAAGTGAAAGTTGCTCCGAAAGACTCCAGTTGCAAACAAACAGATGTATCGAATCGTATTTATTATTCTTCGCATTTTCTCTCAATTTACAGGTTCGAGTTTGGAAGGCAAACATTTATTTCGCCGGAGCTCCATGTGCGTCCCATTGGATACGAATTTTTCTTTGTCGAATCGCGCATACTTTATGGGCCTGTATTTCTCATGTTCCTTTTAACGCGGGAGGCAAAATTTGGTGAATTACGTAACGGGTTGCTTTTATCTCGACTACATCTTAATTCTACAAAAGCGTTGAAATTCCGAGAGAAAGGTGGGAAGGGAAAGAAACGTGAACTCCTTCGTGGAAATACTCACGCTGATGACCGCGATGATAAGTAGTTCTCGTTGCAAGAGCAGCCCTCTTATTTTTACAGAACGCGTCGACTCCGCGCAAATGGGAAAAGCAAAAAAAAGAGAAAATTGAAAAACGAGAAAGACCGAGAGCGTACTTGAAATAGACTGTATAAGTGAAGAAGGATGATAGGGAAATTAGACTTTTTTCAATTTCGATGTAATCTTATTCCGGTGAACCATTCTTCCTGTTTCAGTGACGATACAATTGTCGCATTCCACTCGCATCCAACACAAATGGACCTAACATAACTTATCTTATCCCCAGTGCTGAATTTGATTAATCAGAATCGAAATTTACATATTCCGAATATTTTCAATTTGATTTTCGAATCAATGACTACCCACGAATTTGTCATAAGATCGACCTTACTCGAAGTATTAAAATAATTATATTTATTTGGTATTCATACATACATCATGTATATGAAAATACATTTCATTCGCTAATGCACCTATATGTCTTACAATTAGCCATAGACGATACCCGTGGATGGGTTGCGACGATAAGTGACCATTGTTGTGAGATTCAGCCCCTTATTTTTCGGAAGTGTGCGAGCAAGAAACAAGACGGTCGCAGCCTTTTTTCCACGCGTGTATTGGTGAGCGAGTGTATATACATGTGACTGAGAAGAGTGGAAAGAGAGTAAGAATGCGAGAGGGGTTAGAATGGGAAAGAAAAAGAGGATAGCAGTATGCCGATGTTTCCGTGCGAATGGAAACGAGCACGCAATAGAAAAGGCCGGGCTCTCCAATTTGCTGAGAGCTCTCCATCTCCTAACCTCTTCTCTACTCTTCTCTTCTTCCTTTTCCTTCCTTATCATTCCTCCGTAGTTTCATTCTTACTTGGTACTTCAGCTGCATTCGTTCTTCCTCTTGCCTGGCGCGCATTCACACTTCCTCTTCACCTATCTTATTACGACCGTTTCCCTACGTTCCTTCAAACCGAGCAACCCACACCTTTTCCCCTTTATCTCCCGCCGTACAAGTTCACCTTTTTTCTCTTTCTCTTTCTCTTTCTCCTTGCTTGCAAACTAAATACTCGACCGCTAATGGCAATGCTCATCTCGAACCTCCTACGTTGAAGCTATCTACACGAACGTGATCCGTTGCTGGGCCAAGTAACAACTTTGCTCCACCGAACTGTGGGAGACTAAAGAGAGAAAGATGGAACGGATTGGTGTAAGAGAAAGAGAGATGGAGGGAGTAATTAGTTACGGGTGTTAGAGGTCCTTGATGGATCGAGTGGATGATACTTGGATTGGTCCGCCAGTTGTGTTACGGGCGTTCTCCTTTTTTATCTCAGCTTTCTATATTGTACCTTGGCAAACCTTTGTTTTCCAGGCGAAGATCGTTTGTTTAGGGTATCGCCAAGTGTTACTGTTTCAATGAGAATTTTATTGAACCTATTTAATTTTAACTACCGCAGTAGTCATTCGGAATTAGATATCTTTCTTTTGGATGCTTAATTGAAAACTTGTTAAAAGTTGTAAACATTTTTTATGTCTCTGTCTTTGTTTTGTATCGAGATAATTAAAAATGCTTGATAATTACACGAGATTTGGTGATTAAATTAATTCAGTGTGTCACCAATATTCCAATCGTAATTTGCAAAATATTTCGAATTTTATGATGACTAATCCTCGTCACAAAAATTTGTCTATATTTCAATGGGTTTATCAGCACGTTTAATAAGTCATTTGTCAAATTGAATTTTTCCATTTCCATCGCGTATTATTCTTCTCCAGACAATTCGTTTATTCGCTTGATGTAGATATTTGCAGTATTTCGAAATTTGCTCGCAAGAACTCCATTTTATCGTGTTTTATTAAACTCCTCGGAATAAATGGGACTAATATGCTGAGAGCAGAAAAGAGTTACAGTTACTATAATACGTGTGTTGGTGTTGTATTATTATGTTCGGTTAAGTCGAGAACTAATTATGGTAATGACCGCTTCGATGAAATTTCTGGCGGCGGCTAATGTAATTGAAATTATTACGATATTATATTCGAATGGATTATTCCTTCTAACTAAGTGAAATCATTGTAATTTGTTTGATCGTATCACTTCCAGTTTGAGTTTGTGCCAAATTTCTGAATATACATTCATTCAGGAATAATAATGTGAAGATTTAACATGTTTTTAATAACTTATACTGAAGCACAAAAATTTGTTGAGAATTCATTACGTTTTAATATACGTGTTATTAATAATTGTATTTTTGGTCTGCTTTATATTTGATTCATTGAAATGTTGAAATAATACGGAATAACGGTACAAAGATCTCTTAATATGGCCGACAATCCGTCAGATTTCTCGCGGGTCGATGCCCCGACAAAGGTTGTGAAGATACACTACATTGACTTTCTAACTTTCCGACTTTTTCTGCCAAGTGGCTCGTAAAAGCCTTCTGTTTGCCCGCTATTTCAAGACGTACTTTTATTTCTTTCTGTAGACACACTTGTGTCTTTTACCATGCTCCCCATGTAAACGAATATTCGATGGAAAACATTTCGGTTTGTACATAAAAGTAGAAGACTCTGTCTACATAAATATTCTCGAATTTTAGTCACAAATAAGCAAAAGATTGAAAAAGTTCCTTCTTTAATTACGAAATCTTCTTATTTGGATTTTGTATTACAATTTGAATCCTGTACTATGAATATAATTTTAATCGTACACCGCCAATAAACTGTTCGATAGCTATTTAAAGAATCAAAGAATCACAGAATCTAGGTCTCCAGAAATCGGAGCAGAAAATTGACAATTTTCAAAGGGAAGCTTTTAGTGATGATATCAAGCGTATCGCAAACTTCGAGTAGCATCGTAGGAGTTGAAATGGTTTATTTTTTTTTTCAAGAAAAATTGAAGTTACTTGGTTGATTTGCAAAGAGGCTCGGAGGGCAGTTCTTCGGGTGAGTTTTCGAAAGGAGCCAGTTGACCGGCACGAAAATTCATCTCTGAAGAGAAGCGAAAGATTCTCGGCAAAGGATGAACTTTCCAGTTAGCCTATTGATACTAGAAAATCACTGCAAACTCGTCTCTTATGTTTGAAAAGGAGATGAGTGGAGGAACGGAACTCCTTCTTCCGGGTTGTTAAAGATAGTCGAAATTTCCGATCCTGAATGCCATCCTTAGATCTTACACTTAACGAGCCTTTTATCCCACGAATTCATCGAATCCAAGGAAACCATTAAATCTAAGAAATTATTTTCCCTTTCATTTAATACTCGGTCAGAGACTCCGATATTTTCAATAAAATTTTGTCCTTCCTCTTTCACGAGCAGCTTCTACGTAAATACGCTTTATATTTCTGACTATTAATATTATCATTTCACTGAATTTTTATCGACACAGAGAAACATGGACTGGAAATATTAATTCCTCAGGGATGGTATATGTCCTTATTAATAATAAAATAACATCTGGCTCTGTTACTGTCAAAGGAACTAATATTAAAATAATATTAAGGAATCTTTGTACCACAATTCCGTATTATTTTAGAATCTCAATGAATCTAATATAAAGCGTACCAAAAATGCAATTATTATTAACACGTAATTAACTGGTAGTATACAAAATTATTATTTCGATTTGTACATTGAAATTACGGCAAATGTGTAGGATGAGTAAGATGGGTAAGATGTTATGTGGAAGATAAAAGTGTGTCGAAGAACTTTGCGTGTGTATCTCCTGAAAATATTTTCAATCGAATTATGCCAAGAAAGAATGCGGTGCTTGTAAAAATCACGTTAGAAGGATGCTTAGGTTGGTTCCGTTGTGCGAGAGACGGGGAAGGTTTTCTTGAGAAATTCTATCGGAGGAAGCTTTCTTTCGACATCGTTACGATCTCCAGAATACGGCGTTTAAAGCGAGTGTCGAAAGGGCTTTTGGAACGTTGCCTGTGCTACCAGCCAGCACACCTTTCTAAACAACCTCTGATAAAACACGAGATAACATCCTGTCTGAAACTGAAAACTTAATATTATGACGACCGGTGAACGAGAAATAGAATAATGTTCTTGTTTCCGTGATTAATATATATCGATCTTGGTGGAATTAGCGAATTTTTAGTAGCTTTAATGGTTATGTATACATTTCGTCATTTTTCCGAGGAAAGTAATGTGTGCATCGCCTATTTTCATCGAATCGAAAAATTTAATTACAGTAACATCGCTTGGTTAATGAAACAATTACTTCCCGCCTAATCTACATTCTTAATTACTTCTACGATGCCTGATACATTTGATTTTCATTGATAACATTAACACAGTAATTTTTTCTAACTCATATTTTAATCTTCATAAGTGGAATAACAATTTCAATTCGCTTGATGAATTCACTTTAATTATTAAATAGTGTATTGCGTGAAGAAATATAATAACAATACAAACTTGGAACAATTTAATCTTCCGCACTTAATATATTCATAAAGCAATACAAAATTCTTATAACAATTTTATCAAAGTAGTCTAAATCCCGATTCATCAGCGATAAATTCTCCGCGAAGCAAAACGATCAAACACGAGATTCATAAGGAAACGTTTATGGAACACTTCATGCGTCTCAAAGAAAAAGGGGAATAATTCTCGAGAAAATTGAAACGTTTGTAGAGAAGCTCGTACGTCAGTGGAATAAACACAGCTCGTGAAGAGACAGACAGCGAGGAGGATGGTGTCCTGGTATCCGGTATTTTCCGGAGATACGCGGAATTCGAGTTCAGGTAAACATCGCGTAATCAGACATAAGTATATGCAGACAACCCCGAGTTCCACAAAGTTCTTTCTCTAGGACGTCGCATCTTTTCTAAATTTCCTTCCAGTGCCTCTATTCCTTTCGCATATTCCACTTCCTCTATTTCTTTCTCTTTTGCACTCTTTCTTTTTCCTTTTGCTGTTTTCGACTTCCTCTTTTTTCGATCTCTCCTTTTCTCCCCTACTTTGTGCCACCCTCTCTCCCTTTCTCCCTCGTTCTCTCTCACTCTCTTGCCCTCTCCCTAAGTTTATCTTTGGCATAATGCGCGGATTGTACAGGTTTATAGTTCAAGTCGTTTTCCATCGGAACAAGAGGGGAACTTAATTCGATGATTGCGATAACAGTTTCTCTTTGTTTCCCCACCAAACCCGGGTGGTTTCACCCCCGATTTGTCTCCCTCCGCTAATGTCTCGAACTTTCGTGAATTCCTCACGGGAAATAAAATCTTTGCGAAGTTTTTGGGAATCTCGATTATACTGGAACTTCCCGGTTCGGAATACGTTGTTGGTCCTTGGTTAAACGTGCTGGATGTTATCGTTTATTTTAAGAAGTTGGTAGACTTCGAACATCCCTAAAATTCGGAATTTTCCTGCTCCTTTCAGGAATATTAATAACATTTAATTCCATCATAGCGTAAGAAAATTATTTAACTAGTATATGTGTATTTATAACAGTACCAAGTAATACACAAGTGAATGTGGTGCTTAAATCGGGTGAACAAAAACAATAAAAAATTTGTTTGTTTAGTGCATAATGATTTTATTATTCCATTTAATAGTGAGTGGTCGATTTGAGACTTGATACATCGGTGTAGTATTGATTACACTATAACCTAGAATTCCAAAGAGGGAGCGATGAACCGACGATAAAAAAATGCGATATCGCTTTCCAAGATGTTCGCGCTTTTATGCGACAGATACTCCGCGTTTCGGAAACCGATTGCGACAAACATCTTCGAAGAGAGTTCCGCGTGTAGAAAAATCAGGCGAATGTGGAATTTATACTCGTGTTAAGGCGGCTGAATTTTTCTGGAATCCAGGTTGACGTGAGCAACGGTAAAATTGAGCATACATCGTCTAGCAGATTTTATCGAATTGGAATCGGAAAAGGCATAAATCGTGACGGAAAACGAACATCTCAAACTGCAAGAAAAGAATCGTGGTAAGCGTGATTATTTTATTCGTATGCTATCTAAATATTATCAGCAAATGTCTTTTAATCTTAAATATAAGTTTAATCATAAACGTACATTTGAAAAGGAATATAAGGATATTATTAATTATTGTAAGAATATTATTAATGATACATTATCAGCAAGAATAACGTAGAAATATTAGAATTTTATAAAAACTGATTCGATTATGAGGCTCATTATCTTAAATATTTTTATCAGAATTCATTCCCGATACGTGAAAAATTATGAAAAGTTATGGCTAATTAAATTTAACTGAACGGTTCACTTTCGCAGAAAACTTGAAATTTGTCTATTGTTTGAAACTCCACTAGAAAACTCGAATTTTTAGAAATATTCCATCTAAGAATATTATTAAAAACTTCTGCAATATTTGGTCAACTTCAACCCGACTTCACGAAGCTAAACTTTAATCCTACTCGATTACAAGTTTATAATTCAATTACGTCCAAAGAAGTTGCAACTTTAGTAAAATTGGCGACATGAAAAATTAAAAACTTTTTGGAGACAGAAATCCACTGATAATTAATGGAAATTAGCGTTGCGTTAATCTAATCGAATAAAGAATTCCAAGTAACGCTTCAAATTCCAATTAAATATGAAACGAATTAGGAATCCAATCAGCGGCAATAAACTTAAAAGGCCAGGCTATTAAGAATATTAGCATCGAATATTAATAATTCCAAAAAGTTTAAAGTTTACCATTTGAGTCGATAAAATCCAAACAATTTCATCCCCATTTCGAGGAGTACGAATTAAATTCAAGAATCAGAAGGTGTCTTCTCAGAGATAAGCTCTCAGTCGCTTTGTCAAGGCAGATTAAGTCTCAGAGATTTCTTGGACGATCGAAGGAAACTGTTGGCCAACGAGGAACGAGCTGGTAAGCAGCTCGATTAAGAAATCCAGAAGGGAATTGGAATCTTCCGATGGAATGCTTCGAAGGTGTTGGTCGAATTACCAGCACGTATACACTTAACTTCCTAGCCGCTCCAGGAAGCGGAAAAAGTGTAGGATTTTATCTTCCTTGAAATTTCATCGGCTCACTTATCCAGGAGTCTTTCATTCGGACGTTATTCTTCGAGATGGCGAACCCTTTCTACTCGAAATTCGGTCTGCCGTTCTCAAATTTGCATCTCATTCTTCGTGCCACCAATTCGTGATTCGGTTATGGAGCGGCCTGGAGAATTCCTAGGACCGAAGTTCCATCATGATACCAAGCCTGGCCCAAGAAAGGAAGGCAAATGTTGACGGAAACAGGAATATAAGGATTCCCGCGGCACGATATTCCGAGATCGAAACGTTCGCCGGTTCACTTGGCTGAATATAAATGAACGTTGAATTTTATGTTGGCTTTAGTTTGAGATGTTTATTGCGAACGTAAATTCAGATTATTTTTATTCATTAGATTTTGTCTGGGATATTATGGGCTTGAAATATGTCCCTCGATTCGTGATAAATATGGAGAGGGGGTTATTATATTTAAACGATTCTCAGGCTTTTATGTAGATACGAAATTTATAAGAAATTTGAGTTGGTTTTTATACTAGGATGACAATTATTTTATTCGACGATCATATTTGGATGCCGTTTCCAATACATGAAATGAGGACTTTAAATTGGGTGTATTCAATAAATCCAATAGCTTGGATATTTGATTTTGTATTTATAAAAATAATGTTTTCGAAGAGTGCCAAAATATGATTGACTCGTAAAGAATTTAATTAAAGAATTTATTCAATGAAGTTGTAACTTCTATTTAATAATATTTTTACATTTATTTGCATTTCAAATGAAACCTATGTTTATAATTGTTAATACAATAGATTTTAATAATTCCTCGCATATTCAACAAAAAGGCAGATTCATTTCACCCGATTGCTAAATAACTTCTATTCACCTCTGAATTACACAGTTATTGAACAACCTACAGGCATGATTAAAAAATAATCACGAGGATATCGGGGGAATTCATATTTAAAAATTTGTTCCCTTTATATGGTGTGTATGAGATCTATCTTTGCGCAGTCGTTCGCAGGGATTCTTTAAAATTTAATTAATGTGCGGAATGCATGGCCAGTAATTAAATTAGTTTTGGCGTATATTTCGAATATTAATGTGTACTCATAATGCAGTGCGGTAGGGCGAGGTTTCTAGCGTGACATCGAGAAAATGAAAGCAATATAGGTACGCGATATACGCAGATATATTTTCATTCTCGTATTGGCTCATACGCACACAAGAATATTTCTTGGATGTGGTAATACGAATAAGATAGAACATTGCAAACTGCGTAACATGTAATTCAACGTACGAGCTGTATTTCGGTAGAATTGTCGCACTGATGGTATATTTGGCGTACCTGTCCTACGTGATCCCTTTGATCCAATGGAGATCCGATCTGAATGCCATGACCACAGAAAGGTTGATCATTACTATCAATTTTCCAGCATTCGGGATTACGACCTTTCCTGCACGCGCACACTTTAATTAAGGAAAAGTGTGTCTACGTGTAACGAAGTCACTCACTATTTTGAAATGCTTTAAAATGCTGTTATTATTCCACTTTGTCATGCAAAGTACGCCCCCGGAACGATCAGGGAATTCGTGCTCGGCCCGAATTCACGCGAAGAGTATTTTAATTATGCCTTGGTAATTGTCGGATTAATGCATTCTTTGAATTTCTCACGGAGTTCTTGGGGAATCATAATTTGGCCACTATTATCGCGGTATTAAAGAACTTCAAATATATTCTGCCCGAAATGTGCTCTAACTGAATACGATTAAAATTGGAATTTAATAGTTTCAGGATTCCTTTGATGTCGTTAATTTGGAATTATGCCCAAATTATGTATTTATGAAAGTAGGAATTTGATCTTCCAACTTTTTGTAGATAGTTTAGATGCTTTGAGGATGATAGAAATATTTTTCTTGCAGTTAAGGATAAAGCTTGATATTAAAATCTTCGTATATCTTCGATAAATCTATTTCACCTTATTCGGAAGAAAAGTGCAATCTTAATAATAGTATATCATTAAATTTATTATTATATTATACTTACCGAATCACTATATAGGAAATTTAAGAGCTCACGATATCAATGCGTTAATATAACTGTATCAACTTATATCTTTTATTAATGTTTATAAAATTACATAGTATTTTTCCACTAAGCCAATATTAATACTGCAAAATAATATAGAAGCAGATTCCACAGATTCATCTCCTTCGTTCACTAGAAGGCACACCAATGCAAGCCTTTATTCATAATCGATAATAATCACAATCTATCGAGTATTGAGTGATGGTTGAACAATAATTGTAGGTTGATTCAGATAACTCGACCCGGCAGATGTTAAATCGGATCAGAATTCTGTTACGATTCCTCTCGGACGAATGTTACATGGGTATTCATGTAAGGGTCACGCATAGTCGATATTGAACTTTCAGCTACGTGACAGCACCGCGTAACGAGGGTGCAGGTAACACGAGGAAAGCAAAGTGGATTGTTCGTGATTCATACATTGATGATTGGTGCAATTGTCATGTCAACGAGTGGCCTCACGGTCGCTTTGATTCACACCCATCTACACCCTTCCACCTAAAACTACGGAATTCCATTACCAGTGCTAGTTGTCATCCTTTCGTCACAACCAGACGAGCCACTCGAGGTGCCAGAGTGTCCACTTGTTTCGTGCTCTTTCAAAATTATCTCTATATACCTTTTGTTATACAAATTTTGATAGCTTGTGATTATTGCTGTCGTAAACGTCATCGCCGATATTTCTGCATTGGATGTTATGCTTATCTTCTTTTTTTCCATAATTATTATCATCGAATTCATGCCTGTTCTTCTTCTATCATCAGCTAATTATATTGGTATTTAAGAATGAGGAATTTTATTAAATTCCTTATTAATCAGTATAGACTTTGACTGTTTAGGGACAAATTTAGTGTGGTTGAAATGTTGATCATTTTTGAAGGCATACCCTTTTACATAGAAGGTATACCCCTTCACATTTTTGCGATTTTGGATTGACCTGTTTTTCGACCGAAACAAATTTTTAATCCACTTCTTTCAACCCAAAATCGTCCTAGAATATGTTTATACATCATATACCATCGATTTGGGCCATTTAGAATTGATTTTGGCGACTTTTAATTTTTGACGATTTTTGAAGGTATACCCCTTCACATTTTTGCGATTTTGGATGGACCCGTTTTTTGACCGAAACAAATTTTTAATCCACTTCTTTCGACCCAAAATCGTCCTAGAATATGTTTATACATCATATACCATCGATTTGGGCCATTTACAATTGATTTTGGCGACTTTTAATTTTTGACGATTTTTGAAGGTATACCCCTTCACATTTTTGCGATTTTGGATTGACCTGTTTTTCGACCGAAACAAATTTTTAATCCACTTCTTTCGACCCAAAATCGTCCTAGAATATGTTTATACATCATATACCATCGATTTGGGCCATTTAGAATTGATTTTGGCGACTTTTAATTTTTGACGATTTTTGAAGGTATACCCCTTCACATTTTTGCGATTTTGGGTTGACCCATTTTTCGCCCGGAAGAATTTTTAAACCACTTCTTTTGACCCAAAATCGTCCTAGAATATGTTTATACGTCATATACCATCGATTTGGGCTATTGAGGATCGAAATCGGCGACTTTCATTTTTTGACAATTTTTGAAGGTATACACCTTCACATTTTTGCGATTTTGGATTAACCCGTTTTTTGACCGAAACAAATTTTTAATCCACTTCTTTCAACCCAAAATCGTCCTAGAATATGTTTATACATCATATACCATCGATTTGGGCCATTTAGAATTGATTTTGGATTGACCCATTTTTTTACCGCAAACAATTTTTAATCCACTTATTTCGATCCAAAATGACCCAAGGACATTTTTAGGCATCACAGTTATTTATTCAATAATAATACAGCATCAAATATTCCACAAAATTCATCCCATTTTAAAACCGCAAGAATCATTCGTTACAGTGAAAATCTTTGCCAACACCAGAATCGAATTTCCACTCTCCCCAGGAACGGTGAGGATAATTAGCGAGTAAGAAGTACGCTCGATTAAAAAGGGGTCTCATTACAGGGAATTACTTTAAAGTACCTCGTCCATCAACTTGAAATCTCATCAACTCGTCCCTTTTCCATGCGATCCGCGGAATTACACGAACCTCTTACGTCCGAAGGAAATTCTACGGAGCGTCAAATCCTATCACCTAACTTCTCCAACCGCGGTGTCGTATTTCGAAGGACTCTTGGTTCCACCGATTCTTCGGTCCTTGAAAATTCTTCGAGCTCACTTAGTAACCCAAGGTCCACTAGTTTCCAAATAGAATATATCTACTTATATCTGTCTCGGGCAATCAACAGACGTACCGCTTGTTATCCTATTATCTGGATTATGTTGTGTTGTACGAGGTCATATCGCCGCTGTATGCCGGATAATGTGGCATCATATTGATCGATACTTGAGCACGTTGCGATGCATCCTCTATCTCCATATCAGCCATTATTGTACCTATGTGCCGATATACCATTTGTTGGTCCCCCTACTTTGTTTCGCACAACACAAGCCTTGTTGTTCATCGGCACCTTCATTATAAAGCTAACGTGCTGTTGATAAATGAATTATTTTCTTAGCTATAATAAACGAATTGTTACGGCTGGATTAATATATGCTTCTGAGCGCAATTTTCGCTAAAAATAATAAAATACTTCTCTAGATTTCTTCAACGTAGAACACAATTCTAAGATTGTAAATTTATATTATCACATAATATAAATTCGACCATGATGTTAGATTTTTAACATTTTTTAACCAATTGACTGCGAAATACGTATATACACGCTCTCATATATTCATGGATATATGTATACGAAAGGCGTATGTATATAACCACTAAATTTTGCATGGTACAACGCATTCACTTTTTTAGTGAATTAATAAAGAATGGAACATACTGTTATGTGTCACATAAAAACCAATCGAATAACTGAATCTCAATAACTCCTCGATTTTTCTTATTTTTATCGACACAATTTAGTGTCAACTACTGTCACGAGAATATCGCATCTTATGATGTTAATGCTTTTTTTGTTAGAACACGTCGCAGTCAAAGGGTTAAAGTAAGTAGCTTGAGAATGAGTGAACATAATTGAAAGTTCTCTTGTTACGTTATTTAGTCTTGTCTGGCACACACTGTGCTTTTCTACTTGATTGGATTCTACAGGCGTGCTAAGTAGACTTACTAAATTGTAGTGCTGGCCAATTACTCTTATCGAATTCGCAGGATCACGATAATTTACTGCAGCCCCTGTTTAATCCCTGTTCTACGACAACGGGCCGCATATCGGCTGCAACGTTCACCTGTATACGGCATTCCTGAATCCTTTAGTAATTTGTGAATTTCAAACACCATTAAAATGATCACTGGATGCATAAAGTATAATTGAAAATATTCTTCGCCACAGAAGTATGCCGTAATATCAATATCTTTGATGTATTATCAATTTTAAAGATAAATAATATTGAGAATTTGAACTCTGATGAAAAATCCACATATTGCGATTACAAAATAAATATTTCGATAATTACTATATTTCCGTCGGCAAAAGTATTGTAATTATTAAACTTTATGTTAAAACTAATTTATATCAATTCAGTAATTTACAACATTCAGCTATATTATTTTAACAGAAGTATATTGTTGGAAATTTCAATTCAGATGGATATCAACATACCGCAATTAAAAAATAAGATATGTGTATCTCGTACAAATTATTTTATATTTTATCCTACGAAAGTAATTTCCAAGTTTCATACTTCGAATAATTTATATAAAATTCAGTGAGCTTAAAAAATGTTCGGTACCATAAAGTGAAGGAAAAATATTATTCCAATATTAAAAATGGTTTCACAGAAAGGTTTTAAAGGATATAATTAATCCTCTGATATTATAATGTTTTATTTAATTATGATAGCGAGTATCAAAACACTCATTGTCTCTGACTCAGAATACAATGATCAGATTATAAGGGGTTCTAAAGTTCTAATGAAAGTAAAGGCGATCATTAAAATAGACAGATAAGCCATCTTCGATTTGGATCGGTTGCCGTGTGATAATAGAGTGTCGACTAGATTGAATAGATCGTGGGGGGACCAATCACTCTTATCGAATTGGCAGGATCAGGATAATTTACACCGGGCTCCGTTTAATCCTGCGAGTAGTATGGGAGAGTGGTACATATCAGCTCTTGTGCATGTGGGGACATTCTCGAGGGCCTGCTCCTTGTGTCACTTACAAATTACGGGCTGCTTTTACACGTCCGCCATTAGAAACTTCCTGCAGGATTAACGCAAACCTCTAAACCGTCCACTCTCTACAATTCTCGACTGATTAACGAATAATGCTCCATTATGTCGTGTTCTCCTATCGTTCTCATCCTACAATTTCGCGATTTGTCGAATTTATTTCATTTACGAAAATATTGTAATTATTGAATCATTTTTATTTATTTATTTATTCAGTAATTAACGGACAATGCCCTGTAGTACAATGTGTATAGTGTACATTTTTGTACTAATATAAAATAACTAGATTACATTGAATTAATTAAGTTACATATATATATTATATTATATAATATATTCTTTTTATGCTCATATTCACTCGTACTATTTGATAAACAGTTTCTGGCAGAAAATGAATTGTTGCATTATTCCTCTTTTTGCGAATATAATTAATAATATGAAGTTATGCGAAATGTGTTCCTTAATCATTTTTAATTTTAATACACTTCCAAATCGTAACAATTTCATTCAAATAAATCAGTATGTGAGAAAAATGCGTCGACAAGTAAACATCCTTTGGCAGGAATTTACATGAAT
Source organism: Nysson spinosus (assembly GCA_910591585.2). Taxonomy (NCBI): domain Eukaryota; kingdom Metazoa; phylum Arthropoda; class Insecta; order Hymenoptera; family Crabronidae; genus Nysson; species Nysson spinosus. The sequence continues at coordinate 8,933,911 of OU342830.1, read as the reverse complement.
ATAATAAAATAATTAGATTTATTAATCACCACCAAGGAGAATCTTGAGTTCCCAACGTTTATGCTGAAAGTTATATAATTCTGTTAATGTAAGGGCATAATATAAAAACGACGGTGGAGCATATAATGAGCGTAATAATTTTTTAACTAACGGACATGATGCTCGTTTTTTATGACGGTTAAGCTGGACGAAGTAACGTGGAAAGTTTATAACGCTCGGTAGAATTGAATTTCGACGGAGCACCTTGGCTTAACTCTGAGTTTAACGTGTTACAGAAGAGTTCTGGGAAGTTATTTTGAAAAAGTTAAGGAAGTGACACTGATGGTTTACCTGGAAGCAACGCTCGGTTCAGACTCGGTGAAAGCCTCTGGGTATTCATTAGGCTGACACGTTCCTATTAAGTAGAACGTTACTTTCCTCGTCAGACTAGCTTGTTAGGTTTGAAAAAACCTCTCTGTCCAAGGTACATTACTTCTCGTTAAAATCAAAATAACACAGCGAAAAATTCTTTACAGCTTCTTAAAGTCACTTCAAACGGTTCGGGCTCGTTCCTTAAATTAACGTCACTCGAGTGTCATATTAACATACTTGCAAATTTCGTGGGATTTCTGACGTAGCTTGGTGACATTTAATAAGTGTTTAAATTTGCGATGCATTGATGGTAGCTTTAGAGTTATCTGAGGATTTATGTTCTACTTTCGTTTTTAATCAATCATTGGATGGTCGAGAAGATATACTGTAATTAAATATTTTTAATATAAAGTAATTGCTAAATTAAACTGAAGCAGTTTGAAAAATAAATAGTTAAGTAACAAACATGGGAAATTAAACCAATAAGAAATTTTTCGATTTCAGTAATTAGTTGAGAAAGGGTATTATCAATATTTAATGTATTTGATGATACAGAGTTGTAAAATAATGTCGATTAAATCGTGTCTTAAAAATGTTGATTAAAGCGTCGGAATTCCCGTAATGATTTATTCAAGTGGTAGAATGTGATCGACTCGCATGAGATTTCTCGATTTCGCGAGAATTTTAGTAGGAAATATTAAATATGCCAGGATATGGAACTCATGGTAACAGAACCGCGAAAAATTCACGGTATTTCCTATGAATTTGCGGCCGCGCGATATGGAATTTTGGATCGATCTTATTTGCCTTTACATCCGGCTAACCAGTGGCATATCAATTTTCCTGGGAACCTTTCGACATTGTCAAATCTATCGATACGTAGTGAACGCATTGTAAAATAAATGGCGAGACCATCGCTCCGTCAGTTTCCCGAATTTTTGGAAGAGCTTCATTTCGATATTGGAAAAAAGATGTAAATTAAACTCTACATGGCTTCCACTTTATCGTATCGTCAAAGTAACCCAGAACATTTTTCACACATATCGCTGCTATAGTTTTAAAGCCGATTTCTGAATGTTGACTTAACGATCAAAATCCATTCTGCTTAATCGAAGTTATTTTATGAATTCATTAATTTATATACATTCTCTACACTACAGTACAATTATGTAAATAATTTACAAATACAGGTGTATATGTTATTCATTGATCCACAACAAGTCTCCAAACATTGCTGAATTCACAGATCACCTTTGCTACAATTATTCACGTTTATCAATATTAACCTTTCAACTGGGATCGAGTTAATTAACGAATTAAATTTAATAATAAATATAAAATTATAAAGTAAATATAGAATAGAATGAATATATATTTACTATAAATACGATAAGTTAAAGTTATTAAATTAAATAAGTCAAACTCATATACGTCACAATTATAAATATATCGTGCGGATTTTTCTTATCACTAAATTGAAAGTACTCGTTTAATGTCGTTTTTTGGAAGAACTGCTTAGTTTAAAGGTTAAAGCTGAAAAGGTCAAAAGAAGATTACATTCGGTTCTGATATTGTCTTAAACTTAAATGTTCCCTAGTGCTCAATAGCACTATCCCGTTTAACGTAAATGAAAGCGGCTCAATTTCCAGTATCTCCATATGTATCGGGACATTCCTTCCGATACACAGAGCCTAAGATGGCAGCGTAGTTCTGCCATTTACTTTTCTATCGAATGCTCCGATATTGTTTGCTTCCCGTCAATTGCCAGTAAAAACACGACATCTGCGAAACCTTTGAAATTCGATGGAGAACCTTGGAGTCTTTGGAAAGTTGTTCTACGGTTTATCTAGAAGTAGCTTATAATATACTCGGTTTATTCTTTGGTTGTAATTGAAACTGTTGGACGAATTGAATTGTTGTATTTGTATTAATAATGTCAATTATCGAGGACAATATGTACGAAGGAAATGAAGTGAAAGCGAATCTAATTACGAAAGAAGATACTAAATTTTGCGAAATCTGTGACACAAAATTATATATATATAAAATTATTCAATATTTTTATACTATATAAATATGAATTATATATTATAGAAATATCGAATGTCGAACTACGGATATCTTATGAAAAATGATAACCCTTTTGAAAGACTTAAATATATTAACATTAATTTGAGTAGCCGAAACAGAATAGTAGGCGACAATAACCTAGTCGAGACATTCGACTAAAAAATTCAGTAATAATAGCAATCAATTATGGAAATTAGAATATCAATTTCAATAAAGTGATTCGTAAGAGGTTAATAATATTGTTCTTGGGCAATTAGGAGTGATTTAAGGAAAGTTAATACAATTGGAGTACTAATAATTATAATTATGATATAATGTGGTAAATGAATAATTTTTAAGTCGATATGTATGATAAATATCTCGTTCACTTTAAACTTCTCTTTGAGGGTACATGAAAATTTAAGATGGCCTTTACCATATACACATATATATATATATTCTGTTATCGCGGGTGGAAATTGGTGTTAAGCTCTACCATTTCCTGACAATTAATCATTGTCATCCGCGATTCGTTTCCCGTCTCCGCCCCGAACACTAAATTCAGCGCAGACACTGTCAATGAAAACCAAATTGACGACACCGCCGTATAACTTTGACTCTGGATTCACTGTCGACGATTAATAGCATTAATCCTTCACTTTCAGATTGCTCATATTAATTCGTGCAGACAAATGTTACAATCAATTAACTAATTTTAGCACAATTTTAGCACATCGAGGACAGTTCACGAAATAATTTCAAATTCCACGAAATTGCAATAATGTCACATTCCACCTTCAGAGACCAATGATGAGACATCTCGCATCTTCCAATTACCAATATTAATATTAATTATCGGAGTATCATAAGTATCATAAATGATAATTTATAACGCTATAAGCATGGAGAATACTTTCTTCACCATAAACAGTATAACAATATTTGTAGCAAAAGAATAGCTGGCTACTGGCTATAGATAGGAATAAAATATCTGATCCGCCATAACATTTTAAATAGAATTAATATAAACCTTTATTAATAAGGTTTTCGACATAAACAACTGATAGTCGGTATCAAAAAGTGTCTTGGAATAAGCACTCATATGTAAGAGATATTATAATCCAAATACATAACAGATCATATTATATAATATTTAATTGATATTTTTTTTCCTGAAATTCAAAGGGTTCATGTTAGTGTTTGTATACCGTGTATAAATTAGACCAGTCAAACTAGATTTCTATGATGGCCTTCGTATAATCTGAAATGATTGTACCCTGGCTACCAAAGAGATGATATCATCCGGATGGTGTTAGTGTAGTACGAGGCAAACAAGATCAGAGGGATGTGGAAGTAATTTGCTTAATGTGAGATTGCCAGATGATATCATGCGAAAACTATATCACTACTCGACATAAACCATTGGAGAAAGTTTCGGAGAAAGGAGATATTGTATTTTATGCTCCAGGACCTCTGTAAAGGGTGCTCCGTTGAAGCGTCACCGGCACTTCCGTTAATTAATAAACCTGAAAGGACAGCTCCTTCGAAGCCCTTCTTTTTTGTGCGTTCCCGTGTAACCGAAACTTTCGATCAAAGTCCCGCGGACAAAGAATCGATGATTCTTATGTCGTTCCTTTTTCTTCGCGGAACTTATTAATTGCGGCGAACTTTCTTCGGCTAAGAAAACATTGAACATTCTGTAAATGAAAGTAGCTCAATGCACCGTTCTTGTTTCTATACTTTAATCATTTTACCTTTGAAATTGAAGCTGCGCAATCTACCGTGTTTATAGGGGATGGATGTTTCATAATAATTTTCTAGAAACGAGGTATGTATTTTAATACGTTTGAATATTCGAGTTTCAACAGTTTCTTAAGTTTCAAAATCATGTTGTTGTTTAGTCATCAGGCTGAATTATATCAGGACAATTATTACCACCAGAATATCAACATGATAGGTAACTTCGTATTAAGAGGATTGCGGCGAATTTGTTGAGCGAAATGTGTAGAGGATGGGAATTTCATAATAAATTCCTAGAAACGAGGTATTTGAATCGTTTGAGGAGCCGTTGAGATTATTGAGATATATTCGACACAGTTTGTCCAAATATTCGAGTTGAATTATTTTTCCAAGTTCCTAAATTATTCTGTTTTTATTTAACCATATTAGGTCAATTATTACCAGAATATCCACACGATGAATGAATCAATACCAACACGATTGCAGTGTATTTGTCGAGTGCAATAAGTAGAAAATGGCTATTTCATAATAATTCTAAAATCACTCTTTTATTTAACTATATTGTGACAATTATTATCACCACAACATCAATGTGATACATGAATCAATACCGAGAGGATTGCGGTGTATTTGTCGAGTGGAATGTGTAGAGGATGGCTATTTTATAATAATTTGCTAGGAACGAGGTATTTGAATACGTTTGAAGAGCCGTCGAGATCAAGGGTCGGAATGTATCCGAGACAGTTTGTGCCGAGCAAAGTATACGTATAGGGATCCTGGTGGTTCGAGTCAGTGATCATCGAGACGATGCAATTCCGCAGTAGTTACTGCACCTCCCTTGGGTAGAGGGTAACTTCCGGGCAGGATCGAAGCTGAGGTCCAGGTCGGATCTCACTCGTAGGGGTCGAATCCTGGTTTAACCTGTCTTGCCTGGACAACCTCGAATCCCCGGACAAATACGTGGACGTCTCGTAAACTTTACTAACTTCCCGTTTAACTCTCGGAACGCCCCGGCGTCGTGGCCTCCTCTATCGGCCACGTAAAACCTTCGTACAGGTGTCAAACTGAAAACTGCAAGCCAGTTTCCTCCTCGAGAAAAACCCAGGGAAATAGTGGAGAAAGGAACCTTGCCTGTCCCGAGAAAATGAGATTAGACCGAGGATAGAAAAGGTTTCAACGCGGTGACAAAGGAATTGGATAATATAAGGAAATAGTCTGTACTCTGAGTGCCTTGGAGAAACTAATATTCTTGGATCAATGATAGTCTTTATTTTTATTTTGTCTGCTTGTATTCGTGATGGACGTGTGACTGGCAGTAACAACTGGGACATGAAATTTGATTACTTATATATTTTATTACCATATTAACATGTTATAATACATACTTATATTACTTTAATTTCATTATTATCTATTTTGTTATTAGACTTATATTTGCAATTATTATATATTGTATTATATATTTGATATATATAACCGTTCATAATAGTCTTTTCTGACGCGATACACAACACAAATTGTTTTTAGAGAAAATTTTTATTCTTCACATCTGCAACATACAATTCTTATCAGAGTTAAACACATCGAACGATTCATTAAAACCACGATAGACAATGCACTTTATTTCTTTCATTTCACGGGGTGTAATTCCCAGATAGAAGGTCAGGTTCCAGGAAGTAATGGCGGTTAATTCGGCTAACAGCTCCTGCAAGAAACTCAGGGGTTTCGTGGAGACCAAGAAGCCACGTCGTAGAGATCCACGACGAAGATTATCTCTTAACAAGGAGATTTCATAAAGGTTTTAGTACTTATCAAACACGTGTCTGCCTCTTAGTGAACGTGGCTCAATTTACAAAGACCTACTTGAATCTATGGGAATTAAAACGTTCCACCAACTATCTTCTCTTTGTACATACGTGAGTTTCTTCAAACTGCATCCTTATTTTGATAAAAACCATATTTTTGATACCTATAATGTTGAATAGTTACTCTATTTAAAGTACTGTACCTGTAATAGTTGAATTTTTACCATTAATTCCTTAAGCTATATCTTACAATCAGTATTACTTCTTTTTCTCATCAAAATATTATTTTGTATACCATTGAAACGAGTTTATTCTAAACTATTATAATTGATATAATACTTGCACTTGCAAGTTTGTCACCAGTAATCCATTTTATTCGATTCACACAATTAAAAATATCAAATATATCCGTCATTATCCGTGAGTTTCCTTAAACTACATCTTCATTTTCCTAAGATTATATTTTTATGTAATATCGAAATCATATCCTATTTAAAGATATTCAACTGTGACGGTGTATTCTAAACGCTTATAATCGATGCAATAGTTGCACTTGCAAGTTTGTCGCAAGTAATCCATCTTGGTAGAGTATTAGATTTAAAAGCAGCCGGCTGATAGGGCAGTCAGATTAACGGACTTAACGTGAAATAAATTGAGTTAACCGGAGCTGTTAATGGGATAGTGACTTACACTTGGCAGATCAACGAACCCTGGTTCTAGGCCAGCCGTAACACAGTTATACTTAGTAATTACTTAACACGCCTGTTCTCTCCGTTATCGAGCTTTCTATCGTTATTTACCGATTATCGATCGATCATCCGGTTTCTAAACTATCCTTTAGGCGTGAAATGTCGTCACGGCTTTATCTAAAAACATCATTGACCTAATCGATTTACGTGCTTAGGATAAACTGGAAGGCTGAAGTATATTGAAGTATATTTAGATGTATTATATTTTTCACATAATGTGAAAAAATGTATATGGTTTACACATGTTACCTTACGAGAGTGGATTTAAGTAGAACAATTTCAGTTTAGTCAGACGCTTAAGACCAGCAGTTTATTAATCACCATTATTAATGTAACTAAAATAATTGTTAAGGTCTACTGAACCAGGATCAATTTTTAAACAGAATTAAAATTAAGCTGACAAGACTTTGAACAATATAGCGCTAATTATTTGCGAAGAAATAATTAATGTATCTTAATCAACAGAAATTGGATGTAAAGTGTAGGTTCAGTCCAGTAGGTTGAGATCCTTAAAATACCCTGGGGAGATCGAGGAACTTAAACCCTATCATTCTGTTTGTATGCGGTTACGGTGGTTACATCGACTCCAAGGTGGTTCATATTCTCCGGTGGTTATCGATTCCTCTGGTTTCTCTTTACATTCTGTCCATTTGCCTTTTCTTATACATAAATAATCTCTTTCTCGCTGGTCGTTCGTTGTGTATTTCTTTCGAGGCTTCTATGCTCACCTTTTGCTTCACGTCGTTCGCAAGCCCTCTGATCCGCACTACTTTGTGACATAGAAATGTCACGAGTAGAAATTCTTGTAATTTAAACAATTCTATATTTCCCGATGTGAAGTACATATTAAAAAATTTTCAAAGAAACTTTATATCCTGTGATCGTAAATTTTCTGAGTACAGAGGATATTCTTCTTTTGATGTCGTGCGCAGTGTGCTCGTTATGCTTCTTTTAAATATTAAACAATAATGGACGATGAAACAGGTTTGTTGAAATGAAAACAGTTCGTGTTCAAAGTGACGTGTTTATGAAAATAATAATTAATTCAGAATAATGAGCTGTAGATGAAATTTTATGGGTTGGGATTTAATGAATGCGTTTCTCTTAATTTGTGTAATCTCGATATAATATGTACATTCGGAATAATAAACTGTGGAATAATTGGTAACATTTCAGAGTTAATGAATATTTTTCCTGTAATTTGTATTGTTTGCGAATAATAATTAAATTCGGAACAATAAACTATTTTATATTTAGAATAGTTGCTAATGTTTGGGACCTAATGAATATTTTTCTTCTAATACGGAGATAATTAATATATTCAGAACAATAAACCATAAAATAATTGTTAATGTTCGGAGTTTAATGAATATTTGTATTCAATTTATCTGATTTGAAAATCATCAATAAATTCAGGCCAGTCGAGCATAGAATAATTGCTACTGCATGGGATTTAATGATTAATATTGTTTGAATTTGTCTAATATGAAAATGATTCTCTCATACTATTATAGCCAATTGAAAACTTTTGTGACACGAACGGGTCTCCATTGTCGAAGAATATAAGAAAATCTTGTTCAAACGTTGAAAGCACTATCGCGAATTGCAATTGTCAAATTTCGAAATATACAGAGAGCCGTGCTTTTGATATCACTTGCAGGTATCTCGTCATGCTTCTCTTGACTTCATTCCCTGTGAAATTCTCCTCTTTTACGTTATTTTCTAGTACCCGAGACCGGAAAAAATTTTAACGAGACAATATGTAGACACAATGTATCACAGTATATCTTTTGGTCGACATTATAATAGTCAAGTATTATGAATGCATAAAAATTCAAATTTTATGTCGAACCATTATGATATACAATGAAATAAAACAATATTATTTAATGTGAATATTACGAAATAATATTTTGTATATATAAATAGTTTTGACCTACCTAGTCGAATGTTCCATTTTAGGTCCAGTTTTTGATGTAATGTTAAGCATATCTAATACGAAATATAATAAAATATTGAATATATCTGATTCTGCTAGTATTGTCGATAAATTCGGAGAGTGTGTTTCTGAAGTATCTGTGAAGCATCCTTTCGGTGATGGAACCTCATTGATAGTGCTCTGCATCATAGTTCTTTGCAGATAACAGTTGATGACGCCCCCATTAATACCGTTATCGATTAATCAATTAGCCATTTTATCGGCTAACACTTAGCCCTGCATACTTGACGGTTAGCATCAACAGTTGTATTACATACGTTAAACCTTTTAAAATTAACGCTCATCAGTGTATCCTCTAATTTACATCCTTCAACGCAAGGCACAAATAGATACACATAAATACTTCCTATTCAGGATAATGGAATTAATTACAATTACTGATACACATAGGGTATTGACCATAAATCTATTTTGACCGACTTTTAACGGCCTAGAATGGCCCTAGAACATGTTTAGGCATCATCTACTATCGATTTAGGCCATCTAGAAGCAAAATTGGCGACTTTGATTTTTTAACAATTTTTGAAGGTATACCCCTTTACATTTTTGCGATTTTGGATTGACCCGTTTTTTGACCGAAACAAATTTTTAATCTACTTCTTTCGACCCAAAATCATCCTAGAATATGTTTATACATCATATACCATCGATTTGGGTCATTTAGAATTGATTTTGACGACTTTTAATTTTTGACAATTTTTGAAGGTATACCCCTTCACATTTTTGCGATTTTGGATTGACCCGTTTTTTGACCGAAACAAATTTTTAATCCACTTCTTTCGACCCAAAATCATCCTAGAATATGTTTATACATCATATACCATCGATTTGGGTCATTTAGAATTGATTTTGACGACTTTTAATTTTTGACAATTTTTGAAGGTATACCCCTTCACATTTTTGCGATTTGGGTCGACCCATTTTTCGACCGTAACAAATTTTTAATCTACTTCTTTCGACCCAAAATCATCCTAAAATATGTTTATATATCATGTACCATCGATTTGGGTCATTTAGAATTGATTTTGGCGACTTTTAATTTTTGACAATTTTTGAAGGTATACGCCTTTACATTTTTGCGATTTTGCGTCGACCAATTTTTCGACCGAAACAAATTTTTAAACCACTTCTTTTCACCCAAAACGGTACTAGAACATCATTAGGCATCATACACCATCGATTTGTACCATGTAGGACCGATTTTGGCGACTTTCATTTTTTGACAATTTTTGAAGGTATACCTTCCATTTCCATTTTTGCGATTTTTGGTCGACAATTTTTTTAACGAAAGAAGTGTTTAATTCCCTCCAATCGACCCGAATTTGTCCTGGAACAGGCATGCTATTTGGTTAATAAATTAAATTGGATATTAGTAACATTTTCCAATAAACGTTATTAAAAATCCCCCTGTGGACTGGGGGTAGAATTAGTCCACAGTATCCCCTGCTTGTCGTAAAAGACGACTAATAGGGGCTAGTCGTTCAACTCGTTTCTCTGTCTTTCTTCTGCGTTAATTAATTACGATATCATAATTCCTTTTCATTATTTTATATTAAATTATTCATGAATCGAAAATTAAACAGTAGTTGCAAGGAATTTGTCGATCAGGATATTAGACATGTTTTGATTTTAATTAATTTATTGTTTGTTGGTTAATAATTGATCATTAATCGTTGATGTCAGTGTGTGATAAGAATTAGCTTAACTCGTCATTCGGGTTCACATACCAACCAAATTGGTTAACCGAACGAATCGTTCGACCAAATAAATCGGTTAACCGACTTTCACCGATCGATCATGGAGCAATAATAGCTACCGTAACGCTTCTGTAATGCCTCGCCGCAATGTAGTTTCTGTGTTAGCTAAATCCCGCGTTTCATTGATACACTTTAATCAGACGTACACCATCCACTATTATTGTACATTTGACTCCTTTGAAGTACTTTACACTCTCCACATTTCGGAAAAATCCTAGTTCATCCTTTTTGAATCTAGATCTAAGTGTATGTAAAAAATGTTTCGTTAATTCCCTTGAAATATGAAACATATCATAATATGAAACATATCACCGATGAACAATTCTGAATCAAGACTTATTCTTTTCAAATCAAGATCTAAGTACATATTAAACTTTGCATTAATTACTTTGGAATATTTAATTGGAATATTTAATACATCCTCCATAATTTGTGAAATATTATAGATTATTCTTGTTAATTCAAAATTTAAGTACATACCAAATACAAAATTTTCCAAAAGGATATTATTTTCAAAAGTTTTCGGAAAAGATATTAATTTCTGAACATTTTTTAATCCATTTCTGTAGCACTCAAAGTACCGTTAAAATTGTGACTTAATTTTTTTCGATATCTTTTATCATTTTGGAGATAATAGCCGAAAACGAAAAATTACTTTTTCTTTGAGGGGTGATTTCACCCCTTTAAAACATTTTTGGGCACCAACGAAAAATAGTTTCGTAATCAGAATTACTCTATGTTTGTGTAAAGTTTCAGAATTTTTTGTATCCTCGGGTTCCCTTACTTTCCTTCTAAGTACGCTTTAAAAGTTAATTATTTGCCGGATAAAAAGCCCCGTTCAATAGTCACCTGTTGCGAATCGATGTATCACGATCACGATATCGCTCTACGAGGACATAGTGATAAAAGCTGTCAAAGAAAGGGTTTTTAAATGGTTGAATCTTGGGTTCTATACACCGATTAATGGAGTTTTCGATGATCCAGTGTAAGTACGGCGCGAGTCACAAAAGGATCACAGAGATCCGTAGAAGCTCGTTCGAATTTCCATTACCCGAAGACTCTCAGGCTTACCACGATAGATATCCGCGGTGTACACGTAGCTGTACACGTTGGCACGTAGTCGATTTCGTAGGCTGTGTAGATTAAACTTTGATTACATTGAATAGACCTGCGTTCTCAGGAATATATAGCTGCGTACGCGATTCTCCGTCAATTGTACTGAATTGCATGACTGAATTGTACTGACTCATGGCAAATAAGAACTCTGGTGGTATCAAAGAAATGCGGTTTTTCCCCGTGAAAGAATTATGCAAATTGTTCAGCATAATTAGCCCTCAATTTCGGACAAATTAAGTAATTTAAACGTGTCGATATGTTAATAACTTTCTTCAACATCACGATGGAAATTAAGTTATCATACTAATAATTGATACTTTCGTGTATTATATTTCCAAATTTGTGTCACTAATTCTTTTAATACAAAAAAGTCGAAATATCGGCGCTGCTTTTTTCTCACAAATACCTTGAACCGATATTTCTGCTTTTTAAAATGTTGGCATTCAGGGTTGAAAAACTGCTTTTTTCTTTGTTTCTAATAAATCTCCTCATAAATGCATATTTTCCAAGGTATTTCTAGACGAATATTTATTTCAGTAATTCATATCGGTTTTGATTTAACAGAAATTTATTTTTCGCCTTTTTAAGCATCCTTCATAATATGCAATATATATAAAACATTTTGAAAAAATTAATCAATATGATTATCAAAGTTTACACGATTTTAAGCTTTTCAAAAATTGAGTGTAATGCATCGTGGATGTGAATCGTGTAAATCATTGGTAGATTCTTGTTCGTTATATTTCCTTGATATTAAAATTAATTACGGTTTAGTTATAATATATGTCGAAGACGAGGAATTTCTAATATTGTAAGGTGAAGTGGTTTAAGGTCACTTGAGAAATTCGCACTCTGAAAATGCGGTTGAGCCTCCTCGAGGTTGATCCGAGCACAGCGTTTCATAATTCTGAGAAATTTGCGAGAACGCAAAAAGTTGAAATTTGGTTATTCAACGGAGTACCAATTTGATTATATTGGAAAAGTTTGAAGTGCCGGTCGAGATCCATCAGATATCAGCGCGTCATTACGATAACATGTATGAACATCTAATTTAACTCGAACTTTCTCGCACTTCTCGCCGATATTTATCTAATCCGAAACTCCGCAAAACTTGCCCCACAAAAAGTATTATTACGGGCTTATCATCAACGATGTTTACAGTAACATTGTTTTATAACATCACGTGTTAGCGCACTAAAAGACAGAGCGTTTCACGTAAAATATACAGTATTATTATATAACAATATCTCTTCCTATGTAAATAATATGGATAGCCTTGAAATCCTTGTGAAAAACGGGCAACAAAGAAAACTGCCCGTTCAGAATGTTGGACTTTTGCAGTAATTCGTATAATTCGTCGAGCACTCTTCGTATCATAACGAAAGTAGATAATTAGAGATTAGATAATTAGTGTACTAGAACATTTGAGACAATATTTTTAAAAGTCACATGACTCCAATTTAAAAAAAGTGGGATTTACACGAATCGTCACCGAGTGTAATTAAAATAAATACAGCTGCTGTTATTTTCATAAACAAATACTCACATATATGTGCGAACTGAATGAAAGTATACAATAACTTCAAAGTGGCACAGAAAATAATATTGAAAAAAATACATCGACCGTAGTTACACAACCTTCCATTTCCTGAAAAGCAAAGCTTTCGATTGTCCCAAAAAGTGAACCTCTCATACTGTTACTCAAAACGATGCTATAGTATACATAACAGCGTTCCAGGCGAGCGAAATAATTTCTCGGACATCGATAGCATTCGTTCGAACGAGATGGTCCCTAAAAAGCCTTCGGGGGTAGGAAAAAATTGGGTCCCGATTACGTTGAATGGGGAGATACGATCATATTGGAAAACTATTTCCGTGGTCGTCAGGCACATTACTGCATTAGCCTAGATTTGCATGAAACATGTCGAGTGCGAGGTGCAAAACACTCCAGACTAAAGAGGGTCAATGCCCTTTCACTCTCTCCCTCTCTCTCTCCCATCGTCTCTCGTTTGTCGGCGCCCATTCCTGGAACACAGCATAATCCTCTCAACGTTAGCCTACCAATACCGGCTTCTAGCATATGTTCGTGTATGATGACACAAGGGCATATTTAGCCGATAGGCTCGCACAGAACGAAGTTCAATTTCGGGTCTGGCTGGATCCTCCTCATCCACTTAGAACTTGTGAATTTGCTTCGAGTGCTCGTCAGCTTCGACTCGCCGGCACTGAAATCCACGGGAAATATCGCGTGTTTTGGTGAATTTCATCTAAGTGCCGTATTCGAGTTGGCTATAAATTTATTATTTATTTACCTTAATATTTAGATAACACATTTTACGCCGCATCTGTCATCTAAGAAACATGCTTAACCGCCGGAGAAAGCTCTTATATTTGGATTTTAAATTACATAAAAGACGTACATTTGCGTCATCGACGGTTAAGTGGTACAATGGATGAGACTTATTTTTGCGCCACGGACGCAGAATGTGTTAAGATCGAATATATAATATTTGAAAGCGAATATGATTGCTGGTTGTAGATGATTATAGACAAATAGGATTATTTTGTAGTAGATGATACTTTTTATGGAATGTTTCTGAGAATTTGCATAGTTTAAGACCGATTAATATATCATCACCCATGTTTTATGATATTCGAGAACACGTAAAGGCGATCACGAAATCGCGTCGTGAAAGTTCGATTAGCCGAGTTACCCGTAAATCATCCTTCGCTCAGAACTTCGAATTACCTTGGTGGGTTCGTTAGTGCCAGAAATCTGGTACCTCGAAATTGCCTTCTTACACAGGATCATCCTTCTTAATGTGAAATTGTCGCCTGGAGATTCTTTGATCCGCATATAAGAAAGTAATAGAAATTATAATAATTTATATAGAATTTCATCTTCCACTGAATAACATGCCAAGTCCAACATCCCCTTCACGGTAGCTCATTTTTTCCAACCATTCCTTGGAGTCCAATATTATTAAGCCGGTCCATATACTTATATCACAGATGATTAGTTTTTGCTGCAATATAATCACGTCGTCGTTTACTCGACGATAAACTCGAAAGCGGATGTAATGGAATAGGCTCGACAAGAGGAAGTGGAAGTTCCGTTAATCCGTCAGCCGATAGATCCACATCCACTTAGAACTTATGATTGGTTTCGAGGATTCGTCAACGTTCAGATTACAGGTCAGCGAACCGCGTTTGCTTATCCTGGAGATCGAACGAGTCTCTGGATTTCCGTGATCTTCTTCGCCGCTGATATCACAAGACTTCATCTTTTTCGTCGCTTCTATCTCTTGGTTCACCGTTGAAAGTTTATACTCATCTTTGATTCGACACGTTTACGATCACCTCGCGATTCCACGGTATAAAAAAGCCACTATATCGAGGCGTATGTGACCGAGAAAGATACTCGTCATGGAATGGTTTCGAGATTTAGATCGGAAATGGAGCTCACCATAAAGTAGAACGACTATTACCTACTCGAAGATACGTCAATACGTACGATAACGTTGGTTGTTACGCTGGTATGCAGCTGCTACTTCCGTTTTCACTCACTTTACTTGCCACACCTACTCCGAGTCTCATCGTTTTCCCTGCACTTTTTTACGAGCATAGATCGACGTCGATGGTAACGTCTTTTCGATTCGATTGTACGAACGTTAAGGATGACTGAAGGTGACAACGTTTGGGTTTTCAGACGAATAGACTCATACTACTGGATGTCTAACTTGTTCGGATCCTTCAAGTAGAATTGAAGGAATTTCATAGTCTCTGGAACTTTTATCAGATATCTCCGATCGCTAATACGGAATTAATATTAACTTGATTCCCTGATATTTCACGAATATTGAAAATCAACATATTTAGGAATACTATTTTTCGATGAGTATTTTAAGCTTTCAGTTCTATTGAGTTACTTAATCCTTCATTGACTCGCAATATTTATAGAAATTAACAAAATAAGAGTCCAGATTTATCAAAGTCGTTTTCGTACCTTCTTTTAATCCGAGCCATTAAATATATCGGTATAAAAATTCTTAAGAATTTTGTGACCGGAATGAACCAACATCCTGATAAACACCTTACGGGATTAAATATAATGTCAATTAGTTAATATACTGACATTAATGAACCTTGTTAATATAATGGCAATTAAAAGGTAACGAAATAATTACTCGGTAGTATTAAATGTTTCACAGTAATTTGCTAAACGAGTACTTTCAACAGTCATCACTTACGCTTCACCAGGATATTCCGGTAAAATTCGCTAATGAGAAAGGCAGGCTATTAACTTATGTCAAAGCAGATTAGTATTGTCGAATATTATAGTGGACTATAACTTTCGACTCCTGTCGGGGAAATTTGTTGGTAACGCGTGTCCTTTCTAACGTCCGTTCGAATTATGCAAAGTTACATTGTTTCGACTACACGGCCGATGCACCCTCGGATCGACTTTAACTTTACATGAACATGGAGGTTCCTTCAAACCTGCTTCAAGCGTATCGTGTAAATTCGCAAATACCGCAATTAAAGTACAATATGATTATTATTAATACTTGATTACTCCGAGTTTGATTACTAATTATTCAGTTTCTTGAACTATATTCTGAATTACTAAATTTCTTTACAATTTATTCTTCATTAGTAATTACCCGTAATTTTATTCTTAATTATTAAATTGCCCTGAATATTATTATTGATTATTTTATTACAAGGAATATAATTATTTCAATTTTTTCGATTAGTATTACTTATTAAATTTTAATTAGTTTGATCACTTAGAATTTCTGGGGAATAAAATAATTAAGACAGATTCAAAGTAATCTATTTTATATGTTTATTTTTTTTATTTTTATGTTTAATATTATTATGTGATGTATTCCTAATATTCCGTGATATTATATTACTCCAGAAAATTTGTAAAGAAGTATTTTATGATGATAACATATAAAGCAGCATAGTTTACGCGACAATCGAGTACGTAGCACCTATTTATTACTGAAAATTTCTCGTTTATCGCAAACACTAGATATTAATTATCGGAATAACTTGGCGCTATTAACTAATTGAATTTTGATGGGTATTATTTTAATAGGTGTAATATAATTATTATCGTAGTACGCAGACTACATATTGTGTATATCGCATTACGTATATCGATACTCTACTAAATTAATAACCAGCTCTGCAATAGATATTTTGAAAATTACCTATAAGTTACAGCGTAACTTAAGTAATTAATAATGTATTAATATTGATTACATTAATAATCAATACAGTACTAGTACGATATTTGAAACTACTTTAGTTATTGCAAGTAACTTGCCTCTTCCATACTTTTTCTATCTTTATTCTAAATTTATTATATTTATATCGCGCTGAGTTAATTTTCTTTTGCATTATGATTGTATTTATTTTAGTATCTGTATACATGGTACACATTAATCCAATAATAAATTAATAACAAAATTAACAACATTCATCCACAAAAATGTGAGAACCCAGACAATAATAATAATAATACTCTAACATTAATTACATTATTCTTTCGTATATTTAAAGTTCACAATTCACGGTGTTTTGCGATTCAATTCACGAGCACTTGCCGGCAGAATAGTTGGAATGAAAAATCGCGAGCGCCTACTAATTCACAGCGCGACTGGCCGTGGAAAAATCTGGTAGTGCGATGTCGAAAGCAGATGAAATATAATAGGATCGTTCGAGCGACAATTGGCCATCAGGATACATATTTGTTTTCGGGAATTTGACGTTGATCGCAAACAAGGTACGCGGAGGTGGACGAGCGGGTGCGATTGTCGGGAAATTGGCTGTGAGAAATGGTTGCCGTACGTTCTCCTAATGTAATATGAACGTCAGTGTACCTCGTGAGTCCACCGAGGAACACAAGAAAGTTCCGTTTGAAAAAGCTTATGGAACAAAGAAAGAGAGGAAGCCAAGAGAACCCGGTTCACTCGAGTGCACGATAAAGTCAGCACACGGTGCACTTCTTTCGTTAAACGCACTAAGCTTGCTTGAAAATTTCTTAGAAGACATCCTTGCTCTGGGAGGAGCATGAAATCTTGTTGGAATAAAGTGCTACACAGAAGTGGCATCCTGACGATGAAGTATTAGATAGACTGATGGCCCCACCGAGTCACTTCCCGGCAATTAATTTTCGTACGTTTTGCTTGCTGAAGTTATTAACTCCAGACGAAAAGATCGTTAGGACCATTGAAATATGAAGACCGGAATATGCGGAGCTGCGCTTCTAATTGACTGAAAAATCATGGGTGATGAATGTTGTGGTTAAATCGATATCTGTCTTCTTCAATTAAACACGGTTGTTCAATGTTTACTGTAACTCGGGGGTTTAATTCGCACCTTGAAAGTTTATCGTTTCAGAAGTAATTATAAGCATAATATTTTTCAAGCTTTATTTTTAGATTATAAACTGCCAGCCGTATGAAGCATTCCATAGCGTATAATAAATTTCCTAATCCGGTATAAAAGAAAAACTTAAAATCTGAGGATCCCAAAGCAGATAATAGGAAAAAAATATCCCAGCAAAAAGAAATCCCGTGATTCCAGAGCTCTGGACTTTAGACCAATCGGGTCGCGATACGCGATGCTTCATCGGTAAATCTTTTAAGGATGCCTGGAGGAAAACGACAAAAGCATCGGCATCAAGTAACGCACGTCTGATGCGATATAAAGGCTAAAAACGAGGATCGCTAGAGAAAGGAGACGAAGGAGAATAGTGGAAGAGCAAACGCGGAGGAAGCAAGAGAGAAAAGGGAAATATGAAGAAGGAGAAAGAGAAAATAGGTGGCGGATGAGGAAAGCCATCGTCTCTGCCTATCTCTTCTTTCAATAAGATTCCGCGTGAACGGTAGCTCATACCAGACACGAACTCATGCCAGCATATTGAGAATTCGAGCTGGCTTCTTTGCTCTTTTCCCTCTTTTCTCTCTTCTCCTATCTCCACCTTCATTCTCCTCTCCTCCATATCGCTCGATTCTATACCGCATACCAAACCTGGGAAAGGAATGGTGTTCTGATCCACCTCGATTTGCCAAAACGGCACATCTGCTCTACCATTTTCGTTCCCCGTGAAGCAAGGACTCACGTATCACCTTCTTCGGGCTGGTCCGATCCTACCTCGGACTATCCTTTCCACGGTGATTTATCGCACGCCCGCCATGGATTTCTTTGCGTTTCTAGTAGCCCCGGATTCTCGGATATGATAGTTTCCGAAAGGAAGAATAATGCGACTACGCTCGGATATCTCGGGTGTCCTTGTGGTTCACTAATCATGAAAGAAATCCTTGATCCAGGGTCTCCAAATTGTGGGAAGCTCTAAAGTAGAATAATGGGAGAGCAGTATTAAAAAATATAATATTATATATTTTCTAGTAATTCAGTTCTAGCAGCCCCGGATTCTCGGATGTGATACTTTTTTAATACTGCTTATTTTAGGATAATGCTAATCACACTGGCAGTAAAATATTTGTTTTGTTAACGTGTGTTTTGAAGTCTCTATATTTCCAATTTTCTTTGTTGATATATGGGATTAAAATGTACGAGTGTATGATAAAGTAATTCTAATTAATTCGTCTCAAATATGTTTCCTGAGGTAGGAATAATACTTAGAATTATTATCCGGCAAATTATTACATTAATTTATTAATGCAGCAAAGGATATCGTGATCACATCGAGAATTTATATTATCCATTTTACATTCAGAGGATTTGTTAAAAGTCACATCTGTTGTGAAATATATCATGAAATTCCGAGCAGTTTATCGAATACGTAAAATGAGATCGTAAGACTACAATATTAAAATGGTTGGCTTCTATCTTAAGTTACTTGAAGGTTGTTCGAATTCCTTACGAACTTTCTCTTTAATTCCATCGAACCGTTCTTTTGATTAATGACGATAAGCTCTCTTGTTTTATATCAAAGTCCCTGTTGGCTTTAGGTTATTGGATTTCGCGAAATTGCTACGTCTGTAAACTCATATCCTGGGAATCTCTGATATTACCCTTAATCGAGGAGTTGAGTAACACAATGTCGTAACACGAGTTATACCACAGTTTAACAGTAAACCCTCAAAATATTCCCATCAAAACCTCCATTAAATCCATCATCACCCTAAATACAAATAACTCTTGATATTTATCTACTTAATAACGCATTCCATAGATCTTCGTTGTTATAAACACAAGCAAATCTTAGAATTTCTGATAGCACGGGTGTCCGCCCCCTACTTTGTTCGTTTTTACATATGTCGTACTCAAAAAACTAAGCGACACGTATTTTTTATATCGGCGTAATTTGGGCTTAAATAAATGTTTTATGTAGACAATAAAATGCACTCTGCTCTAAAACCCAATAACACATTCCACAGAGCACCATTATTCTTTACTTGAATTTATTTATTAGTTTAATCTAATACAGCGTATTCTTTATACATGAAATAAATATATTATGTCCATACGATAAAAATGTCGGGCACACTCAAATTTTACCTTCATCTCAGAATTACGTGACCAATATAATATTTCTTAACTACCCTTAATCAACTTGAATCCAAATGTATGAAATCTCGAGCGATCATTCTCTCTGTTATCCTTTACTTAACCCACCGTAAGAGTGATATAAAATTTCAATTACATCACGATTGATCATACAACTGGATGAAAGAAAATTACGACTAGAACATTTCCCTTCATCTATAACCTTCGACGTGGTGAGACGTCTGTTGGCAGCGTGATGAGAAATATTTCATACAGAATAACAGAATGACAGGTAGAACATTGGTTGCGGTTCGTTCTCATGATGGATTGAACATACTCGAAGATATTGGATTTTGCCGTTTCGCCGACGGCAGCCCTGGAAAATGTTTGACTATGACACTACGTATTTACTCGGGGAATGCGTAAGAGGATTTCATTTCCGTGTGTTCTCTCTCCCTCTCTCACTCTCCGTATATGCACGTATGTTTGTCCTTCTCTTGGTGCATGATTAGAAGCCAGAGACGTAACAAACGTAGATGCAACGGGGGTGGGTTTGAGTTCGTACGTGATCGGGTATGTATTCAAACGCAATCACACGTACGAAACGGGCCGGCCGTGCGATCGTATTCACCTACGTGGAACTATAATAGGCGCCTTATCGCACCGAGAATGCATTCACACGTAAGACAGGCATGCGGCACAGTCACGCGAACAATTAAGCGATCCGTAGCTATACTTCTCCCTTGGAATTTCATATCGATCCGCGGGGGGTATGAATTTTCATTAAGACAACATACTAGACGATTAAATTGTCGCGTTTGATAATGTTGTTCGGCGCCTTGTTTGCGAGTGTTCGCCAGTGCTAACAAGATAGAAGAAAATTGACGACCGAGTTGGGAAATTGTTTCTTAGTAATTGCATGTTAACCGATCATTATCACTGTCTATAATCGATGATTTGTCTAATGAAGATAATATCTGCTTTCTCGATGAATTTGTCGAAAATCAAATCTCAAAGTATACTCAAACTCAATAGTTGTCTTTTAAAAAGAAATAACAATATAAAAATAATATTTGTACTTGACTGCAATAACATAATTACAATAACATAATGTTAAACTGATTAATAACTCGGATCGCGATATAAAAAATATATCTGTCATTCTTGAAATGATACGGTACTACAAAAGTATTATCTAATTTTTTATTGAAATGAAGATCCAATAAAAATTATACCGGCAGAAAAGGATTAATAAATCATAATTCTCAATAGTTCGGTCATTTTCTAAATATCCTTTATTCTACATTGATGATAATTTCCAATCGTATTGCACTATTTATTAGAGTTCAAATTACAATAAATATATAAAATTCTAATGCTAATTTTAGCCGAAACAGGGCAGTTAGAACTTGATCAAAGGCAATCAAATACTTTGCACACCTTTCCCTGACAATTATCTCAGTAAATTGCGATGTTTGCGGAAATTAGTCATAGCCAGTAGTTTTAGTCAATGATTTCTCCGCCCGGGGAGATGCGGTTCCTCTGTTGTGCGCTGTTTCCGAAAGCTAGCAGACTCGAAGCGGCAATTGCCGTCTGTGGTAAGCGTGCTACGAGGAGATAATGTCAAGGAAATTAGCTATCGGTACACCTGACCGATCCTTTACGTGACACAGGATGATCGTAATTCTGCTAAATCCCTTTACAACCCTTCAAGGAACTCTCGCAGGAGACAAGGGACTGTTGTGTTCGCTCTAAGATAAGAACTATAGATTTGACTCAGCACAATTCTAGTATAGACTATTAAGATCATTTATTTTTATATTATTTAAATACACTACCACACAAAAGTATTCAATTATTTCAATTATGAAAATAAATTTGCATTCGTATTTGCTATTTAGAATCATAAAATGACAACAAATACTAATACTAGGCTAGTAATTTGCTCATTTTGTTATTATTTCATTCCTAATTAGCGTATCCCTGGTAATTAAGATTACGAAATTTTAGGTGTAAAGTTCGAAAACCAAATATAAATATCGAAGTTCAAATAATTTAACCAAAGTGTGATTAAAGTGTAATATAAATACACGGCAAAGTATAATTTTAATAATGATAATACGCAAAATTATTAAAGATCAGACAAACCGTAAGGTTATATTTCAAAGAATTTTCATAGGAGTTTTGATGTCACAGGATACAGCAGGTTTTATTTATGAAAAGCATTACCCAAGAGTATAATGAATCGCCAGATATGCTCCATTTTATAGGTCGTTAAAAAATTAGCATAAAACATTATCTTGGGACATGGAAATTGTGAAAAGATAGGAGAGGTATTTATAAAGACCTTTAATGAACATGCGTGGAGGAATTAGCGATGCAAAGAGCTTAAGAACGTTTAATAGCAAGCAAGGTATTCAACTTAATCCGGCTGCTATAAAATTATTAATGATACTCACGTGGAACAGAGTGAAAATCCGTCGTCCCTCTTTATAAAGGTATATATTAAGTATCCATGAAATGCATTTAATTCTAGGCAACCGTTGTGCCTCTCATTTTGAAGAGACTTTATGCGTGGTTACAGCTTTTCTCTTTGAATGGGCTTACAAAGTGGTTCCATTCTTCCTCTCCACACATTTCCTGCGACATTAAATTCCCAAGATTAATACAATCATATTTTAATCCTGATGGAATATCATGGATTTAGAGGTGACGAAGGGTTCGATTTAACTCGAAAGTAAATTTTCACTACCATTTCTGATGCAAATTTAATAAATATAGATATCTTAAATATCTTGAATTTCTTAATAACAGCACATTTCAAGGCCAATTCATTTGATTACTGATTTTAATTTGAATTTAACATTAATATTATTACCAATAATTTTTGGTAAAACAATAATATAATATTTATGCGAAAGGCATACTTTTCGAAGTTGATTTGCAAAATTGTGTATTATAGAATTTTTTAAATTGACGACGGTGAAAAGCTGTCGCCGAAATGTATCACTTTTGTGGTGCAATTTGTGTCTTACGTTCGTAATAAGCGGTTTTTTCATAAAATCCTAAAATTATATGTTCCTTACAATTTTCTATGTTTTATTATGTATTATGAATTGTTTTATTTAATATAATAATTTTTATGGTTTAATAATTATTATATGTTGTTTTTCATAGTATTATTATTATATTTGTAGTTGAAGAGGTGTCAGAATGACGGGAATATGAAAAATACGTAAATTTTATATTTACCATAATTCCTGTTCTATAATATATTCTATGAAAGTTTCCTTGATTGTGGACCAGCTCTTACTAAGCAGATGTTAGGAGGATTAAAGTTTGTTGCAAGTTTGAATTCAACATTGCGTTCGTTATACCGAGTCTTTGTTTCTCGTCTACCGTCGCTGTGAGATCTGCAAATATTTGCATACCGCGGAAGGTAAATCCGAACTGTCTTGGGTTCCTTTTCATTAATTTGTAACGTCGAGATAGAATTCCACAATTTTTTTTAATTGATTCGCGCAAATGTAATTGCAGCGATTCATTAAAATTTATAACAAATTCTGATCAGATTCTCTGAGAAGAATTCTAAAAATAATAAAAACAAAATTTAGAGATTTTGGATTATCTCACACGTATGCACAATTTAATTAATTTATTAACACAAACAGTATTAAATTTGTTATTATAACGTAATCGAGTTTAATTCTATAATATTAAATTTCAGATATTCGGAGTATTAAATATCATTATTATTATATCTATGAAAAAGATTTGCTGTAATGCATTATTATAATATAATAGATATTTGTATACAGTACAACTTCATAAAAATCATCTTTCATAAATATTAATAAAAATGCGACAATAGGTTATTAACTGATTCCTTATTAGCTCGTAGAAAACGTTGAAGAATTCGCGAAGTGTGCAACGAGCTCAAAAAACGGAAACAAAGGACCCCCACTTGGAAAAGCGGAATTTCGCCATCTCGTTAAGAGGCTTAACGCGAGAAAGCGGCTTCGTATTTCGTAGCGATGTTAGAAAATATACTGCTCCTTCAGCGCCGAGATTTTTATTTCCCGAGAAATCCATCTAATCTGTTTCTGAATGTCTTCTTGGCACTTGAATGACCTGACTTTTTCTCAAAAGCGAATCTTCTTCGACTTTTATAATTCATTTCGTAGCCAGGAATTTAGTGAAAAATATTTTTGAAATCTCTTAAACAAATAACCGAAAACGTTGAATTTGTCTTCGAATTAATAAAAAACATGCAGAAGAACCTTATTTCTGAGCATATTATTCATGATATGTAACAAAAATATGATATTTAATTATCTGGAGTAGAATTATAATATATAGTATAATAATATAAGTCTATATTTGGAATTAGTTGAGAAAGACGGTTTTAAGATAAAAATTATGCCACATATTTATTAAAATTGGTATGCTTCGCGACAGATTTCCGGCTTCATCAGTACATTTCTAAAATTCTATAATACGAACAGTGTACAAAATTAAATAACAAAACAAAACAAAAAAATTGCACAATATTAAATTGAAGAGGGCAAAGAATTTTCGGCGAAGCGTATCATTTTTCATAAATATACGAGGTATTATAATTCTTGTGTTAAGATCGTCATTAGTCGTTTTCTCATAAAATCCTATAATAGTATATTCGATCATTTTATCCGAACGTATTGGTATTATATAACAATATAAATATACATAATACTATAATATACATCGTATATTATATATTGATAATAATAGAGTCGTAAACAATAAAGCAAATGCACAGCAAGCTACTGAATGCATTTAAGAAGTTTACGATTCCGGAGTTGCAGTTTCCATGTTATTATATCAGCCAAATAATATACGTAATAAAGTCGTAATGGTTGTCAGTGCATACGGAGTTATCTGCCAATTGATGGACCGAACGTTAATTACTATGCCCGCCGTACATACCCACTGCAACAATTTATAATCTGACAGTACAACCAAACAATAACACCTCCGAGTTCGCTACTCGAAATGATATCGAACCCTGCAGCGATATAATTTCCCAAAATTGCATTACTGTATGCAAATCCGTGTATTCCTCTTTTAGTATAACAAACCCGATCCTTTAAACATTTCTGCGATTGAAATTATAAGAATTAGGTTGAACATACAATGTTTGTAATATTATTAACTATATCAAATAATTATATTAAATAATTATGGTACTTTCCACTTTTTAATTTAATTTGAAACTAGTTACAAATAAATCTGATAAAGCTGCGTTATGTCAAGATAGTAACAAAATGATTGCTACTTTAATAATTATTACTTAAATGGACTGAAAAGTATGATAATTACTGTACGTACTTTTATAATTATTATTACAACTAAAAAGAGAAACGCAACGAAAGATACGGATAGATGAGTATGTGACTTCAAAGTTACACGTCGTTCCAAAAACTGTTTTCCAAAAATTATGTTCACAACTATTTTAACTTTTCTTTTAATATAATCTAACGTTTAATCTAACGTTTTATTTCTTATTAATTAACAACTACGCCAATATGGCGGAGGTACGGAAGACACATAAATTTCTAGCCGTTAACGAAGATTCGGTATAAGTCATTTTATGTCCGAGAATATGGTGTGCCATAATTATTAACGTTCCGAAAGCCAAAGATAGAATCCAATTTGGTGGTTAATCCAACATGATTTCCGCAGGCTGATACATCGTAGATGCTTGCCGTAATTGCATCGAAATGCAAACTAATGTGGGTTTGCGACGACTGTGAGCTTCGAAGCCGGACTGCTCGCACGAGTATTGGCAGAGATAATACATTTTCTGACCAATACGTCTCCATGTTAAAATCATTAAACCATCGAACCAATAAGTACCAGAGAATGAAATTTAGCACGATACGCGATTTTGTTTGCAAATAATTATTAACATCGTGCCTCAAATATGTACGCTTAATAGATACTCTACAAATATTACAGGAATTAATTGCTAGCGAATTCCCATCGTATTCTATTAATATTTTTTTACTTTGATCGAAGATAATTATATGAAACATAAACCAATATTAATAGCATCGATGCCAATCAATAATGATTTATGGTAATTGAAAATAAAGATTGATTATAATAAATGAATAGTCATCATTAAGATAACAAAGTATTCCTATGGAAAAGCATACTCGACACATTATTTATAGTTCAGTTTTATGATAAATCTATTGTGATTATTAGTTCCTTTAGATGAACAAAGAGAATTATTTTCGATTCGAATCAATCTTTTTAATTGGAAATCTAAATTCACTTGGGGTGATGCGTGTGCTTTATGAGAAGTAATTAAATTAATGTAAACAAGTCCATGGAATAATTTGAATACTTGGGTGCTCGGATCAAGCAAGCATATATAGTCCGGCCTTTGTTTAAAGCGAACCTCTGACACACTAAATTAAGAATTCATGATATGTTGATTTTTAATTAAAGCCTCGCCCGAATCCTCGGTACAAAGGTATCTTATTGGAATCTTTTTCAATATAAGCTCATCCATTCTAGATTGTTTTTTACATGTTTGATGCTTCGAATTCATTTTTCACGAAAGTGCCACTTTCATGCTTGTACCTCTTCAATTGATCAATGGAAGAATGGTTGCACGATTGCGTGGGTGGAAGTTCAAGAAATATCAGCAGGATATTTCTTACGTAAAAAAGGAAAAATTCGGAAATTACAGCCGCAATTCTTTTCGACAATTGTAGTGTGACATATTTACGTCGGCAATATTTACAACCAGTAAATATTGCCGATGCATGGAGATACATATCAGACAATTAAGAATAATAATGAACATAATCGACATTAATATTCGAGGACAAACCGTTAATTAATATTTCAGAAATTATTTGAATGCATTACGGTAACGAAGAGAATTATATACAATCAAGAAATGATTTTCATTGATTGCATCGGAGAGATTCGATACTGTATAATTAATAGATTTAGTAATGAGAGTAGTTAACATTGTTATTGATACTATTTAATGTTAATATTAATTAAACGCTAATTATAGAAACCAAAGATGATTAGATTCACGGTAAAATCATATTTCCGTGGCACATTCGCAGAGGGTTTAATTATGATATAATATAATTAATGTTCCGGCAGTGGTTTAAATTGATTAAGAAAATGAGCTTCATAAATTATTCATAATTATTTTGTATATACTTTCAATTGTCGCATTGAAGAGGACTAATATAATAATTAATAATTAAGTCTCATTACCTTTGGAATGTAAAAGTGAAAATTGCATTTGCTGGGAGTTTGATTATAAATAATATAATTTATATTTAGGTAATGATTTAAATTAATTGGCCCTCTTCAATGCGATCGCTGAAGGTATTTGAAATAATAATGAATAATGAATAATCCTAATCAATTTAAACCAATTTTAATACTTGTTTAACATCGTCTTGATCGTTGATGACGATCAAACAAGATAACAAATCGTGAATAAAAAGTTAGTCTTAACGATACAAATCAATGATTAGATTCAGGAGACAATGATGTCTCTGTGACGCATTTGCAGGGGGTTTGATTATGAATAGTAATACGTAAATAACGGGGAATGACGAGGAACCGAAGTTACGAGATTGTCGGCAGGCTATTGGTTACATTAACGATTAACGTGCCTCCGCATTTGGTATCCGCGATCACTATTTATACATTCCCATATATGAGGGCTCCATTGAAATGGATGGATCATTGGTGGCCGCGAATAAATTATGATAATGACGCGTGAGTGCGATATATGCTAAACAAGTGTTGTACTCGATAAATGTCCACTCGTATGTTGCCGGTTTCGTGATCAATATCCAAGTTATTTTCCACCTATAGAAATATAATATAATAACCACTGACCTGCTCGTTGGAGAACAGAAATGAAAATTACTTCATGTTACAATGTATTCATGATTAGATTCATAATTATCGGAAATATTCAATTGAGTTCTACTATCTATAATATGTGATCAATATTCTTTGCTAAATTTACTGTGAATCACCGTGGAATAATAAGGGAAATTAATTAATAAATTTAATCAAAATATATAAGTTTAAGACTCACAAGTACTTGTCACTTGTCAGAAGTACAGTAATGGAAGAAATAAGTAATGCAACGATTCAGAAGTAATTGGAAAATGGTTAAATTATATGAATTGTTAATTTTTAGGAAGAAATTGGAGGTGAATGGAATTAAGTTAATACGTTTTAATTGGTGAGTCTGTTTGGCAATAATTAACAAATTGTTTCCGCAGAAACAAATACAATAATTTCAAGAATAATTTCAGTTAATAATCTTTCCCATGAAAATTAGTAATTTTGCAATGTCAGCGACAAACGTTAATTTCATTAACAACGATCCATTATGCCAGGAATATGAAATACATCTCAATTTCAAGTTATTAATGAATGTGGTGTGTTATAATTATTAAAGTTTCATTTCCCGTTAATTTTATTAAAAATGTGAGTAATATGCCAGGAATATGAAAGGTAATTTGATTAAAAATGAGACCAATATGCGAGGAATATGGAAGATATCTCAATTTCAAGTTATTAATGAATGTGGTGTGTTATAATTATTAAAGTTTCATTTCCCGTTAATTTGATTAAAAATTAGACGAATATGGCAGGAATATGGAATACACATAAATTCCAACTCATTAGTGTCACCAAAACGTATGACTCATCCGGCTGAATACATATTTTGCGATGTCCATCAAACCGTGCATTAATTGTACGATATTGCATTCTAATACGAATTCATAGGTAATTAAATCACGCCAAACATGATGGTTTATTGTACCACCATAGATCGTTTGGTCGTCCCGCACTTATCGAGTATGTAAAACTAGTACAGAATATTAACACGTGAAAGAGATAATTGTGTCGGTGATTGTGAAACTGATTTAAGTCACTTATTCGTGTCTCTTTTAAAACAAATATATTTGCAATTCGCTTTCATCTGTAGACTTCGATTGACAATAAATAAACATAAAAATGACGTGTAATATACTAAATGATGTATTATAATATAATAATTATATTTGTAAGAATAAATATAATACATAATAAAAAACGTCAATATATTAAATAATATGATAAGTATAAATAGTTTCTAAATAAAATACTCATATTTATAATCCAAACAGTTTTAAGTCATCCCTTCCGAAAAGGGGAATTTGTTTATTATATTTTATGATATGTTCCTCGGTAGTGCTTTTTCCGTGAATAAATATGAAAAAGTTACAATTTTGGTGCTCTACAAAATGTACGAGAGAAAATTTATATAGCAACGGCTAATCGCGATCTTAACATACTGCTACTTTCTATTTTAATTTTTCATTTAATTTTGAAACAGATTTGATACCTCAGGTTTTTGGTGCTTTCAAACTGTTAACAAGTTTGTAAAACCCATTAATTAGCCACGAATAATTAAACGAAATTGAGATGATTCGTAGCAAATTGCGGAAAAAGAAGGAGACACGGGTTGCTAAGAATAATATTTTTAATTTCGATCTCCAAAGTATTGAAGTGGCGGTGTTTAATATTTCGATGAAATATAATAGGAGACAGAGTGATAAAAAGGGGATCATATTAATAAAACGATGAAAGACATGATTGAAAAACACGAAGGTTCACTTAATATTAAATTGCAACGCGTTATCAAAGCATGACGATAGACCATCAAGAATGATAAAGCAAATTCTTTCGTATAAATCAGTTGAGAATTTGTTGTATCCATGGTTTAACGTATACGCGAGGCTATTAATAAAAACGTTGATTACCATCGTGTCGGAGGGTGACTAATTTCATGGCAATTTTTCATCCGTCTCCGTGGCCAACCAGTCCAGACATTCTCATCGTTCTTTTTTCATAGAAAATTATTTGTCACGCAAGTCAAGCATACGAAAAAAAGGTAAATATCATATATTGTACACTTTGTCACCATTTCACTTTTGCCGTGGAATATGTTATCCTCGATTCCCTCCCATTCCATCGCTTTTTAACCAGTTCAGGATACTTTTAACAGGATCTCTTATCGGTACTCGCAAATATTGCCATATAATTCAATGTCACGTCTGATAACATTTCAATTTCCATTATATATTTTTCTTAAAATTTCATCGAACATTCTAAATTTTCATATCCATTTGTAACTACTTGAACTTTACAATAAGTATAATATAGTATAAGTAATGGTATAATAAATAAATAGTATATTAAATAGTATAATAAATAAAACACTATGTTAACAGAACTTATATATTTTTATACAAAATTATATTAAAGTGACAATACTAGAATATTATATACAACCGTTTTATTATATTCCATCGATAATATATAATCAATAAAATATAGTAATATAGGATTTTAAGGTAAAAAAAAGGTCAAAAACATTTTGAGTAAAACATATTTCATCACTTCTTGTACATATTATTCGCTCGAAGCTCGGTTGTAAACAGTCAACGATCGCTTCCTTCGCTACCGTTTGTTTTGATAACTTCCCAATGCCGCTGTCTACAATGTCAACGACTGTCATTTGAAGTCGGCTGCCATAGGGTACACTCGTTCCACTGTGATTTCTATATAAAATATATAAAATAATACGCAATACGTAATATAATATAATAACAATTATAACACGAAGCCATAAACATTAACTAGATAAATAAGATTAGAGTAAAAACATGAACTTAATTATAACACAATATACATCTTCATTATGTGATACAAAATTCTGCACAATAATGTACTGACACTGAATATGCACGAATAAAAGGAATAATAGGATAATAATAACACTCGCATTGGGTAAAACGAAGCGTAGGTAGATTTCAGTGTAAATTGAAAGGTCGGCGTATTTACCGAAATTGTTATGAATTCGAAACATTGAACGGCGAAAGCGTAAACGGTGGCATTAGATAGGGAAAGCATGGAGGGCTGGCAATACTTATAAAGTTCAGGTCGATAGGAATATGTAATCAGCGAGTGGCCGAGCGTTTAGAATTACCGGTTGCATTGAAATGCAGTCGGCGTTTTCTATGGCAAGTGAAACCGTGGCACGTGTGAGATACCCTTAAAAGGGATGGAAGTGTGAGTTTGCCTTCGATCAACGGAGATTCCTAGTTTTCCTATCCAGCCCTTTTCACGATCGACGAGTACATTTAACAAGGATCGAACATTTTTGGAAGTAAACTCACTGGCACGAACTATTTTGATAGCCTCTTAGCTCTCCCATTTCCCATGGGATCGGCTCTCAGCTGCACCTTAATGGAAATTTGAAATCTTTATTGGGAATTATTGGTATCGTCCTTTTTCACGTAGTGGCTCGAATTTAACCATTTAATACGTTAAATGCCGTAAGCATATAGTAATAAAATATTTGTTTAAGTACGATGATAGTTATGTATTTTATAGAAACTTGCTTTCGCAAAATTTCATTATATCAGGGTTTATTCGTGATCAAAATAAACGCGGTGATTTGACATTTATAGATGATACGATATACATTTAGTTTTCAAGAGAATTTAAATGTCTAGTAAAATGTCATGAACACGAATCATTTTGACATCCCTGTACATTCGCGATTTCAGTTGAAATGCACGTTGGATATGTTTCAATATTGAATTTTTATCACATCATATTTTGTATTATTATTAAAAATTGTCAAAGGGGACGTGTTGCGTATCAGAAAAAGAATAATTACTTTACAATTATACATTGAATGAATGTCATTCCATGAAACTCAACACGTAACTTGTCATTTTCAAAACCGCCCTTCGATGACTGGTGACATACTAATTATCCTACGAAATTACGTGGAAATTTGCAGTAATGAACATAAATATCTTTGCTGACAGAAATTGAATATCAAACTAATAGAAGTATTTTTCTTGCTGCATTTCCATCATTAATATTGCTTTAATTAATAATTCCTACTTTTTAAGACGTAAGTTGATTCAAAAGAAAGATAGGGAATCCGAGGATTCAATAATAATTTCTGCATATTAGAGAATTATTAAATTACCATTATTGAATCCATGATAATAATTATAGTAAATATAATATATTAGTCACGATAATTCAATAACTGTGTAATATAAAGAAAATTCGATAACAATAATTCAATAATTGAGCTATTTATTATGAAAGTGGGCAACTCCATTTTTTAAAAAGATTTGGTTTCAATTGGATCAATAAAAGGCATATCAATATCAAATCAAATTTTTTCGGAAATGGAGTTGCCCCACTTTCATAATAAACAACTCAATTAAATAATAGAAAAATACGAGATAAATGAATCACGAAACAGAATGATTTCAATAGTAAAAATACGTATTTAACTCGAGGACATTATTTATGCGTTACGCCGTCACATGAAATTCTCTAACAAACACGAGGATCATAGTTAAATGAGAATACTAAATTGACATTCAATTTCGTCTACTTTGAATTCCCGTGAAATTGCTTATCAGTTAAAGTGGCGTAGGAATCGTTGAGCGACATTTTAATTATCGCGGCAGTGATTTATGTTTAATAAGCGTGGCGGTAATTAACTTTCGATGCCATATGTGGAGGTGCGTTTCCATGAAAATCCACGGGGCAAACGGTGGGGATTGTAGTTGGTTTCTCTTGGCGCCGAGTATACTTTCAAGATTAACAATGCCCTTTATGTCAGGGAACTTGCTAAATAGCTTAAAGTCTCTCGTCGAAGGACGGACACAGAATATATATGTATGTACCTCGGTAAACATCAAAGCCTTTGCGCGTACACTCTACTGACTCTTACCTTGGTTAAACTAACATATTAAAGTTTCAAGAAGTGTTTTACCTGTACCTGTACCTTGCCGTGGCCTCGCTCACTCGATTTCATCTTCCCGCTGTGTGTAATCTCTCGTGATAGAGTTTGTACGAAGATATCCACCTAGCACTGTCTCGAGATTATGAGATAATCACATTTCGCGCCGTATCAGCCATCAGCGAAACTTGTTTAACTATCGGCGAAAATTCTTATATTTCGACTAAAAATTACATGAAAAATGTACATTTATTAGTCCACTAGTTGACTACGACCTCCCGTTTCTTCCACGTCTTTATGTGTTTTTCAAGAATAGTGCACGGCTTTGACAATGACGGGTTAATCAATAATTTAATATCACAATGTTAATGTATGAAATTCATAATTGAGTTGTGATTTTCGTCATGAAAAATTTCATCTCCAGTGACATAACGAAATTTCCGTAAACAAAGTTTTCTCGCGTGACATTCATTGAGAAAAAGGAAATCCGAGAACGAAGATATTTTGATCGAATGTATAAAATGATTCTGATTGGTGGGCAATGCGGAAGACTGGATGCAGCTCAATCAATGGCGAGCGAATGCGTCGTTAATCGATTCGAGTCGTGCAGACGAGGTTTGTATGTAAATGCGTTTGTCAACAGGAACGTATTTGAATATTGATTTGCAGTTTGACGATTGACTTGATCCACGTCGCGCTAATGCGATTTGTAGTCGAGGCGTTTTGTATCACGCGCTGCCCTCGGCCTGCGGTATTTGCACAACAATATTTCGCCAATTAGGACGAAGCTCGAGCTACCACGAAATTCTACTTCGATTTTCTTCAGCGCGACAAACCAGAATTTATTCGAAGGGTGCAGTTTACAATTCGAATATTTCTATTCAGATTCCTCGCATTTTATCAGCTCGTTGTATGGAAGCTCGAAAAATATTTAGCGAAAGAAAATTAAAAATCGCAGATGACTTGAATCAACCATTAAATTGGAAAGGAAATTTTAGCTTACATTAATTGATTAGTTCGGTTTCATTTAGCGTGACTTACACTTTGTGCATCAAGTATAGAGAAGGAAATAATATAGAAAAGAAATTTTAATTTTTCTGAAATTGGTTTTAAAGTATTAAATTCAGTAGTAGATGGTGTTTAAACATGTTCTAGGATCATTTCGGGTCGAAAGAAGTGGATTAAAAATTGTTTCCCGTCAAAAAATGGTCGAACCAAAATCGCAAAAATGTAAAGGGGTATACCTTCAAAAATCGTAAAAAAATCAAAGTCGCCGAAATCGCTCCTAAATGGTCCAAATCGTTGATAAATGATGCCTAAACATGTTGTAGGACCATAATTATGTAAAACCACACAAAATGATCAAATCGCTTCACCGTTTAGCAAATCGGTATTTCATCTCATCATTTATACGAAATTAGCAAATTTGTTTATTTTGTTAGTTCCCAAAGCTCTTGCAGTGTACTACCATAGCTGTTTAAACAAAATATGTTTACGCTTGAAAACGTAAATTTATTGGCAGAACAAGAATTCGACCGTTGTGTGGATGAATGTCTTTTTAATTATTGTCAAAGTTTGTTCCACGTATTACTTAAAATGTTTTTAATATCCTCCCCACACCGTTGTTAATCTTCTGAGTCATCTCGGTAATTCCGTTAGGGGCTATATTACGACAGAATTATAACGACCGAAATATTCCCCAGGTGCATATCCATATTGAATTTCAAATATCATAATTCCGCGAATACATAACAAAAGTTTGTCACATTTAATATTCATGGATGTGTATCTTTCAAACCATAATAGCTGGAACTGGAAATTAAAATACAATCATCACATTTAATTTTTATTGAAAGTAAATTATTACGATACGCGATTCATAATATATCAATTATTATAATATCCCAATAATTATAATATTTTACAACGTATATAATTTCACCATAAAAATGACGGCGTCAATTAAAATCATAAATATAACTGAATTTGTTTATTTAACAACAAGAGCATTTTATCTTTTTAAGGAGCAGGGTAAATGAAATTATAATATTATAAAAAATTATATTTGGTATTGTATTTATTACTTGTAATATTTGGAGCAAATCCGATAGTCATTTTTACGGAAAGTTAGTAATCCAGAGTTAAATCCGTGATTGCGAAATGTGTTTACATTTTGCAGCACAATGGCATAATAATTATCGTCTTATGTTTATAATCATGAGAAACCACAGTAAATCGGATATTTGTTAGTCCATTTCCCACGGCTCGGTCAATTTTCTTATTCGCATTTATGCTAATAAAGCGAATTGCTAATTAGTTCAATTACGATATAAGTCACCGGGAGGATGGTTTCCAGCGAGTTTAACGCAGCAATGAAAGTATTATTGCGCCATGATGTTCGAAACTGCAAGACTTAAGCATTATCCTCGTGGTATCGTAGAACTACCATTAGAGTTAATGAATAATTACGAATGCATAAACTAGGCCAACGCTGGACCATCGTGACTGATTATAGACTCTGAATATTCTCCTTGTTATTATTTACGGTAATGCCGGAAACATGATAAATAATATGATTTACTTAGAGACTTATAAACGAATGTTTCTATCTCCTTATCTATGAATTATTACTTCGCGAAACTTTCGCACCGCAAAGATACACGGTAACACGGTAAAACCTTAAAAGATTTCTATTCGAGTTATTCGGAATTCTCTGTACATCGCAACTAGAATACTGACTGATAAGCCGTCAAAGGCACTGCGGCGGTGCGTATCTGAAATTTAGATACACAGAGCAAAGAGATTATAGATTGTAGAATAAGATTAGTTTGCAACCTATTTATCGTCTAAAACGTCTCCTGACAAGTCGTGCACCAGATATTGGATCAACGTTCTGATCAGCATGTGTTGATAACTCAATTCTGGCCAATGAGATTCCGATAATGAATGTTGCTGAATCACAGCTGATTTAAATCCCTTATTTCACACAAGAACTAATGAATCCGTCAAAATGACGGGTCCGTGGAATTTAATAAAAACATTCAAATTGATAAGGTTCCATTTTTCGAGATTTTGTGCGACTCACGTTGCATAATGAACGTAATTGTATCGATGTGGATAATGAGGGTAATTAGAGTGAAAATAAATAATTAACGTATTGTATTTTCCGTAGAATGTTACAATGCATATCGTACCGGGTAACACTAATTAGAAGCTATTTGAACAGGACCTTTAAAGTTTGTTTTAACTTTAAACAGTAAACTATAACTTTAACGGTTTCAGTTACTTTCGACTGTTGTATTCTAATTAAAGCGGAACCCTAATTACACCCGCCGCGCTGGAACTCTAAAACTCTTGAAAAACTTGAATGTAATATAAAATCCTGCCGAAGTCCACGGTTTTTTTAATTCGAAAACAGTTCGACACATTATCGGAAATGAATTCAGACTCGTGGGTTATCGTGTGTCGAAATGGCATAATTTATACTTAAGATATAAATTCCTGTTGCTTGCGCGGCGGAAACTTAACGGCAGTGTCGCTCGTAAATTTCGCGTGGGGCAGTTTAATGGACTGCTTAACAAAGTCACTTTGACGTGAAAAGACCGGAAATGCATAGAATCGTTCGACTTGCCGTAAACATCCGTCAGGATCCTGTCGTCTTTCATCGATTTCGATTCAATTCAGTTGCCGAAAGTTCCCCCCACTTTTTGTATTCAAAATAGATGGAAATCACACGCGCGGATATAAACGTGCTTTAAGTTATCGATATGTTGATCCATTAGGGATTTATTTAAGCAGAAATACAACATTTTTATTTTTGAATTCTGAAAAGAATGTTTGAGTAAAGTTGGAGAATTACATTTCTATTTGTATTGAAAAATTGAACAAGGAAATTTGAAGATTGCCAACTTTCAAGGTATTTTTATTATTGGCAAAGCTGCATTCGGGTTTGTACAAAGTACGGTTTTAGAAAAAATTGGAAACATATTTTTTAAGAGCAACACTTGAATGGCTTTTGGTTTAAAAAAATGAAAGATCATTTTTATATGGTTGATTCATCGTAATATTCATCATAATATATTTTCAACTCACAGAGGCTGTAATACATTGTTTCATTCATCCTCTTCCGTGTGTGCCCTGTAGACGTTGTGTATTTTAACAATGAATATATAGAGCTTTGATGTGTATAAACAAAAGACCTTTGTAAAACACAGGAAGAGAACTGGAAGACTGAAAATCCAAAGGGAATGTTGAATATCAAACTATTTTCACAGCGAGCAGTTAGCTTAATAGTTAACCCAACAATGATAGTGCTTATTAAATAAAATTCTGAATTATTATTCTAATAAATTGTTGCTTTTTAAAAGATTAGGAAATACAAGTACTTCCGCCATAAATAAATAACATTATAATATATAATATTAAAGGTTTCTACACAATTTTATTTTCTATATTTTCGTATTTTTGAATTTCCAAATTGTCCGAAGTGGGTGTAATAAATACCGAATGGCGGCATTTTTAATAAATATATGTATAGCGCAAGTTTTTATCTCATGGTCGTAATCAGCTATTTTCTTTATCAAATTAATATTATTTTAAATCTGCATTATATCTTCATAATTCGATGGAATGTCGATTATCAGAGTCCAGAATA
Organism: Nysson spinosus; assembly: GCA_910591585.2. Taxonomy (NCBI): domain Eukaryota; kingdom Metazoa; phylum Arthropoda; class Insecta; order Hymenoptera; family Crabronidae; genus Nysson; species Nysson spinosus. Next base: position 8,896,297 of record OU342830.1, on the reverse strand, counting down.
ATAAAATTGCGTATTGAAAATGTATTATATTATTTTAAATTTCTATTATGTTTTTATAATTCGATGGAAATGTCGATTACCAGAGTTGAGAATAATAAAGTTGCGCACTGAAAACGTAGCGTCAAAATGATGGGTTCGCGGAATTGAATAAAAACGTTCAAATTTATAAGATTCTATAAGGTTTTCCATCCTTATTCTTAAATACGTATACGTGAATGAATAAATATAGCTGAATATATTGTTCGTAGTTCTAGTGTTAACAATGTCAATTTGTTGGGCCCAGAAGACAGAGAATTAAAAAGTCGAGGGTTGGCGGTGCAAGTTTCGTTAAGTCTCACACTTGGCCCTACGTGGACTCGTTCGATTTATTGGATTAAGCAAACTTCCTGTAAGTTGGTTCGGTCGGGACAAGTCACGTTCCTACGTCGAGGTTAGACACGATTGAGCCAATCACGGTAGTCCCGGATACGAGTCGATTTTTCGTCTCGACAGGGCCACCTCGAAATGCTTCCGGTTGCAGATCTCTTGCCGTGTGCACTGTGCACTGACACGAATTGTCAGTTCGCCGATTCCACTTGCAAAGAAATTCTTCCTTCTCACCGGAAGATCAAAGCTTTGGTGGAATTCCGAAATATTTCGTGATTTTGATCATATATTATGTCACTATATAATCTAGGAAATTATAAGTAATTGACGTAAATATAACTGAAATCTGATTAAGAAGATTTCGATTTTATGTAATAAATATTTCATTTTCGAGGCTGGGATTTTATGTACGTTTCAATTATAAATTTGTATAATTTACATCTAATTTTACGTTTAGGATTAATGTACTGAAACAAACAGTTTCGTTAAACAATGACATTTGAGAAAATAACAATATTGGTGACTAATTATAGTTCAATAAATTGATTAAAATTCTAACAAAATATCGGATGTAATTCAGTAAGGAATTATAATGTCCGCGATATTCTATTCATTTGAATTATTCAAGCTCAGCAAAATAATCGGCGAATCATTAACATAAACAGCAAGTGGGCTCACAATAACATCGATTTCCAATATTGACAAAGTTAATGAAACAGAATTCCCGGAAAACCGTATATCTCGATTTCGAAATCAGGCATAACAAGTGGACTTAATTTCGGCACAATTCGACAAATTACAGGAGGTCCGAATCATCAGCATTTGATTCGCGGCGAATCTAAAATCCAGCGGCATAGAAACCGCACGTTAAAAGCCAGTTACCTTTGAGATTCTTCTTAAAACTTTCATGGCAAGCTTCTTACGCAAAGAACAGGAACACGGAGGGAACATAAAACCAAGGGATCGGTGGAACATATAAAAGAGTATCGCGTAAACTACGAAGAATATTTCCGAATAGGAGTAAAAAGCTTAGTTTAATAAAAATAGATGCTCGGAGTAGGTAGGCCGCGCTGCTACCAACAAGATTAAAACAAGTGGAGCTTTTTGTCCCGAGCTTTATGCCGAAAAGATACACAGCATGCGAGATAACGCTACGTATACACACACACAGGAACACTATATCAGTTCACACGCACGTATCACCTTTTCCCTCTATTTGCCTGACCTAGACGTGGATTTAAAATTCAAGCTTTAGCCCTGTCGCTGCTTTAATCCTACCACTGTTCGTCATTTTGGGTCCACCTCTCTTTTTTCTCCCTCTCCCTTTTCCCTTTTTTTCTCTCATCTCTCTCGATCCTCTCTGAAACATACTGGATAATACTCACAAAGGATTCACGGGGAAAATATTATTATGTTGGTACTGACTTGCATTTCTACTGGAAACGCTTTGTTTCCTCTAATTAATTAGTGGCTTGGTGTTTTATAGTATTAGCTTGCTTATAGAACATAGTTTTGTCTTACTAGGGTATTCTAGGACTTTGACTTTGTTGTTGTTCGTCGTAGCGAATACTCTATTCGTTGTGGTAACCGATAAATATATTAATAAAATACGATAAGTAATGCTGGAAATGCAATACTTAGTTTGCACTTATGTTGTAATTAATTTATTTGCTACTTCTGAGCAGTTCTAAATATTTCGATATTTAGTTCTTTGTAGTAGATTTAATGACTTTTAATGTAGGGAAATTATACTAGACTAATGTAGAATAATTATATTAGACTTTATACAACCGTATGTTATTTTTTTTGTTATATCTTATGTGCAGAGTTAGGGCCTGTTAAAACCAACTAATAAATAAATAAATACCCAATTCATTTTGATAGAATGATGTTTCGGCAGAGATATCGAGTTTATTTACTCAAAGTTTTATTTTCTCTACGTGTCAGTTAACTCTTATTTGAGAATTAAAAACGGCGAAAAGCTTTTTTAGTTCCTCCGGAGGAATGCGAAAAATCGTGTTGCGATTTCATTGAAATTTCTCCGGGAAGATTAGGAGCAATGTTGTTGCGGAAGTCATAACACGTGAAAAATAATATTAAAAGTGTAAATCTTGAGGGAAATGCCGGGACTGGAGTGAAAGAATTCTACTTCCTGAGAGATACATTTCCAGCACTTTATTTTAATTCCCCGAGTTCCTGGATAATCCGATGAAAAGATTATAAGAATGGCATTGAAACCGATTGAATTTTATAAATGCGTTAATTATGCAAACCCACGATTGAATGAGATCCAATTCGATATTTATTTTCAAATACCGGGGAACGGGGCTTACGAAAATCCCAGGGTGAAGTCTTTAAAATTTAAAACGTGCGATAAATCGTCGATCGAGAGTGGGGGGGTGGGTTCGATTAAATGTACTAAATAAGCCACCGGAAATAAATATTAAATCACCAGTGATTTATTTTGTGGTAGGCGTCGACTCGCGTCAAAACGCGATGGGTCCTCTTTCGATGGAATCAAATAACTGATTCGTGTAATTAATTGTTTATCAAACACAAAGGGCCACTGATCTCATTAATTCAAAGGATCACCCTCTCTCCTTTCTCGATGGAAACAGAATTATTTCCAATACGAAAAATGCTTTACGCTTTAATGAAATTTTATTGAACGTGTCTCGAATGCTGGCTGGATAACGTTTCTCTGAATACATAATATATTTGGAATACTTCGGCGGAATAAAATATATAAAGGTCATTTTTACTTGGACGGATCATGAAAATACTTTGTGTGATTTCTCCAGCGAATACGCGAGGATGTTTTCCATCTGCCCCTTGGAATTATTCATACTTCGCGTTCTTCTGTATCTTCCTCACGTTCCATCTGTTTTTCAAAATATCTCTTATAGTAATTGAAGCAGTAATTCAATTCCACACTTTTTGGAAATTTAATCAGGTTAATTAGTAGAAGAATTTTATATAATTTCGGATCTGTGTTGTTACATTCTTATCAGGTCACACTAGTTCTTTCAGCTATATTTCAGAGCTTATTGTGGGGATCAATTTTGATTTTAAATAAGGAAGAATATGGGATAATATTTATTACACAGGTAACCCTCGTATTACGCGGGAGTTATGTTCTAGAGGAAGGTCGCGTTATGCGCGGGTTACCTGTATTATTATGCGGCAGAGTTCTCTTATTATAATGCGAATTTTGATCTCTTCCGAGGAAATTTCATTTCCCGTGAAATTCCGAGCAGCCTCGGGACACCTTTTGTAGTCTAAACTTGAAAGTAGTTTCACTTGATAATAGTCAAGAAATAGCAACTGTTTCCTCCTTATTGGCTTCTGTTGACGATCAAAATTCTCTTCCTTTTTTGGACACACTAACAACGTTATGAATACGGAAAGATATTATAAACAGCAAATCATTTTAGTACAAGTGAAGAAAAACATGCAAAATAACGAAAGAAAAATAGCAATATCGAGAAGAGAGGACATTGGAAAAACCGTGAAAATTTCATATCTGTATTGCATCAGAACTTGTCAAAATATGACGAAAAGTGTAAATAAACATATTTTGAATTACTTTTGGCTCGACTTTTTGTCAAATAAACTGAATGCCACCCAGAATGTTCGATTTTGTAGAACAAAATAACGATGCGTTTATTTTAACATTTGCAGTAAATAAAGTCAAAGGGAATATTAAGTTTTGCGATATCAGTTATAAACTAAAACAGGAATATATATAATAATATCAATATAATATTTACATATTATAATATATATATTTAAATGTTATATATCTTATATAATAATATAATAATATAACAAGAATAAATAATCCTCTATTTTTATATTTTTTCATCCACATACTCTTAGTTCAAACGATTAAACCTGTTCTCATTTCATTATATCTTTATTTATCCATTTAATTGCTGTCTTATCTTGCTTGCCTTGACTCCGTCCTCGATTTTGTATCATTCCGGCCAATAGGCCCTCGTACTTCATTCGGGTCCTTCTTCTTGCCGTTTTATCGTCCGAGTAGGATTTAGAGAAGCTGACATTTTTTGCCGCGGGGCCATTACCAAGAGATTTGTTCTGGAAGGGTAATTAGAGTGAGGAAACCGCGTTCCCAGCGATTATTATCAAACGAACAGAGAATACCACTTAATTGCATTAATTTCGGTTCTTTCAAATTTGTCTCACTTCACATCGCATGAAACAAACATAATTAATTATTAAAAATATTATAGTACAATACGTTCAACATCTTGATAAAAATCGAATGACATCGACTTTCACAAGTACCAAAATTATAGTGTTTATAATATTTCATTTGAGTTCCGGTTTGTGATAACATTTGCGTCATGATAGGCACAATATTATCGAGTATTGGACGAAAAAGGATTGGAAGAATTGGGATGTAAAATGGCGGGGAAATGGTGGAAAGGCCGGTTTGTCACTTCTGCACGCTATGAAGAATGGCGACGATATGATTCAGTAATTATTAATTAGTCGCGGCTAGTGGCGGACGAACATTCCGGGGTTTCCTCGCGCGATTAATGGCAAAAGTTACTGGCCCGCGTAAAGCGGATGCTCTTCCACTGCGTTCCTGCCACCGCTCGCATAATAACGTTAGTCGACCGGCGATTCCCGAGAAATTTATATCTCCATCTTACAACCGCTCTTTTACATCCTGTTTAAAATCTCGAGAAAATGTTCGATGATTACGTGTCTCTAGAGTATTTATTTTTATACATGACATCTTGTTGTGACGTAAATGTATGTCTTAATACTATATGAAATATATAAAATCTTGTGATTTTGTTAAATTTTTAAAATGCGTTGTCAGACAAATTTACTTGCTCTTTTATAATATATTTAAAATCGTTAAAAATCTCTGCGAGAAAGGTGTCGATTATTACGAGTTTCAGGGATATTCATATTTTATGCACAGTAGGTGGTTGTATCTCGAATATATATCATAATCTTATATGAAATATTAAACATTTTGTAGTTTTAGGCCCCAAATCTATATCTAGTTTTGTCCGTAATTTAAACCATTCTTGTGAGAACCCTTTTGTAGAATGCTCCAGTTTTCCCGATATTAAATGTGTGATATTTCTGTATCATATAGGGGTTATTATCACCCCCTGTAGGCCGGGGGTAGAATTGGCCTACAGTATCCCCTGCTTGTCGTAAAAGGCGACTAATAGGGGTCCAGTAGGATTTAAAGTTCAATGTTTAAAATCTTCCTTTAAGAATGTTTGTAACAGAAAATATTGATAACATCACGAAAATACCAAATTATGAATAATTTCTGCACCCTATTAATTAAAAAATAAACATCATAATCGAAAGAAATCCAATGGTCTAATAATGTGTTACTATACGCATCCATAATTATTGTTAGCAATAATAATATGAGCCTGAAATTGAAATAACCCCAGATCGATTCACTGTAATTTCCGGGTAACTTCCGGCATTAGAATCTATGGAACTATCACGTTATTATTAGTGCAAAACCCACGGTGGATAAAGCTGCGGCTGCCCGAACGACTAATGATTTATTAAATTCGTATTTCATCTTTGCCAGGGGAAAGGATTTCGGGTCATTAATAAGCGTTAACATATTGTCTACGAAGCGATATATTAATGCATACATATCCGAACTAATCGGTCGTCTCTACTAAACCACAATCACTAATGGCTGAAGGATTTCCGATACACGCATACGAACATATCGGTGGATTTGTGTTAATGTGTATGTGATGGAATCCACACGTGTCTATTAATTACTAATATATCTGGCCTATTGCAAGTTTATTAAAAGACATGAATATATTTCTTAGTAGTTTAATGCCTTGTCTGCGGAGTTCATGCTTTGATTTTTAAGAAAAATTCAAAGCCAACATTTTTATATGTGGATATATATTTATTCAGTTATGTATGCACCGTTTTCTTCCACATTTCCTCATTTTCCACGCAACTTGAAGATTCCATCCTCCCAGAACTTTTCAGGTTTTTCGTTCGAAATTGACTGAAAATCAATAATTTTTAGCAACAATAATTCGACGATTATTCTATGTGATGCTCCTCATTTATCATATTTTTGATTCAAGATTAAATATTGACAGTTATTCTAATTTGTATAGGTCTATGATAAAATATTTGGAAATTATGTTTTAAATTGGAACACTATAGTTACAATTTAGAAGAATATTTGCCGGCAGCAATATTGATTGTGCAGAAATAAATTTCGATGTTACCAGTGCAAGCGCAACGTTAATCGCACACCGATGAATTTGTTTGATAATTATCGAAGGCAAAGCGCATAATTGGCAAGCATATTTAATTCGTAACAGTGCAACCTGCCCTCTGATTCTAGGTGCATCGTATACTCGCATCTCGAGTTACTCAACCGGTATTTGCTTACTACGGTTCCCTAAATTGCAAACTTAGTATGAAATAATAACATCATAATAACATTATGTTTATACTTCAGATATCAATATTTAACAAAAGATTTTATAAAAGCCGTAGTTCCTACAATTCTTATACTACTTATACAGGGCGAGTCACGAGAAGCATAACACCTGAATATCACTTTTGGATTTAAAGATACAAAATATGGATACATTTGAATTAGAATGATTTTAAAGGACGCACATTGCCATCATAATATCATTTTTTTCGATGTCAGATTTATCAGTGTTTCAAGGTACCGACATTTTTTTTTTATGGAATTGCAATCTTTTTTTCCTTGCATATTGTAGCCAAACTATAAACGAGTTCAACAATGTATCATAATATGAGCTTCAAATAACCTTTAACCCTGAAGTATGGAATAAATAAGATTCAACGTGTAAAGTTTATTTGCTTTACTTCTGTTACGCTAAATGTTCAAAATTATTCCTTTGAGCTACGATGCATTTATTTAACCGTGAAGTAAGTAAGTTGTAAGATTCTCTGTATTTTTACACTGATTTAAATTGGAATCATCTTTCTGAACGGTCACTCGAATGTATAGAATTTTTTGTTATAGAAATATATTGCCATATATTTTTCGGCGGATCTAGATTCGTGAAATGAAAAACAGATAAATGCCTATGGAAAGGTTTCCTGATACGATGAAAGGATTAAAAATATTTTCAGCCGGCAAATGATTTAATGCCGAGTTTACGCGGCTGAAATTCGAACGTATGATCGAAGGTAAACGAAATCGTATCAAGGTACGAGAAAAACGAGATCCGTCGGTTTACACTGGCTTCGGTAAAAAATATCGTGCGGATGGATTTATTAGGGGAATAGAGTTTACCAAACAATGCGTCGAGAACGTTGTCATTAAATCCTATTTCAATCCACCATCCGATCCCGATAGAAAAATTTAATAACCACCGATTTTAATCGACGGAAACGAAAAGTTACTAAATGTATTGTTTCGAGTGTTTTATGGCATCACGCGTGGATGGAATGACGCAGTTTGATGATACCAAAGTGATCAGTCAGTTTTCCAACTATCAGCAGAATATAAAAGGATTCAGGGCGATTACACGCGCGGATTAACTTCGCGAAAAATAATTGCACATTAAAATCGAAGGAAAATATAAAAATGTAAATCATATTTTATGTTATAACTCAAAGGAAACAGCGTATATCGCCATAATAATTTGAAGACCTGATGGAATTTCCAGTTTATAATAAAAATTAGGGTTACTGAAATAATGTTCTCCTTAATGTGACCTAACTTTGGATGTTATTCGTTGGAATTGAAATTTAACTATTTATAAAACAAGATTTAAGAAACTAATATGAAGATTGAAAAGCATATTAAATAATGAGTGTGATTCTGTAATTAATGAAAAATCTATAATTTCCAAAAACAAATTCCTCTCTCATCGACAAAACGATCTCAGTAATATAATTTAATATAATTAATGATAGCTATATCGATAAGATAATTTCCAGTAATTTTAATTAAAAAAATGTAATACATGTACAGGTTTACTTATACCATTTAATGATGGAATTCGTCCCACTCTGATTCTTCATTTCCGTTTCTCATCATTTCATTCCTCCATTCTGTGTCGAAGACTTTTCACGTGTTTTTTTCTAACCTTTTATATCCTTTTTCTAAAAGTATATTTTTTCAGATTTTAATCAGCGAGTGGTCCCCTCTTTTGCTGACAAATTCTTCTCGCCGTCTTTTTCCATCTAAGAATTTCTCCAGTCACGTTTTCGTTGTTCACTTTTTCCGCGTCCTTCGTGTAGCTTTTCTTAAGCTCGGAATTTGCCCTACATTTTCCCTTCGTTCATTCTATTTTTTTGCTTTAACCACATATTTTTTTGGGAAATTGCTCGATAAGTACGCAGTAATTGGCTATGTTAAAGATACTGGTTTATATTTCATGGTTTTATTCGGCGAATTACAGTAGTTGCAGGTGCTACTTTAACCGCACGTGAATCCTCGACTACTGCCACTGCGGTTGAGTTTGCTCGATTCCAGACTCTATAATTACGTGCATTATTAATAAATACAGGATAATGAACTCGGATCGATTAATTAAGATTTTTTACATATTCTATTTCGAACATCTTTAAATATTTTCATTTACATATCCATTTCACCGCCTTCGGATTCTTTCAATTTCCAAATTATCTATTAATAAATACACAAGGCGAGAACTACGATATGTAGTGTCTGAGGATGCTAGGAGCATTTTGGGTTGAAAAAGGTGGATTAAAATATTTGTACAGTCTAAAAAGAAGTCGTCGCAAATTTGCAAACACGTATACCTTCAGTAATCGTCAAAATTTCAGAGTCGCCAATTTCGGTCCTAGATGGCCCAAATCGGTGGTATATGATATATAAACATATTCTAGGACGATTTTGGGTCGAAAGAAGTGGATTAAAAATTTGTTTCGGTCGAAAAACAGGTCAATCCAAAATCGCAAAAATGTGAAGGGGTATACCTTCAAAAATCTTCAAAAATGAAAGTCGCCAAAATCAATTCTAAATGACCCAAATCGATGGTATATAATGTATAAGCATATTCTAGGATGATTTTTGGTCGAAAGAAGTGGATTAAAAATTTGTTTCGGTCGAAAAACAGGTCAATCCAAAATCGCAAAAATGTGAAGGGGTATACCTTCAAAAATCGTCAAAAATTAAAAGTCGCCAAAATCAATTCTAAATGGCCCAAATCGATGGTATATGATGTATAAACATATTCTAGGACGATATTGGGTCGAAAGAAGTGGATTAAAAATTTGTTTCGGTCGAAAAACGGGTCAATCCAAAATCGCAAAAATGTGAAGGGGTATACCTTCAAAAATCGTCAAAAATTAAAAGTCGCCAAAATCAATTCTAAATGGCCCAAATCGATGGTATATGATGTATAAACATATTCTAGGACGATTTTGGGTCGAAAGAAGTGGATTAAAAATTTGTTTCGGTCGAAAAACAGGTCAATCCAAAATCGCAAAAATGTGAAGGGGTATACCTTCAAAAATCTTCGAAAAATGAAAGTCGCCAAAATCAATTCTAAATGACCCAAATCGATGGTATATAATGTATAAACATATTCTAGGATGATTTTTGGTCGAAAGAAGTGGATTAAAAATTTGTTTCGGTCAAAAAACGGGTCAATCCAAAATCGCAAAAATGTAAAGGGGTATACCTTCAAAAATTGTCAAAAAATGAAAGTCGCCAATTTCGCTCCTAAATGGCCCAAATCGGTGGTATATGATGTATAAACATATTCTAGGACGATTTCTGGTCGAAAGAAGTGGATTAAACATTTTTTCCGTCAAAATCGTGAAAATTTGATAGTCACCAAAGTCGCTCTTAAATGGTCCAAATCGATGATAGATGAAGCTTACAAACATGTTCTGGAACAAATTGGGGCGTTAATTCCCGCATTAAATCATACTCTTCCCCAAAAATTTCGAAACAGACTTGTCATACGTTCGAATGAAATGCACCTATTACATAAACATTTCCCGGAGGCAACTTCCTGTTCGATCGTTTGTTTTGCAAACATTCGAAGCATAAGCAGTAAGCCGAGGTATTCTATAGGAAAGGTGTACCGGTGAAAAGCAGGGTTTCTATGATCGCGTATCAACGGTACGCGCTGGGATCGTTGGTGAAGGGCCGCCTAGAGGTTCATGTTTGCCGGTTATATTGGTGCGGACGAATAACTTCGCATACATGTTCTAAACGTGACCCCTCGCCAAGGAGATTAAGAGGGATGATAGTTGTAAAAGCGCTTCAGAGAACTTCCTGCGACAGTGTGCAGGTTTTCTGCTCACATACTTCTGCTGATGCTTGGGATACATGTGTTTTACATGAACCTCCATAGTTATCGTCGACGATAAAACTTTACTCGTCTATTTCCTCGTATAATTTGAAGATATCTAGAAAATGATCAGTTAACAAGATACGTTTCTCTTTCACGAGTGACGTGTAAGTCTACTGTTCTATATATTGGGTTTAGTTAGCAGTCAGTCATTTAGAATCATGACATTTAACATGAGACACTATCTTTTTATGTATTATGTCAGTTTGTAGTTAGTTATCTAGAATCATCAGAGTTATCAAAAAATATCACATACAGACGGCTTTAATTATCGAACTTAATTATCGAGAAAAAAGAATTATACTTTTCTGCATTTTGGATTAAGTTAGTTGTTAATTATTTAGAATCATCAGACTTATCAAAAATAATACATACAGAAATATAACAGGTTCAGTTAGCAGTTCATATGACATTTTTTATTATAATTATCAATTAATATATAACCAGTAGAAGATTTAAACAAATAATTCCTAGTTCTTCCCTTTCGTTCTGTGACAATTTACAGATTTTATCAAATGTAATCTTGTGTCTGATTTATATTGACGCATACTACTTGAAGTGTTTGTTTCAGTGATTCCAATCACTGATTGTGAGTCCCAGATACATCTGATAACTTTAAATGTATTTTCTATTAGAAAGAAAAATATATAATAAGTAAGTTCATGAAATATTCGTAATAAGCTCAATTCAAATTAGTAGTAATGTATTAGGCGCTTAAATAATAAATTAGAGGGTAACGTGTATTAGAATAATGTTGTGGTAAGATCGAGGAAAATATACGTAATTTAAGGAATGGACACAAACATTCATTTTTCGATCATAATTTTATTTGCAAACGGAAAACGGGTTTAGATAAATAATGATATGAAGCTTTTTGAATAGAAACGGACGTTTCATTTTATTTTATTAGAGTAGAACATCGATCGAGAATCGTTTCCTGTCGTGGTACATTTGTAGTATGTGTAAATTGTGGGTACTTTTTTAACAATGGATCGTTGAAAGCATACTTTCACGATTCGAATGGATTTCACGTGCTCTACTACTTGGGCATCACGGAGAAGTAAAATGGACCACTATTTTTTTTTCAATTCTGCTTTTGTGCTCACTTTACGCAAAGGGTTTTCCAAAAATATTCTGTTCACGATGGGTTTATTTTATTGGAATACAACGGAGGAGTGCGGACATTTGTAAAATAGCGAAACTCATATTTTTGTTATTATTATAAGCGGTGTCGTTACAGCTTTAATTACACTCCGCGAAGTCTTCGTTAAACATATCAAATTATAGGTACTCACATAATCGGAAATACAAATGTCAAATTTATTTTTTTTTATATTCAATTTCTGGTATTCGCTGCAGCTGTACAGTTTCTTTTATGAAGACATATAAAGGTATAATTATGCAACATTTTATATGATACGCGATATTACAAAAAGAACGAGCGATTATGAACTTATTTTGAAAGAAATAAACAAACCGTAATAATGACTATCCGAATAGGTCATAAAGTATGTCAATATAAAGGATAAATATAGCATATAAAAGATCAGGAAATATAAATGTATATATTAATACAAGATATACAAAATCGGGATATATAAATATATAGGATTTATAAGTATAAATAATCAGAATAACAATATACAGATTTTAAAGCTTTGAAGTTCTATCATTTCGAGGGAATAGTCAACAATGACGTTTATTTGCATTTTTTATATTATGTATGTGAATTATGTACGAATATAACTTATTTACATTTAACTTGATGTTAGAAACTTATGTTTTATAATACCATAATAAAATTCATCATTAAATAAAACATAGAACACGTGACTGCAAAATCGCCAAAATTATTCGAACCGAGTTCAAGTACGCTTCACAATGGCGGAAATTTTTTATCTTAAAGTGGCTTTTGAAACTTAGAAGTTGAAACTGTTAACTCTACGCACGGAACGTGACTGAAATCTGAAGAGGGTGTTCGAGTTTCCAGGAAGTTAAGAATATGAAGTTTTGGAAGTATCCATTAAAATATTCAATAATATTTTCTGAATGAGACGATTAACCTCAGGTTCACGGTATATTCTTACACATTATAAACCCATCCTTGCCGCATGATCGGTCAACCGAACCTATCGAGCCGGATATGATGGAATAAATTTCACGAAATTTCCGAGTTACGTCACGTATCACTGTACTTATATCCACCTATTTGAATTATAAGCTCAATGTATCGTTCAAGTTTCCTCGGAAAATATTCAGCATTCTCGAAATGCTTAAATCAAATTTATTCATCTTTCCCGGCGTTGGGTTAGTTTATGTTTACTGTTTATTTAACCTGTTAACCGGGGATGGCGAGATAAATCATCAAATTCTATAAAACCATAATCAGTTATGATATTTTCAACAGAACCTTCAACATAAGCGTAAACAAAAATGTTCTATCTTACGCAATAACTACCCCTACAATTTTCATAAATTGCTAAATGGCGCTACGCAAATTTCCTTGCACTTTCCATGCAGATCATGGACGAATGCTTCTTGATAAAAAGAATGACGTTGATGTTTCAACAAGAAACATCCTTATCGTGAACCAACGAGTGGGATGCGTGGTATATTTAGGAAGCTCTATTTATCGTCTAGTTGCACTCCCAAAAAAGTGTCAGCGCATTGGCTGCCGGCAGTGCTATGCATTTTCTTGCACTGTTTTCGCGAGTTGCAGGTATATCTGGCCGCGTATTTACGACATGAAGAAGAAGAGTAAGATAGGAAAGATGAGGAACATGAAGAGGAAGAATGGAGAGGTGAGGAAGAGAGAAAGTGGACCAGGAAGTGAACGAGGAAGGGAAGAGAGGTGAGAAAGAGAAATATAGGAATAAAAAGAAAAGAAGGAAATGAGGAGAGGAGAGGTGATGAGGAGAAAAACAGGAACAGAACGAAAAAAAGTAAGGAAGGAGAGGTGATGAGGAGAAAAACAGGGATGGGATGAGGACGAGGTAGAGAAAAAGAAAAAGAGGAAGTTGTCGAGGAAGAAAGGAGAGAGGAGAGATGAAGGGAAGGAGGTGGTATAAGAGTCAGTGGATGCAGCATGGATCCTCTCTATAGTGTATAGCTTTGTCAGGAAGCAAAAATCTCATTGGTGGTTGGGAATTTATGTGCGAGTCGAAGAATGGACGAGGATTGAAAAGTAAACGTTGACGGAAGAGACGACTCCAAAGCTTTTTTTATTTTGATTTGATTTATCGATAGATCAACGGGAAGGTCTCTATGATACATAAGTACAGATATAAGTGAAGTAGGTTGACACGAATTGTTTATCAGGTCGTCTCCTCAAAGACAGCTAAAAATATTAATTTGGAATTTTTCTGAGATAATAATATGTGAATAGTGACGAGGGTTTAAAGCAAGTTATTTTAATATAGAATTTCTGAAGTAATTACATCGTTGAAGTAATTTTTAATAAACGGGGTGGTTCTGGCAAAAGTTCTAAAAGATTTTTAGAAGATTTATATGAAAATACAACAAAGGATGTTTCTACGCTACTTATAATTATTGATATAAAAATTGTTCCTCTGTATGGTGTCTGTGGATATTATTTATGAATCGGTTCGATCGAAATTATTATCATAATTATTATTATTTCCGTCTCGAAGAGCTATTCCGTCTCGAAAACAACAGAACCATATTTTTGTTTACAATGTTCCATATACTTATCATATCGATTTGCTACTGGTTATCACTGTAGTGGAAAAAGATACAAAAAACATAAAAAAAATGGTGGCATCCAAAAGAACATTATTCGCAGGTCTAACGTGAATATAAGCTAGTCGCGTGTTTTATGGCTGAGATATGCTCGATAATGCAAAGGACGGTTTTAGCATATCGGATTCGCACACAGATAACGCGTATGTAAACCTCCCTTTCTTTCTCTCCTTTTTCTCGAATCGGTCGCGTTAATCTTCCCTGGAAAAAGTTAACAATGATTTAATGGTGTTTAAAATAAAAAGAGGTTTGAAAAAAGTAGGAGAAACGATGCGGGGATGTGCCGATAACGGACGCAGGTGCGAATGGGAAGGAACGATATCGAGGATTTTTGTTTGACTCGATACCGTTATTATACTGTGTTTCGTTTATTTGCACTTTCGCATAGAAACATTTCCACCGGGATCGTCGAACCTCCTGGATGGAGTTTGTAATGGCTCGTCCTTTTTTGTTATTACCATGGCTTCCAGTTGGCTACGTTAAATATGATCGAAGATAAAGTTGTCCTTTTTACTGGAATTTATTTTCGTCCTTGTTAGTTATGGATTTTAGATAACCTTGCTTATCTTGTTGCAACGATTGGAGTCTACTTTGAACCTCTTGGTGCACGAGTTTTGAGAGATATAAATTATTTTCTCAAGGTTATTTATATACATATAATTCATATATATTATATATTTTCTAAATAAGAATATGTTCCATTTTTATGACACTGGAATTCTGAAATTTCTACGACTTTTGTTAACAATAACGGGGGCACTGTGTATGTGCTTATGTGTAGGGCATATGTGTAGCTGCAAAATATAAGTATAGTCGAAGTAAACTATGTGATAAATTGTTAACAATCGGTTAGTAAAAATGTATGCGTACAGTGGAGGTTTTAGATAAATCACGAC
The DNA here is from genome assembly GCA_910591585.2 of Nysson spinosus. Classification (NCBI taxonomy): domain Eukaryota; kingdom Metazoa; phylum Arthropoda; class Insecta; order Hymenoptera; family Crabronidae; genus Nysson; species Nysson spinosus. The sequence continues at coordinate 8,880,918 of OU342830.1, read as the reverse complement.
GACCGAGGTAATCAAATCTGCGTCGGTACGCGGACATAAACAAGGAGCATAAAAGAAGGCAAGCTTAAAGTGATATAACAATTGCTTTCGTTTGCGTGGTTGCAATATTGGCACGATGCCAATACGATATTTGGCAGGATTCAAGGTTTCGGTTTATAAGTGTTGAGGCTGGTTCAAGGAGATTAGTCCTCTTCTGTCCAAACACGTTCCGGTTAACAGGTTCAGTGGTTTCCATATCGAGCCTTAGAAAGAATCTATGTGCTCCACTTTCGCTAAAGAAAATTTCATTAACGAAAGGGTTTCTCATTAACACCTAAGATATCTAAGAGTGTAACTGATTAATTTTTTAGAGAACTAATTCGAAATCTCATCTACTTCCGAGTAATGACATATTAGGAAATGGAGTACACTATAGGATTTTAATATATGAATTCTATTTTGTATATTTAATTCGATTAACTATTAATAAGCGCATACTTCTCATAGTTGAGAGTGATAAGATGTTACCAGTTTGCAGTATCATATCAATCGGCAATAGGATAATAATAATGTCAGCGAGGGAATAATATTATAATTTAATAGAAACCAGCACAAATCAGGACTAGAATCCATTTCTCTCGGGGCTCCTGGAAATCTAATTTCGCGGGAATTGAAACTCAATCGAGGAGAAGATTCTCGAGGCGTTCGTATTCGAATGGAAATAAAGAATGCAGTCAGATTCATTTGTTTCTCTTTTATTTTTTATTCCTAGCCTTCTAGGAATATGAACTTGTAAGTACATTTCGCGCAGACAAATGTGATTCTTCGTGGAATTCTTGGAATTTTAATCGGTGGTTGATTTAGTGCTTTAAAGATTCCGAGGAGATCATTAATCTAAGAAATGAATCACTTTAGGTGCGCGATAAAAATTGATTAGGAATTTAAGGAATAAGAAAAAATTTACAGGGGAAGTGAGCTTTTTAAACAAAATGGGGAAAAGTCACACTTCTTAAATACCGAATTTCCAATCGGAGAGATTTCTTTCAATTTGCCCAAATACTTACTTTCTCGATCAATTCTCCTATATTTTTCCAATTTTTACATTCCAAATTAATTTTTATCGCGAGTCTAAAATAAACCGATTTTTCTTAATTTCTTACATTTCTAATCGTAGTTCCTAATCAATTTATAAATTTCGAGTCATTGCTAGGAACGAATCTATAATTAATGGAAATATTATATATAGAATGGAAATATAATTAATAGATACTAATCGTTATTCGTTTTAGTTCTCTCTAAACCAATTTAATATTGCAACTTTTGTACACATTTTACTTTTGTTGCAAAATGTATACATTTTTTGGCCTTCTCTGTGTTCACAGTAATTGAAGACAGTGTTTTGACAGTGTTTTTTACAACAGTGTCTTCAATTACATACACAGAATACATCGAACTGATTAATTTTAATACTAAATTTTAAGTATTCGCGAGATAAAATTTTTTTGGAAGAACTCCACGGTTGGAAGGTTAAAGAAGGTCGGGTTAATGAGAATCCATAGGAAGGCATCGCGGAAAGCATCCTGTCCTCGTATTTTCACAGGGTTGAAACTTCCTTCTCCGTATTGGATGCTTGACAAAAGATAGGAGGGTGAATTCGCAACGCCCCCGCCATTCTATCAAGACGTCTTCGTGGTCTTCGTTTGCTTGTGATACTTCTAAATAGGTTGATGGTTCAGAGAAGGAATTCAATTCCGAGGGATATAAGAGGTATCAAAAGATTCGTAGGAGTGTTAGGCGGGCGCAGATACTTTGATGTGTTTGTTACAAATATCCCTTTCATCTAGTATTTTTGTATTCAATCCTCTATCGAGAAAATACCTTACTAATAACACTATATCGGGTAATATTGTTATCACAGGATTCCGAGCTGGAAAAGATGTTTGAGATATTTCGGTTTATCTGGCGCAGACATTTCTTCTCCTCGCTATTTTCGTAACAAGCTGTTGGTTGGCTAGGTAAAATTTGTTCTCGTACTATTTGAAATATATTATGATATTCGTAAAACATCTTGAATGATTAAGCTTTTGTAATCTTATAGCTTTTGAGTTATTTAAAATGATTTTAATAATTGATATTAAATTGTAATATTTAAATTAATACATTTTCGCAAACGATTCATTTATTACGTAACTACACTCTTTCAAGATACTTCGAGCAATAACGTTTCATTATTATAATTCATTCCGTCTTTGAATTAATAATACAAATTATGATTAGTATCATCTCGTGTACATTTGTCTCCTATAATTTGGTACACTTACGCAGAATTACGCGGAATTATCCAGAATTTCAATTACTCGTCATTAAAGTGCGCATCAATACAACGCATTCAAATTTTGCATTTAATTAACGCGATGCACTCGGATGAACAATATATTTAATTACTTCCTACGTTCTTTGCAGATATCACGCGCGGCTGTAATTATTTTCAAACGGTTCTTCCTTGTACAGTTTAGCGGATTAGCCGAATAGCAATTTCATCGTTTACACGTAATGTAATGCAAGGAGAGTTGGCACGGTCCAACTGATTACTTCCCTTCAATTAAAAGTTACTTCAGTACCTTATGAACTCCCGGAGTGGTTCACGAAGAAGCAGGACGTAAAAACGTTTCTCTCGTGGTATTTTCAAAAGCAGGGAAACTCCCCCTCCCCTTTGACAAAGCGACAAAAGCTTCTTTCTTGAAAGTCACTGGCTCTTTCACTTTTCACCGTCGAGTTATAGTTCTATTGTCGAGTAACGAGTACCAGTTACATGATGAGAGAAAACGTCAGTAATGATGTCACTATGGTCGTCGAATTAGAATTGTAAAATCGATGAAAGGACATTAATATCGCCACGTTTCCGGGAGCACTTGTCAACCCCTCGTATTACAAAGCATGCTTATCGTATTCCTATCAGATTTCACTCGCGACGAAAAAGATATCATGAAGGAATTTCATTTCATTAGAACGAGATTACTATCGATATATCGGAAAGGAATCATGGGTGAAGGGTTTGGTTTAATCCATTGCACTTTAAGAATACGTCTAATATATTATTCTAATATAACGAAGAATATTTCCTTCATAATTATTCTAAGACGATTTGTGATACCGATAAATAAATTACAAACGTTCTTTTTCTATAACGATTGATGAATGAATCTTATTTTGAATTAATTGTTGCGGAGGCAAGTGACAATTGAGATAGCTGCGAAGTGCAAGGGATTAACTGTAGATGAAAATAATATTTAAATGTAGCATTCAGTTGTAAAAAGGTATTTATATGTGAATTATGTAATAATGTAATAAGACATAAATATTATAGAATTATGGTATATATTTAAAATAATACTTTTCGATACATACAATATATACCAGGTTCAGGAATTATACGAAAAACGACATTTTTCTTCCAATAGAACATAAAATTGATTAATCAACGTAAACAAATAATATTCCATAAATCCATTTCTTTTATGTCGTACACAAAAAGCAACATATTTCTGCCAAGACAGGTTGCACTTAATATATTACCTATGATGTATATCCTTTCACTTTAGCGAAATAGATACGACAACGACTACCAATTCCCTCTAAATTTATTGTTTAGTAAATCGGGTCCAACGAAAGGCATATTTCCAGCGAAGTACATAAAACTCAATTTATTATACCTGTACACGTTCCTCCAGTTTATCCAAATACATATAACAACTGCCAATTTTCCATAAATTCTAGTTCCACGTAGTATACGGGGGTTGACTACGCTATAAATCTTATTATATACTATTTCTCCATCGACGCGTCCACTTTGCGCAAAACCTCGATAAGCGCGTCGAAATGCTCCTTCGCGAGCGAATAAAAACCGGAATAAAACCAGAAGGAAACCAGAAGCAAACCGGAATAAATATTACGGGGGTTGGCCGTTGGAACAAAAGCGGTCCATTAACTTCTTAAACCGCACGATTTCGCGATATATAAACGCCACGTGCCAATCGCGTTCCCGACTCGCGATATCGCAAAATACGTAGGAAGGTCCAAAAGTTCCCGACCCAAACGCGCAGTTTCAGATCATTTTAACACGTTGAGTGCCGGAATGAAATCGGTGTTTTACGATACCTCGCGATACGTATCTGTAACATGTATATAACATCTCCAAGTAAAACTGTTTGAGCGCTTTACGATACATTAATTATTTTACTTCCTTTACATTATTTGACATCCTTATCGTAAAGTTAAAAATAGTACAAATTTTACGAGTATTAGCGATATATTTGATTTGTGTTTTAGTAATATTGTTATCGATGGTCATTCAACAAGCTGCATTCAACACGATAAGAACGAAAATTCGGTTTATTTTTTCAGTTCCATAGAAAAATTAATTAGAGCTTCTAAAAAATGTTTCAAAGTAAATGGTGATTATGATCAAAAATAAAAATATTTATTTGATTCTATTACCCCTTTAACATTTACTAGTTTCAGCTAAACTTAATGATTACTGTTTATAATTTTTGATTGAGTAATAAATTAGAAAAATATATATATTAAACTTTAAAATAAAGTAGGTTCGGTTTGCAACTGATCGTGAGAATTATTTCGAAACCCTACGAGTTGGAAATGAAAATATTGTGCATTCGTGGGAGTAGAAGAACCAATGGGAGCGGACTAAGATTTTTTCCTGGCAACAAGTATCTTCGTAGTTTTTATGTATTTCTCAGCCCGGGGACGAGGCAGGTTTCACGATATTTAAGTCGTGGAAAAAGTTTCGAGGGCGAGGCACGATAGGAGAAAGTTTGACATTCATGAGAGAATTTTACAGTTCACGCCTGCGAGAATATGAATGTTTAATGGCCACGCCATCGTCGAGTGAAAGAAAGGAAATGTGGAACTTGCCAGAACGTGAGAGCAATTTGATTCCCTTCCGTAACTGAGGTTTTACGGCTCCAGCTTGTAAGCTCATGTAATTTACATAATCTTAACATTAAAATACGTCGGATTACTGGACAATTCCTAATCTGATTGTTTACTTGACGACTGATATTTTGCATCCTTTAGAACTGAAATGAGATACACCGGAACCTTCAGATATCAGATTTTTATTCAATTTCACTCAAATTCACGAATATAAAATTCAACTAAATTTGTTTTTAATTACAAATTTGTTGAAAAAAACCTATGTAAAAATTGCCGCGTAAAAATGGAATCAGGTGTACTACGAATTTTATATTAATTTTATGCAACATTATTTGTTATGATATGTAATTATATTCTAAATCTCGAATATTCCGTATTATTGTCATTCTTTGATTCCATTAAATTGAACTTTTTTATAGATATTCAGTATTTCAAACGTCTCCGGAATCTGCATGAAAAATGAGATAACTTTCCATGCGTTAAGTCTAAAAAATTTGAAATATTTCTTAATGTCGATGTTTACGAGTCGCTTTTATTGCTGCATTTACTTCGCCGTGAAAAGCATTTAAATTACTTGGTGGAACTTGAAATACCAGCGATATAACGTGTTTAATGCCGGGCTGCAATCAGATAGCTCTTTTATGATCAAGGTTTTTAATAATAAAAAAGTTCCCGTCGAATATGTCCCTTAATTTTTCCGGAGATAAAACGGTAATGGAATATCCAGCTCGAAGTTTATCTTTAAACAAGATGAGCCACAAAATCATTAAAGTCACGTTCCATTATTGCACTTACATTAAGTTACACAGGGTGAAGTACCTGAAGCAGGCCACCTGAATATCTCGTTTGCGAGATATCCTCTATTGGTGAGAGGGAAAAATTTATCGTTGGTCACTAGTGAACTGCACGACAATCAACGTCTTAAATAAGCCAATTAGAATCATCTGATAGTTCAATTTGGAAAGCACACGATGAATGATGAAGGATCAAACTTTTCAGTTTACGAACGGATCTTGATTTGCGCTGTGTATCGACAAATCGATTTCCATGGCTGAAATAGGGGATGCAGATATAATCGTGATTCCCGTAATACAACGGTAGTTACGGGTTCAATTAAACGGGGCCATTCAATTTGGTAAGCGAGTCCTTTTCTTGCAGCAGGACGAAGGAGCCTGGGGTTCCAAGAGCCAAGTTAGACTCCGGCCGAGACTCGGCGACGCAGCCCACGTATTTCGCAGAGCCATTATGTCATTAGAATTCAACCCCAAGTGTGTTTCGCTATCGAAGAAAATAATTAATCGTCCCGCTACCCACAATGCCCTGAACCCGCCATCGATTCGACGAATTTATCGACTCTAACGTAAGTATCAATAGATTCATTGCCCCTTCGATTAATTCATCATATTTCATCGCTCCCTCAGCGAGAAAAATAATTATGATGATACTCAATCGTTATCGTGATAAGAAATGGAATTCGAATGTGGAGAAATTTTGGTTGGATAGTTTCTTGTACGGGAATTTTGCTGAAGTAATAATCCAAGGAATATTGAATTTGACATTAAGTGGTTCGTGTTCGAAAACATATTGATGAACAATTTTGGAAAAACATTAATGTGTTTACTTTGAATGGATAATGTAATAAGACAGCTAAACGAAGAATGATAAAGATTGATTATTTTTTACAAGAATTTTATTAAGGATTATGAGAATTTATAATGATTGAGAGAAACCTTTTGATTAGGATTAGATATAAATAATTTGTAGATTCTCGTACATCTTTAGAATAATTAATGTGTTGTATCGAATTAAAGTTTTCTTCTTTTTGTAATAAGTAATTAGGGCTAGATATTAATTCTTGTAACTGTAACTTGCGTAATAATTGTTTTCAAGTTATATTGGCTGTTATTAATTGTATCCCAGAAGTTCATCGATTTACCGGGAATTAGCGTTGTCTTTCCATTCGGTGGACGAAAATCTCCGTGGAATCGCGAAAGTTTCAGTTAAAGCTAGAAAAGTGCTTCATCGCTCGGAAAATTAATCCGATTCCGATGGCGAACGAAAGTTCAACAGTAGAATTCTTGTTTTCGTTGAAAACTCCTCATTTGGAATTTGCATTTGGCTCCAATGTCTGCCTTCATTTGTCGGCTACAAACTCGTGCATTTATTTAATTAATAACACTGGAAACAAATGAAGATAATTATATTAAAACCTTATTGGAGTTGTACAATCTTCTGCTTGTTAATGTTGCACGTAACAATTATAACATCTACAGTGATTAAGTGAAGAACAATAGACAAATAAATTAAAGGAATAATAAATAATACCAGCAGAATTAAAATGCATAACTAAAACTTTTTAATTAGAAAGTTACAGTTAATAATCGAAATTAGAATTGGAGCTTATAATATTTGACAAGCGAATACTTTAATTCAATGATTTCATAACTAATAACTCAATCTTTGTTTTCGAAATATTTGGGGGAAAGAACGTTTGGAGGACGAAAAAATTGCTAAATTGGCTGGAAGATTAATGAGAATCGGACATTACGATAACAGAGATACTTTTTATCTATGGTCCACTGGCCATTGATAGCTGATAATCAACTTCCGTCGCAGTTCTATTAAAATTACTGATAAAAAATGAAGCATCCCTTTTCATCAGTGAGGCAATTTAAACTTCCTCTATCGATTTTACATAATCATCGAATATGCTAATTCACAGTCACTACCTGTTGAATTATTAATAATCAGGATATACGCATTCCATTAAATCCGCGTTTCCTAACCACCACATATTTACATAAACATTATACATGATAAATTACGCGCCTTACGAAATCAGAATTTAATTTTATCAAGCTATTATCCCAGAAGTATGTTTTTATTCAAATTTGTTGCCAGGTTAATCATACAGAACTCAATAATCTCCTATGATATTATTATAAAGGCGATCAATTATAATTTATATTTATATCAATAAATTATCATTCGTCGGGTGGGATTAAATGGTTGTTGAAGATTATATAATATATATAATTATTTAAAAGGGTCGATAAACTATGATTTTTAACTGATAAAAAAATTGATTTTTGTGGATAATAATGGAAGGTTGTTATATATTACATAATATATAAAAATTATATATATAATAATATATAAAAATATGTATTCTTAATCTTTTGGATCATTCTAAAAATGTATAATTCGAAACTACCAGATTCCATTCTGTGAGTTCTAATCCAGTTAACTAAAACAGTGTTCATTAAAGGAGTTCTCATTACAAGCATTATATATTTTAATTCCTTTAAATACAGTATACATTACATATCACATATTGCATAATCACCAATAACCTTCTACCTCCAATATATTAATTAATAATATTTCTGATATAAAATATAATCACCAATAACCTTATATTCTTAATATAATAATCTGAGAATTAAACATAACTCTTAATAACCTTCAATTTGCACAGCAAAAAAATCCTTTTTCTTGGCCAAACCAAATTCCAGTTTTCCACCCCCTTTAAAAGGAGTCTTGCAAGCACCACTGACTTCCATTACAAGATCCATCGATTATTAGAGTACGCCTCCCGCGATGTTCCTCGCGTATATTCACGTTGTGATAAAACAATGGATCGGCGAAGTGGCGACTGAATGAACCCCGTGGAACAAGGAAGAGGGTTGGTTTCTCTTTCAAATATTCCCGTGTACGTGTGCAGATTTGCATTCGGGGATGCACGAAATGCTCAAACTCACACGTACACACCCGCGTACACGCACATATTGAACCGTAGGCATTTCTAGTCAATGTAAGACCTCGGAAGATACAAGGACTTGGAAGAGCACCCGAAGAAAGGACGACGCTGTCAATGCAAAAACCCGGTGAAAGTGTTCGCTCACACTTTCTCCGCGTCTCCACCCACCCCCCTTTTTTCATCTCCTTTGTACACCTCTTTTTCTCCTCGCAGTTTATCTTCTTTGTTACTATCTTGTTTTTTAGCCATTCTTCTCGGTGCGACATCCACCCTCCCAGTTTAGGGGTGGGTGCACGCGGGACGCGATGAAAGGAAAAGGGTGCTGAGCCGATAATTTCACTTGGAGGAATTTCCCACGTTTACATGCGGTTTTTTAAATGGATGGAGATCGGTCGGGGCTTTTGAGTCTATTTTTTAAAGTGATTCATCCCTGTCCTTTAAATTCGGAACACGTATAAAAAGTAATTAATTTCTTAAGCAATTCCTTTAAATTTGTGAGTTTTACTAAAACTTAATGCAAATGGTTTCAAATTTGAAATATCGGTCATATTAGTAGTACCGTGTGTATAATTGATATTGCTACTAATCAATTATTATTCCCATTTCTCATTGTCCCCTATCTTATTTCTCACCTATGCCAGAAACTCGATACAAAAAAATATCAATTTTCATACATCAAATACCAAAGCTACCGCGAACAAAATTGTCCTTTTAGATAATCAATTAATTCCTCCGTTATTATTAACCAGTACACATTTCCACTGTTTCTTTGTATTCCCTCGTTTCATTGATCCTCCATATCGATATCATTCTCATTGTCTCCCCAGGTATTTGTGTTTCCATTCTTTCCATCCTTTCTTTGTTTCCAGGGGTTGCTTCTCCTTTTTATTTGCCCGAACACCAGTATCTTCTGTCTGAGCTTTAGTGTTTCCTTTCCTCTTAACGACCCCTCCTCCTCCTCCTCCTCCCCTCCCTCCCCGCAATCCTCTTTCACTTCTTACAATCTTGATATTTTCTTTCGCATTGTTTTTCCTCCTCCGCCATTCCCTCTCCATTCTTGACCTTTGGCTTCTCAACTTCTTTCTTGTGGTTTATGTACATTTTGCTTCTTATCAATACCACTTTCCGTCTACCCTCCGATTTTATTCTGCAATATACAATCCAGACATTTCTCCTCCACGAAATGAACATAATAGAAACCCGCAGGGTATTTAGAACGGCATACGGATTTTATATCTGGTTTTAATTTCCGAACACACCAAGCGAATTGATATAAAAACTGTTGTTTTAAAATGGTAAATGGAAAATTTACGTCAGATTGATAAGGGATGTGAATGATTGTTCGTAGGTTAGCTAGACGTAATATGTTGCGTTGGTTTAATTGTAATATGTGCTAAGAAGAATAATTATGTAATAAATAAGTAAATAAGTCGAGTATGGGGTCTACTGAAAAATAATATTTCTACGAGTATACATAAAAGACAATATTTCTTGTGCAGAAATATTTGCCAGAAAATAAGGTACTAGTTCCAAAGGTCAAAGGCGTACGAAGAACGTGGATTTCACACGTTTCGCGAATTTGAACTATTCTGCATAACCTTTGACCCTTAAATTTGGCGGAACTTTGAAGGATTGTAAAAGGAGGTTCGTCTAAGAATGTTCTTCTTTCGTGAGACTGGCGAAAATGGTTCCCTGTGACCGAAGTAAAGGACGAAGTCAGGATGTTGATGTACCTTTTGACCGAGGTTCAGGAATTCACCTCATTTCCCTGGTTCTTCTCTCTTTTTCTTGTTCCCTTTTACACCAACTATCCATCGATCTTGCGAGTCACCTCTCTTTGCCGTGAGGAAAGCTAAAGGCGAAGAAATTGCGCCTTCTGATCAGTTGGGGAGATCTCGGTGCTTTACAAACGAAAGCTTTTTTAGGTGTCTTCTTTTCTATGTCGTTAGTGCCAATTGGAAATTTCGAACGTACCGCTTCGAAGAAAACCTTTCACCTTTTTGATCGCAGATAGAAGAATCTTTAATACTCTTGAATAATATTGTGGATAATCACTGGTAAATTGACTTAATATAATTTATTTTTTATATGAATTTAATAAGAATTACTATAAAAGAATGACACAGTAAATTTGATTTTTAATATACAGACGAGAGATAACTGTAGCTATTCAATGATTAAAGCGATCACATATATATTTTTTAACTTCCATTATCCTCGAAATATGATCGAAATAGTATTATTTCAAGCATAAAGGTCAATCGATTCTAAAGAAGCAAAAAATTGTCGCTCATAAAACTTGCACTTAAACTCCTGCTTCTTTTGGTCTTTCATTAGCTATTTTTCACTACACTGTAGAAGGTCCCTGTAGTTAAAGCTCCTGGAAACAGAATTGAAAGTTCACAGTTCAACATTAGATCGTATAAGTTTATACGGCAATAAAATATTGATTTTACTCTTCACGACGTAGGTTGTTAAATAGAATATGTAATGCTGTTACGTTTCGCGAACGTCTTCGATGATATTGCAGAAACAAAACCAACGCAACCATCGTGATCGGTAATCGTGAATATAAATTTGCAATTTCGACATCATTCTCGCCCCACTTTTTACGATGATATCATTTAAACAGGACACGTAGATGACTTCTAAATGTATTCTATGTATATCGAAAGACTTCATACGCGGATCTCGTAAGAAGGTGAACGATGTCGATCATATCCCGGCGAAATAAGGAAATATAAAAGGCAAATAAAAAGAAAATACAATACCCCATTCTTTTCTATGGGAAATATTTCTCTGCGATATCAAGGCTGAATGTTTTTCCCTTTCGAAACGATCCCCTAGTTTAGGGTATGCCATGCGTACCGGAAATTTGTTGTCAAATATTTCCAGGGAATTTGTTCGTCTCGTTAGTTTGAAAACTGATCGTTTAACAACTCGTTGAATAGTTGTCTTTGTGTTTATTCATAGTTCCTAGTTTTTCGCCAATCCTCTCTCCCTCGTGTTCACTACGAGTTTTTCCCAAGAGTGCTATTCATTAATCACGCCCCCCCCCTCCCCCCTCTTCTGGAACCGGTGCTCAGTTTCCCCGTTAAAAGCATTTACCCGATAATTCCATTCGCCCGGCATTCTATTATACGTCCAGTGCTTTCTACGAATAAAATCTGATAACAGCGGAGGAAAACAGTAACATTTCTTAAGTAGATAAGGAACTACCAGTAGGGTCTGGAAAGGAGGCACTCATGACGTAAGCTTTACGTGGCAGTTTCCGTGTCAGATATTCCACGTGGAATAGGTCATCTAATTATACCGCGATATTTGTTTCTGCGTAAAAAAGTACGGGTGATCAGAAAAATTCCGTAGGAAAACGAAAATGGAAAGAATTCTCTGCCAAAATACGTTTGCCGGTGAATGTGTTAAAGAAAGAAAATGAGACGAGGAAGAATGGCGCAGTTCAACGGTATTTCGAAAAGTTCCGGGTTCGATAAAAAGTCCGTACATGTAGGAAGAAACACTTCTCGGAAGAAAAGCTATTTCGCCTTAGCCAATCGGTTGGATCTAGTTGGATGGAGGTCGTCAAGGCATAACGCAATTTTTCAACTAAATCAGGGTACAGTGTCTTTCGGAGGAGTAAGGAAGAGCGTCAGGGAACAAACAACTTTTCGTACCCGAGAAGGTTCGTTGTTGCATAGCTGGAAGATCAAAAGCGAGGTTGCACGACAGGAATAAACGCACTTCTCAAGTTCCTCGTCTTCTTTGGTTGTCAGTGAGAAATGTGTATCATGTATGCATCAATGTTGCGTGCTTTCCTTGCGCCCGGCATCCATGGTATTTTACGACTGGCATAAACGCATTCCTACGTGCCTATGTTATTCCCCGACATCCTCGCTAACGTCATTTTCACCTCGTATGGAACAATTTCACGTCGAGAATCACCCATTCCGGAGTTTATGGTTACGATTACGTGACTTGTATGGACAATTAAATGAATCTAAAGGAGATACGTGGAAGAACTTCGGTGTTTTAGAACGGTTTTCATGGGATGTGTAGAAATATGTTTCAGGATGGTTTTCGGACTGTTTATGCCGGGGAGGAAATTTATTATCGTATGTATTACTTGGCTCAGCAAGGTATTCTTTCTTAATTATATTATTTAGTGAAGTAGTTACAGTAGTTATTTTAATAATATTATTATTGTTATTATTATGTCGTTATTATCACTAGCGGTATTAAAGCTTTTTTTATTCGTTTACACTAAATAAATAAATATTATGGCATTTACAGGGTAGATGTGCAGCTGGGTCCCTAAGACTGTTATTTTATCTTGTTGGTATTTATTATTATATGATTAATATTGAGCAAATAATCTGTAATTAATTATAGAATTTCTGGAAACTCGAGGATGTTGGTTATAAATATTAGTTTCCTACAATTATCCTAAACGTGTTATAATATTTATATCATGAGGTTCAAAAACAAATGTCATAAATATATATGTACATCCATAGTTTCTTTAACCAACAAATGTTCAGCGTCAAAGAAAACAGTGCTATAAACCTTCAAATATGAAACGATCTTAAAACCGTAAGAGTGTTTACTGCACGTAATTCCGTTGGGTGTTAATATAACTGGATTAATGCAAACCGACATATTTGCCGAAATGAATAATCCGATTCCTCGTCATATGGCCGGAAATGTCTAACTAATACGAAGGGGGGAGGTAAATCACTTACACGTTCTGAAAGTCTGTGAAATTGCGTGGGAAAGGACGAGTAATAGAATTATGAAATAATAGGGTGACACGCTATGGTGGGTCAAAAACTGAGCAAGGAATTCACATGAATTTAATCACTCACGTATTTCTGGCGACAAATGTCGGAATTCTTTCATAAATATTAAGTTTCGTTGACTAATCAAATCTGTCTTTTATATTTCAATAAAAATTTAGGTTTCCTATAAATTGTTAATTATCATTGTTGGTATTTATAAGTCTTATACCTGTATACACATAATAGAAAATCCGATATTCGTGTCCCGTTCCAGTAACTCGTGTGTCATATTTTCTCTTCAATTTACCCATAAAAATGTCAATTTGTGTCTCATACATATAATATGCATAATAATATTATTGGAAGTTGATTATTGCTTTATGCATACGTGATTCTTTTCCGAAGAATTTGCCAAACTTTTACATGGATGTTAATGTAGGTTCGAGCAACAAGTGTTTTTTAAAAATTACTAGTAAAATCGCCGTGTTGAGTGGTCGATCGTTATCTAGAAAATTAATCAACCGTCTAGGTTTGCGGAAGAGCTCGCTAAGCGATAACCCTACAAGGTAATGAGCCGAAACTTCGTTAGCCTTAAAGTGCGAACGCTGAGATTCTCGGTATCAGCTCGAAAGTCTTCTTTACATATTTATTGAGATATTATGATATATATGTACATATACATAAATATGTGTGTGAATTTTAATTCTTTAGATGAATTAATAAAATTAAATTAATATCCTGGTTCATAAGAATCAAAATAGTGGCACTAATTAATATATAATAATATTTTGAAGAATGCCTTTTAACAGGAGCATTTTTTATTCAATCAAATTCTTTAATAAAACCGAATTGAAATTCTGATTAATAAGAATGAAAATAGCGCCACTAATTAACGTATACATATAAGGTAACCGCATACTTGACATTTTCTTTGAATTTTCGATGTAACACCATCTGTAATTACAAAGCTGACCATCAAAGATGGAGACAATCGTTGAAAGGTACACACTCGAAATGAAAAAAAAACTTTGTTAGGTATTACTTCAAAGGGATATCAGCTCGTTCCTTCCACATTGTGATTTTATGCTCCTTCAGTGAAGGGGTTAATCACACACTTAAGGATTAATATACGCTCACCATATCGATAACATGTGCACACGTACGTTATGTACATCGGCACGTACATGGAATAGGTATACTTATGCTTCCTATATACTCGTATTATTACACTCCACTTTGACGGAATTTTGAAGTTCTGGGATTTAAGGATACGCTATAACGTTAATGGGACCTTATGAAAATTCCCTTGCGATATTAATTACACGAGAGTTCTGATAAAAATATTTATCGTTATTTAGATATAAAATTAGTAACTATGCATTTCTTAATTGCATCTGGATTTCGAAAATTAATTGTGCTACTGTTATAGTAATATTTTAAAGTAAAGAGTTTAGGAAGACTTGATAATTAAATACCATTATAATTCTATAAATATCTCAATATGAATGTCTTTCTATTATAGTACCAATATCATATTTATATTGTATCGGAATAAGATTTATTACTGTAATTATTCTTTGCTATCATTATAGTACAACAAGACTAATACTATTATAGATGACAATATTATTAATTACGGCGACATGAAATTATTTATGATTCCTCGAGCACTACACAACAATATTTATTCATGAAAACAGACAAAAGTGGACAATCACAGCACGTCGTAAATCAAGTTTATCCGTTCAAATGCAAGCTTGTAGTTGTGCACGGAATGAGCGAATACATAAATTCTGTGTGAACCATTAAAAAAAGTGCGTGTATTCGGATGTAAAAGTGGCCCATAGATATAACCCATATATTTAAACTCAGAAGCAGAAAGAGTTATATATATCTTCGCATACAAGTATAAAATACAGGAATGTACATTCCTACGTACATCTCACATGGTTCTGCATATTTTTCGCGTCCGCTGGAACATTCGCACGTAATATAACTCTCCCTATAAAGAAATAGAATTCACATAGTTGGACTTGGAAGTTTCTTCGCGTATTATTGGACGTTCATAACTTTTACTCCTCAAAAATTAGTACTAAAACTATATCACGAATTATTTTCGTAAGTAATATTTATTAACTTACTAATTCATTAATCTATTAACTAATATTTATCAAATAAACTCCCCCAGGGGCCCACAAATCGTAACAAAGAAGTGGGTACGGGCTTAGCGAACCCGGGGTACCCGAGCTCTAACACGTTGAACGCCGCGCTGAAGTCCGTGTTATACGATACCTCGCGATGTACGTCTGTTTAAACAAGTTATAAAAAGTCCCAACGTAACAGTATACTATTCAGTAAATTTATATATACATTCAAAACAGCAATGTCATTTCCTTGTACATTTGCCTTTAACAGTAACACAACCCGAAAAAACGGCAGACAACATTCGTGAATTTTCCAAACACGGACTTTTAAAACTGGCAGGATTTATCTTTTGTCAGATTACACAATGACATGGATAGTTTGTACATTCATGCTATGCGTGTTTCATTTGGATATGATGACTGTGAAAATGGTAGCGGTTGGTTAACAGAGTTTTATTGGAGGTGTTCAAGCATGTATAATTTCAAAAAGCATTGAAAATCGTGGAGTTTGCTGGTACAGATAGACTCGTTGATCATATGGCTGGTTGATAGAGGTCCTGTTTCTATGGCTGACAATCAGAAACAGTTGGTAAACGTACACGTATACGGACATGAAGTCATCCACGAGCCATTACATTGGTGTAACAATCTGATAAATGGAAGTGGAGCTTGCATCATCGAAAATCGTCAGTGGAGCCATGCGCGTAAACCGAACCACGTATAAATCCACATCGTGAGGATTCGCAGAAACCTTCCTGCGTGTGCGTGTTCGCACCTAAATCATCCCACACGCATTTGGCAAATGCATACAAATAGGCCGGCGGATTAACTGATACATTCATATGAATTTACTATGCGTCTGCAGCTAAGATCAAATGCTACAAAGCACAAGATTAATGCATTATTTATAAAATAGATTTGCTATTTATTAACACGTTGACTGCCGGGTCGAAATCAGTGTAATGGAATACTAGATACGCATTTGTAGCACGTATATAATATTTGAAAACAAAACTGTTTAATAAATCAATTTTAGAAATATTAGCGATAGATTTGATTCGCGTTTTAGTAATATTTGCATTGAAAGAATTAGTATGTAGTGGTTATTAAATCATCACGTACAAGAACATTTCGTAAATATATGCAAATTGGCCGGCGAGTAAAACAATCGAATATTTTATGAACATATATTATTTGATATAAAAATACAAGTCAAGTACTCTTAGCAATTCAATTTCTCTAAGTTCCGCAAAAGGTGGTTCAGCTGTTCCTAACGGCAAGTAAAAACCGACATAGTCAGTGGACAACAAAAGTTGATTGTCCATAAAAAATGTAACGAGTAATAACTTAAAGGTTGAACATGATTCGTCGTAGACGCGTTTATGAGAAACTTGGGGTGAGTTACTGGAGTGTACGGGGTCCACAAGACGCGAGCACTCGGGGTGCTTTACGCGAATCGTGAACTCAGCAAACACTTACGCGTGTGCCGTACTAGTCGAGAATATCCTGCACGAAACGGAAGTGCAGTAGACGGCCGAGTAAGTAAACATGCGAGCATACGAGAGACTCATATCTGATATGCAAAATATGTGCGAGTTCTCTTTTGTAAACGAGATAGGAATTTCGCAAACGTATGCGCAACCGACGCACGGAAACTTAGCGGTTGTTTTATTGAGCCACCTTCTATTAGGTTTGTCGGTGCTTATATTGTTAGATGACTTGTTTATGTTGGATGTTAACGCTGACTTTGACTTGGACGTAAAAACTCCAAAGTTGCCAGTTTTGCTACTAACTGGTCCAAATCGATAGTGGATGATATATAAACATATTCTAGGACGATTTTGGGTTGAAAGAAGTGGTTTAAAAATTTGTCCGGGCGAAAAATGGGTCGACCCAGAATCGCAAAAATGTAAAGGGGTATACCTTCGAAAATCGTCAAAAATTCAAAGTCGCCAAAATCAATTCTAAATGGCCCAAATCGATGGTGGATGATGTATAAACATATTCTAGGACGATTTTGGGTTGAAAGAAGTGGTTTAAAAATTTGTCCGGGCGAAAAATGGGTTGACCCAGAATCGCAAAAATGTGAAGTATACCTTCAAAAATCGCCAAAAATTCAAAGTCGCCAAAATCACTTCTAAATGGCCCAAATCGATGGTATATGATGTATAAACATATTCTAGGACGATTTTGGGTCGAAAGAAGTGGTTTAAAAATTTGTCCGGGCGAAAAATGGGTCGACCCAGAATCGCAAAAATCTGAAGGGGTATACCTTCAAAAATCGCCAAAAATTCAAAGTCGCCAAAATCACTTCTAAATGGCCCAAATCGATGGTATATGATGTATAAACATATTCTAGGACGATTTTGGGTCGAAAGAAGTGGTTTAAAAATTTGTCCGGGCGAAAAATGGGTCGACCCAGAATCGCAAAAATCTGAAGGGGTATACCTTCAAAAATCGCCAAAAATTCAAAGTCGCCAAAATCACTTCTAAATGGCCCAAATCGATGGTATATGATGTATAAACATATTCTAGGACGATTTTGGGTCGAAAGAAGTGGTTTAAAAATTTGTCCGGGCGAAAAATGGGTCGACCCAGAATCGCAAAAATCTGAAGGGGTATACCTTCAAAAATCGCCAAAAATTCAAAGTCGCCAAAATCACTTCTAAATGGCCCAAATCGATGGTAGATGATGTATAAACATGTTCTAGGACGATTTTGGGTCGAAAGAAGTGGTTTAAAAATTTTTCCGGGCGAAAAATGGGTCGACCCAGAATCGCAAAAATCTGAAGGGGTATACCTTCAAAAATCGCCAAAAATTCAAAGTCGCCAAAATCACTTCTAAATGGCCCAAATCGATGGTAGATGATGTATAAACATGTTCTAGGAAGATTTTAGGTCGGAAGAAGCGGTTTAAAAATTGTTGTGGCCAAAAAATAGGTCGATACAAAATCGCAAAAATGTGAAGGGGTATACCTTCAAAAATCGCAAAAAATTAAAAGTCGCCAAAATCAATTCTAAATGGCCCAAATCGATGGTGGATGATGTATAAACATGTTCTAGGACGATTTTGGGTCGAAAAAAGCGGTTTAAAAATTTGTATTGGTCAAAAACTGGGTCGACCCAAAATCGCAAAAATCTGAAGGGGTATACCTTCAAAAATCGCCAAAAATTCAAAGTCGCCAAAATCACTTCTAAATGGCCCAAATCGATGGTAGATTATGTATAAACATGTTCTAGGACGATTTTGGGTCGAAAGAAGTGGTTTAAAAATTTTTCCGGGCGAAAAATGGGTCGACCCAGAATCGCAAAAATCTGAAGGGGTATACCTTCAAAAATCGCCAAAAATTCAAAGTCGCCAAAATCACTTCTAAATGGCCCAAATCGATGGTAGATGATGTATAAACATGTTCTAGGAAGATTTTAGGTCGGAAGAAGCGGTTTAAAAATTGTTGTGGCCAAAAAATAGGTCGATACAAAATCGCAAAAATGTGAAGGGGTATACCTTCAAAAATCGCAAAAAATTAAAAGTCGCCAAAATCAATTCTAAATGGCCCAAATCGATGGTGGATGATGTATAAACATGTTCTAGGACGATTTTGGGTCGAAAAAAGCGGTTTAAAAATTTGTATTGGTCAAAAACTGGGTCGACCCAAAATCGCAAAAATGAGAAGGGGTATACCTTCAGAAGTCATCCAAATTTTTGTAAATCTACCTTCTTTTACATCCTTTTTCAAAATTCATTTAATTCAACTTGTTACAGTATCCAACTTTAAACGAGTAAAATTAATCCCTTCCCCTAAGACTATTTACGTTTTTATTATGAAACGATGGAAGGAGGCTGCTGAAATTGAATTACAAAGTTATTAAATCACCGAAGTAGTTTCTGCAACTTGATTAGAACATCGCCGGAAGTTCCACTGTTTAGTATTCTTGCGGAACATTAACCAGGTTGTCAGTCATACTCCAATTAACGTTCAAACCAGGCCAAATGAATTGAAACTTATTAGCTTTGGGATCTACGAAATATGAAAGCCACCGGTGTACATCATTATTCGCGCACATCTGCGAAATAATACCCAGTTGAATGCGTTGTATGCCGGTATAATTATAGGTTTGTAGTACGTAAAGCCGACAAACGATGTGCATGTCGGTTGCACTAACTTATAATTGTGCAGTCGAAGTATCAATAAACGTTCTTATGAGTTTAGACAGGCACAGTTAAAGTACCGTTAACTTTATGTGCTTACGAGTTAGCTGCCGCTATGTACTCGTCTATGTATCTCCGCATGTATTGATGATGGACCAATTTGCTAACTTGCTTCTACGCGAAAACGAGAATCGCAAGTTTTCGGTAAAGCGATAGTTACCCAGTTCTTCGTGTTAGGCTTCCAAAGAATTTTTATTCAAAAATATCATATGTCTACTCATATAATTAATTTCAAAACGAAATATAATTTCTGTAATTTAAAAGAATTAAGATTTTACTTGTAACTCAACAACAGTTCGGTCAGCTTATCATAATTATAATTATTTATTTGGTGTTTTGGTTGACCTGATATATTTTTCATGTGATACAAATTTTGATTTTTAATGTTTCGTCAATAAAAAGCTATATATTAAATATTCGTATGAATGACAGAAACTACAAATCTTGGGATGCAACATAATGTAGGAGGTTCAGATTAAAACCATTGTAGAGAGATTAAAAGCAAGGACACAATACTTGGGATATAGATTGAAGATGGTGTGCACTAAAATCTTCACCACTTACTTAACACAAGATCTCAAAGTATAAAACACGTTGAAACGACTCTCTGATAGACACATAAAAAGTATGAACTCCACATGCTTATATTGTATTTAACAGTAGAACTACAGAGTGTATACTTAGAAATTTTAATATCGTAGTTTTAAATTTATTTATATAATATGTATGCATAAATTACGGTTGGTGAATATAAATTAAATACTAGATTTAATCGATTTGAATGTATCTGATATTTATACTACATTAATATAATTGAATAGTTTAATCAAAATGGACCCGTCATTTTATCCGCTTCAATAATTCGAGTTAACTTTGCATCAAAAGTTCACTGATTATACGGATAAGAGGTTAAGATTGCGTCTCCAAAGTTTATTAATTTACAATATGCACGAAACACTTTCTGGTTTAGAATTATTTATGTGAATTCCTGTAATATGATTAATTGTACGAATACTAGAAAGTTATAGCAACTTAAGTATTTTATTTAGCAAGAGTTTGTATTCCGTAACACTTGTAGATCGCGAATCCAGGAAACGCGTGCATGTGGAGGTACCTGTGCGAAATTACATTTGCAAAATACGAAACAAGGAGGAAAATTAGGGTGACACGTATGGCCTCAAAATAGCGAGCTTTTAATGGCTGCTGAGATCCCAACGCCATAAAGGCATTCAAACTTACACTACAAGATGCAAAGTACGGAAAGCCACGAGATCAGCATGCGTAAGGGTTGTTGCACGATCGCCTGCTTACAGCCACGGATTCGCAATGCAGATTTACCCGAAATTTCACCCCTTGAAACCTACCCTTTTATAAGTGAATGAACATCATTTTCCGCAGTTTAATCCATTCACTCCGAATGGTACACATATGTACAACTAATATTTCAATATACCTGAAATTTATCAGTATATATTTGTATATGTGTACCAACCGGTTTATATATTAATTTGTTATCTGTAACATATTTGTATGGAACATAATTACGTAGATATCATTTATTATCTCCATAAAATTACACAGTTTTCGATTTACAAGAATTTACATACCATTGTTATAAAGGTAATATTCATTAACTAACATTTTCAGGTAAAAATCAGGACTTTTCTAGTAGATGGATGACAAAAAGTTACAGCGTAAATTCGAAAGAAGAGTTTTTGAAGAAAATGTAATTAATGAATTTTACCTCTTTAACAACGATATATAATGTAACTCGATACTTGGTGAAACTGATTTGATAGACTTGTGAAGAAAGTAGTTACAGAACTGTGGTTCTATTACACATATGGTGAAGATCTTAGAACCAGGACAGTGTGATATACACACATCCTGATAACAGAGCTAAGAAGGATATATGCGTGTACTCGTTGCATAAGCTTCCTAGTCACTTTAGACGGGTTATAAATTCAAACGGAGCTTAACCAACTTAGCACCCACTACTTTCCCTAATATCGGCACCATAATTGATCAATTACTAACTTCTATCAACTTCTTGAATTTTACAAACAATATTACATGCATGTAACGGATAATACAAAAATCATGCTTCGTTCATTGTCCCAGCAACCACATATTTCGCATGCGTTTATAAGATGTTACATATTCATAATAGTTAACTGTGGATTAATCTCGCAAATAATTGGATGGCGAGGATTTATTGATTTACAAGCAGTAGGAACATCCACGAAAATGATGTGTACGTCAAAACGTTAATGATATAAAATTACGCAAAAAAATTATTCCAATGGTACATCAACTTAAAGTAATGTTGGAACTCTGCACTTTTTCCTATCTCGACTTACACGCTGACCTTTGGCCCCATCAAATGTAAAGTGCACCCTCTTCAGCGTTTTGGAGCGGCACACATTTTATGTTTCAGAATCTCCGCAAAAAATAATATATCCCGAGTTATCTCTGCTTGCAATGATTCCGAAACCGACACTTTTGCAGCAAATTCAAACAATTCATTAAGAACTGTTACAAAGAACATTATACTCGAAACACAATCTGGGGTACAACTATCTTCAATACTCGACAACTATATAACAAGAAATCATCTTACAATATTTCCAATTGAGCACGAATTAAAAGATCAAAAGAAAACGACGATTACAATATTTTTATTTATTTTTATGCGAACAATCAAAACCACATGATTCGAATGGTACACACCTGTACCACTAAGTATTCCAATACACCTGGCAGTTATCGGTACATATGTATACCACCAGATTTAGAAACTAATTTCTTATCTAAAACATATTACTTGTATTCAGAGACAAAAGGGTTAAGTCTGAAGATCTATTACATTTATTGTAGGATTGCTTTCATAAGGGTATGTATGCACGATCTTGTTGCATCGCCTTAATTGCAGTGACGGAGGCAAGTTGAGGATTGAGGTAGCGTTTAAAGTGGCAGACATAAATCGTGTTGTAGAGTGCCGGTTTCGAAGTCATCTGAGCTTAGACTGATACGCGTGATTCCATCAAAGGTGGGATATGCGTCTACCTTAGATATCCGAGATTCGATAGTTCTACGTCTACGTCTATGCATAGATATTCAGAAACCGTATTGAAGTATACACGTTTGTAACTCGTAGTAGGATCTACGGTGTGAGTAGCATGCAGACGAGATCCCATATGTATCTACACGCGAATATAACCCATGGCAGGGAGTTACGCGCGAACCTACGTACGGACGGACTTCGGATCGATCCCTGGCCGTGGAAGAGGAGAGAGACGAAGAGTGTTAGAGGGTAGAGGGTAGGCGATACCATGAACGGGGTAGAGGGTGGATTTTCACATGGAGGAAAGGAAACCCTTTGAATAGAAGAAGGACGGAGATCGTAGATTCTGTTGCGCCGTCGCGGCGCAGGACCGACGACGACGTCAGGACCAGCAGAGCAACCCTGGTGGGGAGATGAATTTTCTGTCTCCTTTCAACCCTACCTCTCCCCTCTCCTCGCAGTCTCACCCCCGTCCAGTGTTCACTTCATCCTTGTTTCATGAACTATTCCTCTGTTCTATTACTTCGTTCTTTCTTCCTTTCTCTCAGCTATTATAGTACGGCCGGTCTTATTCTACTTGCTCCTTGCGTCCTCCCCCCCCCGCGTTCCTTTGGTATTTCATTCTTCTTCTTTCCTCGTGTTCTGATATCTAGATATCATTTATTCTCTCTCTGTCTCGATGTTCTTATGTCTTTGTCATATACACCCCATTGTAGTCTACCCCCTTCGCTGGTGTCTAGTATCTTCGTCCCACTTTTAGGACTTCGGTTCCTTGTTCTAGTTTGATTCTCCATCTGCGTTATCGTAGTTCACCTCTCTTCGTCACCCTCCTCTCATCTTCAACCAGAGTTTCCATCTCTGTTCTGGGGGTAGTTTCCTCTCCTTGTTCGTTTCTCCCTCTGCCAATTCCTCGCTCGCTCCTGGCAGCCCTGCAAAAACAAGCATACGGCGAACCCCAGTAGCACCCTGGTACACAGACCAGACCAGAACGTCACGCGGTTTCATCCAGGTGCCAGGAGTAACGTGCTTCTCTTCTCTTCGTCCTCAGCGTCACGACGTCACAGACGGACGTCCGTCGCGTCACGTGCTACGTCACGACCTGACCTCCGACCTAATCTCCGTGGATTCAACACCGCGGAAATCATTCGTTCCCATCAACCGATCATTTTCGACATAGTGAATATCGAGTTAGATCTTCGTTTATCGATATTACCGTTGATCCTCCTAATCGGGGGGTGTTCCAATTAAAATGATTTCAGAATACTCAATCGCAGAGTGTCGCTTCGTGAAATTTGACTGACATTTAAAAATGGAGATTCATGAAGGTTTTTTCGAGATACTATGAAAATGTTACTTGTGGATCTTTCTTGTAAATGGCCGGTTGCAGGAACATGTGTGGATCGTTGCAGCGTGTGTGATCAAGTGAACGTAGACCTGTGTCAGTGCATTTTTTATGGAGTATTGGCAACGATAGGATTATCTTTTTGTTGAATTTATTTCGAAGTGTCGGGGATTAAGAACTGATACCAGGTGATTGGTGCATTACTTACATGTGCTTTATGGATAACTATTACGCAATAAGTAAAGGATTTTTAAGGGATGAAAATGACTCGTAATTCTTTCAGAGAATACTAAACTTTATTTAACAAAATTCGAATTTTATCAGGATCAAAGGTGGCATATAAAACTTGGTAATCCCGTGTCCTTGAACACAGATTTCTAGAAATATAAAATAATAGTGCTTCGGTTGCGACTTATCAAATATCATATCGTAAACCACATTTAACACCAGTCCCATAAAAAGTTCAACATCACTCATTCCAATAATCTCCTCCTCTTACCACAATTATTCAATAACAGAATAATTCCAAACGCTAAGCTCCTCATTAATAAAAATTGACCAATGTAGTTACAAATACCTAAGTGGCTGAAATAATTCATCCAGTTCCAACATCCCCGAAATAGTTATAAAGTGCACAAATACATGCACTCATCATTAATAATATTAATAAAAACTACTTATCCTCGTGACATATGTTGTAATCGTTTCGTATTTTCGATTCCTCGTTTTCGAAAATTCACCGGAAAATTTAAACAGTCGTGCGATCGTCGTTGCGACGTGACGGCGTTCTTCAGTCAGTCGATAAACGTCGCGGCGTGCGGATCTCATCGCGAGCCTGCAGAAGGCAGATATTAAAGTGTCTTCTGCGGTACACGTGTTCTTAACCTTGTGACTCGTGGACGGAATAGTGTTAATAAGGGACTAGAGATTTCTCGTCACGTTTTCAGAAGTGAATCAAAGCGAAACGTGTTTCGGACAACAGAAATTACCGGGAACACGAGGTCCGGATGAAGTGACCGGCTGCATGCACGCGGATTTACGCTCCGAGATCAACCAGGAGGGGTGGATTCGCACCACTGAATGGTAAGTCGATGTTTAATGAACCCTTTGACAAACCACCGGCCGTATAAACGGACGACTAATATCCGTTTCCGTTATAATTGGACTTCTATACTGCATAAAAGCCACGATCCATCGAGAATAGTAATTGAATCTGCGTCTTTAAAAACTGGAATTATTGAGCTCTTTAAAAACGGTCCAATTGGTTATCGATCTATCTGTTATTCCAGTAATAGAATTATTTTTATCGAAGATTCATATTGTTCAACTTTATGCGCCACTTTATACATGAGATTTTCGGGAGGTAGAGTATGTTATTTAGTGTAAATTCAATTCTTAATTATAATAAACAATTTTAAGGGAATAAACGATTGCGAATATAATTCTTGAGAGTGCTGTTTAAGTATAGAATTTACGATTGGTTTAACTATCTGACGATAAACATTATCGTTCCAAGCATCATAAACCCGCAATGAAGATCACCGCCTTCGTATTTATATTTTTGTGCTTCTTTCTATTTTGGAGTAACTGCTGTGTCTATGTGGCGAAGCCACATAATGTAATCATATTATGCTATCGATAGATATAATATTACTTGATACTTTTATATGAATTTATTACAATTATTACAAGAATTAAATGAAAGTAAACATATATAGTTTAATATTCGATTAGATTTGTTTCCTCATAGTAATATGAATTAAATAAGTGCATTCCATTTTGTAACATAATTTAATCAATGAAAATTATTATTCTATCAGAGATAATCCCTAAAATTCACATCCGTAGTCACTGTAATATCATTATTGCAATATTAATTCAATAAGCATATTCCGCTTTATAATATAATTTAATTCAACTTCTTATCACTTATCAATGAAAATTATTATCTCACGATATCCGATAAGAGTCACGTCCATAATCGCTGTAATATCATTATTGCAATATTAATTCACTAAGCGCATTTAATTTTATAATATAGTTCGTTATCAGCTTCTTATCACTAATCAATGAGAATTATTATCATCTAATATTCACTAAAATTCACACCGCGAATATTTAACGATAATAGCACAGCGTGTTTTTGTTATCGCAGTTTAGTCCGTAGAATGATTCGGTCACGGTGATAATTTACAACTTAATTAACGTGCAATGGCCGTGTAATTAGACATGGCTGCTTGACTATGTGTGTTGTCCGAGTTGTGAATGCGAATTCTGTTGTAATTATAGATAGTGCTTTTATTTAATTACGAAAATGGATAGGGTTCATAATTACTGTTATCAGCGGAAAGTGATTGCAATGACGATCAAGATTATTTTTATATTCAACGCAGTGTGACACTTTTAGGTCGTGCTCTATTTATATTATTACATCTACCTCTTATTTACTATAATTATGAAATGAAATGTTGCACAAATATGATTTATTAAGTTTAGGATGAAACCAAATTTAATGGCATTGTTTTCTCAGAAATGTTTAGATCTGCATTACAAATAATAATTTCATTTTTGCAATTATTATAATATCCATTTTAAAGTTATTTATATATTCAACGTGATGCAACATTTTTATGGCGCACACTATATTATTATATTATATATATTCGCTATAACTATTTTTATCTAGCATTTTGATTACTTATTCATGTTGACATATTTTTAGTTTGATGCCATTCTTTAGAGTCACAAGAGCTTCTTTCCTTTGTTCCTAAAATGAAAATGGAGTACTCAGTCTTGTTTACCAGCCGTGATCTATTTTACCGTAAGCCTACGCCTTTTCCAATATCGCGAATGCTTTTCCTAGTCTGTCTTCAATTTTCTACTCCATTTCCAATACCCTCCTCTAGGTTTCCCTGGCAAGTCTGTTCTTTTTATGGCTGATCGGAGCAAAAACTCCTTGGTAATCCTTTGATAAAGAAAACGAGTGCGTTTTTGATATCCCGATAATTTTATGTCTTAAATTATATAAACTCTCAGGAACATCGAAATACAGTTGACTCCTTCTTATCCGGTCTCGCCTTAATCGGCCACGCTTTAACCCGTTTTCGCTTTAACCGGGGTTAAACCTAGGATTAATACACAAAAAGCTTATAAACATTTAGAAAGATTTTCTATTATGAGAAATAAGGAAACGGCTTTTATGTGATAAATAGATAAGTCTTCTTTTTTCTTTTTTTGGATCCGCTACTTTTCTATCATTTCGAGTGCGTTCGGTCATCAATGCGTGGACAATGATTTAGCTCTATACTTGCTACGATTATTAATTTTATATTTTCATGGATGAGTGATAATATTGATATACATTGATTTTCGGATATCACTGGTTAAATGTGGGAAATGTCCGAAGAGCGTATTCGCAAGAATTTTCTTAGTTAACAGAAGTTCTCCGGCGGCATTCAAATAAATTGATCTCATCGTCCGATTGGAAAAAGTATCCAACGAAGTTAGTTCATTTGAGCGCATAAATTCTGAATACAGAGTTCACCAACTCAATTTCCGCAGCTGATTATCGATTGCATGTACTTCCTTAGGCTTTCCACGCAAACATTATGTCCTATTGTTTGCGAAGTTCTTTAAGTTGAATATCGATGGGATACTTGGAACAATCTCGTTAAATCTCCTTACGTAATTCTCTTCGTACCAAGTTGTAACACCTAACATTAAATCTCTGCAACCGAACTTTTTTCGCGACTAAACGAAAATCTTTTAATGAAATAGAAGTTAATGATTAGCGAAAGTAATAGCGGATTATTATTTTTTAAAAATTACACAGTTTTGTTAGAAAGTTGTGTTTGAATTAAGAACACTCGTAAATATTTGTCTCCTACTGACGTAATACAATGTTACGTAAATGTAATTTATTGAGTATTCTACAATAGCATAAAATTCAATTTCATCTTATTACTAATTATCCCTTAAACTATACTCTTCATAAATAATTAAAAATCCACGAATATTCTTGATGAAACACCCAATATTTATCAACGAAACTAGCATAAAATCCAATTTCGTTTTATGACCAATAAGCGTTTAAATTATTCTCACCTCGAACATTTAAATGTCCCCGAATATTGTTTATGAAAGACCCATATATATATCACCAAGAATCACCACAATGGAATAAAATCCACGCAATAAACCATAACAAAGCTTGATCACCCCAGAGAACAACTTGCATCAGGACATTTATATAAAGAAAATAATTGATGCATCAAAACTGGGTAACACGAAACAATGGATAAAAGCGCGTTAGTATAATTTCACAGTGTGACGTGAGATATAAAACAATTATTTCCGTGCTCTATATCCGGTAACATCGATTGTTCATTCGACAGTAGAAATATTCCAATTACTACGAGTTACTATTTCCACTTGTATTTTATTTGTACATATACTACCCTTATAAATATAGGGGTGGTTGTGTCGTTGGAGGATGCATTCAGAAAATACACTCTGTTGCTCTCTGTTTTACATATCCTGACGCGTGCAGTATATTATATACCTACGTATACCTAGTTACCCTTTGTATATCGTGAGTGACGGGAGACTAGCTTCATTTATCTTTCTCTACTTCACCTACGTGCTTCCACATGTGACCGATCATCCACCTACTTCTCCATCGTGATTTTTCAACTTGACGATCCTTCAACGTTCTCACTCTGATTATGTTCCACTGCACCCAGAATATCATTGACATAAGGATAACACATGTTGGAATATCACTGACATAAGGACACAGAAATTCGAATATCACTGACATAAGGACACAGAAATTGGAATATCACTGACATAAGGATACACAAGTTCGAATATCACTGAAATAAGGATACACTATTAGTAATATCACTGACATAAGGATACACAAGTTCGAATATCACTGACAGGGTTCATTAGTAGGAGTATCACTGACATAAGGTTAACATGAAGGAAGTACCGTAGGGTTCTGGATGAAAGACTCACGATGACTTTAACGAAAAAAAACACGGTTTTTGAGAAACATGTAGTTAATGAATTGTACCTGTATAATAGCGATATAGCAAATCTTGAATATATAGCTCGTAATAAGTAAACGAATAATGAGTAAATTTGCCTTTATTTTATCTATGATGCATAATGTTATGAACCGCGAAAGTATTTAAACCGTTAAACTTGTAAACTTAAACGTAAAACCGTAGAAAATAGCGGGGTGAATGGTAAGAAATATCACCAGAAACGGATATTAATTCTTGGGAATCCGAGGGTTCTTTTCGACGCAATGCAACCCGTATACTAATATTTGCAATGTACACAGCCCTACTTTTAAAAGCACGTGGGAAGTGTTAAACATACGACTTCCAGGAAACCCTCATTCCTGACTTTCGTTCATTAATTGCAGAAGTTAGTTTTTGATATTAATTCACCCAGATCTAGTTTAATTAGGAAACACTCCCGTTTGTTAATCTGTATTTGTATATCTCTGCAATAGCGATAAATTATAGTGATACATTTTCGCATAATTAACTTTCAAAGAGAATTCCGAATATTTCGTGAAACGAAAAATGAATGTGGTCGATTAATGTTGTCTAAAATTGTGATAAATTCAGGATTCCAAGAATACCTATCTTTTTAAAATTTTTCGTTCGCACATTCTCTTCGGAAAGAAATATTTCAGCCAATCAAATCTCGAGCTTTTCTATATTTGAACAAATTACTTTTATAATATTTCAAAACTTTAAAACCTTCATAATAATAAATGATATTTGTAAATAAAATTTGAATTAGGTCAATAAATTCTGGTTAAGAATGTCATGGGATTTAATTATGTTTTAGTTAATTATACTGACTTCATTAAAGTGATAACTATTTTCAGGTTATTAATAGAGTAAAGGTAATTAATTGGAAAGTCAGTTATCGACCTAATTCTATCAATAGATATTAATTATACCGCAATTTCATCATTTGACGTAATAAATTATCGATGCAATAACTTATACGTGTTCAGCTCTGCTATTATTTCATAAGTACCTACTCATAATTATTTGGCTATCTTATTTAGTATTATTATATATAACGAGCATCAATCTAAATACAATCATTCTAACATAAATATTAATCAATATCCTACTATTGTATATCAGTTTCTATATACAAATTACTGATAGGTTTTGCAGTCGCTAATTAATTCGCTAATCAGATACACACAATGACTCTCGATATACACAGACACTATACCATTGCAAATGAAAATAAATAGTAAAACATTGCGATCATAATAATCTTTTAAAAATCTCCGGTTTAAAAAATTGATGTAAACAGCAATCATATTTTACATCGAATACAAAATATAATATTATATTTTTCTGAATGAAAGGAAGAGTGGATATGTTTTACTCGAGACGTCTGAGATTAATACATAATATGAAATATAATATAATATTGTTCCGAATGGAGCGAAGAATGAATATATTTCCTCGAGATTTTTAAAATTACCTCCACCGCGAGAAAAGAGAGTTCTTTGACATAAGAAAAATACAAAATTCCCGTGGAAAAGCGTGGGTGTCTAGGATAAGGATGAGGGTGAGGAGAAAGAAGATAAGAGGGGCGAAAAACAGGTGGAGGAGTAGGAATCCTTTGACATAACAAAAATACTAAATTCCTATGGAAAAAGCGTGAGTGCTTGGGATGGGGTGGAGTGGGGAAAAGAATGAAATGGAGGAGGTGGAAAAAAATGGCAGTGCAAGATTTCGGTGATTCATATCTGGCGAGGGAACATCAGGTGTTCCTCGAGGATAGGTTTTCCCGCAGAGTTTATGCGAGATAATTCCCAGGGCTTCGGCATTCGTCAGTGTCATACACGAAGTAGAAGAGGGTGGCTGGTTATAACGGGAGAAAAAGGTTTCTCGGTCCTTGGACCACCAAGTGCCAGGAATCTTTGACAATTCCAAGGGTTTCCAAGACGATTCTCCTCTTACGACCTTCTCCTCTTCCCTCGTAAATTGATAGCTACTGGGACGCCTTTAATTTTTCATTTCCTCTTTGCATTCGCACCTCCTCGTCAAAAGAGACCCTTTTTTTATTGTGGATCTTTTTCCTTCGACGATGGAACTCGATCGTTCCTTGAAAGGGAAGTGGAAGGGAGTGGTTCAGAAGTGTAAGGACTAGGGTTTAAAGGCTGTTCCTTTTTAACGGTCCAATAGAAAATTGATTTTTTATCCGTAGATTTCACGGGGATTGTAGCTGTCGGCTCTTTTGCGATACAGCAGTCGATCTGAGAACTATACTATAAATATAATCGACCTTGGTAAATGCGTTACAAAAGCCGACTTCCTTGTCGATGTTTTAAACGTTTCTTTTGCAAAACTGTTATTATAGTTCTGCCACTATTCGGCGACATTTTTATTGTCAATTATTATCTCAGCAGTTCAGTTATAGTGGATCTAATGAATTTTAATATTCTAGGAACAATAGATTCCTTCCGCTATTTCGTACTAGAATGTTTAGAACAAATTCGTCATTTTCCGATCCTACCGTTGTATCCTTTCGAAAGACAGAATTTTGGAAAGACTGAATTTCTGATAAATAGAATTATACTCAGTTCCAGGAGCTACATAATTTTTAATGATAATTGATTTTAGAGTTATTAGAATCCACAATGATACACAATTAATACTATGTTAGTTATATAATTATTACAAACTGTGTTCTATTGTGGTAAGATGTAATTTAATTGAACAGGTATTATACAAAAATGGCTAGAATCCGGAAACAAGGTAAAATCAGGCATATAGTTATATGAACTTTCGTTCTTATGTTAGCGTACTTAATTCATCCTTGAAGTTCTGCCCGCATGTTCTGAAACATCCTGTATAACATACCAAATATATATTTTAGTCTGTACTCAATTTATAGGATATATTCAACCATATATTCGCAGTACGAAACAATGGCATTATATGTCGTTAGCAATGGCTTTATTTCATTCAAGTGCTGAAAAAATCCCTTCAAAGGAACCGAGAATGAAACAAAAAAATTTGCGCGACCCACTTTATAAAATTATCCCGGTGCAAGATAATTAATACCGCTAGAATATCTTCAGGAGAAAATATCTCTTTGACGGTAGTTAATCTTACTGGCAGAGAGAATCTCCAAAACGAAAACCCCATTACAAGGATATCAAATTCAGACGTACCAACTATGCATAATAGACACGTAGATATATCATACACTCAAAGCAGCATAATTAACATAGATATAATTAAAAGCATCTCGTGGAACGAATTCTATTTCCTCAATATTACTATGTTTCAAAAATGCAGTCTTTCGAAAATTCTATCTTTCGGAAAGTACTACCTTTCAAAAATGCAGTCTTTCGAAAATTCTATCTTTCGGAAAGTACTACCTTTCAAAAATGCAGTCTTTCAAAAATTCTATCTTTCGGAAAGTACTACCTTTCAAAAATGCAGTCTTTCGGAAAGTACTACCTTTCGAAAAGTCTGTCTTTCCAAAATTCTACCCTTCAAGAATTCTATCTTTTGGAAATTCTATGTTTCGAAAATTCTCTCTTTCGAAAGTTCAATCTATCAAGAATTCTACCCTTCAGAAATCCTGCCTTTCGAAAATTCGATCAAATCTAGCAAAACTACATTACGTGAATATAGGAACGGAATTGTTACTAAAGGAAATGAAAAAGGTGACAATTGTCGTACGAACTTTTCTAATGATTATTGCAATGAAATAATGAATCGGAAAAAATGAAATATAACACTTTTACATAGTGTTATAGTGGGTTAGTAATTGCATTATAATCGTACACTTATATACACCATAAAGAAGTAGAAGTGAAGTCAAAGTTGGCTTGTACTACATTTAAAAGCTTTACTTCTTTTTCGCCGTCGCTTCGAGGCTTCACTTTAAGTCGATGTTCCAGGATGGAAAGGATGAGTGAAAGAAGAAAGTTCTGAGGTTACTGATCTCCACAATACACTCTGTATTCTTGTTCCTCGTTTTTCTGTTACGTCCCGCGAAACCCGTAATATGAGATTCGTTCCCTGGTTGGAAATTATTTTCTAACGGAAGAAAATTCGTTTGACTTTGTAATATGTTGTAGATACAGAAAGGATTTCAGCGTGGATGTTTTATATGGTTCTCACGTAAAAGAACCAATAGACGAATTAGTTTCTTTGTCACAGAGGGGGTCAATGGTGTTAAGGAATTATTTAATTAGTTTGTAATTAATATTGGTTTTCGTATATTCTAAATTTGGGAAGATCTTTAATGAAGGAGTTTATGATTATGTTAACCGTGGCGCCAGATCTTTCCTTTCAATTATAAGTTGCCTTTGATGTCGCGAATGTTATCGCCATTTTATGCTACATGCAATTATCAACTTCAACATGATTAGTGTCTTGTGAAACAGATTATAGAATCATTCTATAATATGAAAGGAGAATATTATTGTCAAATCTTATATAACATTTATTAATTCGAAGCAATTTGTTATTCATCAGAAATTGTGTAAAAAGATATTCCTTGAAATAATTTATGATAAATTACAAAGATATAAATTATGTATGACTTTCTGATACCATCGTTTTTCTGTTTCAATTCTTTCTATTTTTCTAATGCAACTATTTCAAACATTCCATTCCAATTATTTCTATTCTTCCATTCCACAATAAATTCAACCGACTAACATTTCTCAAATCCACTGCCACCCCAAAGCTACCACGCGCTTTCCGACTCGAAATTCCCCCGGAAACAGGAACTTACGTAAAAGAAATTAAGCAGAATAAACCGAGCAAGTAGTGAAGCATTAAAAGCCGCAGTGAAATCGCGAAAGGGAAAAGCGGAAAAGAAGAGGGACAGGGGTTGTAGCAGTAAAACGAGATTCGCCCGAAAGAAAGAAGCATGCGAGCGACTTGCAGCGAGTATACTTGAGAAAGTAATTAGCATAATAAATTAGTCCGCAAATAAAACATGCGGCACACGCGGCGGGGAAACACGGCTAACGACATCACTCTCGTGATTAGGATAACAAAGGAGCCTGGATAAATATAGGTGGTACGCGCTCCTGTCCTCACGGGGGTTGTTGGTGGTGAAACGTCAATTAGTACTAAGCAGAGTGAAGTTGAAGCGGCGGGAGTCGCCGGGAGGACCACAAGGGAGAACTGAAGTGTAGTCGGTTTCTACGTCGGACTTTTGTAGAACATGCTTGTTTCGCGGTTACAACAAGCCCCTCGAAACCAACCCCTCACGTTCCGCCTTTTTACGACCGTTCGTTACGAATTACAAACGGACGAATTCTTCACCGTCAGTGATTTCGCGACAATCTTGTCGCGGAACAATTTCGTGCATGTATATTGTAATTTCATCGCTTTACTTTGTAAAATACTTTTCATTCTTTTAATCAGTGGTGTCTGGTGAAATATGTCTGCGATTTGTAATTGAGATTTTAATTACTATTGGCGTCGATAATAATTATGAATCGAAGGTGTAAAGCGATACTATTTTAATTATGCTAAATTATTCTCCATGTTATAATATAATTTTTATATTTTGTGGTTACCTTACATTTTACTAGTTTTATACTTTATGGTATTTCATGCACATTTTTCTGAGTTAATTGTTTATTGGTAATTTTGCCACCTTCTTCAAACAATACACATTTGTAGTATTAATTAATCGGTGCTGTTGGGCGATCTGATTTAATACAAGTTAATTATCTAAATGATTAAAATACGTTTAATACCATTGGAAATAATATCCATTATTTGGCACTCGGAGTAATTAAAACGACTATAATTTCGACGAAAATCACCTAGAAATCGAGACACAGAGACATTCAGAATTCCCGGAGGGGTGAAATTAATATTCATTTGCCTGCCATTTTCTTTGTTATCTTCGTATCCTCGTACACGCCAAAGATAATAGTCGCGTAGTTTCGGAGCGTTTTCGCATTGCGCTTTATGCCGCGCGAAATACAGGAGCTTGGTTTCACGGGAGGAATGTTTTGTAATAAAATAATTTAAATTGCAGATATACAGTTACATCGTATAAAATTTAAATGCACCAATTAGCTCGTGTTGTGTCTCGCGTAATTCTTTTCAAATAAAACAAAAGCCTGCTACTGAAAATGCGTCTGCGTGCTGGCAACGAATGACGGTGTATTTCTATCGCATTAATTATTCATATAAGTTGCATGGCTCAGGATATCTTCTTTCTACATTTTCATCCACTTCGAGTGTTTCTTACGTTTCATGGAAATCCGGATGACTTAATCTCAATCCTCATTAATTTGTAGCGAATAGTATGATAATGCAGTATGTAGTACGATAACGCGATCTTTCTCTGGAACCGAATTCCCGTGTTATGCGAGCGTTATCTGTATTCTGTGATAATGAAACAGTATCACTTATCAGTCAGAAAGGAGTATAATGAATATTTTGGCCGCGATAATGAAATACATTTTGTGGGAATAAAACGGTGCTGTTTATGATTTGATAGAAGTCAAGTTTAATTGAAACTTTTATTGTTGAATTACAATTTATAAATATCATCTAGTATGTTATAGAATATTAATATATATTATTTGCCGTTACATATTTTACTATATTATATTTTATTATAATATAACGATGTAACGTAGGATGAAGCTGGAGTAAATTCTCCCAAGAAACTTTTTAATGGAAAACGTACCATCAAAAATTCTCCTTCAATGTCGCTTATAAATATTAACAAGCTACTCTTAAACATTGACTTCCATTCATGCCCAAAGAATATTTCAGATTCCACTATCTTCTTAATAAAGAATTCTCCGCGCAGTCAACGTGCCATTTAATTATCAATTCACAAAAGATGTTCGCTAATCTCTTTTACTAGAATCCTGCATCGTGCATCTCCCAACATTAATGACTTAGGAAATAAAGCAGCTTCCCCTAATTTCCATGATTCCTGTGAAAGCATTATTAATAAAAGACTAGGTGCACGGAGGAAAGTTCGATAAAGTATCGATGTCCCGGATAAGAAATAAGAAGAAAGAGAGGGAAACAATGGAGAAGATCCGGGAGGGGAATGTAAGCACGTGTTCCGGTTTATTTGAAAGCTAAGTTAACTCGACGGAAAGGGTGCAAACGATGGTGCTTTGATCGTGGAAAGTCTGGACTCCTGTTTCCTCGTTTATTTTTCACGTTTGACTCGGACTTTCCCCGGTTGGTTCGAGGGTCATTTCTTGGTGGTTTTTCGAGCAGTGAAATTCAGTCCTTTAAGCTGGCCAATGAGATGGTAAGAGGTTACAGTTTACGAAAGAAGATATCCTGTCCTCTTTACTGTTCGTTTCGTTGGTTTCACTCTAAGTACCCCGTAGCCTCGTTCTTTCCCCTTTTGACCGTTCTTGACGAGGGAAAGCATATTTTTCTTTCTTTTTAAACAGGCTGCCCTAAAAGCGACCGTCGCCCTCGGCTGCTTTTCGTGGCCTACCCTCTAATTGACCCAGTTCCCGAGATAAGTATCTTCTCGTACAGTTGAACTGCCGTGTTATCTTATAAGTCATCTCCCCCACCCTCGATCCACTCGTTTGGAAAATATGTCTCGATGAATTTTTTTATGGACCCCCTATTGCCCGGTTTTCCCACTCGCGAACATTGTCGTCTCGTAAATCGTCCAATTGCTCGGAAGTAATTTTTTCGGGGGTGAATTCTTCGGGGATTTCTAATAAACGAGGGAAAAATCAATTCCCCGTAATATCTTGTTTCATATTTTCGAATATGTTGGAAAGAGGCAATAAATTGAAATGGAATCAACTTCGATTTTAAATTGGCATTATTGTGCTCCGGTGTATAATGGAAATTAAATAAACTATGGAATATTCATTTGTATCGAATTACCGGTCATTTAAATGTATCACCGATGCCGCTGGCATGGTTTTTTTACGCCGATGTTAATGTATTTTTATTATCCAATGTATTGTTATTACACCATGCGAACTCGTATATTCCTAGTAACGACAACGTGGTTGGTCGAATTTTCTAATTTTGAGCTCTGCTTCTTCTTTTCCGATTTCTGTTACACAACAGCGACATAAAAAGTATAACACGAATATTAAATATTACTAGAAATAATATGCAAGTACAAATATGAATAGATACTACATATACATGTAAACATTCATATTTATTATACTAAGCCCTCTATAATAATTAAAATATACCCCTGATCACCCTATTGTCTATTATCATAAACTATTTCAAAATTCGAACTCGGCGCACAACGTTACCCAATGATACCACCGATCAATTATTTTGAAATGATGAACTTCCTAATCCACTCGAACGTGGTTATCAATGCAACACTTTTCCATCGAAAGGCTTCGTTCCATGAGTGACCGAGGCCGAGGTCGATTATAACGAGCACTGTGATCCTGATGGGTCAAAGGTCACGCGGAACGGAATTGATAGGAGCGCGAATCCACAGAAATAAAAGGCATGGCCTGTTTTCAACCCGGTGGCGTTTCGTCGCGCTTTCGACGATTTTCCACGCGAGACGAGGCCGCCGCGAGCCACTACGAAAATTCAGGACAGAAAAAACGAGATATCAGGGTTCCCCGCGGGAAGAGAGATATTCAAGAAAAAGAAAGAGGGCAGGATAAAAAGGCAGGGAGAGAGGGGAGGAAACGGAGGATTGCCTTTGGCACTGTTTCAGTGATCTCCAGCGTGATAAACGGAAAGTCGAAGTGAGAGGAAAAGTACAAAAGTGCAGCCGGGGATAGAGAATTGACGGGACGTCGGGACGCCGGGACGCCGGGAATGGTGACTCGCGAAAAGAGAACGGAGGAATTAAAGCTGAACCACCGTAAAAACAATTTATCTTCGACAATTATAATATACTGTTATTGTTACGTTCTCGGAGTTCATTAACACTTGATTTCACCATTAAGGAACTTTATGTCTCAGTGAAAGTATATTGATGAAAATCAAGTTTTGAATTAATATAGAAGATATTTCGTATTAAGACTGGAACAGTTTATGAAGTTTAAAATATGGGTCACGAAAACGATGTACTTTGTTAGAAATGATTTAGTTAAAAATTCCTTGTGATTGGCTATGAATGCTGTTACAAACATAATCAGACTTTATTCGTATTATTATTATTAATAAATGGAATCTGCGTATGGAAAGTGGAAAAGAAATTAGCTCCTATTTAATTTAATATATTTCTCGAAAGAAATTGAATTGTACAGAGTTATTATTAAAACTAAATCATTAAATATTATTTAAACCATCCATCAGTGATCTGTTATTTAAGAAGTAAAATAATGTTGAATGATGAGACTTATTAATGAACTTAATTGAACTTTGATAACAAAGTTACCAACTATCACGAAAACTTTTATAAAAAGAATTGTTAATCTCTCGAAAAAAGTCTATAGCATCATTGATTGCTAAAATATGTGTCACGAAATTACAAAGAAAATACCGAGAAAATTTAGAACACTTTAAATGATAGGCATGTAGGACAGATAACGTGTTAAAGTGAAAACCGAGTGCACACGAAACTCGTACATCTCGCGCAAAAAATATCTTCGTTGAAGCAGAGAACGAAAAGGAGAGAGAAAAAGACAAAACCGTAGAGTCGACACACAGAGGGGACAAGGAAAGAAGCAGGACGTTTAAAAAAAACCGTCGAGAAAAATATGAGGAAAGAGATGCAGAGTCGCGAAAATGAGATCAGGCCAAGTAGGGAACTCAAACGAAAAAAAGCCCGTCAGTTTTCGCTCAGCCATCTTCTCTCTCCTCGTCCTCCATTTCCATCGTTCGCGGCCGCCATCAGCCCATCCCACTTTTCCGGGTTTTCCAGGATTTTAGGCCGGCGGCGACCTTTGTCATTGGTCGCGACAAATTTGACGGGCTAGCATTAATCTTTGCTCTATTACTAGCCACCCCGGTAATTCCTGCGGATTCTGCGGACTACGAAAATAGTACTGCGATTTCGTCCTGCTTGAATGCGTCCGGTTTCGACCACAAAAAACAATGTTTTGATCCTTTCGTATACAGGAGTTTGTGGTTTCTTTTATTCTGTATTTGATATCTTTTTCTATTATACTTAACGATTTATATTACTTTCGTTAAGATGGATTCAAACCTCGGTATTTTATCAGTATTCCTTGAATATGATATTCTACTATGTTTCGATCATTTAATTAGATTTTTATTATTCTATTACGTTGATATAATATTAGAATAGGAAGTATTTAATATATATTAACATTATAATATGAATTCAATTTATATAACTTACACCACGAGGGTTGAAAATACGATTACGACTAGTATTTAATATGAATTAAAAATATCTGTGACTGAATCAGTGTGATAAGAATTGTACCCTTTCAGACCGCTGAAAGCCATATGTAATGCGGCTTTTATTCCTGGAGTTCTACTTTCATATGTTCACTTTTTCATATTCATTTTTTGTACTGTTATACGTACGTGGTTGCAGTGACTATGTGCTTCTGAATGAAAACTTAAACTTTTGAAGTTCTTTGATAATTCTATGGCTACTTTTATGTGCTGATTTTGTGCGAGTCTTCTCATTTTAGCAGCAGCAGCAGCTCCTTTCCTATGAGCTTGCAAGTTCTTAGTTTTATTGGACTTCCTTAAAGATATCGGCTTTGTTCGGGCAAAATTCTTTTTCACGTAAAACTAATATCAAAACTAAAATATTCATAAGTGTGGAGAGTGAGGCTAGTGACGGCCCTGGCCCAAACATTTGAATGCGTGATTGTATGAGAGAAAGAGAGAGAGAATGTGAGAGCGCATGGAAGGGCAAAGGAAGAAAGCGGAGTCGAACACCAGTCATCCGCCGAATCGGTCGTCAAACCACCATATTCATATTCTTAAATAAACGTTAACTTTTATTGAAAGATTGAGGAGCTCACATTTCATTAACCACCCATCCATATCCTACATAAGTGAGTGGTGCGGTCTATTATGCAAGTTCCAATTAAATATCAGAATGTGCCTAATATGTTCTAGGACCATCTTTGGTCGTAACAAGTGGATTACAAATTTTTTACAGAGAAGAAATAGGTCGATCCAAAATCACAAAAATGGAAAGGGGTATTCCTTCAAAAATTGTCAAAAAATGAAAGTCGCCAAAATCAGTTCTAAATGGCCCAAATCTATTGTATATGATGTATAAACATATTCTAGGACGATTTCTGGTCGAAAGAAGCGGTTAAAAAATTTTTATTGGTCGAAAATGGGTCGACCCAAAATCGCAAAAATGTAAAGGGGTATACCTTCAAAAATTGTCAAAAATTCAAAGTCGACAAAATCAGTTCTACATGGCCCAAATCGATGGTATATGATGTATAAACATATTCTAGGACGATTTTGGGCCGAAAGAAGTGGTTTAAAAAATTTTCCGGGCGAAAAATGGGTCGACACAAAATCGAAAAAATGTGAAGGGGTATACCTTCAAAAATTGTCAAAAATTCAAAGTCGCCAAAATCAGTTCCACATGGCCCAAATCGATGGTATATGATGTATAAACATATTCTAGGACGAGTTCTGGTCGAAAGAAGCGGTTAAAAAATTTTTATTGGTCGAAAATGGGTCGACCCAAAATCGCAAAAATGTGAAGGGGTATACCTTCAAAAATCGCAAAAAATTCAAAGTCGCCAAAATCAGTTCTACATGGCCCAAATCGATGGTATATGATGTATAAACATATTCTAGGACGATTTCTGGTCGAAAGAAGCGGTTAAAAAATTTTTATTGGTCGAAAATGGGTCGACCCAAAATCGCAAAAATGTAAAGGGGTATACCTTCAAAAATTGTCAAAAATTCAAAGTCGCCAAAATCAGTTCTACATGGCCCAAATCGATGGTATATGATGTATAAACATATTCTAGGACGATTTTGGGTCGAAAGAAGTGGTTTAAAAAATTTTCCGGGCGAAAAATGGGTCGACACAAAATCGAAAAAATGTGAAGGGGTATACCTTCAAAAATTGTCAAAAATTCAAAGTCGCCAAAATCAGTTCCACATGGCCCAAATCGATGGTATATGATGTATAAACATATTCTAGGACGATTTCTGGTCGAAAGAAGCGGTTAAAAAATTTTTATTGGTCGAAAATGGGTCGACCCAAAATCGCAAAAATGTGAAGGGGTATACCTTCAAAAATCGCAAAAAATTCAAAGTCTCCAAAATCAGTTCCACATGGCCCAAATCGATGGTATATGATGTATAAACATATTCTAGGACGATTTCTGGTCGAAAGAAGCGGTTAAAAAATTTTTATTGGTCGAAAATGGGTCGACCCAAAATCGCAAAAATGTAAAGGGGTATACCTTCAAAAATTGTCAAAAATTCAAAGTCGCCAAAATCAGTTCTACATGGCCCAAATCGATGGTATATGATGTATAAACATATTCTAGGACGATTTTGGGTCGAAAGAAGTGGTTTAAAAAATTTTCCGGGCGAAAAATGGGTCGACACAAAATCGAAAAAATGTAAAGGGGTATACCTTAAAAAATTGTCAAAAATTCAAAGTCGCCAAAATCAGTTCCACATGGCCCAAATCGATGGTATATGATGTATAAACATATTCTAGGACGATTTCTGGTCGAAAGAAGCGGTTAAAAAATTTTTATTGGTCGAAAATGGGTCGACCCAAAATCGCAAAAATGTGAAGGGGTATACCTTCAAAAATCGCAAAAAATTCAAAGTCTCCAAAATCAGTTCCACATGGCCCAAATCGATGGTATATGATGTATAAACATATTCTAGGTCGATTTCGAGTCGTAAGAAGTTGTTTACAAATTTTTTCCGGTCAAAAATTGGGTCTACCCGAAACCACAGAAATGGGTATACAATTTTCTGC
This sequence comes from Nysson spinosus, assembly GCA_910591585.2. Taxonomy (NCBI): domain Eukaryota; kingdom Metazoa; phylum Arthropoda; class Insecta; order Hymenoptera; family Crabronidae; genus Nysson; species Nysson spinosus. Next base: position 8,838,772 of record OU342830.1, on the reverse strand, counting down.
AAAATATTGTCATGTAGCGGAATTTCTTCCACAATATTTTTTATAATAAAATGTATATCAGAAAAAAGTGCTAAAATATTTATGCTTGAAGCGTGGAATATTTGTGCACGGTTAGTTGCAGTGTTTCAAGTTGGACTGTATGTTTGGAACGATGGACGAGTAAAAAATGTCGAGGATTCGAGTATACGGAGAGTGAGCTATTAAAAATCAGTGGACCAGGTTTTAATTCGAAAATCTGGATGCGTATAAATTTGCTGTTCGAAATTCCTGGGTGACCGCATGTCCCATGTATAATCAGTGGAACCCCGGTCTCGGAACTCTTCTGGCTGACCCATACGTCTCGTTACTACTGCAACAGCCGTTCTGCCGCGACCGCGATTAGTATTTCAACGTTACTATATCGGTCAGCCGCAGATGTTTGCGATTACCATGTAAAGTATCGCCATCGATAAACAATAAATGACTGATGAGAAATTATTCGTGGTAAGAAATTAACGTAATATGCTATTAAAAATATTACCTTTTTTTCCCGATTATAAGACTTCGTATTATTATCGCTGTAAACTAGAACTTTCGTTTTTATTAAAAGAACTATTTTCGCAGATAAGACCAGGTCTTATTATTGGAAGAATATATACTTATGAAAATTTGAAAGAGAAATTTAAGGAAAACCCTTAATTCAAAATTCTATTCATAATCAGACATAAGACCATGGTCTTATTTGTGGTGGGCATATTATTGGAAAATACGGTACTTTATATAGGAACCGGGATATCATAAAAATAATGAGTATTAGCCGACTATCAAAAAATTGATTAAAATATAACGACAGATCTAGGATCATTATTAAAAGAATTAATAAAATTTTCTTGTAACCACAAATATTAGTCGGTTTCCAAATAAATTAATAATAACATTCAACACACGCACACCTTATTAGTGGGACTTATATATGAAATTACCGAGAACCAAGGGAGGTAGGTCGGAAAGCACGGTGGACAAAAAACACGTGGAATTTCGTGAGAAAGGAGAGGCTTGAGTCTGATGTTTGAAATTTATCGTTCAACATTGTTCCGCGTAAGTAGACGGACAAAGAGGAAGCGGTCCGTGTTTGTGGCCGCGCGAAAGAGAGAGAAATACAGTGGTATATATGTATATGTAGGCGGATATGGAGAGAGGAAGAGATCGAGAGATAGAGAGAATAAGTGGGAGAGAAAGCAGGAGAGAGTGTAGAAATTAAACGGACGTCGTCGGGAATTGCTGGGTAATTGAAAGCTCGACTGCAAGAGAAGAACAGCGCCCCATGAGCCTTTGTCGCCTCCGATACGTGTGAGTCGGGAAACTGGCAGTGAAACGGAAAGGGGTGTCGCGCAAGGGGACATTCGAATATTAATTCAAGTATTCCACGTGACGGGAGAGGAATATTTTGGTCCTCCATTGAACTGGTTCTACGTAATATATTTTATATTTCTATCCTTCCACTTATAATCGTTCGATTCTACCCATCGGCTCGATTTCGATTCCTAACCCTTTCGCACTTTCCATTTGTCAAGAAACCATTCGATCTCGGATCTCACAGGCGTTCCACTATGAGCTTCCTAATTGGTAATTCGATGCTCTTGAAACGCAGCATTCTCCCTTTGTTGACCCCCTCATTTCTATCTGACAATTTGCAAAGTGCAAGAGAATACCGTTCAATTTTGTCCACTAGTCGGTTACCGATTCCAATGAATCCCGTTCGGTATATTGCCGATGTATTGTGAGTGTATTGGTAGAATTTCGATCTAATTGCATGGATATTGGGAACGATGTACACGGCTGGTAATTGACAAACGAGAACTCAATATTACCAAGAGAATGAAACGGGAGAAAGTAGTGAAACGTTATGTCTGTACGTGGTCCGGAAAGGTTATTAAGTTTTATATTCTTTTTATTGAAATAAGAAGTAATTGAATTTTAATTAACACTTCATACACTATTATGCGGTAAACTTAACAAAGATTTTTTAATATCCACGTCGATCCTGGATATTAATAAACTTCGATTATTCTTTTTGAACTTTATTGGGATCCTGGTTACTAAATTTGTACCAGTATATTTTCGTTGCTGAAACGTTATTAAATTATGAATAAGTTATTGTGTTAGAAACTGATTGAAACGATGTTAATTATCAATAGAACTTCCGAACGTATACTCGCTTATAAGTCATCACAAGTGACTTTTAAATCATATTCCGGGATGACATGACTCTAGACTATAGGTACTTAAAATTTTGATTGCGTTTAACGTCAATGATATAATTAATATTAATGGAATATTTGATAGCAAAGTTTGATATATAACAGTAACAGCAATCCTCTGTTAATACATAATATAACGAGCTTGTGGCAATTAGAAATGATTAATTATTGACGTACACACGATTTGAATTCCATTCGTGGAACGATGAATCATCGATCATCTATTCATACATCTAGATTCCTAATGAATCGGCACAAGCCAAAGTTCTACTGTCTAATGAGTTCGGAGTGCTAAGTTAGTGATTGATGGCTGACCTTGAGTCAGCAGATCTAACGAAGATTTTTAATTTCAAAATTTTGATGTTCTAACGATTAATTAATAGTTTAATTAATTCCACTCGTGTACACTTTATACTTCAGTCGTTAATCAATTCAAATATGTCTAATGAATTGCAATAAACCGGGCAATAGAGTACAAACAAAATCAAAGTAAATATTAACTTTTGTAATATATCCATAATTTTCAAATGAGTATTTGAAAAATTCATGAAATTTATGAAAATAATTAAGAGAGTAGAAACGAAGTAACAGTAAATAATCATTTTAAAATACAATCATAATTCTCAAGTCAATACTTAATAAATTCAATTATCATTAATCACATAAAAAGCAAAATGGAATAGAAACAAAATAAATAGGTATTTAATAACTGTATTTAAGTGAACGAAATGTGATTCGAAAAAAGGAAGTTAAAAGGTTAGTAAATATAAAGAGGCTTGGGAATCGTCTCGATAAATCTACATTTTTGGAATAGATTATATATATAATTTCACGTGAATCGGACGCTTGAACCGGATTTCCGGTTGATGTGGACGCGCATCAGAGCTTTATTGCATTCTAAAAAGCTTGCCGGTGTTTCGAGTCCTGTCCGTAAAATAAATATTACCACTGACGAATAAATCTCCTTTTGAGAAATAAATGCTACTCTTAATGTAGGCCCTTCTAAATTCTGGGGAAACCGTTGGATCATAACAACTGATACTATATACTGATAGTATTTATTACTACCTATTAGAGTTCCTCCAATAAGGAGAATCTTCTCAGAGAAGATAGAGCCTTCTTTAAATTTCTCTTTATGTATTTGTTAATTGCAATTCGAACTCAAATCCGGAGGGACGAGTATTTATTTGTTAATTCTTCAGTAATTCATTCTTAATAATTTCTAGTTAATGAAATACTAGGGTAAAATTCTATAATACGAGAAGCATAGTCTTATATTTTAATTCGTACACTTCTTGCATTGTAGAATTTAAAAAATTGATCGAAGAAGGCGAAAAACTGTTCCTGAAACGTATCAGTTTGAAAAATAATATCCGTTTCCTCGTAAAATTCGATGATTTTATCCAAACTTATTCGCATATGCTGTACACAAAAATACTATAACTGTATACCACAAAAGAATAGTCCTTCAAAATTAAACATATTTAATGAAACAATGTAACGCTTGAAAATAACCGGGATATATAGAAGAATTCGTGTACATCCTTTTAATTATCGGGTGACTTTAAAAACAGCATTCCCGCTCGAGGTACATAAACAGAGTTTTCAATTAATTTAGCAACAATCCGTAGAGGCAGGTTAAATGGATCCACGAAGTCGGACAATGGGATTTTGTTTGAGAAAAAGCCTTTTTGCGCAATATTTATCCTTTTATCCGGAATCATTCTATTGTTGCTAGTCCGTTCCATTATGAACTATCGAAACAGTCGAAGTATCGTTTTAACGTTGACAAAACGCGGAAATAGTAGATTTGAATTTCTTTGAATGACTATCCACCCCTAACCCAACCCCCCCGGCCTCCATTCCACCTCGCTCCTTGTTTCGCCATTGTCGACGTAAATATACGCGCACTCATGTTATGTTACCTATTGTCTTCTGTTATGGAAATATCGTTTGGCGATCCAATTCCCGTTAGTGGTCATAAAATCGCGTCGAAACAATGCTTTTGTTGGTCCTTTTCTTTCTCCAGGTTTTAGTGGACTTTTTAGGTTGGCGCACCGATAGAATGTCCGTTTGATGTCATCGAATGACGAAGCTCAGATTAATGTGGAAAATTAGGTTGCCTATTTTTCATTATATTTTTAGCTCGAATATTTTGTCGTAAGTTGATTCTTTACTTTTGTAGTATCGTGTGGAATTATAAAAATAATGATAAGGAATTGGTAAAAATGTTCTTGGCCTCTTAGGAATTCTTCAAATGTTAGGAATTCGTCGAACACTAGGACTTCCTCGAATATTAGGAATATTTGGAATTATTGGAACATAGGTACTCCTGAAATATTAGAGATTCTTGGAATATTCAGAATTCTTGAAATATTAGGAAGTCTTGGAATATTAGAAATTCTTGAATTAAATATTCATTTACGAGAAGAGTGGCAGTTTAATATCTTCGCTCAAACTCCTTATTGAAATCCTGAAATTCAATAGGAATGTCTGGATAAAGATTATAATATTCAGAAATTTGAAAAGTGCAACATTGAATCCGATTATTTTATTTATATTATGATTTGGAATTTTTAACATAAATTTTATATTGTAATATAGAATCGAGTACGGCATACTTACGTTTATAATTCATAACAAATAAAGTCTCCAATTACATGACCGTGTGACGATATTACCAACTATATTCAATAATAAATAAAAAGGTAGTGCATTAATTAAAGACAATATTATTCATCATATTTTTATTGTTTCCATTTGTAGGTATACACGAAGAGTACTTTGTGCCATTTTCCAGTGGAAATGAATAAATTTTAATAATTCCATATAAAGGCATGTGCGCGCGTATATTAAATGAATATTCACGCAGGAATATTGAAATTATGAACGAAAGCAATATCGCTTGCTTTTTTTAAATTCGCTTCTCTTTCACATACGTTTCCTGTATTTTTCGAGAAACGTTTGCTTTGAGGTTCGTCGAATATTAAAATTCACAAGAGCTTCATCGTTTCCTCTGCAATGGCATTCAGCTCAATCGAAAATGATAAAAAGCCCTCTACATTTTTACGTACGCTTTCTAAATATTCATTGACGAACCAATTAGGTGTGCTACACGAGAATCTGGAATTATTAAATTTCCTTTTATGTTTCATGTTACGAGTATAAAATTGCAATTTTCCATGGTGATTTATTTTCATATACACTCCGGTCCGTAAGTCATGGTGCACTTACTAGTTTCAGTTTTACTTTGAAATTAACGCTATTAAACATTCCATACATTATGATCCCAAACATACTTTTAGAGTTTGCATAAATTATCTTGAGCAGGTACAAAAAAATTCGAAATTAAAATGAATACGATGCCCCCCTCAATTACCAAATTCCAACTGCATCGGGAGTTGAGTGGTGAATCAGAAAGATATGTATTTAAACAATACCCTATGTCGGAAAAAATCTGTGAACATATTTGCAACGATACTTGACAGAAATACAGGAAGAAACGCAAAAAAATATCACTGCAAGACTACCAAACTTAATTCGTGCTATTATCGGGAAACGGAGAGCATATATTAATGAAAAGATTTTAAACTTTGTTATATTAAATGTTTTATATTAAACACTTTAAAATTATTAGCTATGTGTCGAGTTATATTTACTCGGACAATAATACGTTAATCTGTTCTACATAATAAAACTAATAATAAAACCTCATCTGTGATAATTGTGTGAAAAAATTCCAACTTTGCCTTCAGTGAAATACTTAATATAATATAATGTAATATAATATAATGTAATATAATATAATGTAATATAATATAACATAATATAATATAACAATGGAATATGATACAATAATATCAAATAATATCAAATCCTTAAACATTCCAACAGTGACACATTTAATTCAAGAATATTCACATTTTTCTCAGCGAAAGGTTACACCGTGCAGAATATTCCGCGCGAATGTTAAGTACATTGAACGATATGGCGGCATTCCTCTTCAGAGATTCCAAAATATCGTGGTGAGCAAGAAAAGAGGCGACAGAAAATTTCTCCGAGGTTGGAATTTTATTACGCATCGCGCGAGTTAAGCCAGCCCGCGAAATTAACGTGACCGCGTAAACTATAATTCATGGGAAGCCGCGAGGCCGTGAAGAGCGTAACGAGTTGTAATTAACGTTCTTTCACGTTCTACGGCTAACACTTCCTGCTGCCATGAATACAGAAATACTTGCCTGCAATGCGTGAAACAAAATCCAATGCTCATGAAGAACCTTGGTTCCCCTTCCACGACATCATTTTTCCTTAAAATTCTCGCGAAATGCATTCACTTGTCGTAACCAAAAATACGCGACAAAAAATTTCCGTGTCTCGCATCCTCGCTTAGTGCTCGTGAAAAATGTGTGCTCGGCAACATATCAGATATATTGTCACTGATACGTCACCAATAATTAACAATTATCATATTAATAATTAATTGAAAATGACTATTAATTTAGAGCTACTTATACTTCAATGCTAGGCTATAGTCGAAATAAATTATCATTCTAAATACATATTTTATAACATTATAAATAGATAATACAAAATTCGGATTTTGTATATTTGTGATATATTACACTTATAACTGACTTATAACAATATTTGGACGTGTGATTCTTGAACCGAGTGATTCCATATGTAAACACGTGGTGTGTGATAAACACAAGTAACGATCGCAATCATTCTAGGTGCATTGTCTCCTTTCTTTCGAGCTCTCGGATGTTCAGTGAGAATTGAATGTAAAATCACTGAAATGGTAGAATAGCTGTGAATTAGACGCTGAAGATATGTAATTGTAGTTTAAGTGGCTTAAAGTGCACCCACTGAAAACTGAAGACTGTTTGGCACGCTACACTGAGACGCGAAGAAATGAATGCTTACCACGCGAATAATCAGAGAAGTGGCTACATTGTTTCCGTTGCCGGTCCGCGATATTCACGAGGGGGTCCTAGATATTTTTGCCTCGTTCTTTCTTTTCTTATTTGGCATTATGTCGGTACGTAATGACAATGTGGAAGCATTTAATCATCTCATAATTAAATATGATGGGCTTCAAAAAGATGGCGGAATTATTTTGAGTTTCGTGAATTAATTAGTGGTCTGCAGTATTATTCGCATATTTTTTAATATAGACCTGCGATGTGGATAATGAATGATTAATCATTATTGATAATAAATATGACACTATGTCGATAATAAATATTAGAATAAATATACAAAGTGAACTTGTATCCAATTATCGTTGAACAACGTAAATGTGGATGTCATTATATCAATAAGTTTAAATAATTCTTGTAATAGATTCTATAATTCTAGTGGCACTTGATTTACCTTTTTTATATTCGATATGAAGTAAAATAAATAATAATTGAAAATGGAATAAAATAATATTGAAATATCAAGATGAGGAACACTCGAATTTTCTCATGGAAATATTTATTTATTTTGTTATATGTATGTTTGTTGGAGAGGAATTTTGGGACGGTAGTTCTGTTAGTAATACGCCAATTTTGTTCCCTCCGAATAATAAAATAAAACGACTAATCCCAGTATATCGCGTATTACAAAATTGGAATCTTTTATCAGTGACTATTCAATTTTAGTCAGATTATATTGAATCTGATATAAAAAATATTTTCGATCGATGGATATATGTAGGAGTCATGTGTTTCTGTAATTGTGTCTGTTATCTCCTCCCTTATAATTGAATTTATTACAAAACAGGGTCAGGCTATGTATCCAGTGCGATATATGTGATAAATAAATTTTAACGAAATCCTTCCATATCGTTGCACTGGTATCATTTTATAATTGATTAAAATCAATTCCGAAGCGTATACACGGGAACCAACCGATGGAAACCGCAAAATAATTAAATCAATTCCCCTGCAGCCAATCGTTTTTGATATTCCACGTGCGATAAATTATCTTATGTGAGGCGGGTTACTATTTACAATGAATTTAAACGTGATTTATTAGTTAAAAGTTTACCCGGTCAACCGACATAAAAATGCTGTTAAATCGAACCGTAAAAAGTCGATAATGCACGCGGGACTTTCTGAATATCGAATGAAAATATATTGATAATAATGTTATATCTCTGTGTTTGTACCTGCGAAATAAATAAATATAATAATTCCGTCACTTATAAAATATTTGAACGGCGCATCATAATCATAACCTATCTGGTGAGAATTAAGAACAGAAATATAAATATTCAGACAAGAACTACATATAATTAATAACGTAAATGAAGCGAGGTGCAGACGATCGATAGAAACGCGGATTCTATAATTATAAATATGGCCGTGTCAAGTTGTTCATCTCATACATGTTAATATTTAATGTGTGAAATATCCGACATATTCCAGTCCAGTTATATCAATCATCGATGTACCAGTCCTACAAATGCAGATCTTTCTAACAGATTAATCCAATTATGTTACTGATAAGGTTAATTTAACAAGATTCCAGAGATCCTCGGTTATTATACCTCTTTTCCGTCTCTTAATACCAAGTTTGAATCGATGGAAACTTTTCTGAACGCTCTTTGAATAGTCGAGCAGTTCGCGGAAGTTCTGCACTCCGATGACAAATGTTCTCCATACTGTGGATACATGGAAAGTTTCACTCGATTTAACTTCCGGTAATAAGACATAAATATGGTTGCATTTAAATTGCACAAAGGCGATTGTACACAAAATTTTGATCTATGACTCTACAATCTATCGGAGGACGTTCTTAAATCCATAATTCATCATTCTTTGATAAATGTTATCATAGAAGAGGCATACATATTAAAATATAAAACTATACATTTTGTATTATGGATTTTTAAAATTAACCGAAGAAGTCAAAAAAATAGTTATTTTAAAATATTCCATAACACAAAAAATATAGTTTCATATTTTAAAGCATATATATCTTTTATTGTAGAATTTAAATAGTGGCCGAAAAAGTCGAAACACTGTCGTCGATTTATTAATTATTTAAATTATTATCGTCGTATATTGAATAAATATATATGTATGTCGTAATTCTGTCTTAAAATCGTAAACAGTTGTTTCTCTAATGAAATCCTAAAATATTGTATTTGATCGCTTTATCCAAACTTATCGTTAATTTATAACGCAGTAACAGCTATGTTCTTAATTATTAATTAATTCAGTAATAGCTATGTTCTTAATTATTGATTATTTGAAATGATCGAAAATTTACTTGAAATTTTAGTGATTTGAGGTGATAATTTTACTAACGTATATTAATTCTTGTTTTCAGGTAAGCTCTTATCACTGTAGAACACCATCCTTCAAGGATTAATGGATCCTTCAAGGATTCGGATTGAAGGGGAATCATTGTCTAGGGAGATACACTTAAACTCAATCGATCTAACGACCCCCAAAAAGTTGGGAAAGGATAATATTTCAGAACTACAACTATAAATTTCAATCCTATGGTTGGCGGTACTTGAGGCCAAATAATGTTTTATCTGGAAAACATATATGTGAGTTGAACTTGTTTGCTTGAAGAATATTCTTCGTCGTCGGTTAAGAGAGATGTTTGTCGATTTAACGATTTGGTCCCCTACCTGTTAGGCTTTTGATAATGTGTGGGGTGGAATTTCAAAAAAATGTAAATTCATTAATGATAGGCCTTCAAAATTGATACTCTGCGACATCAATATATATAACAAAATAATTTAATTTCACACAATTATATATTGTATCTTATCACGATACATTACAATATAGATTCACAAACAATATTTATGACAATAGATCCATAAAAAATATTACTTATCAGCCACGGTAATCGATGCGGATACAGCGAAGAATTTTCGATCAACACATCTTAATTATACCTAATACGCGCAGAAGGTGAATAGAATTTCGTGCAGCGAGTAAAATTCGGTTAAAACGAAACAAAGATGGCGAGGTGGCGTAAAAAGGGGTCAGAATTTGAGGGAGCGGTGTCGATCTTGGATTCCTATGGGGGTTAGACAAAAACAAACAGACGGAAAGGGGAGTCTCGAAACGAGTCGAAGGAATGTCTGCGGTGCCGGCTGCGGAAACGTAATTTCTCGGTAGGTTGCAGTCTTCGTTCTTCCCCTTCTCGTCCAAAGCTTTTTCCTCGTCTCCTCGACTCGATTCCTTCGACCCGACTTGGAAGTGTTGAGCGCCAGCGAGTCGTAGGAATTTCTTTTTCAACCCTGGTTTCTCTCTCAACCCCATATCCCATCCACCACACCCACTTCATGGCCAACCTCGCAATTCCCCCTCCACGGAACCGTTGCAGATTCCTCTGGTATCACGCCTCGTATTTTCTTACTCTCCATTCTCCTTTTCCCGGAATCTCGCACCCTTGGAAACTGTGATTCCTTGATTCGACGGGGATGCCGTCGGGTAGGAAGCAAGTTTCGAATTGACCTTCGACTATTCGGCACTTTCCGACGATTCAGGAAGATACGTAGGAGAGATGTTAAATCTTTCATGGACCATTTTGTTACCGAGTGGATGGCATATGTGATCTTTACGATCTTGTAGGAAGTCCTCCTGCGCTCTCCTGGTAATTGTCCTCGTTTATTGCCCCACTCATGACCCGAGGCTACTATTCGTTTATTTATCGTCCTCCACACATTAGGAAAAATGCGTGATGCACAGAAAAACTCGGGTCTGCCAATCGCGTAATTAAAATTGATTTCATTTTCTTGGATCATTATAATCTTCGACTTCCTTAATTTGTTCTGTCTCCATCGATAACGGTTATTTATTATTATTATTGTTATGTATTTAGCCAAAATTAGTTGCCTGATCCCGCATGGCTACGGAAATGTACAGTTAGGAAGAACATCATTTCGTGAGATTTAATATAGATTTATTAATATTGACAAATGAAAACGCGGATGCTCTTCTCGAAACTTCTACAATGAAAGTTTAGAGGTTTAGAAATATTTAACACAGAGTCATAGACAAATTTATATTAATATATTACTCACTATAAAAACGTAATTTAATAATTTCCTAGATCATATCTTTAATCGTGTTACCGTACATAAACGTGTTAGTAATCTTAGATGCTGAATTAATTTAAGTCTGCTTACGAAGATACTGTTAATTAATGGAGCACACGTAACCAACATTAATAGAATGTTGCAATGGCGAAAAGATTAAATGGTTAGAAAACGGTTGGGATTTATCGAAGAAATACAGGAAAAGTTTCTTTGCGTGGAAAATGAAATGGTTCTTCTGATTAATAGTGTTTCACGCGCAGACCGATATATCCATTAGGTCGCACCTGCAGCCCACCTATCCGGAGCACAGATCTATCGTTCAAGAACTACCATTTCTAAGTGTCAAATTAATCAACGTTCCTCGATACACGATGCTCCTGAATTAACTTTTTATTATCAGGGTCCTATAATTCTGTTCCGTTTCATTTTTATTTGCGGGTCTGAAATGCTTAATACAATTACAATATGAATACACAACAGCGCATTGTTCGAAGTTTTGTATGAAATTTATTATGTAACGCGCGTATGTTAGTATGTGTTCGGTAGTTGTAGTGTTAACAAATATTCCGTACACAGAGATGTTTAATATAATAAGATATCAATTGATATGATTAGCCATTAACCTTCGTGTTCTTTAATTAGTTAGAAATCGAGGGTAGAGCGTAATTAATTCATGCGGAAGTGATAGTCAAATTTGTGAATTGGTTAAATTCGATTGATTTAGGTATCAATCACTGATAGAAGCGATGGAACGCAATTATTATAATAATAGTAATCCATTTATTATATACATATATGTACATAATGAAATAGAACCAGATAATCAAACATCAATATTATATTAATTTTAATTAAACTTATTTCATATATAATATTACATATAGATATAAAATAGTGCATTACACAAATATACTGCATACATCCTTTATTTATAATACAAATTACAAATACAAATTATTAGTCCACTTTTGAGGAATATATTTAAATTGTTTGCTAAAGGTTGAACGAACTTCTCAAGCAATTTTTTATAGTCCCAGGTTTTTTGACAATTATTTGGCAAGTAACAAGCAGTTCGAAAAATGCAACGTGCAAATATAATTTCGCGACAGGAAGCATGTGCCACGTTCAGTTTCGCGATACTTGTTTACAAAGTCGTACACAGAATTCACAGTTTTCTGTTGGAGTTAGTATTACGAATTTATTTGTAACATCCACATTAAACGCAGCTACTCGCGTCCCATGGGAAAGAGAATTCTCTTTACATATCATTTAATATGATACGAAAACAGTCGACTAAAAACCAGTTTGGTCTCACAAGCTTCTGGATAATCATTTATCTCTTCATGAATAACGCATTATTTTCACTACAAATACGAGTCCACTTTTTGCTAATTGCTTACATACCCACAGGAAATTTTGCATTCAGTCAATAAATACGAAATACGGAAACCATTGTTGATTTAGTTTGTTGTCGTTCAAATAAGTAAGCATGGAACTCATGTAATAGACGCATATTAATTTACAATTTACATACGAGCATATTAATTGCAGGCTGTTATAAAGCAGCTAAAGAACGATCCAATAATAATCGAACGAATAAAGGTCATTAAAGGGTTGAAAATGCAATCGAAATAATGATAAGAGACTTTTTAAAATTTTTTAATCGAGATCTACACGAATATGGCGGATGGTAAAATGGTCCTAGTACACACTCTTTGTTTTATAGTTTATTTAGGATTTAAAGCATTGAGTGGGTGAAAGGAACAACGATCATCTGTGGAGATAACAACGGTGATAACAAATTGGGAGAAAAATTCTTGATAGCTGTAACGTTGCAAATTGGTTCGAATGTGGGAATTTGAAGGCGCAACAAAGTGAGTGTCACGTGCATTTCACTTTCTGTCACTCGATGGGCCAACAGGGAGTCCTTGATAATGGGGGTTCCAATGTTTGGTGGTCCATGGGTAAAAAAGCGAAAGAGAGCGTAAAAGAGATAAAAAAGAGAGATAAAAATAGAGTCGAAAGGGTGAGGGTGGTGGATGCTGAAGAGTCGGGTGGAAAAAGGGAGAAAAGCATTATCGAAAAAGAGCTCTACCGCTTTATTACGCGTTTTCGAGAAGGCTGGCAAACGTTTCTAGCGTATGCTCAAATATTTTGCTACGCAGCTGCTTCGCAACCCACCCTAACCTTCGAGTTCCGCTCGACCTCGACTCTATCACCCCCGCGGATGTCAATATTACAATATTACAATCATTCATTCCCACCGAGTATCCGAATATTATACCCCCGTGGAAGATACTCTTATAGAAACGGAAATTTACTTCTTTCACAATATCCGGCAACTTATGATTCCATTTGTTTGCACTAAGAATATTCAATATTCAAATCCGAACTACTTCGATGTGTTGATTTTTTTAGTGCATTCAGGAGTTCATAAAATCGTGAGCTTGTGAAGTGTTATATGTGTCGAATATTAAGTGCAATATTCATGAAAATAAATGGTTTGATGGCTACCTCCATTCATCTCCGGGAAACATTGAGAGTTATAAACATTTTTGCATGTAAGGTCATTTTTTTAGGTTTGAGAAAATTTATTGTAAAATTGGTAAAAAAAGTATGGCTTTCAAACTTTTTAGTGACTTCTATCGAATGTCAAAGAAAGTAAAGGGCCACATGTGAAAGAAGCAAAAGCGAAAGAAAAAGGGATAGGAAAACTTATAAAGGAAGAAGGGTTGTTCCATCTTCATTTCAATTTTATGTGATACGGCTATATTATTAAATTTAAATCCCCCTAAATTCGGTACAAAAGGATAACAGAAAAATACGTGATATTCAATAATATCAAGTATTCGAAATTTTGAACAATTTCGATAGTTCAGGGAAGAAGTCCCTAGCCATTTAGCTCGTAGAATGTGGTAGCAGGAATATAGGAAGAAGTGCATCTACTCAAAGTGAGTACTCAGACTCTTCTTGTAATCTCCGGCTCGCCGGTGGAAACATTTACAATGCCAGACAATGGAAGTTCTCGCGAACACTATCTGCGTGTGCGTAAAACTACTGAAAACTGGGTCAAGTAAGTCTACTTATAGGAACGAATGATTATTTCTTCTCGAGAGTACCATTTTAGGCTTTTCGTTTCCGTACTTCCTCATCTTCCGTGTCACTTTTGCAAATTTTTTGAACCGAGAATCCCTTGTCGTAGAAGTTGGATTCGAATTTTTAAAATTTATTACAAATTTTTGAATTTCAACTTAATTTATCGTGTAAATTGTATTTTAAGTAATCAATTTTATTCGACATTTTCATTTTAAAAGAACATTTTGGAATCACTAAATTAATGAATCAGAAAGTAAATCTTCCCTTGAAGCAAATCAAATCTCCCTTTTAAGTAAATTAAATCTCTGAATTTCCAGAATTTCTGCATTTTATTCTGATTAGTTTTCAAAATTCAAATAGCATTTATTCCACCGTTCGACTCCTGAAATAAAACTTTCTTCTCCGATGGCAGCATTTGTCCTCCGAATTTTTAATTGGAATTTCGAACTGGTTTCTTTTCGAGGTATAATGGAAGCACGGTCAGAACCTGGAATTCCGATACGATAAAACTCAAAACGGAAACTCTGGCTCTTCTTCTAATCCCCCGACACCCTCCCCCCACCACGCCTCGCCCCCTCACCGGGGCGGGGGGGGGGGCGAGAATTTGCATCGCGAGACAATAGTGCTCCTGTAGTTTTAATAGGTGTATGTGCACGTGACCAGACGCGAAAATGGGTCAACTTTGCAAAAGGAATGCTCGACTTTTGATATTAAATGTATTGTTGTGAGATTTTTTAAAATGTACTTCACATTGTTGATACAATCGTGCTTGTACAGTAATTAAAAATAACTCTGTATTTTATGATTCGTTGAATAACCCGCTCCGTTTTAATTGTTGATGTTAATTTGTATAATGCGTGGACTATAAATGCTGAAATATTATTTTTTATAATCCGCACAGGATGGAATTCATATAATTTAATGTTCATGAAATACAATAAGAAGGATTTGTAAAATATGGTGGAAACGAAATTAAAACATTCCACATTAACTGGAAGTATTATACATCTCAGGAAAACGAACTCAATAGTCTCAGCATTAATAATTTTTATAAAGATTTAGTGTGCTAGATTAAAGTTATTGTGAAAATATCTCAAAAACCTTTAATATTATCAACAATACATAACTGTTAAAAAATGCATGGCAGTTTACGCGTTTTCCGGCGGCCAACGTTAAAAAGTAAGTAAAAAGAGCATATGTAATATCCGATATGGTTGATAACACGTCACGATTATCTTTTCTGTCATGGCGTATGAAGTACGCGAAACGTTCTTGACATTTCACCGGCGGATTTACGTTTTCCCAGGCTAGGGGAAATTAAATGTCGATAGAAATGCCGATTTAGCTCGAGAAATACATCCCCGGTAGTACACGGTGCCGTATCTAGGTTGCAGGAGATAACCGAACTCTGATATTTCCGTACGTTGGCCTCCAATTTCCAAAATTTTCATACGCCTCGCGATTACTTTCCCGCAAAAATGTTTCCATCGGGAAACGACAGTTTCACCGCATAGAATTCGATAGACAATGAATTGTTTGCAATTTTTACGCAAGCTATATATTTTTATCATTGCTGGGTCATCAATAAGAGTGACATTCTTCGTGATAATATCAGTTCGGAAGGTATGAATGCCCCGAGAGTAAAAATTTGTGATCAATTATGTCAATGTTATTTTCCAACGACTGGACAACCTCTGTCAATTGGACTTACACCACTTTCATAATCGATGGTTATGCAATTTCATTTACCGACCAATTTTAAATTGTACAAAACATGGGAATTTTTTAAGAAATTAAACACGGACTAGTTATACATACAAAATTTACATTAAATTAAGCAGGAATTACGTGATATCTCATTTTTCTCAAAAATGGACTTACACCACTTTCAAAATGAACGGTCCATATATTGGATTAAGTCACTGATTGAAAACAGCATTCACGTAATTCTCGAAATTCTCATATTGGATCGAGCATCACTTAAATTATATTTGTTATAATAATATTAATATAGTATAATATATTGTGTCTGTAATAAATTTCTGTAATAAATTCCTGTGCGAAATTAATAAACTTTGTAGAGCCATCAACGCGGTCATATAAATTAAAATAATTTTTCAAACAAATCAGAAGCGAGGCATATTAATTACCATGATAGCTATGTTATTTATAATATAAGCTACATCATTTGAGCAATTTAAATATTATATACATACATCTAAGGAATAACAAAATTAATATTTCTATATTATGAATATATTTTAATGAATAATAAATATAATTCATAGCACTACCTGAAGTAAATAAATATAAAATCTAATGCTATTTTCTGCGGGAAAGTAGATAATGTAAATAATTATTATAATAATGTTATTGTTTTTCATTTTTGCTCTTAGACGGGATAATATTAGAGGATATGTTTAAACACATAAACGGTATAAAAGCCGAATTAAGAATGGAATGAAATGCAACTAATAACACAGTTTTATTAGTACATTCTGAGCAGCCAGGTCGATGATAAACGAATTAAGAAATTCGGAATTAGAAGCGGTGGTTTTGGGTTGATCCATTAGGAAAAATTAGCATACGCTTGCCCGAATGGCGTTATCACAAGCAATGGTACGGAAGCAGGAATTATTTTCTGTAATCCAATTAGAGAGACGATAAAAGCTCACGCCCCAATTGTCGACCCTGGCAATCGGTCTTCATTAGCTCTACGAAACTTTTCCGCGAGCTTAGTTCAAATTAAGCTCGCATGCTCCCGCTAATCGCGCGATAACGAATTACCTTGAAAACGAGACAACTCGAACACGTTCGCCATTCAAAAACACCAAAACAATGTGAGTTATCGCCTCTACAATCGCAAACCTTGCACATTTCCGGTGGAAGCTCGTGCTTCTTCCGCGTAATCGTACAATCGGAGAAAACAAACAATTTTATTTCATCAAGAAATATGTGTATCTAAAGACACTTTATCTTTGCAGAGATTTATCAATATTTTCTTAGCTAATGAGAAATAATTATAATGTAATCGGAATTCATAGCGTGAAATATGATTTAATATGGATATCAAGATAATGATTTTTAATGGCACTGAATTTTTAACAATCTTAGTTTTTCAATATTTTATGTATAACTTCCGAGAAAATTAGTCTTATTGATCTTAAAAGAATAACTAATTATTTCATTTACATTCATCTTGCAATAAATCTCATGTTGACAACGACTTTAGAAATATATAAACCCCAGTATGATAAAGGAATAATTTGTTATTATTAAATTCATCTATAATACACTAATCTATAATAATAATAGCAACTATATTACTAGTCATAAAATGTGTTTCTCTAGAATAGAACGACGTTACATGTATATAAATGAAAATTTTATAAAAAAGTTACTTATTATTATAAAATTCGGTATCGTTATGAAGTTCGTTTAAACGTAGGATAACCAAGCGGAAGAAGAAGTCCTGGAATTAAGGTGATTAAGAGCAATTGTGAAACAAATTAGAAACGAAGGCGATTTTAAGTATACGAAACCTTCGCTCGCTCCCCCTTTCTTTCGAAGTAGTGGATGATCGTTTGAATGGTACCATTAATCGTTTCAGCAGAAAGGAACCTCATTTCGTGAAATATTTACCTCGCGCCTCGCTCATTAACGTCGGGCATTAAATCAAGTTAGGAAGTCTCGTAAAATTTTAATCTCCCGAGGGACTCCTGGATATTCGACGTTTAATTACAACAGTACTTCGACGCGACGAATACGAACTTTTCTCAGCGATAAAGAAGTAATTTGATTTTTTTTCCCCACACCGGCCTTCCGTTCGCCGCGTAATGTTATGCATAAAAATTATCCAGATAGGAGTAATTAGAACGTGCAATGCATTTGATGTAATTACTCCGGCGCGCCAGGTCTTTCGAGTGTAATAAGAAACAAAACGATCGCGATAAGTTACACGAGCGAACGATAATTTGTGCCGCGATTTTGTATAATTTATGTGGTTTAATCATAATAATAATAACTTTATTAATGACGTAATATCAAAGTGGTATATTATTACATTAGAGATTGTATTGTAATAAATTGTCGAATTAATTGTCGAGACTAAATTATTGAAGAAACGTATTGTTTGAATTAAATTTAACAAGTTAAGTAAAATTATATTATAACTGTTTAATACATTAACTATGTTAATAAACCTCATGCTATATTAAGAGTCAAGGATCGTTCATTTGTCATCGTTGAATAATATTAGAAAATATTTGATAAATGATTGGCTTAAGATTTATTCTAATTCTGGATCCACCTGCATCGAGATTCAACATTTAATCCATTCTTTCATAAAAGCGTGAAACATAATTATTATGATATTTATTATTACACAATTATTATATTATGATTAATTAATAATGTTAGTATTGTCCCCCTGTGGGTGGGGGTTTAGAATACACCCACGGTATCCCCTGCCTGTCGTAAAAGGCGACTAATAGGGGTTTATTCCAATTAGTTGAATTATTTACGAAAGTATTAATATTATCAAATATGTATTGTTTAGTAATGGAAATGATTCCATCCAAGTCCCTACTTAGGGACGTTCCATAATTATCATAAAATATCATAAAATGCTTCACAAAATACTTAATCTTCAAGATTAGAACCATACTACAATATAAAAAATAGTACTGACACAAAAGTGAACAATTTCACGATTCAAAATTCCCAAAAATTCTTCGGAAAACGTCTGCGCGACAAAAACAACGCTTTCTTGGAACACGTTGAAAAACATCCTCGATGCTCAGGCATTTAACTTGGATATTTGTTTTTCTCTGTTCGCGTTTCAGTTTAGTGTCGGGAAATTTCTCTTTTAACCGGTTCGTTACGGAGCTGACAAAGCTCGGGAGAAAGATAGCCACCGTTAGATGGGAATGGATGGAAATGGGAAAGAAAATTCTAGACACGGGCACAGTGAAAACAGGGGAGCTACGGTGGAACTCGACTCGTTCCATCCGGGGCCACGTAATTTCGTAAAGTAGTTAGTCCCAGCCTGAATATTTTCTCCCTCGTGCGGCCTCTCACCCCTTTTTCTTTTTATTACCGAACCCTCCACCTTCCCGAACTTATCCTTTTACACGTCAATGCCTAACTTTGATCAATGAAACTATTCTTGCGCTATCAGTGGTATTTCAGGAATTATTGAAATAATTTATACGATATATATATTATGTTTTATATATATTATATGTATTTTTAATTACATAATCTATGATGTTGGATCTAATGATTAAATAGCGAGCAGAAGGTATTTATCGTTAATTAAAATTGGGATCATGTAATAGTTTATGTCGAATCTGAATATATTAAATATCAATTATCCAACCTCTAATTATATGACCACTAAAATTACCGATTACGCAATTTGAAGAATAGACTATATAAGACATTTGGATAATTTATATTTAATATGTTCAGATTCCATTTTATTCCGGCAACTGTTTAATCATTAAATCTCAAACATCAGCAACCAAACAAATTAATTACTGATGCCGTAAGTATTTAATACAATTATATTGGGAAGAAACATCGGAGATATGTAAATCATCAAACAATTTTTAATTCACTTTCACCGTTTTAATTCATTCCTCGATTTCATCTCACATTTGAAATAATAAATTCGTAGAGTGGTTCGTAGGGCAAGTTGGCCCACACTAGCAATGCAAATGCAATTAAGACCTGACACTCCCACTTGTTTCTAATCCGCCGGCTATATCCACTGGTTTGTTACCTCGGACGATGGTTCTGTTAGTGTCTCGCCGTCTTCTTTCGGTTTGTTTTCCTTCCCTGCCACCCCCTCACTTTACCCCGTCACCCCACGAAACTGCCACACCCACGAAAAGGACTTTTCTTACGTGTGGATTTCTCGAGATTGCTTGTAAACTTGTTGAGTCGACAGTGAATCGAAGTGGAATTGTGAAAGGATTAGACGGGGATTCATTGGTCGGCGGGAATTGAAACGAGGATTCGGGGAATGAATACCTGGGACTTACTTTGGAATTCTACGTGTCTCGGGGGTTTTATGTAGTTTGTCGGGAATTGTTTTTTCCTTTACGCTGGTTGGTGATGGAAATAAAATATGTGATAATTGATAGTAATTAATAGATAAGGGTTTATGTACATGTGGTACATACATATAGTGCTTATTAATAATGTATTAATTTTCTGGAACAAATTTCAGTTTTATAATACCTATTTTATTATATAATTCTGGTTTGTAATATGATATTATGCGTGATTTAAAGACTTTTATCGTTTCCATTATACTATTTTCTTGTTTGTACAATGGAAAGAAAAAAATGGATGAATGCTTTGTCGAATCTTTAAATAATCCAAATAAGTCACGATTAAAAAAAGGGTAAAGGGAAAAATAACTACGAAAACATAAATATTTGTACATAAAATACATAAAATTGTTATCGAAAATGCATAAAATGCAAAATAAAATGCATAACTCATAAAATAGTATACATAACATATACAACCAATAGGAGATCGAAATTCGAGTACCATTTTTTCGTAACCCAACAATAGATCGTACACCATGAAACCACCAAAGTATTAATTTCACACAAAACAATTTCCAAGAAAATCACATGCAGAAGGAAATGTGTGCACAAAGTAAATTGAAAACGGAAGTGATCCATATAATAAATATCCCGGTAAACTTTAAAACGCAGATTTCAATTATAATGTTCTTTTCACGAGGTAAGTAGAATAGTTGTGGGGATGGCGGAGGTGGAGGGTTGTCTTGGCTCCGGTGAAAGAAGGGGATGCTCGTGAAAACCATCACTTACCGTCGCACTCCCACGACGACACCGCATCCTGAATACTTAAAAAGAGTCGCGAACCTTCTTTGAATTGTAAAGCAAACCAAAGCAATACTACTGAACCATCCCCATCGTCCCCTTTCACCCTCCGCCGAGGACACTTTACTGCTTGCATCACCAAATCTTCTTCTGGATCTTAACGCTTTCTACTACACTGGTTTACTATTCGATAAAAGTACGCTAATCTCTTTTCGCGAATCTGCAGTCTCAATTCGAAACCGGCTAATTAATTCTTTTTCATTATAATGCATTCAATATCTGTGATTTCTTCCGAATGAAATCTGCAATGTGCACAGTAATGAATATATTACCAGATTTTTTAGTACGAATTACCGATGTGTAAATTGCAAATAATTATGTTATATTACATTTATATATTTTATTGTTATCCGAGTATATCTGAATGAAAAGACACGATAACGTTATAATATAAATGTCCACAGTAATAACTATAATTATGTATCAGTATCATAAAATAATTCTGTTATTTCAGAAATTATTAGTAAAAAGCACACTTGTCAAAACGATATTTCTCGTTTCACCCGAAAACAAAGTTCTACGAGGTTCTTGTTAAAGTTCTCTGTTGTACGAATATGTTTTACACTCACTGTATATCGAGATTGTATCCGAACTGAAGTTTATGTCAATGAAAAGAAAATATCGGTGGACAATATCCGCGGATCGTCCAATTGGTGTATATTGGCTGAAAGTCTTATCTAAACGGTGTCAGACGGAAAGCCTCGTTTTCTGTGTCCTACAGAAATCGACAGCAATTGGAAAAACGTTTTCTTCCCACACGTGAAATCTACGACTTACGTGACTTTTGTCCAACTGCACTCTCTACTTTCCCACAAAGATTTCGGTCTTATGGATTTTATACCATAAGAATGATATCTTATACCTCCGGAATAGAATTCCTACATTGCAGTCATCGAAACCAGAAGAAATAGGAAATATAATTGATTTGATTGAATTAATACTATAAAGAAGCTTTAACCGAGAATTATTTGATATCGATTCATCCATGAATTTTAATAATTTCATATCAATAGTTTTACTAATATTACTAGTATTTGTTACGTCTAATTTGGAATAAGCAAAATACGAGGCATTCCAAAAGCAAATAAAATAACACAGAAACAATTTCATACGGCTTAAAGCACAGGATACTTTAAGTTCGAAGGAAAGTCCTTTAAATTTTGCAGAGTTATGCCCCGGACGTGAAATTATTCGTAGGTTTAATTTACGAGACAGATTCAACAAGTTCGTTTACAGGGTTCTTTCTGGTCACGTTGGAATAACATTGAGGAGGTGGTGGAGGGGTGGGGGGGGGTGCTGGATTCATGAAAACGAATTGCATTACAGGAAATTTCAATTTAATGTGTCACACCATGCAAGTCCGCGCTACGTGGAAAGTAATTTCAATTTAACTTTTTAATTATAAGTCGACGCCGAGATGTGTTGGTCCATGGGCTTCCTGTATATACAATGTATATATATAATATATGTATTATGTATGTATATTGTACATATATATTCTCCATTGCCCGTGGCAAGACTGAAAACCGCCGACCGACGGCGCCCTGTAATTTACCGGGAAACCAAATTTAATACTGGAAAGCCATCTGCTCGTGATCCCAGCATCCAGCTTGCAAGAAATCTTCAAGAGATCTAGTTTTCCGTCAGCGTTTACTCCGAATAGAATTTCCCTGGGAAATTTCTAAATGCTTGTAATAGTTTTTTCCATGGTTGGAAGTATTTCCCGGAAAATGTTCATATTTTTATGTGAAGGAATTATCATGGAACGCTGGACATCGTGCATTTGTGGTTAAAACTGTAATTGAAAAAAGTGGATCCACATATGTACATATGCGGATAATACTATTTAGATAATAATCCAAACATTGTATTTTGACAAGATCTGCCAAATTATGCAAAATACGTATCCGTATAAATATATGTTCACATTTATTTTATGTAATACAACTTCTGAAATGTTTTTTACGAAATTTATTAAACGGGCTGCTTTTTGTAAGGCTGTATTCGTCGAAGAATGTATAATATTTGGAAAGTGTGGAGATTAGCATTATTGTAAAAATATTGAGTCATTACAATCATATTGTAAAAATATTTATATCGCCATAACATTGGTTAACATAGAATTAATATCATTAACATAAAATTTCCAAAATCCACCATATCGTTTCGTGGAATCAAGGTTCTCTAAAAGAGTTTCGTGTTTCCGTGAATATAAATGGAACACCATGATAATTGCTTATTTTTTAATTAGTAAACAGGGATAAATTCTAGCTTTATTCCGGGCTCCCACCACGTCCATTTCGAAATAACCGGGAGTGTAGATGCACCAAGAGTTGTAAATTAAAATCCACTGAGTGTTGTTACGCCTTTTTTCAGTAAAATAACGAGATCCGTTGATATTGTTGGTGATACGGCCGCAATTACGTGCGCGTAATTATGTTACACGTGCACAAAGTATGTAGGGTGGTGGGGGGTGGGGGCGAATTGATTAAACTGCGAAATATTAATTTCAATTACAGTATGCTCGAATTCAAGGCAAATGTTTCCGCGCGACGAACTTCGTGAATCCACCGGCACTAATAAAACAAATCTCTCGGTAAAATAGATAACCGTGTGCTCCCGTATTTACACACTGAACAACTTTATAAATTCTACCGCAATAATCCTTGTATCGAATTTAATGCGTGCGAACATTGTTCGCGATTCGTATATTTGAAAATAATTATCTTTGACGGAGCTAACTGAGATTCAAAATCAATGTTGACCAATGGCCAATTTATGAATACTGGAAATACGTATTAGATGCAAGGTATCAGAATTACAAAAACATGTCAAAGAGTTTAAGATCTCAATGAGTTTATGATTTAAAAATGGCAATGCTAGATGGTAGGTTATTCCTGAACAGGTTACGAAGCCATATCAGATCGAAAGAAGAGGATTAACCATTTTTTTCCGGTCGAAAACTGGGTCGACCCAAAATATACCTTCAAAAATCGTCAAAGTTTCAAAGTCGCCAGTTTTCTTTCTAAAGGGTTAATGTCAATACTGGGTGGTACATAAACATGTTCTACGTCCAATTTCGGTTGATACAAGTCTATAATACATACACAACACGTATCCATGTTTGAGTATCCCGATAAGAGATTGAATAGGGAATCTCAAAGTTTCGAATAAGCCCTTCATTTCTGGGAAGTACAAAAGTCAAGTCGAGTGTAAGAGCCGAAGGAGTATCAGGAATCCGTAGTTCGAAGGAGTAAATAGGATGGTGCATTGGTTGGCTGACGTAGCCGGAGGTCAAACATGCAAAATCCATGGTTGCACGTGAGTCGAATGCGAAATGTGTCTTTGCAAACCAAACTCCTCTACGTGGTGCACTAATACGTATAACGAGCCTCCGAGTAGAGGAAGGGTTATATGGTCCAGGTGCGGAAGTTTGATCCCCCCTACACCTGGTTTATCTTCTATCGAGATCACTAACCTCTGGCTATCCCCAGAGACAAATACACCGATCCTTGCTGCAGATTAACGTTTCTACCATCCTCGGATACCTACATTTCATCGCCGCTTACCAAACCTACATCCATGATCTTCTAATTGATTTTCGAGGGATAATGTATCCCCGATATACGATCGGTAATCTTGAGAGCAATATTAAATGGCCCAGGAAACTAATAGTGGATCATTAGATCACAAGAAAGCAAAAGGATTTATCGCCTTCAACAATTTATTGGAAATCTGAAGTCATATTTTCGAATCTTACGATTAGTTCTTTAGCCAATGATGAGAGTATAATGTGCTGAAGTACATCGAACGATAATAACTATTTATCGCGATAATAAGAGATTGCTCATTTCGAGTAGAATCTGAAACATACGTACAACTGAGTCGCTGTCAAATAACGACATATGTATAAATATCGATTATATCGTGAAATGGATATCAAATGTTGAAGGATTTTGTATCAACAAAAATGTCCAATATTTCGTAGCGCAATAAATTCTTGTAGACGGTAGGTAATCTTTGAGGCAATCTGAAAGGATCCAAGGGTCTGACAGTGGGTTCTGGTTTAATGAATATGTGTCGGTGTTCATCGATTTTGGGGTTGGTAGAACTTTGAATTTATGTAGAGCTTTGAAACATTTTATTGGTTCTTCCAGATTTGTTCAGAAAATATTTTTTCGTTGATTATGTTAAAAAGTTATGATCAACTCTTCTTAAGGATTTTGAGAATGAAACAAATTAAAAAACCGATTGAATATTAATTTCGAATTTATATACGTTACTTATGAATTTTTCCAAACGTCATTGTATAATAAATCTTACTGACACTTTATATTAAAATATTCACTTTTGTAATTGCACTTTGAATTGCAATTATTAGCCCCAAATGGTAGCACATAAATGAAATTTGTAAAATTCAAATACATTAAAGCAAGCACATCTACTGAAACCCAAAATGTAATAAATAATATTTCCAAAAATCCGTTTCATAGAATATTACTAGAATACCGATATACTTGTGAGTTTTACGTTATATGATCATTTTTAAGAATCGCATTAAGCTATCCTAGCTCGTCCGTTCCGAATGATTGGCCAATTATCCAGGGTGCCATAGGAACTATTTTTGAGATCGACTTCGAATTAAATCCAAAGCCCGACTCTCTAGATCTGCATATACATCATATGTATATAAACACATATAATATATACATGTATACTTGGAGCTGTTGAACTCACGACAGCGCTATTAAAATGGAATATGGAGATTCGAGGTCGTAGCCCTTTAAAAGCGGTCCTCCGTGATTGCAATGTGCGGAGTTTCATTAGGAAACCAGAAGTCGGAGGAAAGGGGTTTGGCCGGTTAAAGAAGTTAAGTTAAATGAAAAAGGTAATAGAAAATTTAATAGGAGTATTATGTAAGTTACAAGATATACGTTGTATAAATTATCTTGCCGATTATCATCCACTTTGGCTTGATAAGTAGAATCCCGTATTTATGAAATTATTGTAGATTCTTACGAAATTATTAAATTCTCTTTCGTCTTAACTGAACTTCGTGAAAAATGAAACACTAAAATAGAAGCTAATAGACTTTGAACACATTGATTAATCATTTATTTCTCCATTTGTGGTTCGTTTCTTTTACTCCATTGAGGTTGCGTTTAATATTAATTCTAACGAATGTATGAGAATATAAATTCAATTATATAAAACATAAAATACCCTTCATTTTAATTGAACTTCCTTGAAAATGAAAGGTTTAAATACTTCATTTAATGTTTATATTTAATTATATATAATTACACTTTATGTCATATTTAATCTACTCGCACTGTCAATTAATACATCGTGTATAATGGATAGTTAAAGCACCGGCTACCATGTCTATATATTTATGTCACGTGGCTGTAATCAAAATGATATTCGGTATAATTAATATTAAATTACACACTTTTAATTTAAAGAAAATTTATTAATTTCGTATAAATTTATAATACCTTGATAATTATGGAATTCCATTCATCAAGATACCGTAGATATTATTTAACAAGGTAATTTATATATGCATATTAATTCCTAGCTACAGAACATACATGTAGGTTGAAAAATAAGCATACAACAATATTTGTATAATTGCATTTGTGTAACACAATTTTTTATTCACAAGCTTACAGAATAATAATATTTCAAACATACAATGAACTCTGTTTAATGCAGACATATATATACCACGTTAACACAGTTTCGTACGAAACAAATATCACTCGTCCTCGTAGTTGCCGTCACTCGATCAACAACGAAAAACGCGGTTCCAGTTTCTCCTTGTAACTCGCAGGTGATTAGATGATATAAACATACACAGAGAGTTACGTGACCAAAGTACAAGTTGTGCGCCTGAGGTTTTTGTGTGGAATCACTATCGTGTCGAGACTCGGTGAAGTAAGACGCTTGCCAAGAACTTTTCTTCCACAATAAATCTCAGTCCTTTGGTGTCCGTAGGAAAGTGCGCTTCGATCATCAAGTTTTTCGTCTGTATTAAGGTAAAATGAATAGCGAGCTCGTTCCACGAGTCACCGTTCTCCGAATACCTAATTCACGTGCCTTCGCCTGTAACACGGAAAATAAATCGTGCCTGCTGCTACTCTTTCCGACTTATCAGATCCATCCGCGACGTCGTCGGGACCCGATAAAGTTCAAACTCTCGAAACTCCGCTCGCGTTACGTGACGAACTTTTTTTCTAACTACTTTTTAACCGTCCCTTCCCCCCCCCCCACTGCCCTCCCTGCTACCGTGTACTGGTAGAAGGTATTTGGTCACGTGGTCGCGTTTCACGCGAGTTTCCGCGAACGCGCGGTTAACCCCGCAACGTTTTTCATGTGTGTACCACGTCGCGTAACATGAATAATGTATGTTTCCTCGATTAATCGTATTTTTCAAGCGTGCCGTCGATGCACACCGCCGCCATAATGGTAATCGGTGCGTGACGCTTTTACCACGAGATATTTTCTCTTGTTTCCATGGAACGATGCTCGATCCAGCTTGAATAAAAATATTCAAGCTTGGTATGCGACCACGGTTATTAGAAGTAAACGAATCGAATACCGAACGACATTTTAAAACGCTTAACACATTTCTAGTCGGTAGAATAAAGCTACGTTTCTCGTGAATTTGTGTAATTAAGCCCAGAGATTCTCGACTTATGGATTGCGAAATGATAGCTGTTAGTATAATTTAATATAATATTTGGGTTGTGGTACTATTACACACAAATATATTTGAGGCATTCGATCATAAAACATGGTAACTAACAAAAAGTAAACTTTCGGGAAATCGATTGTAAAGTTTTCAGTTACATACTCGATCCATTGTTGTGAATAATTTAATTTCGCAAACAATGCCAGATACCATGTTTTACGAGCGACTGCCTCATTTGTTCGCACGGCAGAAATGTGGAAAAAGGCTGGTATAGTCGGCTAGGAAATAGGACGTTTTATAATCTTGCACTTAACTCCTTGTGCACGAATCACGAATCTGACTCCTGAGCTGCAAAAAGCACTTCAACAGTCACTCACGAGATAGATTAAAGGAAACTATATTATGTACGTTAACTGCGTGCGTGTTTATTTACGGTTATTATAATACAGGTAACCCTCATGTAACGTGGGAGTTAGGTACCAAAGAAAGACCGCGTTATAAAAAAATCCAGCTAATAGTATTAACACAAAATTCGCGTATCAGTGCGAAATTCGTAAGTCTATTGATCACAGTTAACCGTTTCTATAAACAAATCTAAGTCTGAAGTTAGGTGATCGTTATACAAAAATCTCTAATTTTCCATTTAATTACTAATATCAGAAATAATGGCAGTAGTAAATGCAATACGAATGCAGTAAAAGCACGTAACTAGAATAGCTGCAGTTCATTCTAAAGATACAAGTTTGTTCGGCTCTTCTTGCATCCATGATAAATTTGAATCTTCTTGCTGCGTAATCGCCGTACACTGCATATTCACGTAGAATTACGTATGCATCCTTTGTCCGCGTATGCATACTGCTAGATACATATGTAGAATAAGAGTATTTAGTTGAGCCCGACGAGTCTAGTAAAATCACTACGATGATTAGAATAATTAGTTTCCTTGTATCTCTCGGCTACCGTTGTTTAACTTTTAGAGACTTCATTAAGTATCAAGGGGTTACTCTCGTGATAACACGATGTAACATCTGTGCCAACGAAGAAGCTTCCATTTCTTCACTATCTCTATGAAGTGTTAGTAGTCATATTAATAATAATATTTCTACATTAATTTAATAAGTGAAGTAGTAATAACAATAGTAATAGTAATAGTAAAATTGCAGTGGTTACGAATTGGATGTTTTATTAATATACGTTGTACATACATTTAAGAATTCTGGGAAACCTTTTTAATCATTAATTCAACAATGTCATGAATTTCAACCAGTCATTAATCATTCTTATATTAATCTCTATAATAATCATGATAACAAAGCAAATAATTAAATAAATTCACATTATCACAACCGATATTCACATTACACATTCACATATTCGTATATTGCATACACATCACAATTCGAACAAGTTTGTTTACAAGTTTAAAAACCTAACCATCAAAGGCATTTCTTTTTAACAATTCTTTTTTGCTGTTCCTTTTTCAAAGACATCGGCGTGCACATAGAGTTCTATTTCCCATATACGCGAAAGTGTCTTTTGCAGAGTGCATCAAAGAGATATTTGCCGGGGGGCCTTTGTCGGCTGCACATAGATTTTCGAGTGCACTACGAAGCTTTTCAGAAAATTCGGTAACACTTGCGTGATTGCTTCGTCTGTTCCTTAGGTTCTTTATATGACTATATGTCCCGCGTTTCCAGATTTATAGGGCACGGTTCCGCGAAAGATATACAGATCGTTTTAAACGCGACTCATTTCGGAAATCGTACGGAATCCTTTATCGAATCGAACCGATCTGTTAAGGTGTAACCGCACCCTATCGAGGGTAAAGCGACGCGTTTTCCGCGATCGCGGTGATTCGGATCTTTTTGATTTCCCGCTAATATGCCCAGTGGAAACCACCCCTTTTCAATCCTCATTTTGACAGCTATAATCTATCCGAGATAACTTATCAAACTGGATATCTAAATTTGCTCCACGATTATCGTTTAATCTGCCGGAAATCACGCGGGAATGTTTTGCAATCTTATTAGTGACTCGAAAAGATATCGCTTATGGATGTCGATTAAATGAACTTAAAACGAAGGAATTCAATTTTCATGTCAACATTGTATAATTGTTGTAGATTTATTATATAGCATATAATAAATACAGTATACTTACAACGAGTATTATATAATATTACAGAATTATTTCCCAGTTTCATAAAATATGTAATTTTTTAAATATTCTGTAATGAGTATCATACGTTTGACTGAGAATGTTTCCTTTTTTATAAAAATTACTAATAAATAACACACCTATCGCAGAATAGTATTGAAGTTACTATGAATGTCTACTGTCACGCAAACTGCATTAACCAAGTAAACGTATCAAATGTATGTTACAAGCCCATTCGTCAATTGCTATTGAAAAAGAAGTATGAAATTTGTTAATCAATATCACGGAACGTTTTAGAAAAAGACTTCGTTTATAACAGAAATATTCTTGGAGTGCAAAATTTTAAAGTTAATCATAATGATACAGTAATAATCTGCGGACTAAGGGGACGGAATATTCGTGGGTAATGCAAAGAAACCTTCGTAGATCTGAGACTAACGATATTCTTAATTTGCTGATAGGCCCGAAATGAATGTCGGTCCATATTATCACCAACGTAATCTCCATTCCTACACGGGCTCACGACGATCCCCTTTCTATGCTTGACCAACGGCTAACTTATATCTCGCGTGCTGTAGAATGCAAAATAGTGCATTATCACGTACTTCCAGCGCATTAACGACCTCTTATATTAACCGGCTCAAAACGTGTACCGATAACGCCATTGTATTGGTTAATTAGAGAAGAAGATAACGAAACGAGAAGAGTGCTGGGGGAGATAACAGCCGAGGGCAGTGTTTAAATTTAAACTAAATATATTACTTGGCAGTCATTTAAATATTATTTTACTTTGAAATATTCTTAAACCTTCAGATGGTTTTTGGTTATTAAGTTATTTAATTTTGCTTAATAATTATATAATTCTAAATTCTGAGGATAAGTGAAATCTCCAGAATTGATAGCAATTCCTTTATCCTATTTAAATAATAATTTAATTTATTCACTGTGTATATATTAGTAACAATTTTAATTCTTTTCTTTTGGATTCATTCATTTACTATTTCAGCTTTAAATTCACAAATTACATTTATATTTAACGGGATTTGATTATGGAAGTATATTTAATGAGATATACTATTATATCAATTACAGTTACCATTAATAGTAGCATGGACATTAATCAACAACAGAACTGCCAACATTGGAAACATTAATCAATAATGTAAACGCCTTCACATAAATTCTAAAAATTGCCAAAACATGTACAAACATCAATTACTCAATCTGCTTATTAAACGCACTATGCAAACAATAATATAGTTGCAAATGTACATTGCACAGTGCTCTTGACAAAGCGCGCTGGAAACACCGAAAGAAGGTAGGCATAAAAACACGTAGACGCGAAGTTAGAAAATATTATTCCGGTAGCGCTATTAGCCGTGCAATAACAGCAAATTCGCGCTATTATATCAGGTGGCTGAAGTGGCGCAGGGGGTAAGGAGAGCGGTTCCCGTGGGATGTTAATAGGAATGTAAATATAGGGGGTTGCGTACGAAGAGGGGAGAACCGCGTGAGGTCGTCGACTCTGTGACACGATGATATACCCGACTTTGCTATGTAAATCTCTTATTGCCTTACTCGCTACATTTTAATGTACCGGGCTTAATTCACCCTTAACACCTCGCACTCACCCACACACCCAACCCCCTGCCACCCCAAAATCTTCCAGCTCGCGATAATCTACCGGATGCTTCAAAAGATATCGCCCGAATTTGCGAACCCCTCGCACTCCTTATGGGAAACCGTTTCCTGCCGTTTGATTTGTACGCTTGATTTATGCTGGCGCACTTATTAGGATTTGCTACTGAAATTTGCGACCATAATTCCTTGAGGGATATTCATTTTTGAGGTCCTGGGGGTGGAAATACTGGGAATTTGCTGGTGAAACTTGAAAACTTGCAAATACATATGTCTTCATTAACACTAGAACCATCAAAGCAGCCGAAATTGTTGGTTCGCAGTTTTTAGTACAATCATTCGAATATTCAACGGGGCGTCATATGAGATTGTATATACCTTTATTTTATGTACATAATGCGCTAATTTAAACCCGTTGATTAATTTGTATCTGCCACACATAATTTATTTATAGATAAATATATAAGTAAGTACCAAATTCAAATTGATCTAAATTTCATCTTAAATCAATTTTTCGAGATGCATGGAAAAGAATATTCTTCTTTGAAGTCCGTAATCATGAAGGGTTTAATGGTTGCTTAATTACATCCAGGAAGTTTCCGGGAAGGAACACCGCAAACCTGAAGAATTAAATAACGTTTAACCTGTTCCGACCGTGTCGTTGTAAATTACACTCGAGAATCCCTGGCCCAGCAAGTAGAACTGCAATTCCAACTACTCTAATAAACGAGCGGTGCTATTCGTAAACTATACTAACTACAGCCTCACTATGCTTGATTAATTATTTCGTATTATTGATTATTTTTCATTATATATATGGTTTTATCGAGTACTAGAAACTCTGAACAGTAAGTTTCAGCTTCAAGTTCAGTAGAATCAGTTGAATTGAGAAATAGTTACAAACATAGAGAATTTACAAATATAGAAAATAGAAACAAAAATGGGAATTCTAATAATAGAAGTCTTAAGTCTTCTAAGTTCTCTAATTATACCATTTACACATTATTGGACCGATATGTATCATAGTATCGGGGTGTATTTTGATTTGGAAATACTAAAAATCTGTAATTTTGGGAAAAATCCATGATTAACATAAACCGTTGTACATTGATTAAATTAATATTATGTTATATTATACTATACAAATTTGCTGTAACTGTAACGATATTACTACATTTGGATTTGCATATATTTCAAAGTTATCAGTATTCGAGGGCTATCCACAACAATACAGTATTATAATATAGAGAATAATAAATATGGAATATTCGCATCGATACATTTTTCGTGAGCCATATCTTCATCTGCACACTACATCTTCGGCATGGCATGGTAAAACCATAATCTCGGACAATTTGTAATTCAAATCAAGGCGATACGAGATAAATTAGTGACCTATCAAGTGCTGCGCCTGGCATCCCCTTCCGCAATTCCTTCATAAAAGATCTACCTCCTGGTGCGCACGTAAACCACCTTCTCCTGCAATCTCCTACAATCCTGCTGTGTTAATTTCTCAATTCCGTGAGCAAACTTTTGAGAGATCGTTATGGAACGACCTACTATCGATTACCTCGATTGCTTTCCCGCGGTGGTAACGAGATAATGAAAAGTTTCGAGCGCTTCAGATTCGGAGGTGGAAACTTAAACGGAACAATTCAAGATGGAAATTACTTAAAGTCTGCTGGAATCAAATATTATCTTACGTGATAATGTTCTATTTGAATGATGTTTTTAATCAGCTGGATTGGGAAAATAAGGGTTGTACTGGTGTTAGACTTGATAAAGCTGTTATTGATGTGGTAATAACTTTAGATAACTTTAACAATGAATATGTAATGAGGCATTGTCGTAAATCTTTAATTATGATAGCACTGGGTTATAAATGATATGTAATGCGTATAATGGAAGCGGTGTGGTGAAAGGTTGTTTTGTAGTACATTCGGATTGAAATGTATTGTTTTCTATAAAATTAATGATTGATTATCTACTTAATTATAATAATTACTTTTACTGTAATTATCGACAATATCGAACTAAGTCACATAATAAAATAACAGGGAAATTATTACATGACTTACATTCAAAGCACGCATTCGAAACACGCATATTTTGCATACAAAAACAGACCATAAATAACTCCCAAGTCCCAAAGTCTTTTTAGGATGTATAAATATCTAGAAATAATAAATATGAAATATAAATATTATTCGACATTGACCCCTCACAAGCGATGTGTTAAACACTGAAGTGAACACATTGGAGGGGAATAAGCAGCCCATGTAAATCGCATTATTTCTGGACTAGCTCATACCACTCGAGCAGGGTAATATATTCCAGTAGGATTTATGCGGCTTTACGGAATAATACCTGACTTAATATATTACTAGGAGGATTTGGGTGGTACAATAAGAGATCCGTGGAGGATCATCGGCTGTTCTTAGATCGTAGGAAGGTCTCCGCGTACAGTTGAAACTCACCGGAAGATCGGCCCACTAAAGTCAGGATTAATAGGAATAATGGAGGGGAATAATACAGGAAAGATTTCGCGAAAATATCATCGGATATATCTGATGTTTATCGTTTCCTGACTTGATGTAAAATGTGTTATTATAATACATTAAATTCGATCGATATTTCAATCGAATGTTTCAAGACTTATTTTACAATAAAATATTGGCGAGTAATTAAATGAGTAATTAAAATCAGGATTAATAGGAATAGTGGAGGATAATAATAAGAAAGAGTCCTCGAGTATATCTCATCCTTGTTCCTTGGTGACTCAATATATAATAAAATATTCGATGTAAACCGAATTTTTAAAAACGAAAGAAACCAGAAAATTGGTTAAAAATAATGTTACAATATAATGTAGAGATATTAATAAATAAAGACAGGGTTAATTGGATAGAACTTTGTCAGTGGAATTTAGTTGGCATAAGTCTTTATTTTAACATATTTTATCTAAAAACATTGAATCAAATTAATGATAAATATTGAAATGAAATATGGTAGAACGGTAAGGTTTTCAGGCTGCAATAATCCTGGAAGACGATAGACTGTAAAAATAACCTGATTTCCCTACTACAGGAAATTGCTTGCAATAATAGTACGAAGTAGGATCTTAAAGAGTTAAATTACTGCAATAAATCCCAAGTGGTCTGTGTACCGAGAAGAATAGAAACATTGTAAACCATCGAAATACTGGCTTCGGTTCAATTTGCTTTATGACTCGAACAACTTAACGACTAAGTATGTTGTTGATGGCAATGATACAGGTACCATTAAATGTCAATTGTCTACTATTGCCTTTCAACTGTTCGTTCCTCCTTTACTTCTTTCTACGTCTTCAAATTTGCATAATAAAATTGTAATAACACAGCGAGAGATACATGAAACATTATTTAATATCTCGATCTTATAACAATGATGCTCCATAGTTTTACATTATCTTCATATTTTTCAGATAAAAATTGTACAATATTCTATAAGAAGTAGATTCAACATTTTTGTACCATTCAAAATGAAATATGTAGTGTAATGAATTCGAGAAAATTTAATATGTTAATGAAGTAAAAATTACTACTCCTCGTATTTTTTATCGTACATAATTTTGAAAATTCAACATCGGAAAAGTTATATATATATATATATATATATATATATATATATATATATATATATATATATATTACAGCATAAATTTATTAATTATAATAATACTTGGAACTATATGAAGTACAAACTGTATTAAGAAATGTTTACATATATTGTATATTTATATGTATACCCAAAATTAGAAATATTAGGTTCTAATACAGCTTTATAATCGGTTATTCAAAATTCATCAGAACTCGGTAGGACAAAAACAAATCATTTTTATAGAGATAGATGGAATTAAAATTCTATATATCTCCTACTTCCCGGCATTCGATTATATTTTCTTCCTTCTGAAAGAGAAATTTCCTTCTGGAAGAGAATATTGACTTAGTTTTGCAATAAACGATGCATAAAGTCGATACATGGAATTTCCGAGGAAACAGGCCGCGCCCGAGGAAGGATGAATCAGAAAGGACGTAAACGATTGTATTTGGTACGGAAATCAGCAGAATCGGGGGCGCCTATTGGACCGAGGGTGGAACTCGATTTGAATTTGGCTGAGTTTAGATTTGTCCGGACTAACTGGCGATAACGAGGTCATCGAAATCTGGAACGTATATGAAAACGTTCTTCACCCTGAAATGGAAAATCGATGCGCGGACCCGACTTCGGAACTCTCGAGGAAAAACACTTTAATTTTATTATGTTTCTAATGGATACCGTTTCCTGTTTTGCTGGTTTCTATACCGCTGACAAGGAAGTACTTTGTATGTATTGCAACTACTATTGTATTAGGTTGTTAAGTATGAAACGTCGGATTTTTAGTCTTTATATTGTAATATTTTAATTTAAGGTACGCAACTTTTATTATGATTCTCCCACCCATTTTTTCAATTAAGTTATTATTACGAGTTCTTCATATCTCAATTGAATAACCTTTTCCTAACTTCAGTTTCTTCCGTTTTATAATTCTAATTCATAAATAAGAAAATCAGCAATTATTGACTATGCTGCGCAATGCGAGCGTAACAATTATAAATTAGTTCGATAATTGACTCAAGACGACTAACCTATAATCGACAAGATGCATAATGGTATTAGATTACGAAATTGCTCCGAATCAATTAAATGCCACTGAAGAGAATTCGACTTGCATCCACCAGTGAATCCCAACCCGTATGGAATCGCGTGTATATTCGAAGCATTACCGACGCTCCGCATCCCACTAATTGCTACGGATTCTCTTCGTGTTTCCTCTCTTGCAATTTAAACAAAATATAAACCGCAAATTTCCTCTCTCTACCGCTCTCTATCTATCTCTCTACTTATCTACGTTTCTGTATCCATCTATTTCCCCTTTTGGAGCCCTTTCTTTTTCTCTCTCGGTTTATCTATCTATCTATTTGTTTTATTATCTATTTATTTATTTATCTGACCCTCCCACAACCACTCAGATTGATATGTAAAGAATTGAAATCGTTTCTACCAGGCACTCGAACCCATCTCCTGATTGATCATTGATCACTGTGTGTCAGTTTAGTTTTCGAATTGATATCGATCTTTCCATGAGACAATATTAGTGTTAACGTTTGTGTTATCCCAGAAACTTGGCACTGACTTAATTCGCCTTTTTATTGTGATGTTTATAAGGGGATGTCCATTGAAATAAGTGAAACGGGTGAAAACTTTGAAATGAAAACAGATCGAATTAAGTTCATTAGATATGAACGAAGAATTGAATTGAAATGAATAAAAGAGTAATGAAATAACTGATTGACCCGCTGACTGTAATTGTACTTCTGTATTTCAAATAACTTTCTTTGTTAAGTGGACTTAGGCAACTTTCAAAATAAACGGCTCAAACATTTTTGTCAGAAACGCTAAATAAGCAGTTTATAGAAAGTTTGATTACTTATGAATAGCTGAAAACGAATGGTCACTATAGGAAACAAAAACAGTCAGCTGGTTAACAGGTTCTTATAGTTATTACTTTTCGGAATTTTCAATTGTAATTTGAATATAATGTAACGGTTATAATTTTGTCGATTCAATTTTTATTTAAAGCAGAGTTTTTGTACTCATTTATTAATTCGTTCCCCCCGTGGACTGGGGGTAGAATTGGTCCACAGTATCCCCTGCTTGTCGTAAAAGGCGACTAAAAGGGGTTGAGTTGAGGATCTTTACTCGTAAAAACTTCCATCTTATGATATATCACTGTAAACTGCAATGGAAGTAAAAACGATAATCTTCCTCCACTCAAGAAGCTGCATTTCATCGAGTTATAATATGCAGTGCATATTAAACGATAATGTTCATATACGTTACTAATTAAACCGATTTCATATAATAACAGATACAATACCAAATTTGTTAAATAAAATAGAAGATATTATATTATAATAAGTAACACTGCTATATACAGGGTGTCCCTTGTAAAGTAGGCCATCTAATTATCCCGTTTCATTGCAACAATACAGAAAACATTTTATACATTATACGAATGGCTTCGAGCAATAATATCCTGAAAGAGATTTCTTTCCGTTGTCGTTTTTTTTCACCGACTCTCTCAGAACAACGATATTTGTACGCAGACACAAATATTGTTGTGTAATTACGAGACCCAACTTAAGCGGGATATCCCGTATACTTGAAACAAGAATTTAAGAACTACTAAGATTTGAGAACGATAATAAAATCAGTGAGAAAATGAAGCTTTAAGACATACTTTATTTCATGAAATTCTAATAAAAAAATAAAGATCATGTAAGAGGACGAAATCCAACGACAGTTTCAGCGGAATATTAGTTAAGAATGAAGTAAGAGATTCAAAGTAAATAGTGAGTTTGGTGCGGTGGGGATGGGGGTGAATTTTCCTTGGTCGAGGTGGTTTACCAGTAGAAAGCGCCAGAACCAGGTACACCCTTCTCAGACAAAAGAAAGAGGACCGTGATTTACTGGCATGCATAATTTCTTCTTGGCATTAAATTAATATTTCCACCTCTTTTGTACACTCGTTTCGCTTAACCAAAGGAGGAAGGACTCTCTTGATGAATGTAGATTTTACCACGAATTCTTCTGAATTATAAAGTAGTAGAAAAGTTTAACTTGCTATTTGTCTTCTTACAGCGATATTATAATTTTTTTAAATGAAGGACTATTATCTTATACTATAATAACATGAAGGTAAAGATCGATAAAGAAAATGCATTCATGAGTTTTTATGTTGTAATATATAAATTACAACATTTTTTCGAATATTTCTAATTTTTGTAATATATAGTTACAATTTGTAAATTACAATTTTTAAGTAGTAATTTCTTCCTGAAATAAATAATCGGGAAAATCAACGAGGAAATTAAACATTAACACAGTTTGCGTTTCATAAAATTCCAGTGTTATTTTAATGCATAAGCATTAGGAATGTTAGAAAGGAAATTGAACATTAAACAAAGTTCCCGATACAAGTAATCGGTAAAATCAACAACAGGATGTTCAACGATAGCACAGTTTTTATTTCATGACATTCGAAGTATTATATTCAAAATCCACCAAAATATTCGATGAATAAATCATTATCACAAAAATACGTGCTGATGGTGCTTTAGCGAGGAATTAAATTCTGACTGGAATAAACGCCTCCAGCAGATTTTTCATTTGAGGCTTAATCGTTAATCCGAGAGTAAGCCTGGTGAACACGTACGTACACAGTATATCCGGCAAGCTATATATTTAAATATTTCCCACAGCACTCGCTAAATATATAAAGAGTCACAGAAGTTAGAATATTTAGTTGATTGCTATCAACAATCCAATTTGTCAACTACCCAGTTTGTTGGAAATATTCGGCTATTCAAACAACTAAATATTCAAACATCCAGATATATGAATAACAATTATTAAAAATATTGTTATGAACAGCAATGCCTCGCGGCCATCGTAATATATATAAAATATTCTAGTACATATTTGTTTTTCATTTCGGCTCTGTATTTCCGGGTTATATGTATTAAGCTGGGTTAACTATATACAGTTATATATGTATATATAATTCAAGGATAATACTTACTGCGGATAATAATTGCGAGGAAAGTCGGCGAATTGTACGGCTCGAAGTTTTAATGCGATTTGAAATTAGATTCGCATTAGGTCGCGTTTGGCTTTCC
Organism: Nysson spinosus; assembly: GCA_910591585.2. Classification (NCBI taxonomy): domain Eukaryota; kingdom Metazoa; phylum Arthropoda; class Insecta; order Hymenoptera; family Crabronidae; genus Nysson; species Nysson spinosus. Next base: position 8,799,206 of record OU342830.1, on the reverse strand, counting down.
ACGCGAGATCTTCCGAATAATTTTCGCGAGCGACCGCTCGAAGTGAAACCCCGCGATCGAGCAGTCGAGTGTGAAATTTCGATGATTTAATATCACGGTGTATGGCACGAATGGCCGTATAAATTTCAGGCCTCCGCTTATTCGCGAAACACATAAAGTACAGAAGTCCTCGGTGTACTTTTAGCAGGGAATATTATAAGCCTGGATTTTCACGGAGCTGTATGAAATTTTTAATAATATTATTTCCCAGAAGTAAGCCGCTAATTAGTTTTTCAACCTACCTCTCTGGATTCGTAAATTATTTTCGGATTTGTGTATAACTTTCAACAGAAATTTACGAAAATATAACTTTCATACTGGACGTAATTATTTCGTGTTACCGATTTCCTATTTATATGATTGTTTAGTTAATTATTTATTTACTTTAGTCTTGAAATTGGGGTGATGTTTTATGTTTGTGATTGCATTCCGTGAATGAATAAATATTAGACTGTACAAATTCACTGCATATATTATATCACTGCAATTTAACAAAAGTACAGAATGAAAATTGTGCTACGAAAGAACATAAAATCATATCTGTGAAGTAAATAAATTCTAGCATTCTTCTCGGCAATGAAGATGTGTTTAATAACTTCTTTCACTAAAAAGTGATAATAATGGAGATAATAGAACGGAAATACTTGAGAGTTTTTCCCTTTTTAAATAAAGGAAACAATTTTTTCGAACTACATAAATGTTATTGTATTATTCAAGAGGCAGTTTTATCAGAGATTTCAGAAATGCACATTCGCACCAATCGTGCAGTTAACAATTCAAATGCACATCACATAAAAGTTAATGAAATGCAATTATCATTCTGAACCTTATCTGTTCCAGGAATGCAATTTATTCTGCCAATTTATTTTTATCTCGTAGACCTGATATAGTTCCAGAGATCCTTTCAGAAACCCTTTCAGAAATCCTGTACCACTATCTCTCCCTAAAAACTACCGACTCTAACATACTATTATACATTCTTTCGACCCAAAATCGTCCTAGAATATGTTTATACATCATATACCATCGATTTGGGCCATTTAGGAGCGAAATTGGCGACTTTCATTTTTGACAATTTTTGAAGGTATACCCCTTCACATTTTTGCGATTCTGGGTCGACCCAGTTTTCGCCCGGACAAATTTTTAAACCACCTCTTTCGACCCAAAATCGTCCTAGAATATGTTTATACATCATCTACCATCGATTTGGGCCATTTAGAAGTGATTTTGGCGACTTGGAATTTTTGGCAATTTTTGAAGGTGTACCCCTTTACATTTTTTCGACTTGGATTCGGCCCATTTTTGACCAATAAAAATTTTTTAGCCGCTTCTTTCGACCAGAAATCGTCCTAGAATATGTTTATACATCATATAGCATCGATTTGAGTCATTTAGAACTGATTTTGGCGACTTTCAATTTTTGACAATTTTTGAAGGTATACCCCTTTACATTTTTTCGACTTGGATTCGACCCATTTTTGACCAATGAAAATTTTTTAGCCGCTTCTTTCGACCAGAAATCGTCCTAGAATATGTTTATACATCATATACCATCGATTTGGGCCATTTAGAAGTGATTTTGGCGACTTTGAATTTTTGGCGATTTTTGAAGGTATACCCCTTCACATTTTTGCGATTCTGGGTCGACCCATTTTTCGCCCGGACAAATTTTTAAACCACCTCTTTCGACCCAAAATCGCCCTAGAATATGTTTATACATCATATAGCATCGATTTGGGTCATTTAGAACTGATTTTGGCGACTTTCAATTTTTGGCAATTTTTGAAGGTGTACCCCTTTACATTTTTTCGACTTGGATTCGGCCCATTTTTGACCAATAAAAATTTTTTAGCCGCTTCTTTCGACCCAAAATCGCCCTAGAATATGTTTATACATCATATAGCATCGATTTGGGTCATTTAGAACTGATTTTGGCGACTTTCAATTTTTGACAATTTTTGAAGGTATACCCCTTTACATTTTTTCGACTTGGATTCGACCCATTTTTGACCAATGAAAATTTTTTAACCGCTTCTTTCGACCAGAAATCGTCCTAGAATATGTTTATACATCATATACCATCGATTTGGGCCATTTAGAACTGATTTTGGCGACTTTCAATTTTTGACAATTTTTGAAGGTATACCCCTTCACATTTTTTCGATTCTGGGTCGACCCATTTTTCGCCCGGACAAATTTTTAAACCACTTCTTTCGACCCAAAATTTTCCTAGAATATGTTTATACATCTTCTACCATCGATTTGGACCATCTAGGAAATTGCGACTTTGAAATTTTGACGATTTTTGAAGGTATACATTTACCATCCATTTAATCCATGTGGGAGCAAAATTGACGACTTCGAAATTTTCCGATGTTTTGAAGTACATGTATGATCTAATGATAATCGATGTCTATAACATCCTAGATATCCAGTAATTAGTCGGCTGGTCGATTTTGCGCCAGGAAAATAACGCTCGCCTATCGAGTCTCGTCTCCATAATGCAGGTAATGGCCAAATACACCGAGTAACCGAACGATTAATCATATCGCGGCACCGTAAAATCCGATGATTTCCGAACTCTTTGAATAACCTTGATTTACCGTCCTGAAAATACCCATCGATACTTTTCCACGTATTTGCAGAATTTATGACGGGATAAATAACAGTTCGTTATACGCTGTAATTGGAGGTCGGATTTATTTCCCTCTTTTTCCCTTCGCCTAAGAATCCAGCATCGAACAACGAAGGTGGTACTGTTTTATTTTTATCCACCGTATTATTTCTCATATACACTGTTTTACTTTTGTTGCTTCTACTTGCACGCAAATAATTAATGGCCCCGAGAATCACGATTTATGCTTGTTATAAATAATTGATACTGCCGTGGCGATGTATGAATGAGTACGAGAGACTTATAAATAAATAGAATGAAAGAACTTCTTTTCAATTTCGTTATATTCATTTCATTTAACGAAGTTTCTGTTCATTGTTCATTTAAATGCGACTGGTGCTTATTTAAATTGTGTTTAAGGAATCTGTGGAACGTTGAGTGATGATAAGTCTTTGACGGCAGTGCTGCCGATTTTAATTAAGCTTCGTAAAGTGTCCCTTTAAAGTGAAACATTAAGTGCTTTCGTAGAAAAAATGTTGCATCGTTTGCGAAATTTGCCCTGCAGAGCCCTATTTCGGATAAAGCTATTAATAATTTTATTACAGTTTATATACACAGGTTTGAAATTCTGATTAAGTTCCAATGAAACGTGTACTCTATCTATCTGTCTCTATCTATTTTATTATTAACTATGAATATATTTATATCATCGATCGCCCTAAATTAGCAACTGAAGTAACGCTATCTCTAGAGAATTGTAAACTCTGCAAATGATTGAATGTATGGGAAAAATGGAACAAACAAAACAACTATTTGAAAGTAAACTTTATTTCTTTGATAACATATTGTTATACATACATATATAAACATATATTAATTATTAACATAATACTTGTATCTTAATTTAAATCTATAATGATGTAATATTTCCCCATTTCAACACACTTACAAATAAATCCACGCAATATACTTTTATTTCTAGTTCATTCCGTTTCATATTAAAATTCTTAAAAAAAATAAAACAGAAATAAACAAATGTCCGTGACCTAAATCTAGCTAAATAAAATATTTAGTTACGACGCAAAAGAGTAATGATTTCAAGTGGTCGTAAATTCGTTTTACACCGGCTTCAAAGATTCTAATTCTTCTTCTCATTTCTTCAAAATGTCCCGGCTGATGAAAAATTCCACGAGATGCATCTGCCTTGAAGATCCGCGTATGCGTCGTGACGACTGTAATTTGTCGGACGTCGGAACGCCGATTGTCGAGCCACTGAAACTTTTAATTCCTTGGTAGACCTGCAGAAAGACTCTCATTTCTTCCTCGACGACTATGTCGTTCTTATAATATCACCAGAATATACAGGGCGGATCACGAAGCGTGATCAGCTTAGATCATTCTGTCGTTAGTGGGTCATATAGGGATCATGATAGTAACTTTTTTGCCAACGCATGTTTTCTCAGTTGACAAAGAAGGTACTATAATCATCTTAAATTGCCCATACTTCGTGATATAATTGTATGCAGTGGGAATAACAAGGTTAAGAGCTATGTTACTCCATTGTTATTAACTTATTAATCTTAAGTTCGAAATTCAATCATGTATTACGGTGCACGGTTAGTGGAAAAAAAAATTGCGACAACCCCCTCATTCCGAACTCGGGGACGGCTTGACCCCGACTGATGATGCGGGATGGAGCGAGGAGGGTTATAGGTCGGCAGTATTGCGCAATCGCGAAAATTTAAAGGGCATGTAGGTAATGCAACATGGTTGCATATCCACAGTTGGGGTCCCGACGTCCCCGACTTCAGAACGGGGGAGTTCACGCAAATTTTTTTATTAACTATAATCGTAATATACGATTAAATTTCGAACTTGAGATTAATAAATTAATAATAATTGAGTAGCATATCTCTTAACCTTATTGCGAGTTTTATTAAAGCTTTTTTTGAAGGAATTTTTTCTGTAAATGCATCGTATACCACTTTCAGAAATAATGTCTCGCACATTAATGCATTTATTACAGAAACAAGTGAATATGAATGAGAAGAAGTGGATTTTCTTTATACTTATAGCGAATTATAAGTTTCACTGGTAGTAAGGTATGTCGAGTACTTTCACACAGTTATTCTTTCCCTACCTGAAACCAGGCCAAATAATATTGTATTAATTTATTGCCCTATCATTATATGGCTCCCGGTTTACGTGAATAAATAGCGGACCGAAGAACTTGTCCCATAAATCTGATTAATATATACTGAAATTTATTGTCTTATTCGTTCTGCCTCCGCGACGATAAAACAACGAAATGGAGTTAAATTGAATCGGATTTACGCGGACGTAAACTTTTCCTGCTTAAAGTACGCGAAGTATTTAATTCGATTGGAAAGTTATTGTTGTAGAACGTGGTTTCCATTATAAATATATATGAAATCAATAATTGACACTTTTTTTCTTCGATCAATTTGTAATTACAAAAAATATCTATTTATGTCTCGTATTTTTATTTCCTTCGTAGCGTTAACATATAAATAAGTAAATTCTATTACTATCATTATAAAATGAACATAAACAAATTTACCATTGTAAGTTAAACTTATGGAAATTATATTATTAATATAACTAGCTGTATTAAATTTCCCATAAACGAAACAATAATTGATAAAGAAATATCGACTAGGAAAGCAATTAGAATTAATAGATAATAATATATAACATGCAAATACAGGAAGCCAATTAGTAACGATTCTAATACTACAAATAATTCAAGCAAAGTGAACACTCTCCCCTAATTATTTGCATAATATTTGCAAGCAAAGAAGATCCATAAAATTCAAAGAGACACGTACAATACATTATAGTGTACTACGCACAATGCTCGTGCATACAATGGAATTCGTAAATGATAAAGGAATATCAGTGAGGAAAACGCAGGTACAAAGATAGGGGAGTACCATTAACCTAAGAAGCTATCTTAGCTAATGGGAGTAATCCGTTTTAGGGTACAGCGAGGTACGGTATTCGTCTCCCTTCCTTCCCTTTGAATTCCATGCCGTTACTATAATATGTAACTAGGCAACCACCGGTACTCTCTGGAAATCTGATGCACTCTTGCCTTTTCCACTTGTCGCAACTTCGCCGATCCTCCGAGGCAAAGGTGCTGAATCTCGATATATCCTCGCGTTTCTCCACCACGTAATCACGTCAAACAAGTTTCGCGAACTTCAGCCAAATAAGACGTTCCTTAATCCCCCCTATGCCGAGGTTTCGAGCCTCCCTAATGACGTCCGATATGCGATAATTAGCCTACGCAAACCCATTCCGCGCCCTGTAATATTAACGCGTCGATGAATCACCGAGTGGATTAGCTAATTTAACGTGCTACGCTCGGATCTCGAGAGAGTTACTCTGATTAGCCTTCCATTTAGGATCCAAGAGAATTGAATTTTGTTGGAATTAATTTCGGAGTCATATTTGGAAGTCTAATTCGAGTTTGGTCATTTTCATCGGAATATCGGGGAACTCGAATTAGTGTCGATATTGCGAATGTAAGTTAATATTTAATATTGATAAAAATTAATATTTCGGTATTATGTTTGAATTATAGTGTTTAATTCGTAAGGAAATACACTTGATTTCATTTTCATGAAATTCATTATGCTGCTTGGATTTGATTAGTTTTGATATGATATTTTAATTCACGATCTGAATTTAACTTCAACTAATGTTTTTACTGTAATGAAAGTTAAATTTAGTCCGCCTGAGTTAATATTGGAGACTTTATTGTACCTAATTAATCCAGTTTTAATGAAGCAGTTAAATTACAAAGACCTTTAATATAAAAATTTAGAATTTTCTTTTAGTTTGAAATATTTACCTAACAGTCCTTTCCTCGAACTTAAAATCAATCGGAATATTTTGAAAATTGCTTCAAGAATTTCCTGCTTAATTTGAACTACGAAATTATGTTTAAACTATCCAAACTGCGTGACACTAAAATCTTATCTTCATTCTTTCTTATCAAACTAAATTATACACAAATTTTAAACCAACTTTAGTTTATATTTTCTAAAGCTCAACATTCTCAGATTATTTATAGTTACCTGACATTAAAATCTTATCCTGTTTCTTTCTTATCTAACTAAATTATGCTAACATTTTAAAAGAAGGTTAGTTTATAATGTTTAAAGCGCAACATTCTCGGAATACTTCTAATTAGACGACATTGAAATCTTCTCATTTTCTTTCTTTCTTATCACACTGAATTATACCAAAATTTTGCCAAATAAATGAATTTACCAACATTTAAAATCTTCTATTCTTTTTCTTTCTTATGAAACTAAATAAAACTAAAACTGCATTATTTTATATGAAACATAAAAATAGATGTCAAGAAATGAAAATATAAATATAATGAATGATAATTTGAAACTCCTTTATTGTAAAAGTTCAATTAAGTAAATGAATCACACTTATCGTATCTTATCATTAATTACATAAAATGAACTACACATTGTTTGCTTCGATATCATTGAATTAACTTCAAATAAACAGATGTAAGTGAATAAGTCAATGGACCGGTTGGTTTAAGGCAGAAACTTGGCAACAGAATGTTCATGTAGCGTTGCAAAACAACTGTGGAAAATTGATCGGAGTTTACTACTGTCGTAACCTTCTTACGACAAGTCCGCCGAACTTGCCCGTTCCCTTGCTTCCTTTCCTCGTAAATTTCTGTCGACGACGCGAAGATCTGCGCGAGTTTATAATTTGAAACAAGGTGACACGATTTAATGACGGTGACGCAATCTAAGTAAATTAAACTACGGTCTAAAACAAACCGAATTGGTAAGGCGTCCATTGTGCGTGATCATGAACCGCTTCTACTACTAATTCAAAAGAAAAACATTCTCTAATCTTCAGAACATTTCTTTGTAAAATATTCACTACACGATAAACTACGATTTGATTAATAATAAAATATAATATTAGAATATGTATAGTGTAATGATAGAAATATTAAAATAGATTGTGTTCTAGATTACAGTATCCTAGCATAATAAATCTTAAAATATACGAGTGAGTGAATTCTAGCCAACTTCAAGACTTACAAATATTAATATATTTAATATTTATATATAAATAGTAATATTTAAAGGAGATATTTAAAAATACTACTAAACAGAATACTGTTCAATAACATCATCTAGTTAGAAAGAACAATATCGCGGATAAAAAAAATTCTTTTTTACCCAAAAATTGGACGAACGAAATGGATCTTCGTGATATCACGAGCAATATCGTAATACCAGATATTCCCGGTGGAATTTCGAGGGCATTAAATTCGGGCAGTTGATAGGATATGAAGGAAAATGACAGGTTTTGCTCATGTAACCTTTCCCAGTAACAAATCATCGTGGGAAACGTTGTGCGGGAGTACAATTACATTAAGCTTTAGCGAAGCAAATCGTGGCTAGTCGGTCGATTGGAAATCCAGGCCAGGTACGTGTACCTAGTGCCTACGAACTATTAGGTACTTACCTACCTGGATCGCTCGCACGCGATTTGCTTCACTGCTCCAGATAAATTTCTCCAAGTGCAGAATCATTCAGTAAGCTCGTAATCCTTCGATTACGCGATAAAATCAAATACCAAATAAAAGGTAAGCCAATCGAGGTGCAGAGATTCAAGGACTCTTCAGTTATTTATTTACGCGACTGTATACATTGTATAAACTCCTTCGAATTGAGCAGTGATTTTTGGACTCGGTTGTTATTAAGATGCCAAGAAAATTCGTGCAGTTTTCCTCATCCAAAAACGAGACGATATTTTAACTCAAAAGAGACACTTTTAATCTGGTAAATATTCCCCTTCATATTTTATGATCCTTTCCCAACCTGATATAAATTTTCAAATCTAATCTTCAAATCTTTACTGCTTCTCCGTTCTCGAAGTTTCTATTTACTATAAGATTTTGTAATTTAAAAATGTAAAATAATATGCATTAAATATTGAACTTTTATCGATTGTAAATTATGCTGTTATAATGTAATGAGCTATGTATCGTTGTTATAGAAGTAACATTCAAAATATCGATAAAATAAAGGGAATAAAATATACGAATAATAATCACATATTCCATATTTAAACACCAAACTCGTCATACATATAGTATATAGTATAAATAATAATCAACAAGTATACTATAATTTATGATCAATCAAGAATGAACTCCGAATATACCTAATACACATAAAAAGCCCAAATACAATTCCACAAGCTCATCTCAGTTTCAGTGTAGGCAGCATCATGCGTAATATCTACTCACACAGATCACCAGTTTTGACTAATGCGTAGTCTCCTAGTATATAAGCCAGGCCGTTTGCAGATTACACATCTTCCTTGGTACGGTAGTCCAGGCCGAAACAGTGAGAAAAATGATATAATAAAGGAAGAAGTAGGCGAAGATATTAGTTGAAGTAGGAGGTGGAACAAGGAGAGAGATGGAGGATAGAATAAGGAGAGTAAAGGACGAAGGATGAAGGAAGGTGTAGTCTCGAGGAACGGAAGAGAACACTCCGTTAAGCTAAGTCCACATCCTTCACCGTTGCTATAAAGACGGCGGGTACCATAACGTTCTTCGTCTTCGTTGTGCTTGTGAATGCTCCTTTACGTCTTCAGAGACCGCAAGACCTCACTTGATGCCAGACAGAATCCTCCCTGAAAGCTGCCCCCTGCAGTTTACCCTACGAGAACACAAGCACCGGGCATAGAGTATATAGAAACTGTTAGGATAACAGTAGACCTCAATAGGCGGGTCCCGCTCCTAATGTGAGCCTTCCTTCGCCTGTATCTTGTTTAGAAATCTGTTCAGCCTGAGGTGTCCTATGAAAACAGGGCTTTATGCGCAACCGGAAGGATTAACAGATGGTTTACTTGTGATTGGTCTAACTCCTGGTGTCGGCCCTTAATGGCTCAAACTCGATACCGGCATCCGGTTCCGACTTTGATTGCACGTATTCGGTTCTTGTTCAGAAGTCTGTGACCATTTTAGAATGTTAGGCGAAGATGAGAATTGTGGTTGATTAGGTGCATTGAAGTTATGTGTTCTTATTGTTTAATTAAGATGAATGAGAGTAATAATTAGCAGTATCCGGTTCCATAATGAATTCTGACTTGTAGATAATAATAGTGTACTGTTGCACATATAAGAGATGCGAAATCATTCACTGATGGGATCATAGATTACGAACTTCTCTTCAGTTAAGCGTGTTCTAGGAACTTTGATGATTGCGTCCAATCAGAACCACCAGTAGATGTTTAAGTGTCACGGTTGTAATACCAAATACTATTAATTGTTTCCGGTTATGATTGCAATGCACGCATCGAGCTATTGTTTACGAATTGCTGATAATTGCTCGATTCTAGCCAAAACCGAAGAACGAGCCCAATCGAGGAGATTAATGCATTCCACTTATTATTGTTTTACCATCGATCAAACCATAAGGATTCGAAGCAGCTGTTAGCATAAATTCCCAGCAGCGCATAGCGAGACTCCTTATCATCATTTTAAAATACCAACAGTGTAGCGGTAACAAAGATAGGTGGATTCTCAGAGAAGTACGTGACTAAAGGCAGAATTGGGGATTCCTCTCGTCCATTTCCTCTTTGGTTTACAGCTGAAGTTTCAGACTCGTCAGTGCTCAGGGCTGAATCTTAGGGGTGAGATCAAGCGGAATGAGGACGTGAAACGGACGTAGAAATGGAACCGTTCAACGATGGAGAACTGGGTGCGCCCTCGTAAACTGGTTCCCCGTAGGAGATATTAAGCCGAGAAGTTCGCCCGTGAATTTATGCCCACGCCGTTCAATGACGTTGTTATATTATCGTGCAACACCCAGGACAAGATCCTCTGTGTTACCTCGACTAATTGGATCGACTATTTCCTTCCGTGACTCAACTTACACACCACAATTATACAATGCTCCGCGAACGATAATTAGCTGAAGTTAGTGTTATGCTGCGTCAGCAGGAACATCTAACTGATAAGTCGTTTTACGTCTTCGCTTTTCCATCCTCGAATATAATTGAAATCAATGGAATGGGGTTGAGGATAGGTGTCGTCACGTTTTGGATGTAAGTGTACTCAAAATTGGGAATTTTTGGTGGACGATTTTGAAGTATCAGTAGGATTGTACAAATTTTATTTATTTATGTAATATATTCGTTCGGATTATAATTTGGTAGGTTTATTCCTATTTGTATATAGCTCATTGCAGAACATGATTTGACAGATGTGATTTTAATTTGTAGCTCTTTTGCACCCCTTGGTTTTATTCGGGTGGTTCATGAATGTTTATTTTGTACCTTAATATTCATTAAGAGATATTTACTGGTTCGCATTTTGTGAACGTTCAGAAAAGTCTGATTCTACTAGAAAAGTCGGCATTTTCCGCGTCGTCTGGCCATAATCCTGCTTATATTACTTAATACTTTCATTAGCGGTTGGAATTGCTTTCTCTAAACTTACTGGTTCCTTTCTCATTTTTAAATGTCCCTGCACAATGCCTCCATTTAATAGTACGTCAAGAACAACAAGTGCATTCATACATTCATAATTATATTAATTAATTTGTAATTGAAGTACATTATTTCTCTATTTACAATAATTCATATTTTATCAAATATCCTTTTCAATGGACGTATAAAATTCTACCTTTTTTCGTTTTTACGAAATTAAATTACACCAAAATGCAAAACCAACTACAGATTATAATTTCCAAAACACGATTGCAGAATATTTTTAAATATACGACATCGAAATTTTATATTCCTCTTTTGTTACCGAACTAAATTATACCAAAATCTGAAACCTAATTTGAGTTCATAATTTCAAAAGCACAAAATTCTCAGAATATTTATATTTCAACATCAACGCTATATTTTTACATATTTAGTAATAATGGATCGACGTGTTTCACCATGAAATTCCAAGTTTCTTTAAATTTCACGAGTTCTCGATCTTACAATAATAACGTCATGTAAATAAGGTATTTTTCTTGACCTCGACTTGGTTCGATTTTCAAGCGGCATTATTCCGCGCTCATTCATTCAAGGGTGTAGTACGTGCCACGCGGAAATTGAACGTCGGAAAGGAACTTTACGGATATCGCTTCCGGCCGATATTAAACACAAGTTTCCGATAAATATGTGCACGTGCGCATAATAACTTCAACGTAGAATCGACAATAGAAAAGGGAGCACGGATTATAACTTAAACTAGATGCATCAACAACTACCTAACAATAAAATAAATCATAATAATAGGAACTTTATTATTTATTAAACTAAACGTCGAGTATTAAATATTTACTAGTTAGGTATAATCGGTGCTTTTATTATAATATATACAATGAGTATAAAAAGTATTCGTACAGCAGTGAATTTTAACAAAAACATGGTAGAACTTTGTTTATTTAAAACAGCTTAACAAACAAGAGATCTTCACAATAAATTCCATTAAAAAAGTATTACTCATTCATACTTTTTATGAAAAATATTCAGAATTTGTTTCATGCGGAAAAATGTATAAAAAATTTAGTATTAGCGACAGAATGTATTACATAAAAATACGAGGAAAATACTCCGAAGAATAGAAGTAGACTGGGATATCAAAATAAAAAAAAATTAATATTTATAAATTTTAAAGTATTATATTACAATTAGACTGATATTCAAGTGTTCAAAAATTATTCAATTAAGTATGAGTTGTCCAGGTGTGTAGCTAATAAAAAAAGAATATCTCTTTATAAATAAAGAATATTTATTTAAAGAGACGAGTGTCCCGGCTCTCATACAGGGTTTTCCTTGTTTGTGGGTAATATGGATTAGAGGCTTCTGGTAAATTAATGTTTACCTAGTTAGTTAACGGTGTCGGTTGCATCCTAGAACTACTTTGCAAAGATGAAACTCAAGGCAACCAACTCCAACAAGCTGGCTCCTTACTAACCTTAACAGGGGAGCAATTAGAATTCTATTTAGAATCCAATTATTTTCGTAAATACTTAATCATAATTACTGACTGTACAAGATATAATTAGGGTATCGTAATTCCAGTAACTCATACTACGTCATATTTGAGTCGTTTGTTATGGAACTGAAGCAACTCCATTTTTGAAAAGAAAATTAATTTCATGAAATTTACGTTTTACTGAATCAATAAACAGTAAAACAATATGAAATGAAATTTAAAAACAAAATGGAGTCTACAATAAACTAATTGTGAAACAGAGCAAAGCTTTTCCAGTAGATAAATAATAAAAAGTTACAGCAATAAATACAAAAAAGAGTTTTTCAAAAAATGTACTTAATGAATTCTACCTATATAACAAGAATATAGTCATTATTTCATTAAAATTGATCACAATATTACTATAATATATATGATTAGCATACAAATATACTATACTATAATATACTATATGGAAATTAAGATACGATTATCAAGTTTATCCTATAATACTACAAAATGTATACACGAGTGCGATCATAATTCCTTTTGCGCAAGAAAGTTCGAAGAGTGAAACTTATATAATTCGAATGGACGTAAACTCCTAAAGATTTCCATCCGCAACATTCACAGTTTCATAATTTTCTTCGAGAAGTTCCACGTAATATCATAATAAGTTATAATACGGACAGAATAATTAAGGTTGGACGTTCCACGGTGGATGGCGAATTCCGCTTAATCGAAATTCCCGAAAATTTATCGAAAGCTGGATATTGTTCGGTGCAAACTTTATCAAAGAGCTATCACCATCCTTCACACACACACACATTCGTACACACAACTATACACGTACACAGTGTGAGAGAGAAGTTTCGCGCCGTCATTATTTTGTGTAAGGTCTCTCGCGAAATGCAATTCCGAGCACGTGCTATTTTCGAGATGCGGGATGCATAGTGAAAAATTTAAGGGCTAAAAAGGAGAAAACCGGGAACCATTGAAGTGAGAATTTCAGAACAAAGAAACGTACACTCTTCCCTTTGTCTTTTAAATGATAAAGCACGCACTCGCTTGACAAATGTAGACTTTATTTGCATGCAGATTTCATCCTTGTAATAATATGTGCGATTTTTTAATAACGCTGTAAACCATGTTTATCGTAAGTTTTTAGTGAAATTAATTGAATAATAATTTCTTAAGGAATTAGTTGAATGATAATTTCTTAAAGATACAGCGAGAGGGTAAATTTTAAAACTAACTTCTAATTTGCAAGAATTTTCTCATTTACATAATATACTGTAAAATGATTAACTATTAAATGTTAAAAATGTTAAACTACTAAATATAATAGAAATAAAATCTTCGTCGGTTCTTTCAGAAATTATCATTCAACTAATTCTTTAGGAAATAATTATTCAATTAATGTTTTGGAAATTACTGTTCAAATAATTTTGTAGGAAATTATAATTTAGCTAATTATCTAGAAACGTTATTCAACTATTTTTTGGGAAATTATTATTCCCCATTATTATATAAGGTAAATAATTTATATATTAAAAATCAATTAATATTAAAAAGTAGATTTCCAAAATAAGACCGTGATCTTATTTTTGGGGTGGTTTCATAATTGAAAAAAACCGGTAACAAAACTGAAGTTAGAACAAGTATTAATTTGTTTAACTAGTCAAGTATTAATATTAAAAAATATAGCACTTGAAACTTCATCCTCACAATGCACCATTTCATATGAAAACACCTGATAAATTATCGCGTAAAGATCCGGAGGAGCGATAAGAGTTGACAATTGTATTAGAATCACGTAGTACATAAAAATTCAATCTTTTTTATGAACATGGTGATCTGCGGATAACGAGCACTTTGCTGATAAAGTATTCTACACCAAGCAGTAGAACGATCAAAATTGTGAATGGGGAACTTAATCAAGATTCAGTTCATCGGAATTCCCTGAAATTTACCGGAAGCTTCCGCTTAATACCCCATAAGAGGAAGCAATTTACAGAAGCAGCCCTCTCTCGTATTCACTCCTTCTCTTCTATTCCTCCAGATTCATTTTCGTCTCCACGGATTTCTCTATTCAGTATCGTCTCGAAACTATTATCGGCAACAATAATCACTTAGAAATGAATTATAGAAACTAGGTAAAATACCGGCGCTTCGGATTTGATAACACGAGTTTAATTTTATTCACGAACTGTAAATAAGTTTAAAGGCCCAAGATGGCCGATTTGGAATATTTCAAATTCTTAGAAACGGCCTTATTGATTGGTTTAAATCAGTGCCAGCAAAATGTTTCGAGGGTGGACGGAAGAAGCTAATGAAACGCTAGGAAAAATGTCTCGAAGTCGATGGAGATTATGTGAAAAATAATAAATAAATGCAGTTTTTATATACTATAATGTACTATAATGCATATTAATAAAAAAGTATTCTAATCGTTGAATCTTGAAAGTGTATTGTAATAATAAACGTTGAACAATCTATCGCGGAATGAAATACCATCCACTAATAAAACTGAAACAAATTTCGCACACAGAGAGTTCCCTGATTTGACGTTCCAATTTTCGATTCATAACGAAGCCAAACTTTGACAACAGACCCGCAAAATTTCGTAGCTAACATTTTAATTGGAGACACTTTGACCTGTCATAAAAAAAGGAAAGGGGGGAAAGGGTGATATCCAATTATCATCGCTTCAATAGATGGGGCACCATTTGTTTGATTTCAAAGAACGATCGATGTTTGAATCTAATAGTAAAGATTGATATCATCGATGATTCTGAAGTCGATGATTTCAAGTATAGAGAAGTTTATTTGTAACCTGATCAAAATGTACTTGTGTTTCTCAGGACTCAATGATTTCCTTCTTCGCATCGATTATAAATTGAATATAATATTATTGAATTATCCAAATTACATGAACTATAAATTGTATAAAGTTTATCGAAATAACTTTGCAACAATGATTCACACATAAAGTTCCGAAATTCGCTTAGTTCTCGCAGCCACATAGCACAATACAAGATTTATCTGTCGCCTCGTGCGTTTCAAACAATTCAACGTAAACGGAGTAGATTTCAGTTGAAAAAGATAAACACCGAGTAAATAGAACAAAGAGTAAGTGGAAGAGAGAGGGGAGAATGGGGAACGGTTTCGGGGGTTTCGTAAACTGCTTTACCCCGTAGGCGATATTAACGGTTGCCTGCCGCGCCATAGAATTTATGGTAGTAAAGCAACCTGGTTGCTGGAACCCCTGCCACGCGAGCCTTGTATTTTCAAAGACAAACTCATTTTGATAGTGCATTGTGTTCCACTTTATATTTCAACATCATCTGTTATGGTCATCTAACCTGGCACTCATACTTCACGGTAACCTTAGAATATATCATGGGTTATTTCATAGGAAATATTTTGTGGATGTTTCATTTTTAGCAAGGGAAACTGGCATTCGGAAGCTACTATGATTAATATTCTTTTGTGTGGAAGTTAGGGTTTTAAGTATTAAATAAGAATACTAGAAAAATGTATTTTCGAACCAACAGAAACTTAAACTCAAAGGCTACTATGATTAATATATTTTTCCATGTATAAGTTAGTGTTTTAAATAGTAAATAAGCCTCTGATATTACTCTATTCATGGTTGACCATAATCGACTTATTCTACTGAAGAAATGTATGAATACCATAGATAATATAATCTTCTTTAAAGAAGATAGTCTTTTAAATTATTTAAGTTTCATTAAATAATAAATAGGGACTCTAGGGAAATATCATGAAGTAAAGAAACAGAAAAATCTCTCCGTCTTCTAATATGGTACTAGGATATTTGTAATTACATCATTATTGTATCCTACAATATTTAGGATTTTATATCGAATCAAATCATTTCCAAATATTTGAATTTGTGACTAAAGTCATCAACAATATCCTAATATTTTATTATTATATCCTATAATATTCCTTCCAATAATACCAAATTCTGTAACATAATTCAAAAATTTATTAACTTGAACCCTTCTGATACACATATTTCCAATATTCTTCTAAGCCAGCTGACCCCAGTAAACTCGATAAAAATATGAAACAGAGTGGAATAGAGCCGAATGGAATTTATGCAAAGTTTCCAGTCTAAATAATCAGAAGTATAGATATCGGAGTTCGTAAGACGAACATGTAATCGTGGAGCACATTTTAGTGAAGGTTTTCGTAGTAGGATAAAGTTGGCCTATATTTGTAGAATATATTCGTGATATTCGCGCAGTGGTTCGAGGTACGCGGAAGAGAAGAGCCCGAAGGCTACGGATTGAAATTTATCGGAAAGAGTCCAGTCGTTAAGGTGAAACTACCGTTAACGACTGAAGAGCTGCTGAAGTTTTTGAATGCGGGTGCACCCAGAACCAGTTACCCCTCGCTGAGTTCAGGTCATTGTGATCGATTAAACTTTTTCAAAAGAACCAACTTTTCGGCTGTGCTAACTTTTTTGTCTCCACTGGCCAACGGTGATTGACAAGTCATAGCGACGTATAATTCTACTTGTGCGCTATCATGTTTGATCATATTTTCACTTGATTTCCATAAATAATATTTCAGAACGAAAGTTAGTTCTTCCTCAGAATTTTGTTTCAGATTTATTTGAAGATTTATAATTTAAGGTCCATGTAACTTTGAAGTCACGTACTCATCTATCCGTATCTTTCACTTCATTTTATTTCTTCGTTATAATAATGATTCTAAAAGTCCGCTAAACGATTGTCACATTTTTCGGTGTGTTCAAGTAATAATTTCGTTATCGTTTTTGCGTAACGTAGCTTCATTAGATTCGCATTTAACTAGATTTATGTCACATGATTTCCTTTTAAACACGAAAAAATTGAGCTACAGAGTTAATAATAGTTTTATCGGACCAATCTAATCGGGTGTCCTTAAAACATTCAAATTTCACTTACAAAAATTCGAGTGTATATTTGTCTAATGGTTTCTGAGAATCCATTTCACGAAAAATGTTGGAGTTGTGAGAAAATTTGTGATTAATTATTTTTATTATATGATGATAGCTCGAAAAAATAATGATTGCAATTTGTATGTTCTTTTATTGGAAACGTTGGGTTTTATAAATTGTAATAAAATATTTTCCATTATGGCCACTATACTGACAATTGTATTTTAATTCACGATAAATTATAATCGATTAAAAATTTCCAATGAAACACACTGATTGTGTGCCAACATTGACAGACAATTATTTTCATTTATTGATATTTGCTGTGGCCTCCGATTTGTTTTAAATTTCAATCATTTTCAATCTCGCGATTTTAAAACGCATATTCATATTTTGAATGCGACTACTGAGGGAGATCATAAAAGATTTCATGAATTTGACATTGATTGACTGTTTTAGCATTCAACAAAATACTCGACAGAAAAGTTTAGCGAAACATTTATTATTTTTTATTATACTTTATTCAACGGGCTGTATATGACAAAAAATAAAAGAAATATAATTGATAGAGTATATGATTAAACAAAACATGTAACCTACGAACTAATAAACATAAAGAATAAAAGTAGAGTAATAATTAAATATAGACTAAATGACATGTAGAGAAAGGAACAAACAAAGATTCGATCGTCGCAGAATCGAATTATTCAAAGAAAGTTATGAACACACATAACGACAAGGTAAATAATAACTTAATATTATCTCTGAGAGAGCGCGTCGCAGAAACAAAGAATCGACTGGAGATTCGTAATTATCTCAGAAAAATATGTAAAACCTAGAATCCGATAACGCAAATGGAAATAATACTGATTGGTTATGGGGATGGGGACATTATTCAAGCATGCCATGACTACATAATCGTACTCGGATTCGTTCAATCCCGGGGAATATTTCCAATCGACAGATTTATTTTCCATGAGCATCGCCGAGCCGAAACGATTCAACGCACGCGTAATTAGTCGCAGCCCTCGTTCTAGCGGACACAGAGACACGCTAGTAGAAATGTTAAAACGTCGACACATCGATTGAACCGCCGGTTGATTAAAAGCATCATGAAAAATGCAAACGGCAGTGTGTCATCGAAGTCATAAATCAGTGCAAATATGGATAAAGTACACGATTTCGAGTGGAACATTCTCCCGTTTCATACGTATCCACTCGCACTTTCCCTGATAAATGCCACCTCGACGATTATCGCTAATCTTATTATTACGTCGAATAAATTATCAGCGCCGCGTTATGAATTCGATACTGCACCGATGATTTTTAATTAGTATTACGATGTTTCGTTGTAATTTATTAATTACCTCTTTATATTTGTATTTACATTTTATACGATTCATGTAGTATCACTAATTTAATCATTTTATACATTATTTGGAGTCCGTTTTTAGGGTTTTTGAAAAGCTTACGTACATTGATTTAAGAAAGTGTCGTAGCTATATAATAATATATCCAAATAATTAGGGCAATATTATGTTAATACTTTATCAGAATAACATATAAATTATACAATATTACTAAATTAATCATATCTATATTTAGATTGACTGAATTACTATTCAAAATTAATACTTCTGCTAATTAATACTTTTGACGTTAAAGAATTAATTTCAATTGAATGATTCCATTGAATAAAATAAAAATTCATATTCAGTAAAGTTAACATTATTTTAAACCTGTACCGATATTACGTGCGAAATTACGACTGCAGATCTTACTAATAGTTCATTAATAAGTTTAACTTAATTTAAAGGAAAGTTATATTAAACTTAGACAGATATTACATAAGAAAGTATGACAATAAATCAAGTCAGCATAGTAATATGAATTTTTAAGGACACCCGATTAGAGAACCGAAATAACTATTACTCTAAAGAATCTTAATCAGAGAGATCTGGATACGAAGCGAAATAATGACATCCGTGGTTTACGAGAAACCACTCTTGGACTTAGAAACCCATTAAACGTTAGAAAAAGGTTAAAGAACCGCAAAGCTAGCCTCTCACTGCGCAAGAAGAATTGTCTCCCTTATCAATTATTGGTTTTCAATTTCTTTAACCGAGAGAGAGAGAGAGAAAGAGAGTGCACCAGTCCATTTTTTTATTCTCCTCAAAACCACTGGACGAAAGGATGGCTGGAGTGTCGGAGTAATTTATTTTTGAAGTACCTCCGCCGATATCAGTGCAATTATTTCCGAGGGTCTCTAATTATCTATCTACGATGTAATTATGAGCATTTACACTGATATGCCGGCATTTCTACGGTAATCACGAGTTCACACTTTGCATGGAAATCGGTCTCGAATTATATGATTAATTCTACTAATTTTCTGATCCATTTCTGTACACGTTATTAATATGTGTTAAAGAAATGTTATGAAAACTGAATATTCTAAATATATTACTTTTGAATTATACTGTGATCAAAAAATTAAAAATTTGTGTTAAATGAAGAGATATTATTTACATTACATAAATGACACGATTAATTTTATTAATTTGCTGATCTATTTTCATACGCGTTATTAATATGTCCTCACGAAATATTGTTGATAATAAATATGATATACATAATATCTACAAATTACATTGTGATTAAAGAATTTCTAGTTTATATTATACTTGGATATATAATTTACACGTGATATATTATAATAATGTACTGAATTGTTAATATCACTATTTCGGAAACCGAAACAGATCATAGAGACTTCTTATTAAATTTTGATAAATGTATATATTTAATGGAACACAATCCAAAATTTAGATAATTTACTTTGAAAACAGAGGGAGTTTTATGAACGCCCAATTACGAAATAAAATGTGAATAAAGAAAATAAAAAAATATAAACAATTGAATGCGAATCAATTTCTACTTATATATGTCAAAAATGCATTGATTTTTTGGTCAAACTAATACTTCAAAGACAAAGAATAGGGTTTCAAAATTCCATAAAAAATTCAACTTAAGAAACCTCGGCCAGTTAATCAACCAACATAACAATTGATAATTGTCATGGAAAAACAGGAAAATTCAAATAGACCGTCAAATTCCATGGTATTCCATCACCATGAAAATTAAACTGTCATAAGAAAACATTAATCTTGCCGTAGTGATCCATCAATTATTCCACTCATAACTCAGACAACACTTGACCAATTACAAGCCTCAATATTCCGGAAGGAGTACAGAGAATACGGCTATGATGAAAAAGAAACAAAACGGAAATTAGTTATCGATTCCTTCTCATCCATTCCACAAAGGATCGCGCCAACCACAGTTGATTTCCGGAAAGAATACAATCGTGATGTAAGTGTCACGTGGAATTTGGATCCCTCATTAATTATATCGTTGTTGCAAAGTTAAAATTCATTAACTACATTTTCTTCTGGAACTATTTTTTTGCGTGCATAAGTTCTCGCCGTTTTATGACATCCAACGAACTCAATCTTCTTTTTAAGATAATGTTAATCCATGGACACTAAAAGAGGTCGATTCCTCTTAGCTTATCATTAGCCTCCTCTTAATATTGTCGAGAATCATTAAGGGTGCTTTAAGCCGTTTAGCCTCACCTCTCCACAAGGTCCCTTACCATAAATTAATTAACACACCCGATAGACTCGTGGAGGATGAAAGTAACCAACCCTCCGAGAGTAATAATCAAAGGTTCCTCTTAAACCAGAAAAGGTTGGATCACACACACGTAGGTTCGAAAGAGAAACGAGATTTCGGGAGCCTCTAGAGATGGGCCATGGTTACCATGGAATCTAGCACTAGAACTACCAAAGGAGTCAAAACGACTGGTCCGCCATTTGTATTAGGTGTAGAAATGAATTCTTCCGAACTGGATCCACATAATCAGTACAGTCATTCAGATCGAAATATTAGTTAGATTAATAGTTAAATTATTCGAATACACCACGGCGCATTCTTTGAAATCAAATATAGCCTTATTTCATATGCATAACGCTAATAATTGTATCCATTGATTGACTTCAATCTTACAGCCATAATTTATTTATAATTAAATGTGTGAGCGTAACTAAGTATATGTTGGGTAGTTTTAGTGCTTGCTAGAACTATAGTAAGGAAGTACAGGAAGTAAAGGAAATAGGGAATGGGGAAAAAAATGAGACAAGAGAATCGAGTCGGATAGCTTGTAGGTGTTGCTCGAAGAAAAACCTCCTAACATTATTCATCCTCCATTGCATAAAAATAATGGTCCACATAAAACCTCCCCGGCCCGAAAATAAACGAGGGATATATGTCCGACGTGTTTCCCTTCGTTCACCCTATGACCCGGTCAGTTCGACCCCTTCCCCTTTTTTCTCCATCGTTGGACATCCCTGATGTCAGGACACGTGTGAAAATATATTCTGACTCGTAAAAGTGAATGCAGATTCTGTGTACCTTTCTCGGATGCTGGGAGATTGCTTTCAGAAAAAAGGGTCCGACGTGTGCTCTAAGATTGACGTGGAAGAATCCTTCCGAAAGTGAGCTCTAAAAGTGGATGTAGTATTTCCCTCGATTTTTACAAGTTAAATTTATTTTCCTAGCAAATTTTACTGTATTTATTCATAGTGTTAACAGAATGTTTAATAGACTTCATTTTCATGCACATACACTAATTATTTAACTCGCGAATTTAACTTAATTTAACTTAACGTGAAGGTAAAATCTTGAACATAATATTTGTTTATTAACATTTTCCCAGATGCATCGGACTTCTTCTGTACTTGTCACGTGTGACAAAAAGTAATGTGTTTCCAGTTTCCACAAATGCATTTCGTGATGCGGTATTTCATAAAGATAGAATAATATGATAGTACGAGTATATAAATATATAGTGGTATGTCATTAGAAAGGGTTAATATAATAATTTATGTTATAAAAAAATTTAGCAAATTTTTATTCGGTTTTAGTATCATAGACTCCATTTGGGTCTTATTTACGAGCTATAATATTATATAGTATATAAAGGATACCATAATATCACGATCTTATTATTATTTCCACCTAGATGAAAGCGATACTGAAGATATTATTTGGTTAATAATAAATTAAAATCTACGAATTATTAGTTACCGGCAATCTACGTGTACAGTGGCAGTACATGCATTTAATTACAGTTCCTAACTAGTTAATCACTCAAATACTCACGTAAAGGAAGATAAATTATACGTGGAATTGCTGGAGTATATTTTCCAGTGATAATTGCTACACGAGTAGATTTCTAAACTTTATAAATTACCAGCTACAGAAATTAATAGGGAAGAAGTGTAATTTTGTTCCGGTGGTAGTGTAACTTCATAAATATTAATGAATAGGTGAAGTCTTTAATTTCCAGTTCACAGCTCGGGCTTACATTAGATACGGCATACATTTACATTTTAATACAAGATATTATATAAACATAATATCAAGTTGTATTCCTGATATCAATTTACTTAAACTTAATTAAACCAGAGTTTTACTCATCCGCGATATTACGTGAATAGCAAACATTTGCATGGATCATTGACTTAATAATAATTTCCACTTTTTAATGAAAAGAAAATATCCCGATGTTTTTCCTTCGATCGATGAGTAATGGTTGCGATGGCCATCGAAGCAATCGTTCGTTATAATCTAATTGCAATTAATTTGCTCGAGGCATTTCATGACACTTAGCCTCTCGGAAAGCTCGCTACCGAAATGACGTTCCTTTCGAAGAATTTCCTTGCCTCCTCCATTATATCAAATTACTCTCGTTACCTTTATTAAGCGGCACTCACGTTTCACCTTCAAAAATCTCTTGTCACGTGCACGATGTTCCACCCTCGTAATTGGACATTTCCATTCAACGAGTAATTTTCATCGAGGCTTAAAAATAACCTGGGCAAGGTGACCTGCTTCGTTTATATGATTAGATCGTTTGTTTCTGACCTCTTATTAATACCTAATTAAGTGTAATGGAGTCACTTTAGTTTCCACATTTTGGATGCATGGGATCATATCAGTTGTATGTCTTTACAATTTTCGATCATATCAATTGGTATGATTTTGTTCCTAGATTTTATGAATTCTGGGTCAATATTAGTTTTCGGTCTCCTCAATTCTAGATCTTATAAATTGTGGATCTTATCAAATTTGATAGCTACATTATACCTTGCATATCTATTTTATTATATTTACGCCTCAAATCGATAAGTTAACCCCAGAATTGATAAGATCCGGAATTGGTATGACTTAGAATTGATAAGGCCCAAAACTAATGTGTCCCCCGAATCACCGACGGGTCAACTTGGGATTATCTTGAATAGTTTTTACTGCTCGATCTTACATGTATGTTAAATACAAATATAATAAATATAATACATATAATAGTTACACCTACTAAATATAATATAATATAATTTCAAATGCCTAAAAATGACAGTAATGTAAATATTCATTCAAAACTAAATAGCTTCAGTAACCACAACAAAGGTACAAAGCACACTGCAGTTATATTAAAAACGAGAAACATGTTTCTGAAATTTTAAATATTACTTCATACGATGTTTAAAGAGCTTTTACTTTGTAAATGAGGAGAGACCGCAACACATGACGTGCAGCTTGCATGACCGGAGTTTTAATTGCATCCCTGACGCAATCAGCACGATCTAATTACAATTATCACGTAAACATAGGCTTTGCGGTTGGCTTTGGTTCAATCGCAAAAATACTATGTATTTAAATTATATCCAGCCATTGGCTCCACATACGATCGATAACGAACGATTTCAACCATCTCTGCCCTGCTATTACTAGTTTACTTTGTACTTTATTGCTACGTTCCCAAAAACCTACGCTTTTGAATCATATCAATTGTAGACCTTTGGAATTTTGGATCATGTCAATTCGACTGATTTTGATGTTCTTAACAGACAAAGAAATTAGTCCCCTAAAATATCGTCCATTCAATATCCAATAGATTCACCGGCACCTATTGGCAGCACTTAATCTGAATTTCCACGAATCAGTCAAGCAAGGTGTACCGTGCCAATCTGATATTTTATTTAGTCCTGAAGGAATTTAATCAACGAATCTAAAAGAATGAGGGGGTCAGGATTCGAGGGATGGGGGCGCGGAGGGGATTGATACGATTGCCGAAAGCTCTGCACCAAGATCATTGCCACTCGAAGAAGCATTGTTATGGGACGGAACGATTGAAACGAGCTACTTTCCTCTAATGAGCTTTTCCGTCTGAAGCATTTTATCCTGGCAATTTAAATCTTCCATTGGGCCGATGCTAATTAAAATTGGCCTCACGCAAAAAACACTGGGAATCCGAATATAAATAAGGGCGTGGTGTGTGGAATTTAAACCGCACGAAGTCGATGAACGAATCCAACATTGATAATATATTATTATCGATTCTCGAAGCTAAATTGTACCGGCTGCTTATTATTGGCTATTGGGTTAATATCTGGACATTATTACTGGCTTTGAGTGTAAAGATTAATATAATCACTGCTCCGGGAACATGTTAATGTAATAGGTTTTAGTAGTATTGAATTTGTAATTAATTAGTGGTTATTACATTTTCGAACGATTTTGTTATTCTTAGGACTTATGGAAAATATTCAGAACGCTTGAATTATGTTTATTAAATATTTCTAAAAATTATTATACAATATTATATTCACTTAATTCTGTTATTATAGCAATGAATTAAAAGTATTTGCTTTGGAATGTCATAAGTGAAAACTACGGAAGCTTGTTCGCAAAATTATTCCGATAAGCGTTTAATCAGCTATGACCCCTTTAACATTTCAAGGAATTCATATTCACGTAGTAATTTACGTTGATTCTACTAATAATATTTAACCGTAATCTGATTAATATTCCTCGTAAATGCTTCTTCCGTTGCGCGCCGCGGAACAGTGTTTGCATAAGAGAGTTCTTATTACATCCAATTTCTCAAATTCGTTTCTCGTCGGAGGTGTACCTTTTGCGAAATTGTTCGCAAACACTGCCAGTACTTGTCATTCCAGAATTCTATTTAAATTAAACAGTACAGTAAAGAACAGGCGTAACAAGAATGTATTGTAATTATGCGCAACCAAATTACTGATCATTTTGCATGACTTTGATGTCAGATATTGAAATACAGCTATTTAAATGTTATATACATATATATGATATAATATATAATATAATTTGCATAGATAGGTAGATAGATATTAAGTATAGATATTAATGTAAAAGATAGATATCAATTATAAAATACAACAAGTATACAAAAATGAAATGTAAACCGAGATAAAAAATTCTACAATAAAAGTGTGCGATATCAGAAATAAAAATTACACGATTTAAAGATCTGTAATACTTAATCACACGATATAGCATATTTAAGTGGTCAGAGTAACAAGCACAAACCAAGATGTTCTCCGATGTTCGAGCGAGGCAATGCGTTAAAAATGATTTATTATTTATTATTTATTATTTACAATTCGTAAGCGGTTAAAAAGTTTTAAGATTGATTGTAGAGTAAATCCTATAATGAACATAAATAAATATAAATGTAAATGCATCTTCACATACAATATTAATTAATTAAGGACTTTCAAGAGAACGATAGAAAGAGAGTTAACAAAATTATAGATTCAAGTCATGATGTAAATATCGATACGATTCGAGAAGAAAACGAGCGTTGTTCAATTTGTAATAGAAACGGTATTGAAACCTCGGACCGTGGTAAGTCCCGGCCGTGAAAATCGGTGGGTTTCGAGGTCACTTCCGGTTGCATTACCGGAACTGAGGCGAGCCCTGCGGGATTACATGAACCGAAGCCGGTAGCAGATTGCTTGGCAAATAGGATTCTGCAGCCAAACAACTACTGGCAGTTACGAGAGATTGGTATCGCAAAACGATACCCCGCGTGCTCCGCGCAGCAAATCGACTCGAGTTTTTCCATATTTGCATTCACTTCGAGATGCCGATCTCACGCAAAACCGTATTCGAAAATATTTCCGAAACTTCCTCCGCCGAGGATCACTTCTGAAACGAACCTTACGCGATATCGTCCTCCCCTTTTACTACCTTTATTCTGGCTTATTCGAAACGATGCAAAACTTCATCGAGATACATCTAATATCGTCTCCTGCGTTTCCGTTGCTTCGTGAAAATAGAGTTTTGACGATTCCGTCATTGCCATATAATTAAACTAAACCAGAATTACATTTATTCTGATAATTATTAGGAGTACGATATATGTATGTATATTGTAAATATATATTTTCCTTCGTTAATAATAATTTATACCATTTATTTACGTCGTCTATCTCGAATCTAATTTTTTAACTACTGTTTAGATAAAATAAGATAAAAATCGAGGAAATCGAGCGATATCTACAGGCAATTTATGTAAAAGTAACGTTATTTAATGGCCTTCATCCTAGCTTACGAATCTTATAATACAAAAATTTAATAATCCCCATACTTGCGAAATTTTAATTAAACATTGCTCACCAAAATATTCTTTATTCTCGTTTTATATATGGCGGAATGAAAATTAATTAAAAACGGGTAGAATCACGAATTAATTCTGCTGCGAAATTTAAGAATATAATAATAACCGTGAAAGGCTTCAAAAGAGTGATTTCCACGAAAATGGAAAAAGGACACGGAAAAAAATAAGGACATGGTTAACTCGTTACGCGCAATTTCAGCGTTGAACGGCAAATTTCGTGGGATTATATCTCGAATATTTTTTGTGGCCAATCTTCTAGAAGATAAAGAGCCCCGCAATGTAATAACCAGTCATCCGTAAGAAACTCTGACATCCCATTATTTCTATTTGATATACTCAATACGTTGTCTACGGAAGAAAAGAAAACTGGTGCCGCTCCCAAAATTATTAAAACCAATCTAGGGTTGATATTTTTATATTTGCAAATAATACTTTGTCGGTATAAAAATTAGCAAAATGTATTTTTATTTGTAGAAATTAAGGTAATCGATGAAAATATCTTCAACTATATAATTTTAATTCAATGCAATATGATGATAATTATTATATAGCTTTTAACATGTCGATTGATTAAAGAAATTTTCTCTACAAAAATCTGTTCCGTGTAATACATAGAACAATATATGAATACATCTGTGATGTATCCAATCAGCGATTAATTTAGCACATACTCGACAGGATGAATTAATTGGGTCAAATCAATGTCCCTGCCAATTATGTAGACGCAGAATATACTCGATTATTTCAATGCAGTTAATTATCCTTTGCATCAAATAATTTGTTAACAAAAATGATGTAGATTAGGTGACGAGAAACGAAACGTGCGGTTAACACCAAAACTACCGAACATATACTGACAATTACTTACGCTTACACATTTATTTATATATAAATTATTGCTGGAGGATTTAGGTTAACGGATTCAATTATTTGCGTTACGTATACACAATAAAAGTGATATATTCGTGTAATTTAACTCAAAATGGCAGACAAGTTATTTTGACCCATTTGGTAGTTATAATGTTAATCTTGGTGGTACGATGGCAAGCATCGTGGCAAGCAATCAGATAGGGCACAGAATAAAGAGACAAGACAAGCGTGTCCATAGACATGGTTCCTTTCCATATTCCCATGGTGGTTTCGAGCTTCGAAGATACCCATAATGCATGAGATTGTTGGCGTAGAGAGACGTCTGGTATCGGGTGAAGCCAGTCGCGTGTATCCGAAATACTGGTCCGTCTGCTGCAGGAAGGAACCATCGATCGACCGGTGCCCACTTACTTCCGGTATCCTCAACACGCTGCTTCCGCCGACTCGGACGTACACCGTGAGATCTACTACCTCCATTCGTCCGGGACGTTAAGATTTCACGGTAAACCGTGCCATCACTTAAGTAAACGTTTTCTGTCTTCTTGGAACCATTAAGCAAATGACCAGGCTTCATAGGTCGTTCTAGTCGGAATGACTATTTGATGCCAAATTTCGGCGCTACCATATCGTTGTTTATAAACTCAGTTTTTCTTTCGTAAGATAAAAATTCATGGTATGTGTAGGCGTTGTGGGAGATTTTTTATTGCCAAGTGAAATCAGGTGGAGACGATTTACAGGAATGAGTCACTATATACAGTTTATTTATATGAATTAACGATACGACTATAGAAATTCAACATGATTAACAAATATAAAGTAGGAGTAGATGAACAACGCAGAAGAGTTGAAGTAAGCGACAGCGCTGAGTATTTCTTAGACGTGATGCTTTGTTGACGCCATATTTGCGAGTTAACCTTCTAATTTCTGCCGAGATACGCCAAGCATTCCGTGCGGCCGTCGTAACTTCCTGGAAGTGTGTTCCTTTACGATCCATCGTAACTCCAGGTTTCGTTGCAATTCCCTTTCTCGGTGACACTCTGTTACCTTCTTCTTCGTTCTCCAGTGTCCAGGTTTTCTTTAGAACCGAAATATAATTCGCGTGAATGTATTGTCTTACTTCATTTCGTTGGTTACTAATTGATGAAAATTGAATTTGTAAAAGACTTGCGAACAAAGTATGCACTGCCGCTCAGAATGATTCGAACGTGGTTTTTGAACTTCACACTTAAATTTGGTGCTATCTTAATTACCAAGGATACGCTAATTAGAAAGAAAATAATATTAGTAATAATAATAATATTAATATTTGTTGTCATTTTATCATCCTAAACTGCGAATGCGAATGCAAATTCTTTTTCATAATCGAAACCTGGTGCTGCAATGAAGTGATAAAAAATTGATAATGAAAGAAACAACTAGTTCGAAATGTAATAAAGCAGGATTATTTAATTAAAACAAACATGGGAGTATTTTAAAGTAATTCTTGTTTATATTACTTGATGGAAATAGTAGTCAATAGAATACCTTAATATCATTGGTTAGTTGAAATTTATCTTTTTTTTTGTTAACGAAACTGTGTGCGAGAAATAAAACTGCAGACGGGAAAATATTTTGAAATTAAAAGCAAACATTAAAAGAATTAAATGGAATTCCAATGAAGAGTATAAAATTAAATTTGTAAACACTTGAGTGGATATATTTTCAGTATAATCAATGACAAACCCTCACAATTGTAACATCTAATAAATTATTATAAAGTTAACAAATTAAATTCATGCTTTCAACATAAAATGTGTATCAAGTCAGGATTATAAAATATCTTAATGGTATATGTATAAAGTAGAATTATAATATTAAAATATATTTATATTATCAGCATAAAACGTCCGCAACCAAAATTATAATTGTCTCCGCAATTATAACAGTACTTTTGACTTCGACAAGTGAAGAACGGTACCAGAAACGGAAAGAAAAAAGATATACTGTATTCAACATGTGTTATAAAAGGCCAGACTGCATTGCACGCCTGCATAGAAAATTAACCGTCTTATTAAAACACGGGTGAAAGTATTCGAAAAGAAAGCAGCGCAAAAATCCCAGTAATTTAACTTGGTATAATTAAAATGAAATTACCGAGACTTTTCAGGGAATATAATTGCGCGTACTTTTTTTTTTGCCTCTCGTCTCCTTTTTTCTGGCCGACATCGTCGCAGAACATAATAAACGGTGAGCTTACCTTTGCAAGCGTCGCCGTGGCGACGCGACGAAAAGCTCGCCTCGAAAAGTTCCATCGACAATGTCGACAAAGGAACCGGCCACTCGGCCTAGAATTGGGCCGCGCTTATAATAGGAATTCGAAAACAATGCGGCTCGGTATCGAACCGTCTGCTTCATAGTCGATGCATACACGGACTTCCTCGAAACTTCAGGAATACCTTTAATCTTCTCTTCCATCCGCCGCGCCGATAACTTTCATCGCTTATAATTAATGTGACTTTGTAATTACCTCCTCGAAGTTTGTCCTACCTCCACGGAATATTTTCAATATTATTCTAGCGTAGCTGAACGCACTCGGTATTTAATTAGTTGCATTTAGATGGAGCGTGGATTATGGATGAACGAGAGTTCCTGGTAATATATTCATTATTTGGAACTTGTTGTGGTATGAGATAATCGGGGATGTACGATAAGCTTCTGAAATAGAGGTATTTAAAGAACGTCGTTTATTAATATTTTGGTGAGCTATGTGTGGGACTTTGAAATTGAAAAAATAGTTTTGTATGGTTTGTTTAGAATATAAGGAGTATATTGTCTTGTAGACTTTAATTAAAGGAAAATAATTGCAATTATGATAATAATACATATACATAAGGTATGAGATAACTATGATAAATACTGCAGTGACCTTTTAGTACAGAAGTAATTTATCGAACGTCGTTAATTATTATTTTGGAGAGCCACGTGCGGCTTTGAAGTTAAATAAATATTTTCGTATGGTTCGTTTAAAATATAACGAGCACATTCTCTTCTAGGCGTCAATTAAAGAAAAGTATTCAGAATTATAATAATAATACTCATCAAGTATTTCAATTCGTAAACTAAATATTTTACGAAATATTCATATTGTCACCACGCTTAAATTTCTCTCATTAATTCTACTAGTTTAACTAAGCAAACGTGAACTCAAGCGAGCAGCTACACAGCTCAACTTTGCTCGGAACTTGACCCGCATAAATACAATAGGAAATTCAACTCGTTAGAATACAATTATCCCCGAATACATGATCGTGGATTAAACTTTCCAAAGGTCCTTACTAATTAATTCTCATTAAAGGGGAGAATCCTTGGACCCGGCCAAACCTGGCAATCCTTCGTCGGCACATATCTCGAATTCTATTAGCGATATTAAATTCTCGTGACGTGTGCTGGCAATATTTGCATTACACCACGTATTTGTGCACACACGCACGATACGATCTATTAGGGAAACCTATCCCGTGAAACTTTCCAACGAGGGAGCGATATCAATTTGCTGAACGACGGGGTAGTTTTCGCGATCCTGCGAAACTCAAACCACCTTGGACTCGAAACGATATTTCACTACATTCACATACGCCTCATGAATATCGGACAACTATGTGCCAGGAAATTCCAGATCCAATATATTTGCGGTATAAAAATATATGTAGACTTTTTATCTTTGCAAATGTTCTTACTCAGGGAAAATACCCGCGTGCTGTATTCTCTGATGTATTTTAGCATCGGTTTTTTAGTCGACCTATTTGTTGACCGGAAGAAATTTTCAATTCATTCATTTAGAGTCATTGTAAAATGACTCTAAAACATGTTTAGACATCATCTACTTAAAAGATACGTGGTAAGTGTTATTATTATAATTGCGATCATTTTTTTTTAATTGAAGTCTAGAAGAAGATATACTCATTATATTTTGAACGAACCATACAAAAGTATATTTTTTAAGGATCCTTTCGGAAATAAAATAAATAAATTTGAAAATAATATACATCATGTACTGGAGCAAAGTGTAGGTAGTTAAGGTGATGAAGGTAGAGTACTGCTTATTAGAAGCATGCATTTTTTTATTGTTTGGAAGAGATATATTTAAAGTAATGTTTGAAAACGTTGGATTTAGAGCAGAATTATCTAATGCAGAAATAATATTATACCTAGGAATTCAGAATTGTTGAAGTTCTTGCTCCAAACTTCTCCTTGAACTGTAGCTGAACTCTAAGTCTAAGCTGTGTACCATTGTAAGATCTAAAATTCAAGATGTAAGGAGGACCAACAGAGTTATGGTAAGACGCTTTAATGTTACACCTAGGATCCAAAATCCGGTGTAAATTTCAGAGCACTAGAGCTATGGTTATATCTAGAATTCACACTCCAAGTTGAAAACTAAACTACCAAACCGATGGTTATCTCGAGGAACCGTACTGTGGTATTAGCTTAAAAAGTAGATGGCCCAAATCGATGGTACATGATGTATAAACATATTCTAGGACGATTTTGTGTCGAAAGAAGTGGTTTAAAAATTTTTCCGAGCGAAAAAAGGGTCGACACAAAATCGAAAAAATGTGAAGGGGTATACCTTCAAAAATTGTCAAAAATTGAAAGTCGCCAAAATCGCTTCTAGAAGACCCAAATCGATGGTAAATTATGTATAAACATATTCTAGGACGATTTCTGGTCGAAAGAAGCGGTTAAAAAATTGTTATTGTTCAAAAATGGGTCGACTCCAAGTCGAAAAAATGTGAAGGGGTATACCTTCAAAAATTGTCAAAAATTAAAAGTCGCCAAAATCGCTTCTAAACAACCCAAATCGATGGTAAATGATGTATAAACATATTCTAGGACGATTTCTGGTCGAAAGAAGCGGTTAAAAAATTGTTATTGTTCAAAAATGGGTCGACTCCAAGTCGAAAAAATGTGAAGGGGTATACCTTCAAAAATTGTCAAAAATTAAAAGTCGCCAAAATCGCTTCTAAACAACCCAAATCGATGGTAAATGATGTATAAACATATTCTAGGACGATTTCTGGTCGAAAGAAGCGGTTAAAAAATTTTTATTGTTCAAAAATGGGTCGAATCCAAGTCGAAAAAATGTGAAGGGGTATACCTTCAAAAATTGTCAAAAATTAAAAGTCGCCAAAATCGCTTCTAAACAACCCAAATCGATGGTAAATGATGTATAAACATATTCTAGGACGATTTCTGGTCGAAAGAAGCGGTTAAAAAATTTTTATTGTTCAAAAATGGGTCGAATCCAAGTCGAAAAAATGTAAAGGGGTACACCTTCAAAAATCGCCAAAAATTCAAAGTCGCCAAAATCACTTCTAAATGGCCCAAATCGATGGTATATGATGTATAAACATATTCTAGGACGATTTCTGGTCGAAAGAAGCGGTTAAAAAATTTTTATTGTTCAAAAATGGGTCGACTCCAAGTCGAAAAAATGTGAAGGGGTATACCTTCAAAAATTGTCAAAAATTAAAAGTCGCCAAAATCGCTTCTAAACAACCCAAACCGATGGTAAATGATGTATAAACATATTCTAGGACGATTTCTGGTCGAAAGAAGCGGTTAAAAAATTTTTATTGTTCAAAAATGGGTCGACTCCAAGTCGAAAAAATGTGAAGGGGTATACCTTCAAAAATTGTCAAAAATTAAAAGTCGCCAAAATCGCTTCTAAACAACCCAAATCGATGGTAAATGATGTATAAACATATTCTAGGACGATTTCTGGTCGAAAGAAGCGGTTAAAAAATTTTTATTGTTCAAAAATGGGTCGAATCCAAGTCGAAAAAATGTAAAGGGGTACACCTTCAAAAATCGCCAAAAATTCAAAGTCGCCAAAATCACTTCTAAATGGCCCAAATCGATGGTATATGATGTATAAACATATTCTAGGACGATTTCTGGTCGAAAGAAGCGGTTAAAAAATTTTTATTGTTCAAAAATGGGTCGACTCCAAGTCGAAAAAATGTGAAGGGGTATACCTTCAAAAATTGTCAAAAATTAAAAGTCGCCAAAATCGCTTCTAAACGGCCCAAATCGATGGTAAATGATGTATAAACATATTCTAGGACGATTTCTGGTCGAAAGAAGCGGTTAAAAAATTTTTATTGTTCAAAAATGGGTCGACTCCAAGTCGAAAAAATGTGAAGGGGTATACCTTCAAAAATTGTCAAAAATTAAAAGTCGCCAAAATCGCTTCTAAACAACCCAAATCGATGGTAAATGATGTATAAACATATTCTAGGACGATTTCTGGTCGAAAGAAGCGGTTAAAAAATTTTTATTGTTCAAAAATGGGTCGAATCCAAGTCGAAAAAATGTAAAGGGGTACACCTTCAAAAATCGCCAAAAATTCAAAGTCGCCAAAATCACTTCTAAATGGCCCAAATCGATGGTATATGATGTATAAACATATTCTAGGACGATTTCTGGTCGAAAGAAGCGGTTAAAAAATTTTCATTGGTCAAAAATGGGTCGAATCCAAGTCGAAAAAATGTAAAGGGGTATACCTTCAAAAATTGCCAAAAATTCAAAGTCGCCAAAATAACTTCTAAATGGCCCAAATCGATGGTATATGATGTATAAACATATTCTAGGACGATTTCTGGTCGAAAGAAGCGGTTAAAAAATTTTTATTGTTCAAAAATGGGTCGACTCCAAGTCGAAAAAATGTGAAGGGGTATACCTTCAAAAATTGTCAAAAATTTAAAGTCGCCAAAATCGCTTCTAAACAACCCAAATCGATGGTAAATGATGTATAAACATATTCTAGGACGATTTCTGGTCGAAAGAAGCGGTTAAAAAATTTTTATTGTTCAAAAATGGGTCGACTCCAAGTCGAAAAAATGTGAAGGGGTATACCTTCAAAAATTGTCAAAAATTTAAAGTCGCCAAAATCGCTTCTAAACAACCCAAATCGATGGTAAATGATGTATAAACATATTCTAGGACGATTTCTGGTCGAAAGAAGCGGTTAAAAAATTTTTATTGTTCAAAAATGGGTCGACTCCAAGTCGAAAAAATGTGAAGGGGTATACCTTCAAAAATTGTCAAAAATTTAAAGTCGCCAAAATCGCTTCTAAACAACCCAAATCGATGGTAAATGATGTATAAACATATTCTAGAACGATTTCTGGTCGAAAGAAGCGGTTAAAAAATTTTTATTGTTCAAAAATGGGTCGACTCCAAGTCGAAAAAATGTGAAGGGGTATACCTTCAAAAATTGTCAAAAATTAAAAGTCGCCAAAATCGCTTCTAAACAACCCAAATCGATGGTAAATGATGTATAAACATATTCTAGGACGATTTCTGGTCGAAAGAAGCGGTTAAAAAATTGTTATTGTTCAAAAATGGGTCGACTCCAAGTCGAAAAAATGTGAAGGGGTATACCTTCAAAAATTGTCAAAAATTAAAAGTCGCCAAAATCGCTTCTAAACAACCCAAATCGATGGTAAATGATGTATAAACATATTCTAGGACGATTTCTGGTCGAAAGAAGCGGTTAAAAAATTGTTATTGTTCAAAAATGGGTCGACTCCAAGTCGAAAAAATGTGAAGGGGTATACCTTCAAAAATTGTCAAAAATTAAAAGTCGCCAAAATCGCTTCTAAACAACCCAAATCGATGGTAAATGATGTATAAACATATTCTAGGACGATTTCTGGTCGAAAGAAGCGGTTAAAAAATTTTTATTGTTCAAAAATGGGTCGAATCCAAGTCGAAAAAATGTAAAGGGGTACACCTTCAAAAATCGCCAAAAATTCAAAGTCGCCAAAATCACTTCTAAATGGCCCAAATCGATGGTATATGATGTATAAACATATTCTAGGACGATTTCTGGTCGAAAGAAGCGGCTAAAAAATTTTCATTGGTCAAAAATGGGTCGAATCCAAGTCGAAAAAATGTGAAGGGGTATACCTTCAAAAATTGTCAAAAATTAAAAGTCGCCAAAATCGCTTCTAAACAACCCAAATCGATGGTAAATGATGTATAAACATATTCTAGGACGATTTCTGGTCGAAAGAAGCGGTTAAAAAATTTTTATTGTTCAAAAATGGGTCGACTCCAAGTCGAAAAAATGTGAAGGGGTATACCTTCAAAAATTGTCAAAAATTAAAAGTCGCCAAAATCGCTTCTAAACAACCCAAATCGATGGTAAATGATGTATAAACATATTCTAGGACGATTTCTGGTCGAAAGAAGCGGTTAAAAAATTTTTATTGTTCAAAAATGGGTCGAATCCAAGTCGAAAAAATGTAAAGGGGTACACCTTCAAAAATCGCCAAAAATTCAAAGTCGCCAAAATCACTTCTAAATGGCCCAAATCGATGGTATATGATGTATAAACATATTCTAGGACGATTTCTGGTCGAAAGAAGCGGCTAAAAAATTTTCATTGGTCAAAAATGGGTCGAATCCAAGTCGAAAAAATGTAAAGGGGTATACCTTCAAAAATTGCCAAAAATTCAAAGTCGCCAAAATAACTTCTAAATGGCCCAAATCGATGGTATATGATGTATAAACATATTCTAGGACGATTTCTGGTCGAAAGAAGCGGTTAAAAAATTTTTATTGTTCAAAAATGGGTCGACTCCAAGTCGAAAAAATGTGAAGGGGTATACCTTCAAAAATTGTCAAAAATTTAAAGTCGCCAAAATCGCTTCTAAACAACCCAAATCGATGGTAAATGATGTATAAACATATTCTAGGACGATTTCTGGTCGAAAGAAGCGGTTAAAAAATTTTTATTGTTCAAAAATGGGTCGACTCCAAGTCGAAAAAATGTGAAGGGGTATACCTTCAAAAATTGTCAAAAATTTAAAGTCGCCAAAATCGCTTCTAAACAACCCAAATCGATGGTAAATGATGTATAAACATATTCTAGGACGATTTCTGGTCGAAAGAAGCGGTTAAAAAATTTTTATTGTTCAAAAATGGGTCGACTCCAAGTCGAAAAAATGTGAAGGGGTATACCTTCAAAAATTGTCAAAAATTTAAAGTCGCCAAAATCGCTTCTAAACAACCCAAATCGATGGTAAATGATGTATAAACATATTCTAGAACGATTTCTGGTCGAAAGAAGCGGTTAAAAAATTTTTATTGTTCAAAAATGGGTCGACTCCAAGTCGAAAAAATGTGAAGGGGTATACCTTCAAAAATTGTCAAAAATTAAAAGTCGCCAAAATCGCTTCTAAACAACCCAAATCGATGGTAAATGATGTATAAACATATTCTAGGACGATTTCTGGTCGAAAGAAGCGGTTAAAAAATTGTTATTGTTCAAAAATGGGTCGACTCCAAGTCGAAAAAATGTGAAGGGGTATACCTTCAAAAATTGTCAAAAATTAAAAGTCGCCAAAATCGCTTCTAAACAACCCAAATCGATGGTAAATGATGTATAAACATATTCTAGGACGATTTCTGGTCGAAAGAAGCGGTTAAAAAATTTTTATTGTTCAAAAATGGGTCGAATCCAAGTCGAAAAAATGTAAAGGGGTACACCTTCAAAAATCGCCAAAAATTCAAAGTCGCCAAAATCACTTCTAAATGGCCCAAATCGATGGTATATGATGTATAAACATATTCTAGGACGATTTCTGGTCGAAAGAAGCGGCTAAAAAATTTTCATTGGTCAAAAATGGGTCGAATCCAAGTCGAAAAAATGTAAAGGGGTATACCTTCAAAAATTGCCAAAAATTCAAAGTCGCCAAAATAACTTCTAAATGGCCCAAATCGATGGTATATGATGTATAAACATATTCTAGGACGATTTCTGGTCGAAAGAAGCGGTTAAAAAATTTTTATTGTTCAAAAATGGGTCGACTCCAAGTCGAAAAAATGTGAAGGGGTATACCTTCAAAAATTGTCAAAAATTTAAAGTCGCCAAAATCGCTTCTAAACAACCCAAATCGATGGTAAATGATGTATAAACATATTCTAGAACGATTTCTGGTCGAAAGAAGCGGTTAAAAAATTTTTATTGTTCAAAAATGGGTCGACTCCAAGTCGAAAAAATGTGAAGGGGTATACCTTCAAAAATTGTCAAAAATTTAAAGTCGCCAAAATCGCTTCTAAACAACCCAAATCGATGGTAAATGATGTATAAACATATTCTAGGACGATTTCTGGTCGAAAGAAGCGGTTAAAAAATTTTTATTGTTCAAAAATGGGTCGACTCCAAGTCGAAAAAATGTGAAGGGGTATACCTTCAAAAATTGTCAAAAATTTAAAGTCGCCAAAATCGCTTCTAAACAACCCAAATCGATGGTAAATGATGTATAAACATATTCTAGGACGATTTCTGGTCGAAAGAAGCGGTTAAAAAATTTTTATTGTTCAAAAATGGGTCGACTCCAAGTCGAAAAAATGTGAAGGGGTATACCTTCAAAAATTGTCAAAAATTTAAAGTCGCCAAAATCGCTTCTAAACAACCCAAATCGATGGTAAATGATGTATAAACATATTCTAGGACGATTTCTGGTCGAAAGAAGCGGTTAAAAAATTTTTATTGTTCAAAAATGGGTCGACTCCAAGTCGAAAAAATGTGAAGGGGTATACCTTCAAAAATTGTCAAAAATTAAAAGTCGCCAAAATCGCTTCTAAACAACCCAAATCGATGGTAAATGATGTATAAACATATTCTAGGACGATTTCTGGTCGAAAGAAGCGGTTAAAAAATTGTTATTGTTCAAAAATGGGTCGACTCCAAGTCGAAAAAATGTGAAGGGGTATACCTTCAAAAATTGTCAAAAATTAAAAG
This sequence comes from Nysson spinosus, assembly GCA_910591585.2. Lineage (NCBI taxonomy): Eukaryota > Metazoa > Arthropoda > Insecta > Hymenoptera > Crabronidae > Nysson > Nysson spinosus. Next base: position 8,760,366 of record OU342830.1, on the reverse strand, counting down.
TCGCCAAAATCGCTTCTAAACAACCCAAATCGATGGTAAATGATGTATAAACATATTCTAGGACGATTTCTGGTCGAAAGAAGCGGTTAAAAAATTTTTATTGTTCAAAAATGGGTCGAATCCAAGTCGAAAAAATGTAAAGGGGTACACCTTCAAAAATCGCCAAAAATTCAAAGTCGCCAAAATCACTTCTAAATGGCCCAAATCGATGGTATATGATGTATAAACATATTCTAGGACGATTTCTGGTCGAAAGAAGCGGCTAAAAAATTTTCATTGGTCAAAAATGGGTCGAATCCAAGTCGAAAAAATGTAAAGGGGTATACCTTCAAAAATTGCCAAAAATTCAAAGTCGCCAAAATAACTTCTAAATGGCCCAAATCGATGGTATATGATGTATAAACATATTCTAGGACGATTTCTGGTCGAAAGAAGCGGTTAAAAAATTTTTATTGTTCAAAAATGGGTCGACTCCAAGTCGAAAAAATGTAAAGGGGTATACCTTCAAAAATTGTCAAAAATTTAAAGTCGCCAAAATCGCTTCTAAACAACCCAAATCGATGGTAAATGATGTATAAACATATTCTAGAACGATTTCTGGTCGAAAGAAGCGGTTAAAAAATTTTTATTGTTCAAAAATGGGTCGACTCCAAGTCGAAAAAATGTGAAGGGGTATACCTTCAAAAATTGTCAAAAATTAAAAGTCGCCAAAATCGCTTCTAAACAACCCAAATCGATGGTAAATGATGTATAAACATATTCTAGGACGATTTCTGGTCGAAAGAAGCGGTTAAAAAATTGTTATTGTTCAAAAATGGGTCGACTCCAAGTCGAAAAAATGTGAAGGGGTATACCTTCAAAAATTGTCAAAAATTAAAAGTCGCCAAAATCGCTTCTAAACAACCCAAATCGATGGTAAATGATGTATAAACATATTCTAGGACGATTTCTGGTCGAAAGAAGCGGTTAAAAAATTTTTATTGTTCAAAAATGGGTCGAATCCAAGTCGAAAAAATGTAAAGGGGTACACCTTCAAAAATCGCCAAAAATTCAAAGTCGCCAAAATCACTTCTAAATGGCCCAAATCGATGGTATATGATGTATAAACATATTCTAGGACGATTTCTGGTCGAAAGAAGCGGCTAAAAAATTTTCATTGGTCAAAAATGGGTCGAATCCAAGTCGAAAAAATGTAAAGGGGTATACCTTCAAAAATTGCCAAAAATTCAAAGTCGCCAAAATAACTTCTAAATGGCCCAAATCGATGGTATATGATGTATAAACATATTCTAGAACGATTTCTGGTCGAAAGAAGCGGTTAAAAAATTTTTATTGTTCAAAAATGGGTCGACTCCAAGTCGAAAAAATGTGAAGGGGTATACCTTCAAAAATTGTCAAAAATTTAAAGTCGCCAAAATCGCTTCTAAACAACCCAAATCGATGGTAAATGATGTATAAACATATTCTAGAACGATTTCTGGTCGAAAGAAGCGGTTAAAAAATTTTTATTGTTCAAAAATGGGTCGACTCCAAGTCGAAAAAATGTGAAGGGGTATACCTTCAAAAATTGTCAAAAATTTAAAGTCGCCAAAATCGCTTCTAAACAACCCAAATCGATGGTAAATGATGTATAAACATATTCTAGGACGATTTCTGGTCGAAAGAAGCGGTTAAAAAATTTTTATTGTTCAAAAATGGGTCGACTCCAAGTCGAAAAAATGTGAAGGGGTATACCTTCAAAAATTGTCAAAAATTTAAAGTCGCCAAAATCGCTTCTAAACAACCCAAATCGATGGTAAATTATGTATAAACATATTCTAGGACGATTTCTGGTCGAAAGAAGCGGTTAAAAAATTGTTATTGTTCAAAAATGGGTCGAATCCAAGTCGAAAAAATGTGAAGGGGTATACCTTCAAAAATTGTCAAAAATTAAAAGTCGGCAAAATCGCTTCTAAACAACCCAAATCGATGGTAAATTATGTATAAACATATTCTAGGACGATTTTGGGTCGAAAGAAGTGGTTTAACAATTTTTCCGAGCAAAAATGGGTCAACCCAAAATCGAAAAAATGTGAAGGGGTATACCTTACAAAATCATAAAAATTTCAAGGTCGCCACTTTTGCTTCTAGATGGTACATATGTCAAGGGTTATAATGATTATCTATTACAATCTTTTTTAAAGAATACACAAATTTATTTAAACGTTGTGTTACAAAATCTGCAGTAGTAATGTGCAGCCTTCGACATGGTTTTCTCAATGTTGAAGCGATTACATGGTCATAGATAAACCAAGTATGTACATGGTGTACCTGTATAGGAATGGATATGTCATAACGACCTGATTTATCGTCTTACGTGCCCCGACGAACTTACGGTCCACTTCTACCGTTGGTTTCTCCCCTCGTCGCATGTTCCAACCCCTTCGTATATACAAGGCCCCCGGGGGTGGGTTATATCGACGGAAGCGATAGCTGATTTAAAACGCACCCGCATTTTTCTTCGTGCACCGCCGGAAAGACCATGCAACGTCCCGAGAGATAGAAATTTAGTTCGCGATGATGCATCGGCGGAGAGGATGATCTATGCTCACGTAAATCTAAGGAGAATTTCTTGGTGTCGAATAAAAAGCCGTCTTCTTTTTTCAATCCATTTTATAGCGGAATATTTCTTAGTTCGTTTGATGCACTTTGTGGGATAATTTTAATATCATTCACTAATTTTCAAGCAAAATATTGCTACATTAGGTTCGTTCAATTTTTACGTACTTTTATTGTGTGTTTCAGATTCATTGAATTTTAGAATGTTTTTTAAGGAATTTTTGTTATGGTACTATTTGCTTTAAGATATTAGGATTATTAAATTTATATATTAATTATGTACGTAGATGATTGAATCGAAGTAATATTGTGAAATTAATTTGTGGAATTCTTTGAAATGCAGATTGCAAGACTTATTTTTCTGAGTGAATTTTGTCGGTTTATTTTGCGATCCGATAAAAGAAGATAACTTTGTACATTTTGTTCACCTAGAAAACGTTTTCATTCGAAAAGATACTTGAGTATTGATACCGATCTTCTTCCGGTGTAGGGAGATAGATGCGATGAAAGATATTTAATCAAGAACCATTATCGCGATTTCTTGTATAATCTTCCGCAATAACTTACTCATACAAAATTTGACGGATTACTAATATTAAAAAATATTCAACAAACCTTCCAATATGAAAAGTACAATAAGTACACTAATATAATACACGATTATGTTAATCTTCATATTAATAGATAATATATTACTATATTAATTAAATCACATTATTCCATGTCCTATATGCAATATTAAATACTCGAATATTAATAGAATATTATATGATATAATAGTAATAATTTATATTATCACGCACAAATATAATCACATTAATCATAAAAATAATAAAAACAACAGAAGTAGATAAAAATCAACTTTATTCCTTTCATTCTGTCGAGACATCTCCAGCAGCCGTGGCGGATATCCGAGTCACTTTCTTTTACGGCGTTCCGGTGGCGGGTCTTTTTAACAAGTTTCCGGAAGTGTACGGGTTATAACTTCATTCGCGCCGAACTGCAAATAAAGCTGGCATTTTCGAAAGGATATTTTCAAACATTTTTTCAACGGGCGCACACGTAAGTCTTGGCAATCCTCGAGGGTTGTGAATCCGTCGAAGGATTCTTCCCACGTTTTACTGCTTCGCTTTTACACCTTTCCTTCCTTTACGTGCCATTACTCTTCTCGGCTGCCAGTCGAACCTTCCTTTCTTCGAACGTTACATTTTGAACACCCAATCGCCGTGAACTGGAATTCGTGAACTCGCTGGCTCACGTATGCCGTCTTTTCACTTTAGAATTTAATGTTTTAAATTTTGTGGCGTAGCCATCTGGACGACGAAACGAGGCTCGCGAGAAACGCCGGCTACAGGTAGAAAAGATATCGTCAGGGAACAATGGAGAAAAATCGAAAAAAAGAGGAAAAATGTGAAAACAGGCCACGATGTGAAAAGGGTTAGTCAGCCACTTCTGATAAGAGCATGTACATGTATATAAGTACGCTCTTAATACGATACATTGTTTCGATATCAATTATTTGACAATAAGCTGAAGTGGGTTGAGATTACATGAAAAATGTCGGTCACTAAAGAATTAAGATATTGGCGCATGATTATTACTGTGTTAAGAATGCGTTATTCATAAAATATTATTAAATTTGACATTAATATAGCAGTGATTAAATTGCAGCCCGAAATATGTGCCAATAGGTACATTGAGATATACTCGATTTAATCATTATTAGATTGTACATTATTTATAAGGAATTATTCAATATAATATAGGAATAACCTTAATCTTCAATACTCCATGGAAAAGTGTAACACTTTTATTAATAATAACAAACTGAAATATCACAAATTCCTTACATAAATTAATTTCATAACAAAAAAGCATAACTCTAAATCATTGGAGAACACGTACATGTACATATAAAGCCCTGAAGGAATTTGTGAATACGAATAATGCGAGGAATATTATAAGAACAGCTTGAATTTTATTTAACGTTCAAAGTAATTCGAAATCATCGAAGAGCAACATATATAATCACACTTATATCTACAGTAATATATCAATATTTATATCAGATGTCATGACGCTGAGCATAACTTATTTTTATTTCAAATTCTCCGTAATTCTAAGTATACAAAGCCCTGAGGGTACAACGAGTACGAATAATTTGAGTAACCACCGCAAAGCATTCATAGTCGCGTGAATGTGATGTAAATAAACGTGTAGCTAGTACGTCAAGTACCGGTATTTAGTATGTCGTGCGCGGTTCAACAGCTAACACACCGGTTCGGTATTTCGATTACCTTACTACATAGTCAATTCATGTCATTGCAATCGACTACTGGACTTCCGGGTGGTCACTGTAATTAACGCGGTAAAGTTAATTAGCATCTAAGTATCTAAGATCCGCAAGTACAAAGAAATGATTGTTCATATTCGATTTGCATCGCGATTCGTATCTATTTCGTGTGCTTTAATTATGATACTAGTGCTGTGCATTATTATTGTGCATTAATTAGAAGTAACCGCGTTGATTAACTTCGGGTGATTAGTGTGAGAGAATAAAGTGTGGGAAGCCAAAGAAACCGATATCGAATGAACGCTTTGATTCATCCAAGGATTCCAACTACAGAATCTTAAGGTGAATATGATGCTCTTAACAATAAATAAATGCATAATTATCTAGGGATTTAGAACCACTGGGGAATATGCTTTTTCGTCTACGCCGTTCCTAGAATATTTATAAAATACGAATAATATCAATATAATAATAAATAATTTGTAACAATAAAGTATAAGAAGATAATAAGCGCTTTCAAATGGCGTTATACCTTAAATTTCAAAAGTTTCCGGTCCAAACATGTTAAAATAAGAATTGACTGTTCTAACCCCGTCAACCTCTCACCCTATGTCTTGCTATACCGCAGTTAAAATTTCGCAGCCCTATTGAAATAAAGGGTGATTATATCGAAAAATAAAAATGATTGATTCTATTAGGGATAGCGGAAACTAATCAATTCGGGAGCGCATAATTCTTTCGCATCGAAGTTGGGAATTTGTTTCTTTTCAAAAAGGGAATTATGGTATCAGTGGATCGTGGGTCGACAATCATAGATAACGATAGTTATTATCTAATAGAATAATGTTTAATATGAACAAAGAAATCCTGTTTCATAAAGTATGTGAAAAATAATTGATTACTTTCCGGTACCCCTAATATTACCTCTTTAAACCATTTGGCCGGAAACTTTGCAATTTTATTATGAGTTATTCATTCGATAATATCATGTGAGCCAATTCCCAATATATAATATCGAAATTGATGGTGAACGCCGAATCACAGATTGGCGAACTATAGTATTATTCTTGTAATTGATAGGACACGTAGGAACTGTTGAAATATCTGCTAGTAATTGGTACGTTAGAGTGGACATAGGAGAGTATAATTATATCGATTGCCATTGGCTCTCCCGGTACGAGAGGGCCCAGACATTCGAACACGATCGGATTTCGAGTCGATACGATAATAACCGGCGTACTCGCGTGTAATAGGATTTCAGGCGTACCTCGAGGACTCGTGTACCAAGGAATTTACGTAGGCGACCTTAATAGCCGATACACACTTACATGTTGCTCAATTGCTCCCAACGACGCAGTTTCACGACTAACAATAATCGTCACTTTTGTTTACGGCAAATAGTCAATTCCCGCGGTACACTAAGTCCACTCTAAGTCCCCTAGAATGTCGCGTATCCATTTCGTCTTCGACTAAACGAGCTTCTTGGAATTTGGCAAAATGAAATGTGGATTTTTGTTGGTTGTTTTATTAAATGTTAATATTGAATAATTACTTTATCAGTTTTATGAGGCTAGTATCGTTTACTACTTCTTATGCAGTATATTAAAATATTTGTTTATAGTGTTATGCATTCACCCTCCGACTAATTCTAAGGCAGTTTAGTGGGAATATAAACAAACATTTCTAAGCTTCTCGGATTAGAATAATCATAAATATTAGACTCATCGATTTCCAAATATAGTCCAAAGCAACTACTATAGTTCAAAGCAATATTTTTAATACACTATAGTAATTAATCAATATTATAGTAAGGAATAAGTAACGCTTCTAAACACGTATTTATTTTGTTGTTATTATTATTGCCACTTTTTTATAAAATGATTAAACACCTTCCTTCCAACCAACTCTCGCAACTACGTTTATCCAGCTTACATAAATAAAAAGTAGCTATCTGCTGGGCGAGATAAACTGTTCGAAAGAGATCTATGTAAGATGGACGTACAGAATCCGCTTCGTCGTGGAGCCGAGTGAAATGTAAAATGTGGTGTCAGGAGAGGACTTAAGATCCGTCTACGTTAGCCTTATTTAAATATTTTACTCGTCCATTTACTTCCTATCCGGCGAAACATTAGCACTCATCCGGTAGGTGGATAGATCCGGATGGAGGTTGGAGGCTCAGGGCATTGCAGTTGCACGGTTGCAGTTGCACAGTTGCAGGTGAATCTGTAGCCTCGCAAATTAGGACGCGCAAAAAGGAAGAATCCCGAAGGAACCCAGGGAACGGTGCAGAACGTGACCGGATTGTGGTAAACGCAATCGGAAAACGTCAGCACTTTAACCCTCCCACCCACTAATCCGATATTTCCACAAACTCTGATAACCTCGTGTTCTATTAACCCATGTGAATCGATGTAATCAGCTTTCGTTACCATAAAAAATGGCCCTCGTATCCTTTCAGTTTTATCCGCTCATTTCGTGAGTTTCGAAAGCGGGATGTGATACTAAAATATTAAACGATTCTGTAATATATTGTCCTTAATTGTTGATAAACAATGGAAGTCTTAATAGTAATATACTATATGTTGTATTATATCCTTATATAATAATTACATATGGTTGTATTATAATATATAATTGTATAATATCTTGGATGCATCACGCGAATATAATTATTATATTAATAATATTAGCAGGATTACACGGGGCAATAATTATAAGATGGAATCTGATTTGTTCGAAGATATAAAGAAGTGCCTCCATTATCAGACTCCATTACCGATCGTTTAAAGCACAGATAATAAAAGCGTAATAATTCCGAGTGGAGCTGGAAGGAAGATTCAGTAATTTGCGAAGTTTAATTGTTTCATTTTTAATCTTAATGCGACTTGTTATTAGCCAGCTTGTCCGCGAATGGTTTGGATTGGTAAGGAACTACTCTAAGACCGTCTGCTTTACTTTAATTACTTGTCCAACGAGGTTTAACTTTCCCGGTAATCTTTATCTTTCACCGCGAATATCTTCCAACCGGCGAGACTTTACATTCTCCATTTTGCGCTTCAACCGGGAATCGTCTCCAATATTAAGTGAAACGTTCGCCTTTTCTTCATTTCGAGATAACTTCCCCTCGTTTTTTGGAGTTTCCAGCGGCACAAATTAACTGAGGATGATTTCCCCCAAGTGTAAGGGTAGCTTCTACTTCGAAATCTTACATTTATCTTTGTAGTTATTAATCGACAATTTATCAAAACAATTTAGGAAGTTTAGCGCCTTGATAGTCGAATAATTAACGAAATATTGGATGGGTTTATATTAACTTTACAATAATTAGGTAATCGATATAATATGTAATATCCCATTATTAATGTAAATCAATGAATATCTATTATTGCATTACCAGTACCATTCACTGTAACAAATTAAGTTAACAATCCATAGATTATATCACAAATTTATCTGTAATATAATATAGTATATCGTAACGATACCAGGCCATTAATACACCATATCATTAATTATGAAACTACACATATCACGTGCGTGCATTTAAAATAATGTTGATTTGAATATGTCGCGCGATCCGGTTGGCCGACATTCTTGAAAGTCTGCAAGGAGGAGGAAGTACCGCGCGTCCACATTTATCGGGGAGGTTTTTTTCCCTCATCTATCCAACGACATCGATTTTATTTTGCTTCTTTAGTCGGTTCCCGTAGACGGAGCTTAACGTGTCACTTCCTCGATACCTGATATCACGCTCAGATCCGTCGTAGAAAATGCAACGAATCAACTGTGCCGCAGCCCGGCATCGATGTTGATTAAGTACACCGAGCAAGAAGTGTAACTTTGCTCTTCCGGGACTACAAAATCATGCAAACAAACTCGCGTAATGATCGGATAAAATTCATTGCACCTTCAGTGTGAATAACACGAGACAAAGTACAACGTTGAATATTGCATCGCGTCGTATTTGCAGATTGGAAATCCTTCTTGCGCGATTTTCTTTCTCGAAGAAATTACTTTTTAAAACGTATTTTAGAAAGAAGTAAAATAATAAATGTGAGATACAAATAACGCGAGACAAAATAGATTGTCGAATATTGAATCTCTTCGAATTTCCAGGCTGGAAATCCCTTTCGCGTGGTTTTCTTTATGGAAGTTATTTTCCTCGTATTCTCTAACTTTTAATAAAAAGCATAATAGAAATAAATGAAATAATAAATGAGTGATGTAAATAACGTGAGATAAAATAGTCTCCCGTAATATTCAGTTATGTATGGTATTTGTTTTTAGTCATTTATAGTATTTATACAATTATTTTATTTTATAACTGGACCATGAAATAAAATGTTGAGATTTTATTTATAAATACTGGAGACGTTTCAAGTCACGACATAAAATATTTCATAAAATTGTTAATAAACCTGAAGAACAAGAGTATCAAGGTAACCACGTCTGTCTTATAACAAGTCCTCCACTTATCTCAAGTTGAATCTTCATTTTTTTCAAGTGGCCCTTAGCCTACATGATTGTTAATTAACCTTGAGTCATATTCTATTAAAACAGCCACGTCTTCCACATAATAACAAGATTCCTTCGTTTTTTAGTTATATCCACTATCATAATTATTAAATCTTATAGCATCCACAATGAAAATAATTATGTCTCCTTTGCGATAACAAAATTGCCATTCTCTCAGTGTTTATTTTTTTCCTTGAGTATCTCCTCTCAGGAAAATATTAATAATACACATCGTCATATCTTGAATTACTTCTGCTTGGATAAATAATAAATGTTGGTATTTTTAATGTTCAAGTAATTATAATACAAGTAGGTTGAGATCGGAGGTTTCTTATTCCATTCGCGTATGATTTACATCTTGAAGCAGTTTTACATTAGAATTACCGAAACCACCCAAATCACGCGTTTGCAATTTCTACTAAAATTATTCGAATATACAGCCCGCGAAATTTCTATAAAGCCACCACGTTTTTTGCTAATATCTTATAAATATTTCATACTTTTGATAAGTTTGTGGGTGATATTATTTTAGGAGTATTAAGGACACATATTTGTCGGTTTAAATAATTGAAATAACATTTATTTAAAATAGGAAACGGAAATATGTAATATGACATAAAATCCAATGCGAAATTTCTATAAAGCCACCGGATTTTTTGAGGGATAAAATCAATATTCATAATAATTTATTTTTTATTTATATATTAATAACTTGTATAACTGCCATTTCTTCGAAAAACTTCGAAAATTCGTTTCGGCATTGATACAATTAAATTTCGAAGTGTGTCAATTTCGATGGATGCCCACGCTTCGTTCATCGCTGTCCATAATTCATTAACTGACGATTATTGCTTGCAATTACCGTAAACTTTCCTCGCAATTATTCCCCAAAGATTTTCAATTGGGTTTAGATCGGCTGGCCATGATAAAATTCTAATGTCTTTTTGACAAAACCACTGCTTGGTGTGGTTCGACGTATGGACACTGGCATTGTCGTGCTGATAAATAAAATTATCGTGCTCAATTTCTTCTGTAAAAGGTATTAGCACTGTATCTAATAATTCTGTATATTCTACAGAATTCATTTTTGTGCTGATTCGGCAGATAGGTCTTTTTGCATCAGCACGAATTGCAGCCCAAATCATTGGTGAACCACCACCTCATTGACACCTTCCTCTCCTTCGCCCAATATCGCGTAATTATTTACGAGCGTACGTGATCTATTAATTTTATTTGCAATTGTGCGATTAGAACATCCCATACTTTTATAAGCATCAGTGGATGCTTTTTCTTCGCTCGTTAATAACTTTCCTTGTGGCATCTCGAAGTGAATTTGAAGAAAGACTGATTTTTCCGATTTTCTCTCACTATTTATGGATGGACAACCAGGTCCCCACCTTCGCGGAGGCGGAGAAATTTCTGCAATTTGCACTAATTGGTCGAACCAAGTTGGAACCTTACTATTGGGTTCCATTGTTTGCAATAAATTCCAGGAATCCGCGAACTCCTATGGGTCGTGCGTCCAGGTGGGGCCGCGAGGATCGACGTTTGGTCCCCAGATGTGGGACTTATCCGTTCGCTCAAAAATAAGTAATAATTTGCAAAGCTAGGTACAGGGCGTAAGGACCGATGCATAACTAGCAACAATAGACCAACAACACAATAGGTCCTCTGGCCACTGTAGCATCGGTCCGTCCTAAAGCAAGACGACCGTGCGGTTTTAGGGTAATAAAAACTCCGTCCGAAATGGTAAAAAGTTCAAAATGGTACATCCGTTTAACCGTGAAAGTAGTACCACGTGCACAAATTGCAAAAAGAAAATGTAACGGTTCCGGGACGCAAAATTATCCACACAAAACTAAGTGGCTTTATAGAAATTTCGCATTGGATTTTATGTCATATTACATATTTCCGTTTCCTATTTTAAATAAACGTTATTTCAATTATTTAAACCGACAAATATGTGTCTTTAATACTCCTAAAATAATATCACCCACAAACTTATCAAAAGTATGAAATATTTATAAGATATTAGCAAAAAACGTGGTGGCTTTATAGAAATTTCGCGGGCTGTACAACGGCGCAGTCTTTGAGATTTGATATACCTTTAGTGTATCTAAATGTCGCACATAATTAAATTCACTGATTAACTTACATTCTCCAGTCAGAATTCATATAGTATTAAATATATAAATGCAACTGAGTACACTTAATTTCCAGTTTCCACAGTTAGTAAAGAGCACAGCTCCGGATGCTTGCAATTAAAATAAACTCTTTTACTAGAACTCCGCCACTTTTTCCATTTTTCCAAGCAATTCACCTGGTTTACATAGGTTTGTTAATAAACTTGAAGATACCAGTTATTAAAATAACCGACGTTGGCGTAATCGTCACCAGTCGGAAGATAACGAGTCTTCCACTTTCTTGTTCTCGAAGCTTTATGTCCCGAGGCTTCTCAACCTGTATACACATAATTGTTAATAAACCCCGAGATACGGGGTACTAAAATAACAACATCCCTCTCATAATAACAAGTCTTCCGCTTTCTTTAGGTTGCAGGTTCATTTCTTGGCGCGGTGCATTACAGCGGATAGGGTGAAACGAACACTTCGTACACCACCCACCCCATGGAAGTAAAACGCGACGCCCTCAAGGGAGGCGAAGAGAAAACTGCAAATTATTTCTCATATCTCGCGGAATGGGCATTTCGAAAGCTTTCTAAATCGTCCGCATCTCCGGTAAGTGAAGCATTTGTTTCTGTTTTAATCGGCCCTCCTTCGTCCACCCCGACGCCGATAAACCACGTCGAGTGAGCTTACATCCCTCTCAGACAAGTATCCATTTACTCCGAGAGGACGCCGAGATATGTCGAGCAATACATTCCCTTCGTCTCCATTTCTATCTCCGTGTCCTCCATCTGCCCCTTCTGCAATTCTTCCAACTCCGTTTCTGTATCTATATCCTTTGTCTTTTCCATAATTCTTCCGACTGTTTTCACAACTTTGCTATTAATTATAGTGTATCTTACACTATAATGAAGTATAATAATATATAAAGTATAAACGGAATAAATTACGTTATATTATATAACGGAAATTCACAGAGAAGTTTATGTAACAGCATATTATGCTTCGCAATATTTAATACTTCCGAAGTTAAATCATTTTTCTCGTTCCGCGAACTTTTTCAAAGTGCCTTCGCCTTAATACTTGATGGGCTCCTGAAATTGGAAGACTGAAAACAACGTGAAAGTTGATTTCCCAGATTAACAATAAAGGACTGTGCGGAATTCACTTTGAATAAGACACGTAATTGAAAGTGCATTTCAATTGAAGGGACATTGTTAAAATTTCAGGAAAGGATTTCCGATGTAGTACTTTAGGAATTAAGTATTCGAAGTGGAGCAAGCTTTATTTTTTATATTTTCTTCGATCAGTGCTTTCAGTCGTCAGAGTTTTGAACGAACATTTTTTAAATCGAGGCAAAAACTTGCGTCCCACTTTCTATATAATTTTCTCCGCGAGATTTTTCTGAATATTTTAATTGTTATACTTTTTAATTCCCCTACTGCTGACTCATTAATTTGTACTGTTCGAGATTGCACACTTTTAAGCTAACAATGAAAGTCATTTTTGCTATTGATAATGCAAAGCCATTCAAGATTCACTCCAAATAAGGCACGTAACTGAATGTACATTGTTAAAAGCTAAGAAAAGCAGGATTTACAATTCGCAAGCCGAGGAGCGAAGTAAAAGAAAACTAAGATTTATTTCCAATTTTCCGCTGCACACATTTATCACAGTACAACACTCGCGAAGACAAAAGAGAGGAAAATTACACACAAAAAGATGAAACTTAGCTCGATCTTCGCGTTTTATCGTGCCACGAAATCGAAGGACCGAAGCCGACGTAAAACTTGATTTCCTTGAATTAACAATAAAGAACTATTCGAAATTCGCCGGGAATAAGATACGTAATTGAAAGCACATTGTTAAAAGTTAAGAAGAGTTGGATTTTTCGCCGATAATCCCAACAGCGAAGTAGTCCAAGTGGACAGGGTTCTTTTTTTCGAGTAATCCGCAAATGCAACGCATAAAGAAGTCTAAATTGGTACCGGCGGAACAAAAAACAATCACTGTATTGATTCCTTACAAGAAAGAAATTGGAAATACTTTCATTCGACCTGAATCCGAAACTCCTTCATTTCCTTTCTTCTCCTCCCTTTTTCCACGACGAGATCGCGACATCGATGATTTGCAGATCGTGGGAAAGATACGTGAAAATTTGAGATTGTCAGTATTCCGGTGTCGTAAGAAATTCATCGATCGTCCGAAAATTATGGTGGAGGATCATCCTCCTCTTCTCGGGTATCCTTTTATCTTAAGGAAGAGAAGGAAACCTCGCAAAGTGTAAGTTCAGTCGGTAGAACAATGGAGGCCTCCTTCTCCATTTACTGAACTTCTTGGTTTCAAGAGGGTGGGTGGAATATTTATTAACACGAATCCCGCAAGAATAAACCCTTGCGGGCTCGAAGAAATGAAATCCTAACGGAGAAAGCTTTCTTCCGCGATAAGAATGCGGCTACTCAGTAATTTATCAGAGTACATTTATTTCCTAACGAGATTATTTCCTTGGAATGGAAGCATGAATCCTGATGCATCAAAAAGTTTTTTTTTTTATTAAGCTTTTATCAGGCCGAGTCGGCCTATAAGCATACAGTGATAGACTTATTGTACTTATACGTTGAGTGACAGTAAGGATTCTATACAATATTATTTATATTCTAAGGACAATATTTCCTTATTTTTATAATTTTAAATTACATTCTTTGATAAATTCGATAATCTTCTTCATGATCTTGATGTTAGGGCATCAAAAAGTAGTCGACTAAACTGGCCGGATCTTATTGAATATTACGGAAGAATGAATTGCAAAAAAATTATTTTACACGTAGAAATTAATTACAAAATTCCATAATGTTCAATAAGATCACATTACTTTCCCTGGCTATTTTTTATTTACCGGAAACCATGTTTCCATTGCAAGTAAATAATCTAATAAAACTAGTCGGGAATAGTAATCTGATCTTATCGAAAACTACGGTAAGATTTCTTAAATAAAATGATTTTTCAGGTAGAAACGGATAATAAAAGTTAAATACGATAAATATGAAAATCGTTTCATAAAAATTTCAAATATATGACATTATATAAAATGTAAATAACCGTTCGAATTCAGTGAAATAAATCAGTGCACGTTAATCATCGTATTTAAATTGCGACGACGAATTTGATTCAGAATTATCTCGCTGGATGTGTAATTTTATTTATTTATGCATACGTACTTATTTATCGTAATTTGATAGTATTTATTGCACACACCAGCAGATATATTTCCATCGGCATCGAAATAATTGAACCATCGAAAATATATTAATATTAATACTGAGAATTATCGAAATGTAGCTTCATATCTGTAATTAATAATTTTGTTATATTTGCGCGAGATTCGAAGCCGCGTTCTGAATTTATCGATGGAACACCATGAAATATCGACACAGGATTCTTCTTCGATTCCCCGGTGACCTGACTATAATACGTGACATTCTTCGACCTGATTGTATATGAAATGAAGGATTTCTTAGAACAGTCGCATTTTTCGTTCCATGAATCATTTCTACTTCCGCGGTACAGGAATAATACATATTTAATATCGGGAGACTCCAGTGATTCTCGAGGACATGGAGTATAAATAATTCAGCCGCGGATACTTCAATCTCTCATGATTTTCATGAAAGTAAAACATCGGTGCATAAGTTTACATATGGTTTTCCATTTCAATATTAATATTTTCCGTGGGCTGGATTCTTTTCGAAGTAGCTTTTTATTTTGATAACTCAACACTTTTCATTAAAACTGAATCTCATCATTCGACATACCGTCTACCATTATTTATATATTTACAGACCATTTGATATTATTATCATTTCGGGTATTAAAGTGTAAAAACTTCATTATTTTCTTCACTTTCTTTTTCTATTTTTTTGTACCAAAATCACAATAATGTTATCTATAAAAAATTGCCCTGTAACTTCTCAACAAGAAGTCCTTGAAAAATTTCTTTCGGTCGGGAACGATTCTTCGGAAAACCGAGGAATTTCGAGCCAAATTCAGTTTTTACATTTACCCTCATTATGTCATAAATAAAAAGTTTTAACGAAATTCCAAAATATACAAAGTATAGCTGGAACTTCAACGATCATAAAACAATCAAAGTTTTTCGACATACTATTAACTGTAACTAGCAGGGAATGAATAAAAACCGAGTCTTTTGGAAAATGCGCCATTTCATATGAAAAGACCGAATATTTTCTTACAATGCAAGCAACAAAATATCTCACACGCAAAATATAGAAGATGAAGACTGACATATAATTTCCAAAATCAAATCGCAGATTATCACGCAACACGACGGGAAACGAATAAAAAAGCAGGTCGAATCAATAAGTCTCAGGTTCTGACGAAGACCGATTGTCCTCGGGGATGATACTTGAAAACGGACATAAATGTTATCATAAATTCATCGGATAGTGAAAAGCAATGAAGTACGGTGCTTCGTCTGGCAACCTCACGATCAATCTCCTCCATCTTTTATTCCTCGTTTTCTCTTGCACCTCAACTGCCTTACCCCCGAAAGCATGACAGCTCGAAAAGTTCGCGAAACGGAATAAACCCAGAAGCGAGGTGGAGGCTGGAAATAAAAGGAAAACTCGAAGGATTCGTCGCCGTCCTAGCAACCCCCAGATCTAACCCCTTTTTTTCTTCCTTTTCCCTCTTTTTCTCTTGTCACAGTGGCGTAGTCCATGACGAGTCTTCTTTCGGCCAGCAACTTTTCCTTCGGTCAAACAACCTGGTGTTTACCGGCACCGACAAAGGAGAAGACCCGGCTGACTCGGGCTTGTAAGTAGTTTCGAAACATTAACCCGTGTTTACATTAACCAAGGAGTGTCAGATTCAACTACCATCGATCGGCTGACTCGTGTAATCACTTTTCTTCCGGCGAATTGAGTTTCCTTTTGATCCTTTGATAATCATGTGTGTATTCCCTTTTCCGGAGTGTGAAAACGAAGACCTTCGTGTCGTTGGAAGTTAAAAATTACAGCCATTATTTTCAAGTCCAACTAGCACCATTTCCGTATATTATTTTGCCGCTTACAATCTTTCTTCATTCGCGCAAGATAAATATTCAATGGTAGATGAGTGTATATAATAATTTATAGTGTAAGCTAATTTCGATAATTGTGCACAAATCTTGTGCACAACTGATAAAATCAGAGAGAAATAATTTAGTAAATCTCGCAACCTCGATTTATTAAATATCAAAATTTCAATCGAGAATTAATTGCAGCTTCGATTGAAACGACATCGAACCCTGTCGATGCAACGAGTATCGCGGAAAGTAATTAATATCGGAGCCAATTAAACATTTCCTTGACAATTCTTTTCCACCACTGATCGGCGCGTTACTTTGTTCACCGACACAAAAGAAACGGATAGAAACGTGTTACTCCGCGAAACCAGTATTCGTGGAATCCACAGTTACGTGGTAGTCGGTGAAATAGGACGAGAAAAAAAGCGGTAGAAAAATGGAAGCAGCTAATTAACAAGCCTTGAAGGACATCACGTCGGGAACAGAAGGATATAGATCAACCCTCCTTGTTTTGCAGCCTATAAACCTTCCCTCCAAACGAAGAGCCAGCAATTTGCTCTTAGATTGACTTTTCTTTCCTTTTATCCCTCATCAAGGACGATGTTAATTAACGATTCCTTCGAGAGGCCTTATTCCTTCTTTCGTATCCTTTCCTTAAGTCGACCCAGCATCCTCACTCCAGGATCCACTTTCATGGCGATCGAGCAAAACGTTTCCAGTACTAAGATTTTAATGAGATTCATTTCGTCCCATCGAGATTCAAACTGCTTTATCTCTCGTTCCTTTATCTTGTATCTTGTCCATTCTTATTTTTCACTGTTTAAACCAATTATTTCAGCCCCGCTAGTAACTTTAGTTCGAAAGGTTATATACACAACTAGGAAAATATGACATTAAGAGGATATTGGTTCGTGTTAAGAAAAACACCCTACGTAAGAAATGGTTCCAGGGAGAAACAAATATTGGGGTAAGAAAAGTAAGATTGTTTTTTGTTCTGCCTCCATATATGGGTTCCTTGGATACGCGTGTATTTATGGAACAAATTAGTTCCGGAAGAAAGATGGTTCTTTTGTGTCCTTAAATGGTCGTCTGGGTATCATTTTGTTTGTCGTGTTAGTGAATTATATAAGTTTGAACTTTCTTTTGCTACTCTTTGTTATATTGGTATATTTGTAATAATGCAATATATAAGATAATATTTTATATCGTTATAGAGACCAAATTCATTAACTAACATTTTCATATAAACGAGATACGCAGGTTTTTGTATTTTTTTAGTAATTCAGATTTCAATATTCACGAAATAAAATATTTGAATATAGCGAGTCAATAATTATATTTAAAGAAGAAAATGGCGATATTGTAGTTGATTAATTTTACCTCTATAACAACGATATGTAATATAATATATAATTAATTCAAGGCGAAAGTTATTTAACGATAAAAGTGATAAAGCTTCGGTGACAAGAAACTTTTCGAAAGTCCCAAAGTGATATTTATCAAAAAGTTTAAGATAGCAGAGCTCGCGGGAAACTAATACCAAAAGCGGATTCTTGGAATAGGTCTTTTATAAGAAACGGTGATTATCATTTGCGACGATTGTTGAGAAATTGAACGTAAAGTATCCCGGAAACGATTTGATACTTAAAAAAGTTATTTTATCGTTGAGAGCAAAGAAGCTTCCGTCGACTTCCGATTGGTTTGTTCCCCTATTGACCGGAATAAACGTTAAGATAAAATACAGGTACGTCCTGTTGAATCAAGGAAAATAATCGACTGATAAAGTTTCGTCTTTTCGGAGTATTGAAATGGTCACCTTATAAGAAAAGAACTCTTTGAAAACGATAAAAGCAAATTAATGTGACAGAGACGGGAAGAGTGGCAATAAGATATTAAAAATAAACTAGAAAATATTAAGCCCGAGGAATTTAAAATCCATCTTCGTCTGCAGATATGATTTTCGTAAAATTCTACGGTGAAAAATATATTCTTGTTGCATTAGCAGCTTGCAATCAGAATAGACAAAATATATAACTATTATTTATAACACGAGTTATATAATAGAACAATATTAGAATTACAATTAAAGAATTACAATTTAATCGAGAATAATCTAAATTTTTTATTTTCATGACTTGAGTTTCAATTGCTAGAAAGTCCGCGGAATATTTTAATATTCAAGGAGAATATTTTTCTGTATCATAAGAGTCCAAAAAATGATATTTGTTTTGTAATTTCACACTAATCGCAAATTCTCTCAAGAATTATTATTATGTCGGTCGATAATAATATTTTTTATTAATAATAAAAAGAAGTAACATTCTCAACAAAACGTTATTATATATACAATATTATAAACATATTCAATTAATATTAATAATTGCTTCACACAGTACACAATGCGTATCGCAAATAAGAATAACAATTGAAGCGGAAGACTCTTTAGAGTACTTTGCAAGAGAAAGATGCGTATCGCAACTACTTCTTGATAAATCGAATGACAGATATTGCCGACGTGATATCTCGAATCTTTTTCTTCGACAAAGCGAAACCCTGTTAACATCGCATTGCATTCAACGCCGCAGATTGCTGCAACCCCGTGGATGTAACAGAAAAATGCTTCCGTTATTTCTCTGAGGTTCACCATTAAAACAAATGATATTCCTTGGGTATTTTAGTAATTGAAACTCGAGTTTACCAAATTAATTCTTTTTCATGAAATTTTGATAGAAACGATGACGCGAATCCAGAACTGGATATTTTTTCGAAACAACTAATTAGTTAATCTTTTTACGAATTATTGCCATAAGAAGGCACACAATTTTAATAAAAGTAATACAACAGGAAAATGCTTCCGTTATTCTTCGGAAATTCGCCATTAAAAAAAACGATATTCCTTGGACAATTTAGAAGTTGAAATTCGAGCTTAGCGAAATAATATGTCTGAAAATGATCCAAGTTAAATGATTCCAAATTATTTCAATAATGTAATAAAACGATTACTTCAAGATTCCATGAATTTATTCACTGACCATTAAACCACTGAAATTATCTTCGTCAAAGAGAATACAAAGTTTTAAGCTAGCACATGAATATCAATAATAACGGATAAAATGAAAAAGTATTACAAGTCGAATTGACCCTTAAAAAGCCGAGAAGAAAATGTAGTAATGGCGCTCTAATTGAAAACACGTAGAACCAAGGTTTTTTTTTAAACGATACCCCAGAACTTACGTTCATTACATTCCCCCTCCGACCGCGCATATTTCTGAAGGCGGTGTTGCTTTTATGAAAATCAAGAAGACTTTAGAGCCTTTGCCCAGTGCACGGCAATGATTCGTAACTAAATGCAAATGCATGTGGGCACTGCAGTAAATGCAAATGCAAAGAGACATCGTCGTCTCAACTTTAAGCCAAGCTAATGCATTCAAGTGCAACGAAAGCAACGTAGTTCGTCGACCTCCCTCACTGTAACCTACAACCTTCAGGTAAAATCCCAGCAACACCTTTTCATTTCATTGTTCCTGCTTCCGCATCACTCTAATAGCGTGTTTAAGTCTGACTTTTGCTAATCATCACTTGTCACCTGAAGTTCTGGACACTATTAAAACAGTGAACAAATTCGTGAGAAGTATTGAGTATTCAATCTTCCTAAAATTCTTATTAACGAGTGTTAATACTCTCTATAAATTTATTAAAAATTTTAAAAGCCCAAAGAATAACAATTTCGATTAAAGATAAACTGAAAAATTAACTAAAAATTCGCGGTCGAGAAAAATCGCGATTAGCCGTTTCAACTTCAAATTTCAATATCGAATTCAAGCGATCGTGTCTATTAGAAATGTGATATTTTTTATTATAATATTTGTATTTAGCTAAGTAGGTAAAAGACTTTCCAGGAAAGCGAATAAATTAATGAATTGAGGCATCAGCGATATGGCGAAGGTAACCAGGAAAATTTGGCAGAAGGGTTGATCAGACCACAATTCCCATGTTTAACGTGGTCCGACACATTATTCGTGCGCAGGTAATTTGTCGGCATTTACACGCATGCAAATACGCAGGCAATATACATAGTACGCCTCGAGCTGTGTTTATCTGAACTTCGATTATCTGACAGCGTTCCTGCAATAACTAACTCCAGCTAAATGAAATACTCTGGGAATCGAGGATTACCACAATTGATACAAATGTATCCCCGAATGTATCC
Source organism: Nysson spinosus (assembly GCA_910591585.2). Taxonomy (NCBI): domain Eukaryota; kingdom Metazoa; phylum Arthropoda; class Insecta; order Hymenoptera; family Crabronidae; genus Nysson; species Nysson spinosus. The sequence continues at coordinate 8,739,541 of OU342830.1, read as the reverse complement.
CTAATATTTCCTTTAACTCTGTGCAAGTAAAATATGAAAAATTCTAAATTTTATTTCAAGTATTATGTTAATGTTGCATATAGTTAATTATATGAAACATCTGTAGATTTAACAATGAAAGTTTAAAGATAAGTTGGAATGTCCTAATTAATCAACGAATTAATTTCATTTCCCTTCTGTATTTAATGAAAATCAAATACGAATCAAACTCGAATAATTGATAACTTAGTACTCGATATTCCAATGACAAGCGTGCATAATTATTCTATTGCCAATTATTATCAATTAATAACTGTCTATTATAATATGTGCATTTAAGTGATGAACTTAGCGAATATTATTTTACAAAGTACCAATAATTCTAATATAAATATTTTTCTCTGAATTTATGTTTTATATTTAATCACACAAAGCGCCTTACATCATTTCTGCAACATATTGTAATACAGTACTCGAAATAAGGCAGAGGTATTTGATAAAAGAAACGGAAACAGTGCATCGAAGCCTAATAAATGATCGTTTATCTAAATTACGATATAATATCGAAATTATGTACGTCGATAAATGCAAAGTACGGAATACGCTTTGGGGATGGAAATCGGCCTCCCACGTTAATCCAGGATATCAGTACATTTGCATTCCCATATAACTCATATTAGCATACATCTCGTAATATCACCACCCCGTACAAGCCGAGGAGTGTAAATAACATAAACAACGAGATCTAACAGAATTAAAAATCATGGACAATGGAAATGGCTAAATCGTATTAAATGGTTCGCAACATTCTTCATTCTCTCCTGGAACCTGACAAAAACAATTCGCCGACGTGTAACAAAGTTTAACTCGGTAACTCGGTGTACAACGTTAACAACTTTATTCTATGGAACTTTACTATCACGGCGAAGGATCGGGCACGAATATGTTGACCCTCCAGCAAAGAGGAATAATAATTCTATTATCCTTTGAATTACCCGTTCTTCCGCATTGCTTCGTAACTGAGCTTCCGTGTTAGTAAAGTAATTGGGTATACCGGAAAGTAATCAATCCTTTTTTACATATTTTACGAAACTCGATTCATTTGTTCACATTAAGCATTTTCGTAAAAGATAATAGAGTTAAGTATTACAAAATAATTGATTACTTTCCGATAGCCCTAATATGATTTCTGTCTTGATTTGATCAAATTAAAATAGAAATATAAGACACAGATTAATCCTAGATTTTGGTATTGTAAGGTAAAAACTGACCGGGAAATTAGTGGTAGAAATAATGCATAGAATCTACGAAGTACATCAGGATTTTATTTACATACATACTTATGCATAGGTACACTGTACACGTATATAATATTAAAACTGATGCCCGCAGGCGGATAAATATATGATAAGAATAGTGCAAAAAAGGCTTGAAGTAAATTTAGATTTTGGTATTACGAGGTAAACAGTGATCGAGAAATGCAAATAGGAAGCAGTTTGGAGACGGCGTTGTCCCTTCGGTGTTAATCTCCGGGGTTAATGCATTCCAGTATCGGGCTGTTTGTTGGCGTATGCACCTATGCACGTATGCAAATAACCAGCAAAGAGGACATCACGTTCCACGCGGAATTTAGTAATGCCGATCCCTCGATGGTCCAAGTTTCTCCTCTGAATTATGCATAATAGACGAATCCGTATGTCATAACGTTCCGCGACTAAATTGTATGTTGTCATAGTAATATTCGATAGCTTCATATCGAAATGAGATGTTAAGTAGTACGCCCCGCATTAATCTTCATAGGAGCCCTATACCTTCATCACTATAATGTTGCACGTTCGAAGTAAACACTTTGGAAACTCATTAGTAAAATTCGTTTATAAATTCGGTGGTTTATAATTTAATAATTGAATAGGTTATATTTATATAACGAATGACAAATTTGAATACATGGTTTCGTGGTGTGGTTTAATATTAATTGGATTTATTAGATAATAATAAACTTGTTCCACTTCATATTTATACATAATAATATTAAGCCATTAAATATGTTTTTTGAAACAAATTTTGAAGGTGCTAAAACAATTATTCAAAGACTATAATTAAGTTTCTGTCGTAATATTAAATAAAAAATTAATGCATTTTTTTGCACGAAGTATTCCAGTTCTAATAATGCAAGTAACTAGTACTTGCATTTATCTCTTCCACACGAATCATTGGATATTAAAATTACCGTTAATTAATGCAATATTTAATAAACCATTCAAAGTTCAGAACACAAATCTGCCACGAATTCTTTATTATTTATGCACTGCAAATAACATGACAACAACCAAGCACTAAGAAGAATATAATATCAGCATGAAATACATCCAATAACAACTCTTTTCAGCGAGGAACGTTTTTAATATAGCAATTCTCGAGCGACTCCTTTATTCGTCTTTTAACGTGACAATTCCGCGAAAAGCATCGTGAAAATTACTTGAAAGATAAAAGCAAGGGTGGTGGACGGCGGTGGGTGGGGGTAGTACTCATAGTAAGAAGAAAGGCATTACACCTTGTGATATCGTTGGTACGTCGTAAACCGTTATTGTACCAAGAAATAATATATTTTCCCCCCCTTTTATCTAAGTTCCACGAAAATTACAAATTTCTTAATACGCCCCTCTCCCCTGCCCGTCCGCGCTTCTTCTCTTTTCTTCCACTAATGAGCACGTCGAGGGGAAATGCTGGAGAACCAGGATGCTCCGAGCGATATCCGAATCCGTGAGATTTCTTTTTTATTTAGAGACACAGTTAAGCATGTGCATCAACCGTGCAAGATTTTTATTTGTTTTACAATAATACTTTGTGGAAAATGAACGAATAGCAATACTACTGACGTTGAAAGTACTCATTGTGCGATTGTAATGTGATTTACGCGATGAAACTATTCAGGCTTTTATAATAATATAACGAATTCGCTTATAAAAGTACCGACAAGAGAAATAAACAAATATTACTTCGCAACCATTCAAAAATTCCAAAGTTTGTTCTCAACACTTCTTGCAGATCTGACCATAAAAATATTTACATTCGCACAGCTCTGTTTACATGCTACAAATACCGACATGAAGACAGTGATACACGGGAAACGATCAGAATCGAATCGATAGGGATGGAAGACGAGGTTGGTAGCCATGAAACAAAGTAGCTCGGTGGGTGGTTCGGGGGATGTAATTTGCAATCAGATGTCGAAGTCAGTGGGTGAAAACAAGGGAGCCTTGTGCTCGATTGGCTCGAAGCCAGTGACGGATTCCGCGGTCTTTCCAAAGGGGTGGCGTTTTGTCACTCTTGTCACCCCCGAAAACCAGACGAAACGCGCCACCGATACTTAACACCCTCCCATCCCTATTCTCCCTACCCTTATGCCACTGTATAAAACGATGCCATTCTTTCTTCCCCCGAACATAAATCAATGGGGCTGCTCGATTTGCGAGCACACTAAGGATAGTCTCACCTCTTCCCTAAATGACTACCGGAAATCGTAATTCCTCTATGTAACCGATAATACAAAACCCTGTTTCCGGAAAATCGACGACGATATTTCCTTGATTTACTTTCATCCAGTCAACGTGGATACTTTTAAAGGATTATTAGAGAAATCATTGAGTAATGATATATTACATAATACAGGATGGGCCAAAAATCACAAATGTGAAAAGAGCTGAAATTTGTGAATAGTCGGAAAGCAGCCATTTAATGGATATAATATTCGACCCCTAATTAGAAAAAAAAACTGTTTGTACTTATAATTAGTTTTCTAACTAAAGTTTACGATTCTATTTATTGTTGCGAAATTTAGAGTCAAATGAAATGTCGCGATGTCGTTCTGTGTCGTGATTTTTGCCTGTGATGTTTTATTTCAATATAATATTATATTTTGCGAGTCTACGCGAAAGAAAGATTTTGATTGAACCTTACTTATTCTTTCTTTGATTAAATATCGAGCAACGTTTAATCCGAATACCCATTTATCCGCGAAGCTTCGCATTCAAAGTGAAGATTACAAAATGAAATTAATCCTTTAATTCTATTAACATTCCTCGAGCTATTTTTTGTACTAATTACGTAGAAAGCTATTCACCGTTTCCCTGGATCTTGAATTACGCTTCTACTTCAACCTAATAGAATAGCACGAAAAGCTTCACTGAAAATTGAAGTAAAAGGAAAAATTTGGTACAAGATAATTAAAGGAGGATTTCGTAGAAACCTTCCTTCTCCACAAAAAATTTGAACATTTAGCATAAATCTTGATACTCTGCACGAGATTAATGTCTTAATTATAATAATACTATAAATACGACACGATACAAATTTGATAAACTACTTGGATTATAACCTTGTTCTATTTGCAGTCCTTTTATACAAATTTCGAAAACATAGATATTTACATCGACACTAATTCCCTTACACAATTTTCGAGCGGAGCTAGCAAGTGATTCGCAATTAAAATTTTTCAGTTTTTAGAGAAACACAAACGTAAGGAATTTAAAAATTCTTTTGAAAACATCCGTGACTAGAGGTAGAAATTCCCAAGTGGTTTCAAGACTAGGTCACTTTTTCCTAAGTAAGCAGTATTTTTCGGTGGTCTTCTAATGCGGAATCTCGTTGCGGAGCAAACAGCGAGTTCACTCGCAGGTTTTTCTGGGATTACACGCGCTCAAGTAAACATATATAAAATCTTTGCAACGCGGAGACTGATTGTAAGCAAACACGTTTTACTGGAAACATTTAGAATCCGAAAGTATACTTCTATTCGTTATGAACACAGCTGTGTCTATTATCATGAATTTCCTAAATCGTATTTCGCACGCGCAGGCTAAGTCAACATTGCACGGTGGTCCTATTAGGTCGTTTCACACGAAATGGCGCATTTTCCTAAAGGCTCGATATAATAATTCCCTGCTCTTTACAGTTAATAATATGTTTAACAATTTTTATCGTATTATCATCGTCAAAGTTTTATCAACCTATTGTATATTTTATGATTCATCGAATCCTTTTTTTATAACGTAATAGCGGTAAATATAAAAGGTGAATTTGACTCAATATTCCGCAGTTTTTGGACAAAACGTTCCTGATAAGCTACAAGTCATATGATTGAAATATTTAGCTCTGATTATTGTTAATTAGTGTTTTTACAATGCCTGTATTTAATCTGAGAAACATTCCCGATGATTCTAGCCATTTTCGATCTTTGTAAATTCTGTTTTAAGTTATTTTTATTTTGCAGTACTTTTCATTTTGTTTTTTTAATTTCAATATTTACATCGTGAAATCTAGGTGAATGTATTAACCGTTTATATTAATTTTATTTGACTGCACTTTATTTATCTTGCCGCTTTTCAAACTGCAATTTCCGCGTTGCAATATCAGAGCGTAGTTTGTGTATTTTTAAACAGTATTGTATCATAAATGTTATATTACACATTTTATTTGCACTCTACTTTTAGTCAATTTCCGCAACGTGTTTTATTAAAAGTAAACGAAAATTCATCATTTTTAACGTTGATAAATGTGTCTCTCGCGATTTTTCAAAATACATCCCTTAATATTACAAGTATGATATTAAAACAAGTAAGACCACTTTATAAAACATCAAACATCTCATTGGGAATAAATTCACGAAGTTAAGAAATATCCAAAGTTTGGAATCTCCAATTTAAGGCGCAATATATCTCGAAACGGTAATCAAGCCACCGTAAAAATACGGAACATCATCGAAGAGGGAAAAGGGAGCGTCAAAGTCTCGCTTCTATTTCTAACGAAAATCGTATTTTTATTCCACCGCGACAGGGTTTTATATCGTTGATAAATGTGTTCCTGCGAGACGACATCCGCTATATATTTTTCAGGTAAGTTTTAATATCCTGCGGCAGGAAGGTTGCGGGATATCTTCCGTTGAGTTTCGCGGTAGGATTTCAGGTGGAACTTTAAATCGGGCCTGCCAGAATTTCTGGAATCCCAATGGGGTCTCCGGAAACGGATGCCGTAGAACGAATCCTCGAAACGGGCGAATTCTCCGGAGGGTTTCTGGACGCATCCCATTAGCCCTCGGGCACCGCGTGATCCACTCAGATTTCCTCACCGTTGCCCCCCTTCTCCCTTTTCCGTACCCCTCCTCCCACCACCCCCGGGTCCCCCGCTAAATTTGCTTTTTCTATTAACGGCACAGCAGGCGAAGATAAATCTGCGAAATTACTCCGACTCGTAGATCCTCATGGAAACCACTGGAACTCGTTTCGCCACGGGTTACCGCACCCGGAATTCACCGTCGATGATTACCGGAAGTATCCTCACACGCGAACAAACTCCTCTTTTAGCCTGTTGACACTTATTGCGACGGATATTATGATGGATAGTTGGATACGGTGGTTATGATCGAATGGTACGTCTTAGAAACTTGTCTTATTAAGTGGTTTTATTTGTAGATTGACAGAACGGTTAGGAAATTATTGGATTACTCGGAATATCTCTGGTGATAATATTCTGTTTTATAATGAATTTCGAGAAAACACTCATAACGAAGAGACACGGAATCCACGAATTAAATTTAATTTGTCAATATCAATTTCGCAGTAAATGAAGTTATAATGGAAGTTTTTAATTCTGGTCGAAATAATACTTTATTGAATACTGAAGCTAAAAGTGGAATCTCAGTATATCATCTCTTGGCATGCTTAATTAAATGATTCCCATTGATTCAACATAAACAATGTAATGGTCTGCGAATTTGCATTTCAACCCGAAATTCAATCATCGATTATTTCCTCCTGATAGTAAATCCCGACATTCTTCTACGAAATTCTAAATTATGTCACCACGATCTCAGACAATCATAACGTGTTTTTTAATGGAAGAGTTTAGCGTCTGGGACATCTTGTTTTATGAATTCTTATAGAAGGCAAATGATGGTAATATAATCTTACTCCGGTATGGGTGATTTGAAAGCCTTAAATGACACGCAAGGGAAATTATCAACCCCTCGGAGTATTCCATGGAAAAAGTGAGGTATTAAATGCCCCATTACAGTCATTTATATACTCTAATAGGTTTTGATGAATGTTATACTTTGTTACTTCCAAAATTGACTCACCTACTTGCAAATTACCAGTGCATTTTTGAAAGGCCAGAAATTGATTACTTCAGAAAATAGTTATATTATTAAAAATGATCCCTTTTTATAGGATCCAATAAAACATGCATATTTTCTATTTCCATCATTGACTACCTAAAATGTCTTAAATATTTGCAAATTACCATTATATATTTGAAAGATTTCATTCATTTTGAAACTTGGACATATATGCTGCAATCAGATGCAGTGAAATTAATTATTATATTAAATATTAGCAAGTTGTATGGGATACAATAAAGTGCCCATATTCCTCGAGAGTATCGAGTGATAAAAGTCGGTGACAAAGTCACTTTTCTAAGGTGAAAGTGTTTAACTGAATTTCCGAATATCCGTGGCTATTTCGATAAGATGAAAATTGCTCTCGAGCGCGGAGAATTTGCAGCATAGCTGGGATACATTGACCTTTATTGATCACATCTCAGCCCGAAGACTGCAATATACACCCTTAAATATATACATACATATTATACATATATCACCGATAGAAATTTCAGACGATTATATCACCATATATGCTCTTGACCTTCCGGCTGCATTCGGTGCCCATTTCATTCGAAATACTCAATAAAATTTCATAAATTCTAAGACACCACGAATATCTATGAATAAGTGTTTATTTAACTCTATGGTAATAGTTATGCTTTTATATAAACATACATTTAAATAATAATAACTCTTGTAGCAAGATATCATTTTATTATTATCAACAGGAATTTCATATTTCAAGTTTTAAATTCCATTAAAGCATTTAATCTTATAATAAAGGGATTTAAAGTTGCATAGAAATATTTGTATTTCTGTCACTTTACTTTACATTTTCTGCATTAAACAATGGCGATTAGTTAAAAATATACTGATTAAGGGTTTCGTACTCAAGTAAGGAATGTTTCAGGTCGTTCGATAATAAATTATTATTTTATAAAATATTATTATTTATTATTTAGGGACATGTTTTGTCCAAGTTTTTCTATTCGCGAAATATTATAAAAAATACTATTATATTTCGAATATAATATTTTATTGGCGATTTCTTTGACTCTCATAGAAGTACTGAATGAAACCGAACAAGTTACGTCAAATATATAGTTTTATCTGATTTGAGCATGACGTGAAGATAACTCACACGCGAAACATTATCGTGAATGTCCGAATACCTGTCAGAAATTGCCTTCATCCTAATAAAGTAAAAATATCATATAAAATCAACCTTTTCCAAACACTATAAAATAATTATTTATTATCGAACGACTACCGCGAAACATTCCTTACTCGAGTATGAAATCCTTAGCCAGTATATCTTTAAGTAATCGCCATTGTTTAATGCAGAAATTCGAAATTAAAGTGACATAGAAATACACACATTTTTATACATCTTCAAATCCCTTTATTATGGGATTGAAGAATGAAAATAATAATGAGGACACCAACTATATTTAACAATTAACAAGTAATCAGAAATAATCGAATATCAGCGAAAATAGATTAATAAAATTTACTCAGAAATAGTTTGGAAACTAAACTCCTAGAATGGCACTAAAATGATATCTTTCAGGTATCTTTATAAGTTAAACGTTAGCAGCGTTATCAGGATTTCTCTCGGCGTGCCTAATTCGTAATGCGGTACCACGTAGGAGCTGGTTTTGCGTTGCAGATAAGGGAAAAAAATTCAGTCGGGCAGGTACGATGAGTACGGATAAATATAACGTGGCCATTTTGTCAGTATGAATTGAAATGCTCGACTCTCTTTCGTACTAAAATCGTACAGGAATAATGAATCGTTTTATTTCCCCGTTCTTTATTCTTTTTCCAACTTTTTTTCCCCACTGATACACGTTCTCGCACATACTCTTCGATGAGGACACCATGACGAGTTCCCTTCAACGCGAGATCGCGCGAAATTCCATAGGCGACTTCCACGGATAGTGATTTCCATAAAATTATTACACGCTCGTGTGCACCCCGAAGAATTTGCATACCACGACCATTCGGAGTTCCCGGCGAACGACGACGCGGTGTACCTCGAATAAAAAGGTTTCGGATTCCAGCATTTCGGTCTAATCGGGTTTCCGTGTCTCCTCGTGCGCGCTTCAAGCCAAAAGCCCCACCCACTTCTAACCTCCTCGAATATTTACCGCTTTTTCGACGCGAACTGCTTTCGAAACTGTTCCGTGATACCGAGGACATTGTATACCTTCATTTCCACCCTCCTCCTCCTGCTCTTCTCAATCTTCATGAAAGCTATCAACGAAACCGTGATACTCTTTAATGCACCGCGCTTCGAAGAATCCTTTAGTGTCCGGATTTTGGATTCGAAATTATTCGACGGAAAATCTCTGCTTCTTTTTTTTCTGAATATTACTTTCACAGTGTTACTTTCGAGCTTCAAAACATTGGGAAATGGTATCATGTATTTGGTAATTAACGAATTGAAGATTTCGTTAACATTATTGTGGTCTTGCAAATTCCTTTATATCCGTGATTAGCTGTTCACCAGTAATTCACAAATATAGAAGTTTCAAAGGATAATCTAATATATAATTTACATAATAAAACATCTAATTTCCTTTCGTAGAGGGAGTATTTGTTGAAAGTATAAAGTGGATAAGTTGGAACTGACAGTACGAAATTTCACGCTTATTATGCATTAGACGCGCGTGCGGAAGTCATTTCTCTCACATATCATCGGGAGACTTTAATGCTTGGATGCTTAACAGATTAGATGCCTTCGGTTCCTCATATACATATTTATAAAGGAACTTTCTCCTATCAAAGACTTGATAAATCAGCGGTGAATGATACGGAAAAAAGAAACAAGTTATCACTTTCATTTACGGACGATAAATGAATGGGATAAAAGTTTTAAGCGAACAAATCCGAATAATTGTTCAGTAAAATTTATCTTGGATTCAAAGGCGAATCAAACTGATGATAACTGAAACTTTCCATTTTTATAGCAATAATAATAATAATAGTCCGATAATAATTGATTATATCATAAATCATATCAATACTGCAATGTAAAGTATAAAATTTATTGTTTCAATAATTGTTAACTGATAAGAATAATTGAAAGTTTGAAAATATATGTATAGAAACATGACGAAAATAATATTTTACGATAACATAAATAAATATCGCGATAGCACGTAAATCATTATTTGCGACGTTTAAAAAAGGACATAAATTCTCGAAAAATGGAAAGTATAAAATAGATGGAAGAAGGGGGTAAGGAAAAGTACACATTTATTATCTGTTAAAAATTTAATACCTCTTTAGTGCCTTACATTACAACTACATTGATGTACAGTAATAACAGTGTTATGTTGATCATCCTACTGATTTACAATAATAATAATAATAGTCCTAATGGATATAATACTATTAGTATTTAAATTAATACAAAGAATGCTTTTTGTCCACTTGTAAAGTGTAGTATGGAAATGTTACGATACAATGGTCTCCAATATATTTACAATTTTATAATCGTGTATAGATTATTGTTAATTTTCATTAAATCGTCCCTAGAGTAACCGACACATTTGAAAAATAAAATCCACGCTCTCACGCGAACGAAGTATACATCGAATGAATTAAGTACTCTTGCGACACCATCTTTGTCTCTTTACGAAAATAATACGATGTATGTAAATCTTTCTAAAAGGATTACTGAACTTATTGTGTATAAAATATTGGCCCATGGTGGAGGAGTATTAAAACTGCGGAAGATATTAGGACACGTTCTTCGCGAGCTATTAACAGTGCCAAGATGTTATTGCTTGATACTGTGAATACTATTTATTATTATTGTTTTGTTCCGCAGATCTGTACTTTTTTCATACTGGTCACGATTCATACAAACGACTAATACAATCGTCGTTCATCAACCTTCGGAAGCGTACTTAAGCGTAGCGAACCGACTAGTTTTAAATTCTCTATTTCATCGAATGTCTAAAATCTTGTAACGTCTCTATTAAGACAATGATAAACTAATTCGTTCTCAATTGATAGTCCCCGTTTTGCGTGATGTATCGAACCCACGGTAAAGCCTGATACCCGCTCTTTTCGATAATTTTTAAATAACGTACCTGAATTCCCGAAGTGGTGAAGTAAGGGATTTCGAACTTAACTTGAATTGGTGGTTTACCCTCGATGTCTTCGCCGACAACGGATGGTAAACCAAAGTGTGCACGCATGAGGTATTCTTTTCCACCGGGAAACGATTTAATGAACCAAGTAATAGCGCTTTGTTCGGGAGAATATTTAACACTGCCGATGGTGGTCTTAAATTTCGGCGAATCCGCATCGTTCGGAACTGGGATCACTATTTCTACGTTGTTCGCGGTCGATCGTCGTTTAAACTGAGATCGCGCCTTTATCATATATTCTACTCTGCTGTGAGCGTGTCGCTCAATCACCGACTCGATCCATATAAGCGGCTTCACGTGAGTGTTTAATCTATACGACATTAACTCGAATTCGCCATCGGGTGGAATAAACGAAATTGTTCTGTCGTTTTCGAATCTCGACAATCTGACGCACTGGTGGAATTTAACGTCTTCCAATTCCACTGATTTGGATTTTCCGCGACCAGTTGATTCGAACAGCACTTTATCGTTAAGACCCAGCCTAAGTTCTGGCATTCCTGATAGGTAAACTCTCATCTTTATGGCACCCACAATTTCGGAGCTTAAAACATTTCCATTAGCATTTGCTAGAAGGTTCACGGATTCTATCACATCAAGGAACACTTCATTCTTTCGATATTTAATTCCTTCTGATCTCCAAGATACAGCATTAGTCACAGCCATAGGAATCCTAGGTTGAATCTCGAGTTTATGTCCCTCCTGCGTTATGTACTCTTGTAGGATCTTACTATCAGTAGTTTGTGGATAGCCAAAGTCTAACAGCTCGTCGAGAAGCTCATATATGACAACAAAATTATCTCTTATACTCTCTTCCTCTAACTCTTTGAAATATTCTTGCATGACTTGTACAACTTTATGCAAGAATACAAAGACCAGGGAAATATTGGCATTCTTCTTCGTAGTGGAGACAATGTAGAGGTTATTGTATTTAATATACGCGTATGTACATTCAGTAGTTTGAATAATAGGAGTGAGATTGCCATCTTCTTCCCGTTCCATTACCAGTGGCATGAATTTTTCTATTACCCCTGTCTCTATATCACCACGATAATTTCGCGAGATCAACACCTTCCCCTTCACGTCCAAAATATAGATTGCCGACGTAGACATCGTGAAAGTGCGTCAAACTGGAATTAAGAAGAACCACCTGTCACCCTAACTATACCCTAACTAAAAAAGGTTCCGACTATTCTTCGAAATTCAAAGCCAATGAAGAGTAATTCGAGCAGTAATTCGTAATTCGAACGTAATTCGAGCAGCAGGAATTAGGTTCATAAAAAGAAAGGAAAATAGGTCATCGTCATTCGCCAAAAAAAAATGTTTCATATTCCTACGACACTGAACTACTACGACAATGAACACGAAGGTTATGTGTTTACATAGAACAACAAGCCTGTATGAAAAAACTGATAAACAACTGCAAAAAACACATTGTTCGAAAAAACTGAAAAAATGGACGTTTTTTAGGACACGAAATGATAAAAACTCGAAGATTATGATGAACCCAGTTTGACATTGGAATCAAAATTAAAGTCCTTTCAGAGAGTGCAGACAAAGTAGAACGATCTAACTTTACTCACGTCCACTTCCAAGTCTTTGACGAATGACAGTTCTTCAGTTGTTTACATCGAAGTAAAGAATTCACTTTTTAAACGAAAAGAGGGGAGGAATTAATCAAGAAACGAACCCTCCTCCTCGTACTTCCAGACTGCCACTGTGGACCAGCCCGAAGTTGCATCAAGTGGTATCTGCACGAGACGCATGCGTGGCTAACTTCGGGGCGCATATCGATCGTGTGTGTCACTTCCGTGATGTTTTAAACGTTTTCTTAGTCCACGATTTACGTAATATTACGCAGTGGGTTAGTCGTTTAACATTATAGAATAATAAAAAAACATTGCTTAACAATGGTTCTTTCATTAATGGTACTTTTAATTTTGAATGTTTTTCTTGAATATGGTAATTTGGGCAAATCTTTGGAATACATAAGCTAGTGTACAATATAAAATATATAATACAAGCTAGAATACAAGTATTATAAAACAAGTATAGATAATATATAGGTACACTTTTACCTTCGATTAAAGTTCTCAAATATTGAAACAATCTAATAGATGCTTTAATATCGCGGATAGAAACCGCAAGCGAACAAGATGAGGCATTTTTTCGTGCTCGCTATCTAAAAGGTACGTAACTTCCAGCTTTGGGTAAAAAATAATACTTCCGTGGGTTTAAACATTTATCTATATTTATATTATATCATCTTCATTACTTAACAACTTCTGAGTATTCAGTATTTAATTTTATTACTATTTCCACTGCAAAAATGAATTTTTGTATTGATATAACAGAATTAACAATAATTACGATAGAAAAAATTGCATAGTTCGACAAATTTATTATAATATACAACATATTACTTACAACTACTTTACCTAACCTTAAGGTTTGCCCAACTTAATTTCATACTGAGTCGAGTTAACATATAGTATAGTATTTTTATTAAGTATATTAATTATAATAATTATAACAATGGAATACGAAATTTACAATTCACGCTTTACATCAATGTATATCTGAGTCAATTTTAAAACATTTCAAACGAAGTTGAATGTGAAATTGAAAATTAAATCTACGTTAGATCGATAGGTATAAGAATTGGGAAATATTCAGAGTACGTTACAGTTCTCATATTTTAAGTAATAAAAGAATAGTTCCAATGAAATAGGAAATTGTACGGAGTAAAAAGTTGGAGTTTACGTGGTAGTGGAAGGTATCGATAGCTATTCGCATTTCCGCGGATTTCATAGGCCACGAGCTGGCAGCTGTAAAGGCTGGAGCTGGTTGAACCTCGTTTGATTGCAAGCCCACTGAAAGGAATATAAAAAGTAAAAGGAGGTGGGACAAATGACTGCCTACGTTGAGCCACGGTTTTTTTTACATTCCTATAGAGAAACAGGTCGCCATTATCAATGAGCTACGGTTTTAATTAAACTACAATTAATTACATTCCTTTGCGCCAACTCCATCAAACGCTGAAATCACGATTTGAAAGGAAGAATAAACTCGATAGCTTCGAGGAACGATTCGAACACTTTGATGAGTTCACGGACTAATGAACTTTATTTTATATCTGCAATTCTAAATAATAATACTAACTGGATAAATATGGTTCTTATACTACCTCGGTTTATAATTGAGCTTTAATTAACGGCAATTTATAGAATGTTAAGTTCTTATCAGAAATACTGTATAAAATGTTCTAATCAGATTATAGTTACTACAACAAATATATTTGGATGTACTAATGTTATTTACGTAATTTAAAGCAAATTATGCAATTTACATTGTTATAAAACAATGTATATGGCAATAATTGAACATTAAATCACATACACACACACACACACACACTAATTTTCAGATATAATTGATACAGTTGCTATAAAAGTCGTACAAAGGATATTCTTCGATTAAAATATATTCTCTATTAAATACACCGATTATTACATCGATTTAATTTAACTTAATAGTTACAATATGGCTTCCTAAATATTGAAGTATTGACAAAGATTAAAAATTACAATTTCCATACACATACTTTCCGTACACAATCAACATTATTTATTCACACCACCCACACGAATTATCGACGAAGATAACGAATCACAATTTCAATGAAAGAATATTTAATCTTTGACGCGTAATTGGTTTTCAAGTATTATGAATAATACAGCGAGTTCCGGCAGTAAACGGGATCTTTGCCGAGTGAAAACACGAAGGATTAACTCTCATTATGTGTGAATGAATGTGCAGGAATGGTTGAAAACACCGAAGTACCGATTTTCCATCGGCATCACCGTATTACCGGCGATATTTCCGAAAGCGTTGTAGAGCCGGAATGGGAAAAAAAAAGAAGTTGATTTCCGGCAGCGCGGTAGACAAATATCACTTTCCGGTGGCAGCTAATCATCGTGCTCGAGATCATTTATCCGAGGTATATTCGAGCAGCATCCAGCGGAGTACTCGCCAGAGAATATTTACCCGAGCACGATCGAGTACCGCTGAATCGCGCCGCTGTTTGCGCGAAATTCCGCGAGAAATTCCATCGTAATTGAACGAGGCTGCCACGATTATAAAGTCAAATCATCGACGAAGCCACGATAGCAGTTTACCCTGAAACTGGAAATGCATTTCCCTACCCTACATCCGGCACCCACTTCTTTCTTCGCTATTACTTTTCTTCTCGTTATTCGTTATTCCGTACAATCCGATTCCATCCTCCTTTCGGCTTTATTCTTATTGTTTCCCCTCCCTTTCCGTTCGTGTACTTTGTTTACTTAGCATAAAGTGAACTTTGTACCTCTGACAATGAACACTTGTGAGTCTTATATACTCCATTTGTATTCTATCTCATCTTCCGTGATATTGTTCTTAGCTCTCTTTGTCATGCTTTGCCTTTATTTGATGTATAATGAAGAATTTCTTTGTTTGCTTTATTATTCCCTTTCTCCTTTAATCTTCCACAATTTGTGCATTTACCCTTGTTCTCATTTTATATATTTATGTTCCGCGAGATAATACTTATTTATCTTGTTGACTGTAATTCTTCTATGTTATTTCCATCCTTATATTTCTGCTCTTCTAGATGATCATTGCCTTTTGTTTATGTTCTTCCTTGATTTTACATAAAGCAGTCTTTATCTCCCTCTCCCTTCCATATTCCCCATTACTTCATTAACGCTCCACGATGTTATCCCATCGTTTGCCTCGTAACTTTCTTCCACTTTACACAAAACGGGATTTACGATTCTTTGTTAGGTACCCCTAGTATCTCCACCACTTCCGGTCTCCCATTATATGCAATCCCCTCCATCTTCCTCTTCATTTTCTCATAATAACTGCTTCCACTGCCTATCTCTTTTAGTCTTACACAAATTAAAATTTATATCTCCCTGTACCCTTTTTAATCTCGATCTATCATTCAACCTATAATTTTTCCCTCCCTGTTCTTCATCCCCTTCATTTCTGCCAGTCGAGAGATGCACGCAACCATGGGACGATCCATGGTACCCACAAACCCCCTGATTTCTATGGATGGAACTTCTATTTCAAGATAAAATACCAGTACGCGAAGAGAAGCGCTGAATCACGAGTACTTTTCGCATCGGGTACTCGAAGAGTACCTTCATCGGGAACAGATCCACGCAAAGGGCGAAAGTTAGGGCTACCTGGGGAATCCAATGACCGATAATTAAGGTTCGAATTAAATTAGCGCAACCACGATCCCGGAACTAACCGGAAACCCCTAGTGCGTGGTTCGCTTATAAATCAATTGATCCGTAATCGCGTTTCTTTCGATCTGTTTTGGTATTTGTCCATCCTTTGTGATTCAATAAAGAAGGAGAATTGTAAAGCTGGATGATAAGATATTTATCACTGCAATAGTGTTATCGTATTAAAATATTATAGTTAATTAATTTATTATAGTAATTTATAATATATAACTGAATATATCATCGATTTATATAATTTAATATCTGCACGACTTCGTAATTATGTTCGATATCTATATTAATAATTTGATTCAATTAATCATTAATCAATTAATATGCATCTATTTTGTTAACATTGTTCGACGTCAATTATATTATATTTACGTATTAATAAATGGAGATATACTACGGATGATTAACAATGACCAAATAATGTTTCACACATAATATTGTTAAGAATATCTTAATGTTGCATTAGAGATAAGATATCTTATAAATACGAAGTAAAAGCTGTACTGAACAATGTCTTACAACCACGCGACAGTTTTATCTTGAAGACCGCGAAAGTTTTATTCCCCCCGGAGTTTACGGCAACGATAAAGTCGACAAATCACTTCGTTAACATCGTGAATAATTGTTCCCGGTTGGCTGTGCGCTTCGCAACCGGCCGTGTACAATTAAATTTTAATTTACCCTTAAATCGGGGGCTCTTACCATAAACTTTTAATAGATAAGCGTGATATATTTACGAGCACGTGAGATTTTTAAATCAAAATAACAAGACCGCGTTTATAATATCGGGAATAATGGTAGAAATACATAAATTCAACATTTAAATCTTGAACAGTCTTATTATATTAAAATTCTTTATTATTATTGCTAGTATATCTTGAATTATTACTAAAAGATTAATGGTTATCAATGATCAATTGATTAAAGAATAATTCAAAGATTTCGTATTAAAATTCTGACATTAGAATACAAATCCTAAACAATAATACTCATCGACATTTTTAAATGTTAAATCTTCAAAAGAAATTGTCCGTTCTCCTACCAATTAAATTCGATTAAAAACCATAAGGAACTATCTATTCATACAAAATACTAATATTAAATTGATTACACTAAATTCCAGTAAAGTAATTTCAAATACCGCATCCAAAATCTGTTTCTGATTTCCGCGTTTACGTTCCCCGGATAGTTTCGATTAGCGAGAATGGAAGATCCGTGTGAAATCGAAGGCTGTCCATTTAAGCATTCGATTTCTAAACGGAATTGTTCGAAGACCGTGGTATTTTCGCTGGGAAGATACGGAGTACGATATCTTTGACCGCGCTGAGTTCCATTGGTGTCTGAGTTCCTCGAATTCAGGAGAGACGTAAAGTGAAACTGAAACCTTCGAGATTCGAGCTTCTTGCTGTGTTTTTAGCCGGAGGGTGGTTGAAGTAAGAAGGTGGCGAGGCACTGATTGCAACGAGGAAACTTACCACCCCTCAGGGTATCCATCTGATCAACCCTCTTCCTTACCTCTCATTCTTCCATCGTATCCATCTCCATTCGTGTCCGTAACTTCGCTTTTCTCTTATATACTCTTCGAACTACCACTACCACGAATTTCTCTTGGTTTTCAGGCTGTCTTCGAGTAACCTGGAAAGTCGGCTTCGAGGAAGGACGTACTATCGCCACCGACATCCACGAGACTTCTCTAAGGGAGAATAAGGCATTCCAGTATCGTCTGTATTTCCTCATTCAAGATGTTTTGAGAGCAATTTAACTTGCGCTTGAAAGGAAGACAACGAAAAAGTGGGAAGACCAAGGTGGAAGAAGTATCTCGTATGACTCCCCTGAAGAAAAATTCGTGGCATACGTTTGCGTAACGAAGTTACAAAGCGATTTGTCGTCGCGAGACCCAAGAGTTCTGCGCCAGACAATCTTACAATCTCATGTTCTTCTTGGGAGATATTTCTACATCCCCTTGTTTCTTACTGATTTATTCTACTTGAAGAAGAAGAGCCATCATATTGTAAAGAATACTTCTAATCTCATCACGAAAATTTAACATCAAGCATAAATCTCGTTTGTTGCAAGTACTTTTTGACAAAACAGTGAACTGATTTAATTTCAAGGATGAAGATAAAGAAACGAAACAAGTGAGCTTATTATTTGAGAATTGAGAAAATACTTGTTGTAACAAAATAACTATTGTATATAAAACAATGAGGATAAAAAAGAAGGAAGAATCACGAAACCATGAATCAACATAGATATCATGTTGAAGCATCATGTGATAGTGTAATCTTATCAGTTCCCATCATCATCCATTAATTCTGTACTAAGTAAACTAATTATTCTTCGTACGACGATGAGATCAAACGGAGAATACAAATAACAAGAAAATTATCCGATCACACATGTTTATTTAATATCATACATGTTAATACATGGACGAAAACATTGGTACTTAAATACAAAGAATAGTTTCTACTGTGTCGTTCGACGACTTGGAAGCTGACTTCCGGCGGGGACTGAAGTCGCTTCGGATGGTTATGCTGGTAGCGTCGCCGGAAGTAGCCGCCAGCAAATGCTGTCATGCTCTTGCCATGCCAGCCGGCGGCCCGGAACAGGCCGCTGGCCACGAGGACCTTAAACAAATCAACGAGCCTTGCATCCTTCGACTACTGCCTCCTTCTGCTTATCATTCTGATCCTTATCAGCTGCCAAGGATCCAGAGCCGCTTCTCAATCCTCGACCCGATACGCCTCGAGAATCGTCGAAACCAAATCTGGGCAGATTCGAGGTATTCTTCAGGTATGTTGGATCAAATTATTCGCTATTTAACTTGAACTCTAACTTGAATCGTATCAAAGAAAGGAATTGTGAACAAAAATTCTTTGAAATATTACTATAATTATATACAGTATATTTAAACATATGATATAATTTACTATTATGATTCCATCGTCTATAGGAAATAAAATTTCCCAGATAATTTATGTTTTATGATCCTGTTAATACAGGGTGAATCGTGAAGTGTGAACAGATTAGATTATTCTATTGTTAGTAGGCCTATCGAAAATGTTTTTATAAAACTATTATTCATTTTTTTATAAGATAGAACATTTTTCGATCGGTATTAGTAACTTATAACTTGCGAGAGAATAGATTCGTGATATTATTGGCTCTTTCCGTACTAAAATAACATATCTATATTGAGAAATATTTTTGTTTATATTATTAAATATTCGTTCGTTCTTCATTAAGTAACTGAGATTTGAGTTATCGTTGCTTAAAAATCTCTGTCTAATAACAATAAGAATTCTTAACTTAGTTATCCTTTCTCATAATATTTACAGAATTCTCTGACTCTGAAAATAACATAAAACAAAATATTTTGTATATTATATAAAACTTGAAATTTATTATTTAACTGCATATACCATATTAATATTAGTGCCCATAAGACCATAAGACCATGGTCTCATTGTCTATTAAAAATTAGATTTTGAATTAAGGTTCTTTCAAACTTTTTGTTTTAAATTCTCATTATTATCTATAATTCCAAAATTAAGACTTGGTCTTATTTTCGAAAATATTTTTGTAACAAAAACCCCAGTTGTTTCGATAATAAGACCAGGCCTTACAGTTAGTATTGAAGAAAACCAGTACGAGAAATATAAGACTTTCAACGATATCATCGCGGAATGCAAAAGTCCAAACAATCAAAATAATTCATCACACACGTATCGATCTTGCTTAGTCAACAATTCGAATTGTAGGAAAGATATCGGAAAGAGCAGGTTGTTTGCACGGGAATATCCAACTAGACAGTTACAGAGTATCGGAATAAGAAATGCATGAATGGCTAAGGCCGTGCAGGTGAATATCGACCATGTTTTTTTGTAATTCATATCGGGAATACAATGTCCTCTTCTCGAATATGCGCAGAATCTATATTCGTATATCGATACCAACTTTCGTATGTAGACGATAAAAGTAGCGCATACAGGATTTAAATTTTAAATAGACGACCTTCTATCTAACATCTGTGCGAAGTACATATATATAATATAATCAAATACGAAATAGAGTAGAATACGAAAAGAAACGATTTTAATAACATTTGTATTTAAACCAAATTTATTAAGTGTTATTCAAAATTTATTTTTGCTAATCGGAGAATATACTAAACTTATTTATCGCTTCTGTATGAAGATCATATTACTTTATCTTTGTAGAGATATTTATTCACAGACTTAATTAAACCGATCAAATGAAAAAATATGATTTAATATATTACATGGAGATTTTTTATATCATTTATCTCATCTTATCTAAAATGATAAGGAAAAATCGCAGGATCACAAAAATAAGTATTTATTAGAAAATATATTATTATGGCGTAAAGTAGTTAATGTTTACCTATTTAACATATATAATATTTAATAAAACAATAGATGTGTAACAAATGAAAGGAAAGAAAATTTCGATCCTCCACATTTAATTTAATATCGCATACGTATTAAAATATTTATCAATTACACAGCAAGATTAAATTTTTTCTAATGCACAGTTGAAATTTATAGTTAAAGCAATACAGCAAAGGTATGAAAGCGTGGTAGTAAATTTATTACAGTAAATATAGAGGTATATAAATATCAGGATGCAGACGGGAAGAATGGTTTATGATCTTTAGTCTGCAAACTGGCTGATGTCTTAAATTACTTCAGGAAGTATGAGTTACTACGGAAACTCAAGCTTCGATAAACATTGCACGCTAAATAATCTCGCTTACCGAACAAAAAACATCTTATGCGTTAGCAACATATTTATCAACTATTATTACGAACAAGATTATTATCACGCATTATTATATAGACTTTTTAATATTATTATTACATTATTCTATATAATATTATTATATGGTCTATAAATTTCTATATATGATTATTACAGTTCTACGTTTGAATGCTTTGCAAATCAATATTAAAAGAACTAAGAGATCGAGCAATGTATTTCACATAAAATATCGTGTTCTCGTGATTACCGGGTGTCCTCTATTTGGAGAAATCAAATCTCGTCTACTTGACATCGAAATTTCAAAATCCGAAATAAGATAGCACAATCCTTCTTGCTTCCGTTGAGAAAGAGGAAGTAGAAGGGGAAGGCATCGATCACATACCCGACGTAATTTGCATATTGCATGCATAAAGTGTGCATATATGAAATCTCGAAGGTTTTGCAAACCGAATGGAGATTATATTATCATCGAATATTGTCGAAAATTCTAGCAGGAGGGATGTGTAATCATAACACCCTTGAAGAGTATCAAGAATAATTTTGAACCCGCTTTAGGGTTGACGTTACATCATTTTCAATGACTAGTGAAATATAACAGTGACTATCAAAAGTTTATATAAAAATGAAATAGAATTTTGAATAACATAGAAATAACAAGAAGTAAAAGAAAATAATTGAGATGGATATCTAGTTTCTAAATGTTTATTGTTTACATACATGTTTCCGAAATAATTCCATATTATATTAATACTGTATACGTAGGTAATAATCCAGCTTTGGTGGTAAAATTAACGAAAACCTTGCTATTAATTGTACAATTTAATATATTATAATATAATGTAAGTTTCTCGGTGGTAATAAAATACTACTAGCATTATTAATACGAATAAATATATTATTTCGAAAGAGTGACAAATGAAGGTATCAATAAAGTCAGAATTACAAAAATTACAAAATAACTAGCAACTTTCAACCTGAGTTTCTCGGCATCGCGTTCGCTCTAACGAAATTAATAAAAAGTCGACGACATGAAATTCTGGTGAAAAATAATTTAGTGTGCGTGCGAGGTCGCGATGTTTTCGTGGTAAAACGAAATCGATCAGTCCAATGGGACGAGGGCAATTTGACGTTTACTGTGGCATTCGACTAGCTGGATGCTAGACATCAATTACATCTAATAGATATTCATATCGACGAGAGCCAGGATCGATGGAAGTCCAATGATTTCGTAGCCAATCCCGCATTGCGACTCGGCCGGACCACCAATCCCAACGTAAGACCACCCATGAGATACTCCGAAAACGGCCAAAATAAATTCCATCCGGATAAATATATAAATAAAACGATTGGAATTGATATTAAAGTCGATCTCTGGGAATTCGAGGCAGGCGTATCGCAGACGCGACCGGGAAGATGAAAGAGCATCCGGCAGTTCGTTAATTTTTAATCTCGCCCGATTTTACGGAAACCTCTTCCCATCTCGATTTTACAAAGCGTATTTTATGGGAGAGGAGTATTAATGCTGGTTCTGGTGGTTTTGTTATTTAGAGGATATATCTCAAATTACAGAAATATGTTCATGAATGAAAGAATTATAAATCTTATTATATAAATTATATACATATAATAAAAGGTAATTTTGTTAAATGTGTTTGGATTGTATTTCTGCATTTTAAAGTTCATTATGCATTGTATATCATTGAAGAATTTTCATTCAAACCCATATAAAACTGATGAATACTTTAATACACGGTCGATCGTGAGTTATGGCAGTAACAGAAATATTGATATAATATTATTTCTTAGAAAAACTGTGATACTGACTACAATTAAATAGTATTAGAATTCACACATTCTATATACTCAAAATTACTTTATAAAACAACACTTCCTATATAATAATTTGATACTATTAATAAACTTACACGAACACATACGTTCCAATCAAAAAATATTCCGGAAACGTCTAATACTACAAACTTCATGGAACCAACAATTACCTCGACACACTTACTCTCAAAGGAAACCAATACAGTAAAATAATGCCAACCAACCAAAAACAAAGATGTCCACGTACATAAATGGCCCGTTCACAGACAGTTTATCCAATCGACCAGGAATATTTTCTTCCTGGCGACGGTTTATTATTCCACGGGAATCACTGACAAAAGTGAAAAGAAATTGAAACTTAAAAGGAGAGAGGGAGGGTGGTAAGGGGCAAGCAGGTATTTTTTGCAATAACGGGACAAACGTTAGCGTGTGTACGGAAGGACGAGAGCAGTCGTTTCGGCTGAATTGCGGATTCGTAATTTACCGGGGTGGTTCTTTTTTCTCCCTCGTGGTCCCAACCCCCGGTACCTGGATGGTAGCTGGTGGTCCCCGGGTGGATGGATGGATAACGAGAAAACTTTTTCGCTCAGGACGCCTCGTGGCCTTTACATTACGTCGTAACGTGCCGCAACTCACGCTCTTTCTCTTCCTCCCCTCACCTACACCCTTTCACAGTGCTACCACGGACCCACCCTTTTTTTCCGTTCGCCTCGTTCGGTCCATTTCGCACGATTGAGTGCTATACGCTTGCCAAGAGGAAAACATTGCTGTGTCAATCGTTTCGCAACATCGGCCTCGGTGTATATGTCGATGCCCGAACCCTGCCATTACGCGAATATTAAACGAACCACGCGATTCTATTGCCACTCAAAAGTTTCAACTCTTCTACGATTAACTCCGAATTAAGTGGATTGGATTTTTGAAAATTTTCGAATACATCTGATTGTGAGTTTTTATGATTCGAGTGTAAAGTATCACAGGAAGTTATGTGCTAATAAGTATTATACGCGTCGTATGATAAGAATCGTGTGTGATAAAGAATTTAGTTATCAGTATTCTAGTAGAGAAGTTCTATTTTGATTTGTTTTATACATTTCGAATAATATTCTGATAATTATTCGGACAATATTCAGCTAATTTTTTATGTATTACTTATCGGAGTACTGAGGTACTTTGCAAATTATTATTTGCAAACATCTTCTATTATTTAGTATTTGGACTTAATAAATAATTTGTTCGTTGAGTTAAAGTTCTATCAATGTGAGATTAAGAAAATGAATGCAATAGATTGAAAAATATTTTAAGTTGGGTTAGTGTACCACTATTGGAATCTTGATTTCGTGAGACGACCCTGGCCGAAATGTTTAATCCTGGAATTGATACGGCGAGATAAGAAACAAATGGTATTCTGTCATTCGAAATTTATGTGAATCGAGATATTGGTTTAGAATTTTCCGACGGATTTATGTAAGTCGATATTGATGCTCTGATTGATATGTATATTGATGTATTGAAACCGTAGGCTATTCTACAGTTTTTATGAAAAATAATAAATCTACAATTGTCATTCTTTTACTTCAATTCGATCATAAATATTATTTAAAATTAGATAAAAGTTTACTTATGAGACGATTATTATCAGAATTAAATTTAGTCGAGTTCGCGAACACCAAGGCAAACGATTCCAATTTTACTGCAAAATGTATCAAATTTCAGTGGTATTTACGCATCACGTAAAATTTCGTAATTCTTGCCCGAAGCTTCTATCCGTCAATCATTGTTCAGCTTACACGAATTCCAGAATAAACTCGTTTCATATTCGGTTTTGTACAACCTGTAATAATTCGCAAACCTTTATGATTTACAATATTTGATGGAATTAAGGAATGAAAAATTGCGAATTATAACATAAATTCGTGTTGCATATATTTGCATATATCGATATAATTCAAATAAACCAGTATTATATATATTACAGTAACAATTGGACCATAATTATTGATCTATAGAAACTAAACATAATTAAATTAATTATATGTTATATGGTTGCATACAATAAATATCATTAATTAACAGACGTATTACTTATTTGCAATGAACAGAATATTTCTAAATAAAAATGGAATTAAGTGAAAATAAGTTGCCAAGATTTCGACGCACCGTGAATGTTAATGCGAATACCTCGGTCACATTTATTATCATTGTAGTACGAGCAAAACGATTAACATTTCTGTGCCCCGTGTATAGTTTGGAGTTCACGTAACATCGTAGCGGACAGTAAATTGAAGATAAATGTGTAGCGGTTGACATATAAGCACGGATAGGCAGTGGTTTCAGTACCGACTACGTCAGCCAACCGAAATGTATCCCCTGGCAACGTACTAGATATTAAGGAAGAAACATTATTCATTTTTATGAAATATGTAGTTTATTTTAATTTCACCAGCGGCGGGTAGCGTTGATTATAAATTTACGTATCGACAGATTATTATTTATACATTAATTGTATAAATTATACGTTATTGATACATTAATGTTTTCTGAATATTTGAAATTTGCTTGCATCGAGTTTTTCATTATTGGCTTAATTATTTCCAGTTTATTCTACTTCAACATGACCTAAGTACTTCTCAATATTTATTGATAATATATCAAATTAATTTCGCAAATAAAATAAATTAAAAACACACTAATGGATCGAGTGAAACGTTATATTATTGTTCATATAACTTCCAAAGCCCATTACGGTTAATATAAAATAAATATCCGTAATGTTCCCTGAATAATTCCCATTTAACTTTTATTGAAACATCGTTATGTACGAAGATCTTATAATACATTCCTCGTACTAATTAATTATTTAAGTTTAATCAGCATGGTATAATGTAGGTTATATATTCGTGTCGTGAAATGGTCGGTTCGTATTCTGGTTGTTAACTTTTCATAACCGACCGCCGTCCTTGTCTTCAGGTGCATGATCATACACCTTAATTACAGAGCAATTATGGTTATGGTGCTCTGATAGTGTAACCGTGGTTACAGAGTATGCTTTCCAGAGCAATCTGACAATAATAATAGCTGGTCCGTAATGTCACCATAATTACGGCCTCCCGACTCTGTATTGTGCTCAAACGATAGATAATGCATGTATATGCTTTCCTGACCAGTTATCTGTCATTAAAGCAAACTGGAGTAACGCATAATGAAATGTTCAGTTGTTACTCCGGAATTGTTCTTGGTCGTTTAAGCTCACCGTACACTCTGTTACGACTCGGGTCTTCCATGTTGTTCTCAGTAATTAGTAAGTTATGCTAATTATAGAAACAATCAAATCCGAATTCGTAATAAACTGTTAACGTGACACGAATATTATTATGTTAGTGGTTTATTACGAATTTAAGTATAAATATTAAATCTCAACCCATCAGTATGTTTTTGTGTTGATTATCCGTTTTTAATAAAGGTCTATAAAATTATCAGTGATATTCAAGATATAATATTCAATATTACAACATTATAATATTCATTATACATAATACTCGATATTGTCAATAATAATCAAAACCTTAATGAGTAAAGAATAGTAAAATATGTTCTTTCGTGGAGTTCCAATTTTTATGAGTATGTCTCGTGTTTCTTAATTCTTAAAGTGTTACCATTCTTGCCTTTTTCCCTGTAATTTCCAAGATCATGTTTCCGTTTCATTAAGTATGCAAACATTTTCGTCTACTAAACCCGTTCATCGAGAAACTATTATGTCGAGCTAAAAGCGAACTAAATGTAGCCTTTAATTAGGATAAAGATAATCTGTCGGATTTTGCAGTCGATGAATTTATTACCGTGAACCAAAGGTACGTTTTAAGTTTTAACCACCGCTCGGAAACGCGTGCATTATCAAATGAAATATGCATTCAGCTTCAACTCTGAAATGATTCTTTTGGAATATGTATTAATTATAAATTACTAATGTCATATGTACGACAAATACTGGTAATAACACGAGGGTTAAATATTTTCACCAAAAATTTTCGTCTGATCAGTATCTAGTCAATTATTTTGTTATGCAATATTTGTTTAATTACTCCGTCATTACGATCTGTAAAATCTTGAAATACTCGAATGTTAAAAACGTATTAAAAAAGAAATGCCCGAACTACAGAAACGACTTAAATGAAGTAAAATTGAGTGGAGATTTACAAAATCTTCTTAATTCTCATGATCAATTATTTGAATGAAAACTGCTGTGCAACACCACTAGATATAATCCAGATTGCGCAATGTACATTTAAACTGACAATCGACCCCCAAGATAATCCTGCGTTCAATAACAATGTAAATTGTTAATACACCGAGAAACAAACGTTTCAAATTAAACCAAATATCCAATATTTCGTCATTCACCATTTGTCATCTCACCACCGGAAAACCCGGAATTCCATTTGAACAAAGTGGGAGTGGTATTTCGGGAAAGAGATCTAAAAAACGACACGAACGGAAGGAGATAAAGATACACAATAATTGATCGGACATGTATGAATCTGTGCATGTGTGAGAGAGAGAGATAGAGAGCGAGAGAGTGAGGGTTAGGGGTTGAAGGGGTGTGAGGTGCTAACAGAAATCCATGGTGTCGTCGAGAGAAATCGGTGGTCCCACGAGAGAAAATAACGTGTCGAGAGCATTTACCGTGGTTCATAGACGCTTTCACCCACCTCGAGGAAAATGTCAACGGGCCGCTGCCAGATGATGTTCATTCATTTTTTATGCCCCTCGAAAAATACCGCGAGAACCAGGCCAACTGAATCGCCGGGAGCTTGAATTTTTGAATATTTATTTCCACCTCACTTTTCCCTAGCCTTCCCCATTCATTGTCCCTACGAAAGTATTCAACGCCACTCCTTTAATGGCTTCCCGTTATTTTAAGTATAATACAAGACGCAATCGCTGATCCTCGAATATCTTCCATCGAAAGAATTCTTTCGTGGGTTGTTAGATTGTGTTTGACGTTTGATAAATTAAGAATGCTCGACTAACTATCAATTTTTAATTGTATATATATAATGTTTATATTAATATTTTATTTTTAGTTAAAATGCTTGTTTCCGCAACTTGAGAAGAAGTCCAAAAAATATATTAATTTCAAGCGGTTAATTCAGGATATCACATGCAGGAGGTAGCATTAATTAAATATAATACAAACAAAATATTGTGCACTAAATATTATACATTAACTATCGTTCCACTCTGTAATTAATTAGTTCTATTACTTTTATAAGCAGCTAACAAACATCTAGAAATACACGCGAAACATGAAGCAATATTTAAATTCGCGAAGAATTCCTTCGCTTTCACTCTTTATTTCTTCGTGCTCGTATAGCCGCACTTGATGCACGAAAACGTGGGCGAGATAATTGCGAAGAGCCAAAATCAGGTGAAAGTACTGCATCACCACAATATTTTTCCCTCTTTTTGTTCACTCTTCTTTTTATTATACCTTTCACGATACTCCAATCCAGTTGATTAATGGAAACGCGTGATTTTCAATTTGATATCGCGACCATGTTTTAGTCGAATATCATTTTTCCAACGAACGATCCTTTGGCCAACAATTATCCGTCGATGCGCGCGAAAATGAGATTTACTTAAGTCATTAACCCCTGCATTATTATAATTTTCTTTAATCACCGAAACACAATTACTCTTTACGTGGGAGCTCTTTTGTTTCGTGAATTTCCCCGTGTTGCTTTTACAGCCAAAGCACATTCACTCTATCTTTAATCTTTCAATTAAACCGTCGTGAAGGTTCTTTTATTACTTGAATTTCAATTACCATTTTGCCCGCGTGTTGTTTGAGATATTCTGTAATACCATTTAGTTTGATTATTAATTGCATGTTTCGTGTCGAAAAAGGGATATTTATGAATCATAGAATGCATGGATAATAAACAAGAACCACTTTCACTTGAGTTTAAATTGGCTCGAATATTTACGTACACTTTAAATATTTCTCAACAATTATTTAATTCGGGGTATAATATAATATAAAATGCAATATGACTGTTTATATGTCAAATCTCCTCCAACAATTTCAACTGAAATCTTCGTTACCGTTTTACTTTAAATACTATAAATATTATATAATAATATAATAATGTGTAATGTAATAATATTATATTACATCATATATTAATATTTGTTACTTAATATAAGTATTCTTCCCGAAATAATGGATTCACAATAATCATTAAAGTCGTGTTACTTCAGAAACTACACAATTTCCACATAAGAGCTGTTAAAGTATATATGATGCCATAATAAGTTCATAATATTTAATCAAACCATAAAATGGTGTTAATATAAGATATTCGAAACTCGTTTTTATTGCCAGCGTGTTCAGTTTATGAGAAACGTTTTCACGTTAAAGACTTAACCCAGCAAGCGTCGCATTCGTTAAAACCAAGCCGCGAGTTCTTTCTTCGTTGAGGGAAACTCGATAACCACTTTCGCCAGGGCGCAATTGTAAAGGAAAAATTGCTATTCGGTCGCTTCTTGAAAGCAATTATAGCAGAAGGGCCAATAAATCTCGTTTGGCGCGCGTCGACGTTAATTGCACCTAGGGGTGCAGTCGGGAAAAGGGTGCCTTCTCCCGAGGCTCACACCATTCAAAATAACGATGGGACCATGCTGTCCTCGAAATCACGAATTCCCATTAAAGGACCGATCAGTAGTCTTACCGGCAGAATAATAAAGAGGTCAGAATAATGTTTTACGAGGAACAGTAATGAAAATTCTTCCACCCGTTTCTTTTAGTTTTATTATGTCTACAATGAGATACTAATATTGTATCAATATAACATAATACCACTTTATTATTATTCTATATTGCATATGTATTCCCAATTCAGTAATAATATAATATTCATATAAGACAGTAATACTTTATTATCATTCTATATTACACACAGAATTATAATAACATATAGTATATTACATGTAAAATAATGACCGGTTTCTTTAATCGCTGAATAAATAGATTTACATTCAAGGGGTTGATGTACCACGGAATGCTTAAAATAACTATTGTCTATTTCATGTAGTAACCAAATGGGTATGTTTTTGTTTCAGGACTTAAACAGCAAACACTTAGACCCAGTAGAAGTGTTTCGTGGTATACCATACGCAGCACCACCGATAGGAGATTTACGATATCGGCACCCAATTTCACCGATACCTTGGAACGGCGTCAAATTGGCGGATTCGTTCGGCGCAGTTTGTCCGCAGAATTATCCGGATATCAGCAATGACACCGCGGCCATGTTTCAGATGCCACTCGGCAGGTATCAACAACTAAAACGGCTACTAGTTTACCTCACGAATCAAAGCGAGGATTGCCTTTTCCTAAACTTATATATACCTGGAAGTGGTAAGTTAATATTATTAATCATTATTATATTATAACATAATACGGCCGTTTTCACATCCCGTAATATTAACGCTAGAACTACCGGCGATATATACAGCTATTAATAATATATTTGTATATTTATTAGGAAAAATCTTAGAAAATGAAACATTATAGATCTGAAGATTTTTATGAAATTCCGAGGACGAGTTATTTTTACTACTTTGATAGTTCTAGTGTTAAGTATTTAAGTGGAACAGAAATAAATTATGAACTTAAATTAAAATTGTAATATAAAAGAATGTAAATAATTTCTTTTCAGGATCCCGAGGATTAGAGGCACCGTATGCAGTAATGATGTACGTTCACGGTGAAAGTTTCGAATGGGGAGCCGGGAATATCTATGATGGATCCGTATTGGCCAGCGCCGGACATGTTATAGTAATCACCCTTAATTATCGGCTTGGTATCTTAGGTAAATATTCTGCGTAAAGCAACACAATGAATATCAACTACGAACATCGATAACATGTTAATTTTCTTTCTCTCCTGATATGGAGTATAATTTTCTATGTTCCTTTCATGGGTTAATTTGTATGTAAAAGCATGCTTCCTTCGGGGAAACAAGATTATACGAAAATTGAAATTAACATGAGTTTGCACAGCGGAGAAAACTCTGGCGGAGAATTTGGTTAACAAAATCAACGGGCAAAGTAACCGTGAAATGAAATTCCGTATAGTAAACAGTCACTCTGAAAAATTTTATTCTATTCCTTGCTATTTCATTTGTCAACTTAATGCAGGGTGATATGTAGTTTTTAAATTCATATTTCTTGGAATTATTCTTTCGTGCAAACTTCGAGATAATGACTTGTAATTATTATTATCGCCACTGTTATAATTAAGAAGTCATTATTATTATTATTGAAAAGAATTGCTGATTGTAATTTGTAGCATAAAGTATATATAACGTGACTACTACCTAAGATGACTATCATCATTCCACTAATTCTTCAATAAATAATCTGATTCTGTTTCTGGTTTAAATATCATTTATTAATATTATTATCATACTATTCAAAATTGTTCTCAAAGTGCTTCCGATATGAAGACTTTAAGTCAACTTTAATAAAACATTTATTCCAATGCCCTTCAAATTGTCGTTTACCCTTCGAAACATCGTACAACATTAGAAGCCACAATATTGGCAATGATTCACGCAGATCTGATGCGAAAACAACAACATTATTAAGAAAGCGTCGGATGGCAAGCAGATTTTATTTCCGATATAAATGGTAATAAGATTCGTCTGCGGGTGGGGAAGTGTGGGGAAATAGGTTATCCACATATCGCATCGATTCCCGTGACGAAACATAGCTGGAAAAACAAGGTATGTAACCCGAATGGTAGGAAAATAAAGAGATAGGATCGTCGGGATTCGATGAAACAGAAGCAACGTCGAAAATATTTGGCACGTAACCACCACGGGAACGTTCAGTCACAAATATCTGGCTATGTTCCAGGATTCCTGAGGACGCGTCCTTTCCCTGACAGGATGACCGGCTCCGGTGGAAATTTGGCGTTGAAGGACATTGCAATGGCACTGCGATGGGTGCGTGAAAATATTGCGGCATTTGGTGGCGATCCTTCGAGGATAACGTTAATGGGACACGACACGGGAGCGGCGCTTGTTAATCTTTTGTTACTCGCCCCTTACAGTAAGGGTAAGTCATATATATGTATTCTTAGTATTATTGAATATTGTCTTCATTTATATATATTGTTAATATTATTGAATGTTGATTTTGTGTTGTATTAGGGGTACTTGAAAGTAATCAATTATTTTTCAAACTGACGTTTCTCCAATGCCATTATATCCTTTTTGCAAAAATCAGATTCCCAAACTTCGATGTGAAAAAATGCTCCACTCCCGAATTGATTACTCTCCGGTATCCCTAATATTTATATCGAAAGGGAATTGTTTATTTTTAAGAAACAATTAATTATTCATTACATGATTGAAAATATTGGAGAATTTATCGCATGTTTAATAATTATGCAAATACTAATTAGAAAGTACTATTTAATATGTATTCAATTCTATTTATTCCGAATACTGGATTAATTATAATATCATAGAATTTACTTCAGAAACAATAATACTTAGTAATGATTTATTACGAATATTATCAGAATGAAGTAAAAATAGCGACGTTCGTAAGAACCTAATTTTATGTTCTCAATATATGTATACATCTAATATTGCGATAAATTAGTAATTTGCTGTTGATGTGACCGAAATCCACTCTTCCATATTGAGGTGCATTAACGTTTATATCCGGCCGTGCTCGAAAATATTGACAAATTCAATTTAATCCGTTTTCGAACTGAATTTATGAAATTACCGTATTGTGTTCATTCGCAATAATATATTTTCTATCACATTTGTTATAAACTGTTACGGTATTTTAATAGCTTTTCGAAGGCATTCACGAAGGTATAATGATTCTGTATTCCTATACATACAGCAGTAAAATGTATTTAAAGCGAAAAATGGATCTGCTCGTTGATCCGATTTAATAACTTCCATTAAAAATATCTTTACCGTTATCAATATTACTCTCATAACTCTCTCATCGTTTTCGCTAGTAATTTACATTAAAATTGTTATAACTACCCGACACTACTCAACTTCTAAATACAGTTAACAGTACAACTTCAGTTTTCATTAATATGATACTTTCCAATAAAAAAAGGGATACGTTGTATAGTGGATTATTTAGTGGATTAATAATAATAATTGATATGGTGGATTAATAATAATAATCCACATATAATGGGATAATAACAATAATCCATAACTCAGCTCGTTTACCAATCAATCATCGAACAACTAGTTCCATGAAACCATCAAGTTGATGATTGGGATAACGAAATACCGAAGAAAGGAAATGGTGACAAATCGAGGGACGTTTTATTCCTCGGGAAACAAAAATGTATCTTTTATTACCGTCGTACATGACAGACCAGATTGAACTTTCTTCTTCGTCCCTACGGCAGGATCCTACTAAAATATCCCAAAGGGCGTAGAAATGTACGATAATAAAATACAAAGAAAAACGGTGTTTCCTGAAGGAACGCACACAACGGGCTAAAGATACCATAAATATACCGTCAAGCTAAATCCACTGTGCAATTGCAGGTTTAATGTTCCCCCGATTACCTTGAGACGTTTTTGCCACATAAAATTGACGCAAACTATTTCCGAGGAATCTTAAGTGATGTTTAAGAAAATCCCTTTTAAGGAATAATTCAATTGGATTTTCAAGCTTTTTATAATTTATGCGCTCGATTTATAAATTTGATTTGAATCGAAGTTAATTCGATTAGTCTCGATTCGAGCTTAGTGTTATTCGTAGTTCCGCCAATTTTCCATAAACATGATTTTACTTCAATACAATGCTTTACGAGAAAAGATCCTACAGTCAGACTCTGACTAAGCCGTGTAATTAAAAGCGTAATCGGACTGTTATAAGTCTACTGAAACTTTGTAATAGATAAACTACTCATTTTAATAATTTCGTATTTATTTATATTAATTCTTAATTCTTGCATTTCTGTTGTTTGTCATCTCTCACTCGTTGATATAAACATATTATTCGCGGAATAATAATTAATTTCAATGTAGTACCTTAAGATCAAAGATCTCCGAGAGAAGATACGCATATAATTGGATTAAAACTGTTTAACAATACTAAACCCTCTAACGAATTAATCCCAGAACTCACACAAGTTAAAAACAGGGATTAAACTCGGAGTGCACGTTACCCAAGAGTCACATTAGCCCCGGCAACTGCAACTACAGATTACATAATCGGTAGAAAATAATCAGATTTAAAATCCATAAAAGGAGCATAAAATACCTGAGGCATACTAAACAAAAGTTTCCAGTAAATCCCTTGAATTCCGGTAAATTTACTGGCGTCCGGAGGTTTAAAAAGTATCTGAACGTTCGTGTGCACCGACGTGCGGCTCATCAAGCTCCAGAAAAACCAACCAACGAGAGGACGAAGGAGAGAAAAGAGGAGAGATAAAAGTTGTCTAGCGGAGCATCAACTTCCTTCGTACTCTTCATTTCCTAGCAAGTGCACCGTGATACTGATTCCATGTTGCTTCCCGGAAAATCCCTTACGAATGAAACCGACACTCTTTCTCCCTACTCTCGCGCTATGTCCTTTTCCATCCACCCGGAAGTTGGTCCTCCGGTAGTCATGGTATAGAAATCGAAAGAGAGGGTAGAAGAGTGGTCGGACAGAAAAAGCTGCGGACTCGGATGCAGAAGAAAAGCTGTTTCACGGAGAGGCTTCCAGCCGAAGCCTTCCAGGAACTGAGACTGCTTGAGATGTAAACTGTTTGCACCATTTCCGGTACAACCGGAACGCCAGCAAATGGCTAGGCTGGGAAAAGGATCGGGTTCAACCGGCCACAGCCAACCAGAACAACAAACCACTCTTCTCTTTCCTACTTCTATTTTATTCCAGCTTTCCTGCCTGGAATCTTCCTCTCTGATTCTTACTCCTCTTTCTTTTACCTTCTTCTATGGATCTTTCTCTCCTTCCTCTTTTCATATATTAGATGTTTGGCGAATAACGTCTTGGGATTTTCTCTTGAAAGAAATACCGCTGGTTTAATCCTCCCGGGGCATTCGACTGCTCCTCGATCTCGTAAATATCTCATAAAAACTATAATATCCTAGGAGCGTGATTAAGAACCTTTGAGCTTGTATTTCTTCGGAAACGACGTCCTTCCATTTTACAAGATATTTATTTTATAAAAGTGATATTTTTCTTGGGATGTAAACAATTCACTTGAATTATATCTTCTGATTAAGTACATTAAAGGGTTGAGATTTAATGACTAATATAATATAATGTTTTAAACAGCAAGCGATTAGTATAATTAATATCTACAAATTTTGTTGGCTATTCACAAATATTTGTTAAGTACTAAGGCTCTGCCATGTTCTATTATATTCAACATTACTATAAATATACTATAAACATACTATAAATTATATCTAGCACTTTAATGAGATATAAAATAATTAAAACTTTCATATTTATAGGGTTTTCAATTATAAATAATATTAATTCCAATACACAAAGGGACTTTCAATAATAAGTAATATTAATAATAACACATATAACTCGCTTTAAAAGGGAGTTAGATTTTCTTTAATGATAGAACAGCTTTTCTTTTTCTTGCTTACAGCTCTGTTCGCTCCATAATCGTTTTTGTTCGAAAACTTTTATTCATACTTCACCTATCTTTGTGCAGTTTCCCTCTCTTTTGTACAACTTTTTCTCTTCCATGGTGCTCCGTATTTTCAAAGCGTTTCGTAACTCCCCACTCGTTCACTTCATTTTATTTCCTTTTACCGAAACCAAGTTGATTTTCTACATTTGTCAGTTCCTCTTTGTTTAATCAACCATTTTAAATAAGAAAATCCTGTTATTCTGCTTCACCATTTTCTTTCTATTATATTCTCACTCTTTGACGATTTCTCTTGACTTTATTTTGTAGTGCTTTTCTTTAAAATTCTCTAATGTTTTTATTACCCTCTATTTTCCACTGATTGAAGTATCTTTGTTTATTTTGTAGCTTCCTCACGTTTCCTATCATTGTACCGTTGCACGTGAGCAATCTCTTCCTTCTCTTTATATTTCCTTTCTTCCGGATCGCCGGCTCCATTCCATTGCTATTCTTTCCTCGTATTCTTTAATCCTTTTAATTACTGTTACTTAGATATTAACCACACACCAATCATTAATTCCCGCAATTTTTAATTCCTTTATGTACATAATTTATTTATTTATATATAAAACATTGCTGGAGGATTTAAGCTAATTTTTCTAAAAATTGCTCAACTATTGGTACCATTACCTTCATATGTTTGCTCCTTATCTCTCCATGTCCTCGATACTCCTTCAACTGGTAAATGATCGACGTATGAATCTCCGTATAATCGAAGGTGAGAGAAGAACCCAGTTGAAAAGGAATCTGAAAAGGAAGAAAAAGATGGAAAGGAAGAGGAGAAGTGGGACCTATGTGTCTGGCGTGCATTGAATCAGACAATTGGCAGGAATCACGCTCGAGTGGTTCCGTGATTACTTGCGAAGCCAATCGCTCGTATCCGAGGTCCCTGAGAACCGAGAAACAGCTCCAGGATAAAGGCTCGCAGCTTGAAAGAAAATGGGAAAGTGGAAGTGACGTGACTCTGAGCTACACATCTTTCCTTTACTTACCTCACCATCAATCGTTTTCCTAAACATCCGATAATGGAACCCTCGAATCTCACCTCGTGTGATCTTTACATAATCGTGTGTGTAAATATGCAATTAAATATATATAGAGAACAGAATTAGATTTTAAACAACAATTAATCTGTTAATATGTTGACTGTCCTGGAAGTCAGTGGTGACGGACGATGCGAATATTACTAAAACTCGAATCAAATATATCGCTAATATTTTTAATTTCCATGTTTATACATGGTACAAATGCGTATCGTAAGGTATCGTATAACACGGATTTCGGTCCGTCAGTTATCATGTTAACTAATGGATTTTCCATGTGAACGTAGCTTTGTGTGCGTTATTGAAAAATATTAAAAATAATGCTTCAGATATAATAGATATACCAGTTTGATAATTCACTATGAAATTGAATTGTTAATTAAAAACCGATATACCGAATGGAGAATTCTATTTCAATTTGTAATTGACGTAACGAAATCGCCTTTAAACGACGAGTTAATTCCCTTCCACTGATTGAAGGATTTAACCGATTTAATCTGTCGATGAAAAATAATTTTTATTACCAAAGTCTAATTAGTCCTCTGATATATTCCCTTTTTCTTATTTCATCACTGAAAAACTTCCACCATTTCGAACCACTTCGAGCAGAAAGATTAAATTCGTGCCGTTTCTAAGATTGATAACAAACTTGATAAAAGGATTAATAATTAATGAAAGATAAACAACTATAAATAACATAATAAGAAATAATTTGGACCAAGAATTATAGAAAAAGATTACTTTTAGGAGGATCACAGAATTTCGGATTACCACGAATTCCTCGAGTTCTCGGTATCTGGAATTGTTGGTGTTAAACTTTTAGCCAGCAAACCGAACAGTTTCGATTTCGCAGTTCGTTAAAACACGAAAATCGAACTCGAGAAAAAAATCGTTCCGCTGATGGAGGAAAAACAATTTCCCGGATTTATGCACGTTTCGTCGTTATTGCTCGAACACAATCGTCTGATACCGAATTGGTTTCGGTGCGTTACTCTATTATGTACCGACTGTTATGGTCAGTATTTTTTTAATTTCCCTGGCTTGCAAAATGTTTTAATGGGACAATAAAATGTTTCCATTTACCACGTAAATTTCACTGATTTCCACCGATGCACTCATATTTCTTTCTTTATTAAATATCAAGGAAGCAATACTTTCTGCTTTACTATCTTTTATCATTGGTTTTCTTGTAGCGAGTTTTTCAAAATTATTTATTTTAACCGAAAAACCGTTCAGTACCTCTGCATATTCAGGGAGTGTTATTAAATTTGTATTGTATGATTCAAATACAAAAAGCTTGACTCAATTCAGAATTAAAATATAAAATTTAATAATAATGTTCAATAGGAGAAAAATATTATATATATTATGGAATATTTGAAACGGTTAATATAGCATAAAATAAAATTCCGTTATTTCTATTGAATATTATGAAGTATTCGTGCAAAAAATATAATGCAGTAGGAATGCAGCCTTGATATTACAAATGAATGTTCCATACTACGTTACGCACGTTAATATACGAAATTTCAATTATACGGAATAAAATCTGTATTTTTCCTCGGAATCATATTCTCTTTAGTCTTTAATATTTCGCAATATTGCAGAATATTACAGAATTGTCATACTTTAAAAATATGTAGAAATAAAATATTTAAGAAAATTCTTGCTTCCCATTTCAATATCTAAGGCCAATAAACCTTTCATATAAAATACGTTGCATTTAATTACCAGATGTAAGTTGTACAAATTAAACTTAACATTGGAATTTACTTCTTTTGGCATAATACAACTCGCACAACTGGAAAATAGGGTTCAATTTATTCTTGTTTTAGCAGGACATAATTCAAACGAATGAAAATAAAGATCCGAAATTATTTCTTTTTGTAGAGCATAACTTAAGCAGATGAAAATTAAGGTCCAAATTTGCGGCTTTGGCAGACTATAACTTGGATAAACTAAAATTGAGGTTCAAATTCACTTCTTCTAGCAGAATATTACGTAGTCCTCTATTCGGCTTAATTCATTCCCAGCGATATTCCCGATGGTCCATGGAGTTTCATAAAATTTTCACGAGACAGGGAAGGCAATTTACATACGAGATGCCAGGGTTGTGGCATCGAAAGGATAAGTAGTAGGATAGTAGGGTGTCCTTTCTAGGACACGGAGCGTTACCAGGGTAGGGAGGTTCGAAAGAAAGGAAGAGCAAGAGAAAGGGTAGGAGAAATGTAAAGAGAAAGAAAAAGAGAAGGAAGACAAGGATTCCAGTGTCCTATGGTCCCGTAATATCCCGAATAAAGACAATAAATTAGATTCGTTGTGTTCCGGTCGGGGCTTCCTCGTTTCAAACTTTGATTTACTTTCAATCCTCCGCAAGAAGGACTACGGGGACCGACTAAAATTGCAAACTTTCCTTGAGCAGACCCTGCTTCATCTTAAGATGGCCAATGTCGATCCAGGAAGCGTTTCCACCGAGAAAATCCACCCACACCTTAACGTAAGCCGTTCTTATTAACGTCACGTGCCATTGTTTCTTGTTTGCCTTTAATCTTTCCTGGTCCCCGCTAACGAAAAGTATACAATTTCTGCTGTCCTACCGTCTCTCCTCCCTATCTATTTCTCTTTTTTCTTCACTTCCCCAAACCCCATTTTCCTGCCAACGACAATAACCCTCGTCGATTTTTCTGTCTTCTTATTTCTCGCTGTAAGACGATCACCCTCGAAATCGGAGTTTACGATTTCTTTGCGATAAGGAAAATGAATTTTCGGATTACCAAGTCGAGGGGGCGGACATTAAATTCGATGAAATAAGGCGATTGGATATTCTTCTCCTGGAATTAACCGCCCCGATAATCATACCAGCAAATGATGTCGAAGTACCTGTGAATGTGATTGGATGATCCGATGGTTTTAATTGTTCGAGTTGAGAGACTTTTAAGGAAAGGTGTTATCTTTGAATGGTTCTTTTATGTGAGACATTATTTCGTATTTTAATTCGTGCTAATTAAATTGCCATTGTAAAGCTACTCCATCGATTTCAGTGTAAATAATAGACACAAACAACAGTTTAGCATCATCGAGAATTATTATTATTAGCGGCATTTGATATCTATAAAATGTTCACTGTGATCTAAATTCCGTTTTTACATCATTATAAACCAATTACAATTATACCAGAAAGTAGATGCAAGGTATTATTAATCTGAAATATATGAATAATTCCTAGAGAAAACCGGAACATCAAGAAAAATACAAAGTTTCGCGAGTCTCGAAAATAACGTCTGGGAAGTGCTAATGAATATGAATTAAATTTGCTGGAAGCTCGTGTAGCAAACTGGCGGTACCGTGAATACGAAACAGAATGTGATGAACTTAAGCTAAGACCGATTTTACATACTAATAACCCGCGGAAATTAAGTCCTACGAATATTAATTGATATATGTTTATCTGAATTAATGACTCCAAATCTATTCGGAAAGTTTTCTATTCATCTCCAGGAATATCAAATACTCGAAATAAACCACATTATACATATCAATGATTCTTCGAAATCGTATGCAGTTCATCGGAATTATTATTGAAAGCGACATAAACTCAGTTTTTATGAAAGTTAAATCAAACATAATTTTCCGCCGATGGTTAGTGTTTTCTTTTTATTAACTGCTACTTTAAAATCGGAAGAAAACATGGACGAAAGGTTGTGCTATGATATGAACATACTTGACGTAAGATATTTGCCTAAACATAATCTTGTTATAACAGACTTATAACAAGGTATACAATAAGCTTATAAGCTCGAGTTTGGTAAACGTAACCCCAGTCGTTGTCAAACGCATCAAGCGAGCTCATCGTCTTGGCAAGACTCCAGGGAAAGACACCAGCTTCCTTGCATCCCTTAATAATAATAGTGAGAGATTAGATAGAAGACAGTAAAATTGCAACCCTCGGTGGGAAGCAGCTCCATTTTCGAAGCTATCACATTATTCTATTATTTAATATTCAATATAACATATTATTAATATATTGTATGTCACCCGTTTATAATTTTAAAAAATGAGTAGGTTAGCCGCATGTCGTTAAGAAATTTAATTACTAAGTTTTAAGGGTCAAATTTAATTTGAAGGCTGCTGTTTCATCAAGAATCACTACACAGTGAACAATAAACGATCAAATTCGAGTAGAAAAATAAAAGTTTCAATATTGGAAAGCAATAAAAAATGTAAGATATTCTTGAAGAGCGATGCGAATAATTGATCGGAATCAACGTGAAGTAATTGATTCATGGTTATAGGAGAGAAATATTTCTTTTTGAAACTGAAACCGATAACCGTGCATCGTAAGCGAGTCGGTAGAAAGCCGTAAAAAAGCGAATATTTGATTTGAACGTAAAGGACAATATCTGCGCGGGCTATTGGCCCATATTTCCATTTGGGAGCACGCGGAATTAATCTGAATACGATACTTAGTGTCGCAAACGAGAATGTTTATATGAAACACACCGGCGTTGCGAAAGCGAGTACCGACATTACATTCGGAATATATTGCAACTCGAGATATTTATAAAAGCGACTCTTTGATCATAAAAGTATTCCAAGTATAGAGAACTATGAATGTTTTACATCGCGAATAACGTGCAATGTTTATGAATAATTAAACTGATACATTCTCATGCGATAATACAAGAAGATCTAATTTTATTGCATGTGGTTTAATATCTTTACTATACATCCCGGATTTATACAATTGCTATTATACTTCGCGTTCTATAGGTCTTACAAAAAATGCGATTTATTAGAAGTGCACGTTTCCGACCGCCATTACAGAAAGCACGATAAATGTAAAATTTAACGATGCACTATGACCAGAGTATTTTTGTGGAAAGCTCAACGATAAATTTATTTTTTTATCTGCCATATGTAGATTATAGTTTTACCTGTGTCTCGTTACACCATTATTCGTTTTAACTACCATCTTGGTCCCTCCTTGAATATCCTTTTATTACCGCGTAAATCTTTTTGAGCTATCGCGGATAACGGCTTCCCGTGTTGATGTTATAATAACTTCGATATATCCGCTATGCGTATAGCCGACTTTAATGGCCTCCATACTTAAAGGGCTGGTCTTACAACCCTTATGGCGTTGCTACACTTCAACCAACGTTTCATGCATAATTTATATTTATTGCTGTCTGCAAACATGTTATTACGACACTACTTATGTATCATGGATATATAAAAATTATTCTTACGTGTAACTCACTAATATATTTATTAGTCATCTCATAGTGAATCGGTTCACGTTAATGTACAGATACTTATATAATAATATATCTTTATTAATCAAATATAGTTGTAATATAATAGAATTCTGTCAAAATAAATATTGCCTATTGCACTACAAGTTGTGACAGTAGAAATATGTAACATTAATCAGCCAGAAGCGGGGAACAATGTGCAAGTAGTAAAGGACAGGATTGGTCAGACAACGTGTAAGATATAATTTAAACAAGTAATGTTCAATATTTACGTACATCCTTTATTATTAAAGATTCTATTAATTGTGGAAAACACCTAAATACGATGTTAAGACAAAAATTACGCCATATATTTATTAAAGATGATATGTTTCGGCGACAGTTTCTTCCTTTCTTCGGCCAATTTTTTAAGTTCTATAATACTAAAAATTCACAAAATTAAAATATAAAACCAGATAAAAAATTGTAAAATAGTGGAATATGTATGTTATAATAATCATAACATTCCGTATATAAATGAAATAATAACATCTTTTCCTTTTCAGGTCTATTTCATCGTGTAATATTATCAAGTGGTTCAGCCTTAAGTCCTTGGGCGTCGGTTCACGATCCTAACGACTTACGACTGAGGGTAGCGGAACAAATAGGATGTTCTACCGAAAACGATGAAGATATCTCCGACTGTCTTCGTGGTGTGCCTCTCCACATTCTTATGAAAGTTCAGCTTCCTGAAATTCGGTAAGTCAAAAACGACAGCATAAAACAATGAAATACTTCGAAATGAAAAACTACTCTCCACTTTAAGTTCAAGTCTAACTTTAGCTGCGATGTCTGTTCACACGATGAATTACTGATAGTTTCAGTCCATAATAAATCGAAAACATTAATGCAAAATTTCTTCGTAACCCAACAAATTAGCTCGTATCGAACTAAACCTGGTCCACTAATAACCGTGGAAGGTTAAATCCCAACAAATGTATGATCATCGTCGAAATCCCTTGAACCTATTAATTCCTGAGCGCTATTATATTGATTTATCCTTCTGACAAAATAAAAGCACAAATTACATTTTGCGTGGTAGATTCGTGCCACGAATAGGGCCGGGGTTACCCGTGGACGAGAATAATCCTGATCCCGGACTCGATATGGAGAGAGTCAGCGACGCCTTTATCAAAGTGCCGTTGATACTCGGCGTATCAACAACGGAATCCAATCTCGATTTCAACGCGAACGACATTCAATACGGGTTCGAGGAGGACCATCGGAATCGTATTCTCCGTACTTTCATCAGGAACGCGTACGTTTATCATTTGAACGAGATCTTCTCCTCGGTGAGGAACGAGTACACAGACTGGGACAAGTCAATACTACATCCTATTAATATAAGAGACTCGACTATGGAAGCCCTTAGTGATGGACATACCGTAGCACCGCTTATGAGGATCGCTTTTTATCACGCGAGAAGAGGAGCGAATACGTACTTCTATCACTTCAGTCATCAAACCAAGGACAGTGGTTATCTACAGGTTAGTGGTGCTTTTATCATTACATGCGGAATCTTTATCCGCGGTCGACCGCAATGCGAAAATAAACTATGAGATATCTTAATCCACCCAACCTTAATTCCATCAAGGACATAAATTACTTATTTAATATATCTACGTTGTATACGCTATCCGTTCATTAGTCACTTTGTGGCTATGAAAGATCGTTACAAATAATCTCCAAAATGCTTGAGTAACTTTTATTTCACTTTACGAAGAACAAAGGCTTCTGATAATAATGTGTTTCAAATGGGGCACCACTGAATACGTAATAAATAATGAAGATAATAAAATAAGAATATTCTATTGCACGGTTAACTTAATGGTTGAAGCAGTAAATGGAAGTACACGTGGTAAAGATTCAGTCGAGATAGTCAGTGAACCTTAGAAGTTTAGGAGGAAGTTTATCGAAGTCGGTGTTGCGAATGTTGGGTTTCATATAGGCCGAGTTATATGGAATTAAGTTAGACTTAAGCGGCTTCTCCTTCTCGTACTCCACTTCCCACTTTTACTGGTTCCGAGCGTATGGGTGCCAGTAGGAGCCAGTAACAGCCCACATCGCAGTTCCAGCAGACTAAAACCCTATATACTTAAGAAATTTCCCCGAGAATCAAAGAAGTTGTAAGTAAACTACTTGGCGGAAA
Source organism: Nysson spinosus (assembly GCA_910591585.2). Lineage (NCBI taxonomy): Eukaryota > Metazoa > Arthropoda > Insecta > Hymenoptera > Crabronidae > Nysson > Nysson spinosus. The sequence goes on along the minus strand of OU342830.1, from coordinate 8,695,139 downwards.
TAAAAGGGAAAAAGCCATGGTGGATATTATGGTTCCGGCGAAGTACGAAACTAGTTTAAACGCTTCTGTTTGAGGTCCGAAATGAGTTCGAATGCGGGCCTTTAGTTACAATGTTTCTTTCCTTCGAACAAATACCATTAACATTTAATGAGTTCCACTATATTTGTTCACATAATACAAGTTATTTTTATTAATGACACGTACAGAATTATTTGTTGATGTCTAATTTCATATTCATATTAGTTGCAGTGATTCAATAAATGTTTATCACAATCAGTTTCCCTTTCTCTAATCTGTATTTGTTAATTTAAATTAATAAGTATGAATCATGAATATGCTCGATAAATTCTCAAAACTTTGAAAAATTAAATTTTTAATAATTTGACAAAGACATTAAGATAGAATAATAAATAATAGGTTTGTTAATATTTATTACTTTTATGTGTATAAAGTAGACAAATTATTCAGTGTACATCTATATAATAGAAGTATAATATAATACAAAAATAATATATTAAAAATGATGTTCAACAAGACAAGTTTATATAAAATTTCCATAACAAGTGTACACTCCAGCATCGCCTAAGGTATCTTGGAATTAACATACATACTGGCAAGAAGAAAACTAGGATAAAAAGGATATAGAAACTCTCTTTAAGGCTAAGTTAATTGAATTAACTCGACGTAGAAAGCGGAGGCGAAGGTTCGTAAAGGAAAGCTCGACTTCTCGGCCGAAGTGGAAGAACCTTTCGAGCTTTCTCTCTCTGTTTTCCGATCAATTCGTATTTCCATCTTACTTTCTCCCGACGCATCCATATCCTCGGTTAAACCGGTGGTCGTGATTTCACGAGGAAGATACTGATTTAATCAAATCCACTCGAGAGGCTCATAGATGATGGCCGCATTATCCTCGGAGGTCCCGCTCCTCGAAGATAGGGAATAAGGCCACCGTGAAACGTATAAATTAACCGTGACGTTATTCTCAAACTTCCTCGCGACTGAAATTTCCAAAGTTCCTGATATTAAGTCACCTTTACCGGGAAATTAAGGATGTAACGACATATGGCCTGATAAATCTTCTTATAAATATCCACTCAGAAGTTGGTGATGTTTATGAAAATTCTATTTTACATTACGTATTGGATTACTATTACAACAGCGTGCCATCCTAATTATGGTACTACTACTTCTACAGAACATAGTTTTTATTTTTTATTTTATCATTGAAATGAAATTTTTTCAATTTGGGTCAACAATGGAATAATCTACCATCGATTTGGACCATTTAGGAGCGAAATGGGCGACTTCAGAATTTTAACAACTTTCGTAGGTATATATTTCCGATTTTGGGTCGTCCAATTTGTTGACCGGATAAATATTGTAATTCACTTGTTTCGATCCAAAGTAATCCTATATCGTGGTTAGACCTTATATCATTAGTGTATGAGACATTAAAGTCTCGAAATGTAATTTCTGCCAGTTTTGCTTTCCAATTTTTAAAAAGTATTTAGCAGCAGCTGTAGATACTGTAATCTTTAATATTTAATTGTACACTATAGTTTATAAACGAATCTATCGCAACAACAATTACAATGCGGTGGAAACCAATAAATCAGCAAGCAGATTAATTAAGTCGCATTGGAAATTGAGTCGAAATGAGAAACAGGAAAATAACGTGATTCTAGGATGGCGAAAGGGGTCGGGTCTAAGGTTTATTCGTTCTCAGTTTGCGTATATCGCTGAAACGACTAAAAGTTAATGAGTTTCTTCGGATGGGGAACGGAATTAATAGCGATATACTACGTTGACTTTTCCGCGATGGCCAACTGTGTACACATAAAGTGAAATTTAATTAAACCGAAAGAAAGTCGGCCGAACAAAAGGTTTCCCGTTTAATAAGTTCTCGCGTCCCAGCCGACTCTTTGTAACTTTGGACATTACTAGAATCAACGATGCCGGTCGATGAATTTCGAATTGTTTGAAACAAACTATAAAAAGCGGGCTAATTATTACACACTGTTATAGAAACGACAGATGTAATTGTTTATATCTACTTCTAGAATAAAGTACACAAACAAATAATTAAAAAAGTCATTTGAATTTGCAACCCCCAGTGCAGTCAACGTGTTAATCACGAATGCAACAATCGACTCGAGTGCAGATTATCATATTAATGTAAATCTTGAAATAAACCTAATCCGGATTCGGTGGTTCGAAGAACCTTGAATACCGGGTGCACCAGGAGGCACAGGTTGCGTGGTGCGCGTGTGTTTTCCATATTTGTGATCGCGTACGTTTCTCGGTAGACTCGGTACTTAAGTTCCTTGCGAACTGCGAGCCGGATGTTGGTTGTGCTACGAATTAACAGGATTTGCATGGTGACCTCGGTACTTCGTGAAACACAAACAAACCGTGGAACGTAGCATACACAGTGCTTTGCAATTACAATTATTGAGTTTAAACAGTTCTAAATCCAAGCTGGCGAATCGTGAACCAATGCCAGCCAAGCCCTGTACTCTCCTTTTAAAGGATATCAATAGTTACGAAGCATACGAGTCCCCGATACTTATCCGGATTCTTGCCGATTGAGGACCTTTCATTATTCCATCTGACGTACCTTTGAAATTCGATATAATGCATTCGTTTAAATGTAGTTTACAAAGAATTGTGAGTGGAATTGGATTAGCGGGGGTGTGTATAGAAGAGTTTGTAAACAAAGGAGATTTAAGTATGGAGTCGGGCGGACTTTGAGGGCATTATTATTAGAGCATTATTTATACTGTGTATGTTATAATTTATTATACATTTTGCATTTACTTTTTAATACTAATTAGCGCTGTATCTCGTGTCTTCTGTATTGGTGTTTGCGTTTTACGCTTTTGATACTGAAAGTTTAATTTTCTGAAAAATACTGTTAAGGATTAAATACTTCGTATATGAAACACAATAAATGAATGGAAAGTGAAATACTTTGGCTCATTAGCTGAATAGAAATATCGTGAAAACAGGCCACGATATAAATTATAGAATCGAGGTTTTTTACTTTTACGTTAATGTGAATTTTCATTCGAATATTTTTATATGAAAATTATGAATGTGCATTATAAATCAATAATATAATATAACACGATGTAACATGATATTGAAATTTTTAATAAGCCGCATATTATTTAGTGCCATTATTTATATATATAGGATGTATACACAATATAAATCCATTTCTGTAGATATTTATTAATCAAACCAAAATATTATTGATTACAGCGACTAGGGAGTATTCGGGGAGAAGATATACCCTTTATTTTTGGACTTCCTCTCGTCGCCGACGGAAGTTCCTCACAACGGAATTATACTCGCCAGGATCAAGGTGTTGCCGAGGCAGTACTCACGTTTTTCACGAATTTCGTGAAAACTGGAAATCCGAACGAGCCACGGAAAATCGAGTCAGTCGATTATGGGACACCAAAGGAGAAGACACGATTTCGTGGTCTCACCTGGGAGCAGTATGAAACTGGCACACAGCTGTACTTAACTATAGGTAATTTGACAACGTGATGTCTAGTTTATAACATAATCTATAAATTATTTTTAACTACAATGTATCGAAAGATCTATGTCTTCAATCGTGATATTTTTCACACGATTTTGTTTACTGCTTCCAGCTTCCAAGCCAAGAATGAAGAATCATTATCGGGGGCACAAAATGGCTGTCTGGCTTAATTTAATTCCTCAACTTCACCGACCAGGTGATGACGACGTATCGATGAGACATCACCATTTCCGGGAAAGAGGCGATCATTATTATGCAGGTATGGTATAATCATTATTTTCTTCTCTAACATTATTAATATGATAAAATTAATGTTATTAATACTGCTGTATTATTATTATTAATATTACTATATTAATATTATTGAATTTATTATCTTTCTTATATTTACATATAAATATGTAGAATCAATAATTCCATACCGTTCTTGAACTTTACATTGTCATAATTATATATAATCATATTTTTCCGCAATTCCGAAACCTTCCACAATTAGATCAGAACACAACATTTTATTCCAGTATATTTTACTAAATTTTCTCAAAACGCTCCAATTCCAGGTCCAGTACGAGACGAGTGGTACACGCCTTTACCACTAACAGGAACAACACGGACCAGCGCATCATCAACAACAGCCTGCAGTACGTCAACGGGTGATGAAACCATCACAGAAGATATCACTCCAATTCTGGACGAATCAGAGGACGACGCTGAACTTCTACAAAGATTAGCATCCCGTCACTATTACAGTACAACAACAGCTCTCGCCATCACAGTTGGAGTGGGCTGCATCCTCTTGGTTCTCAACATGTTAATATTTGCTGGCATTTATTATCAACGAGATCGTGATAAGAAACGAGCAGCGATGGACTGTACCCCAAACGGACAAGAGTCTTTACCAATGACAACCAGGACGTCCATGAAACCATCGGACAGCCCTCGTACAACTCAAGAACCTCCGCCATCTTACACGACCCTTGCACGGAGTCCATCTATTCAAGAACAACGACAAATTCCACAAACGCAGTCGAACGACCAACACGAACAATCCAGAAATGAAAACAAATCTGTCCACGGGACCAGTAACGCTATTCCTAAGGAGACAGTACCACCCAAACCCCCTACGAGGACTACCAGCTCTCTTAGTACTACTTCCGCTACCAACACTATTAAAAAACGTGTCCAGATTCAAGAAATATCTGTATAGCATTAGGGGTTGCCCCAAGAGGGCTCGCTGAAGACGAAGAGGGTGACTTTCGTGGACTTCGAGGGTACAGCCGAATCAAGATTCTAAGGATTTTAAGGGTGGCTTATGTTGGCAACAATCGTTCCTGCATTCTTCGTCAACCTTCCGAGGAATACATGGAGGAAACATGGAAACATTTGTACTTTTGTTTATAACTAATCATACGCATTGAATCCAGTGAATTAAGTGCGAACAGGTTAAAAGTGTTTTCATTGTTGAAAGATGATTAAAAATGTGGAGGTTAATGGCATGTTTTTATGAAAGTGACTATGGTGCTGAGTCTAAAAACAATTTTGTCAAACTTTACGACGGTGTGGATAATTAATATTTTGGACGGACGAATAAGTTTCCGGTGTTTAATTGAGACGAATTAAAGGGTTGAATGAGTTAAATGATTAACTGTGTTGAGTGGTAAACAATTAAGTGAAGACTGGTGAGTTTAATTAAATGATTCGCAAATAAACAGTATAAATGTACTTCAATGGAAATCGAAGACAATGTGGAAGTTAATTGTTACTTTTTAATGTAAACTGTACTTCAACGAAGTCAACTGAATAGTATCCTTCAGTCGTTATAAACAATCAAGCAAACAATCAGTTCCGAGTAAACAGTACGCGGAGTCGTGAGATGGACACGTTAATAATAATTCATGGGAGGATTATTAAAATCAATATTTCTTCGACAGTGAAACGGACGCTTTTAGTAAACAAATTATCAATCATAATAATGAGAATGTCTTGCTGTCCTAAGAAGTTTAGAAATGGATTGTAAAAATGTACGGAGAGGAAAAGAATCGTAAACACAAAAATGATTCGTCGTGCTCTCCCCATGATACTGAGTTTTCTTCAAGTGTTCTTCTCCTAGATATATTCTACGGACAAATTAGCTATCAGCATTTATCCTGATAAGGTTTCACCGAAATTTCCAATGATAAGCTTCGGAACAGAGACTCTACTTCCCACTTTTCAATAACTTTTTCGTTTCAATCCTGAAAGATCGAAATACATCGGCAGAAATTATCGAAATAATTCATTAAAGAATGTCAGTGTTGCGTGATTTATATGAAGATCTATCAAACATCTTCCAGTAATTATTTTCTTTAATAGCATATTCAGAAGGAAAACGGAATTTTTCCGTGTAGAAGAGAAGAGTGCATTTAAATCTGGAATAGCGGAGAAATAGTAGAACGAGAAGGAATTCTGTTAATAATAGATAGATCACTTTTTCATCTAATCAACATCGACGGCCAAATACATCATTCAAATAAAGATATTCTATAATCGAACTCAATAGTGCGACGGCGGTAATAAAACTCTTCTATAAATTCCAACATGAGAATATCACGGATCTATATTTTTCAGTATATTCAATATTTCAGTTTATTTATATTATCAATTACTACGCATCTATTTCAATAAGATTTACATTAAAAATATGATAAAGATCCAACGACCAGTAAAATCGGAATCCCAAACTTTGTCAACTCTCGAAAGATCAGAATTCGAGATAATCGGGTTCCCTATAAACATAAACTTCGGGATCTTCGAGAGTCCGTTGGAAAGTCGGCGGAACGAAAATTCCAATAAGTTCGAATACTAAAGTTCTGGAATCTAAAGAACAGTATAATACGATAAGACGATAAAGGCAAAAGAAAGGAGTCTTAATTTCGAGTCGCCATTGAGTTCTATTATATGTTTCCACGCTCGGTATCGATAAGAACTTAATACGTAACGTATATTCGAGAATCGAAGTAGTTCGGCCAGGTGTTTGTGGAAGTTCGAAGTTTGATATTAATGCGAGAGTAAGTCCAATGGTTAATGGTAAAACTTCCAGTATTGCGTGCTACTTCGATACAATATAGTGCTCCCAAAACATTTCGGAGAGGCCGATCTAAGTCCTGCTGGCAATATGTGCTCAAAATGTAATCGTAAAGTGGAAAATGATTTCCCTCGAACTAATAATAACCTCAACTCCGTGGAACACTTGTAAACCATTTATACAGCGCTGTGCAAAAGTATCCACGCGTAATACTCGAACTTTCACTCTTTTACTGGGGTTTTTTATTAACTCCATGCTGATCGGCGATTTCACGCCAAAACTGTGCCGTACAGCCGGCCATTTTTCCGCAGTTGAATATGAAGTGAGAATATCTCAATAAATGAGATTTTGAGAGAATTCATTTCTTTTTATAAATTATAGTTGCAGTATAGTTTTAGGTTTAAAAACTGGATAAACTAATGTAAGTGTGAACGCAAGTTAACTCGTGATCTGTCAGTAAACTTCGGGCATAAAAGCACGAGTATTCTCGTGATCTCTCAGCAAAATGTGGAAGCTTATAATAAAGAAATTTATTAAATGTTATTTATTAAGTGTTTTATGAAATCTAGTTTGTCTCTCAGCGATGTACGTGATTTAAATACTTTTGCACAGCGCTGTAAGCTCATATAACACATGGTTTGCATAAATATTGTAGTTTATTAATTTGTTTTCAATAATCCTTTAATACCGAATAAAAGAATCCCCAAAATACAAGAATTTAAAGTGCCAGTCTTTTATTTGGAATTAATTATGGACCCTAAAATTATGCTGTATAAAGCGACCACTTTTATTACATTATTATATACAATCAAAATATAACTTTCCTACCTCGGAAAGAGAATAATTTCAGTGTTATAACAGCAGCACAATTAATATTTAATAATATTTAAAAATGATTAGCATTAATTAATTTTACGTGTATTAACGCACCAATAATGTTCGCACAAATAAGATCCATTTTATTTAATTAGCTTGGATAATTTTAGTCAAATAAAATTCTCTTCCAGGCTAATAATAATTTCCTGACGATTTATACTTCTTTAATAAATAAGCAAAGTACAGTACAAAATTGTTCCACGAAGAAAATCGTAATAAGGACACTGACAATATCACGAACACCGAAACACTTATTACGTATCGAACGTATTAGTATTCAATTGATATCTGACTTACTAGAAACATGTGGAATTATCGAGTTTTTCATGAAGGAAAGAAATGAACGAGAATTATGCGGAAACGTAAAAATGATACCACGGCGATCTCAATCGTAGCTTAAGATTGTAATGCCTACGTAAAATAACGAGATTCACTTAATCGATAATATGATGTAGCTGAAAGCACGCGAGGTAAATAAAGGAGTATTAATACGATTGTTAAGAGCGTAACCTTGTAATTAAGTACGGTGTAGTATAAATATGCACGGTGTATGTGTCGCGTAATCGTACTCTCGACCTTCGATAAGACTTTAAGTACCGCAAACCTTACAAACGAGTGATTTTTCAGGATTATTGTCAGACGAATCGGTTCGTCTTCGCCAAGCATGTTAAACGATCGTACGTCGAAAGTGTAAACGGAATATCGAGCACGAAACAGTGAAATTTCAGTATTAGTGTTAGTCCTTAATTAGTTCAATCAATTTGTAAATTTCACTGTAAAACAATAAAATGCCAATTTATAAATATATACCCCATGAAGTTTTCTGTAATTACAGAGACGCGTGAAATAAAATTGTCACCAGAAATTTCCCGGAAGCCAGTCAGCTTCAAGTATTATACTTTGCGGAATATTCTTCCCTAATCGTAAGTTTCAAGCAACAATATCTGACCAATTAGCCGGGATAACTTAAATGTATATCGGTAATTGAAGTTCAAGCACTTTGCGGAATATTCTTTCGTAAGTTTCAAACTTCATTATCGGAACAATTAGTTGAAAGAAAGGATGGAGACCAGGTTGAACAAAAAAAACAGGCATTTACAAATATAAACAGTATATTTTCAATAACTCTTAAATAATACGCACTGCCAAAGTATAAAAAAAATCTGCACTTAAAGTAGTATTCTACTTTGAACAATAGCAGTGTTATATGTAATCTAAGTCTTTAGTTTATACATGTGTGTCAGTATAATAAAAATATAGTGTAATATACATAGCGAAGTATTATATGATATTAGCACCTCTGTGAATACAAAGTTACTCGACGGTAACTTTCTTCGCAGCAACTGCATCGCGCGGAGGACTACTACGACGTTTCCTTCCACCTCGGTGAGCACTTCGTCCTGCGAAACATTTAACAGCATAAATATTCTTCCGTGTTATATATAAATGAAGTTTAATCGGAGGAAGATTCAGTACAGTTAATAACTTCAACTCAGTGACATCCATCTCAATGAGATGATCCCTCAGTATTAGCATGGCAAGTCATCATTATAATAATCGGCAAATAATCAAATGAATTTCATATTCTATTACCTCCCCTTTTGCCACCACGTTTTGACTTATTAATTTTTTGCCTCACTGTCATCATCTTCTCTTTTGCTTTAGCGAGGTATTTTTCTTCTTCTTCACCCTCAAGTACACGACATGTAACTTTCTTGTTGTTGATTAATACCTGGAAAAAGAGTCATGAATCCATGTTAAATGATAATTACTAAAAAATATTCTATTATGTTAGGTGGAGGCAAAAGTAGACTTTCCGAGCTTCGGAAGTTTTCCCGATTCATGCAGTTGTCTTGAAACTGTTGTTAAATAATAATAAATGGTGCTTTGAAAAGTTCAATATCAACGTTATAAAAAGACAAAACGACGGGAAAATATTACGATTTAAAATAATTCTATTAGGGGGCTGAAAAAAGACAAACTTTGACATACAACTAATATACGGAATATCGATACTCACTGTTCCCTCGTCCATCTTATCTAATACGGTCTTTGCCGCATTCTCTCCTTGAAGACGAACCCATCCTTCCTCATCACCCTTCTTAAAATCGACGAACGCAACAGATGCCTCTAATTCTCCGAGACGCTCCTTAATATTTTCCCATGTACAATCCTTTGATACTCCAGAGAAATGAATTATCGAGCCCTTTGGTAATCCAACATCTTGTTCGTCTTCTTCCTGGTCACTTTCACCATTCTCTTTGGGTTTAACCTGAATCATATCATAATGATCACTTAGTATTAATACATGTACAGGGTATCCGCGGCAATACTAGACAACCGTTTATTTACGAAAGTATTGCAGTTACGTCAAATTTTTTTGTATGAAGATCGCATGGCACAAGGGGTCAAATCTTTTGATGAACGCAACTTTTTTCATTTTGGTATTTAATAAAATATGAAGGTCAAGCTCGGGGTTTTAAAGGGAACTTTATATTTTTTGGCCGATCGTGTGATACTGATGTTCAAGACGAGTTCATTGACCTTTCATATTACCGATTTGAATTAGTTTTTCAGATATTGAGCTTACATATTTACCGATTTTACCGGAAGAATACTTGGTTGGAATCGGAAGTACGGATGACGATCTTGTTCGCGGCTGAAGAGCCGAAACAGTATCTATTTCAAATCGCGATGTTTAACACGTGGCTCTTCAGCCACGAACAAGACCGCCATCCGTACTTCTGATTCCAACCAAGTATTCTTCCGGTAAAATCGGTAAACTAAATCCAGTGTTACCGCGGACACCCCATATAAGTACTTTCGGTAAATGATAATTATTATTAAGCTAACATTGTCGGTCTTCTTAGTCTTGCCATCTGACTTCTTTTGTCTTCGTTCTTCTTTCTCAACGGCCTTCGCAGCGGTATAATCAGCTCTAAAAAATAAAAAAAAACATCGTAAACATACTAATTACAACACCGATAAATGAATCGCATTTCAAATCGATTTGGAGTCTTCAACTTACGACCACTTTCTGATGAGTTCGGTATCTTCGTACTTCACAGATTCTCTAGCCATAAAAGCTTTGGCATCGTCTAAGGTTTTAAACTGCACGAATACGGATCCTTTGAACTGCAACTTTTTATCTTTATCTTGATACTTCCTCATCTATCAAACAAGAAAATCGTCCGAAATTCTAAGCTCGTTTTTGCCAGCTTTTCAGTCTTGACTTAAAGATCCAATCTCAACTTGGTTAACGCGATGTAACTTACAATAATATTTTCGAATGATTCGAAAGCAGAAAAGAAACTTTTCAATTTATCAATGGTGATATCGGTTAGCGGGAATCCCTTTACGTAAGCAGTCCTGGCTTCCTGAGCCTTCCTGTAGTCTTCATCGTATACTGGCAAAGGAATCTTTGGTGTACGTCGAATCTTCCTCTTGTCTTCGGAGACCTCTATTAATTCACTGGTATCCAATGCCTTCAATATAACTTCAACCTCTTTACTCATAGATGCCAACATTTTGAAGTTCAACATAACAGTCATTGGAATCCATCCTTCATCCAATTTTGATTGTTCAATGAGGAACTTGTCTCTTTGCATGTTAACATCCCCAAAATAGAACTACAAAACAAAATGGCCTCTTAAATAACATAAAATGTTTGCAGCCTTCTTCATACATCTGCATACTTTAAAAATATAACAAAATATAAAGAAAAGTTAGTGTATATCAACATTAAATCTATTTGAATCTACATGATATATTTGATCATATACGCGAAATCCTCGTATAAGGCGGGAGTTCCGGGGAAAGGTCGCGTTATCAAAATCGCGTTATGCGAGACTCGGAATACATATACGCGTTATATCGAAGTCGTATTATATAAATGCCGCGGTATACGAAGATCGCAACAATTTATGAACCGTGTTGTGTAAGTGCCGCGTTATACGAAGATCGCAACAAATTATGAAGCGCGTTTATAAGTACTGCATTGTATGTGCCGCGTTGTATAAGTGCCGCGTTTATCGAAACCGTGTTATACGAGGGTTACCTATATTTTGATGTAGTTTGCATTTAAGAAAACTATTAACGCTTTGACTATCGGACCGAAATGCGCGTTATACGATACTCGGCGATTGGCATTTGTAAGATGTATATAACATCTAAAAACAAACTGTTTAAGAGCTGTGTGATACGTTAGCTACTTTATATCGTTATCGTAACATACAAAATATTAAAAATTGTATAAATATCAGCAACATAATTGATTCGAGTTTTAGTAATATCCGCGTCGTCAGACCCCGGTGACCTCCACAGCATTCAACGTGTTAACTAGTTTAGAAGCATTCTACACGAAGTACAGAATTTATGACCATCATTAAGGCAACCCTTAACTAATTTAGAAGAATTCCAAGCAGGGTGTAGAATTTAGTAAGCCAATCTTAATCAGATCCAAGGTTTGTACCTCAACTTGATTCTTGATTTTTTCAAGAAGTTCGGTGGATGGTTCTTCAGATGTTTTCGTTTCGGGTTCATTTTCAGCTTCGGAAGCCGGTTTATCTTCTGTAACCTCGTTGGTGGTAGCGGCGTCAATAGTCTTCGCCTTTTCTTCACCGTTCTCCATCTTTTTAATTCTTCTTTAGATGCTTCAAATAAGACAGCGAAATTCTCAGGTTCCAACGAAACTGGAACTCAAATACTGTTCGAAGGATATCAGAAGAGTGAAGCGCCTAAACTTGTACACGTGCTGTAACGGTCCTGCTATGAAACCGGAAGTTGTGTTTCCAATGTCCATACTCAGCATCGTCACTTCTTTCAAAACGTGAGTGACAAACATTTTCTAATTTACATTTTAATATATAAATCCGTGGCATGGAATTCTATATGATGCAGTTGATCTTAAGTTATTTGTAAGAACATATTAAATAAAAATATGCATTTCGCGCTACAGACATACACTGCAACGTTAACACCGCCTTAAATTAATTACTATCTGACTTATTTCTTATTTTATGTTGGATACTATAATATTCATATGTAAAACAGAATGTATTAAAAATATTATAAGAGAAAAACGAAGAAGTACATTATCTTACAATAAAATAATTATTTGTCCCCAACCGGAAACGGTTATGAATGATTGAAGTGATTCAAAAAATCGATCTTAGCATCGAGATAGTCGCATCCAATCACGGAGGAAATATAAAGCAGGCGGAACCTCGATTGCATTTTTGTCGCTTGCTGCGGAGGGGGCTCCGGGGACCCATACACAAGCAATTACATAGTAGCTCTAAATGTGTAATAATTCAAGTATAACTAATAGATTTGTTTATTAAGGCGTACAGATAAGCAATCGATTAATAAATACCAACCAGCGGCTTTGTTATACTTTAATTATTACATTTTTACAACCATTGGATGCAGGATTTGATGCAGTTGCTAATTAACAATTAAACCTTTTGAAAAGCTTACCAAACAATATTTATATAAGCGTTAAGTAATATTAAAACGTGGACAGTGTTTGTTTCAAAAGTACTATGCCTACGAAACGTCCATCATCGTACCCCAACAAACCACAACAAACAATTATTAATAATTGTTTAAAGAAATTAATTATCATTGTAACGATCGTTGCACTCATCGCGCACGAGTCCAAAGTATGCACCGTACAATCGTTGGTACATCCGGAAGCTGTAGTTCAGTAAAATAATGGAAACGTAATATAATATCTCTGAATCGTAATTTCAGTCGTCTCAAAATGTGCAAGATCGTGGCGAATTTTGTTTTCTACATCGATAATTTAATAAATTCATTAAATTACGGCTTAGTTATTGCAATATTACTTATATTAATTAATTATTAACGAGCGATGCGATTAAATAACGACATATTAATAAAATCTCAGGCGAATCCGAAGGAATTTCTTTATTAATCGACCGCTTGTCCGCCGCTAACGGAGAATCGTTTCAGTGCGTTTGGTAATAATTGTAGAGAATTAGAATTAGAATTTGTCTACGATTACGACCGAGCTAATAGCTGCATTTTATGTATACTTCAATTAGAACTTATTGTTAGACAACTCGCTTAGCGAATAAGTTAGGAATATCTAGTCGGAAATCGCTTGACTATCTTTCAGACGGACTATTTTGCACATTTACAGTTACTCTAACTTAAGACTTGAATTATTTCATGCAACCCATTTTAATGAAATAATGTTTCGAAGAACTCAATTTAATTAAATAATATTTTACCTTTCGGTTAAATTTAATTTTGTCTATTAACTAATTAGATTTGTTAACTAATCTAGTATTTTATTAATGATTACAGGGTGGCCACTGCTTGTTTCGCCGGAACGTCCGCAATCAAAGGAGATAAAAGAAGGCCATCATCAAGATATTTTACTTGCAAGTGTTTATTTATTGCATTTATTTATATATTTATGTTTTTTATATTATATATTTATTAGCATAGAATGTTGTATGAAAATTGTTGTACCTCGTGTAATTTACATTAACAATAAATGACTTTATTACGAATACACTGTGTTATATTTTGTATTTCCTCGACGTACCGAATATCTAGAACCCTATATGCCCCAAAAACTTCCTCGAATTTCGCGGATTCCAAGAAATGACGTCATTTCATGGAATTGTCCGCCTATTCCTTGCCATTCCTTGTCGAAAATCGGGAAAATGTATCAGGAGAACATGATGTGCGAGGAGGTATTCGATTCGCACAATTCCTGGAATTTGACGTCATTTCTTGGAATCCGCTAAATTCTCTGAAATTCTGAAATTTTGCCGTAAAATCGAGCAAATGTATCAGGAGAACATGATGTGCGAGGAGGTATTCGATTCGCACAATTCCTGGAATTTGACGTCATTTCTTGGAATCCGCGAAATTCTCGGAATTTGACGTAATTTCTTGGAATCCGCGAAATTCTGGGAATTTGACGTCATTTCTTGGAATCCACGAAATTCTGGGAATTTGACGTCATTTCTTGGAATCCGCGAAATTCTGGGAATTTGACGTCATTTCTTGGAATCCGCTAAATTCTCTGAAATTCTGAAATTTTGCCGTAAAATCGAGCAAATGTATCAGGAGAACATGATGTGCGAGGAGGTATTCGATTCGCACAATTCCTGGAATTTGACGTCATTTCTTGGAATCCGCACAATTCCTGGAATTTGACGTCATTTCTTGGAATCCGCGAAATTCTCGGAATTTGACGTGATTTCTTGGAATCCGCGAAATTCTGGGAATTTGACGTCATTTCTTGGAATCCACGAAATTCTTGGAATTTGACGTCATTTCTTGGAATCCGCGAAATTCTGGGAATTTGACGTCATTTCTTGGAATCCGCTAAATTCTCTGAAATTCTGAAATTTTGCCGTAAAATCGAGCAAATGTATCAGGAGAACATGATGTGCGAGGAGGTATTCGAATCGCACAATTCCTGGAATTTGACGTCATTTCTTGGAATCCGCGAAATTCTGGGAATTTGACGTCATTTCTTGGAATCCACGAAATTCTTGGAAATTGACGTCATTTCTTGGAATCCGCGAAATTCTGGGAATTTGACGTCATTTCTTGGAATCCGCTAAATTCTCCGAAATTCTGAAATTTTGCCGTAAAATCGAGCAAATGTATCAGGAGAACATGATGTGCGAGGAGGTATTCGATTCGCACAATTCCTGGAATTTGACGTCATTTCTTGGAATCCGCACAATTCCTGGAATTTGACGTCATTTCTTGGAATCCGCGAAATTCTCGGAATTTGACGTGATTTCTTGGAATCCGCGAAATTCTGGGAATTTGACGTCATTTCTTGGAATCCACGAAATTCTTGGAATTTGACGTCATTTCTTGGAATCCACGAAATTCTTGGAAATTGACGTCATTTCTTGGAATCCGCGAAATTCTGGGAATTTGACGTCATTTCTTGGAATCCGCTAAATTCTCTGAAATTCTGAAATTTTGCCGTAAAATCGAGCAAATGTATCAGGAGAACATGATGTGCGAGGAGGTATTCGATTCGCACAATTCCTGGAATTTGACGTCATTTCTTGGAATCCGCGAAATTCTCGGAATTTGACGTCATTTCTTGGAATCCGCGAAATTCTGGGAATTTGACGTCATTTCTTGGAATCCGCGAAATTCTGGGAATTTGACGTCATTTCTTGGAATCCGCTAAATTCTCTGAAATTCTGAAATTTTGCCGTAAAACCGAGCAAATGTATCAGGAGAACATGATGTGCGAGGAGGTATTCGATTCGCACAATTCCTGGAATTTGACGTCATTTCTTGGAATCCGCGAAATTCTCGGAATTTGACGTCATTACTTGGAATCCGCGAAATTCTGGGAATTTGACGTCATTTCTTGGAATCCGCTAAATTCTCTGAAATTCTGAAATTTTGCCGTAAAACCGAGCAAATGTATCAGGAGAACATGATGTGCGAGGAGGTATTCGATTCGCACAATTCCTGGAATTTGACGTCATTTCTTGGAATCCGCGAAATTCTCGGAATTTGACGTCATTTCTTGGAATCCGCGAAATTCTCGGAATTTGACGTCATTTCTTGGAATCCACGAAATTCTTGGAATTTGACGTCATTTCTTGGAATCCGCGAAATTCTCGGAATTTGACGTCATTTCTTGGAATCCACGAAATTCTTGGAATTTGACGTCATTTCTTGGAATCCGCGAAATTCTGGGAATTTGACGTCATTGCTTGGAATCCGCGAAATTCGAGGAAGTTTTTGGGGCATATAGGGTTCTGGATATTCGGTACGTCGAGGAAATACAAAATATAACACAGTGTATTCGTAATAAAATCATTTATTGTTAATGTCAATTTCACGAGGTACAACAATTTTCATACAACATTCTATGCTAATAAATATATAATATAAAAAACATAAATATATACATAAATGCAATAAATAAACACTTGTAAATAAAATAACCTGACGATGGACTTCCTCTATCTTCTTGGACTGCGGATGTTCCGACGAAAGAAGCAAGTCACCCTGTAATCATTAATAAAAATCTAGATTAGTTAACAAATCTTACAAATTACTTAAAAGACAAATTTATGTTTATCCGAAAGATAAACTATTATTTAATTAAATGAAATTCTTCAATATATTATGTCATTAAAATAAACTGCATGAAATAGTTAATATAAAATTGTTGGAATAGTTGTGTGGAATAAATTACATTGCCTACTTATTTGAGCTCATTGTAAGTTTAGAAAATATAAGGGTTAATGAATATTATTTTATTAAATTATTTAATAAGAATATACAGTACTGTATCTAAATAATAATAAATTAAGAAAGTCTCCTGCGGAACTTTGGTAAGTGAAGTGTTGATACATTGCAATTTTCTTATAACAATACAATTAATATTTGTTAAAAGTGCACGAACAAATTGCTAGACGAATACATCAACGAATGTTGATCATTAATGTTGTACAATAAATAAAGTTTATAGAGTATAGTTCTCTAAACTTATAATGGGCCCAAATAAGTTGGCAATGGAATTTATATCACGCAAGTATTGGAACGATTTTATATTAATTACTTCACGCAGTTTATTTTAATGACATAATATTTTGAAGAATTACATTTAATTAAATAATATTTTACCTTTCGGATAAACCTAATTTTGTTTAGTAACTAATTTATAAGATTTGTTAACTAATCTGTTGTTTTTATTAATGATTTTTATTAATGACATTAAATGTCGAGTAATGTGTATGCTAACAGATGTAAGAGATTCTGAACAAACAATGCCATGTAATATTATTGTATTTTTAGGGGTAAAAATATAAAAACACCTTTTTTATGTGTTTGATGGGTAACGTCACCAGTGACAAAAAAATAGTTACCGGGCTCTAAGATTCGGTAATTCTTGAATTACAGTTTACATTGCGTGCTTGTTGTACTGTTCCGATCGGTGCTCTGGAAACCTCTAAAGCGGATGACAAGAAGTTGCCCTCGATGTTTCGTCTACTCGATATTTCGTCAGCGACTTAATACACGAATCGATAGTATCGAATTGAAGTTTAAATTGAAGTAACGAATTCATTTTCGCCTAAGATGCAAATTTCACGAAGTTATTACGTGACACTTGGAATTAGAACTGCGTACTTGTCTCATACAAAAGTAAAACATAGATCTATAATATTAATAAAATGTTGTTGAATATATAGAGATAATTAGAAGCATTTTAGAAGTCGAAAGTAACCCGGATGTCATATATATATTGGTAACCTTGGACGTAACGAAGTTGGTTTCGTGGCCGAGTCGCTCCGTTCCTTTCCGGTTCGCTCTTTCGGGTTGACTGTGTCTTATTTAGTTTTAGCTGTAATTAAATCTTTCTCCATCTTCCACAATGAGGATCTACAAGGATATTTTCACCGGTAAGTCGAATCAATCACGAAAAAATGAACCCGTTCGACTAATATTTTGTTAATTTGTCGGAAAACAATGAAATAATAAATGGCAGGGTTTCCTCGTAGATGATTGTATACTGACGTTTGTATGATTACGAAAGCCGTTATTTCCGTAATGATAAGAAGAAAGGACCTTATAACGCATTCTTTCCTTATTAATATGAAACAAATCGATATGATACGAATATATAAAATAATGCGCAGATATTATTCCATCAAGCTTTTTAAATATTTCATACTTATATTTATAACCTCCCCATATGTTCGGAATGACTCATTTCAATTCGAGAACTCCGCCTTCAGAGTTCGTCTGGGAAAGAAATAAGATGATTCCATATGTCTGTAGATTAATTACGACAGAAGCCTGATATTATTATGTTAATTAAACATGAACATTTTCGTAAAAGTAATTGAAGTTTTTTCGAATTATACTTTGCAACGTCTTTGATAACGTCTCTGTTTTTTTTGTGTCTAAGTCCCTTAGAGATTCAAACTTTGGACCTGGGTTCGATGGTTTGAAGTATTTAAAGTTAGTTATTCGTCCATTGATTATTGTGATAGTTTGAGAAACAGAAAATTACCTAATTATATTAAAGCATGTTATTCACACATTACGCTCCGGGATGTTTGCGGGAAAATTAATGCGTGTAGCCGGCATATTTCTAGGTTTTCGAATATGTTGCATTGTATTACAAGATGGTCATAAGACATATTTATATTATATCACATTTATTTATCGCCAGCATTTAATGCATAGTGTATAAAACCCTGTTTATATGCCTCCGGAATTTCGCTAGTAGTCGATGAAAACCATATTTTTATGTCTCCGGACGTTAATATGTTAACGCTAGAACTGCCGCACATATACTCACTTATGCTTGCACATTTATTTATCTGTAAATTATGGATGGAAGATATAAGTTAATTAGTGGATTAAAGTATTCACGTTATGTGTATAAAATCTCAAACAATTCGCCGTTGTATATTCGAATAATTTAACTAAAAATGACAAACAAGTCATTTTTTACCCCCTTGGTAGTTCTAGTGTTAATACTAGAACTACCGAATATATACTCGATTATACTTACACATTTATTTTTATATAAATAAAGGCTGGGAAATCTAAATTAATTAATGGACTCAATTATTCGTGTTATGTACGAAAAATATAGCTATGTAAAACCTCCAACAAAGCGCGGTTGTATATTCGAATAATTTTTTAAAACGCTGACTAGTCATTTTGACTACTTCGGTAGTTTTATTGTTAATGTCAAAATCGTAATTAAAATTTTTGAAGCACAATAAATATGTTCTGAGTAAACTTCGCACTCTCGATCGTAATAATGTTCTAAGAACATAATCAATTTTCGAAATGTTATGATTTTAAATAAAAAAAAGTTTTTAAACAATATAATTTGTTTGTTCCAGGTGATGAGATGTTCTCTGATACTTATAAAATAAAGTTGATCGATGATGTCCTTTATGAAGTATATGGCAGGGTAAAATGAATTTGATATGGAATAAAATTACATTAAATTATATGTATTTACTTAATTATATCGATATTTTTCTTATTCAGTTAGTTACCCGTAAAGCTGGTGAAATCGAAATCGCTGGTTTCAATCCATCGGCCGAGGATGCGGATGAGGGAACAACAGACGAAAATGTGGAAAGCGGAGTTGATGTTGTTTTAAACCACCGACTTCAAGAAACCTACGCATTTGGAGACAAGAAGTCCTACACTCTTTACCTTAAGGATTTCATGAAGAAGTGAGTATCGACAGTCATATACATTAAAATATATAGGAGAGAAATATTGGAAATCCTGAATATGATTTTTACTTCCACCAGACTAGTACAAAAACTCGAAGAGAAGTCTCCCGACCAGGTGGAAGTATTCAAAACAAACATGAACAAAGTAATGAAAGACATATTAAGCCGTTTCAAAGACTTACAATTCTTCACTGGTGAATCCATGGACATTGATGGTCTTGTCGGCCTCATGGAGTATCGCGATATTGATGGACAATCCGTGCCTGTACTCATGTTCTTCAAACATGGTCTTGAAGAAGAAAAGTTCTAAATAATTCTAGATATCCAACAAATTACAAAGAAATTTTGTGAGTTTTATTTTTATTACCCCTCTTTTACGTTTAGATATATGTCCGACGTTTTATTGTATTTCCCATGTAATGTGAATATTATCTAATTCTTTTTTTTTAACGTATGTACATGTAAATATTCATGCCATATACTTGCACTTGTGTATCTGGCATTGCACAAACATGTTAGAATAAAGAGGTGATCAGATTCCCGCTATGATTTGTGTTTCCGCATAGCGTCTATATCTAACCCAATATTTACATTAAACCAAAAGCATATCAATGGGAATTATCGAAAGAAATATAATCGAATTGCTTGTTGTTTCAGATAAACTCGAACCAAGACTGTACACACGCTGAAAAGCTGTGAAATTTAGTTAAAAGGGAAAACAAAACAATTCTACTTCCAATATCACTTTACAATGCAGTTTAATTATTTCTTAACGACACGACCGTATAGCGACCCTTTATCAAACAAACGAAACATAATTGTACATACTCGGTGATTAGAGGGAAGATGATTTGCTCTTCTGAACTTCGTAATATTGTCTTCTGCATATTAATTTTAATTCACTACCGCTGGAAGAGTTTTATTTATAACTACGAAATGGAAGATGGGGAAAGAACTTGCAGCAAACGTGGTATCGAAATAAAAGAATTTCGTGTACGATTATCTGTTAACACCAACATCAGTAATTCCGAGATTATATCTAACACATAATCGATATTATGTCCATCTGGAATAAAAATGTTTTCATAAGCACTATTTTTTACTATCTATTTCTATATTACTTTTATTTATCTACAATGCATCTTCCCTCGATCCTTCATATTCCTGGAAACACATTGTAACGATATGGATATTTATTCACCTTAAAGAAATTTGGGAGATTAAAGGGCCCATCTTTTAATATACATTATTTCGTGCTACTCTTATAAAAAGTAAAATTTCATTAGCTTCAAGTTTCACTGATTAAACAAATGCTTTCGCAATAAAACCGATTTTGAAGAACATTAAAGTTTTGAGATAGTTTCGTGCAAACCGGATCCGAGATAAACATAATCTGTGTAACGCTGCCGGTTAGAAGTGCTAATTTAGTATTGTAATTAAGTTAGTGTTAGAAATGCAAAAATTGCTACAATGTTGTAAACACACTATGAGAATTACGAGTGTAAATAACAGTATAAGAGTATAACAATTACACGACTCTTAGATCGAACATAATTGAAATAAATGATAAATTCAATCTAGCACTGGTGATTATGTTCTTTTACGTCCAGAATATAATTCATTCGGCAAAACCCGTTTAAAGGAGAAATAAACGGAGTACAATAAACAAACATAAACAACTCCTCGCTTCATAAAAATATTATATTTAGATAAGTCAGAATAGACGATTTATCTCTTGGCGCAAGACCATACATTATACTTCTTTACTCAGGGATTGTTACTAGCCATGCTGGTTTTACAAGAACATTCACAGAATATAATCACTCTTGTACGCATTCCATCCACCACAAACAACCTATTAATCTTTCTTTCACTTTCCCTCGTCCACACATATCCCCTTTCTCTCGACTACACTCTCAGAGTTTCCTATCTCCCCTGTGGCTTAACATAATTTTCTATATCCTCGATATCGCCATTACATTTCCCGTTTAGTGAATATATTACTCTTACTTTTATTCCTTTAATAAAACAGTCGCCGAGCCACCATTAGAATTCTTCGCATTCCGAGAAACATCGATACGTTCACATCATCATGTATATGTATTTATATCATACTCGTTTTTTTCTCAAATGCTTCTGATGCCTGCTAGATCAAGAGTGCCGTGTTTACACTTTTAGAAAAGCGTATCTTAATAGTTGAATTTCACGTATAATATTTAATAGCTTAGAAGTTTTTGTTAAACGGATCCTTTTCTGATTTTCGTTGAGATCTATAACGCTCGAATTACAATTGTCCCATTAGTATGTTGCGAAACGACATTTACACCTTAAAGATAGGAAAGAGATGGACTCAAGATTTATACATATACATGTATGTATGTACATGTATATGTATATGTTTATATATAATATATTGCTTTGTTTAACTACAGAGCACAACCATATATAGTGTCGTTGATTACGAAGCCAGTGAAGATGATATTAATCCGAAATTATGTCGTACGATATATTGTACTCGATTTTATTTGATATTAGACGAGATGACTGTTAGCGAGAGTTGCGGTACTTTTTAATACAACGACAATAGAGCAGCAATTGAAATTTGAAAGAAACAAGGATTATACTGTGATCGTTTCACACACATTTTTATCCCGCTGATATAACAACTGTCCGTAGGATGGAACGGAATTTTGGATCAACGGAATTAATATTTTGTCAACTATTACTTATGTTGATTCGTTATATGGATTATTTATAAGTAACACTAAAAGCATGCGGTTTCATCATTTTTATACATCGAATTTTAATACATCAACTTAGAGCAGACATTTTTGGGAAAGTGATAATTAACAAACATAAGAATGAATTTCTCATTAAAAGTTAAGACAATAAAGATGAAGAAAGGTTTAAAAATTTGGAAGCGATTCAAAGGGAAATTAAGATAAAGTTAGAAAACGGAGAATAGTGGACAAAGTATTACAAGTCGGGCATTAAAGTCTCCGACGTTCCACTGCCAACCGAAAACCCTACGGATCCTTAAATTTATAAGTCTTGCGCAATTGTAATACATTAATTCATAGCGGAAATTATAAAAGATTCTCATCGATTTAAATCGTACAAGATTTTTTTCTTCGAGGATTTCTATCCTACTTCTTCGGCTTTCGAAGTAACGAGACGATGTATCAATGAAAACTCGGAATATCAATCCATCATATAAATGTGCAGCTAATATTCGAAACAATATTTAATCGTAATGGCAGTCACGTACGTCAAATCTTGTTATTAATTAGCGATATTTCGATACATAAATTGTACGACATTTACACACACGCACACAGAAAGATGTAGTACTCTGGCTTTCAGCGTAGTTTCTTGTTTTCCTTGTTCTTTCTCAAAGGTACAATATTTTAGTAGGACACCAGCTACTGTTTATTAAGTGGGATATACCTTACGCAAAAATCCGGCAAGGTCAAACAGTGACTTGTATTAATTATTATTATCAATATCATTATCATTAATAATATTATCATTATTATTATTACTGTTAATATTAAACTTATTTGTACTGATCTATGTAGAACGGGTGCGTGAAAAGTTTTCGGTACTACCTGGAAAATGCTTTCTCCTCTAACTCTCATTCTTTACTGCTTCTCATACTTTTATCATCACTGAACTAAATACTGTTATTATACAACAAATTACATGATTACTTATCGTTCATCTTGAATGACAACAATTCATTTTATACTTTTAAATGAAACACAAAACTTCGTGAGGCGGGCAATGATGTTAGTCCAGCATTCATGATCAGCTTCATAACATGAAATTGTTAAAAGCATGCGGGTCAAAGTGAAAAGGACCATGTAAGTACTTAAAGTGAGAGTGATGCAAAATACAATGAACAATAAGCTACTTAATTCCCGGTTTACTTCGCTGTGCTTCAACTGTACAGAAAGTTCGCAACGCACCCCATTCTTCTGTTCTAGGACACTGTTACTAGGTAAAACATCACTACATACAATTTGAGCATCGTACCATCTCTATGATAGATCAAAGATGTATGGCAAAAGCGTTAGGTTTTACATCAATATGACAAATACACGATTCATTGTTTTCGAATTAACCACTGTATGTTTTGACCTCATCCTTACAGACACTCTAAGAGTAAAGCAATCGGAGCAATTTGTAATGCATATACATTATTGATTCTTATATATAAAACAATATTGTTCTGATAAGCAATGACAGAATTATGAATAATCTTTCTCAGTTTCTCAGATTTCAAGTATGATGTGTGAGAGAACGATGAACGTACACTTTTATGAAGACCGAACTACTAAGTTACTAAGATCTTTTTGCTTAAGGGATGCAAGTGGTTAATTCTGATTTTGAATAATAAGAAGGATATAATCACGTTGATATTTACTTAAACGGAGGTTTCTTGAATGGGATCCTAAGATTTTGTCCACACTCGGATATTCCTCTTACCTTATATTTACTGAAATAACCGTCTGATTGTAGGGACATAAATTCGTTCCATTTTGTTTATACTCTGCGATTTATATTTGTTCTCTTTTCCTCTACTGACCGCTACTGAGGTTCTCAATATTATTATTTGTGAAAGAGTTCGGTTTATATATTCATATATTATATGTATGTATAGATATCATCATTTTAACATTTATATATTTTTATATGAAACTTCATTCACAGGTAGCATTCGCGCCCTCCGATCCTTATGGTATTTTTACTCCAACTTTTTGTTTGTTCTTTCTTTCTCCTTTTGTTGTGTCTTGAAGGAATTTGAAGAGGTGACGGCAAAATGCGTTCTTGTTAAGAGGTAATTTTGGTCAAGATCTCGCCTTAGCAATACAAGCTTCTCTTGTAATGATTTAATTATTAAGAAAATCGTAGTATACAAAGTATGCTTCCAATCTATTCTCTGTTCCTATGTCAAACACGTAAATCATGAAAACCGAGTTTGTTTCTTGTTCCTCTCGCTTCGCGAATCATTAAATCCAAATCATGGAAATTGTATATGTATCAAGCAGTTCCTACTTTTTCTGTCACGCGTATCAAATAAACTGCTAGAACTACTACATTGTCTCTCGAGAATTCTTAAGAAACAAAAAATACCACAGCAGGCGTTTGAAATGAACAGCAACTCCAGTAATATTTAAGAAAAAAATCGGGAATTTAATATTGTGTTTTCATTTTTTCATGGTACGCATAACATTAAAAACTCTCATCAAATAGATAACAATAACCAACAACTAACAATCGTAGGCATTCACGCAAAAATAGAAATATGTTTAATAATATATAATATTATCATAATTTATATTATCGAAGTAAGTATGATCATTCCTTACGATTTATAGGGTACTAGAGTATTTTATGTTCATGACTGGAGCTGAGGGACATCAAATATAGTTATTAAGTATTTTTGTAAGAACTAATAAACCTTTCGAAAAATATCCTTTAAACATCCAATGGAAACATACAACAAAAATAAATCCTAACAAATCCTTGCAATTCAATAATACAAAATACCAATTTTCTAATTGATAACAAAACAAATATAGTCAGTGAGACTGACTCGTACCTTTTAGAAATGTCTGCAAACTTTTCTCGATAAACACATATCGATAGAAAGTTATATAATTAATACAAAAAAAAAGAATATTTTCGTCCAAGTTTATGTACAGAAATAAATTAAGAACATAAAGATGAAATCTACAGAAACGTTTACCATATCCTGGATAGGATTCTGAAGAATTAAACGATGACAGTAATAGTTATACTACGAGCATATTATTTAAAATTTCTCCTAAAAAACATAGAATGTCACCTTTAAAAAAACGCGCGTAGAAAATTGTCCTTTTTCTTATGTCCTTCAACTCTCATCGTACGGATTTCTGTAAATTGCTAACAACGAGAGTAAGGTTTTATAATAGTCCTGTCCTTGATCAATGAATTCATATAGTTCTACATTTATAAGGATAATCATACATCTCGCAAGCGTCTCTTTGAAGTTCCAAGAGTTCATTTATGTTTCTTCGTGCTGTCGAACATTCTTAAGAAAAAAACGAATCTTTAAAAGAAAAGAGGCAATTTCATAATGGAATTTACCGCGGTCAGAAATGAATAGAATGATTAAAATCATAAAATTAAGACAATATACTTTACTAAAGAAAATGATCTAAAGTTTTTGATTACGTTCAAATGTACCAGCGTGTTCAAAGAAAAACAGAATTAAAAACAACTTTGTCACGTTTATCTCGAGAATGCATTTTTATCAAGTATCCCTAACACCTTGAAAGCAGATACATCAATTTACCTGTTTTAATGGTACGCTATGGTTTCAGTATCTCAATTACAGACATAAGCTGTATAAAAAGAGAATAGGAGAACTATAATGTATTTAATTAATAATGAAATTAGTAAGTTTATCTTTCTCTATACTCTAAAATACAAAACAATAAATTATCATAATGCCACGCGTGTAAAACCGCGTTCTGCATTTATGCAAGTATGTATATCTATATGCAATTGTGGCTCTTCGAAGTAACGATCCGAATCGAGGCAGAGTTGGAATGTAAAAATATATGTGTATGTATGTATTTGTATATATATATATGTATGTATATACATATATCAGAGAAAAGTTATACGCGCGGAAAATTGCACCTACGTCGAACATATTCTTCGAAGAGTTGCGGTGTCTCGCAATCCGCGAACATTTTCAAAAGACACGTAATAAGGAGAAAGAGCGAAGGAGCGGAGACTCGTAACGGTAGGTAATAAAAGTGTAAAAATAAAAAAAAACAGAGAAGATAATTGATCGTCAGCATCAACGTCATTCTAGGAACTTCCACGGTTTACAGAGAATTGTAGTTCGACGTCGGTGCAACCGAGAACCTTTCTCGCGCGGATCTAATGATCAATAATACAGCCATCACGAGAAAATTGTATTTATCGGGAACTTGAACTCTCGGACGATGATATGACACACACGTCACAGGACTAAAAGGGAGGCAGAGATCGTTTCATGAAACGAACAGCAGCTTCTAAAAACCCTTAATGGAATATTTGTTATTCTTTTCTCTTGTCAAACATCGAATCTAAAGCAGTTAAAGGAACGACGTATAAAGAAACTGCAACCACCACCGTTTTTCCGCGAGTGCATCTTTCGTCTTCCGACCACGCTCTCGATACGAATCGACCAAGACTCCCGCCCGCTCTCCTTACGTAGGGGACACAAGAGTCGCTCTAAAGCGCTAACAGAGAGATATAAATAAAAAGGTGAGACAAAAAAAAAGAACTTGTGTAAGTAATTCCACCTCGCTCTCGACGTGAGAATACCTTGCTGGAGGCGTCAGTACGGATGAAGATCGGGTTCAATCTTGAATGTATCTTTTCTTTTTTTTTCATATACATTAATTCCCTTGCTTTCTCAGAGATCGGTGTGCCCCAATACGCGGCACACCTTCTGTTCCTAAGGGTCCGATCGTGACTCCAACATGTCCACGAGGAAATCGTCGATTGGCACGTCACCGATTAGCTTGTAGAAGAACAGGTGTTCTAAACATTTCAGGCCGATCGAACGAATGGACGGCAGACGTAACAACAATTTTGCGAATCTTCCTGGATCGTCGGGCCAAGACACGCGACAATATTCCTCGAGGGCCGCGTAGATCTTCTCACGAAGTAAACTGACCTCTTGAATTGATTTCAGACCTCGCACGTCAGGATTGAATAAGATGATGGACCTGTGCATAATTAATTCCGTATTATTACAATATAATCGCCATACGAATACCATCATTGTAATAATAATGAAACTTGAGTTCAAGTTGCACTCTATTATACGATACTTTCACAGTGGAATGAATGAATTTGAGTTCATAAAACATTTCATGAGATAAATATAGACCATTATAATTAATATGTCCTTTTCACTCTAATAGATATCAAAGTTGCGTTCAACTACCATTGCCTTAAGTCAACCTAACTCAGTGTTAGTGTTTCCAAATCAATCTGAGATGTGTAATACACTAATTTGTACCATATTGTTATTCATGAAATATAACTATAATAAGTTATTATATTATAAGAAATATACATGGAAGTAAGAGATGCAAAGGAATGATTTTCTAATTCATTCTTAGGCTAAATTCTGGTTGTTTTGATATCGATAAAAAGACTAATATCAGAACACTGACCTGAGGCAACCAAGTTCGGTCCTGTCCATTTTCATTTCACGCATTTTTGACACAAGTTCTGAGAGTACTCTATCGAATATCGTGCCAACACCCGCTTGCTGCGCCGAATTTCGATGGACCGTGATACCCGTGGCCAACACGATACCATCTTTGACATCGATCGAACGGTGGGAAAAGGACGCTATCAATAACTCATTCCATCCAGCCCTGAGCAAAAGTACCTGATCCTCCAGTGGCAACGACGTGAAATGTGGGATGTGTTTCGCCCAAGCTACCAGCTGGAACAGCTGTTTGTTGGTCGCATTACAAATGTGCGATACCGCGTTCTGCAAATTACAAGAAACAACCAATTAATTCCTTGAATACTTGGAAGTATCGATGTATTGTTCCGTAGGATAACGAAACAATAATGGAACAATAGTCCTCATACCGCAATGATTCGACGGGTATTGGACAAGATTAATTAATAATTATGTATTATCAAATTTACTATTATAATTTGATTATATTTTTAAATTACCACCAATCTATCAAGATTGTTAAACAACTCACTTCTTTAAATATAATATAATGCTATTTTATAATAAATATATAATTACTTAGATATTTGCTAATATCATTATTACCATTATGATTATTATCGAAACATACAGGAGACGTACAAGTTATAATCTACATATATTATGAAACAACTGTGTGTCAAGAATCGAAGCATCCAGCAAATGAATAAATTGGCTGATAACATTCGGCAGTATCTTTATTTCGTTTCCTACGTTTAATTTGATGAAATAATTTCATCAGATGTCCATCGAGAACATTTCAAACGGATTTGATTTAATCATACGGCGTTCATCCCGGTTCAATGCCAAATAAATTGATTTAGTTTCCACTCGAGGGTATAACAGACGAAATTGCCGTCTCACTCCTGCAAATGCCACACACTGACATTTATCGTAGTGAATCAAAATAAGCCACGAAAAATGACTCAACGAAACACTGTATCAATATTATGTCTAACGCACTATCTTCCTTTTATTTACTTTGTATATTCAAACAATACACACGGTTTGAACAAAGGATCTGTTGCTACAACATAACGCGAATAACATTCGTACACAATGGGATACGTTTATAATAAAAATCCCTTATCGTATCGCTTTTCACGGAGTTATTGTAACAACAAAATAAATCCAGCTCTTTTTTAACAATCACAACCCGAAGAATATATTAGCTCCAAGTATACTTCAATCTTCCTGAGATATCTTGTGATAATTTCACTAAAAGTCTGAAGATTAATGTTTAATAATAATAATGTAATATTTTTCAAAAGAGTTGCTCCACGTTTTAGATACTTGATACAGTTAATATATTAAACATTAAAAGTAATAAACCGAAGATATCAATCAGTAGCAGGAACTAGTTTTAACACCATTTTCCAGGATATTTTACTGACAGTAGACTCCCGTATAACACGATTAATACGTTAGGCGTTGTATAAAATCGCGTTATCGGGGAATCCCCGCATTTTATTACATAGCGCGTTGTATAAGAGTTACACTATAGAAAAAGAAGTTGACGCAATGTTTTTAGCGCGTTGTAGGAATTCGCGTTATTTCGCGGGAGGTTACTATATAATCCCCTCTAAAATAATGGCGCATATATTAGAGTATTCTATAATCTTCTTTCTGGTTCTCGCAGATTGCTTCTTAATAATCCATTTTCTTATATCTGGGACGACGAATGAAATATATAATTACCTCATAATTCCCCTGATGCTCCACCTTGCACTCGACCCGTTTCTCGGCTTCGAGGATTCGTTCGATCGGCATATCGGAGTGCAAACTGCTCGTACTTTCAACTTCACTTTGATCCCTTTCCTTGGTCCGCTGCCTCTCCTCTTGGACCGCCTCCCTTTTCATCCCCATAGCCAGACATTTTTGATATCTACAATACTGACATCGATTTCTCTGTCGCTTATCAATGATGCAGGACTTCTCCTCGCGGCAGGCATACGATAGGTCCTTCCGTACGGTCCTCTTGAAAAATCCTTTGCAACCCTCGCAGCTGAAAGGATACCGAATGTAAGTGTTAGATCTCCGACTTAATAGCTAACGATTAAAAATTTGCTGCATCGATCAAAATTGAAATTCCACTCGATAGAAATTTACAGTTCTGGAAAATACTGTTGAAATCTGGAAAGAACGCACTCTTGACGTAGATGTCACGAGGACTTTTGATTTTTCATTGGTTATATATGTTATATATTATACATTATATAGGTTGTATTTTATATATTATATATGGAATATATAATATAAGGATTCCCGCATAGGTTACATATGGTAACACACATGAGAATCGTTGCTTAAATCTCATATTACTTGTCGCAGAGAATTTCAATAATTTACACTTTCCTTCGGATTATGTCGAATAAGAGTAAGTTGATATTTTGTAAACAATCGCTTTAATGAAACTGGTTTCAGCAAGAAAAATTCTTATCTGCCTTGGATTATCACTTTAATATCCGGGTATGAGTAATTAATCTACTCTTGTTGCACTCGTGTTATTTCGAGTATAATAAGTCATGATGCTTTTTCGAAATCCGGAAAAAGATATCGATGGCCAATCAATTATCTTAAAGCGATTACGAGATGTGGAAAATTTAAAAAATAATCGATATTCTTCATTACAATTATGTTACTGAAAACTATATTAAAGTATTATTGTTGTTTTTAAGTTAATAAGAAGTTCTACATTGATCATAATAATTTAATTAATAATTTACAAATAATATCACGTTTAATAATATTATAAGTAAGAAAGGAAGGAAGGAACAGAGAACGAAGGAAAACAGATGTTATAGTATAAATATAAACTATACTGAAAAGGTCTTTTTATATTCGGAATTAATTTAATGCGTGAACTTATTTTGTGGGGAAAACGCTAAAAAAGCCAAAATCTGTTATTATGAAAATGTTACAGCAAACGAAAGTAAGATTTTAGAGATATCCCCAGATCTAGCATCTTTCAGAGTCGAAAAGCGAATCACGTCGCGGTATTTGCATTTCAGCGGCTCGTATTTCGCAGCACCGACGACTTGAGACCACTGAACGATTTGTTGGCACGTTTCATCTTCGTTTCTTACCATTTCCTTCCATTTTCGCATTAACTCGCCAAAACTAATCCAGGGATTCGAACAATAAATTATCCCGGCTTTGCGCTCTCTACTGAGCAATCCGCCAGTTTTATTACCGTGGAAATTAAGAGGTATTTGTTATTACCATTCAACCTTGCAAAACAAATAGTCTGTCATTATTCTTACGCGAATTGATAGTTCTCTTGCACCTTGAATGCAATGGTGTTTTTAACTGTATATGTCGCGCAAACGTAAGCGTTTCCTGATTTATGGATTTTATTAAACAACTGTGATACGGATTTTAGATGTAAGGATATTAAGAATTATTATACTTTATAATATTATTAAGAAATTCTTAATGTCCTAATTATAAAATATAATGATATTAAGAAATAAATATCGAATTTATATGATGGTTTGAAAAATATTTACAGATTACATGCATAAGGGAAATGGATTAAAAATCAGCCTTAATTATAGTTTCCTTATCATCCATATTACTTTGTACAATATAAATATAATATAAGTATAGCTCTGGAAAATAATTAAAATCGCAACAATAATGAAAATCATCGCCATAATTATAATAGCATTAAGATGATTCGACTTAAGAGCAGGTTGAAAGTTTAAGTAAGATATAAATAAAATAGAAGTAAAATGTAAGACGAAAGTCGACCACCCAAAATCTCGAATATTATAAAGAATCCACGTGTCAAGGTGTCAACGCTTTCCACTCTCTATTGTCATTTGCTTCGCTTAGATCACCGTCATCTGAGTCACGACTCGTGGCAGGGTCGTCGTTTTTAAAATTGGAAACCCTCCAACGATCCCATCGGAGCCAGAAAACATCGACGAGATTCCGCAAAGGATTTATTTTCGTTACAGAAAATAAGTGCTCGATGAATTTATTTCCACAGAATTTCTTTTTGTTACGGAAAACAAGTACTTTCAAACAACACACTGGGCGGTCATTTTTATTTCCCATTCTACTCTATCTCCTTATGGCGGGATCACAACAAGCGATTTACGCGAAACACGCTTGAATTCACTTAACCCATTGCGGAGTAAATAATGTAGTGTTATCTATAATAATAATTACTTTTAATCGGTGAATTGAAACTGCAAGATGTCTTACAATTCGTCCCTGATAGGGTAAAAAAAAAAAGAGAATAAAGCACGTGAGTTCGGGGAAAAAAAGTGGAAGAGTGAAAAGTGAAAACAGAGTTTGACAAACAAAGCAATTCTAGGAGAACGAGGAAATATTAAGAAAATGAGGTTTTTCAATAATATTCTTAATATCTATAAGTGATATTGTGTAACATAAATCTTAATACTCTGAATTCGCATCATAGAATGAATTGCTTTGGTTCGTAAGAGGTCTAACAACAATACTTAGAATAACTGCACTATACGGTATTGCAATAAAACGATAAATGAAATACTTTAATTTCAGTAATTAATAATAAGTTCCCTTAATAGCAGGCAATATAAGTCAAGTCGAAACATATATTACAACTTGTATAATTGCACTCCCAAAGTAAGTTTCACGTGGGATTTCGATTCTCCATTGTTTGCATACGTTATACATTATATAGCTTGTATATTAGGTATTTTGTATTATAGAGATTATATATTATATATTAAATATGGACTCCCCCATAAGTTATATATGGAAGTACAATTCCCTCCATTAAAGTCCCCGTGCGTCTTCTCTCTGGAACCCGAGAGTACTCGCGAAACTTAAGGCGTTCAAGAAACATTAAATATAAATCAAGTCGGTTCGTATATCGCTTTGGCTCGGCACGTAGCTTCTCTTTGTTTTACCTTTAAATCCAGCCTTCCTTCTGGCACAAAGAGAAACGATACTGTACAGTAATCTCGTGGATTTCACGGGACATCAAAATATGGGATCATTGCGAGGAGCGTGGAAATCTACAATGCGAGTTATCAACGCGTTTGCTTCGCGCGAAAGATAAATACAAACGCTTCGCGCCACGAATGTCTTACATGCTCCTCTCTTAACTCAAGCGTGTTATGTCGTTCGAACGGATTAACATGAATTCCCGAAGTTCATTGTCACTCGTGATTAACGGCGAAGAAGATATGGGTATACATACTTGTAAATTACCATTGTATATTGTTTATAGATATTTATTACATTTATAATATTATTCGATATTTATCTACCATCGTTGATTTAATGCCGGAATTAATTCGAAATTTACAATTTATAAGTTTATCAATATAAGTAATATTCTGCATTCAACTGAAACTGCACTTGATAAACTCTCGGGTGTATTGCAATCTTTAGAATTCAGAGCTAATTCCGCCATTAAATTAACGATGGTACATAAATGTCGAATGATATTATAAATGTATCCCGGTATTGATATCAATTATCGCGAGTCATCCATTGGGTCCAAGCTGAATACAATCAAGGACTTTCGAGTAAACGAACACGATTGGTCCGTCGGTGCGGTATCCCCTCAATATTGCATGCGCGACGTACAAGCGAGCGCACGTGATGCAATTCCTGGAGGTCTGTGGCAGCCGTTTGATCTCGGCAAGTTTATGCGAAAGACAAATACTCCTGACACGAGACACGTGTAGAGAGAAACCTTCATCCTTCGTCCGACTGAGAATCGAGAGGAGCGTGAAAACACCCTTTAATTGAAGCTACGCATAAATAATGATAACCGACTGCTTTATGCGACAGGCTTTGATCAATTTTTTTCGAATTTCGATACACAAATTGGAGACTATTAATAGTCTTCTTTCATTACTAGAACCACGTCTCCCAGACTATGGGGTTTCTCGAATCATAAATATTATAGACTTCTTCCAGACCTCGAAATTAATTCGACTCATAAATGACATAGATGTCTGCCAGTCTGGGAGTCCCAGACGCGGAAGATTTTACTAAATTGAATATTGTGACGAAAACATAATGCAGAATATAAAATATAATTCTTCTTTCTCATCCGATACAGTTGTATTTTCGCTCGCATCGACTTGTAAAGAATTTCAAATAAACCAAA
Source organism: Nysson spinosus (assembly GCA_910591585.2). NCBI lineage: Eukaryota > Metazoa > Arthropoda > Insecta > Hymenoptera > Crabronidae > Nysson > Nysson spinosus. The sequence continues at coordinate 8,661,011 of OU342830.1, read as the reverse complement.
GCTTCTAATAATAAAATAGTCGAGTAAGTACAATATAGTGGATATTTTAATTATGTTATTTAAAAGTGTTTTTTCTTATTCTTCTGTCAACTCTGTGAGTTGTATCGTAACATGAACCTTGAACCTTTCCGTGCCAATCTGCCGCACCAAAGTCTCGGTAACTTAAAATCCAAGTCAAACATGAGATAAGTCAACGACCAGGTAAAAGACATCGAAAGTGAAATAAAAAAGGAGAAGCAGTGTAGTTGCAAATGATACGATGCATCGGGGGAGACAACGATACACTTAATTCTTGAAAACATAAAAGGAGCAACGAGAAGAAACGAACCGAAAGATAAACACAGACCGAGAAGGTACATATTTGCATTCTTCTTTGTACGGCTTGTCACCTCAATTTACAACGAAAATACAGAGATCCCGAGTTACCACCGTGGGTTCCAAGTGGGTCTGCATGGATGCCAAGGTGCGAGACTCGCATTAATAATTAGCGGGATGCGTGCCAAATGAAAATATGCCCTGAGAAACGCTAATTACGAGGATTACCAAAGGAAATTCTAATGATGATTACGACGAAAGTAATTAACTTCCCACGATCTATGCTCGTAAATTCGTCGAGGATTCATCGGAAGAATTTATTCCTTTCACGCTTGGATCGATAATCTGATTACTGAGCTTTCCTTTTCTGTTTGATAACGTATCACTGGAAATTTCGGTAATGATATTTATTAATTCTATATGATTTAATTTGAAGCCGATTATCTTCTACTAAGTCAAGCTTTCGGAGGAAGGATATTTTCACATACGAATCAACATTGAATCACCAAAAGAAACTTAATTATCTTATCACCTAACAATAATAAGAAGTAGATCAATTAAATATGCACTACAAGTACGAGATCCATTATCCTGCGCGCGTAGAAGCTAATTCCTGCACTTCCCATTGAAACTTCAAACCGACAAAAGCAAAAATCAAGCCATCAAGATGATAAATGGCAAAGAAACTAATGAACGCAGGAGGCGCGATGGCTGTCTTCCAATCGGAAGCGAGAGCATAAGAGAAGAGCGAATAGTGTGAGTTTTTCTGAGCGACTTAATCGAGGAAGACGATTTCCGAGCTGCATCTCGTAGCTTATTACCAGCATCTGACACAGAGGACGAGGCGTGTCATTCCAACTCCTGATAATACTCGTGATTGCTTAATTAGCTGCCATTCGAGCGAACTGCCTACACGACCGAGACGTATTATGTATATTATTACACGGACACCATCAAAGACCCTCCTCCCATAGGAACTACGGATGGGTAATCGTCCTAACCTCCTCTACTTGGCTCTCCGCTACTCGTTGCAAGTCCAAGGTTGCCTCTGATGCAACCAGAGCATCCGTCCTTCTCTGATTTCGAGTGGGGATCTCGAGGAATGTGTATTCACTGGTGGAGTAGGGTTGGAGGGGAAGCAGGGATTAATATTCCAGTACTGTTGAGTTCTAGAAAGAAGACACGAATTCCGCGAGAGTTACGCGGATTCCGATCTCGGTTTCGAACTCACATTGGTTTTGTATGTTGCGTATTAGATATTATGTACTGGTGGCTTCCGGAATGATGCCACCTGTGGCGTAAGTTTCAAGTGGACTTTTGATCTCGGGTTGGCTTAGTATACTATATATTATAGAATTTATTTCACTTATTTCCTATTATTTGTATAGCTTTATTATAAGTTTAATATTCTCTCAGCAAGTCACGTATTCAGGTGTGCTGCTTCTCGTCACTTATCCTGTATATTGTGTATTACATAGGTTATATATTACATACTAAATATTATATAGAGACTCTCCCATAGGTTACTTGGCGAGATGGAATTTCAGTTTATGGAAATCCGGGAATAACTAATAGGTTGTTTGGGATAGTTTAGTAGCACGCGTAATTGGACAGGGATATGCAGGGTGGATTAAGAAATTATAATTGATTCGTGAACTTTGAGGTCTAATGGTGGCAACTTGGATTTCCGGTTTGAGAAGGGTATATTACATATCCTAAGGGATCCATAATATTCTGTGACTGCAGTGGAATTCATTGAGATCTAGGATAAAATGAACGTATTTACATTATGTACCTGCTAAGATGAAATTGCAATAAACTATCTAGAAGATAAGGAGATATTTATTCCAATGTTGATCCCTTATTAATAATAATTTAATCATCCGCAGACTTCAGTTTAGATTACATAAATCTATATAAATCATATGTCTTCGTTTTATAAATTAAATTCCAATAACCTACTGGTACCGATAGAAGTATATAAATAAGTAACTACAATGATGTAATTAAAAGAAAATCATGATAGAATGGACGCAACTTGGAATTAGACAGTAATTATGTTTACAAAAATATAATATAATTTAATACCTGCCGGATACCAAACGTGGAAAGAATAGAAATGAAATAATTTAATGTATAAAAATGTATAATGAACTTGCTTTATAATGTGGATGTAATATTCGTTTAATCGATACAAAATTTCCAAACTCTAATTTGTTTCTGCCTCGCTCGAGACATAAGAAATTTCGTTAAATTATTCGCGTCATAAATTATGGCGAGGATGTACAAATTGTACCTTCGTTACCACTCGTCCCTAAGATCTACCCGAAGTTACACGAAATTAGAAAGCCGATACAAGTTTTAATTGGATAAGTTGCTTCCTTTGAGAATGCGACGGAACTTTCGCGTTTGAGATTATTTCGAGAAGACAGCCAGAGAAAACATTAACGAGGCTCATCGTACGAATAAAGTACGACAATTAGCATTGAAATAACCCAACTATAAAAACTTAAACGTTACTTTACATTATAATAACGAATTTATTCAATTTACCATGCTCTTTTGACTACTAAAATATCGAGTTGAACATTCAAGTTCGAAAATGTGTAACTAAACCTTTGCAGATAAACTGATGATCAAAACTATGAGATATTATTTAATATAATAAAATTGTTGTTATCAAAATCAAAGTACTGGTTTTATAAATATTCTGCACTTTATTGTGCATATGATTCAATATTTAAGTCTTTCCAAGTGATGCAAGTAATTAATAAAATAATAAAACAACACCAAAGGTGATTTAATTAGTGACCATTCTAATGCAAGCATTTGTTTGAAATTTTATGGAAAGTTACTTCGATGTGAATAAAAAGTGAAATATTAATACCGATAATTGCTATCAGTATTACTTTTACATCACTGATGTCACGTCATGTCGATGTAAAATGGTGTAAGCACCGAATGTCCATCAAACTCATCGATCATTTCCTTCGAAGGACATTACAAACGTGTTACATGTGTTACGCTGTAGCCTTAATCGATGTGAACCTCGTTACGGAATGATATTTCCGCGTAATGGCCGCTATCCGATTGAAAAATGTACGATAATGTAGTCTACACGAACCACTCCATAACGGTTTTCTTTGTTCGCCACGTAAAAGAAAATTTATTTTGGAATAATTAATATTCGCCAGAAATATCATTATTAGTGAATATTGGAGGAAATTTAATTTTTGATAATATTCCATTATAAATATTCGTATGCTTTTACCTTTTCAAATTAATTCTCAGTACATGAAATAATAATACTGTTCTTTTCTCCGTAATATAAAATGTAGATGTTGCCAAATTAAAGAAAATCTCATGTTCCGGATATTTATATAAAAGTGCCGTCATTTGTTCATGTTATCAAAGTTTTTTAAGGTGGCCGACCTTAATATCTAATATCCAATGACGTGTTCCTGAGGAGCATATTAAATACTCGCGTGCGAGTGGCACTCCTGAAAGGCGACCTTCTCTTAGGGAGGAGCACGCAACGTTTTGTTGCATTGGAACTCCTTGCAGCTGTTAACCTCGATAAAGGGGAAGGAACGATGACGATGGACAATGCCGATGCCGTCGACGCGACGACGACGATACAAATCGTTCACGTCGATGTGGAACACGCCACGCTTAATTTCAGCTTCGAGTTTCCTCAAGGTGTGTCGATTATTACGCACGCGGAACCCGACTTGTTTCCATCGGTTCACCGACATTCTTTATTATTCCGCGAGCTGGTTTCGACAGACGGCGATTATGTAAACGCGTTACCACCTTCATGCCAGCGAATTCTTTTTCATTTGCATACGATAAATGCATCCTTCTCAACTCCGTCTATAGTTCCGTCTATATTTAGAGAATTGTTTGATTTTGATGAGATGGAATCGCGATGTCGTGGCTCGCCATTTGCTTTCGTTTTGGAAACGCGCACTCGAACGACATTGTATAGATTTATGAGCAATCGATATTTAAGTAAATATTAAAAATCTTATTTGCCGAGTAACGATCAGTAATATAAATTCTATGTTTAAATAACTACTAATCGATATTATATAAAAATTAAATTATGCGACAGCTTGTATAACAAACAAATTAAACGTTAATTTATCTAATAAGAGAATGAATATTGAAAAATAATGTTTATTTTTTATAACGTAATAACGGTCCCAATTAATTGATATTCTTTCTATAATACATATTTATATGCGATAGAATAATTTTGGGTATATTTAATAGTTTCTCTATAATTATATATTTATATTAACTTCCCATATCTTAATTATTAATTAAATCCGTGAAACGCCCAAATTTCAATAACGAATTGTATTCAAACAAAACCAGCACGAAACGCACTCACATAAAAACAATGCACAAAGAAATCACGCGCACACGATCAAATATTGAATCCATCCAAACAAACTCAGCGATTCTTCGACCCATCAAATCTAACACTTATCAATTGGAAGACTTCCAACGAGTTTCCACGCGGATTTTCAATTTCCTTATCCATTTATTCCCGTAAACTCTGTCCCTTTATTTTCACGATACGAAGTGGAAGACCGCGGAGGTCGAAGGCCAAGATAATTTAAAAAATAAACCCGTTATCGTAGCACCGCGGACGTATTATCGTCACGAGGATAACACGTATAGGTAAACCGACGTGCCCCTCCCCTTCGCCCCTCTCTTCGCTGTAGAAGTATTCCGCGTTATTAATACGTTCTAAAATTACTGGAATTATTCATCGGCTTTCATTAATGAGGGTCAGGATTATCAAGTAAATCCGGGGACCTTGAACTCCCCGTTTCAACTATGCGGCGGTTTAACTTGCAACTAAAAATAATGATTCGTAATTACAGGACCATGTATGATTTCAACAAATTAAGTCAGGTATTAATTATTGTTAATAACCGACTATCTCGTGTTCCTGGTATCAACAGTGTGGAGGTTGTTTAATTTTCAATTAACAATCAATTGTAAGAATGATTATTAAAGCTTGCAATTCATTTTGTAAATGGTCATAAAATCACTAACTACAATTTCGCCTTTTTCTTCTTCAAATATAATAATTTAACAAACACAATTTCACTAGGCAGTACAAACGGGATATATAAATAACTTGCTACATTCAAATATTTTCTTTCGTGAATATTGAAAATTGAATCATAAAGAAAATACCTGGGATACCTTGGATTTAGTGATAAAATAAATCCGAGGGATATATTTATAATTACGAAGTGTACATAATTTGCAGGATTAATGAATTTCAGCTGTATAACAATGTGTTAGAAACTAAGAAGAATTGAATGAACCAGATATATTTGTATGGATAAATTAGTGAACGAGTCCTAGAGTGGACCCCTATTCACGCGATTGTTTCTGTACTAATTTGATGCTTTTTCCTTATCAATCAAAGAGAATAAATTCTAGTGAAAAGTGACTCACCTGTAGACACCGTAATGCTTGCCACTGGCGCGGTCCCCGCAGATGGAACAGAGGTGTTTGCTACCAGATAGTGGGTGGTTTGGTGGATATGGCGCGACCGCTTTGTTCTGTCCGCTCGGCGACGTACTCAGGAGGTTGCTGTGACAACCAGCGTTGAAGGATCTTACATGTAAAGAAGAGAATAACACAAAATCGACCTACAACACTACTGCCCTAGGTTGCGCAAATTATTATTACTTTGCCACTCATTAACCCACTATAACCGCCATGTAACTTCGAAGTCAAACACTCGTCTAACCGTATCTTTCACAAATTAACCCTTTGCAGTTCATAATTATTTTCGTAATGTACTCTAGCAGGTCCGTACTGAAACCGAAGAAATTGTGGAAAAATAAAAATGTTTGTTTTTTTAATAAAATTAAAAAATAAACTTAATGAAAAGGTTATTAAAGGAAAAGGTTAATATTAATTTTTCGTTTCCTTTCGTTGGAACTAATTGTTGTAATAATTTTGAAAGAACTGTGCGTTTAACAATTTCATGTTATACGAGCTTCTTTTAGACACGAAAAAATTGGGTTATAGAGAGTTAAATTTTCAGTCAGAACTACTGTTGTGCTCTGCGAAGCCTTCTGTATTAATATAACAGTATTCTAAAGTAATCTAGATTAATGTGATAATTTCCTAGATCAAACGTCCAGGTTAATATAATAATCCTCCAGTAGAGCAGATAATCTGTTTTAGTAGATAAAACAAGAATAGTTTGAACTTTTGGTTGAAATTAAACTATATAATAATAGTTTGCACATTATTCCTAGGGCTCAACTACGACTTAATTGTAAAACAAGTTAGCGACAACCAACTATAAGTAGGTGATTATCAAGAAATATTGTCAAATTAACACGTTGGGCGCCGCGCCAAAATCCGCGTTGTACGATACCGCACAAAACGCGTCTGTAACTTCTAAAAATAAAACTTCATCAATCAACTTCAAACTAAAGCGTTGAACCGCTCTGTGATATATTGGTCACATTACTTCGTTATCGTAACGTTAAAAATATTGGAAATTTTACGAATATTGGCAATATATTTGGTTTGAGTTTTAGTAATATTGAAATCGGCAGTTACCGGTGACTGCCACGGCGTTCAACGTGTTAACGCTAAAACTACCAAAGCAGTCAAAATGACGGGTCCTCGGAATTTAATAAAAATAAATCGATTAATTTATTTCTTCCATCCACCCTTTTTTAAAGGACATATACATAAGTGTACAAATATGGAATATATCGCCGGTAGTTTTAGTATTAAATTATGTTAAATTATTTTGTTGAGAATTAAGGATCTTTTTGCATATAGTTACCCGGGACTATTGGGACCAGAAGGACTAAAGTTTCCTGGATTGATAAGACTCGCTGTATCGGGTTTCATGTCGAGGGGGCTTTGTGGACCCACCGAAGACATCGACATGTTGCTGTTGTCCAGACTTAGCCCTGAAACAAAAAGTTGATTATGTTAGTAATGATAATTCAATTTGTAATCAATTATAACAATATTACATTATCTCAGTCAGATATATAAATAGCATTAATTCTTGGTGGCACTTGCTTTGAAATAAATATATTTTCCATGTCTTAAACCCGCTTTTCTTAATTCCCATTATTTTTCAAAATAGATAGTGACTTTTGAGACGCTCTGTATTATATCGTATATTATATGCTGTATAATATATTTAGGAATATTAATATGTTAATCTACGAAAATATCTCGCGAAAAGAAAGCACGAAAGGAAATAATACGTGGAGATGAATACACCAAGAAATAAATAAAACGAGGCATAATAATATTGTATATAAATAATGGATAATAAACGAGAAGAATCATTATTGATAGTAAAACATATTATACATCATCTGCATAGATCTACATACCTATGAAACTAACGTAATTAAGGTCGAATAATTTTGCAATGAAAAAAATGACACTCGATGATCCTAACTGTTTTATATTTATGCATCGGTTTCAGAGATCAACGCTGCTGTTAATTGGTTGTTAAAAGCAAGCTCTAATAATTTACAGTTACGGAAAGCATGCGCCGCGAAACGTCAGTCTGTGAACGGAAGCCACGTGCTTCCATCAGAATTCCCTGATGCAACGGAAAATTCTACGTCAGCGATTGGTACATGCGGGAATAAACGAGGATGAGGAACTTCGGAAAAACTGCACGTTGGAAATTCTAGATTAATGTAACAATATAATGATCTTCCAGATTAATAAAATGCTTGGAATGAATAAAAGAATGAATGGAAATTGATTGGTTGTAATGATTTATGCTGGGTCCAACTGTATCCGAGTAAAAGTAGTGATACTTCAATTTGCAAAATACATATATCAGTTTTAAAATTAATAATAAAATTACTTTGCAATCTTAAATAGCAATGCTGCTCTTAAGATTAATTAACAATCTTCTGGATTAAACTAATAACTTAGAGTAGTCTTCTAAATGAATATGATGTGACTTTAAATTAATTTAGTAATATTAAACATCATATAATCTGATTTAATATTTTCAGTATTACAATATAAACGGATATTAATCATTATCATTGTAAATATCGAAGAAAGTAATTCTTGGTGCTTATAGTATGAATTATTATTTATAATACTTATGATACTCCAACACCTAATACTTCTGCTGTGGATAGTAATAATTACTCTCGATTGGTAAAGAAAAAATGCGAGATGTTGGGAATCCTTCGACTGAAAAGAAACCTGAACGTCTCAAGAAGATCAACAATAAACAGTAAGATGATGGCCGCAGGTGCAAAGTAACGACAGGTTGTCATGGAAAATCGACGAGACATTACGTTTTGTTCAAAGTGAGTAGAAGGAATGGAGGTATCATTATTCCAGTATCTCCTCTCGCCATTCCAGCCGATTGGCTCCTCCTTGTTTATTCTGAATACGAGTCTTTTCAGGCCACCAATTATCCGGAATGATTCAAAGAAGTTACATGCAAATAATATTTTTTTCAGGGATTACTTCCATTTTTTTTCGAATTCAAGGAGTGACTGCGTTGGTACTTGCCATCAGCTCGACCAGGTGTTTTCTTGGAAAGCAACAAAGCCATTAACGTAATAAGCATTTTCTTTTGCATTTGAAATGCATCGTTGCGAGAGGAAACTGTGCAAAAATTGCTAGCATTCTTATAATAGCATTGCTATTTTTAAGATCATTTATCAATATATAGGTAACTCTCGTATAACACGGGATTTAGGTTTCAGAGAAAGGTCGAGTTATTCGAGACTCGGTTTATATAAACGCGTTATATCGAAATCAAATTGTAAAAGTGTCGCGTTATACTTATATGTTATGCCTATAAAATGGCGGCTCCGCTCTAAAAGAATGGCTTATAAAATGGCAATCTAATCGTGTCGGAAATAAACCACTTTAAATCATATGATTAACGAATCCATGGAGTACCGGGGTTCAGGCAATTAGGGTAATGCAACACTATCTCTGCCGGTGCTGTCATGTCCTTTTTAACGGTCTATTTCGAGAGGACGGTTCAGGAGGAATCGTTCAACGTGAAGTTGTCCGCACGCACCTCGTCGTGTGGCGGCAGGGTTGTGGGACGTAGGGGAAGAAGAAACGAGCAGAAGATAAATGACATTTTAATCGACTTCGAGGGGACATCGTCGAAGAGGGACGCACGATCGAGGAGGACAAAGGGGACACGAGGAGAAGAAGAAGAATAGAAGACAAAGAGGAGACAAGGAACAAATGAAGAAGACGCGAGGAGGAAATGAAGACAACACGAGGAGGAGACGTAGAGGAGACGAGGAGATTCCCGGTGGTATATCGGAGATGGTAGAAAGAAGAGACGAGAAACGTTCGAACGATCCGAGGACGCGTCAAGTGCATCGGTAATTGCACACTGGACGTCATGACTCTCTTACTCTTTCTCTCCTGGTTTCACATCCTTCTTTGTCTCGTGCACTCCATACCTCTCTCTTTCTCTTTGGTGCATGGCCTGATCAAACCGTGAGACGTATCACTGCCCGGCAAAATGCGCAGCAGACAGACACATTAGGATTTATAGCGCACGTCAACTCACTCCCCTTTACGGTATCGACGATTCTCCCGATTATTTTTAGGTTGATCATTGATTCGTGATACCACAGTGGATCGATATTCGATCCGAGTATCGAGAACCGTGCAGAGATCAGGATTCCGAGAAACTTTAATTTCTCGAGTGTCAAATGATTTATCATATGTTTAACATTCAACTTTGCGTAGGAAGACAATGTGTCCACTAAAAACATACACAAAGCGAGAATCGTTAAAACTATAGAAGACTTGATTTATAAGCGATAAGTCCCGGATATAATTTTATATAAATCTTCCCGTCTTGAAAAGATACAACGTGGGTTGGTATTTCGTTATTTGTTTAATATCGAAACATAGTAAATTTAGAACAAATTTATCATTTTCTGATCCTATTACCAGAATATGTAACTCCGCTAATACTTCATATGACTTCGTAGACTCTTTCCCTGACACTTTGAAGTCTCATACACTCCGTTCAAGGAGCCATTCTTTCTTAAATATGTTTCGTATACATTAAATATACTAAACACTAAATATCAGGTAATATTGAGTTGGCCAGAAAGTTCGCGCGGGTCGCATCAGTTTTTTGATCACGAATTTGCCCAAAGAAAATGTTATAAGTCATATATGTTATATTCCCTTATAAATATGTTACAAGGGAAGATATTGGCTAAAGAAAATTAAACAAAAATCATTTTCTATTTATACGTTAAAAACTACACAAACTTCCAAGCCAACCCAATATAAACTCTAATCATTTCCGAAATGTCTCAGCGTTGCGAAATCAAATCGATGCGCGTCTTTCCATGGAAAATAATGAAATTGAGGTCGAAGCACTGCTGGCTGACGACTTCTATTTCGAGTGTTAGGTCGCCGATTGCGTGCCTCTCATCACTACGGTTTATTAAGCGTTGCACCGTCGCGTTAATTACGCAACGAGCGCGCAAAGCAGACCGAAGGTCGTCGACAGCCGGCGAGACTTTGCGGCGAGTTACGAATGAAAACATCGCTACCCTGCATGTGCACCGTAACGAATGCGACGAGCATCTTGGATAAACATTTTCTTCTTTTCAATGTCGGCAGAAAACTTTTGTTTTTTCATTCCGCATCACTGTCTGTTATGCTGCCTACCACGATATAATCTAAATGTTTAAACAAATGTCGTGCACCTTTAGTATTGTCGAGTGTCGATGTACCGTGTACTCCGCCTATGTATCTTGATGGATAAATACATAATGCTATCATTGTAATTGTGAGAAAAACCGTGATGCCGATATCTCGGCTTTTGGGTGTCGCGTTTAACTAGTTTCACTTTATATGATCTTCTTTTAGACACGAAGCAATTGGGTTGTAAAGAGTTAAAGTAGATTCGATGCACTGCAGATAGCAAATACTGAGAAGACCAGTGACCGAGTCGTAAACGCGGCTTTAACCGTATCAGGAGAGGGCGGCGAGTACGGTGAGACGAGGACACGAGAGTGGCTGCAAGGCCAACACTGGTGACGGTGTATTATCGTATACCGGCAGTGTCGGGCACCTTGACCACGCGCAAACACGTCGGTGCAACGCTCGAAAATGTGTGCAGACAGCAAGAGACACGTGCATTCTATATATGCACTTCTATACAGAATATATAACAGCGGTTCCCAATCAGTGGATCATGAAGAAGGTGTTACTACAAGAGCATCGTGCTCTTTTATTTTTGCAACGGTCTCCATGGAATTTCGAGGTACAATGGCACATCGTACTTCAAACACATCTAACTTCGTACCTTCCAGAGTTCAAACACTTGACAAATCAAGATATTTGATTTGAAATTCGAATTATTATAGTCCAGAAGCAATATTTTCGACATTGTGATTTTTATATTAAAACATTATTCTTCGCTTCTATTTCTATATTGTAAGGAAGTTTCTATGTTGTAATTAAAATAATAAAATGAACATCAAGTTATTTTGTTTCATTTTTTCAAAGTCATTAACATTAAACAACCTGAAATCGAACATTTTTATTCGGACTTCAAACGATTCATAGTTCGAACGGGTTTCCGGGACGAATTAAATACGAACTACGAGGTACTCGATTTAATTATTCGAAGTAATGGGAGTTTTATTTCAATTTTATTTTTGAACAGCGTATGGTGAGTAATTAAGTGTTGCAATAAGATATCGAAAAGTACCGTAAAAATAAGAACCGCGCGAAATAAGTAGAAAGATGAATAACGCTTCTGTTTGCATTAAGCTAAATATACCTCCGTTTGCCAAGTATAATAATTAAAATATCTTTCTTGAATTCTATTAATAATAATAAATATTTGACACTATGCATAGTTCTAATATAACTCTAATATAATATAGTTTTAAAATAACACAACTCTAATATGTTATATAACATACGATCACGAAACCTAGGCCATCTTAATTACTCCAATAAGTTCGCGAATCACATCAAACACAAAAAGCGTTGGTAAAATAGCCTCAACAAGAAAAGTTCATACGGACACGTATCAGCAGCAGAGATCACGAAATAACTCAGTGAATGATTCCACGTGAAAATAAAACGAGTGGAATTTGGGAACCGCAAACGTATTCAAGAGTGGCGTATATGTTTATACACGAAGGAGTGTGGCGAAGAGAATAAAAGTCACGGTGCGAGGAAGAAAGAGAGCAAGGGAGAAAGAGTAATGCAGGAAAGGAAAGAGCGAAAGAGAGGAGGAGAGACCGACCTACACCAACAATGGAGTCAAGTCAAGTGCGTTGCGTTGAATTTTGAATATTTAAAACACATTCCCCTTTAAATGCGAACTGACCATACCGGAATGAATCGCATATTCATCCGGTCTCGGAGACACGACACACGAACCTGATTCTCAAGGGCAGAAACCGAAGAGAAATTGGGAATGGTCATGTATCGTATACCGTATCGATCGCACCTCACCTTGCACGGAAACCGTACACGTTTTCTTTCTAGTCAAAGAGAATTCTTACGACATTAATAAATTCCAACGAATTCTGATGGAAGTACGATTGAATATCTACTTCCTATTAGCACTTCGCAAATATATAACGATCCAATATGGCCACCGAGCATACTATAATATTATATATAATATACTACTATATATTGTGTACATTTTTCCTTCTTTAATATTATTGTAAATCAGTGCTAATCACTGTGTATCTCATTGTATTTACATTCTGATTGGTTTCCAATTTTCAATTACCAAAAGTATGAAATTTGTTGATACTACAAGTGTCCAGTATACACGATTCGAAACATTGAAATAAATAAGAGTTTACATCGGGTAATGTACGCTGCAATTATTTCAGAAATGTCTTTGCATTACGAATTCAATTCGATGGTAATGTATTCCCACAAAGAGCGGGTATTTACCGTAATAAATGGAGAACTGTGAGATTGTCGCTTACAATCGACTCGAAACAGTCTAAATGGTTAAGGTAAATGGTTGGAAACCAGTCGGGCGCACGAAAGATGTTTGATTAAAGGTCAAACGTCCAATGGCGAATATTGAATCGGCCGAGGTAGACGTGCGTATATCGAGTTTCATAATTGAAAACAAACCCACGTTTAAGTCCAACGACATTAAAGCTCTTAGAAACGAGTACTAAATATACGTTGGATTACGTTGGAATTCAGACAAACACGATTCACACGATTTCCCGAATTTTTCCTTTTCAGTTATGAAACTGTTTTTCACGAATCTAATTGATGCTAATTATTACCCTATTTTATCACAAATACTTCGTAGAATTTTCTTTATTAAAAACTAATCTTTTAACAAGCAAGTGACATGTCTTCTTCGAGATCATCGCAATGAATTTCATAAGGAAATATATTATTTAGCCATATATTTTATGGAAATATTTACAATTTGTTTCATGCATAACATAAAACAATTGAGCAATATGGGTTCGAATATTAAACTGTTATATATGCAGTTTACTTGTAAAGAGAATATATGTCAGAGTAATAACAAAAACAGACAAATCAGGCATTAAAACTTAAACAAATTGGTCACCCAATCAACATACGCTTTACGATGCTCGCATTTTGCGAGGATAAAATCTTCCTCTACCTGAAATATCTTTATTACACGATACACAATAAGCCGCCTCCTCGCGTCCTTCTTTTTAGGGGTCTGGGAAGTATTAGAGGAACGTCTGCGATGAAAGGGGATCCGGTTTTTAGGAAACTTTTCCCGGACGAAACTCGAGACAAGAAAGAATAGACAAAGAAAGACGGCAGAAAGACGGCAGAAAGAGGCTAACAGGAGAAAAGTGAGGTAATATGCCAGACAGAAGGAAGGTCTGCTACTGATAATGCGATATTCTGGTAAAACGAGAAGAAAATGTTTTATGTTATTAACACTATAATGGCCGAGTGGATTCATAAGTAAAGTTCATCAATGACCGGTGCTTTTTATCAAAAATTGCCAGTCCATGATTTTGGCATATGTCTATACTCAAAGTTTACTATAACTTGTATATCAAAGATTGATTTTATAGAAACGTTTGCTGAAGTTGAAGTCTAAGTCTGTGCGATCTTGATTGACTACTCGTGCTTTTAACTTCTCAATTGATATTGAACAGCATTGTAATCCTTAAAACTTGATCAATTAATAAATTTAGAGTCAGTGATTTCTTAATACTTTCCATGAAATAGTATTCGAATTTAAGAGTGTCGAAATTCTGGGGTACCAATACTGTTCAGAATCAATTTATACATCAAATCGAGCCATTCGGATATAAAAATAAATCGTTCCCGTATAGTTTGCGTTCGAAAATCATTTAGAAATATTAGAAACCTGTTAATCTGTTTGAAGTTAATCTGACAAAATTAAAAAGAAGTTTGTATTCTGAGTATTACTTATTTCACGAAATATTAATCGTAAAAGTATAAATTTGATTTCTTTGAAATGAAATCGGAGTAGCTCTGTCGCTATAAACATATTTTAATATACTTTGGCGGAATATTCCGTTATTTGATGCAAATGGGTTAACTTCCCTGAATTCTTAATAAGTGGTGTGTCGATTTGAAAATCTATCGCTGGAGCTAACGTCAAACACCAAAATATATCTGCCCTGGCGAGTTGTCAATCACCTCCGCTGAAATAGCCTTTTCTAAAGATAGCACAAACCGAACTACAATTGTAACAACCTCAATCTTGACACTGCGCCGTGTCGTATTAAAAAAATAAGCCGCGAATCGAGTTAGAAGTTTTATGAATCCAAATCCGTTAACAATTTTAAGACTGCCTAAAACGTGGGATACCAATCCTATGTCAAAATGAATCGGGAACTAAAAATGGAAATTAATAGTCTATCAGAATCGCAATTAGCAGTCTCTACAAAAAGATCCCGTTATAGATTTACGCAATCGTTTCTACAAAGATTCAAGGAAAAGAGAGAATCAAATGAGAGATCTGCCCGGAATTCAGTTTAAGACGATAAACTCTCTCCATTATGAGTCAATGAAATCCACTTCATTTCGCATGGAATATTTACTTTGTCCCGTATGAATATTTACCTCGTATAAGTGGATTGTTACAAAGCGAGCGAACAGTATGGAAAAGAAAGGAAACGAACTCTTTATTTGAGTGGTCTCCTCTCCGCCGTGGTAAACGTAATGCGACATTTTATTGGCCGAAAGTGCGTTCGCGATGTTGGAATAATTCAAGCAGTCTGAAAGGGCTCTGAATATTGGAGAATTTCGAGGAAAGATCGGTGGCATCTGCCTGGTTTTACTTACGATAGGCCAATATAAACGTGATATATCGATGCCTGAGTACAATCTCGATATTTCTATCTCGATAAACTATCCTTGTGATCGTATGAAACTATTATATTAATATTAATATTATATTTCTTTGATGTGATTCATTTTAAAAAACTATTTTCCTAATTATTGGTCATATTGGTAATTAAATATTAGTTAAATACATTGTCTAATAAAAAGGTTTTGATACGTCAAAATTATACTGCAAGAATTACAAGCATTAATTATAAGTTGAATTCACGCAATCTGTGTATCAATGACTTGTTATATTGTTTTGTCACCTTCCAGTAATTCTCACTGTTTCGTTCTTTAATTCGTGTCAACGAAATGCACGATGGTTTCTTTGAACTATAACTTTCTTTGTTACACAATTATTATATTTTGTATATTTGCACCGTGTAGATCTTACAAAGTCAAAGAGTGTGTCGCAGAAATGGCGTATTATGAGGTAGCAATTATGAACGTCGAGGCGACTGGCGGTATTGCGAAACTATTCTGTGTTCGTAGGAAGAAGAAGATGAATATTTATACACCGCGAAGCGCCGAGAACCTTGAAAACGGCAATAAACCGTTTCACTGCACCGTTTCATTGCATTCCGTGTCGACGGTATGTTAAGAGGAGAAAACCCGACACAGCCAAATTAAGATACGATATATTAATGTGTTAATAAGCCACCAGAGTTTCCAGGAAACTTCTACTTTCGTTCACGAACTGAAGCAAAATATGTAATGGCTGGAATTTAATGAAATAGGTGGGAATATAATGAGCGATAATAATTGGTATATTTAAAAATGTGAAGAATTGAAGACTGCAAGATTGGAAAAGAGCAAGATCTTAATATCTTGAAATTACAAAGTCCGAAGAACTGAAAGTTTGAAGAGACGAAGACCCCAAGATTCGAAGATTCCAATATTCGAAGATTCGAAGATCCCAAGATTCGCAAATCCCAAGATTCGCAAATCCCAAGATTCGCAAATCCCAAGTTTCGAAGATCCCAAGTTTCGAAGATCCCAAGATTCGAAGATCCCAAGATTCGAAGATCCCAAGTTTCGAAGATCCCAAGATTCGAAAATCCCAAGATTCGAAGATCCCAAAAATTCAAAAACCCTAGGATCTAAAGGTCCCAAAATTCAAAGAACTGAAAGTTCGAAGAGTCAAAGACTTAAAGATCCCAAGATCTGAAAACTGGAAGATCGAAGGTCCAAAGACCAACAAAATTGCAGTCGCAAAAGACGGATACTCAGAAATCCAAAGATTGCAACATTCCTATTTATCCATTGACATCATTTTTCTAATTATATCCAATAAAGTAATCCAACATTTCAATTAGCAGTACCACAATGAAGTCACGAAAGAAAGATTAAGCCGTTTCACGGTGAAACCGTAGATGTTATCGTAGGAAAACAAACGAGCATGCAACGCATTTGTAAATGAGTTAATCCCACTAATTACTCTTTACGCGTATACCTAGTAGCCCTTTATAATGAATTAAAAGAGAATCGAGCATTTTAGTAGTCAACGAGTCGCATCCATTAGTTGCGGAGCTACCTACTTCCTCGACTTTTTTTGCCTGGCACACAAGTCCGTCTATTTTCTTTGTTAATTCATTTAAAAGCATTATCCACCTTCGGAATGGCAGCTGGTTACGCAATGTTAGAAGTGACAGTGCTTCGTGGAATTATTATCTACGATTATTATTTACTATTATTAAACGTTCATTCGAGTTACCGTCGATAAAAATCATAAGAAATATCACGGTGAATCGAAGTGCATCACCTTCGAAGGAGCTTTCTTGAAATTGCTGTCACGATTAAGATTACGTAAAGTCTTACGAGTTTATGATATGGTCATTCAATTTCTTCTGATTTCTGACGCGATACCAAGCAAAATGTGACTTCACCGACTCAACGATTATTTTATGCGGAACGTTTTAAGTTGTGTACCACACACGGACTTTGTAAACGGCATTTCTTGCTCCGGGCAGTCTTTACGTGTAGCACGTATTCAGTTAAGTGTCACCCTTTAACACGTGGAGTGGCGAGCAGAAATCCGTGTTATACGATAGTTCGCGATACGCGTGTGTAAGGTGTACGTAACGTCTAACAATAATACTGCTTAAGCCCTCTACGATTCATTGGTTACTTTACATCGCCGACGTAAGTTTAAAAATATTGAAAATTCTACGAATATTAGTGATACATTTGTATTTGATATTTTTATAATTAACGCTATTCTGTCATATTTAATAAGTTTAGCGATATGTGCTGTTATAATTGATGGCATTTTCATCGACCGATAAGTTATATATAGTAATATAATATTGTAATTAAAAATCAATGTCTAATAAAATGTGTATATGTTATAATAATAATGTATGACTGCAATACTGTGGTGTTATTAATAAGAACTAATGAGCATTTAAATCTAAATAAATAAATGAGAAAAATTATTCGGTTACCGCGGCTATATAAAACTGGAACGACTGGTCGAAACTGAAGACATTCTTGGTAATAAAATAGGTATTTTTAACTTGATATTAAAACTGTAATGTCTGAAACAGATTCAAGCGGGGAAAATAATTCTGGGTGAACCGGCGAGAGTTTCATAGAAGTGCACGAAAATGTAAGGAAAATTTCGGTTGGCGCAATACACGGTGCGAAAAAGGAGCATAACTGGAAGACTGGTTGATATACGTAAAGTATACCGCGTGGAGCGTGGTATTTGCTTAATTCACCGCTTATACTCCGGTTTACACGAATCTAAACTTAGCGCCGACTGACGAACTCCGTGTTACGGCTCCGAGGGCTTTTGCATTTTCTATTACTCATTTTGAGGCTGCTGCACGAGCTCAATGTCATCACAGAGATGCATCAAAGCCGAAACCCCTAAATAGACTCAAGGTGTACTTTATTTTCGAAATTCTAGCTATACAAATTCGTACGTTGTTTAAGGAAGTAGCAGTGATGATGCTTGTATTCTGAAACTTGGAGACTCAGAAATCTCAAGATTCCAAGGTTCGAAGATTCGAAAATCCGAAGAACTCAAGATTTGAAGATTTGAAGATTCGAAAATCCCAAGAGCCGAAGATCCTAAGATCTCAATTCGAAAATCCCAAAATCCGAGGACCCCAAGATTCAAAGAATCGAAAATCCCAAGACCCGGAGGTCTGAAGATCCGAAGATCCAACGACCATAAGATCCGAAGACCCTAAGATCCCAAAATTCGAAGATCTCAAAATCTAAAAACCCCAAGATGCAAAGATTCGTAAACACGGAAACCCACAGAATCGAAAACCGGAAAATTCGCAAACCTGAGAATCCGAAGAGCCAAAGACTGAAAGAACTAAAAACCCAAAGAATCGAAGACTCAGAAATCGAGAGATTGCAAAATCTCTTTGTGTTTATCAATACCAGTAGTTGAAACCTTCAGCTGCAAAGTATTTCTGTAGGTTTACACAGTGCAAGAAACTTTCGTGTTGAGATTGTGATGTAAGCACCTACAATAAGCGTGAATAGTGTACAGAACAGTATATGACATATATTATAAAAAAATTTAAGTGTGATTATCAGTTTTCTAGTTATAAATTACGATTAATAATTGTACTGAATTAAAGGGAAAATATGAGGTCTTTTTAATAGAGCACTGTATGCATTAAATTATGAAACCATTAATACCATCATTTTACATCGTACACATTCACCGTGTAATATCCATTCTCTCGAAATTACATTCCCTACTTGAGAAAGATATTCCACGTCACGATTCACCAAAAAAACCCGCCACATTATAATTACAAGATTGTACAAACTTGGAACCACGAATTAAAAGTATGCATCAACTTTTATGTACACACTTGAATTCATATTTCTCCCACGCATGATTCACTCGCAAAATAACAATGAAAGATTTAACCCACGAATTTGCAACCCACAAATATCCTGTCATATTTATATTTATATATTATTTAGACCTTAATGATTGAAATAGTACAATCTCGCAGTTTTTGTTCGAAATATAATTCTCTGGAGTTTATTAAGAATATAAATATTAAGAGTGCGTAAATCAATAAAATATGTTGTAAGGCGTACAGTGAAAGACATATGTAGATTAGGAAAGAACGGTATTGTTTGACAATATTTAAATACAGGATCTTGAAGCTGAAATAATAGATAACTAAATATTAAGAGGGTTGTAATTAATAACAGTGAATTCTAAGGTTTTACGATGAAAAATATAAACTAGAAAAGGATTCACGGTGTTGGCGAAGAGGAATTTTTCGACACGGCGCCATGGGAGAGTCGGTGGAGCCGTATTGATCGTAAACGAAAGAACAACAACGGATGACCGATAATGATCGGGGGGAGCCCGCGAATTTCACTGTTTCGTGGAATAATTTTTTTTCACGCGATTGTTGTACACACCGAACCCGGGAAGGTTTTACGAGGGTGACGTCACCGTCTGACAATTTGAACGCTCTTCCGAAACTGAAAACCAGTTTCCCGCGCAGTGGAGAGCTCTGCGCGAGAGCGCCTTAGGCGCATCAAGAATGCTGCACCGCGCCACCGGAGAAAAGAACCAACGGGAGACCCATAAATTCGCTAGAAATCCTCCCCCTCCCAACCCCCAAGATTCGATCGTAAATTGTCCAATACGCGCGATAAATACCGCGAGCTTTATGATAGAAGACCGCTGGGATCCATGTTGCGAAAATGCTATCGATATATCTTTATTTATCGATGAAAAACCACGCGCGCCTAAACTTCATTCAAGTTCGCCATTTTGGTTACTCATTCTTGGATACTTTAGGACACTATGTAGTACTTCCAGGTTATTATAAATATTATTATGAAAATATACCGTGGCTTTGTGATTATGCGATGGATGTTACAAGTAGTATTAGGGTATTTATTACTAGTTTGCGATTAAGTAATAAAATAATAAATGATATCTACGAAGAAATATGAGAAGATTTTAAGTGTACATTATCTTCTTATATAAAGCTGTACTTGTGATTAGATAGTAGATAAAACGAATAGTTTGTTGCAACTGAAAAGCAAGTGAAGATGAAAAAATTAGGGTGCAGTATTACTTCAAATATTTGTCATTTCATAAAATATGATTATCATATAATATTGATAATATGTCATTGGTTTCATCACAGTAAATAAATACTTATTACAGTAATGAGCAGTTAATATTTAGTACTACATATATTTACATAGTGATGAACACTCAGACTCTTATTTGTTAGTACACCGTTTATCTACGTATCAATAGGATATAAGAAAAAATTGCGCGAAATAAAAAAAGAAAGGTTTTGGACGTCGTGCACGAGAGTGTTTTTAACAGTATCCTGCACGCAGCTGCGACCGGATGCCGCTCCCACACCACGCTAGGATTATTACGTTGCACATGCAACCCACGCAAATGTACATGTGCACGAATGTACGAAAATAGTGCTTACCGCCCCTGGCAAGTTAGTCCTTGAACCCGCGAAAAAACTCGTTGGATTAATGACTCGGCCGTGGCTGATTTATTTCTCAGATGAAACCCGCCGACTACCTCTCAACTATTCCGCGAGCCGCGAGTCCTCCCTCTTTATTTATCGGTTATCAACGCCACTATTTATAATAGCCGTTAAATTTTCGAACAAGCGTTGAGACTCGATTATTTACGGAAAAATATATCTCCTTTGAAAAGTATCATTACTGAATTTTAATGTTACACCTTGCCTTGAATTCCGACATCATCGAGTGAACCGTAACACTATGTAGAACTACCAAAGTAGTCAAAATGATGAGTCCACGGCATTTAATAAAAATGTTCAAATTTATAACGTTTCATTTTCTGAGATTTTTCGTGGTTCACGTTGCACAATGCACATAAATAAATCGATTAATTCAGTTCTTCCATCCATAAACAAATGTAGCTAAATATATCGCCGGTAGTTAAGTATGTTAAGTACCGAAGGTATATGGGAAGAAGACACACGAAGACTTTAACTAAATCAATCATCTTGTAATATTAATAATATTACAGGAATATATAATATATAACACATTCATTTATATATAAATAATGGCTGGGGGATGCAGGTTAACTAACGGATTTAATTATGCCCGATATGTATATAAAATGATAGTACATAAAATCTCAACCAACCCGCCGCTGTATATTCAAATAATTTTATTAAAACTCTGTTGCCAGTCATTTTGACTGGTTTGGTAGTTCTAGCGTTAAAATGATAAAAAGAAGTAAATGTTGATGGATTTGTAACAAAGTTAAAGGCACGAAGCGAGGAACCGTGGCATTGTAAAAAGTGCACAGAACGGAGGTTGTATTAAAGCACTCGCGATCTCTCGTATCGCATCGTAACGCTTGAATGGCGGGTATAAACTTACAAGATAACATGCACGATTTTTCACTATCTTCCAAGGCCCCCTCGGTGGAATCTTTTTTTCGCGCAGGATGCACATAAAACAGCACACCACAGAGAAACATAAAGCGGCTTCTTTCTAAAATTCTTCACGACCTATTTCTACGAAAGCCACGCAACATGGGTTTTGAAACCTTAGATTAAGGTTCCGATTTAAACATATCCTGTTATTATGACCTGTTATTGTGATTTTTTTACAATAATTAGTACTTCAAACGCTCCTAGTGTACCGCAACATGGTACGTAATTACATCGTAATATAACATATATGATTATATATTATAATATTAGTATTACTATTATAATAACACATCCGACATCACCATAACTTTAATCTTGGGGTTCAAAACCTAAGTGTTTTAATATTATGATACCATAATATAATACATAATTTTATATAATCATAAACTGTATATATCCTCTGTCACTATATTAAATAAAAATAATTCCACCTTTTTAATATATTGTATGTATCGCGAGCATCCCAAACTTGAATTCTCCAAATAATAAACCTCGTATTAAAAACGAAAAAACGGCTGAAGAGAAGCAAGGCAAACTATTTTAGCCTTCATTCCTGTTATAATTAAACACGGTCATCAATAAATGTCGATATTTAATATGTACGTATTTCAATGGGAATATAAATAAGTCTTCCATTTTATGGGTTCGTTCTCTTCAATGGAAAACATAGTCCATACGGTGGTTATTTCGCGTAGGCTTCGATATTCTATAATTATATTAGTATTTCACGAAGGGTCGTATATTATCGATGCCACGTTCTCTACGGGAAATTATAGGCTTGGAGTGCCATTAAACCAATAGTGTCATGGATAATGATATTTATGAAGGAAAGGAGGAATTATTTTTATCTGGTGCACTGATAGCAAATTATAAACTATACGCTGTATTACAAGCACTGGAGTGTACGAATTTTTATAAAAAATTATCGGTATGTATTATAATAAAAAATAATAATTATAGTTCGCGTGTGTCCAAACTGGAATGACACACCAGGATATATATAATATAATATTGCAATATAAATCTAATCAAATAAATATAGAAGTCATCGAACTTTCTCATGAAATTATTAGGTCGTCTCCCATGAAGTATTGTAATATTGCAGTATTATATATTATATTATAATATAAATATTTCGAAAGATCTGGTGGCGTGATTTCAGTATTTTCAATGAAATCGGCCGCGTAAAGTAAAACGAAACGTACGTGTTTCCCTGGAGTTTCGATACGAATGAAAGTCAAAGTATCATGCATCTGGAGCGGTTGGATACAGCGGATAAGTAGCAGACTGCATGTGAATGTGGTTACATACTCATGCAACGACGTTTCTTATGTTAAACCATCCAGGAGCGTCAATTTTCCTTCAGTGGAGGACACGAATCTCGGTCACACCGCATCGAATTATTCATTTCTTCGCCACTTATTATTAACTCTCGTATATCATTGACATAAAACTTTCGATCTGCCGCGATCGATCTCTCCAAAGGTTTATTAATGCGAGCAAACGATAATGGCTGACTTTAGTCGATTTGATCAATTGAATTGTTTCAATAATATACATAAATGTATCCTGAATGTGAAGTTACTATCTGATTTTATAACTGATCAATAAAATAAGATGATTTAATGAGATTGAATGTAATTTAATTAAATCTACCCTCGTAATAGCATGCTTGAATATTGATTAAGTCGAGTCAGATAGGTGATTATGTCACGAGTCGTTACACTGAATAATAACAATTATGACAAAAAATAAATCTCCGCTTTCGTCTACTTTTATGACTTACTGTAGATATCTATCGAAAGTCTATAATCGTATTTTAAATATAATTGTAATTGAATTTATAATTCTCCGATAAGCACTATAATAATTATCGAATAATTAATAGCGCCCACTGTTTGATATAATCATAAGTCCAAGTTATATCAACATAACAAAGCCATAATAAAATGTTCAATTCAACCAAACATATAACACATCTAATAATCGCTCCTCAAGCAAGTCTTAATTATTTATCGTTTATGTTTAGAATCACATAAACAAGTAAAACTGGGGAAAAAACGGCGCAAACATTTCCGTCAAGCTACAACGAAATGAGCAATTTCTAGATGCATAGATTACTTGGAGTATTCCGATCTGTCTGACCACTTACGCTCGAGTTTTATACTACTAACACACCGCTCTCGCAGAACCCACGCCAATAGATTAATCCGTCATACTTTTCCCATGAGATTATCCCAGGATATGCATAATGAATGGACACCGATTAAAAAAAGCCATCCATTTAAGCGACTCATGTACACAAATGATTTACTCTGTGACATGGGATATGGTGGACGGAGCACACTCGTTACGATCGATGAAGCACGCACACACCGTGGCAAGCGTATCGCATCGTACGTCCCTGAAAGTGTAGAAAAGAGAGGAGAGAGAGGAGAGAGAGGGGGAGAGAGAAAGAGAGAGAAGGAAAGAGTGGGATCTATATGCAGCTATACTTTATATAGCATGGCACGCCACGTGCAAGGCAACTTGGTACCTGGGTCACCGGGAGAAGGTCACGGGGTCGAGACTCGAACCCCTCGCGGGGCTCGTGGGCGTGCAGCTGCACGCTTCGTTCCCCGCTGCAGGTGCAGTCAGACGTGTCCTGAAAAGTACTCGTGCTAAGAATACAAAGGACCATTCTACCCCGTAGAACCGTTGTCAAGATACAGCCAAACCTTCCCTCTAATAAGTACTCTACCTCTATCTTATTTAAAAAACCGTCCACACAGTCAACCACCGGCGCTTCGAACGACTCCGAAGTACATTTGAATTGTAAAGCCGATTGTACACGATCGACTGTGTATTTCGATGTCCTTTGATTCTGAACGGTTGCATCGATAATTGGAGGATTTCGTGTGCGATTAAGTGTATGGAAACTGGAACTTGGAGAGAGGCTTAAGTGTCTGCTCTATTAGTGACTTATTCTACTTACTTTCAGGGCACTTGTTTAGTAGTCAGTGTCCTATTTCAATAAGACATTTAAATGCCTTATTAAAGAAACTCTTTAATCACAATCTACAGAATCCCTATATGAAATAAGCCACCTAATTATCTCCTTTAATACCGATAATATGGAAGATATTTGATGCATTATACGATTAGCTTCGAACGGCCAGCATTCTGAAAGAGAATTTTTCCGCTTTCGTTCTTTTACATAATTTTCCGGATCACTCAGATTTTTTACACGGAAACAAATATCGTTGTATAATCAGGCGGCCTGTTTTACGTGGGATAACTTGTACATGCAACACTGCAAGAATTAAAAGTCTTATAAACGAGAGACTTAAGTGTCTGCACTATTAGTTACCTATTCTACTTGATCCTAATATACGCTTGTTTACCACTCGCTGTCCCCTTTTAATAACGGTCGTCGACATTACGAATATTACTAAAACTCGAGTCAAACATATCTCGCTAATATGCATAAAATTTTCAACTTTTTAAAAGTTACAATAACAATATAAAATAACACTTTTACTTTTCGATGTTATACAGTGTTGCAAATGCATATCGCGAGGTATCGTACAGCACGGATTTCAGTCAGACAGTCGTTAATCATAATGCATATGCAGCGCCGTAAGAAATGAATCAATTCATGTGGACTTAATTGCACCGGTTACTTAACTCTGCATACAGAAGCTCATAAACGGCACTACTACCTATCTGCTCTACTTTGCATTATGAATCATCATAGCAAGGCATATTAATTTTAATATACTTAGGAAAGGTAAATTATTGTGCACTCGCATACTTGCATATGCAACTGCACCGAAAAGGAATACGTTAAAGCCAAGCTCTGACCTTGCACATGAATATCACCGACAAGGTCAAGGGTTCGTGATTTCAAGTAAGTGGACTAGCCGATATAATGGCGGTGGTGCATGTGCACGCCTCGTTGTCGCAGGTGCAACCAGTCGTGTAGTTCCTGTACGACGCGAGCCTCCAACGGAGACTGTGCGAGCTGGTATTTTCAATAAAAAGACAACTTATTTACAACGTGATTACCTTCGGATAATCAGTCGAAGAGTATGAAAATAACGGAAGAGTATAAACAACGCTCGTGTGACAAAGTACTACCTGATAGATAAGCATCTATTAATACGTCCATGATGAAAGATTTCAATGATCGGTTTCATAAATCGTATCTTTCATATCTCGCACTTTCGTCGTAATTATGTAACAAGTATATAGACGCGATATAATTAACCAATTATAGCGAATAACGTTTTTGCTTCGTACAATATTCAATTTATTATAACTTTCTGCTTAATTCATTAATCAGTAAATTTCTCATGTAAAAAGGGCCTCGAGTGAGTACGGATTAATAACCACAAATAAATCAGAATTCCATAGACAATTTCCATAGACGCAAACGCGGCATCGAAAATCCCTCGAATTCCGTTCTCCAGGATAATCGGTTCGGGCGGTAAAAATTGCATTCGCGGCAACGAAGCGTCGCGAGTGTCTTTCACTCCAGTTTTGAAGGTCAAGCCGGTGTTAATTTCTGGCATTACGCTTTTTCCCCGGCGGTCACGGATCGGCGTGTAGCAATTTCAGTAACGAATGCTGGATGAAATCGTGTTGCAAAAATACACCGGAACGAATGTCAGTCTCAAGGTCTCCTCTCTCGGCTACGTTCTCCACTCGCCTTCACCGAGAATGCAACGCGCGATGGGAGGATGAGGAGGACGAGGTGGAAGGGCAGCGGAGGCGGAGGAGGAGGAGGAGGGGGGAGGGTAAAATAGTCAATCCTCGTTTCTTCCTCTAGTTCTCTCTGTCTCCTCTCGTTTTCTCTGTCCGACGACCGACGATAATAAAGTTAGTCAACGAGCGTCAACGAACTTACGTAATGGCGATGGACGTTACTCGTTCGAAGGTAAGAAGGTCGTTAGTCACGAGGCGGGTGTTACATGCCGATCTTTTACCGCGCGGATGCTTCAGGATGCGTTTCCCGAGTTTTTTTTTCTCGAAACACAGATCGATGTACTTTAAACTTACGTGTTATGAGATACATATACGCGCAGTATTCAATTATGTTGGGTGTATGTATGCATATGTTCCTATTGGATAATGATAATGGTGTGGGCCATGAATGTACGTACGTGTGTAAGCAAGAATGGTGTACTTTTTAAATAAACATATTGATGGATACATATCGATGTTGTTCAGACGAACTTAGAATGAGTACTGCAAAATAGTTCACGTTTACTACTTTAAGTTATGGCGACGAATTTTAGTTTCTCGAATATTCCATGGTATTCAGAATGTTTTCGTATAACACGGATTTCGATCCGGCGCTCAACGTGTTAAACCATCCATTCGATAACTGAATGAATCCCCTTACTACGTTATATCAATAAAGCCATCGATCTTCGAGGAGCAGAAAATTCGCTTAACAAAGTGGAACTAACCGGTGCTCGAGAAACGATATCGACAAGTTCTCCCACGCAATTCACTGGCAGCGGATTCGCTTTGTTTGTATCGTGATGTGATTGACATTCTCGGCAGTACAAATCAAAGTTGTCCTTTTAACCGGTAGCCGTAATATACGATTTATAGCTTTGGGTCACCGAAAACAAGGCAAGATTCACCGCGCTTCTCAATACTCGAAAGGTCGTTTACGGACTTTCGGATTTCACGTCCGATAATGGAGACGAACAAGCGGATGTCTGCGAGATACCAGGATAAACCGGTGTGAGGATAAATGTAGACAACTGGAACCAGTTTACTCGACATTGTTGAGAAATTCATGCTTTTAAACAACTCAGTGATGGTCTCTTTAATACTCGATGTAACAATGGAAATAATTCAGTAACGTGTTTAAAGATAAAAACATTCTAAAAACGATTATAAGTCTAAATCGTTGTAAAAAAGGGAAAACAAGAATAAAATGAATCTAGTAACGTATTCGTAACAGTAAGAATAGTAAAGAGACTTATGTAGCCAAACAGTGATTACAATCTTTATAATCAAATTACAAGTAAAATTCAATAAAATAACACGATACAAAAATAACATGAATCTATTCAAAAATAAGACCACCGTGGATTAAGCCACTTGTCAAAGAATAATCCGAACGACATGTTACTCGATTACATGACATTACATTACGATCTTACAGCAATCTCGTGACAGAAAGAGGGAGTATGTACAGAGCATTATGTACCAACTAGAAACTTGCAATAATCGCGAATCAAGTATGCGAGTCTCGTAGCAGGTCGTACGGGAATTTCCTGCGCGTGCATGGTGCAAAACGTGATCTTTTAGACGCCCTACAAGAGTACCAATCATAAGTAACCGTGTCCCTACACACACATACGAGATCCAAGATATGTAGCATCCTGATGAAGCTGTCTTATCGTTATGCGTATCACGAAAATCTATATAGAAGCATTTCCATCTGTTTGCACAATTTTATTCAACTACATGATTGATATCTTCGAAGACTGACTATTAATTTGCGTGGAATTTCAATCGAGACTATGATGTATTGTGGCGTGTATTATGGCGGTTGCTGTATGTATTTACACTCGCGATGATGTGAGTACATGGTATTATCTCATGCAACGTGCGATACGCTAAATATTATAAATAGACTCCATTACGAGATTGAACTTCCGGATAGCAAACGTAGGCGATTCATAGAACGCGCGAGATAAGCGCAGGATGCACTGTAATGCCGGGATTCTTTACAATGGCGTTCTTTATTCAGAAATTTGCTTATTCTACTTAAACTATGAAGGATCATAGTCAAAATATGATTATAGCCGGTCGGGGTATAATGAAATATATTTTTATAAGATATATGTAATAATAAAGTTAAATGAATATATTTATATATATTCTTTCTGATAACTGTGTGGAATGTTATAAGAATTCTTTGTTTCTTAAATTCTTACTATATATATTATAATTATTGTAATGCATTAAACGGATTCTATATCATTAAATGAATATTTACTAATTTGACGAATCCCAATGTAATGCATATTATAGCATAAGAGTATAATTCTTGATAAACCTATTATAAAAAGCTCTTTATATAATGCTTCTCGAAACTTGCAATTAACTTCTTATTAATACGTTCTGTTCATTCATTGAATTTTCTATCAAAACATCATAGTAGTTCGATGGAAGGAAAGTTCAGTAATCAAGATCGTGTTCAAAGGAGCAGTTTATCGCAATGAGAGTTAGTTGCCATGGGATCCATTAACACTCGCTAACTAATTGGCGGATCCCACCGCTGATAATGATCTCCGGTCTAGCAATCGGTATTAAATGTCAAATAACTTCGTAACTCCCGCGTTACTTCATCTTCGATATTACCCTGACCCATTTCTCTTTTATTAATTGGCCTCGTCCTTATTCGGTTTAATATATCACTTTGTTTAACAAATTAGAATATATGGCCCGCCACTGTCCACTGGAAATTATTCGAGCCATCTATTTATCTCGGGAATTAATTAAAGCTTATCATCGTAGAAAAGCAATCGGAATGCGCCGCTAATCGGGAACCAAGAACTCTGATAATTACTCGGAAATCGTAATAATAATTCCGATAATTGTATCCGCGGAAAATATGTGATTCTTATTCATACTATTTTGCCTCCAAATAATTAAAGTTTAGATGAAGTACATGCCTGTGTGTAGAAGTAATGCAACATCAGTTTGAATAATTATTTTGCATTTTTATGAGTGTTATTTATACCCCAGAATTTGGGGTAACAGTTCGTTTCAAAAATTAATCGAGAAGATAAACACAAGTCAGCAGTCTATCAAGATTGCAATTAGCCGTTTCAATTTAAATAATCAATACTTATATAGTTAAACTTTATTCTCTTTCACACAAACGCACCTTGCCTAAGATTTTCAGCTTTTATAATCTCACTATAGAAACAACTAGGCATCATTATTACTATTCTTATTACTATAATTGTTATTATTATTGTAGACAAATAATTATTTACCGCCAATTACACTAATCACACCGACCACCGTAGTACACTAGAGCGCAAATTTGCATTGAAATTCGCGAGATATTCCCAAGTTTATCTAACAGGTGTAATCGGCAGGGCGTGAACGTGGGAGACACGTGTGGTTGCGTAAAAGTGTCGACAAACGGCGCACGCGGGAGTGGAAGGTGCACAAACTTAATCTAATGTGAGCTATGATTTGTAATACGTATATATACGCGTATATAATCTACATATGCAGAAAGAGGGTGTGCATACACGGAGAGACACGAATACTACGATATCACCTGCACTTCACGGTTCGTACACATCGGTGCCAAGGTTGCAGCATAGCCGTGCGGTTTAACTGAACCAGCACGGAGGATTCAAGGAGTCGTCGGTGTGTAATTCAACTCGGGTGCTCTTGCCCCGAGCTTATCACCGAGGTTTACATAGTATATAAGTCTCTCTGCTAGCCTATGTGCACGAAGAACTGTGAGTAAGTTGACTACGGTTCAAACCGAGGTCTAGGCTAACCAAATAGACCCATGAATATCAAATCACTAGATAGACATTGTAAACATTACTAGCCTGACTCTGGAAAGATGGTACGCTGAGTAGACAAGGAAAGGAGAATCTCGAATGTATCCTGTGGGAGGTTTCCTATATAATAATATATCCCATATGTATAATATCGTTGTTATAATTTATTTTTCCTTGGTAAAATTCAGTAATCCGGCATAACCCTATTTTGTTTACGTTTAACCAAAAATTTTCTTGTAAAACAAAATCGTGTAACGTAAAACTTGTTAAACGTGAATCTGACGAGGCTACATTACGTGAATATACATTACTGTAAATGCATTAATATATATATATATATATAATTAATATTATATTCATATCAGAATATCATTATTATTTTATATTACTACTGTTAACTATACCGACATTTATTTCGGACTTAAAACTCCTCCACCTACGCGAATAAAATTAAATGCGCGGGAATGTGATGCGTAAATGTTAAATATTACACGATCAGGAATTCCAATGTAAATAATTCGATTATTAAACATCACATATTAGACTGCGCTAATACGTCTAGTATTTAATATTCCACATAAATGCATTTTATATTTGCAAAATAAATAAACAAGTTAATAAACCGCATAAAAAATGCACGCTGAAATGAAAAACCGCTTTCCTCAAGGTTGAGTTTTTCTTCCTGCCACTTTTTACCAGGAAAGTGTGTTTCTGTTTACCGGTTATAGATCCATAATTATTGCGGTGCAGTAAACGCACGCCTTCTCGTCTGTGTTCCGTGAAATGGCATTAATTGTGCATCGAGTGATGTTTAATTGCCGGAGAGCGATGTTGAATTAACAGCGATAATTAAAATCGATGATGAACATCGAGAGCCGGGATATGCTTTGGGCGAAACAAGCGCGTGGGTGGATTCAAAGAGAAGTGCCAGACCAGTGTCCTCGTATTCTACTAATTTCATAGCACTGAGATTTCAATTAGCATTGTCCGTGTGTCCGTTTTAATTATTAATCCAACTATAACGATCGTCGGGCGTTGATTAGAAAATATGATTAACTATTCGTCTCCTTGTTTATTAGTTACTCGAGTTGTTATTTATCAATATACTGTTGAAGTGCAGCCATCATGAGAAGATTAATTTGCCGAACTATCATTTCTATTTGAATATAGATACACCTGGATCTCATTTTACAAGGTGTCTTTTTACACGATTCTTATTTACTTGTTTGTTTTAACACGTTTTATTCAGATTTATACGGTTTTAATTTGTGGCAAAATCGTAAAAAATAACTGGTGCCTTGGTATAATTAAAACGATTGCTAAACTAATATAAATAATTTCTATTTTGAATCTATTTACTTTTGGATATGTAGATGCACATATCGTTGTTACAGTGGTAAAATTCATTAACTACATTTCTTGAAAAACTCTTGTTGTATTTGTTGCTATAACTTTTTGTTAAACGTCTGTTGGGAAAGTTGTGTTTTTACATAGAAATTAGATAATATATTTTAACTCTGTAACAACGATATTGGAAAGCTGACATTTATTTTATTTTCCTCGGAATTTCAAAGGTAGATTAATAATATGAGAGCACCCTATCGGTCAGTATCACATTTTTTTCCTGTGCGGACGTTTACACGACAATAAAATCACTGATAACTGTTATCAATCATCATCGACGCAACTACGGGAATGCAGTATTATCAATAACCATCAAGCGTGAATTCAAAACACGCAACGCATGACACTGAAATCATCTACAATTATTTTATACCATTCTTCCAGCGAAATCGAAATCTGTGCATTAAGAACTACAATCTTTTATTATCCTACTTTTAAATAACGAATTAAGGTATTCTTATAAGAATATCATGATTATTATAATCACAGAAAATACTTCGATCATTTACCAAAAATGGTAATTAGAGAAATTACATTATTCGTGTCTTAAATTCATTATACAATCTCGCATTTATCATCTTCTAACATGCAAAATATTAACAGCAACAAAACCGGAGAATTTACAAATACAACTTCGAACTACAACATTTCGCAGAATAAAATAAAACCATCAAAATAATTGCATTTGAAAATCGAAATTTTCACTGCAAATTAGAATTTACACGCGAAATCAGAATTTACAGCTCGAAAGACGAGAAGCAGTTAAAAGTATGCTAATTCCAGGCGTCAAAGGATCGAGCGAAGTAATCAGCATAATCGAAGGTATGAAAAAAGTGATGGCCCGTAAAGCTGGAAATGCGTGATGGCGCGTGTCGGTTGGCAATAGGGGCAACCGATAAGGCTCGAAAAGGTTCATAAATTGTAGCAGAGCCATAGATAACGAAGCGCGCATTGGCGTGACCTTCTCGGCTTACGGGCCGTTTTAAGGCCGCCTTTTAAACCACCATCGCGCAGCTACTGATAACGAGTGGGCTCCCTATGCACGGTGCACGAATGCACGAGTGCATAACCGCAACGTGACTCCACGCGTGTTTCACTCGCAAATTGCACCATTCACGTCTCAATAGACGACCTTCACCCCATGCGTTTAACCATCCGCGACACATACGCGTGCATATCAAACAACATTATGCGACATTTCTAGTAGAATTAGTGAGTCACTTCAAGACGGATACATTCCGAGTTGCGCTTTCCACTGAATTCTGTGCGATGTTAATGCACCGAATGCTTCGCTGCGTTCGATGATAACCTTATCGGGTGAATTCGATAGTACGTTGCTTGGCTACTGATAAGGTTTTTCTATTATGTTGTGATATGCTGCAATTGTAATTATGATATATTGACGTCTCGCAACAATTTCGCGTATTTGTTTATAATATTGTTAATTAACAAAATTAGTAACGTGGTGATTAATGTATGAAATTCTGCCTATTTCGAATTCTAACGATATTGTGCTATTCAGTAATTAATTAGAATTATCGAACATATACTGGATAATACTTCTACATTGATTTAAATATCGAACTGGAAAATCAATATTAATTATAATCATTTAACCAAAATTGTGGCTCGAGGGTATAAGTTAATTAATGGATTTTATTATGCGCGTTAAGTTTATAATGCAAAGGTATATCAAATTTCAAACGATGCCAAATTGTATATTCGAATGATCATATTTAAAATTGCAAACTAATCATATTTACTGCTTTGATACAGAGTTTGCACAGCAAGTTCATACTTTTGCAGATCATATTTACCTTTTGCAAATCACATTCACCTCAAACTGCATGTTTAGTCTTTCCCATAAGTTGTAAGAATTCCAGGAAAACTAAATAAATTTACATTGGATTGGACATTTGTATTATAAAAGTTTAAGAAAACGAACTTGCGGAAAAACTTGCTTTGTAAAAGGGTGAATTCGGAGTGCAAACCCTGTAGTCCTAGTATTAATATTACAATTAATCTGTTGTTTATTACTTCCAATAACATGTAAAGTATGAGTTTGAGTGGAAACACGAAATCCGCAATTATTCTGGCACCTATTACTTTGAATAGTACGGAAAGTGCACCATGAATATTACTGGCAAGATTATAATTATGCAACTGCTAATAACATACAGGAACATGTGCATATAAATAGCCACACCTATAATTATTCTTATTAAGATTATGCGTCTTCCGGTATGACCAATCAAGGATATATTTCCTACCTAATTATACAAATTACTGAATACCACCATTTTTTACGCTAATATTTAAATTGGAAGCAAACGTGCATTTACATTAATACTTATATTTGTGCATAACAATTCTCAACCAAAGAAAACAATGTTCACCTTAATGTTTCCGGTGAATTTAATAATAATGACACTTGTTACTTTAAGAAGAATATCGTTATTATTTTATATTATTACCATTAATTTTACGGCTCAAATAAATCTGAATATATTGTTCATAGGTTCAGTGTTGATAATTGAAAGGAATAACAAATTCTTGAAGAGAATAAGACTTTTGTCGTCCGAGAAACCCTGAATAAATCAATAAAAATGAACCTTGAAAATGCCGCTAATCGGTCGTCTAGCACCGTCGTGTTAATTGCCGTTTACACGTCGGAACAGTCAATTTCATTTAGATACCTTTGGACGTCCTAATTCGCCAGGTAAAATATTCAAAATGGCACTTTGCTCGAGATAATTAATA
The DNA here is from genome assembly GCA_910591585.2 of Nysson spinosus. Classification (NCBI taxonomy): domain Eukaryota; kingdom Metazoa; phylum Arthropoda; class Insecta; order Hymenoptera; family Crabronidae; genus Nysson; species Nysson spinosus. Next base: position 8,626,156 of record OU342830.1, on the reverse strand, counting down.
CCGACATAATTCCTCGAAAACAGCATTATCTTATTTCCCTTTAATTAGCGTAGTTTTTCGTGTCTTCGGATAAGTAAGGTGCCATAAAGTAATGTGAAATTGGTCTGCTTAATGCAGGTAATTAAGTGAAAATTATAATGCCACATGAATGATGAACACATAATACGGGCCAGATGAAATTAATGTTCAAATGTATTAGTTTACGTAGCGTAAAATGTGTACTGTGGGGTTCTGGAGAGAAGACACGCGAAGGAAATGAGACTTCCTACATAATATATAATATACATATATATAATGCAAAATCAAAATATATAACATATAACCAGTGTAAAATCAAAATGTCAGCGTACAACTACATCACAAGTGCGTTCTTTCCAGAACTTTCCAGAACTTTCCAGAACCCAATAATAATATAAATTATTTTTAACTCAAAATATACGGCGTATATTAATATTAGAAAGACATTCCATTTGTCAAAAGTATATTCGATAATCGAAAATTAATTGGAAATTTGGTATGAAATAGGATAAAGATACATACAGGTGTTCCCACGTGACCAGTGTTGGGCCTGAGTTCCCTGGATGATGGCCGTCACCGACATCATCGGCTTCTCCTTCTTCATCATCTTGGCCTTCTTTACGTCACTCGTCACTTTTACTACTTTCTATCTAACCTTCCACTACAAAGATGCTCCTTCAAATGTGGCTCGCACGATTTTCACCGCGCGTCATTTCGAAACGAATCAACGAAACTACCATTCTTCCCTTCTGGCCTTCGCCCTTAAACCGACCTAACTTCCTTCTTTTGGTATCAATTTGGTTTCGTTCACTGCACTGTGCTCAGCTTCTTTGGTTGCTTCTTAATTAACCGCGAACGGCCACTTAACTAAACGATAACGAAGATTCTTTTAGAAGGAACTATGGGATCGATTATTCATGGAAGATTGTGTATAAATGATTAACACGATGAATACCGTGGAAGTCACCGGTAACCGACAATACGAATGTTGCTAAAACTTGAATCAATTATATCGTTAATATTCGGAAAACTTGCAATATTTTATAATATTTTATCGCGAAGTACTGTATAACACGGATTTCGGCCCGGCAGTCAACGTGTTAATTAAAAGAATTTAGAAAAAAAAGAAGCAGACAAAGAAGAAGGAGAAGGAAGTTTAAGTATAGCGAAATTGATTAAGATTAAGTCGAAGAATAAGAGTTATGTTGAGCGTGATAAGAGACTACTTGGGACACTACTTGGCTTGTAATTAATCGAGATAATTAATGTCATTTTGGATGGGAATCAAATAAGGAATCAGATATGCGTGAGAAGATCAACGAAGTATGCCGAGCGCGATGCGCGTCTAATTAGTCGCGGATGGAAACTTTAATTTTCACCGCCGTGGCCCGTCTTGCGAAACAATACCACAGTGTTTTCATTATGTTTGTCAATTTTGATCAGAGAATAATTCTTCGAAACCACTAAAAAGATATAAGAATATACATATTCTATATTCGACGAAACAACAATTATTAATAACTTATAACTTGGATGTTAATACCGAATTACAGAAACAGCTCAATGACTACTAATTATTTAAATGTAATCAACCTTCTCCGAGATTCGCGTAGCTAATTTTTCAGCTGATCGCAACAAGACAAAACAATGTACAATTAAACAAAGGGATATTTTAAACCCAGGGAGATTGAATTTCGGTGAGACCAGCGGAACTCTAAGTAAACTCCACTCGTGTAACACGACCGGAAGTTTGAACACGACGAAACTGATGCAGCGGATCTTAAGAATGAAATGTTTTCGCGTGTACCACGAGGAATGCTTGCGAAGTAGTATAAACGCTTGTATCGTGCCTCTTTGGAAAACAGCAAGTATATTTATACGCGATAGCCAACCTTATAAAGTTACGAGTGATAAGAAACCAAGTAATTGCAGTCCTTCAATTACGAAGTTATAGAAACATTTATAACGTCGTGTTTCTGGCAGCAAGTATATCTTTATAAATAAGTATAAATTCATATTATATATAACTATATACATACATATTAATACTTAAATTACAATGAGTAATATTATTTTTATATCACGATCGATATTACAAAGATACAAGCGACAAAATTCCGAATATTTTAAGTTACCACGAATCGAGTAACTGATTAATCTTCATCCTAATTAATAATATTCATTATCTCGAATAATGGACCAGAAATTATTTAATGAAATAATTAAGTTACTCAACGAACGGCAAACTTCACTCATTTCTATATTAAGTTTTGTCAACTTAACTTATTTCCATTCTGTGTCCCTATTCTAGAAACCAAGTATTACCAAAGCAATAAATATTCCCTTAATATTCACGTTTCCTTTGACCTGCACTTCAGATTCTTGAAACATTATCTACGCGATAAAAGCGAGGAATAAACGACACGAAAGTCGAGAAATTCGGTGATTTTGTAAATAAATGATATGTATGGTGGCATGGTTAGGGTCTGGGGGGGGGGGGGAGAGATCAAAAGAATTTCGCGGGTGACTGTCGGAGAGCGCAATATTTTGTGGTTTTTATGCGTTCGAGACTGCCGAAGAAAGCGGGCGGAGTTATCTGTACGAAGCCACCAGTCAGGCTACTAAAAATTCGTGAGAGGAAAACGAGGATGTCCTTCGGGAATCGCAGAGTTATCGGGACCAGACTGGAAGATAAATATCCTAGCTTTGCCCGCCGCCACTTTTGAAATCCCCGAATGAATTTGCCGAAAAAACCGTGTCCTATGTCATTGACATTCGAATTCACTTTGATGATACTAATTGTGTAATATCTTATACGATGAATAGAGATGTTTTCCTTTGTACGACGGATCGGAAAGATCTCTACGTTTCTGGCTCTTTTATCCCTTGGAATATCCATGCCATATGTAGTACACTGTGGTGCAATTACGTCATATTTATGTAATAAAAATGTCACCGCTGCCAAGAAAAAGATTTCATATATGAATATTTGATACCGTGACTGATGAAAGTTCACGTTTACCAGCGATATTAATACATATTTAAATAATGAAAATATACTCGCGTTCGATGTAATTGTGTCAGCGTGTTGCTACTGAATAAGTTAATAAAAATAGTATACGGAGACTTTATTACTTGCGCTGATAATGGAAACTGATGTTAACTCAATTTGTAAATGTGAAATTTAATAAGTTATGATACTAAATCTTTGGAGATGGAATATTTTGCATTGTTACAGTGACACTTTTTATTGCATGAATATTAGCATAGTTGAGAAATTTTGATGCGCGGAATAATGAGACGTGTTCGCCGTAGATATTTATAATATAATTTATAACACGCATAAATGAATTTGCAATAATATCATCGTTTTCAAGCGAATCACTTCATCGAATCAAATATAAATCCTTTTCGTATTTGTTTTACAATGAAAATTTCAATATTCACGAAATAAAATATTTGAATATAGCATGTCATTTATATATCCTGCCTGTATTGTCCAGTAATATTGCGTTTGTTATTGCGTCTTGTAGTTTGCGAATTTTACCTATATAACAATGATGTGGGATCCCCCTTCGCCGTTTAAAGTCGCTATGCAACTTTTTTCTAGAACCCTACACTAACTTTAAGTACGTTTCCATGGATCGGTGAACATTGTCTGGCTATCTTTTGAGCGTCGTATGTATTGTGTGCGCCATGTGGAGACGCAAAAGGCGGATGCACATGACGTTAGAAGAATAGACACACCGGGGACGACTACATGCATGCATTTCGTATAATTGGACGCGTTACGTAAGCATTGTTTCTCCCGCTTGGTGATCGCGTCGTCGCTAAAGAAGACAATCGCATTTTCTACCTACATACTGTGGTCAAGGTCGAAACTCATAAGAACCACGCGCGACTGCCGGCGAAGGGAACTCTTCCTTGAAGAGAAATTCTGGAAAATCCGCGAGTTTACGGCGGTAGTAAACTGGCTTGAGAAATATACTAGTTTTATGATACAAAATATGTTTCTGTAACATATTTTTATAGTATCTTTCGTTTCCTTTCATTCTTTTCATTGTAATAACAATAAAAAAATTACATGCAATAATTGTCTCATTTTTCATTGCATTTACGTAATCATTTTGTTACTATTTTTGTTTAGTGTGGGTTCCTGAAATTCTTTTACGCAGCGACAAAATTTGGTTATACCGATACATCGCGATACGCATTTGTAACATGCACATAACTACTAAAAACAAAACTGTTTTAGTGCTCTGTGATACGTTAGTTACATTGTATTGTAATATTCAAAAATTGCAAACTTCACTAATAATGATATATTTGATTCGAGTTTTAGTAATATTCGCATCGGCGATCACTTGTAACCCACACGGCAGTCAACGTGTTAAACGTGATCATCGATCATTCGTGTCGATCGTAGGTGGCCCAGCCACGGAATTCTATCTTTTATCTTTCTCTTTCTCTTTCTTACAAGGATCGCCAGCGGGGTTGAAGTTCAAGGTTAATACTATACGGAGTACGTCCGATGGTGTCTATAGTTTAAGGGGATCGATATGTACCGGGTGCCTTGAATATTTTGTTGCAAGAATTTGTGAGGTTTATGAATAGTATAGGACAATAAACGTCGATCGATGCTGATAAGGATATACATTGATAACAATGGTTCATAAAAAAAGAAGATTAACCACTTCTTTCTTGATATACATATATAAAACTTATTATACGTATACACGACTGAAAGTCGTAAGTGAAACAATGCAATATTTGGACGTCACATTAAACGTATTAAATATATCTACCATGAATAATTATATCGATATGATTTATGACTTCGATCGGGTTATAGTAGGAACAATTTGTTTAATGAATTTTACACGAATTAATCAGACTACAGAATAAGAACGTAAAGTGAGCAGGTTATCGATAATTATACAACTTCAAGCCGGACAAGTAATCCATGATAATCGATAAGCGTAGGTGTGTATTCATAACTATCAACGGATAAGGTAAGTACTGAAAACGTTGTGTAACGAAAGGGTGGAATTATTGTTTACCTTAGTCGGCGGTGAAAAATAAATAACATTAACGTTGAAGTATTAATATTGGCAGGGTACATGAAAGAACGATCGATGATGGTGGCCAAGCGTAAATTTTACTCGTCATTCATTTTACACATCCGACATGGAAGCACTTTTCTTTCGACCTCGACGAACTACGCCCCGCACCAAGCGAGCTTAGACTGAATTTGGCAAGCCATTAGCAAACTGTAGAACCGCCATTCACTTCGGCCAAAAGGCGGGGATATATCTGCCTTTAATCACCTCGTTAATCAACATTTTAATCCTAGTCGTTTACAATGGAATCTATATTTAATCTCCAGCTAATCTTCGGCGACATTATTCGGTTCGTATATCTCATTCTCGTGCATCAATCACATCGTCTTTACTAATTTCTTGCATGTAGAATTTTCATTAATTTTCAACGTTAAGGAAGGAATGAGTTAACCAAAGTGATATACGATTTATTTTTTACCGTTATTTTTGAAAGTGGTATAAGTCAAATTTTTAAGAAAACTAAATTAAACCGAACTTTTCACGATACACTAATATCCTCTTTTATTAGTCACGATACTAAAACCAAAGGAAAAAACCTTCAAAAGCAGAAGACAAACGAATTATCCCGAAATTAATATAAAAAATCCTACGAGCCATTCTATAAGAAAATGGAGTTTTCGATAAGAAATATGTCCTGAATTGCGGATCTCCGTGATACCAGTACTCGTAGTATGCAACTTGGTTAATAAATTAGCCATTAAAGGTTAATACCCCGAATAAATAAAAGGTTGAAGAAACAAATGAATTCGACACAATGTAGAGATATAAGACATGTTAGTCGAAAATCATGTAACAAGTGCGTATCTGCATAAGGGGATGGTAACCGAAGAACCAGTTTCATTGGTGCATCGTTGCACGCAGAGCGTCGTAGACGGGCGGACCTTTTCTACTGCGTAGAAAGATCCAAGAGGGAAGGGTGAACTTGCAAACTGCGCACTTTCGCAGTTGAGGGGGGAGGGGGGGGGCGATGATTCATGAACGCGGTGTGATATGTGAGACCACAGGATATTGACAAAATTTCCTGACCAATTTAATGAACCCTTTCATTCTAGATACATCGAACTTCTAATTTCGCGCAAAGAAATAATATTACCAGGGGTTGCAAATAGAATTTCGCGCAACTTTCATCGTCAATTTAATAAATCCTTCCAGACTAGATTCATCTAACTTCGAATTTCATGTTGTAAAATAATATTACGAAGAGTACGATTTGAAACATTATGAAAATGGAACTTGAAAGATACCGACACTTATCACTCGTCTAGTCACAAGAGATCGTGATTTTTGCATAATGGAATTCTTACGATTCCAGGAATCCAAGGAAATGTTACCAGCTTTGTTACTAAAAATATAAAGGTATATCGAGGATGACATAAGTCAATGCTATTAAACTACAGGAATAGTTGATGACACGGATACAAAAAACGATCGAATCGGGGATGGTATCGTCCTGCCAAGCCATCGATTTACGTAGCAATAATAGTTCTGAAACCCTGAACGAGTGAAGGCCAAAAATATACGCCACGGTCACTCGAACTTATATTCTATGACCCACGTAAACCTGGTATTTACTTTGTTTCTAGACGGAACGATCTATAGTTGTTAACTTGCTAAAAGCTTTGACTTAGTAATTCGCATTCGTTGCTCGAACTGGATCTAAAAACTGGGTCTTGAAAATGTTCTATGTTATAACTATCAGCCATTATGATCTACGTTGTAAGTGGATATTAATATATAAATTATGTCAATGGGACTGATCCAGGACGATCATGATTAACACAAATCAAAGTAAACGTGAGACCTACATTTAAAGAGAAAGTAGAATATGTTACTAAAAATCTATTTCTTGTAAAAATCTCGAAATCGTTGTCGTGAATGCACAGTTCAAATTGTAAGTTATCGTTGTTATTGATGTAAAATTCATTAACTAACATTTTCGTACGAGCGAGTTACAGAAGTGTTTCTATTTTTATAGCCCACGTAGTATTTTTATTAAATATATTCGCATAATATTTTATATTATATACAGTATTGTATATAATGCTATATACTTTATAGTATAATGTATAAGTATAAACTCCTACGTCGGAACGTTCGCAGGATTTCTCGACTTTACTTGTCAGTATATTTCAGTGAATCGAACGTCAGTAGTATGAGACACGGTATCGGCAAGTGGTATCGGCATTGTGTGAAACGCACCTTGAATATTATAGCGGCAACGTTCATTTCTCGACAATAAGCTCGGGGTATTCACGTGATTTGTTAAGCTTTAAACAATCGGGGGTAAAGAATATGCTTAGCACGTGAGCACGGATTGACAATACTCGTAACAGAAGTCAATGCGCTGTCTGTCGTTATACAAGATGAAACGTGACAATACCTTAATGCATGCGACCGACAATATTCATAGCATTGACACTTCTGACACTCTCACTTCGAACTTCTGTCTACACAAAACTTTGACATCCAGTATTCGGTTACGTTTTCATATCTATTCACTTTTGGAATTATACTTCTATTAAGATTAAATTGTTTAGAGTATATTTTTTGCGTACTTTCTATAGTCGCGTAAGAAATCGTTCCACCGGTAATAAATATTAAAATCGAGCTAAGAATGTTAATATTCATGTGGTATACGATATAAATCGTAATAATCGAAATTACATTATACAAAGGTAAAAGTTATTGTGAACCAACGAATAAAATTATAGGTTGCAAATTTGGAATTGAAATTTGTATTAGATTAATTGTATAAATGTGCATTATATGGCGTTAATTTAACCCACGAAAGGAACTTACTGTAATCGAGTGTTGAAATATCCGCAAATAATTATTGCACCGAACGTAACCACCGAAATCCAAGGTTCTTTTCGCAAAACCATGAAGGTCGTTTGGTATTGTCACGTAAAAATAGTTGATCCCATGAAACGCAGTGCTGCGCTCGATGAAAGAATACTGCGTTTTATATTCAACAATGTAACGCAGAGAAATACATTAGCAACTTATAAAAAATGAAATATTTCTCGATTTAAAGAGACATAAATGGTGGGAATTAATGAACTTCACACAATGCCTTCCGTTGTCCACACAATACCTATCTTCATTATATTCTATCCAAAGAGGCACGAATTGTCTCGTAAACGCCATTAATACGAGAACTAGTTACTAGAAACTAAACAACACTCACACGAAACTACGCAGTAGCGTGATCCTCAATTTTCACCTCCCTAATACGCCAGAAAATTCTGGCACTTTTTCCTCGGCACTAAATACAGTCGCGTTTCAAGGCGCAAGCATTCTCCGCAAAAGGCAAGAACTTTCAAGCACTTTGCATTCTTTCCGCGGTGGCTGCATTCTTGTTTCACGCTCGTAAGAGCTCCTGAAAAACTTTTACTGGCAGCTTGTTCGCGAGTTCGTTACACGAGGAGCGAGATACACCAGCCACGACAATAATAACACGTCTCGTCGTTCGGTGAAGGTTGCACGACGATTACCCGATGGAAAAGTAAACTTCGCACGCGGCCGGGCACACTCGCCACGGAGAGAGTGTGAATGACTCTCTTGATACGAATAAAACGTCGGATGGAGTGAGAACACACGACGAGATATCCCGTGGGAGGGAGGAAGAGAGAGAGAGAGAGAAAGAACGAGAAAGGGAAGTGAGAGTAAAAGAGAATGGTCGCAATGAGACGATACCTCGCGTATGACCGAGCCAACTCACCGACTGACTGACTCAATGACTGACTGACTGACTGACTCGGAGATGCACGGCGCTAACAGCGACTGAGTGCCAGCCGGCCGGTCTGACTCGTTGCATGTGAGCGTGCAAACCGGCAGGGTACTCGAGTGCTGGGGAGGGGAAGGGGGTGGCGACGGCAGGGGCCAGAGGGGGGTGGCGAGGGAGCGAGGAGGACGGGAGGGGAGGCAGATGGGGAGCCGGAGAACCAGGAGAACGAGGGAGTTATGGAGAACGAAGTTGGCGATTTTTTAACTAATATCTTTTCCTGTTCTGAAAAACAGTTCGATAGCCATAAAACGAAATTTATTCCATGCGTTTTTTGTGCCGCGAGATTTTATGTGGATGAAGTAATTTTTGTACCTTTTGGATATAAAGCCAGGCGATTGGTTAAAGAAGTCTTCTATTCTGTATTGGAGAAGTGGAAATTGCCGTACTTAGTCAGCCAGATTGAATTCTTGAAACAATGGAGTTTGATTATTGTATTATGAAATACAATTTTCGATGAAGGTCTGAGGGAACCGGAAACACGGGGGGTGTTCTTGATAATATAAATCCCAAATTTGTTGGAATCTGAATAATTTCAATAGTGCTACATATTATTATTGGCAGAATCGGGTATATTGAGAATGCCAGGTAAAAATAATTTCATACTCCAGACATAATAACAATCCTACCAGATATAGGTCAATAATCATTAATACCGATCTTGATCGAATACCTTCCTAACACGAAATCTGCTTGGAACGTGCATGACTCTGATCGAATCTTACTGCAAATAGATTGCAGTTTACGTGTATACACATTCTAGCTCAATGTAGTCGCAATCGATAAAAAAAAGTGCAATACGTGGGATCCAGGATGGAAATGTAACCTTAGCACTCGTGGTCCCTCAGAGTGCGAGTTCGGAGTGACTCGATCTTTTAAAGGGGATTGGTAGAAGAGAGAGAGGAAACTAGATGGGAGAAGACGAAGAGATAGCAGGGAAGCGAAGAGCAACGAAGACGAAAAGAGAGAGGGAAAGCAATAGAACTTGCGTCCCACCAGTTCCGAGCTTAGGAGTCAAGTTCTAGTGCACGGCCGAAACGGGAGAATCGACTTCCCCTCTTTGCTTCCCACCACTGTCCCACGAATCGCGGAAGAGAGAGGGAAATCTCGCGAACGGCGGAAGGGGAGGACACGCTTTGCAATGTCGAGCGTGCGCGAAGCCGAACCTTTTGCAGGGAGATATTTCTACCAGGTGTGACCGAAATCTACACCTTCGGAATTAAGCTCGCGGCTAACATTGGACCTGATAAGGGAAATACATAGAACCGCCTCACGTGCCAATCTTCGGCGAAGTTTCGGTCTTCCGCTAACACGAGAATGTCTAGAAAGTTACGCGCAATGGAATCCTTGAACGAAGATCGATAGTTAAATACGGATGCACTTAACGCGAGAAACGAAGCAACTACAATGCGGTGCGCATAAAGACATTCTGTACAGGCATTTTCTGATGACAAAAAGAACGATAAATATTGCTCAATAAAATTCAATTTCCATGTAACTATGCGCATCCTCTATGATCAAAAACCTCACAATTTGGTAATCTGAATTACCAAACATCCTCAGTCAGTTCCATTAACAATTTCAGTAATTTCATTGCGATAAGAGCGACGATAAGGATAATCAGAAGTTCCGCACGTACGATGCACTTTCCGCAATGATTAGAGTTATCGGTATGAATTTTTCAGTATGATACCCTTGACTGATACTTGATAATCAATTGCATTAGCATAAGTTAACAACTCGTTAATCGTTGCCGGTGATAAGGAGTGTCTCGAACGATCGTTTCCCTTTTCATATCGCAGCCCTGATAAGTCTACTTGCAGTTCTTTGATACATTTTTCAGGCGAAACTATAAATACGTGACGAATCAGAGAAACACCAAAACGCGATTCGTTCCGAAAATCTCTTCAAACGTGAGTCCAAGTAAGAACTCATAACTCTATTCCGTTCTAAACGTATTCCCATCCCTTCTTTAATATATTTCGCAAACAGTTTCTTTGCAACGGTTGTTCGTGGAAGAGAGGATATCCAGGGAGAACGAAGGTGTGCCGCACCTGTTTCGATGCCTTCGATTCATTCTCCATGGAAACATCCTAGACGCGCCCGTTGTCCTCGCATCAAGGAAGTTCAGATGGTTTTCATTTTCAGGATGTTCCGACGATCGAGTACTAATTTGTTTGTCGGTGGTCAGTCACTCATTATCACAATGAGTGTATCAGCTAAAAGCTTCACATTATTCTTTACATGAATAATCATATTCGCATTAAACTTGAACCATTCTTTAGAATGTCACCAGCGATTTACGTCACGTAAACTCGTACAAGAAAACTCCGCGTTAATCAACACCTCGTAAACTCTAGTTAGAAATTCATATTAATGCACCACGAATCTTGATACAAAATAACAGTAATGCACGATGCCATCCAATCTCTGGGGCGTTCAGCTCGTCTATGCATTATATAATCCAAGTACAACAAAGAATTAGTGGATGTATACGTAATGATATAATATGCGAATGTTTCTCGTAAATGTTTAGCTGAATTTCGATCACGTACTTCGTTCAATTCGTTGTCCACACTCGTCTCTTTCCCAGACTGTATATTAAGAGCAACTATTCGTACAAATGTTTGCTCATACATATAGATACGAGCTACGAAGAATCGCGTGTTGGTGATTCGCTGCAGCTGTAGAAGGGGATCGTTCACATGTGTGTTTGTACGTGTTGATCGTGTAAGTGGTTGTCAAGGTTAGCCACCTACTCGCAATCGCGGGCCTCTGCACTCGGCGATGCATTTCAGTCCTCTTGCCAGCTCGAAAGTTTATTATGTGCTCGTCGAGAACCGAGGAAGCGAGTCTCCGTCTCGTGGACATTGTTTATTTCTGACGGTTCTGGCATACCATTGTGCAACTTAGTTTGCATATATCTGCAACTATTGTACGCCTTATGTACACGGTCCGGCGGGTAGGAACAATGTACTCTAATAAATTTATTAGAGCAAAAACATCGTTAGAAATTATTCCTATCCGAAATTAAATACCCTATTTTAAATCCTATCATCGTTCTTCGCTGTTTTATGCAATTTGTTAAATTCTTACGTAGTAAGTGCTTTCATTATTATCAGCATCCCAATACTTGGATACTGTAATGCGAAAATTACAAATATTGATCGAGTTAAATCTGGATTGGGTAATTTGTTGAAAAGTTAACTAGTAGATAACTTCGTTATTGTAAATGTCGAAAAATTTCGTTTCTATAATGCGGAGATGAATATTGAGGAGTATTCAGATGAAAAATGGCGGTTGGCTTTTGAGGAAGAGTAATAAGTTGAGATTTAAGATCACAAGGTGGACATCCACTGTTCGTTTTTACAAACACGTCTGTAGACTAAGAAAAGGTTAACAGGACTCCGCGATATTCCGTTTACATTCTTCGCCAGAACTGGTTTCTCCCTGATTCTTCGTCTAGGGATATGTACGGGCCCCCGGTTCCAAAGAAGTTTGGCAAACGCACCCGAAAAATGGACGAAACTCAAAATTCCTCATTCTCGAGATTCTCGCTACAACTACATTATCTTTCGTGAACTCTGAAACCTGGGTTTTTGGTATGCAATTAGAGATGCCATGTATCATTTGCATTCGATACTCGCGATTGACGAGAGTGGAAAGAATAGTGCCGACTTTGATCGAAATACTGCAATCGTTGAAGAAATTCTCTCGTTAAATGTCGCATCAATCACTAAGAAGATGTACAAGTAGTATTAATCATAAAGTTCGTCCGACGGAATAGCACTCTCGGAATCATTTCACTCTGGCGGAACGTGAATCTCACTCCCGTTGTAATAATTATGATTTATGCACCATGTGGGAAGTGTAGATTCTATTCGGAAGGCAGAAACCGATGTAATTTTATTGAAGCCGGCAGAATGCAACGATTTGACACGAATGAATGGATATTATTTATACTCTTCCAAACCCACGTAGATTTTATATAAACATAAGGGAACACCGATAACAACTAATCGGTATGAAGAAAAGAATGTCAACGCACTGTGTGAACGCACAATTCTTTCATTACGCACGAATTGAAAAATTAAATTCCATTACATTGAATAGTTGCTCGATTCAAAATGAATTAGGGAGTCTACAGTAATTGCTATTTTGGAAGACAACGGCATATGTGATTCACAGATATTGTTTTAAATCCTACGACCACCATAATTTCTAACTCTCATCATCCTTTCCCATTGGTTCCCATTCATTGTATTGCGGGAGCGGGAACAAGTCGAAAAAGTTGGCAATGATTGAAAGCGATGCAGAAACCACGGAAACGTTACTCGAACGAGGAGGAAGTCGAGGTGTCGAAAAAAACGCTTCAAGAGAGGCTCCAGACATAAAAAACGACGGTGCAGCTGTTTCGTCTGGTCCCGGCTGCACAATGCAAAATTCGGGTTCTAATTCTAAAGCGACTACCAATCAGCCCCGGCATTGTTCACCCATGAAGGCTCCCAATTTTTCAGGGTTAATCGTTCCTTGAAACCTAATCAGCGTCGAAACTAATGCACTCGCTGCTGGATATCGTTTCTTACCGAAAAGACTTGAGTCCTCTGTGTGCGAGCCTCAAAGAAAGGGAAGTCAAGGGAACTCGATCTTGAACGTCTGAATCATGGATGCTGTGAATGTAAACATCGGAGATGAAGAAGAAGGCCAATTTATAGAAGTAATTGGGTTTTGTGCCGTGCGTGAATTTTTATAATCGTTAAACAATGTTGTTTATTGGAAGAAATCTGACGTACGACAAGTGAATTCAAACTTGCATACAAAAAGAAGAAGATCGCCAAACATTAGGGCATTTTTCATAAGTTTTAACAGGATTCATAAAATACTATGGATATAATGCACAAATTAAATCGTCTGTATTCAAAATAATTAGAAACCATGTTTAATCTACATGGACCTTTGACGAACATAACCTCGCATTGTTCGGACGAAAGTGTATCTTAGAACGCCAGGATAAAGAAGAAGAAAAAGAAGAGGATCGTCACACGAAGCACTATACAAGTCGATCGCATTAAATCGAGTGCTCGACCACGTAGGAGACTATAAATAATGCTCGTTCATGAAGAACGGGGAAGGATGATCAATCAGGTGTGGGTGGTAGGGGTGCGGCAAACAAGAAGGCGAAAGAGGCGAAGAAGTAGAAGAAAAAGAGGAGGAGGAAGAAACAGGAAGAAGGAGAAAGAGAGAACATTCAAGGGCAATGTATGTGATCACCGCATTGCGACTTGAGATTCGGCTAGAGTCCTGAAATTCTCGAAGCTCGAAACCAAAAGCGAACTCGCTCGGTGTTTACAGCCGATGTATAAATAGTTCGTTCACCCGATTCATCCGATACTCAGCCAGAACCTGGATATTTCGCAAACACACTTTCGCATCGCGAACCGAAGAAAAACAAACCCCGATTTTTATAGCGGTTCGGCTATAAAAAATCACCGATTCTTCTTGGAAGTCCGCGCGAACCACGACACGCGGGGTGTCCCGATATTATTTAAAGAACCACGGGGATTATTATTAGAATTATGTTACTATTAATGTGTCTCCTATTCGCGATGTAATTCATTGGTGCAGGAGTATGGGAGTCGAGATGTTTATATTTAAAATCATGTGCAATTTGTGATTCATATTTTTCATTAAGAATGCTGGGGTTTCAATTTTTCATGTACCTTTACTTACGTCTGATCAGCCTTGGTGCATTTAAGTGGTTAATTATAATATGATGCCTAATGCATAATTATTACCAATTGATTATGTAATAAATAAGAAATAAAATTATTTAAAAGGTGGAGATACAAACTAAGTAAAGCAATAGTTTAATTATAGACAACTTTGATCCTTTCAATTAAATGTCCTCATAAGTGAATAATTCAATTTCAGCTCTATAAACTTCAACTTCTATCAGAAGTAACATCTAAATAATAAATCGACAAAGATATTAAGCAAATGGATTATCCAAAACCTAATTTAAATTTTCGGACATTTTACGCCAATATAATTGATTAAAAATATTTGATAAGGATAAAGCGAAGATTGAATTTTTTCTTGAAGCAAAAAGATGCGAGCGACGGGGTTCTTTTTTATTTGATCCCTGGGCACGTTCCCTTTGGATCACGGGAGACGCACCTTGACCGAGTTAAGGATAATCGCGTTAAGGTGCTCTCGCTTAAGCCAATCAACCGAAGAAAGTGCTTAACGGAGAGCAACTTCTTATTTGTTGCTTTATCAAACAACCGTAAAGTGTTATACTCGATAACACGCTCCCTCGCGAGGTAGAAAATGTGTGCCGAGTACCACCCGCGAGAGCTTTTGTCTTATAAAACAAAAGACGGTTGCTTTTAATTTAAAAAAATGTGTATTCAACGTAAACATTAAAGTATAATGTTTCGTAATAAATAAAGAGTATTTCATATTTAAGGTTTCCGGAGAGCGCTTAATACCAGGTGTTGAATATAAATATTCATTACATTCGAATGAAATGGTAAAACAAAATGGAGTTCTAGGAATTAAAGTTTCAACATAGAGGAATGTTTTCTGTGGTATACCTTCAAAAATGGGCAAAAATTAAAAGTCGCCAAAATCAATTCTAAATGGCCCAAATCGATGGTAGATGATGTATACACATATTCTAGGATGATTTTGGGTCGGAAGAAGCGGTTTAAAAATTGTTTCGGCCAAAAAATGGGTCGACCCAGAATCGCAAAAATGTAAAGGGGTATACCTTCAAAAATCGGCAAAAATTAAAAGTCGCCAAAATCAATTCTAAATGGCCCAAATCGATGGTATATGATGTATAAACATGTTCTAGGAAGATTTTAGGTCGGAAGAAGCGGTTTAAAAATTGTTTCGGCCAAAAAATGGGTCGACACAAAATCGCAAAAATGTGAAGGGGTACACCTTCAAAAATCGGCAAAAATTAAAAGTCGCCAAAATCGCTTCTAAATAGCCCAAATCGATGGTAGATGATGTATAAACATGTTCTAGGAAGATTTTAGGTCGGAAGAAGCGGTTTAAAAATTGTTTCGGCCAAAAAATGGGTCGACACAAAATCGCAAAAATGTGAAGGGGTATACCTTCAAAAATCGGCAAAAATTAAAAGTCGCCAAAATCAATTCTAAATGGCCCAAATCGATGGTATATGATGTATAAACATATTCTAGGACGATTTTGGGTCGGAAGAAGCGGTTTAAAAATTGTTTCGGCCAAAAAATTGGTCGACACAAAATCGCAAAAATGTGAAGGGGTATACCTTCAAAAATTAAAAGTCTCCAATTTCGTTCCTAAATGACCCAAATCGATGGTAGATGATGTATACACATATTCTAGGATGATTTTGGGTCGGGAGAAGCGGTTTAAAAATTGTTTCGGCCAAAAAATGGGTCGACCCAGAATCGCAAAAATGTAAAGGGGTATACCTTCAAAAATCGGCAAAAATTAAAAGTCGCCAAAATCAATTCTAAATGGCCCAAATCGATGGTATATGATGTATAAACATATTCTAGGACGATTTTGGGTCGGAAGAAGCGGTTTAAAAATTGTTTCGGCCAAAAAATGGGTCGACCCAGAATCGCAAAAATGTAAAGGGGTATACCTTCAAAAATGGCCAAAAATGAAAAGTCGCCAAAATCAATTCTAAATGACCCAAATCGATGGTAAATGATGTATAAACATATTCTAGGACGATTTCTGGTTGAAAGAAGTGGTTTAAAAATTGCTTGGGGCGAAAAATGGATCAATCCAAAATCGCAAAAATGTGAAGGGGTACACCTTCAAAAATCGGCAAAAATTAAAAGTCGCCAAAATCAATTCTAAATGACCCAAATCGATGGTAAATGATGTATAAACATATTCTAGGACGATTTTGGGTCGGAAGAAGCGGTTTAAAAATTGTTTCGGCCAAAAAATGGGTCGACACAAAATCGCAAAAATGTGAAGGGGTATACCTTCAAAAATCGGCAAAAATTAAAAGTCGCCAAAATCAATTCTAAATGGCCCAAATCGATGGTATATGATGTATACACATATTCTAGGATGATTTTGGGTCGGGAGAAGCGGTTTAAAAATTGTTTCGGCCAAAAAATGGGTCGACCCAGAATCGCAAAAATGTAAAGGGGTATACCTTCAAAAATCGGCAAAAATTAAAAGTCGCCAAAATCAATTCTAAATGGCCCAAATCGATGGTATATGATGTATAAACATATTCTAGGACGATTTTGGGTCGGAAGAAGCGGTTTAAAAATTGTTTCGGCCAAAAAATGGGTCGACCCAGAATCGCAAAAATGTAAAGGGGTATACCTTCAAAAATGGCCAAAAATGAAAAGTCGCCAAAATCAATTCTAAATGACCCAAATCGATGGTAAATGATGTATAAACATATTCTAGGACGATTTCTGGTTGAAAGAAGTGGTTTAAAAATTGCTTGGGGCGAAAAATGGATCAATCCAAAATCGCAAAAATGTGAAGGGGTACACCTTCAAAAATCGGCAAAAATTAAAAGTCGCCAAAATCAATTCTAAATGACCCAAATCGATGGTAAATGATGTATAAACATATTCTAGGACGATTTTGGGTCGGAAGAAGCGGTTTAAAAATTGTTTCGGCCAAAAAATGGGTCGACACAAAATCGCAAAAATGTGAAGGGGTATACCTTCAAAAATCGGCAAAAATTAAAAGTCGCCAAAATCAATTCTAAATGGCCCAAATCGATGGTATATGATGTATACACATATTCTAGGATGATTTTGGGTCGGGAGAAGCGGTTTAAAAATTGTTTCGGCCAAAAAATGGGTCGACCCAGAATCGCAAAAATGTAAAGGGGTATACCTTCAAAAATCGGCAAAAATTAAAAGTCGCCAAAATCAATTCTAAATGACCCAAATCGATGGTAAATGATGTATAAACATATTCTAGGACGATTTTGGGTCGGAAGAAGCGGTTTAAAAATTGTTTCGGCCAAAAAATGGGTCGACACAAAATCGCAAAAATGTGAAGGGGTATACCTTCAAAAATCGGCAAAAATTAAAAGTCGCCAAAATCAATTCTAAATGGCCCAAATCGATGGTATATGATGTATAAACATATTCTAGGACGATTTTAGGTCGGAAGAAGCGGTTTAAAAATTGTTTCGGCCAAAAAATGGGTCGACACAAAATCGCAAAAATGTGAAGGGGTATACCTTCAAAAATCGGCAAAAATTAAAAGTCGCCAAAATCAATTCTAAATGGCCCAAATCGATGGTATATGATGTATAAACATATTCTAGGACGATTTTGGGTCGGAAGAAGCGGTTTAAAAATTGTTTCGGCCAAAAAATTGGTCGACACAAAATCGCAAAAATGTGAAGGGGTATACCTTCAAAAATTAAAAGTCTCCAATTTCGTTCCTAAATGACCCAAATCGATGGTAGATGATGTATACACATATTCTAGGATGATTTTGGGTCGGGAGAAGCGGTTTAAAAATTGTTTCGGCCAAAAAATGGGTCGACCCAGAATCGCAAAAATGTAAAGGGGTATACCTTCAAAAATCGGCAAAAATTAAAAGTCGCCAAAATCAATTCTAAATGGCCCAAATCGATGGTATATGATGTATAAACATATTCTAGGACGATTTTGGGTCGGAAGAAGCGGTTTAAAAATTGTTTCGGCCAAAAAATGGGTCGACCCAGAATCGCAAAAATGTAAAGGGGTATACCTTCAAAAATGGCCAAAAATGAAAAGTCGCCAAAATCAATTCTAAATGACCCAAATCGATGGTAAATGATGTATAAACATATTCTAGGACGATTTCTGGTTGAAAGAAGTGGTTTAAAAATTGCTTGGGGCGAAAAATGGATCAATCCAAAATCGCAAAAATGTGAAGGGGTACACCTTCAAAAATCGGCAAAAATTAAAAGTCGCCAAAATCAATTCTAAATGACCCAAATCGATGGTAAATGATGTATAAACATATTCTAGGACGATTTTGGGTCGGAAGAAGCGGTTTAAAAATTGTTTCGGCCAAAAAATGGGTCGACACAAAATCGCAAAAATGTGAAGGGGTATACCTTCAAAAATCGGCAAAAATTAAAAGTCGCCAAAATCAATTCTAAATGGCCCAAATCGATGGTATATGATGTATACACATATTCTAGGATGATTTTGGGTCGGGAGAAGCGGTTTAAAAATTGTTTCGGCCAAAAAATGGGTCGACCCAGAATCGCAAAAATGTAAAGGGGTATACCTTCAAAAATCGGCAAAAATTAAAAGTCGCCAAAATCAATTCTAAATGGCCCAAATCGATGGTATATGATGTATAAACATATTCTAGGACGATTTTGGGTCGGAAGAAGCGGTTTAAAAATTGTTTCGGCCAAAAAATGGGTCGACCCAGAATCGCAAAAATGTAAAGGGGTATACCTTCAAAAATGGCCAAAAATGAAAAGTCGCCAAAATCAATTCTAAATGACCCAAATCGATGGTAAATGATGTATAAACATATTCTAGGACGATTTCTGGTTGAAAGAAGTGGTTTAAAAATTGCTTGGGGCGAAAAATGGATCAATCCAAAATCGCAAAAATGTGAAGGGGTACACCTTCAAAAATGGCCAAAAATGAAAAGTCGCCAAAATCAATTCTAAATGACCCAAATCGATGGTAAATGATGTATAAACATATTCTAGGACGATTTTGGGTCGGAAGAAGCGGTTTAAAAATTGTTTCGGCCAAAAAATGGGTCGACACAAAATCGCAAAAATGTGAAGGGGTATACCTTCAAAAATCGGCAAAAATTAAAAGTCGCCAAAATCAATTCTAAATGGCCCAAATCGATGGTATATGATGTATACACATATTCTAGGATGATTTTGGGTCGGGAGAAGCGGTTTAAAAATTGTTTCGGCCAAAAAATGGGTCGACCCAGAATCGCAAAAATGTAAAGGGGTATACCTTCAAAAATCGGCAAAAATTAAAAGTCGCCAAAATCAATTCTAAATGGCCCAAATCGATGGTATATGATGTATAAACATATTCTAGGACGATTTTGGGTCGGAAGAAGCGGTTTAAAAATTGTTTCGGCCAAAAAATGGGTCGACCCAGAATCGCAAAAATGTAAAGGGGTATACCTTCAAAAATGGCCAAAAATGAAAAGTCGCCAAAATCAATTCTAAATGACCCAAATCGATGGTAAATGATGTATAAACATATTCTAGGACGATTTCTGGTTGAAAGAAGTGGTTTAAAAATTGCTTGGGGCGAAAAATGGATCAATCCAAAATCGCAAAAATGTGAAGGGGTATACCTTCAAAAATCGGCAAAAATTAAAAGTCGCCAAAATCAATTCTAAATGACCCAAATCGATGGTAAATGATGTATAAACATATTCTAGGACGATTTTGGGTCGGAAGAAGCGGTTTAAAAATTGTTTCGGCCAAAAAATGGGTCGACACAAAATCGCAAAAATGTGAAGGGGTATACCTTCAAAAATCGGCAAAAATTAAAAGTCGCCAAAATCAATTCTAAATGGCCCAAATCGATGGTATATGATGTATACACATATTCTAGGATGATTTTGGGTCGGGAGAAGCGGTTTAAAAATTGTTTCGGCCAAAAAATGGGTCGACCCAGAATCGCAAAAATGTAAAGGGGTATACCTTCAAAAATCGGCAAAAATTAAAAGTCGCCAAAATCAATTCTAAATGACCCAAATCGATGGTAAATGATGTATAAACATATTCTAGGACGATTTTGGGTCGGAAGAAGCGGTTTAAAAATTGTTTCGGCCAAAAAATGGGTCGACACAAAATCGCAAAAATGTGAAGGGGTATACCTTCAAAAATCGGCAAAAATTAAAAGTCGCCAAAATCAATTCTAAATGGCCCAAATCGATGGTATATGATGTATAAACATATTCTAGGACGATTTTAGGTCGGAAGAAGCGGTTTAAAAATTGTTTCGGCCAAAAAATGGGTCGACACAAAATCGCAAAAATGTGAAGGGGTATACCTTCAAAAATCGGCAAAAATTAAAAGTCGCCAAAATCAATTCTAAATGGCCCAAATCGATGGTATATGATGTATAAACATATTCTAGGACGATTTTGGGTCGGAAGAAGCGGTTTAAAAATTGTTTCGGCCAAAAAATTGGTCGACACAAAATCGCAAAAATGTGAAGGGGTATACCTTCAAAAATTAAAAGTCTCCAATTTCGTTCCTAAATGACCCAAATCGATGGTAGATGATGTATACACATATTCTAGGATGATTTTGGGTCGGGAGAAGCGGTTTAAAAATTGTTTCGGCCAAAAAATGGGTCGACCCAGAATCGCAAAAATGTAAAGGGGTATACCTTCAAAAATCGGCAAAAATTAAAAGTCGCCAAAATCAATTCTAAATGGCCCAAATCGATGGTAAATGATGTATAAACAAATTCTAGGACGATTTTGGGTCGGAAGAAGCGGTTTAAAAATTGTTTCGGCCAAAAAATGGGTCGACCCAGAATCGCAAAAATGTAAAGGGGTATACCTTCAAAAATGGCCAAAAATGAAAAGTCGCCAAAATCAATTCTAAATGACCCAAATCGATGGTAAATGATGTATAAACATATTCTAGGACGATTTCTGGTTGAAAGAAGTGGTTTAAAAATTGCTTGGGGCGAAAAATGGATCAATCCAAAATCGCAAAAATGTGAAGGGGTACACCTTCAAAAATCGGCAAAAATTAAAAGTCGCCAAAATCAATTCTAAATGACCCAAATCGATGGTAAATGATGTATAAACATATTCTAGGACGATTTTGGGTCGGAAGAAGCGGTTTAAAAATTGTTTCGGCCAAAAAATGGGTCGACACAGAATCGCAAAAATGTGAAGGGGTATACCTTCAAAAATCGGCAAAAATTAAAAGTCGCCAAAATCAATTCTAAATGGCCCAAATCGATGGTATATGATGTATACACATATTCTAGGATGATTTTGGGTCGGGAGAAGCGGTTTAAAAATTGTTTCGGCCAAAAAATGGGTCGACCCAGAATCGCAAAAATGTAAAGGGGTATACCTTCAAAAATCGGCAAAAATTAAAAGTCGCCAAAATCAATTCTAAATGGCCCAAATCGATGGTATATGATGTATAAACATATTCTAGGACGATTTTGGGTCGGAAGAAGCGGTTTAAAAATTGTTTCGGCCAAAAAATGGGTCGACCCAGAATCGCAAAAATGTAAAGGGGTATACCTTCAAAAATGGCCAAAAATGAAAAGTCGCCAAAATCAATTCTAAATGACCCAAATCGATGGTAAATGATGTATAAACATATTCTAGGACGATTTCTGGTTGAAAGAAGTGGTTTAAAAATTGCTTGGGGCGAAAAATGGATCAATCCAAAATCGCAAAAATGTGAAGGGGTACACCTTCAAAAATCGGCAAAAATTAAAAGTCGCCAAAATCAATTCTAAATGACCCAAATCGATGGTAAATGATGTATAAACATATTCTAGGACGATTTTGGGTCGGAAGAAGCGGTTTAAAAATTGTTTCGGCCAAAAAATGGGTCGACACAAAATCGCAAAAATGTGAAGGGGTATACCTTCAAAAATCGGCAAAAATTAAAAGTCGCCAAAATCAATTCTAAATGGCCCAAATCGATGGTATATGATGTATAAACATATTCTAGGACGATTTTGGGTCGGAAGAAGCGGTTTAAAAATTGTTTCGGCCAAAAAATGGGTCGACCCAGAATCGCAAAAATGTAAAGGGGTATACCTTCAAAAATCGGCAAAAATTAAAAGTCGCCAAAATCAATTCTAAATGGCCCAAATCGATGGTATATGATGTATAAACATATTCTAGGACGATTTTGGGTCGGAAGAAGCGGTTTAAAAATTGTTTCGGCCAAAAAATGGGTCGACCCAGAATCGCAAAAATGTAAAGGGGTATACCTTCAAAAATGGCCAAAAATGAAAAGTCGCCAAAATCAATTCTAAATGACCCAAATCGATGGTAAATGATGTATAAACATATTCTAGGACGATTTCTGGTTGAAAGAAGTGGTTTAAAAATTGCTTGGGGCGAAAAATGGATCAATCCAAAATCGCAAAAATGTGAAGGGGTACACCTTCAAAAATCGGCAAAAATTAAAAGTCGCCAAAATCAATTCTAAATGACCCAAATCGATGGTAAATGATGTATAAACATATTCTAGGACGATTTTGGGTCGGAAGAAGCGGTTTAAAAATTGTTTCGGCCAAAAAATGGGTCGACACAAAATCGCAAAAATGTGAAGGGGTATACCTTCAAAAATCGGCAAAAATTAAAAGTCGCCAAAATCAATTCTAAATGGCCCAAATCGATGGTATATGATGTATACACATATTCTAGGATGATTTTGGGTCGGGAGAAGCGGTTTAAAAATTGTTTCGGCCAAAAAATGGGTCGACCCAGAATCGCAAAAATGTAAAGGGGTATACCTTCAAAAATCGGCAAAAATTAAAAGTCGCCAAAATCAATTCTAAATGACCCAAATCGATGGTAAATGATGTATAAACATATTCTAGGACGATTTTGGGTCGGAAGAAGCGGTTTAAAAATTGTTTCGGCCAAAAAATGGGTCGACACAAAATCGCAAAAATGTGAAGGGGTATACCTTCAAAAATCGGCAAAAATTAAAAGTCGCCAAAATCAATTCTAAATGGCCCAAATCGATGGTATATGATGTATAAACATATTCTAGGACGATTTTAGGTCGGAAGAAGCGGTTTAAAAATTGTTTCGGCCAAAAAATGGGTCGACACAAAATCGCAAAAATGTGAAGGGGTATACCTTCAAAAATCGGCAAAAATTAAAAGTCGCCAAAATCAATTCTAAATGGCCCAAATCGATGGTATATGATGTATAAACATATTCTAGGACGATTTTGGGTCGGAAGAAGCGGTTTAAAAATTGTTTCGGCCAAAAAATTGGTCGACACAAAATCGCAAAAATGTGAAGGGGTATACCTTCAAAAATTAAAAGTCTCCAATTTCGTTCCTAAATGACCCAAATCGATGGTAGATGATGTATACACATATTCTAGGATGATTTTGGGTCGGGAGAAGCGGTTTAAAAATTGTTTCGGCCAAAAAATGGGTCGACCCAGAATCGCAAAAATGTAAAGGGGTATACCTTCAAAAATCGGCAAAAATTAAAAGTCGCCAAAATCAATTCTAAATGGCCCAAATCGATGGTATATGATGTATAAACATATTCTAGGACGATTTTGGGTCGGAAGAAGCGGTTTAAAAATTGTTTCGGCCAAAAAATGGGTCGACCCAGAATCGCAAAAATGTAAAGGGGTATACCTTCAAAAATGGCCAAAAATGAAAAGTCGCCAAAATCAATTCTAAATGACCCAAATCGATGGTAAATGATGTATAAACATATTCTAGGACGATTTCTGGTTGAAAGAAGTGGTTTAAAAATTGCTTGGGGCGAAAAATGGATCAATCCAAAATCGCAAAAATGTGAAGGGGTACACCTTCAAAAATCGGCAAAAATTAAAAGTCGCCAAAATCAATTCTAAATGACCCAAATCGATGGTAAATGATGTATAAACATATTCTAGGACGATTTTGGGTCGGAAGAAGCGGTTTAAAAATTGTTTCGGCCAAAAAATGGGTCGACACAAAATCGCAAAAATGTGAAGGGGTATACCTTCAAAAATCGGCAAAAATTAAAAGTCGCCAAAATCAATTCTAAATGGCCCAAATCGATGGTATATGATGTATAAACATATTCTAGGACGATTTTGGGTCGGAAGAAGCGGTTTAAAAATTGTTTCGGCCAAAAAATGGGTCGACCCAGAATCGCAAAAATGTAAAGGGGTATACCTTCAAAAATGGCCAAAAATGAAAAGTCGCCAAAATCAATTCTAAATGACCCAAATCGATGGTAAATGATGTATAAACATATTCTAGGACGATTTCTGGTTGAAAGAAGTGGTTTAAAAATTGCTTGGGGCGAAAAATGGATCAATCCAAAATCGCAAAAATGTGAAGGGGTACACCTTCAAAAATCGGCAAAAATTAAAAGTCGCCAAAATCAATTCTAAATGACCCAAATCGATGGTAAATGATGTATAAACATATTCTAGGACGATTTTGGGTCGGAAGAAGCGGTTTAAAAATTGTTTCGGCCAAAAAATGGGTCGACACAAAATCGCAAAAATGTGAAGGGGTATACCTTCAAAAATCGGCAAAAATTAAAAGTCGCCAAAATCAATTCTAAATGGCCCAAATCGATGGTATATGATGTATAAACATATTCTAGGACGATTTTGGGTCGGAAGAAGCGGTTTAAAAATTGTTTCGGCCAAAAAATGGGTCGACCCAGAATCGCAAAAATGTAAAGGGGTATACCTTCAAAAATGGCCAAAAATGAAAAGTCGCCAAAATCAATTCTAAATGACCCAAATCGATGGTAAATGATGTATAAACATATTCTAGGACGATTTCTGGTTGAAAGAAGTGGTTTAAAAATTGCTTGGGGCGAAAAATGGATCAATCCAAAATCGCAAAAATGTGAAGGGGTACACCTTCAAAAATCGGCAAAAATTAAAAGTCGCCAAAATCAATTCTAAATGACCCAAATCGATGGTAAATGATGTATAAACATATTCTAGGACGATTTTGGGTCGGAAGAAGCGGTTTAAAAATTGTTTCGGCCAAAAAATGGGTCGACACAAAATCGCAAAAATGTGAAGGGGTATACCTTCAAAAATCGGCAAAAATTAAAAGTCGCCAAAATCAATTCTAAATGGCCCAAATCGATGGTATATGATGTATAAACATATTCTAGGACGATTTTGGGTCGGAAGAAGCGGTTTAAAAATTGTTTCGGCCAAAAAATGGGTCGACCCAGAATCGCAAAAATGTGAAGGGGTATACCTTCAAAAATCGGCAAAAATTAAAAGTCGCCAAAATCAATTCTAAATAGTCCAAATCGATGGTAGATGATGTATAAACATATTCTAGGATGATTTTGGGCCGGAAGAAGCGGTTTAAAAATTGTTTCGGCCAAAAAATGGGTCGATACAAAATCGCAAAAATGTGAAGGGGTATACCTTCAAAAATCGGCAAAAATTAAAAGTCGCCAAAATCACTTCTAAATAGTCCAAATCGATGGTAGATGATGTATAAACATATTCTAGGATGATTTTGGGTCGGGAGAAGCGGTTTAAAAATTGTTTCGGCCAAAAAATGGGTCGACACAAAATCGCAAAAATGTGAAGGGGTATACCTTCAAAAATCGGCAAAAATTAAAAGTCGCCAAAATCGCTTCTAAATATCCTAAATCGATGGTAGATGATGTATAAACATGTTCTAGGACCATTTTGGGCCGACACAAACATGTTGGAATATTTAAATCCATTTGTTTCGACATTTTGAGGTATTAATGCTGTTTTAACGATTAGCATCAAAGCTCATATAAAACATTAAGTACTTACAAGTTACTTTCACAGCAGTCGGTAGCTTACATAAGAATGCAGCATAAAGTTAACGAGGCGAACACGAAGAACGGCCACCAAGGAGAGATATCATCAAACTTACCTGAAACAAAAGAGAAAGAATATTAGTTTCGAGCGATATTATTTCGACATGACGTAATTTGCATAATTCAACCATTCTCAAAAGAACATTGCATTTTTAAAAAGCAACGTAACGCTCAGCAAC
This sequence comes from Nysson spinosus, assembly GCA_910591585.2. Lineage (NCBI taxonomy): Eukaryota > Metazoa > Arthropoda > Insecta > Hymenoptera > Crabronidae > Nysson > Nysson spinosus. Next base: position 8,599,508 of record OU342830.1, on the reverse strand, counting down.
TTAACGACAGAAGTATATAATAATATTGTACGATAAGTAGCAAGGTGATAAAGGTATCCGATAGTCACGGACGATTAAAACGTAGACATTTTACGGCACATTTAACCCGAATAATCAAGCACGCGAGAATTTGGTTTGGGTTTGTAAATTTTCGAGGACGCGTAGGTGGGTATAATTTCTTTGGAATCTACGATTACAGTGATATGTGAACGTTGCGTGTCTGATAAGAAGAAATCACTTTCCACTGGGAACAGTAATCGCTTTGTAAGGGGAATAAAGTTAGACATGGATATTGGACGTTAAAGAGGTGGTTAACATTTTGCATTAAATATAATCGACTGATTTACTTCTTAGTTTCATTCTTGTTTTTTTAAAATTCTTTATCGATATTTTTACCCCCATATTCTAATATCTCTATTATTCTATTGATATTATTTATCGATTCTTTTTGTAATAGGTATAACATTGATTCTCTCAGAAAGTTGATTGTTAAATTGCGCAAACAATTACTCATTCCACATAATCTATTTTAATGTATAAGATAATAATTTATACTTGAGGCTTTCAAATTAAAATGATTTCAATTGAACAAGTTCAATTTAAATTTCAAATAAATCTGGAAAATTTGCAGATCTCATTCTCAGAAAGTAGACACAATTATATAGTTATAGTATTAATCTCCTTCTAAAAACAGCCGAATTTAATTCACAATATTTATGTTTACATCGATCGAGTTGAATGATCAAGTATATTATGTCAGGCAGAAATTCTGCTGTGCAATAAAGTGTAGTTTTAAGTACCCGAAATTTGTGTACCGTTTTGCGGCAAAGATTTGAAATTCCGCGAATGAAATAGTAAAAGTTTCAAGAAAAGAAAGGAGCGCGGAAATATCCATCGGCCTTTTATTCATCGGGATATGCAGGAGTATTTCTTCGGGAAATCTGCACTTGACCCAATTTCACGGACGTACTACTACGATGCTTTCCCGCGGCGTTTTCCGCCAGTGGAAACCACCCTTACACCAATCGCACTCCGCACTGAAATTGCATGGTTAACCTTGACATTCCCACGAGATCGCTAAATTAAACCTCCTCACGTAAACCGCACCATTCTTGGACATGCGATATCAAATAATTTCATGCACCCTTCTTGAGCTTGTTGCTTAACAAATACCACTTTTATTATTCTCTATTGTGTTGCCGTATTAAAATATTTGCAATAGTGAATATTCACTTAAAACTCCACGACTATTCCAAAACAATATTAGTTAATATAATAATAATCGAAATATTGGAGCATATCATACTGAAAATTGTATTAATATTCCAGGAGGATAAACATAACTCTAAGAAACGATCCGGAATTAGAAACACGAGGCGCGTACGGTTTAATTTAGGCGGCTATAAATTACTCGGACACAACGAAACACGTGGAATTAGATAAACTGCAGGAGGACCACCGCCATTTACATAAAACTGAAATAATGGCAGACACGTGAACACTGGAAACGGGACAATAGTAATAACCGGAACTGGCACATATGCGTAAGGAAAATATAGGTCATTCAAATGAACCGGGATTACGAAGGACGTACAGCATGCGTCATATGTAACGCAAATTGTTCTACAAGAAGCGCGTATAAACATGACACTTAAAAAAACAAACATATAAGCATCCTTTAAAGCAATTTCGGGAAAAATTATTAAAAAAGCAGCGCGGAAGTTAAGAATTTTTTAACTCAACCACGTCTTATTTTGCTCAAGACGCGTTCTTATTTTAACGTACAATTTTGATTATAAATATTCATTGACATTTCTGATATGGAATACATATTTATTTATAAACATTATACTATGAAATGCCAATATAGTAATGTGAAACAAAATTACTTAGGAATATTTGTTACTTATTTGATAACATCCGTGCACTTACAATGCGGATATTTCTTGTAAAATAACAACCACGTCGACAATGAAAATAAAATATGCCAATCAAGAATAAAGAACAATGCAGATCCTAACATGTTAATTAAAATCGCAAACCTCGATGCTCGTATTTCCATCAACGATACCAATCTAATAAAAAAACCTATGCGAGTATATTTTTGCATTCCTCGACGCAAAAACTCTAAGGATTCAAGAGGCATAGAATGCAACACGGCGCTAATGCAAAACAGAAAGCCTCCCAGGCTGGGAACCTGTTGGATGACGTAAAGAGGAACACGATATAGGATGTCAGAACGAAAAAGGAAGTGGAATCGAGAAAACAAACGCACCACGTCCTCCAGAAAATTCAGAACGCTGGTAAGTGAAAAAGCAGGAGCTGCCTATCTTTATGCTTCCTCCGACCCTGGAACTAATAGTACGGATAAATTACAAGAAAGTGTTCTACAGCGATGCCGAAGTCGTTAGAATTAAAATGTAATCAGTGCCACGGAACGCCGACTAGGATGTAGATTAAGATCGAAGAGGTTTAATGGAAGAAAATGATAACCTGACCACGATGATTGATAGAGTTTAATCTGTAGTTGTCCTTCGCGTTTTAAGTGTTGAGTGCTGAGGAATAAATATCTATGGTGTTAACATAATTGTGAATCTAACTAAGTAATCTAATTAACAATTAATGTCCCTTCAATTGGAAAGTAATAAGGGTATCGTTCGCTGTAAGTAATAAATATTTTGGAGAATAATTTCATTTCCGTGGCAGTATAAGGATGTATGTATAAAGGAGGATTGTCAAGATGGCGGAGAGGATCATGTTAGGTGACAGAACGGTGGGAAATAGATTGCGCTCGGGAACAGGAATTATGAACGTGAATGATTATGCGTGTCGAGCAGGAGAAATACAGTCAGCAGGTGAATATTCGGAAAATACGATAGACCCGGCGGTACGTCTGGTGTTACGAACAGGAAGCTGAAGTAGAGCTGGTCAGAGTACGCAAAAGGAGGAGGTAAGTGGGTCAGTGGGTGAGTCGTGCTAAACAGTGCACGGGAGTGTCCCGACATTGACCTATATGTCTACTTTGTGCTCTGCACTTGCCTTCCCCTTCCGTGACCCCCCACCCTACATTTCTCACTCTCTTTCTCCCTTTCTTCGAGCACATCCCCTCCAGCGATGCACTTTCCAGCCAATTGCATATAGGGTCCCTGGTTGCACTTCGAGTGCACTTTCCCCACTACGCCGGAGCTATTCCACCCTGGCGCCGGACCGTCCCGACACCCCCAGACCAGACGCGATCGATGCTTTTACTGGATCACGAGATGGTCACTACAAAACATTTTATATTTCTTACGATCTCACAGCTTCGGCTTTTTTCAAGCTTATGTAAGTTATAAACATGTTTCGGGTTCGTTTTCGATCGATACCAATGGAATAAGATACTTCTCTAGTCGGGTCAAAGGGTGACCCGAAATTGAGGAAAATGGAAACGACATTAAGAAAAGATCTTAATAAACATATCTTATCCCTTAGACCTATACCTGTATAAAAAGGCATACCAACAAATAAATCAACGCCATCCAAAAATCACGGAGATCATATTCCACCATACTATTCCCAAATGAATCATCAATTAACCCTACAAAGGATAAATCACCATTAACCCTTTAAACACTCAGACACAAAGAACCCGAGGCCCAATTCACCTCCCAAGATCAATCACAAAACCAAGAGACGAACATTCGGCAACTTAGCAGAATCCAAAAAGAACATAATTCAAGCATAATAAAGACGCTTAGTTCCAAGGAACAGAATAAACTCAGAAGAGATCCAACCACGATAAACGATCGCGTTCTAAGTGCATACCACGCCGGAGCCATTTGTCGTGGAGCTCCGAATACGAAGCATAATTCACGAAAACCTACTTCGAGGGGGAAGAAGAGTAAATTCGTACACGGCGGGGACATCCGTCACCGTAATCTCACCTGTATATATGCTGTTTAACAAGCAGCCAGTAAAAGCGGCGAAAAAAAGTGTATCGGAGCCAGCTCATTGGTGACCTTGACGAGGCCAACGATAATAAATCATTCGGTAATGCAATCCGCGTAAGTGCACGCCGGTGCGTGTCGGGGTGTTACAACCTTGCGGAAATGAATAAAGAGCCAAGGAGGAAGAGTGGAGGAGAGGAGAGGTGGGGACAAGGGGCAAACGGGGGGAAGGAAAAGGAGCGCGAAGCTTCCAAGAGACAGTCACACTCCACGTGTTTTTCTCACGCCTCGCGCGGACTTGCGGTGTAACACCAAGAACTGCCTCTGAGCTTTTACATCACACAACTACATACTCCGCGATCTCGGAGTACGTGTACTCGGTGGTTACGTCAATGCACGAAGCGTACACTCCTTTCTACACACGGAGAAGCCATTCCTTCTTTTATCAATGACACCGCGGGTACCACCGCTTGGAATTAACATTTGGACAATAAAATCCCAGCGAGCAATCATAGCGGATGTAATGCACTTTTTAATCGAGATTTCAAGTCACAAGCACGGTATTTAAAGCCAATACTTTTCACCCGCGGCATGACTCAACTAAATCTCTGTAAACGAAGAATTTTAGCGTAACCCGGTTTATCTGGAAAATTAAACTCACTGGGTCATCGCATACAAACCCACAATCAAGCAGAAATAAATTTCCAAGCACGACTATCCGAAATTATATTCGACAGGGTACAATTTTCCGAAACGAAGCTCCTTCATTAATATTCATATCCCTCCACCAATAAGCGATGTTCAATAATTTCATTTCACAGAGGAGGACGTTGATAAGAACATTGATAAAAACCTATGACGAACTACACAATAAATCTCCAAACAGAATATCCGAAATCACATTCGAAACGGTACGTTTTTCGCAAAAGAAACTCCTTCGTTAATATTCATATTCTTCCACCGATAAGCGGCATTCAATAATTCCATTTCGCAGAGGAGGGCGTTGATAAGAACGGGGTGGAATCGAAATTTCTATCTCTTCACGGTTAGCCAAACAGCTAAGCTGGATAGATAAAAAATTTCCGCTGAAAACAATGCTGCATCTGCAGCTGCCGGCGGTTATTCGGGCTCGATGTATCGACGCGAGACGCCTTATCATCGAACGCTGGCTTCTTATCACCGGCTCGGACGTATTTTGAATTTTTTTATGCATCACGTATCAACGTATTGCGCTGGTCATGTATGCTTTTCCTACGTGACCGAGATGATTTCGAGTGTCACGTATCGACTTTCAGAAATCTCTGCCATTAGCACATCGAGTTGAACGAGGACCAATGACGTACTTGCAAACACCTGCACAATCGTCATTCGAATATTCACAAGACGGTAAACTAAGTTTTTTGTACTTTTATAAACGAACGAGTTGAGGTTTCAAGCTTTGATAAGCGGAATGGTGGAATATTATTTTTGATAACAAAAGTGCAATTGCAAAAAGAATATGGTGTGCAGATAAGCGAAGGATCGGTGTAAATACAAGTCGGATTAACGTGAGTTTAAAAATGGAGACCGTCGACATTTAAAGATAATATGGTATGGACATTCGAAATTGGTATAAAATCCTTTTTTATTCATATTGTTATTATCGTAATGTCATAAGAATATCTAAAATTCCTGGCACGTGATTGAAATTCCATTAAATGTCTGGCATCGTTCCATTTCGTGCAGATATATTAAGTTGTAGTTGAGCTGCGAATCAATTGTAGCTTCTGCCGTTGTTACTTATTAAATAATTGTTATTGCAGGTACGCGACGCCATACCTATTTTTAATGTAGCATAAACTCTAAAGAACAGGAACTTATGCTGGAAATTATTATCATTCTAACTCAAAAGATCATGTGTCTTATAATTTATTGAAAATCTGAAGATTCTGGAGTCTGCTACACTTTTTTAATTACACAAATCTCAAATTTGCGCAATATTTGCGTAATATACGATTACGCGTTTACATTATTTAATAAAAAAAATCAAAACGGAAATGGAATAAATTCAGATAAGCTTCCATTTGTGGAAATTTTTTTCGGCTCACGTTACATAATGGATGCAATTAAATCGATTAATATATTTTTTCCATCCATTCTTATTTTCCAGGACGTATACGCGAATGTATAAATATAGCCGAGTATATTGTCCTTATTTCTAGTGTTAAAGCACCGATGATCTGGAATTTGTAAATACGTGATTAATCGCTACCGGACCGGTAATTTTCAGATTGCTATCAGTTCCTTATCGATCGTTATTGCGATCATGCAATAGAGGTGCGCGTTCCATGCAGGATTCCAAGGAAATTCACATGAACAAACCTTGAGCTCCCGGCATTAAAATGACTGGTTCACGCAACCGCGTGGTATCTTAATCGGTACCAGCATACACGTTCGATAGTATCGCCGTTGTCCAACTTCGAACGCGAGATAATTATCGATAGGAGTTTAATTAAGCGGGACACACCGTCGCGAAGTAACATCCAAGGTTGCACCGCGCTAATTCACCTGGGGTTTTTAAAATCCCGCGCGATTCACGTGTTCCTTTTCAAATCTAATTGTTCTGGCGAATGTTTTACATATCGGTCTGGAATTATGATCTATTCATAATTATCTGATAACGATGAGAGTACGAAGGAAATGCAATTTATAAGTCGACTCCTTAATAGAAATAGAAATAGAAATAGAAAAGAAATAGAAAACGATGATTAGTTCGCGCATAAGTACCTGTCTTTGGGAAATTATTTTACGAATTCCCGCTTTACGAATGTTTTGGACCGGAATTTTTATTTTAAATTGTGCGCGGCGAAGGCGATTAGGGGCGTGTTAGTAATATTTATAGTATTATTTCTAAGTCAAATAAACTCCCGCTTTACGAACGGCCGCTAGGAATCAATTATTAGACATTATTATTTAGAAGAAGGAAACCAAGATAATAAACAGCATCAATTAACCATTGTACAGAATAATATTCCGTAACTACAAGAAATAAAGGACATCGCAGAAATTAGAAAATAATTGTATAATTACTTTCATAAAATCGCGTATCGCGTGCATCACGAGCACCAAAGTTCTATCACGAAGGCAAATTATCGTTGGCTCACAAGATTTATCATTTACCTTATTAAACGACAGAAATATGCCATTAAATTGTAATATCACGATACAAGAAGTAATTTAAACGTATACCAATTATTTGTACCATCAAACACTCCGGAAAAATGTTTAACTGGAAAAGTAATGTAATTACAAATAATAATCAGTAATACCGGTTTCGCCATAAAGTTCGCGGGATTTGCGTCAATTTTTTCCGGGAAATCGAGGGGAGTTTTATGAAGGCGTGATTACGCAGTTGCCCAAAAAGTAGGAAAATGTTATAAGTCACAAAAGAAAACACATCATCGAATAAAGACAATTGAAAAATGTAAAAAATTGAATAAAAATCGTTTTCTATTTGTATGTTAGAAAACGCACAAACTTTTTGGCCAATTTAGTATAACGTTTATGTGCTTCATCGACGACTTGAATTTTACTTTCGATTTATTTGCTTCGAAAAATCCCAATTATTATTGGAACTCTGTTTTAAGTCGAAAACGTGAGAATCAAAAAGTCGACAGACATATCAACGATGGTAAATCACAATCATTATTATCGTAACAGAATAATTTTAGTATCCGACACGAGTTATAACCTCCAAGTGATTCAACAAAAGAGACTTTTTCCAGCCGATAATAAAAACGTATTTAATATTTACATTCGCGTATCATGATTTATCTGCACCGCTTCGCCGGATAATCTAATCGTCTCTATCGAAGAGCAAATAAGCTGGGTCGAAATCTTTTTCTTTCTCTTTGAATCCGTGCAAAAGATGAGCTTTTATGTGCGCGCACGCGCACAGTTCAGTAAGCTGGAAATATTTATAACTGCAGGACTTCCTGGCCGATACGGCAAGGCAAATATCTAAATGGCGAGAGTGCATGTCCTGCACCCACGCTTCATAATTCTATCTGGTTAATTGGAAGAAAATCCGTGGCCGGATATGGTGCATCAATTTAGTCGTGCATTCTGCTAATTTCGAATTTGGAAGCGGCGAGTATTAGTCAGCGCCATAAATTAATAAACTCCCTGGTAATAAACGATATTCGACCTAGAAACTATTAATTACGTCGTTTATTTTCGACCCGCTTAAAACTATCTGGATTATATGCTTCATAGGCGACCTGGATTTTATTTTTGATTTGTCTCTCTTGAAAAATACCAAATTCTACCGGGAGACTTTTTTAAGGCTGTTTCCAGGAAAACTGTTGAAACATGTTCACATTTGTAGCTTGTTTTTCTAACCCGTATGCAAAGGTAGAAACGGGTGGTTAGTAATTTAGTTCAGGGGGATTTGATGCCGGCAGATGTTAAGCCAGCTTGCTAATTGTCTGATTCAAGCAAGTTGAAATTTAAACGCGAGCTTGCCGAGAACGTGACGGAAATAACGAATCGCCATTAACGTTTTACTATTCGGTCGGTTTACTTGTTATCTTTGGTACGTGCGACTCAAACTTTTACAAGGAATTGCAAAATTTAGTGGCTGCAGGATGGTGTGGCTTATTCATTATGACGTTACGAACATAAAAAGACTTGGAGTCCTTTGTTAATAATACATTCAGCGATTCTTTTTTATCTTATATTAGTTGGAGTATATATCTGAGAATTAATACTAGGTTAGTTTTCGGTCGGTCCCGATAAATCGATGGTCGCACGGTTCGGTTAACACGAGCCATGCGTGGAGAAAGCATCTTAACTGATTTAATTACTGTAATAATGGATACTAATATAATTACGTTTTCTATTTTTAAATAGTCTGATAATTCAGCTTCTTTTAATATAGCAAGGTGCATGTACATTTGTGACATTGGAATATTGGTTTAAATTTAAGTTTCTTCATTTCAAAAGAATCAACATTTTAACCGTTTAAACTATTAAACGTTGAATCTTTAAACTATTTAAGATATTAAATGTTCAATCCTTTATTAGATAAATCTAAATAACGTAATATTTCAATTCCAATCAAATTTCCAGCCCGATGGAAGAAACTTAAACTTGAACCAATATTCCAATGTAACAAACGTCCGTACACCTCTCTCTAGAAAAAAGAAACTCACAAAACAAACTACTTAAAGATTACTCGCAAACATTATTATATCACGAAAGATATTTAGTCTGAAGTTATCCTATGGTTTGATTTCATTCGCTGTTTCAAGTGTCGCGCAGATCGATCTAAATAATGTAGCGTTTCGATTCTACTTCCATTTTTCGACGCGACAGAAGAAAAACATTTAGACACGTTTCCAACAACGAAGATTATTCGCTACACTGTGATACCACGGAACCGCTTTAGTATGAAATTATTCTATGGTTGGAATAACTTTGTACCAAGGATACACGTTTATACGACGATTTGTACAACCATTTGTACGCGTATCTAGAAAGAGATACAGAAGTAATTCCATATAATCGACCGGGAATAATACTCGGCCATATTCAGCACGGTACGACATAATAGAGCAACAGGGACTAAAGAAACGAAAGAGATAGCTAGTGGGAGTGGGAGGGGAGCGGCGGAAGAACATAAAAGGAGGAAAAAGAGAGTAGGAGAAAGCCAAGGGTGATGAGGGGCGAGGGGCGGGGAGAGCGCGGAGGGGAAGATGGCAAAAACATAAGAGACCGTGGTGGAAGGAGGAGAGACCGAAGAAAAGAACGAGAGAGGTTTAATAGAGAGGGAGAGTGCAGCCGTGCAGTTCGTCCTTGGACTTATATAACGAGGAAGAGGCTAACAGGGAGAGGAGAGGATTGCAAAAGGGAACAAAACGCGGAGGGTGGAGAACGTGGATTAAAGATGAAGGATAAAGGACAGCCGAGCAAACGTGCTCGCCATACGGTTTAAAGATTCCCCCGGTTTTGAGGTTTCTGAACCAAGATGCGCTCTAATAATAACTGCTTTTGGTAAAGTAAAAGTATGCGGAGAGTATGTCGCATTTCAATTGAACATGACTGATTACGATCATGAAAACTTTGGTTCATTCAGTCAATTAATAATGTACGAGTCAAAATATGAATTAGTTACTATATCGTTATTATAAGGGTAAAATTCACTGACTACGATGTCGCCATTTTCTTCTTCAAATACAATCATTCAACAAACACAATTTTCACCAATATAAACATCTCTAATTAAAAATATCATTTCTACTTCCATGATTACTTCACGGGGACGATACCGTAATTGTAATCGTTATCTAACATTGGAAGTGACGTAGGGATTATTAATTGCGGGGGCAGAGGATTGTAAACATTCTGGCTCTCGAAAACAGTATGTACAAAGCGGTAAAAAACTGAGGTATGCGAAAAAGGATGGCGGAGAAAAGGGAACAAGAAAAGTTGCGGCCGTGATCTCGAGTCGCAGTGAATGCGGAGAGGTCGCCGTTGGGTCACACGACACAATCATCTTACAAACCCTCGAATTCTCGTAGAAATGATTTATGTACTGTTTGTTTGTGCCGATATGTTTGTGGACGATATATTTCGTAATATTTTAATTAAGTATGTATATAGAACAATTAACCTTTGCAATCTTACGGTAACTCAGACGTTGAGCTAAATCTCATAATTTGCCAGTTGCAGTTATCGATAATATAATCAAACGTGATGAGTCTAAATAAAATGTAACTTAAATCTCGATACCCTGATACTGTTTGTAACGATGATGATATTATGTCGTATTATTTTATATACATCACTACGTTTGCCACTTCAAACAAATACATATATCATTCTTAGGGTTCCATATTTTTATTTAATTTCAAAGATCCTCCGAATCAACCCACTTAGAAATTGAATCGTTTACCGAATCGATTCTACTCCTAAATTTTGGGGAACCGACTAGTAGACTAACGTTTATGACTATCGAGAATACTCGCGGGATACGAATCCAAGTTAAAATTTTAGTTCTGATCTAAATCTAATGTGTTAACAGTTACAGGTAACAGATAAGTTTGTAAGGGTTGATATTTAATCAGTTTTTGACGATCGATACGGTGCGCAAGAAAGATGGTACTCCAGTTTATAAAGTTTAAGTGAAGCAAGGTGAATATTTGCAGACAGCCAGGCGCCCTTTTAATATGGCGGTTTATACTACTGCGAGCGTTGAGAACGAAAGGGTTGAGGGTTAATTCGTGGTGGCTTGAGGTAGGACGTGCGCAAATGGTCGACAGGTGTCGCCACATTGCAACACATGGTGGACTCGGTCAAGCGATAATAATTCTCACGTGTCTCTGTCAAGCGGCACCGTGAGTTTAATTCACTGTACGCAACAGACTATGTAGGTTAGAGACCGGCCGTTATACGATTGCGTAATGCTGAATATACCTCTTCGACGAAATCACTATCTCTTCTTATTCTTGACTTACATGTCAAACCAAAATCAAGCATATTTCACGCACGCACCCTACCTAAACTAAATATCTCGGATGAATTAATGTTAGGACGAGTATGATGAAATAAAACTTGTTAAAAGCAATGACTTTCGAGCATTATTCTTTTAACCTGCCTATCTTTTTCACTGTATACATCTGTATACGAGGCACGCGTAGGGACGTAGCCAGGAGAGGGTACAGTCGAGATCAAAAGCGAGATGCGTGACATAGATTCGCTAGAGAATATTTTTCAGAGGAAAATCTATAAAGTAAGTGATCACTGGGATGACAGAGTGGTTCAGAGAAATGAATATTAACATACGAAGAAAATTCATTGGGAAAATCGCGGTCGAACCCGGCGAATGCGGTCACTGAACTAGTTCCGTTTCGACCCTGACACTGCCATTGCCCCCAGGCCGCGATTTGTGTCAGAGGCTCAATATTGCCACGATTTTAAATGTATTGAAATTGACTTACCCCTGTCGCTGGACTCCATCGCGTAAGAGCGCCTGTCAGTCTGCTGGACTTATCTTCCACGACACGAGTATCGGCCAGGTACACGTGGAAAATTAAACTCGTGGGTCTCGGTCCCCGCTCGGCTCAAAATTCACCACGATATAAACATGGCCGGTCGCTCTCTTGTCACAATTACCCCGGGGTCGTTGAACCTTTCGAGGATCGAGAGACAGCCCCACGAAACACTACAGTCACCACTTCTTTTTTTCAGTTCATGCAAAAAATCGTCAACTACCGTAGCTCGGTGGATGCCACCTAAAAATAGATTGTGAATTCGGCGATTGTTTTGACTAACAATATGGTTCGCAACCTACTCAAAGGTGGCGTCCCTCACCGGCTAACAGGGGACCCTCGTGGAGATATTCAATGACGAGAATTATACTTCACACGAACATTAATCGAACCAAATTCTAGTTATAATGTACACTCTACAACCGTCATTACTTTACAGAAATTGAAATATTGGTTATTAAACATTTCATAAAAATGAAATACAGTTTGTACTACAATTTCCAGTTTCTGTAAAGCTTGCGTTTGCAATTAATGTATGGATTAGCACTCGCGTAACATCATGTTTATTCATATGTTTTCATTTTCGCAAATGAAATTTAGCTATTGTTAGATACGGCACGTGCAATTTAGGCTGGTAGTTAAATTAACAGAGAGAACAGTATCACAGAATTGAAAAATACGTTATTTTATCCCGTTCCCGTTAGAGTAACTGAATTCTGACCGAGAATTCAAAAATCTCTTGCGCACTGGTTTGAATTGTGAGGCAGGCTGCTATTGGCCAGAAAATAACGAATTTAAAACCCGTTTGCAATATATTCGTTATTAAATTCAAACAGAGAAACTATTATAATTAAATTCATTTTGTATGCTAAACGCATAAGCGTGGCCGCAGTATATGTTATTTATTTAATTGTTATGTAGCATGGGTAATTAAGAGAAATATATGCGCACGTTTTAGGTGCCGTTCATATGTTGAGAATATAGCATCACCAATCGCTCAATGAAAACTATCACGGTTCATGAAACTCTGTTTCATTAAAATGTATAAAAATAATAAAACGAATTTGTATTCAAGTGTCAAATTGAAAAGTTAAGTTCAATTGTAGTTGGATATTATATATCCACATATGCACAAATGGCGGGGAATGACATAAAGCAGACTTTACGAAAATTAGATTTTCCTTACTGTGCTAGGGAAGCACTCTGCAGAATTGGTAAATATCAGTAAATTAGGTTAATGTTCGGTGAATATAAACTATTTTTTTTAAGTATTTACCTTTGATGTTTTATTCCTGAAAGAGATACTATGCAGCAGACCGGGCAAACAAATGGACCTGCAAATCGATTTAATATCAGAGTTTGTGTTTGGGGAAATCGAGAGGCGGAAAAAACGCAACATGACAGTGGCTATGCAAGAATTACAATTAATTGAAGTCCTGAGTGACTTCTTTCAAAGTCCTGGAGGAAGTCCTGCTGTACGAAATGCTGTGTTTTTATCTCTCTTCCCAGCGGATAGTCCAAGATATAAAATTTTAGGAAAATTAGTATCGTTAGCCATTGCTACCCAGAACAAGGCAGTTTTAAATGCAACTGGAATTTGGATGCAGCAATTAGGTTCTACCTCCCCCCAAAGTGTAGGATTAGCAAGGCACGTACTAAATGACTATTTTGTCCTTACTCCAAAATCTATCGACAAGTTGAAGCAGCTTCCTATACTTGCATCACATTTCATTGCCAACTTACTAACGGCAATAGGTGAAGTTTATGAAGACAAAGATCCACCTACAGAATTACTCGGGCTAGTAGGAGAATGGATTGATGAAAACCCAAGTCTCCTATTAACTTCCTTAATGGACAATCCTGCTCTACCAACTGGTGGCATTCCTATGACACCAATAACACCTATAGCAGGTTTATTTAGGTAAACAAAAGCAAAAGTTCATTTTAATCCACCTTATAAAACAAGAGAGATATCATTCCTATTATTTACAGATGGTGTATATTGAGCCCTGTACGGGCAAATACCACAGAGACCATTGAACACAGAGAAGAACAGAAAAAGTTGTATTCAAAAATCCAGCAACTGCTTATGGATTCAGTATTGAGGCTGAAAAATAGTGGAAGTAATAAACATGCAATATCTGCTCAACACTTAGCTGCAACGACCAGGATGTTAACAGGGAACTTACAAGCTCAGCCAAATATAAATTCAACATCCCGCGATTTAGCCGTGGAACGTTTTGCGCAAGCGGTTAGCGCTGCAATGTCCGCGAATTGTATTTATGGGAATAAACGTATGTATATTGCTTATTAATTTTCCTATTGCTGATAACTTTCTATCATATATACAATAAAGCAGTGTCTTTGTTACAGAGGAATTACTAGCACTCCTGCAGCCTTTATCATATCAACATTTCCTGATTGAATGGACCCTACAAACATATGCATCCAAAGCAACTTAATGAAGCTCCAGTATTTTCTATCTGATTTTCTGAATTTTCATAATGTACATAATTTTATAAGGAATACATTGTATGTTGACTAAATCATAGTTGTAAAAACCAAAATGAAATTTGTATGATATTAATAAATATCTATTTTATGTTGAAACTAACAGATTTTGATATATGAAGTTTCTCTATCTCCAGCCATATACTTTTTAGAGTATTTCATAGACATAATAGCTGTACAGTGTTAAAAAGGTTTAAATGTTCTCTTTGCTTTCAATTCTTGCAGTCTCTTCTTATCCAATTCATATTTCTTCCTTAACTCTGCCAGATCTAAAATAAAAATTAATCCTATAGATGAGTTCCAATAAACAAGTCTGAGAGATCCTGGAATGAACATACTTTGCTTTTTAGACTCTCTGATTTGGAAAGTGTAGAAATTAACTAATTGTTTCTTCTTGTTTTTCACTTGTTCTGACTGTTGCATTTTGTTGATAGTAGATTCTTTTCTGGAAAGTGCAAATTGTCCTCTTTTCTTTTGTCCTGTTACAGTAACCCAACCATCACCTGCATCTGCAGCTTCCTGAGCAGCTTTCTCTCTTGCAATTCGATCAGCAATTTTCTTATCATATTCATTCATATAATTTTCTATGTCCTTCTTTATTTCCTCCTCACTGTGTATTCTTTCATTATATTCTTTGCACCATTCTTCAAGTTAAATGAACAAATCTTTTTATTCACACAATTATTCTTTAGAATTTAGGATAAACAGAACATTCAAAAATTAACTTACTTGCTAAGCCAGTGAGACATTCTGTTTCTTCTGTGTTTAATGTTAATACAATTTCTGAAGGAAGTTCTAATGCATTTTCTAAACCAGATTCTGTATGAAAAACTATGTATGCTGTTTTAAATCCTATTGGAGATGTAAAAGTAACACTATCAACATTTCCACATAATTTGCCAAATGCATTTTGTAAAGTTTCTGGCGTCGCATAAGGCGGGACATTTAATAAAAAAAGAGTTCGTCCTCGAGGATATTCTGGTTCTTGTCTTCTGATAGCATGTTCTTTAAAAAATATTTGATGTTTATCCGTTCTCTCGTTGTCAAATTGGACCCATAATGCTGAAGAATGCAAGGAATTAAAAATCCACGTTTGGTTTATTGCGAGTGGTATTTAAACTTTTTTAGAATAAACCTCGAAACCATTGTTACAGTTGAATGTAAGAACAGAGAATTAAAAACTCACTCTTGAAACCTTTGAGATTCTGTTTATCGGTCTTCATAGTTATAACCTTTATTCAAATAAATGATAAATTCCGCCAAAGATCCGCGCATCAAACGCCAAGAGTATTGGATAGTATATCATAAGTCACAAACAAAGTTGAATTACAAAATATTTAATAATAACAAGTATTTAAAGATTGTCACGTGTTGATCATCTGACACGTGAAAATACTTATTACACTTTTTTTTATACATGTGCATCGGCAACATCAGCGACACCATTTCAACTACATTCAAAAAATTAAATCAATTACTTTCATCTCCTTATTTATATTGAACGGAAAGAAGAAATGTTTAAGCAATTACTAAAAACTAAAATGATTGAAGGCAGTTTTATAATAACTTAACCAGTGGTAATTGCCTTCGATAGAATTAATATCAATATTGCGTGACTGATAATACAACAAAACATTTCTTGTAATTAATCCACAATGATTTTGGGTAATAGATTGTTCAATTCTTTAAATATTTCTTGGAGTTCGATGGACGCATGTTTCTGCGTAATACATTATGCACTACTTGTCGGCTAACATTGTTTTATCGGATAACAAGAGTTAGAATTATTTCTCGGTATCACTGTATATAATCAGCTATTTAATTCAGATAAATACATAATCTGAATACTTGTGACTGCATCGCGCTTTCATAATTTGATCAGGTTTATAGTGGTCAATCATTAAAAATTGAAAAGTGAAGTTGCTATTATTACAATATAGAAAGTGTAAAGTTTTATACAATAAACTTATGTCGCGTTGCTGCAAGTTTTTATGCAACACTTCGAAAGAATCAGCATCCGATTTCCTTATGGACGTTATGCATTTCTTTAACAGAAACAATTTTCAGGGGTTACTTGCGGTTCGATACGATGCTATAAAAGGTGCAAATTATTTATTCTGCCTTAACGTTATGTCACGTGAACCTGTGTAAATGTCAGGGTCATTCGGACATGTTATAAATGCGGTGAAATATTTCTCGCCGCAAATTTTAAATTACAATTATAGAGTTTCAACAATGCAAAGATACGCCAGTTTATGATGCATCTCGCACATTGATGCTCCGATAAGTTTGCACGGGGGAATGTAATTTGCTTTGCGATTAATATCAACGTAACGATGGTGATACTAAAGCCAAGTAAGTAAATCCAATAGTCAGGACAATATTGATCATATGAATGGCAGCAAGTAGCAGGTAACAAGTGAGTAACGCGACACGTAGTTATTCTTCCAGCAATGTAGAGAAATATATTCCTGAGTGTTATTGTAAAGCATCAAGTATGTTTTCTGTTCTGTTATTTTCTCATTTGTTGTTTCTTCTACTACTGACTGTCTCGGATGCTACAATTCATCGGGGACGTCTCGTTACACGTGAGGTACAGAAGAATACTTTCTCAAATCCTCAAATCTTTCGAAACCCGACACTTTTCTATTATTTATGACACACTAATTACCGCAACACTAAATTAATAGTGTCTGCTTGCTAATAGTCGATAACATATTTAAAAAATTTGCGACGATTTTAAACGCGGGAAAGTATAACGCTAAAATAAAATTGCATGTTTGAGCTGCCACCGAACGTATCGAATTTAGTATCAGAATACTCTTCTAATGTAGATAAATATTAAATTTAAAGACGTAATAACTACGTTTTAATATCTTGAGTAGAAAATATTGTAGTAAATATTATATCTTATCATCTTATAAATTATAAAGTACATTTAATTTTGCAGAATTGGGCATTCCTAGCAAGGTTTTGTTTCTTGACTGAACAAGGCACGTTTCACTATCAATTCGAATTGGGGGGTCAGGAAATTGATTTAAAAATATTACTGTATTACGACGCACCTCACCAATGGCCGAGTATTTATCCCACAAATAAAACATGTTTCGAAAAAGAAGCAATATTAAATGAAGGAATTGGCCAGATAGTTCCACTTTCGACATCTATTTCCGAGAAATCAGGATGCGTCGAAGATGACGACGCGGTAATTAGATGTAACAGCTATCGTAGATTTCGATCATCTCGTCCGAGATGGTGGTTTATTGCGTTATCCGATTGTTCTTCAACAACCGGTTTAAACGTATCATACTGGATATCATTAACAAACGCAAATCCAGGATCCTTTTGGAAAGAACATTTTTCAGCTGACGAATTTTGCAAGTACCTCTGTTTAGACAACATACATTTGCGCTCGAAAATTATCCATTAATTCAGCTTATTTTGGTTCCAGGTATATTGCCAGAACTAATAGCTACTAGTTGCATATATGTTATACTTGTAGTAATAAGTTTTTATGTTGCACTACAATTACGTACAAGGAGATTATTACATGTATCCTACAAGATATTCATGGCATCCTTGATCTGCCAATTAGTGGGTGTAATATTTGAAATGTATAGCTACATAAATCTTGGTTTAAGAGGAATGTTATCATCTCGTGCTTCTTTAATGGGACAATTATTGGAGGCATGTTCAGATGTTTTATATACTGTGCTCATATTATTATTAGCACTTGGGTTTACTGTAACCAAGAGTGTACTATCACCAATGCAAACACGTTGGCTTCTATGCTTCACTGGTCTTCTCAGCAGTTGTCAATTTGCTTTGTATATATATCAATCAGAAATATTTGATCCTGGATTAGTACTATATATCTATGAGTCTCCACCTGGTTATGGGTTAATAACATTGAAATTAATTGCTTGGGTTGCATTTACTCTTCGTTGCTTTAAAACAGCAAAGAGAATGACTACTAAATTTCATTTTTATGCATCATTGATTTCCTTGGGATCAGCATGGTTCTTGTGTCATCCATTAACGGTATTTAAAATATGATAAATATGTAATTCTGGTAAGAAATATGTACATTTTAGTCATACGATTTTATTTATAATTTCATAGGTACTATTCATCACTTTTACTGTAGATGAATGGGTGAGAGAAAGTGTTGCTAAAGGATGTTCTTTGTGGATTGTCTTTATGGGACATGCAGTATTTCTGTATATCACAAGACCATCCATAGCTAACAAACGTTTTCCATTTCATATAAGAACATGTCAAGTTGTTCCAATTGGAGGGGAAGGTCAAAATCATACATATGAACCTACTTCTCGAACAGCAACTTCAGCATTTACCATTTCCCAATTACCAACTCCATCTGCCTTACACCCACGACAATAATTGTATGTTAAAGCTAACTAACAGCAAAAAGGATTTTAATTACAATAACCATCTTCCAAATATCCTTTCAGTTTTTTATCAACAGTGAAATAAAAGGCAGAAAGATTCTGCCTCCTTCAATGCATGATGCTACATTTGAAGTAAAAATAATTTATACAAGTAAACATCAATAATATATGACAATACATTTGCATCTAAGTATTTATAAAGTGGTATGACTTTCATCATATTTGTTCTATTACATAAAGCTATATACATAAATCAATCTAAATAATATTTTGTATCACACTTAGGTCTCTTTCTGTGAGTCTGACAAACAATGGCTATTAGCTGATAACCTCAGTCACATGAACCATCAAGCCAACCATCTTTCCACCTTTGATCAACTAGTTTGCAGTTAAACTCTGGCTTTCCAAGTTTTCTATTTACCTCATTGTGGATATCACATAACCAGTGGCTTAATTTTTTCTGTGTGTCAGTCTGTGGTGGTGAATGTTTCAATTGCTCTTGCAAATCTTCTGCACAAGTATGGCAAGGGTAAAATTTAGAGAATGTGTAAAAAAAATGTTTCATGTCAGACTTTTGTGTTTCACTTGGTTTATCTGGGTAATATGCTGCCATGGTGTGCAAAAACCCCCAAGTCTTGGAACCTAATTCATCTTTATCCAAAGGACAATCATCACGTTTTACAGGAGTGCCTATGGTTGATTTATTTTCCTCTTTTTTCTCAGATTTCTATAAATACCAAATATATAGAAAATAGGTGATTTAATGATATAAGTATGTGTGGAACACATTTGTTCTGTTGTATAAAAGACATTAGACTATCAAACAAGGGCTACAATAAGATATGCTTTTATATGTCTTGAGTAAATGTAATATTTAGTTATCAATTGTTAAAGTAATTAGAATAAAGAAATGCGTTAAAAATACTAGTGTTGTATTGCAAATTTGCCTATCTATACCTTTTCGGAATCGAACGTTTGTCTTTGTAACTTCGCCCATGTCTTAAAATCTGTACAGGTACGACACGGTTTCTCTTGAGACATTTTTCTAAAATAGTCATCCGTATAAGCGTATAAAAATCGGGGTAGTAATTACAACTCTCACGTGGAGTGTAACCTTGGCCGACAGATCAGACCCCGTCCATACACCTGTTACATCATTCGTGTTAACGGGTAAATATTTGATTGTAGGATACACCTACGAGAATAAGTTTAATGACTGTATGGTGTTACATAAAACTCACCAACATATAAACGTATCAACAAATCCAAAGAGTAATTATGAATCTTCTTCTTCACCTGACATAGTCATCTATTTGCACATTAAATAAAGATACCGCTTGCTGCTTAATTCAGATCTAGAGATCATCTGTGGTAGCAAGTTCACGTCAGGATTGTTCAAAAAATACGAGCAACAAAAAGCTAAAGAAAATAATGCATATTTCCCGCATTTGTACCGAATGAGAGGAAGGAAAGGCCGAGAGAATAGAGTAGAAAAGCCAACCTGACCCGGGTTTAATCAAGGAGTGACAAACGTCAGCGTAATTTCGGTAGAATCGCGAATGATAGGGGTTGTCGGTAAGGTTGATCCTTGACATAGTAGATGATGGCGAGTCGTAAAAAAACTTATGAATATTCTCAATCGAAATCAAAAAATGCGAGACGTCATTGCGGGGAAGTAATATTTTCTACATCTTCGTCCGACGACGACACCGAGGTAACAACGGGATCTCGTAGTTGCAGAAATATGACAAAAGATTATTGTGTCAAAAATCGCATTGAAACTGATCAACAACCAGGTTAATAGATAATTTGGATGACACTCGACATTATTATTCCTATTCAAGTCAATTTAATGTTGAAATTACAACTTGTAGGTCAAGACAGTTCACGAAGAGATGAGAATCCCTTCAGTTTCAAACATTTCCTACAAGGAGGTACCCAAACGAATTTTCATAGTACTGGAGCACGTCCAAAAGTTTATTCTTCACCTGCACCAAGTCCAAATAATATAGAGAAAGATGCTGGCGTATATTCTCGAAATCCAACAGAATTACCAGATTTTGTACAAGATCATTTAGTGATAGAGCAATGCTACTTGAGTCATGACTCCAATCAACAGGCTATGTCTGATGTAGAAAATCTTCCTGATTTTGCATTAAACAGTGTAGAACAAAGGCAAAGCAGACTTAGGATTGAGACAAAGAAATGTGATCCTGATACACTGTGTGACCTTCAGTTTGACCTAACTGGAAGTCTAGATAAGGGATTACCTCATAGAAATCATTCTGATTGTACTGATCATTTAAATCTACCAGCTTTTGACAGATCTAATCCTGAAACTATTGAATTTCCCAAATCATCAGGTAAATAGTATTTCAGTGAGGAAGTCTAGAATTTAATCTTAAAATATAAATGATTAATAATAACTTCCTAACAGTTAGGTAATTATAATACTATATGTACTTGACTTTATTATTTAGGGTTTCCATTAGATTTACCAATACCATCAACTGAATCTGATCCTAGTTCAAACATTGTGGCTAGGAGTTGTACTACAGCAAATGATACAACTGTACCAAAATCTTTACCAGATTTTATAAATGATGGCCTTATGCATAATAGGACAGCATTGCCTGCAGATCCTGGATACAGTTTGAATTCTGGGGAATCCACAGAAAGAAGGGTATGATCATCAAAAAAAAGTCTGTGTGCATTTAAATTTCATGAGGATAGTAATAACTTGCAGTAGTGAGTCTACTATATCATTTTTTGTATACAAAGTTGTATAAGCACATGGAAATTATAAAACATCTGTAGATCTGACTGCACATGGACTTTGTAATTAAATGCCCCACATTATTATTTGTATTAAGTACATCATTTTTGTACTATATTAAGAAGAGAATTTTTTCTTAGTTGTTATTTGAAAATGAGAGATTACGTCATGACTTAGAAGTAGCAAGGAAACAAATCACTGAAAAATCAAGGAGGTAATTATAAAAACTTGTTTAGTGTTTCATGATCATTTTTCATAACTCACAGTCAATAAACTGGTTGTAGAATTTATGTATTGGAATCGGAATTGGCATCCAGAAGAGAAGTGGAGCATGAGGAAACAGCACATCTTGAAAAAGCAATGGAACAAGTTGAGGACAACTTGAAACGTAGTACGGTAAATGCAATTGCTGTACACAATAATTTTTGGAATATACGTTATTTAATAAAATAATTTCCAATTTAAATATCTTTGCTTAGAGGAGAGCAGTCTCTGCAGAAAGTACTGTTAATTCATTGAAGAAAGAAATCAGAACGCTATCGGTTAGTACACGCGGGTTATTTTTGATAATTTATAAACACAATAAATTATTCTTATACTTTCATTATGGCTTCATTGTAGTCAGAGATATCTCAGCTACGTTTCGAAAATAAAAAACTTCGTTCTGAGATGGGAGCATCAGTTGGAAGCGAATTTGGTGCTTCTAATATGGATCAAACAATTAGGAGATTAGCTGGGGAATTAAGATCTGCTGCTTCATCAGCAGAAGTATCACTTAAGTATGTAGAATATAGCTTGGAGTTCTACCAGTTCCTTATTTTATGCAATAGTTGTCTTTTTAATATCAACCATTATTTCAGGCAGTTAATGTCGGGCGTAGACAACCTCAGAGTTCTAGCATCTACACTCGAAAATGTGGATAGGATAGAAGATAGGACCAAAGATTATCTACTGGACTTCGACGAAGACAATGCTGCCGGTCCCGCGCTTTAATATATTTTCACGTAACCCTATTTCTGCATAATATCCCGTTTTACCTCTTCTAATATATACGTATATGTCCCAGCCTGTGCTAATAATAAGTTCCTCCAACTTTCGTCGGAACATTCAGTACTTTTCCCCAGTTGATTAGTGGTTCATATTTTAATTGCAAATCTGGTTATTTACAACATGTACTTTTATTTTTGTTAACGATAGCTTGTAATATCTCTTCCATTTCAGATAACAGATATTAAAATCTGAACAGCAACATACAAGTACAATAGCTTAAATCATTGCTTAGAGAAATGAGCCTTATCTGCTGATATTCCGATTTGTAATAAGTGTTGGGAATAATACTCGAAAATAATCGTGTTACGACTCCAAACGATGGGGCAAAGATTATAACTTTTATATATATATATTTAACGCGAAGCCGGAACGCGGTGCACTGGTTGGGATTCAAAATGTAAAATTAGTGCGATGATCACGATATTATTATACATGTACAGTTTCCAATTGCATGTTTCATTTTTGTCTAAGTGTTGAGGAGACTATCTACTAAGTAAATAGATGCGAGACTGAGTGGATTTTTTATGTATTTTTCTATTTAAGGGGGTACATGACTCTTGTCTCGAGTAAGCTAAATGTCCATTTTGTCCAGAGAGATATAAATTATGGAACATGAAGAGTATCATATACATTGCAAATTTTTCTTATGTGTTTTCGGTATGATGTGCAGGAACAGAGTACTTGTTATAGATTTTATGTATATATTTATATGTCTACAATAGATTAAATCATATAGGAATGGAGGATTCTAAGACTTATTTGCCCCCTTAAAAATAAGATTGAAAGCTACGAATTCCTGATTAGGCAGCTTTTAAATTAATCGATTTATTAATAAGTTATGTGCAACAGAATTACATTGCCTGCAATGTGTATTTTTTTATTTCGGCAAAATATGTGTATAAATTATATTTTTAAAATTATGGCAGTGAATACTGTGGAGAACACAGTAAAATAACACATTATTTTCTTGAAAAAAATACAATTTCTGAACAATTATAATGTTTCATCAACTTCTTAGCATATGCAAAGGAACTCATGCTTATTAGTTTGTAATAAAATGTACAAATTCTCCGAATGATAAATATTTACATGAGAAATTATTCATAAGCCATAATACCAAATGAAAACAAATATTTTTCGCTAATACTGACATTGGAAATTAGCAAATTACTTTTTTCTTTATGTCCATCTGATTGTTACTTCTAAATAGTGTATGGACAAGAATTTTCTTCCAAGCTATTGAAGACCTTCAAAGATACTAAGTAAATCAGTTTGAGTTTCAGTATGACTAGTTTGTGTACTTAACCAAGAACGACAAGCACTCATGGCAATGTTACAGCCGGTTTCACACACAAAAGATTTTGTTTGTGTTTCTGCAGATACCATAGTGTCTTCCAGTTGTGTCCAAGCTGTTTGTGTCTGAATATTAGATAAACTCAAATCTGGTGGTAGTATCTCATCACATGTTTGTGTACATGTATTACTGTACAATAACTGGTCCATATTATCAAGATTGTTTGTAGTTTGAGTTTCTATGTTAGAACTCAAAGCAAATGTTCTGGTAAGAGTATCAGAGTCAAAAAATGATTGGGAACAAGCTTGCTCTGTCTGAGTTTCTATACTACTGAATTTATCATCAAATGTTTTGTCAGTTAACATTGGATCTGACCTTGATATACCATTTGAAGAAACAAAGGAATAACCTTCACTCACTGTAGATGTGTCTTCTACATATGGTAATGTTGTTAAAGCAACAGTACTTTTTGGAACACATGGTATTAATGGATTTGTACTATGGTCATAAAATGTTTCAAACTCTGTCTGTGTAACATTGTCAATTAAAACTTCAAACATGTCTTTTTCAGGTAATGTTTGGGTACCAGATGTACTCTTTTCTTCCCAAAAATCTTGCAAACCTACTTCGTGTCTCAGAGGCAAAGGACTACCAGGGAATAAATTTGTAGATGTGAAAGTACTAAGACTCAACTCTTCCTTAAGCAATGAATAGTCAGAACTCTTGGTTATTGCACAACTTCTTCTACGTTTTCCAATTTTTACAGATTCTTTAAAAGATCTTGCATCTTCTGTAGTCTGTGTTTCCATAGATGTCACATTTTCTTTAACCTCATAGAATACACTTGTCTGGGTTTGTTTGGATATTCCACGCTTTCCATTATGAGAAGGAACATTATTATTGTGCTTAGAAGGACTTGATAATCTCTTGTACCTTCTATATTCTTCAGTCTGTATACCAATATCCACAGTAGCTTTTTGTGCATTTTTACTATTACAATTCAGTCTTCCAATGTCATTTTGACTTGTTGGTAAAATAGTTATTGGCTTATTTGACACTGCTTGAGTAATTGGCAATACCATTTGTATAGTCTTTGCATTTGTACGCCTATAAATGTATTAACATTGCTAGGTATACAAACGCCAAGATAAATTCTTTATCCTTTGAAATAACTCACCTGACAGTACTTTTATATTTATCACTAAAACTGTGCAACAAACGTTTCGCGTGCGTAAGTAATGCCTCGTAAGTCGTATAAGTTTTCGAACAGGAACACGTGAATTCTATACCACAAACTCTCATATGACCATCTTTAGCTGCTTCCGTCGAGAAACTTTTCTCGCAACGACTACACGCATACGTCTTTTTTGCGTGTACTTTAAGATAATGCTAAACGTACATCTGGATATTAAAAACAACACACTTCCCTTAAAATAACATTCTGTCTCTCTACTCAACGACTAACCTGCTTAAGATATTTCATACTACTAAAGTGTCTCCGAGATGTCAGAGAATAAATGCAAGACTCCACCGGGCAATGATATTCTACATTTTCCTTGATTGTTTTATCTAAGTTTTTGCGCTGATGCACTTTGAGATCGTGCAAACGATATCTTGGTCCATTTTGGAATACGAGGCCGCATTTCTCGCATTTGATATTATTTGATATTACGCTAAGCTCCTCCGCCGATGGACAAATTGTTTTGACAGATATTGATACACGATCTACCGGTTCGACTTCTGCCATGGGAGGTTAACACCACGCGTCCCTTGATTATATATACAAACTGAAAAGTTCACTTTTAGGTTGTCATAACTCAAATAAGTTTATTCCATGAAGTATATGCAGTAAAAAGATTGGGAAAAACTTCGGAAAAATGAATCTTTAGAAGTTAAAAAACTAGCGGGTCAGTTTTAAATTGAAAGATATATTAATCCTTTTATGTAAGACATATAATAAAGACGAGGTAATTAGGCTTGTATATCATCAAATAATAGATGATAACGTTGCTAGTGAATGCTTGAATAACAGTTTATAATTCAATCGCTAATCCCGCCACATAGATTTCTAGTTAACTTCACGTCGTCGTCCTTTTCAATTAAAAAACACAATTACTGAGAGAAATGAGTTATTAAATGTCTTGATAAATCTGACGTAAATGTTTTACAGAAATATGCAAGAGAAAGTGCGAAACGTTCAGATTTATCAAGGTTTAACATCAGTAATAAGGGAAAATAAATTAGTCTAACAATAAGACTTTTTACTTATGTTATGGGGTAGTTATTTTACATTTATAAATAAATTATTCATTTCACTTATAAATGTAAAATAACCTGCAGCTGATTAGCTCGAAATTATTTATGGTATAATATACAGCCGAAAACTAAATTATAATGCTGGCACTTTCGTAAAGGAATAGAAAATAATATAAGCTTTGAGTTTTATAATTCAGCATTAATTCTATACTATAAAAGAGTGCTCAAAATAATTTCCGGATCTTTATTACAAAATTTTCAAAATGTAATTATTACACAATAAATAATTTCGATTGCCCAGGTCTCACCACGTGGAGGAGGCTGCATTTCGAGACCCATTAAAGTACTAGTGCATTACTAGTATAAAGAGGTGCGAATTATTCAAGTTAACTATCGAAAATAAGAACACTATTAAACACTGATAAAAGTTTCTAAGAGAATCAGTTTTGGTTCGAAAGAGTTCAAATCGATGGTAGATGATGTATAAACATATTCTAGGACGATTTCTGGTCGAAAGAAGTGGTTTAAAAATTTTTTTGGGCAAAAAATGGGTCAATCCAAAATCGCAAAAATGTGAAGGGGTATACCTTCAAAAATCGGCAAAAATTAAAAGTTGCCAAAATCACTTCTAAATGACCCAAATCGATGGTATATGATGTATAAACATATTCTAGGACGATTTCTGGTCGAAAGAAGTGGTTTAAAAATTGTTTTCGGTCAAAAATGGGTCGATCTGAAATCGCAAAAATGTGAAGGGGTATACCTTCAAAAATTGTAAAAAATTAAAAGTCGCCAAAATCACTTCTAAATGACCCAAATCGATGGTATATGATGTATAAACATATTCTAGGACGATTTCTGGTCGAAAGAAGCGGTTAAAAAATGTTTATTGGTCAAAAACGGGTCAATCCAAAATCGCAAAAATGCGAAGGGGTATACCTTCAAAAATTGCCAAAAATTAAAAGTCGCCAAAATCAATTCTAAATGGCCCAAATCGATGATATATGATGTATAAACATATTCTAGGACGATTCTGGGTCGGAAGAAGCGGTTTAAAAATTGTTTTGGCCAGAAAATGGGTCGATACAAAATCGCAAAAATGTGAAGGGGTATACCTTCAAAAATCGTCAACAATTCAAAGTCACCAAAATCAGTTCTAAATGGTCTTTGATTCTTAAAAACTTAGATGTGAGGGTGAAAGAGAGGGGATTCAAAATAAATTTAAACCAATTTGTAATTAACCAACTACAGCGCAACAAATGACATTGACGCCCAACGAGCTTATAGTTTTTCGGAGATGACAATAATTTGATATTTAATGTACAGAATACACCGATATTGTTAAGAACTTCTAACGTTAATTGTACTACAATTTTTATTTTAATGCATGAATATTTATATGATATTAATTACCACATTTTGCGGCATTTCGTCTGACAGATAAATTACAAGAGAAATATTTTTCTGAAGGTATTAGAAATTTAACATTATTTAATAAAGATTATTATTTGTTTATAGTATGCTTTATCGAAATGGACCGACCGTTGCATCAAAATATTATATCTTTATTATTCATATAAACGGTATACAATATTTTACAAGTATATATATTTATTTATGTATATATATATATATATAGATTTATGTGTATATGTAGATATATATGTTGTGTAAATTACAATTTTAAAGCTAGGTACATACATGTTTGTGCAGACAAATTTGAAACTCTTTCCCTTGATTTTTATAACAATTCCAGATGTTTAGTCTTAGGCTTGTAAGCCATACCATAAAATTATGTACCAAAACCACGATTAAAAAACGTGGAAGGTATTAATGTAGAAGCGAAATGACTATTATTAGAATAGCGAAACTAATCGAAAATATATTGTTGGTCATTGTTTAATATCTATGTTCATATCTCTTCAAGGCACATTTGAAATATGATCAGTATACATATTTTCATATTATAGAGAAACTTACTATTATTCGACACTCCTAACAATTCACTAACCATGTTTGGAGTTAGGCTTTAAGTAAATTAGTGAAACAAGAAGTAGAAAAATAGAGATGGAAATCTAAAGAGATATGGGGGGGGGGGGGGGCAGAGAACAAAAAGGGACAGAAAAGAATCGATAGAAAAATATAAAATATTAAAAACTCCTTTAGCCAAAATCACAGACGAGTCCCTTACTTTCTCAAACAGCACAGAATTGCATTTTTTTTTTTATAAAATTAACGCTAGAATAGTAGTTAGTCGATATAAATATTATAAATATACATTTACACATACATATATGAAATGTTATTAGTAAATGACATGCATACACGTATACATACATCTTTCCCCTAGATATATGATAAATAAGAATACAGGATCTCCACTTTTCATACATTTGTATTAATATGTACATTTACATGTATGCATGTTTATAAACATATAAACAGTGGTGTATGTGGTTCCTGTGTGTTCAGGCACACTTACATTTTGATTATATCCTTTTTTTTATATCTATATCATGAAGGATATCTTTTCATAATACTGCATCCATTTCTATGTACATAAAACAGTTTACACAACGTAATCAAAATATAGCTAAACTGCTCCTCAAATGACAATAACAAAAATAGTAACAAGTATGACTTTGCAATTACTACTGTCAGTATTATCACTGATAGATATGATAAAATGCCCCATTACTCAACTCTGTTAAAATTTATGATGCTAAGTTTATTACATTATCTTGCACATTTTGCTATGTATAACATAGAAGTTAATTGCAAGGTCAAATGCTTGTTTCTCTAACATTGATATATAATACAAAGTCGTTAACATTTTCATGTTGCAAGCATTACATTTTTGCAATTCAATATTTATCTATTCAGGTCATATATGAGTTTACTGGATCCATCCCTTCAAGTTGTACAAATCTCTGTCATCTGTGCAGTAACAGATGGATATCTTTGCAAATTAGTGTCCCCGATTCTCAATGACGTATATATGATACGTGAATTCATCAACACGTGGCAAATAGTACGAATAATATTTCAGTAATCATATAAAACTTAAAGAAAATTAAAGACTCTCTAGGATGTAACAGTAACCATGATTATTCGCGCAATAAACTGTACAATAAACGTATTTCTGTTGAAACACCTTGTGGGAAAATTATACAAACATAAAAGAAATTATATGTTAAATAGTGGAATAATCATACCAGTCGTATTATTGATATTCATACTAATGGTACCTAACTATAAAAATATTAACGTAATAATATATATTTATATATATATTTCTAATTTTACAAACATTATCATCCCTAATAGCAAACAAAGCAGACTTGCAAGTATCGCGGAAATTGGAAACTGTATTAAAAAGAAGATCGATAAGATTTTGGTCTATATGGTCTGAGTTCATACAGTCTGCGACTGCTGAATGCGGAAACACAACGCCTTTATGTACTATTTTTGGTAAGTTTTGTTCTGTTGGCGGCAACTGCTGCGAGACATGCCAGTGCTTCTAAGTCCGGCGATGCACACCACGCTACCGATATTTACGTAAATAATTAAACATTTTTAAACGTGCCTTTCCAACATTTCCGTAATATTTTGTTATATGAGACGTGGAAGCTGTTTATGTAAATGTATAGTAACGCATAAAATACTATTGTTATTATTACTATTGAATTGGTTTCTTCATCTTTACATGATTATATATCTATTTCATGTATTGTCTGATAAAATTCGATAGTTCGTTGATGAAAATCAAAATCAAATCAAATGATGTTTATACTTACGTTTATTAGGATCTCGGTTATCGGACTCCTTGGAAACATCTATGGCAGCTGCATTACGAGTAATACTTTGTTTCCGTGCTTTCCTCTTTTGACTTCCGACAAGATGCGCTTTATCGACATCATCTGAAACTTCGCGCTCTGCCGGAGGCACTATTCGGCAATTTTGACTACTTACGTGACTAATTATATTGGCATTATTTTGGTGCCTCTTATTTGCAGAGGCTGAAGTTAATTTCTGTACTATCTTTTTTTTCTTTGTACGCTGCTGCTTCTTCTTTTCTTGAAACTCTTCCAAGCTTAATGATGGCAATGCCTCAATTTTCTTTTCTAAGTTGAAATCTCTAGATGAGAATGAATGATCGGTATTAAATACAAATCTTAATAAATCGAGATAGCAAATTCAAAAGGACTTACTCTGCTCGAAATCGTTTACGTGCTGTCCATGGTCCAAAATCTAGCTGTTCTTCTGCACCTTCAGTTTCAGTGTCCTCTGGTTTGGAAGCCTCTATATTTCCTTCAGCACTTTATACAAGCATTACGCCCATGAGTGATATTATTTAACATCTTTCATTCAATTCTATACTTAGAGTAACCATGACTTACCTCTCCACAAGATGTTCTAATTCACCGCGAGAACTATTTCCACCTTCACTACTCAAGGAATCTGTCTTTTCACTAACGTTGGATGAGATGGAATTTCTTCTTTCATTTATCTGTCCATCGGCTCTGTTCAAATGAGTGCATGGTTTCGATTTGTATACCAGAATCGTAATTTATAATAAGTTTAGAATAATCATAATACTCGCGATATTTACCCACTATATCCAGGCGTTCGTTTCCGCTTAAGTTGTTGTCCTGATGAACCAATATTCTTCATTTGCTCAGCCAGGAACTTTTGATAGCGTAAACCTTTGCATGTTCGTTCACTTCGGAAATTATTTTCCTCGGAAGATGAGTTCGCAGTCAAATAATGGCTCGTTTCTTGTTTTATATCCTCTACATCCTAAAAATACCAGTAACAGGATGAAATGAAAAATGGTGTGTAATTAAAGCACCAGTAATATAAAGAAATCTGTGAAGAGCATTGCTTCTTACCACTTGACTTTCATTATTATTGGATTCAGATTCCCTTTGTTTTTTAGAATCAAAAAGATCAGCTTTACATTCTCGTTTACAATCGGCTAGAAACGCGGATTCGGCAAATTTCTTCTTAGGAGCACTTGGTACGTCTGAATCACTTTCAGTGGTCGATCCATTAACAGAAGATGGTTCCTCAGATGTTTGAGTTTTTTGTGGGGTGAACAGAGAACTGAGACCGCCAATTTGCGATTCGTCCGCCAATTTTCCAGGTTGTATCGATTGTCCATCTCGCCTATCTGACTTTGGATACTCGGAAGACTGACATTCTGATTTAATATTATCTACAATTTGTTCACTAGAACTTGAATCGACTTTCTTATTTGTAGGCCTGGTGGTCAAAGTACGTAGAGGAGGTGCTGGTAGTTTATACCACTTGAAGTCAGGATTTGCATTTAAAAATGCATCTTTGTACTGAAAATAAAATTTGATAACAGTTCAATATCATCCTTATGTATTTTGGAAATTAATCAACATATAATAAGGTAGGAATGCTAAATAGATTAAGGTACAAACAACATATTCAAAATGTGCTGTCAACTCTAGCAATAGACTTTTTACCTCTTAAGCTCCTTTTGGTGTCAAACATTTGGCATAATTCAATCTAGAAGAAACTGAGAAGCAAAAAGTTATTGTTAGTGTTAACAGTACATTTTGCAGATATATACATTCTTTGCATTTGAGTATGTTTAATTATATTACAATTAAGACAACAAATTACCTCCTGCGCAAGATTTGTATATGAACGCTTTTGTTCAGGGTGGAGAGTAGCCCACCATTCACCAAGAACTCTTGTGACTGCTCGATTTTCTAAATGTGGAAAACCAGATCTTACAGAACCACGATGTCGTTTACAAAAGATGAGAAATGCATTCATTGGTCTTCTTGCATGGTGAGCTGGTTCCCTTATTTCTCGTGATTCCTAAATACCAAAAATGATTTCATTCTTACTTTTTACAGGCTTACATAGCAGATCTTTTATGTTCAAACTGAGATATTGAAAATTGTTTAAATCATGAGACAGTATCTTGTTCTACAGTAGATCATGATCTTCAGTGATAAGGAAATTATATTCAGATAGTTACTGAAATACCATACATTAAAATTGCAACATGTGTTTGTTAGAGCAAATAATCTGTAACATTGGCAAAGGTAGTAAATATATAACATATGAGGAAGTTATTCTTACAAAATACTTTGCTGAAGGGATAAGCATTATGTTAGAGTATCAGTGAAACCCTAAAATTGCACACCTTGACAATAACTCAGGTCATATATATTTAAGTATATATCCATATTTCATTACCATAAACTAATACCTAGAGATCATTGCTGGGAAAATACATAATTTTCATGTAGACTAATTATTTTCAGAACGGTAATTTTAAAACGCGATTGCGAAGGAATTGTTTGATCTTTATCTATAAACGTACAATGAGTTTTATAATACGAATACAATGCAAGATTCTATCTGAATTTATATACGCGCATAATAGCACGCGAATCGCTCGTTGTTTGGACGTATGTAAAAAATAATTAAAAAGTTGAAACGGTCGCCATTATTATAAAGAACCTGGATATTATATGTTTTTATTTTTATTCCTCGTCTAAATTATAGTAAATATTAATACAAGATGAAATACATTCTGCAGAATGGATTATTTTTTGTTTCGTATAATATTGTGAAATCGTGTCATTCCCGAACAATTCTTCGATGTGTAATATTCGTGAAGCGATTAAACTTGGGGAAAAAAGAAACATTTCTAAAAGCATTCATTCTGCAATAATCGGTAAAAATATCATCGCTATATATGGTAAGATAAAATTTCAGGAGAAAAACGAAGCTTCCGAATAGTTGTCGCGGTCTGAGATGCCAGCAAAATAATCCGATATGCCCGAAAATATATTACAATTACATTGACAGTAAGCGCACCATTAACATCAGTAACCGCGACGTCTTCTCGTCTCTGCGAAATAGACATACAGATATCTGTCGTCACGGCAGACATATGTTAATTTTCATATTCCTCGCAAAACTCCGAATTTCAATCGCTTCAAGTTCGGAATATTCATTAATCGACCTACCACGAATTTATAATAAATCCCTCAAATATCCATGATGTAATTATATGTTATAATACGAAAGGAAAACTGTCGAGAGAATAAAATAAAAACAAGCTAGATCGCTCGTCATACGTCGCAGCTCTCGTTAATGATATTATTCATTAATTGTCTCGATTACACTGTCATTGACAAATCCCGTTGTTTTTTCGGTGTTTCCTAAAACTTGCCTTAACGTAATTCATAGTGAACAACTATATGCATAAAATCGAAGATTGCACATTTTCTGCAACATCTTATGACAACCTTCCGATCATGAACTGACAGCTGCTCGCACGAATGTAAATATTACATGGAAGAATCTGTACGTGCTTCTAAGTATTAATGATTTAACAAATATTTGAATGAAGGAGAAGGTCTTTTAAAATTCTCTTTAATCATGCAGAGAGCCGCTAGTTTCTTGCATAAAACAACTGAAAGAGACTGGCAGACTGTCAAAACTTATTGATGAAGAATCAAAGACAAGACGTTCGTTATTACTTCTCGTATGAAAAGTGACGTCCGACAAATTCTCTGTTTTTAAGTAAACAATTTGTGCACTGAGACTACGTGTTTGATCGCCATTTATAATAAAGTCAATGCAGCTATCTTTCATAATAGCCCTAATTAACATTTATCCAATAAAAGGTGATTCCTTATCCAACGAAAGTATAATGCACTATCCCCTACTCACCTTGCGTTGTTGCTCGTTGGCAGCCATTTCTGATTTCACTTGACAATTCACTCAGCGGCGCATAATAAAGATAAAACTTCGGTACTGACTTCCCTCTCTTTTACACGGTATCTTGCTCTCTTTCTCTGGCTCTTTTCTCTACAAGAATTAGCCTCTCGTTCTTACATCCTCCCTCTTCTTCTATCGGTTCTTTCGTTTTGATCTAGAATTTCTTTTTCGTGCAATCCGCGACAAAAGAAATTTCTCGCCAATCAACGAAAACTTCGAGCACCACCTGCTAATTCACGATAGATTTTAAAGATGCTACACTCTACGTTTGCTAAAACCTTCCAAACTTATTTCATTCATTTTAATACCTTCGTTTTCCGAACTGAACGTTTATAGTGCAAACGTCACGAATCTGCAAACGTCACTGTCGCACTAGTCACGCACCCATTCTTCCAAACGTTAGGTTTATACCAAAGTCACCATCACAAGAATTCCTTCCAACAGTTTTACGATAGTTTTTATACATGTTACATTTTCTCTACTTTTCCACTGCAAATATAGACAAGTGACATTTACTTCATAGACTGGACTCATCTTATTCAAATAATTTTCATGGTTCGCGCGAGCAAATGCCTTTCAGTCTAACCATAATATCTGGCAAAAAAGTCACCAAAAATATGCGCGGAAAATGATAGTGCTTTTACATCACTTACTGAAAGAACAACGTTGGACTCGAACTTTTGCCACTTTTAATACAGTATTTCTGAATGTAATTGATCGCATCAACAATTTTTAATAATTTACCACATATAAAGAACATATGTGAACTAATATGATATGAGAACGTGGTACGATTAAATTGTTTTAGTCACAACTGGGAAGTCCCCCTTCTTCCGAATATCTTTATTATTTATTACACAATTTATACAATTTAATTACGTTATATAAGTTTTTTTCGATCAACTAAATTCTTGGTTGGGTCGATGGTGGAGCACATTTGGTTTTTACTAATTTGCAGCTTATTAATTTATCAATTTCCATACGTTTGGAAATTCCGTTTGAATAAAAGTTGGAAAACTCATCCCTCCAATCTGGTTGTCGGCCATATTGGCTACTGAGAAAAATTCAAATGTATAAATACCCTAGTTAAGTATGTAACTTGGAAATTTATACACGTATTATGATTAATTATAATCGTATTAGACAATTTTTATGATAGAAAGCCTTACCGCTCCATCAAATGCCTTAAATTGTACAAAAGCAAAGTATGCCAGTTATGATATTCAAGTAAAAAGTAGGATATTCAGGTCACGCAATGATAGGGACAAACCCACATTAATTATATGTAT
The DNA here is from genome assembly GCA_910591585.2 of Nysson spinosus. Classification (NCBI taxonomy): domain Eukaryota; kingdom Metazoa; phylum Arthropoda; class Insecta; order Hymenoptera; family Crabronidae; genus Nysson; species Nysson spinosus. Next base: position 8,564,191 of record OU342830.1, on the reverse strand, counting down.
GTGATGTATGATGCGTTGTGTGGTGGTCACAGTGTGAGAAACATTGTGCCGTTGTTAAAACGTTTGTTAGTCTCATTTACTCACATAAAATGTAATTTGTTTGTTATTGCAACCCCTTAAAATTATTATAGTGTATAATTATAATAGTGTATAAACAGAATTTGTACAGAATAACTCCAAAATAATAGTAAATGTTTTCATGACATTAGAATTTTTTCAGGCCATTGGGAATGTAATCAAACTTTATTACACAAATATTGACATACAAACAACTACATATGTGTTGCTAATTGTGATTATATGATCAACGATATACACGGTGTTGAAATAATTCTTTTGTTCAATTACTAGTATTTTATAATTCTTTGAATAAGTACTTGACATTGTAAGCACCATGGAGAAGTCTCAGAAAATGCCAAAGGTGGCAAAGGTACTTTTTACTTCTTATTTAAATAGGATATTGATCAAAGCATTATGTTGGGTACTTTAAGCATTGTATTAACATCTTTGAACATTTTATTCTGTAGGTGAAAAATAAAGCCCCTGCTGAAATACAAATCACAGCAGAGCAACTTTTACGCGAAGCCAAAGAGAGAGATTTGGAAATATTACCACCGGTAGGACTAATATTTTTTACTTAATAAAAGCATAATATTGTAGTTGCTAAAGTAATGATTAGGAAATAATATTTTATTTATGTGTTCCCATTTAGCCACCAAAGCAAAAGATTTCTGATCCCCATGAATTGGCTGATTATCAACATAGAAAACGTAAAGCATTTGAGGATAATATTCGTAAAAATCGTATGGTAATTTCAAATTGGATAAAGTATGCTCAGTGGGAAGAAAGTCAGAAACAAATTCAAAGAGCAAGGTATGCTATAGTCCAAACATATAATGTTTTATGAAACAGATGATATATTAAACTATATTAGAGATAATCTATCTCCATAATATCTATATACCATGGTATCTATATAACAACTTAAGTGTATAAAATTATTTTGTAAAACATTTTTCAATCTTATGTATTTGTTGTAATGCAATATTACCATCTTTGTACTATTTTACAATAACAGATCTATATATGAACGAGCATTAGATGTTGATCATAGAAATATTACACTATGGCTAAAATATACAGAGATGGAAATGAGAAATCGGCAAGTAAATCATGCCAGAAACCTATGGGATCGTGCTGTTACAATTTTACCAAGGGCAAATCAGTTTTGGTACAAATATACATACATGGAAGAAATGCTAGAAAATATTGCGGGTATGATTTAATGTTAGTAAAAAGTTTGAAATATTTGATCAATGAAATCTTAATTGAATTATGTCTACAGGTGCACGGCAGGTATTCGAAAGATGGACAGAATGGGAACCAGATGAGCAGGCTTGGCAAACATATATCAAATTTGAATTAAGGTATAAAGAAATACAGAGGGCAAGGCAAATTTACGAACGTTTTGTAATGGTTCATCCAGATGTAAAGCATTGGATAAAATATGCTCGCTTTGAAGAGTCCCATGGTTTTATCAATGGGGCGCGTAAAGTTTACGAACGTGCCGTTAATTTTTATGGCGATGAAAGTTTGGATGAAAAACTATTTATTGCATTTGCACGATTCGAAGAAGGACAAAGAGAAGTAAGTATGAAATACTAGACTTGCGTGTTTCCTCATATTTATACACCCGACCGAAAACTTAAACATCTTTGTTGTTTCACAGCACGACAGAGCTAGGGTAATTTACAAGTATGCATTAGATCATATTCCGAAAGATAGAACGCAAGAAATTTACAAAGCATATACAATACATGAAAAAAAATATGGAGACCGATCAGGTATCGAGTTATAGTATACAATCGAATTTTTTGTCATCATAGAGTAAAAAATGTGACTGATGTGTATTCTATTTCCAGGTATTGAGGATGTAATTGTAAGTAAGAGGAAATACCAGTATGAACAAGAAGTAAAGGAAAATCCCTCAAATTATGATGCTTGGTTTGATTACCTAAGACTCGTGGAATCCGAAGGAAACGTCGACTTAATTAGAGAAACGTATGAACGTGCAATAGCTAATGTGCCTCCAACCAAGGTAATATTATTTTTATTTACATATTGTTATTCTGTATATTGAATGAGATGTTTTATTAAACGTTTGTTTACTTCACATAGGAAAAGCAATTCTGGAGGAGATATATTTATCTGTGGATAAACTATGCATTATTTGAAGAACTTGATACCGAAGATATCGAACGATGTCGCCAAGTTTACAGGTACTTCATATCAAGAAAGCAACAGCTACTGTAATCGTCATAAAAAAAGGAAATTTAAAGTAATTAACGTTTTAGGGCATGTTTGGAACTGATACCTCACAAGCATTTCACGTTTTCTAAAATCTGGTTGGTTTATGCATACTTTGAAATACGACAAAAAAATTTGACAGCGGCTAGGAAAACACTGGTTAGTAAAATGTTATTAGAAAAGTATTCTTTCCGAACGATGAGATATATTTTATTAATTATTACAGGGCGTGGCGTTGGGCGTTTGTCCCCGAGATAAATTATATCGAGGATACATAGACTTAGAAATACAGCTCAGAGAATTTGATAGATGTAGAATTTTATATGAAAAGTTCCTCGAGTTTGGACCAGAAAACTGCACTACATGGATGAAGGTATATCAAAGTTCGCGAGAAATTTAATTTTATACAAAAGCAACCATCCTCTATATAATATTTTCTAAACAGTTTGCAGAGTTAGAAACACTTTTAGGCGACGTGGAGCGCGCTCGTGCTATATATGAATTAGCCATATCACAAGCAAGGTGAAGTGTATAGCACAATTCATATATTCAATATTAGTTTTAAAAAATTCGTACATAATCATAATGTCATAAATCAACAGATTGGACATGCCCGAACTTTTGTGGAAATCATATATTGATTTTGAAATATCGCAAGACGAAACGGAAAATGCAAGATTATTATTTGAAAGATTACTGGAACGAACCCTTCATGTTAAAGTATATAGATTTCACAATGTTGTCGAGTGTATATGCACTTTCATGGAATTATTGCATTTCTAAATTGTTAAATTATTTGTTAGGTCTGGATCGCGTATGCTAAGTTTGAATTAGCAAATCCGGTATCAGAAGATGCTCCAGATAATATTGTTTTAGCAAGAAGAATATTTGAACGTGGTAATGATGCATTGAGATCTAGCGGTGATAAGGAAAGTAGGGCATTACTTTTAGAAGCGTGGAGAGATTTCGAAAATGAGAAAGGTGACGATGAAACTCGCGCGAAAATTATGGATAAAATGCCTAGAAGAATCAAACGCAGACGGCGTATTGTGGGTGAAGACGGGGTAAATACAGACAATTCATTTTTACCGATACGCAACAATATAACATTAAATGTTTATGCGCCTATTTTTGTGATTTAGAGTGATGATGGTTGGGAAGAGGTGTTCGATTTCGTTTTCCCCGAAGATGAGAGTCAAAGGCCCAATCTTAAATTTTTGGCATCTGCGAAGGCCTGGATGAAAAGAAAAGAAATTAATGACGGTAACGCAAGCACAAGTAATACATAAGTAAAATCTAAAGGTCAGATAGCAAATATTCTTCATATCCCACCCGTAATGGATATAACAAATTAAAGTTAATGGACAATTGACAAGATATAATAACAATGTTCTTTATTGGTATGTTTTAAATGTTTGATATCTGAGAGGTAGATTGTACACAGCCCTGTAAATAAGATGCAGTGACATATAAGACTGTCATATAGAAATTGTCATATTTTTCACAGACTTCCATGATATACATAACAATGCGATTGTATATTCAGGACATATTTCAATATCTTAGACTGTGTTAAAGTGGAAGGAAAGCTATATCCTTGCCTGCAGTTTTGACATCCTTATAAAAAAATTCAATCAAATATTGGTATTATAGTATAATGTCATTTGAATCATGAGATATTCAGAATGTATGCATCATCCATTGCAAATTTTATAAAAGTACTTATTTGTGTTCAAAAATAAAAAACATTTATATTATTATCTTAATTTTGCTGTACAAATTATTTATACATAAACTTAGCACATACATCTGTTTAAGTAATATATAATCTGTATATAGCAAACTCTAAATAAAAGATTTTAATAGTAATATACATGTTACAATGTTCAACATTGTCACTATGCTGCTTACGTGTATATAATATTTATATTAAATTTAATGTAGATTTTTATACTTTACAATGGAAATCTTAAATCACACATATATAGTTTACAAATATTAGTAAGGGGTTTTATTAATTCTTGTAATTATAAATACGTTAGCGCATATACGCAAAAATGTGTATAAAAGTACAAAATATTTAGCAGTTGTGCGTTTATTCCTATGCTGTATGACCTCAATAAAGACTTTTTTGTTCAAATGTAACAGAGTAAATTCATTATTTTTATAACTTAAAACGCAGATCTGCCAAAAGATATCAAGAAGCCTTTGGTGGCTAAAAGAATAAACCTGTTATTATAAAAAACTTGTATTGTTTTTCTCAAACAATTTTGGTTTTGTACTTATAACAATGAATAAACTGGAATCCCAGTTATATATACTTACATCTTCTAATTATTTATTGATAACACCTTATAGGTAACATATTATTTACTTGTCTTGGTAGAAGATTTCTTTTTTTCATCACTTTCAAACCCCGAGTCTAAGTCATCACTTAGACATTTTTGGAAAGTACTATTTTTAGAACTCTCCCTTAAATTCTTTTGCTCTACTAGCAGTTTTCTGATGCAGTCTATTAAATGTTCAAAAAAGTCTGGATAACCATCGTAAGAAGGGAACACATTTACATCTATGATACCATATTTTCCAGTATGATTTTCTATTATAACATCAACACCAACCAAAACAAGTCCAAATATTTCTGTGACTTTCTTTACTATTTGTTCGATTATCTCGCGTTTTGGTTTTACTGTTAATGGAATGTCGTCTTTAGATAAAATCGACCATTTAGACCTAGATCCACTCTTGGATACATCGTGCGAATTGAAAAAAATCGTGTTTAATGCAGAGCAATCTTCTTCATAAAAGTTTTTTAAACTGGGTCTTTCAACAAGATGAAAATGTTCGCGAACAACATTTACTTTATATACAGTTGCATTATGATTGATAAAGTCTTGAGCCACGCAAGGAGGCTGAACATCTTTCAGACCTTTCTCATTAAAAATGACCATCATCTGTAAATAAGTGTCAATTCAAAACACCTTTCCCAGTTCCAACAATATTTTCATAATGTTGGAAAATGAAGTAAACAAATATTACCTTATGTGCATTACTAGATCCACATGCAATAAGCGGCTTGCACACAAATGGATATTTGATACCAGCCATTTTTAGCAATGATGCATTTTCAGTATCATTTTTACTTTTAATCTCAACAAACCTTGGTGTAAATACATCTAAAATATAAAAACACCATAAAAGATATGAAGACTACATTTGCTAAAAACCATATCTAACTCTGCTAATCCTAGTATTTATACATTTACCATTGATGTTCATGAAATCTTGCAACATTTTGTATAAAGTATATCGATTGCTTAAATTTTTAATATTGTCCAAAGGATGAATAACTATTACTTCAGGATGTTGTCGAAAGTACTCCTGAATTCTTGAAACAACAGCTTTCGCCTGTACCAAATATTTGAATCGTTACAAGTATCCCAATTGTAAACTACATAGACATTATTAGAATCTTATCATACATTTTCATCACCAGTTTCTGCCTGCACTGTGTCTGTCAGCTTATGTAGGAAAACATGAAGTGGTCCCTGAGATTCAATATTCGAGTTGACATCGATCTAAAATAAATGTATAATATAAAAAAGAAAAAGTTAAGTTTCCGACTTTCTGGTTCATAAATAAATGTGTTCACGATTAAATGCGGATTAAATATGCACGCACTTAACCGCAAATTGTTACGTGAAAATTGCAATTACAATATTACTCAATATTAATTATACAAAATAATAATGTTTATGATTTACCATTTTTAAGAGAAACCCTTCGGCTTCGCAGACATTATAAAAATCAGTCCAATTACATTTCTGCCGCTTTCTTTCAGACAACCAATAACCAATGACATATTTCTCGCACATTTTTTTCCACACTTACTTCTCTCTCAAGCAGATACCAACTTTTATCTCACAAAGTTTATGTTACTCATTCTTTAACATTAGTGTCTTAAATAAATCATACTTTATCAACGTGTTATCTCTCAACCCTTATATAGCGTAGTTCCGTGTTGCCGTATAAATGTAAGGTTATGGAAGCAATATTTTAAAAGATGTCTTTCGCGGTTTTCCCTGGAATATTGTTACATTTACTTCCGTCGCTTAGAGGAATCATACCATTCCCACGATTACATTTGATATACCACGTTAGATGATCTTTCCGGGAACGTATTGTTATCTACAAAAAAAGATAGCGGTACTCTACCTCATTAAATACTATTGTTATTCTACGCGCAATTTTATTAGTGAAATTACTTTCCAGCGTTATATGGAACGCTTGCCCACTTTAATTAATCAGAATTGGTTGACACATGTTCTATTAATACTTATGATCATTATTTATTGATTATTAGTCAGAAATAAGTACATATAAAAACAGCCATCATGATAGTTGTATTCTTGACTGTGGCGATACCACAGAGGAGATATATGTAAGTAGGAAGACCAACCACTATATAAATGGGTTTCCGTCATTCCAGGCAAAAATTACCGACGTGGCGAAATTCTGCAACGGACGAGATATCTCGACCGCGATTCAACGCAAAAAAAGTACTCTCGGCGGAAATGAGTAAAAAATTGCGAACTACGGGCAACTAAAAGTCTTTGCAATAAATGACGAATACCTTAAAAAATCGTCAAAATTTCAAGGTCGATAATTCTGCTAAATATGTTCTAGCATAATTTTGCGTCGAATGAAGTGCATTAACATTTTTCTCCGGTCAAAAAATGAGTCGACCCAAAATCGAAAAGTTGAGAAGGAGGGGTACTCCACGAAAAAGTGGTTAGTGGGCGAAAAATCGAACTCCTAAGGGGTCCAAATCAATGGTATATGATGTATAAACATATTCTAGGACGATTGTGGGTCGAAAGAAGTGGTTTAAAAATTTTTTTGGGCCAAAAATGGGTCGAACCAAAATCGCAAAAATGTAAAGGGGTATACCTTCAAAAATGGCCAAAAATGAAAAGTCGCCAAAATCAATTCTAAATGACCCAAATCGATGGTAAATGATGTATAAACATATTCTAGGACGATTTCTGGTCGAAAGAAGTGGTTTAAAAATTGTTTGGGGCGAAAAATGGGTCAATCCAAAATCGCAAAAATGTGAAGGGGTATACCTTCAAAAATGGCCAAAAATGAAAAGTCGCCAAAATCAATTCTAAATGACCCAAATCGATGGTAAATGATGTATAAACATATTCTAGGACGATTTCTGGTCGAAAGAAGTGGTTTAAAAATTTTTTTGGGCCAAAAATGGGTCGAACCAAAATCGCAAAAATGTAAAGGGGTATACCTTCAAAAATTGCCAAAAACGAAAAGTCGCCAAAATCAATTCTAAATGACCCAAATCGATGGTAAATGATGTATAAACATATTCTAGGACGATTTCTGGTCGAAAGAAGTGGTTTAAAAATTGTTTGGGGCGAAAAATGGGTCAATCCAAAATCGCAAAAATGTGAAGGGGTATACCTTCAAAAATGGCCAAAAATGAAAAGTCGCCAAAATCAATTCTAAATGACCCAAATCGATGGTAAATGATGTATAAACATATTCTAGGACGATTTCTGGTCGAAAGAAGTGGTTTAAAAATTTTTTTGGGCCAAAAATGGGTCGAACCAAAATCGCAAAAATGTAAAGGGGTATACCTTCAAAAATTGCCAAAAACGAAAAGTCGCCAAAATCAATTCTAAATGACCCAAATCGATGGTAAATGATGTATAAACATATTCTAGGACGATTTCTGGTCGAAAGAAGTGGTTTAAAAATTGTTTGGGGCGAAAAATGGATCAATCCAAAATCGCAAAAATGTGAAGGGGTATACCTTAAAAAATGGCCAAAAATGAAAAGTCGCCAAAATCAATTCTAAATGACCCAAATCGATGGTAAATGATGTATAAACATATTCTAGGACGATTTCTGGTCGAAAGAAGTGGTTTAAAAATTTTTTTGGGCCAAAAATGGGAGGACCCAAAATCGCAAAAATGTGAAGGGGTATACCTTCAAAAATTGTCAAAAATGAAAAGTCGCCAAAATCAATTCTAAATGACCCAAATCGATGGTAAATGATGTATAAACATATTCTAGGACGATTTCTGGTCGAAAGAAGTGGTTTAAAAATTGTTTGGGGCGAAAAATGGATCAATCCAAAATCGCAAAAATGTGAAGGGGTATACCTTCAAAAATGGCCAAAAATGAAAAGTCGCCAAAATCAATTCTAAATGACCCAAATCGATGGTAAATGATGTATAAACATATTCTAGGACGATTTCTGGTCGAAAGAAGTGGTTTAAAAATTTTTTTGGGCCAAAAATGGGAGGACCCAAAATCGCAAAAATGTGAAGGGGTATACCTTCAAAAATTGTCAAAAATGAAAAGTCGCCAAAATCAATTCTAAATGACCCAAATCGATGGTAAATGATGTATAAACATATTCTAGGACGATTTCTGGTCGAAAGAAGTGGTTTAAAAATTTTTTTGGGCCAAAAATGGGTCGAACCAAAATCGCAAAAATGTAAAGGGGTATACCTTCAAAAATTGCCAAAAACGAAAAGTCGCCAAAATCAATTCTAAATGACCCAAATCGATGGTAAATGATGTATAAACATATTCTAGGACGATTTCTGGTCGAAAGAAGTGGTTTAAAAATTTTTTTGGGCCAAAAATGGGAGGAACCAAAATCGCAAAAATGTGAAGGGGTATACCTTCAAAAATTGTCAAAAATGAAAAGTCGCCAAAATCAATTCTAAATGACCCAAATCGATGGTAAATGATGTATAAACATATTCTAGGACGATTTCTGGTCGAAAGAAGTGGTTTAAAAATTGTTTGGGGCGAAAAATGGGTCAATCCAAAATCGCAAAAATGTGAAGGGGTATACCTTCAAAAATGGCCAAAAATGAAAAGTCGCCAAAATCAATTCTAAATGACCCAAATCGATGGTAAATGATGACAATTTACCAATGTGATGAATGGGTTATGTTACATTTATAAATAAAATGTTCATTCCACTTATAAATGTAAAATAACCCGCAGCCAATTAGCTCGAAATTATTTATGGTGTAATAAGACCGACAACTAAATTGTAACGCTGGTACTTCTTCCGTAACACGAAATATTACCAGCTTTAGATACTGTAATTCTACAAAAATTTGATACTATCAAACAATACCTTAAAATAATTTTCTTGTCATTATTACACGACGAATAATTCCGATTGCCCAGGTCTCACCACGTGGAGGTTGCTGCGTGGAGACCCGCCCTATGCGAAGGGCGGGAGGTAGGATCCTACCTCCCAATTATTTCAACAAAATTTTAACTCTGATTTATATTCAGCATAAAAAAGGATATGCTGAACTGAATAAAATTCCCTTTTTACACCAATGCAAAAGGGTATAACCCGCGCTTTGCACAAGTAATAAAAAGGTACTTGACTCGACCTACCCGAGGTGATAATTGTCTCGTCAGTCGTTCCAAACCCTACAATCGTCATCCCGGACGCATACAAAACGGAATTTAAAACGAAGTTCGATGAACTTATAAATACATTAATACATTTAGCATATCGGCCGAGATATACTAAAGTATCAACAGTTCCCAGGTGAGGGATATCACCTTTTACGAAAACGCCCCGGAGTGCTAACCGAAGGTGAATCCTCTACCCTGGCCCTTCCTATTTTTAATGAAATTTTCACCATGCACACAAAGCTAGAGGATGTATGCTACCTGCCTACCAAACGGTATATTTAGAAATGGCAAAAAAGCAACTCAATCACACCAACACACCTCACTCCACGGTTCTCACTCATGAGCCCTGGGTGCAAAACCTACTCTAGGGAGAAGGTCCCGGGACCCTTCCGACACCCGAACTCGATACAAAACTCATACCAATGTTCCTGAAATCGACTGGCATAAGGCTACGATCCATTGCGAATATGTTTTAAGCATATGAAAAAATGAAAGTTATGCTACAGGTACCTTTTAACGGTACAATCCACGATCGCGATTCCATTTACTTCATACAGGAGCTCTCTGTACGAAGTAACTGGAAGAAAATTGGCTCTACATCAAGTTGATATTACTTGATTAAAAGGAAGCTACTAGAGATCGAAGACTATGTATATTAATAGTCGAAAAAACACACATAGTCAAAAGTAGACTACGGTTTAGTAGACTAAATCGGCCGGCTAAAGTACAGAGATTCACTTTCAAGGGGGGTAGACAAAGCCCTCGGGCCGCCAACCCCAAAAGAAAATTGATCGCTTTACCAGAACTCAAAAAATCGACGCAATTCCACAGAAATTACCACACACGGACACATGTGGAAATACGTCGTGCACGGATCGCAAAACCCCTGCCAGTCGCAGATTGTGATTAGTTAAAATACCAAAATTAAACCATGCCCACTGTCCGCATCCATTCGATTCACATCTGAGATCCTCGACTAACTGCGGACCAGGCAAAATGGGCATGGCATGAACTACGATTTTTATCCCGGACCGATTTCAAAATGGAAGTTTAAATAAACAAAAGGATTTTCGAAAAAATAATCGAACTGAACTATCGAAACAAACTAATCAAAAGCACAACTCGCAAAAACTTCAGTTCGCCTTGGATCTTTCGCGCAAGTGCCAAACTTTACTCGCAAACCTTGTTTCCTCGATATTACACCGGCTTCAATTATTGCAAACTAATTTCGCGAATATAACGAATCTAAAAGAATCGCGGCACCGCGACAAAGGGCTAACAAATTGCTCTCGTCCATGTCTTTTATATGCAATTGAAAATTTACATCACTTTTGACTCTACAAGAAAAAATGTCCGTATATCTTCCCAAGAAAGGAAGGAAAAATGATTGAAAAGCACGTCATTTTCGGACACGTGCGACTAAACATTATGTTTCATATATCAATACACTTTGACATAATAAAATTATATTTGCTGAGAGCTACTGAAAGCTAGAAATCTACTGAAAATCAAAATGCTTCTCTTACTCGATTTTGACCTTGACGATAATATCACCAGGTCCAAAATTTTACTCTTATCAAACTGACTTAATATCAATAAAAATGAGTAAACATGTGTGTTTCATTACTGCTTGAAAAATGGTAAATTCTTGATGAAAGCACGAAAAGTGCAAAAGACAGAAAATCTGATGATAAATCATCAATAATAAGATGTTTCAACAATCATATGCAATGAAAATCAACCTTTCACAAACGCTTGGCTTTTTACATATCGTCATTTTGACGATTATATCATTTTTCATTGAGCTAGCTTAACTCTCCAGAACCTCCTTTTACGCTTCTTTACATTTCACTTCATTCCCATTATCAAAATTAATTTCAGGAATAATATCAGTAAATATATGTATGTATATGGAATTAATTACACCTTCTCTCTCATCAATATATAATCATCATATCATTATTATTCAATTTTACAGATAGAAAATCTGTCTTGTTTACTTGTTACTTGTCTTGCTTTTATACAAAATGATTGTTCTGAAGAGCTAAGTGAACCGGTTCGAGTGACTCGTCAGTTAGCTTTTACAATCGCTCCAACCCCATCGGCACCTCGAACTGTTTCGATCAAACAAATCATCGAGAATTTTCGCAATGACGGTCCGAACTCTATCCGGATAGAGTTGCCACAGTGGACTCCGTACAACCCTCTCAATTGTTTAAATCGATCCAGTTCAAGACCTCGGAAGTCTACGACAAACCGCCCTCGGAGTTTATACTCGTGCAATGAACCAGTTCTCCTACGTCCCCCCAGAGGATTTTGTGCAGACAAGGCCCAACTCTCCGGAGAGTTCAAAATTCTCGTGGGGGTTCCTTTTAGTGCCTCTATTTGGGCTTTGAACTCCTTCAAGACGCTTCATGAAAATTAGTTACTCTCAATTTAAAAATACTATAATACAATAATAAATATTGTCTTCGTTCTTGAGATCTTAAAAATTGCATTATCCGCAAAATATGTGGCAGAAATAAGATTCGAAATATGTAACTCTACATTTGATACTTTATATAACAAACGTTTAATAGTTCGTTCATATAATATTCCTATAATAATGCGTGTTGAAAGAGTTCGGACTGGTTCCGTTTTATCATTTCATTTCATATTTCATATGAAGGAATCAGTATCGATAATCATTTTCAGTCAGGCCGACCAATTCAGGCCTATTTTGTCATATCAATAATATGACTATTTCAGATATTGAAAGCCATAATTCGGCTTCCGTGTGTGAACCCTGGGGACGCGGGGCAACGGAGTTCGAACACTACTAATTCAATAAAAATTACTCATAATATACTAAAGTTAAATTCAAATAATATACTTCTTCGAAAAAGATTTCAAATCATACAATCTATAAATATAAAAATTGACTCGGTTTCAATAATATTTATGTTACCTAGAAATATAAAAACTGACCCGATTCTAATATTTATGTAATCTAGAAATATAAAAATTCACCCGATTTTAATAATATTTATTAAAATTGCGTTCCAATAATTACTTCGTATAGTTTGGAGGTTTTAGGAAGGGTGTCCTTTCAGACATTATGGGTTACCACATAAGAGACGACTTATGCCGAAAGACAGCGCCCCGTGGTAATGCTGTGTAAGAGGGATACTATACGAAGTAACTGGAAGATAATTGACTCTATCTCAAGTTATTTATAATAAAAGTTTGCTTGAAAGAGGACAAACTTTGTAGGGATATGAAACTATTATTGGAATAAATATAACTTTAATCAAATTTCTTAAAGATTCGCGACGCGGATGTTTGCGTCCAGGTTCACAAGGGGGTATGGGGGCAGGGTGGGCAGAATAAAATATAATTAGCGAGCATAGCGACTTAATAGCATAAGAATGACGATCCATCCGAAGATGAATCGTCATTAAATAGGTCTTCGCCACTTGGGCTCTTCGCACTTGGCTCTTCATCCCGCGTTGCGTGAAAAGTATTTGCTCGGACATTCCCTGTTCGTACAAAGAACTGGTGGTTCCACAGAAACGACGAGTGTTCCGGTGCAATAAACCAGCTCATAAACTACATTTACTACATTTATATAACTTGAATTATTCTTGAATATCCGCGAACATTCATCCGTGGAATACCCTTTAACATTCAAAGACTGAACGTTCTCCGGAATATCCTGCGGTGAAACATTCTCGAGTACCCACGAATAGAATATTTTCGGTGACATTCTCCGAAAAACACTTGAATTTAATTCAATTTAAAAGGATAATATTGAGATTGACTTTACTTCGACAGAAATTAGATATGAAGTTAGATATATAATAAAAAGTTTACTGGTATCCTAGCACAGAGCACGCCCAGCCATCTCATATTAACGAAATGGATGCTCGTACCTGTACACATTTAATCGAATGTCCAAGCAGAATACAATCCACGTGCTGAAAGAACAACCTTACTAGTCCGTGATTTAAGGACTCAGCGAATTCAGAAACCGGTGTTTAAGAACCACTGCAGCCTGTTAAACTACGTGCGTTCTAGGATTAATACTTATGAATACATTAACACTTTAGCATATCGGTGATGATATACTAATTTATTAACAGTTCCCAGGTGAGGGATCACACCTTTACAAAACAACGCCTATTGCTAACCGAAGGTGAGTCCTCAGCCCTGGCCCTACCTACTTAAAATTAACTCATAATCAAGCACACAAAGTTAGAGAAGATATGCTACCTGCCTCCCTCAAGCTATATTTAAAATGGCAAAAAGCAAATCAGGCACACCAACACAATCAGCATCAACCCACTCCACGGTTCTCATTCATGAGCCCTGGGTGCAAAGCCTACACTAGGGAGAAGGTCCCGGGACCCCTCCGACACCCGAACTCGATACCAACTCATACCACGAAAATGTACGTACCCTTTTTCCTGAAATCGACTGACAGAGGCTGCGTTCCAGTGCGAATTTTTATGCTTTGAGCATATATGCAAATATAAACTCGCGTTCCAAGAATTACTTCGTATAGTTTGGAGGTTTTAGGAAGGGTGTCTTTTCAGACATTATGGGTTACCACATAAGAGACGACTTACGCCGAAAGACAGCGCCCCGTGGTAATGCTGTGTAAGAGGGATACTATACGAAGTAACTGGAAAATAGTTGACTCTATCTCAAGTTAATTTAACTTGAATAAAAGGAAGCTACTCGCGTCTAAAGACTATGAATTTTCATAGTCGTCAAAGTATAAAATATAGCAGAAGACTATATTTTAAAATCTATTACGACATTATGGATAGCAAAAGTAAAGAGAATCACGTCCAAGTGAGGTAGAAGGACCCCTCGGGGCTCGCCAACCTCGCAAGGAAGTTCATGGCTTTACTTAAAAGTTAAAAACCGACGCAATCCCACGAAAACAACCGGTCATACACACGTGTGGAAATGCGTCGTGCACGGACCGCGAAATCCTCCGCCAGCCGCCACACATGATTAGGAAATATTAAAATTAACCCATGCCCACCGCCCGCATTCATCCGTATCACATCTAAGATCCACTGATAATTGCGAGCTAAATAAAATGGGCATGCCTTAAGACTAAATAAATGAACACAGTACACAGGAGCTTGAGGTTTGCTGAAAATCCTGACTAAATAATCCACTTAACAGAGTGGAAGAATAAGTATCTGAGCGGACTAAATTGACTTTACTTTAAACCATTTGTATAAAGGGAGGGCTGAAGAATTTATTTATACGAGGGTAGGGAAGGATGTATTCTTTATTTCAGTGACGCGTGTCAAAGGGGTATCACAATATTTCATTTAATATTCAGAAAAATTCAAGTTCAACTAATATATATATGAAAGTACGTACTGAAAAGTACATACGGGAATTGAAATCTCTAATTGTAAGTAACCTCGGGCGACCCCTTCATCGAAGACATTACATTCGTCGTTCGACTCCGGAATCTACCCGTCGCGAATTGCCTTCTTGCTCATACCAACAAATCATTTTTTGCGTCAAGCGTACGAACGAAAATCGGACGTAGCGAAATGCACATTAATGAATACATATTCATGTATAATCAAATTAATAAGGACTAATATATAATATCAAATCGGATGCATGATCCAATCTTAATCGAATAAAGTGAAATAAAGTCGCAATTAATTCATGCGACTCGCGTATTCGCGATTCGCGATTCCACGGTACGAGACTCTACAATCGGCGGAAATAATCCGCGCATGCATATTATAATTGAAACCGGGAAGCTACAAACAAGACAAGAAGGCCTACCTCAGCTAATAAATATAAACCACATTCAATGTTGATGCTACCCACGAGCAGATTCCACAAGTAGAATCTGCTCGC
Source organism: Nysson spinosus (assembly GCA_910591585.2). Classification (NCBI taxonomy): domain Eukaryota; kingdom Metazoa; phylum Arthropoda; class Insecta; order Hymenoptera; family Crabronidae; genus Nysson; species Nysson spinosus. The sequence continues at coordinate 8,548,531 of OU342830.1, read as the reverse complement.
AGTCGCTATGCTCGCAAATATTTAGAAACAATTATAACCGGCACCCCATACCGATTCGGATCAATCGTCCTACGGCATAGGATACCGGGGGGACAAGACTCTAAATTTAAAACTTTGAAAATTGAAAATCGGGTCAGAGGGTATAAAAAATATTGAAACCATTGTGACTCACTCGGCGATGTCTTGAAACTGCCTGTAGTAGGTTGATGTAGTAGGTTGATGATGAAGATGATGCTGGAGCAGCTGGAACTTACGAGCGTGAATTTAACACTCCCGAAACGGATTTTAGAGTCCATTATGTAGCAAGTTTTAAGTCGCGACCGACTTTATTTTCTCCGGCGAAAAAAGATGCACTCCCGATATTTTATCCTGTAACAAGAGAGAAGAAATTCATGATAAGGCAACGTTCATAAAAATACCCAATATAATGAAAGATTGAAAAAGAGAAATAAAAATGGATTTTGAAACTTACCGATCCCTTCGCTGCAGCCATGCCCGATGGAGGACCTCTCCGCAGGAATCGCCTTTTGACTCTAATTATCGCGGACGAGCAAATTGTAAAAGATTTTTATAACTCTGAATACTAACATCGCGACCGTATACTTATTTCCGGCGAACAACACTGATTCTAATTTCCGCGAATTTTATCTAAGACCGCATTGCACGCGATCACAAAATACGGAATTCAAATAGCTGGAACCTGGAACCGGACTTGAAGTTAACACTCGCGAAACGGATTTTAGAGTCCATTATTCAGCAAGGTATAAGTCGCGGCCGACTCAATTTTCTCCGGCGAAAAAAAGATGCACTCCCTATCTCGCGATATTTTATGCACACACTGATGAATCCTGTAACAAGAGAGAAGAAATCCATCATAAGACAAAGTTCATACAAATACCCAATGTAATGAAAGACTGAATTTAAAAATATTTTGTTACTGGAAAATTAGAATGGAAAAAGGGAAATAAAATATGGATTTCGAAACTTACCGGTCCCTTCGCTGCAGCCATGCTCGATGGAGATCCTCTCCGCAGGAATCGCCTTTTGAGTCTAATTATCGCGGACGAGCAAATTGCAAAAGATTTTTATAACTCTAAATACTAATATCGCGACCGTACACTTATTTCCGGCGAACAACACTGACTCTAATTTCCACTTTTTTCGGAAGCAAGTGACTCTAAGATCGCATTGCGCGCGATCGAAAAATTGCTGGAAAGAAGAAATATTAAACACAAGAAATATTCAAGCCAAGCGTTTGTTCGGTTCTATGAATGTCAATAAAAATTGAAATCCTTAATAAACGTTGAAAATACAATAGAATACCACAATACATGTAATACAAAATTCATGGTGGATGACTATCGTCGTAGCCAAAATCGAGTACAATAGTCAAAGTTTTAAATAAGGAAATAAACCGGCATCCTCGTTTTTCAAGCAACTCTAATTGGCAACATTAAAGTTTCTTGAGAAGACGTACGGAAATCAGGTTTATGTGTATGCAAAAACTGCAGTAAAGCATACAATTGCATATTAGTCACACACTTCGAGTGGAATTATCAGCCCTTTATATGTTTATACAACGGATGAACGAATATCGAACAACGAAAAAAAGGAGTGAACGAACTCCAAATGAAATACGATGACACCTGAGGAGAGTGAAATTTCGATGAACAAAGACAAGCCGTTTAATGTCGGTGAAAAATTCGACGATTATTTCACAGACAAATATTCAAGTACTAGTACACTGCTGGTATATAGAAGTATGAATTATTAAAATTAATTATCGGAAATAAAAATGATATTAATCACGGATCAAAGTTAGACAGAGAAAGGACATTGGAAACTTTTAACACTGCGTTACTGTGCCGCGAACAAGATTTGACTTTGAAAGGTTACGAAGCAATACAAACCAAACCGCCTGGTTGAACTGCGTAGTTGGCCGTCTACGCTCTTCCACACGAAAATTTGGAAGTTAATTTCGCAAAATTTACAAAAATCGAACTCTAGTTGATACTGAAACGACGAAAGTACTAGAAAATTCGGAATGAAAGATCCCGGACCACGAAGCTTGCAAAGTACGTCGCGAAGAAAGTGACGCTACGACAAACAACTCGAAAATTTACTAATAAATTATCAAAAAAACTATAAAACCGAGCCGAGGATGCTTCGTGGCACTTGTGGAAACACGTTTCGAAACGAAAAACTAAAAATTTTGAGAAATAAAACCCGAAAAATGGGAGCACGCTGAGAACACGTCCGCACTACTCGAGGCACGACCGGCGAGAGACTTTACCACACCCCGCGCCTAAGCTCAGCACATGCTCGGGAGTGGGGAGGCGGCGACCGAGCACAGCGATACTACTAACACTACTTAAGCCCTTCGTAGGTGTGAGCCATCTTACGTACTCACACATGTAACGCCATTCAGAATGACGTCAGACATGTGAATATTTCTGAAATAATTAATTTTAACGAGTTATTAACAAATAATACATAGTCCGTTAATGAATATGCCACACATTTTACCACACATAAACTTATAATAAACATGTTTAAAGTCAAAAGTGTTCATATAACGAACTTAGAATGTTAATTAACATTTTAAGTACTTGAATTCGTATAAATTTAATCAATTTATACGCACTCTTGCAGTTGGACGCTTCCTTAATTACCATCTTCTCGAAATAAATTATTTAATGATGCTTAAATTAAGCATGAATGTACAATAGAATATATACTACGCAATCTCCGTCAAAAATTCCCCGATTTCTTTGAAATATCATTGTGATTTAGATCGAAGCGTGCCATTAAATAAATTAATGACATTCAGAGTTATTAATAACATCATTCAATGTGTTGTCTCAAGTACGCAAAATTAAAAATTGTGAATATTCGTAAACTCATTCGAATCATTTCCAACGTTAAATTGTACTCCAACTTATAAATAAGTGTACATTTATCTGATCTTTCTACAGAATCTTATTGAAAATCAGAGGTAATCTTCATAAATAATTGTATAATTGAAATTCATTGCATATTTAGCTCTGAAAATAAGAAAATAGAGAATTTTCTAACAATATTTTAGAGACTGCGCATACATTTTGCATTCTTTTGGAATACGATCGATAAGAAATGTTATACACTACAAGAAGCATTCTAAGAATCATATCAATTCCAAGAAATCTCAATGTTTTGATGTCGTCGTACCTTAAGCGTGCTTCTATTCTCGGTTTGTTTAGATAAAGGATCATTCATGCGGAAATATCACTGACGTACGAAGAGAATTCCTGGCCCAGTTATTTCAAACCGACACCAGGGGCGAAGGTACGAGGACTCTTAGGGGCGTTATACATTTTTCATTCTTCTGTAGTTATTAATTAAATACGCCACTACTTTATCATCATCGTGAGAACAAAATTAAATTATTATTATTTTGAGAGTGGCATAAGTTACATTTTCGGAATGTTATCTTAAAAGAAGGATAAAAACAAAGTGTCTCAAAAAGCGAAGTAAATCAAGTAAATGATAGTTAGTTTATGTATCTAAAATGAATATTAATTGGTAATTAGCAATACATCATCCGATTTTACCTACTACTTGGCACGTATTTCATTAAATTAACTAAAATTACGAATAAAATAGATACCTAAAGTTGTTTAATTAATATTGTATTAGTTCTTATTCACACCTTATAACTTAATTTTCCATGTGGCGTAATAATTAATATTCGTTTGAGTCGCTTGATAAGAGGTGATTTAAGCTTATGAAATTTTCTGATATTTAATATAAATTTTCTTTTCGATATCGAATAATATGTATGCTCGCAGATGTAAGAGTTTTTGAAGAAGTAATTGTATGTTTTATTTTTGTATTTTTTGGACTAAAAATATAAAAATACAGCTATTTTACGTGTTTGAAGGGTAACGTCACCAGTGTCACAAAAATTGTTACCGGGCTCTAAGACTCGGTAAATTTGGAATTACAGATTGCATGGCGTACTTGGTCTATATGTATCTCGTCGATGATAATAAATCGGTGTAAATAGTTAGTAACATTGTGGGCTCATATATTTTGTAAATAATTTGTTATAGGACTTCGTCATAACTGCCCAGGCTAATATTTCTTTATTAAAGGTATATTATAAAATATAGTTGCTACTAAAAGTCTGGGAAATTCTAAATGGAAGTACCATGATAATAACATACATCGAGTAACCTTCAAATTTATACAGTTTATACACATTTTTATAGTACTGTAAGAAGGGTATAGGATTCTAATATTTTGCGCTACAGGAACTATTAGAATGGCATCATCTTGTATGATAATAAGTAGAGGAATTTCTACATCATGTACTTGTTACGGAAAGAGAAACTTTCGCAAGTTTCTGCTGTATAACAAGAGGGGTAGTCGTATTTTCAAAGAAAAGCAACGTACAAATCCCGACCCCGAAATTCCAATCGATCGTAAGTTTGATTCATCTCTACGTTATATTATAAACAACATTATACAAAAAATTACAACTGTTCTTGATATTCTACTTGACCAGTAATTAAAAAGTAAATCGTATTTCTAATAATAAATCAATGTATTGCACTATTTTAAACGATCGGAAGGACCCACCTTCATTCTCTTGATAATTTAAAGAGCTTGATTATAGGCATTCTCTTGTATCAATTGAAACAATTAAGATACCTATCTCTGACCATAAACTAAGTTCTTATAAGAATGGCTATAACTAATTATTAATATATATTTATAGCAAGAGGGACAAGGCCAATTGGATACAAGGATGGAAATAGATTTATAACAGTACCAGAGATGATTCCAGAGCTTATAGTACCTTCTTTGGAAGGATTTAAATTAAAACCATATGTATCGTATAAAGCAGAAAATGTCACCCAAGCAGCATTCACTGCAAGAGATTTATTCAATTTAATATATGCACCAAAGATTAAAGAGGATTTTAAGAATGGACAACTAGGGCAAGATGGTGAACCATTAAATCCAAGTGAAAATGAAAAGTTAACACCCCAAGAAGCGAAAGATCGTGCTGCAAGTACTGGGACAGATGTTTTCACTGATAAATGTTGAATAATATTTATCCCCCAATTTGATTAGATGTTAGTTATATTAAGTGTCCAACAATACATTTAATACTTGCAATCTGCATATGTTTTATTCAATATTGGTTTATATGCGCAATGTACATATCCTTTGACAGTTTTGCAATTTATAAATAATAATTATCCGCTATCATATATGACTAGTTGAATGGAATGAAAAGTCTAATTCATTCAGAAAATGGAAACAATTTTCTTACACTGCAATCTATTGTCCTTCTTTCTTTAATCAGTTCAGTATTGCTTAAGCATTAGGTGGAAAATGTTCTGGTTTGGCAGTCACTATTTAGTAGCAAATAATTACTCGATAAATCATTTCATAATTGGTAATGAAACATGGTACTGCAAAATGATCAGAAACCTCATGGTGATTATCAAAATATGCAAAGCAAGTGAAAGTTAATCTACAGACTTTTATCTACATCCAGATATATTGAATTTATTATTTGTAACTGAATGATATATACCCAAAAATGATTTCTATTTCATGCAATATGAAATTCTACTGCTCCAAAAAAGACATAGGTGTAAATGAATAACAATGCCAAAGTTGATTTTCAATTCCTGAGTACCTTGTACACCCTTTGCATGTCTTCTTCAGAACAATAGCGCACTTTATGATTATGCTAACTTAACGGCTACTTTTTTGTTACTTATCAAAAGATTTTTGAGCGAAGTTTGATTGTTTTTTTGTTGGGTAAAAAATGGCGGAAAATCTGAATAGTAAAGTCGTTGTCAGTTGTGCGCGGCCGGTATTGCTTTCTACTGACTAGACTACCAGAATCTAATACATATTTGCTTCCAAAAGTGCTGTATTCATATCAAAACGTACAAATATTTTCAGTTGATTTTCAGTTTTTCATTTCTCTCTATGAATTATAAATATGTAAGAAGCTCATATAATGGAGCCACATTGATATCAAACACTTCGTTTTGAGAAAAATTAGAGTTTCGCAACAATTTCGTATGTTGTCGTAACATTACAAATGTATCATAATAAACGTTACTAACAATTTCTGCAGTAATTTGATACTCGTACAAAATGTATATTCTGAAATCGAAACAATTATTGTTTATACGAAAAACCATGTACATAACGATTGCATTTAATTACTTTTACAGAATGCAGCACTTCTCCTACTCATAGACAGCAGCTACTAATTTCTCACTATTATTATTGTTTTTATTATTACCTATATGCTATAACCCACCATCATGAAGAGTGGAATGATAAAACACGGCGAATTTTGTACAACATTATTGGAACATTTACCAATAGAAATGTGTAACAAAAACTTCAACATAACACGTCCTTCTCTTCTTCCTTTCTCCACTCTTCAGTAATTGCATAAAAAAAGCGTGAGTGGCATAGTTCTTGCGTCCGCTTTCGTTATATAATATTAATCACATCATTTCTATTCCTCATTTTAAAGTATAATCGTAATACCTTGTTATGAATTTGAGCACTCATAGTTTGCTTTTACACACTGGCAGTCAGAATTATACGAAAGCAGTATGATAATTGTGTGATATAAATATCATACGAACAAGATATTTTTTGCCTTGAATTTTTATAATTTAATGAAATACATTTATGGTGTTTTATTCGGTCCACCTTATTTGTTAAGTGTATTTTAAATGCATGCAACTGTCGCGTTTTAATTTCAAACGAATTTTATCATGTAAAGCGAGACATATGCCACCCGCTACGAATATAAATTTGGTTGGTGTTTTTCTTGTTAATCATCAGTCTATGATATAATTGGATATTTAACTGATAGAATCAGTCATTCAATAAGGCAGATGCACATGCTACTATATGACAAAGATATTTTGTATTGTATCTCTATAGCACTCATATTGTATATATTATTATCGCATTGAATATAAATCATTCTAATATCGTTGCACGTACGAACATTTATGGGAAGATTTAAGGCAGAGGTTTTTTTCGGAGGAGAAAACAGAACAGGGCAAATCATTGACATTCAGTAGCATGTACTGTCCATCTAGTCAAAGATTTTGTGTATGAAAGCTAGAGAATTATTATACATGGAGATAGACGGGATTACAAAAAAATGTATACAAAGTCCTTTGATATTTAGAAAAATTGATATGAGAAAATACACAAGTGTACAAATCAAAGTACTGATATGGAAAGACTAGGAAGGCAATACTGCTTATTTTATTTATGCATCTAATCTAGCCTTTCAGACTCAAAATCTCTAATCAATTACTAACAATAACAAGGGTAGATGTTCATTCCATCGGATCCCCAACGTTTTCGAAGATGGTAGAATGGGGGTTGCTCCCGGTGGGCCATAAAAACCCACCTACACTGCCAGGTGGCAAATATGATGCTCCTCCACTGAGCCCCACCTGATATATTTTCCTCTATAAATTACTTCGATTTTTGCACACATTTAATGTCAAAATTGTAAAAATGCAGGTAAACTCTAATAACGAACAAACACCATCAGCTCCAAAATACTGATTTCAATCAAGTCCTCATGGTTTGCAGAAAGGACAAACTTAAGATTTTTCAGATTACTTGATAACACTTTTCTATATTTACACGCAAAATTTACACGAGCCTTTTCACGTAGGATGTGCTATCTGCTATCATATTATTATTTATATTAGAAAAATTGCGAGGAATATAAAAGATGTTGAAACGACAATTTAATGCGATTTGATGTTTTTCAAATGTTTTCAGAATTTGGATGAAGCATGAGAGAGCAGTTTTAAATATTGATATTAAATAGTACTAATTTAACTTTCAGATTTATATCGACAATTTTGACGTTTGCTCGTTATTGCAATTTTAATTCGTATACATCTAGAGATCTATAGTTTTACAAGTATTTTCATTCACAACTTTGCTAAAATGTAACAGGCAACTATTGTTGAATTAAACAATATTGGTGTTGTGTAATCTTGAAGTCAATATTGGATTATGTATTAATATGTATGTTTTTTAAGCAAACAAATTATGTGTATATATTCACTAATTCTGTACAGTTATCAAAACAAGCTTTTAATACATTTTCGCCCGATTATGTTCCTTATACTTTATAAGTCTGTACAGTGAAAAAATCGGGTTTATCATTTTTTTTATTTAGTGCAGGTGACTTTTGGTAACTGTGCATACATTTATGGTGAACTGGGGATCGGTCCATGCAGAAATTAAGACACTTCAGAGTAATTAATAAACTGCAAACTTAAGGAAAAATAATTATTTATTTGTATATAATATAAATAATAGCGCTCTTTTATCACAATTATCGTCTAACCACTAAAGTCATAAACAATGCTAATACTATGTATGTACATTGGTTTGACATTGTGAATGTGATACACGCTCACAATAATGTTTACTTTGGGAAAGGAATAGTAAATAGTATACAGTGTTGATTGAACTGTGTAGGTGCGATTTTGCTACAACCTACTACGTTTGAAAAGAACAATAAACTCATAATTTCTGGGTACATTCCAACTAATTATTTTTTGTTTTTGCAATCTGGTGCACATAATTTGGTTTAAGCACTCATCCCAAAAAAGTATTGAAAATTTTATTTATAAAATTACCTGTTGACTCCACAGCAGTGTTCTTTCAGCTAACTGACAGTCTGCTGCTAATCTCGATGGTAAACTTTTCCATCTTTCTTCGTCACGCTTTCTTTCTCTAGCAAAATCTCTGTCAACATGTCCCTGAGACAGAGGAGGTAAGATTTGCATTCTCTGGGCCAGTTTATAACTATCTTGTCTTGGTACGTGATCGGGTCTTCTACTAGTACTGCCCGTCGAGACTGGTATCGGTGTTGGACTTCCTCCTCCCCCTCTATGTCTGTGATAAAGATTTCGTTTTTGTTGTAACATCCGTTGTTGCACTAGCAACTGAAGCTGTGTACTGGAATCTGCACGCATTTTAAATTGCGGCTGATTTTCAGGCGGTGTAGATGGTAGCCTGAGATGTACTAAATCTAAATGACCTCGAGCTTTACCTGAGTCTGAAATCAAATAACAATATTCCATTCGTTACATAGTGAAACTATGCAATCTGATCATTCTATTTTATGAATGTATGTTTGTTCCAGTACCTTGAATACTTCGTTGCTTAGTTGGTCTATCTCCACCACCTTGTTGAGAAAATAGCAATCTAGGTCCACCATCAGATGCTCTGCGTCCTTGTGAAACTCTTGATATTCTGCCAGTTATAGCAGATGGGCTCATAGGTGGTGGAGGAGGTGTACAGGAGGGTAAACTGCTTGTGAAAGAATTTGCACCCGAATAATCTGGTGGACAACCAGAATCAAAACTAGATTCGAAAAGTTCAGATGACGAGCTACCACTACCACCGGCAATAAACAATGTCGCTCGACTAGGAGGATCAATAGGATCCATAAGTGGGGTATCAAAATGTTGTTGATAATCACTTAATCTTCGATTGACTATTTGGCTATCGATTCGTTGGCTGATGTCATGATCTAGGCCTAGTCTATGTTCTTCAAGCTTAATCTGCGCCTCTCTTAATTCATCGCCACTTGGACCTTCGTCTAATTCACCTTCGGCGCTACAGCAACCCTCGTCGGTGGAAGAACTGGTCGAATTAAACCTCTTCCCACTTCTGCTGGCATCTTCTCTTCCTCTAAAAGTGAACAAAATGTTGTGTTGCAACTAAGTTTCAATGAGACATATTTCAACAATTTAAGTAAGACAATTAGTACAAAACAATTCATTAGCATTAAAAATGTGTATGAAACTTCGATACTTCGATTATAATCATTATGATTATGTATTTAGTTTACCCTTTTGTTATTTATTCCTTCAAAAAAATACCATCTCGTGAAAAATTTTTAATGCTAATAACATACATTTTTATCAAGCATATATGAGAATGTGATAGTACATTCTTATCAATAATTGCTGCACTGGTAACGAATTATTTTTCTCAAAAGGAATAATAAAACTATATAAAATGTCGAACAAAATATAAGAAATTAAAGTAATAATAAATCTTTTCATAATGCATCAACAAATGTAATACACTCCCAAAACAAAAATTAAAATAATTACATAGAACTAATAATAATATAATATAAATAAAAAGGAAAGCAAGAAAATGAAATGAAGAGTTACCAAAAATAAAGTGCCAGCAACACGCTTCCAATCCAACCTGTCCAGATAAAATCTCCATTATCTGCATCACCTTCAATAATGATCAACGTCCCACTAAGCTATCGCTGTAAATAAAAATTAAACAGTTAATACCCATCCATCCACTAATTTTTCTGACGGGTAGGATTGGAAGTTTGAATAGACCCGTGTGGAAATCAAAGTTTTTAAATAATTAGTTCACATGGAAACTGAAACAATACTAGAAACTTTTATACAATACAATGTTTATATAAAATATTTACCTTGACTTGAATTTTTCTTCCTTTGTTCTACCAACAGCAGACCAGCAGGTACTGTTTGTTGTACTGCCAACACGATGTTGCTTTAACCTTTCTAAGAGCAAGAAGTAAATAGCAGCATGATGATCATAACTGCTATTCCTTAAAGACTGTCAAGAAAAGAAAAGTTTTATGTTAACCACCAATAACAGTATTCATATTTTATATAGTGCAAGTATTGAAATATGTGTTCAGATCATTTGTCAATTATTGAAAGAACCACTTAATGAAATGAATAGTGTAAGAACAGCTAAACATATGTCATATATAATATTCTAATAAGAATAAAGTATATCTCACCTCTCTTGTTCGTGTAATATCTATACCTAGGCTATGCATGAGACGAAGTATCTGCTCATTTGGTTCTTGAATAGATGATGATGATGACCTTGTACTGATCATTGAAGAAACAGTGTCTACTTGTCCTGCCATCCAGCGATGCCTTTTTATTTGTGGAATGGTATATCGCTTTGAAGGTTCCAAAACTAGCATTTTACGTATTAAGCTTTCACAATCTGAAATACATTTTGATTTACAGTTGACTAAATAGTAACAAATATGAGAGAGATGAATAACAGATTTGTGCAAAGTGTACAAATTATTTACCTGTACTCATAAAATATGGAATTCTGAATCTTCCACTTAAAACACGATCTCTTAATGATTGAAGGGTAGACCCATCAAAAGGCAGTGCACCACATACTAATACATATAATACAACACCTAAGCTCTGCAAAAAATAATATAATTATGTTTGATTGTGCAATTTGAAGATAAGTTAATGCATCAACTTATTTATATTATGCTTACCCACACATCAATTTCTGGACCTGCATAATGTTTTCCTCTAAAGACTTCTGGTGCTGCATATGGAGGACTACCACACCAAGTGCTTAGCCTTTCCCCTGGAGTAAATCTATTACTGAAGCCAAAATCTGCAATTTTAACATTCATCTGAGCATCTAAGAGTAAGTTTTCAGCTTTGAGATCACGATGTGCTACACCCGTGGCATGGCAATATTCAACTGCAGAAAGTATTTGAGCAAATGTGGAACGAGCTCTGGGTTCAGCCATTCTACCATACCGGGCAATGTAATCAAATATTTCACCCTTGCTTGCATATTCACACACCTAAAAATATACATACATGTATCTTATAATTTTTGATATTATTACATCATCTTTAAAATGATCAGTATTGCATTAAAAATATACCATGTATATCATATTTTTAGTTTCCATAACTTGATACAATTTGACAATGTGGGGATGCTCTAGTTGCTTCATTATTTCAACCTCTCTGTAAACCTTTTCCAAATTGGTAGGATCCAACTGAGTTTTGTCAATGATCTTAATGGCTACCTAACAAGTGATAAACAAAAATTAATTTCACAGTGGAACAAGATTATTTCAATAGATCTCTATTATATAAATAACATTAAATATGTGTCATAACGAGTGATATTTACTTCTGTTTTAGTGATACGGTGTCTAGCCAATTTGACCACAGCAAAGTTGCCTTTGCCAATGGTACCTTCAATATCATAAAATCCTACGCGAATTTGTTTTTTGCCTTGGCCTACTCCAGAATCCATGTTTATTTAAGAATTCTTTTAACGTTCCAAAAATTGTATGCAATTACTTTGTATATTGCCTCTTTTCCGTTATCTGGAAATACTAAAAAAAGGCAAAATTCACGATAATCTAGATGTACTTCAAATCATAATGTAAAGTAAGGTACGTGAGGTAGGATTTACAATAACTATTTTTACAAATCGAATTTTATTGGAATAATAATTGTATAATATTAGAAACGTGTATATTTAAATTAGATTTTACGAGCAAATATCATTATACGTATAAATCATTATCTAAATGACACTAGGGTTTAAAGTTTGGCATTGAAATGAAAGGAAGCATATGTACAATCTACATTAAAGCTAGAGCAACATTGTCAATAGGAGAAAATGGGGTGGGAAGGAAAGCCATCTAAGAGAAGCTTCCTCACAAAAGTGTAAAAGCTTCCCGCAACAAGTACAATAGGTATTCTCAACTGACGTCATGGATCGACAACGACCTCTTGCCTATCGACGGACTAGGATCGATACTCGTCGATAGTCCTCGATAATACAATAAAAAAAAAATTCCGGGAGTAAGAGCAACTAATAAAATACCGTTAGTTCCTTTCAATTCAAGTGGTTACGATGTTTCTGACAGATACAGTGAAAATGATGAGAATACTTCGTAAGTGACAATTTCCTTGCATACTTACATTCACCCCGTCCTGAATTACCGGGTATATATTTTAGACCGGTAGAGCCGTATCTGGAGCGAATGTAACGCGTAGTCGCAACCAACCTCGATGGGTGCGTAAAGTCGGAAAACGGATGCCATCGGTGAGAAAATTGTCCTTCACTTTGTACGAGATTCCGAATCTCGTTGTCGGAATGGTTTTCCTACGGTGGCGGGTCGTAAGAGCTTCGCGGAACGGTACGGTTCGATACCGACTGACCGACAGCCATCTTGCTACCCCCTGCAACACCAGTGTCGCCGGCCTCGGCCCTCACTCTTCCCCTCTCTTCTCACTCTCCTCTTCGGTCTCTCTTCTCTCTTCGCTCTTCTTGCCCACCATTCTCCCGGCCATTCTTAGCGAACGACACTACCATTACCCCACCAACGCGAACCACCGTCAACCACTATCGTGGAGAGCACGCGCGTACGTTATCTTCGACAATTGACGTCAACGTACGTGCTACCATCGTCTCATCGTTAATTGTTTCTCGATGTAATTGCAGGGACAAATAGACCGCGTGCTAGCACGTGTCCTCCATGACAAATCACACTCTCCTTTCTTACATGGTCCATTACGCGAGCTTCCTCGGAATTGTACTTCCGACAAGACTTTTTACTATCACAAACGTCAAGACAATTTGATCGTTGTCAGGTTTAACGGTACTGACGTTTTAACCGGGCATCATTTCATATATAAATTAGAGAAGCTAATTGGTTGCGGTATGACGGGTTAAGATCATGATTAAGACTATGTACGTGCGTAAATAAGTTTAAGTCTTTTTCTCAAGTAATCGGATCATTGAGTATCGCTGATAATTGATTCCAGTAAATACTAGTAATGTACTGATCGCGTTCTTTCCTTTGAGAATTGACGTCAGTATCGGGTTTATGCCAGTGTAATCTTTAAAATGTAAATATAACTTGCTTTTATTTCCTTTTCCTATGCTCGACAGAAATGGTTGCATTTTTCTATCGTCCGAGGAGTTCTTCCGAGGAACGTGTTCTGCATGCCCGGTCTACTATGTGTGATTCGAGTACAAGTATTCTTATGTTGCCGCAGGTCATGGGGCACGCATCGTGAGAATACCCTTCCATACTTTTTTACCATCGAAACTCGTAACCACTGGAGTCAATCATATTTCTCCTAATAATCCTTAAAAATTCTTCTAATAATCCTCTAGATATTATCGAGATTCTGAAACGGACAAAGGTGAAACGTTGCTTTATAGTATTTGTCGTAAATATAACATTTTTATTTCGCAAAAATACCAGTGAGATCACTGATCATGGTTAGGAAAGGATAAAAAGTTACAGGTCACAGACCGTCTCTGTAATAAAACCGCATGGGAATGTTTATTGTGTACAAATACTACGCCGGCTTAAATATATTTAAGGGTTAAATATTCTTTATTTTGTACGTAAGTCCCTTCAATGTCCAAGGTCATTCTTTTCATGTGTATATCCTTGTAATAATAGTTATATGGTACGTATGAAATATTCATGAGAGCCGATATAAGGTATTTATTGCACGTTTGGTAAAGGTTAGATGAAGCCATCCACTCAGGGATGTAATAATGCTACCTTGAAGAACATATACGATGTGTAGTTTACATTCAAACATCGTACTTTTGTAAGTACCGTTATTGTATATTACGATAATCGTAAGGTAAGCGTAGAGATCGTAGTTGATTTTTGCATCCCGACATTCTAACGTGTAGCTGATGTTTTATTCGGAAACATAAATGGCATATCATTTGGGGAGACATTTTTAAACATTATTTGGAATGTACTCCTGCTTTCGTTCCAAGTTTCGAGCGTCATTGAATGTCTTTCTCTAGACGTATTTTCGGCATCATGCCATGGACGTCTGGTGTAACATGTTCGAAGTGCGTCATAATTAAAACAACTAAGTTGCCGGAATGTGCATACGTTCAAAGACTATGACAATTGTAGGTCGATCGTCAATTAATCGAATTTAAGCATCACGTAAATATAATATTCAGTCCATTCATACTGACTGATTTTTAACGTCAAACGACGCCTTAAAACATTATTTTATTGTATCATCCTACGCATTTTATCCGGTAGCCTATATCCAAACGATCATCTTTAGAACGATACATTATTTATATCACGGCAGATATATTGTTCGTAATTAACACAACAATTATTACACTCAACTGAGCGCGCATTTATACGTGCGATGAATAAACTCCCCCTATTTATGATTATTTTGCATTAAGCATCCTTACGTACTTACAACTTCTTTCATTTTGTATACCGCACGTGATACTCCTATAAAAAAGGTATTCATCCATATAGAAAACCATTTTTTCCCGTTCCAGTTACTCCGACTTTCCATTTTCATTCAATTACTGCGAGAGTTCGTTTATTATCTTACAATCATATACCGGAACATTGTGCTTTCCAATTACTCACTTCTTCAGTAATCTCTGAACTGCTAATAATAATATGAAAGTTAATACGAAATCATAAAAATGATGCGTGATCAAAATAAGTGTAACAGAATTACGATGGTTTATGCGGAGCATTATGATTATATAGTCGCACCCACGGACGTCCGGCGGGAGTGGGTGAATAAATAATGATCGATACTTTTATCGTACACGTTTTTCGGAGTAGATTATCGAGCATGATATTTGGTGCTGGCAGGATGGTCGTGGTTCCTAGATGCTTTCG
The DNA here is from genome assembly GCA_910591585.2 of Nysson spinosus. Taxonomy (NCBI): domain Eukaryota; kingdom Metazoa; phylum Arthropoda; class Insecta; order Hymenoptera; family Crabronidae; genus Nysson; species Nysson spinosus. The sequence goes on along the minus strand of OU342830.1, from coordinate 8,532,963 downwards.
GCACGGTCCTGCTTGACGTCATTGAATGACGTCAATCCCGGGCCCCGCCAGACTCCTCGGTCCTCCTCCTTTGAAGCGCGCTTTATCGCGCCAACGTAAGAAAACTACCGCCACCGCCGTCACCGCCACCACCGCCGCTCTATCACCTCAGCCCTCCAACACTCCTACGACACCCAATACGGCTGAACGAGCGAATTCTACCAAAATATATTGCTGATAATATGTTTCTATTACCCAATCCTAAATCCCCTTTAAATAAAATGCGATTAAACGCGACGTTTGTTATGACTATAACAACTGAACCTTCAATATTATTGTTCAAGTAATAGTTACGTCCAGTGTATCTTTTCACGTTATGTGATCTTCGTAATTTCGTCGGCAATCTCACGGCTAAACTTAATGAACAAATTTTGAAAACTGGAGATATTCTACGAAATTCTAAAATTATTAAAATTTCATATCAACGTATTAATCATGTTCACTATTTAACAATATATGATAAGATGAGTAGGAAATACATTTACAGTATTTGACAATGTATGGTTCCTATACGGTACATATCGAGAAGTAGTCGTATAACGAGTAAAATATCAAGTAACGAGGTATCAATATTTTTTGTCTATTTTCTATTCTATGCTAATCGTAACAGATTTCCTGTTGTTTTACCACGGTCCGAATTTATTTCGGTCTCCACTTTATCTAAACCCGTGTCACAATTATGTGACGAATTATGTCGGATATATTTCGACCGGGAAAGAAGAATAGAATGGATGAATCAAAGACTTCAAGGATATCGATAAAATGGTAATATCCCTTCTAAACGGGTGAATATCATGTAACATGATTTACGGAAAACGCATCCTACATTTTCAGTAACCAGCGTCATTATCCGTCGGGCTTTTGCGAATTGAAATCAATTGAAATCGTGCATATTCTGTTTGAATTTGCATTAGAATTAGATTGTTAAACATATATACCCAGACAGTTGCCTGTGATCGTTTTATTGTGAGGTCCGATAAAGTAGCTGGAAACGGGAACGAAATTGAAGTCAATCGAGTTTCTGTTTGTTTTCGTACCATGCGAAAAAGGTTCTGGGAAATTGTTAGCACGAATGCCATATCTTGATGTACGTCTGGCGATACTTTTTTTCTTTCCAACATTAAGTCAAATAAGATGACGCAGGAGGAGAGGGGTATTGTAGGAAGGACATAAACTACGACAAATGAACGTCATTATGTCAGGGAAATTATTGGAAATGTACTGTGTGTCGCGATACATAGTTAGGCGACAATCAAGGATAGAAATGGAGTTGATAAAGAAATGTGTAATTATGACATAGGATAATTACTACATATCTTCCCGATCAATAACTTCGAAACGTATGCTCGAAAAGAACCGAGAGAGACGATATCCGCTCGGTATGTAACAAGGTAATCCTTTCAACTTTTTTACCACTATGAGCGTCATTGTGCTTGCGTAATTGGCAAAAGCGTTGTGAGTAATATGTAATGACACTACCGGTGATTGTCGTATTTCATAGAGAATGTTGGGGACACGTCAAAAGATTTTTACTTTGAGAATAAGAATATTAATAGGTTCGATGCATGGCGTGAAAGATGCGATCTCAAGAACCCCGGGCAAGCACGGAGTTCGATCCACTCGCGTTAAGGGGATTGTACGAGGTAAACCGAGACGAAACCTTTCTGTACCTTGAGTACTTTCTGCGAAAAGGTTTCTTTGAGCACATTTCCGATTTACTCCAGTCGTATTTTTTAATTTATGGTTATTACGTTTAGCATACTATTTATGATGTATTAACCAGGAGATCTTGCAGTATCTTTTTAACATCGTAGCGTTTAAAATATTATAAATTGTAACATTTTTATATGAAATGAAATTATACTTTTTTAGGCGGCAACGATATATGCTTTATAAGTGGATCATACTTTCCAACAAAATTTCATTCGTTCTGCTACATTTTCATATTCATTTCAGAAAGTATGTTTTCGATGGTTTCCCGGTTTCTCTTTGATGTCTAAATACTCCCGCGATCCTCCACCGAGTGCATAATTACATTTTTCCGAATGTTAAGCATGAAGTATTCGCGTAAATAGAGTGTAGATAAGGCAATTATGTAATTTCCCTATGCGGTTTCGCGAAAGCTGCAATCTTTCTGTGCACACTATCGTGCAGAATTTCTAGATACATCTCGCAAAATATAATTCATATTTTTGCCAGTATGAGTATCAACAACGTCAAGCCCTTTCGGGTATTTTTTGTGTATAAATAGCATTCTCATTACATAATCGTATTCAAACATGAGAATTCCTTTTATTCAGATTTCCTATTAATTTAAACGGCGACAGTAATTTATACCATTTCTGCTAGAACACGTACGAAGAGATTCACGGAGACATGTTTTGCTTTTGAAAGAAGGAAATGAGATAGCAAGCTCGGTATTTTCAGTGGCATTAAATAAAAATTTTTCCTCGGATAAGTCGTATGTTTAACAAGATATCTTGTGTCGTGGCGAAAGAATGACACACGTAACGACGTAAGAATACTATTTCGCAGTGATGCGAATCCGGTGTGAAAGCTTTCCGTGGCATCCCTTGCTTCACTCTATTGCTCGGAGTATGAAATACGACGGCTTTTGTGATGAAGAATTTACACCGACAAGATACTTCTAAAAAGATGCTTAGCTTTGTGTTGTCGGGCCGCCTGCATCTACGCCATCGTCATACCGAGTGAACAGAAAATATGCGGCAAAATCAGCTCCTATTTCCCGCACGAATTTTCTGTCAATTCCCCGTCACACTGGAAGATTACTATTGATATTTGTAAATTGTCAAAGCCGCGCTTTATCAAATGATAATGATAAAATAGGAAACACAAATACCCGATGCATAAAAAATATCCTGATTTAAGGGCTTTACAAGTATTCCATGAAATTAGCATGGAATGTCAAAATAAATAATTTATATTAACGTTCCATTATCATGCAGACGTGCACTTTATGCAAGATTAATATTTAACCCTTCAAAAATCATTTTTCAAACATCGGAATATAAATTAATGTAAGATTTATTACTATAAATAGAACCTGATGTCAGTAATGCACGCCAAAATTGTGCATTTCATACGATAAAATTTAAAAAATTAAGTATTGCCTTTTGTGTGGTATATTAATAGTATAGCTACGTAGAAGGGAAAAGGGTTAGTGTCGACATCTGCACAATGGACCAGTACACACATTACTTCATCATATGTTAATAATTAGGTTAAAAAACATTTTTAACTTAAGCTGTGTGTTATTACCGGGAGAACACGTGGTTCCATAGATGAGATACCAATAGAGCAAGCACTAAATGGGCTTTCGTGCTTCCAATAAAAAATTACCGACGCGCTAAAATTCACCCACAGACGAGATGTAAGTAGACTAATCGTAAGCAAGCAATGCAATCTGTAATTCCAGGGTTACCGAGTCCAAGGACTTCATACTTTTTAAAAAGTAATCGAAAACCATTGTATGTTTTATTTTTGCACTTTTGGTACTAAAAACATTAAAAAACGACTATTCTAATTGTTTTATGGATAACGTCACCCGTGACACAAAAATCGTTACCGGACTCTAGCACTCGATCACTCTGGAATTACAGATTGCATTGCAGGCTTGATCTACTTATATCTCGTTGGTGCTTTTACCTTATCGGTGGTGGTACTATCTACCGTGGATAAAACGCGTGTAAGCTCCCAAGGTATCGGTTCTGGTACGAAGGAAAACCGTATACTGGGCAAAATCGATATTATCCAGGTTTGCCTTGATAGACGAGCCCTTGCTGAAATGTTATATTTAGATGGACCCTTCCCTCGTTATCAAGTAGCAAGGCGCAACAGTGAACCTTGCTCAATTGCCCCTGGAAACCGATATTAACGTGATTAGCGATTCCAACACACATAGAGAATCTTTGGAGAACCAGCTTTGTATACAATGCGAAATTAGACTTCGCCGTTGAAGAGATTGTGCGATATTGCATATGTCAGCGAGCTTGTTTCTATGGAACGGTAGAGTGTTAGGAGAAACAAACCCCCTTCGTATTTTTCATTTCTATCTCTAGAGCTTAAATATTACTGCATCACTCTTTTCCCTTGCATTAACTTGATGAAAGAAGCCCGTATTATTTTATGTCCGCAAACAATAATTCTCCTCCGAAATATGATAAATAAAGTACACGGTATACCAGCTTTATATATCGTGTGATAGCTAGAAATATTTTCCATTATCTTTCACCGCGAACTTTAGGTATGGGTAGTTAATAATATTGTTTCGCGTACATTCAAAGGATATTCTGTGTGTGTTTGATGCACATAGAGTGAAATGCTTTACATCGTGAAGATAATATTCGCATTCCGTGTTAATAATAATGATAAGAGTATCATTATTTTACGTAAAATGTATTTCCCTGCACTTATTATATTATTATAGAATATTGTATTATAATGCATTACATTAGAGACATCATATTTTTATATGGAAAATAAAGAGGATATCAAGGTGTTTGATTTTGAAATATGCCTTTTATTTGCATTTATTTGCAATAAAAAGGAGAATCAAAATCGCAGTAGTAATTACGAGTTTAGAGAGGAGGCATAGTAATAAATAATAGATTCCAATGTCAGCGTAGGAGGCATGCAGTAAATAACATTTAAAAAATTCATCTTAATTTTCAGTTTAATGTATATGTTTTATTGTACCGTGGCATCTCCATTTTTATTTATAACACAGGGGACATCGGGAAGGGCATATTATATATGTATATGGTAATGAATGAAAAGCAGACAAGAGCTTTTTTTAGTTTTCTCCTTTTTCATCTCATTGAACATTTATCCGAACAGTGTGACCCGGGAAGGTTCTTCAAAAGTAATATCATTACAACAATAATTCATCATATTTCCATTTGCCGGTTCTACGGAGGAACAAGTTTAAATCAGTTTACATTTTGATATGGAATTTTAATATCTCGTACACACGTGATACTGTGCCTTTCTAAAGCGCGAGGAACCGATAAAAGAGTCTATATAATATAGATAGACATGTAGGTTCTCTTTAGGACTTGGATAGAGATGATTTTTGGGATTTCTCAAGATATTATTGTTCATCATCAGAAAATCCGGCTCTTCCATCATTGATTCTGTCATTCGTCGACATTTCTATTACGGACGTGTCTGACCAGGGGGACAGGAAGGAGGAAGGTGATCGGTGAAGAGATGAGTGGATATATAGCAGGATGAGGGACAATCTTAAGAGTGTCGTGGAAAAACGATCTGCCGAGAATTTCCTCGCAAAACGATGTCGAGTTATATTACGAAGACTGGTGGATTGATTACTCTCCAGAATACGTCTCAAGGGTTGTTTGGTGCAATGTCATTCCGTGGTATCACGGTTGCCACATGTATTCCAGGAAGGGGCAATCTCTGACATGGTATAATAAATATGAAAGATGTTTCCAAACGATTAACATATTTTTGCGTTCTTCCCACGAGCATTATATCATATCGTGCAACACGTTAATTTGTCTCTAATCGTTCACATAGGGGGTCATTTTAATCACCGTTGCATTTCATCATCCCACATGCTCTATTAATTTCATTTATTTACTAATAAATATTGGTATGGAAATCTATTTGATATTACGTCGATGAGTGATATTTACTAATAGATCGCTTTACTAATATTAATAATGTATTGGAGTTTAAGAATATTATGAATTGCAGATTTACATATAAAAATCATTCCAAAGAAACAAACTTACTCTTGTCTATAATTAATGACACCAATTTAAAAAATCCCTAAACAGCATATCCTTTTATTTCCCGGAATTAACATTAAATTATTTTCATTAATATAACCTTACGTGCTGTACAGAATATTCTTGTTAATTTCTTGATATTATTTTTAAGTTCCACAATACTTAACCAATGTGTATATTATATATAATATGGAAAGTTATTAGGCGAGTATTATGGAGTAAAGAGTTATTTAAGCGTAACCTATATTCGCGTGTAATTCATTTGTTTGGAAAATCAGAGAAACAGAGATATTGGACATGATGCGGCTGATAGGTAGCACATTCCTTGATATCGGAATAAATCGGTGCCGCGAATCTGAAACCAAAGCAGAGAAGAGAACGATCGAGTGGTTGGTTTGTAGCGGTTCGCGTAAACCAGCAACAGGCGACTTCTGGCTTCCAGAGCAGGTCGCGTCCTCGCATATATATCCATTGCTACCTGGAAGGCTGCACGATATGCCTCTCTGATGTATTGATTGGAAGCTGGGGCTACAGGTGGCTTTCTGGCGCTTGCGCCATCAGGGGATATGAATAAGCTTTCGTCCCCTTATTAAAATCCCCCATGAGCTTACCGAGGTAATCGTTACCTGAGGGCAACTCTTGTATCTCGGTACCCTCTTCCACCACATTCACCGACCGATCCGGATCTTGCGGCAAAAGGTAACCGACGACTATCAGGAATGCAAGCGGCGCCGATGGCAGCGCGGCCGAGAACAATGCCAGAAGGAAGTAAGATGAAAAATGGTGTTCGAACCTTTGCGTCCTTAGGAACGATCGATCTCATTCCCTGTTACTTTCTTATCTTACTCTTCATCAGTGGAACGAGGAGTTCTAGTGGTGGTACTCTTCTCCTGAAATGTGTTCCCCGCTTCTTCATCGTTGCTTCCCTTTCGCCACTTATTCCCCCATTGTGTCACCTCCTTTGCTAAAGTAAAAGACTTTCACACCTTTCGGGAGCAGGTGGACCGACTCCTGCTATAATAGAGCTGCAAAGAACGCATGAAAGATTCACGAGTGGTTGCAGCTAAGATGCCGACATGCTCTTCGCAACTTTTTAATTAGAAGATTGGACACTATGACAACGCATTTCGTTTCATGATGTATTGCGATGGACGTAAACGAACCCCATGCATATCCGGGCTTTGTATAGTATTCGTGTAATTGCGGTTTGCGGCTCGATATAGAATTGAGAAGTGTTTGATTAGAGTTTCATTAGACACGATATAACGCGTACGCTAATATACATACGTTTGCCAATGGATTTCACGGTAGATTAAGCGGAAAATCAGGTGGAAATATTTAGAAGGAAGAACTTTGTAACATACACTTTGTGAATGAATATGGATCCTGTCATTATCGTAATATTTGTACATGAAGAAGTATTTATGTTATATAGAAGTATTGTATCACATAAGATTTATGAAATAAAGCGATGTAATAAAACTATGTATGTGTGTTTTTTTTATTTAACTCCTTCTCCTTTATTTTTTAATATTATATTCCACTTAGATCATATACGAATATTCTAACAGTTGATAAAAAAATTTTATTACGAGTCATATTCCTTTATTTTTCAACGAAATGCAATACGAAGTATTTTGCATTTCATTATCTTTAATGTAGGTAGTTTTCCAAGTTATATTTGCGAACTTTTTCGCGGTCTGTTTCACACTGTTTGAAATGTTAAATCGAATCTACCTGTTTTTTTTTCGCCAGCTTATAATTTGGTGTATATTGTATAATTTAATAATACAATTTGGTGTGTGTGTGTAATGCCGGCATTTTGTAAAAACTTAAAAGTATTTCCCACATTAATTTTGTCCTTTTAGCAAAATTCAAGTTTTACATTATAAAATTATTCCTTATTATGCAAATTGTATATTCGGCACTTTAAAGTCAGTGGAGATCGATATTTGCAAATCCCTTTGTACCTTTTACACGACGGTAGTACCAGGGTTATCATTGTATCTTCTATCATCTCGCCATCATCTTTCAATCCTGAAGGATATTGTCACGTCTCTAAGATTATGGAAGATTTCTTCAATCTTTACATTTCGTTTTTCTGCGTAACTCCTCATCACACATCCCATTTCAGAGTATAAAAATATTTCACGTTCCTAGCTAAACCTTCCTATAATTATTCATTGTATAATAAACATTTCTCGCATGAAAAGGATACTGAAAACTTTCCACAATTATTCTACATAATATCTGCACTCCAAATATATTAATTTTCATTTTTTGTAGCCATTCTTTCGAGCATACTTAACGTTGTAATGAAATAGATAATTGATGTAAGACCAGCATTTAGTTTATATTTAACTATCTTATTTATTTCTTATTATTTGATTTAGGTCAAAAATGTTTATTGTCAAACATTCATTCAATAAACTTGTAGACCATGTTTAATATTCTCCGTGGTATCCGATAAGGATGTAACAATATATGTTTGCAACAATATCGGGAAAGTATAAGAAACGGTGAATTTAACCAATACGTTTTGGACTTTCTCCAAGCGAGAAATCGTGTTCTCCTTTCTAACGATACGTAAAAGAAGATTTTCCTGAATGCGAGATTCGTAGTACGTTTATTCGTGTTTCTCTTGATGCCGTTACAAGGCGATCCCTCCGTTTCTAGCCTTATTTCAGCTTCCAGGAAAAAATCCTACCGTACCAACCCCCATCCCTAGCCTTCCTCTCCACGTTTGTCGTCCACGTTCGGCGTGTGTATACGTAAACGCAGAGGGGATGAAAATGGCACGTCTGCGCGATGCTTGCCAGGAAAAGAGGGAGAGAGAGTGAGAGGGAGAGTGAGCCTATTTCGCGGGGGTTTCCGACGCGCTTTTCCACCCTCGACGACAGTCCTGCCGCACCACCAAAACGTGCCACACAATCGTGAGTAAATTTCAACATTCACTTCGTAACACTTTGCTCTTTTACACCGACTTTCTTTTCTCCTTTCTTTCCTCCTTTATTTCTATACGTACACGTTTATCCGGCGATTAATTAAGTGACAAAATACACTTTTCATCCTTCTATGTGTTCTTACGAGATAAGTGTTTATGGAAGATCTCGTGGAGTATTAAGATATTAATAGAACCAGGAATTTATGATGTTAACTATGATTATGATAATTGAAATAATTAAAACGAAAATTAGTTTTCTCAACGTTGGTAAACCTTTACGATTTGGAGAGTTATTTAAAGGATACTAATGGAAATGAAAAATGGAAGTTCAGATCGCGTGGAAAACGTGCTTCTCTTGATCCTGAACGATCTTGAATATTTGACTAGTGGGTTCGAGAGTATTCTATTTTCAGTAATATTTATAAATATAATTAGCTACTTGATATGCGAGTAATAAATAGTTTTATTCTATTATGTTAGTTTTAATAAAAGTTTAGTAAAAGCATTGACAACTGAAAGGTCTCACGTGTTAAGTGGAAATAATATTTTACGATAAAAAATTCATAATTGCAGTAATATTATAATGCTTAAGAATATTTTGTTTTTTAATTAATTCGTAGTGTATCCTGATACGAAGTAGGCAATAAAAATCAGGAAGCGCTGTTTTATTAACTCGTGTATCTAAGCGATCGAGGAAACTCAGTTAGTTAGTAGAACAAGATTATGGCCGACGGTGTCGTATTAAATCTCATTCTACTGCGAAAGAAAGACATCATTGCAGCTCATTACCTTCCACGAGATCTATCAATTTGCAATATATAAGAGGATAAAATTTGCAAATTTTATTCTTTGGATATAACATAAACCCTGATCGCAAAAGCACAAACATCCCTTTCCCATATTCATATTTGTTTATCACTATAAATAACAAAGAAAACTCACTTGCTGTATCTATGTGTGTACGGATTAGTGTCCACCCAAAAGCACTAAAATTACTACAAAATGTATTATATCGTTAATCATTGTTTTCCGCAAGAAATTAGGTGTCCACCATACTATAAATAATTGAATGCTAAGATTATAAGGGGACGATAAATTCGTAAGAATATTGATAATATGATACATCGCACATGTTAACTTATATTTCCGAAATTTTGATATCCGGCCACGTGTAGTTTGCCACGAAATGTCTTTATTCGAACCTGGAAATATCTGTAAACGTATGTAAGAAAGTAGTTTGCCTATGAATTATTAACAGCTGCCAATTGGATTCTCTTTAAATATTAAAGTAGGAACCAATTACTCTACCACACAATAAAGAACTTAAGCGGGGACGTTGTCTCTTCTAAAGAAACGTGGAAAGAATAATTTTCGTGGGTGGTTTCCTGCGACGTACTATAAATAATTCAATTAACCATTGCTTCCTCAATACTTGCACAGAGCTGTACAAGATGATATTCTTGCATATAATCATGAAATATAATACATATTACGAAAAGATTACGAAATATATCTTACCTATTACGAAATTACCTCGTTTCATACAAAAAATGCAATAAAACGCGGCTTAAGTAGAAATCAAACAGTGCGATACAATTGTACTTTTCGTACAATAATAGAAGATGCCAAGGGATTTTTCGATTGCCTAGAATCGATCGCAATATGTCTGACCGATTTATAGGTACTTCAAAGTTCTTTATTCGAACCCTTTCTACCTTCGACAATGAGATACGTATGTTCTCAACTAGGCATTATCTTAAATGCCGTATATTTCTCTTCCACAAATGAACCACAAAAAAGTGATATTAAATAATTAGATTCGTAAGAATTAAATGATAAAATTACGAACAAAAGTTCTTTATTTCAACAATTACTGATTGTTCTTTATACCCGACGCTTTTATTGCGGCATAATTGTATTTTTAAACCCAATTACAAGTTACAAAGGGATATTATGTTTTCACGTTAACGATTGTAAAATAGAGTACGCGGGAAGTTAACGTGGAGAGCATTCGAAACTGTATTCTGTCAGATAATATGATTCTCGTAGCGTGTGAATTGGAAAAAAATCACCGACTCGTAGAAAAGCGTGCTTATAAAGTGGAACTCCCTCTCTTCCCTTGTAAATGAGGGAAAGGCCATTGTGTCGAGAAACAGAGGCATGTTTCTTGACGAGCTGAATGCACCAGAGTTTCTGGCAGATATATCGAACAGCACTTTATACCTGGTGAGACGAACTTGATTTTCTGAGAGCAAAGTTACGTCCCAGCCAGGTATCATGAACGACACAGGACTCACTGAGTGGTTCTATTGTTACTATTCAAAAGCACACGCGAATGCACCTTTCCTATGAGTCCTGAAATAATTACAAACTGTTTCATCATTAGACTATTTTGTAAAAATGAAAAGTTACGTAAAAAATACATTTTAACAGTCGGGTAAGAATAGCAGACTTATAAATGAAGTTTTATTATCATTCCCGAGTTAGCTACACTTTTTTACGACTATTGTGAAAGGAGGGAAGACAGAGACGAAGTTTTGAGAGTCGACATAATTTTTCACAAAGTACATAAAATAGGTACCGGTTCGTAAAACCAAAGTACTTAAGTCAGGTTTTTTAAATGAACGTAAAGTCGATCGATCGCAAGACTTACAAAGCGTAACGCGAACAAAGTTTTTAATCATCCGTTTAATTTCACGTCTTTATACGACGTGGTGATCGGAAAGTAAAAAAGCAATATTTCATCATTTTCGTATTCTTTATAATTATTGGTTCGTTCGGAGAGTTGTGGAAGATTATGCGAAAACAGTGGTGAGTTTTTCAAATAGTTTCGTTTCGAGTTTGGGGAATTCCTAAGTGTGCATGTGTCGAGCCATAGGGGACACCGTAGTTTTCCCGAATAAAGCCATTCATCGATTTTCCTTCGCATCAGTGAAAACTGTTTTAAATATGAGGGAAAAGGCTCGAAGAACGTGACGCGTTCGACCAAGTGAGGTTGTTCGGTCAGTGAAGCAATTAGACCAATTTTTAATTTGGATTCTATCGGTGATTTTTCGTGTCAGCACTCGATAATAATTTGTTGAAAATAATTTACAAAATACCGTACGTTTTTGTACTTGAAACCCAGCATCCAAAAGTGAAAATCGGTCGTATAAAATAAATCGAAGAAAGGTAATATTTAAGTAGAAAAGTAGATGATTGGTCAGCCATAGTGTTTAATGAACAGATGAAAAATCTCAGAACAGTTAGAAAAGTATTAAACATTTCAATTGTGAATTGCCTTATAATTAATACCTTATATTTAGCCGTTCAATTATTAATGGAGAAAATTCTGCCGTTAAGTAGAAAACAAGATGGCTAGCCCGACAGACGAAGGCTTATTTATAAGTTGGATTTATCACATCGTTTTGACACGGATTTCTCAAGTATTCCCGAGAATGACGGGATTAATTAACAAACCAGTATCAAGAACTGCTTAAACACGTAAATACTGTGAACCGCGGGTGCCTTTGCTAATTGATTCGGGGCATTAAAGTAATTTCACCCGGTAAAGTAAAGTTATTTTAATTAATACGCGGGTACCTAACGATGAAGCTGTGCCGTGCACGAATAGCTGCATAAAATACGCAGCTGACTTTAATAGCCCATAGAGACTTTAGTGATTGTAATACGACACTAATTTCCTTTGGAATCCATAGCTCGTAATCTCTCATCGTTATAACGATATTGTGTCAGTTACTTTCTTACAGGATATGCCTGTTCTTTTTATTACGGCTTTCACCATTTTATAATTCTAAATAGCACCTATTATTTGTCAGTAATACTTTTAATATCTTGCCAACCTATTTCCCTTAATTGGCCGATACAACGATCGTGGTTCCTTTAAAGTTCTCTTGTAAATTGGTAGAGATAGATTCTCATATACTTTCGTTCGTTATATTTAGAACAGCTGCAAGTCGAAAATGGAATAAAATCAATTTTTCGAATACCACGATGTTATAGAAATTGGGAATACCACCACATGATGCAAATATTAAATTATAAGCGAACAGGAGGAGAAAGTAGTACCTGAAATTTATTGATTTCGGATGTTTAAATGTAGGACAATAATAATTCATCAGCTACATAAATTAATTGCTAGTAACTATATACGTATACGAGGAGAGTATGGAATGACACGTTTCGGCTCAAAGTGGATAGAATGAAATTTTCCTTTTACCGAACTCTTTCCCTGTTTCCTTCTTTGTTTCTCTTTATCTCCCTTTCCCTCTCGGTTCTGTCGGCGCCTTTTTTCCTTCGGATAGTTTCATCGTTGGCACATCGTTACGGGGTATCCCCAGTGCTCATTGGCCGATCGTTAATTTCAGTTCAGAACCCGATACCGTCGACGGTAAATCGCATTTCCTCTTGTAATTCAGTTAGCGATTTCCCACGGCGTCGTCAATTAACGGCGATCAAAGTATCGAAAAGAGTAGGAAGCCTACCGAAATTGAATGAACGAGAATATCGCATATTTCTTTACGAGACTTGTCTTACACCTGCAATAGATCTTACAAGTTGATTTGCATCGATTTTTATCACATTTACGGAAGAACAATTGCCTTAATTTTTCGTAGAAATTCTCAAATAACTATTTCGACCTAATCTATTATTGTCAGGAACGTTCTTCTGCAAACCGCGGAATTTACGTTATAAAAAAAGGATCCTATGAATTGTACAATATACAAAAGGTAGTTAGAACTTTGACGATGATAATATAATGCAAACTTTTGAATATTTTATTAACTGTAATGAGTAGGGAATAATTAAAGCGAGCCTTCATAAACGACCGAATATTTCGATGCATTGTTTTATATTCAAGATTTCACATATTGAATTAAGAATTCTCCTTCGTGCAGGTGTAACTTTCACTCGTGCGATAAATGAGGAAATCAGACACGACACTTCGCGTCGTGAAAATATTTTGAAAGCAGCAAAGGGCTATTGAAATGGACAAGGTGGATGGTTGGGGAAGAAGGCCGGAAGAATCAAATTTTTTCAGGATTTCAGATCCATCGATCAAACGGCTCTAGAGCTCTACCCCCGTGCATTTCAATGCTCTTATTCCTTTCTATCAGCCACGATGAATCGTCACTTTCCTCGGGTTTACGATAAAAAATCCTTTTTCCGAAAGGCTTCTGAAATTGATATCCACTCGGTCGAACTTGGTTTTCCGATTAAGTGAAACTGCTACTTGAAAATGGTGGTTTAAAATAACAAAAATAATTGAATTGTGTCGAAGTAGGAAAGAAATATACGAAGTCCAAAGTTCGTCGAATTTTTCCAGTATCACTTTACTCGTTTTAATGGTGAATCATTTACTGTTGTATTTCAGAGAAATACTTTTATATTCATTCCAAATGGCACGAAGCATCTTAGGTTTCTTTTTTATAATTATCGTAAAAGAAATGTAGTGATTGTCGAAACAAAAATATTCAGAACTCTTGTATTTCATTTTATTTCGCAGCGTGTACCGAACACACCAGTTCCAGGTCGAACTATTATCTCCTCGTTATATTCAGTTTGTTCACTTATAGTTCTTTATATTCCGAGGGCACTCGAAAGAATTATGGGAACTTCTATTTTCTGACGCGGAGCTCCTCAAGGGGTGGAATAAAATTCAGGAGAGCGACGAAAACTTTCTTTAACTCGTACCGAGCCAAAAAGAAAGTGTAAAGTTCAGAGATTTTCGTGATAGAACTCTCACACTTAGAATAAACAATGCGGAATTATTGATGCATGTTTCCGACTATTGTCTTAAATATAATTTCACAACGATTCCCTGAATTCAACTAATTTCAAGCATTACAGTCGAGGACAGTATCTCCTTCAAATTTTCAAGACACACTAAGAAGCTTATCGCTGCATATTTCAGAAAATAACCGTCGAACTATTAAAAACAAGAATATTCGATTCATTTTTATCGTTAAACTGCAACATTCTTAATCGTTTATTAGATAAAAATTCTAAAACATCACACTTATAGTATTTGAATATGAACGTATACGAATCTGTATTATGTAGATTGCAGGTAAATCATAAAAATATAAAGACCGTACAAGACTTATGGTGATTTTCCGAGTGAAAAGCACAATATTTTCAATCGTTTGCATGGTTCCGCATGAGAACAATTAAATAGAGGAAACGCGGGAATACAAGCGTGCGATCGGGTTTCCAGGAAACCATAATGGAAACCTCAGGTTCCATCATCTCTCTGCACCCCGGTCACTGTTGCACTTTGCATTATGTCTACATACGATTAATCCCTCGCATTATGTACTGCCATTACACGCTCACGATTGCTCGTAAAGCGTGTTATAAAACACCATTATATTCCTGCAACGACAACACTACAATTTGAATTT
Source organism: Nysson spinosus (assembly GCA_910591585.2). Lineage (NCBI taxonomy): Eukaryota > Metazoa > Arthropoda > Insecta > Hymenoptera > Crabronidae > Nysson > Nysson spinosus. The sequence goes on along the minus strand of OU342830.1, from coordinate 8,517,805 downwards.
TGGTTACATCGCTTGACTTACATTACATTAGAATATTAACATTCTAGTATTACGTACGTAACAAGGTACAAAAGTTTCCGGCTCGAACATACAGTTTTACACCATTTTAAGAAGATAAATTCAGATTATTTGTTTCTTGGCATAGAAAAGTTAATTAGCTGTTTTAAGAAATGTATTGCAATGGAGGATGACTATATTGAAACATAAAGATTATTGTTTAATTCTATTACCTCTTTAACATCCTTGGGCCGGAAATATTTGGAACTTACTACATACTTTAAAATGATTGCAATTGAGAATTGTACTCCAATTATTTGCGCGATCCATTATTTAAATTTGATTATTACCATGCAGATAATCTGTACAATTTGTGACTATTACCAATTCAAGTTAATTTAGCTGTTATTAATTTACTGATACGGATGTGATTAGTTATATGATGGTAGATGTGCTTAATCGATTTCCGGTATTTCTAACAAATTGCGGTGCAAAGGAACTATTTGGATTGCAGTGAGAATCCGGTAGAATATTTATAAGTAAAGATTCAGTGGCGAAAATATATTGGTGCAGGTGGACTATGGAAATCTATCGGAAGTGATAGACGTTGTTACTATCATTTATTGGAAAATAAAGATTAGTCTATCAATGGGAACAATTTAATTCTGGTTGTAATATTGAAAGCGAGGAAATGGATTAATCGTTTCGCAATTGTTTCCGCAACTTTATTGTTCATGTATTTTAAAACACAATATATTTTCGAAATCTGTAGCCCTGTATGTAACACATAGATTTATATGGATATTACTGTTTCTATTTGAATCCTAAAATTTTTCATGAAACAGTTATGATTGCACATATTATTTATTGTACTTTGACTGATGTTATTCAAGTCCTCAGGGTTTTTAAGTACAAATTACGTTGGATGTAAAATAAATATCATTTATTGTAGCTCGAACGAGGACTTTGAATGATGTTTACATTCCCTCTCCGTAAATATTCCAATAATTGCAACAGAGTGCGTGGAATTTCGCGTGCAATCGCATTCTTGAAATTCCCAAACACGTGAATCTTTGTCGAGTCGTAATTCGCACGTTTTCTCGCCAAATTCCACGCGAATTTTCCTTCACATTCTATCCAACTCTTATACTCTTATACATTCTTTTTTTCTTTTATTGGAACACTAGACATATCCACTGAAACATTTAATGGACACTTTAACTGGTACGCGGCCCACGCAATAATTATATCAAGAATTGAATTTCACCAGGTTTGCACACCGTCGCTCTCGCAGAATATTTTTCTGCACTTTTTCCTTCGTGTCTACAGTCGACGAGGTTTGTATCTGGAACCCGTGCAAATTAGGCTGCCTCGTTGCAATCCTCTCTTATATTTCTCTACGCGTCTACGTATCCTCGTAATTCGAAACTGCATCGGATACACGCGTGCTTTTATACTTTACGAAGAATTCCTAGGTACGTGGTATTTAGATGCGTATGTTTGATCGATGAAACGCGTGGGATTCAATTAGTCCATCGAAATACGAGAGCTCTGTGCTTTCATTCCTAAGAACAGCAATATCGCATACCGCCCACCTATCAGAGAGCCTCTATTTCCGGCTAAATATCCGGATTGAAACGAAATTTTAGTACGCTGTGCAATTTATTTCGTACGCCAAAGATTTATTAATCTACATTACTTTCACCGTTATTTTAAAGCAAATGTTTGGTATCGACGTATAACCTGAATAATTTTAATATTGATATTTATCTACCATAAAATTGTATGCAAAGGGATACTGCAGTGTAATGCAAGCTTCAAAGAATTTATTTATGAGGCATGTATTACTGCATACAGAGCTCATCTTGCATATCAAATTCGCCGTAAAAACATGAATCAACCGTATGTTTACATAAACATGAAAAATTGTTTCAATTATCTCTTAGTCGCAAGCTGCGAACATTGCTGATGAGATTTCATCAAGTTACACAGAACTCATGAAATATTTATATTCCAGGTTTCTTCTTCTTAGAAAGAACGGCTTTATTATACCACGTAGATGAGGCGCTCGTGAAAGTGTATAAATAGTGATTGATTAAATAAAGAAATTAATACCGCGTTGGAGATTATGTCTCGGTAAGTCTGATCGAGAAAGTAAAAAGGGGAGGAAACGGTCCAGAATATATGATTCGTGGTAATTTCCAGTCTAGTATATCGGTCAACCACGATATCATGTTTGTTCATCTAGATTTATTACGCATACCAACGACGTGTGCTACCTGATATGTAATTATACTTCTAGGGTTCGTCCTCCTGTTAAACATTCTTGCTGTTACTATGTTTAGAGCCGTACACTAAACCTCGTAGATGTTACTTTTTCATTTGTTTTATCCTCTATCGAAGACTCTAGACATTTAACTGGGAACATATTGTTTAAGGTCAATGCCAAACTGGCAGAATATGAATCATATATCACATGAAAAAGATCCAGAGACGACAGTAGGGATAGGAACTTAGATCTTCCTGTTTGGAACCTTGAGCTATATCTACTACATCATCGTATCCCCTTTGGGCTTACTATCACTTTCCGCCCCCCCCCTCCCAAATTCTTGTTTATAGGGGTTATAAAATTAAGAACGACTTTCGATTGTATAATTTTCGAATCCACGGTTTTTAATGACACCTAAGTTTAAACAGTTGGAAATCGCTGTTATTTCCGATTTTATACTGGTCATTCCATCACGTTGGTGAAAAACCATACTTATTTTATATTGATATGGTTCCTTCATTTTAAAATGCTATGTAACATATATTATATATTAGTTCAATATTGCCGTAGATACTTTATAATTTTATATTATGCTCAGAATAAAGAAGGGTTGGAAAGGTTGATTTTAGATCGACGTAGATTGGTGAAGGATTTGTATAAAATATTTCATTACAACGTTAATTCAGTAGATAGATTTTCCGGTTATTATATGAAAACTGTTGATTGATGTTTGCCTTTGCGTAGTTTGCGAAGATGAAAATGTGCTTCTGCGTGTTCATTGTTAGTATATTGTTATTAACCCCTTGGCATACAATGACGTCTGGGAGACGTCATTTGTTTCGTGTGTCATTGTAGACGTTGATGTCTCCGAGACGCAAGAACTGTCTCCGGCGGACAGGAAAAATGTCATACTTTGCACAACTACTTATTTATTATTTAATAATGTTACTTCATTATTGTCCATTAATATTGCGTATCAATCTTATTAAATGATATTTAGCATTGTAAATATTCCGTTCTGTTTCAAAGCTTACATAACCGTTCAGTTGAGCCAAATTAAATAGTAATTTTTGGACCCATGAAATTCCGTTTTATTTGTATGTCAAGGGGTTAATATGGTTGTGAAATCTGGTTTGGGATTGGCTCTGATTCAATCTGGAGAAAATCGACGTACATTCTCTTTCTCTTGATTCCAGCACTACCACCTGTTGAGAGAGAAAACTTGTCGAGGTTCCTCGGTACTGGAGTCTCTGATATCTAAACTCGAATCGTATGAAAGTCATGTAAAATGATCTACGGGGGGATAAACTACCGAAACAAGAGCGATAGGGAATCAATAGACAACAAATTTCAAGAATTTCCTTTGACCCAAAAGTAGCGTACCATTCGACTAAGAATCCATAGAAATGATTTAACTTGATTCTCGAATGATAAAGCTTGAGTTCGAGATTTTCCGGAGTACGATATTGAGGAAGTTTTCCAGAAACTTTTTAGCTTTCTTTTAACTTACAAAAACGATTTGCACGGATGTATTTACTTACGATCTAACTTTTCTTAAAACTACTAAAATATTCACTTTATTTCGTCAAAAACGGAAGTTCTGAAGTTGATGCTTTTTAACAGAATTTTTTAATAAGCATCATTTTACTTAAATGATAATAGTTTTAAGTCAAGGTTACTGATATTTTGTGAAAATTTCCTCAATCTTCGGGGGGTAATTGAATGGATTCAATTAAGTGTAGAAGCCTTTCAAGCATGTTTCGTAGATAAAAAAACCCGAATGACAACTTTAAATTATATGGATGAATGCTTTGCAATTATAAAGACTGGGAAAATATATGAAAGTTATTCGTCATTAAATAACAGTGTTCTTGCATCAAACGTTCTTTTTAAGCTCGACGTTTAAGCTTACTTTCTTCCCGTCAACTATCTCGTGAAGTGAAGGAGTCCATTTTAATGGCATAAACAGCAAACTTCTTGAATGGTATCTGTGTCAGCGTTAATATAAAAGGATTCGATGATCGAGTTAGGGGATTAAAAGATCAAAGCGTCCTAATCGTATAAAGATCCTGGGTTTGAATACACTCGGCTCATTATCTGGGATGAAAGAGATTGATGAAAATCCGCATAATTTCTTCGGTCCCTAGAAATCTATTTCCCTCGGATAAGATTATCTTAAAAACGTATTTTTATACTCGTATCGAGATACGAGTGGTACTAGAAAACTTTTCCATAAACATTTTTCGTTGTCAAATATGCTCCAAGTTAACTTCTTTATTTATTTCAAGTATGTGTATGAATGTTTATAGGAAAACTTGTATTATAATTGAATAAAATGTAAAAATGTAAGGTTTATAAAACATCACTTTATGCTTTGGCTGATATAAAAGTGTATTTTACTTTTTATCTTCATAATTGATGATTCTGATTGATGTCATGGGTCTCGTTAATTATCTCGAAATTTCAAAGGTTTAGTCAGCTGTATAATGTATGAATCACGGTTTTGATACGGTTAGAGGATATTATACAGAATTAATGAAATATGAATCATTAATAATGGATGAGATCAAAAGTGTTATAAAACGATACGAAGAGAGTTTCATTAGCCATCGCAAACAGAGTAGATTTAATGAAATGATTGTTTTGAATAGGATTTTATCCAATTTTAGAAACGGGAAGATAACATTACAATGTTATACAATTTCCTGGAAATCTTCATAATACGTATTAAAATTTGCTTGCTCAAACCGAACCCTTGACATGATTCTCGGGAATTGTGTGTACTTTATTACACTTGGTTTAATCGAATTTATTAATTCCATCTGATTGGACGTATTTTCTGAAAAATTTCCATTAGTCAAGGGATTCGGATGGAAGAAAAAACAGATTTTCGTTTAGGGACACCGGAGATCCTTCCAGGAGTTTTCGAACGGGGGTTTTACCGAATATCGAATAAAGATATCCGCAGGGATGGAACAATCACGGGAAATTATTCCGGAAGTTATTTTTATCGTTGGGAATATTCTACCGAGGGACCGGTACAAGATATCGCGAATGATCTGCTTAGAAACCTATTGGCCATTAATTCTGATCTCTTCCCGGCGATAACTGGAAACCTTAAAATACGTACCCTTGTCTTCTCTGATAACCCATATCCGAAACTCTCGTAACTCCCATTAAAATACACTTCATACACGTGCATAAAAGTATATTTTACTTATTTAAAATATTACGAGGTTACAAAATAAAACTCACTGCCGTTTGTATAATTTTCGAAGCCCCTATTTTTAATAATACCTAACATTAGTCAATTGCAAATTTTTATTAAATTCCATTTTAAACTTGTAATTCCTTTAGGCACTGACTTTGTCTCCGTAATATTATTCTTCGTGGAAAAGCATACTTATTTTAAATCGATATACTTCACTCATTTTAAAATATTATATCCGCAACTGTCGTAACTTTCATTAACATCCCGCTTCTCTGGAAGATCTTTGAACGGCATTCTTTGATAAGCATAAATAAATATACGATTAAAAATTAATTTCCTTGAAACTAATTAACTTCCAAAGTCGCGAGGGGCAATTAAAATTCTAGAATATTTGAGATCATATTTAACGTTATCTCACGGTAAACATAATGGTTAGGTTATCGTAAAACCATGATTTATTTCGAAAGAAATATCTGTCGACGACTCTACTGAGAAAGTAATTTATCTACGTATGTACGTCAAAACGTGTTCCGCGAACTGTTTCCGAATTCCAGACATACGAGTCAAGACCTACGAGGTCAAGTTCTAATACTACTACCGAGAATGTAATCGACGAAATGTGAACCGACGCCACTTTCACGAATTATGTCGACATTGAGAATCAACGTTCATCTTCAAAACATTTCTTACTCATCCGCGTGTTTGCATACGTCATATTCACTACTTAATAACGTGATCACTATAGAATGTCAATGATTCACATATTATATTCAGTTCATGCAAAATCAAAGAAAAGACTTTCATTAAAGTATATTAAGTATATTAAATATTATCAGATGGCAATTATCAAATTACTTATTTATCATACTATCGATTAATTTCATACCTTTTTATCGACACTATCAGCATTAAAAATTTTGATGACCACTTCGTCGTATGTTTGTCAATATAATTTGTCTACAGTTATATTTCACAGCCATGTTTCACAGATATATTTAACTACGGAAATAATAAACACGAGTTTTATACGTTATTTACACAAAGAAAGTTGAATTAAAATACTATAACCATAAATCTAGTCCAGCATTTATACTACAGAATATGAACCTCAAACATCAGACGGAAATGAAACTATGAAAATCGATGTCACACGGAATTACTTGAAACAATAGATTCTCAAGTGTTACGAAGGGGAGCATCTACAAAATTAGTGATTTTTTGTATCAGATGATGTTCATTGTCTTCGTTCATTTTTTCGTCTGCTTCTCTTTCACCCTCTTCTGTCTCCGCGTTGTCGGCTGGAAACGTTTGCTCTAACGTAGTTTCTTGCTTACAATGGAGGCATTGTACAAGCTTTAACCAGAGTCTCTCTGAACCTGTCGTATCACTCGGGTTATCTTTTCCACTTCAATCTCTTCGTGTCGTGACTTTCCGTTTCACTCGTACCTGCCTGTTGGAAAAGCCTCTCTTCGTGCTTGTGATGCACTATGCTTATTCCGGGCGTCTCGACGTAAATACAATATCGGATGGTAGTTCGTGCTCTCGTATTCGAACGCTATCCCTGCAACGTATCGGCTTCGTTGTGAAAATTGCAGGTTTTACACACTGCTCAAATCCCCCTGGATATTGTGAAATATTCGGCCATGCCCGACGAATTTCTCCGTGCGTATTTCACGATACAATCCCGCCCGATTTATTTGACATAATTCGATGCAAATTCATTTCGTTGCCCCTTGCTCGAATATTGAAGTTCTTTGCTAATTTTTCTTTGCGTACTAAATGAACTGTATATATTTATACCGAAATGTATTCGTTAATAAATATTTAATTAGTGGTGGAATTTAATATGTGCGATTAAACATGCAAATGTTTCTAGATAAATTTGTGTTATTTTATATGCCTTGTTACATGCATTCGACAGATGATGCATTTTTACAATTTTATTTTATTTTACAAATTTTCCTGATCGGAAGTACAAATATATTATGCAAAGATTTAGTAATGTCAGTGTTCCGCACAGAAGATGTTTCGTGCAGGAGAGTATTGGTTACGTTTCATTAAAGCCACGAAGGCCGTGATGATGGCACGTCCTTCATGCTTATTTTCATCGACGGTGGATTAATCTCAAAATAGAAGTCGCAAATAATAATGGTGACAGTGAACTGAATAAACGTACAGAAACAGATGGTCCCCTAATCTTCTTTTTTACACAATTATTCGTGCAATATTATTTCACTTCAACAATTGATCGCCATAATAGTATTACAGACAAACGAGTATATTTCTTCCGCAAAATCTTTCATTATCGACGGTGAATTATTTTAATCATATCGCACTAATTATCGTGTCAATTATTATGCGTTAGAGCTAATCATTTATAGCCTTAACCTACAGCGAAGTTATATGATTTATGACTCGTGTCATGGTCTGCAAACAAGGAACGGAGCAACTTTAATGATCCTAATTTAACGACAAGGACAAAAACAAGTACCTATTCACCTTCTCACATTGTTTTCTTTGGTCACTGAAGCAATTTCGATTCAGCCTTACCCGCTGGCCATTTATATTAATCATACATCATTTTCTACGTTGATACACGTCCGCGTTTACCTGTACTTGCTTGTAAGGGCGAATAACACGTAATGTGTAACAAGAAAGTCGAAGAACAAGAGGTAACCCGTCGAGGGGACCGAGAGAAAGATCAGGTCGGTGATAAAAGTAAAAAGTTAACGTAGAGAGTACAAAGAGATAGAAAAAGAGAGGAGCATCGAAAAACTAGTGTATGAAGGGAGTACATTCCCTCAAAAGTAAATGTCAGAAAAGAAATGAGACTGAGATCCAACGTGGTATACGAATAAAGGAGTCCCGAAAGAAAGAGACACGGATGCATCCTTCGTAGTGTATTTTCGTTAAGGATACATCATTTTCAAACTTTCAGAACATTGGATTTCTTTTCGTTCATTTTCGTGGAAAGTATTTCGAAATGCCCCCGATGATAAAGTTTTCGATATCGACGAAGGTGATTTGGAAACTTTCGTAGCGAGTGCCGAGTATTACGCGAAAGTACAAAATTGCTGTGATCGATCAAATTAATTAAAACTTTATGTTTGCCCGATTAATAATAGGATTTATATTAACAAAGGGGAAAATTAACATATACGTATTATAGCACAAAGAATCGTGTACCTATTCATGGATGCTGATCATCCGCTAATCTCTCTTGTTTTATTATATAATCCCCGTAAAAGAATGCCCAAACAAAATACCGCGCAACATTTGAACTACATTGAAACACAGATAATCATAAGCACCTTCTTCGAATGTACTATATTCCAAGAAGCCAATAATATTTTATGCTCACGAGGACGTAAAAGTGATTCGGTATCCCGCGAGAAAGAAGTTACCGGTGGAAGAATTTGGGGCAAAAAAGAGTGGAGAAACGAGTAGTTTTTCAGGGTAGCGGGCTGATGTAACCCTTAAGTCATCAGGGCGGCGGGAGGTGGAACGTTTAGCGAGGGGGTGAAAGTTTGGTTGGTCTGTGTCGTCGAGGGCAGCGCCGATCTGACCCAGTTTCATGCACCGGCTGACCCAGTTCTCCGCTAGCTTTAACAGACAGCGATCCGCTTTGCTTTCACGTATACATATATACACGTAGCGCATTTACGGGTATACACAGGTATCCCTTTGCGAGGGTACAGCGTGGTGGTAGCTACTCAGCCAGATCGAAGTGGGTGTGTGTTATATCAGAAACTGTGGAGTATATAACGGCGACGTGCGCCCTACCGTACTACACAGACGAGCACACGGCCAACAGGTAGCTGCGTCGGTTCCCTGGCCCGTATAAATAGATACAGCCAGGATCATCCCTGGACCGACGCGGTTGCTACTACCCCTTTGCCCCTCTCCCTACCCTCTTCCACCTATAACCAACCTCTGCCTTCTCTCCTCCTGTCCTCCTTCTATCGTTTATCTCCCTCTTTCATCCCTTTACTCGCGCCGATCTTCACTTTTCTCGTTCACCCTATCGTTCGTGTCTTCACGCAACAAAAGTGTTCTTCCTGCCTATTCTTTTCCATTAGCGTGTACCTCAGTGAATATTGGCAGCACGTTTTCTTGGTCCCTTTTTTCTTTGCCCGTGTTACTTGGCCCCGGTTCTTTCCGTCTGGACTTATCGTTACTCTATTTTTATCTGTTTTCACGGCGTGCTTCCCTTCCGGAATCGACTACGACCCAGTAAGAGTTGTAAACACACCTCGGCATAATAAGATGAAGGGATGTCGTAGGTCGACGGAAGACTTTTTCGTGATGAGAGTTCCTTGTTCGAGGATCAGCTTCGGGCTTAAGTGTATTCTCCGCGAGAGTTTCAATCGTGAGACCTTAAAATATTGCATAGCAGGGTAAGAATTAAATCCTCGTGCAACGAGGTTCTCGAGATTTTTATTGGAATTAATCCACCTCTTTCGACTTGTTATTTTTGTCGAATAATACCGCCCGGTAAAATTGGAAATCTTCCGGGATAATGTGGCAAAATTGCACGGAAGCAAATTCTTGTATTCCACGAAAATGGAATTTCATTTTTGTATTAACTTTTTTTCTGACGACCACTAATGCAATTTCACCTTTATATTGAATTTCAGTAGTACAGGGAATTTTAGACCGCCATGTCTGACCAGTAACAGGATTAACTACTCAATATTCGTATATTAAAGTATGTACAAGTCACGTTTCCGCAATTTTTCATATTCCTTTGATTATAAACATACTTTGGAGTATGGTTTTCAAGTTTGAAAAATGATTATACACTTTCAGTATTATTTTAAAGTAAAAGCAACGTTTTAAGAGCAGCTTTATAGGAACATATTCTCCGGAACTCTCACATTCTCAGGTTCTTCGTCATGTGATAAAGAAACTCGTTTCCGATAGATTCGAAATCCACGGAAATTACTTGTTTCATAGAACTCACTACTAACACGAAGAGAGTGATCTTTAGGATGCTTTGTTCCTTCATTTGTTTCGGCCAGCACTCTTTTGTTTTCTTTCGTTATTGGCTTGTCAATATCCTCGAAAATTACTATGTTCCTCTTTCCGACTGATCTATTTTCTCATTGCGATTTTCCTCTTTCGACCGTTCTACATTTATCGCAAGGTTTACTACAGGATTATCGCCATTCTTTTTTACGATTAGCAAACTTTTATCATCTTACGGTTCATTCATTTACCATAATAAGCACCACGAGAACACTCAGGATATTTTTGAAAATTTTGTTTTACCTGGTACGTTCTCGAAAGGAGTTTTCCATCAATTATTTACTGAACCTTAGACTTTGTAGAAACATTGAATTTCTATGTGGGTGGATAAATTGTAGGTTAATAGGTAATGTTTCACGTCATCAGAGCAGCTCGATTAAATTCATTTTCTTTTTTTTATCTCCATCGAGTATATTATCCTACTATTTTTATCTGGATTCCCAAGAAGAAACTTATTACCGTAAATAATAAAAATATATAACTGATGATATCGGAATAAGACGCAAATCTTCGCGAAAAAAAAGAACAAAAATAATTGTTGTGAAATCGAGAAGAATTTTTTGCTAACAAAATAATAATTCCATTGTGTGAGTATAAATAGTGGGAAATATACTCTCAAGTCTTCTTTCATCCGAAGATGAAGATGAGAAGTGGAAGATTATGGAAGATCTTAAAGAAATGTCTTCATTGGCTAATCCTCCACTACTCACAAAAATAGTACAAATATTTCATCCCGCATTAAATTCATTTTCTTACTTATTTCAATATCATCATGTGATTATCCTCACACTGAATATTATTATAAATAATTTGATATTCTGCACGATATCCAAATGATGATTTATTATAATAATATTTATTAAATTAATGAACTCTGCGTTCACTTTAGATTACTGATGCTCATTGAAAGAAAATAATGTGCGAAATAGGAGGTCATGCAAACGATTAATTTTGAATTTTGTTAACGATGGTTATATGCGATTTAATTAAAAAAGTACTCCACAGATATTCGAAGCGTAAATGAAGTTTTTAAAAACGAATCCGAATGGATGTTTCTTTCGGAAAATTTTACAACATTCATTTCTGTTCGTGATATTAATATTAAATTACTACAACATTTTTACTGGTTTGATATTTTCCACGCAAGATTTTTTCATTGTCAATCTTTGCTATGCACTCCAATTATAGATTTAAAACGTAGCATACGTATAACAACCAGAATTCATGAACATTTCATATTAAGAGCGCGTATGATATTCAGGTTGGTTTATTACAATATATATTTTAAGCTACGCAGTGTTTTTTTCACCCTTACAATGATCTTTTCAAAATACTTTGTCCCCATACATCATGCAAACAGAAGCACGTCAAAACTCTGTGATTTTCCTTTTCGCAAAATTTTCATACCACCATCTCTTGATTTGTAACAAGCTACGTATTTAATTGCGAATATTTCTAAAGAGTTACTTCCCCGAAATGCAGGTTAAACATGAGATTAAAAGTAAACAGGGAATTACCAACGAATGCTTTTTGCAGCACTAAATATTATGCGTTAAAATGAAAGGTAAAATTCATTTTGATGCGGAGTAGCATAATGTGCATTAATATACAAATTTAATATATCGTTGTTACAGACGTAACACTTAAAAACTACTTTTGTTCAAACACTCTCTTTGTCTACTTATTGCCGCAACTGTTTGTTATCCGTCTCTTAAAAAAAGCCGTGATTTTTATATGAAAATGTTTGTTCATGAATTTTACTTCTATAACAACGGCATCTTCGTAGAATTTCGAATAAAATGAAGGTTACATTTTCATGGCTGTGTTTTATGCTCGATGAGGATTAGTCATTTTTGCGAGATATTTATAGAAGATGTTTTTCTTGCAAAATAAAAATACTGGCGTTACGACGGGCTTTTACAATAATCGCACCACGATCCACTTAAGCGGCGTAAAAAGGAAAGCAACAAGTCGTAAGGGTGCTTACTACTATTCCAGCTATTCTTCTAGGTAGCTATATTTTGTACGTAGGTCGATATTGGTTTCTCGATATCGTTAAGTCTTGTTCTCCTTGCCACGTCTGACAGGGTGCCGATAAAGCTCGGATATCGGTTAGGTTTAAAGACAATTTCGAAAAAGGGATCTATAATAATACTGTTCAAATACAATATCAATTTCTGCTATCAGTCTCGGCTTGCTGACAAACATATAAAAGGATGTTAGAAAAATATAAAAATATATGAACCATCGAAATCTACAGAGGTTGGAGAAAATAATAGAAATATTGCTTATAAGTCGTGTATTGTATAGTTAAGATTAATAACCCCGAAGGTCTACACGTTGCGGTCATATTTTATGTTGGCTTGTCAGGATTTGTATGTTTCTATTTCCAAGAGAATTCAGGCTGTATTAGACGCCAATGGTGGTCCTACACGATATTAATACTAAAACCACCGAACATATACTCGGTTATATTTATACACTTATTAATATATAAATTATGGCTGGTGGATGTGAGTTAAATTAATGGATTCAATTATGCATATTCTGTACACAAAATAAGGGTATATAAAATCTCGAACAACGCGCCGTTCGATATTCAAATAATTTTATTAAAAACTATGGACCAATCATTTTGACTGCTTTTGTAGTTCTAGTGTTAATATAGTATTTTTTTAACACATTCGCGCACGGCTAATGCATGTGAAGTACACCTTCATTCTTTAATTTTCATAGTAAAAATGATGGAAAAACCTACAAGTAAAATTACCTGTTTAAACTACGTTAATATATATTCATTATTATTATTAGATATGCTCATATCAACACCTTTCGCAAAGATAGATCATCCGCGAACATTTTAATGAACGAGGTGTTTCCATTATTTTGTGCAAACCCTGTGTGTGACTTGCATCTAATATAAATGGCAGTGTTTAATTCTATCTTACGCAAACTACGTAAAAATGAAATGCCGATAATTCTTGAATATTGATCCGCTTTAAAGAGAATATTAAAAGAGTGAATATCCTGTCGTAATACGGTAATAACTTCTTGTCAGAATAAATTATGTAGAAGGGAATTTTCTACCAAATATCAGATGCCTCGAGCATTTTTTGGTTTAATATTATCATTTTATCTATTATAAAGCGTACTCCATTGAAATTATCATAATTATTCGGAGCGTATAATATGCCGATATTCAAGTATATCTAACGGATTCGCTTCAATCTACAGAATTATTCCCCAATGTGGAACACTCGGTAATAATATAAAACATATTAACAATGTTCATTAAATACATCGTGGAAAGTATTCTTCATTTAATAAAAGAAATTTTTTGTATGTCTATGATTTAATAATTATACTTAAAGAACAGTATTCGTACACGTATTCATCCGCATTTCTACGAGGAACAATTATTTCTATTAAACCACCGCGAATCACGTTCGAGTATCCAGCGACTCGTTTCCGCATATTCACAAAGATCTTTTATGGATGGATAAAATTGACTGATAATTTTTCTGTGCCAGGAAAAATTAGGTTATGAAAACCTAAAAATGGTTTACATTCAAGACTGCCATATGATTTTTTACAAGGTTTACTCCTTGAGCTCGAGACCCTGGGTGCGCTATTCCCATACTTACTAAATTTTTGAAAAAAGGAAATTTTTCGAAATATTTAGTAAGCCTCTGAGGGTTATAAGAAATAAGTAACATAATAATATGACAAATTAAACTCGTCACAATAATTACGTAATACGATTACCTTCGGAAACAAACATTCTTTCAGGTTTAAAATGACTTCGTGGTGAGCGAAGCGGTTTTTCCATTTAAATAATCATCGTTTTCAATTTATGCCGGTTGGCAAGGAATTATAAAATATTTATTTGCGATTCTATATGGATGAAGTTCGGTACAGGGTTTTAATGCTTCAAGGAAATATTGATTTTATGTAACTAGGTCTTCGGCATTCCCCGTAAAACAATGAAATGTTTGACCAATGCTGTGGATTCTAGTAGCGGCATTATGAAAACTCCAATTCAATAGATTGTATCGCGTGTCTCTAACCGAGCAGTCTTCCAACAAATGGCGGATGAAGCATGTTCGTTAACTATTATTCCATTTCTCCAGAATTCAATGTCCATTCAAAATCCGGAACAGCCTTCCAATCTCTCATTTGAAACTTCCTTAATCTCCTGGGAATAAATTACATTTTCCGAAGCCAAGGTTCTCGTTACATCATTACGTACCGTGGAAAAACACAATCTTCCTACCCTGTTAATACTAATACAATTAAACTGTCATAATTCCTAATTAACTTAACGTCATACTTAAGAAGCTTTCTTGACACCTGCAACGAGCCAATTACAAGGCAGGAATATTCGTGGCAGAGTTCAAGAGTTAATAAAATTGATATTCACCTTGTCGAGCTGGATTGGCAAACAAATAAAAAATAAAATAAGGGAATGAACGAAACTCGATAAAGCGAGGTTGATACAAATATTTTGTGGTAGCTAAACCGGAAACCAATTCGCGATCAAAGTCCCGCTGGGATCGGTGTTAAACATACGCGCAGTATTACGGGAGGCTCGAATAACGAGGTTCACGAAATTGACCCCTTTGAATTCGACGGAGACTCCATCGTGCATCCAATGCGAATTCCCTTTTTTTTGGTTTATGGCAGAAAAACACAGGCATCTCATCGAATCGACGAGGTGAACTCGCGGGTTTTTACGAATCGCAGGGTTTCCATAGTGAACGAATTTTGAAAGGCAGGAAGACGAACGCTGGAAAATTATGACGGATGTTGCGGACGATATTTGTCCGGGACAGACGTCCCTGGAACTCGTCAAATGAGTTTCGGATAGGCGAGCGAGTGAAACCAAATGGGAAAAGAATTTCTGTCGCAATATAGGGGAATGCCGAAATCTAGGTCTCTAAGAATAACTACGTAACTTTTTGGACATCCATTATTCTCGTATTTGAGGACTTATTTAATTCGGGGTGAAGCGCTGTGAAAACTTTGTTAATTTTAATATTCACGACTGGAATTTTCGTAGTACATTTATGAACTCGTCAAATTAAGTTGCGTTGATTTATTGAATAAGTTTTGAGGTTGATGACATATAATTGATAACACCAAGTAACAATATATAAACAAACTACACCGATTTTTATACCAATGATAATTTAATGAATTTATGAACCCATAAAACCAAACGGTGATTTTATTAAATACACTTAAAGAATGTATGTAAACTGGTAAACAAAAATACGTAATGTAATCCAGATTTATTTTTAATATAAATTTTAAATATAAATAATTATCTAAAATGAAAGCAACGATATTAACATTTATAATAAAGAATTATGATTTCATTTAAGACACATATTTCTTAAAAATTAAGAAATATCTTTATCTTAGCGATGAAACAGATGAGGCAGAGAGTTTATCAACTAGAAACGAATTTAATTTCTCCGGTCTGTACTCGGTATCTTTTCAAACTAATAGAAGAAGGGAAAAGCGAAACTTCTCGCGGAGTTCGTATTTGGTCCCTTTCAGTAAGGTCGTATAGCGGTTACCCGAAATTTTCAGAGTATTCCTTCCAAAGGGCGGTACTCCTATGGCAAGTGAAGTATCTTGAGGTACTCTCATAAAGCCACGCGTTGCCCTCCTTTCTCACTTTCAAACTTTCCACGGAAATTCCACGGTACTTCCATCTACACATTAAATATTTTCACGTACGATAATTCAAATTAGTAGTTTCATGTAATTTCGAGTAATTTAAAATAACACTTAATATTAAAGTCGTAATTTGTACAAGATAATGCTGGTTTCAAATATAAATAATTACCTAATATGAAAGGGACGATAACAATATTTATAATGAATAATGTTTTATTTCAGAGATATATTTTAATTGAGGTATAATTAGTTCAGTAATACTTTATTATTACGGGAAGTCACTTATATCCTTATTTATTAAGTATTTTAAATCTTTTACCCTTACTCCTCCGTATTTTGAGTAGTTTTAAAATATCAATTAATATTAATGTTGATATTACACATTTATTTTCTTACTAAACTGATATGGTACCGAACATATTCTTACGTGTCATATAGCAACAACTAAAATAATCGAAATTCAATAACACCTCGACTTTTCTTATTTCCGTCAACGCAGTTCAGTCGCAACTACTGTCACTCGAATATCACACCGTAGAATGTTAATTATAAATTTTTGTTAGAGCACGCCGCTGTCAAAGGATTAATAATACATTTAGCCCTCGACTTACACGGCATTCGAATTACAGGATTTCAGTTTAACACGCTTGAAGAAATCCGGAAGAAAAGATGTAGTAATACTTTCGAAGTATGTTATGTATATCTTGCTTGAATTAATGAATTCTCTGAACAAACCACATAATGCTGTTTCGTATGGATTTGTTGAATTTATTACATATTTATTTATTTTCAATGTGAAATGTGGATTCATATTGCTCGATTTCTATTTATTCGGCATTTACGGGTAACCAATCTACCGAAAAATATTAAATTGCGAACATGTGTTGCATTGGCCGAGAAGTATCGAAGAAATATGCATTTTTTTTGCAACTAGTCTTATGCATACTCTCATTAGGGTAGATGTATGCATATTTATGTATGTATATGCATAGCAGTTCGAGTTGATGGGAACATAAGGCATACAGCTTTGCAAGCGTTGCCACGCCGGTAAATCGGATTTTACGGTTGAGCTTCACGAGAACCTCAATTACGATACTAATCCCTAAAACACGTTCGTTTTCTCTATGAAGACGTTGTTCTTGTTTCACTCTCACACCTTAAACTTTGTTCTCCGACGAGCTTAAGGATTAATTTCGAGGGTGTCGGAGGCTGTACTCCTTTCTGGATATTCGTCAGGATCTCTGGATAAGCAGAGAAGTTATTGGGAGAGCTTTGTTCGCAAAATAATGAATTAAATACTGAGTCAATCAAAGGGATTAAAAATGATTCGAGTTTAAATTGGTATAACCTAAATAGGGATTCCCTCTCTGAAGAATAATTAAGTTCTATCAAGGGATGTCTGTTGGGGCAGTTATTTTTTCATTTATTCTTATCTTCCGGTTATACAGCTCCTTCATATTACGTTTGATATTTGATTATTTATAAGAATACTTTTGATCGGTGATCGGAATGTTTTTGTATTCGATGGGCAGAATTTAAATTCCATACTCTTCGATATTACAACATTCTTCGAAATATTATCTGAATGGAGACTCTTTTTCAATATCATTTAATGTAAATTATTTTAAATACGAATATGTTAAAAACATATTGCTCTTATAGTGATAACATTATTAACTAACGTTTTCGTGTAATTATCAGGGCTTTTTCAATATATGGGTTATAAATAGTTACAACAATAAACACAAAACACAGTGTTTTCATTACATGCTAATTATATAATTCTCGAATTTCACTATCCTTTTATTGTGGAGTCCATCTACGTGTTTAAAGGGAAATGTTGAATGCAAGCAGACTAATACCGGCTTCTATTTATAAAAGGTTTGTCGTAAGTAACAAATGTTTCACAATTCCCACGTTGTTTTATTCCCGTGCATATATGTACAAATTTCTCTTATATTTCGCGCAAATCATTCCTTTTTCATTTCTAACAAATGTGTGCCTGAACCCGTAAACAGTTCCGGGTCATATATTTTTCAAGTAACATAACACGGAGAAGAAATACCTGAACATCGAACACCCTGTATTATCCAGGATTAACGTGAAGCTTGTTTTTCTTCAAGATTAATAAGCACTAGCAAATTTGTAAATAAAAATACATAGTACTTTAGCACAAACTTCATCGTAGTGGCAAGCTTAACACATATTGCGCCATATCTGCTATTTACGAAACTTGCTTAGCCGCCGGTGAAAATTCTTATATCTCGATTTGAAATTATATATGTAAAAGACGGACATTTACGTCATGGGTGCAAAATGTGTTAAAATAATCTTGTTCTACTAGATTTTTTTTGAAGCCTTTGTAGCAAGCCATTATTGTTCTTATCGGCAACTATAAATTCCTTTCGTTTTGAATAGATTTCAACTAATGTCGGGCCAATTATAAATTACTTCGTGATATTCACGGTGTTAGTTTAACGATCAAAGTTATTAAACACCCTTTCCGTTTTGAGGGTGGTGCACGTATAGTGGTGTATTCTACATTTAGGTCTGTAAATTCCCGCGCGCTAACTTCGAGCCATCAGGTGTAGGATAAACTGGGATATCGTTAATGAGATAATCAGCCCCAGATGATGCGACATTAGTTTCATCAAGCGTGCCACCGGTTTTGATAGTGTTCACCATTAAGCCTACAATATTCATATCTTCGATCTTCAGTAATAAATTTCAAATTTGGCGCAGCATCGTGTATTCGAAACCAGGCGGAATTAAAGTGTCACGAAGGATTACAACTCGTTCAATCGATTGAAATGAAAATGTTTTCTTTCGATGGCAATTATTCTTTTAAAAGAAAGAATGTTTAAAATTTGATTTTTAATTCTGCCAAACATAAATTTCACATTTATTACAGCACCGTGTATTCGAAAGTAGGCGAAGTTAAAGTGCCACGAAAGATTACAACTCGCTAATCCAATTAGGAATGAAATGTTTTAAGCAGGCATCTCTGTAAGACAGATTCAAATAATTATGAATTTTATTCGGACGTTAATTATTCTTTTAAAGCGAAGGATTTTCAAGAAATGAGTTTTATAAAATTCAGATCTGATTCTGCCAAACATAATGTTTGGATAAATCTATTTCAATAATTCATACAGTGTTAATTGCATATAACATGCTGTATTATACAATATACAGTAATTATGGCAATCGTGTGTTCCGAGCTATGGTAGTTTAATAATTGATACTTAAATTAATATCAAAAATAAGATGATAAATATCTCTGACACCATTGAATATTTATTGTAAAATTGTTCAGCTTGCGGTTTTCGCTTGATATCTTTTGAAACGCGTATAAAACGCGGATAAAATAGTGTACGATCGAAAAAGTGGACGAGTCATTTAATGCGAGTTAGATGTCCAAAGGAACGGGATCGGAGTGGAGGGATTTAAAGATCGGAGATTAGAGGGTTGATTTAGTAGGCAGGGCTTACCGATTTCCACCCTCCTTTTTTGGACAGTGATATAGGTACGGAAATTGCCGTTTTCCTGGGTGCACCATCATAGGCTTTTAAATTCAACAAGCCTGTAAGGCTCGAAAAATCCTTTCACGCTGGACGGAATATCAGATCCCATGGAAGCGTCTTACTGGCCGATCAAACGTACCGTAGCGACAGAGACGATAAAACGAAAAGAATTAATAAAACTGACATTGTTTATACTCGATGAATTGATTTTATCCTTATAATGGCACTCAGTGTTCCGAAGGTGAGGAATTTTTCCATCTCAAAGGACACTAGCTATGGCACTCGAGTTCAATAAAGCATAAAACTGACGGAATATCGATTCCGTTTTCGTGTCGGCCTTTAAGGATCTCCGCGAAGTAATGCGATGCAATATGTAGAAAATGCCTCTATCACTCACATCGTACTCACACTCTGCCCTCGAATATGATTTGCCATACAGTTCATTCTTCCAGTCAATTCGGATATATGACTCGAATTCTGACATACGTATCATTGCTGACAGAAATATTCCGTTTCATATTCCCTTTTTATCAGTACCCATTGAAATAATATGTCTATGCCTTTGCGCGTGTTGACTTCCGTTTCCACGAAATGAACGAAACATATACTTGATTTAAAAAAAAGGAAAAAGCAGAGAACACCATAAATGCGATGCATTATAGGGACTCATTAAATATTTAAATGAAAAGCAATTTCAAGTAAAAGGCTTACGAACTATATAAAGCAGATATCAAAATAATTATTTTCCGACTAAAATAATAATAAGAGAATCATGTACCTAAAAACTGCCAGGACATTCAAATCACTCGTATTATATATTCTCCAAATGAAAAAAAGAATGAATTATGTAAAAGCGTTAATATGTCGAGCACGGAAGAGTAGCAAATGAAAATCGAGCAAAAGCCATGAAATATCCGATTACGATGACTTTATAAAGGAACTTCAAAGAAAAATCCTATTAGAAGTAATAAGCGGATCCCGTAAGTATAAGAGTTACTTTGTAAAAATATTCTTAATTCCCCACAAATCTGAATCACGTGAAAGAAATTTATTATGGTCCGATTAGTTTACAAATTTCATTGAATGGAAGCGGAATTCTATTTTGTACGTTATCGTTAACGGTCCGATAATTCCTTGGAGGCTCGACACTTGTGAGTAAAGTCACGCTTCTCTGGTTTTTCGTAGGCATATGGCACGGCGACCAATCGATAGAGCAAACTGTTGATTCTGACCCGGACGTCGACTACGATTCCGGATTTTGCGGGGCACGAACTATGCCGCTTTCGCAAATTAATCTTCCGGGAATTTCCTTGTTTTCCAATAGTGTATCGATTTGCTTTGATTATACAAACTGTGAATGCTACGCAGGTCCGAGTGAAAAACCATGAAATAAGAATAGTTTACTTCCAGAATTTACCAAATTGATTTTTATGATACTCATTTAGTATTTATAAAAGTTTATACTTGAATTATGATTTCAATTTTAATGCAGATCTTTTGCTCTCGATTCCATTAATGATATTCAAATTCTTATATGAATTTGCTTTGATTATGGAAACTATGAATGGCAAGGGATCAATATGAAAAATTATGAAATATAAATATTGATTCCTGAAGTATTTTCCTAATATTAACCACATTAATATCTAATAATTAATATCTCGAATGACTATTTACTGTACATGTTTTATTGTTTATTCTAACAATTCCATTCAAATTTGTATGCAAAACATAATTTAATAAAAAGTTGGCGCCACGCAATGGTTCTTGAATTTCATTATCGTTCTTTATTCAAACGACGCTTTGCATTTAGCAGTTTCGTTGAATTTCAATTTCTAGTTCGAGGAGGTTTTTCTCACTGCTTATTCCAGATCGTTTAACGTCAGAGGCAAAATTTTGTTCCTGAATAAATGACATAGCATCGCGAAGGATTAAATGTGCCTTATGCTCACCGACAAAAGGCTTCTCACAGGAAAAAGCATTTCCGGCGTGAGCCTGCTAACTCGACGTTTGAAACAATCTACAAAGTCGTTTGACGCGCAACCCTCCATCCTCCATGTAAGCCGCATACTATTTTCACAATGATATTGAAACACCTTCAAGAAAAAGTCGAATGCAATTCCGAGAGGATGTAGCTATGGCAACTATTCCGAAAGCCATATGAATTTTATTAT
Source organism: Nysson spinosus (assembly GCA_910591585.2). Taxonomy (NCBI): domain Eukaryota; kingdom Metazoa; phylum Arthropoda; class Insecta; order Hymenoptera; family Crabronidae; genus Nysson; species Nysson spinosus. Next base: position 8,495,917 of record OU342830.1, on the reverse strand, counting down.
TTCCACCAAAACGAGAAATCGATAGAATTACCCGATGTATATCATACATTTTCCATGTAATAAAGGTTATAATATTAAACGTAACGGGTGAATTGTTTTTCGTTAAATTTTCCATTCTCCCGTAACGTGCCAATTAAATTAATTCCAATATTTAACTTTCACGCTTTATAACTTTTAATCTCCACGGCCAATTCCGATAAAATGTTGCTCCACACGCCAATTTAGGTAGTTATCAAAGAAACTTGTTACGAACGCAATTATTTGTGGAAAGTCTATTTCTTTTTCAGCTGCAGCTGCTCTTAATTTTGATCCATCTAAATCCTTTAAATGTCCCGTAATTTTATTCAATGCTTTTCGTATCTTTATACCGAAATTGAACTAGGTACTGCAATATGCAATTCACGTATATATTACTGTACACAAATATTTATCTAAATTATTTTTAATTTATAAAGAACGACTTGCTTCTCATATAGAAAATTCCTCTGATTTATGTTATAAATTCTTGATAGTATAAATTCAACGAGGCAGGAAATGCACCTCCAAAAGAAGACGAAATGTGACGAATGTTTCTCGTAATTCCCAATCTCCAGTGAATCCGATATCAAAGACTATCAAAGCTCTATATATCATCGTCCGGATATTTATCTAAACTAATATCGTAGGTCCGTGGGTGGGCTAATTGTGGCTAGACCAAGCCAAATCCGCGGTGTCTCGCGTGAAAACTCACGGGATTCGAGTAGGTCTCAAGGAATTAGGTACGCCCGACATGTTCCCGTGTAATCTCGCCGTTTCTCGTTCGAGGCCGTGTTTCCACCCCACGAACCGATCGTTGCCACATTTTCCTACCCCTTCTTTCGTCAAACTCGGTATTCCCCTCTTCTTAGTTTTCCTACCGCACCGTCCTTTTGACGTCCTTTCGTCATCCCTTCTTGGCCTCGTTCCCTTCTCTTCTGTCTTTCCATTCTCGGTAGTTTCCACCCTACCAAACCTCTATCCATCTTTCTTCAGTTCAATCTCATACACATCACCCCCGTACTTTTGCTTTCGTATGGCTCTCCAAGTACGTCCCTACCCTAGCCTAGCTAGTTTCCTTGGGGCCTAAAATCCTGCTGGAGAACCCCTCTGCATCGATGTCAGGGGTCTAATATCGTGGGCCGAGCAGCCCTCATCCGAAATCGATGGAGCTTAAGTCCCTGGACAACGAGGGCTGCCAGGAGACTCTCCTATTGCTACTACTACTCTCCATGTTGTCCATGCTCTTCTTTTCCGGCTACATACGATACAACATATATTCCTTCCGTAATCAACGTCCATATTCGACATAGTTTTACGACCTAAGATATAATCGGGATGTTCAGTACTCGATGATACTTGACACTGCCTAATTGGAGTCGTTCTATCACATCCATAGTCATCATTCTTTGTACAAGACTTACTTTGACTTTGTTATAATAAATTCGTCACAGTAACTCTCCACTACACAATTAAATCAATTTCAATTTTTAATTTCATGCTGCGACCAGGTTTTCCATGAGTTAGATGTATGACATTGAATCACGATGTGGTGTATCTGAGATACACAAAAAGATACACGAGATTTGAATAGAATTGAATAGCGGATCTTCGTAATTTGCGAAGGAAATTATATAAGAGTTAGCTTTCACGGCGAAGTTCATTTTGTTGACGATTTCGGCTCGGTAGGTCTATTTCAGTATACCGAGGGTGATCCCCGATGGGGAACAGGGAGTATCTGATCGATCGTAGTCACGGTAATGGCGAATGCAAAGCACGTGTCAAGGTAGAGTGGCTGCATCCAAGGAAAATCTTCCTTCAACAACAAGAAAATATATTTCAATAGTTTCCTTTGCCGTGCAACGATTTCACGCAGCTAATTTAATTCAGCATCGATACAACGTATATGAAAAAGTGAACAAAAATATTCAATTCATCATCGTACTCTTTGTTAATGTAATATGTAACATTTCTAACTTCTCATTAAATTATTATGTCGACATTTCAAGTATCTCACTTAATTTTCCTCATGAAGACGAGCGGTACATTTCACTGCAACGTTTCATTATTAATACATTAATGTAGTTAGCAAATCACATCGTTCTCGAAGCTTTCTATAATCAATTGGAACTATTAATTAAGTGATGTACAGACATCTGTGTAACAAGGTACATCGATCGACATGATAATCGATCATCACGTTTGATATTATTGAAGAGCGTAAGAGAATTTGGCAGTGTATGCATTCGATGATCTCATTGTCCGTTTTTAGTTAATCCCTCTGAATTACCGTGAGCAATGTAACCTAGTCTCTAATTAATAAATCCAAGTGATTCTACAAATACATCTAAAATACGACCCGATATAGTTACAACACGATTCGGTGTGGATCTAATTAAAATTTGATTTCCCACGCACGAACTATATATGTATATGTATGTATATATATTTTAAATTAATAAATTAACGAACAGCTAAATATTGTTAGTGGGTGGAAGCTTGTTATCTTCATAAGGAATTTGTTTGGAACATTTTTTGGACGTCCTGCTTTAGCTGTAATGCAATGTATGTAATTTACATATGTTGATTGTAATCGAACTTATTTAATTGAATATATACAAAGTCAAAGTATATACATATAAGATAATCTAAGAATAAATACTTTATTTGTCGAGAAATTATGAATATTTTGCATGTTTTATTGCGAGGTATTTATTGTCGATAATATAATTGGTTAATATAGTACGTGAGTTACACATTTTGGCAACAAAAATTGTCCTAATTTCTTTCGATGCTTATTTGTCATTCACTGATCGAAACCGAACTTACAATTAATTCTGACATTTCTTTCCCCGGATGCTGAGGGAATTTCGCCGTGGCATGACTCATGGAAACTAAACTTTAGTTTTCCTGGATTTTCAAGAATTCTCCTTGATCTGACATTACCCAGGAAAATCAAGTTAAAATTCAAGTAACATCTTAACATTCTTTCCATTTCTGAATGGATAAACATGTAGAAATTAAAAACATATTTTTTCCGTGATGCACATTACTGTACGCGCGTAAAAGAAAAATATAAACTCAAAGTATTTTTGTTCGTCATTTAATCCAGTTGATGATAATCCACGATGATTAGGATATTTTCTTAAATATAAATAACGTCTGAAACCAAAGTAATCAAGATTGTCTCGGTATGAGATACTTGTTTAATATTTCGATAATTCAATAATTCTCCCTGCAATTTTCCTTCATTCATTTAGGTATCTTTATCAATTTTCTACATTAGGAGTATAATTAAAATTAATGTGACATAAATATGATAAATTACTGCCAAATAAAATTAGATGAAAATCCGGACAGGAACATAAACACAATTAAAGTAATTGTAAATAATAAGATTGCGAAAAATGTAATGAATAATATAACGATAATAGAACAACAATATTGTTCTTCAAAAGAATTTATTAACGCGAAGCCAAGAGGAGAATTCTTCAAGTAATGAAGTCAATCAAAAACAAGAATTGACGTTAATTTACAAAGAGGTTGATTCATTGTTTTTATATCAAATACAGGATTTGTTGACCCAATCGCTCTTATTTGTCGAAAGTAGCGCGCAAAAGATTGTTATTTTCCTTTTCCAATAGTAATCAGTATTTTGAGTACGAATTTAAGCTCCCAGATGACCGCTTTCATTTACGAGCGAGTCAGGGATGTAAGTATATCACAAATATTTGTCGAATCGGAGTTCGCTTTGAACGTGATTGCTTCCGACGGCGATCTCTAATTGGATGGCGATTGTGTATATATTAAACGATCAATTGTTCCAGGTCAGAGGCCGAGAAATTTATTTTTAACATCCTTTACTTTATATTAATTACCGAGAAATATTTTCTTTATAATTACTATATATAATGTGAATGTACATATATCACATGTAGAATGAATCACATAGTACTTTATTTGAAGTTTGAGATTAGTGAATATTATTAATATCCCATATAAATATAATAATAATAAATAACTATTCAAAAATATTCGGAGTAAGGTGCATATTCTCGTAGCTCTTTCATTAACATAGATAGTTAATTAATACTGCGGACCCTCCATTTTGATTGCTTTGGTAGTTTTAGTGTTAGTGTCAAGTAACTTAAAATTCTGAGAAATCATTTATCGTAGAATTTGGACTACATATTACGAAAACGTGTGATATTTGTTGAATAAAGCGCACAATATTTTTTAACCAAAGTTTAAAATTAGGCATAATCAAATAACTATTCAAATAAAATGGAGAACAAGGTGTACATTTTATTACCTGCTTTATAAAGGCCTCAGTAAATCAAAGTTCTAAGAAATCATTTGAGATAGAATTATATTATAAATCATACCTTGCTCTAATATTTACGCACATTTCTTTAAATATTTTAGCAAGCGTATAATATTTATAATTCGATATGCTTGCCCTAAAATCATGTCCGGCAGCGTATATCTTCGTCATTTGATATCACACACACTGCAAACTTTTCCCCAGGGCATTTCCACTAGTGATCTATGAAAATTTCATTTTCCCGTTTGTTTTTCTTTGCGACGCAGCAAAAGCCCAACGCAGAAGGGCCGCATTATTCTCACTGAATTCTTCAGAGCGCGATGAATTACTTATTTTTCATCGTATCACCAAAAATATCAATCCAAATATAGGGTTGCATTAAGCGGGAGGATGATAAAAACCGATTTTTAAAGCCATAAATCTCGAGCAAGATTTTTAGTTGGGAAATTGAATAACGTAATACGAAATTCTTTTGAATATCCAATGTAGATGTTTCTTTTTAGTTATTAAATTTTACGCGTTGTTTATTAAACCTCGTTCGCTATGCGGTGAACAACGGTTTTCTTACGTTATAGCTAAAAGTATGCTATTCGTTTGGCTTGTATTATGTCCCCCTTTTTCCTAGGCTGCTGGTGGGTGTATTAATGAAAAATATGATAAAAGAAACGCGTGTCTTTTTTTGATGAAAATGCATCTCTCCCTTTAAATTTAAATCAATATTTTCGTCGGCTTTAATTTTTTCCGTGCTCGGTTTTCCTATAATTTTCCTTGATGTTTTGATACGCCTGATTTCGCCATAGAAATACACGTAGAAACAAAACATCTGCGCGTGAAACGATTTTTATCCGTACTTCGAATTCAAAGAAATGTTAATAAATACTGTATTTCTGGTCCATGGTGAAACATTTCATGAAACTGGTATTTTTCGCGGAATAAATGTCCTGTTTAATTTATTGTGCTCGAAAATTCATTTTAAATCCGCGCTTTCTCGGACCACCGAGTTGTTTAATTTTACGATATAAAAATATCCATTGAATTCATTACTTTCGTTCGCATCGAATTTTGACTCATTGAAATTGTATCTCTTAGCGTGATAACTGTGATAACACATTTCACTGGATATACTCTTGATTTAAATAATGAAATCCCAATGACAAATATGATTTGAATAATAAATACCGCACGTTACAATCATGATTGACAAATAATTCAATGAATAAACATCAACGGAAACATTTATACGTTTCGAAAGTCAAAACGCTGAAAGGACATGATTAAATATTTCACATCAGAATAAAATCAGCATATAAGATAATACGAAGGGTGATGACGGTATAAAGTTTGCAAAGTAGAGCGGGCTGCCAAAGTTCATTATAAAATTGGCTCTGCTAAGATAATGTAATTAACGGGGTTGACAAATTAGTGGCACCCTCATCGTAGTCAGTACTTCCGAGGAAATTGAATTAAATCGTAGGACGAGGAATGCCCGGTGATTTATTCCACTGGTGATAATATGTCGCAATGAACGTTATATTCATCATCCTTAATTACTTGGCATTGATTACGCAATATTACTTGGGGTATTATCGCGTCGAAGACAACCATGGTTGTCTTCGTTGCGATTAAATGCAAATGAAGCTAAAGACGACTTTATAGGTGGCCCGTTAGTGGTTAATGTGGTTTCCCATATTTCTCAGGGTGTATCTATAGGGACCACACGCTCACCAAAGTCCCTATATATAGTCGAGCATGCAAAGGCACTGATGTAGGGCCATGAATAATGCTTCATACAGCAAAATTTTCTACGTGCCGATGCATCGCATTTACTTTGTTACGGTATTTATTCAGTAATCTTGACTGTTCAACTTCTCTGCGTAGGATAAGCTTGCTAACATCAAAGGCCTTAACTTGTCGTATAAACACTTCAACTAGATTTCCTTCTCTCTTTCTCTCCCTTCGTTCCTTTATCTGTTTCTCTTTCTATGTCACTCCATAATTATACTGAAAAGGCTAAGGCGATGTTCCCTTTATGAAAGTTCCTGTGGCCGTCGAAACTTTGAGCAACGTATTGAACGGAACGAGCCTTGGGAAGAAGCGTATCTCGAAATTACAAATTCGTACGGAGTTCATATAAAGCTCATCACGTACTCCGGCTGTTTCGCGAATGTGAAAAGTTCATGCGTTGTATCTCATATCCTGAATTTTTCAAATCGAATCTTTCCAACTATCGCTGGGTCTTAGTAATCTTTATTCCAATTCCAACATATATGTCGTAATTCACTCCTACTAAATGTTCCTCGAACTTTCTCCCCTCTTGTTTTCTTATCCCTCCTTATTTACGATAAGACTGTGTAGAAAGAACGATGACAGTCGCACGAAGAAGAAGAATCGTACCAAGTGGATTTCACGAAAATAAATATAATCATCTTAATCCCGAAGTATTTCATAAAATCCATATAATTATCATTATATTAGGCACATAATCAGTGCAGCTATTTAAATCGAAATATTCTCCTGCTTTTTTTCAAGCTGCCAAAAAAATGGCAAAGATCATTAACAATAATGGAAATTATTTATTTATTTTTATCAAACTTTGTACCCGAAGATCGGCAAGAATTCATTTCTACACCTAATATTTATCTTATGACGAAGGACATAGAAATCATTTTATGCAATCTTGAAATTATTCAATATTTACAATGGCCGAATCCGTGTTTCGGACACATGAATCATTCTAAATACTGCAATAAACCGATTTAGTGATTATTGAGGATTACATTATATATTAACGGGTTGTTCTGTACTGTTGCTTTCAAACCTCCGTGTTTAACGGAGTTTGGACTTATGCTCTTTAATCCTAGACCTTCACTACTATACGATATTGTCAGTGCTCATTATAACTCGACAACTTAGGATATTGTTGTGATACGGTGTAGCACGACAATGATCTTTGAAACTGATTACTAAGTGCTCCTGTTTCGAACGAGATCATAGCTATCGTATGCACCAAGACGAAATTTCTAACAATAAACTAGGTTCTATCGTCTTCCCGCTCCATGGGAATAATCATTAAAGTTTCCTATAGGCTGAATATTCCATTGCATATTAAAGTGAATTTCGACATATATTAAACTATGAAACATAGATCTGCATGTGAAGAATATTTAAAGGCATTAAATAGCTGTCGTTAAAAAGAGAAGATAATTGAAGAAGAAAAAAGGTGACTAAACTTTAATCTGTTTTGCGATTATATTTCTTTTGGGGTTTGATCGAAATTTGTGATATAAATAACGCTATAAACACTAGAACTACCGGACATATACTCGGTTATACTAATACATTTATTTATTGCGGACAAGTCATTTGGAGTGCTTTGTTAGTTCTAGTGTTAATGAAATTAGTATAATTGTCAGGAAATAAATTGATCACGTTCGTGCGATTTAAGCAGAAGCCAGTAGAATTAGATTGCATTCTATGAAATTCCCTATACTGGATTACGTGGCCCACTATGTTCTAATCATCCAGAAACCGCACTAAATACAAGTACATTTTTTCCCATAAGCATCCAGGTACAAATCGGTACGTGAGTAGATTTCTAATAAAATCCCAGACCTATATCTCAGACCACTTTATCCGTGACGTTACCGATGCGAACGGATGATACAAGGTGTCCTAGAATCACCTATACTTATTGAAAACTTCCGTAATCGTCCAACTACTTTGAACATTATCTATAAACATGTCATCAATTTCATATCCCGCCAGAGAGTCGAAAAAATATAAGGAAAAATTACAAGAGCCCCACATAATTTAAAAATTACTGTGCACAACATGAACTCTGAAACACTTGGAGATTTACATCAAATTATCGATAATACGAGTAAAAATTAAGTGAAGGATATCAATCAAGATTATTTCGGAACTGCTCATTAGCCGTTTCATAGAAATACGCGAAACAACGATGCATGTTTGTAAAATAAAAGATGAATGTGTTCTTATACTTCACACATATACACTCGTTCTTCGTATAATTTCTAGCGCACAATATATTCGCGGTATACGAAAGGACGTACGAATTAATAGGTATAGAAGAATGTATAGAGGATTCTGGAACACCACGTACATAAGTGTGTTCTTTCATAGAGAGACACGTAGGTGGGTGCAGCTGCTCGAAAGGAGTTGCCGGTTGGATGCTTTCATTCGTGAGAACTCTTGCAATTCCTGCGAATAGACGCAGATGTGTAGTGTGCGGTTCTACATTGTCCTGGTACTGTATATACGTCATTCCGATGAAAGATCGAAATTGTAGATGTGCAAAACACTGAATGCGCGAAATAGGTTAAAAAAGACGAGCGAGCAGAGATTGATTTTCCCGATGAATGGACTGACCCGTTAGAGAAAGAAGCGATTCTGGAAACGTGTCTGACCAGTCGCACATTTCTACTACTTCACACTCGGCTACCCGACAATTATTGGACGAGGTGATTTTAGTTACGAGTTTCTTCATTGAGAATTTCTCTAAAGGTGATACTATGATATTTAGGAAGTACGTGATTGATATTGATATTTGCCTTAAATATTTGCAATTTGGTATTATAGATTTTCAGTGCGTATATTAGGTCCACATTCCATAATAGGATGGTAATAATATGAATTACCGGATATCGTGGAATTTTGTGTATGCTATAGGAGCGTCGTAACATACCAGTAGATAGAGAGTTGATTTAATCAGGCAAGTATGTACGGAAGTGAATTCGTCGTGCATACAAACTCAGGGTGAACTGCCTGAAACGTTAGGAAATTTGTTAACATATAATAGAAAGGGATGGTAAAGTCGATATCGAAATATCGGCATCGGCCAACAACCTCCTTTAGCAAGTAATTGAAATATTTCCCGATATCTGAGTAGTGCATTATTAGAGTGTAGTTATTTCGTGAGAATGTATTGACGGCATTAAAAATTCTGCGGTTTTCCTCGTTGGATATTATACAGATATTATTATTATCTCTCCCCAGATATTGCATTACCATATCTCTCGCATTATTGTATCGTAAAGTAGACAATATCTGCCCTCAAAATATTAATATTCCCTAGATAGAACTATGAAATGGCTCTTTTAAATTTCCTACGTGCTTCCAATCCAAATATTATGAGGTGTTTTACTGAGGTACAAACATTCCTGTTCTTTGTGTTTTTGCGGTTTTGCGACGTTGCTCGGAACCACTTAGTGAGTTTAAAAACAAATGTTGACTCGAGAGCACTAAAAACACCACAATAGTGATATTATTGTGTGAAGTCGTGCTATTCGTTTTTAAGGCGTATGCCAGGATGTCCGTTATGGTTTTGGCAAATATTTACAGCTACGAATAAGTCGAGAATAAACATGGGGCACAAGTTTCTTGAGGGAAGAATGAAAGTACCACTTTTGGAAGTAAACTTTTCCATTCATAGAAAAGACGGTTAGCGGTGTTAGAAATGTGATCGGCGTAAACTCCTGGAAAACGCGGGGAAGCTTCGCGACATCACAAGTTGGAGGTTTATCGAGAATAAATAAAAAAATAGGTATTACTGTACTCGAAAGAATAGATGAAACGAGTTTAAATATTTCTTCTTAAAGTTTTAAGACAGTCGTCTATTAAAGTTCTTTACTGATAATAATTTTTTTACGACATTATATAGTTAATAATCCTCTCCTGATATTATGACAGATTTCCGAGATACCACGGATAATCATTAACATAAGAAATACGATAATGACCCCCCTAAAATAAAATATATTTTTGGCATGATTTGATTTGAATTACCTAGAAGTTATTCGTGCTATTCTTGAATGCGCATAGAAAATAATTATTGAAATGTCGTGATTTTAGTCTATTTGGAAACAAGTGCTTTCCTGCACTCCATTCGACAATGTGACCTGTTTCGTTTAATCAACTTATATTCGGAGAAATTCCAATAAATACCAGAATCTGTAAGAAACTTATATTCAGAGTAAAGCGTGTCAGTTTACGATTCAATCATGAAATGTTTATAAACACAGTAATCAATATAAATCAATTTGACGCGAATAATTTAAAAAGCTATCAGAAAAGAGCATCTAATATAAAATTATTTTTTAAAATGCATATAGTCTTTTTATTTCTAATTCAATGTTGAACAGTTCGAAGACTCGAATGAGAGTTTAATCACAGCGCCCTATAAAACTCGGGGTTCGATTTCGAATGTATAAAGGAAAGCAGATGTTTGTTTAACATCGGCGCACACAAGCCCTATTCATAGGAGTACGGGAATTATTTTCAAAGAGTCATGAATAGTTATCGACTCTCGATACCTTCTTTATGACTTTCCTCTACACGATACGTGGATATGGTGAGTCCTCGTTTCGAATTCGGAGCACGTTCCGCGCGCGCCCCACGCAAAATCACGCGACCGTATAACTGCCCCCTTACAGTCCTCTGCTTCCTGTTCCTCCAAAGAATCCAGGAATTCTAAAGTGAACTCCGAAGTATCGCAACCGTCAAACTTCCTCGGATACCTAAGTTTATTACAGGAACTTTCATAACTACGTTAAGTCCTAATCGCTCGAGATAAACTGTTTGCTTACGAATATCGATACGCTCTCTGACATTATTGACACACGTTCAACACACTGCAAATTCAACCTTATTAATTTCGGATTTTACCTTCGCATACCAGTATCAATCTACTCAGATTATATGTGCAATTATGAACACAGAAATATTCGGCCATGCAATAAGTAATGTCGTTTCTTATTTATTATATATAAACGTTCATATCATGTTTCGCTGATATGATTATAGGAACTTTTATAGCAATTATTCCTAATAACAAGAAAGCATGATATACGTAGAAAGGTCTAAAAGTTTCCGGCCGGAATATACAGTTTCAGACTATTTTAAGAACAAATATTTAAATTATTTTTGCAATGGTATAGAAAGTTCATTAGCCGCTCCAAAAATGTATTGATATAAAGGGTGATTGTATTACAAAATAAAAATTATTGCTCGATTCTGTTACATCTTTAATACCCTTGGGACCGGAAACCTTTGGACCTTACTATGTAAGTAACAGTATATTGCTTTATTAAAGGTAAATACTTGCCTTGGTTTTATTACGAAGATAGGGTTCAGTTATGGAATCGAGAGGGTCTTAATAAGGAATAGGCACCAAATTGTCTATAGGGTAGGAGGAAATATCCAGAGGCAGAATTTCAGCCACGTAATCCCAACGACACAGTCGTTCTCTTTGTCCTCGGAGGTTCTTTCCCTTGTTTCCTTATTTCTTCTTAAACCAGTCCTGTTGCCGATCATTTTATCTCGCCCTCATTTAAACTCAAACTTGAATGCCATCATTCGAGTATACGTAATCTCCCTTTAAAATCGATTCTACGATTTACTTTTAAAGCATTCTTATGCTTAAGAAGTAACCTTTGCAAGCCTTATTCGTGGCGATTAATGGATTATTTAAATTACGATTAATGAGATCTATCTTATATTGCATTAATACATAATCTACTAAATCTATGGCGTCTGTAATTAGATCTTAACTCTTTGCACGCGAGGAATCATTCCACATTTCTTTCCACCAACCGGACAATTATGTATATCACATGTCGTAAAAAGCACGGTTACGTTTTAACTAAAGAAACAAAATATTAAAATTTGTGATTGATGCATCAATTTATCGAGAAAATTGATCAAATTTTATATCTTGTAGTTTTTGAAAGTCTGAGATGCTGATCCCATCACAGTTTACATTCCGAAAGCAAAGGGTTAATAAGATCTTTCGAACAATTCGAGTGACTTCTTTCGTGGAGTAGGAAGCATGGGAATTTTAGTGGCCACATTAATTCGATGGAATTTGTGGGAGCACATGTGGGAAAGTTTGCACGGTGGCAAAGGAGTTAACCGTTAAATGTTATTCGGCTTAGTAAGTTGCGTCGTGTGTCGTAAAGCTTGTTAGCTGGATAGGGAATGAGTCGTAGTAGGAGAGGATGGTTAATGTGGCTAGAACCTGGCCTCACGAAGGCTCACCTACCATTCGCGAGTTTCCACGTGTCGGAAGTCAATTAGGAACGGCCGGAAGTTAAGAGAGACGGGGTATGTACGGAGAAAGACAGATTTTCCGCAACCCGATGTGTTTCGAGGTAACTCGACCACTAAGTGCGTCGCTGTACTGAGGGCATACTGTAAATTCAAAGTCTATTTATAGTCGTGCTTAGATGAAAAGTGATAATGCATGTAAGATATGCAGCTAGAACCTCTTTGCTACGAAAAAGTGTGAAGCTGAAAATATTCTCCTTACGTGATTAATTTTACTTTTATAACGATGATATGATGCTTTATTATAAACATTACATTTTGATACTTGTTTTTGCGATCTTTTAAAAAGTATATTATAATTTGGGGAAATTGCAGGAATAAGGAAGTACATAGTGTATTTATGTACATTATGCAGAAGAAATTTGGAGATGACGATCAGAATATTAATTAAGATCCTTTTAATAAGTACGAAACGTTATTAAATAGAAGAGCATAATTGGAACTCTTCGAGCACGGAATGATATAACCTTGGTTAGATGAGGACATCGTAAACATTAAAATTAAGATCCAGTACGATGGAAAAATACTAACTAAAAGAAGGGAATGAGCAGGGTAAATCTCTTGAATAGTGATTCTCCAATATGATTGCTTAATTGTACTGCACATCTGGTATTTATTTACGAAATTAAAGGGCACATAAAAGATTAAACAGAGATGACTGGAACGAGCAGAAATTTATCACTCTAAGAGAATCTAATTATTGAGTGCCGGATGGTATTGGTTGGGTCGTCTAACCGAGTAATGCCATAGTAGTACGGCTTTAATTCGCCAAAGCAGCAAAAACTAATTATGCTTCCAAGTAAATACCCGCCAAATAAGGGGTTCATTAAATGTACTTAGGTACCAGTCGTTCAGCGCCATTCCACATTCTACATGCGTATTTAAATGCATAAACTTATGCGCGTACGATGCGACAAAACACTCGAAAGAAAGATGCGAAAAAACTTGACTCATAAAATTGAAATATTATTTAAAGAATAAAACGGAAGAGAAATTTCAATAATGACATCGCGGAATTTCCAGCAAATATTTCATTCGAACCTATACACGAGAAGTTAGGATATTCACCCGCGAGCTTTTATTGGCCCGTTATTTTGCAGTTATTTGCCTACGCATAATAAGTCAACGGCAACGGGAAATAGATATGATAATAAATACTCATGGTTTGTCATGAATCCACCACAGTTCCAAATCATTCTGATACGTTTAATTTAATTCCGTGGTGATATGCGCTGAACGTACCATGGCATAGTTGCAATGGAAATAAATGCACGAATCTGGGGGATTACTGACTGACTATAAAAAGATATTAAAAAATATCTGTAGAATACATTACAAATGGATGAACCAGTTACATTTCCACAATAGTATTTTCAATTTTCTGCGCTGATTGAATAGTGATTGTTCGACAGTTTCGCAACTTAATTTCATATGCAGTTATATTTAATTCGCTGAATTAGGTTAGGTTACTTTACATGGTTATCGTAACGTTACAAATATTGAAAATTTTACAAATATTAGCGTTATATAATATTTGGTTCGAGTTTTAGTAATATTCGTATCGGCCGTCATCGGTGAGTACCATGGTGTTCAGCGTACTAATAATAGCAATGCATTCTCTAGGTCAATGTTACTTTATGAGGTGCAATAAACATCATATTTCACATAAAACTTGGCTATATTGCGGTATCGCTGTATTAGGAAAATACCACTAGTATGTCTACCTATTAGGGGTATTTTCCACTGGTAAAAGGTGGTACTTAGGGCGCCTCTTCAAAAGGAGGCACATCGTAGTTTCCTTTACGTTCACCGAATGCCAGCGGCAAACTCAATAAACGCTTAATGGCAGTTTCGTAATGGTATCGCAAATACTTCACGGGACTTTATGCAGAGACGGTCGCATCGAATCATTCCGTTGGTTAATCGCAGCCATAAATGCGTTACAAATTATTCCATAATTAAATCATTATACCAGGAAGTATCTAATTTATCGTTTTACGCTAGCATTATATCGCTTACTTGATACCCTTCCTGGTATTAACGAAGTATTACGAAGGAATTTAATAGTATCTTCGTTGATACCTTGGCCAATTCAATTGATAATCCTGATTTTATTTACGATACTGTCTTAATTTTCGATAATTATACAGTAATTAATGAAGTAGCGACCGTTGGATTTCTCTATCGATAAAAGCACGTAAATAGAAATTCCAGTTATTTCTGGGCAGCAACAAGTCATGTAATATGATTATACGTAGTTTGATCGATAACTATGTTCATGATGCTTTTAATTGCTTTTATTGAAATAATATACTAGCCCCATAGATTGCTTTTCCCGCATGCCACAGTGATATTATATTAATGCGCTCTACTTACACGTAGAATGTTGTTTATCACAAATCAATTATTTCTAACGTATACACAATGCAGCGGCGCATTCGAACTTTTAATATCTTTGTTATAAACCATTGCGTCATTGGCGGCTGTAATTTCGACATACTGCATTTTTGATAACTGCTGAATCAATAAACAATTTTCTACAGAACACATCACTTTTTTATATACCATGGACAGAAAGCCGAAGCAATAGAAAGCATTCAATTTGGGAAACTGAAAACCAATTTGGAATATACTGCGATTTGACTGGAAATGAAAGTAGAACATCGAGACTGAAAACAGTGTGTGCCGTGTAACAATCGTGATAGTTGCATTCTACTTGTGTGTCTAAACATATGTGGACATATGTTACGGTAAATTTGGTGTAATTAAATCTTAATTGATTTGAATAATGAATTAAGTAGACTTCAATGAATCTGATTCCTATAATCGCCTGTAATATTGTTTTCCACTTATTTTTTTCACACGGTTCTTTTAAGCGTAGCTGGGTATAGTTTTATTTTTCGAAGGGTTTTATCGGGATTGCGTGTAATTATAAAACTAGTCGCTCACTTTATAATGCCGGAGCAATTGATCGATCTTTAATGGATTGATCGGGAAACTTTTATAATGGCAATACTCCAAGACGATGAAGTATCAACAGTGATTAGTGGTTTCACATCGATTGATTGATTATTCGGAATGAATAAATAGAACATTCATTAGTGTCGGTGTTTTCGTTTCGATAATTTACGTCCGCGCTATTTATCTTCGGAATTAGAAACAGTGATAGAGTGACTGATTAATACTGATGATGAGCGAAGATTAATTAAGTGTGCGAGATACATAACTTTCGGATTGAGCTTTAAATGAATCAATCTATAAATAAGTTTGAGAAAATCAATTCCGAAGAATTCAAGGATCACCAGATTCGTAGCAATTGATTTTTCATTAAGTTGCCGACTTAATATATTCAAAACATGAATTCAAATTTGTAATATGTTAAAAAATACATTATTATACGAGTGAGATCCAAATGAGAGTACAAAGTGAAAATGCACGAATTCCAAGCTGGAAAAAATAATTTTCCAGGGGCATAAACGTGATAACACCTCGAAATATCCTAGAGCAGGTGGTATACCTGTGGTATGGTGGAACAATGATATAATTACCGCGTGTGTCAGCGGAATAATATAAAACTTCGCGAATTTTTCCAAAGAAAGCGTAACAATAGATACGTTTAAGTATGCAACCAGTGGTAGAATTTCCACGCGTTATCAAACGCGATGCTCCTTCATTAAAGAGGAACTGAGTTTGCAGTCTAACTGGCACGGACAGCCCTAGCAAAAAATTAGCAAAGCAGAAGCGGGTAACCTTGTGCCGTCATCGTCGGTTGTTTCCAGTAATAAAACTGCAAAAAGAAGTGAACGCGTGTTTGAATTTTCAGAATACTGACACGAGAAACCTTTTGCACGAAACTTTTTGCTTGTGCCATTATTACTTATACATTTAGGTAGTTCACATTTTAATCGCGGTCCCTTTGTACGTTTCTAAAAATTGAAACTCACTATTGACTATTCATATTTTTACGACACATTGTATTTTGATCCAGAATAAAGTAATTAATAATTTCACTTCGCTCTTTCCGGATTTGGGACTACCACATATCTACCCAGAAAAATATTTTAATCCACTTCCTTCATCCCAAAATCGTCCTACAATATGTTTATACATCATCTACAATCGATTTGGGCCATTTAGAATTGATTTTGGTGACTTTTAATTTCTGCCGATTTTTGAAGGTATACCCCTTTACATTTTTGCGATTTTGGGTCGACCCATTTTTTGGCCGAACAAATTTTTAAACCGCTTCTTCCGACCCAAAATCATCCTAGAATATGTTTATACATCATCTACCATCGATTTGGGCCATTTAGAATTGATTTTGGTGACTTTTAATTTTTGCCGATTTTTGAAGGTATACCCCTTTACATTTTTGCGATTTTGGGTGAACCCATTTTTTGGTCGAACAAATTTTTAAACCGCTTCTTCCGACCAAAATCGTCCTAGAATATGTTTATACATCGTATACCATCGATTTGGGCCATTTAGAATTGATTTTGGCGACTTTTAATTTTTGCCGATTTTTGAAGGTATACCCCTTTACATTTTTGCGATTTTGGGTGAACCCATTTTTGGGTCGAACAAATTTTTAAACCGCTTCTTCCGACCCAAAATCGTCCTAGAATATGTTTATACATCGTATACCATCGATTTGGGCCATTTAGAATTGATTTTGGCGACTTTTAATTTTTGCCGATTTTTGAAGGTATACCCCTTTACATTTTTGCGATTTTGGGTGAACCCATTTTTGGGTCGAACAAATTTTTAAACCGCTTCTTCCGACCCAAAATCGTCCTAGAATATGTTTATACATCGTATACCATCGATTTGGGCCATTTAGAATTGATTTTGGCGACTTTTAATTTTTGCCGATTTTTGAAGGTATACCCCTTTACATTTTTGCGATTTTGGGTGAACCCATTTTTTGGTCGAACAAATTTTTAAACCGCTTCTTCCGACCCAAAATCGTCCTAGAATATGTTTATACATCGTATACCATCGATTTGGGCCATTTAGAATTGATTTTGGCGACTTTTAATTTTTGCCGATTTTTGAAGGTATACCCCTTTACATTTTTGCGATTTTGGGTGAACCCATTTTTTGGTCGAACAAATTTTTAAACCGCTTCTTCCGACCCAAAATCGTCCTAGAATATGTTTATACATCGTATACCATCGATTTGGGCCATTTAGAATTGATTTTGGCGACTTTTAATTTTTGCCGATTTTTGAAGGTATACCCCTTTACATTTTTGCGATTTTGGGTGAACCCATTTTTGGGTCGAACAAATTTTTAAACCGCTTCTTCCGACCCAAAATCGTCCTAGAATATGTTTATACATCGTATACCATCGATTTGGGCCATTTAGAATTGATTTTGGCGACTTTTAATTTTTGCCGATTTTTGAAGGTATACCCCTTTACATTTTTGCGATTTTGGGTGAACCCATTTTTTGGTCGAACAAATTTTTAAACCGCTTCTTCCGACCCAAAATCGTCCTAGAATATGTTTATACATCGTATACCATCGATTTGGGCCATTTAGAATTGATTTTGGCGACTTTTAATTTTTGCCGATTTTTGAAGGTATACCCCTTTACATTTTTGCGATTTTGGGTGAACCCATTTTTTGGTCGAACAAATTTTTAAACCGCTTCTTCCGACCCAAAATCGTCCTAGAATATGTTTATACATCGTATACCATCGATTTGGGCCATTTAGAATTGATTTTGGCGACTTTTAATTTTTGCCGATTTTTGAAGGTATACCCCTTTACATTTTTGCGATTTTGGGTCGACCCATTTTGTGGCCGAACAAATTTTTAAACCGCTTCTTCCGACCAAAAATCATCCTAGAATATGTTTATACATCATCTACCATCGATTTGGGCCATTTAGAATTGATTTTGGCGACTTTTAATTTTTGCCGATTTTTGAAGGTATACCCCTTTACATTTTTGCGATTTCGGATCGACCCATTTTTGACCGAAAACAATTTTTAAACCACTTCTTTCGACCCAAAATCGTCTTAGAATATGTTTATACATCATCTACCATCGATTTGGGCCATTTAGAATTGATTTTGGCGACTTTTAATTTTTGCCGATTTTTGAAGGTATACCCCTTTACATTTTTGCGATTTTGGGTGAACCCATTTTTTGGTCGAACAAATTTTTAAACCGCTTCTTCCGACCCAAAATCGTCCTAGAATATGTTTATACATCGTATACCATCGATTTGGGCCATTTAGAATTGATTTTGGCGACTTTTAATTTTTGCCGATTTTTGAAGGTATACCCCTTCACATTTTTGCGATTTTGGGTGAACCCATTTTTTGGTCGAACAAATTTTTAAACCGCTTCTTCCGACCCAAAATCGTCCTAGAATATGTTTATACATCATCTACCATCGATTTGGACCATCTAGGAGCAAAATTGGCGACTTTGATTTTTTGAAGATATACCCCCCCCCCCCCAAATTGTGAATTTCGAACCATCTCAAGTTTGATAACGCGAGTTAAGCAAAAATAATGGAAACATCAGGGAAATATAAAGCAACAGATAGCTCTCAATAAAAATTCCATCGAAAGAGTCGATAGAAGTATCTTCAAATTGTTGTTTGTTCTGCAATAGTTTTATAGCTCGTTCCGACAGAAATTTTTACAGGAAGCTATCTACTATTTACAAGCCTTCCATCCGTACGTGTGTTAACGTTCAGCAGGTGTGTCATTCGTGGTCCTCCTACGAAACAAGTCGGGCTTTTTCGAAAAACAACCAGAACACGATTACGGTCCTCCCCGGAATTCCATCCGTAACACGTGTTGCTTGTACGCACATACTATATATTCATATACATGTACAGCTTCGAAAGTACGTATCGTTCGCTTTTATAACTGAATATTCACTGGCCGGAATAACACTTTGTTTGTTGAGCCACTTAATAGGGCCATCAGAAAGGCAGAATTTTTTAGCGCATAACACTACTGACAATGAAACGTCAAACGGTTTAATATTCTCATCGAAAGAATAAAACCTATGTTCTTTGTTGAAAGTTATCATATTTTATAATTCTTCCACTTGAGAACTTATGTATTTTTTGTGAGCACTTTCTGCGAGCATGTTAATTTCCATGCTTAACCATTCCAATGCTAATTTGCATTTTACAGTGCAAATATAAATCTGTTTGCTACGCGATACCGATTTGGATATCGATAAAAGCTCTTTGTGTTATGTGCCGGACGATCATACTGCTTTCATGTTAATTTCGCGACAGACTAATCGAAACGGGTAGATAGTGCGGCAAACCAATACGCGAAATTACAATAGATCACTTTGACAGATTAATCTCCCTTTTGGCGGTCGCTACGCCACTAAGTAAAAATCCGAAAATAACGATCATTGGAAGAGGAATGGTTGATGCAATAATGATCGCGTTCATTTGCTCGTTCTGTAGGCTACGCATCCATCGATGGTGCTACAAACGAGCCGAAGCCCACGCAGATTATTCCCGATAAGTAGCAACATTAATCACCAGAGCGTGGTTCGTGCGAGAAATCTATATACTTCAAGTACGATATAAAAAATGCACCGCAATCATCCGTCCGAACCGAAACCTACCGAAATTAATTCTTCCTTTCCTTCGATATCTCCGCACATCTGTATCCCTTTATTCCTTTAAAGGAGAAAGAAAAAATGGTTAAGCCACGTTTGGTGGTCGATACCTTTCGTTCAAAACGAGGTTTTTGGTATTCACGAGGGAAGGATCAGGAGGGGCGACGTACCCTTAAACCATTAAGGGATGCTGGGTCAGCCACGAGGCATCAACATGCTGGAGGGAGAGACAAAGAAGAAGCCTCCGTCGGAGACAAATAAAATGCTCGACTTTAAAGAGAATTCACCTCAATTACTCTGCCGTTTCTTTTGACTTCTCTTATCGATACTTCAAACCAAGTCACTAATGAATTTAAAGAGCATTTTGTCCATGGCCGTATCTTTCAGGGATACGCTCTTCGCCGTGGAATTATTGAATAGGTGATAGAGCCGTTTCTGTGACCTTGAACTTTCGGCCCTCCTCTTTCGGTTTGTACTACTCACGGGTTTTCGTGAATATTTCGTTAGGCTATCTTTCATCTTTAAAGCCAGTTGAAGGGAGTGCTCTGGAGGCTTAACCTCGTAAAAACCTCCGAAATATTATGGCGGAAGAGCTACACGTGCATGAAAAAAAAAACCCCGTTACTGTTGGCTTGAATATTGTGTTTTGAGCGCGTAACATATTACTCGTGATATCCGCCACGATTTTGATCTCGCGTATTAGTGAATAATATGTATGACCTCTATTTCATATTTATAAATTCGTACAATGATATACAGGTATTAATATACATTTACTCAGTATGTCAAATATTGTGGATTTCTAGCGAATACAAATGAGGATTGTATCGAAGATATTTCTGCTAACAGTGATGTCTGTTTAAATATTTATAGATTTTATGATATTTTGGAAGAATTCCTATTTAGGTTTGACGAAGTAAATCAGATACTCTTCTGCATACGTGTACCGAAAACTCGAAGTCTTTTTGAAGAGCTTGTAGAATTATTGGAGAATTCAATCTTCTATTGCGAACGCATTGTCTCGAGGCTCTTTGTTAAGGCGTACTATTGTCTAAAAGGAATACTCTTGTTTAGAAACAATGTGCTCATTGTTGTGTGTGTGGCATGTTTTGCAAAATTTGCTGTATCACGATCGCGGTACGATTGCTTCGAAAGGGTCCGGTTAATGAAGTTCGATGTCACTGTTTCGAGGAACATCCGAAATATAATGATTATAATCTGGATATTATAAATATCATTTTCAAAAATGTTCATGCCTGTTAAAACTACGATTTTCTAAGATCTTTTGATATCACATTCTGTGATTTATGTCGGGAAGAGATATTAATGAAATGTGCAGTATCTTCTATGCACCCTTAAGAAGAAGAGATATAGCAAGGTGGAAAGATGTTTGAAGAGTTACACTGAAAGTCCACTACTTCGATTATATCCTTGTACAGAGGAACTTCATTGATTGCACTCTAATTAAATTAAATTGCAATTTCTGAGTTAAATTACATTTCACACTGATGTCACCCGCTTAATTAATACTTCCTCATTAAAAATATACACGGAATAGCCTTCAATACAGTGGAGATATAATTGAATTACCAGAGTTGAATCAAAGCAGACCGATACGAAAGGAAACAATTAAATTTATATCAAATTACTCCTTGATTAATTCCACTGTCCGGAGTCCTACTATGGAGTGCATTACAATAGAAATCGAATAAAAACTCTTAACATATTTCATTAACATTCGAAATTGCACGGTATACCTTAATTTTAATAATTTGCACAAAAAGAACCAATGCGTATCTGATTTACTCGGAGATGCATGTTAATGTCCACAGAAGTGTCGAGCTAACTCAAAGTGAGGAAAAGTTCAATATTAGTTAATCCGAAGTTAGAATGTATTTTGAATTCCATTTACGTAATGTCTTCGAAATAGCTCTTCGAATTGCAATATGTGAAATTGGATAATTTCCACGAAAAGAAAAGATCAAATTTAATTTAATACTAATTTCAGCAGAAGTGTCAATTTAAATCAAAGTGAGGGAAAGTTCAATATTAGTTAATCTGAGAAGTTAGGAGGTATTTTGAATTCCATCTACGTAATGTTGCTAACAAGCGCGTATCCGGGAAAGCGTGAAAGCTGTTCCGACCACATGTATTATGTCCATTATCTCGATTGATGCCCAATCGGCTGGTCAACGCTCAGGCGTACATAATAATATGCTTCACGTTATTGGTACACAATACATGTCATGTGTGCACGTACATGGAAAGCAACCAGTACGTTTATATAACCCACAATGTTAGCCCACTACATTCGCTATCACTGATACTGCTATCAATCGACAAATATCTTTACCCAATGTAAAGAAGTAATATTCCGTGTAAGACGAATTTCATTCATGCAAGAAATCAACGACTTACTTTTTTATCGCTCGAACTACTTTCATTCAGCACTATTATAATTCTGATATATTTCGTTCCATAATTTGAATATCACTGTGATTCTTTGGTATTAATGATTATTGAAATACTCCATTATTTCTTGTTTACTGCAGTCAGTATTTTTTACTGCATAGAAATTAATCTATTAAACGTCTAAACTATTTTAATATTCGAAATATTCGATGGTTCAAAGGTGATCTTAATTGTATTTCATTGTAGTAGCTGGGAATTGATTTTGATTAAATGCAAAGACCGAATTTTCGTATTTCAACGATAAGAGATGTAATAGAGTAGAGTCGAGAAGGTTGATGTTCCTCGTGCTTCCTGTATTGCGAGTAATTTAGCGTTGATCTGGAAAGGACTGCTGCTGACAGTTTCCTTTGACTAAGTAAAGCATTTATATTTGGTGCATGCTTACTCTACGGCATGCTACTAAGCCATGTTAAATTAATATCAAATAACCCTTTTACCATTAATTACAATGTCCATGCACACTGTTCCACATGATTTACGCGATAACAAACTAGCTTTTCACGTTCCCTTTAAAAAGATAATTTACGTTATCTTGAATTACATTATCTGCACTTTCACCACTATAGAAACCTGCATACTATACTATCATAATCAAACTGCAAAGATATACGATTTTATCAAGTTCACATATTATTATCAATTATCCACATTACATTTACGTTGAATTCTGTCTTTGATATAATACACAGCTGACGCTCTAAATGCCATATTAATGTCACCTTAGGATTTCGATTAACGCGTAAAGATGTGTACGTAGGATCCATGGACATTGTGTAAAGTGATCAGGAATATTCATATTACAAGGTATTTGTATCATCACACTTCCTCATGGAATATGTGCTTTTACGTATATCTCGTAATAATTAATTCTTTGAATTAAATCAACCGTGAAGCACGAGAAGATCGCATACCCGTAATTGGGATAGAAACTAATGCACCGGAATGTTCCGCTTAACGAGTTGCTTAATGTCAGTAACAAGTTGCTAACGAGTCTCCCGACGCAGTTTGACTTAATCGCGAAATCGAACGATCCGAGCGAAATTCTAACATCTAACTACGCCCTGACAGTCGTATCTTAAGACAAACAAGTTATCGGAAGTTACTTACAAAATTATACCGCTGCTACCTGTTTCATTGTATTCTACTTTATGATGAAACAAGTGCGTCCGAATGACACGTTCGAAGATGATTTATTTGAAGGTCTATCAACACTAGAATTACCTACAATATTCAGCTATATTTCTTTAATAGTTATAATTCGGGTGAATTATACTCGTTACGGAAAGTGAGCTGCAGAACATCCTAGAAAATGGAAAGTTATCCATATGAACATTCTTACCAAATTCTGCAGACCAGTCACTGTGATGAATGGCACTTTTAGTGTTACATTCATTCTTTATATCGTCATTATAGAGGTAAAATTCATTAATTAACATTTTCATGTAAATACGAAAAATCGTTTTTCAAAAAAAGTGTTGTCAAGGAATTTTACCTCTACGACAACGTTGCGTATTAATACAAAAATTGAATGCTGAATTTGAATACGTATTAATTTATCCTTCCGGGATGCCTCGTCTTCATTAAAGGCTCCGCGGTATAATATTAAAGGGAACGGAAAAGGGTTAAAGTTCCAGATTGTGAAACCTACACGCGGAACTAGAGATAATGGCAAAGTTTCCAGAGACACAGTGTTGGAAATTAAACTGAAATTCAATTAAGGTATCGCGTAGCCAGAATTTAACAATGGGTGAGATGCAATGTGTGTCATCCAATAATGAGCAACAAGATAAGGCTCGGCTTTCCTCCAGTTAAAAATTTCACCGTCACGTCGATCGCTTTTTCAGAAGCCCGGATAAGAATCTACTATTTGTAAGACAGAGGGGTGGCTACGACGAAAATTCGTCTTCCTTAGCAGATTTTTCCGTCGGGAAACTTCGGCCACCTCGTAATTTATTTTTAATGGGAATTCTCATTTACGATGTTATTCGAACAATTTACCGCCGGCTATATTACTCAGTCCACGAGGATTTACATCGCCAAATGCATTATGGGGAGTGAATGAAATAAAAAAGTTTGTGAAAAAGTATGAATCTCTAAAAGTTGGGAAATAATATTTCTGTGTATTTGAAAATATATATTGCGTCTGATACTTTATATTATGACACGGACTTTATGAGCTATATTAGAAGAAAGTTACAGACTTAAAGCTTCAAATCAAAAGTAATTGTAATTGCTCAAATTCTGCTATTACGTAAGATTATCTTTTAAATGAATGTTAAATTTAACGAAGTGTGTAAGGAACGTAATGGTCCGTCTTACTGGTGTATTTCAAGGTACACGATGGGTGGTATTAATGCCGAGAAAACGTCCAACATAACGCTACCCAGAGAACAAAGTTACACTCTAAGGTTTCCTTTTCTTATGCTCGGCTTTTCGAACTTTTTATTTTATTTCACAGCCCGGGTAGAGAGCACTCTCATCTCGCAGCCTGATTAAGGACGAACACTTTCGAGAAGTTTCGGAGCATGACGCGAATCATCCTTTCCACGTTTACATGAGTTTTACTTAAGCGCTTCATTCGGGTCATGAGAAGTCTCGCGTGTATCTCTCCATCGATCTCTCTCTCTCTCTCCCTCTGTCTTTTACAGCATCCTTTTGCAACCTCAACCTTTTTCCCCGTGTTATCTACGTATCATCGTGTAGAGATTTTGGGACAATGAGTGTCATTGCTAAACGAAGACCTGCTAAGAGACTAAAAGACAGTGTAGATACATCCCTATCTAGAATAAGACAAGCTCTCCTCATCTACGTGACACGCGATAAAGGTCGGCTAAACTTCGCTTGTAGAATCACGCACCATTGACCTTTATTCCCCGGAAAATCGGGTAAACGACTTTCTACTGGCCATTTCAGAAATCCTTCTACCCACGACTTTGATTGGAATACGTGTCAAGTGCTAAGTTGAACATCGACGACCTCAGATAAAGTTCGATCAATACTTTAAATATAACTTGTATCTCTAATCTGTTACTTCATCGCATCCATCCGCGTAACTGATATCATCTCCCAGTTACGAGTATAACTATTAATGTAAAAAGTAAAAATCGAAGAGATTCTTTTAACAAGAATATTTGACCATTGTTACAAAGTGGTTACATTTTTATCCTAGGTGTACGGTAATTGTTTATTGGTTTTGCTATTGACCTAAAGCCAGTAGATTTCTACTTACAAATTATTACCCGACATAATAGCACAATACACCGGGAAATAGAGTTTAATAGTTTCGTAAGCTTTTATGGGTGTTGGTCGGGCGGTCTTCTTTTACGATCACTTTTCTAAAAGTAACTCGGCTCTCCAGATGGTTGGAGATTCATGAAAAAAAGATATCGAAGCAGTACCTTTATAAAGAGTATTATAAACACTCCGTAAGCTTTTACGTTCGACAGAAGAACCCGAGATACTCCGTTCAATCTGACACCGATCTTACACGAGAAATTAAATTCTTTCTCGAAGGGGAAATTCTTTCGCGATGGCTTTCAAAGTCGTCATTTTATACACAATGTCTATATACACACATAAAATTCTTTATGCATAGTTATCCATAGCGTACCGAGGAAGGGCGTAAGCATTGAATTTTGGCAATGTTTGTTTCCTTTGAAAATAACTTTAAAACATTGGAGATATAAGTTTGTGGAAAAAGGCAGAGAACGTAGAAATTGAATCGACACTTTCATCCATTGATATAAGGAGAATAATATTTCTCCGAATCTAGGTTATTTTTATAACAAGAATCTTTTTCCCTCAATTCCGAATTTTCGTGACACACAATCAATTTTCCCTTCCTTCCGCCGAGAGCCTTTCCAAATGAACCAATCCTAGGGAGCCGGCGAATCTATCGAGGGGTTGCATTTCTTTGATAAAGAAATATACGAGTCCTCCAGGAGACATTCTCGTCTAGAAGAAATTTTATTGTCAAAAGACGTAAACCCGAAACTTTTCTAGTAATGCACCCTTCGAATGGAACTCTGGAGGATCACTATATTAAACCACTGTACACTGGGTTTTTC
Organism: Nysson spinosus; assembly: GCA_910591585.2. Lineage (NCBI taxonomy): Eukaryota > Metazoa > Arthropoda > Insecta > Hymenoptera > Crabronidae > Nysson > Nysson spinosus. The sequence goes on along the minus strand of OU342830.1, from coordinate 8,469,307 downwards.
GTTGTAAAAAACTTCCTACATTACTTTACATCCTCTCTCGAATATCACAATAAGGATATGTATCACATGAATAAAAAATGCTAGATTAGTGAAGTCTCCGAAAATGTACTTTTTTCATTATTCTAACCAACTTCATACTCGATTACGACGGAAACTTATATCAAATTCATTTAAATTTTATTTCGAAATTAATATTCAATTAGAGTCTTCGCTCAACAATTGATGCAATTTTCATGAAACGGAGTCGTAATATTTGCATCTGATACATTAAACGATCTAATATTATATTTAATATTTTATATAATATTGATTTTCCGTAAAGTGAACCATCATCAAAATTCGCCTCATACGGCGATTTATGTATATACGTTATTACATTTTATTGCAACCCTTAAGTATCCATATTGAAAGCTTCCCGTATATTGCAATCTGATATAAAATGTGTTGTGACTTGGAACACCAAATGTCGATTCATGTTGAGCGATATTTTATCATTTCGGGCAAACGTAACAGAATAGAGTGATGAATGCTTTCAGGAAAACACTTCGAGTTGACATTATCATGACGAACGACGGCGTCATACATTTTTCAATGTTGCATCGGTACACTACAAACACACAATTGTTGTTTCGTCGGTCGCGCCACGAATTCAATCCCTTTTTTGCATCATTTAAGGCACGCTTTTACGATAGTTTCTTTCCAGATAACATCAAAATTGTTTATTGATATCGAAAGATAATTTTCGAAACGAAACATGATTGAAATGCTTCTTCTTCGAAGTGTTAGATTTATTGATAGTATGCTAAGACAATCATAAGAATCCGAAATAAATTCCAAATTATGAGATGAAAATAGAAAATGATTACCAATAATTCTATTCTATTTATCCTAATCTAAAATACAACAGTTAATATTAGTTATAATATTTGTAATGGCGAAATGGAAATGTGTAGGAATAGAATAAATTAATGTTATGATTTACTGTTCTCGATATTATGTGTTCTAATATTTCTCTTTTCCTGTAATAGTTTTATTGTCGCCCCACGATTGGTCATAAATAACCTGTTGGGGATCCCAAATGGATATTTATTAGCTTTGTGGTTTGATCATCTACAGATCTAACTTATTCTTCCAATTTAACATTATTTGATTGCATACAATTTATCACAAAATCATGGCGAATATACTTGAACCTTATTCCGGATTTTACATTGCGATTTCCCAACAAATTGCGTGCTCTTATCGCATATTTTCAACTCACGCGAAAAGTACACCTACAGCCCTCCCAGAAGCACCAACAAATCTCAATATTCTCACGATTACACGTGCCGTAAATACTGTTATCGAAAATGAAATTTCATCGGGATCGTAAGTTAGTTACCCTTAACCAGCGAGTTCTTTCATCTGCAGGCTATTCTCCATAACGTCGGTTCCTTCTTAACAAATACAGTGAGTAATAATTCTGAAAGCATATTCCGCGAGCGTTGCACAAAACTTTTATTTAGTTAGAACGCTTTCTCGAATTTCTCCGGCCCGCTGACATAAATTTTTCGTAGGAACAAGGAAAACGATATTAGCCCTCCTTTCACTCATGGGAATACCAAGGATCCCTTTGCCTCTTTCCTTTTCTTCGTTCATCAGTACGCTCCCTTTAACCTTCTCTTTCTTCCACATCCATCCCCTCTCTCTCTTTCGCTCCCTTTGGCTTTCTTTCCGGTTTTGCAGGAGCGTCATTCTCCCAACGGTTGCTATGGGGATACCCTCTTGGCTTTTGTTCAGTGTCGAGCAACAGTGCCTACGATTTTCTCTCCTCCTTCGTATTCTCCCCCTGTTGCTCAATACATTCTTCTTCTTCTTGTACCTTCTATCTCTCGTCTTTCAGCAGCCCTTCTGGGATTGTCCGCTGCCGAGGAAACGCTTCTTCATTTCTCAACGCCGACTTCTTGCGTTATCTAATTCCGTGGAAAATTTTATCATCGCTGACCACATGTTTCCCGATGATCTCTTTATAAACTGGATCCACCTCACGCGCGCCAATCGTAGCTTTTCATTCCATCGTTAGTGATTACAATAGAGATTTATATATTTAGCAATAAATTTGAAGTTATGTAAAAATAATTATTCCCTTGCACATATGTATATCAGATAAATGTTACTTCATATTATAGCCGGACTATTAATTTTATAACCACAGGCCATTACAGTCATCTCGAAGGTTACTAATTAAATTACAACTTTTTTTGGACGAACTACCCAGTTAAAATGTTACTATTATGTGACGTCACATTGATTTTTTAGGAATTAGGGTTTTATTGTAGATATGTTTTATAGAACATATCGACAGTGAATAAAGAATTTAATATTGACAATAAAGTCTTTCCAGGCACGTATACCGTGCTTCAATGTACATATTTATGTATCTCTGTACCATCTATTCCAAGAAACAAGCAACTCCTGGGAGTATAATTTTCCACGGAAAGAAAAGATTCGTATTCTCCATTGATATGAGAGTTTCCACGAAAATCTAAATCTAATACTTCATGGCTTGCAACATAGTATTCTCTCGACTACTTTATTCATTGAATCTATTCCAAGAGATTCTTTCATTTAAATTCGATACTGAATTACACGGGTATTCAACGATACCAAATTAGTGCAAATAGTACAATACACATACAACAAATAAAATAGTAGCATATATACGAAAGAAACACAAGAATCCAATATCATTTAACTGCAACATAAGTGTGCGATGATTAATTAAACGGTACATAATAGCCCGTTAACGGAAACGTTTAATCAAAATTTTCTATAATCTCTATAAAACCTCGGTGTTAAACTAGATGCAAAATAGTTTTACGACATTGCGGTCGTTTTATTCACTATGTTCTTCATTTTTAAGACCCACCTGTGGATCAGTAGGTACATAACGTCGGATCTTTCGAGAGTGTGCTTCAAGTAGAATACCTAGATACCTAGTGTACAACTATGCTTGTTTACTTGGAAGATGGAACACAGGTACTTCGAACAGAAGTGGTGTTTGTAACAAGAGGAAGATACGATCTACCAAGAGTTACTCGTACGGAAAAGTGGTGGTATATATGGCATCAAATGAATTTATTTGATTCTGAGTGAGCTGAGATGATTTAACCCAATCGGAAGCATTATTGGAAGGCAGAAAATATCGAGGATGGATGAAATTGAAAAATCGTGTTCGGTAATGGACATGTACGCTGGAGATATTATACTTCCCCCTTGAATCACGGGTGGGCTATGTGTTTTATCACAATCTATTAGGTGTTATCGACTCATTAATCTTATTGTCGGTATCAATTATGAATTTTCGGGATTATCGTTTCGTATAAATCACACCCGTGATTCGATAACGTTGAAAATATTAGTTCATCGCTGGTGTGTGAATATAATTAATCTTCTCGATTGATGATATGCGATAACTGAAGATAATATTTATCGATACACGTTAAACAACGTGTTAATTAATAATGTAGGGTAGTTTATAAAATACTGAGCTTAAATGAAAGAATTATCTAAAATTCGGTAACTAAAATAATAATCAAAATTTTCAGTCATAAATATATTATAATTAGATGTACGAGTTATTCTTTATTCTTGATGACAGTTTATTCTGGGATGAAAAGTATTTGAGCAATTTATATCTACATCTGTGCAATTGAAAACAAGGCAAAATATTTTCGTAGGAAGAAGAATTCAGAAGCTATTCATATGTTTAATGAAGTTCAGAATTCCTCCGTTCACAGGTCCAATTTAATTCCATTTTTTCGATAGTGAAATAGAATGCGCGTGGAATGTTTTTAAATCAAAATAACTTCCATGCTTATTGCTTTCTCATACTTTTTATCGTCTTGGTCGCAGCCAGATGAGTTTTCAGAATAATTTTAAATGAGTTTTTCGAGATTACATTCGAGGTTGAATTTTATTAAAGCAGTGCTAGCCTGGGTGGTTGGGGAGGGTCGAGTAAAATGAGTCCTCCATTTCCGAGGCAAAGAAGAAATATCTTGATTGCTAAGTATACGTCAACTCGTTGTTGGATTCCAGGAAAACTGTCTTTTTTACGGAGTTGTAATGATGCCCGTCCTTTTTAAATAAGGTCAAATTACTTACTTCCTTGGGAAAATCAACTCGAGATCATTCCATTCTCATTATCTTTAACTTACTATTATGTGTTCACGTTTAACAAGTTTTATACTAACATAACACTTAAATATCAATTTTAATATGATATTTCTATACATTTTTGTTTATTAAAGTTCGCTTTATCTATGAAAATAGTATTAAACTTAATCATAGTTACGTATGACTTGGCATATTCAATTCAATAGAAAATTCCTTATTCCTATTCAATAAGAAAACTTGTATTGGATATTGAATAAAAATTAATATTTACTGCAAATATGTATATCTACACATATTATATTATATTATACAATTTTCATATTAAAAAAGGAGTACGGAATTGTCTATTGAATTGAATATGAAAAATCGCATGTGAACATGATCAAGTTCAACACAATTTTATTAAATAAATAATGTATACACACACATACACATATATGTATATTAATTTTATTTGCTCTCTGTAATTTAATATTAAATAACTGTGCAATCGACTGCGTCCAAAAATGAAAAGACGAGCAAATTATTAAAACATAATATTCGTCGAACTTCAATATTGCTGTTAAAGTATCACTTATCCTAAAACTAGTATTTCTGCATTTACGAAAATCTGAATTTCTATGATAACACTATCTGATAACACAGAATTTCAAAATAGCTCCAAGTTTAATTTCTCCTTGGCGCAAATTAAAAACCTGTTACACATTATGCTACTTGATGCGAAAATCTGCAACAGGAATTCCAGAACAGTTATCATTACCCGGTCTGCTCATTATCTCAATGTTCGCCTGAACAAATTTCGTAACTTGCGTAGTTGTACAAGTATTATCGTATGCTATGGGAATTTGTGTTGCATTTCGACTTCTCAAGTGATAAGAGAGTGTCGTTAACAAGAATCATTCGTGCGAAAGTACATTGTCTTCAGAGGAGTGCAAAGATCGAAAGTGTATAAACTGAGTTATTGCAAGTAGAAATCCACTTTTATCAAAGGATTTTCGAAAACTATTTTCCTCGCGATAACACGTGGTAGCACCTTCTCCTACTTGAAAGGGGGTTGGGAGGGGTGATCTCATGGGACAGCTGTCGTGCGATAGTATAATCATAATTTCAAGCAAATTACGATTTTGACTGCAGTGCATAATTTGCATAATTAAAATCATTGTTCCGTCACGCCGCGCCACGTGCACGGTGTTTCATATGCTGATTTAACGAAGCGCAGCCGAATTCAAGTACTCATTATGTACTTCTACAAAATTAACATTCATCTCGGGGAACGCGCTTAATCAATTAGTTTATAACTTTTCCACCGTGCGTCAGAATCTACTCAATCGCTTTATGCTTAATAATACCAGGGAACATGCATCTGATCTATGAGATTATTTTCCTATTACTTATGATAATGGCGACTCATCATTCGCCTTTATATTTATGGTAATATACAGCGCGCATTAAAGATTTCGAACGCATTTCGAGCGAACATTTAAAATATTTCAATCGGATTCAATACTTAACAATCATTTTATAACCACGTGCATTTAAACAAATTAATATGTATATAATAATTTGCATCGCTGCTGATAATCGTAATAATAACAACTTCAGGATATCCATAAATACGAAACCCAACATAAGCAGATGTTTTTGAACATAACATTTGTATAACTTCATATAACATTTAAATATTTCTAGTAATATCAGTATACAAATTCGCAGTATTTCCACACCAATAATGTTGCATGTAGGTCAACAGTTTATACGAATAATATTTTAACAAGAATGAAATCAATCTGTAAACCTGAATGCATAAATTTACTGTTATATAAATGCCGAAAATTGTTTGGGATTCTGGAAATTCTGGAAATATTGTATAATTAGCAATTAGGTCATCGTTTTCCGGTGGAGTACGATTATGAAAATTTCTATCAATGTATGGATCAACAAATAAATATACTCCATTAATCTTATCAATTAAATATATAATTATATCTACATAAATATATAACAACCCAGTATTATGATTCGACGCGCTCTCAAAATATGCAAAGTCACGTTCCTTTGTTTTGTACTCCATGTACAAGTAGTTGAGTACTTTTTACATTTATGGAATACTTCTGTCACGTTATTGTTAATAATTTATTTATGTAGCTAAATTAACTACATTATTGAGTATTTTATGTGGGAATGAGCATGATGTATAATTTATAATGCATTATACTTTGGCGGAAAATATTAAACATATACCGCTCTATATAAAATATAATTATATGCACCGAAGTATCATAATTACCCATGAACTTTAAAACCTTACTCATAATACTTAACTGTACTGCCTACATTAATATAATAATAGTAGAAAAAGAATATGTAAATACGAACTTTAATATTACACGTGGCTCGTTGAAACTATTGAATCTTCGAAAAAAGAGCAATCTAACTGAGCGTAGATTAAACCGTTTAACACAGGGTTGAAAGGAAAATAGATTTTTACGTGACAGGTCGCGTTTGTATTCAACCGAACAAAGTACGGAATTGGTTTTCACTTATGGTGGAAAATCAATCGGGTTCATTGTATAACGGGGAAGCTTTTTGAAATTCATAAACTCACCATTTGTAATTGAGCTTGGTGATTCTCATGGAACGTTGAAAGCCACTGGATCGCTTAGGGATCGGTCAACACTTTCCCACGCAAAGTTAACCTCACGAAATCACATTACGGTGCCGTGTTCACTAATTATTAAACCGCGCTAATATTATATATTGTCGTTAAGATAGAATATTCACGAAAATCAAAGGTGTAATCAATCGGTTAACTGATAGTAGCGCGGTAGACCGAGTCTCCGACACAGGTGAAGTGTGACTGGAATGAGTTTAACAAATTAGAACGCTCGGAAGGCCTCGTGCGGCATATCAATAACACTACCACGTGAATGTCTCGATACGAGTTCAGAAATCCGATTTATTTCAAATTTCTTAAACTGATTTATATGATATTAATTAATTAAAGGCAACGATAATTTATTATTTATTTATTGTATAGGAATGCCTTTATAAATATAGATATTGCAGGATTTTATTAATTTAAAAATTCCCAATGATCTTTTGCAATTATCGAAATTAATGGTAATTGTATAATTATTCTGGTTACTTGCAAATTTATTTGGCGTCATCGAAGTGGATGTAAGATACCGTAATGCGGTTTCGATATTGGGTGGGAAATTACAGCGAAATTTACGTTAATGGTATGCACGTTAATTGCATTTCAGATTACTCTGACAATTGATAATGGATAGTAAATTAATTAACACGATTGTACTGCCAATATTATGTCTTGATCGATACCCAATAATTTAGGTCGCCGGTGGTCCAAATCGATGTTATACAATGATGCCTAAATATGTCTAGTAAGGTTTTGGCTCGCAAGGAGAAGATAAAAAAATGTAAATTAAAACAAAGACTGGAAACAAATATTTAGCAAGAAAAATTAACTAAAATTTATGTGATATCGTTGATAATTTGAGTGGAAAATATGCGTGCGACATCATAATTAATCACTACTTTCAATCTTAGAATTTTTGAAAATTGTATGATCCTATAAGTAAACAGAAGGAATAGCATTATTTGTTTCTATCCATGTCAGAAAAAAACATAGATTATCCGCGACGGAAAGTTTAAACCGAGTTTCCCTCAAGGTCGTTGGAGCCAAGTTTTAAGTAAATACGAATTGTAGTCAGTGGTACTTTCGTGAGTCTCAGGTCACGAACTTTCTGATTTATGAAAATATGCCAGATGAAGAACATATTCTACAGATATTTTTCAACTCGCCGTTCCTGGAAATCTCATTTTATAAAAACCCAAGGGAATATTATTATAACATCTTTAATATTAGTTTCAACTTAGTTTGTAAACCTCCTCCAACAATTACTTCATAAACATTATAACTTTTTCCTTTATACCTATTCATTATAAAAATCTTTTAAGTTCCGAATTAAATACTTTCTTTGAAAACGTATCAATTACTTTTTACGATAATGCGGCCAATTACATTACAATAAAGACTTACCAGTATGTCATCCCATCAGTATCGCTAACAACCGTACAATCCAATGGATTCCATTAATATAATTATAATCGAATGCGCCGTTAATATAATTGCAAAATTCCTAGTACATCTTGCAACAGAATTATAACATAACATGAGTGGCCGTAATTAAATTTTCACGTGGAAACCGCGAATAATGTTTGGGTTACTATGCGCGCAACTATGTGGCGAACGCTTGCGGCGAAAGTTCATGGAAAAAAAGAGTATCCACAAAATAAAGTTCGCCGGGAGTCGTAAAAATTCCATCCTTTGAGGGTAAATGGCCATCGAGTGTGCGGGATAAAGGCCTTGGAACGTAAAAGGAAAATAACCCCTAGACAAGATACACGATGCACTACGGCCCGAGCTCATAATTCACAGACTTCCAGACTATGCTTAGAAATAGCACATCGGTTAACACGTAAACAACAAACTTTGTATCCTAGTCTTAAGAAATTTAAGGAGTCTGGTACAGATATGAGCTACCTGTGTAAAATTTAATTCGGAACGTGTACTATTCATTACACTAATGAAAGGGATAATAGGTCCGCTACACAAAACAATATTAAGTTTTTCATACGTTTCGAAAAAGGTTAGAACTGAATAAATCTTCTTTAATTATCCAGAAAAACAAACTTTATACGATTCGAGAAAATCGATTATCAACTTAGCTCCGCGAAGTTACTTTACACACGGTGTTCCCTTTCCATCCCTTCGTTAATGACCAACTATATTAGCATACGAATGAATTTGAAATTGGCCGACTCACGTTTTCTCTGAAACTCGACAGTACACGGTGGCGAGGGATAATATCGTTAGGAACCACACCGGTTTGCTCGATGCGATTAACATGATAACGCGATTTATGTTGAATTCATTTCATAAAGATTATGCAAAGTTGTTGTATAACTATCGGGAGGGAATGCGTTCTAAAATATGTCACGTCTTCCTGGATTTTAGATTTAGCATGTTCTAAGTCAATATTGAACTTACGGTTTACTCTACATAATTAATACACTGGCAGATTAAAATCAGTTTAATCTACGTGGAATGTAATAAACTTTATTTTAATCAACTCGACGTTCTATCTATTTAATTATACGAATTACTGATCAAGTTAAGTATTCCGCCGGTACCTTCAACCCCTTTGCCACCAAAGATGAATATCCCTAATAACTTGGATTATCTACTATTAATACATCCATCCCACGTATAGAAATTTTATTATCTACTAATAATCAAACGACCGACTAATGATAATAATTTACCATTGATATGTACGATAATTAATATAGCATTTTATGACTAAAGCTTTGCTTCCCTGAGAAGATTTACCTTCCGCTTAGTTACTTTAACACATCGCCTACTTCCTTATTAAAATATTTTCCTTCATGGGATGTTAAACTTCATCAGACAATGTGAATGCAGAAGCTACTGTCTGTAAGTTTAACCGAAGAAAACCCAGATATAAGAGAATTAAAAAAAAGAGAGAGAGAAGAAGATCAAAGAGAATGCAAGGGTTTTGTTGATTATAAAGATTTGACCCAGAATGCAAATCGAGGTCTGTTCTACGTTGAAAATGAATCGTAAATGATACCCATTGTTTGCTGGATCACGATGTGCTTTTTCAGGACGCGGCATCATCGAGAGCACGATGATATTCTACTTCAACATATCACTATCCATGCTGGTAGTAGTCTTACGGAAAAAAAGTTTTGTGTCTGTGTATCTTTTGCAGGTCGGCCAGTCCCTTGCCATGCGATGTCGTTGCAGAGCCCCAGACTTCGACATTACAGGTCGAAACACCAAATCAGATATATATCTTCTAAAACAGTTTTATTATCCGCTGAATACGTGAAAAAAGACATGCGGCTCTCTCGCTCTAGTAATTGTATATATGCGTATATATATATATATTGTACATATATATATAATATTATAGCGTACAATATCTCGACTTGTTTTGTGCATCCACGCTTTTTGGGAATGACGTTCATCGGCGCTCTTGAACACGTTGCGACAAACTTTGTCACCACACCTACGTTAACTGTGTCTATTGTACATTGTCAGAATGTTGTTCTACTTAGCATCGTTTGTATTATCTTGGATATCTCGTTGAGTTCTTTCGATTAAATCCACGTATACGTGGCCGTAGCGAAGCGTGGTTTCAAACGAGAACGTTATATAAAAAAGGGACCTAAATATACATGTAAATATTCCATTACCTCAAGTTCCCTTTTTTCCATGGAGTTTCTCTCTTACATGATACCTTATTTAGTATTAAAGATAGATTAACGCGTTGTAAATATAAAGTATCGATCTTCCATCACAGACGTATGTACGTTACTTCGTTCTTGCAGACATTATTGTCATCATAATGGTACTATATAATTATTATAGATTAGTAAAATGATACTTTCGCGTTACTGTGATATTTTGTAAAATCATACCATCTAATTTACAATGCGTTAAGCATGGAAGTAATAGTGAAGTAGACAGTAGCCGAGAAACCACGACTTCAGTAAAGTATCACTTTTCAAGCGCTCTGTTGGCATGGCCTGGTTTCACGTAATTTGATCGTTGAAAGATGCACCTTCACCTTCAGTTATCTTTTTTCCACGGAAGACGAGAGTAAGATGATTATTTGTGTCGGCTTAAGCCGACTGAATCTGCGACTTTCGTTTTCAGGACCATGACAGCGATCTGCTTCGTGTGTAACCTACCGATCCTGAGCCATCAGGTCGGATTAATATGGCAGGGCGGCAATGGCTGGGACGATCTTGTCCGGGAACAAGTCGAGGAGTCTACTTTAAAACAACGACTCGGTAGAAACTTACACATTTTCCTATCTTTAAATATTCCATAATGAAAGAATTAAATTTTTTAATACAAGTATTATTCGTACCATCATCTTATGTTATCAAATTAGAAGCATGAAGAATGTCATGATAAAGTATAATTAAACAAAGAAATATTAGTAGCACTAGAATGAAGTATCGTTGGATGAAATATTGTATACGTCATGTATCACGAATTAAAATAAAGTAAATATATTGTTTCTTAGGAACTGGGAGACGGGATTCCGCGACTCAGATCACCTCGATTTCACCCCCGAACGAGACTCAGGAATCGTCACCGACGAATCAACGTCGACGGCGATCCAGTCTTGCTCAACTGACAGACATCCTGAGGGAATGGGGCGGAGGTAGTACTACTACGGCAAAAACTGGACGCACTAATAAGCTCTGTCGCAGGGAAACGTTGGCAGATATCGCGAAATCTTTACCATGGTCGAGGCAAACGACAACGGACGCCAGTCATCTCGAGAGATTAAGGAAGAGGCGGGAAAGTTCAGTGGATAGCGGTATCAGAAGTCAGGTATCGACGAAATCAAGAAGAGATTCCGCTATTAGCGACTTCAAGAATGATATTGCTAGACTCTGGAGCAAGAAAGATGCTCATGCACAATCTCAACCACCAACAGTTATATCACCGACACCAAGACGAGGTAATATAATGCCGAAACGCAGTACCGACCCACATTTCATAAATCATTCAAATCATAGCTATTAAATTGTCCAGTACCCCTGGAGCGTAGTAATATTTCCCAGAATATTGTTCTCCCGTGATTATTTCCGAAAACAATGCATTAAATTGAATCACCTAGATATCAGAGGACTAAAATATTGAGATTAATTATTGGGTAATTGAATTTAATTCAGTGGCTTCCTGCCTTTCTTATGGATCGATTTTCCTTAATGGTCTGTGTATTATTACAGGCTCCGGTGAATCAAGGAACTCTCGACGCGGTTCCGGTGAAAGCGCAAGATCGAGGCGGGACTCTGTAATTGCTGGACAGATTCCAAGTCCAAATGAACGGAAGCATAATTGTCGTCATCACAGACGCAGGCAATCTCAACAGTCCGTCGACGGGGTTGGAGTTACGCCTCCGAAATATTACCGGAGTGATCAAAGACCGAGTGCTTCTAGTACCGATAGCGCAGCTAGTAATGCCGTTAGGTATGTTGCTAATGATCAGCGAGCATCTAATTGTAGGACAATGCTGGTACATGTCAGTAATTTATTATGCCATTTACAGAAAGACATATATTTCTACAGTAATTAAAATTTCTCCCAATAAAGCTAAAAATATTCTGCGTTTACGATTTGTTACAGAGAACACCTGGAGATTTCATCTCAACGAAACTCAATGGACAGAAGTGATAGGTCAAGTAGTGTCGAAGTGAAGACACAAACAACAAGTCTGGCAGTTGAAACTAAAACAACATCCACATCAATGATGACAACTTCTATTTTTCAAGAGAGCAAAGTACCGTCTACATCGTCAACCGAATCAAAGACTTCTACTACTGTAACGATCGGCACCACAACTACCGGCATGTCAACGTCGACTACTTTAACAGTGGACGGAAAATACGGTTCAGATAATAAAACCTTAACTCTGGATCCATCCGTTGGTCCTCCGACTATCGTTATGTCATCGGTAACACCACCAACTGTTTCTCCAACTGCTGGAAGTGGAAGATTACTCCCTGGTACTTCTACTTCCGGTAGTTCTAGTCCAGTGGGGTCACCAAATGTTAACAACACGCCTACTCATCCCCTACTCACTACACGAAGAGACTCGACCACTCAAGTAAGATATTATCAACAATATCGAACAGGTTCTCGAATAAGTATGAAACAGGTGCTATAATATTTAGGCTCGTTAGATGATTATTTAATATATCGTGAGTTGCTCGGTAGAATTAAAAGAGTTAGTTAAATGGAATTAAACAGGCAATAGAATTGAAATAAGATTTCGTATTGAATTTGAATCAAATTTGAAATTCGTTATTTATTAAATACGAATTATTGTAATCAATTAATAGCAGAGGCTGGATAAGTAGTATATGCGCGTAAATAGTCGGACTCGAGTAAGTAGTACATGCGCGTAAACAGTCGAACGCAAGTAAGTAGTATATGCACGTAAATAGTCAAACGCGAGTAAGTAGTAGAGGCTCGACAGCGGTCAGACAACGATCAGAAATATTTCTATGAAACTTTCAATATGGAGTGAGTGTAAACCCAAATATCTCTTTGTTACAGTGTTATTACAAAGGAAAAGAAGTATCCCCAAACAAACTATCACGATTAACACGCCAGGCAGCGGCGATAGACGAATCCATGCCTCCTGCAGGGCGACGTGGAAGTCAACCAACTTTATCACCGGATCCAGATGATGGAGGTAGAGCTTTTTTATTTTACGTGCATTTATAGTCATAATCATTTAACCAACACATAGATTATATAGTCGAGTATTGCATATGATAAGAATTTGTTTGAATCAGTAATTTATATTAATGAAGCAAAAATATATTTGATAAAATCTGTTTAAAGGACGCAGAGCTCGCAGAGACTCCCTAAGCCCTGATTCTGCTTCTTATTCACGTAGACGTGATTCGAGAAGTCACCTAAGCCCTGATAGGAACGTCGATAAAAGGGATATCAGTCCTATCAGACAACGAAAAGCTCAGCTGCGGCGGCAATCGACCTCGATAGCTGGTCGGCCACCAAGGTATCTATTCCACTGCCCTTTTTACTACACGCTGATATGATGACAACTTAAAATATATCATTCGCAACTACATCATTTTAATCGATAAATCTAAAAAGTTTAAAGAAGTTCTACTATTTTCTTTTTGATTAATCGATATAAACGAAAGCATGAATTGTTAATAATCAAAATAAATCGAGCTTAAATAAATCGAAATAATGAATCTTTTCTAATGCAGATCACCGGATAGCTCTTCGTGTTCCTCGAGAGATCCTAGTCCATGTGCACGTGCACCATCAGGAATTCCTCATGCTCCAATAATTCGTAGACAATCGACAACCGAAGAAATTCTTATCGCGCGTGGATTTCGGCGGCAAAGTACCACAGAGGAAATGATAAGATGTAGGAACTTCCGGAGACAGAGCTCGCAAAGTGACGATACGGTTAGTCACGAGCAACAGAACATATAGCAAGACATTTGAATTAATATCGAGATAAATTTGAAATTTATAATTTGAATCGTGAAGTAATCTTCGTACTTCGATAGGTTCAAAGATATCGTGGACGAAGAGATAGCTCTGCTCAAATCATCGATGGTACTTTTGCTACGATGACTGTTGAAACATCTAGTACCTTTTTTGACAGCAGTACACAAACTGGTAAGTTTAATTTGACTTTGAAGTAATTCAAGAATAATGGCATCGAAATCATTATGGAATATGGGGGTAAAGCTGTATGTATTTATTCTATCTGCAAAGAATTATTATTATGATTCCGTCACCTTCTTCTATAGTTAGTTAAACGTCAAATAAGAACATTACTACCATGATAATTTTATAACGACATAATCCCTCTTGTAAATAAAATATTATTTTCATATTTGTCATTTAATACAACATTTTTCAGAAATGTTATAGCATACCAAATTTATATCTTATATTGTCAAGTAATTACCAGGTTTAGTAATTAAAAAATATTAATCTAGTTAAATTTTGGTTTGGAATGTCGGATAGTATTCTTTGGTTTTAATTTAGGGTCGATGTGAAGTTTGTGCGACTACCTTTGTGTTAAATTTCGCGGTCGAATCGCGGTTTTACACCCCCAATTCGCGACCTGCGCGTTAAAAGGCGGGCGTCGTGATCAGCCGGCGTCGCGGTGCTGGTGAGCGTCGCGATGGACGCAGGCGTGATGCCAGTGGGTCTAGTTCCAATAAAATAACACGGGGTGCATCACAGTCAATAGACTGGCAAACAGAAAACCATCACTGGCGAGGTCCTGTTTGATCAAAGACGTGCGTGTGCGTGCCCTTGCCGTGTCTCCACACCTTTGGGGGTGAATCGTATTTCCAGAACAAAGCCAGGTCATTTCCTGTGTGAATCATAAGTGAAGCAAGAAGATCTTTATGCTCAAAACCATCATGAAGTCGAGTAGAAGCCAATAATTTAAGATCACCATGTTATCCTGACGATCAACAATCGAAGAGGACATTCAAATTCGATTATTCTACGTGAAAAAAAATACAGAAGAAGAAGAATCGCCTGTGCCACATCACAATTGATCAGGAAACATAATCCATTGAAAGTATCGTCCATATCCTTGAAAATGTCGTCGTGTTTTTACCAGCATCTACCTTCGCACAACCTTCAGTGAAAAATATATTAAACTCCCGGCGTTTCCTTAAAAATAGGAATAATACTTCAGTGATGAATGGTGGAAAACATTGTTGAGAGAACATAGTGTCTTACGTCCTTGTTGAAGAACCGAGGCTCATCCTGTCAACGAATGACATCTTCGATTTTTCATTAGGACACGCGAACACGAGGACGATGGGTGGTGCCCTTTGTCGATGCAAGATCGAAGGATCCTTGGTAGGATCAAATGTTTCCTGATCATAGAAGTTGGATTCTGTGAAAGTTTGAGCGGTATCCGCCCTGGAAGGTCCTGCCACTGTGTCTTATGTGTAAGACGGCGGGCCGCCCTGGTGTCAGCACTGGCAGGACGCAACCACTTGTGGCGGACCGCGTACAAAACATTCGATAGTATTCGTGAAAACTTGGAAACTAACCAAGCAAAATTTATCCGAGAGATTATTAAAACTTTTATCGTTTCCATAAGTGATCGAAGAATATCCAGTGATTTGTTTGCCATTGATGTAATTGGACGTTCCTTACGAGTGCATTATGTCGATGGAAGTATATTATTCTTTGACAATCGGTGATTCTATGTGATTCTTTTTGTGCGGCATGTGACGATAGAAAGTCGACAAGTGATGGAAAAAAGGACTCGTCCTGCCCAGGAAGGATTTGTCTGCTTATCTAACGACGTCAAAATGAGACTGCACGTTTTCATCGTTGTGGCGATTCAAAGGTATGATTTGACACTTTTTGTGCCCCTTATCGTTTCTCCACGTTCCATTCCTTTTATTACATGGGGATGCTAAATTATTTGATGTAAGACGATTCTAAGGTAGAGGATGAATATACATTTTGCAGCCGCCACGCCACGGGCATTTTTATTGCGCGTTTTACGAGGTTCGTGATTAGCAAAGCGGAGAAGCGCCTCGAGTTAGAATGCTTTTATCGTCGAACGTGTTTAATCTTTTCCCGTTTAAATCCAATGTCTCAGTGTGTATTTCAATCTCAGAGATAATTCCATTTTAATTCACATTTTGATTTTCTTTCATCAATTTAACATCGCTCTTCACTTTGTTACTTATAATTCGTTAATTTTGTTAAATGCAGGCCAGGACTTCTTCTCAGAGAATATTATTAAAGTATATAGCTGAGTACTCTATCAACTGCAACTTCAGATCAGAAGCTTTTCCTTGCTCTCCGGAAACAAGACAAATTTTATTGAACAAAACTACGTCAGAATGCAATTTTTACAATTCGTTTCCCATTTGCTCCGAGACATTCGTTACGAAAAAGTTGCACCAAATTGCAACGGAGTTGCAATCATTCAAAATTGTTAATTTTCCGTGTATACATTTTATTAAGTATATAAAGAAAATTTAATTTCTGTACACATATTTAAGATTTGCGATAAATTCCCTTCATCAAAATAACATTTCAACGTCTTTGTTTACATCCCGCCTGTTCCGAGGATAAAAAATTACACAGTGAATATCAAAAACTGATAATACACTTTCTTATACTTTCGTGTCAAGTAAGCGTTTTCCTCCTGAGAATTATCGAAACATCTCCTCCCTTAATTTTTGCGTGACGACTACCCTGCATATCTTTATCGGTACCCTTTATCTCGCCGTGAGGCCTTAATTATTCTTCTCTTATCTTCGAGGACTCGTCCTTTGTAATTCGATGGACGCGCATTACACGGCAGCGGAGGAGTAGCGAAGGGGCCACGGACAAATTGTCCTTAATTCGTGCGCTGGCGGCTAATGTAATTTTCTAGATCGGGACGAGATCCTGGTCGTGCGAGCGGCACTTCCATTTCGAAATTGCGTCCGGAGATGTTTTCACACTCTCGTGTCGGAGCATTGAATAATACGGTGAACGTATACCTTTTATCTACCACCTACTCCCCGTAGCCTATTCCTCTTAGCATTCTTATTTCTTCCCTCGAGAAACCACCGTATATCCGGCTCTCCTCCCTCTTATATCCCACTCCCAACCCTCCTTCATCCCGTTGTCTTCCATCCACTTTCTTTCCCGTCCATCCTTTCTCGACCCTCTTAAGAATCTACTAAAAGAAGGTGGAACCTAGTGGAGGAAAACCGTCCTCGGTCGGTCGATCACTTCGTTTTCCTCGACCACTTGTGGAGAGAGAGGTTTCAGACGGAACACAATGCTGACTCTGGCTCCGGCGTCAGATCAGGGTGAAGGTGCGAGAGTCCTCGAATACGGAGTAAGAGGAATTAGCATGCGCTTCGAATGGAAATTCAATTGAAAGTTCTGATCGCATTAGTCCCTAATTTAGCCTTTCCCACTTCTGTGCGATGCTGGCTTAATGGGCTTTTAATCGAAAAATATTAATCGAGCGCGACACACGAGATATGCCCCAATGAAATCGTCGTCGTCCTCCTCGTTGTGTCCTCGGTGTGCCGCCCCTTTTATCTTTTCCACCCTCCGCTCGCTTTATTCTTCTTCGCGGTCAGATGACGAATCACGTGGAAACAATTGATTATTATTGTACCGAGTCCGATTCATTATAGTGTGAGGTATTTATTTATCTGATAATGCACCGTTCACGCCGATATAAAACACGAATGAAAATGCGAAATATAATTATTAACATAGCCGTGTCTTTTGAAAGCACTTCGATATAATTGATCGGTTTTCAATTTATAATTTCAGTTTTATTTAGTAACTTCTAGTTTCATGTGCTTTATTGGCATTCTGAAACGCGAACGATAAGAGTAATAAAGTGGTGCTTTGATAAATACCAGGAAAATAATTTATGATAGGCGACGTAACACGAGAGCGTTATTTTATGATTATTTACTTTATCGCGTTCAAATTACGTTGTTCCGTTGGTTATAGGCTTGTAATTGTTGTTTGTAAGTCGCCGTCGAAAGTGGTGTCATAGTGCCAAAGTGGTATCATTATCTTCCGGTAATTGGACGCCCTGAAAATCTGCGATTATTGACTTCATCGCTTTTTCATCGCGGCGAATCGTGTGGGAATTCCCAGCGTAATAACTGCATCGAAAATAATTATTATTTCCATGGGACGTGGCCGTAATCGCTTGCGTCCCACGATCTCAGGAATTTCATTAGTTTCGATAAATTCTACCATCCGCCCTAGACTGGCTTCCGTCATTAATACTAAACGACGCAGCTGCATTCATTACTAATTCCTATCTAACGCATATGCCCGATCCACTTGATTGATTATATGTGTACGTGCCAATAGAACGCTCAGGGTGCCCCGGTTGTTATGTATAAATAATATCGATGATCAAGATCCAATCGGTTTAATCCCATCGGACTAATTTTAACATAATTACGTGCCCAAATTTCTCTCTCCGGCAAATAATCCCCGACATTTAATATTAAATATTAAATTGGAGAGAGAGACGGGAGAAAGAACTTACAAAATCTAAG
Source organism: Nysson spinosus (assembly GCA_910591585.2). NCBI lineage: Eukaryota > Metazoa > Arthropoda > Insecta > Hymenoptera > Crabronidae > Nysson > Nysson spinosus. The sequence continues at coordinate 8,450,455 of OU342830.1, read as the reverse complement.
CGTAGTTGAAATTGCAACAACGCTTTGTATTTTTTCGTTCATTGAATTTTAGTGTCATACTAATAAATAATGTGCAGGAAATTTGTACTAAATATGCAAATTATCAGTGGTGGCGATACTTCTTGAGAATGAAGAGCACTTTGATGCACGACAGATTAAAAAATAGGACTGATTGCATTTCATATTCGGAGTGCACTTGTAATTATATTTTCCATTTAAATAGAACGATAATCCCTGGCTGTCGCTCGAAATAAAAATTCATAATATTTCTTGGGACACATTTTACACGGAGCTCGTTTTTCGGCTAGACTCGGACGTGGGGTTTTTTTTTTTATTAGACACGATAGAATCCAAGTTCAGACATCGAGAGCCGAAAGGGAGATAAGAAAAGTACCTGACGCACGTGGTGGGACCGAGGAGAGGTTAAAGCACCGATAAACCCAGGTTACCAACGTGGCGTGTGTATATGCCGTAACATTTTCGTCGTTAAGAAAGAAGAAACCACTACTCTATCTACATCCTTCTTTCCACGAGTTTCCAACGACATTAAGAAAAAAAAAGAATTTAATAGTGCTTGTAATTTAATATCAGAATAAAGTTCTAAGTATGATTCGAGTGTTCCTTCGTACCTGGTCTATTTGATTAGTTTAAGATGTATCCGATATACAAGGGAAATTATCAAAAGGAAGTTTTTCCTGAATTTATAAGTGATATCGTGCCAGAGACTATGGTAATTTCGGTGGTAAGAGGAATTGCGATTTTATTACTCATTCTTCGTATCACTTCCATCAAACGAGATGCTCTCGAGTATCAAACGAGGTCGAAGTAACGATAAAGCTTAGTCGCTTACGCTTCGTGCGTACTTTCACTCCCTCGTCGTATCTGGGAGAGAGAAAAAAAAGAGCTTTCAAAGCACCGGGTCTTACTTATTACAAAGTTTACGAGCACATTTATGGGTGACATTCTAAGAATTATCCAGAAACTCGTATCGTGAGATGAGATTAAGAATTACGGGGTAGATATTGAAATTCGTCCAAGGAATACTGCAATCAATTATATATTAGGACTTACGACTTTCAGAAATTTTCTCTAAAATATTTATTCCTTCGAGTAGAGACATATATATTTCCACATATTTCACGATTACTATGCATTGTGTTAAATAATCATCGTTATTAAGATAATTACAGCGATCATTTAATTCGTGATTAAGAAACAATAATGTATGATATCGATTACCATTCTTAAAAAGAATAAAAATATATGACCATAAATGTACTTGATATTCACTTCTTGTTCGCGTTATCAATAGTCTATTAACTAGCAGGATATAATAATACTGTTGAGTAGGCTATAATTGAGTAAGGGTGGAAGACCTGTCGAGTGGAAATTCTTAAGGGAGGAAGAGGAAATGTAATATTTATGGTATTTCGTAGGGTATCGACTAATTTAAGTCACGAACTGTCCTAAAGGAGTTGACCACTTCCTGGTCATAAGAGGGCTAAGCCCGTGGCACAATATCAGGTTTAAATAAGGGTAATGAAAGCTCCAGTGCGTGCTTGCATGCATACACACGTGCGTGCATGCCTCCAATTACATATCCCTGTGGTCACGAACCCGACGCAGCTGGCTTCTTGGCGATGGTCGAATCGTCGCGACGCCCCGTTTCCCGCAATATCAAAATTCCATGCTCGGCACGCGCTGGAATTCTTTATGGTCCCCACGGTGGTGTCACGAGCAAAAACCGGCCACACCCCTCGACGACACGAGTTCGAGGGGTCGTTAAGTATAAAACACGTAAAAAAAAGGCCGAAAGAAATGGGGGGTGACGATCGAACACCCGTGGAAAACCCTTATCGAACTTCCAGGATAACCTGGATACTTTTAACGACCACTAACCGAACCGTTGGAATGTATGTCCAAGCTGCTCCGTGATTACCATTTCTTTGTTTATTGTTTCAAGAACCATCGCCGTTGTACGACAACAACCACTACCACGAGGAATGCCTAAGATGTAACAGCTGCGGCCTCAATCTCACAGGACCCAATCAGAAACGTGCGAGACGGTAAGAACAATTATATAATATTTATATGTACACAGACATGTATACACATTCGAGTACATATCCTTCTTAAGTGCGCGAAGGGGATGCGTTTCTTGTTTTTCCTCGAAAAAGAGTGGTCATTCCTATTAATTCCATTATATCCTTCGTTATTTTAGTGGCGTATTTATCGTAAAAATATACGACGATATTTTTCTCTGAAAATCGTCTATTATCGTTCTTTTTATTAGTTAGTGCAGGGCACTGTAAAATTCTCTGTTTTTATTGCGCGAGGTAAAAGCATACTTTGTATTACCTTCACGTTATATTATGTTATATTATACTTTCTAATAAAGACGGAAGCCTTTGCTTCGTCGTGGTTATTGCAGTATTTTTTTGTATCTTCACGCTTTCCCTCGTCTATTGCCAATTGTGATTAGTTTCTCGTCAATTGAATTTATTGGAAACTGTTTCCCTATCTGGCCAATGTGGCGGAAGCTCTGCCGCGCAGTTTTGTCGAACGATTCAATCAGTTAAAACATTCTCATCCGTAATTTCAAAACGCATCGGCGTGCATCCAGTGAGTTCGTTCTTTGCTTGAATTTCATTTCGGGCGTGCCGTACAATATGCAGATAACGAGAAATGTCAATTAAATTTGAATCTAGAAAAGTTGTCAATTTTATCAGCGCTGTTTATGAACATAAAGTTTGAATTATAGAGAATTCAACCTTCCAGTTAGACTCGCGAAATACATTGCAAAGTAAGTACACTGCAGTGTAATTTTAATTAAAAACTTAATTCAACATAACGTCAAATAATTGACATCCTGAAACATTAATACAAATACATTCGTTATCGTAAAGTTGTACCTGCATATAATATTATTGGACAATGGAATCATTTGGAAACTGGTATTACATGTCTATACGAAATCCAGCTCTTTGAACACGCAGTGATTTTAATTAGCAACGCGGGAATCCGCGATAATAAAGCTTGATAAAGGAGATAAGAGTGTGGATGAGATCCAATAACGAGCGACGTCGAGACGCCACCGTGGATTCACTTTTTATCGACCAGCTAAACTTTCGTGAAACTTCGTTTCTTCTGATTATTTTCATCTGCGATAACGTTCATTTAAGTTTTAGCCTTTTTCTTATCGTGTCAGTTGGCAAAAATTCACTTATTTTGCAAAACCTCTCATTATGCTTCTCGAGAATTTTCTATCTTATCACATATTGCCCTATTATTTTGTAATATAGAACCTTTGTAATATAGACCAAACTACTACCACGAGAATTGTACATTTTTCTGTGAGATTCTGAATATTCGGAAGCGAGCAATATGTTTCAAATTTTCACACATTAAACATATTTAAAAACTCACATCTCCGATCTACATACAAAAGGATTGTTCCAACACGAAATTTGTTTCTGTTAAGTGTTGTGTATTTGCAAATTTCATTTAGTACCCGTTAGTTAAAAGTAAACATACCTTATCCTCTTAAGAGGAAATATTTTGGAGATAATGATTTTATGATATAGGTTCAAAAATCAGATACTTTGCGATCTGCATTTTGCGGACGTGGCGCTGATGGAGTGCTCGGACTTCATGCAGCAGTTGCGCAGCTTTAAGCCCCAAAGTTTAGGCTGCGCAGTTGCGAGAAGAAAATCATCGACTACCCTAATCTTCCCCTTGCCACCACAGGCATGCTCAGGTAAGATTTCCATAAGATTTATGGATTCGTTTGATTCACAAATCAGCGTGATATATTTCTCAAAAGATTCGTCGCGTCAGCGCAAAGTCTAGAAGGAAAGCTAAACTAACGAACTTTTACAAGAGTACATATGTATGAATCGAAGCTACAGGTGGTTTCCTCTGACTTCAATTATATACCATAATATGCGGCAATGTCACTTCTAATTTTCTTCTTAGATTCATAATTTTAAATTGGACCTGATGGAACGTCGTTCTAATTCGAAAACGGCACTATACAATGTCGAATTAAATTGATAGAATAAATATAAATAAACAATTATATAAAGTACGATAAATTCCCTCGTCACGTTGAATTTATCACGATATTACTCAAGCTTAATCGATTTCTACAATTATCCCTTTAAACGAGATATGTGTTTGTTCTATGTATAGGTACACGTTATTTCATTCGATAGAATAGAATGCAAACAGATAGGGGTAGGAAGAGACAAAAGATAAACGTGGCTTGTTTGGCAACGTGCTCTGTGTACTATTATATTCTCGTGTCGAAAGGGTTCACGTAACTGAAGAAGAGAAAGTAAACTCGAAAGCTGTGTATCCTTTTTCATCGGAGAACAGGGAAGTACAGGGTGATTATTTCAAAAGGAAGCCGATCGAGATTACGAAGAAACGAATGATGAAGAAGTGAGTGAACCACCACAGGCGGTTCACTCTAAGTTCGAATACCAAGCCCTGTCTATAAACAGCTTGGTGTTCTACCTTACAGTGAATCGACTGGGGTATCATCAAAATCCAAAGGAATCGAATTAGGAAGAAAAGGAACGAACAAAAGGTAGAAAGTACGACTGATAAAAGGAAATACTATGGGAAAAGCGCGAAGGTGAAGAAACACATTATCGGGTATACGTGCTTAAGTGGAGGAGAGTCACCTTGCACGGTGGAAGAAAAATCTCTCGAGGATGGCTTTAGTTCTATCGTATATGCTAGATTCGTACTCGAGACTTCCCAGAAGGATCGGATTCCACCATCTTAATGATTTCAGTCCGAGTGCCTCTACTCGACTCGGCGCGTTCCTCCCTTATTCTATCGAATCCCAAACAACGGCTTTGCCCCGAGAATACCCTATGTCATTGTTCTTCTTTAAAGGTAGATCGAACAGTTCTCGGCACACTTAAGCCTTTATAATTTCCGCTATTCATCACGTGGAAAATTATTACGGAAATTATTATACTGTATATTAATAGAAATCATGGAATGGCTAGAACTCCGAGAGAAAGATGGAGAATATCGGAAATATAAAACGCAGATATGACGGCTTATGTTCGATCCTTCCTTTTACAAATCAATAATACATTTCATATAAAATTCTTCGCTGTACTATCATTTTCTGAAGCTTGGAGAATTAAGTTTAAGTCGCACGAATTTTGTATGGCTGAATAATATTTACGGTGAAAATTCATATTGACAGAAAGTTCAACGTTTATCTGATTTATATTATAGATGAGTTCTGTCAAGATTATCCGCACAATTTGTTACCAACGCCCGGCTATTGGATCGAATGCTCAAGACAGCAAATCACATCCGATACGATTTGGGACGAAAGCGAGAGTGGCGATGCTACCGATCCCGAACAGGTCGAGGAACGACAGGAATCTTCGTCGATGCTCAAACGTCAAGACAATAGCTTTTGTTTCTTCGAGGAAAACGAAGTGGAGACTGACGATGTGCCAAGGAAAAAGACCACCATTGAAGAACAGTGGGAAAAGAATCAAGGATTCGAACTCACCTCGGTCGAACAGGAGACTTATGAGAAATATTTCTACGGATCCGAACACTGGAATTACTTCACCAATGACGAGGATCTTGGTCCGGTGATATTGAGCATCAAACAAGAAACTTTAAACGGCCGCGATCAATTTCGAATCCTCGTTAGAGCCATCAGCTATACGGTTCATGGACTTATCCCTGCCAGCTGTGTCTTTGCTGATCGGTAATTGAATATTACATCCCATATTTCCAATTACATTTTAGTCAATAATCTTGTATTCGATAAAATGCTGTAACGAATCGATTTATCTTTGCAAATCATTTTGAAATACCGTAAATATTAGTAACGGTGGAAAGGATAATACGAATATTGCTGTTCTAAATATTATATAAAAATATGTCGTGATAGAAGAAACCATAATTGAGACTATTTGTCATAGGTACAATCGCGAGGAAGTTGTGCGTAGTCTTGGTAAGGAAGTGAACATCAATCCACCACTGACATTGGGTCAATTGCCGGACACGCCGGAGGAACTCCTAAAATTGGACCAGGTGTTCATAAAGTCTGAGTTGAAGGTTGGAGTGATTTATGTCCAGGAAGGACAGTACAACGAGGAGGAAATCTTGGACAACAATGAAAATTCCCCCCTCTTCGAGGAGTTCCTACAAATTCTCGGAGATAAGATACGATTGAAAGGATTCGACAAGTACAAGGGTGGCTTGGACACAGTGCACGATTTAACTGGTTTATATTCGGTGTACACGAATTGGAGAGGAATTGAAATTATGTTCCACGTGTCGACCTTGTTGCCTTATGAAAAGCACGATCCACAAAAGGTAATGTTACGGGTTTTTAAATATTATGTATTACAAGTCGGTCATAAGTCTGATTATAATTAAATGATATGATACATTACGAATTGATGATCTCTAACCAATTATTTAATGTACGATCATAAATAATTATATATATTGAACGTATACGAATTTACTACATTAATATGTTTAGGAAAACTACTTTTAGTATTGTTTTATATTTTAATTTGGATAGCAAATGATGTAGAAATTCTGTATTTTATTACACAGCTCCAGAGAAAAAGACATATTGGTAACGATATAGTGTGCGTTGTATTTTTGGAAGCCGATAACACCATTTTCCACCCAGCCTGTATAAAATCGCATTTTTTGCATACATTCATATTGGTACGCGTAAGTCCTCGAATAAAGAGGAAGATCACGAGATACGAAGTTTCCGTTGTAACAAGAGACGAAGTTGGGGCCTATAAGCCTTACCTCTGGGAACAGAGTGTCTTTGAAAAAGGTGTTTATAATTACACGCGTTGGGTTAGTGTATTCATAATGCCCGAATGTCAGAAACCTAAAATTCTCTTTCTTTAATAGGAGCCATGTTTCGAGAATGGATCTTAACGAAAATCGTGAACGGCGAAAGAGCAAGTTACTCGGCGCCAAAATTCGCGAGGATGCAAGAGAGAACGAGGAGCCAAATGCTCGAAGATATCGTCGCGAATTTGGCTAATCACGCGGAGACTGGCCAAATACCGAAACCATACAGGTTAGACAAATATAATTATAATTGGCAATAATTATGGATCGATCATTTGATAAAATAATTCATGGAAGTATTTATTATAGACGTGGTTCCTGGAGACCTATTGGTCACATGAGGCCATCATCACCTCTCTTGGATTCAGTTCGAGATCAATTTGAAGATTACGATCAATTGGCAAAGGATTTCACCAGAGTGTTCTTAAACAATCAGGAAAATGCATCTTTAAATGCGAATCTATTCGATGTTTCATTCCTAGTACCTGGTCAACAAAAGCAGAAAGTCAGGTTTATCGGCGTTAGGGCGATTCTGGCAGTCAGAAGCAGGTAAAATCGACAGCGTTTTAGTAATCCAACAAAATAATCCAGGATGCAAATAAAAATTTTTTAAATTCTGAACGTTTTCAGAGTGTTCCAGGAGATGTTATACGGAATTCAGGCTGGTTTCGGAAGTCCTCAAGTTCCGGTCGCTGAACTACTAGCTAGGCCAGCACCGACTCTACTAAGTCCACAGAAACCGAAGAGTTCGAATTTCCTTCAAGTTCCTGACATGGAAACTCCAAGGTACGTCATAATTAAATAATTATTTTTAATACAAAAAAGTGTGTTTCTACCGCCTGGAGCTTAGCTTAACAAAATTTTTCCAAAACTGCGAGGTACAATCACATATTGTATTACGCTATCGATAAGTTTCTCGGTTAAACATCTGGTCGATTAATTTATCGATACATTCTAATCCAACGTGAATGAATTCAAAATGAATGAAAAATTGGGGAAGATAAAAAAAGTTCAAGTTGAACGGGATCACAATTGGATTTCTTTAGCAATAAATTGGAAGTTGCTCGATCGGTGAGGTTTAATGCTTGCGATGTCAGTGTCGAATGTTTTTCTATACATATTTAATTATAATATGATGCATTTTTTACGGCACATCCATGTATCCTTTCCTCACAGCACCGCATGATTATTTTCTTGAGAGTTTATTCATCAACTTCAAAATGTAAGGACTCATAATTTATGAGTATACTTTCTTATGTACTAAATAGTGTGTGGCATGAATTTTGTACATATACAAAAAGCACCCTAAGATATTATTAAAATATTATTGTAACACACTGCTACTTTCTGTGTTTTGGTCTCAATCGAACTCGAATCTTTACATAAATTTGAGAATTTTTATTCTATTCTACATCTTCTTCTAAAGCCTAACTTCGAGTGAATTTCTGTACAAATTATTCTAATCTAACTTTATATAACTTTAACTAACTTTAGAATCTTAATGGTGTAATAAGCATGAAAATGATCAAAATTAATTTAGTAATTTGGAAAGACTATCTTTTATTCCATCGAAGTAAAAAGTCTTGCGCCTTCAAGCTAAGAACTTTGAAATAATGCACGCTCAGTTTTCAAGACTGTGAATTCGTGGAGAGGCTTTCGCCGCTGTATTGTTTTCTGTCTTAATTGTTTGGTAATTGGTCGATTGTTTCCTTATGAATTTATCTTTATCCAATTACCTTAAGAAGGTCCTACCTTGAGCCCAAATATATTCGATAACAGTCCTTCTCCATACCCTGAAGTGCCGCTCAGCGGTTTCTGTGAGATACTGGCTCTGACGTGTTTAGACCAAAAAGTGTGCCCTCATCGCCGATGGTGAAACGTGCTTTCTCGAGATTGGGGACGATCACTGCTGGTTGGGGAAGAAGTATCCGGAAACACGGAAGTGGCAATACTCTGCAAAGCGAGGACCGGAAACGTTGGGCTAGTTCTCAGGATTGCAGTAGTAAGTTTCCTAATTCCATTGCTCTTTGATATTCTAACGTATAGATTCAAATTTACTTACTCTACTCACACTGATTATAACAGATAAAGAAGCTAAGGAGAAAGAGAAAGCAGCACAGCAATTGGCGGTACCAAGATTGAGCGTTTGTGCGGACGCACAGAAAGTAGATAGAGCCAAACTAGCACAGACTGAAGTAGGTTCTAACGCAGTTCTATTGCATTCTAATGGTATGCTAATTAATTTTGATTTATAAGTGATTTGTATTTTTTTGTTGGCAGTTCGACATCATCGAGTTCGATCCCGAAACGTTCAGGATTCTTTTGGATTACTTGCACACTGGTTCCTGTCCCTTGACATGTAGCAACATACCAGGACTGATATGTGCCGCCGAACACTATGATCTTCCCGAGCTTCTACAAGCATGTTTCCATCACGCGAAACAGTTCCTCAGAATAGAGATTGTTTGTGTGATGCTTTGCGCTTTAGAGAATTATTGTTGGCGCTACACTTCCGCATCGGAGTTAGTGAATATGATCCTTGCTTTTGTGGAAACAAGAGCGTATCAGCTCTTCCAGAATTCTGGCTTTCTAACACTGAGCGAGTCTATGGTACAAATGATAATGTGTCGTGGTCTCGAGGTCGTCGAGATTAAAAAGTTCGAAGCCATGCTTAATTGGGCGGAACATAGGATAAAAACAAAATCGGCGAAGGTGGATGCTGTAGTGGAATTTAAGTGCATCATGGAAAGGCTTAGCAGAGATCTTAAGCTCTATAAGATATCACCGCAAGAACTCATCAGGGTAAGTTAAACACAAAAAGCTTACGGTACTTCATGAAAATGATATAAATTCTTATAATCGTAATATTTATTGCAGATCGTGCTACCATCAAAAGCCATAAAAAATGAGAGGATCCTCGAGACACTAATGTTCCAGGCGAACTCAGGGATCTATAGAAATGTGGACAGCTATTTAGAAGCGTATCAGAAGAAAGTGCAGAATCAAGACAACTTTGACTGTGGAATGTAAATTTCTATTATAAACAATTTCTATTACACATTGCACTGTGTGCGTGATGATTAGACGAAGTAACATGTACCTGAAGAGAAGACAAGCTGTTTCTACGTAATAAACTGGTGAAAGAAAAACGGAAGCCCAATATGTTACGCAATGGGAAAACAGTAGCAATGAATTTCTTATCTGACGATCTTCGTGAATCCTCGTGACCTTTTAACGATATAGATATATCGTAACTAGAGCATCGAGTTGAGGGAGGAATTCGATGGGTAGAAGTTGGTAATTACAGTACAAGATGTATCAAGAGGTATGATGGATTGCCTGGGATCCCACAATGTCAATCGCCTCGTCTATTTGGCTAGTCATAATTTCGCGCAAACACACTTTCTCCCACGTCCACTCTACTTACGATTATTACTCGCGTGATAGCGTAAATGTGTTATAACGTGAATTAGTTTAAAGCACAAAGATAATTGTTTGATTAACTATCTCAAGAAGTACTTTTAGCTGCAAGTATACGACTGACATCATAATTCAACTGATAATTACTGGCTTTAGTTCCACGCACGTCGAAAGGATTGCAGGACTGAATTGATTTCAATCTGTTTTCCTTTGCAACGCTAATTTCATTTTTATTTTATTATGACAATCAATATTGATTGTCAATGGACTACTGCAATAATCATGCACAATGTTCGTATTACTAAGCGAGGAGGAGAGTAACAAGGAAGAAAGCCAATTGTTTGAAAGCATCGTTGGCTGCTCGGAATTAATTAGAAGTTGAAGTACACGATTGAAGAAGAGATCGTAGATATTTCCGAGATGTCTTCTATGCATCCTACCATCGAACCATCTTTTTGTTAAGCGTCTCAAGGTGGATCATTGATGTGAATGAATTATGAGGAAAGTGCAAGATCGATGCATCACGGGAAGAAAGTTTTGTGTTACTCAAGTTTAATCGAAGAAACTTCTGGTCCGTCGTTGATGAAAACTCACCAGATGCTTTCGACAAGGAACCACGTAATAAACGTATCGAAAAGGTAGAAAAATCGGCAGGCTGATATGCCGACTATGACAATCTGTATAATAATGAAAGCGCTATTGATAATACGGAATAAACATAAAGGTTTAGTACTTCGTAAGCTTAAATGAATATAAATGTACATGTACACATACTAATATAAAAGAGACGCTAAAGCTAATAATATAACAATAATAAGAAACTATTAATAATAATAATATTAATGATAATGAATAAATACTAAAGGATAATGATAATAGTAATAATAATATCGAAAAAAAGAGTTGATGTTGAATGTGGGATATAAAAGAGCAACAAAATATTTGAAGTCTGTTCTGTTTTCTATCGTAGTTTTTGTATCTTCAATACTCTAAGGCAGAGATTCTAAAATTCGCGGGAACAGGCTGGAGTAAACAACAACAAACAAGAAGATATATATAAAGAAATGTTCGCGTAATAGAAATTCCTGATTATTCTAAGATCACTTGCTAAACGTAACGATCTCATTCGACGTATGTTTCATCGGTGCGAGTTTTTTACTTCATTCGATCGCGTAGTTTCTCGTTCGATTATTTCTTCCATTCGACGGAGATAACGAAATACATATCGACGTTTTTCACTAGAGACTATATTTCCGAATAGAAGTATTTACGTGCCACTTTATCACTGGGCAGAACATTGGACGCTCCATTGTACGAAAATCACGAGATATCCATATCCACATGGAAAATATTTTCAATTTGTTGAATACCGATTATATTATTATAATAAAGAAATTAAAGAAACAGAAGAAGAGTAAGGATGCCAAACAGGATAATTTGATCTCAATACACTAAGTTGGATTTCAAATTTATTAAAGAGTGCATTAGGCAGAAGAGAAAAGTAACACGATGATTCGTAGAAGTGGAAATGCAGATTAAACGTTCGTCCTACTCGAAGCCCTATCAGAAAGAGAATCTATTTCTCTCCGAAGTTCCAAGGAAAAGAAATATTTTTTACACGATCATATCTGTTGATCGCTCATAAAGGCGAGTTAGTATTTTCGCGAGCCGATTCCCTTCTGTATATTGTGTCGTTATATACGTAAATTAATACGAGGATAACGCATATTAAACGATATGAATTGATCCCCCGATAGCGTTTCTCATCGGGGGTATCATCCAACTGTTAAGTGTCTTATTGTTCAGGCAAGCGGCTGGACGAAAGTAGATCTTCGCGACGTCTCTACTTGAGAGAAGAAAAAAATGAGAGTAAAAAATAAATAGCGAATAAGACTTCCACTCAAAGATCGACATCGTTAAATTCTGTTCGACGTTCGAAGATCCATGTAATGTAAATTACGATCGATATCAGTCTCACAGAAAGCGACATTGCTCGATTAGATCGACGAACTCGGAACAAAAGCTGACGAAGGGGAAGGCTCCTTTGAAATATTTTTACAAGATAGTAGAATCGAGGGGTACAAAACAAATGAAGCGCGCGTGGTGACCCGTATGAAATGCGTATACGTAGCTGTAAAGAAAGAAAATGTCGTTGTAAACGTAAACGTTTGTAAAATATAAACATTTAAAAGAATTGTATTGGATTCGTGTACCGAAGAGGACAATGATCTGTCACGGTTCACATCGTCCACGGTAAATCTAACACTGATGAATTAGAATTACCGTTAGATCCGGGTTTAAATCAATCATGCCTAAACATTGGTATCCATGATCCTTCATTTTTACACGGGGCACGGATCTTAATACCAACAGGGATTAAACATCGGAATGTTTCGTTGGTGTCCTGTGACTCGACGATATTTTAAAGTGACTAGGTCAATGTCCAAACTTCTCGTCGCTATGCTCTCACGTTGTCGTTCATCTTCGTAAAAAGTGCGAAAACAAAACAGTAGATTTTTGCGTGACACTTACGGTCCACCGGGAACTTGCGAGGATAAAAATCTTGTTCACTAAACTCTTTCCACGGAAGTGGGTTCTCTTAAGTTTGTAATTTAAATAATTGGATAAAGGGAGGTGAATCTTCGCATACGGGACGAAACGTGGACTGGGTGTAATTCGAAATTCTACTTGGTCAGTGTGTAAGCATAGATGTTTTAGTGTGTGGTCGAAGTGTAATCGATTGATCGCTGTATCAGTTTCTAGAACATTACCGGGTTTTCATCGAAAAACACCGAAAAGCTCATATATCATATCGCGTTCGAATGATTCGAGAGTAATCAGGCACCAGCTTGCTTGTACATTGCTCACAGAATTAATCTACTTCTTTTTCGCGTGTCATTATTTTCTGTAATTAATATAAAGTATCATAATTACGATCTATAAAAAGATACTGAATTACTTCTCACAGGAAGACAGTTTTCAAATAATTTTTTAATCATTTAAATTCCCTGATTTCCAATCGAAAAAGATTTGTGTTCGATGTAACGTAGAGATTAATTGGATTATCGTTAGCGAGGGTGATTTACATGCTTCGGTCGAACCTACGGTAATTGAATTAAAAAGAGAGATTTTATTCGAGAGTAAATTCTGTGTGCGTGTTGTGTAAGCGAGCTTGTACTTGAATTTACTCTGCCACCAGGAAATATCAGTACAAACTTGCACCTCTCGTGTGTTTTTCCGGCTCATTCCATATAATGGCTCGCAGGGCGAATACGCTAATGTACAAAGCAAGTTTTTTTCACCGTAACACGATAACAGTCCAGGTGTTGTTCGACAGAGGAGCAAAAACAAGCGTATCGGGTAAATGCAAAAACACGGCTAAACCAAGAAAAATGTATAACGTAACACGATATTCCCTTTAACCGACAAGGAAGCAGGAATTCACAAGCAACAACAAAAAAAGAAATAGACAAAGATTTCATCGAACGCTATTCTGTCCAGCCATTGCCGCCTACTGTTCAAACGTAGATGTACTCACACACAGAGAGAGATATACAAAAGAAAAACATGCTTACTTTGGGAGAATAAGAATGAATGAAAGCTGTTGTATGTATGTATACATATAGGTATATACGTATACAGATATACATGTGTACCTATGCATACATATGTATAATATACGCGAGTATACATAATAATGTACACACATAACATACACACCTGCACAACTAATGCAACACAGAAAGACGTGAATTATAACGAATAGTATGTTACCACGTAGGTGGTTTGCGGCGAGTCTCGAATATATCCTAGAATTTCCTCAAATGGAATTTCGAGAAAGATAACATTTTGCCACGAACTACTCAGCATTTATCGAGCATCTTTCGAGTACGTTCAAATTATTTAATAGTATAGCCATTTGCAATACGATCGTTTCACCTTTTGCACTCATCGCTTTAATATTTAATCATATCGTTAAGATATAGATATATTGATCTAATGAATTTCACTTTTTTGACTCTTATTGCAGTAACATAGTATTTCATTCAGTGTTTTTATACTTATCTCATATATAGTCGGGTTTCCTTTTATGCGGTAAACACGTTCCACAAAATCCCGCATGAAAAAACCGCACAGAAAAAGATATAGTTTTCTTGGTAGAATTAGGGATAATTTTTTGAAACATCAGCAGCACAAAAGAGGTAGTTTACACGGATTCAGTTGCTTTGTTTTAATTATGCATTTTATGCATAGATTTTAAATTCGAACGAGAAGAACTTTACTTTAAAGCGCTGTTAAAACTTCCTAGATTCCTTAGATTATTTACTTCGCCTTGCGTTTTTGCTTTACTGTATTAGAAAGAGACGCTTAAAAAGAGACTCGACTGTATTTATATACCGAACAATTCTTTTTATACCTAAATACTTAACTTTTGTTTGTCCACGGAATAATGAAATAGCAGAAACAAATGTTTCAGTAAAAATTTTGTGATATACTATTATGTACTTTTCTTTGGTTCTACGAGAGTGCAAAGTGTCGAAAACTTTCTGTCGCGCTACCTTAAGTATCCTGATTATCATAATTTTCACATTAATCACTGTTAATACTCGCTGTCTTCTTCGACATTACCGCTGCCTTCAAACTCTCATCGTCATTGTTGTTGTTGTTGATGTTGTTGTTGTTAAAGTATCCGCCGATTTCTACGTTCGTTCACGATCGTAGGCCTCGATTCTAAGCTCACAGTTAATGATGATTAATCGAATATTCGTATACCGAAAAAATGAATGCTTGGAATTAATTATAATTAATTGCGGTGTTTTACTCTACATTTTAATATCCAACCAATTTTTGGTTAAAAATAGTACATTCGCGATTTAGGTAATGCACATAATCTCTACTCATAATGATTCGTTTCATAATATAATTTAAGATAACCCGTTTAATCACCTCCAATGTTTTCCCTATAAAATCTTCCAAGTACCTAATTCTTCGAGTAGGTTTCGTTAAACTTGAGTGGTTTTTTGATAGGCGAGTATTCGTAAATCTATGGAAGATAAGTACTATCATAAAAGCCGGGTAGACAATCGGGTGCCGATCGGTGATATTGCGAGTCAAAAGAAATTCGCGGTTTTATGGTCGATATTAGATATCATCGTTGATAAAGTAATAAATAGTGAATCTGAATGATATTTATAATATTGATTATAAGAAAGCCATAATTGTCTCGACGCATCGTTAAAAGTAATAAATGAATAGCAATTAGTATTACACCGTATGAAGTTTAAAGAATATAAGGAAAAATATCATTCGGTTTTACGTCACTCGCAGCTTGAAATGCGTCAGAGGAAATTTTAATGTGTTCGGATTAATCGTGAATTTCCAATATTATAATATGAACTTAATAGAAGCGCCTGACGTTGAGGTATATTAATGATGTAAGAAATATGGGTAATCGATGATATATCTGGAATTCTGAATCGTGCGATTTATTTCTTATAAGGAAACGTATGAGAAATTAGTTTTTCGTGCGAAATACGCTTCTCATCATTGAACCGATACGCGGAATTTTAGTATGTTTTACGACTAGCGGAATTTCGGAACTCGCTGCATTACGCTTACGTGGTAACGAATGTAAAGGCAGACGAAATTATGACAAAAATATATTATATATAAAGCTACTGTGATGTTACTGTTGAATATAAAAAAATATATATATACATAAAAGATGCTGTATTTAAAAATTGCCTACGGTTGTTCTTTCATTTTACCTTCACTGAGCAAAGAAATTTGAATGAAAAATCTGTATTTCACCGTAAATAGAGACATTCTCTCTTAACATTGGTAGAGCTGTAAAGAGGTATAAATTAGGTATTATCAGACTTTTATTCGAGTCCGAAGTGTTTGCCACAAAAAATATGATTTTTCGATTCTTTGTAATCTGGATTCGACGGTCGGATATATATTAACCTATCGATATTTCGTAAAATATTCCAAATCAAACAATCTTTGGCTGAAATTAATGTTTTGTATAGATCATTTTAGGCGTTGATAAACATTTTCTTATTATGACGGATGGTACATTTATTTTGTCACTTTGTAGCAAATTTCCGGTTTTACGGACAATGTGAAATTATTTTAAGTAATGAACTACATTGAATTCTTGGGATGGTTTTGATCACAATCTGTTTCTGAATGTACGGAAATACGAATCTTCGAGAGTCGTATGATCCGTAAATACCAGAAAAAGTTTGCGCAGCTGTGCGAGTATTTATGTGGACAAAATTTCCGGTTGTAATCATTTGTGTTGAGACTAGCCAGGTCAGGTGTATAAGGCGCGTGTAAAATGAATATAAATAACAAATCTGTTATTATGACCTTCTCGTATTTCGACTTCGTATGTATGATAGAGAAGAAATGAGCATGTTATAAAATCACATTTATTTACAATTCTACAAGACCGATCAGTTCCTGTACAAATCGTTAATCGCAAAGACGTATGCGTTTCTAAAAAAATTCAAGTCATCATATTAAAACATTGTTTACTGTCTCGAAATGTAAGTCAGTGTAACGGATTTACTTTCTTAAGTAAAACACGCTAGCCGCGGTTCATTGACGCGTAAGATAACCGACATACGCGTGTTTTGTATTTATGAATTTTCTTCGAGCATTGCAATTACGTGCAAAGCCTGACACAGTCTTATTAAAACGCTAGACCACACGGTCAAAATATTATGTACAGATTTGTACATTTTGCTAATCATATGTAGTCACTTCCAGTATTCCTGAAAATAATTTCGGGACAAATTAGCATCGTCTTATTGTCAACTTTAGGTTCACTTCACCATTTTGCCCTAACACTCCAGTCTTTAGGTGTCCAATGAAGACACTTAGGATCTATTCTGATTTGCCTCTTTTCCATCGCGGCCGAGTGTTGCTCGATTATTTCCCTGCGAATAAAGATGTGTGTCAGTGAAGATCGAACGAAATCCACTATACACGAATTAACTACACTTCTTTAGATATTCTGTTGAAATCGTTCTCCAACGATTTTGTTGACTGTTTGGTCAATTACCTATTTAATGTCACGATATATTGTCCTTTGTAGTAGTTAATGAGATTCAGATTCTGAAGTGTCGATATCACGTCTTCTTTTTTAATCGACGTTAACTCACAAATTTCACTTATTGTAATCTGAGGTTTTTCATTTTCCACCAACGGTTTAATGTTTAATAGAATGTCTAATATAGTGTGCGCCCAGTAACTTCGATACGATAGCAAACCCAAGTCCGATAACGGTTTTTCCGGCGAACCAGTCTTACCCTCAAACTTTGAGAGTTCGTAGGAAAATTCTATTAATAGCTTTCCATAGCCCTTTCTCTGATAGGGTGGCAGTGTCAGTATACACGCGACATTGTGATCTTCCGTCGATTCCTTTTCTTTCGAAAAATAACCGACTATGTGGAAACCTCTACTATCGAAATCTGTCATAACGTAGAACAAAAACGGGTCTGTATCGTAATAGAGTGTTTTATGATCTAAAAATAGTTTTGCTAATAGACACAGGTTTTGTGCGTAATTCTTATTTTTTCGGCCGTCAATTTCGAAAAACGATATCGATCCTTTTCGATATATTTCGTTTCCCGGCGGATGCCGCAAATTGCATTTAACTAAATGTCTCTCTAAACACTTTCGACTTTTTCTATATTTTAGGCAGAATTCACAGATGTATATACATGGTAAATTGACCATTTCTTGTGGGTATGGACTAAAATACCAAGGCCTTATTCTATGACGACCTAATTCTATTAATTCAACATTTTTCATTCTAGTAACAACATCATCATGATGATGCGCAACCAATGATCCAGTTGGTCGTGGACCTGTAGCTGGTGGTGGGGCTTCTTGAGAGTCCTCGTTTTCAATAAATGTGGACTTTCTTTTTCTAGACATTTTCTTTTGTAACGCAGCTTGTAATACTGCCGAACCGTTAACTGGTTCACTACTGACACTGCTAGGACTAGGAGGTCTACTAAGCGCTTGCTTTTTGGGACTGGCTGCACCAGTTCCTGGTGCAGTTCCATCGCGACGTGGATATTGGACTTTTCTAGTGTCCAAACAATCTTCCATAACCCATTCATCTAATCTTTTATTGACTAAAATACCGCACATATCATTAAATACTTCCTTACTCTACCTACACCTTTTCCCTTCTTTGGATACTTACAATCTACATAGTGAACATAATAACACTTGACACCATGTACTTCTTTAACACTGATGATTTCAGCGAGGGCTGTGGACGATAAAAGGAAATTTTTGATAAACCTCTACCACTTCACTAAGATTACTATAGAATAACATATCTTTATGCTTAAAACACCACAATTGAAACTACACCCTTAAGCTATCACTGTGGAAAGTACACTTGACAATAAGTTAAATTCAAACTAACCACAGAGGATAAATTACACAATTGACACATTGGAGGTTAATTTACTCTTAATGTTAATATACCTAAAGCATTCTTTAGTTTATTATGTGGAGAGAACGTTTCTAGATTGCGAAATATTCTAGTAGTATGAATCAATGATGTTATTGGCAGATGATCTTTGTGTCACACAATCTTACAGACTACTGTTAGAGTAGAATAACTACTTTCAGGAAATGAATTATGAATTATTGGATTAATATCCTTTCGTGAAATAACGTTCTACTTACGCCAATCGTCCGTGCCATGCATTCGAACCGGTAAACGGCATCCTTCTACCAGCGAATTCTGAAATTGAGGTTAGAATATTCAAACACCTTTGTATGCGCATTCACCAACATTTCCCGGGCAAGCTGACAACCGTTTTTTATTCAGTAGAATGCAATACTTACCACCGAATCGCATATTGTTTCACGTTCGTCGTGTTCTTCGATCATTTCAGTCACAAGTGAAGGAACTTGTCACCAAACACAATTTTGTTTTGAAGCTCTCACGGCACTGACGCGAGCGCCGCGCCACAAACGCTGAACGTTCACCAAACTAAAGTTAAAGACCCTCCCGCACTATCGAACTATCGAAATCGAAATAGAGAAAACGATTGTTGAACGCAGAAAAAAAGCCGACTGTTTGCATAAATAAATAGTTACACCTGCATACTTTTTACTTTTATTAATACCTCTCTAACATTATACCGAAATATATCGTATGACATTCAGTTTTATGAATACGAACTTATTTTTTTCCAGTGTAATTTTCATTTTTCATGATGCTCAAAAATCCTTGCTTTAACCAGAACTTCTCCAATTGTAAGAATTTCTAATTGCATTAACAATCTTAATCAAACTAAATATTTAATCAAGTTACTTATTACTACCTGTAAGCAAATATAAATATTTAACGTTTTCTGAAAGAATGTAATATAATCTCTTCGAAATACTATGCTTAACTGAATTAGAAATATCGTAGAATTTAATGAAGTAATACTAGCTGAGAATGCTAGCGTAGTATGAAATAAACATTTAGGATAATATTGAAGCATTAAGTAGCCATTCGCTTGACATTATTATTGATATGTTTACGAGGCAACATCTGAATACCATAGTTTGTAAACATATCGCTAATAATGTCAACCCAGATCTCACCACGTGGAGGTTGCTACTTCTGGAGATCCACATGCACTACATCTACATTAATAAAGCGAAAAATGCAAAGAACCCAAGGCAAAGCAAAGTAACTATAAGCATGCCAGTAAACTGCACCATTCTAAGCCATACCATCGTAAGCATACCAGCGCACCATACCAACACACAATGCGACCATAAACATTCCAGCATATCACACCATCCAAATCATCCCAGAACACCATCCCAACAAACAATTACACCAGAAGCATACCAACATACCATACCATCACACCATACCATGGTAAGCATACCAGAAATCAACAATCAGAAGCCCCCCCCTTCCAATTAGTATTCGCTCTTCTATGTAATGTTCCGCCAGTGATTTAGCGATAATTTGGGCATAAGAATAGTTAGTAAGTTAGAACATTGTAGCCGCGACAATATTCCAAGTCCGATTGGTGGGTGATTCGGTTGCGGAATGCGAACCGCCACCCAGCCACCCGCCCGGGTCTCTCCTAGCAGCAACCTCCACGTGGTAAGACCTGGAGACCTGGTAATCGGTAATAATTGTAGAGCATTAGAATTAGAACTGTTCTACAATTACAATCGAGCTAATAGCTGCTTTATATGTTACTTTAATTAGAAATTAGACACCTCACTTAGCGAATAAGTTAGGAATATCGAGTAGGATATCGCTTGACTATCTTTTAGCGATAAACTACACTTTGTAAACTTTATTGTAATACTGTACTGTTATTCTCTACTGTAATACTCTACTGTAATACTGGACTGCACTGGACTTCACTTTTCATTTGAATGGCGCCGGCCAGTCGCCACGACCATTATTCGTAACGGTTCTCAGTCCCCAACCGACTTTTGCAGTTTAAAGGAATGGCGACTCTTGGTAGCTTCTTTTCACACAACTTCATTAACTTTTAATCATTCGACTGACAACGATGCTGGCAACAGATTACTATTAAAAAAAAAATTCTCTTGCACAGATGCAACTGACCGCAAAGGTACGTATTGTACATAAGAAAAGCGCGACCACCGCAAACAGGGGGCATTTACTCCAAAGTAAGCAAAGACGATTTTCCACAATTGTTCCAAAATTAGGTTTTCTCAACATAATTATAAATCCTTAATTCATATGAAATACTTTGTAAAGAGTTAGCCGGTCGTTGAATTTTTCAACCATAATCTTCAACTTCTCCTGAAATTGTATACAAGTTAAAATAAATGACAAATATATTATTTTCATTGTCGAAAGAACTGGATTCTGCGCGATATTAAGGTTTTCCTTTTTACGATAAGGGTTTGATACTAGATTTACGGCTCGTTCGATCGAGCGTGGCGTATCGAAAGTTCACCGCTGTCTCTCACAAACCTCTGAGCCCCACCCGGTACATAAGTCCCTACGCCTATGTATCGACTTCACAGTATATACGTTCATGTACACGTATCGTGAAATCTGCACCCTCACATATGCACGAGCACATAAGTGTACTCGCATTGGGCATACATAAGGGTTGATAGTGCTCAGGCAAGCAAGTCACCCTTATATGCAGGGCGTGGTCAGAGTCCACCAATCAGCGGTCGGGGAATCCTCAAAAGACCAAATCGAACCAAGTAAAAATTTCATCGGTCGCGTCAAACGCCAACGTCAAAAGGGGATGATCGCGGTTCATCCAGGCTTACACTTTCGTTATTTATCTCTATAAATCGTTACGTCAGGGACAATTTTCATTCTGTAATATCTGTGCATAATAAACTTATATTGCAATGAAAGTAAGTTCTAATTTTCCAGCAAACACATTTTCATACCAGCACATTATCATATCGAGCATAGTATATTTTAAAAGATCAGATTTCGATGTCTAGAAAATCAACCATTTTAATATTTAAAATTCTATCCGAATAACGGCAGTACTAAATATATTATATATATTATATATATATTACTTTTTCATAAATAACTTTGCCACATTCCGTACTCCAATTCCAGTACTTAAAAACTACTCATGATATGTACGATGATAATTGGAGCACGAATAAAATAATTCAATTTCCCGCCCAATTAATAACTTAGTCGCGGATCTATGTTACCCAGTTTATAGGAACAAAGCCGATTAGAAATTAATACACGACGATGAATATCGAATCTGCGTACAGCAATTAGTGGGCTTACCAATTAGTGCCGTTTATAGTATATCCCGACGTGCTATCAATTAATACTCCATCGTGGAGTTTTTCACGGAGGGCGTTATTAAATTTCGTAGCCTGCTGCGAAACTAAGAAGACGTCCTGCTTATATGTGTTATGGGGGGAGGGTGTGAGATATGAAGAGAGTGAGAATGAAGATGAGAGAAAGGGAGAGAAAGAGGACAGGGGGATGTAGTAGTAGGGTCTGCGTTTAATAGCCGTAGTGTTACCTCCGAGGCCTTTTGCCATTAAGAATCCCACAAGACCGTCCTTGCGAACCCACCTACCCTCCGTATCCCTGCTTACCCCTTTCCGCAATTCCGACATATTACACCGTGCCCTGGTAGCTTGGATGTAATACGTGTTCGTACCTACCTATAACTGTATATTACGCAGGTATACCACGGTACCACTAAAATCATTAGAAACACGTGCGCCTCGTAACGCGCAGAATCCGGACCGTTGCCATTAGAATGCTTAGATGCTGTTGTATCCGGAGATCAATATCAAAACAACGCCGCATGACCGCCCACTTGCAGAGGAAATCCGCGAAAACCTGCCTTCAATCGACATGTCCCGGATCTACTCCAATCGGTGATAATATTTCACAAGATACTCATTTCGACCCAGAGAATCCTCTTTCTTCAAAACGAATAAGAACAATATGTTTCACATTGAAGTTAATCGAATTATTCTTTAGAGATATAATGGTAATTCTTAGTATAACGAATGATTGAGTTTAGTAAGATAAGGTTGAGATTGTTCTAACAGATGAAGTACGTTACTCTGCTCGTCGAGGTAAAATGGGATTATGACTTACTTGTATAAAAGCCCTTTAACTAATCTGATCAGAGTTACGCAGAGTGATTTCGTAGATGGTAAATCGTGGCTTTTACCAGGAACGAGCGGCCCGTTCTTGTCCTGCCTGAGGTCTCAAAAGTAAAGTACGCCGTACACGCAATCTTGGTGCATCTATTTTTCTAAATTACATTGCCCTTTTTTAGCAGTTTAGTCGAAGCATATAAGCGATCACGTCAAAGAGGGGAAAGTAGAAGAGATGCGAATGGAAGAGACTCTGAAAACGATGATAAAGCGGAAGGAAAACGAAATATGAGGGGCGAAGGTGAAAGGAGGACGAAAAACACGGTCGTACCTTCTTCGTCGCGCTGCTTAAAATTCATAAGGCGCACTGTTTACTTACTAAAGATACGCGGCTTGCAACCACGTCTTTCCCCTTGGACCCCATACTTTTCTTCGGCAATGCCACGAGAGGCCGTGCTTTATCGCGGAAAATAAAATTATTGGTTGCACTTTTCTCTTCGTGTCGCGCGCCCGACCCGCTCTTTTTATTCCGGCATGCGTCGCGGTGCCGGCAAGGACCTCGCAGTCGCTCGGAGAACGAATCGTCGTCCGGAATACTCGAGGCGGGGATTTTTCTACCAGGTTTAAAAGTGCCCCGCGGGTGTCGGAGACACGCGAAGACTCCCTTCAAACACTATTTAGCATGTCGATATTATCGTGTTTATTTTATAATTTCTTTAACTCTCCACTATTTATTCACGCTTAGAAATGTAAATTTCAATGAATAAACGAATATAGGAACTTAAGCGGAGAGATAATGGTTTAGTTTGCGTAAACCAGTCGATATTAATATTTTTGATATTGTGCAAGAGATATAGCTTACTTGAACGTTGATTAATAACATATCGAATATGTGTTACCACCGATCTAAAAGTACATGTATGTAAGGAACGGTGCCAGGAACGAAGTAGTATTATTTCTGTAATCAACCTCAAAGCATATTACTTTTTCCACATGCTGCACATACTACAATACCACTCAATATGTATACGTATACACAACTTCGTGTACCCAGCCACCTGTCCCAGCGTACAAACACACATCGTCTACTTCAGCGCCCGTTATAATCTCGTTGCTCCAGGGGACGTTGAATAAAGTACTCCTGGCATGACGGTAACACGAGGCACCAACTATTAACTCATTAGTCGAAGTTCTTCGTATTATCGGATTCTCTTTGAGATCAACTCGGTATTCTCATACTTGCGCTCGTGTTTGAGAATGAATCTGAACCTGCAGGGAAAGGGGGATAACGATGAAGAAGAACTGCGAGAGAAATAAGGTGGAAGCTGAAGACGAAGAAGAAACACATAGAAAGAGCGAGAGAAGGATAAAATAGGAGAAGAAAGAAGACGATGACGAGGGATACAGAAAACGGGCGGCAAGGTGGATGGATGGTAGAAGTAAGGGTGAACCAAAGAACGTTGGCAGTAACGATGACGGTGTCGTGCGAGAGGGTAGTTGGGTGGAACGTAGGTGGCGGTAAGGGTTGAGGGAAGAACGAAAGGGATGGTAGGGCAAGAAGGGCGGGAGAAGGGTGAGAGAAGGGTCTCGTAGTAGTAGGTAAGAGGTAACGTTGGTGGTGCTCGTAGAAAGGGCGGCTGGTGGTTAGGGGGTGGTTGCGCGCCCGGCATTGTTTCGAACAGACGTATACACGTACATACATCTATTTGGCACATAGATAAAGCATCTTAGAGACCGCGTAGAAGGGAACTACGGTAGAAACGTAGCAGAGTATGAGGTAGGAGGTTGAGGTAAACTGAAGAAGAAGGTAGTGGAGGAGAAGCACGAAGGGGGTGGAAGTAGTAGGTTAGAGAGGAAGATAGAAATAGAGCAGCAGCAGCAGCAGCAGCAGCCAGCCATCTTGCCACAAACTTGACTCGACCAATCAGCGTTGAGGCTGTGGTCACCGTTTTACCCTCGCACCCTTCCACCCTCGTCACTCTACTCTACGTTCTCTTTACCCTTTCACCATCTCTCTCTTATGGTCCGTAGTAACCCACCAGCAGCACCTGCCAGTGAACCCTTTAATTCTAATCAATTTACTCTCGCGCGGGCCTCAACCTACCCTGTGTATCCTTCTGAGCACGACAGAACCTCAACCTCAGTTCCACCCCCTCGCGCACTAGTTATATGCTCCCTCGCTCCCTCTCCCTCTCTCTTTCTATCCGACCATTCACCCTCTCTTTGCATCCTCTCAATCCCTCCACCCAGCTTCTCTTCGAACGACCCTACTACATCTGATAACGGAACTCCGTTTGGCCGCACAGAACTCCTGCTAACCGGCTAAATAATTAGCACAGGGAGATTAATTGCTGGAAGTTACGTTCGGTCCACGTTAACGACTCCCTCCTGACCCGCACCTGTGCACTCAGTAGAATGTGCTATCAATTCTACAGTCAGCAGGCCTGAGAGTAATTCTTTGACCACATTGTTAAAATCCTGACTAGATTGCTGTAATATTCAACATGGCAAAATTAGCGATATTATCGAAACAGAAGTTTCTCATGGTTTCGAATTTATTGTTGATCTGTTTGATTAATATCAAGTAATTCTTGACGCGGCAAAGTGTATTTAATTTAATCAAATGATCTTTTTCATTTCGGAGTTACATTCTACTAATGTAATTGTCTCCGTGAATACTTTGTTAGGTAAAAAATTGTACAGCGATAAATAAAGACTGAAAACTGTTCTACTTTCCGTGAAGTATTGGGAAATGGATTAAAGAATGATCCGATCGATCCTGATCCAGAAACAGTAGTTAAAGTGTACCGCTCCCTTGTTGGGAAAACTTCGGCAAGTATTGTATAATTAAGTTAATGACTCGTAGACTAACGATCAACTCGGTACCCGCCCCAACAGCGAGAAGTTATTCTAAATTAATTTGAGTTGATCCTGGGATTTTCTTATAGCGTGAAAAATACTTTATGAATTTATTGGCAGGAAATATATTCACTTATTACATAATCTATCTACTTGTTACATATTTATCTCCTACGAAGTACCTAATTTAAAAGTCGTCTCACTTTCATTGGATAATTAAGTCAAAATATGTGTACAAATTACCTTGCTCGTTAATAAAGGGGCCACTATGCAGTGTGGCAGGGTGTCGGGTGATAAAGTCACCTCAAATAAATCGTGAACGTCGTTCTGATTACGAATCGTCCGTAGGATTGGCAGAGAGTAAGCGTGGCTTAACGACAGATCCGATCTCTACGAGTGGAACAATCGTCCTTCCCGATCGTTCTCCTTTTCCTTTTTATGCCGACGTATTTCGATGCCTGATCGAGTACGGGGATTCCGAGCCGACGGGGAGAAATAGACGGGGAAGGCGATTTATTTATGTCGGTGATTGCGAGCCAGGGAGGTAAGAGCTTCTTTTGCATTAATACCAAACGGAGGAGGGTGGCTTCTGTATCTGTCATTCCGATACGGCGATTTGTCGGCTTTAACTTCTACGAATCAAACCTTAAGAACTTGACTCTTTATATTCAGTACTATTGGACGACTTCATTTCTTTTCGACTTCTACTTTATTTTGAATATACCACTGAAATCATTTTTATATGTACAATTATATGTATGTTAACGTTTCGTCTATTCGCAGGATTCATAATGATTGGCATGTGCACGAGGAATAAGTTTATTGCCCTCCAAGAATTTCTAAACATCCCAGGATTGTAAAGGTTGCCATAGTTCTCGATGTCGTCGCCTGTTACGAAATTTCGATTTCGAATTATTGTACATCGAAACTATTAATAAAGAATACATTTATTTCAACAATATGGCATCTATTTTTGAATCTAATCCTGAACGAAACCTGGATATTATTTGAAATTCATTTCTGGTAGTCATTACTGGTCACTCGAGCGAAGTACTCGATATTATTCCAGGATTTTTTTAATGAAACCATTTCGATGAAAATGATGCAAGGGATAGTAGAAGGGTTGATATGTATCAGTGTTAACCGGTTGATGATCCTTCAGATGGCAAGCGAAACAAATAAGCCCAGTGAAATGAAAGAATAAGGAAGGCGAGCGTTGATAAAGCGGCACGCTCTTAATTCGTATAAAACTACTTAATAAGGCAAATGAATGCGTGGCTCTTTTGACTGTTTCGACGAGTAAAAGGGGCAACCTCCTCTCGGTGGGCGAGAGGAGTGGATCGTAGGAGGTTAATTCTGAAGGGCGAAGGGTAGAAGAAAAGGGCGAGGTGAAGAGGGAGGAATATCCCGTGGACAGAAGGGGGATGGACTGGGGTTTTTTCCCAGAGGGCGAATCTCACCAACTAACGGCGACACGACGATGACTACGACGACGACGGCGACGACGACGATGTCGACGACGACGAGTCGAGTGGTTTTCAAGCTAATAAAAAAATTACCCCCGCCGCATGAAACCCGACGACATATAAAACGCCGGTGAACGCGACGATTCAGCCCCTGTCGCTGCTGTTGCTTCAACCACCTCCGCATTAAAGAGGGAAAAAAGCCACGGGAGTCGTCACCCTTTTGTTTTTTTTCCGAGTCAGAGAGACAGAGAGAGGCAGAGGGACACGCAATTTGCTCTTCCTGATAGTCGGCGCCATTCGATGTTGAATAACGTGTCGATTTCCATTCGTTTTTTTTTACTTTCTGGTACTCCTTTTGTCTCTCGCTACTTATGCCACTCAAAGTGCTAACGAACGATACGTGTAATGTTTACCAGGGTTTTCAACAACATTTTGATTTAGAAAAATTAATGCAAATGTATACTAATGAAGATTGAGTGTGATACATGTGTAAAAATGTGGTAAAAATGAGTAATATACGGAAAAAGTCGGCTAAGGACACGATAATCGAGGAGCAAGAAATTCCGAACAGGTTTTAAAATCTTAATTCTTCCTTTCGCCGTTAATTAACGAATGAAGCAAACTCTTCGAGGAAACAAGAACAATTCGAAGTTGAGGTAACGAAAGTTCAATATTTGTATCTTTTTATCTTCATCGCCTTCGACGTTTTGCTGGCAGCTACTTCGAGATCTCTATTTCTTAAATAAATTACTTTTTCGGATATTCAGATGTAATAAACAGAACATGGAACAACGACCTCATTCCAAAAATTATTTGTTTTCACAGATGTAAAACATAAATACTAGTAAACATATCTGCTTATCCTAATTATTCTAGAGATATAGAAAGAAACAGGAATAAAAAGAAGCTCACCCTCATTTATCATTTTGCAAAGGAAAGAAAGATAAGGTGACGATTGGCCTGTTCATTGCAAGCTCGAAAGGAAGGTTTACAAAAGTTTTTCGTGGCCGTTGCGCTGCAACGAGAATTTAGCTCTTGGATTAACCCTCTTGACCGAACGCGCGAACATATCCAAAGAAAACTCGGAGGGTGGTGAGTCGACCATGAGAAAAAGAAGTAAAAACGTGGTTGGCTGGGGGATGCGTGGTAGAAGGAGGAGGTGGCGACAAGTAAATTCTAAGCCTGAGATTCTCCATCCGTGGCTGCGCTGGAAGTGCATCCCCGGTGCTAATTAAAATCAGACCACGTGTCTTTCCAAGCCATGGTCACGAAAAATAAACGGAAAAAGATCTTTTCAACGGTGCCCATACTCACCTCTTCACTCTTCCTCGCGATGCACTTTCTCTCTCTCTCTCTCTCCTTCTCTCTTTCCACCGATTTCCCTCTTATTCTCTCTTACACACGATCTATCTCCCGTTCTCTATCCTTCTCCCTCTTCCTCTTTCCTCCACCAGAGGTACACCCTATGCCGGCTTAATTATCGTCCAAGTGTTCTTTAAAGAGCGAATTACACGCTCGATGTTTACCGCGAGCTCGAAGCTTTTCATTCCTCCCACTCACTCCCCTCTTCATCCTCAACCATCTCCTTTTTCCTTCTTCTTTCTCTTTCTCACTCTCCCCCACTTTATACTCCGTCCTCCTCCATCTCGAACTCGTCGTTAAGTCTTTCTCTCGTGTTCGTTCCTTAGAAAGAATGAAAAGAGAGACGATGAGAGGCTGGCTGTATTTCTTTTACGTTTTGACGATCTTTTTTCCTCGAGCAATTTTTTTTCTGACTTCACACACGCTTCGTAGATCGGTTGGTACGACTAAATTCTTTTAGGTCCAACCTTTACTCCTGGTACACGAAGTCTCTTCCTTCCTTCGTAGGGAGACCGGTATTTTCGCATCTTCGAGGGCGAAAGGGCAACAGACTTAGAAGGTTAAAACAAGAAAGGGGGGAAGGAGAAGTAAGGAAAACAAATACCTCTAAGACCCTAGAGAGCATACGAGTACAGCAATCGGCACGAGGAAAACTCAGCAATTTTCTTCGGATTATTTCGTCCCTCTAATTTGCCTCTTCGCTTGCGTTATCCCTTCTTGGATATTTTCCAGGTTCCTTCTTTGTTTCGGATTCGATATCGATTAACGGGTACCTGGTCGAACATTGCAGACCACGTACTTAAGTTTCTTCTTTTTTTTTGAAGAGAGAGGTGACGGCAATGCTTTCGTAGTGGTAAAACGTGGTTAAAGTACGCGGGGAAAAAATTTGAAGCTCATTACTGCTCATTTTCTGGTACGCCGAGGGGAAACTGGATGCCGGTTGAAATCTTTATGCGTTCTTTTTACGCGGCTCTCGTAAAATTGCTTTTGTGATATGGGTTGCGTGATAAATTCTTCATAAATATGTACGAAAGCCTTTCGGTGAACCATCGTTTGTCTACTTGTATGTTCTACACGAATAAATTATATTACACTGCGAAAATAATAGTTTCTTCTGTATTTCGCATTACAGAATATAATATGTGACGGCGACCATACGGTAGTTTTGGAAGCTGATATTTTCTTATATCATTTACGTATCAAAAATTCGGAATCCTTATGATTTAGGTGAATAACAACTTTGAAAATCCGCTGGTGTCATTATAACAAAAGTAATAGAAGTAAAGTTGGTTTAACGGTAAGCTTTCAAGCCGTAGAAGCAGCGACGACGACGGCTCGCCCCCTCAGTCCATCTATGTTTTCTCTTTCCACCCTCTTCCATTCGATTTTCCACTATTTCCCGATCGTCTGTTCCTCCCCTCATCTCGTCCATTTCCATCAGTCTTCTCTGACGTTTATACTTTCGTGAACGGACCCGAGGGCTCCACGGGGACGAGTTAAGGGGGTGGTCTTGATCGAAGGGGAGTACAGACAGAAAGAACGATACCATGGAGAGACGAGGGTGAAGAAGGAGGAGAAAAAGGAAGAAGAAGTAAGGATGGAGTAGGTAAAGTTGAAGAAAGTGAACGGAATAGGGAAAGTAAGAGAAAGGGGGTGGAAACGGCCACCATCGGGGACGAAGCAACCCTCGAGAAGGGTGTCCCTCTCTCTCTCTCTCTCTCTCTCTCTCTCTCTCTCTTTCTCTGATATATTGCCTCACCCGCAACCCTCACGCGCCCTAAACCATCCCTTATAGCCGCCATCTTGAGGGACACCCCATCCCCCACCTCCTCACCACCTTACCCCTTACCATCGTTTCAGTTCTCTACTCTCCCTACAGCCACCTCCGAACTGCGGCCTGCACTCACCCGCCCGCCTACGATCGAAAATCCCGTTAGACTTATACGGGCTTAGCCCGTCCATTTTGACGAGGGGGTGCGTACCACCCCTATACCAAACCATCCACCCTCTTTCTCTCTACCTCTTATGGAATTCCATAGGGGTTTTTTTTACCGTCTCCACGCAGAACTGTCGTTTTCCAAATGCCGTTGGATGGCTCTCGTACACCTCCATTTTCTCTTGTTACTGCGGATTTTTTTTCACCCCGAAGAGATTTGTTTTAACGGAGGGAGGACGTCTAAGTTCGTTACCGCCTTGAAACCTAATGTTTTATGCACATATGACTCAATGTGCATTATCAAACGTGCCGTGATAAACCAATTACCTCAACAGGAAAATTCTATTCATTTAATCAGAATAAGGATGAAGAAAAGTATTCTCCACAAAAATAGTGTACAAGTTTGTATACATATCTATGTATGTATCAATGATAACAGTTCATTTAATATAATTATACAAATCGATAAAATAGAATACTTGAAAGGTTAAAATCGCAAATAGTCGCTGACTATTTGCTTGGAAATATATGAGATTCCCGAAAAATGTTGCATAGTCAATTCAGAAGTACCAGCTCCATTTTGATCCTACGAGGGGCACCCACGCGTACCGTCGGATCAACCCTTCGTATCGCAGCGTGGATTCATGGGTTCTCGCATGAAACGGTTGGGTGTTTCCGGTTTATTCCCGGAATTCCGCGAGGGTTGACTTTGTGAGGTACGAACCCCTCTTATGACCGGTCCAACAGTAACAGTAGAAGGGCAAACTGCATTTTTCGGAGTCCTTGCATGCTTGCGAGATTTACCCTTACTGGCAAGGTACTTCGCATTCTACTACATTGTCGTAGGATTTGATTATGCAAAACAGACAGCTCCTTAGGCCGTTTGCACTTCTTACTTTCCTTTCCGTTTCATTGCTCCTTTCCTTTATATCCGGACACGCAAACGTCTCTTTTGGCTTACTGATTTTTCATGACGCTATGTGCTGCCGTATGATCCAATTCTACCTGTGGGTTTTGACAGAGTTAATCAGTGTACCTGTGAACATTAAAATTATTATAATTCATATCTACTAATGGAAATTAATATTAAATTTGTTTAATGTTAGGAAATAATCGATAGAATTTTGGCACTCTTAAGACAGACAAGTTTCTATTGGTTCGATAGATGAATCATGAAGGAACGGTATAACTTAAAGTTTATCATGTAATGAATTAAGAAAGAGAATAATATAAGATTAAAGATCTTAATCTCTGGATGCTGGAATCTCCGAGGAATAGACGTAATTTAGAGTAAGAATAAGAACATCCTTCTTCCCGTGAGCAACGATACATTTATAAACGAAACAACCTCCCTTTCACTTCAGCTTAACTTTCTTCGCGATATCCGGAATAACGGGGCGATAAGCGGCCGCCATGATCTCCAAGTACGGAAATACTTTATCGCCGGGTAAGTTTTCTTCGCGTACATAAATCTTCCAAAAGCGCTCGACCTAAACGGCAACAAGCCACTAAACAATGTGCTCTCTTTATACCCATAATTTTATTCAGATGTAACGAGCATCGTTTCGAGATAAAGAACAGCTAGTTGAGGCGTATAACTGGGATTCTTCATAACCCTCCTCTTACCTCTGTCTATTTCTTATCGGTTCTCCACGATTAATCGTGGACTACCGATTGGCCTTGTCGTCTCACTCTCTCTCCTCGTTCCCTTAACACCCCTCTGTCTTTCCCCGCAACATAAAATCGATCGAATCCCTCGAAGGCAGCCGGTAAGCCTTCGGGCTTAGGTAGGTAGGTACGTCACTGGATTTGAATACTGTCGATTCTCAATTGTTGCGGATCACGCGCGACGCTGCCAAAAAGTACGGCCGCCGAAGAGAGGAAGAAAGCGAAGGGTGAGACGAAAACCGATAACCCGAACTGTATATATATAATATAGAGAGAGGGAGAAAGAGAAAGAGAAAAGAGACGCGAGACCAAAGAAAGGGAGAAAAGATGTATATAATTTGGGTCCCCGATGGCAGCTGCGTGGGTCCCGATATGCCAAAAAGGGGTTGCCGTACGGAATTAGAATATCCTCGCGGTCTCATTTGAATTTCAATCTCGGTACCGCGGACACTTTTCGTCGTTGCTTTTACCCCCGGGGGCCCTAGGTATCTGCCTACCTATGATTCTCAGGTAACCATCGGCCAAAGGGGTTGATGAGAGGAGGACGAACAGAGGGAGGAAGGGAGGGAAAAAAAAGGAGAGCACGCGGTACCCCATTAAAAATCCGCTGCCTACCTGGCAGACGAAAAAGAACGCCGGGGAATCGTGAACACCGCGCACCTCATTAGAGTCGCGCTGAACGTTAAATCCGGTGCACCGGGGGTAGCTCTCCCTTGTCGCGTCATCGGATGTACAACGGATTCCAAAGGTGTCGTTGGATAGGTGTGCCAGAATAATGCGATACCATGTTCATCGCATTACAGGGAAGAGCTTATTAATTGCCATCTAGAAAATTCGAGATTCGCGGTCGTGGAATTAAATCATGCAACATACAATGATTTTCGAGTCTATCTTGCAATGAAAGTATTTTGGAGAAAATTATACAAGTTGGTTTATAAAAACACAATTATTGCAAGCTAACTTAAAGCAGTCATTACTAATTCAACGAAAGTGAATAAAAACACGTTTTACCGTATGTTTAAAGAAAGAGATATTGTTCAACGTTATCACTTTTGCATCTCATACTTCCGAAACTCTTACCACGCGCCGGAGAATTTTAATAGAATAATGTAACTCTTGTGGTTGTGCAGTAGAGGGTTACTATCGGAACCTTTAATGTCACAGACGATCGTGCACTATCATCGATGCATTTTGCAATGCATATCGCGGGGAATGCAGATGCATACATGCACCTAGGAAGAGGTTGAGGAAAGAGGGTTGCTTAGAAAGGGAGTACAGTGACGCCGAGGCAAAAAAGGAGAAAACGAGAGGATAAGATGGGAAGCCATAGCCTAAGGCTTTTCCTTCTGTATGAAGGGCGTTCTATATCGTTTTCCTGGGTGTACAGTCCGCATAAAATCGGGAAGCACCCCCTCCCCGTACTTTAACATACCCGAAAACCTCCCTGGCAACCTTATTTTCTCTGATAAAACCAACTGCTTCGGAGTGCACGGATCCCGTGCGGTGAGGCAAGGGGCAGCGCCTTACACGGTGTCTTGCCCGAAAACCATCCCGCCACCCTTATTTTCGCCGATAAAACCAACGACTTCGATTGGTCGGCCCGCGGGGGCGAGCTCTAAGAATATATATATGTACATGTGTATATAGACGTATGTATTCTCCGAGGAAAAGTAAGGCCGTTGGAAAAAAAGAGAGTAGGAAAAGGGGCGAAGATACCGAAGGGATGGAGAGAAAAAAGGAAAAGAAGAGAAAGTGAGGGTGGGAGACTTTTATCGTGGCTCCGCACACCTCGGTCTCTCGCGACATGAGAAATATAACCAGGCGTTCAGGAATTCTTCACGTACGTGTGGAAGTCCTAACACTTGTGTACGTTCCGCGGTATCGTGGCTGAGTTTTGCTACTTTGGCACACGAATACTTTCTCGATAAGTGTTTCTTTTTGCACGCTCCTAGGCACGTACATTCCACTATACACGAACATTCCGATTTGTAGGTTTCTCAGCGTTCTATCTAAGTCTCATCAGCTTGCTAAGCACATATTCTTTTCCAGTAGGCAGCCGATGCCATAAAAAAACACGTATTCTACATTATCATAGATAAAACTTGTTTCATATCCTTGTAAAAGAAGAATTCATATTATATGTACCTAATATTTATATATCCTTCGTAACACGAAATAATTCATCTACCAAAGTAACTGGATACCCGATCAAGATGATCGATACCAACTAATTGCAACCCTCTACTAAGCTAGCTAATAATCTCAGCAGCTAGTACTCAAAGTACTCTTCCCAAATGAAACACCGGATATCATCAGAGACTGTCGTTTATCAGGCAGGCAGGAACTTCTCCTAGCGAATTCTTGGTGGTTACTGTACGGCAGCAGTAACGTTGAGTCCGTCAAGTAACTCGTGAGCCTTTCCTCAGAGCTCGTGTGTGGACTCCGAGTTTATCGTCGACGAGGACGAGGACGAGAACGAGAACGAAGACGACGAGGCTCGACGATGTCGACGGGGAAACTTTAGACCTGGCTGTCTTGGATGCGCTCGTATCCTCGACGTTGAACTACGTTCGTGGCACATCTTCCCGTGGCTGCACGCCGTGGAAAGTTTTGCCTATCACCACCCCCTCGCAAACCCCCTTTGCCACCGTACCCCTCCGCACCCTCTTAGCCTCAAGGGATTTTGGTTAGAATATTGAATCTCGTAGAGTGGAGGCGCTGTAACAAGCACACCGTCGACCCGGCGAACATCGTACCCTCCTCCAAGACGCGCAGGGGCCCCGGCTTACCAATGAAATAATCTGCTTCCACGAAAACACAAGGTGAAAGAGGAAAGAGAAGCCAGATTTCACCCTTTCCGCCGACAAGTTCATTTCGCACTATCTACTAATAGGATTAATTGCTGGATTCATTATACATGACTTTTTACGAGAATGAAATGTACCTCTTTCTATTTGCTAAGATTACGGAGCACTCTTGCTGAAGAATAACAAAATATATTTACCCCATTAAGACACACCACGATTCTAACCACTCTACCGCATAAAGGGCATTTATTATTGAAGTAAATTTGATGCGCTTGGAAAATACATGCTAAATATGTTGCACATACAATATTTTCAAATTATTATACTATATTATTCAGGTTGTTCATGTTGTTAGGTACGATGCGCGGATGGTGCGCAGTGTGTAGTACGAAAATTAAAAATATAATTCTACAACTAATTTGTACGTTAAATAAGGATGCGTCGTATCCGCAGAAATGATGCATAAGTAATGTGAAACTCTGGGAGAGAGAATCGGAATTTTTCCCGTTTACTAAATACAGCTCTTTGGCGTTATGAATTATGCAGCTTGATCTCGAATTACGGTAGATTTCGCTTGAGACAAAGTGGAGCTTCTGGGACGAGTACCACGGCCAAAGTTAGGTCAACATCGTGCCAGTTACGAATAAAATATTCTGCTTTTTGGTGGAAGAACGATGTGAAAAAAGGTGAAGCACGCTGGCGCCATTGTATGAGCATGGTCGGAATTTTCTACTGTGGTTTTATGCCTCGTCGACTCAAGTGGATGCAAAGCGTACTTTTCACTTGCGGGCTATGAAATCGATCGTTGTTTTTTCATATTATACATAAAATGTATAATACAGAGAGTGCCTTAGATAGAACGTTTTCAAATTTCACTTTGAAATATTTCTACGATAGGAGTACAAATACCTAGCATACACATTACATCTTCATACCAATCATGAATTAATATCCAATTAGTTAATAAGACTACGACATTAAATAATAATTATTTATACAAGCTTTATAAACCCGTCTTCAATAAATAATATGGATCCAAACAGCAAATAATCTATATTTTCAGTATAGATTAAGTACTTCACCCTTTCCGCACGATTTATAATACCTTCGCAACCAACCCTTCCACAAACTTTCCCCTTTGCCAATAATTTTCACCTTTGCTGAATGTAATACTAAAGGATATCGGGGACGAAACGAATTTCCTTTTAATTGGTGGACGTGTGACGATGCAGAACGTAGAGTATGGGGCAGGAGAGGAAACCTAGGAAAAGAAATGCAGTGATCTACGAGGGTCAGGCCATGTTTCCGCCTGTTTTGACCACCGACGGGAGGTTAGGGCCGGGCAGCACGCCCAGGGTCAACGGATCACCCGTCCAGGGCATCCCGGTCGCGCCCTGAATTTCCCTCGAAAAGGGTCTTCCAAGCACGCGCCTATCCCTTGGCTAACCAGTACTGACCCATTGGGTCCCCGAGGGTCATCCTCTACCGGTCTGTCCTAGAAAAGTTCAAATTATCGAAGTGTCCACTCGTGTCCAGGTATACGAATCAGTTCGAAATACATTGTTGGTGGGGGTCCTCTTAAAATATGGGTCGCGGTCGAAGGTACGTTTTCAACGATTTTGTACCCGACAGATAGCATTGTTGATTAGATGGCAAAGGATGGGCTGCGCCATCACCTGCGCTATTTTCTGCGAAACTGGATCAGAGGTAACGTTTTCTTTTATTCCGGGCACGTGCAGAATGATGGGTGGAGTTGATGGGCAGACTCATCGTGGGCAGTTCTATTTTAAGTAGTATTCTTTCTGGTACCATGTCTATGAATTTTGTCGGACTCTTTTCGACTAGTTCGTTGAAAGATGTTTTATCTGATAATTATAACCAAGAGATTTCTGGTCAGTGAATTAACGGAACTTATTGAGGTTGCAGCGAAAATTATATGATTTCAATATCCTGAGTAATTATATTTCATCTATGACACTAAATTATATATAGTAGAGTATAGCGTATTCCAAAACGACATGTATCAAAGAGTGAAATTCGATAGTATAATAGTTGATGCCTAAATATGTGCTAGGGTCATTTTGAGTCGAAAGAAGAACAAGAAGAACAAAATTTGTTTCCGGTCGAAAAGTGGGTCGACCCTAAATCGCAAAAATGTAAAGGGGTATACCTTCAAAAATTGTCAAAAAATGAAAATAGCCAGAATCAGTCCTACATGGTACAAATCGATGGTATATGATGCCTAATGATGTTTTAGGACCGTTTTCGGTCGAAAGAAGCGGTTTAAAATTTTTTTTAGTAAAAAAAGGGTCGTCCCAAGATCGCAAAAATGTAAAGGGGTATACCTTCAAAAATTGACAAAAAATTAAAGTCGTTAATTTCGCTCCTAAGTGACCCAAATCGATGGTATATGATGCCTAATGATGTTCTAGGACCGTTTTGAGTCGAAAGAAGCGGTTTAAAAATGTTTTCGGGCGGAAAATGGGTCGACCCAAAATCGCAAAAATGTGAAGGGGTATACCTTCAAAAATTCTCAAAAAATCAAAGTCGCCAAAATCAGTCCTACATGGTACAAATCGCTGGTATATCATGC
Source organism: Nysson spinosus (assembly GCA_910591585.2). NCBI lineage: Eukaryota > Metazoa > Arthropoda > Insecta > Hymenoptera > Crabronidae > Nysson > Nysson spinosus. The sequence continues at coordinate 8,412,838 of OU342830.1, read as the reverse complement.
CTAATGATATACTAGGACCGTTTTCGGTCGAAAGAAGCGGTTTAAAAATTTTTTCGGGCGGGAAATGGGTCGACCCAAAATCGCAAAAATGTGAAGGGGTATACCTTCAAAAATTACCAAAAAATGAAAGTCGCCAAAATCAGTCCTACATGGTACAAATCGATGGTATACCATGCCTAATGATGTTCTAGGACCGTTTTGAGTCGAAAGAAGCGGTTTAAAAATGTTTTCGGGCGGAAAATGGGTCGACCCAAAATCGCAAAAATGTGAAGGGGTATACCTTCAAAAATTCTCAAAAAATCAAAGTCGCCAAAATCAGTCCTACATGGTACAAATCGATGGTATATCATGCCTAATGATGTTCTAGGTCCGTTTTGAGTCGAAAGAAGCGGTTTAAAAATTTTTTCGGGCGGAAAATGGGTCGACCCAAAATCGCAAAAATGTGAAGGGGTATACCTTCAAAAATTACCAAAAAATGAAAGTCGCCAAAATCAGTCCTACATGGTACAAATCGCTGGTATATCATGCCTAATGATATACTAGGACCGTTTTCGGTCGAAAGAAGCGGTTTAAAAATTTTTTCGGGCGGGAAATGGGTCGACCCAAAATCGCAAAAATGTGAAGGGGTATACCTTCAAAAATTCTCAAAAAATCAAAGTCGCCAAAATCAGTCCTACATGGTACAAATCGCTGGTATATCATGCCTAATGATGTTCTAGGACCGTTTTGGGTCGAAAGAAGCGGTTTAAAAATTTTTTCGGGCGGAAAATGGGTCGACTCAAAATCGCAAAAATGTGAAGGGGTATACCTTCAAAAATTCTCAAAAAATCAGTCGCCAAAATCAGTCCTACATGGTACAAATCGCTGGTATATCATGCCTAATGATGTTCTAGGACCGTTTTGGGTCGAAAGAAGCGGTTTAAAAATTTTTTCGGGCGGAAAATGGGTCGACCCAAAATCGCAAAAATGTGAAGGGGTATACCTTCAAAAATTACCAAAAAATGAAAGTCGCCAAAATCGCTTCTACATAGCCCAAATCGATAGTGGATGATGTATAAACATATTCTAGGACGATTTTGGGTCGAAAGAAGCGGTAGAAAAATTTGTTTGGTCCAAAAATGGGTCGACCCAAAATTGCAAAAATTGTCAAAAAATGAAAGTCGCCAAAATCGGTCCTGGATGGTTCAAATCGACGGTAGATGATGCCTAAACGTGTTCTTGGACCATTTGGGGTTGAAAGAAGCGGTAGAAAAATTTGTTTGGTCCAAAAATGGGTCGACCCAAAATTGCAAAAATTGTCAAAAAATGAAAGTCGCCAAAATCGGTCCTGGATGGTTCAAATCGACGGTAGATGATGCCTAAACGTGTTCTTGGACCATTTGGGGTTGAAAGGAATGGATGTAATTGTCCGGCACCGTAAATACTTTGGTAGCATTCGTAAGGACGACGTATCGATTTCTTTAAGTTTCATCGGCAGTAATAGCGGCTAAAGATAATGTAACAACGTCTGCTGACTTCACATATACGCGCATGTATATCGCTTAGATGTAAATATATATTGAGAGCAGGGTATATCGACGGCAAAATAAGGGATCGCCGTGGGAGGGTAGCTACACAAGGGATGCTTCGTGAAGCCATAGACGTTCGACTGCTCTCCATCCATCCGCCCTCGTCCGCCACCCGTCCAGCCCCCTCGACCACCTCGCCAGCCCTCGATATTAAAAATTTCAATATCCTAGCCCCAGGGGTGGAAAACACATAATGTATTCAGGTGACGTCCCGGCCATTCTATCGGCGAGAAAAACGTACAGTTTTTCGAGGAATCGAATCCTCCGTTTTTCTCTCTCCCGACGGGCCGAGGCATCGCCGACATCCGCGTTTTCGTCCAATTCTACAACCCACCCTTGTCTCTTTTTACCAAACCCCCATCCCCCTCCTTGCTTTTACGTGCTACCCTCAACGGCGACGTGCACGACCACGACGACGACTGCGGAAGCTTCTTTGTTTCTTTCTGTTTTCTACACCGCGTGGAATTTTTCTCTTCGTTCTTTGAGCCTTTGCTCGTTTTCGGCACCTCCACTATTGGGAGAAATAGTTTTACTTCTGGTATATATGATTACTGCACCGTATGAAGTACACTGGTACCACCTGAATAATCAACAGAGTTGAAATAATTCTCCTTCCTAGTATAGTTACAGTTTTAACGTTCTCCAACATTCTTAAATGTGCCGAAACACGAACTGTTATATTTTATATAAATTCGCCAAAATTTATGTAAATGTCCTGTTAATATACGTTGCGGGGTTCCAGCGTTGGTAAATAAAATGTAGTTGGAAGACGTATTTCACATGGAAGGACTCCCATAAGGATTTTACTCGATTCGTATCCTTAATCAATGATACTCAAAGGATACGATCAGGGGATGAAGTTGTATGTAAAAATGAAGCGGTGTAAGTAAACGGTTATTGTAACTTCGGGAGAATCGGGGACCGTCCATTTCCGAAGGGTTCCCTTCTGCCTACGCTCAAAAAGGAATTCGATCATCGCAATCGTCGAAGAACTTCCTGCCGATAGAATGGCGTTTGCCGAGAAGATACGATTTCGCTGTCCTTCCAGTTGCGCGCCCCACGAGCCATATCCGGGCTGAAAGGAATGGGGCACCGAGAAATTGGTAGAAAGTGAGTCTTCGAAATGAACCCCTGACTTCGAGGTGAAAGACGAATGGTAAGGCTGAGGGGTGAGATAGTCGAACAGTTTGCGGACCACGGGTCTAAACAACTTAACGATAAAATTTATAGTTCTACAGCACGCCTACCCTTAGGCCCTCTTGGGCTTTCAGGGGGTTTTAGAGGATAGGGATTGAAGAAGGTAGGAAAGTGTGGGTTGCCCGTTGGATGGTGAAGGAGGCGGAAGGGACCTCAGCCGTACATAGGAGGTCTCTTGTACAGGACTTTTACCCTGCAGAGTTGCGTCGTAATTTATGGATGCCGTTCCCTTATCCGCAGGATACGAACTCTACTCTCCCCACACGTTTGCTGTCCTTCTATCGATCCTATATACCGCGACGAAACGGGTGTCCATGAAGTATCGGCATTCCTATCCTGATATTTGCATCCGCCGCCCTGCTACGATCCTCTCTCCTCCACCTTCATACCCGACGATGAAGGGGTTCGTAAAAAAAGTGAAAGTTAATCGGATGGTGGAACTGAGAGGCTGAGATTTGTAATTCAAATTTCTAGCCCTCTCGTTTCTACTCGGCGAGCTTTGATCTACGACTTGCAAAGTTTTTCAATTCATATTACAAGATTCCCACCATGTTACTTTCGCGAAAGTTTCTGAGGCGCGCGCGTGCCTCGGTAACTACTACTGATTGGCTGAAGAGTTACGGTTAGTTCTACTTAAGTGGAATTCTCGTATATGGGAGAAAGTAGAATATGATTCTAAATTAACGAGGAGGTTTCGAAACTATTATTTAAACTAATGTATTATATTTACATTGAAATAATAGTACGTGATATTATATTTGCTGGGATATTATACGATGACTTGAGTATATACTGTTAATACTTTGATAGTGAAGGTAAATGAAGTGATTTAATATGTCACTGATTGGACTATCAAAATTCACTGTAAGATCGTTACTCTCGTTCGTGGATCACCCGTTACATGTCGAAACACACCCTGTACAGAAATGCTTGGTTTGCTACCGCGCGCGAGCGCTTTTCTTTACGCGTATTCGCGCGTGTTTGTATGTGTATGTTAGTCCACCCTCGAGAGAACGTGGTATGAGAGGGAGGATGAGGGATGGAAAGCAGGGACGAAAGGACGGGTGGAGGAGGAGAACGGTGAAAACCAGATAAAGAGGAAAAGATAGAGAGAAAGAGTGAGACATCTGAACAAGAACGTCGAGCGAAAGAGAGAATAGGGGAAGAAGTAGGAGTGAGAAAACGGCAGAGATAGAAAGAGTAGAATATTGCGAGGAAAGAGGAAGGACATACGAAGAGGCAAACACAGAGGGGATACACAAGGAAGAGGGAAAGGGATGGAGTACGTGGAGGCCCGTCTTATATTGATTTCTGTCCACGCCACCCCCGCCGAGTCTTCACAACCCCTGCGAACTACCCTCTATACCCGTGCAGGAGCCAGAGCAAGCAGCAGGTGTGGGGAATAAAGGAGAAACAGAGAAGGATAAATACGAATGGAAGATGAGAAAGAGAATGATATATCGAGGGAGACACGTGTGTGTGTCCTGAGTAAGATAGTATAGAACCGTTCGCCGCACTTTCGACGGGCGGCGGGAGAGAGGCCCTCGGGGGTGGCACTCTGTCACATTCAACCCCCGACCATCGTCGGCAGTCCGCTTCCCCCGTTCGCTCCTCTAACCTCTCTCTATCCCTCCATTCAAATAACAGGCACCGGTGCTTTAGAGGGTGGATGGTAGTGGGCGATGGTGGCGGTGGTGCCGATGGTAACGATGGTACGAGGCAGCTAGATCGGAGGGCGGGCTGACAGAGGGTGAGTTTCGTCCGGCCGAAGCACACCTCGATCGATTGGGCTTGTCCAAGGGTGGAAGAGGTATCCCACCCGTCTTTCCTCCGCCACCCTCACCTTAACCTCCTCCGCTTCCTCATCCTCCTCTAGCCCGGTTTCCATCCTCCTTACACCGTTCACCTCTTCGTCCTGGTAGAACCTGGAGAGTGAGCGACACGCGTGCATGTGTACGTGCGTTCACGTTCACGTACGTGTATGGCGAGGGGTTACCATGACAACCCACCCTCACCACAGGGGTGAAACGCCATTGGCCGGCGCAGGGCCTCGACCGATCCTAACCCACCCCTGTCTCTTCCTCTCTCTCCTTGTATCGGTCTCTACTTGTGCAACGAACTCCTGCGTTTCACCGATTCCGAATTACTTTCCCTGGCCAACGTCCATCTACCACGAACCATCGTTTCGTTGACCTCAAGATTGCGATGTGTTAAACACGCATTTTCATTTCATTAGCTGTGTTGCACAGTTTTCGAATACATTCGTATCTGATGCATGCGACTAGTAGTTGATATTTCATTCTATATGATCTCTAGGTTGATTTATTTGTGTCTGCACTTCTACAGTATATCTGGAGCGGAGTCTTACAGGTGGGTTGTTTATCACAAGCGACGCATCGTGGAAGAATAATTATATCCTTGGAGCCAGAAAAGCAACATTTCCCGACTATATTTACGGTACAATTTATAAACGCTTTGACATCACTATAACTGAAAAGCCATCATTTACCTGATTATTGAAAAATGACGAAAAACCATATAAATGTTACTTGGTACATTACAACACCATTTTGAAATGTCATGCGTACTATTTCGTGGAACAGCGTGGAAAGTGTAACTTAAGGAAGCTAAGAAATCCTTTGTTTCGAATACTAATTACGAGGAAAATGAATTAAAAAATCGTGTTAGAAATTAATAACTAAACACGCTGGAACTGCGAGAAGATGCCGAAGGTCGAAGACTACTTTCACAGTCATGATTTTGTTTGCTCGTACTAGTTTCCTTGTTTTTGCCGGAGTAAATGGGGAAACTTTATAAAGCTTGCAGCATCGAGTAAGTTTCCCTCAGCCGGAAATACCAACACCCCCTAACTGATCGTGTTTAAAAGGTTACAAAGAATATTTTGAATTCCATTCTACGTCCAATACGTATAAATCTTCATTAAACGTATCATTAATTAACTTATTCTTTATAACTACAGCTCAAAGACAGTACCGCCAGAATTGAACAATAATATTTCTATCTATTAAAATATCCCACTTACAGAGATGTAAAACCAATGTAACACGGATATTTCAGGTTTTCGTATCTCAATAATAATTTCATTAGGATATCTTTCTCCCTAAAGGATGAGAATTCCTTTGCATTCAATGTCAGAAATCAAACCAGCCAATAAGGAAAAAGGGTGACTGCCACCCCATTCTAATGAAAGTCACGAACGCGTGAAATTAACGGCTAGCCGTTCCAATACCGATAGTACCTCCGTAGAAAATGAAATGATCAGCTGATGGGGGAGACGAGACGAACTACAGACTGGGATTAAAACCGAGGAGACACGGAAAGTTTCCGCAGTCGGTGGCCGTAAAGAGTGCCGCGAGACGCGAGAAAAGGTAAGGCTGGTACTTGGTACCGCATAGAGTAATAGAAGAAAGAGGGGTAGGTAAAAGTCGAGATGGGAGTGGAGAAAGGTGAAGGTAATAGGAGCTGAGTAGAGAAAACGAGACAAAGAGAGAATAAGCCTTTAACATCTATACACGCAACACAGACACGCGAATTATACGCGGCTGACTCGCGCCGCCGAAGAAGAAGTAAAAGAAGAGGTGGTGGTAGTAGAATAGGAGGGCGAAACGACGGAAGTCATAAAATAATTTAACCCACTTTAAGAAGAAAATTAACAGAATGGCGAAAGTCTTTAAGATTCCCCGCAACTCGGTTTTCCCCATTCCACGTTCCGGTTGCACGGCTGTTCTCACCCTCTCTTACAGCCCCTTCTCCTCTCAACCACCTCCACCACCGTTTACCTCTTCCATCTGCCTCTATCGTTCTAACATCCACCATCCTCTTCCTCTTTTCCTCTCTTATTCATTGAGCAGCCACCCCCACCATACTACCCGCCACTTTCTTCATTGACTCTTTCTTTCTACTACGCCAGCGTACTACGTCCTCTCTCGTTCTCTTTCCGTTCTTTCTTTCACCATCTTCTTTCTTCCTTCCCTCCGTCTTGCAATGTTCCTTTGCCTTCCTCGTCTACGTCTCGTAGCCGTGGGTACCCTGCTCTCGTACGGAGCTTGAGACTCCTCTGTTTTTTCTCTAATTATGAATGAAAACGTCGGTGAGGCGAGGTAAGAGACCTAGAGAGGGAGAGGGTGAGACGGAGTGTTGGAGGGAGAAAGAGAGGGAGACCGGGTCACCACTTTCCTCGGCAGCCGAGATTCTCTCAGGAACACCGTCGAGCCGGTAACCGGTACTTTAACTTTTCTTCGAGTAACTTCTTACTACCTCCTTTTGTTTCACTTTGCAACTCTTTCATGAACTCCCTTCATATTAGAATTCATTGTTCTTTACGCCGCCACTAATTTAGATTCTTCATTTTTTATACACACTCTTTCACGTTACTTACCATTGTGCCGCACTTTGTTTCATTCATATTTCCATATAATGCCTGTTTTACTATCGTTCAAAGGTGAGCTTCAGAATGTTTAAGAAGTAATTCATGTCGGGTTAATTATAATAGAAATTATCGTCGTAGAACTGCGCGGAGAAAGATGTCAATGTTTCTCATTATAATATAATTCATGCTAACGAAATTAAAAGGGCTATTATCGTACCTTTGATACGACTGCCCCGTTTCGATTCACGATAACTGACCTACTCTCAGTTTTTCTTTAATTATGAATGAAAACTTTGGTAAGATACCTTGAACCGGAAGGAAATCTTTCCAGTTTTCTCTTACCTTCATCTATATCGTCGAGACTCGGCTAGTAGTACATTTAGTTTTCCTACCAAACCGTTCCTCCTCATCCCTTTTCCCTAGAAAACTCGGTTTCCACAGGAAAACCGCATTATCTTAAAGTTTGACGTTCTCCGTCGCGCCGAAAGTATGCCGTTTTGCCGCTGACAGTTCGTTTTCATTTTATTTCGGGAGATAAAGGTAGCTCGAACTTAGAGCAGAAATATACGGAAGCACTTTGCACCCTATTTCTCTTTATTATTATTCGCTTGAGTTATTGATATTTCAAATACAAGTGTTTCAGGAAATCCCGTATTAAATCTGGAATTTTGCAACTCAACTTGTAACGCGACAAAAAAGTATATTTTACCAATTAATATTGATAATTTTAACCTGCTAACAAGACATGGCGAGTTACTCGTCATTTGAGTCTACATTTTTCCCGAAGATAATGAATTAAATTAGAATCATCCCTCTCATAATTCTCAAACTTTGATGCATATTAAATTTCAGTAATGAATAGTCAAACCCATATAGACATCATATTTATAAATATATCACACGAATTTATTTTATTACTAAATTAAAAGTATCAAGGTTAAGTATATTCAATATTTAGCATTTATTGAATAACGTCTTACGTTGTCAAAGCAAATATGTGCAATTCGAAATTCTGTTTGTTCGGAACACCAATATGTTGTACCACCTTTGCATATTCCTTCTAAGATGCATGGAATATGGTTTAATTATGAAACGGCTATCATTTTCAGGTTGATTCGGGTGTCCCGTGCATCGCGGGAACACTTAAGGCGGCTTGGATTCGCCAGGGCGTCGTTTCCCATTATACAGCTTAAGCCGAAAGTGTACCTATGGGGGTTTGTTTCCATCTACTCTCTAACGAACCTGAGAACCGTAGCCGCGCATGGTAGTTTGCTCATTCCGTACTTCTGGAAAGGCATACGTGCGCGCAAACTACTGAACACGCCAACATGAACAAATTACCTTATTCACCAGCAGACATTTACTCGACTTCAATGTGATTGGGATCCTATGAGAGATGTACTAATTTGATTGTAATTCTCGGTTGAACCTGCTGATCGAATCCGGCGTTATATCTAGGTGATTGATTATTTACAAACAAGTAACGTTTGATTCTAATGCTATTAACGATTCCATGTATTAAGTATCTTGATTTGGGAGAGTAATTGACGAATATTAATTTGCCAAGTTTAAGACTATTATTTATGATCTTTCAAAGAGTTAATGTTTTCTGCACGTTCTTGATTTACGATCAAAATGTTTTCAATAGCTTATAGGATTTCTGAAGTTATGTAACATGAATATCGATGATTTGAAATTCAAATTAATTGATTAGAACTCTACTTTGTTATATATTTAGAAGTGATTTTATGTGAAAAATATAAAAATCTGCACCCCGTGATTATGAAACATTTATTATACACCTATGATGATGAAAATGACTAGCAAAATTTTTCCTTATTGTAATTTGATACAAATTTGTTAGTATTATTATTATACACAATTTACATCGTTTTTATATTCAGTAATAATGGGCTTCAAGTAATTATAGCGTGAATTTGACAAAAAGCTTGTATTGTTAAGCCTTATAGAAATCTGAACGAAATTGAATAAAGTGTTTGAGGTAATGCTCAGGTGAACGAGGATCTATGTCTGGTAGAACGGATGAACGATTTATCCGTTGCATCCGGGCTGATCTCGGTGCACGCGAGGCATAATTAATTTCCTCCGTTTAAGTGGCACCTCATCGACTAATTAGTGAACTTATCAGAGTCACTGCAATAGCGTGGAACCGACGGTTATCGAGTACGAATGGATTTCGTGCGGCATTAAAGCGAACATCGTGTCACGGTACGCTAAAATCGCGCCGACGACTGCCATAAATCTCCTGAACCGACCACGAAGAGGGTTAAATATTTTACGAATGCATCCTCGGCCGATGAACGAGCCAGGAAAATGCCACATTCAAATTACGGATGAATTATACAACTGGAAACAACGGATGAAACTTGCAATTTATTTGTTTGCTTCTTGATGGAAAATAAAGTGGACAAATATTCTAATCCGATTCCGATTATTTGCAATCTTCATTCGATGACTGAATCTCCTTGTTCCCTAATCCACGAATAATTCTATGAAAAATAAATATTTATGATTCCTGCACAGATTAGAATATATTTCAAGGCGAAGCGTCTTAAAAATAAATAGAAAGCACGATAAATTGTTCGTATTTTATATGTTTTCAGTAATATTTTTGTAAAATTTATTCCTCCGGTCATGAAATGTTTAGAAATATATTGTGGTCGTTTTATCGGTCTTTTGTTTAATAGTGGTGCAATAAGTATTTTATTGTATGGAACTTGCTCTTTAAAGCCTGTAATAAATCCATACAGCCGCGAATGCCCATCAAACACGCAATTTCCGATTTCTTCCTGAAGTTGTAGAGACGAAGGGGCGAACGGGAATTAGTCGGAGGTGATTCTCGTTTATCGACGATCAGAAGGGTCGGATAACGTCGTCAGCTATTCCCATCGTTCCACATCCGTTTCTAAATCTATATGACTAATTAAATTCATTAGTATGCACCATACTTTTACATATCTCGCCAGTGTTTGCCTGTCAGTGAGTCCCGGTGAATTATCGAATCAGTTTCTACTCGTGTCGAGTATGTAAATTCCCTAAGCATAACTCTACTCGATGAATCTGAAAAATCCTACCCCAATTAAGAAGCCAATTAAATTCACTTTAAATGAATTCATCGGTTGAAATTGAGTATTAAGGACAAACGCAGCCAATAATAAATTATTGAATGACGAGTATCATTTTTTTCTGGGATATAATATAAAATATTAAAATATGAAACATAAGACTTAAGAAACTTGTAATATGCAAGTATGTAATACGCAAATGTTTCAGACGAGTATAGAAAACCAGTAATACGTAAGAAGGTGCAGATTCCTGGTTCACGTTACACCTGTCCCAGGCGCCAGTCGATGAAACCAGTTCCCGGCCGTCCTCCAAACATAACTCGAGCAATTTCCTATTCCCTTTCGAATCGGATGTACCGTATTTAATAAGATTACATCGCAAGGAGATAGTTTTCTGATACAAGGTGGGAAACTTGCCGCTGGAACGAGAGAAAAAGGGAAGTGAGGGGTGTGGGTCTGAGAAGGGAGGCTAAGGTGGTTTTCAATTTTCGATGATTCCACCGAATTCGGTAACAGTGTTAGGGGTATAGTCTCTCTCCCGGCATCGTGCATCCCCGTAGTTGTGGTGGCTCTTCATGGAGGGTATATAGGGTGGTTGGTGGTTCGAGGGTGGCTTAAGACACCGTGTGTGGGAGTAGGCGTGGTCTCAGGGTGGCCGTTGGCCAATCAGCTGCCGGGGGTTGCTGGCCACCCCCAACCCACGTGGTCCACATCCCCCAACATACATATTGATCTCGTGGTCCTTGCCGACCGACGCACCCTCCCTCGCTTTCCGCTACCCTTTCTAGCACCATTCGTCTTGCTCTCTCCCTCTCTCCCTTTCTATTCACGTCCGTCTGTCCCCCCCTTCCACCTTTCGCTCTCCTCTTCTTCTAGTCTCCTCGCATTTTACCGGCCCTCCTTGTCCCACCTCTTTCGCGCGTTCTCTTTTTACCGGCGCCTTCACCCTCGTCAGCAACCCTGAGAGAAGGTCGAGCATGACCAGCGTGCAACGAAATTTCGAAAGTAAGCGGCGTCTGGTTTTTCTCGATCTCCCGCCGCTCTCATTTAAGATAGGACGAAAGAGCGACGGTAAATATTATGTGAGAAAGGGGGCCGACGACTTTCTTTTTGTTACACCGTTCGTTATTCACCGCTAAATAAATCCGGTGGTACGGAGCGTTGTAATAAGTATCATTGTGCAGACTACGAAGTGTTTAATTAAAAACACATTGTACCGTTACTAAATGTAATAATAGCAATTTCCACTGTACACGGATATTATATTAATATTCCATTGTACGAAACAGTTTTCGGCATACACGAAATTTTGAAATTGTTGTAATTTAATTTTTTCAACATTGTAAGAACTTTACTAATTATAAAGTTTTTATAACGGATTTAAATCTTTTGCTTTTTATTACCTTTTTCGACGTCTGGACAAAATAAGTCGTTATATTACACTCCAATTAGAGACAGATTTTCATAATATTGATCATACTGGAATTTCTTCCATCAAACTTCGTAACCTTACAATTCTGATTTTTATTTAGCGGAAAGAAATATTTTCAACCTCAATTTCTTTCTTGTTCTGTTTTCCTCGTTCCTGGAATAATTATGTTATTCGAAGGTACCGCTAAACATTTATATCAACGCTCTTTCTGCATCTATTAGAAAAGCTACTTCAAACTCTCCAGGGCGATGATCGTGAATCTTTGAAGAACGTCACGTTCGTTGTCAGTTTACCGCGAAGGAGCGCGTTTGCACGTTTAAATTGCGAGGTTCGTTCTTCTTCCAGTTATCCTTCGAACCAGCCTTTATCTCTCGCTTCGTTGCATTCGACGTATTCCCTGTCGTTTCTTGAAAGATTCATGTTCACGGTGGGAAGTGAAGCGACGAGTACCGACGAGTAAACGAGTCAATTAATTAACTCGAAATAACCATCTAAGAGAGCAACAGTCCAGATTTTCACTCGCTAATTAAGAGATTTAATCCAACTTCATCCAATATATCTTTTCCCCCATTCTTGGAATCGTTGTAGTGATTATTATAACAGTACGAAGAAATGGATAATAGATATTCAAAATTGTCCTTCAATAAAAGGAACCCATACCATATTCATATTACAATCGGCGAACTCGAACAAAGCGAGAAAGTGCTTCTGGGAATAATATCTCATCCTGCTAATGAGAAGCGATCGTAATTCCAAAGAATAATAGCCGCGACGGGTAGCGGAGAACGAACGACACACAGACGTCCAACCTAACGGAGGTTCATGAACGACCGATCGACTTGACGGTACATACGCATTGCTGTCAGTTGGCACGACACACGACACGTATGAAAGAACAAAAGACTAAAGAAAAAAAAGAAGCATGGGTCAGCGGCATAGAGAAAAAAAGGAGAGAGAGAGGGGGGGGGGAGATGAAGAAGCCAGTAAACGTACTGGATACAAGAGGAAGAGAGAAAAGCTCAAGGAATAACAAAGCTACCGGAATTCCCACAAAGGCAAAGCCAGGCCTTCCACTTCTATTCCCTTCCACCCCTGACGCTGCCCTGAAACAATGCAGGCGGCGGAAAAACAAAGAAATAAACATGAAAAGACAAAAGGCAGCCGTTTGAATCCGTAATTTGCCCCCGCGCTCTTTTGTTTTATGGTACCGTGTGGTGCCTTCGACCCCTTCCATCCTTACACGATCCTTTCCTTTTTGGTAACCACCCCTTCTCGCCCATCCCCTGCCCCCTTAAACGTAAATTTTACGGTACCGTGGCATTGCTCCTCTTGAACGATACCCCTTTCTTCCGTTAACCGGGAACCGTCGCCGCTAACTTTGAGGTAGGTCCTGCTAAACGTTTTCTACTTAAACTTTCAAAGCAAGGAAAGGGTTACGCGTTTGATTCTCTCGCTGTGTTTTCAAGTCTATTACGATTCTCACAGGAATTCTTATGCTCACGCTATTTCAATAATATAAAAACACTACTTCCTTATGTAGCAGGTGTTTAATTCGAGATCCGTAGAATAATTCACGTTTGAATTAATCGGTAAGTATATCATCAATGGAATCAATGGAATGATGATAAAATCTTATCAGTTTTAATCGATAATATATGTACATATTGAAATGAAAGATTATTGTGTCAAATGGTAATGAAAACGATGAGATAACTAAACGAACGATAATCATTATCAAAGTGTTTCGATGTCATTGCACCTTTTACTACTTTAGTCGGGAACATGTAATTACACGATAAGAGGTTTTATAATGAAGCAAAGAAGTGCAAATCCCTTTAATCCGACCGGTTAACATTTAATTAGGGTACCTTCCTCGAAGAAGTTTCAAGGACACTACCCTCAAAGAAAACGGGGCGCGTAAAATTCCTGAAGGAAACTTTTCAGCAAACTCTTTCCTCATTTCTCGCGGAGTTGAATTATTCACAAGCTTCTTCTCGCTTTTGTTTCTGGGCCAGGGTCGTCGCAACGATCTCCATCCCCTTACCCGGCCCCCTCCACCCTTTTCTGACGGTCGACGAACTTTCTCTTAAGTAAGACATTTTCCTAACTACTTTGCGCGATTCACCGAGATTCCGAGAGATTCGACGACCGGGGACATTATTTAAACTATCTTCTTAAACCGAACTGTTAACACGTGGTAGACTCACTTCCTTCTAACTTTTTTCTAACCTGTAACTCTGAGTATCACATAGCACTTATATCAGAATCTATAATTTTATTGGTTGAATATAATATCCTCCTCTGTGTTCCCCCACTCATTTTAATTCCGCCATTTTTAGAGATGAGTCAAGCTAACAAATTATTCTGATACATTTGCTAATTATTGTAAAGAAGTATTTCTACTTCAAGCATATTTTCCTGTTTAGCTATCACTAAAAAATATCATGGGACGATATAATTACTGATAACAAGTGTCGTAGATAATATATATAAATGTTAAGAATAAAATATCAGGAATTAATCCGTGAGAGAATGTATGCATCTATGGAACCACATCAGCGAATATCATGGGAATATTGTTGGATGTCTAACCCTTTCGAAGATGATTTAAGGCAGACATACCGATCAGAGTTCTCAAGAAAACAGGGGTTCCGGATTTTCGGATGGGACGTCACGTACCAAATTGCCAAATGAAAGGGACAGGAATCGCAGTAGGGCGTCGCAGGTCGCACGGTTTTCCTGCACAGCTTCCGAGAGGGTTCGAGGTAAAGGGTTACGTGAAAAGTCTTCGTTTCGACGACAAAAGGGGTCTTATCTCAAATTTCTAAAGTATCCCACCTTCTTGTCTCTGTCTCGCTTACCGGACGATTCTTCCCTTTTTGCATCATTCATTCTTCCTTCCCTTTTATTCGAAGGATTTCAGATTATCCTTTGCTATTAGCGGTGTTTCATAGGTATCCTGGTTTTTCATCTACGCGCGTATTATATTTTTGCATGTATAGATATATGTATATGTCACAGATGGTTCCTTAAAAGCGTAACTATATCCGCGATATCCTGACCATTGAAATCCACAAGTTACAAATGCTTCCATTCGTCGTAGTTAAAAAATCTTTAAAAAATGAATTATTCTCTTAGAGCGTTCAGTAAGCGCTCTATGTAAGTTTAATTTTGATCCATGTCAAATTGTTTTAATAGTCCAAGTCTTCCAACTAGCATTTACCTATATCTACAATATTATTAATATTTCACATCTACAATTTTCATATTTCGACGTTAACAGTTATATTCACTCAGTTGAAGATAATAATGTAACGAGTTCTCTAATTTAATATATAAAATACTGCATTAAACACTAGCCACATAATTATCGTCGAATTTTATAGCAAACGGTGATTTCACTGGTAAATTTCATCGATTCTCAACGCAGCTTTAGAACAGTTTCATGTGAATGGAAGTCTTTGACGGGAGTCCTATATTCATATATGAAGGCAGCACGCATGGAAACGTGTCTCTAGCTACGCACGCCTCCTCCTTCGAATGTGTGTCATGAGGGTGCTGGGAACTGAGAGTCTTTAAGCGGAAGAGGAGTATCAGTTATTGATGGAAACTGTATCCCTTAGGGAGCTGACGTAGGAGGGATATCGAGATTAGACCTAGCAGAGAACGAAGCCGAATTACATTCAGATCAGGCTGAATCAAATTTCAGAATGTCGCATCCTCATATGGAACTACATAAGCAGTTCATTTCGAGGTACGTTTCCACATTTCACGTTGCACTGACATCAGAATTCCGACACTCTCCTTACTACTCTCTACGCGAGTTCAATTTAACAGGAATCTTCCAACCTCCCCGCGAACACAATTACGTAATACTACGTGCTCATGTAACAATTTACGGAAGTATTTAATTATGGAAACGTACGTATGTACATACATATGTATATGTATTCGTCGATCATAATAGACATCAAAGATGACTCAGAATTTGCAACGCCGGGTTTACTCGAATCATAGGGAATATTCGTTATAGTGTAAAAGGGGTGTCGTTAAGGGCGCCAAAAACGTGAAAAAAGGGTGGAAGACACAGGGATTCCAGATCGTGGAGAGAAACGCAAATCACCCGAAGCGAAGCGTTCTCCTATAAAACGTTCATGGATCCATACATCCGTCCGTAGATAGACGGGGGACATGAATTTATAATTTCCACGCATGCCGCGGTACCCTTCGTCGGTGATTCGGTGATTCGTGCTGTCGGTCGCGTCATATAAATCAAAATCAGATGCATTGTACGGTGCAGAAGAGCGAGTGGGGTGGGGAGAAATCGAGAGAGAAAAGAGCCGAAGAAAGGAAGAAAAACTCGGTCAAGCTACAACAAAACCCCCCGTGGGGTTATCCAGGTAGAAAGTACGATATGCGTATGACAGCGAATCGGTATACCGGAAAGAGTAACCGAGAGAGAAACACTGACGGAAGAACTGATATAGGCGGGGAACGAAGTGGGGAAGGAACCGAAAGTATCGGTCGGATATACATATGTATGTCGGCCGGGGGTACAATGTATTCAAATTGCGAGAAAAAGGGTTGGGTCTTCGACGGGGTATATAGGTGATGGGTAAAAAATGCGACAGACTGGTTAACGAAGCGAAATGGTCCATTGAATAGATCTGAATGGGATGCTGGGACCTTCTCTACTCATATGCGCTTCCACGTAAGCTTGTATACGATCTCTGTTCTACTGTAAGCGTGTGCTAACTAGGCGGATACCAGTCGCTGCCATATGCCAGAAAACTCCAAGAGAATGCAACCTGACCTGGCTTTTTACCTTGCCTTATTTTTTTTCCAGTTCCGTTGTATACTGATCGTATAACTGAAAGCACTCTAAAGTTTTAAAATTTGTCGTCTAATTTATAACTCGTGTCACCGTGCACAAATTTTATATCGTTTTTAATGCACTACCAAATTACACTTTACTGGTTATATTCATATATGTATGTATTTTAAGCTGCAGTATAGTAAAGCATGATATTTTTGTCATACATATACGTCTGCAAATTTGTCCCTTATCCCAGTGTTTTAAAAATATTAAAACACTCCCTTCTGCATATAGAAATTTCCAATACCCTTTCACGATCAATCATTTATCTATATCCAATGTGCGGCATGAACTACCAAGTTCCAAACGCAAACACCGATCCCTGCAACCCCCTAATCCCGCGGGGTGTATCGTATACAAAAATTATTAGATACCGACAAAAAGAAGCGGATAAAGCATCGCCGAACATTCAACAACAATTGGAACTTATGAAAAGTAACCGGAAGGTAACAAGTGGGGAAATATAAAGTATAAACTGTGTCTGATAGCAAAGAACTCGAGGACGCCGGCATCGTCTACGAAAGTTTCAGCGGTGGAGGTGTAAATGACGACGGCGACGTCGGTGGTAGGATAACGGTTTTTCCCTCTTAAAGCGGAACTTTGTTGGTGCTTTACCTTTTTAAAACGAACAAAAGAACGCCGACACGTCTTAAATGAACGCGCTACTTGTTGCACGGAGAAAAGAGGAGGAGGTTGCAAGCGGCGGGGTAAAAAGGGGTGTAAGAGGAGTGGGAGGGTGTGGAGATTGGAGAAGAGAAGGTGAAACGGGGGGTGGTGGTGGTACAAGTTGGCCCCCGTTGGTAACGCGGCTTTTGGAGGGGGCTAACGGGGCGAAAAGGAGCCGGGGGTGGGTTCACTGGTGTGGCGGCGGCGTCGCCGACAGAAAACTGTTTCTCTTTTGTTTTTATCGTCTGGAGAAGCTCCGAAGAGGGGTGCGCGAGGAAGTCGCAATTAAAAATGTAGTTCAAGGCCGACGCCCCGGGGGAGGTTTACCTTGAGTCCTGTCTCTCTCCCTCTCTCTCTCTGTCTCTCCTTCCCCCTTCTCACCGTCACTCTTGCTCTTTGTGATTCTCTTTCTCTCCGACTCGTTGGCTTGGATTTCACGTACCTCTTTTCTTCCTTGTTCTTTCGGGCTTTCCTCGCGGTCACGGCAAGTCTTTAAGGAATATGGCTTTCTCGAAACGCGAAAGATTTAGGCTCCTCAGTCAACGCAGAAGTCGGTCTCCATTAATGATTTCCTACATTTTAATCTGACTATGTAATGTTCAAAATTATCCGCGGCATGTTTTGTTACAACTGTGATTAACCTGTTAATATTTACTTTTTAATAAAATCCTCTTACAATATTCAGTTTACTCCCTCACAGAAATTAATAAACCAGTGAATGTTGTTGTGCCACACTTTTCAAGAATGTTTGTCTGTGTTAATAAAATAAAGGCATTTAGTACCCTTAATAATAGTATACATATTACTGCTTAATATAAAACTGGTTAGGTTGCAAGCATTGAGATATTGATTTAAAGGAAACGTTAGAAGTTTCAGATCTCGACTTCCCGATTCGTTAACTCCTGACATACGAAAGAGCATCATCCTTTATCGCGGGGTCCTCTACCCTCCACTCAAAAAATTGGCTTCCGCATATTCGACCTGCTACTCTTCTCTCCTCTCCATTCTTTTTACCGGGCGATATTCCGTCGCAGGTATATAATAAAAATCGGCATACGATCTCTCACCCTCACAGATTCGTGCATCTTCCACATCGCGGTGGTACGAGGGTTAGCATTTCTACCTGGTATTTTTCACCCTTCTACCTTACGTTCGACGGGGAGTCGCAGGATGATTTTTTTCCCCGGTGAATGCAGCATCACCTGTACCGATTTCGGGATTACTTTTGTCGGTTTCGGTATTGGGACACCCCATCACGGATGAAGAGGACGGAGAAGGTAAGTCATAAATATCGTGTGTGTTTGTCAGCGAGAGAGAAAGAGAGGTCGAAAAATTTGACCGAGTTCGAAAGTACAGGGTAACCTGGGTACAATAGGGAAACAACGTTATTGGCTTTTCAAAATGGTATTTACCGAAAATAACCAATTTGAAAGGATAATGGTTCGACTGGTGACACCCGGGAACAAACGTTTGTATCGTGCGACGGCTGACGGCCTTTATTCCACTCCCGTGCATGCTCTTCCATCGTGCACGCTCACTATTGCTAATTATTTCTCGATTAATTGGAATCGGGAGGGTTTATCGACGCTCACTCAACGAGCTTCTTTACCCGATTATTCCAACATCTCAACTTCCTCGTTTTATCCTCTTGGGAATTACTTTCCGTTAATAATAGACAAATCCATGAGATTGTACTATTATTGAATTACACTGTTTTGAATCGCTTCATTGATAACTGTCTCATAGGAATAAAAGACAAAACATGTGCCTTTTTACCCTGAGCCTTAAATAGACTCAAAGTATTTCATTATAGGGTTTAAATTACCTACGACTAATTAAATCATAGGAATATAACAACAGTCCCCATATCAGTAAAAAATGAAATAAATATTTGCCTCCAACTTAAGAATGGAATTTAAAAGTTCCAATACTTCGTGATTCAGGGAATAATAAAGAAAATATCTCAATATGTTTTACAAGCCCCTTGCTCTCGTAAGGTATTCAATCTCTCCGCGGCTCGAGCTTCTTCAAAGATTAGCCGAGCTAAGTTCAATGCGCGATATTCGGCAGAAACGAAACTTTCATCTGTATTCTCCCTCTTTATATTCCTTGCGAGGGAAATTGATTTCGATAGAAGAAATCGTGCGAATTCGGGCGTGGCACGCATACACACGCACGTCGTCAAGAGATTCGTGGTGTAGTTCCTCGGGAGAAAAGGACGAATGAAAAGCAGGAACGATTCTCTTGAGACAGAAGGAAGAGGATGAAAAAGGGGATGGAGGAGTGATCGAACGGAAAAAGCCGATGTGCGAGTTTAATCAGTGACAACTGCTAACGCGAAAATTCCACTTCTTTACCCTCGACCTCGAATTACGAAGTTAGAAGGACGAAAGGGCGGCTGTCGTCCTCCTACAATGAAAGAAATCAGAAAGAACCTTTCGGTAGGCAGCCTTGCGGAAACAGATTCCCTTATCGAGTGAAGAATAGGGAATTGTGGGTAGTCCAAGGAAGAAGTATAACTAAGAAGAAAGAGGAAGGATAATTGGAAAGGGACTGCAAAATTTGGCAGAAATATTAGGAGACTTCCGAAGTAAATACTGCCATTGCCCGGGGCACCCTAATTCAAATTTCGTCCATGCATCCTGTAGTTACGTAAATTCACGGAAGGACTATTCTGTATGGCTCCCAAAGCGCAATGTAAGATACAAAGTATAAAAAAGACCCGCGAAGAGAAGTCGAGAGGATCGAAGCATGTTTCGAGCACGGAATTGAATACCTCGATAGAAAGGGAGGGTACAGAAAAGAAAAGTCAAAAGGGACATGTCCTATCAAAGATACCGAAACATTGTATCAGTCTCTCCCATACTCTACCATCTTCTCTATTCCTAGATCCTCGGAGAAAAATGATAGTCCCATCTTTACATAAGGATAACGACGGTGTATTCGCATACATTTGAATGCCGGCGTTTGACGTACGCGGCACGATTCTTTCCATCAGTCTTGAATCCTCCTCGAACTTTCCTGTTCATTTTCCGCGAACGTGGGGGTGCAACGAAACCTTAATAGGTTCCTTTAAAAAACAGGCACCTCCAGCAAAATAGAAACTTCCCATTCCACCTGGTACCTACACATTCTCCGCAGTGAGGACTTCATAGGGAAGTTTCCCTAGGACGCGTAGGTAGGTGCTTGTAATTTTGCCTGGCAGCATCCTCATCGTTTGCCGGGTTGTTGCGAGTTCCATACCACGTTCTGGACCACTTGCTCGCGGTGATCCCGCAAGAGGAGGCTGGGAAAGCGTAAAGGTAGAGAACGTCAGAGTGGAAGGAAGAGGATCGGATAGAATAGGAGGTGGTGAGCAGGAGGTATACGGAGGAGGACGTGGCTTCATTTGTTTCAGCGGGCACACTGGTGGGTGGTTACGTCACGTGTTGGTCGTCATGGTAACCTTCTGGGCTTGCCAAGAGGGGATCTGCTCTGTTGCCGGTTAAGACGACCAGGGATCCTGATCCTACGGGATCTCCCACGCACATGGAATGCGAGGTGCTGGATCTGGTACCCAGGGCATTTGTCGTTTCCCACCTTCGAATCCTAGTTCATTGGAAATACTAGATAACTCTTGGTGCCTTGAATTTGGAAACATCTCTAATTCCCTGCTCTGTTTTCTGATGCTGGACCTTAAACGTTTTTACTTGCTTTCATATCTTAAAAGATTTTATTATGACTCTTCGTGTATCTGTTTTAGATCTTCGAGTGATGATTTGGATTAAAATTGGTCTGATAAAAGGACAGAATATCTTGAAAATCTAATAATAATGCGGGATCATTCGATTCTGTGGAGAAACTTAGTCTTTCGAGATTATCCATACATCTTTGTAGGTGATGCTGGTACATCTGAGAACTCGAATTTAATCCTCGAACAACTAGGACCGAGTTTCCCGTTGGCTCTTCCGTTTTACGAATATATCCTCGTATCGTCGAATAAGGCGAGACAATTAAGTGTACATGTCTCACGAAATTGTGAGCCATACCGTACCCAAGTCGATCCCGTAGAGTCTTGCGAGGATATTTCGTGTCCTCGGGGCGTACGAATGCCTGCAATTCCTAACACACAGGCATCTTTACTAAAGTACGAAGCTGCAGAAGCAGCATCTTTGAGTCTTCTCCTCGTAATTACACGACCTCTCTCCGAGGCGTTTCGTATTTCTCTGTCTTTCCTGTCCTCTGAGACATCTCGAAACCACTTCGTCCGGATCGAATTCCATTAACATCGTCTCCCGACATATCCCTCCAACAAGTATTCCTTATAGAAGACTTTACTTCGAGAACCGATGACAACATTTCTGCATTTTCTCCCACCATCATCAGGTTCCTTACTTAATAAACACCATAAATATCCTCTTTCACTTAAAAACTGCACTTATTTGCAAATAGCAGGAATTAATAATTATATTATAACCAATCCTTCTTCCTGTATCTTGTTATTAGGAGCAAATTAAAATATGAACTTTACCAATAACGAACACATTATACGAGGACGTAATTCTTAAGGCTATTAATTGTTACTTCTGAAGTAATTTGTCACGGCACGATGGTGTGTCATTACGCGAAGTAGTTACTCGTGTTCGAGTTAAGTCCAATAATTTCGATGTCATTCCGACATCTCCAGCAGACGTTCTCCTGGCAGAAAGTTTTCGCCGGGTTTAGGGTGCCCCGAGTGCTTGATCCCACTGGCAATTTGAGTTTTCATTGGAAAATAATTATTATGGGATGCTCCACTAGTCAAGACATCCCGCCTCCACGGTCTTGGCATTAGGTATTGTTTCTCCCTATGTTTGAAATTAATTTGAAGTTGCCTAAGCAACCCCAGCGTGCTTCAAGGTACCCCGTTCCCACTCCCTGCCAGTCAATAAGGACTACCCAGCCAAGCAGTTTCAAACTTACTTGCCGGCATACCTAGGAAAAGCAACGATCATCCCAATTTCCCCTTTTCAATGTTTTATAAAGATGCCAAAAACGTATAATAATTACCGAGAATTAATATGATACAAAATGGTGTCATGATGCTATGAAAGTATTATGTGCCCTCGTTAAACTGCTCTTAGTTTATACATTCGATTGGAAGATAGTTGCTAAAAATGAGACCAAAATTCAAGACCAATGAATTCCTAGCTTATGCAAAAGAATGAAGGTAATTAAAAAGAAGTTGTTTGATGACTGGCAAACATTAAAAATCCACGAAAACTTTAAAAAATGAGTAATACTATGCGGTTATAATTTTATGTAGAATATAATCCAACTATGTTCAACTAGGGCATAACTTTGTAAAAGAGGATATTGTACATTTGGAGCGATATATCTCGTTGCGCACGTTATTTTGTCAATGAAGGTAAATGGGTGAGCCATTTTGTACGAGTACAGCGTCGGTTCGTCGCCCTCGCTATCCACGAGAGGGTGGTTTTCGAAAGACAAGTTGGGGGTTGGGCTTGCCAAAACGACCCTAGTGTACGTCCTAGCGCGTACATAGACCGAAGAAGCAGAAGCAGCAGCCTGTACGTGCAACGGTACACGATAGAGTCTGCTGGTCGTTCTATCGTTCTGGCAGGATGTAAGACGTAAGGTGCCTAACGATCTTCCTTCTCAACCTCCTTTTCTACCATCTTCTTGACTCCTTCATCTTGCTTTTGTCTATCTTCTATCTCTCGTTTATACACGTTGCTCTACTATCTATCGTTTTTCTTGCTTTCTCTGCTTTTCATCGCGAAATCCGGCTTGCCTTCTTGCCTCCCTTTGATCTTATTTCTTGCACCACTTCTCCGTACACTCTCTCCTTCGCTCTCTCCGCCCTTCCGCAGATCCTGGCTGACTCGACATAGGAAGGTATTTGCAATTGCTTGCCAGTGGCTTACAGTCTTATGCAGGTTTGCCTGGTGGGTCCTGTACGGAAGCTGCCACCAATTTGCGCCAATTTGCGTTTAGTATTACTTCTTGTTACTGGAAATCTCGAACAATACTTGGAAACCTTTCATTCCTACGCTTCGTTTCGTTCAGCTTATGGTTTCTCGATGCGCTCCAAAGTTCTTATACTCAACCATGAATTCACTCGCTTGTATAAAACTTCATGTTTTAAATAAAACTATTTTAACCCTGGATAATCTGACTCTGTTCTTCTTGTTAATTGGTCAACACTCACAGTAATGTTCATCTACTGCTGCTAGTATTAGCATCAAAATCAGCATTCATTAGTATTCACAATTTCACTAACAAGGAAAGTTAAGGAACGCGGAAATTCAAAATCATTTTCTTGCTGTTTTGGAGATAATCGCTGAAAATGATCACTTTTTCTTCGAGAGATGATTTCACCGTTTAAAATCCTTTTTTACGCACCAACGAAAATCACTTCGTAATCAGGTCCAAATACTCTATGTTCGTGCAATGTTTAAGAAGTTTTTGAATTGTTGGGTTCCCTAATATTCCTTGTAGGATACATCAGACGAGAGTCAAATTAATTATCGATGATACTTGTACTCCATTCATTAAAGATCACCAAAGTACCACAATATAACTTCGTTCTTTTATACGAAGGTACCAATTTCATCGTAGTACGAACGATAGACAAATGTCACTAAAAATTAATCAGTCACTGTCGCAGAGTCAATTGTCCACGGTTACTTTCTGGTCAGCTAAAGTTGCCAAAGTCGTAGGTACATATCGTGGACGGTAGCGGGCCATAAATCAGAGCCGTAAACGCGGTGGGCTGACCCCGAGGAAAGATTGTTTGGGCTGACCCTCGACCTGGGTCAGGGGCCCGACTGACCTCCACCGAAGCGCCTACCGGAACCAAAACCGGAAATTCCGCCTGGAACCCGATAATTCTCTCTCTTTTCCTGTACCTTCCTTGATTGACCTGAGCTCGGGCCAATGATAATGCTTGGTCACTCCTTTTTACGGCACGCGCCTTCAAGAGTATTAGCCAGTGATTTATCGATGGGTCTCCGTCCGAAGGTACTCTACTGCCAATTTTTAATCATTTATTTGCGCCCCCTTACCAGCCCCTGTCCGCAGGAATTAATAATATTTACTGTTTTCTCAACGAGGGTTGTCGCAATTTTATGCTACCTCTGACGAATATTTTAGTATTTTGGTAATTAATATTATATTGTAGATTGTACGTAATTCAAAATAACATAACCACATATTAATGAACATGGGATATCAGTTGGATATGCGCGATTTTTTCCATAATTTTAATGACCGCTTTTAATGTAAGAATATAATTATCACGTTCTTACATCGTGATATAATTATTCGTATTATGTGATTAAAAGATTCATGATTATGTTTCAAGCAAACAAAATCTCGGCAATGAACTTGTTCCATTATGGAGTACCATGAATGTTTGATTTAATTTTGCGCTCGCTCGACTCCTTTTTAAAGGCCTCTTCCTTCCATAGAGAATTCAATTATTCACGGTCAAGCAAGGACTGACCAGCGGTCAACTGTTTCGCAGCAGGGAGTCGTCGGAGAAGTTGGCGAACCACGCCATTTCAGGGTAATTGAACCGATTTAAGCCCGGGGTTGGTGGCCACGGGTTTGCAGGGGTGGAATCACACGGAAGAGGGTGACCTTTACAAAATGGCTGCAAGCCATTTTCGAAACGACGAAATATCGAAGCTTACATAGGAAATGTCAAGATGAAAATTCTTGAATTTTACGTGAAGTTGTTGGAGGAGATGAAGCGCTCGACGAGATATTTCCCTTATAATGTGATATTTAAATAACAAAGAATACCTTATCATACAAATTATAATTTTAATATATATCCCTTGTCACATTATAATCGGATAATGTACATATATAATAAAATAATTTGAAATATAGTTTCAAGTTTTTAGATTGCAAAGATCAATACTTCAAATATTGAGTTGTGTGTTCAGTTAAAAATTTAGTTTGATATTACTTTATAAAATTATTTGATATATTAATAACATTTATAGGGGTTGAGAAACACAATAGTCTCTGAAATATTATATTGAAAAAAATGCTTTTTATCCTATGATAAAATCCAAATATGACTTGTCGTTACAAATTGTGACCAACTATTTTATTTCCACAACCTGTTCAATAAGAAGTTCGAACAAAATGAAAATATCCAAATTCACTTCAACGACAATCGATTCAATGACAATTTTATCTGTCTATTTCTATGTCAATGACTGCTTTAAGCCATTCTAACATGAGCCAAATATGATATTCACAATATTCCCTTCAGCGCCAAAATAGTACCGAAGATGAAAAATATGTTCCAATAAAAATTGCCTCGCATTGAGGTGCAAAAATTCTGCCGATTCTCCAAAATATCTATTATGCATAAAATCTACTTTCTTATACGTTTTCGGATACGTCTTAAACACATTTCAGTGATGAAGTTCATTATCTAATGATAAGAAAATTCTTGTATTTATATTACCATTATGTCGATCAAATCTGTATTTTTAATTCGGAAGACTTCCCATTTATTATAAATATCGCTCTATCTATAATAATCCCAAATTGCCCGCCAAATTTTCGAAATGTTTCGATACCGCGGATTATATACATTTCCAAAATTCGTTGACAAATATACATTAAAAAAATAAGGAAAAAATGTCGTTGACTCACCGGAACGAGTTGAGCGGGAAACGAAATGTCTCGTAGTTCTCTCGGAGGTGTTGCCTCCGTGGTGCCAATCGAAAGACTAAGCGAAAGGGTTAACATATTCCTGAATACAAAACACATGCATATTCTATGGGGTCCCATGTGCGTCTCCTACCCTGATACTGTGCACGCACACAAATTCGCAGGGTACCGTGCGTGAGTATACACGAATAGGGCCCAGGTGGGGCCCCTTCATACATGTGTATGGAAAACGAGCGTGAAAGTTCGTCCGCATAGCTACCTGAATTATTTCTCTGATCATGGGGGGTAGAGAGGTGGTTGAAATGCCTCGAGGCAGTCACACTGACAACTATTGCTTATCGTAATGTGATTTTCATATGGAGATCCACGCATCTCTGTCGAACGACCTGACGATTATTAATGATCCTTCGCTTCGATCTATGTATCAAAGAGTATCTCGTTATCTGCCGTACAAAATCCGATTCGACTCTCCTCTTTCTCCGAAAACATGCCGTGGCTGGGATTCTTTCAAATGACAAAATTAATAGATCTGACAATTTGAATTATATTCGTTGTCGATTTATGCTCATTTAAGTAGCAGAGATTTTATTCATTTATAGAAAATCTCAACCTACACGTTGACTGCCGTGGAGGTCACTATTAACTGACGATGCATATATTACTAAAACTTGAATGAAGTATATCGCTAATATTAGTAGAATTGTCAATATTTTTCAAGTCAGGATATCGATTTAAAGTAACTAACGTATCATAAAATACTTAAACAGTTTTGTTTTCAATTTTATGTATATTTTACAATTGCGTCACCCGGCGGGTTCGTATAACGCGGATTTCGGACTGGCAGTCAACGTGCTAACTACAAAAACGAAGATTATTTCTTATATCTTCTTTCTGTAATATTGTTTATTCTAATCATAATTAACCCTGCTTAAAATAATTGGAAATAATATAGTTGTCCAACCTTCATCCTCCTAGTGTTATATTCTTAATTCTAACGTAATCAAATTAAAATGACTGCCATTTGTTACACGAAATATATCAAATAATAAGCAGATTTTCTTTGAAAATACGACAAGCTTAAATATGTGTGCGGAATATTTTAATTCTAAGTATTATGTGACGAGCATATCAACTCGTTTCCGTAAGTGGGCCACCTTTGATTCGTGAACACGTCGTCCATCCTCGCGGCAGATGTGAAAATGACGATCTCTGACCGATACTGGTATATATCTAAACCTTAACTCCGGTTCAACCCTTTTCCCATGTACGTAGGACTTAGTTAAGACGTCAGTGTGCCGAACAATACGGTCAGCCATGCATGCACGGGTTTCGCACCTTTGCCACGGCCGTATAGAATTTGATTCTTATCTTGGAGGGCACTCGATGGGCCCCGCGATTTGGAGATAGCCTGCATCGTTTCGAGTGCTCTTCACTACACTCGGCTTTCGCTCTTTTTAACTTACCCGTCGGCCGACGGCCTCGATCTCAAATGCGCAGTTCACTCTAATTTCGAATACCACATCATTCCTTTTTTCGGATCAGGTACACGAACTGTAAGTAGAATTCCGTATTTTATCCCCGGGTAAAAGTATCCAGAGAACAATGCAACGATATTAATCGGATATTAATAGACAAATCGCAGTGTCTCTTGAGAATTTGTCCTCTCGAGGAACATGTTGAATTTCCACGATGTTTCCGATGCCACGAGTATCCTCGTGTATTCCCGATTCGCCGAGTGGTAATTCAATTTCTCTGTTCGACTACGCGCAGGTAAATCATGTCGAGTGGTTAACGGGCTTTCGTTTCACCCGCAAGACGAATTACGAAATACGGTACCACGAGGTCACGTGGAAATGGTTACCTGCCGAATTCGAATGCGACTCTCTATAATGTATTAGTCAAAATCGAACACCCGTCACAATAACGCTGATTACTTTAATAATGGAACAGAATGGCCTCGGGGCTGGTGGCTGGGTGTTGGGTTTTCCTCGCGGGCACAATACCGATCGCGAAGTATACAAATAGAAAAAAAAGCAAGGGGATAAAGTGAAGGACGGAATTCAAGGAACGTAGAGTAAAAGAGAGAGAGGGGTGGATCGAGACCCCCAAACTCTCCCCAAAAAAGGATACCTTCTAGTTACCCTGAAGAGAATATTCAAATTGCAACCCTTTCGATCGTGAAAGGAGACTTCTGTCGAACCCTTCGATCGGATTCAATAGGCATCGATATTCAAATTTATTTGACGGAGGTTCCTCTCTCGTTCTTCCTTACGTCCCTCCCTTTTTTTTAAACCGCCCCTTCTCTTCGAAGCCGCGTCCGCTGTTTCTTCGACGCATGCATTCACTCGGGAACGAATAAAACCGTTATGGGTACCTTGTTCGGTGTAAGTTATTGGGGTTGGTGGCTGGAGGAGAGAAAAAAGAATTTGCATCTTTTTTTCCCGGGCGCGATACACCATCGATGCTCGCTACCTCGGCGAAACTGGAACGGAAGCGACGGCGGCAGATGCATTAACAGTTCGATCTTCAACCCTCCTCGTTTTTCCTAACTGTTTCTCCTTCCCATTTTCAGTTATATCCTCTCCTACGAGTTCTTCTATACGTTGACACGCGAATTCCACTCGATGCCTTCTCGAGGGCAATTAGCATGTGACGTAACACGATCCTTCTTATCGAGAATTAAAAATATCGTTTCCAATATTCTGCACACTACCCAAAGGTTCAGCAACAATAAAACGATTTGATGTACCCACTACGACGGATATATTTACACGATTCTAAAGAATATTATAAAATAATGGTACTATAATAATATAGTTAAATTACTACCATGCTTCATATACAACATTGTCGGACAATGAAATTCTAATGCAATGACTCCCGTGAATGAGAACTACATTCATAGAAATTATAGTATAATACGGTGAAAATATAGCTACACGACATGTCCATATATATGTAATTGCGAAGGTAAAGTTTGTAAGTTTTGTAACTCTTATCAAACGACAAATACTACTACTGATATTCATCCGCACGGCATTGTCATCTTCGTTAACACGCTCGAGTTCTCTTTGAAACGCGGTAATACTCTTTAAAGGAATGACGTTCAGCGACAAAGCGAGAAGTGTGACCTGCTAAATATTCTATGGAGCATTGTAGTACCTGAGGCGGGGGGGTTAACATGCAGACAAGAAAGTGGAGGAGGAGGAAAAGGGGTTGGTAGGTGGTTGGGTCCGGGGGTGGTAGTAGAAACGGAAGAAAGAAAATGCGTAGAGAATGAACGAAGCGTGTTCGGCGAAGGAATATAAGTAGAGGAAGAGTAAGAAGAAAATAATGACTCTTACGAGTCTGAAACGGCAGTCGAGTCTGCTCGCGTCTGAGGGGGCGTCTGAGGGGGCGCCGTGGAATAAGAGGGAGGAGGGCCGTCGTCAGCGTGTCTACGGCCGTGACCTCGTTTTTTCCGAAGCAACAGGTCCCTTCTAATTAAGAACACTTAAGAAAACTTCCCTCTTAAAGCTGACGCCTTTCCCTTTGCTCTCTCACTTCTCTCCTGATAACGCCATTATATTTTAATAAACCCGCTAGTCTCGTTCTTCGTTCCCTCAAACAGTTACATGCCTCTCCTTCTCTCTCACCGACACCCTCTCCCTATCCAACCCTATTCTTTCTATCGCCCTCAAGAATCGCGAGAGTGCGAATGAGAGGAAACAGAGCCCGCTAACGCCAGGAATACTTTCCGCGCTCTGGCAATCGGCCCGAACCGGCATCTCCTTCGAGTTCACTCTCCTACTCCTTTCTGTCGTACCCTCTCCCCCATTTTTCCTCCATCCCTCTAAGGGCCATTACCGTGATTAATATCTACTTGTTCTCCGATGACGAACAAACCGTTTTCGAGTTTGGATTTTAAAGTTGAATTCTTTTGAACAGCCCAGCCCGTCGCGTTTTTCAACATGCAAATAGAAAATTCCGTATTAATCCCAGACATTCCTTTTCCCCCCGTCCTACCACACCGTTCATTTTGATATTTCGAAATTCTAATATTCTAATATCCCCATATTTTTTTCGATAGCATATGCGTATCAAGCAAGAGTAGTCTCTTTTGATAGGAAACCGTGCATTGAAAACAACCCGGCTACCGGTGGAGGTTTTCCCTCACCGATTCGATGCGACCGGGTACTCGACACTCGGGAGTAGAGGGAGAAAAAAAGCAAAACGAGAAAGAAAAGAGGAAATTATTACCCGGTCGTGTTGGCCCTTGGCATTGGATCACGATCGCGTTTCTCTTTTCAGCCACTCCCCCCCTCTTGAAAAACCCTTGAGCACGTCGGCTCGACACGACGCCGAGAAAATGCACGCACACTTAACGCTCCGCAATAAATTTCGCGGCTTTAACCGCG
The DNA here is from genome assembly GCA_910591585.2 of Nysson spinosus. Classification (NCBI taxonomy): domain Eukaryota; kingdom Metazoa; phylum Arthropoda; class Insecta; order Hymenoptera; family Crabronidae; genus Nysson; species Nysson spinosus. The sequence goes on along the minus strand of OU342830.1, from coordinate 8,382,550 downwards.
CGAAAGCATTATTTTCCCGAGGAAAGACCAATGTGGATATCCGACTGGAGAGCGAGACACCCAGAAACCGCGAATAAAGAGAGTCGGTACAAGATAGTAATATTTATAGGAGAATAGTGAAAAAAATGAAAAGAGTGAATCTGGGAGAGAGAAAACGAGAACGGGAGGATGAGTGCGAGGGTGGAAGAGAGGAACAAGACAAAGAGGAGGGTGAGTGAGGGTAGTATTGGCTGGTTGGCAGTCAGTGGCTGGGTACCGAAGTTAAAGAGCTTCGGGGGCATACGTGAGAGGGATGTAGAGAGGCAGTGAGTGTGTGGGGTGTGGGGTGAGGTGAGGAAGGGTGGTTAGGTAGGGTGGAATGTGGGGGTACGTAGGGAGATCTAGTAGGGTGGGTGGCGTTCCTGGCGGCCATTTTGAACGCATATATCGATTGTTTGGCGGCCGGGCTTCGCTCGGCCATTCGCAGGGGTGGCTCGTGTGTCACACAACCATCCTTCACCCCCTCCTCCTTCAACCCCCAGAAAATCGTTCTCGTTTATCCTGGATCCCTAACTTGTCATCTCGTTCCGTCCGTGATGTCCATAATAATGTATTCTCTGGAACAAGGTTTCGTAAAAATATTTTCTCAGTACCTTGTTTGATAGCTGTAGTAATCCGTGGAGAATCATGGAAAATGTTGTAATGATATGGTCAAAGTGAGCAAAATATCATAGAATGAAATATTATGATATACATATTGGTAGTCTACACATTAGTTAGAATATTTATATTTTAATAAGTCGATATTTAACATATCGAATAAATCGGCAGTGTCCGACAGTCTTATTATAAAAAAATTAACATAATACCAAAATACAATACAAACGGCTTCATTTCAGGGGTTACAATATTCTACATTAACTTCGTATATTATTACTAGCAGAAAGAAATTGAACTATGTTCGACACATTTGAAAAACGTTATACAATTATTTTACCTCCTTCAATTAAATATTACGAATAACCTATTTCAAAATATTAAAGGCAATGAGCCAAGTTAAATGAGTTCCATAAATAAGACGATATCGGAGTAGAAAGCGTACAGAGCCATAGGAAAATTGATAGTCTACCGAGTCATTCATAAAACCAATAAAAAGCAGGGGTTGACATCAAACCCACCTTGTACATAGAGTTGGTAAGATAATACTTAAGTGTAACACAAACATCTTCGATACAATACACTGAAGTAAAACCCCGTGTTATGATTCCAAACAGCACAGTTTCGTGCAGAAAGGGAAGAAGCATATATCTAAATCAATGGAAATGTGATGTCACATGTACTATTAATCTTACGTTGGCTGTCACCTAGTAACACGCGTGTAACACGCGCCGAAGGTGTTACACCAGAATTGCGTCTTGAAGGCACCTGACCTCGGGTCAAACCCGAGCTAGCCAGTTGTCTGGTTTACCCACCATGGTCAGAAAGGGAGGGTGGTTCCGCGCGTAAACTACCCCTAAACCGGCTTAGAACCCGCCCCAAAGAAGCCGGCTGCTCCAATCGGATTCCAGTTTCTGCCATATGATCTTAGTAGAGTGAACGCGCAGGTCCACCACTCTACGAACTGGACACTCGAGTGACCTACCCCCTTTCGGCCCTTAACCGCACGTGCGACACTTTTCATCATTTTTGTATCCCCCCTAAGGCTATTATTTCATGCGATTTCTTTCGTGATGGATGACTCGGACAATTTACTAGAACCACTTTATAATGCAATAATTAGAAAGAAAACGTAAAATGTTAGTGCATTAATGTAGTTAGCGCGATATGATGCGGCGCATTAAACAATGATCTATAATATTGAAAATGAACGTAATCGCTACTTAGATTTCTTAGCGGCACATTAAAGAGTAGTAGTCTATTATGCGCGATACTAGCTTGTTTCCTTCGTTATTGAGGAAAAGCCGGAAGAAAGGAAATCGGAAATAATTGGAGGGTAAGCTGGGTGATTACAGAGATGCGATGGAAAATGGTATTCTCTTTCTAGTCGGAAGTCGAGTCCTCCCGTCTTAAAGGGGAAGTTTCGCGCTCACGGGGGAAGCAAAGTTCCTCCGGTGGATCCTTCCTTTCCATCTTTTTTTTTTACGTCACGCTCCTTTCCCGACGGGCTGGCTGCGCGCCAACTAGGTGAAAAGTGTGGAAAGTGAACTCGCGATTTACGGCGGCACGTGGAAGGAGCGAGAGCGGAAATAAAGACAGAAGGGTGGAAAGAGGTGAAAGGCAAGTGGAACTAGAACGCGGAGGGGTGGGGCCTTCGTTTAGAAATTTATTCAAATTAAGCTACGGCCAAGAGTTTACGAACTCCCGGAAAAATCGAAAGTGCCGGTATAATTGGCGACGGTGAAAGTCGACGACTTTGAAAGCCACCCCTTACGCTATTTCACACTGGAGTTTCGTTCGACGGCTCAACTTTCGTACGGTGAACTTCGAAAAGTTTTCTCCCGATCGACACCTTGAATGCCATCTAAGAAGAGGAGCCACTTAGTCGGACAGTAAATTTCTCTTCGATGTTCCTCGTCGTTATTCCTCCCCTTTTACAAGTGTGTTTTGAATCCATTGTTTGACCTAGATTGCGTGCTAATTATTAACCGATACCAGTTACAGTCTCTTAGCCAGCGTTCTTAAAGATATCTCGAACGGCATACTTCTAAGACACTCGCTTTGCTACATCGAGTCAGGAGAAATACTCTTTAAACCATAGATAATTCTCTTCGTAGGAAACATCCCAAACCGCGTACGCGAAGCGGATTCAAATTTTATATCTCGCAAAAGGTATTCTTTCTTCTCCCCCTGATCTTATCCGCCATCGTTCTCTCTCTCGTCTCTTATATCCGCCCATCGATCTATCTATCTTCATCTTCCTCGCTTACTCTTCCCTTTGATCGCGTCCTCGAGAATCCGTTCCTCGAGCAAAGACTTCCTGTGCCGTTTACGTGAATCTACGTGTACACCGGCGGAATACATATACACCTGCACATATGTAAATCCACAATATCAGGAATATACATATGTGCCGAGTAGAGTGTAGAAATACACGTGGGCGTATGTGTTGAGGGCATATCCTGGAATACGAGGAGCTCTAATCCCCTTTTAGAGACTCGGCTCATACCACACATTGAGATATGCCTTTGACGGGCGCTCCTGCCATGCTATTGGCTCCACGTAATCTCATGTAAGTTGGGTTGCCTAGCCACAGGAACCCCCCGCGCCTGCTAGGTGCCCCGTTCACACACGTGCACCCTCAGAGAGTCAGCTCCCTTCCATAGCACGCCCGATTCCCGGTTGCCTTCTTCGTCCTGAATGTCCTTGGACCCGATCGATACGGCAGATGCCTGAAATATGCACGGCGCATGCCCCACCAGGATACCGGATCCAGTATCTCCGGCTTCCGGTCTTCTGTGCTAGAGGCCGCACATCTAGATTTCTAGGGGTTGTTTCTGAACCACCCCACCCGCAAAGGGACTAAGAGAGTGTAAATGCTCTTAGCATGGATATACGTCGCAGTAATTTGGACCCTTTCTTTTAACCAGATTCATAATCTGTTTTCTTTCGCATTTAATTAGGCTAATCTTTAATTATATACGCTTAAAAGAGATAAAATCCTTAAGACATATTAATAATTATTCATCGATATATCTGATGAACGAAACGCTGCACACCGTGTAGAATGGCAATCTCTTAAATAACATTAGGGAATACATTATCTTAGTACTTTCTGGGAAACACCGACGGTGCTTATCTTCCAATGTCATAACATCTACACGAATTCGAATATAGAAAAATACTTTCTAACGTGCAACAGTAGAAATCAAAACTGTACGGCGTCGTCTTCGTAAACGACTGATCAACACATTTCATTATATAGTTCGTCGCGAAATAATGCTAACATCGGTAGCCAATTACAAGACATGGGCTATCAATGTTGGGTCTAAAAAACATTAACAAAAATAATTTACAACATTCCAATTTTGGCCCAGAATTGGATGAACTCCTATAGAAGAGCAACCTAAAATACTTTCCAGCCAGAACAATCTCTAAACGACAAAGGTACAAGAAGGGTGCCATTGAAGACACGAAGCATATGTTCAATATTCAATAAAATGCTGATGCTAAGCATCTTATAATAAATTAATAAATTAATAAAAATGTTGCATACAAGAACCTCCACAGCTCTAGATCCACTATCATACATTTTGCTCCGATCGATCATGGCGGTTCTCAAAATAATAATTATAAGAGTAAGAAATCTGTGAGCGTCAATGGAGAAGAATGATAAGTTGCCACGTAAAAGAGGCTCGCGAGTCATCCCGAAAGCGATGACCCAAAAGGCACGTGTGTCGTCTCCGCCGACGTCGCCACGCCTGGCACATCTTTTCCTCCCTGCCTCTCCGCCGTGGTGCGTGTGTACACGAAAAGTGCGCGGCACTCATGTTTTTTCTCGCCCGTCCAGTTTTATCGTAATTGCCAGCTTTACGTAAGGCTGTTTGTACATGTGTTATCATGAAATACGGCGGTATTTGTACAATTGTTTGCTCCCTCGTCGTGGCGACGCCACCTTCTGCGTGACCACGGACGAAAAAATTCCGGGCGGTGGTTTTTCGGCCTGGAATTAATTTATTGTTCCACAGGGCCGTCTCACCTTGCGGCTTTACGTCCTGCAGCGCGCAACTCTCATCGGCGGCTTTAAAGACGATTGCGTATCATTCGTCTCGTCTACTTACTCGGTCCTGCTGCTGTGCCTTGTCGACACTAATAAATGTCCACGATTTTAATCCTCCGCGTATGTTTGGTAAATACACATCGTTGGTATTCTCACCTTTGAAATTATTAATCGCTGCAAACCGCGATTGGTACACGTGATTATTTGACGCGTTAAATACGCTAGATCAGAAAGATATTTACGAGAAGAAGGTAGCTTCGTGTCCATGACGTCGGATACGCAAAGAGAGTCCAATAACAGCCACAGCCTCGAGCTAGCAAAGATAACGATAGGATTTCTACGATTCAATCCGTAGATTGGGTTTATTGCGATAATCGTAATGCCGTGTTTAATTAGCCTTTTAATACTGCCTCTAATCTATGCTTTTACTTCGCACCTAATGTTCATGCGTTTCTATGTACATAATACTGACCTAAATTCAGGGACAACGGGATAATATATTTTCAAAAGCATCAGCGTGGTTGCACGTATAAATTCAGTTTGGAATCATTCTTAAAAGACAAATATCGATTAGAAATATTTAAGTGATTATAAATGTCCAAAAACTTCGGCAGAAGCTATGACTCTTTATGCAGTAAGTTTCATAATATATACATTCCACTCTCTGAATTTAATCGATATTTCAATCCAATACCGAAATTATTGATAAGACAATTGAATTTTAATAAGGACACTAATAAACGTCCTTATGATTTACATATACCGAAAATTCACTTTGTTCATCATCAAATAACACCGGAAGTTATGGAAGATTTAGTTGCACGTTCACTGTGTATTTTAAGAAAAGCGCACATGTTTTCCGGCTAATAATTTGGCGAGACGAGAATGTCCTGAGTACACTTCCTTGGGTTTACTGTGAAAAAAAAATCCATTTCGTTTCACGCGAGATAATCCCATTGGACGTTTCTGGGTCCATGCATTTAGTATGGAAGATCGATCCCCCATAGAAAATTGTCCGAGCAATTTGTGATCTTTCACGATCCTCGTCGGACCACGAAAACGAATCTCGTTTGAGGACGCCCGGCGTGCTAGACCATGTGACATAATCCTGTCGGACGGTTTTTCGTGGACTTTGTCGAGGATCGTGGTCGCGCGTAAGGACACGAATCCCCAAGGAGAAAGGTAACCGACGTCGTTTTGTAAATACGAAAAACAAGCCCATACAACGAAACCATTGGTATCGTTCAAAAATGCCTTCACGAATGCATGCTAGAAAAAATATCGTAAAACTACGACATTAATAAGCAAATTTAATAATAACAACTTATATCTTATGTAAGATCTCAAGTTTAAATGAAATGTTAAACAGCATGAAAGAAGTACGTATAAGAAGTATGATCTTCATAACGTTACTTTTATCACACGATTTTCATCATTTCTGTAAACTCCAATAAGCATACAATTGTAATTACTTATGATAATACGGTAAAGAAATTACTCGTGCATATAGCAAAAAGACGATTCCCGAACTTACAACTTTTCTGGTTATTACTTCATCTAACCAGAAATCGATGTCACTTCCCAGATTCGTGAATCATAATGAACACCAGCGGTGGCGAGATAAGCGAATGAAATATTCATCGGTAAAAAAACAACTTTAAGGTAGATTAAAGAAAGCAACGTTGATACACGGTGTTTTAAAATGCATGTGTATCGAGGAGTCAGGTATAGGTTTTCCTGGTGGAATAAATTATCGTCCGCGCTCAATGAGAGATTAATGAAAAAAAAGTCGAAGGAAACCTAACCATACGTCAGTCAGCTAAGTATCAGAATCAGCAGCAAAAAAAGTAGAAGTATATCTCGAAGGCAATAACAAGAAAGAAATCATAAACACAATGGAAAATACATGGAGAGTCGATGCGAAGGGAGGTGAACGGAAGAAGCGATAAGTGGAGATCCTTTTGCCGTAGGTGAATCGAGGGCAAGCCCAAGTAAGAAACAGGTCAGAGGCATCTCGCATGGACGCAGGTCCTTTCGAACTTATTCGTCCAGGATAGAAGAATGGACCCCGAATCCTTTTCGTGGAGTAATTCGGGACGGGGCCAGCTGCAAAAACCACCGTTCCCCGTGGTGATCATCATATAAGTTCTTACCCTCGGGAAAGGATACCGTCAGGCCAAGCACCAACGGGGGGACAAATCTTTTTTTATATCTTAGATCCTGGCCGATCATTTTTTTACGAACCCTTTTTCCATCATTCACATCCCAAGGAAAGGAGGGTCCTGCACGTTGGATGGGTCCTTTTTGCGCAACTGTCGCTCTCTTATTCTTACTCTATCTGTCCTTCTTCGTTCCCTTTCTTCCTTGCTTTTCTTTCATCGGGTAAAAGGATCACCTTAGTCCTTCGAGATGCATCCTGTATACGTGTACACTACTGTACACGAACGCACGCGTGAAACGCGGTTCTCTTTCCTTCGAAGGAGACACTCGTAGAGACGAATCTTCGCCGGGAAATCTCGGCCATCGAAGCGTTGTCCTGCTGGCTCCATTTTTTTCTTCTTTCCAGCATCGCGAGGACAAAGGATTTCTCGTCAGGATGTTTCTCTGCTCTGCTTATAAGGCTAAGTAAGAATGCCAGATAGAGGCGAATGAACTCGAATATCCTTTTGAGACTCTCCGGAAAAGTGATTGAAGCTTTCCCTAGATCTTCGAGATTATCTTTGAACAAAATGTTGCAAAGAGCGTAGACAATTTTCGTGTAATAATTACTACTTTTGTCGTGGAGATTAAAGAAGCCAAAGAAAGATTTTAATTAAGACAACACTGGCATAATACACGTTATTGACGACATCTTGAAAATGCGGACTATTCAAACTATACAAAGACCTCGATTCTTATACTCTTTCTATTAATATTTCAATAATACCTCCAATATTCTAAAATATGCTTTGATATTTTACGTCATAGTACACCACGTATATCTTCCGCGACAACAAATCGACAAATATGTCCCCTCCTTCGCATCATCCAATAAAAATTTAACTCTTTCAAGGCACCTATGGATCAGGTTCCAAAGTATTAATTCTCACGTACGAAATCGTAATTAAAATATAAGTATAAAAAAGATTTAAGTTGCACCGAAATTTGATTTAAAATGATATAACAAAGTGATTTCTTGTTTTATTTTTAACTAATGAATTATGTCATAACATGTCAAAGTGCGATGAAAAGCATTCTGTGCGTGTATGAGTACTAAAAGTGCAGGACACTTTTGATCCCAGTATGCCTTAAAGAGTTAAAGTCCGGTTATCCAAGAGGTAGGGCTTCAAGGTGAGAGAAACAGGTGCAAGGTATAGTAAGGGTTAAGTTGGTTTGGATATCGTGACTACTGGTCAGTTTGTTCGATAGTTGGTGCCAGCCAGCACGGATGGCCATATACCCGGTGCGACTTACAGGGGGCCTTGGTACCGAGCTGTACCAAGAGGGCCACCGGTCAATACCTTCAGACCTTCGGAATACGCCGTCTACGGCCTGTGAAAAACCTAAACGGAGCCACTCTCACCGTGGACGATCCTTCATCGTGCATGGTACCGCTCGTAGAAAGAGAAACACGAAATGAAATCGTGTATTCCTAACATATTTTTGTTATGTGTACTCCATAAACTGATACTACAGACAGAACCTTTAAATGTATTCGGAGTAGAACCGTTAAACGTATTCTCCTTAAATTGAAAGAGTTTAATGTAAGGATCATTGGTTTTTTCTCATTGTGCTAATAAACGCATAGGTTAATGTTTTATATATATAATATAGTGTTTTAATATAGAGAAGTTAAGTTGATTTCCAATATATTCTAAGTATTGATTTATTAGTATATGCTATTAATTACGGAATTAACTACTTTAATCGTATTTGTTTTGTATGATGACTTGACAGTAGAAATGGTGTGAAAAATATTGTAATTATTGTTGGAAACTGCTAGAAAGTTATTGAAATTGAAATTACTGATGGAAAATTTAAGAAGCAGAAAATATTTTCGAACTGCGAATAAAGAACTTTTTTTTTACAAATAGCTGTACCATTAATTAATATACCTTGCACGTATAAAATAAAATTAGACCATTATTTTTTAGAGATCCAATCTTGCTTAAATTTGAGGCATTCGTAAGCATCCTTTCGGACTCGACACGTAATTATTTTAGGTCTCCATATCACCTAACGAACTTTCGTTTTCTGCAAGTACTACTCCGTTACGAGGGTACTCGAAACCGTCCCAAAAAATATAATTCTACTAAAAGGACATTAAAAAATATTTTTTAAGAAAGTTTTCGATGTCACTCTGACGCGAACATTATCCAGCTCATTGTCTATTTCACGCAAAGCTATCGGTGTAAAGAAAGATCTCTCGTCATTAGATCCTGGAGGTGTAATTATTCTAATTACTTCCGGCCGGAATGATTATAATTAACCAGCCGCGAAAAGTCAATTAGGCGTCTATCATCTCGCGTTGCGGTGCACGATATACTATGAATCAACTCTTGCCGGAGTCGTCCGCCATTTATGCCTCATCCTCTAAACAGAAGGAGTTTCGACGATCTTTTTCCTCTCCTTCGAGGAACGAGCCAGAGATACCCGCCGACGAAAAGTTCGACTTATAGCCGAAACGTGGCCAGACACGACGTGACTTCCGACCATCCCTTTGAGTTACTAATTATTCTCAAAGGGGTGATAATTAATTGTTCCCAGTCCGTGGCGATAAATATTGGTCCGCATACATGTACCCAGTGGTATTACCTGCGTACACATCCGTGTACTTACGTATAGTGATACGGTGGCCAATACACGTAATGATGTAGCTTTCTATCGTTTGCGAACGACTCGCTTATTATCGAGGATCGGATTCGCGTGCGATTCTCGAGTACGTGGTGCAGTCTGCACGTACGGATTGTAACGGGTGTTCTGATAAAACGATCCTAATGTCCATTACTTATTTACCATGTCCTATTAAGTCCAATTTAAACCTGATATCTTGTGATATATTATTTTACATATTAAATAAGCGTGAGTTTACTACCTACTATAATTACAGAAAATAAAGAACTACAAACATTTCTAAATCTAATTTTCCAAAAATGTTATGATTGACCCAAAATAAAATTGATTTCGTAAATCCAATATATCATTGTATACAAAATATTAAAATATTTAGTCTACTTAGTAATATTAATAATAACAACGAAGACGATATAATTATTAATAAATTCAATAGTGGGACCAGTGTTATCGTAGACAATGGAAACCGAAGTAAAAGGTATTCGAACCACGTCAATTTCCTTGGGTTAATAAGCATCAAAGCAAACAGAAGGGAGTGTGGGCGCCACGATTTTAGCGAGAAGTAACGGTTCGAAGTAACGTCTCCTTCATCGCCTTGAGATTTAGCACCTTAACTGTTTCCATCTCTTTTACGCCTACGGTCTGATAGATGAGTCAGAGCGAATGGGCGTATTCACGGAGCTACCTACGAACCAGCGAAATGTCTAGGGTAGAGTCACTCGATAAGGAAAGGAGGAGACTCGAGGGATGCTGTGATCTCCGAGCTCGGCGATATATAAACCCAGGATGCCGAAGCAGATGTAACCGCGGTGTAACGCAAGGTTACTTGTACGCACAACCCCTTAAACGAACATGCCTTCCGGCTATCTTCGTGTCCTTGTTTTTCTGGGAATGTGGCTGCGATTAAAAATCGTGGTTTGTCGGAAAGGACAACGAACTGACGTATCCTGCGGTACGGCGTTGATTTTACAGTAGATGACTTACTACCGATTTAATGGTGTTTGTTATACGATTGCTAAATATACCGTTACTTGATCAATTGGTCACCGATATTATGGTGAATGTGACTTAAGTCCACATATCTAAATAATATGGAATATTAAAAAAATTTGGTTGCTCAGTAGCGACTGACTTATTCTCTTTACTATTTAATTAGTAATAAAAATGATATCGTGGATATCGTGAGAATACATTCAGTAAGTTATTATATTTGAAATATTGAGTAGATGAATACTGAAATATGTAACTGTAAGGAGTCCAGCTGTCAGTCAGCAGAAGTTTTTCGTCAAGAATGTAACGAGATTTCCCAAATAAAAAATATTGTCCATCTCGAGAACGAGTCGTGGGAAATCCACGGTACTTCATATGAGTGTACGACAAGATGAATTTTTTGCGCGAATAGCACCCCGAGGAATTCGACGTCGAATTTTCAGATTTTAGTTATTCGTCGTTGTTTTTTTCCGGAGGGCAGCTGAGGGGTGGACGAAAAATCGTGAGAAATACTCTCGATCGCCTTGCCACTTCCGACGACATTTTTTTCGCCCTGCTTATTTTTCCTCCTCTAACGAAGAAGCCGGACGGAGGAAAAAAACGCGAAATGGGAATTGGTGGATGGAAAAGGAGCACGGGGTGACCAGAATCAAGTTTGTTTCGTATTCATGAACGATCGAAGGTGACTGGTATCGATTGATCGGAGTTCGGGCATTGTGCATAATTCCACCCCTCCCAAACTCTTGGCGTTGCATCTTCCTTCTGTGCAACCCCACGTGCATGCGTCATTTGAATATACGCGCATCCCCGGGCGAGACTCGACCTCCCCTATTATGTGTAAATTGTATTATTTTTACCCCAAATACATTTCGACCCTCGCGCCAGGCTACGGCCTTCGAGGTCAACAGGTCAAATTGCACATGTCCACCGAAACTCACCCCCGGCACGCTCGCACTCACTCTCTTCCCCTCCCCTAATTCACTACCTCGGATTTCTCGGTTCTCCCCAAAAGTCACGTATATTCGCACTTAAATTACCGCCCCGCTTGATTCTCCACAAATACCAAGATTCCGCGAGTACGACAAAAAATATTAAATTCCTCTAACCAATTTTTTTTCAATTTTTTTTCGTGAGAAACTTGGACATCGATTTCCTCCAATGTGTTAATAGTACGACATATTTAATAGAAAAAGACAGTGGATATTGTTCATTCATATGATGTAATGTGTGATGCTTGTATTGAAATTGATATTATCCTCCAAACGTAATTGGTTAATAAGACGAGTAATAAAATGAAAATAAGAAGTTAACAAATCTTGGCGCATTAGGAAGGGTTGACTCCCCTGTATTCTACGGAGCACAATAATTTCTCGCGTGATTTTAAAACCGTAAATTTTTTACAATCAAACCACCGTTCTTCACCGTCTCCTCGGCGCTTCCTTCCGCATCGGGAGGTTGTTTTTCCTCCCTTCTCGCATGTGCACCCGTTACACGGGAATGAGACTTTGTTTTTGTCGGTGCAAAAACCAAGCAGACAACGTGCCGTATCTCATGCTCGAGGATGCTCCACGATCGGTTATCATTTCACACCGATTATAATAAAGCGGTGGTCGAAAGAACGGGGGAAAATAACTAGAATCTCTGCCAATGAGAGGGAAAGAGAGCGAATGAGAAACAGAGCGAGAAAGCGATAGGGACGAGACAGGACAAGGGGTAGTCGAACGAAAAAAAAAAGTAATGCGGGTCATCGAAAAAAACGTCCCGTTCAGGGACCCTCGAGGTTGACGGACCTTAAATAAGTATATAATAATGCCGTTGGTGTGGTAGGAATTTTTTAAACCCTTTCCTCCATCCCGCACACCGTTCTCCTAGTATTTCACTGTTTTTCATTCAACCTCGTAGAACCGCGTGGATTTTTTCGGCGCGTTCCTTTCGGTTAACGGATAAAATCTAAATTAACTAAATTAAGGACCCCGCCGCTTCCACCTCGTCTTTGCATACGATTTATATACATGGTTTTTTGTCTTTTTTTTCGGCTTCAAAGGGGAAAAGGCACGAGGAAGGAGAGAGAGGGTAAACGATTTGCCCCTTTTAACTTCCCGTTCTGTGCGTCGTTTTTCTGATCTTCGAGCTTTCATGCTTTTCACCCTGCAGTCTTTCTCCGTCGGCTTTCGTAAGATCGTTGAAAGGTCGATTTACGGTTATAAAATTACTCACGTGAAATTCGAGGCCTCCACGCGTTTACGCCGAGGATTTATGCGTGCCTTTAACAGGGAGTACCGGGAAAAGGAAACGGAAACACTAAGAACGACGCGAACCAGATAAGAAATACGAGGGAAGAGAAAGAAAGAAGATCGCAAAAGAAGTACGTTGCGACCATTTGCACGATAATTGATACTTCTCCTGTGTCATTGTCCAACAAACATTTTTTCATATGAAAATATCATAAAAAGCGATGTATGAAAAAATTATGGTTTGGTCAACAATGACGCGCGAGGGTGCAAATATCCCATTGATCTCATTGACTTTTTCATGTATCACGGTTACGTCTGTCTGGTCATTTTTCGATGCTGCACCCTCTTTTTTTTGACCGTTTGACCATATGTGAGGATATCGCTGCGCCAATTCGCCCGCACGAAACGTCGATTGATTTTGCCTAATAAAAGACAGGAAAACCCTCATGAAAATGTGGACGGCTATGAATGGACGGCACGCTTCTGGTTTGGCTTTAGTCAAATTACGGTAACACCGTGCTGCAGGCACGAATGCAGTGTCCGACCTTCGATGTAATGATACGTTAAGCTTACCCTCGGGCACAGATTCGGGAAGAATAGAAAATCTGCCACTCGGTGGACATTTTTGTATGAAAAGATATTAGAACGACGGTTACCTCAATCACGATAATATTACGTACCTAATAAAAAGCGCGTTTAATTTATTTAATTACATATCCGTATTAATATCATCTGTGAAAATGGCTACATATTTATAAGTAAATTTTTATTATTTTTTAATAAATCAATATTTCTTTATATTAAAGAAATTAATTATTTAACATCGCATCGCGCGGTAAGAATAAACAATGTATTTCTTTATTATAATTGAACCAGAAAATATATCTTGGTGCTAATGAAATACATTGGATGAGTAACAATACACGAGCCAATTTCTTGTAAATGAATAATACCTCATAATTCTATATAAATGGAATATAATTGATATTAATGTATGAATATTAAGTTGACACTAGAAACGAATTTTTAAAGACACAAGGAAAACCGAAAGGAAATTGAAATGTAATAGATTCCTATTAGCGTAATAATCTGTAATGTTGGTTAGTTAAGGCGAGATCAGGGTTCGATCAATGGAGCGTATTAGGATGGGGTTCGTACGATTCAGCGAAAAAAATACATTTGTCAGGCCGCGGTCCCGGTTGGAGGATCTCTATCTCCGGTGAGATTAATTACTCCGACCACGGTTCAGAATAATTAATTAACGTCGAGAATAATGAAATGGCTCGTTCTTGTTTTACCGCTGACCCTGCGTTAGCCTACCTTGTGATCAAAGGATCAGACTTCGGTCATCTCTCCTCGTTGACCAACAACATTACTGATAATTACTGATAGCGCGCGCACGAAAATACACCTGTCAGACTCAACACAGAATGATCTCATTATTTTTTAAATATCACTTTTTTATCCGAGGACAATATCACGCGGAATATTGGCCGTATTGTTCCGTTGTAATTCCGGCCAGTTTTTAAATTCAAACCGGTAAAAGTATACAGCGTGAGACATGGTTTTTCATCGGCGGAGCATCCTGTCTCTATGTCGGTTACCACCATCGGCCGTTTTTTTCTCATGGTGTTTGCAAAGGGTTACGTTACGCACGGGGTGAGACACTACGGTGGAGTCCTTTTTCGAACCTATGCTAAATAGGGGTGCCGTGGAAAAAAAATATATTAATAGCCATCCAGCCTCCGAATTTTTTAGTAACCCATCGCGCAACCCCTGTCCTTTTTTTCCTCCCCAAGTGTTACCCCCATAACCGGCTCTCCTGCGGTAAGATATATCCACGATAGTGTACTCCTGGTTTCACTTGAACCAACGACTTTTCCTGTTGATGCGGAACAAGATTTTTTTCAGTGATTTTTAAAATACACTACCCAAATTGCTCTTACTGAGATAACAGTCGATTAGACTATTTAATTGTAAAGCCGCAAGTATATCAATTTTATGTCCACGGATTAAATATTTTCTCATAATAAAATGGAATAATAATATCAGTATTCTCATCTGATCGCGGAAACATTGATTCACCAAAAGCATAGAATCACTTTCATAATCCATTTCTGTCAGCTGATTTATCCTTAAAGCTCACAGATAGAGAGAGCAAAGCGATGATCTTTGGAGTCGTTAATGGACTTTCCGTCCATCAACACATTGTACTTTCCTCAGGGTGTATGCAGCGGTTCGAGAATCAAGAAGGAGAGAAAGTGAGAGGGAGTGAGAATGTCGAAAACCAGGGAGAGAATCCTTCCGATCATTGCGCAAGCTGCAAGATGACGTGCCCCCATGTAGCTTGGCAAGCCATATGTATTCGAGGGGGTGGAGGAAGGTGGTAGGTGATATAATGGGAGTGGAGGACGGTCGGCTTTCAGTTCCACATGCGTGAACCCCGAGCATAACAGGAACCCTTTCAGGCTTAGAAGGAACGGACAGACGGACCGTCGGACTGCGTGCCGACCAACACCCTCATGAAAAATCCCCTGCAGCCAGTTTTGCCCGCTTACTGGCTTGCTTGCGCAACAAAACAACAGCTGCGCCAGTCGACGACAGTCAGATCGTCAAAACATCCGTATTTCCATCCGTATTTCAACCCTTTTCGTATCCACCGTACCATTTATACGCGAGGATTTCCAAGCTAGATACATATTTGGATATACAGAAATGAAAGACCAACGTAACAACAAAACTATCTAACAAATGATACAACCCGAGTAAACTCAACGTCAACAAAAACGCCATCGTTTCAGTTTCCCCGTGTACATCAGGATGATAATGATAAATTAAAAACGACTTATTCTTCGAAGCAGGATATATAAATTTCATGTAAACGCGATAATGGAAGTGCTAATTTGCATGGGAGAGCCGGTAGCTCGGTCATCGAGCATCCGTCAGGAACGATGTTAACGGGTTTACCTTGTCGGCAGGTCCACGTACGAATACAATCTTCTTTCACCTCGCACCTCTCCTCCTGGTAACTAGGCTCTCTACCTTTTTCTATTTCCTCGAGAGCCCGTAACCTCCCCTACTACTACCGTCCCAACATACTATGGACTGCAAGCGTGGTCTGCACGGCAATTCCACGATACCTCCTACGTCTCGTTCGTGCGGCGTTAATTATGAGGAGCTTCCGGCGATCTAGATTTCATTCTTTTCCTTCGCTTAGGCACCGGGAAATGATAATAGGTACGTGACCCATGTGGTCAGTTCACACGAGAAATGAGAGTACACCGAAGTACTACGTGTATCCCGGTGCGTTGTTGTCTTGCCAAGAGTCCAAGGAAGCCGAAGGAAGAGGTAATGAACGGTAAGGATGAGGAGGGGAAGCTAGTACTCGTGCCGACTCGCGTTATACAGCAGCGACGTCAGTGTCGGCGTTCCGACTTCCACAATGCGCCTTGTACTCTCCCACACTCAAGGAGTCTCACGCCCTCACATCCTCCTCCTCGCCGAGGAACCCGAGGAGGACTCCCCGAGAGGAGAGCGTCCGCGAGCGTTTCACGAGACGACCTCTCAACACCGCGAATCACCGACAACTATTCGGCGGAGAATCAAGACTACTACGATTCCTTTAAAACCTATTAGAAATGCCTCCTGAAGATACTAATATCGACACTTGATCCCTTTATGATTATGCAAATACGCGTTCCCGTATGCCAAATTCGAAATTAGACGCGTATCTTATAAGGAAGTGAGAATTACGTTAAGAGGATCAGTAGATCGGAATCGAATTATAAATCATGTGCGGAAAGTTCGTAAGCCTCCTTATATCACTGCTTTATAATTGTACACTTTATTACCGCTCGAAAGAAATATGTTTATAATTGAATCAGAATCGACTTTTTCAGGAATCGTGTTGGTAAATCGTTTTGATAGTATTATTTCCTTAAGTACAACCTGTGCGTGAATGATAATATCTAGATAATGTACTAGCGAGTATGAAACAATTATGTGATTCATATTATTTTGAATGAGTATGAGGTAAACGATGTGGAACCACCCGGTATATTATAGGCGAGAAAGCACCTGGGAAACCTAACAGTTTTGAAAAGGCCGTGAGTGACCGGAACACTGTTCTCCCTACTGTACAGGTAGTTACGACGTGTGCTGCTTTAGCACGCCGCTTATCTCCGATCTTCGCTCGTTTCGTCTTGAGACACCAGGTATAGCCCATTTCATTAATGTTAATAGTCCGCCTACGATGCAAGGTGTTCTCCTCTACGTTTCAATGAATCTTATCACACATCCCGACATGGTAAACATCGTATATCAAAAAACCACTACCGATATAAGCAATTAACATTTCCTTAAACTTCATCGTTACGATAAAACATATCCAATTATCGCTTGGAATACTTTACCGTTTGGTCTCTCTGAGAATGTTATAAATATTCAAGTTTTAATACTGCCAATTGCGTAATTATGGTATTGTACATGCAATGACCGAATAAGATTTGATTATATAAAGTGATATTTAATAATACTTTATTATAATATTTTTGATGAAATATCTCTTTAAAGTATTAAATAACGCAAGTTCCGTGTCTTTTGAAAGTAACAATGAATCGGGTAGATCACAAAATTACGTTGTTATAGTAACGTCATTAAACGGCAGTGAATTATGTTGTAAGAAGGAAAAAAAAGATGCTGGCACAAATTAAGAATCGTGTTGCACGTCCAAGTTCTTCGAACGTAGGAAAACGGCATTATTCCGCGTAACGAGCACCTCATCGCGTGGATACTTATAGTGTGGTTACTTTATTAAGGGCATTCCTGACCTCGTGGCACGACCTATACGAATAAGCTATGAAAAATCCGCGACGTATACAGAGAAAGTTCCGATGGCTCTGTGAGAAACTGGCCCTGCCTGCACCTTTAACGTTGCCTCGTTACCGATGCACGGAAAAATACTTGACGAGCCGCAACAGAAACAACTTTCGTCTGCCAATACCTAATACTTTTCAGCAATTTCCTGTCAGTTTTTATCGTTTCATTCATCCAAACGTAAATGGGTCGACTGAATGAGTAGCAATACCTGTTACGTCAATTCTGGATGATAATAAATATCACATACAGCGCGTGTCTGTTTAAATATTACGTCCTCATTTTCAACACTCGAGCATTACTTAGAACCCATGTGTATCATCGCGCTTGATAATTTCCTAACCAGAGAAATTAAATATAACTACCGAATATTTTGTTGGCTGAATAACGGAATACATGTTCGGTACGGGGAACTCTGGAAATATCGCAGAATCACATGACTAACCATTTAGAGCGTGTATTCGTATAATATGAAGTAAGAATCAGTCATAGGATACCTGATAACCGAGATGATAAATCGTATATTCGCGACTATGAAATGTGAACCGCGAGATGATATAAATCTTCGAAAACATCGTTCGAGCAGATGCACCCGGAAGATGAATTTATCAGTGCTTCAACTAACCTAACGACATTTCGGTCACGTTGTAGCCGATTTTTCCCCCGACATTTTTATTTCCCAGTCCTCGTCGAAATGACAGGCAGAAGGCCACGATATTAATTTCCGTCTATCAGAAAATTCGCGCACATTGACCCCGCGACAAAACAATTTGTCGCCACGCGATAAGATAAACCCATGACCCAACCAGTCGGGCGCAGGACCAAAAAGTAGGAGCAGCGAGGAACGTAAAAAAAAATCTGTTTTCGGGAATAAAGAACGGAAGACTGGACGATGCGCGCGCTTCGTTTGAAGTTAATCATGCCGTGCCATCAGTCTGCACTGGACAGCCCTCATGCGTCTCTTCTCGTATTGAAAAACCGTTTATCAGATAGCAGCCTTTGTTTTAAAGTGGACCCCTTCAATGTCGAAGGCACAGACCAGCCACTGCCTCGAGAAACAATCCAGGGACACGTTTCCATGCAACCATTTTTCCGTCCCTCCAACGATACCTTGTCTTTAGCACGTTTACCGGATATTCCAAAATTTTTCCTTTGCACTCTACGAGTCTTTGCGTTAACAAAAATTATGTTTATATATGTAACAAAATGAATGAAATCAACCCAGGTTGAAAAGTGCGCGACATTAAAAGAAGGTTATTTACAAGCACGGCAATCTTGCAATATGAACTGCTAATGTAGCGATGATTTTAATTTAATAAGCATCTTCATCGTCGATTGTTTCTCTTAAGTCTCCCCTTTCTTCTTTTTATCCCGAAGCAGAATCAACGAGAGAGTTTTCTTTCTTACGGGAAGTACTCGGAGGAGCTCGTTTATATACATAGTACATATATACCATGGGTAGCGATATATTTCACGATCAACCACCTGTGGATGACTATGCTAATTACCGGCGTAACGTCATAATAGGAAGAAATGGTTAGGGTAAGGGGGAAGGTACCGACGATTATTTTTCAGTGTAACGCCCTACGGTTGAGTAACAAGGAGGGGATGATGACGAAGAAGAAGAAGAAGAAGAAGAAGTAAAAGTGGAATGGGGAAATTGTTCCTCGTCGGTGGTTAGATCGCGGAGGAACCTTCGTCCCTGGTGGCCGGATTAATTCCTCTTTCGTAGATAAAGAAGAAGAACCTCGTGCTCTCCTCTCGTTTCACCTTCCTGACAAACGAAAACGCCGTGCACGGCTTTAGCAAGGAGAAATCCCGGGCCGTGTATGCGCTACGAGATAATACACGCAAATATCATAAAGATAAGGCCGTAGGCCAGGAGTAGACCATGGGACGAGACAGAGAGAAGGAGACAAACAAAGAGAAAGATCGTAAGAGGGAGAGAGAAACGAGGAGTTTTGGAGGCCACGATAGTCTATTGACTAAAGAAAAAACGGAACACTGCATTTTTTATCCGTTTTCGTTCTTACTCCCTTCCTCGTGATATATCTCTCTTCCTCATCGACGAATCGGTCTTTTTACCTTTGGCCCTAACACAAATCTCTCCCTTTCACCCCTAGAATCCGTTAGGGCACACGATCTTTTTTCTCGGCTCCTCTATCCTAGTGAAACCCGAAATCTTTGTCTCGAACTCTCTAAGCACTCTATCTCTCTCCTTCTAACTCGGTCCGTGCACTGGGTTTCAGTATCTTTCACCTTTCTCGCTGTTGATTTTCAATTGAAACCAGAGATCTCCTCAAATATTAGGGCCGCACTGTCGAACAGTTAGGTCCATGGGAACTTTCGCCGGGATTCGATAGATTTCGTACACTTTTTTTAGCTACTGTTACGGTACTTCGGGGGTAGCGTCAGCTTACGTTTATTAATGGACAGGAAAAGATTTAATGACCGGAAATTCGAATCGCATGATTGCCAAATATATCAAAACCCTTTACAGTTTCAAAGCATACATCTCTTCCATCATCTATTCATTCGGTACTCGGTGATAATGAAAGCATTTATTTCGTAATATATAATAGTTTTCCTGATTACTGACCGGCTAACTATGCCAACAATTTTATGAATAACAAATATATGTTGGATATCTACGAGAATAAAGAACGAAGAATTTGAAGATCTCCTATCCATTTAAGAAAGTTCCTTTTCAATAGGACTTGGGTACATGTATCTCCGAGTACATAAATCGGAGTCTACGAGTATCCTTTCTCGTTCACACTTTCGGTCCAGAAGATCTAATCCGCGCGATTGCACGCGCGATTTCTCTCTCTCTTTTTTTTTTGGGTGGTCCACACTTTTACGATCCTAATCCCGAAAGGCATTATTTGTGCCACGACTGTCCCCGGGACTTAAGGCCCTCTTTGTCGTGACCCGGTAAAAATCCACCCTCGGACGCCTCTTCTTACTGTGCTTGAAACCCGGCAGGCAGAGTTCGTGGACGTGTGAGGAGGCACGTCAGAGCCGTGAAACGATCCGTAATTTGTCACGGAGAGGCTCCTTCAACTGTCCCTTATTCCGTGACGTGTCTTCGGAATAAGGTCACGACTTCGACCTCGCACCAACGCCAGGATGTTGTCCTACCGTCCATTCACCGTCAATGGACCGTTTTGTCCACTGAAACCTCAATCATCTTTCTCTCCTAACCCGAAAACTATCCGGATATCCTTTCAGTTTTGCGAGTCTTCTCTAGTCTTGTTTATCCACATGCAGGTAGATGAATTATTGTTACCTTGAGCTTGTCGACTTTGAACTAATCAGGTTCGTGTAAGACACGATATATAATATTCATATATAATGTTAAGGTATCTTGTTTTGTCGTTTAACGAATTTTCTCGCATACCAATCGCGACGTGGCTACAAAATATTACACAGCAATGCAGCTTTCAGCGGATAACTGAGGCAAACGGAGGGTCGGAGAGCATCGTGGTCAGGGATTTTACCTGACTTTCACTTAACACTCTCTTCGCGGACCCTTGCAACTTCTATGCTCGGTGCATTGTAAGCCCGTCGTTCTATTATGCATCTGTATTTACTTCTACATACATATAATGTATTTCAAAAAGGAGTGATTCCATGTGAAAGCGATCGGGTCAATGTATAATTCATCGGCACGTACACGATCGGAGTATTATTGAAAACCTATTTTAAAGTCGCTTGTGTTCGAACATAATTATTACTCAATAGTAAATGTTAGTGGACTTTAAGACATTTTGAGATCATTATATTTAATCTCACAACTATTGAAATTTATGCGGTTCAGTGTATTCCGGTCACACGAGAAACCGGAAAAACGAAGGGAAATATTCGAGGTCTCGAGTGACCCGCGGTTCTTTGTAACCGACGGGATACACGTTGTTTGTACAGATAAGGGTACAGGTGAGGCACAGTGGACAGTGCCAGTATTTCATCTCCACAACGTCCGTTCATTCGTCCGTTTTTTAGTTTCAGTTTATTCAACGATAACGTTGGACGCTGCGTCACGAAACCCGTGCACAGGAACTGTCGTTCTTTTCAAGTAATATTAAGTATTCGCAGAAAAATCTGTTTATATACTTGTATCTTATTTCCAGGCATAACCTGTTTGTATTATATCCATGTATACCTTACATCTAATAAAATGCAATTCTATTTATGACATTCATGTATTCTCGTGATAATCCAAATCAACATCTATTATTAATAATAATAGTTCAAAGTTGTAGTTCACGATGGAATTGAAAAACTTTGATAAGATCCAAAGACTAAGTACAATTAAAGTGTAAGAGTTTTGTATGAAATTATTAACCTCTTCGTCCTCAATAACGAGTGTGCCTCGTCGTAATAACATAACTCCCAAGTATATTATTAATGTGTACAAGAAAGAATGAACTTGATGAATGTTAATTAATCACGGTATGATTTGAATGAAATTGTGTTTCAAAGGTTTAAAAATATGTGAATATGAAATTACTATCCTGATGTTATGATTATCATGAACACGTTAAAGAATGTGTAACGCAGCAGACTTTACGTAAACATTGCATATTGTATATTACATATTTGTTTGAAAGAAATCGTTTTACAATATCGAACAGGGGTTCTTTTGCCGCGTAACATTTCCGCGATAGTTCGGAATATGGTATTTCATTACTCGATCGTTTTACCGAGCTTATAAAAGGGCTGTTCACAGAGGCGTAGTGCAGATTCGAGAAGCACGTATGTCGGAAAGAGACGATTCGCATTATACGCTCGGTGGAACTCTGCATGTATCAAGCTCCCGAAGATCGGCTTATGGCTATCGATCTCCATTACGCGAACTGATTGGCTTTGAGTCGAGCTGCTTATTCGCCAATATACATATATACACCGTATCGAGTCACGTATAACTGTGGATCGAAGGATTCGACATATCCCGCCACGAAACTCTTTGTTCCCGCATAAGTTATTATATATTTTCGATACTAGCTCCGATATCACAAGAAAATACTATTATTATCCGAAAACCTCCTTCATAATATCGGTAAAAAATAAAATGAAATTGAAAAGAGAAACGAGGATCGACAAGTGAAAGATACGAAAATAGAATAAATGTGGAAGGACGTTAAATAACATGTGACATTTAATAAAGAATGGCTGCTAATCGATAATTCAATGAGAAATATGACAAAAGATCGAGGTACGGTTCATAGTCGAGTCATATAAGAATGATTGTGTATTGTTCGACGGACAAAGTGCGAAAATAGCAATTTTTACGGGAAAGCTGACCGTGACGTTGCGCCGATACTCGTCCTTCTCCGATAAGGAGACGATCATTTGTTACATTCTAGGCGAGGCCATTGTTTCCGTTTGGCGATCGATAGGTTTCTCACACTCTTCTACGCATTATTGTTTTCGTCAACACCCTCTATGAAAGGAAGACCATAGAGCAACCTGATTTCCACCTAAATGTCTACTCCTTTCACGATATACCTATATACTTTTTATCAAATCTCGCTCATTTTCTGCACAACATTATTCTCCATGGTCATAGATAATTGTACAAACGAGATTAAAAGTACAACAAAAATACTTCTCGCGAAGCAGATTCACGATGTCCATCGGTTACCACAAACTTTCATCAACTTCTGACATTCAGTCTTCAATTCGGACCTTGGATTAATTTTTTTACGCGAAAGTCGATGTTGGAAAGAATTAAGGAAACTATCAGCGAACCAACTAAGAAATTTCGATCGAGAAGATTTCTCACCCGCGATCTCGATCCCACGAGTCTGCGAGGAGCTCATCGATTCCGCGTCGTCCAGAATCGATTCGCCGAGCACATAGATTGCAAACATACTTAAGTACGAGAGGAACTGATAAGTTGGATTTAGAACTGGAGCACTGGATATACCTAGCAGTGTAAGTTGGTTCATCTTAGTATCGAAATGGTGCAAGTGGTGGAAACGGTGCAGGGGCATGCATTGGAACATCAGGAAAAGTGGAGAAGATATATGGGCATATAGAAAAAGAGAAAAGACGGATTACCTATATCGATTAGAAAGGTCACGCATTCTTCTAACCAGGATGCACATTATCGTTTACCTTTACTTGATCTGGAGCAAGAAATTTCGCTCTTAAAGATCTCCAATATTCGATTTCGATCGACCGATAAGCGAGCATCGGTTTCACGTCATCCAGAAGCTGGTTGAACGATGGACGATTAACGACATTTTTACTTCACGCGGCCATCTATAATTTACTGTTGCGTCAGAATTTCAACAGTATTTACTAACGCTGTACTAATGCAATAGAAAATATGACAAGCGTGCGAACAATTCAAAACCAAGATCGTATCACTTGGCGACACTAACAATCAAGAGTTTCTTGTACCGAAGTGCACGATATGTTCAAGAATTCACTGATAGCAAGTAAAATGTAGATGAAATAGAAAACATTTTAAAGAAATCATTATCATCCATAATGCAGTGGGTAATGTCAAAGAAACACGAGAGCAATGAATGGAAAAGTCAAAAGTTAAAGGAGAAAATGAGAGTGATTAAGGAAATCGGTTCAAGTAAGATATCATCGTTAATCGGTGGATCGAAGTATACGTGACGCAAAGTGTTCCGGCAAAGTGATTACCGTCTATCATCCCGGAGGAGGAAAAAAAGGGGGAAACCAACGAAAGGATTAAAAGGTTACGACACATTCGCGGGATAATTTGGTATCCTGATGATCGGTATTGCGGGATCCCGATCCCACGAGGTCTGGTAGCGCGCATCGATTCTGCGTCATCCGGAATCGATTCGCCGAGCGCGCAACTAGGGACACATCGTATGTGCGAGAGAGCCGATAAGTCACGGCTAGAGCCAGGCCACGGGAGTAGTACTAGCTGTACAAGTTGCTCTTCTACGTCCTCTATAGAAATAGAACCAACCAGGAGAAAGAAGGAGAACGAACGTGAAATGTATGAATACGTGGTTGTATACCGATACGCGAGAAGATGCAATGTGAAAAAGAGAAAGAGAGAGTGAGAGAGGAGGGCTAGAGAGTTGTGTGGAAAAGGTGTACGTGTACGGGAAGATATCGCGCCGGCCATATAGGCTAGGTTGGTATACATGGGAACTGATGCCGCGACGTTGGAAAAAAAGTCGACGGTGAGGCCGAAAAAATGAATTCGTGCGCATCCCGTGCCCACACATCTAACTTTCACTTCGCTTAGGGATCGGGCAGCAGCCAGTCCGCGCCGCTTTGCTTCGCCGTCCTCGGGCCTCGCAATTCCGCGAGATATGTCCGACGATGCCGTACAAACTGCGCCTCTTAAGACACGTATTCCGGGACTGTGCCACTGTACACTCTAATCTTTCCTACATCTCCACTGACCCTCATTTGCCGGATAATTATTTGAAAATTCGATACCGAACAACCAATCGAGAAAGAAACGTACCTCCTTGTAACTTGAGATCATTAGAGTATCGGAGATCCGAGAATACTTAATGCTGTGCCGTGTACTTCAACATGTACCAAATGATATTTACTAAGGAAATGTGAAATGTTAGGATTCGTAAAAATCCACGTTTGCGTTCTACATTCGAAGACGAATGTTTTCATTCAATTAAGAGGATTGTGCGAGAAATGAATATTTAGAATCTCCGAGAGTAACCAATGGTAAGAGATATCTAATATTTAGGAACCCTTAGATGAATTTGAGAATGTTGATATTTTTGGCGAAGAATTTGTTACGGAGCGCATCCTTGAACGTGGAGCAGAAATCTTGGAGATCGGTGATATATCGTGCATCCGTATCGCGATAACGATCTCGTTTCGGTAACGATCGAAATGTACTGTACTGTCCCGAAGAGGAGATACGTGGTGGTTTCACGATAGGCATCGGTCTCTCATATGTGAGAGCTACAGTGGATAGAATCCTTTATATCCAAGTAGAACAGAATCCTCAGAAACGGTTCTTCCGTAGAGCAGATGTTCTTCGGGTATATTAACTTCGCCGCGAATATTCGCGACCTTTATAATATTTCGCTTTCGTGCATTGTACAGTCGACTTCATCCTTATGCGGTATTGTGAGTCCGCTAATAAACGAGCCATATTATGCAAACTGTCAAGAACTGAATGCGTCTATTAGACATATGCTTTTACAACCAACGTCCAATAGATAAAACCCGACTGATGACAATTACAACTGCAGACCTGTTTTCTTGTTGGTACACCGTCCATACAACCATATAACTAACTGATACGTTCTTACTATGCAGACAATTAGATACGATACTCGTTATTATCGTATTGCAATTTTCAATTAAATATTCAAAATGTATATCTACCGAAAAATTCAGACAATTTCTCAAACTTGTGCTGCTTTAATAGTATTCATTTGTAATAATATCACTGTAATTAATGGAAACTACAAAACATGAAGCTATAAAAGTGACATTCTAGTTTGATAGAAAATTGTTTCTTGGATAATTGAAAGAATGATAACATAAATTAAGAGATAACATTTCCACGATAAATGTTACGTATAAAAAATTGTACACATTTTTCCTATTATTTACGAGGCAGTGCGGGTGTCTTACCGCGCAGCTTCTGACCAGTGGTTACAGAAATCCCCCTTTTGTCGCGGCGAAAAAAATCGGCAAAACCGCTAAGAGCGCAATCTGAATACCGCTTTGCCGTGTCACGATTTGGCTCGAGTCTATGTTACACGAGGTAACCGGCCTCTTCTCGGCACCATTAGACCACTGGGCTTCGAATAACCAAGAATAGACCTCGTGTAACGACACCGATGCAATTTTCATTAAACATTGTGATTTCGTGTAATGTGCTTTGGCAATTTTTTCTGGCGGCGCCGCCGCCTCCTTGCCGCTTTGCTTCCTACTTCTATTATTCTGCCGGTTAAGACTTCTATACCACCGCGGGGACTCTCCTCCGTTCGTCCCTCGTGCCAACGAATTCTGTCTTTTGCGGCTCTCTCTTTCGCAGGACAAAAGCAATTGCGAAGACGACAGAAGAAGGTGCTTTGGTAAAATCTAGTTATGCTATTATTTGCAGGCGCACGGAGCAATCCATCGTGCGACGTACTGTTTTTCAACGCGATTAAACGCCGCTCGTAAAACAATAATCTTTTATATAAATTCATTTTATGTCCATCCCCCAGGTGTGAATAATATGAACGCGATAAATCGCAATGTATTATATAATAATACATCACCGTGGATGAGAATCGTAATTACGAGAATTTCCAATTGTCAACGTGTTCCGCGATCGATCGTTTCCCTACAATAATTCTATCGCCAACGTGAAGGTACCGGATTCATTCGTCTTCTCGCGAAAGGAGCGCTGAACGTTTCGCTCTCTCCCTTCAAGAATCTTCATTGTCTAACGTTTTTAATCGTCATAGGCGGCTCGATATACCGAGGTCGCAATAATTACCGTGGAACGACCAGGAGCGAGCAAAAGAAATCAACGATACGCGGCGGTATACGGTAAGACAATAATTAATCCGATAAATTGTGCGCAACGAGAGAGGGTTGACGCGGACCGATCAGCGAGAAACGACGGAGAAGAACGAAATCTAGGAAGGAGACCGGAGAAGGAAGAAAAAGCATGGTAGTGCAGAGAGAAGGCAGCGTGGAGAGTATGCAGATGAATAGCTCGCAGAAACCGTGAGACTCTACGGTTGCCCTATATATCGGGGAGTGGAGAGCTACGAAGAACTCGAGGCTGCTGCCAAGCGTTCTGCTCGCTCACGACTCTCCTCGTGTGTTGTGTCGCCCGTCTTTTAAAACTCGAACTCGGTCGGCCTCCACGTCCGACTACCTCGACGACGACGACGACGAAGACGGCAAGGAGGACGTTAAGAAGCAAAGAGCCACCGGCTGCCGCGATATCCACGGACTTCTACTTCGTCTGTGATAGCTCCAGGAAAGAAGACCGACACCGGAGATCGAAGAATTAGAAGAAGAAGACTCGTGCACCTCAGGTTCACTAGTTAACCGTACCGATGCTATGAACTTTTGGCTTCCAGCGGGAGGACACGCGTAGTAATGACCCTCGTTCATCTATTCCGCGTCTCTCAGATGTGTGTATAAGCAATGAATTTGTGGGTAAATTTAATTGACTAATGTACATTGGCCGTGTACACCAAACAGGTTTAATAGGTATTGATATCGGAGGATGAGTTTCTCAAATTCCTCGGTTTCCTTGTATTATTTACATTAATTATTAACGCTAATTATAACTGATTACACGTAACGGTACACTATCGAATATTTAAATTTTGAAGACTAATGGAAAGATTGTATTTGTATGGCTTGAATTACGTATCCCCATTACTCGTTTATGGTATTACTTTAAGCAGAAATCTCGGGATACCACTTAAACGGATCTGAGAGATAGGTATGCACATGTCCTTTAAAACTAGAACTCGACCGACCTATCGACTTGGCCGCACGGAGTCAAAGAGTCACCGTCGGCAGCTGGCTCCGCTGTAAGAAAGAGGATAAGGAGAGAAGAGAATGAAACAAGGATGTAACAAGACAGTAGAGGATGACGACGAAGTAGAAGAGGTGCTGTGCCTATCCGTACCGTGCGGTGCCGGTTAACCGTACCGATGAACTTTCGGCTCCCGGCACACAACGATGAGTAGTGACCGTCGTCCACCTACCGCCGCATATGCACATATGCGAGCGCATACAAACAGAACGAATGGATGCAACGACGATGGACCAACTGCCTTAACCACCACCATTATACGACCACCTACGACACAGGCTAAACCTTCACCGTAGGTGCATCTAGAGAGGTCGTGCCGAAGGTGGCCCAACGTCGAGGATCGTGCGAATGCGGCCTAAGCGCGCAGAGAGGCCTCAGGTATAGTGAAAAGAGAAATAGAGGGGAATCAGGACGATACCGGATGGTAAAAGGGGGGACACCTTCTATAGACGTCGTTTGTAGGACTCGATATATCGGACGCAATACCGATCGATTGATATTCCCATGAATTGGACACGCGATATTGAATTAGCTTGCTTCTAATATTTAAATGTCCTCGTCGAAATTGTCTGCGGAGGAAGACTATCGTACATTTGTCAGTGCTTCGATAGAGTTGATCTCGAGTCAACATTGATCGCGGATGTGCTTCGTCCGCAGATTAAATAAATTTCTTTAATTATGTCAATCGATGCACGAATAAACATAGGTTTGAATATGAAGATTTGATTTTCCATCAAATCTTTTCCAATAACATAAAACACGATTTTTTGCGTAGAATTAGGACATTTTCTAGCATAATCGTAGAAGCAGTCAGACCACAAAATAATATTATAAAAATGGCAATTGATCACTCATATCGTTTCCAACAGCTCGGATCATTCTGTTACGATTGAGGACCAAAAATAGAAAATTTATGGAACTCACCAACCGCAGGATAAATATTGAACCGCATTTCCAGCTTCATTTGTTCCTCGTTCCACTGTTTCATCTTCTCTTCACTGCACATTAAAAAGAAAAATAGAACTTTGTAAGATATTAAGAAGTCTAGAATATACCGTCACGCATGCATTAGACGAAGACAGTAATATTATAAGTACGCCACTGAATAATAAGCACTTGAAACGGCTGCGCGTCTTATCACTAGTACCTGTTTCCCAACACTGACCTACCTAAGTCGAATCTCAGAAATTTTATATATGTCGATGTATACAACACCAAGGTGAGGACTTAGAATACAGTGATAAAAACAAGGCAATAAGGATCGGCCGAGGTTATATTTAACCGAGTATGTTTACGTTTATCCTCGCGCTCCGGTGCGTGTACTTGACGATTCATATTATTACTTATCCTCGCAAGAAGAGAATATTTTCTGCGTACATGTACGAGGATTATAATATGTTCTCTCCACCCAGGCACAAATCGACTACGTATACTTAAATCTCTTAATTCTATTGTTTTTATGCATCAAGAATAAAACATCAAGCACTGGGATGGGGAAGAAATAAATAATAAAAGTGCAGTTTAATATCCCAATCAAAAAATGAAATCCATATTTGCAGGACAAAGTTATAAATTGATATTCGTTAATGAACAAGGATTTAATTGAAATCATATATTATACTCGTTGATACAAATCTCTTTTAATTCCTTAATACGCGGTAACTGCTGAAACTCGGAAATTATCCTACGTAGATCTTAATCTTCATTTTCCTTGACTAATGAAAGGGTTAAGTAAGTCAAGTGATGAAAGATTAATGGTAAAGTAAAGAACATCGTGAACCAGGGAATATCTACTTTGTAGCCGAAGCCTGGAACTAATACACGTTGTGCAACAAGAAACAAAATTAATAACACACAAGTTACTCTCGCTAGAATGCAAGAAAAACAACAAAGCCGTGATGGGGGGGGGGGGGGGGTGTAATTCTTCGAAATTATCCTAACACAGCCGGGATACTTCGCCGTGCATTAAAGTTTGCTGTCGGCGTTTAAGCAGGAAACCGAGTGAAAAAGAAAACTTTCGCGGTAAATATGAGAGTATGTTTACCCGGGCCACCGGAATTCCGGCAGATCTCTCGAACGAGGTAGCCGGGCTATGTGCTACCATAAAGAGAGAACGTGCGAGAAAAAGAGAGAAGCCGGGGGTTGGTTAGCGTAGCCAATCGATCAGCATTGGTGGTTTTTGCGCTACCCGTATGTCATAGTCGGTCCTGGCCGAGAACATGCCGTGGCATAGAACGCTCAGCTTGGGCCCTGTCCATTCATGATATGTGGCGGAAATTTCGGTGGGTGGCCACTCCTATCTTCTATTCGATTCATCCCCGCTTTTGCTTATTCTCAGTTTCACTCACCCTCATTTAGGATTCATATCACGAAGGTTTATTTTCCGAAATTATCAATTACGAATATTAACTAATTGTTGATATCGATATGCACAACTGATTTCGGTGCTTGTGTTTCGAGAGAATATGTGATCGGTGTGAACTATTTGAATACTTATTGTAAACGATAAGGGTGGTTGGTTTATGTAAGAGAAAGCATTCCCGGACTTCCTGGGTTATCACTGATAGTAATACATTTGTTGCTTTATTCGTGGGACATTGTAAGGGAAATTTGAGTTGTCTGTTAAAAGAGAATATGACCGCAATAAAGTAGAATATGTAAAAGGAAACAAAATTACTCTCGGGTCGCAATGGTCAAGACACCTGTTACGGGTTAAAGACTGGGTAATATTATAGAATTAAGTTAAACCGGGGACTTACCTTTTTCGACCTACTATGGAATACTGAAACGAAATAATTCCAGAAGTACAGTTCACTTGCAAATCACTCTTTAGTGCCGCGAATTCAAAAGGCATGAGGTCATCGGTCGCGAAATCGAAGAGCGTCGCAATCTCGAATTCGACACCACGTGACGGGACAATGGCTAGGAGAGAATGACGCAAATATCGTATGGGAAAGAGAGGCGAGAGGGCGAGAAAGAAACATTGTCGAAAGGGGAGGAGGAGATGGAGGAGAGAGAGGAAGAAGGAGTACGTGGGTGCAGCGCGCACACCGGTGCTAGAAAGTGTCCCAGACCGAAAGGAAAAAAAGAGTCCGGGTCAGTTTGAATAATTTTGACCACACCTCTCGTCAAAGCAATACACGAGCGTATGAATACATACATTTAAATGTACCCCAGCGCCGGGGAAGTATTGTCCGAATTTTTAAGCAGGTTCACCTCCACTCGTAGACCCGTACTCTCTCAGAACCAAGATCTCCCCCTCCTTGGTTGACCGATATTCTTTATTTCACCTAACCACCTGATTACGTTTCTCGCCAACCCTTAGTGTTACGAACGAGCCTTTTCTCCTTTGCACCGGTTACTTCTTGAGGGTTTACCTGTTTCGTGAAAGATGCAAATTTATGCGCTTCGAGAAACTAGAGGAAAAGGTGGAAGGGACCCGGCCGCCCCTTTTACGTGTAGGACTTGTCAACTCGATTTTCGGGCCAAGTGTTGATGTGTGCAAGAGAGAAACAGGGAGAGGAATGGAAAGAGAAACGATGTGCACGAGGTTTTCATTAAGCCGACGGATCGTTGGAAAATATGTTTACCAGGTGAAAATCTGAATACTCTACCAAAGCACCTGTTCATCGAGTTCTTTCGTTATGCTCGGCAATTTTATTATGTTTGCATTGCAGCTAATTATCTTGTACATCGAACAAGAAGCATATAACGCATCAGACAAACTTTAACTACAAATATCTCAAAACTGAATTCCTCCGTATCCGTATATTCTACAACTCTTCCATTTGTAACTCCACAGCGATTCGCTACAGCAATGGTACTTTAAATCATAGCGAGAGAATAATCAAGCTAGAAGCGAGCATGACAAATTTTTATCTCCCGATAGGATTTTGGACGAACGATGCCATCGAATCACGTACCGTTAAGAGCGAGCTTAGCACTCTCCCGCGATTTGAATATCAGACTGTATTGAGAGAGATAGACGGTATCGAGGGGGCACATGGTGCCCCGATACATATATGTACACCTATGTCTATGTAAAGATCAATCGTGAAAGATCACCACGTATTCTACCCGGAACGTAGCCTCATCTTATGGATCCGAATCGTGGACTCTCAGGATGTTACACAGAAGCAATAATATCATTAATTACCGTTAAACGGAAGTTCGGTAATACGTATCATTTTCAGTGGTGATCTATCTATCTATCTATAAAGTTCATGGTTACGTAGTGAAGTACATTTCGAGGGTGAATGAGAATGGTGGTAGCATGATTTTCGAAGCGCGATAAACTTAACGTATGACGATGGTGCAAGTGCATGCCCCTGGCGCCTTTGTCCGTTCATGCGTTTTGATAGTTGTGGGCGTGAATCCCTGGCACGTATGTAAGTAAAGCCAAGCAACACACTAGAATTGGTGGTTCGTCGTACCAGCGACAGCCATGACGCTGATGGACAGCAATAGGAACGAAGAAGAACGAGGAGGAGCGAAATGTTTATTGTCTTCTGTGGGATGACGAGAAAACTTTAGTAACGGTTATGACGCTGCGAGGTATTCGTTGATCGTGTCACGATGTTACAATCGAAGAACAAGAACATTGTATATTTATGTATGTTACTCCGTGTCTACCGACCCAACGATTTATCATTATACATGCGAATACTCGAGACATTGTGTAATATAAATGATAAGCGAAAAAGATGAATCTCGAATAATTACAAGATCGAACAGTCACAATTTACAACTCCTCATTCAATTACATATCGCCGAATGAAGTCATCACTGTATTTACATAATTGCCGATATTCTCAGACAAGCCAGACGATATTTCCACGTAGTGTCTATCGTGCGAGAAACAAGAATCGCAACAAGTGTAGGAAATACATACGAAGAGGATGCTACCAAAATATAGTTTCGTTTGAACAGTTATTTTGACTTTTACGACCACAGTCCCAAAGACATTATCGGTGACATTTGTCCGCGCCGGACAAAACATGTTCCGGTCCGGTAGGATGACCCTAACGCCGCGCCTTTTGTCGAGCGAAAGGTACCCAGCCGACCCAGCGTGTCTTTGTCATTATATAACGCCATTGTGGCCACACTTGCCCGGCGTGGAAGTCGACTATACCTTTGCATATTATTAAAATGACGATGATTGTCATTTTTCTCCCCTTGCCTCTTCAGCCCCTCCTTACACCACCTCCTCCACCTTCTCCTCGTCTTCTTCGTTCCTTCCTTTCGCCTGGTCGACATCGTCGACTTCTCTCGGAGGCACCACTCGGTTGCTCGACCACCAACACTTATACGCAACGCCCGTTGCCTTCATTTCTTCGTCGAAAGAGATACACCGGCAAGAGACACGGCAGACAGAGAGAAGACTCCAGGAATTCCTTCTTGTCCCGTATACTCCGATCTCTATGGTTGTCTAGCTCTATCGCGATTCCGTTTCACGTCTGCTCCCTTTCCTCTCTCTGCCATCGTATTCGCATCTTCGCTGCTTACTCCTACGTCCTGGTCTACCGCGTGCTTACTCCTTCCGTCTTATTACGTGGCTATTTACCCTTTCCTTCTCTCCCGGCTACCTCATCTTCAAAACGTTTCCCCGTTTTCCATCTTCCTTGCACCGGGCTTTCAGCAGCTCGAGAGAGGCTCGTGCACCTCTGTTTGTCGAGTACCAAGTATACTGCACCGCAGCCAGCCCCGATTGCAATGCTAACGTATTTTCCATGTAGAGGTATCTCCCATATGTATGTACCTACACACGTACCCATGCTCGAACACGTGAAAATCGACAAAGACGATAATCGTAACTTTCGTCAGTGATGATATTCGAAACGATCGATCGTAGTAAACGAGCAAAACGAATCGACGTACTGTATCCGAGGTACCAGTGAGACGCAAATCACACGTCATGCATTTCTCTTGTATATAAAACGATCAATCGTGTCGATAGTGAGCTGATATATTTTTTTTTCTTTAGCATCGATCTCATTCATCGATTTATTGAGAGCGAGATTTATCGGAACTTTCATATATCGTAATTATGTACAGGACGATCGCGATTTAATTTCGGTGATAAAGAATAATCAGTGATCTTGTAGGATTGACATTTTTCGTAAACAACGTCATCGAAGTATAAGACTTAAAATAGTCTCGATTACAAAAGTGAACGATGTAGATGCATGGTATTCGATGGCCGTCTAGTCTCCGAGAATCCATTGACGGAGCAAGGGGCCCCGTGACGCAATGCCACGATTCTTTCGGGCGTCCTCCAGCGTTTCTTCGGTAAATTCGATACACCTGTGTGCCAATTGTTTTGACATGTGTCCCCATTGTGGCCTTTTGTAGCACGGGACGAGACGTGGTGAGTAGACACGCGCGTTCCGGGGAGCCATTCGGCCTATACTTGTCTCGTAACGACATGCGGGTCGTACAGTCCAACATCGAAAAAAAAGGATCTCTTGGCATGCCACGAGAAAAAAGGAGGACGCCGAGTAGGCTAAGATCGGAGGAGACGATTCAATTTTCTGATTAAGCGACGTAACGGTGCAAGAAATCACTACTGGATTTTAGCCTTCACCCTCGTTCCCCAAATAGTATTCATTTCGCTCCTGGCACTCGACGTACGTCATTATTACGAGTCACCACAAAGCGTATAACTGAAATCAATTCTCTTGCAATCGAATCTGACCAACAGAGATTCCCACTTTTTTATTACAAGCGACATACATCGGAAAGGAATATACGTAGGTATATAACCAGCAGAGAAAGTTATAACTCTCCTATTGTTCTTCGCAGACGTTACGATCCGGTCGATCGCGGTTTCAGAATGAAATATCGGCATGAAATATCGCTGTATGGCATTTTTCAATGGATGTGTTATTCTGTGAATCGCGATGGAACCGCGTTCGATTCGAAGTAATTTGTAATTCATTTTTCAAGTACACCTATCGTATTGTTTTATTGTGCAAGTAATACGTGTTTTTATTCTTAACAGCCCACGTTCCACCTTTTTATTATTGTTAAGACTGTACAGGTGGTCAGTTGTCCCAGCGTGGCCCGCATCGTACAGGACAGGTGAGGGCCAATGAGATAAATTCGATCTGACCCTCATGACCGGAGGGTACATTAAAACGCGTAATTATGCAAATTTCAATGTAAATTCTGACAAAAAGAAGGTCACGATATACAATGTGCCAGTAAGCTGTTGCAAAAATCTGTCAATATAGAAAGAACAATAAAGAACCTTTCATAAAAACAATTACTTACTTAAGATTTACCTTTACACAAATCAACCAAATCCACCAACTTCCCGTCTTGACACTCTACGCAATTAGATCGTTTAGGTAACAAGTGCCCGTAAATAATGACATGTATAAAATTCAATAAACATATTAAGATTAGAAATTCCTTGAAGTTCGAGGAGGAGCATTAATTATGATCAGGAGGGACTTGAAACCTCTCATTAGGAACTAAGTCGGTGGAAGAAAATCGAGGGGCAGCTAGAATAATATGCGAATAAAGATGTAGTTGGGGAAGATAAAGAGGATAAGACTGGAGGTCCAAGACGATCAGGGCGAAGGTACTACCACGTTCCTTCGAGACAGAAGCGTAGCGAAAGAGAAATGCAAAGATAGGGAGAGCAAGTGAGAAAGAGAGTATACGATCCTAATCTCTCGGGCCAAGGCCTCGGTCGAAAATTCAATTAAACTTTTGATATACGGGCGAGCACACGGCGGTAAGCACGGCTGTGTAAACGAAAATTTCGCAAGGTTCACGTACTTTCCTTGGACGATTCGGCCAACCAGGGCCCACGTAACAAAGATCCCCGAGCATACATGCGTGTTACCCAGGATGGCTGCCTCGTAAAACGATTAAGCCACCACGTCCTGGCATTCTAGGCACAGGAAAACCTTCACGGGGGTTGTCTTTTATCCGGTGAAACGGAAGGTGGCCGATTTTCCTAAGAAGGAAGAGGGGCACGTTACACAGCATGCTACGTCGCGACGAGACGACGACTCATCGTCCGAAAATCTGGAAATTTATCTGGGACGATTTGTCGGATTCACCGCTCGAATCCCTCCTCGTCATTGGAGGAATGAATGTCGCAACTGTTCAGGATATTCGCAATTGTCTCCTCGTTTCTTTAGTCGGCTTTACTTTTTTCCATGGCGCGTTTAAAACTACGTCTTGACGGTGATTTGTGAGAGCAACGTAAAGAATAGATTTTTTTGGAGATCGTAGCTTAACTTCAAGAATTTAGGAGCATCTGATGACACTTTGTAATTATTGTTGTCCAGAATAATATCACTGATAAATATCAAATTCAATTCTTTATTACGTTCAGAAGTATTGTATCATAATTATTTAAATAAATTTCCTAAATAATAAAACAGTAATGCGTACGTAATATCGCATCAATTAATTCTTTAAACTGACGATCAAGTTGTCCAGCTGCAAGGTTATTATATGCCGCCCAATCGGGTGAAAAATATCTTGAGCAAAGCTTTGGAAAGCGATTCATTTTGAGCATTGCCGAAGTAGAAGGGAGGTTGGGCCTTTGGTTCATGGTAAGAAAAAATGTTGGAAGTCCCCAGAAAATTGGATTCGCCGATCCGAGCAGGCGACCATAATCAGAATCGGTGGAATTGCCGAAATGTGGTGCGACCGGTTGAATGAAAAAGACGCTCGTCATCCAGGGAATCTGTTTGTCGTCTGGTGACGTTCTTTCTCGGATAAATCGTCCATCATAGGCAAATATGACAACCGGGCAGCGCCCCCTACAAAGGGGTCCGGGACCGTGAAAAATCTGGCAGGACTGACTCTGCAGATTCGGACCTCGCAATCGGGCCCCGTGAGGTAAGAGATGAGAATCGGAGGCAAAAGGATATACGAAAAAAGGAAAAGGAGAGAGAGGCTTTTCAATGGAGTATCGCTCCGTCGAGAATCCTGAAACGAGATGCGCCGATCTTTCGGTGAAAATCGTGCTCGGCTTTCACGCAACTAGACACGTTCGGGGTCATTCTTCACCTTTAAATTCTTCACGATTACTGTCACTTTAGACATAAACAGTTTAAACGCTATTCACTCACTCAAATTTGTAGGATAACATACTCGAACATAACAATCGAAATTATTAAAGTTCTTAGCACGATGAATTCCTTTGTTCATTTACAGAACATGAGATTATTATTTGGAAATACCGAAAGAAAGATAGTCAAGGTGTCTAGTTTGCGGTAGCATTAGAATGCATGATCCGTCCGCACATTTTACTACAATTATCCGAATATATTACGGCGCATTGTTTGAGATCTTATATACGTTTATTTTATGTATGTACAATGTACACAACGCGCATGAATGAAATCATTATTTAATGTACAGACTCCAGCCATAATTTATATATAAATATATCTATAACCGAGTATATGTTCGGCAGTTCTTCCATTTTTACGAATTTGGGTCGACCCATTTTCGCCCGGAAAAATTTTTAAACCGCTTCTTTCGACCCAAAACGGTCGTAGAACATCATTAGGCATCATATACCATCGATTTGGGCCATCTAGGACCGAAATTGGCGACTTTGATTTTTTGACAATTTTTGAAGGTATACCCCTTCACATTTTTGCGATTTTGGGTCGACCCATTTTTCGCCCGAAACAAATTTTAAACCACTTCTTCCGACCCAAAACGGTCTTAGAACATCATTAGGCATCATATACCATCGATTTGGGCCATCTAGGACCAAAATTGGCGACTTTGATTTTTTGAGAATTTTTGAAGGTATACCCCTTCACATTTTTGCGATTTTGGGTCGACCCATTTTTCGCCCGAAAAAATTTTTAAACCACTTCTTCCGACCCAAAACGGTCTTAGAACATCATTAGGCATCATATACCATCGATTTGGGCCATTTAGGAACGAAATTGGCGACTTTGATTTTTTGACAATTTTTGAAGGTATACCCCTTCACATTTTTGCGATTTTGGGTCGACCCATTTTTCGCCCGGAAAAATTTTTAAACCGCTTCTTCCGACCCAAATCGGTCTTAGAACATCATTAGGCATCATATACCATCGATTTGGGCCATTTAGGAACGAAATTGGCGACTTTGATTTTTTGACAATTTTTGAAGGTATACCCCTTCACATTTTTGCGATTTTGGGTCGACCCATTTTTCGCCCGAAACAATTTTTAAACCACTTCTTCCGACCCAAAACGGTCTTAGAACATCATTAGGCATCATATACCATCGATTTGGGCCATCTAGGACCAAAATTGGCGACTTTGATTTTTTGAGAATTTTTGAAGGTATACCCCTTCACATTTTTGCGATTTTGGGTCGACCCATTTTTCGCCCGAAAAAATTTTTAAACCACTTCTTCCGACCCAAAACGGTCTTAGAACATCATTAGGCATCATATACCATCGATTTGGGCCATTTAGGAACGAAATTGGCGACTTTGATTTTTTGACAATTTTTGAAGGTATACCCCTTCACATTTTTGCGATTTTGGGTCGACCCATTTTTCGCCCGGAAAAATTTTTAAACCGCTTCTTCCGACCCAAAACGGTCTTAGAACATCATTAGGCATCATATACCATCGATTTGGGCCATTTAGGAACGAAATTGGCGACTTTGATTTTTTGACAATTTTTGAAGGTATACCCCTTCACATTTTTGCGATTTTGGGTCGACCCATTTTTCGCCCGAAACAATTTTTAAACCACTTCTTCCGACCCAAAACGGTCTTAGAACATCATTAGGCATCATATACCATCGATTTGGGCCATCTAGGACCAAAATTGGCGACTTTGATTTTTTGAGAATTTTTGAAGGTATACCCCTTCACATTTTTGCGATTTTGGGTCGACCCATTTTTCGCCCGAAAAAATTTTTAAACCACTTCTTCCGACCCAAAACGGTCTTAGAACATCATTAGGCATCATATACCATCGATTTGGGCCATTTAGGAACGAAATTGGCGACTTTGATTTTTTGACAATTTTTGAAGGTATACCCCTTCACATTTTTGCGATTTTGGGTCGACCCATTTTTCGCCCGGAAAAATTTTTAAACCGCTTCTTCCGACCCAAAACGGTCTTAGAACATCATTAGGCATCATATACCATCGATTTGGGCCATTTAGGAACGAAATTGGCGACTTTGATTTTTTGACAATTTTTGAAGGTATACCCCTTCACATTTTTGCGATTTTGGGTCGACCCATTTTTCGCCCGAAACAATTTTTAAACCACTTCTTCCGACCCAAAACGGTCTTAGAACATCATTAGGCATCATATACCATCGATTTGGGCCATCTAGGACCAAAATTGGCGACTTTGATTTTTTGAGAATTTTTGAAGGTATACCCCTTCACATTTTTGCGATTTTGGGTCGACCCATTTTTCGCCCGAAAAAATTTTTAAACCACTTCTTCCGACCCAAAACGGTCTTAGAACATCATTAGGCATCATATACCATCGATTTGGGCCATTTAGGAACGAAATTGGCGACTTTGATTTTTTGAGAATTTTTGAAGGTATACCCCTTCACATTTTTGCGATTTTGGGTCGACCCATTTTTCACCCGAAAAAATTTCTAAACTGCTTCTTTCGACTCAAAACGGTCCTGGAACATCATTAGGCATCATATAACATCGATTTGGGCCATCTAGGACCGAAATTGGCGACTTTCATTTTTTGAAGATTTTTTAAGGTATACCCCTTCACATTTTGACGGATCTGCAAATTTCTGTTCCATTCGCCAGGGAGAAAATTATTTTTTCCGTTTTGCCGGCTATTTTTGCGCGATCTTGCGCCCAAGGAGTTACTGACCTCTGGCCAGTTCGCAGTATAGCGATAGCCTATTTTTAAACCGACGAAAAATGCATAGTCTCCCTTTCGAAAGAACTCGAGGAAACGCGAAGAAGAGAAAGAGGAAGAGGACGCGGAGGAGAGAGAGCCTGTTTTGTATGTCGTCGATACCCGGCAGAATTTATTTCGAAACGTCTTCGTGTCGCAGTCGAGACAAATTTTGTTTTCCCCGCGAGATACTTTAACGTCACGGTTTACTTATTTAGTCAAATGTTATGATACAACTTTTCATAGAATGCTAAAAGAAGAGTGCGGACGTAAAAATTGCGCAGTGACGAATATCATACAATAATAACGCATTGATAATGATATAATAATAATGGGATATTAATCTGCAAAAGTGGTACGAAAATGACTTAACTAGGAATAATGAATGTCGAGATGTAAGTGCATAAGTAAATGCTAGGAATTATTTCGTAGATTCGAAGTTTTCAGGCTTCTCCTTAGAGGATCGCTTTTCGTGGAAACAATTTAATCATTAACGAAGTCTAGAAAAGTCGAGAGATTATTCCTTACGGCTGGTTCCGACTGACGATTTCCGGAAACGTTGGATGAAACTGACCGATCTACCTGTTCAGGTGCATCTAGGCAGCTCGGTGGCTCGCCAATTTAAAAGTAATTTTCTCGAATCCCTTGAAAAAAAGGCAGTAGAATCACAAAGCCTTCCCACGGTTGGTCAGCTGGCCTCCGTCCAGAAGCGATGATCCTCATTCTGTCTTGTTTTATCACTCTTCCTCTGACCCTGTTCCACCTTCTGCTGTTTTTTTACGAATTTCGATTTTTCTACCTGGCATCCATCTTGGGTCATCCGAGATCCAGGATAGCTCGGACGATACTTAACGTCCTTTACAGTTACGCAAAGAGATCTCTCGCTCGAGATAAAGCCAAAGATAAAAGATTATTATTCCTTTCACGAATAACGTAAATGTTAACCCTGAACCTTATTTGATCGTGTCTGTTACAAATACAATGTCCGAACACACCAAAGTCGTGCGCCTCTCTGCATCCTTTATCAAAATAAAATACCTTATAATATATATATCAGCTTAATAAAATATAGTTATTTTTTTGTTATACTAAGCGTTGCCACTATACTTTTCATCCTATTTACTTAATTAAACTTGTAAGAGACCCGTCATTCATAAAATTATGCAAACAAAGCAATTTCCTCGAGGCTACCTGAAAAACGCTGGAACCAGGTCGGCACGGTGAAAGAACGATCGCAGCTGAGCGGAGTCAATTTTTCGAAAATCGAAAGGAACCCGTCATACGAGACGCTAATACGAGATCTCGATCGGAGAAACGATCGAGCTACAAGGAGCAAAGAGGAGGTAAAAAAAAATAAGAGGAGAAGGCCGATTCTAAAATCGATTCGATGAATGACCGAAATTCGATCAAAAGACGATCTCGTCGAAGTTGACGAGGTAGGACGAGGTCCTCTCTCACGAGGAGCTTCGAGCACACACGTGGTCCATCGCCCCCGGGCGTCCCCCTAGTTTTTTTCTCAAATCGCTTTTTATAAACCTCCTCCCTTTTTTCAGGGCCCTAGGATTTTTTCTTACCCCTTGGCCGGCCATCTGCCGCTACGGAAGGGGCGGCCAAGATGCAGGATCCGTAAGAGGGGCTTCCAAAGGGGGAAGGAAGAAGGATGTGCATCATGAGGGGACACTTGGAAAGAGCAACGGAGAAAAGATGATGATAGAAAAGAGTTCCGAGTCCAAGAAGCTCCATCATCCGGGGGTAACGGCTTAAGTCCCAGTTTGTGATCATTGCCAGCAGCCCTACACCAGGGCCCAGTTTCCTCGATCGTGTCTATTTTGAAACGGAAGTGCAATCGGTCCTGTGCTGCGCTCAAGACAGCATAATATTGATATTTAAGAACTATGTTAAAAATATTCACTGTTCAACATATAAATTGATAAATTATATAATAAAATGTATTTAAAAATCATATGCATAGGACCTATTATGCAAGCAGGTATGTACTTGTTAAGAAAAACAAGGGTGGTTTAAATATTTGTTTTAAGAAGGAAACCCCAGGGATTACCGTATTGTCGGGTCATAGGTATTTTTGAAACAACGGTACACTCATAAGTTCAGTTCCGTTCTCACGGATTTCGGAGGTCGAGTTTCCCAGAAATGTGAGGGAAATTTTTCATCCACTTGGTTTCCCTGATATTACGCTGGGTGCATGTGTGGACCGAAGAACCTACCAGTATTTTAATTTTTTTCCTCTCCCAAATCGTTTTTTGCACGTTCCGTTGTCAGAGAATCTGTGCCACTTGGGGTACCGTAAGGCCCTCCCCGCTTGGCGTCTCTGTCGCACCTCAACATCGACCCCTGTTTCCATCCTTCTCATCGTTTTTTACATAGCACAAGGTGTTTCCGTCCTCGTGTAGAAGTTCCGGTGCATTCTCCCTCTCTGTCTTTCAGGGTCTCCATCCCTCGTATAAAAAACACAGGCAAGGTGGAGGGGTACCCTAAGAAGCCCCACCACCCAGGTAAACCATATATTCGCGTATAGTTTAGCTCGTCATCGAAGGAATCCACCTAGTTCCATCGCGTTGCCTTACCCCCCCCTCAGGAGTCGCAGGATATTTTTTTATATCCCCCCACGGATCACGCACCCTACGTGCATCTTTTTCCTTCCTACGAACTTTAAATACCGTATCACGACTACCGACCGGTGAACCGTGCGAAAGCTTCTGGGTGAGAGTTTTTTATGCAAAAGTGGACATGGGAAAAAACTGTGCGTGGTCCTCCGAGTATGTTTCATCCTCGTGAGATGTTTTCCGCCAGGTGAGAGGGAGGAGGACGGAAAAATTGTCAAGGGTGATAAATTTGAGACAAATGCAGCCAGCACTGGACCCCGTGTCTTTCCAGCCCCGTTCTTTCCTGTTGCCGTGATTTAGGAGACGTTAAATCTTCGATAGAGCACGTTCGCCAGCTATACGTGGACCAATGTGTCGTGGAAAGTTATATCCATGAAATTCCGGATTGTTTAAATCATCGTCCACTATGAAATCAATCGCGAATAGAGAATTTGTACGTATAAATGGTTTACATTGAACTGGAAAGTTTTTTCGCGAGATGATACGTGCCAAAGAAAATAAGATGACCTAAGAGTCACGAATGAAAATCATTCTTGTTTTCAGACCTTTAATGCGATGACACGCTGGTCGGAAATTAGAATAAGATATTGCGCGGTTCAATGAACTCACCGAGTTAGACGGTTGGTTGCAGTGGAACAGCTGTTGTAACTTACCGCTTTAAATTATAGTAATGAGGATTACTGCAAATTTTAAATACGGCTCTCCTAAAATAGCCGGTTACAAAATATCTCTTAATATATCCTGTAAAGGGAAAGCGATTAGTGGAGACGGAAAGGAAACGATTTTCCTTTCCCTACGTGTCGGAACGGCTTTCTGGAATAACGTTTTGACTTCCTCGCTCGCGCAGGACCAGGCTAACCCTTACAAGGAGGAAGGTCCAAAAGTTCTAAACACCCTTGGCAAGGGGTCTGTAGCGGGTTATATTTGGTATCTGTCTCTTCCCATGCACACATGCTGCATTGGCGTAGCCACTAATCAACCGGTCACTAATCAACGTGTTCACATTTTTTCTATCTTCAGATTTTTATTATATATCGCATATTCAAGACGAAAACTGAAATTGTACTTCACATAATCCTTGTTAGATCAACAATTTTATGATTATTATTATGATAAACAGAAGAAAATACTGATTTACAACATAAATTATGTTGAATAAGTCTCCATTTATACTACTAGGTTTATTAGTTTTACCTTAAAAAGCAGCACCAAACATAAAAAAATTTCAATTTTTCTGGCGCGATCGTATAAAATTTCTGGATCAATAATTATCAAAAATGCGTGTAAAATTACAGCGAACAAATAGAAAATAATCGAGTACTTAATTTCAGGCCACAAGAAAAACTTCATTTTGTAAACTCGCACGTGAAATATCCATTTGAAACATCTTCCTGCGCTTTTAAAATAACGTTGTAAGAATTACGTAGGGGAGGCTAAGAAATGCTTGCCAGATGCGGTCAAGGGCCTGGTCAGTTTCAAGGTGCTACTAAAGAACTCCAAACTTAGGACCTCTTCGACAGTCATTACATTATAACGAAGAGTCCTAACACGTGCGCGAGTGCATTCAAACTCGCATTCCGAAAAAAGCACATTTCTCCCCGTAAAAGTAGGAAGCAAGATTTACAAGTACAAATCGTTACT
Source organism: Nysson spinosus (assembly GCA_910591585.2). NCBI lineage: Eukaryota > Metazoa > Arthropoda > Insecta > Hymenoptera > Crabronidae > Nysson > Nysson spinosus. The sequence continues at coordinate 8,338,261 of OU342830.1, read as the reverse complement.
TTACGAAAATGTGCAGTATATAATGCATTCACTTTGAGAGAAACAGGTTCAAAGTAATAGTCCCTGAACCTTCCAAAATAATTAAATCTTAAATCATAGTATCACCGTGGTATCGTTATAGATTAAATTAACTCTTGGATAAAGCATCTAATCAGCAATGCACCCCTTTGATATCCCTAAACGACTCCTTCATCCTCCATCCGTTTGTAAACCTAGTAAATTCATCTCCGCGGAACATCGAGTCTGCTCGGCAGTGGAGCTGGATAAGAAACCAGGAAAGCTGGAGCAGATTTTTCGACAACCTCTTGACCATCTCTGGTCACCAATGTACCAACGCGACGCACAGCCGCTCCGGGGACATATTTGTTTTTATCTTCGGACCTCTTCGTCCCTCTTCACCCTGACGTAGAACGGTTTGCGGTAGGGAAAGAGAGGACTTACACAGGATGGCTAGAGGATGACTGTTAAAAGTGAGGTGGGGAGGGAGCGATAAACTCCCACGAAGAGCTGGACGCGGGCAACGAAAGAGCATCGAAACCATTCGTCCTCCTCGTCGTCGTCTTGTGCTCGTCGTCTTTGGTGCGAGGCACATGTGCACGTCGCCGAGTCGCCAGACAGATCTTTTTTGTCCCGAAGTAAAAATAATCTTTAAAACCCCGAACAGGATGCGTTGTTAGGGCAGGGAACGAGAGAAACGGAGAGAGGGAGAACGTGCGGGCATCGTCACCAAGATGGTCCAAGCACCGTTTTTTCACCCTTTGGACGTACATCTCCCTGTAACGGGTGTCCGAAATTAACGTCTCCACGACAAGAAGGGTCCTACATATTTCTATTTTCTTTGCCTCCTCTCCTTCCTTTCCGGAGAGTGCATAGGAACGCATACGAGTGCATCTGTCGGAAGTAAAGATTCGGCAATGATCGCGCAGTCCTAGGAGATTTCCAAAGATTTAGGGAGGGTTCGCCCGAGTAGAAGCAAACCAAATAAATCTCTCGTGTCGTTTAGCTTTAAGATAGAAGACGACTGTCTTAATTTATGCTATATTCTATTTTCTAGGTTTTATCATTCATTTAAGGTTACCTAATTTTTGTGAGAAATCAAGGAAGACCGTGTATCACCGTGTTCTTGTGCATCGTATATTATGTAATGACCGTACAATATATCACGTCATCATACCGTTTTACGAACTACGTGATTCCACGTTATCGCGGCCTGTTATTGTTTGATTTAACTAGACGCTCGAGTTAATAAATGGCGCACGTGTCCACACAAGCCAAAGGTAATCCAGAAGCAACTAGAAATCGTAAAAAACATTGCCGTAATCTTCCGGCGCGATTCACATGACCGCAAATATTTAATGGTGCAAGTATTTCAAATTCAACGATTGCAGAGATTCATGAAATCTCCGGGTAATTGAATTATTATTTATACGCGTCCAAATAAGATTCGCGACCGGCGAATAATGTAGAGTCGCGGTTCGCGAGTCCAGATTCGAAAACAGTTATTGATGTTACGAAAACGTTGAAATATCTGAAAATACAACTGTGTAAATCGTGGCGCGCTGAAAGAAGACCGTGGTGCTTCAACGGGGAAGACACGTAACTTTTGTGGAAATAGAAGAGTGACCGTATAAAACCTCTTCCTGTACGAGGAATCGTAGAAAACCCACGGGTTAAGACGCGAGGAAAAATCGTACGAACTTGGCGGACGTTTGAAACACCGTGGCCCCACGGTAATGAATGTGGGAGTTTCACACGGGTCAACGGATCGCTGCATTTTCTAGGGATACACACGAGGTGCACTTGGAATTTCTCCTCGCGCAGAACCGAGCCAAACTATATAGCATGTGCGCTCGTAATAAACAGCTTGATAACTTATGCATTCCAAATACCCGATACGATCTATCTGCCACTACTATAAATAACACAGAAACTGGATATCGTGCTTATAAATTTCCAAAACATTCTATATAATATCCGCAAACCTATCGATAATAACGCGTACGTATAAAGTTAATTTACACGAGATTTTTCAGTATCTAGAAACAGATTCAAAGTCTTTCGACATGTATATTTCTAGTAGTTTTCTTAGTTCTTTATGGTGGAATATAGTGTTATCAAAGCGAGTAAGAAGTAATGGGATGGATACCCGGAGAATGTTCGATTTCGATTTTCCTACGCGAGACTCCAATTTCCACGATGACCTTAATTAAAAATTCAAACTTTTGTCGAAGTGTACCGCGAATTTTAATGAAGGGATTCCTTTCCGGAAATGTGCTGGCAACGTTCTCATTTATCATGAAAACGGTTACTCGCAAATTCAGCTGATAGTCGGGGCACAGAAGAAGGATAGGAGAAGAGATGTAGAAGAAGAAAGGGAAAAGGAAGATTCTCGTGGACCGCGAGAAACTAAAGTTTACGCGAGCGACGAGCGTAAAGAATACAGATTAACCTTCGACCGCGAAACATTTCGCCGAGTTTAAACTTGTGCTGCTAGTCGCGTGCCGTACACCCATTGCCCTTTCGAGGGCCAATATTTCTTATCCAATATATAATATGTATATTACCTATTCGATAATCGGATCTAGTACTATTTTCTGTAACTATTTTCTTGATTACATCGTAATTGATATCGGTTAGAAAAAGATTGTGATTCAACGCGAAATTCTTTTTACCGTACTGAATTCCTGGAATAAAAAAATGATTAACTTTGAAATATAGTGTCATTGACTACATGAAAAACGAGTTAAAAGTTATAAATTTTTCGCATAGCAATTTCATATTACTTTTTTTTCGAGGATACGGGCAAGAGATAAATAGTGTCCAATTGTGTCTGCGCATAAATTCAAAGTAAAAAGACGTGTTAAGTTCTACATGGTAATTTCCTGTTCAGAAATGGAAAAGGGAACCGCAACGATGATCATGTTGCCGATGGTTTTGGTGTACCAAAGACAGTTGTCGGTTCTGAGATTGGCCGAGATACGTTGAGCAGGTCCGAAAGACACTGTCCAGGCATCCCAAAAGACGTGCAGGCCATGCAATAGATAATTTTTCAGGATTGTTAAAAGTCACTTCAGATACATCCCCAAGGAGTTTCGAGGGCAGGATAGGTCTCTTCGAGCCTGGGAAATATTTTCGGCACTTACCGCCCTCCCTATTTTCCGTGTCTCGGCTACGAGAAACTTCAAGAAGAGTCCGCCCAATGGGACGAAATTAAAGGGCGCAGGATATCTTGCGTCTGTCATTGGAAAATAAGAATTATACAGATTTCTATGCACACTTCCATCGAGGAGAGGCTTGGTCCTTCTATTTATTGTCCTCCTATCTATTATTTGTATTGTTTCGACTTTGTAGATGGATGAATGTTGAAATCCAGGATAATGCATGGTTTCATCTCTTCCTTGTGCCCCTTCTTATCTTTCTTTCTCGAGTGCGCCTTTGTTTCTAACCGCGTTGCTCCGAAGTTGTCTTACTGTCTTAGAGCCGCAAGGATCGAGATCCTTGAGCGAATAATCCCGTGGAAAGATCCGCGTCGCGGATATCGATCCCACCGTGGATGAAGGGGTTTTAGTCACGGAATAATTAATGTGAGAGAGCAGGTACCTCCTTGCGTATACTCCTCTACTCCACTTTCTCTGCAGATTCGATGGTACGTGTTTACGGAAAGTTTTGAAGGGGACGAACGTGCATCGTTAATCGCGCCTAGGTTCCATAATATCGGCTCTGAGTGACGGATATGCTGAGATCACTGGCCATGCCCATTTCCCTTCTCATTCTTTGAATTCAAAATTTTTATTCGAACTTAAGCATCTGCATGTATTTTACATGTATAAATTGAATTAGGAGACATTTTTCCCTACGTTGAGTAACACCGTTTATTTTTAATGTGCACGTAATTGTTAATAGTTGTGTTCGCAAGATCTTGGCGGGGAAATAAAAATGCTTTTATTAGTTGCAAGAAATATATGCAGTTTTTAGTGCAAGGTATTATAAATCTTTTGAAAAAAATTGTCGCTTGACAATAATACCGATCTAGATGATCGTGCAATAGAAAAATATACACGATGACCGTCGCGAGAAATTTGGCTTGGTTCCAAAGAAGTATTCTGGTTATTTAAGCGGGCAGTCGGCATTAATCGCATCGTCACCTTTGAAACTAACGGATGCCTCTCGACGACAGTTTTTCCAAAAGTTGAACCCGCGGCGCAGGGAGAAGATTGCAGAGCCGTTAACCAACGTCTTGGCACCAATACAAACGTAATCGCCGAAGAAAAAATCGTATCCTATATACCAGGTTACCGCGCAGCACCGCAAAAGAAGGGTTGGTTTTCGAGAAAAAAAAGGCGCGCCTATCTTTCTCTCTCCCCTCGTATAGTCACAATGATATCCACGAGAGAAGCAGACCGTGTGTCTCTCCCAAAAATCTTCGCCTTCCTCCCTCTCCTCCACTCAACCTCTCTCTCTCTTCGTATGTAACATGCGCGAGAAAGAAGTTCCCGATAGATAAGGAAAGGGAAAGATAGAGAGAAACATCGCGGCTGATAAAGAGAGCGTGATAAGGTAGAGGAGGGATGAAGAGAGACGTAGGTTGTGTACGTATACAAACACGCGTGTTTCTATACGTGCGCATAGAGAGAAGCGAGAAAGAGAGAGAGAGAGAGAGCGAGAGAGGTGGAAGGATACGATGAGATAGCGAGGGAAAGAGAAGGAGGCGAATGAGAGAGTAATACAGAATCGACGGTAGTAAGGGAGAGGGAAAAGAGCGTTACCCCCACCACGGGGGTGAAAACTACCCCGAGAGCGCGTGGGGTGTCCGGCCTCGGCGCCGAGGCGAACCGAGCGCGTCCGAAGTGAGCGCAGTGCCCGACACACCAGGTCCCGCACGGCACGACTAGGCGCACCGTCCGGCACAGTCCACTCAGAGATACGACCCATGCTGGACCATCGTCGCTCTGGTCCACGCCGGCATCAGCCATCCAGCATCTCTGTGACAGGCGACACGAGTTATCAGGTCGTACAAAACGGCCGAACATCACCTGAAATTCTTCTACCTCGAATTATCGGGAATACGTTCCCTGACATATTCTACGTGATCGTAAACGACAAGGAGATATAAAGAACGACAGTGGTACCAGGAACGTTCGAGGATTAGAAGAGAAGAGATATGTGACGCAGTGAAAAGATACAACATTCGTCAGCCTTAATGTTGACTTAAGCGAATTTGTGAAGTAAGAGCAGAAGCGGCGGTACTTGGAGCCGCGACGTACCGCACAGACACTTGGCGCGCGGCAAGAAGTTGTTTATTTTTTTTCTTGGCTTAAAACTTTGAGGTTACCCGGTGCGAAGGTGAAAAGTGAGGAAGAAAGGTGATACACGATAAGGAGAATTTTTTTTTGTTGAGAATATTATTCCCTGTGACATCGTGCAATCGTGACTCTTGGACTACGTATTCGTGGAAACAACTGCTAGTGATTATACCGCGGTTGTCTTCCTTTCGTATACAAAGTACTTTGTAATAGTAATTGGGATATTTTGTATGAGGATAGGTTCTATTAGAGGTGGCATTGTGAGAGAATCGTGAGCTGTTGTTCTTTCGGGGGGCAGGAGGGATCGGTAGGTCCTGTGAATCGCGTAGGTGCCACCGTCACCGCCGGGCGGCAAAAGTATCTCGCACCTGTGCACGCGGACTATCTCGGTCATTTCCTTTCTTTTTTCTTTCTTGGTCACATATTTTGATTCGGTCTGGTGTCGTATGTGCGCCACGTCGTGTGTCGTTTCATTTGCCTCGTGAACACGGTGAAGCGAACGACAACCGAGGATCATGAGGACGAACATTAGTTGACGAACAAGTGTCTTGGCCAATCGTTAGTATCATCGTAGTCGTGGCCAGGTACACGAGACGATCGACCAAGAAGAAGAGGATCAAGAGAAGGTGGAAAAAGTGCGCGAGGATTTCTCCTTGGAGGAAAATTCGAGTACGAGGGAAAGGAGAGAAGTGCGAAGGAGTGATTTTTCCAAAGTAGAAGCCGGTGATACGCCGGATGGACTTTTTTGAGAAAAGCAACAGCGAGCCGAGGAGGTGAGGGGGAGGAGGGCAGAAGCGTGACGACGACGATCATCTTCTTTTGTTTCTCGGCCGAAGGGACTCTTTTCCTTCCAGCGTGGTCGTCGCCTCCTCCTTTCTCTTCTCGCCTCCCCGTAAAGAAATCCAAGGAATTTACGAATACGAAAAGAATCGCAGAAACGATTCGACGACATCCCGACCCCTTCCGTCCTGGGCGCTTAAACGAGAAAACTATTTCAAGATAAGTGCAACGCGCCACGAACATCGAGAACATCACCATGAGGATCAAAATGCCCGCGGTCAGGATCGCGCAAGGTGAGTGATTTTCTTTATCTGTTCAAAATATTCATGGTATTAAAACCTCCGCGACGTTTCCCCGCTTGACCGGAACTAAGAGTTCCTCTTTCGAGCATTCTATATTATTTTTGGGTATTGCGCCGGGTTCCCCCGCGATATCGCGCGACAACGTGCCTTTACGAAGAATTCCCGCTCTTGGCTGGAAAACTGAGCTTGAAAACTTTCCCAGAACTTTCCGCTGATTTATTAGAGTCGCTCAAACGAAATGCTCCTTGCTCTAACAAAATTAACTCACTCGGAAATGCTACTTAAACCTGCAAAGAATAAAGATAATTTACCAAAGCATAATTGGTAATGATTTACATGGATTACGCTCCAATTTTGGATAAGTTGAAAATATGATTTGTGTACATCCGCATGATTGTAACTTGGCTATGGATATATTCTATGGATTTATAGCTTAGAAAGTTTCCCGCATTTTATGCGAGTATCGCTATTTAATACGACATATATTGAATATATTTATTTACTATTTATAACCCTCTGGAAGTCAAGACTCGCGCCTGTATGTGGGTATTTCTCTTTTAACGTTTACGCGAAACTTTGTAAGATACTGGCAGAATATCTATTTCAATTAATTATGGCATAAAAGACTTCCTAACAGCTTACAAGTGACGCTCTAACGCGTTGAGAGATGTTAATGAGAAATTTCGTAATAGTTCACATACGAGTAAATAAATAGAAATATTTGAATCTCTATGATGACGGAGTTTGTAAAGATTTGGAAGCATTAGGGAGACGTGAACAAAAATGATACTCTGTAACGATGATCGTTTAAGTAAATTAACAGCTGCATTTAAGTTCCTTCACTTTCAACCACAAGATAAACTTGATAATATAATATAACATAAAATGAATCGGTTAAAAAAGTGTACTAATTGAGAAGTAAACACGGCTCTGATATCATTTGTACGAAATCGCGTATAATGCGTAATACACAAAATTGGATCTAATACAGATTATTAATTGATGTAATATAAATTATGGAAAATTAATCAAAAGTCATCTTCCACCGTCGTTGAATGATCATCGACAAATCTGTTCAATACGTAATGAGAAACTCTCGACATTTATTGGCGAGCCGCAAATCCTTCCATGGTACCGATCAGATCGCTATAAATCGTTTTCAATCGAGTCACGCAAGTCCGGCACGCTCCACTTCGATCCTAATCATTTTATATCCGTCCTAATTCTCTCCCACGGCACATGATTGCTATACATTACGCTTCTAATCCAAACTGGAAAAACTATCGAAAATCACCCACCATCGAAATCGAAAACAAATGTCTGCTGTAAAATCGAGCGAGGTAAATTGAATTAATCTTACCACGCTTAGTTCGAAGACGGCAGATAATAGGCCAATAATACAACTGTAACCGAAGGAAATCCAAGCTCGCTTAATCCTTGAACTATTCGTTACATCGATAATGAAGTACTTACTTTGTTTGTATTTTGTACTTCGACACAAAGTCCAATCCGTTATCTCGAATCACGCGAACTTTAACGAAAGGAAGGAAAAACCTCGAAAACATTAGGATTTGCGTGGGTGCGGGATAAACGAGAGGAAAAATAGTGGTCGCGTGAAAGTCTCGGAAGACAGACTGACTCGCGATGGAGGATAGAAGACGGTGGATAAAAAAGGAGAAAGGGTGGAGGAAAGGATGAATGAAGGAGACGGAATCGAGGGAGAAAGAAAAGAGGGATGGAAGGCCAACGTCTTCGAATAACTCGTCGTCGGCTGAATTTTTAATTAGTCTCCGGCACCCCCACCTCTAGCGGGGTGGGAAAGAGAAGGTAGAGTAGCAGAAGAAAAGTGAACGTAGAGAAAGAGATGAAGTAAAAGAGAACACGAGGAGGAGACGGTGGACGAAGAGGTAGGGTGGGCAGAGAGGGGGCGGCATTGTCATGCGCGCGTTTTTCAGAGACTTTTCCAACCCCCGTTACCAGAAGAACCCCCGACATCATACCCTCCCCCGCTTCGCCTGGAGCCTGAAACACCCCCTCGCCTCCACGGCGCTGTCGGTGGCGGCGGCGACGGCGGCGGCTCCGTTTTCTTAATTACAACTGCGATATTCTTTAGTTCGCGCGATGACGCCGCCGCGAAAAGATACCGGAATATTTCTCCACCGATTATCCACGCTATCCCGAGATCGAGGAACCTTCAGTTTCATCGAGAAGGGTTCGATCGATCGCCAATCTCGATCGATGACTGCCGATCACAATGGAGGATGGATACGTGTGCCGAGCGAGAGAAGATGCATCCTAGTATCGACGAATCACGGAGACACAGGAACGACGAGGATAATGAACTCGAAGTCGTATTACTTCCGTTTGGTACAAACAACAATGCCGGCCAGTCTACCATTCTATGAATCCGCTTATCTACCTCCATAGTCGAAACCTTTGGTGTCAATGAAAGAAAGTTTATATTAGTGTTGGAAGATCAATAAATTAGGTGGTTTTAGAAAGCGGTTTAAGATCATTATTTCGCGGTAGGTACAAAGTATTCGTACAGACTTGCTATAAGACCCGGTACGTAAACTATCACGATGAACCGCCACGGTGTTCCTGCAGTTTTATGCCAATAAACAAAGTATTTTTCGAACATTACTCGATTTTTTAATTTGATGAGAAATTACGGGGAGTAGTTTGGCGACGGATAAAATTTACGAGGAGATGATGGCAAGTGTAGTCGATGCAAGTGTCGCGTGATATCTCGCAATGCTGCGTATTCAATTATTCAGAGATAACGCGGAAAGATATATTTTGCACCTCGGTTTAGATTGCAAAGGTGAGTTTATTCGTACTCTGAATTCGATCAATTCATTCTGCCGTATTTGCGGATACGTGTTATTTACATATTACCATATCTTCAATTTAACTCTGGTTTTGTTTCAATGACAAATAATTCAGTTAAATTGACTTGGTACTAAAATATATTTCAGTTTCATTATAATACCGTCTTATTTGATGAACGTTATGTTTTTGATCAACGACTTAGGGGAATGTCACGCTGCTCAAACTTCCAGAAAATTGTAAATATAACAGATATTCACATTCGGATCATCTGATTCTTCGCAACGGTGTAGCGCTTTTGTGTACATCGTGATTACTTGTCACTTATTAATCTATAAATAAGTAGATTATACCTTTACTTAGTCTGTAACAGGTACGCGGAATTCTTACCTTTGATTCGTAGAAATATTTTCGCCGAAGGTAAATTATTATTCGACCCAATAATATTCATAATTCAAGCAACGTTCCAATCATAACGTACACGAAGTATTAGAAAGACATATTCGTAAATCTCGTATTGAACACCTTCCTGAATAAATAAATTGCCAATTAAGATATGGCATGTATTTATTAAGTACACAGTAACATTCGGAGATGATACTTTAATCGAAGGAACATATTTGCTTCTGTTTGGACACAAAACGCCGTGGAAACGAGCCGAAAAGAATTTCGCATAAAAAGACAAAGAACAATATGTTAAAAAGTCTGTATTCTGCTTGTTTATCAAAAACGCATTATTAAACTCCTGCTTTCTTTTGCCCCGAAACTTCATTTCCGCGTACGGGATACGAAAACAGTTCGTGAAATTCTTCGCGAGATAATATCGATAATGTCATTCCAAAGATAATAGAAGTTCGAACTCTCGAGGAGTCGAAAGCGTGACTGATTAATCGAGGCAACTAAGCCCGCATAGGAGGACGCGTTGCGTCGCGGCGCCCTACAAAGGTTTAGTAGGAGTGCGATATCGGGCATCGAGGTACTTTCGAGGATGTTATTTAGCAAACAAACTGACTTTTACAGAGCCCTGTCGGCACGTGCACGGCATATGCGCCTTTTCTATAGCGTGCGCGTTAAATATTGTCTTTGATGCGGCCCGTCGGAAGCCCTTCTTTCTTGTATCTTCTTTCCTGGTATTCACTTTTCTCCCTCACTCTAGAACTGTTAGAGATCTACACCTCTTTCGGTCTCCCTGGCCCTTTTTCTTACCGCCATCCGAGGCACGAGGTGCCTTCCGAGCTTCGTTCCGGCAAAAAACTACTTTGATTTGATTTCTTAGATTAACCTTTGGGGCGCCGGTCGCTGGGCGCGTGGCGAAACCCTTTCACCCTCCCTCCTCTCCTCCTCCTTCCTCTTAATTACCCTTCTGGTAGCTTTATCTCTTTACTCGAGTACAGCACGCGCCCAGGTAAGACCAATTGCGATCGGTTACCGAGGGATCGAAACGACACCGACTTTCATTTTCTACGCACTCGGGATTCACAAAAAATTCTTGAAGCGTGCCTTGTAACAGTGGCGTAGACTCTCCTCCCATGATTACAATTAATTTTGTATTATTGTCTTGTGAAATGTAGGACTTGATGTATGATTCTTATATGACCTACAGAATGTTGTTATGCGGTACGCGTATCATACCGACGAAAAAAATAGATCTTTATCATACAATCTTTATCATACTGATCTTTATCATACGAATTATGTAAATACGGTATTATTCATCTATTAATTTGCAAATGTTTTTACAATTGCAAACAAACGTACGGTTGCTGAGCGTCCAATGAGATGGCGCCACGCGCCGTCACTGTCTGATGTCGCATTGACGTTAACTACTTAAGGGTGAAGCGAAGTTCAACCCCTTTATAATTCTTCTGTGTGATGGTCACGATGATTTGTTAATAAAGCAATTACAAATATAACTTGTTGTTGTGCATTTCGAGGAAATAATACCCATCCTCTTGGCTCACAAAAAATTAAACACAATTAGAAATCGATGACGAAGGTTTGTCAACTGTATGTTAGATTTTCCAACGAGATTTTGATGAGACGTAGCAAAGGCAGAACTGATTACATCGCGCACAATTTATAGGTGCTATGAACCAGGCATTTTAAAAAAAGGGGGAAGGGGTTTAAAACACATAATATTCCTTTTAACTCTTTCATCGAAAAACCCGTGGGCCGTTGCACCTAAAAATGGCGTTCAATAGAATTATTTCTGCCTATACTACGACTCGTCAAAAGCTCGCTGAAAAATTCATACACAACTAACGAATTCCCTTCGTAAATGTTGAACATTGTGCTCGAAGGAATTCTATGTTAAGTTCGAGTTAAGTGGATAAAGAGAAATTAAAAGTGGATCCGTTAGGAAGCAGGATGCAGTGTAAGGTGTACGAATTAATTAACCGTCCACTTGGTCTTTCCTTAAATCTTTGTCCTCGTAACAGGACAGGACGATATCGATACAGCTTTACTGACTTTCACGAACACGGTAGCTGGCTGTATATCGTCCGTCCAATCTGCCGTTCGGCAATTTCGACTGAAATACGATGTCGTCTGATTCGTTCGCGAACCTCCAAGACTTGGCTTATTGGCCTTTGTCGAAGACCTTCCAAGAGGAGGTTAAGACCGCGAAGTAGCATGAAGATAGTCGTGTTTTTATGTCCTTAATTAAAGACTATGAAATACAATATGAATATCAACTGACTCGTGGATCGATGGTGGATTTGAAGATTGACTTACAAAAATCAAATGTCTACCTATAATGAAGAATACTGCTGATATAAATAGCAAACAATAACAGATATCGAATAGCTTTCGTAGTAAACGATAATAGAATGAATAAATGACATACAACATGTTTATGACAATACGGTATAGAACCGGAAGATTGGTGATACACGAATGAAAGCAATCCTACAAAGGGATTGGGTTACTTCGACTTTCATTGGAAATAATGGATTTACAAGCACTTCATAATAGCCGGATGGGATATTTGAAAACCAGCTCCGGAATACCGGCGAAAGGTGTATCGGACACTCTGTGTACGATCGTAAAAAAAAGGAGGAAAGAATGAAGGTGTCTTCGGGGTAAGCCGAGAGAGTCCAGGCATTTTATAATGCGAGGTGGTGGACGAAAATTTATGTTGTTTGCAGTGTCGGTTTCCTGGTCCATTGTCCACTATTGTCCGAGACCCTCCTTCCAAGGTGCGAACACCTTTCGAAACGATAATCTGCTCGTATTATTATACGCTTTGTCGGCCGTTCACTTGTCGGAGGGGAGAATCCGAGGACTCTCGGCCGGCTACCTGACCAAGGGTCATTTCGGCGCGCCTTCCTTCGACTAGTAAACTAGTAAGGTGTCTTCTCCCCTTACGAAACATCGTTCATGATTCTCCTCCGGTTATCCATGTACTACGTATCGTAGAATGAGGGGCACCTTAACTTTACGGTTCACCTCCTTTTCGGAAGCAAGGTGCTTTTATGACTGATGCCTTGCCTCGTTTCAGAGGGTCACATTTATGTGTCTTAAATTCGAGGCCAAATTGTAATACGACTAATTTTATCTTCGGTCTAATATCTCCTGGATTTTATTGATCCTTCGTGAAAATCATTACGGATTATCAACGGTATCCTCTTCGGCAAATGAATCACTTTTTCTTGGAACGTGGATACTTTCCAAGAATAAATTATAGATCATTTTTAAAGGACGTGCTTTAAACCGAGTAATAAAATTAAATTTCGAATTTACTTGACGGAAGTCTGTATTAAAAAAAGAATTATTTGTCTAGGATATATTTGATGGTATATTGTTGCAATTTTCTATAAAAATAGAGTTCCAGTGTTCTGAAATGTAAGTGCTTGCTATAATCTAATATTCGAAGAGCGTACGTATGTAAACCACGTGGAGTATATATGGTAGCATGGAAGTTCTATAAATACAATTTGTTGGAGACCAAGTTCAGGGGAATAGGGAGGATAGTGGTGTTTTTAGATTTTCTCCCGGTTTTCTTGTTCCGTCGTGCTTAAGGTTATATATGTTCCCTTGGATATATGGTAAACGTTGCCTTGCGGAAACTGCGACTCTACTTTCTTGCCTTTTAATGGGAACTCCCGGCAGTACCGGTAGTACGTAATTAAAAAGGAAAAAAAGAATGGTATAATGGCGCGTCCTTGAAGATTACTTTTCACGTGACTCGTTATTCGATAGATTCGAGTTCGTTGCCTTTTTCCTACATCAACAAGAAACCTAAACAACTTACGTTTACTAAGAAGATTTTCAAATTACTCGCCACCCTTGCTAACTACTGTGCCCAAAACATTCATAATTTCTGTTAATTTTTCTTAATTCCTTAATATTCCTACACAATTCGTTTATTTAGAGTAATTTATTCTTATTAGTTTTTTGCGAATTAATACACCGTTACCAAAGAATATTTGGATTATTTGGCACCTAGTTTCCGTCAAATGACAAAGGAAATATTGAAGCGCATGTACTGCGTTAACAATTATACACGTTTTGAAACCGAAACATTATGGTGACTGTTTCTTCTCCCTACACAAATGTCAAGACACCGAGCATTGTCGTCCGACCGGTTAACACCGGAAAGGGAAATGACGATTTGAAATGCCGATTTTCGGGCCGAGTGGGCAGGTCGAAGGATATTTGCTTTAACAGTACGACCGTCTGGAAGATAATGAAAAACACAATGGACAAAAAGAGGCATACAATAAGATAAAAAGACAAAACGCAATGTTATTCGCGCCGAAAAATTAGGTTCGGACATCGGCAATGGATCTGATGAGGAAATCGTATAAGAAGTAGAAAAACATTGGTTCCTACCGGTTTAACGAGTGGCGTGGCTGATTTCGCAAGAAGCCTCTCGATTGGCCACGTACTACAAAATTGCACAGCATGATGTTTTTTTTTAAAAATCGATCGGGGACTGGAAATAACGGAGTGGGACTGTCCAAGACAGTCCTTTGTACATGACTGGACCAATTGCGCGAGTTGACAATGGGGGGTTACTCCGCGGGGCACGAAATTATGAGACTATTAAAAAAAAACGTTTAGGGTCAGAGTTTCTTACGTATGCTTACTATCGACGTGTGAAAGTTTCAATGGCTATTGTGGAGAACGCTTGTATGACTAATAGACACTAAAATTAGTATCCATAGAATTGCATAGAAAAAACATCTCTCAAAAGAAATCGGGAATAAAGCAAATTTTGGAAAGAATTATAAAGGTTATTCATTATTCTTTGGACATTAAAGTATTCGAGTGACGATTTGATAAGAGGATATAAAATTGGTGGTACCTACTAAAGATCGATTTGTCGCTTGCTTAATCCTCGATCGAAAAGTTTATGGACTGGAATGAATTTCATATAATCCTGGTAGAAATGGCGGACCTAGGTCTCTTGGAAAAAAATGACGCATCAAAGAGCGAATCGAATCAGGACCAAGCGTGACGGTTATTTCTTCTGATTTGGGGTGTACGATACTGATAGGATTATTTCATTCAGTATATATTAACGCTATAGACATTTTAGGAAGTTATAAACAATTAAATCTTACCGAACATATTTGTACGACTCATCAACAAATTGCCGACAGTCGACGAATAGAATGTAACCAATGGAACGAATTTTTTTTTTGCAAATTCGTAAGGTTCGAAGGGGAAATAAGGGACACTGAATGGCAACTGTGTTCTAGTTGAAATATACACATTAATTCTCGCTTGAGAAAATGTTTCGCGCGATCGTTAATTATTTCGCGTGACATGCTTCGGCACTTCGCGCATTCGCGCGTTGTCAAAAGTTTGCATTCGGATGTTTTGCGGCGAGCGTCGGAGTTTCGCGGGGGACGTTTTGAATAATGTAACAACGAAGCCGACCCCTCTCCTCTTTCCTCTCTTTACCACCGAACTTTCTAATTAACCGGCGCTAGTCGGTGCGAGATCAAGTTGGAGAGAGAAGGAGTGAGGGTGAAAGGGAGAAGCCAGGATGCCGGACAATACAAAGCCGCGCTCCGAGCTTCGCGTTTCGCTGCGTTTCCCATTGGCGATTCGTAACTGTTTGCGCGATGCTCACCGCTTGTTTTTTGGTCATTGTCGAATATCCCACGGAAACGCCTACGAAACGATGTATACCTATCATTTTTGAAGTTATTTAAACATTCCTTAATCATCCTGTCTTTAAAATACCAAAGAAAATAGTGTACAAAAATATTGATATACTTCCAACGTTACGATGTCGTGACTTAATGCAATATCCTTAGATTCCTTTATAAAGCTTTCTTATTAAAATCGATGCAGTGGTATAGATTTTCCTGGAATCTTTCCTACAAATACGAAACTATCGTATTACATTGTAAGACTTGAAATTATAGTCGTAATTTCGCGGAGGATAATTATGAAAATACTTGTGTCTCTGTTCGGAGACGTTGTAGCAAGGTTCCCAAGGACCGGCAAATCTACGGAAACATCGATTTCGAATCCCACGAAAGGTGAAAAGGTAGTCCATGGTTAGTAAAGGGTATATGTATGACCATAAGCGGCGAATGTGAATTTGAAAACACGGCGGGGGAGTAGGATCTACGGGGATGTCAGAACGGATTTGAAATCCGCGTCCCAACGCGATGTCCATCAGCTCTAGTTCGCTCCACTCTGCGGCAGCTGGACCGTACATAACTGTACCCACATGATTTATTTTGATGAAAAAATCAGGAAAGGGGTTTTCCTTGAAAGGAGCATGCTTGAAAAGGACGGGACAGGTCAACTCTCTAGGACCTGTTTGGTCGTTTCTCAATGGACAATGTCCTGCTGCCGGTTCACAAAGCGCCCTCGGGACTAGAGATCCTCCCACGATACGCATGTGGAGCGCCGATAGAGAGAAAGACCGTATATACGTAGAGTGGGAAACTCCAAAGGTGCGAGTGAGGCCGATGCACGGAGAAAGACGGACACGTATTCCCCATTCAGAATCCGTGAGAACCAGATTTCATATTTCTCATAACCGCCTGGACGACCGCGGAGAGATAGAAGGTAGTTTTCTAACACGAACTGCAGTGTCTCTCGAACTCTTTTCCCGAAAATCCTCACTGATTTCACCCGTTCCTTGGCAACCATATTATTCCATATTATTCTATGGTCCCTCTATCTCTTTGACCGTTCGACCACCGGATATAATTCCACCTAAACGTCTACACCTTTGTATTCTTTTCCCTGGGAAGAAACTCTTTTTTCTTCCATGAACCATCGGATCGAAAGGGAAATAGTTATCGTACGTGTGAATCGCGCGCCATTCTAGAATGAGAGTTAACTTCCTTGAATAGAATATACCTACTGTCAGGGACGATAACAATACAATATTACCAACCAGCACAAAAACAATGAAGAACTCCACTCACCAGAATAATAACAGTAAACGTACGATGTTAATCCCTGATATACTCGATTGGAGTCTTATGAAGAAATAGATGTTTACGAATGTTCAATTACGATTTTCATTTATAGGGGAGAATAGAAATATACTCGTGACCTCGATTCTATTTCAAAACAGGATACCCGTTAGGTCCCGTTTCATTTTCTATGGCAAGGACTTTAAGTGCGTCCGTTCGGGATAAGAAAGACGATCTAAGATCTACGTATATATTCGTGGAAAGCTATGCTAAAAAAAAGGTAGGTGGGTCTAAGAATGAGGTCGGCGATCCAGATTCGGCTGCGTACCTCGTCCTTAATCTACCTTCGGTGCTTACGTATTTACGGTCCGCAAAACGGGTCTGATGATTTTTTTGTCCCCTGCCGACGGTCGTTTTTTTCCATGGTGCACCGACGTGGTGCATACATGTCCACGTACGCGCGAGCAACGGGGTGTAAGGGTCACGAGGGAAGAAAAAACATCGCCGAGAGAGGCTCTACGCCATTTTGGATCCTTTGTGGGGTAAAGGTACGTTTCGAGGAGGACCAGGGCTGACGGTGAAACTCGTTCGGGGTTAAAAAGTTTTCACCCCTGGAGAAAAGTCCAACGACGAGAAGGGGGTATTGCCAGAGGGAGAGAAAGGAGAAGAGAAGGAAAAAGAGAGAAAGAATGGAAAAAAGTGGGGGTCTCGTATAAAAATTGCCCCCACTTTGGATCCACGTGGTGGTAGGTCCTTTCTATTCTTTTGATATCCTGTTGGGGCCCTTGCCGGCCCTATACGTGTTCCGATACACCAGTCAGCATCCGAGCATGGAAGAAACCAGATCTCCGCCCTGGTTATGAAAATTTATACGAATAAATTACCAATAAACGAAACCGTCGCCTACAACCGGCGCTTCTAATATCCATGGCGATGATTTCGTATTGTGTCTAGTCAGTTCTATTATTCGACCTTTCGATAGTATTAGTTAGTGGTGAATAGCTAAGCGAGCTTGGATGGAAACTTACGGATTGGAAGGACTCGTAATGGCGTACAAAGGTAAACAATAACCCGGCACGTATATTCAAATTTCCCCCATTATACCTAATAATTAGCAAAGTTCAATCACCCGAATGTAATAACGATTGTCTAGTAAAAGTAATACTTTAGTTCAAAGAGATACATTTAAACCTGCCGACTTCAATCAAACGTATTTAAATATTAATTAATACTCGAAGTATACCATGTGGAAATACCACCGAATGAATCTGTAACACACTTTGTCTTATCAGCCTGATTCACCTGAAATTCGATACTAAAATATTGAGAAATTTGTAAGTAACTGTACGGCAATATTATGGAGTATCAAAAAGAGGTTTTCTCGTAACTTGATAGAATTACGTCGATTTTATCGATGAAATTCTATTAGGGACGGTATCAGAGATCTGTCCATCGTTTGTATTTTGATATTCTCGCGACGTGCCGGCGGAACCTATCCGTTTCTTGATCTGTCTGTATATTTCGCGTGCATCGGCTGCCACGTACGCGGCGAGTCCGATGCCTCGCTCGGAGAAGGAAATTGGTGCGACCCAATACTAATGGATAATGGAATTATTGGTTACGGTCGGAGCTTGCCCTGGGGATGATCGTAATTCAATTGCTTCGATGTGTCCTCTGGACGTTTTGACAGGACGGATGTCCTAACAAGGAAACCGCCTCGGGATATCTTCTGGTTTTGTCTACACGGACTACATCTATATCATGTAATACTACGTGTACGTGAAAAACGATGAATGTACCGTAGACACGTTTCGAATGATTCCACTGGATTGTTACGAACCGTTAAACACGCCCTATCGAAATTACAATGTGAATTACATTGAATATTTAACATAATGAAATAACGTAAAGTAAAATATCAATATGATAAATTAATGACACAAGGGTAGGGAAATAAAGAACATTTTTTAGTGGATATAGATAATCGTGGATATTTGAGAATGTAATGTAAGAAGTGGCTTGAGTAATCGATATCTGCCAGGGATTTTCCGAGCGACGCTTCATCTTATTCTAAGAGTATAAGAAGGAAAATTAATGTGGTTCGACTAATAACCGGAGGACGTTTTCTACAGAGATTCCTGTACGCATCTGCCCCACTCGTAGATGGAAATTACGAGGACTCTCGCAATAAGGGAGCCACGCGGGTTACGGTGATCGAGGCATTACGGATGTATAGGCCAATTTGTAAGCAATCCAACTTACGTTCGCGGGGCAATATTCTATTTTTATGTTATCTCTCCTCGGTTATTCGCGATCTTGTCTTTCCTCGATATGATACTTCCACTCCTGGCCATTCTTTCTATTTCCGTCTATTTGCGTTAGGAAATAGTCCTTACAAATGGAAAAATCAGGAAATTATTAATATGTAAATCAGCAGGAATGCTCAGTATCATTCATCAACGAATAATTTATGTTGACATGTTATACGAACATGTTATTAATATTCTATTAAACATTCATTTCAAAACATTCTACAACAGGAATTTAATTGAAGACCTTTAATGGCTATCAGCAGGTAACTCACCCCTTCCGAATTTTATTTTAATAATTTTAAGAAACGTAGCGTCCGGTAACACTCATTTTTTGGGTATTTCTTCGGACTATAAGTAGTACGATGTAATAAAAAAACATACCGATTCTACCAGGAATTTTGCTACAAATGTAGGGTTATTAACATTAACGTGATTTCTTTCGATGATAGCTTTTAAGGGTTAAGTTCTCTTATTTTGAATAAAATTAATGGAGATAGACTTGAAGTAACGAAGTAACACGTGTCTAGTTCTTCTTCACCCACCTTAAACACGGATCTACCTAGCCAACGAGAAGAGGGGTAGTAGAAGTAGTAGAGGTCGTACCCGACGCGGCTCCCGAGTTTTGGTCCAACATCTGCCCCCGAAAAAACAAAAGCCCATTGTCGCTAACGACCGGTCGCGCGTCTCTTGTTTCTAACCGAGCGCTTTTGAATCGTAGGCGAATAACGGACCCAAGGTCCATTGAGAACAACTCTCTGTCTCGTTCCTCCTCTCCTTGCCACAGCTCGATTTCTCTACTCTCCTTCCTTTTCTATCTCTTCATACGTGTAGCCCTCGTCTTTCCAAACTTTTTTCCCTCCAGGGGTTACAATTCAGACGTTGTTCTGGGTTTTCGGATTTTTATCGAAACTTCTCCTCTCTCGTGGCCCTTCTTCGTCCCGACGATCCTCTTTTTCCATTCTCCGCTCGCTCTTCTCTTACTTCTTTCTTTGGTACCGATCTTGAACGACGGCACGATTAGAATCTTGCATCCCTGCGAAGAATGCACGACCTCGGGAGCGCAATTGTCTCGTCCAGTTGACGCTCGTCACGGACTTTATCTCGCTTCCTGTTCCTTCTCCTTAGTGCATGTTCTTCCGGTAAAAAATCGAGTCTCCAGATGTCCGCGTGAAAAAATTCTTACGCGAATTGTCACTCTTTCTAACGTTTCTGTGTGAAGTTTTGGAGCCAATTCTCATCTCGATTATGTATTAAGATAGGAACTAACTTTCTGAATGAAATACTTAGTTTCTGAAGTATAAACTTTGCTTCGTAAAATATGAATATCGCGGAAATTGTGGTTTAAACAAAGCTGAGTTTGCGCCTTGGCCAATGGTCAAGAGAGCTCCGCCCCGAAAGAATCGAACGATGTCCGCGCAGGAACGAGCAGAGAGAACGGAAATAGAATCGGGTGCAAGAGAAATATAACAGTGGCGGGTAAACAGATGGAGGGGAAAAGGAAAACAATAAAAAGAGGAAGTTGAGGAAAGGGGTGATAGGGCAAACATCGTGAAAAGGACGAAGTCACGTTCGTCGAAAATATCTAGAAAGATGAAAAGGAAGAAAGATGAAAAACGAAGAAGGACGAGTAAGGAGGAAAAGATGTTGTAGGGATACGCGGTCGGTTTTCTTGTTGTTTTTTTCACGAGGTTGGGAACTCCATCCAGATGGATATGGATACTTGACTCTCCGAATGGAAAGATAGATGTATGAAACTACTGCCAATCTCTATGTTAATGCCCCGAAGTATAAGGACTGGGTGAGGAAAAGCCGCAAGGAATCTTGCCAGGAGCTCTCCTAGAGGACACTTAAAAGTGAATTGTTACGTCTGCGGCTGACCCCAGGACCTTAGCCCCTCGAACGACCGTGCATTATAAGACTTGCGTAGAGGGAAATTAGATCTCTATATCAGGGTTACGTTCCTCTCGAATTAATCAAATTTCCTCTGCCCAGTTATTTACGCACATCCAAACACGCGTGTACAATCTGTCGCGAATCAAACTTGTCCCGCCACCATTTTCAATAAAATTCTATGTTTCACATTCAATATCTAATACTTAAATTCGTAGTATATCAACATATTTCATAAACACTTCATATTCCATAACCGTTGCAAAGCAACAGTAACATAACGTATACATAAAGGTATTACAATTCTGTTACCAAGGAATGGAATGTTCTCTAAAATTTGCGAAAGCGGAGTGCAAGAGGTGAACTACGAATAGCTTAATGCTCGACGATTCATTGAAATTTTAAATTCCATTAAATATTAATGTATCAATTTTCAAAATGTTTCAGCGGAAACCTCGCAAGGAACTACGTCCCCAGACACCGTCCAATGCGGGGGTTGCAGGGCGTCCTACCCCCTTGGCGATATCTTACGATTTATCGAGCACAAGGTCAACCACTGTCGTAGTACTCTGCAGGGTTGCCACAGTCCACCAGCTACGGCAGCTCCTGAGGATTCCGATCCCGAGGACGCCCTCGCGTTAAAAGCCGTCGACCATGACTCGAAACTTAAATCGGTACCAAGTATTTCCGCACCTATCAACAAGAGGGGTAGTAGGCTGGAGAGTCCACCTACGCCTCAAGGTTCCGCGCCGGATGCTGGAAGTCCCATCGAGCTTAAAGCTAGTGCAAGCTCGACACCTAAAAGACGGACGGAAGGCCCCGACGAAAACAAGGAAAACCTACCGAAGAAACCGAAAACGGAATCTGTCGACGCGGACACGAATACAGTCAATACTGGTGAGTATTTGTTTTGGACTTATTTCAGTTGAAATAGTTTGACCTATCTATTTGTAGATTGCTTTGAGGTTTTGACTATCGTAATTCGAAGAAAACTATAGAAATAAGACTCGCGTATTTCAAGAATAATAAGTAACGAAATAATTAAATTGGCATTTTAAATTAAATTTTTTACATCGCACGGTTTTCCAACATTTTAATATAACGTGCTGGTAACAGACGAATTGAAACGAAGTAATTGGATATTGGTTCCAACTGGAAGCTTCCATAGCGAGAAATCCATCATCTGCACCGAAAAGGCCAATTTTTCAAATTGTTATCAAAAGGGGAGGTAGCAGGGAAAAAAGGGAATTTTAAAGTACAGTTACAGACTGCCATGTGATGTCTATCGTGGTTCAACGAGCACGAACAATAGTGTGGTACATTCGATTTTTGAATTTAAAGCGCCCTTTCGGGGACTAGGGTGAACCTGCCCCCGTAGCCCCCCTTTTCGCCATCCCCTTTATCCGGGACCACATTGCCCTACGCCACGCTTTTGAAACTTAAATGTGCCTACGTCCTCGTTGACAGTTTTTAACTTTTAGTTTTGAAGCGTGGTATACTTTTCTTTAAAAAATACATGGACCTTTGTAACTAACACTTCTTTGAAATTCTCCTCCACGGTATTCAAGATACTATATATAATACGTTATTCTTATAGGAATAACAAAGGACGGTGGTTTAATTATTCTAACACCTTTGATTTTCCATGAAGGGGCAGGTTTAATCTCGCAGTTACACGTCGGGAAATCGACATAAAAATCGAGGTTTACCCCGATTAACTTCAAAGAACCGGCAACGACTTCAAATGAAATTCATGCAGTCGACACCGTTGATGAATTGAAAGCGCGCAGCCTTTAAGATACTTAATTCAGTGCTTACTCGTGCAAATTGACGTGGAGGCCTGTTTTGCATCACAGAGCAGATCGTTTCGGGAATTCAATGAGAGTCACTGACCGTTCCTTTATTTTCTTTCCTACAATTCGACTCTTTGTCAGATCTGCAAATATTATTACACCCAGCGGAATGACCGCGCGTATTTTTCAAGTCTCATCGAGCCTTAATTATGCCTCGTTAAAAATTAATGATCATGAGCCAGCCCCCATTGAGTACATTCCATCCAGCTGTTAATTACGTGAATTGGTATATTAATTTCCTCGGCAGAGTTTTATGTGTCTATACAATAACACGCGGAGTACCCTCGAGGTCGTACGACAAAAATTAATCTGAATCCACCGTCATCGCTGCCATTCAAGTAACTATCCGTGTCACTACTGATATACTTCTTTCCATGAAGAATGTTAATAATTAAACTAGGACGAACATAATTATGTCTTCAGCATAACAGCTCGTTGATCTGGGTGTACACCGGTGTCTCTTTAAACTTTCATCACGCTCCGTGGAGCTCGTTCCAACCCCCTTTCTGGTACCTTTATATGTTCTAACGGGAGTTAACCCCTTCCTGGGCTCCAGCGTACGAGTTTCGCCAGATAGAAGAAGCCCCACTCGTGCTCATCCCTCGACTTGTCCACGTCAGGCTTATTCTCTGGTTAAGCCCCTTTCGTCGCCTTTTTTTGTCATATTTTTTTGACCATCGATCGGCTACTTCGAAAAGCCCAATTAGAATCGTCCTATTGTTTGGCCACGTGGTACGCACGAGCCTCTCATATGAGAGTGAACACATCCATAACCTGTGAATTTCTATAGCACCGTGTGGCTACGTATCTAGTCTGGCTTATGGGTTGCATGCAAGGAGAGTCCAGGTAACCTAACGTGTATCAAGAATAAGCGGCACGTAGGGTGGCACTGACAGGACGTGCCAGGACCCTACATCTCGACCTCTCGTGTCCATGATCATATATATGCTATTCTCCTTCCATTTTTTGCCCGGTTTTCGCTAAAGTATTTCGGTAGCCAGGTTAAGCATCGTCATCCACGAATACGTATATCAGCATAATTTACACTGGCGTAAGAAATATCGTGACTTCAACTTGGTAACCCCTTAATGCTCACATAAACAAGTAATATTCTGCACGAAGAAATCTGATTAAATCAGCTTGAACCACATTGAGTAGTAGGGCGGAATGATAATAAGCTTCAAAAGAGAAAATCACTCGATCTTGTTACTCGGTGATAAAAGAAAACTAACTGGCGAAAGAGGGATCTTTGCGTGATGTACGGTGAGAGAAAAGAAAAGTAACTGTCTTCTTGGGTCGCCGAAAAGTCGATGGGGATAGGATAGAGAAAGGACTGTTACGAAAATTCAGGGTTCTCCTATCGAGAGAATAGGGTAAAGGGATACGATCGGAAGAAGGAACGACGTTCCTGGGAAGGTCTGGGTGATAGTAGGTGCTAAGAGAAAGAGAAAAGGTCGAGGGCAAGGGAGATGAAGAAAAAGAAGCGAATGGAGGAGACTGTAATCCGTTGAAATTGACACCAGCCCACGCTCCTGGTGAGATGCAGATTTGATCTATCTGTCACGTTTGTCTGGAATATTAATTCTCCTCCGCGGGTGAGGTTTTTCCCCGGCAGCACTTTATGCTTCCTTCCCGACCCTTTCTCAAACCTAGCTACTCTCCTTTCTCTCGTTCTTTCACCCTCGCGCACTTCGCGTTTTCTTAGACCGCCTGAGGCTCGCTGAGAATTGCTTGCGAATTGGCCGTATCTCGGGCTTTCGAAGTCCTGCATGCCTTCCGTCCTTCTTTTTTTTCATAGTTTCCCCTTTCTCGTTTTTGCGCCGCGGAAGGAAGTCAGCGAAGACAACATAAAAGTGATACTGGAGACGACCGGCAAAACTAATGCATGCCAGGTTCCATATTATTTTTCCTCTTCATTGTTTCATATTATTTTATACCACGCAAGATACATATATTCTCTTGTACAGTCATCATTCAGTTTGTAGATATTTTTATTTATTTACATCTATCGCTAATAACAGGCTAAGTAGAAGATATTAAATTAATTCTTTATTGTTTATTGGTAGTACCTTTTGCAAACATTCAAAGTTTTATCCAAAGTAACAATGAAAATGAATATCTTGTCAAGCCTTTAACTCTTTTGTACTACATTTTCATCAGATGTATGGAATCATTATATTTCTTTCAGCCGAATGTTTCTTTTAGCTACAAAAATCGTAAACGTCACACTACACGAAGAATGCTTTTGTATCGGTAAAACAAGAACCCTCATCCCTTCTACGCATTAGACTGTACGCAATATTACTTTTTGTCTTGTTCTTTCTTGCTGTAACAGCGAGACAGTCCCAAAGGTTACCCCAATTTTCTTCTTTTCGTTTTTCTTGTTCCACTTGGAACCAACGTAAGAAGGACGAGAGTGTCACGTGTAAGGCACAACAAAGTAAGATTTCAATTTACAAGATCTACGACACATTCAAATTATCACGTTATTCTTCAACATTTTCTTTCACGATCATATATCGATTTCCCGAATGTATTTGCTAACTGACGATGTATTTTATCCCGTTAAAGTATCGACAAACGAAAACCAGTTCTTCGAATATTTTCATATTTTTAACGTGAGAATGTTGTTTACGTTTCATGCTTGCCTTCGTTCGTTTATCTTCAAGAGTCGGGGAGAGGTAATGGGGGCCGTGGTCAAGTCTTAGTGTTTGTGGTTGGACCGAACAACAGACAATATAAAGGATCTTTAAACGCGGTTTGACCAATCCTTTTACAACACCGTACTGACCACAAGGAGTACGTTACAAGACCCTTTAGATGTACAGCCATTCATCCGAACGAAATGAAGATTCGATTTTGAGTAATTCAACTGTCCATTACGATACTTGTCGGTAAACTGAATCATTAATAGTGAAAAACACTGCAATCTTCCTTAACACTAAAACTATCAAACACATTGACTGCTGGTCCGAAATCCTTGTTATACGATACCTCGCGATACGCATTTACAACACGTATGTGATATTTAAAAACAAAACTATTTATGTTGCTGTACATCGTTATGGTAATATTAAAAATATTGAAAATTTTACAAATATTAGCGATATATATGATTCGAATTTTAGTAATATTTGCAACGTCGGTTATTAGTGACCCCCACGGCATATAATATTCTATATGATAATTTAGAATCAAAGAATTACAAGTCTGAAAAAAAACGATGACACGTTGACATTCGAAATTGAGTTTCAACCGGTGATTCCCCGTAGCGTGTAATCTGGCCTGTGGTTCTGATTAAAATCACCCACAATTTATCTACCTGGGTATGATCGGATGCACGTTGCCCCCTTTTAAGTGCAACCCTTGTACGTAGGACAAAGTGCATACGCCGCATACGTTGGCTAATCGATATTTTAATATTGTCACACGCCATTCTGGATTAAAGGCCTTTGTCTGACGCTGGTGACGTCACGTGTGACAGATGTGCAAAACTCAAAAAGATTCTTTGGAATCGGCAATGTATCTTTGTTTTAATAAATTCCATCTACGTGGAACATTCGAAGTATGCGAGGCGTAAATCTGTTTCTAATAATCCTGTTTCGTCTGAATTAATAAAATAAAGTAAAGCAATATTAGGTTTTATTTTTGTCATATTAAAATTATCTAACGTCCATGATATTCAATGAAGAAAAATAATATAAGTTTGGGGTTAAAGATTGGGAGATTGAAAAGAGAGTATTTGCTTAATCCGATTGAATTAATTTAAAGAAATTTGGCATTCTTATATGATAAAAGGAATACAATACATAAGTGGATGGTTTTGTGAAAGAAAGTGTCTCTGTCTCTTGCCGAAAACGGATTTCGAAGGTCGTGATTTAAGAAACTTATTTTACCGGAAACCAGTAGCATCGATGAGGGTACGTTTCCCGTGAAATCTCCCGTAAAAGGGTTGAAGGGAAGTATTCGTAGGATGACCAGGGCTTGGCTCGTCGTTAAACAATGGCATTCCGAACGATTTGCCCGTAAACGTCGCGTGGGCCAATTTGCCGGGCAATTTCTGGAGAAAATCGTTGGGTCACTATCGCGAGTTCCAAAGGACCAAGTTTCGTATGCAGACATATTGTTCATTGGATCCTATGATACGTTCTTCCTACGACCTACCAGACCTAAATTCTTCCTTTTAACGACAATTGGCTTTTCACTTTAGCAGTGAAGCAGATATTTTTTAAATCCTTGCTATATCACGATAATAATATTCAATTATTCTTCAGAATTTATTATTATGCTCTAAGTATATTGTAGTGTATAAATTGCACAATTTCAAGGCCCTTAAACTTCGGTTTACTCGTACATAGGTTACTAGTATTTTGTATTAATTATTTTGATAACTGAATAAAGCATGCCGTTAAAATAAATATTTCGTAACACTAGGGTGAGTGTATCGATATAATATATCTAGTTATTCATTGAATTTTAATTTCTTTGGTTGTGATCAAGGTAGCGCGTTATCAGTTGCATCATTGGAATAGTAAATCATTTCGGGTGGACGTAGATCGGGAAAATCTGACGAAATAATCCTAAAGGATGGCCACCCGCGAGGTTTTGCATATGAAAAGCGTTCGGCTGTGAATCGATACACCTTTATTATGCCGAAGCACTTACTTATCTATGGTATAAACGACCCCTCTTTCCTACCCAAGGGAAGTCGGCAATATTTTCAACTTCCGTAGAAGAACCGGAGGACGTTAAAGGAAGAAGGGCGGCGAGTGGCCGAAGCGTGAAACAATATGCGAAATTTTCATGGTTTGCCACTCTTTATTCCTTAGCGTGACTCGTCCCTTTCTTCACTTTCTAATTTCCTCTCAGGTCAGCTCTCGAAGCAATTTGTATTTTACACTTTGGAAAAAGGTCAGCCCATAGATGACTCGAGAGAAAATTATGAAGAAAATTATATACTGCTTTCACGGATGAATTTTTCTACATCTCAGCGCGGTGATCCTCCCGTGAAAAGCACTTTTTTTGCCCCATGACTTCCATAAACTTCTTCCGTGTCGGTATTAACGTTCTATCTCTTTCACGTATTCTACGTTAAATGCTGATTTTTTGCTTTCGAAGTAGGCCAAGCTTGAATCATTTTTCGCATTTACAAGACCTTTGCAACATTTTCTGTAGACACTTTTTTTTCGTTGGAGATGATGCCCCGTTCTTCAACCGAGAACGAGGCCATTTGCAAGGGATTAAGGTATTTTTCCCCCCTTTCATTCCATGGACGTTTTCACACTGCAACGCGTAAAACGCAAGAGTAATCGTGGTGAAAGGTCAGCAGGGCGAGGAAGAAAAATCTTTCGCCCACTGTGAGGCTCGTTATTCTACTTAACACCTTGTTACAAACAACGATATGTGTTCCATTGTGTATTGTCGCATACTATTCTATGAGTTATCGTTGACGGCTCCGAGTTGTTTCTAATTTAATTTAAGTATCATTGTTATCACGCCTTCTCGAACGGGACACAAGTAATACGTTCGTTTATAGAAATTTCACTTTTCTCTGCTTTAATTAATTACATTACATAAGTAAATACTATTCAGATACTATAAGAGTTTGGTCGTGCGAGGATGATACCATCACAGTGGAAACTCCACAAATGAGGATGAAACGTTTTTATCCCAATGTCAGTGGAGAGCATTTAAGAAACTTAAGTGAAATGTAAATGCTGATTTAGCAAAGGTTCGCCTTTAAGACGCTCATGGACTTTCTTTCCAACAAAGATCCCTCCCTGTCCTGAACGGCCATTTAATTAGGACCGCTTTATTTTCCCGTAGCCTTTTGTCTCCGACAAAACTTTTCTTCTCGTTACTAAACCATTCTTAGACGGCATAGTATGAGGAGTGATCTCGAACTTTTAAATCTTTTAAAGGCATCGTCCTCTCCGATCGACTTATATTAATTCTCACCAAACACATTGCAGAGGAATATGTTTCGCGTATCCTTCTGCAATTCGCGGATGTTGTATTACATTTTGTAGAAATCGCGTGAATTATATCGTTACATTTAAATAGCAGGAATACGTACATTCATCACAAAGTTATGAAAGTTTGGCAGCAACACTTACGTTTACTTAGTATACGAGCACTCAACCACGTCCCTCTCGAGACGTAAATTTAAGTCACGGTCACCCCTAACGTCCGGAATTACGAGGAAGGCGAATATGTTTTCGCGGTTATGTTTGACGGTGCTTCCAGTTGTAAAGTAAGGGTCGGCCTTAGGCACATGGTAAGGCCATCCTGGCCTCTGTCCTCATCTCTATTCTTTTTCCTTCTTTCCATTCTCTTCTCTTTATCTACCGAAGGGTGGCCTCGAATTAATAAAATCCCACGGACACCCCAGTGTCGTAGAGTGCCGTCTATGGTACGTAGGGCGTGAAAAATGGCCGAAAATCTGATATTCCGGATTAAAAACATTGAAATTCAAAACCCGTCCCTCCCGCGCCTTCACCCCCTCGCACCCCCATCGAGGAGAGGGTCGAGAAGTCGTTAAGGGTCAGTTTCAGCCGCTCTGCGGCAACGGATCCCCGTCGATTCTACCCCCGTGCCCCGCTTTACCCCTGGACCACCATCCACCATACTTCTCGGGGATATTATTTTTAAACCCCCGCAACGTACGGTGCCGTTGGAACCGCAATTTGACACAGACGCGCCGTTTGAATTCCGAATTCAATCGTCGAAGCCGATTTCTATCCCGATTTCGCGAAATTAAGGGTGGGTCGAAAATTGATAGTGGGGCTTTGCTATACGTGTTGGCATCAGTATGTGTACTTTACAACTTATCTGACAATCGTCCCTTGGATTTTGATGTTAATCATCGAAACATGTCGTCGCTCTATAATCACATTATACTTGGCCGATACATGAGATATACCTTCAAAAATTGTCAAAAAATTAAAGTCGTTAATTTCGCTCCTAAGTGACCCAAATCGATGGTATATGATGCCTAATAATATTCTAGGACCGTTTTGGGTCCAACAAAGCGGTTTAAAAATTTGTTCGGGCGAAAAATGGGTCGACCCAAAATCGAAAAAATGTGAAGGGGTATACCTTCAAAAATTCTCAAAAAATGAAAGTCGCCAATTTCGGTCCTACATGGCCCAAATCGATGGTATATGATGCCTAATGATGTTCTAGGACCGGTTTGGGTCGAAAGAAGTGGCTTAACAATTTTTTCGGGCAAAAATTGGGTCGACCCAAAATCGCAAAAATGTGAAGGGGTATACCTTCAAAAATTCTCAAAAAATTAAAGTCGTTAATTTCGCTCCTAAGTGACCCAAATCGATGGTATATGATGCCTAATGATGTTCTAGGACCATTTTGGGTCGAAAGAAGTGGTTTAAAAATTTTTCCGGGCGAAAAATGGGTCGACCCAAAATCGCAAAAATGTGAAGGGGTATACCTTCAAAAATTGTCAAAAAATGAAAGTCGCCAATTTCGGTCCTACATGGCCCAAATCGATGGTATATGATGCCTAATGATGTTCTAGGACCGTTTTGGGTCGAAAGAAGTGGCTTAAAAATTTTTCCGGGCGAAAAATGGGTCGACCCAAAATCGCAAAAATGTGAAGGGGTATACCTTCAAAAATTGTCAAAAAATTAAAGTCGTTAATTTCGCTCCTAAGTGACCCAAATCGATGGTATATGATGCCTAATGATGTTCTAGGACCATTTTGGGTCGAAAAAAGCGGTTTAAAAATTTGTTCGGGCGAAAAATGGGTCGACCCAAAATCGAAAAAATGTGAAGGGGTATACCTTCAAAAATTGTCAAAAAATTAAAGTCGTTAAAGTCATTAATGATGTTCTAGGACGATGTTGGGTCGAAAGCAGTGGATTAAAAAATTTTTCCGGTCAAAAAATGGGTTCACCCAAAATCACAAAAATGTAAAGGGTTAATTTATCGTGAATATAATTGTCCGAGGGAGATTATGGCTTGTCTAACGAATCTTGTAAATTTATTTGTTTCAGAGCCGAGGTGGTTGCAGTGTTCACAGTGTCCTAGAAGATCATCCTCGGCATGGGAACTTCTCCAACACATCCAAAGTCTTCACGGAGCGAGACTCTACACCTCGTCGTCATCGTCGGCGAATTCCTCGTCGAACACACCTGCACCCAGTCCACCAACACCCACCCCAACCCACGCCCATCATCTAAGTCCACCGAATCACTTAAACCTGAGTAGCAAATCAACCGGAAGTTCCTCCGCGGCAAATTCGTCCGGTGGCACGAACACGAGCGGTAGCAGTGCTGGACGACAACAACTTCAATCTTCGGCGTCCCTCGTAGCTGACCCACTTCATAGTTTTCTGAGGTTACCACAGCACTTGGAACGCAGTTTTCCGCCTATGTTTAGGCCCGATTTCCTTGCACTGAATCCGCTGGCTGGATACAGAGGTCTTCAAGAACTTCAAACTGCAACGAGAAACCTTCAAAATTTGGATCCACTTCGCGGTATGGATGGTTTGAACATGGGTGATCCTCTAGTACGGAGTTCATTGGATTCTCTGAACAATGCCCGAAATTTGGCCAACTTGGCGGAACTTTCGCACGGTCGCGGTCTCGGTGGCCAAGCACATCCTCCACCAATCGAAGCGAACCTGGATTTTTACTCGGCGCGCCTAAGGAGCCTCGCTAATCCGTCCTTAGGCGCGGCTCCACCTAGTAGCGGTAATCCAACGACGACTTCAAATCCTCCACCTCCGGTACCACCTGTACCAGTACCAGGTACCGTCCAGCAACAGCAACAGCAGCAACAACAATCACAGAATCATTCTCAGTCGATCGAACCGCCAAGTCCAGCAGCGAGCAATCTAACGAATCTTACACATGGAAGTCATCAGAAGGAGAATTCACCACCCTGCTATAGTCAGAGCCCGGTTGGTCATCATAATAACAATAATTCGACCGATAGCGAGAAAACTAGTCCACCAGTAGCTTCCACGCCGATTATCGCCGATTCCGCGTCAGAAACGATCTATACGTGTGAAGTGTGTGATAAGAAATTTAGATTCCAATCAAACTTAATCGTACACAGGCGAAGTCATAGAGACAAGGAGAGGCAATATCAGGATAGTACGCAGGATCTTCAGACGATTCCATCTCGATGCGAGGTGTGCGAACTTGAATTGGCGAATTTTGCCGAATTAAGAAAGCACATGAGGAAAGAACATCAAGAGACCTTAAACGCAGCCAGTCCTCAAGGTAGCGTCGAAACGGTGCCTGACGACGGATCGAGTTGCGATGAAAATTTGGATTTGGATGAAGCGGAGGAGAACGAACAGAAGGCAGAACGTGACGATACGGAAGAAAATACCCCGGAGGATTTGAGTACGACTCAAGGTCAGAGCGGGGAAGAGAGTAGTGGTCGAGTAGAACAAAAGCCGGCCAGCTTGGTCGGTGACTTAATGGAGAAATTTGGATTAAGTACCATAGCGCAATATTCCGAAGCATACAGGCAAGCTTTACAAGAAAACCATCGTGGCAGTTTCATAAAGACAGAGTCGCCGTCGAATCTAACGAATTCTTTGAATAACAATAAAGAGAAAGACAGTGCTCTATCGCCTACGAACTTCAATTCCTCGACCACACCTAACATTTTTTCCGGTCAGGGTTTTCCGAGATCAACGGGACCGGACTTCGGCGGTCTTTGGCTTCCGAGTCCGCATTATCTAGAAAACAACGAATTTCGGAAAGCCTCAAAGGCGACTACATCGAGTCTTGCACTTCAAGGCCTACCAAGTCCTCTTCTTAAAAAAGAACGAAGTGGAAGGAACGACACGTGCGAATATTGTGGGAAAGTCTTCAAGAACTGTTCTAATCTAACGGTACATAGAAGATCGCATACCGGAGAAAAGCCCTACAAATGTGAGTTGTGCTCGTATGCCTGCGCACAGAGTTCGAAATTAACGAGGCATATGAAGACACACGGTAGACACGGAAAAGATACGTACAAGTGTCGGTTTTGCGAAATGCCCTTCAGTGTACCTAGCACGTTAGAGAAGCACATGAGAAAGTGCGTAGTCGTAGCCCAGCAAGGTCCTAAGTTGGGTATGTCCTATCCTGGCAGTCAGGACGAGGATTCCTCATTAAGTACCAAGGATACTTGATCTTGGAATGGAAGCCTACCTCTGATCCCACCACTGTGGCCGCACAGGCCACCTTACCCGGTGTACTGAAGAGGGGATCTTCTTCCTCAAGGAACTCTAGAGCCAGAGAGACAGAGGGAGAATGAGATAGAGAGAGAGAGAAATCACGATTTAAATAAGATTCCAAGAGGGGATTGATCGTAAATCGTATATCTCGAAATAATCGATCTATCTTTGGAAAGGACGATCTACGTAACTTGATCGTACGTTGACGTCCGCAAGTATATCCTGAAGGATCTCTCTAAAACGTCCAAGGTCACCTCTCGGGATTAGGAGAGGTGGTAGGTCGGTACATGATCTCGAGATCCCATCGAAGGGCCTGGAAAAGGTCTGAACGAATAGAGGATTATAGTGAACAGCGAGGGAGCGGCTCCTAGAGTTTGAACTCGATAATTTCGAATGACAGAGTTCTATCCAATCACGAAGACTGGACGGAAAAATAAAGTCCAGTGGAAAGTAAGAGTGAAAAGAAGAAGACGAGGTAGACGAAGAGCAGATAGAAGAGAAAAGAGCAGGTACTCGACAAGTCCTACTCTGGTGTTTAACTCAATTAGAAAGAAAAACAAATGGTTACCATTTTTGCGAGTCTCAGCACAGCTATTTAAATTATATCTCTATAAATAGTTATAAATAAAGACATTATAAATATAAATATGCATATATATACATATAAATAAAAGTATAAATATATAAATACATATATAAATATGAATATAAAGTATAAATGCGAATATACAGAATATAAATATTATACATAGGATAATGAACATAGTAACTTTATTATCGCATTTGAAGATTATTTATTTAATTATAGATATATATATACATATTGTAAAACGTAATATATATAAAAACCATATATTACGGAGACCTGCAACAATTCTGTATGTATCGGGAGGTAAGGGTGACGAACAGAATGGAAAAGCGAAGAGGGAGAAAGGATCTTTTGTACATTATACGACGTCGCAATGGGACTCGTCGAAAAATACCTTTTTTTTAAAAATAAACTTGTTTTGTTTTCCAAGGGAAAAAAGAGTACGACGTCTTGACCGATCCTTTATGTACATATTTAAAACATCGACGCATTCGGAACCCTGTTACGTATCGGCGCTTAAGATACTTTGAGTACACGAGCTACGTAATATGTAAAGCAACACTGAACACGTGTGTTATGATCTAAATATTAAGCTCTAGCTCGCTCCTATGTAAAATGTATTATATCCAATTATTAGTACTTTTATTAACTTTATTCATATTAAGATTATTATTACCTATTATTAGGGTCATTATTATTATTGCTTATTAATATTATAATGATTATTATCACTGTCATTATTGCTATTATCATTGAAATTATTATTATTATTGTCATTATTATTATTGCTAATTATCATTATTGTCATTACGGTTGCAGTGAATGTAAGCGCCGTGTTCATTATTTTATTCCGATATTAAATTATTATCGAAAATGTTTTTTAACGGTTAAGAAAATGCCAAAGTTGTCTAGGTTTATCGTCGCTGTAATCGTCGCGCGAGGTGCCCGTCGAAATTAAGGATATCCTTATCGAGTATAAATTTAACGGGTTGGGGAAAAAGAAAGTGAGAACTGCCGTTCGAAGTAACGTTAAAAAAGGAAGGGTGTTTGGGATTAAAATCACGAACCACCGGGAAGGGGGGGTGGGGGGATTGGGGAGGGTGTACTCTTCGCGTTCAAAATGTTTGGGGAGTCCTTGCTTGAAAAGCTCGATGGTCACTTCGTGGTTCTCGTTGAGAGAATTATTAGCGAGGCTTGTTCGTTGGTTATATTTATTGTCGATGCGACTGATCGGCTATCGCGATCGGCTTTCGCAGGATCGAGATCGAATTGTTGATCCTGCGAAATTCGTCGCGTACACCACGGGACGCAACTGCTCGCTTTCTTTTCCGTTCTATTTCCTTTTTTTCCGTTCTTCAGCCCAAGACTGAGGTTATTCGCGAGGTGATGTTTACGAGTCGTCCTTAATAAATACACGATTTTCTTTCGTTTCTTTGCGTTCCATTAAGATTATGGTTCTGTTCTTTTCTTTTTTTACCCTTTCGTTTCCTAAACGCCTCGTTGTGTAAGCGTTTACGAAGGGAACTGTTCCTAAAAAAAAGATTGTAGGCAATAAGGTAAATAACTCCAGAGACGGGATGATAGGGATGCGTGTCGTGTGTGTTTTCCCCGATTTTGTGTGCATGTCAAATTCGTTTACTCGTGCGTCCTTGTGTGAGTAACAGAGCGATGAAGAAGTTGCACGTATGAGAAGCGTATGACGAGTGCTCGAGTGTGTATCGGTGAAATTTAAGAAAAATGAAAACTCATATCAGATAGTTCTCTCGGTGTTAGACGTGTACGGCTCTAGATAAAAATCTCGTTATCTAGTTAAAAGTTTGTTAGATTGATTCTGAAATACGTACATGCCAGGCTCCGTTTATACGACATTGTAAATAATGGCACTGCCCGTAGTAAAAACAAGGTTCAGAAAGAGATTAAACAAAACATGCGGAGGGTTCGAGGAAGAGAGATGGATAGCTGAGAAACAGTCAGAAAAATAAAGTAATCGAATGTCATCGACAAGACCTTTCGTGAACAAAGTATTAAGAATAATTGCATCAATTTTTTCATGTAACATTATGGCGTTTTATCGTCTATAGAAATCGAGAGTATGTAATTACCAAGGAAGCCCATTTTGCTACATAATTAATGCCCGATGAGATTGGAAACATACTAAAGAAAACACAGAAATCGGTTTTTCTCCATTCCAAATATTATGTCCGTGCAAATGAATTTTACACAGGAGAGTAAAGGTTTCTTAGTGGGGCGGTTGGCGCCGTTCGTATGTGTATATCGATGAAATAAAACGAACCTACGGAACGATACCACGAAATGCATACTTTAGTTCCAGAAATGTTTTCTCGTCTTTCTTATTCGAATTCATCCCACATAGGACCAAGTTCCCTGCCTCACGAAATAAAAGTCACACACGCAAATCTCGCGGCGGGCGATACGTCCGGCAGGATACGCTGACGAAAAATCGTAGATATCACGTATACATCAAAAAATGTTTTGAAAATAATTACTAGCCTTATCGCAGTGACTCCAGACAAATTTTTCGAGCTGTATGACAAAAATATCGACGAATTCAGTGTAACACATAAATACTTCTCATTCTTCGTTTTTCATGAATTAATTCTCGATGTTCGTCGCGACGTATCCTCCGGTCGATTTCTAACGTTTCTACACAGGGTAAACCAATTAAAAATCGTAAAAGATAATCCCAGGAAGAGTGTCAGAAGTATAGACAAATGAAATATCTAGACAGTTAAATAAATAAAGCTACAAAAGTAAAAGTATTTCCTATAATATAGTAAGCGAATGAACGAAATGGCACATAAGAATAATAGATGGGTGAACAAGGGAAAAATACGATGGTGAAATGTATCGTAGCAGGGAAATTGGATTTTAACTAAAAAAAAATCTTCTGATCCAGGGTAAAATAATCCGAAGCTCGGTTTCTAGGAACAGTATGACTGGGTTAAACCTGGCATTTGAATCACTTTTAACCGAGGATCGACATTAAGGCAATACGAAAGAAAGACGTCTTCGAGGAAGTTCTGATCAAAGATCGCGATACTCTTTGATCGACTCTTTTCTCGTCGAAGTCACTAATTATAAACATAGCAGATACGGTGTATGTCTTGTGCGATTCAAATAAACCACATTGTTTTTAAATAATTTTTGTTCTCAATATTCTCCTTTACCCACATCATATTCCTATTCTATAGATATACGACAACTTAAAAAGCAATTTAACCCCTTTCAATTGATATTATAGTACCAACGAGGGTACCCAAATAAATTCGTCGAATACGAGTATGACAAAGATCTTATTTTCGAAATTCTTGAACTTACAAGTAATTGTTTCCCATACAAGGAATGCGGGGAAATATTTATCGGTTATTTGATTGTCGAGTGCAATTGATTGATTACTTCGAAAAGCGAAAGGGTCGCTTTAACGATCCATCCCGTGAACGGAGTTTCCGATACGCCTCCGCCGAATATAGAAAGCTCGTTACATAAATTGTTTGACTCGTTTCGCGACATTACTATCATGCATTGCATAATCAGTTTCGCAACGCCGTGGAACTTATCACACAGAAGCTTAGACTTCGTTTTTTTTTTTGACAAAGGAGGTCATCATCCTATTTCCGTTCGATGCTAATTGCGGTGCATTTACAAATCCAATTACTACGACATGCAAATATCGAGCACGTGTTCTGTCACTGAATAATAAATTCGTAACCGTAAAATTCCACGGTCGGAAAATATCCATTAGAGGTATCCGATTATTTATTTACACGACTGCAACTTCGAGTGTAATGCAAGCCTTATGAAATATATATAGTGCTCTATTTG
The DNA here is from genome assembly GCA_910591585.2 of Nysson spinosus. Classification (NCBI taxonomy): domain Eukaryota; kingdom Metazoa; phylum Arthropoda; class Insecta; order Hymenoptera; family Crabronidae; genus Nysson; species Nysson spinosus. The sequence continues at coordinate 8,300,971 of OU342830.1, read as the reverse complement.
AATTGAAGCTTAAACTCTTTAGTTGCGACGCACGTAGAAATAGCTGTTCTAAACAAGCGACATGATGCTTAGAGGTATACAGGGTTGCTAGGGTGAAGGGTACGCCCTTCGTTTCTTTGCCCTTCATACTTATCTTGACGTAATCTTGTCGCGTGTATTACGACGTAATATAAACTTCGGGAAAAATTTATATTTATCATGCACGTTCCTTGATTGAATTATTATATGCTTCTTCATTGTTTCAACCAATATTCAGATTCAATTATCTCTGTATTAACTACAACTTTTGCAATTATGATCGACGTATGATTCCGTTCAATTACCGAGTATCGTAACATTCCAATAATAAATGCATTTAAATAGTGGAAATATAAACCTTAATCAAACATGGATGAAACCACGTCACTGTTATTTGTCTTGTCTGATCTAATGCGTTAACAATATTCGCAATAAACTGTCGACGTATATTGTTCCTCACGGTTGACAATTAAACGTGATTCATAGATCTTTCGCAAACGTCCGTGGCAAAATTACATGTCATAAAGTTCGAAATCCGGAATCTACGTCGGGACAATCCGCGGTGGTAATCGAAAGGCAAAAGCTCGCTTGAATGCGCGGTGCAGGAGTGTCGGTCTCTGTTTCGTGGCAATCGACTCGGTGGGAGCAAACAGCGTCATGCGAATTCAAAGTTAGGACAATGCCGTTAATTTTTGGTCCGTACCATTGTTCCCGGGGCACATTCATCTGTCAACTGGCACCGACTTCTGACACGTTCCAGAACCAACCAGCGAATGAAATCCTATGACAACGATAGATCATCTTCATCCATATCGGTTATCTATTGCGGAACGCTTATAAGCGATCGACAATGGACACTGAAAATTTTACTAAAAAATCCCAGGAATTTCATTGTAGGCATAGATTTGAGAAGATCGACAAGAACGTAAACTATCCGAAAATGTTGATGGTCAATAGTTTCACCACTTGTTCCCAGTCGTTTGAATGCGTGTTAACTATGGTGACGTCACCACAATGGCGGACACTAATCTGCACGTCAGAAGCAGAGGTACCCCTGTGCTTACCACCCCCTCGCAAACCAACCCTTTCTCATACGCCGCTTTCGTCCCTGATCTGTCGGTTTTCCGGACAAAATATGTCAAACGTTCCCGCCCCTTCCGCCCTCGCTCCATCCGTATCCGGCCGCGACACTGGAAAACGGCGCACAACTACCACCGAGAGTACTGCGATAAAAAATGCCTATAGTACTCTTTTTATCGTTACCTCCACTCCGAGTATTCTACGAATTCCTCTTCCGTGGTTTCACCAAAATTTCGGAGTGTTATACATATACATCGACTGTTTATTCTACTATTTGGACTTTTGTCGTATTCTTTTCATCCTTGAAACAGCCAAAGGACTTTTGACAAATATATGTCCCGCCAGTTATTCTCGATTTGACAGTAGTTTTAGAAACGGGTTTCTATACTCGTGATTTTTGCGAAAGCTCATACTCGCCCGGTTAATTATGAAATGACACGTTAATTGAGTTGCCGCCAAGTAATTTCGGTGAGTAACATCAATCTAGGATTTTCTTAATTAAGACGAATGTGTCTCTATAATAAAATATTGATCTGGGACATTTACCTACATCCACCGCATTCGAATCGAGTATTCCAAACGCTTCCAATTTTCTCGCGTGTTACGTAATTATTTTATTGTGGATAGTAATTTTGTCCTACTAATTAGATATCGATTAGTAGATCCCGCCGTTTTGTCCCCCTTTCTCGCACCTGAGATACCTAAACTCAAGGAACTACCATGTAATACATGGTTGCCTACTAATAGGTGGTACACTAAGGTTCAAAATTCGTACCCCAAGGATCACGTTTAAGGATAGAACACCTATAGACCCTGCACCGGCAGAGACCCTAATCCATGAAAACCTAAACTTATCCCATAACGATTAATTTATATTAAACAGTTTCTTACTTCACAACTTCTACTTCGTAATTTGTACCTCGTGACTTAAAGCTACGGATTAATAAATATTTTGCATAATAAATTTTACTCGTGTAAACCTCGACAACTTTAACCCTTTGCACTCGGAATGCCAACTATACTAACAGGAACATTCATTCCGGGAAGTCTGACGTGAAAAAACTGTAAGACGTAGAATTTGATAAATTTTGTCAATATACTTATATATAAATGACAAATTTTAATATTTTGTTTTCTCAGCTAAAACGTAATCGTACATTTTTTATGATAAATTATTTTTATTATTATCGCGTTGGTAGGACATAAACTGAAGTTTTGTTTAAAGTTTTAGAGTTAATATTTATCGGTCGATGATACCTGATATAAATATGATATTTTTATAAGAAATATTAGTATATGGATGTACGAGACGTAAGTCTGAAGTCGTTATTTATGGCTAGGGATATTAATGCAGGATATGTAAATTCATGTTGTATGAAATCCTAAGCTGAAGGAAAAAAAGGTCTGGAACGGGGGTTAACTACTAGGGAGAAGGGTGCGAGACTCGAAGTTTGTTAGATCGTGGAATTAGTCGGCTGTTAAGCCAGATAAGCAGTCAACATGGACGAAAACAATTGCGCTGGATTAGTTGGACTACGCTCGCAGTGCTGCCTCGTTCTTGGTTAAAAGATTAAGTAATGTTCATTTGTCTTCGAGTTAAACCACTGTTTGGGATTCGTATTGCTCTGAGCATTGTCTCAAGATAAAACATTAAAGATCACAAAGAATAGATTGACACTCCGTCTACCATAATTTCCCGGTGGCAAGCCATGAAACAAAAATCTCAACCATACTTGGGCAAATTTGTTGAATTATCTTATCGTTGAATATCTCGACGACCGGCATGACATTGAATTAATTTCAATCTCATTATTGCCGATACTTCTTGGCTATCGCAACCATCCTACTCCGTTTCTCGATAAAGAACCGGGAAAGTATTGTCGGATCAAGAATTTCTCGAGTTTCTAGCTTTCCCACCTTTCACCTAATTATCTCGATATTTCCAACTTAATTACTTTAAAACGTATGTTTATACAAGCTATGATATGATATTTATGTTACTGATTCACACTTTGTTTTAAATAAACATTTCATTAATACTCCGTGATACTAATTCTTTAATACTCAGTTGGACGTCTTGCACACTGCCAAAGAATTAATGGATTCATTAAACAAATAAAAAACTGTTCAGCATTCGTTTCTACATTACGCGTGTACTTTACTTGTTAGTTTGTACAGAGCACATGAGATCACCGATATTTTTAAGGGTACAGAAATCCACCCCCAAAGGGTCAGCATTCGCTTGCAGGAAGGGTGCTTTTGACCAATCCCATGCGTGGGTTGGCCACCCTTTAATACTGACCAATCGAGGGTCGTCCCGATATGCCCACTCGGATGTTCTAACGGACATATGTAAACCTTACAAATTTAACTTACAATAAACTATTAAACTAATATCTATTCTCCTCCCGAATAATTATAATTTTAATTACCCCATCCAGTACAAAAAATAAAATCGACCTAATAAACATTTCCTTGCAAATAAGACTCATACAACCCGCACTAACTACGACTTCAAGTTATTAAATATGGCCTCAAATATTACATCCACACCACCACACATAGAACTATCAAAAACACAGGAAAGCCAAATGCTGTGTTTAATATTATGCAGTTTCCAATTTACCAATATCCTGCAGACCATCTCGATCCAGCAAAATCTATACAAATCCCCTTTCGAAACGCCATTCAAAATAACACAGTGATACGAATGTTAAAGTGGCGTTTAATGTTTTAATGCGAACAGTTGACTTCCAAGAAACAAGTTGGACCATAAATAAGAGATAAGTTGGGAAGGGGGTGGCGCGGATGTTATTATTAGAAGATGCGAGAATCGAAGGTTTTGCAAAATCCACACACAGGGCAGCGAGATAATAATGATGAAGTTCAATGTCCGTGTAGCCGAGTGGATGGCGTGAGCGGGAGGGTTGAAACCAGGAGGGCGGAAGGAGAAAGGCAACTCTCTGAGTCCGGACGGGGGTGGGTTATACATTTGAGTACATAAATGTATGTAACTTTGAGATTGTGTTGGAGTGGGCGTCGGCCATCTTGTCCGGTGGGTATTGACCGAGGCGACCGCCAGGCGAGAGACATGCCATGGCGGGCAAACCACCCCTAGTTACTACCCCCGACGCTAATTGCTCTTATTAGTTAAATCCGTGCGGTATCATCCTCCAGTTACACCGACGATGGATTCAAAAAAAGGTGAACTCATGCTCCACTGAGGATCCGGTCTTCTGGTTCACCTACCCTTCGACTACTTAGTCTGTTGCTTGGCTTCGGTGAGTGTAAACTTTGGAAATGTAAGCTTCAAGTTGTGCATACATTATCTTCGAAAAATTAAAGTAACTCTAACATCTTCTAATATAATGCGGAACATTTTTATGTCGAGTTCTATCGTTTCAGCACGATTTACGTGATGAGCGAATTAGTCTTTTTTCAAAAGATACAAATATAGTAGTTTTTCAATGTACATTGATAATCTTCTTTGGAAAAATTGTGTGGAACGTGAATGAAAACGAGCATAGTTTTTAAATGCGGACTTTCATCCGCCTTGAAAATACGTGTCCATTCGTGGTTTCTTTGAAAGGGGATGCTTTTTTACCAATAAATGATTGAGAAGTATAATTCTAAGAGTGTACTAAATTTTATCAAATTAATGAGTTCCAAGTAAAGCAAAATATTTCGTGTTTCTTAGTTTTTCTTTAGGTAGTATTTGTAGTAATTGTAATACTACAATCTTTATTTTTCTCATTTATTGTGTCATTGTAGACACAATTTAACGTTTTAGAAAGTATATCACTAACTAAATATTAATATATTTTTGTATATATAAAAATTCTACGCATGTCAATGGTTGAATATATCTGAATTTTTAGAGTAAATCTTGACAATTTACACCGGTACTATAGCTGCGAATATGTTAAAATGTAAGACACACCTTTGATTCCCGTCGTAAACCATCGACCTCTACGCCATGTATCTTTCTTTATCCGACGGACTGACATTTTATTACCCAGTCGAATTTGTAGTACACGTTGAAGAAAATTAACATTTTATAATAAAACACAACTTAAGAAACCCACCCGGCTTAAATTATGAACGAAGATAGTGATTAAGAAAAGTCGGGCGTTTGATTCTTGAAGAATAATCAAACAATCTTTTATGAGCAATGGATCTTACCACTCTCTTGTTAATTATCGTGAGTAGAAGGTTAATTTCTGGTCATCCGTGAATCAGCCAAAAAATAATTAGCAACATTTATTCATAATAATGCCGTATTGGAAGTTTTTGTAAAATATGTAACTTCAGAATATCATTTTCTTACTGTTTGTCAGAAAACGTATAGTGACTGCATCACAGAGATCCAAGAGCGAAAATCGTCGCATTGTTCTCGAGTTCTAAAGTTCATAATAAACAGAACGCACTGTTTCCAAAAGGACGACGTTCGCGCCGATAAGTTTCAAGTGCCTTATCCAAGAACGAATATGTCAAAGAATATATCACAATTTTCTGCATCGCATCATCATTCCCGGAATTCTACGCATCGCGGTACACGAGTTCGTTAGTTAGGGTGCGATTGCGAATGGTGAAACAACACAGTAGCTTGGTTTGTGGCTTGCGAAAATTCCGAAGGTTCGTCCGTTCGTTCGTTGGTCGCCGCAGGAGCATGTAAACTTACGGACTCTAATTCACGCCTGGTATTTCGCGCGGCGTGTATTTTAAGGCTGGTCCCGGTTCTAAAATTCCACCCTTGCCGTGTGCTCCCACCTCCCCCTTCCCTCCTCGTACCACCTCTATCCCGCTCTTCAGTTTCTCTTATGTACCCTATCTCTATCTTTTACCCCCTTCTTCTCGTATACCGTCTATTTCTCTCCACTGGTATCCACCACGTTTGTCTTTCTCGCGTACATTCGATTCCTTCCATCTCCCTCTCGCTCTCGTATCTCCTCGTTTCTCTCTGGTGAACACGCGAGTAACCGAGGTAGGTAGTACGTACTCGTGGTGGTAGGTATAGTGGCTGTAGATATAAAGGTTGTTCAGTCAGTCAGGAGAGTGAGAGGATTGGGGGGGGGGGGGGGGGGTTAGAGAGGGTGTACAGGGGGATGAGATCGAGTAAGAGAACGAGACAAATAGAGAGGCAAAGAGGGATGAAACAGAACGGAACAGAGCGGACCGAGAGAGGTATCGTAGAGTAGAGGGAGAGAGCGAAAGTGAGCGCGAGTGGAAAGAGGCAAAGTGGTGAGAGAGTAGGAGAGAAAGACAGTTCTTGGACTCCGTGTGGTAGTGCAAGGGTTCGTTCGACCCTTAAGGGGTTGTGGCTAGCATCGGCTCCCCTTTCGTCTCGGTCCTCATCCACCGGTATCCCCTTTACCGACCTCCACCTTCTCTTCAACTACCTCCTTCCACTGCTCGTCGACCACCCAGTTAGCCACCCTCGTAACCACCCTACGGCGAGCAAAACTACCCTACCGCCGGCGGCCATTTTACTCTCCCTTCTGAATTCTGGCTCTGGACTCGCCAAATTGTAATCCGAGGCCCTGGAATTCCGGGCAGAGCAACCGTGGTCCGGCCTCAAAGGAGGCTTCCTTCGCCTCTCGACTTACCCTTGGATAATGATTAACGGAGTACTCCTCTTTCTCGCCCTCGCGGCTTGCTTCTACACTTCGTACGACAAACAAAGACCCCACCGCGTTTCAGAGATCACGGTTACGGCCTTTCGTGTCCTCGAACAATTGCCGCAGAAATCACAAAAATCATTATTTATTTAAGCCTGACTTCTTCCACGGATTAAAAGAGACGTTTATAAAAATATGAATTCCATTCACGCAACTCGTTAAGTTATACAAACCAATGACACTACTCTTCTTTGGTCATCCATTACGAAAGTATCGCACTTTTAAGAGGCAAATAAATTACTTATGCACTGACTAATATGAATTTCGTTGACAATTATTTAGCTATATGTAGCTCGTTGAATAAAGAGTATTTTAATTATTTGAATATACCTGAACTTCACTCTACATAGTTTCTGTATCAGCCGATTAAAATGGGTATGCCAACTTTATTTCACGGGAAACGGCATTTTTCATTACAACTACCCCGACATACAATTATATATTTATTGTATTATCACAAACATTAATGTAATTACTCTATCCAAAGACTAAACTTTGCTGTTAATTAACACTTGCGAAAGACTTCGTGCGAATGAGCTGAGAAACGGCGAGACAATAATTCCATATCTCGGTTTTCGGCTTTATCTGATTGGGTGAAAGATATCGGAGGGAAATTCAGGATTATCTGTTTATGGAGCGGTTAATGGGGGATCGTGCCGAGTCGTAACTGCTCAAAACTCGTGTCCCTTCGATATTGGCCAATAATCTAGCACGTACTCACCGAACTATTCCAGTGCAGCTTGCTAAATAAAATGAATGCTCGAAGAAGCAGGAAAGAAGGAGACCGGCGGCAGGAATGCGGGACAGGAACGTGACGAAGAGCAGGTCGAAACCTTTCCCGATGCATTTATTATATGGACTCTTGAATTATCCTTCAACACTCCCTCACTCCCAACATTTTTACAAAACACTCTTTTAAAACCTCTGTCACCGTCGTATGATTTTTTTTAATCTTGTAAATGGTACTTCAGAGTGTAACTTTAGAAACATGAGTACCAGAAGTTCCTCCTTGTCGTACACAATTGCTCGAAAACTTCATTCTCACGAAGCACCTGGAACAAAAAATATAAAAATGATCAATTAAAGCACGAATTAGATCTTTCTTTGTCGAGCATAAGACTTTTTAACCCATTTCATCATATTACAGAAAATTCTTCTTAAAAAAATAAAATGATCGAAATGTCGACTCGCGTTTGGTTTCCAAGTGGTTTTAGAATCGTAGAGTTAGTCTAACGATATTAGTGAAAATAGAGAAGTTAAGGAGACGCCGTCGGAAATGGAAGAAAATCTCCTTCGATAGGGGGATGTCTCCCTTATAAACGACGTGTCGTTTTCGAGCACTATTTATCTAACTTTCGAATAGATTTTATCGCCCTGGATATAATTTGTTGTACAGTAACATTAGCGGTCGATACAACATTTGTCATTCCCAGTGCGCGCCTCTGTGTTGACAGGACTAGCCCCATTTCTAGGGCGAAGTTCAAAGTAAGAACCGGGCCGAAAACCGGATCGGTCAGTAAACGGGGTCTTGTCAATCCTGTACTGACTGACCACAATCGCTCCCGTAGACAAATTTGTTTCAGTGGTGTTCAACCAAAACCGTCACACTTCTCCAACGAATATATCAAATTTTATTTTCACTATATTTCATACATCGCATTGCATATTTTTGATAATGTTCGGCGTATCGATTCCAACCAGAAAAATAGCTTACGGGATTCCATCTGATCGTTCATTTGAAGAACGTTCTATGGGATAGTCGTAGCGATCGCTCTGTCCAATTTTCCGGATTTCTTGTGCACGAACTTCTACAGATCCGGATACGAATGCGACAGGAAGATGCGAAAAGGACGAAGGAATAAGAGGGGAAGAGAAGGAGATAAAAAGAGACTTTTCCAACGATGGTTTGCTCCTAGACCGTATACGTAGGTGGATGTATCGACATCGGTCATGCATGACAAGACGCCTGACTGGACACGCCGGTAAAAACGAGGAAAATGCGGGGAATACAAACTCTCATCTCGTTTCTTTCGCGCCATTTCAAGATACTCCTTTGGTAACTGCCGTGTTCCTACACCTACGTAACGCCGCGATGCGTAACAACCCCCATATTATAAAAAGTTGTTCAGGGAGAAAATTTCAGTGGAAAGAAGCTAGAGCGAGGGGACGGTGCAATCGAGATGTAATTGAACTATTTATCCATTACACCGTATACTCACAAACAAGATTGTCTGGAGTGTCTATAAAATCTCTAGTACTTGTCGTGTATAAAAATATCAATAGAAAAGTGTTTCCTAAGAGCAACTTGGTCTTATTTCGAAAAATCGATAAGATGTGCATCTATCGACAAAGTTACATAAACCTATGTAGGTGATACAACGTCTATGTAGAACGCGTATAAATATTCGCGGGATAACATGGAAAGTGGTTGACGTAAGTAGGAACAGAATTTTTCGACAAAGTTTAAACACCAGAGAGAGATGTACCGTGAAACGGCACGCCATTCTTATCTCAATTCAGATTCCCCGGCTCTCTGTCGCATCTTCGCGGTCTAAAACTTTGCTAAGAAGGAAAAACGACCAATCTCTTTAGATACTGTTCCTCATAGAGGAGGGTAATAATCGAAACGTGGACGGATGCAAACTCGCACGCGCTCTCCCACGCATTACAGGGTCCTGGAATCCCTCGTGCACTTTTTCAGGAAACTGGCATAACACCGTGTGCTACTGGCTGATAAGGAGTCCTTTATCAAAATCACCGACCTTTTCGCTTCTCGTTTTCCTATTTCTCCTCTTTCCTTTCGTTTTACTGGCCACGAAGTCGAGGGGACGAATTTTCGGATCTCATCTTCTCCTTCGTCTCTCAGTCGTGATTCGAAAATTTATAGCGCCCACCGTAGCTGCCAGTTATTACGAAAATTCCAGTGCCGTAGCGGTTCGTCCGGACTCCCGCACAGTCACCGACATCGCGAATTTTGAGGAGCGCATTTCATTCGAAATTTGAAAACCGGCGCGAAAATCCGACGAATTTCCAGAACAGTGCGTCGTATCGATTTGAGTTTCCGTGGGCGTTGCTATGAGATGGACCCTTGTACTGCTTCAGCAGCGAAAGCGAGAGAACGAGAGTGAACGAGTCAAAGAGAGACGGAGGGTAACGGAGATAGAATGTGAAAGTAAGAGAGAGGATGAGAAAGAGAAGAACGTAGAGAGAGAGAGGGAGAGAAGAGACTTGAGTGTCGCCAAGCTACCCTCTACCTCTTTGCCTCCTCACCCTCGCGACAACCCACCTTCGTAAACCCACCCTCCTGGTCTCTTTCTACGACCACCCTATGAACCTCCGTCTCCTATCCAGGCCCCCTACACCCCCTGTTTCCTGTGCCTGTTATTACTTCTACAAATATACAACGTATCACATTCCGTGATCGAACTCTTGAGACCGAGGAGCACGACAGTAAATTCGACGGAATCACCCGGCTAATACTGCTTCAAAGAAGGGCGACGACAACGTTCACCTTTGAGAGGCGCGATCTTAGAGCTACGATCCACGATCTTGCCTTTCTACGGTTCTTTTCCTTCTGATACTCCAACCAGTCGGCTCTACCCTCTTTTCCTTACTCCTTGTCCTTTGTTCGTCCTACGTGTCTCGAGTAGGAAATAATGTGAATGATCACGGAGGAACGACACGGAGGAAGGATAGAGAATCTGGAGTAGAAGCGTCTCCTTATTGTCCTTCTGCAGAGTCTCTGAACTTGACGAAAGAGCAGTCTCGAGAGGAGACGAGGACGAAAGATTCGCAGGACCTAGGAACATTTGGATTGATGTTCGACGATACGTGTGTACAGGAAAGGATGTACTCAGAGATCGCTTTTTTGTGTTGCACATGATCACTTTGTGTACGAAACAGTATTTTTATATACATACATACATGTATACGACTCATGTTCTTTGGAAACAAGAGAAATTGTAACATACTCTGTATAGATGTATGTATTTTGAACTATTTATCACTCGTGTTCTTTATAAGGTAACCGAATCTACTAATATTAAGGACAAGTGCATTATGCGATCATTAAGATAGCAGCGTGATAAATGTCCAGCACTTGTCAGGAAAAACAGGTTGAGGGATGGACCAGCATCTGGTCAAGTGAGATCAGAGATCACAGGTTAATCTGCGAGTATCTGGTCCATCTAGTTCTGAACCGTAGCAATCCTGTTTAGAAGGATCTCCCCTCTCTGAATACTTCTGCCAGCATCCCAAACGGGATTCTAATTTGAATCATAATTCAACACGAGCTTAAATCTCATTTCAACTTCTCTAGATACATAGACACCATAATCTTTCCTTAAATTAAATTATCCGTAGACCTCCTTTATCATTTCATACCTTGTTCTCAAAGACCAATTTCAAATAGCGAATTGAACGAAAACGAATCGTAGTAAAATTTACACTTCCAAGTACGACGTATAAAAACCCCCAGGAAGCGAAACAGTTAACTAGCTACTCATCTGGGCAAGAATTATTTAGCGAATCCTCACTGCCGTAACATTCGAGGAGGTTCATGAAAAAGGTCAACAAGACGTGAATCCAAGGGTTCGTACCAACGGAGAAGGGTTCTAAAAAATGAGTCGCATGCATCCGTTCCGAAGGACTCTTGCGTTCCTTCGTTCTTTGAATCCTCTTAGTAGTCTCCATGACGCACACGTACGTTCCCGTATAACGGGTAGCCTAGACTCACTTAATTGGGTCCGCCATTTTTGGTGGCACGACCCCTCGAAAAGCCTCACAATTTCCTCTTCCCCGCACGCCTGCAGGAAAGGACTTCAGAAGGGTTGCCCGCACCGACACCACCCGCCCCCGACCCTCGAGCCCTTCCCAGTACAAACCGAGTGCCTTTTGTTTTCACCCCCCCGAAACCGGCCGCCATCTTGAATTTATGATACCCCGTGTCTTGGGGCTCGGACACCGAAAAACTTTGGTCGTTAGTGAAAGTTAAGAGCGACCCTCTCTTCACGGTGTCAGGCCGTGCGGAGTCATTTTCCGCAATAAGAGATGGATACGCTTCTGATGGACATATGTTAACGATACGCGTTTGAACGATGAGTAGCAGTTTTAAGGAACTGCACGATAGTGTTCCATAAAATATCTATATTGCTCATTAATAAAGATATTCAGAACATATGGCTGTATCGAAGAATAACTAGCTTGATCTGGCTTTCCACATTCACTAGACTTCATCATTTTTATCACGGTAAGAACACTGATTACTCGCTAACAAGTTTACGAGGGAACGACATTTTCAACCCATCTATCAATAACATTTGCACACGTGTACTAATGGGTGCAGGGACTGTTTTCTGTAAATCATATTTCAGTCGAATATCGAAAGGGAGGAACCAAATAGGAGGTAATCTGATATTCCGGCCGGCAGATAGTTTAGTTCAAATTCAATGTCCGGAGGAGTAGTAAGGAACCAGCTCGGCGGAGATGTCGACTTAAAACAATTGGGGGGACCGTAGTGGTACGCAATATCCTGACTCCTCTAATTCGATTAGGAAACTAGCTACGTAGACTGGGAACCTGCAATTCCCTTCAACCTCGCAGACTGCAGGTATGAATCCTCCCGTCTGCTAGAAACGAATCCGAGATCTTCCTCGGCAAGGTGGATACAACCTTCCAGTCACCGAATTATCGGACTCGATGGTAGAACCGGTTCAATTTGCCAAATTAATCCAGTGCCTCTCTACCAATGTACAACGAAGTAATGCCATCGGAGTTTTCCGTACAAAGTAACTGTGGTTCACGAATTTCGAGAACTCCGCGGGCTGTGTACTATCTTACTGTCCGTATCATTTCTGGATGATAAGGATCCTCTAATAACAAGCGGAAATTCGGCGAAATCAGATGTTCCTGCGGTACATTTATTCTCAATAATTTAAGTATTATTCTTGTTATTGTAAAAGAACCCTACGATATTTGTGACTAGTAATTATTCTTTGTATTATTGTATTAATGTTATTGGTAAATGACATATTTTATTCTACCATAATTATTAAAATGTTTGAAGTTTCTTTAGCTCGAATAAAATTACTAGAACAACGGCAAACATCTGAATTATATTTAAGAACTGATATTATTATATGACATTAAATAATCTCCATATATTATCGTCAAAAATTTGACATATGAAGCCATATGAAATCACTAAACAATTATGCACTTGTAAAGTAATAAAACTAATAATCTCCATCAATGTTGTATACATGGAGATTTAATTTCGCATCCATTGCAACGCAAGGAAATTCGATTTCGTCGTTGAATTATTAATATTGTATTTTGTCCGAAGTCTTCCCGTGAATTAGTAAGATTCGTTTCCGATGAAATTGATTTTAAAATTTCATTCGATCTTAACGTCTTACCAATGGCTACGGTGCCATTGCTACCCTCTCCCAATTTCGCCGGTGCAGTCCCACAACGGTTGCCTCTCACCCCTACAACGCTCTGCCTCGGAACTGGAAGGGGACCGATACTTTGGACACCCTAGCTCTATAGAAAGCAACCCCTAAAATAGCAACTAGATCTAGGGACTACATTTGTCTACGTTACCGACTATCCACAGAGACATTACACATTTAGGGTTTGACTACTACCCCTTCATAGATGTCGGTACTCCCATTTTACCAACCCCTGTGTTACTCTACCCCGTCTAACGAGGCTACTTTACACTTGATACTTTAAGGAACGAAAATGTACGAACGCAATGCAATTAACTATGAATAAAGTAAAAAATGTCAGCCCTCCGACATTAAGTCACTTCAAGAGGGATGAATTCATACTTAATAAAAATATAATTTCACTTGCAATGTTTCACGGTATTCATAGTTCCTGACCCAAATGAGATAATTCAGGAACACTCTCTATTGACACGAATATAATTTATTTATATTACTAATGGCGGGTATATTACTTGTAATATGTCGGGTGTAAAATATATGAAATCCTGTGTTTATTTAATATCATTCATATTCTTAGACGGATGAATGCAAAAAGATTTCGAAGAAGGACGATCTCGTCGGAATGCATGGGAAGATTTTTGCGGAGCGTGAATAGAGGTTTGTTCGGTTGAGTAAAAATCAATGGAAGTACTCGAAAATCTTCAAAACCGAAGAAAGTTGCTCGACGTGGCATACGTGGCAGGGATTGTTCCCTGTAGACGAATGTTACTCCAACGTATATCTTTCCTGACTCTTTCTCTTTCTTCTCTCCTCTCTAGCCGAAGGAGAGACGGCTGAGCCGTGAATGGTCTGACGTATCGCCGGCGTGTCTGTGCCTGACACCTCGGATTTTTCCATTAAATTTTCTCGACGCGAAAATCTATCACCGGTTACAGTTCCGGAAAAACCTGCTTCGACTCTCTAAAGCGATTCCCATTACGATTGCTTGGGATTCCATGAAACCTATCCAACTTTATCCGCGATAATATTCTTGTTGACTCTGTCATTACATTGGTTACAATTTCGAAAATAATTGCCAAAATTATAACACATATATATTGTAATACATGTCATGTTCTGTAATTAGTAATAATATTTTGGTAACCATTGCTTTATTAATAATTTTGGTTTAATATTATATTAAAGTATACTAATGTAACCGAGGGAGGAAAGTAGCGAGAAAACATAAATAGCAAACAAGCGTAATAAAATAGATCGACTTCATATTTCTCGTGTATCTAAGTTCTTAGCCCTTTGTCGTGCACCTCGTATATAAGCCCTAGACCAATAGGGTGGGAACAGCTTTACGTAAATACGGATTTCGCGCGTCTCGTTCAAACAAGGGCCGCTCAAATACAGATGGAGACCCTGGCCGAGTGTTTACTTTAATAATAATATCAACTAATTTATCAATAAGAATCTTACCCTAACGCACTTCTCTAGGCACTCGAGTGATCAATAAGATCATCTATCGTTATCAGCAACATTCTGGAAAATCCCTTTAAAAAAGGTTTAATCGAAGAGCATTAGCAAGCACTAAGAATCAAAACAAGTAATATTACCGAGGGAAACAGTTGCACAAAAAACATTCTACTTCGCGTGGGTCTTTGTACCTTGTAGAACCCAAAGCATCCTTCGAAATGATATCAGAGGACAAGCGAGCATTCTTCGCCGATAACAAAATAATTCGAGACCACAATAGAGACAAGAAGAGGGTGAAGGAGATAGAGAGAGAAAGGAAAAAGAAAATGATGTTCCCGTGAAGAAATGGGAAAGGGAAAGTTTAGGAGCTTGTCCTAATACCACGAAGGGAAACGGAAGGGACGCCTGCCACGGAGGGCAGCTTCATTTTTCAAGGAATCTGCGGGAAAATGCAAATGCGCGGGGCATCTGGCAACAATGGCCGTGGTCTGTGGCCCCTATTTTAAGGGTTGGTTTTTCGGTCGAAGAAAGAGGAGTTGGGGTGTACGAGTAGAGAGAACGAGAACGGACTAAGGGTGGTAAGAGGGGGTGTAGCGGGAAGCTTTGCCGGCCATGCAAAGCAGCCAGAAGCACAGAACGGTAGTAGCGGAGCCAGCAACCCCCGACGACCGACCTCGGCTATATACTGGCTCTCCCAACCCCCTGATAAGGGTGGACAGCCACGATCGATTAGAGGGATACCCACCCACCTACCCATCTATTCCCAACCTCCTTCCAACCGACCCACCACTCACTCTCCCTCACGACACACTCCACAGAAGCTTTTGCTCATATTCTGATTCGTAACACGCCTAGCTAACGATCCACGCTTTAAAACTACCGATTTCTTCGTTCCACTCTGCCACTGATCTTTGCAACTTTCGCGGTTATTCTATTGTCACCTTTTCTTTTAACCCATCTTCACTTTCGTATTATTCTCTTCCACTTATTACTCCTTTTCTTATGATAATCTACGAGCCAATTTTAACTCATCAAGTATTTCAACACCGCGATTATCATATACGATATTAATAGTCGCACAGCATAAAAATTCAAAGTATTTGAATAAAAATTGAATAAGAATTCAATATATTTGAATTTTTTTGAAGTAATATATTGATTTACTACAGGGATGATGCTAAACATTGTCCGAAGGATAACACATATCTCATTAAATGCAGACATATTAATCGAGGGAGAAAATTGAGGATGACACTTGTTAGCTACTGGATGAATTTAGAACAGACCAACCACGTTAAATATCGAGGATTTATTCCCCCGACACAAAGTAACTGGAAGTTTACGCGTTTAATGTCACAGTTGCCGGTGTCCAACGAAAGGCTAACAATAAGGAACGATCTCAAACTAGTTACGTTAAGTTCCAGGCCGCCCGCTCTGCCGAAACTTTCCCGGATCGTCCTGGTACTTCCATAGCTAAGTCACACTCGCGCATAGAGTACCGTCGAGTTCTAAGGTGCTGTAACTGCTAACACCCTGTTTCTCAGTGAACATACCGTACACTCTTTTCTTTATTCCATTTTGTAATGATAAGATAAAGATTATTGCATCTATCCAACATATACACCTCATTCACATCTCAAACTGATCACTTACCGCACGTAATACTTCACTATAAATATTAGGTACAGCAATGAGTACAGCTAGGTACAGCCAAAAAAAGGTAAAAGCTCATCAATCTCATCAAGCTCATCATCTCGATGATTTTTTACATTTCCACATTTGATACTTTATTATAGAAATAGTTGAAAGTACGGGCACGGGAAATGTTTAGGAAGACACAGATTTCTTGAACTTCTGAAACGTGCGATGGACTAATTGATTCTGGATAATCTATAATATGCTTACATTAGAGGAAGGTCAACGACGTTGAAACTTATCACTTTATTTCGCGGCGCACTTAACTTCGAGGGAACTTTCGGAAAGTTTCAGGAGAGTGTTCTACACCATTATCCATTACGATTAGTGCGAAATGTTGACTCGCTGGTGTTACTACATATACAAGCAATTTTACGGTGCACCCTTCGGCAATCGACATGGGTTTACTCGAATTGGAAATAAATCTTAAGCCTTTTTTAAAAAATTGCCAATAAATCCTCGTGTTAGTACGGTCCAGTGGGCATTCCGAGCCCCTGGTGGATTTTAAAATTCCTTAATTCTCCGGAAAAAGGGTGCAGGACCGTGGTTCTCTCGCATGTCAGAAGTTCAATAGATAGACGACCTGTTATGTTGGAATCGATATCACGCACGATGATGTCATCCATTATATTCCTCCCGATTTCTTTAATTCATTGATGCACAGAAAAAATGAATTTTACCGTGAAGAAAGTGTAAAACCCTTTTATTAGAAAATCATGTAAAAGAAATTCACAGTTTGTTTAGATTTAAATATGCAAATAATATAAGCCTAATAGTTACCCCCAATTTATAAGAACAAATAATACCTTTGCAAAACAAATAAGTTTATTCAAAATGAAACAATTACTAACACAAAAAGTAAAGCTAATTATCCACGGATAACCGGAAAGTAAATTAGAGATAAAAAATGCGAAGTTTAAGAATCAAAGTGGATTGTGACACATTCGAAGTATCGCCAAAAGAAAAGATACGTTTAAGGGAAAGAACTACGATATAAGGAGGCGTAGCGGGGAGGGGGGTTGGGATAGAAAACAGACGTCTGAAAAAAGCTGATATCCTTGGAATTTTCATATCGACACAGAATGACAGTTTTTTAATATTAAATTCTTCTCGACCTTTTGACTTCTTTTTTCTCATTCCCCGACGCGGCCCTCCACGGAGTTCCACGCCGGGGAAAAGCGAAGTGAGTTGCGTCGAAAGAAATCCAGAAAGAGACCAAGGAAATTGATGCTAATTTTCATTTGGTATTCATATGTCTGTCGCGGTATTTCACTTTACGGTAAACCGCCTTGAAAATCCTCCTTAGAAGCGCGCCTTATTAGCAACATCGAGTTCAATGAAGACTACAAGTTTCTTGCTTTGAAGCTGGATGTCCGACGTAAACGACATATATTATATAAAATGGAGAAAAGAACATATATTTTTTAAGCACGCGATTTTCAACCTCTGCGAATCGTACGTTTATATAAAATTTCCAAGCAAAGCGTATAATGAAATATTCACTGGGACAATTAAGGATACGGTGCAGGGTAAAAAAAGGATCCTTCTACCCCGTTACAAACCGAGGCGTAATAAATATCTAATAAATTTCTAGCCGGGTGGTCGTGGAGTCACGTTTTTGTCGGGAACGGCACGGAAGGACGTGAGACAAGGACAATGAGAAAAAAAAGGACGCACGTATGGCTGCATAAAAGCACGGTCGCTCTACAAAACCCAAAACAGTTTCCAGAACGACTGTCATTTATTTTGTTATTTATTTTCGTTACTCGTCGGAGAAAAGGATATCATGGGGTGGTTGAAATGAGACAGACAAATGAGAATCCTGATGTTCCCGGGGATCGAAGCTACCCTTCCGGTCCGCTCTCTTTCGTCTATTTTTTTTCCTATGTGTGTAATGTATTGTGGAGTCGAGTGCAAGTTTTTAACCCTTAAAATTTCGAGGAAGGGTAGAGGAGAGGAGCTTTTTCGGAGACATACGGGGAACAGAAGTCGACGTATATCGGAGGGTTCGACAGTGAAGAGAATAAGAGAGAGAGAGGGAGACAGGAGGAGAGGGGTCTTATAGAGTGTGAAGCGAGCGAACGAGAGAAAAAAATCGCTGCTTTGAAAGGAAGGATTACATCGGGGATTTTGGTTTTCGCGTTTCATCTGGACCAAAGCCGATTTCCCGATTTTCCGTCTTTCCGACGACGAGAGAGCCGGTACTCGAATTAGGTGTCCATTGTGCGAATAGAGAGACGAGACTACTCCTACCTATCCCCCGACTTCGTGACGTCGCATATTAAGTCGCGTTCGACCCTTTAATGGAGTCTCTTCGCAACCCCGAAATACGGCAGACTCTCCACGTAATATGCCCGATAATATCTCCTTTGGTGACATTTCGGAATTTGATAGAATACTAAAAAATTCATATCTACAAGAATCTATCGCAATCACTCTGAAAGAATACCAATGATGGACTACAAAAAATATGTAAAGATGCAACAATTTAAAAACAGCATAAATTACATTGATATTTTTTCAAGAAGATATATAAAATAATTTCATCATCCATAAGATTCCTTGTTAGAATACAAGAAAATGATGTTTAAGTGTTAAGTACTTTGGCATGTCTACTTTATATCATATTATAATAAGCAATAAAATCATATATTCATAATTAAAAATATTGACATTAATTGACCTATATAATGATCAGTATACTCTCTAAGGTTTCTAAGAGTCAAACAAAAATTATTTATCATTTCATCATGCATGAGAAAGCAGTAAAAGTAAGAGACATTTGAAAAGGATGATTTTCATTACTAACGATTTTGTTCGGTGAACTTATAACCCATTTTGATCGTGAATGCGCGGAATCTGCAAAGGAATCCCGAGTCACGAATGTATCCCTGGGTGTGTTTGTTTAGACAACGACCTTTTTTCATGTTCATCTCCGCCCCGTGGGAAACGGGGCCTCGTGATTCACCGGTTGGAAATATCGATCAAAAATATATTAGTCCCCGATATGACAGTGCGGAGTGTTTTCCTTTCGGGGACGTCCGAGGGGGGGTTGAACCCAAAGTGATGTGTGCAAGTAAAGAAAGAGGGGGGCAGAAGAGAGAGTAGGCACTTTTTACGAAAGTCGTGAGGACGACACAAAAGGTGGAGGTATACCTGCCCAAACGAAAGGGGTTTTCGGCTACCTGCAGAAAAAAGCCGAACGGCCAAATTAATGATTTAGTGTCAGTTGCGATATTTGGGGTGACGGTTCACCTTTTTTTTCCTCTCCGGCGTTTCAATCGACCCCATGAGATCACATGGATGGCGTTACATTTTTTTGCAACTGGCTCTCCGGAAAAGGGGATATTTCCTGCGAGAGGTGGGTCTCCGTTTCTTCTTATTCCCTTAGAATTAGCGTGGAAAAAAAAACTTGCGACCCGGAAGAGTTAACAGTGATCATCGAGATTTACAAGGTATCCACTTCAGTTTCCCACAATTTGTTAAATTAGCCGTTTCAACTTAAAGATCCTAAGTCTCAATTAACAGAAACACACGATTGCTTGTTCAAAATAATAATCACGAGAAGCATAAAGCGTGTATATCAACAAATCATTTTCTAATGGCATATAAGCGATTATTCAACAAACAAGTTAAAAAATGGCTTTGTTCCTGACAATTGTAATATTATTCGAATACAAGAATATAACATTTTAAATGTTATGTATTTCGCTATGCTTATTTCCAGAGTATTTCGTGACCCACTTAATTTCTCTCAAGTTATTTGCCGTCGATCATCGTATATAGAGGAGACACACGTTTCCCCGTAAATAACTCGAAAATGGCGGGCACGCGATGTATCTTTACGGGGTTATTTGGAGTTTACAGCGAGGGTGGAGCTACCGTTTCCCGGTTATATACACGTCAGGGAAAGATCTTCTCTACGGTGTCCCGCGGGAGATCTTCGGACGATCCTACTCAAAAATTGAAGGACGTCGAGACCGAAAACTGCATCCTATGGCTGACCAGGGGACTCTGCCGCGGTTCGTCCCGTGGGAGCATATGCCAACTTAGAATTCGGAATTTAAATTCAAATACATGGGGACCTTCGTTTTTTTGATCTCGACGTAACCGTACCCCGCGAAATTGGTACATCGTTTTGATCTATGGCGTGGTAGCGCGTGGGACAGACGATCGCACAAAGACAGACGAGTGGATAGAACTCTACATATATAGAGCTGCATATATGTACGAAATACTCGTGTCGAGGGACGAGTTACGTATCCTTCTCGATCCTCCGCTTCCAAACGACGTGAAGCCTTCTTCCACTCCTCCCGCGTACTCCCATATCTCCGTGTCTATCTAACTCTTTCCCTCAAGCACCAATATTTCAGCAATATTTTGTGTATATCCCTTTTTTTCACTCCGAGCACTTTGATATCACGAAACACCGTGTCTCGTTTGAGTTGTCCCTTCAAAGATTGCCGAATACGTCTTTATCATCGAATGCTTTTTATCAAGAATACCGTAACCTTCTTTATTTATTTCGATATTGTTTGCGTACACTTAAGAATGCCATATTTCCGTGGAATTTAATAAAGTATGTGTAAGAGTCATAGATACGAAATTCGAGGATTCAGATATTATTCTTCGATCGTAAGGGTAGCAAAGTGTCTAATGCCAGAGATGTCTCGTCAAAACATCATGAACCAAATGTATATTTCCGAATGATGCTTTCCT
Organism: Nysson spinosus; assembly: GCA_910591585.2. Taxonomy (NCBI): domain Eukaryota; kingdom Metazoa; phylum Arthropoda; class Insecta; order Hymenoptera; family Crabronidae; genus Nysson; species Nysson spinosus. Next base: position 8,279,868 of record OU342830.1, on the reverse strand, counting down.
GCGGTTACTTACGGCAAAGAAGAAGAAGAAGAAAAAGAAGAAGAAGAGGAGGAAGAAGGTAAAGAAGGATAAGGGTGTGCTCATATCGATGTATCCAGCCCCGTTTCCACGTAGGTGCGAAAAGAATCTTGTATATACGTAAGGGCGCGATGGTTCGAGGCTCCATTAGCATGTTTGCGTTACGGGAGCCGGGCTCCTCTAAGTGATGTTTTGTGCCGCACTATTTGAATCGTCCTTTATACTTGAAACGTCCCTCTGGCCGGGGGGTGCGGGGATTTTGTAAAACGAAATTTGAAGAAAAATTCTTGGCTACGAAAGAAACTGGAAGGGCTCGTCTGTTTCTTTCGCTTGAGATACACGCGCCCGTTGGTTATACGCTTGTTATTTCTTTACATCGCGACTGCTTATTTTCACTTGAAAATGTATATGCTTTCGTAACCGTAGCGACGGCAATGAGAAGAAACGTTATTTAACTAAATACAGTCCCCTAACAATGTATTTACGAAAACTCTATTTTCGCTTAAGAAGGCATCTTACGTTTCACCTTTTCTTCCGAACATTTGAATAAATGCAGTTTACTAAATTTCATTTATATAATAGTTAATGTTTGTAGTTTTATAGCAACACAAAACTGCAAGATATGCACATATTTTTTAAGACACAGGGTATAAGTCTGTCGGAAGAAGGTGTTGGCACGTGGTCAAGGGATGTCAAAACTCGTTTTCTTGGTGCTTTCAGGGTACATCTAAAGGTTTCTCAGAGGTCTGCGGAGGTCAGTGCAGCCTCGGAGGCTCGCTTCCGGGTCAAAAACCGGACGGCACACGCCATTTCCTTCGAAGCAACACCCATGACTAAATGTATACACGCGACGTAACACATAAAAAGAGAATTACCGTAGTGGTCTTTTTAATAAAAATGCAAGAAGAAATTCTATCTTCCTGCGACATGGTTCTATATAAAATGACAACGCCCATGTACGACATGCAAAAATATTTGTTTTATCCGGCGCTCTCTTGGAACTCGTAGTTTCTGCGAGCCACTTGTGCTGGAGTATGAATCGAAGTTTTAGGAAATCCTTTAAAAGCAAGCATTATAGTTTAATATTTCGTTCGTGGAATTCCACAGTGTCGAAAAGGAATTCTATTTATCATTTTTTACGAGATTAAATATAATTTTAATTTAATACTCCACGATGATCTATTATAAAATGTTATACAAATTTATGAGACCAAAAATGATATGTAATTTGTTAAGACAAGTTTCTGGTTATAATAATGTAATAATGTTATTATGAAACAGAAACAATTATAATCAACCTATGCTGATCTCTAAGTCTATTATCTTCGATATTTGTATAATAAAATAAAAATATCATTGCTAATATTTCTTTTCAAAATCATTGTTTGATTGTGAAATTAACGATGCAAGAATGATGTTCGTAGCTTATCTCATGTGATATTTCTACAAGAATATTCAAGTTGTTCGTGAACCGTGAAATCGCAAAAAAGTGATAATCCTGGTTCGATGCCGCGAACTTTCAGGAGTTACTTTCGTTATTGGGTTCTCATTTCGCGAAGAGGACGTTTGGTTCTCGCATTCTCGACCGTGAATCGAAGACTCCATCCGGAAATAACGATGCCAGATAATACGAACCGCCTACCTATCTGCGGAATCAAATCACCTTAAGGTTTCAACAGCGGAACCTCTTAGCTTAACAATTCTTATCTTTTTTCCCTCTCGTTTTATCTTCACGAACCATGGAAATCTAACTCTCTCCGCGAGAAAGTCAATCATGAAAAGGTCAATTAACAAATCTATCCATTTCAACTTTAACACATTGAATTAATTGAATAATAATCAAAAGCTACGTCAATGAAGCATTACTATAAAAAGTATCAAGTAAAAAGTGAACTTATTTACCTTCGATCTTAAATTGCCGTGCTTCTAAATATTATAAAAATGTCTTTCATTCATAGTCTGATTTAATTCAATGTTAAACTATAATACTGCAAACAAGGTTTTTCACCGAAATTTGTATCCAACAAGCTTAATTAAATATCACCGAGCAAAATCGACCGATAAAGTACACTACTTTTATAGCAGATAATAAAAAATAACTACTCGTAATTTCAGTTTCGATTTTGGTGCTTGTCCTGTGACAGGACGCAGGGGGTCGAAAGCCGCCATTTTATTAGATCACCCTTTGCTCGTCTACCCTAGCTACGTGGTATTGATAAAAAATACGGCTATCCTATTGGCCCGCTGGACCATAGGGTGACCTCACCCCTTGAATGCTGACCAAGCACGAGCACCCACTAGAATTCTCGTTGACACGCATACACGTCCGAACCCTGTCAATGTGTCGAACTCTCTGAAGCCTACTTGCACGAATACTCTTACGTGCATGTCATACTCCTGCACCGTTCAACGAGTGCACCCTCGACATTTTTTTTCCTCTCTTTCTCTCCCAATTCTCTTACGCCACTCGGTGAATATTGATTAGTAAGGACGTCGCGTTGCAACGGAGGCGAACGGTCAATTAGTCGAACCGAGTCTGATCCCGAGTACGTTAATTAGACACTAATCACTGATCCGTCACTACTAATTGTTAGATTTCATCTTACGCGTATTCTAGGTTTACGCTTCGTACTATGATAGATGATTTTAAGGACGTTTTTCGACACTGCTTTTAATACATGTTTCGTGCATGTTTTACGGTGGTGTCTTTTGGAAGTGTTAACGGATTCAATTATTAGGGATTAATGGAATATAAAGAATTGTTTATAATGAAGTGTTATGGTATCAAAATTGGTAAGATGTACTTATATGTAATTGGACTTTTTTTCTCAGCACTAAGATGAAGTCCATTGAACTACATTCATAAGATACCTATACTTATCTAAATTTTCATGAAACCCTATTCTAATTTCTAATATTATCTGATTTGGTATTAATTACTCACTGACAACGTTTTCTATTCAAATAAAACTAAAGTTCCAAAAATCACACTCACCAGGTACAGATATCCCAATACGATCTTCCAGTAATACAATTGGAGCAGCTACACAATAATAATAAAATGATCTTCTACATCTACGACCTCCAAATTATCATCGAAAACTTGATTTTCAATCCTCGAAAATAAATACTATATTTTATAAGTAACATAAGATGAATCTCTAAGGTCTTGATAAGGAAGTCTAAATCTTTTCAAGTGAAGTATCTCGAGGTTGAGAATCAAGTTTCCGCGGATCACAGACGATCCTTTCTTGCGTGAGCTTAGAACGTGACTGGGCCCAGCTAAGAGATTTCGCTTCTCATAAGAGGTGTGATAGGACCCAAAAAATCTTACCTGAGGCAACCTTTCTATCGGAGAGGGGATCAGGTAGTAAAAGGGTTTCGTGGTAGGAGCCCCTATTATGCAATACGAATTCTTTTTTTCTCTCCTTTCTCGCAAGCGATTCGTTCATGAAATTCAAACGCGTCGCCAAGCCTGGCTACCTGGGATGCAAATATTAAACACGCCTGCGGCTCGGGCTTACTTAATACATGTGTGTGACTACCTAGGATGCAAATACGTCAAACCCCATGAAATTGTATTTTCTACATGTATTATGATCAGCTCGTGTGTGCGTGCTACCTGAGATCGGAACAATGAATTAGTTTTACAATATATGAGACGAAACTATGGACGCTTCGTTCTAAAATGGTGGTTAGAACCATCTGCATGAAGAAGAAATAATTTTACTATGTAATAATACTAATGAATATAGCCCCCCAATAAAATAAATTGCCTAATCAATATTATAATAAGTAATAAAATCATAAATTAATAATTAAAAGTGATAAGAATAAGAACCAAATAAATTATTTATTTATTTATTTTAAGCTTGTATTTAGAATTCAATCATCACAAAAAGTCTGAATCTGGTTGTATAGGATATTAAATTTTGTATTCATCGGATTACAGGTGATCATAAAAACTTATGGCAAACCGGGAGTTGATAATGTAATCGTCTCCGTAGGTTCTTCAATATAAAATGTAACACGGTCTTTTAAATATATTCCTGGAAGATCATAATTGGATTCTGTTGCACGAAAAAAAGTAATTTAATTTATTTCTACCCCGCTGCGAGGGTTTACAGTAACGGCGGTCTAACGGAGTAAAGGGTTGCGGGTTGCGGGCCGTTCGTAAGGCACCAGATGACGTTTTCCAATTTCCTGAATGAAAGGCGAAACCGATTCGAACTTTCGTCACCTGGCATGTTTTTTGAGATGAGCCACGTTAGCGAGCTCAATAAGTTTCGAGAGATAACGTTTAAAAAATTAAAAAAATATCCGGCCGCGTTAACCCTTTCACTAGCTCAGTTTCAGTTTTCATTATTAGATAAGCCGTAAGACTTAAGTTCGAGCTATATCATTTAAACTCAATATTTCCAAACGATTAGTCTCTCATATACATATCTTTTAACCGATATTCTAAAGTATTAAAATGATCCAAAAATCATAAATATTATTCCGAAATTACGATATGGATATATCAATATTTTAAATTACAGTTAAAAACGTAAGTAAATGTAGCATGACGAAAGTATGCTTTCAAGGGAAAATGTTTTCTAGAATAGAAGTAAATTTAGCTTGAAACGATATTATATCACGCTTGTTATTTACTTGTGTGCTCGGAACGTGAACCTGCGCTGACCAACCTGCTCGACAACAACGATAAAGTCGGAGTGCTTGAATTCACCCCTCGTGGCGGATTACGTGCTTTTGAAAAAAAAGTGTCGAGCACACAATGGGCCAGGGGTGGTTTTGGGTGAAAAAACGTGAAAACCGACACCCAAAACAGGGCGGGGACCGAGAAATTGACGACAAAGAACGCAAATAATACGGCAAAAGTAGCGATATCTGATTCGTGACCGACCCCAAATGTATTACACACTTTTTTTCCTATTATATCAGGTTAAATCCGATTTTAATCGAACGATCCTTCAATCGTTTACCAGCAGGTTCTTTTTGGAATCAATAAATAATTACCTGTGACAGACATATTTTCACGTGGGCAATAATGCTAACATTATCATCATTAGCATTGTAATTTACATAATAAATTATCAGACTAATATTATATGCAATTATAACTGAATAACTGAATAAATTAGTGGAATGATTTTCGCATAACACGCGTTAGACTTCTCACTCAACTCCAAATGGAATTGATATCATCCGTGTCTACACATAGGTCGAATGAAATAACACGCAAACTTACCCTTAAATACTCGAAACGCTTTGAATGCTTTATCGCGGGCATCTCTAGAACCCTCGAGTTCGGTTGGACGCTTCTCAGAATTATCCGAAATCTCCGACGCGGTACGTCCGCGACTTCCAACGGTGGAATCCTTGTAACTGATCCAGATCTTTATTGTAAGCGGAAGAGAAATGAGTTTTTTTTTTTGGGGGGGGGGGTTAACGCGTTTCGAGAGGTAGAACCAAATCCGAATTACCACGAGTGGAATCACTTTGTTCAAAACTCGAGCTAATCTATGATGGAGCCATTTTTAGTGTTCTCGAGTGGACCACTTAACTTTTACAGATCGATCACAATGGTAAGAGGAGATAGTAATACAAACTTGTCCCCTTTATCTAATTATGTACTTGCTCGTCGACGGATGCAGAGTTTGATTAGGAAATAATTTTTTTTTAAATATCAATTCTTTCTAAGTTCTGATCTGAGAAATGGTCGAAGATAGTTTTGTTTGGTAAAAGAGGTACAAAGACATAATAAAATCCAAGGATCAGCTATCGAAGACAGGAATCTAGTCAGGAAAGGATCTTATAAGAATTCTTCCGTTCTTGGCGGAGGTTGCAGTTTTGACGAAAGGGAATACTTTTCGTCGAGGATAAGAAAGGCTAAAAAAAGGAGGGTCTTTTGGATTAACCGAAATGAAAATGCAGAACCTAACAGCGCTCGCGCGTATTCAGGGCAAAATCGATAATGTAAGTTCGGCGCATCCCTAATCCTCTTCACCGATTTTTTAACCCCATCTGTCGCTCTATCGATGCGCATCCCTTCGACGTGTTAGAGGCGTCTATCCGTGTACGCGGATACCTATGTACATATATATACCAAAACTCGAAGCAGCAATTCGACCTACTTCCGCGAAGATACATATATATACGATTCAAAGGACCACCCGTAAAAAAATTCGGCAAGGGTGTCCCTCCTCTTCCTTCGAACTACCTGGAAAAATCGCGCCACCCCTCGAGGATAATCCATTAACATAATTTTACATAGAGAAAGCTTTATACCTAAGCGCGGGGAGGGAAACATTATATCGATGGATATATGCCAGATGCAAAAGAGTAGAAGAGAATAAAATAATAGGACCCAAAGTACCCAGGTAGCTGGGATACCTGTGAGACTGCTAACCCTGCTGGAAAAGGGTTAATTCAAATATTGAAAATTTCTCCTATGCTGAGTTTTCACGTAACACTCCCCACCTCTCTCCTTCTTATCCCTTCTATCTCGAACATTAGATCTATCGCTTATATCCTTTGGTTTGGAAAGTGAATACCTGGGACTAGTAACTCTGGTTGTCCAAATGAAATAGATATATAACCTACCGACCCTTATTCAAAGGTACGAAGGCCTTGTCGGTGTGCCCGGGCACTGCACTCGACGATCCTCAAAGGGTTGCATTATCGTTACGGAACGAGCTTGAACCACTCGTTACCTCGTAGCCTTACTAACGAGGGTGCTGACAGTGGGTTTTACGTATTCGCGATACGATTTTACAATACACCGACCAGTTTTCGACGACACGCTTCTAAACCATTTCTAAGTAGAAAGAACTAAAAGCCAGACAACTTACAAAGTCGTAGTTTGCCTTTCACCAGACAAAGGCAACCTTCAAAGTTATTCTCCTAACTTGCAATTTTAGTGTACGGGAACTAATTATGAACTTGCCGATTCTTCAAACGTTAAGGAAGTGTAGCTGTTTTAAAGATGTAGAAACACTACTTTATATTTGTAGGTAAGTGTGTTACGGGTATGTCTCAGGATGTTAATCAATAATTCTGAAATTATTCGTGAAATTTCGAATGATAAGTAGGGAGCGTTTAATTTAACAGGACAACTTTCCCTGCGAGTGTTGGTCCCTTAAGCGGATTATTCCTTCTTCGAAGTGACAGGAAGAGAGAGAAAGCAACAAAACGAGGAGTTTGGATCGCGGTATGAGGACCCTGGTCTTTCGTCCTGAGCCGTGATTTACGAGAATCATGACGGGCCATTTGTCGGGGGAGACCCTTCGGACAGTGCCAGGAGCATCCTTCTTATCAGCTCGCGGCAGCGGCCATTTTCAAAACCACGTCCTTTTCCCAGTTGCTTCCTATCCTCCGCAACCATATAACAACTACCCTAATACCAAGCGAGGATGTCAGGATCGGAGAAAATGGAAAAAATGTCAACCGCATCTTCCGCCGACTTTAAGTTCCAATTTTTCTGAATTACAAGCGATGTGAAATTTTCTATTCGTATTTGTATTACTTATCATCTAATACGGGTTAAAAAGACTGTACTTTTATCGGTCAATAAAACTTGGACTGACGATTAGCTCGAACATTTATGAAGCAATAATATTTATCTTGTCTGCTTTATATAATCGGTCTCAATTACGTTCCGCAATTGCGGTAACTTTTCTTCCCACTCGAGAGTGTTTTTGAGCGAACAAAAGGAGAGCGCGCGCGTACATTTACATCCATATCTACGTAGTTAACGGAGAGACTGAAAAACGCCGAAAAGTCCTTTGACATGCCACTTGAAGATTTTTACTCGAGCAGATACCAGGGGCTAAAATGCAGTACGCAGGGACTTCATAGTCAAAGATCGGCAAGGCACTCCTCTCGAAATGTCTGAATTCGACTACACGCCGAAATTAAGCCAACCCAATCTCTCTCTCCTCTGCTGTTTCTCTTTCTCGTAGCAGAGGAGAAGTTGGGAAAAAAGCAAGAGACGAGAAAGAAAAGAGGATGCGGAGGGATTGGAAGGATCGATATCAGCACGGCGAGGCTACATTTTTCAGAACATTGGGTACCTTCGCGGTAAGCCGGTCGTATGTATTCTTATGGACCACCCTGTTTATGGCGCGCAATTTATTTCGAAATCGAAGGTAATGGCCGCCGGTTTACGCCCGGTATTCTTTCCCAACCCTTCGTCCTGCCACCCTCGTACACCCTCCCTACTCGTCCCCGCTCGACCGGTCCCGGTCGCGACCACATTAAAATTTCAAACAAATACAAAAATGGCCGGAACCAACCCGAATATGTATTGCCCTATTTCCTTCGAACTCAAATAACAAAGGAAATCGAAGCACATGTGCCTTCGCATCGTGCGTGCCTATATTTCTGTGTTTGATTTTGACGGAAACCTCGATCGTTATATTAGCGATTCTTCTATGCTAAAACATCGATCTGTTATTTCTAGTTTTCATTACTACGTTTGTAAAAGCTTTGCTCCCCAGAAGTACGAATATTTGAAACATTGAAAAACATTTCGACTATTGTTGCCATTTACGACCCAGTAATGAAGAAAAAAAAGTCGATATCGGTGACATCAACCGCTTCGCGATTTGCGGCAGAATATTCCACCATTGTTCTTCCATATTCACGCTATGTAGAGTATCGTTAAGGAAGGAGAAACCAGACAAAACTTTCGCGACACGGCCACGATATCATACATGGCGTGGATTTGGACGAGCTTTGCGGGACTTTGGAAAATATTTCCCGTACGTTGCAAAAGGAAATTTCCGTAGACGAGTAAGTTTTAACCGCACCTCGCCAGGTTAGGATGAATGCTCGCGAGAGAAAAAGAGAGGATGCTTCGAATTTTTTTCCACGCCGGGCACAGAGAGACGTCGACGCTCGCTTCTGGATAAAACGCAGGGACATATTCGTCCGGGATGAATCATAATGCAGGAACACCGTTCAAAATGGATTTCTTCGATATTAAATTCCCTCGCAACGGATATTCTTGATGCTCCTCTGACTCTACCAATCACTGTCCTATACAACAATTATTCTACAAAGTCTCACTTTAGAATTCACTATTCTTCATTGCAACCGTTAATTGAAAATTCCTTCTATCCAGTGATATCTCCTATAAAACAACCCACCTTGGTGTACGTAAGTATTATGATAACATCGAAGGAATAATTCCATTGGTTAAGAACAAAGTTCCCTTCGAAGAGGACTGCGAATATAAGAGAAGAAAATGATCGGGCTCGATCCTCGAGGAAATCTCTGGTGGAATGGGCACCCTCTTGCACTTTTTAGCTGGATCATTTTTTGATCGGACGCCGATGACTTAGCAGTCTCTTTCTCTTTCCGTTCTTCGTAAGACTCCTCAACGCGTTATCGTTGGGGTGGCGAAGGGTATGGACCGGAGGTTTCCTCGTGCCTGCGTTATCCGAGGGATTTAAGGGACGGACGAAAATTCGGCCCTTTTTCCACCAGTCGACATTACCAAAGTGGGGGATAGCTCCAGTCAATTTTTATCATATATCTGAGAGTTTCGTCGGATTGGCTTCTGCCTGACCTATGCCCAATGGCCCGCGCGAATTCCCGCACTATCGCGCATGGCTATCGTCTCCTTCTCTCCAATCTTTCACGACCCCCGGATTTTTCCTTCGGTTCCCTCCGTATACATTTCCAGACCTTTCTCATTCCAATCACTTCAAACACCCATCTTCACGGAAGTATCATATTTTACTTTATAGTGTGTACGAAATCCCCTTAATTTGTACCATCAGTGGCCATGGTCGACCCATAACACTGTACTTTATATTTTGATTATTTCAACTATTATTTTTTGATGCATCGTATTTATAATAACCCGCAGTCTGATTTAATATGAATAGGTATTTTAATATTAATAGTATATATAAACCTATGTGCGTGTGTGTACGATACACGTCAACGGATAATAGTGATGCAGTCATATCCATAAAAATATTTCGGTGGATTTGCTGGATAACCAATAAATGAATAAAAAATACATCCACGGTGCAAACCCGAATATATCGCATATCTACACATAAATGTATAGGTATGCGGATATACCGTGCGAATCGACGGAAGGGGGATGAACCAGTTATACGTATGTACCTGGTGTTTCCTGTGCGCATATACACAAACATCAGTTTTTAGCCGCGGAAAAGGCTTACCCCTTTTCCCTGAGCGAAGGGGTGCCAGTTTTGGGCCAGACTTCGCACGCAGCGCATCAGGTAAGAGCCCTTTGTGTAATCTGATTTCGTTGCCCTCTTGCCACTTCACTAGGATCGATACAGATTCGGGAGCACTTTCGATCGTTAACCTCTTTTCTACTCTTATAAAACCACAATTCATCTTTTCTCGTCAAAGTATAACGGTATTTCCTTCCCGTTCCTTGCGCGCCGGATGTTGCCATTTTTCCACTCCTTGGTATACGGAGGGTTGGTTCTTACTGGATTTATCATGATCGTGATATAAATATTCCATCTTAGACTTATGTTACCAACTAGGTTTTAATTGCACTTGCAATATCCATTACATCATTACTATATCTAGTGCTCGAGATATACATGTTGGATACACGTGTCCTCCGAAGGAAAGAATATTTCGTTGGAACCGGCGAGGCGCGGGGATGCCAGGAGAGAAATAAGGAGGTAAAAGTCGTTTCGAAAGGCTCCTTGAATTTTCTACATTATGTCTACGTGTGGCTTATCCTCGTCTTCCCGGGGTTCGAAGTTCGGTATATTTGAGAGAGTGCTCGTTCGAGAGAGAGAACAGGAGGACGGAGGTAGAAGGGCGGTCTAGATGGTTTCCGAACAACCGAAGTCTGCGGAATAGTATCGATCTGACTTGATATATTACAAGCAAGGTCCACCCTGCCACGGCCCTGGCAGGACCTCGAAATATGTTTTTTATGTGCGCCCTCCTGTGGTGGATCTACCCGTGTAAGGATACGAATGTCCCCCAAGTCAATGCCGAATTTCTTAGTTCAAGATGACGCCAACTTCAGTCAAGTATTCACCACAACAGTGTATTTCTTCTGTCTTCTATTATCGTGTTCGCAAACGCTATCGTACTAGATGTTTCCTTTCTTACTCTGTTCTTCCTCAAGAACGAAAAATATGTCCTTGCCCGATATCTTAATATACTTTCTGTGCCGTCTTTAAACTCTGTTACGTGTAATTTTGGTTAAAATTCGTTTCTTTAAGAGTGAGATAATGTATATTGTTTATGAACCGTTATTAAGTATTCATGCTGTTAGGAAATTGAACAGGGCTTAAAGGTAGTACAGCAAATGTGTACCAATAACAGCATAACTTTCTCCCTAATATGTTTCCACCGTCTCGGGAAACTCCGGAGTCCGATTCCTATATAACGTCCTAATTTTCCAAGCGGATGAAAACATATGAAAATCTGCGAGGCAAACGAGTAGACGTTAGGGGCGCCAAGTCAGAGCCAATAAAATTCTCTTCTCTCCCCTTAGCTGGGCTGCTTTCCCTACGTTTCCCTTTACTTTCATCGTTGCTGCTTTTGTCCGTTTCTTAGAGCAACCCACGTGATGTATACTTTTTGCACAAGTTTATCGTCGTCAGAGAAAAAAAGGGAAGAAAGGAAGAATGAAATGAGGTGGTGGTATCGTCGAGAAAAACTCGCGACGAGTCCTCGATTTTGAAGAATCCTGGTACTTATCGAAACCTAGTCGAATTGGCCGAGTATTACCCGTCAAAGAAGCGAGATAACGGATCGTTTGCATTTCAATTGGCAGACAGTTGCCCAGAAGAGACATTAATCGGTTACAAGAAGCTGGGGAAAATAATGAAATTATCGTAAATCAATATGCAGCACGAGGATCCACTTCGCTCGGTCCGGAGCACCGGTTAAGCACGCGGTACAGTTAGCCGCAAGACTTTCTACCTCGACAAATTGTCCTTTAAATCTATTCTTGCAAAATCCGAGGAAAATCAAAGTAAATTCTATTTTAAATTCAACTTTTCTTTATCATCAAAATATAAAACTAAGAACGAAAATATAAAAAGTATGATCCATAGATCACGTTAATTGAACAGTTCAATTATCGAATTTGATAAAACTAAAGTATTCAGCCCTGTGTTTTATATTATCACAATAATTCAAGATAAATTGAATTGTATTCAATGAGACCACGAAAACATATCAATTATGTTAATTAAATTAACAGATTCAAAGAATCGATGTCGTCTGGTTAAAGTACATATAATCCACTTCTGAAATGTGGAAACTTGTCCCATTTGGAAGAAGAAAGGGCCGATATCATTCGAAACGGGGGACAACAACCTGCACCCATGTAAGGAAACACGTAAAATGAGCCCATATTGTTCGGAAGCTGTTGCCTGGCCCCTTGGACAAACAGAAATATATGTCGGGAAAAGATGTCTTTCCACCCCAAGACTTCAGGCGTTCCTTTTTTAAACGTCGAAACAGTTGCGACCACGAATCGATGGTAACTACGCCGACCGGACTCAGGTACAGTCCAGGAAAAACGTAGGATTATCCTCGACATTGTATATTCTAGGAATACATTTTTATTTTAACAACCAAATGTTGTTCGCGATACAAAAATACACTAAAGTGATCACTTTTCCTGTTCGTAAATCTCCGACGAATATCAGGGACGAAAAATAACCGCGTAAGTGTCGAGGATTGGTGGAATTTTTTGATCGTGTGTACCATGTTAGGATGCGCGGGGTGCTCCGGTCTTTTGCATACATTTTGAAACGTAGAACCTCTACCGCACCGAATATGCTGGCCGAGCAAGAAAAAAGAAAAACGCGGGGGAAACAGAAAATATCCCTCTCGCTTTTTCGCGGTGGCCGAAACGAGATGAAAAGCTGAATAGAGTGGGGCTAGAGGGTGTAAGGAGGGCGGGGGAGGGGAGGTGGATATGACAAAAACCAGTGAGTAAACGAGAAACGTGAAAAATCAAGGATCGCGCATCGAGTTTCGAAATTCAGAGGTACGCTCTATTAAAATTTCCATGCTACTTACACTCACTATGAGGGTACTCGGTTTTAAAATAATTGTGGCCCTTTCAAAAATACGTATTACAATTTTACCTCGTGACTCGTTGGAATATCAAGGCGCAAGAAGAATGAACGTGAAATATATATTAAAGACAAATTTATTAATTATCGGGTAATTAGTATCTATTTGTGTTTTGTGACTGATCAAGGAGAAAATAGTGACAAAAGGTTTTGGGATGTATGGATAGATTGTAGGAGACCAGCATAGAAGGTTATTCCGGTGTTATCGGAAAAATGTTATTTACGCAGGGCAGAAGCGAGCTACAGAAGCTCTGTCCTTATTTACATGTGGTAAGTCTCCTACGGGACCAAATCCCGGACCGCGCTTGGAACCCTGATAATTCTTCCTTTGATCCCAGTCCCGTGGGTTCTACCCCCCTGGCCCATCCAACCCTGTCTGCACCGGAGAACGAGTAAAGACCGCTAGGAGGAAAAAAAAAAATAACCGAAGAAATACCTGTCGTACCGAAAAGATTGCGGCACGTCTCACTGCTGAATTTTGGATTGCCATTTCACACAATCTACCCGTGTGTCACCGTACATGTGTGAATAGAAATATAGTCTCTTTATATTTCTACGATGACATGAATTTTAAAGTTTTGCATATCCAAACGTATATCATTTTCAGAAATTTCTGATCGAGATAAATCAAAAAATATTGCGGTGATACGTGACGGGTGATACATAGAATGCGGATTAAAGTGAGAGCAAAATGTGGTTTACGGTGAACACTACGGACACTCGACTTAATTGCGTGCACGGAAATCGATTAATTAATGCTATAATGTCATTTCCAGTATCAGAGACCATTCGAAATTTCCCAGCCACTGTATCCGACTGTCCTCCCACCGGTTTCCTCGGTGGACTCCCGGCGAACTTTAACACTTTCACGACCGGTGACACCACAGTGGTGTCATGGGCCGGCTAGTCGTTGTTTGCCGGTGACACTCCCGTGGTGCCTTTGATAGGCCAGTCGTTATTTGCCGGTGACTTCCATTGGCAAGCCATTTGCAAAGTTTTTTAGAACGTCAGTTGCTTAACCCTTTGACTGCTAAATGTTTTTTGAATTCTCGAAGAATTTTGTTTTACATTTGTACGTTTTAATAATTATCACACAAAGGAAAAATATTATTGTATAATAATGTTGAATTATTTCGTGAATTTACGTAAAGTTTTTTTAAATTAATTCTTCAAAAATATTGCCGGCGCCTGGCGACATTTCGCTGCGCAAACACGCGGTCGTGAAAGTGTTAAGGTGTCTTTAAGACACCGTCTTGATCTGAATTTTGGCAGAAGTTCAAGTCACATCTGCTTTAGTAACGGCAGAATCTAACGAAAAGGAGAGACGGCGATATCATCTTGAGCAAACTAGTGGGACGACCGGTACCACTGGACGGATATAGGGTGTCCCGCTATTATGCTGATAACATTCGTAAACACTCCGACACACATTTGCATCGACGGCGTCTCTCTATACCACGGTTTCCATCTCTCCTCGTGTCTAGCGGGTGATGCGACAGGAAATTCTAAGCTTTTCTAAATAATCTTCTGACTATCAAAAGCCCGCGATCTTACCTCCTCCCCGCAACGACCTTTTCGGTAACCGATAAAATATCCCGGCCATAGTAGAAATAATGTATTCAATAGATATGCGATGTACTGATAACCCGTCCAAGGCTGTACACTGTAAATATATTTTTATGGAAATTGCAAGTGAAACACGTAACTAAGCTACATTCTTGTCACTTGTAATGAGATTAAAACACGTACTTCATGTAATATTGCTTTAATGCCAATTAAGCTGCACCCCCGGTTTGTTTCCTTTATCATTATTCGCGGTGCGACGAGCACCATAATAATTAGGGCAGAATTGAAGGCTATGAATTTATCGGAATCCTTCGTTTGAAATTCCTTATTAAAATAAGAGCCAATAGAATGGCAGGCTAAGAAAATATCTTAGTGGAATCTCTGATATCGAAGGTACACCCGGTAGCTAATCTCTCCTCTCCGGTTAGTTAGCGGGTCTCGAGGATCCGGGCTGTGAGTATCCTTCCTGGATAGAGTATCCCTCGGGAGGTTTTCGTCCAATCGGCTGGCTGGTCAGCCAGAGGATGTAGTGGGGGCTGGAAGCCGACCATTGGTCAGTTTAGGGGTGGCCCGGTATTGAGCGACTCGCTCCGGGGGTTGAAAAAACCGCCCCGAACTGACCTCAAACGTCCTACCCTCGTCTCGTCTGGAAACCCAGCCTAATGTGTTCCCCTCCTCTAACCCAAACTGTCCCAGGTTTTGCAGCCGCCCCGCACTCCCCTTTTCGCACGTTCTCTTTCTCTTTCTCTTTCGTTTTCGCCTCGATACTTTCACCCCTTACATAAGCTATCCTTTTATTATGGTGGTCGCCGTTATTTAATTCGTAGCAAGCAATCAAGATTTTTGCATAAAAGTAATTCGTATTATAATGTAAAATAAATAAAATCATATTTTCTCTCTTTTTATGATACTAATATGATTTCTAGTACAATACGAAATATTTCAGAATTTATATCATTCTCGGACAAGTTATTAATGGATTACTAGAATGCAAATATTTCGAATTCTTTTACAAGACAAATAAAGATGTTCCTGAAAGGTACACTTTTTCAAGTTGCAAAGGGAAGTTTAGTTCGGAAAGAAATATAATTTTTTGGAGTATCTGACCGGATCTACATGGTTCAGCAAATTTTATGTTTGTTTGTATCGTGGATTTCAGCAGCGTCTTATAGTTTCCAGTATTCTTCCAGCACATAAACAGTCGCGGAATTCGCGACGGTTTATGATCCGGGAAGATATAGATATCTAAGTATAGTTCCAGAAAAACGTTACTTTTGTCTCTGCGATATAATACGCAAGTAGATAAATATGAAGAAGCAAATAATACAAAATATTCTCTCAATTCCATGTACAATAAAACTTAATCACGAAACTTCAAGATAAAATTCGAGCCTTAAGAAGTTGAAAAAAATCAATCGTTCACATGAAACGTAAGAAGCTATCGTTGGAATAAGAGTAATGACATTCGTTGCTGCAGAAAGCTTGCTGAAAAACGACATTGGTATACAACGGACGATGGAATTTTTTAACAGCGTGTGGATACGGAAATTGGCCCTTGGAAAATACGATGTGGCCTAACTCAAGCTACCAGCCCTAAAGTATATTCAGTCAGTCTAAGTCCAAAGGCTATTTGCATAGGCGATATTATACATTCGGCTGAAACTCCTCTGCATCCTCTTTCTCTTTTGCTCTTTCATTCACTATCTATACACTGCATCCGAATGGCTCTCTCTTTTGGCTTCACCGGTTCACTCCCTTTTGCCCACCCGGAACGTCTTGGGATCTCTGGAATTGGATTAGTAGTGGTTCACCCGAGTAAGACTTGGACTATACTCAATTTGAACTAAGATCGCGCCGCTCGGGAATGAGCAAATTGCTAAATCAGTTTTACGTGATCACCTATTCAGAAAGTTATTCGCGATTGAACCTGAATGTTCCACCTGAAGATGGACCGGCTGCCCTAAGATTTAATGAGAAACGACATGAGAGACTCGTGTGCTTCGTTTCAACCGCGTCGTGTAGAACTTTGAGTATCAAGAATTTATCTGTCCTCACAGTCGTAAAGGAGTATAAAAGATATTTATATTTTAGTAAAAACCTATCATTGGATATGTATGCTTTTCGAGGAAATTGTAATCATAAAATATTATATAATTAATACTCTAAACTATTATGTATAATGATGTAAGTATTAGACGTTGTGATTAAAGTGAGACTCCAATAGGTTTATTACATAATGAACCGTAACGGAATAAATCAATCGTAAATTTATCGGGGAATCCACAAAACAAGGACATATTCTTTCCGCGTGGTTGATACCTCTTTGCTTTGAATTAAAAGATCCTTGTTTCTGCACTCGGCTGAACCTAGCCTCATCTTCTTCTCTTTAAGAGCCCTCGAAGAAAGATTTTGCAAACATTAGCGATTCGATTAAGCCGCCGTCTCAGACGCTCGCCTTTAAAGTCTCGTCGCGCGGAAGTTTCCTAGAGAAATCGTTACTTAAGTTTCTCGTGTTATGCACTTTCACCACTTTCAAAAAACTTTGTAACTAAGTTACGCACCTCTAAGTACCCGAAACATGAATCTCCAACAGTATGTATCAAAAAAGGATTAAAAACCACGTGATAAACAAAATAGTAATCTATTCAAAGTCTTCCGTACTCGTTTACTAGCGCCGAGTTTAATTATAATAACTATCGTTCAAACTCTCTTAAAACCTTCTTAACATCTCATTTCAAACAACACCCTCCAAATTTAAATACACCGAAATAATGAGTCATCTTTAATAGATAAATGCAATAAATTTCAAGTTAAACTTGTTTAAGGGTAATCAGGCAAGGGGAATAAGAAAAAATACGATCAATGAGGGAGAAAGGGAGTAAGGGCAACCGTTTTCGTTGAAAAATCCAGCGTAAAATGGCCGGTCTAAGGTCGAGGAAAGCGTAAAGAATTCTGGGGTCCCAGTCTAACGCAGTTAATTTGCCGAATGGGGCTGTCCCTCCATCCTGAACATGGCCACTGCCGTAGAAATATACAGGGATCTCCTACATGCAACCCATACGTATGCATACACACATACGTGCCAATGTGGGTCTACCGGGTGATTCTGCTAGAGTCTAATAAAAAGCACCCCCGTGAGCCGTGGGATGGTTGGGTCAGAAGTCCATTCGGAAAATGGAGGGACCCGCTCGTCCAACTAAATCTACCCGATAACGTACATGAATTGTCCACGAACGACAAACTTTGAAAATTGACATTGTCGATATTACTAAGAATTAAGAGATGAAATTTAAAAAGTATACTAGTTGTAGTTCTGACTTTATTACTGAGCGATAAAGTGGACCATAAAGGTATCGGCGAATTTTAGGGAATTTTTTGTTTGTTTCGCGATATCGACGAAACCTATCCGTTCTGTTAGGAAGACGTATGGGAGACGGCTAGTCCTGGCCAGGGTTCGACTCGACTTCCGACTTTCCCTGCAGAAAACATTGAGTCTGAGGGGTGGCTGGTTCATCCCTCCCCGCCGGGATCGCAAAGACGCTATAAATTCTGGCCATCCTATTCCTACCAACAATTCCCCCCTTTTCGACTTCCAAGGATAGCGGCCAAAAGTAAGAAGAGTAGGTCTACCGATACCCTCGTTTAGATCTCACATTTCTTGTTGATGTAAAATGATATTATCTTTGTTACACGGTACAACGCTCATCTTAAATGCCTTTAAACGATGCATTTTCGGATCATTCCCAGAAATAATAACATTCCAATTCAATTACTATGCAGCCTACGATATTGTATAAATAAGCGATCATCGAGATATCTATTTAATGCAAAGTTTATGAAGGCGTTGTAATGTGAAACGTACTTATAATTCACTATGAAAAATTAAGATATTTATAAATACAAATACCTCCAACACAAATATTTTGAAACATTTTACAACCTTACTTCGTTATTTTGAAAAGTGAACATCAATGATGTTTTGCATGGAATATTTTTGTACCACTGTTCCCGTCAAGATTCCGCGAGAGCAACGAGTAATAATTGACGACTCTCATCCGATTATTAGGTTGAAGACTACATTATTGTGAACCGAAATGGCGCAACTCTGAATGTGATATTCTCTGCACAACGTTTTGTAAATATTGTAATTTTTAAAGCATATGCTTTTTTTCTCGCGTGCCTCGTTTTGATATTTACAACAAATTTACACAGAATAGAAGAGTATTAAACATGGAATACTCAAAAAGATGTGCGGTTACATTATCAAAGTATTAAAAGAAAAACGGTATTACAGGGATATTATAACGGATTATTTGGATTAATGGGGAAGATGTCATATAAGTCAAATTCTTTTGAAATCAATTTTCAATGGCCGATCGCACCGGTGATTTTCGAGGGGAAAAGGCTGCCCTGTCTAAAATGCGTGAGAATGAAAGCAGTAAGGTGTTGTCAGGACAGAAAACCATGAACAAACCCATCTTGCTGCTTCTTCCGGACAGGATATCTGTGCTTGCCGCGGACCGTCGACCAATCGAATCTCACAGGGAATTTAACACCCCTCGCCTAAACGGAAAAAACCCGAAATTTCCAATTTTATCGAATCTCCGGTCGCCTCGCCGCTAAACAAATATTATCGTATTTCGTCATTGATCGATGAGGAGGTCGAATAAAATCTTCTACCTTCCCGACTTCCCATTTAATTATTCAGTCATCCGAATTTATCTTGTGTTATCAAACACAATTGTTTCAAAGTCAACGTAACAGTCCAACAATATCAGAATTACAGGCGCTGAAGTGACATAACCGGATTCACTGCGCAAACACTACCACTATGATACACTTTTACATAAGTGTACATACATTTTGTAAGTTTACACAACAACTGACTGTTCGATAAAATACTGATTATGTTATCTTCTCCTTTCGTGTTATGTTCTTCAATATGAGATCACCAAGCAATTATATCCGACGATAGGTTCCAGTTAGATATAATAGAATTTGTTATCAAGAAATTGCAATTGTTTTCTTTATGAGAATTATATCTTTATTTTTAATATTCTCCTGATATCTTTAATGCTACGAAATATAAACTTCACTAAGTACTTTGTCGCGCCACATCGTCACGTAAGAGTCGACGCGAAAAGAAGAAAAATCTTGGAAAAAGTATGGTACGGGAAACGAAGAGGAAGATCCATAGGTGCAGGCACAGCATCTACGTGAACGACCTTATCGGAAAGACATAAACGCCTGAAATCCCAGCCGTAAATTAGGATCGACAGAATGCTGGACTCGTTCTCCGTGTCCTTTTCCCTCATTCCTGTCTCTTATTTTCCCTCTAATATTTTTACTGTCTCCGAGTTCACGATCCTTGCGTCGTAAGAGACTCAGTCCACCGTGTGACGACTTATTCTCTGTTTCCCCTTTGCGCGACCAGAAATCAGAACCACCGTATTGGTTCAAGAGGTAGGTGAGGGTTGTTAAGGGAGATAAGAATTTTAAGATTACATCGAGAAAGATGGTCGTCATTGGTAATTAACTTCGAAGATAGATTTCCATACTTCACACCTATTATGTCTTATGACATACAACACCCTTATCACTGATCCAGAAATGATTATTATTCACGACAGAAGGGAAGAAGTACCTTTACAAGAATATAGGAGGTACCAGTATAGAGTTAGAATCGTAAGAGAGAAGCCTATCGTTTATTCCGAAATGGTGACGAAAGGAATACACGCGGGTATTTTCGAGGGGCTTCGTATGACCATTACAGGAGTCAAGAATTTTTATGATCGGCCAAGATAAGGGGGATACGACGATCCTTGTACTCCTGGTAGTGGTTCTGCCAGGAAAGAAGCGAGAGGCTGGTTGACGGCGAGGGCTGCAGAGGGTAGTGAAGAGTCTATGCCGTAACAAGGGTGGCACGATTTCAAGAATGCGGAGCACGTTCTCAACCAATGCCGGCAGCCAGCCAGTAAAACAAATACGCCCTCGCTATATACGGGGTGTCCTAGTAATATAACGTCTCTACGAGTACCTCACCCCACCGCAATACCAACAAGTACAAGTCGGCCTCGTTATCGATACGAATGGATGCCAGTACGGAGTGTAAGCGGAGAAACCTTTTCATAGGCTTCTCCAAGGAACACGTCATTGCGGACGGGATTCATGTTAACGTCGAACAGAACGATAAACTACGAAACTTTTCTATCGCATGTTTTCTGATTTCACGGAATGTTATGCAATTATTTTATAACACAATCCTGGGTGTCAATGTATTTTTTGTCTGTTGGTTCTTTCCTATTGCTATATTAAATTGCAAACGATATTTGGAGTATAATTGCAGAATTATTACATTCCTTTCGAAATGTGCATTCCTCACGTGGAATACGATATGCTCGACAGAATTGAACGCGGAACAACCGATAAAGGAATACAATGACTGGTAGGAGCACGGAAACGCAAATGTCCTCTTTCAGAAACGTCCTCTTTAGAGGGCAGCGAATGATGGACAGGTAAAAGAAGTGGCCAATGTGGGTTGGTTTCGGCATCTCATGTGACACACACGTCAGAAGCCTTTGTTTTCTTGTACCTTTGATTGAGTGCCTGGGGTTCTTTGTCCTTTGCCTGGAACCCCTTTTTGCTATGTTTCGTTCACGAGCCGACGACACTTTTTCTCGGGATACGTTGGAAGAAATTATTATATCAGATACCTTGACGTACGATCGAACATAAAACCTTTATTAATACCAGAAAAAGTGCTACTTTCAAAAGTGTAGGCACAATAATCGTGTATTTAATCGAACATATAGTTCGTGTAATAAAGCATCGGAACGATTACATTCTAGTATAATACAGGAAAACCTGATCAAAATCGCGAATGGAACCTGTTAACCACTTTTCTTTGCTATGATCTCTGATCTTTGCTCAAATACTATGCGAATGACTCGGTGATATTTTCAATGGGGACTCCGCAGGATGGACCAGTTTCCACCTGATCTGGAGCACGATCTATTTTCGTTCGTCAACAGAGTTGGGTCCCGGTGAAGGAAACCTGTTCGTTCGCGTGCCGAGGTCCCGCCCTTGGTATTCTGTCAGAGAGTGTCTCTCAAACTCCTAAAAACTGGTCCATCCGGAAGGGGATGCTGTTGCCTCTTCCCAACAATAGCCACTGTCCAGTTCATTGTATAGAAAGTCAAACCGCAGAATGCGTCCAGTTAGCCTTTGACTCTTATTTTGAAATCTTCTCGGTCAATTTCCACCGGCGGGAAACTGGTCCATCCGAAAGGGGATGTATCAGCATCCCCCTTCAAAGTGGTCACCGTCCACTCAAGAGCAATAAAATAGGACCACGAAATATGCAACCGGTTAGCCTTTGACTCTCAGCTAGATGGGGTGAGTCAAATATACGCTTTTTAAGTCTCATTGTCAGTGTATGCCGAGAAAATAAATATTGGCCTTTACGAGATTGCGATGCTTGAATGCTGAAGAATATATTCTCTCGAATTTGCTGATGGAAGTCTTTGTAATATAATGTTTACTTTAATTCTTGTATAGCATTCTAAAGCAGTACATTTTTATTGTATTGGATTTTCTACTTTTCGTACTCTGTCCCGCCAAATAAAAGGGCTAATTTCCCGACCCTTTGTGCGCACCCTCTACCGAAGGGTGTTGAAAGTAACTGAAGGGGTTGAAACAACGAAGATATCTACTATTACCGTATAAGATACACAATTCCCAAATACCGAATTTGTTTATTATTTCATTTTTATAGATATTTGTGTATCACAATCTATTTTGAATTCTTTTCCTAGAAAGTATGTGATAGGCAAATAAAAAATTCTGCTGGCAAAGTAAGACCCCTTAATAGTTGTAGCAGATAAAGCAGAAGTTTTAAGGCGACCGACGATAAATGAAGCTATACGAGGAAATGTATTTAATGAAATAATAGTTTATAACAATTTATAAGTTGTTTTGTACTCTGAATGATAAAATGACGGGATCTGTGGAATACAGTAGTAGATAATTTAATGTGAAAGCCGATAAAAGATTTGTTGGCGTGTTTGTTTCTAGGCAACGATACGCCTGCATGCAGGATGTATTAGGACGCGTATTGCGACAAGTGTAATAGGCTTGTAAAGTTACATTGGCACTCGCAGACTTTCGACATTGTTTCTTCATATTTTTCCTTCGGTTTGCGATGTACGCAACTAATGTACAACGTGCGTGTAATAGTTCGTCCGACGAGGAACAAGCCAAGTTACAGAAAATCAAGGAACTGACAAATATCTTAAAGGTGAACTTACAGAAAAGCTATAAGCCTCGTAACAAGCTGTAATACATTTCCTCTGTTATCCAGGATACGGACAAGAACCTAACGATATGTGAACAAATATTGACGACGTATATAAGAAAACGACTGAGGGTATGTACGAAATGTCTTGTCCCTTCTCTATTGTGTTAAAAATTATTTATTAATTTTTGCGTTATTGGCAACAGTTAATTATAATACATATCTGCGTATGAAATCAAGACTGTTAGAAATGATAAGACGAAAAAATGACAATATGATAATGCGCTTCGTAAAACCAGACGTTTACTACATTGATCTGTTTGATATCTCATTTTGCAGAACAGGATTAAGTGCCTACGTGATATAATTATAAACGTAAACCTATTATTATTGCAGAAAAATGAAATGTGAATATTAAAGACGACGTTTTTTTTATAAAGAGCAGTACGTTTGGAAATAATAATTAGTTATTTTACAATTACGGTACCGAGTGATGTTTTTAATTTATTAGAAATATTTTCATCATCGAATTTACAAATTCGAATTAATCTAATGTCCTTTCTGTGTATCAATTTGGTGGGATGTGAACATTGAAATTATTTAAGTGATTTCTTTACGACGTTATGAATATCCTAATATTCGAAAGATATTAGTAAATAGTAGTAATGGTCATCGATAATGATTCCTGTTTTACAATTCTGCGATTTACCATTTCTTGTGCCAACCTCCGTGACCAGACCAACCATATCCACCATAGCCACTGTACCACCAGGGCCAACTAGGATACCAACCACCATACCATCCATGATCACCGTAACCATACCTATAATCGTCAAACGTAAACACTTCCACCGCGAAGATAAAATATACATCCCTCGAATCATTTCTTTATGAACATCACGAGGAACCGCCTTTCGAATTATAGTAATTTACGTACCATGGCCAACCGTAACCATAACCACCCACATATCCCCACGGACCCCAACCGTAACTTCGTTTGGCTATTTTCTTATCACCCGTGGCTTCTTGTACATTAGATTGTACTTGAAGATCTCCAGTAGCTTGTTGAGATACATCATTAATATCGGTCGCTTTTTCAGTAACAAATGCCTTCTCGCCTAAAGTGATGGCGATTAATGACAGCAACAACTAAAAATCAACGCCTAACGTCACACTTTTTTCGAAATATTCCGGAAATATATAAATAAGATATTATCGAAGACACTAGCTTGTTCACAATCGATAAAAGTAGTGGAACACCGTATATTTTTCATTTGTATAAAGTGTTCTTCTAAGGAACATGTAGATAAATGTCCCTTACCAGTAGCTTCATATTAAGCTCTGACGCACTGTGAAACTGTTCTGTTTCAAGAGGGTTGACACTTCTTTTATACTTGGTTTTCTATGGAAGTCGTTCACCGGATTATGGTAAATTCTAGATTCACCGGTATTCGCGGACCTATACCTAACGTCTCGACTGACAAGTCCCCGAGTCCATAGCCATTTATAGAATTCCCAAACGACGTAACTACTCGCGCCGAAGAGTGTCAATAATTTTATTCTCCTTATTCTCAGAACTGGGATCTAACTATGAATATAATGAACTCCGCGTAAATGGTGAAAAAAACGAAGAAGTAAACACAGACCAGTAGATTTACCTTAAGCACAACGAAACAATATAATTAGACTTGAAAATATTATTTCATTATACATATATATATATATATCTATGGATTTCCTTGCCTACGGCGTTAAGACTTCCTGCTTTCTCGACGTAACAAACAATCGAATAAGGAAGTTTAATCGTTTTATTTTACCGGGTCACCGGACTCGTTTCGCATTTTCGATGTAAAATTTTGTCAATATACAAGTTCCGCACCGATTCCAGAATAATAATTAAATTTGGGACAGCCTTGTATTCGTTTAATTATTCCTATATTTGAATACAAGTAAAGTGCGAAATCTTGTTATGTTGTTAAAATTTAATGAGGTGTAGGTAGTGTAATATAGCACTGGAAGTAATTGATTACGACTCGCACTTTCTTTCGATATCAGAGTACCAAGTAAGGATATGTGAGAGTCGATCTTGTCCTTTAACGATCGCAATCCATCATGCTTTTTCTGCGCATCGTTACCATTAACCTAGACTCAACATCTACGGGAGTCTTATTTGTTATGTAACGTCATACAGTAAACTTTAATCCTTTTCACTCGCCAACCACATAATTCTTAGTATCCAATTACTTTGAGGAATTTCACTGGCGCCAGTTTAAAAGCAACTACATAATCCGCACACCATAAATAACCATCCAAATACAACAAATATAATAAAATCGACATCCTCAGATACTTTGGATATCACTTATTATATTACAAACTATGAACGAAAATAATTAATTCAAGGTATACTAAGTCTAATTACAGTTACTTAATGCTTGATAACTATTATTAGTATTAGATAATTCTTTGATTTTCATTATATATAATTAATTCCTGTAACATGCTGTACATCTACTATTCACGGAGTGTAAGTAGTGTTACACTACGTAAGAGACGAAATTACATAAGAAGCAGCCCTTTTCACGATCTATCTTACACGTAAGACATGCGCCGCGAGTTTTTTTATGACCCCCCCCCCTTCTCCCTCCTTCGATCGTCTTAAGGAGGTTTTGTCACACTAGACTAGGAAACCAAGACAGCGTCGTTGCTCAAACTTTCTCTGGGTGGAGAACGGGTCATACACCAGTTGTACTTACGAAAGTACAACTAGAAAATAGTCGAAGCGACGCAATTCGTTGTCGTCCATTTTCAACGCCGTCATTGTTTTAACTAATTAAATATCGAACACGTTCGAAAAGACACCAAACGGGTATACATTACACCTCACTTTCGTAACAGTTTACGATCAACTATTTCCCTATTGTCATTCTATGTGATGAAACTATCATAGTTTTATACATGAATTCCTTTCTACGAGTGAAGAAGAAATATGAAATTCTTGTTTTTCTGTACTGCTAGTCGATTGAGATTGTTCCCCAAGTCTGTCTTTAATTACTTAATTTCCTAGATTGCGCAACAGCTCCGGTTCATTTTCAAACAAGAGTGACTCGTAAAGAAATTTCATGGGATTATAAAACTTTATTGGCGTAACACGATTGTGAAACTGCGATTTTAGAGCATTCCAAATGGTTTTTATATAAACTGCATTATTTTCTATTGAAAGGACGTAATCCGAATTCTCGAAGCTTACGAAAAAATACGGCTTTATTTCACACTTATGCACGCATCAATAAGTCCCCCTTTCACGCGATTACGAAAAACATGCTAAGTGAAATCAGGCTATCAATATCGGTGATGATCAGTGACTCTTATAATTTATTAAATTGAAGAAAATTTAGTATTAAATGCTAATTGCTACACTTGATGATATATATTTTTATTAAGTAGAAAAATATATCCGGTTATAGAAAAAATACTTATATCGATAGTTTGAGAGAATACCGATTGTTATTACTGTTAATCAGGTACCCAATGGCTTCTTCGTCGAATCAGATATTATAATAGGAACAGAATACAATTCCGAACGTTTAGAGTCTTTTTATGTTGAAAAATGCTGGAAATTACTCGGCATTATTACATTTTACAGCTACAGGTAGCATTAAATCGAGCGAACACTCCGCTGGAATGTATTGTGCGTATTTTAAGAGAGGACTGCCGACTACACTTGTGCAGCCCCGTGCCTTTTCTTTCCCGCGTTACGACGTGCCGCTTCAGTTGTCACAAATCAACGAGTAGTTCCGTACAATTGAAGAGAAACTCGACATTTCTTTCCGATATTATGCAAAAATTTATCCCCGCCAGTTAAGTCATTCCTTAATGGCATTCGTACGGTGGACTCCGCGATCAGTTACCGCGAAATCTCGAGGTACTAAAGTCGAACTTGTCGAAACTTCCGAAGAGTTTATCATGAAATATAATAAACATAAAAATAATGGTAGAAATATAGCTCAATCCGAGGATGAATAAAACGTGCAATTAGATATTGTAACATAAAATAAATTGCAACCATCAGTGTATTGGATGACGAACATAATGTGCATGATACGAGTATAATTATTTAATGTGAGCATTGTTTAAATTGTGAAACATGAAGACTTATAAATTGTTCTCCATTTTGCCCTTATTATGTGCGTTTTGCATATACGGTGTTTGTACCGAGGAAAATGTGGAATCGAAGCTCCAAGAATTTCTAAAGTTGTACAATGCAACAGGTACTTTACGTGGAAACGATGAACTTTTAATTGCATTGAGCAAAACTCGAGATAAACGAGCACTAGGACTTATTCTATCGGGTTTAGCGCAAGTCTTTGGTTACACTTTGGACCCGGTTCGAGTAGCTAGTTTGCCGAATCCAAATTCTCCAACAGCAAATGGAGACTCGAATCAAGCACCAGTTAATGTTCTTCAACCTTCCGCGGCATCTGTAAATCGACCATCTCCTTTGAACCCACCACCATCTGCTCCTTCATCTACTGCATCGACAACCGCAGCACCAAGGCAACGAGAAACAATCAGGTTTACCGGTGTCGTCAATTTTGGCAACAACTCGAATCTTCTGAATCAGTTGCAACGATACGAAAGGATTTTCCATGGTGAAAACGCCACACAATCACCCCC
This sequence comes from Nysson spinosus, assembly GCA_910591585.2. Lineage (NCBI taxonomy): Eukaryota > Metazoa > Arthropoda > Insecta > Hymenoptera > Crabronidae > Nysson > Nysson spinosus. The sequence goes on along the minus strand of OU342830.1, from coordinate 8,252,205 downwards.
TATGACTACTTCCGTACCATCGACTACAACTGCAACACCTGCACCTGCACCATTGCAAGATATTAGAGCAATATTGGCTAATAGGCCACCATTACTGACTCCTTTCCTCGTAAAAATTCCATTCCCGATCGCACCGAATCTACCATCACCAATAATTACCACTTCGAATTTGAGACTTTCGTATCCTGATGTGGGTGTCCCTATTCGAAAGGAACAGGAAACCGTGTACAGAATGAATGATAATAAAGAAACACTCAAAGTGGAGGATAAGGAGATCTATGACGGAAAGGATGTGAAGATTCCACCGAGTAAGTATACTCACGATTCATATGTCGGTGAACCTCATTGGAAGAAACAACACGAGGACAGGATTGTCGAATTGGAACGAAAGCAGCAGCAGTACGCGGAAAATTTAAGGCAACAAGAACAAGACAGAAGTCGTGAGAAGGATTACGATTACAGTAAAGAAAGGGTCGAAATGATGTATAAAAAACAAGAGGAAGAAAAGGGTAATCTGGATGAAGAGAATGATTCTAACAATAAGTACAAGGAAAATGATGAAAAGACCTACCCGGAAGACTATTCAGGCGAAGAAGAAGAAAATTCGGGTGAAAAGGGCGACTATCGAGAGACCACTCGTCCGAATTCGTCTACAAAAGAATCACAGGAAGAAGAAAAGGAAGAGGCAGAAAAGTATCGTGAATATGAGAATGACAATTCTTATAAAGGATACGAATATAACAAGCCGCCTCCATATGTGGAGACTAATTATACTGGCATGCCGTATTATCAGCAATTACCGATCAGCAATTATCGAGAAAAGTCCAAACCCGAGACTATCCGTAATAGTTATGGTGAAATAATAGATAGCCATGAATTAATCGAGGATGGAATTGCCGGATACTTTCAACAATTTCAGCAGCCTCATATCAATTTTTATGATTCTCACAAGATTAAGAATACAGAGAACTCGTCGAAAGAACTAGAGAGTGAAGAACCGAAAGAAGAAGTGGAAGAAGTGGAAAAAGAGGAAGATGATGATGGAAGATATCAACAAGAACACAGTCGACCTTCCGCTGAAAACAAATACGAAGAATACGATCTGGAGGAACGGGAAAAGGAAACTGACAGAGTGGACAGAAGAAAGTCCAAAACATCAAATGAAGTTGATAGAAAATATACAAGTCAATCTGAACCCTTTGATAATCTGGAAGAAGAAAAATCGGATGGAAAATTCGATTTTGGAAAGTACACTCCTTATTTTGTACCTGCGCGATTTTTATATGCGCCTGATGAACTTCAAAAAGCTAAAGCGAGATATGTTGCATCTGAGAAGGCTGATAAACCACGCGACGCACCCAATATTGCTAAAAAAGCGAAGAAAAAGCAAGAAAGGAAACCAAAACAAGTTGCTTTGAAACCTAATATTGGACTTCCAGAAAGATTATCGCCTAAAAGGTTGCACGAAGGGGAGGCCAAAGAAATACAACTATGGCCGGCGCCTTTTGATTATACATTTGATGGAACAGAACAAGCAAATGCATTTCCGGAAAATACTGGGAAATATGCAAATGTTAAACAATCGAGAGGATATCGAAAACCCGATACAATGCGTATAATAAATAAAGAATTTATGCCACAACAACAAACATTTGTAGCACATATTGGCCCAGTCATGCAAGATAAACCAAATGTTTATCCACAGAACTCTTACTACAACCTCAATGATGGTATGAATTTTGGTAAACAATTATTGGAACAGAGTCTAAGAAGTACGAATCATCCTGTTAATGATGAAAATTTAACTTATAATGAACCTCGTGGTGATAATATGAAGGTGAATCAGCACCTTCAACATGAAAGAGAAAGCGAAGTTCCAGATATCTTGAAACGTTATAATAAAGGCATAAGTGATCGATTTAAAATTAATAGACACTCGGATGTTGAATTAACAACATATGTTCCGTCCAAACAAAATATAGAAATTATGACGCAACCAGTTTCATCATCACGAGTTCATATTGTTGATTATCAGATACCAACGAATTTACAAAAGAATTATTACAATGACGATATGAGGGATTATAACATATCTCCACAGGAAATGGTTCCGGTAAAGACATTTAATGATCCTGAAAGTGCTCATGATGTTTTCGAATTTAGCAAGGATGATTACAATTTCGATGGCAAAGAGGGAAACAAGAAATCGAGTACTGATGATAATACGAAAAAATCATCGAACGAGGAAGAAATTATCGGTTTGACTGCACCGGAACCAGTTCCGTATCATTACGATGAAAGCCCGACGAAATTTACCACTCAACCGGAAACGAAATGCGAGAAAGTCAAAATTAAAGAATACGGCAACAAAGTCGCTACCGTAACAGTTTCGAACCAGCAGCAAACAAGTCCCAATGGACCGATTCGTTACACAGCGTTCACTCATAATTTGTAATAAATATTGCAATTAATGAATCACACTTGTATCAAGTATAAAAGATTATAAAAACGACAAAATTATAAACGCATTGAAACTATGCGACAAAATATGTTAATAAATATATAATTACATTATTATCGTATTTCCTCGTCAAGGAAAAAAATGTAATCAACTATCGACATGTTACAAAATATTGTTGTATAACTTATTAAGTACACAGTTGCGCTTGTTGTTAATACGTTTTGAATTATGTAATACTTAACTATTACTTAGACTCACACAATGTTTGCCAGACTGTTATAATTTAATTTGTTAAGAAACTTTTCTTATATGTACTTATTATCACCAAAAAAGTGATAGTGTCAACTTATATTGCGAAAATGAAATAAATGTTACTTGCCATAGAAACAATTACGGACTTTTATTACTATAATATTACAACCGCATAATTATTATAAGTGCCATATGATTTTCACTCTAAAACTCTGAATTATATGCACAGGTGTTTATTAAGTAATATTATATATGTTATAGGACAAACGAGAAGAAATACAAAAACGAAACGAACTGGAGAGCAGAATGTCGGAAATTTTAGAAAATTTGAAGACGCGGTTGCTCGTCGAATAAATCTATCCCGTGTATATTAATATGTATCCAATCATGTAATTATATCAAATTCAAAGATGTACATCATGTTTAAGATATATTTTAAATGTTGCAATTACGGCAACATTTCGATAATATGAAAAATATTGAACAGTCCGTTGTTCAAAAATGTAAAGATATACTGTGTCGATGTCAAGTTACTCACCACAACCCTCTTCGCAAAGTTACTCGGTGCTTTGATCTTCGCCGGCTCCACATTTCACTGACGACGCGAGGGAGACAAAGATGTGGTTAATTACACACTTAATTAATAGTTCGTCACAAATTATCACTTTCACTCTAATTTCACAGCGACCAAACATCACACTTTGAAGCAATGAGCAATTCGTGCTTCGATAATCGCAGCTTTCGCGTCCGCGTCAACTTCACACTACTCGGCACACCGGCTGTACCTGTCACATGTGGCTGCGCATGTGTCGTATTCGTGTTATGGTTGGTCGTAGGGTAATACTTATTCTGTTAAGCACAAGTTCAAATTGTACTAGCTTAGTTCGTTAGGTTGATATTACGTTAAGCGATAGTATTAATTGTTATTTTATTAAATTGCGAATTATTACGTTATGGAGGAATTTCTACGAAACATAGGCGTAGGTGTAAGATCTATAGGTGATCCCTTTTTCGAGGATTCACATCAAAGCTGCAAAATTTTACAACGGAAAGGGGTCACCATCGAGGATGATGAAGAATTATGCCATGAAGTGTAATTAAAATATATTTTCTTATACTGAATCGTTCCGCTAGACTTTATTATGTAGAAAGGTTTCATAACCTCAAATAGGACGCGTAATTATGACGAATACTATTCGTTAATTTCAGTATAAGAGAATTCCCTTGTTATGCTACTGGTTGCAAAGCAATCTTTCGTACTTTATTGGATTTCGAAATGCATTATAATAGTAGCCACCGGTATGTTTGCGCGGAATGTAAAAAGCCTCTCCCAAATCCTAGGCTATTAGATATTCACATACAGGAAACACATGACACATTTTTTCAAGTTTTATCCGAAAAACAACCTATGGTACATATATATTTACTTATGTTCTTGTTATTTACAAGTTCAACAGCAATACTGATATTTATGAATTTCCTTCAGCATCAGTGTTATGTATCTGAATGTGATTTAAAATTTAAAGATTCCCTTGAAAGAAGGAATCATTGCATAAGTGTACATAAATTTCCGAAAACCTTCCGATTCGATAATGCACATCATTATAAGAAAAATGATTCTAAGAACAAAATGGATATTGATAAAGTGGACGAAAAACCACACGAATCAAAAACTACTAAAATGCTAGTAAACAGAAAACCACAAACTAAGATGTTTACAGCTGCAGCTAAAAGCAAAATTCCAATCAATTCTAATATTCCAAAAGTTCAACAAAATATATCAAGCTCCGAAGGCAGTATGTCCTCATTGATTTTTGTTCCTCCACAAGTACAAAAGTCTTATACAAAAGCATTAACAAAAAATCAGAGTAATGAGAGAAATGTACTTGAAACAGACACCATGATGGATTTAGCTGACTCTCTTCCTGATTAATAATATTATTTGTGTGAAATAATTTTAATTTATGTGATACACGAAGAGGTGGAATTTTTTAAATAAATGACATTTTATATGTATTTCTTCTCAATATAAATATATTTTAAATATCGCAACAATAGTTATATTTACAATCGAACTGAATAGATTTGTAGATTACTATAACCTATCCTATCTTTATTTATTTACAAGTTCTTACTTAATCCTCTCACTCAATGTACAACATAGTTCACTCTAAATACTGTAGTTTTCTTTTTTTCTTTAGGACGCGATATTTCTCATATCAAAGTACGCATGACATTCGTATAAAAATACATAAATTTCGAAACTTTGGGTACAGCTAGTTCAGATAACCTACTTGGCAGGATCCTCGTTATAAGTAATGTACTTCGTTCGAAATGTTGTCCATTAATACGCAAAATCAACGACAATAATGACGGATTCGCTATTATGCAAACTGTGAAGTTAAATTGACATCGTAAAATAAATTTTTATCGTACTCTTATCGTACTCTAAGCCGACATAGGTGTGTTTTAGTTGATCCGAAGAAAGAGCAAACTCAACAAGAAAAAATTCCAACAGAAATATCTCTGTTGTTAAATCAAAAACTGCAGGCAGTTATATAGAAAATTCAAAATCAGTATCTTACATTAAAAACTGACACGAGATTCGAAGTACGCACTCCCGAGGAACGAATTTAATTCTTCGTGAGTACCTGAAGAATATTAACAATTTACATACTATAACTAGACAGTTTACCCTCGTCTTTATGTCGAGTAGACCATACACCTAAGTTTCGCCGTTTCATTCCTAAGTGCTACTAATTCATACTTCAGCTTCATATTTTCTTGTTCAAGGAAAGCTGCTCTGATTGCGATTTCATCTTCCTTCGCCCTCCTCGCGTCCCTCGATCGTTTGGCAGCTTCGTTGTTTTTCCTCCTTCTCTCCCAGTATGCTGCGTCCTTTTCGTCGACCGTGCTTGTAGGTAAACCTGGACTTTTTGTCACTCTGCGCATTTTAATGTTAGTTCCTTCGTTCGATCTTCTCACCGAATCGAGCATTCTTTTGCGAAATTCGGAATACGCTTCGTTCGAATTTTGGTCGTATATTAATTCGGCGGTTCCCACCGTAAGCGAAAGAGGATCTTTCGGATAAGCTTTGAACGGTCTTGGTGCTTTTTTCGCCGTATCCGCGGGCAAACTGCTTACTGTCATCTCCTGAGGATACGTCGGGGATGTCGTAGCCGTGGTCGACGTTGCTGGTGTTCCAGTCATTTGAATTTGTTTCATTATACCGCCGTTTTGCGTAATTAACGGTGACAATGCCGTTGGCACAACTGGAATTGGTAGGTTCATCGGCATCACCGAGAAGCCTCCGTGTTGTCCGATTATATTATTTGGTGGTATGCTTGTACAATTGTAAATCGGTTCGTATTTTGTTTTCTTCGGTGAATCCGATTCCGACGGCGGTGTTACCATGAACGTGCGACCTTCGAAAGGACTCTTTCTTTCGGAATCCGAGAAGTGGCCAGTTTGTTGTCTCTCCATGCTCGCGGGTGAATTCGAACGTGACTCCATCGTGATAGAGTTCAATAGTTCGCTTGAGATTGGTGCAGTTTGTTTCTTGCAAGAAAGGTCGAGGACCGGTGGTTCCACGGATTCCATGCATATCTCACGTTTCGGACAAGATGTGAAATCCAGGGCCTCACCGTTGTTCATCATCGGAATGTAGGACTCCATTCTTTCGATCGGATCTGTAACTACAAAAGAAGTACGTTTTTAAAACATTTGCTGGATTGAACATTTCTTGAGTTACTTCAATTTTTGAATTTAAGGTTTAACTCTATTTCATCGTATCTTCAACCTTCGTTTCTATATTACTGCTAACTTTCAAAGTTCTTTCGGTTAGAAGAACATGTCCAATACTAATTACACGTTAATACGCTCAGAAATGAAAGTAAAGTGAAGACAATGAAAAGTTACATACTTAGAGTTTCGATAAGAATCTTTCGAAATCATAGAAAGTTTGAAGAAAGTTCATAAGCAATAACTATAATGGATTATAACTGTATCAGTCTTAGTGTACGGTTGAAATTCGAATTTCGTAATGTCGGTGTTAAACTTAGCCATTATGTATTTTAAACCTTTAAATACTACGTTTTCATTATATTCGATATTATATAATTTCGAATTGTTATTCACAAAAGTTCACCAAATATTGCAAATCATGAATCGTTCGATATATTTATATATCAAATATAAATATATATGTTTATCCACTGGATCGAATGAAATCAAAATAAGAAACACCGCTTACCTAATATTAAATCCGAGGTCACACACAGATCACTGGTATCACAACACTGAATCGTACCGCCGATGTTTCGCGTCTGATAAATTTATCGGTGGAGTTTGGTTTTCGACTAAAGACACTTTTAACGATAAAATTCTCAGCTTTCAAGAAATTTACGTTCACTGAACGAATCGCCAAAATCATTTAGGACGAGAAGGGGTGTAGTTTCGCTTATATACTGGGCAACCCTTACAAGACCCAAGGGTAGGAGGTCTTCTTAGAAAATGGTGGGGGTATATCCCCGATGACCATAGGTTCGGGGTCGTACTGGCACGCGTTCACTATAGCCCATTTTCTAAACCTTTATGTATAAGCACGTCCACATAATTTCATATACATAATAATGTCGACATCAAAATTAAATAATTTTTCCTCAATAAAAATTTAAAAAAAATTATTAACGATATGTATATTGCACTTATTTTATTTATCTTCTCGTCAACATTGCAGACATTCAAGCTATTAAAATACTATACTGCTGTTATTATGACTTCACTTTTAATATTGAATGTTGCAGAGGTACTTTGTAAATAATAATAACAATAAAATAAAGCAGACCGGCCTGCATTTTCCCCGTAGTACCGTATGTTATTTATACTTATTCACGTTATAAATTGATATTTGGGTTCACAAAACATTTTGTAAATATTACTTTTACGACAATAATGTTAATTATTCATTTATGCAAGTTATATATTAACATACATTTTGATTAGCTTTGCCCTACCTCAGGTATCAAAATTTATTTGTTTTTATATCGAAATGTTTTCGAATTGTATGAAAGAAATTGATCGAAGTAAGTCGACTTTCTTAATCTTATAGAAGTTCAAGTGAAAAGTTGAAAATCGGAAATTGCATAGAACAGATACGCAAGGAGACATTCTACGTAAAATTGGGATTGTGTGATAATTTATAACCTGTCGAGATTATACAACGTTCTTGGTAAATTAACTCGCCACCGTACCTGTCGAAGAAGTAAAAGTGGGGTGTACTGTAAGTGACAAGGTTCGGTTACAGGAGCTCCTTGACCTCGAACAATCGAATCCCGCTAAATTAATCCGGCCGTCTGTGTCCCGCGGTGTGAGCGTGCCTTAGGATTTCTGGAAATCCAGTTACCGGCTGGCACACTAAATCCTTTCTATGCATCCTCTTAAATCCTGCGTAAGGACAGGCAAACGTGTACTCTCCTTTTCGCAAGGAACGTAAGGAAAGAGTTAAATATTTCGGACGTTTGGTAGCCGGTATCCGCAACGCGGGGTGCCCTGCCTCTCGTGTAATACTTAAGTGTCCAGGCAGAATGTACAGAACTGCACAACCCTTTCGTGGGCCTTTCCTCCAATCTTTTCCGTAATATTTCATACTGCTATTGTTTCTGGCCCGTGTCATGTGATTTACGACCGCCACCGACGAAAGGGATGCGGCGAATCGCGAATTTACGTAAAGTACTCATAAATTAACTGGCGAAAGCGTTGCGGCCGAGTGAAATTTGCGAAATCTGTAGATTTGTCTAACAGTGACAAGTCGAGAGAGAGAGAGAGAGAGAGAGAGAGAGTCGGTGCTCCCAGCTTATTGTTATTGATGAATCTTCAGTCTCTTCTCGTTAGGGATGGCCAGCATATGGCGATTTCCATACTGTACCACTCTGGACCGTTTCACTTAATGCTTCATTTTCGTAACTTCGGCAGAATCGTTCTTTGACAAACCTTTACTTTCACATATTTTATTATATTATTTCATATATACCTTATTTTATTCGTATTATCATAATCATTGACGGAATCAGGTACCCGATTATATATAGTTACGAATTCTACCACGGTCCACAAGTTATTCGTATATTATCGAAATCATGGGAAAGATAATTTTCCATTGAAATTTGTAAGGATTCAAATCATGGGAAAAATCGGAGAAATCATGAGAAAAATCAAAGAACAGTTATCCTCGATGGTGGAGACGTCTCATTATGTCTTCGTCCCATGATCACGCCAAATTTAGTCCTCCGGTTCAGGAGCCCCGTTAAAACGTCGTGTCACCCATAGAAAAGCACCCTGGCGCTCAATTCACCGCACCGCCTTCTTTTCCATGTATACAAATTTTGCTCTTTTGGCCACATAACCCATATTTCTATGGTGTAGGGACGACCGCAACCCGTTATTTGCGATTTTTCCCGTGGCGGTCGTCCTACGCCGGATGAATGCTTCTCCATTTGCATCTGCTCGCCGGCGCACAAACGGATATACAAACCGCATAACGGTATACGATGCAAATCTCGCCGGTGATTTGCCTTTGAGATGTCTCAATTGACAAGCCGTTAAAAATCCTTAAATTATAAATCGGCACGATGTGGGTAATCGATTTTCCATGAAAGTCAAAGTGAAACCTTATTCCCGTGCAATTAGTAGATAAACTACCTAGAAAACCTATGCACTAGGAATGTTTTTATAATTATGGAATTCCATGCCGGTGCTTGTTTCGTGGATACTGTCAACATTTCGTAAATCAAAGTGGCCTACGTGAGTTCTGCTTGGTACTTTATGATCGCTCGCGGGCTCGTAAACGTAATCGCCAAACTATCTTGACCTATTATTGGTTTAGCTGTTAGTACATCGCATTAGATAACATAAGTGAGTAATAGAAAATATCTACACGATTGGCGCAAACGCGGTAGACACTGGTGGATGTTATAATTACAACGAAAATAAGTTACGTCTATGCGCGTCATAGATTCTCAGGCTTAAAGAAGTAAGGTCCGAACGATAAAGGTTTCGAAAAGACTCGCGCAATGCTATTGTTTTTCGTCCATTGTTTCCGTTAGAGTCGACTGCAGAATTCTTGGAATAAATTTTAATTTGCACGATAGTTCGAACCTTGAAACCCTACACAAAACAGTAATAGAAATAACTCTAAACTCGTAAAGGAGTACAGTACCCCCGCTGATTTCTAGAGCGGTCAGTATCCGCCGAGGCTGTATTCAAAAGAAGGTCATAATCGATAATTATTAGGCCTTTCAATTGCCTACCCAATTAAATTGCACCCAGGGTCATAAAAAGGTATACACCAAAAAGTTTAAACTTATATACAAATATTCCATAATCCTTTTCTGCCGCAGAAAATTATTTTTGTAATGACAAATATTATGAAAATCATTTTTGTATAATTAGATTCACCCGTATTTTTGTTGTCAATTAAATTCATATATTTAGTATATAACAAGTTCTATGTTTTTAAATCATATTTGAACAAGCTTCCTCAATATATCAAGCTATTTATAAGCATCAATAAATAATGTCGCTTAGAATGAAAGCAATAAATAATATATGCATTCAAGAGTAGCCATAATTATAATAAAACTAAAAAATGGCGAGGTACTACTAGATTGAGACGGCCATAACGTGTCAATGGACATTGTGTGGCGTTCGTTGAAAAGGTAGAATGGTTTGGTATTAAACGGGAATATTGAAGAAGTGACAGTGGCAGGTAGAAGGTGTAGTTTTCCCATAGCGTGCAATAAAACCTCCCGTACTCCGTTCTTACCGTTCGTTATTGGTGACAACCATTTTCCAGCCACTTTGCTTGAGCGTGAAGGCAATGTGACTTAAAGGTAAGAGACAGTACGCTCGCTACGAACTCATTGTAGGCTCTATGGAATTGTACCATTTAATTATGACGCATTAATAAACCGGAGATCGGTATATTCGATAATATACATCTACCGACTTGTTGCATTGAAAACGATCGAACAATGATCAACTATTACATTCGTCGATACTTTTTTGAGTTACCTTTACCCGACCATGGAACATATACTTTGTATACGTGACCGTAATTAGGTAAGCGGGTAATCAGGTAATCAAGGAACGCAGGCGCCTTAATCCAGTTGCAAATCCATTTATGCGTACGACGTTTAAAGTTGTAAATGAGATAAATCCAATATTGAAATCTGACTAAGTTCGTTTAAACATATGGTTGTTAGATAAATGTATTACTTATCCTACCATAACAGACGACGAGGAAGTGAACTTGGTAGGAGGTCTGAAAGTGTCAGTACATCTTTAGAGAGCCATTAGTCCTTTTAATAGAACTCGACACTGAAGCTGGCCAGAAGTTTTTGGGGAAAAAAAAGAGCGGAGGAAAGAGAGAAATATAATAGTTGGAGACACATTAAGAGGTCCTGGGACGATGTTACTCCTGGTAATTACTTTTCGATTTATCTTGCGGGCAGACCACCGGCCAAGTTTTGCCAACAGACTTTCGAGATTTGCCTACTTCCGGTCCTCGCGCACGCCCTATTCTCCCGCGGGAAACCCTTTTCTTTCTTCGGAAGTTTTCTTATTCTGCTACTCGGTATCAGACGACACGCCCTCGGAAACGATCACCGAGAAAGGACTTCATTCCTTGACCGAGTTTTCTGCTTTTACTGTTTGCTCGAGATGAATGTCTTCGGGAGGATCACTCCATCCATAGATCTTATTTATGAAAGGATCCGACCAACCTCCACGATGTACCAATAAATGTAGTTTTGACTATACTCGCAGTCTCATGGAAATTTATTTTTGCGAAAGACTTATTTTACCTCGACATGGGAAAACCTGTAGACTGGAAGCAGGGAAATCGTTGTACCAATAGTAACCGGGGACAAAAACTTTGGAGAATAGATCGTTCGGTGTCCGATTACAAAGCCGTACGGTAAAGAGTTGAGGCTGCGATTTTCGTCGTAGCAACCGAAAGCATTTACATGCCATTTGTTTGAGAGACCGTCCAGGAGTGGTTTGTTCACTCAGAGATATTCGCATTTCGAGTTTTCCCATTCTATTTTACTGCCGATATTGAACTACTTCCAGGTTGCGCTTTTGTTCGCTATAGAACAAATATCATGACAAGAGACTTGATATTTGTGATATTAGATAGATCTGGTATTATTATAGATTTCGTGAAATATTACCACCACCGTATTACTGTTCTTTAAAAATACAATGCGGTGTACACCGATGAATGTGAAAGAAGAAAAGTGTATAGGCAAAAGAGAACAATGTATTGAACGGGGAAATGTAATCGACAAAGAGACCGTCATTATTGCGGAAAACCGTAATAAAACAACCGGTTCCACCGTCGAGCCATCGAGTCCCTGACTCCACTGCATTAAAGGGCGAAGAGGTAATAAATGGTGACGTACTCGGATGGTGTACTGGAGTCAGGTACACACGTATCCTACGATGCAATAAAAGAAGTCGGATTTTCATGTTTTCACGCAGCGAGCATATCGTCAAAAATACCGTCGCCAGTTTTTATTACACGATCCTCCTTTACCGGGTTTTACAACGGGTGGGACATCGGGTGAGCGGGGAGGATCGGTTGGATTAAGGAAAACTCGATTATAGCGTAACGGATTAACTTCGCCTGACTTCGAAAACGGTTTAAATTAGTTAACAACCACTCTTACCCAGCATACGAAAAATCCACTTTTCACTTAGCCTGGCCTTGTTGTATCCGGATTAAAGTAATTGTTATCCGTGCTTTTTTTACAATCGACATTTGCCGTGTCTATGCGTCCGTTATTCTTTGAAATAGTAAATAGTTCTTTCCACAGTTTGTGTCCATGTATTGACAAGACTTAGAATTTTCATTGACTTACGAATAACAAATGGTAACATCGATATTTCTTCTCGTTCCACAATATTGAAATATATTCGTGATTTCGGAAAAATTCCATGATCTAACAATCGGTCGCGTGCAGACTTTATTGCAATCGGTGTTATCGTCCCTTCGCAGGCGATAACCAACTCAATTCTATATCTGGTTCTCATTTCATCTTCTCTTACTTTAACTTCGACCTTTGACTCAAGCAGGGCCAAGAAGTAATGTTTAACTGGTCGTCGAAAATTATAAAAATCATAAGGTTTATGCTATGCGCATTATTTCTACTTCTCCTATCTTCAAATGTTTAGAATAGTTGCACTCGAAGTATTATTCCAAAGAGTAGTTGGAGGATCCAGGTTGAGTGTCAGCCTTTTGAAAACATCGGGATGTTGGTCAGCATGTCATATGGTCAATAGCCAGTGGCCGCGTGGGTGGATGCAGAGTGCAGATGCGAAAAGCCCGTGGGCAACCCTTCCGTAATAACGTCGAAAGAAGGGGGCTGTGCCAGGACCCTTCTTCCATTGTGGCATCCCGATGCCAGAATGCATTATGCATCCGTCTCCGCGTCTCGTCCTAGTAGGAATTCGACGCGTGGTCCAGCTAACGGTAAACGCAGGGTAGGGAATAGTGGCCAATGTATCCGAAATGTGTGTCAAAAGGCCGCAATTTGCGGTGCGTTACACTCCGAAAACGTGACATCGCGTCACCCCTTCTATTTATCGATCGACATCGCGTTGATCCTCACTTCTAAGAGGTACTATCTGCGCTTAGCAAACTTTGGACATTTTCAATGAAACAAATATAATGCGGAACGTATTTCTTAACATGTTATATCGTAACGGAATATATCAAAAGAAAGAATATATTGAATATATGGAAGAGTATGGTCATATTTGTTACACCAAGGACGAGAGTGATGATTTATGTATGAAAATATTAGGATAGAGATTTTATTTATAACAACAATGTACAATGATACGATTACGATTTATCTTTCGCGTTTCACAACATGCGGCAAATCGTACTTCCCACGGACGCATTTGATCTTCAAACCGGGTACATCCTGAACTCTTCCAACTCTACAAAGAACTATATTGTGTTCTTGAAGATTGTGTCCGACGCCTATAACATAATAAATGTAATAATATTATTTATGTAACATGACAACATGTATACATGGACTCGTAGACTTACCAGGAATATAGGCAGTTGTTTCTCTTCCAGTTGATAGCCGGACCAGCACGCACTTTCGGTTTGCAGAATTAGGCTTTTTCGGTTTTTTAATGATCGGCCTTATGACCGTGGCTTTCGCGAATGGCTTCCCCTCTAACGGCGATCTCTTCTTTTTCACTTCTATGTTAGCTTTCCTTTTATGCAGTTGCAACAAGGTGGTCTTTGTTCTCGTTTGTTCAAAACCTAGTTGAAAGTCATATTACTAGTCTAACGTGTGCTGGGATACGGAAATGTTTCAAACTGAAAGGAATTATACATAAATGTTTTGTTACTGATTTTCATTCGTGGAAATTGCGCGAGGAAGGTAACAAAAGGTCGTCGAGATATACGAAGAACTAGATAGGGAAATGAAGTCCTGAACGATCAGGGTGTCCTAGTCAAGGGTATTGTGAACGAGGCCAGAAAAATGGGAGACCCACTGGGCGGTAACGGTACCGAGAAACTGAAAACTCTTTCGCAAATAATCTTACGGCCCTAAGAAAAGAGGGTCTCCAACGACGGAATATCAAATATGACGGACGCTTGACATCTGCAAGCCGCTCGGCGAAAGCAGTCCTTTCTCGGTCGAGCGTGCATAAGCTTATTAAGCAACATTGTTACGAGCCAAGCTCCACCCCCATACAAAAAGTTCACGATCTTTCAGATCGCATACTCTCGAAACTAGACAGCTCTTTTGTAGGTTACATTTGAAAATGTTCAAAAATTGCAAAAGGAAATAGTTGTTGCGGCAACGGAATATTCCAGTCTATGTCTATCAATACCTATCACAATATCATAATAAAATATAGTGGGACATTAATTTGCACATATGTTGGTAACATAAACCATTTGTAATTCGATATGTTAATTCGATTATTTAACTCGAATATCCGTCATTTATTTTGAAACTGATATAAATTACATTTTTCTTACGCCGCATTGAAAACTGGTATACTTCCACTTCCGGTTAATATTTAAACTCTATTGGAATAATGGAAAGATTTTAAGAGATATCGAAAATAAATTATTTCTATTATAGATACAATATCACCTGGAAAAATGATTGATGCTATTTTAAAAATCAACGGCTCGTTTTAGTTCATTTAAATAATAACTTAATACAATTTTAATTGACATCGTGTTTAAAGAGAGAAAGTATTGACGATGGTTGTATCGAATGCATAATTCACGGTTCTATATGATATTCATATTCCAAGGTAATCTTTCGTTGGGACGTAGTTTAAGTGAAACATCGAGGATGACATGACAATTTCGCGAGTCTCTTACTCCGAGGATTGCAGTCGACGATCTAACAGGGTCTGTTAGTCGAGACTGTACCATTGTTGTTCATTTCGAGATCTAGCTGACCACCGTCCATCAATACGACAGATGTCCAAAGCCTGACGATGCTAATCCGACCTAACTCGGACTTAACTAAGGCAAGAGACCAGCAGAACCTATTATGAACGGAAGGCAACCCCTTTTCCCGAAGATCAATGCGTAAGATTACATTGCGAAAATTTTCGACGTCGCGGTTACGCCTTTGTTGCATTCACGCTACTAAGATTCTCGTTATTCGGTTTACTTGGAAAATGTCTTCTTACTAGTAGGATATTAATGAACTAAACGTCGGGTACAAAATCATTGTAAGTTATAATGTCATTTGCATAATAATATAAGGATGATATTTCGAATTAAAATATTTTCTAGGTTCTAGAGATAAAAATATAAACGATAGCGAGTTTTAACTGTATTAGTTAAACAAATGGAATATACATACGCACTAGTTCTCAAAGATTAGAAGGAAAGGTTTGAATCGCGGTATGCATATTAAGGTATCTCTGGGAAAACATCTATAAGAGTTCATTCTTCGGAATGTTCTTTGTACTATCGCGAGAAAAGTAGAAACAGGAGAATAAGAATAGTGGCCTTACGGTCGTCTCTGGGCATCACAGATCGTCTCTGACAAGCGGTCAACCGCAAATGGACACGTCACCCCTTCAATTCCCACCGATTTTCGCTATTGGCTACGGAAAACCCCGTTTTTCCCATTCGAATCCTTTCTTGCGGAGTGGCCGGATCCCTTTTTGCATTTCGAGATCTCTTTTACGTGGGGATCAAAGAGGTAAAGGCTGCGTGCGCTTTTGCGAGCCACGCGCATTTTCGCGACGAAGAATAACCCCAGGAGCTGTGGACCCTTTTTGGGTCGGATACCCCTTCCACCGCATTGACCAAAACCAAAATAGAGATACCTATCTATCCCAGGGACTTACGGAAACTTGAGATGTCACCGGACGGTACTCGGGACGTCCGACCTCGTTATACTTTTGAGAAATGTAAATAAAGCCGGTGGCATTTCGCACGATTTCACGTAAATGGGTCACAGTCTCACGATTTGCCCTACTTAAGCCAAGCCATTTTCTCAAGTATTTACGTATTATTTCGGGAATTTAGGAATATTTTCAACTCTGCCCTCCTCCTCCATTATTCTTGCGCCCGAAATTATTCGAATTTGAAACACTATACATTATTATTCCCCGAAATCGCACAGATAATTATTGAATAACTTAAGTTTTAGGTATAAAACGTTTGTTTTCATTTCGTTTATGTTGATTAGATAATACTAGGTACAATACATTGAATTATTCTGATAAATGCTTAAAAACAAGTTTACTATATATTGATACTTTTTCGTGCTTCAGAACTTTTCCGCAATTTTTTTATTACTTTATTAATTTTCGCAATTTTAGAGATATATGAGGTTTACCTTGCATAATGTTTCCCATACATAATTTGGTAGCAGTCTTCAGTAGTTGACTTCCTGTAAAAGGAATGACAAATTTTCCATTGGCTAATTTCTCCGGGAAATTAAAATTTATTTTATGCATTAAAAAAACGTTAATATACTAGATATTAACATTGCTGGGAAATAATTTACCTTGAACTGCTGTGGAGGTAGTTAGGCTCATCAAACTTCGCGCTGGACCTGTAACAAAAATGTAAATAAATAAGTGCACATTCACTATTATGTAAATGACAGTAGAATAAATAATTCGAAAAAAATAGATTACAACGATGTTCGAATGCAAAAACAAACCATACAATTTTCGTTTAGTAATATGATGGGAAGTCGAACATTTTCATTTATAGGACTTTCGGAAAATACGATTAATTATAATTTTAGTCTATAATATATTCAAAATGGAGTAGAGTAGTTCATCAAATAAAAAACGTAAAAAATCGCCATACGAAGAGGTTAAGTTGAAGGTTAAGTAACATCTTCAGACATGGCACAATGGTTTTACCTTGAAAGGAATTTCCAATACAAGCCCTAGCGAGACTCGTTACGCCGCAAGCCAAGACGTTCATGATTAACTTAATTAACAATTGTTTTTTTAACAATTTAAGGTTTAGGAATGTCGTTCAACATTCCTCAGATCTTACAGTGGCAAAACATCGTACTATTCTACCAATAGAAAGTAGATAAAGGAAATCCCTAAGTTATCTTCGTGACAACCCTTAAAAAGAATTATGATAGGTTTCAAACACCATTTAATAATTTTGTTCTCTTATTATATTGCAATTATATCGCAATTATATTGCAATTGTTACGTGTACACTGTAAACAAATTTTTCGAAGGAGAATCACAATTAGTCACAGAATTCTCGTTACCTTTAACCAGTTACAAATCTCATGTAATAATGGAATAAACGTTAAAGACAAAGCGGATAAATAAGAACAAGGGTTAATAAAAAATATCAAAATTTATTTCGAAGGTATAGTTACTAGTACAAAAATTCATAGTAGCCAGTACGCATGCCGCAGAGAAGAATGATTCGTTGATCAGTGTCCAAATCGTATCGATGGATATTCAGAGTCGATTAATACTGTTTATTCAAAATCCATGGTAACCACCGCCAAATCCGTGTCCAAATCCGCCACCAAAACCGCGTCCAAATCCATGGCCGAGACCCAATCCAGCGGAATGTCCAAGACCCAATCCAGCAGAATGTCCAAGACGTAAGGGTGCCGAATATACCGGTGCACTAAAGCTATGGGACAAAGCAACCGGTGCGCCATATCCATGGGAATACGGCGAGCCTGAAATTCCGTGACCTAAGGAATAGCCTGAGGAACCCAGAAAACCGTGCCCGTATCCTGAAATTAAAAAGGCATTTCGCATGACATTTAAACCATCGGTCTCTGGTGGCCAGTTCTCTGCATCCTGGCGGAAATTGCAATAGGTCACGCTGCCCGGGCAATCGTAATAGGTGAAAGAATGATTTGAATTTCAGAGATAATTTGTCAACTTTTATCGATCTTAGTGTGTTAGGAAATTATTATGTATCATATTATGTAGCTTATTATGAATCAATATTATTCCATGAAGCAAACGTAATAGGTGAAAGAATGATTTGAATTCGGGGAATAATTAATTTTAATGTAATCGGTAAATTTCGTTTGTCATACATGTTAGTGGTGGACCATAAATGTTTGTTTGTACGGATATAATAAGGGAAGTTGACTATTGCCGATCTGTAATAGAATTGATTCTTTAAAACCCGTTTCTCCATAAGCAGGTTGCATTCAAGTTCTTGAACACGAAAGCCACATGGCTTCTATTTCTAGAAATGTCCAAACAAAGAAAACTTGATCCTTTTTGCTTTCACTATCGGAAAGTAGATCCGCCTATGTAATATTGTACATACCAGGAAACTCATTCTGTTATTACTTGATGAATTATATGAAAAGGTCAGAAGAGATTAGAAATAGTATTCGAAAGTTCAAAACAATGTTCATTTCTATATTAAGGGACGTTCCGTACCTCCATAGCTACCGAATCCTCCGTGACCTAATCCTCCGTACCCCAAGCTAATACCTCGTTTATCTTGTTTCTTTGTTTCAAGCCCTTCTTCGCCATAGATCGGAGATACCAAGGCGACGATAGTGATAAGAATCTGCAAACGGAAGGTATTGAAAATATACCTCTCTCCATTTAGTTTCATTTAATACTTGCGCCACTGCGATCACAAACATTGACTTCAATCAAATGAAGAATGATTTTATTAAGTATTTCATCATATCTTCCAAAAATGCAGATCATGAACGCGAATAATATAATACAATCATTCGCTAATAATTAGTAATTAAAACTATTTAAGATTAAATATTATTTTGCAATGTAAATTCATATACCATTCGAATCTTAACACATTCGTGTCGGGGCATTTTCAGTCGAATGTAATGCGCGAAACGGGGCAAATTCGCGGCATTTTGCTAAATAAAGTTATGTCGACAAAAAAATGCTATAAATGCCAATATATGAGACATTCGGTCGTAAAACATGGTATCTGACATTCTTTGCGAAATTGAGTTATTGGCATCGATGGATTGAGTATTTAACTCAAAACTTTACAATCGATTTCCCGAAAGTTTACTTTTTGTTAGTTACCATGTTTTACGACCGAATGTCTCATACAACTTCGTCAAAACATATTCAAATCGTTAATTTATAATATTTGTTAACCGAAAAGAGACACGTACATCAAACAAATTCGATACTTTAGTTAGACATAATTTCTATGATTAAAGTGAAAATATACTTGAACCCGTAGTTATATAAAAACAAAATAAATTCTATATATAAATGAAAGTAAATTGAAACGGTTGATATCAATTACTTACTATGGTTTTCATGATGATAATGCAACGGTGGACAGTTCGCTATTGAAACTGATGCAGACACCACAGGGCACACCCCCTTTTATACCGAAGTCTTTTCCTGTGATACCGCATCCCAGCAAGTTGTGTTACGTGTGTGTTTGTGTCGCACAGAAACCACCGCAATACACATCCACGATTTACCACTACTTCTATTAAGATCATGGTAGAATACTGTATGATCCTGTGCACGGATTTATACGCCTTTCTAAAGCAATTTTTCCTGCACACTCGTCACGAAAATTCTTTGTTACGAGATCGAGCCGCGGTATCAGTAGTCCGTTGAAGCGGTGGGAAATAAAAATGGATCGCGATCGAGAGGATCTATCGAATCCGGAGAATCAATCTAACGGTATCGGTACGTGCATTGCGATACTTTTACCGACAAAACTTTTCCTTTCATTACATCAACGGCATTACTTAATACCATGTTTCCTCCTGATAAATAAACTATGATAATATTGACTGTGTTATCTTTGAAAGTAGTCCCGATGATCTTTGCTGATCAACGTTATCCTCCTTTTACCGCAAAGATCACCTTTTTTCTAACTTTATCGAATGCTTCGATCTAATTATTTGTCTCAAGCAGATTAATCAAAGGCGGCGGGACAAAACGCAAAGTCTTCTTTTCCGTGCATCTCGAATTTCATCCATAGCGAAACTTTCACTGTTACACGCTAAGAGGACGGTTTTCGGTTGCAACGTTACGTAAAAATACGGATCCGCATTTTTCCGTTGAGCCGTTGCACTCTGAAGTCGAGCACTTCCTCTCTGTACTAACTTGTCCCAAGTCTGGTGACACTACCGTTTCGAGGAGATACAAAAAATGGTATCCGCGAGAAAAGACATATTGAGAGCAAGTCGGACGAGGGACATGATTGAATGAACCGATCAATTATTTATTTGGAATATTTATTTGACATGATTTAAGGAGTCAGTTGATATACTAGGTTCTCTGGCGGTGCTCTCATTTTCGTCTAATAACGGAAATAAATCGTTTACAAGTATAACAAGAATGATATACGATTAAGAACTTAACGGAGAAATTTAATAGATATTACTTCACCGGGGTCACCTAATATGGATAAGGTTTGCGTCGCTGTGACATCGTGAAATAAAGTACAAAGGAGGAGAAAGGATTTTTCCCTTTGACTTCAGCGTATAACGTATTACTGAGACAGTAATAATGCTTAATAGCTGGTATATACGTCATACTAAATATTCGTTGCAAAATGGAGCGGTTTAAAGGTCCGTGGCTATAGACGAAGTACTGTATTGCGTAATGAGAGTGAATGAAGGGGTTGTACCGGCACACCCCACCTTGACCAGCATCAACGGCTTGATAAGCGGCTAAAATCTATACTCCGGATCGCCCGAAGTCGAGTAAAGCCTGATAAATTACGGGCATGTTTTATGTTCCTCCGACAGCACGGTGCTCGTTCAAGATCTATGATCGTTCTTATTACCGAGAAATACGTCGATCGCGCACCAGGGATCATTTAGGACGTACCGAGAAAAAGGATTGAAGATAAAACCGTACGGATTAAGTTTTCAGAAAAATTAGTACCAATGCAGAAGCTTCTTATAGGCGAAAAAGGACAGAATTATAAACATTCCTTAAAAAATTGAGAAATATTGAATATACTTTTATGAGACAGTACCCATTCGCGAATTTCCAAGAGTTGGCGGGAAATTCCAGGAATCGTGCGAAACCGAATACCTCCTCAAACATCATGTTCTCGTGATACCAATTCTCGTTTTTACGGCAAAGTTTCAGAAATTGGATGAAAATCTAAAAGTGTAGAAATTCGCTTTTTATTTGGATGGTGCCAGCGAGTCGTCAACCGCCTTTTGCCGTTAAACGGAATGGCGACTCTCGGGATATTTTTAAGATATGTGGAATTCTGGATATTCGCTCCGTCGAAGAAATATAAAATATAACACAATATATTCGTAATTAAATCATTTATTGTAATTGTAAATTTCACGAGGTATAACAATTTTCATACAATATTGTATAAAAATAAATATTATAATATAAATATATTAATATATGCAATAAATAAACACTTGTAAATAAAATACGTCCCGACGAAACAAGCACTGGCCACCCTGTAATCATTAATAAACTACCGGATTAGTTAACAAATCTAATAAATTAATTAATAATAAAAATTGGCTTTATCCAAAAGTTAAAATATTATTTAATTAAATTTTATTGTTCGAAATATTGTCTCATTAAAATATGTTGCATGAAATAATTATGTCTTAAGTTAGCGTAGCTGTAAATGCGTCATAATTAAAGTATAACAAATGGACTTGTTTATTAAGGCATACAGACAAGCAATCGGTTAATAAACAAAACCCAGCAGCTTTGCCGAAAGATAAACAATTATTTAGTTATTGACTCGATATTCTTAACTTATTCGTTAACCGATATGTCTAAGTTCTAATTAAAGTATACATATAAAGCAGCTATTAGCTCGGTTGTAATTGCAGAAGAATGCTAATTGTAATTCTCTACAATTATTACCGATTACCAGGTCTTACCAGGTACAGGTTGCCGCTAGCAGAAACTTTGACGGGTGGTTGTATATCTGCTAAATATTGAGTAATATGCATGCCAACAGATGTAAGAGTTTTTAAAAAAATAATTCCATGTTTTATTTTTGCACGTTTAGTATTAAAACTATAAAAAACGGCTGTTTTATGTGTTTTGTGGGTAACGTCACCAGTGACACGAAAATCGTTACCGAGCCCTAGGACTCGGTAACACTGGAATTACAGATTGGCTTGCGTGCTTGATCTACTTCATTATTGGAACTATAGTGTTCATGTATATACGCGGCAATGTACTCCGGAAACATGTGACAGATCGAAACGATAACTTTTAGAATACAGAGATTATTATTTCTGTTGTTAGACTAAGTTTAACGAGAAGTGAACTAGTCTTTTGTTTAGGCCTTCGAGGTATCGCAACAAGTGAAGCCGAAATTCATAAGAATTCTACAGTTTCGTCTATGTGATCAAAATTCTATCGAATAGATAAAAATAAATTCATATTCATGACAGTGAATAAAATTGACTCCTCATACTCAAGATCGCGAATTTCATTATGTTTAAAAACAGTTACTATTCCTACTTGTTATATTATTATGCAAGTACGGTAAAAAATGCGTATTTTATACTGAGTCGTAGTAAATCAACAGTAACGAATATTTCGAAGAATGAAAGGAAGATAGAGTGTGCAAAACAAAAACTGGAAATTAATGAAAAAACGAAGGCTGTTGGGAAAACATCAAATTCTAAAAAAACGACTAAAGCTCAGCAAGCGACTTTGAGGCGTGTAGAGGAAAAAAAGATTTTCGGAAAATTAATCGAAACATCGAGAGACAAATCGAAAAGATTAAAGTTAGAGCAAGCAGGAGTAGCACAGCCATCTGTATATTCAAATGTTGACAGTGAATTTGCATGGGTTTCAAAAATGTCTGGTGTAAAATTAGTTAGAATATCATACCCACGTAAGAAAAATCTATCCACTGACATAGAGAAAGATGATGATAAGACTAAAAATATTTCTGATAATTTGCATTCTCAAGAAAATGCTGAAGTGCAACAAGCAACTGTTGTGCAAAGTTTAAATAATTTAAAGAATGATAAAAAATACTTTGTAAGTCCTATACCCAGGGAAAGCAGTATTAAGCCAGATTTAGGTTCCAATAAAATTAAAATAAAAGATATTTCTCAAATAGTAGGAATAAATTTTAAAAGTTTCCCAATTTTCGAAAGTAAAAAATCTGATGAACTATTAAATGATACTTTATATCCGTGTAAGAAAGACTTCAAACAGTTTCTACGCTTTCCAAGTGTAACAAAGATTCTAACTGATACAATGAGTGAGCAAGCAAAATGGATATTAAAGTTGTGGAAAGAAAAAATGATAGCACAGTTAGGGCAAGAAGGTTTTGATAAATATCAAAAAGGTATCACATTTTCTTGGAATTGGTTAGATATCATATGTAAAATCTCCTTTTTATTGACACTATGGCTTGTTATAGAGTTATTGGAAGATGGTAAGGCATTGCATTCTTGTATAGCTAGCTTTCTGTTAAAACAAGAGTTTGAAGTCCCCACACATATTGTACCGACATTTGATAGTTTGAATAATGTTTTCAACGATATTAGCGATGTTCTAACCATTGAAACGAGTGTAGTTCATCCGAAGTTGGCATACAAAGGAATTGTCGATTGTATTGCCACTTATAGGTAAAACAGTGTTTCCGACTGCTGGGATTCCCGTATCGCGGTTTTTAAGCTATATTTAAAAAATAATAAAAACGCAGTTGATATTTGTAGGGGCCGACGGTATGTAATAGATTGGAAAAAATCTGATAAACCGAAATTAACGATTGAGAAAACGTATGACGCGCCGATCCAATTGGCAGCTTATATCGGTGCTATCAATTCTTACATGGGTTATCCATTCACGGTAAACGTGCAGGAAATGACAAAATTCTCGAAGTATACCAGAAAAAAACAAATATTTGTAAACAATTGTTATTTTTCGATCAACAGATAGATAGCGGTCTAGTTATAGTTGCTTATACGAATGGTGATCCTGCGACTATCCACGAAGTGAGAAACGATAATTTGCAAAAATATTGGAACAAATGGTTGATGAAATTGAAAGAATATCATTCAAAACATAATACGTTATTAGTACCTTAAGATTGTAAATAAACGTTGATAATAAATCATATTTTTTTACCTTCTATCGTGTTGATTTTATAAGCATGGCTCAGGGAACAAAAAAAGGTAAACAAAACACAGTTTGGAGTTAATAAAAGTCAACCTCGGTTTAAACATATATTTGCGAACCGTGCGTTTACTTGGCCGAATTCCTAAGAAATGCAATAAAAACTTAAGCGTCAAACCGCAAAAACGCAACCGTCGCCCCATCTGGCTCCGTTGGTTAACATATAGCAATTATAACTTCGAGTCTGCAGCCCTTACCCTTACCCTTACCATGGTTGCGACATTATCCAACTCCCCGTTTCTGAGCCCTATAAGCATCATTCGCAACCCTTCGCGTACTCCGGGGAGCCGTAAACTAATGCTGAACCTATGTAGTGGAATCATGTTTTTAGCTTCCACCGCACACCCCTAAATTTCCAAATAATTTTAAACAATTCCGAACATTTCTACCAGAAACGAGTTAATATTTCAGAATGAAACAATCATGCAATTTCAGCGGTTTCCATTTAATTAACTTTCATCAGTGTTTAACGAACATTTAAAGTTAATTAAACTGATAAGTTTATTTCATAGCGTGACATTCATGTCTCCATAATTTGTAATATTAATTATACTACTCTGTTATATATTGAGGTTACATTAATTTCTGTTTGATCATTTTAATGATTATGAGTTCTATTTAGGTAAAACGTAACATTTACACCGTTGAAACCAGGGTGAATATCTGCATAGGAATATTATTACGCAGAACAACTTTCCGCTGTGGATTACAAGAGAAGTCTTACGAGGCATAACATTCCCTTTGAGATAAGAAACTAGCGAACCGTTATTCTGGTACACAACTACTAGTTTGGATACTTTGTAAAATACATACTCCGTGATGAGACGCTTCCTTATTTTCAGGGGCTAAGATAGGAACAATAACGTGTATGAAAATGAGACAACTTTGGTAAAAGATCTATGTCTCAAGAACAAGCTTAAATTACACTACCCAACTATACTCTTATTTTATCTCCTCCCCTAATTGAATATTATTAACAAGAATAATGGTATCGTTATAAATGGCAGATTAAGGGGAACCTTAGTGCATAATATTATAAGTTTAAAGTATCATAAAAAGCAGGCTTAACTTCAAGTTTATAAAGAATGGGAAGTCATTTTTAATAAAGTATAACTTTGTGTAACACGTTCTGTTGCTGTTAAGATAAATGTTACGGGATAACGTTTATTATCGATTTTAACTACATGCTTCAACTTAAGTATATATATGATATTATCTAATATTATACTCAACTTAAAGACCCTAATCTATATTATGTTATATAATCTCCGTATGCATTTATATTTACGTAAGTATGACATTCGTGCATTACCATAATTAATATATATTCTATAACAAAGTGAAATTTAGTGCAGCGCGCGGATTATCTGTATTCCCGAGTACGGTTTCCAGTGGGCTAATATGCTTGCTGAATACACAGCTAATGTCTTTAGGATCCTAAAGAAAGGCGATCATATTTCCGGATTAGACATTTAGCGAGCACCGAGTCGGAGATGATTCTAAATCTTCGAGCTAATCCTCGCTAATCCTCTCGTAACAGGGACATATTTTCATTGGCCGGTCAGCCCCTGCCAGGAACTACCCTCTTTGAGCGCGATGAGTTATGAAAACGATAACTTTTGCACAAGGCTACCCCCGCGGATATATATGAGAGGAAATCACCGAACTATGCCGCGGGGATTACCCGAATTTGCAATTTATACAAAACCTCCGATAGGGCTGACCTTTCGGCAATACTTTAGATTTTATATACCAGAAGTGAAGACAGATTTTTATTAAGAGTCGCCCGAAGATTCAATTTATTTTCGACATAACGAAGCTACTGCTATAAGGTACTCTTCGCTGGAAGGCTGAATATCTGCAAATATTATATTTATTTCTCGAGGGGTGGAGAAAATCAGATTTTATCTCTTGAAAGGTTTATTATTTATCTAGGTACACGTGATGTTGTTCAAGTGACTCAATTAAAATTAATTTCATATGCACCTTGCATTAAATATCTTGAAAACCATGAGTAGCTTAGCTTTGAAATTAAATGATCCACAACAGACTTATGAACTTTATGCATTTTTAATATTTAATTACGTATGTTCCACTAGAAGCTTATTAATAGAATGAACAATTTTACTCGGCAAAAATTCTCTCTCAGAAATGGGGCCAATTAATTCATGAAGCGAACTAATATATATATATATATATATATATAATTTGTAGTTTATATTTTCAAATTGAACGCACATCAATATAATGAGCTCTCATATAATATACAATATTCCAATCCGAATTACGTACTTTAGATTATCTTCTTTAATGCTCGCCATAATATGTTTAGTTTCGGTTATGTCTCTCAGACTTTGTTTATCTTCGAAATGAAATAGGAGGTAATTGAATCCACTTATCGTTGATATTTTATAAGTTATCCCCCCATTAAAATGCTATTAAAATAAATCTCTTGATAGGAGTGAGTACGTGTTTCTCGATTAGGGGTGAGGGTGTGAGGGCGCGGGGGAGGGTGTGCATTTATCGCGGGTCGGTGTGGCGTGGCACGACTTACGTTCTTAACGGAGAAACCACGGGGTTGCTCCCATTAATAGACGGTTGAGTGTGAAGCGGAACTTTTCTTCTTGGTTCGTAATAACGGGCCGAGGTGTATAAGCACCTTTCAAAGGCTCCCTTTCCAACGGTGCTCTTTCGCAAAGTCTCCACGGCTACGTGAAAAGTAGAACACGTCCGAAATTAAGAAGTTTTCATCGTCTTCCTTAGTGGTCTTCTTCGAATCTTTCATCGCCATCTTCAGTGGTCTATTCCTCGAATCTCTCCTTTCAAGTGCACCGTGATGTTTTCACGTGGCTACTTCACTCGGGCTTCGCTTAACTACAAAAACTTTATAAATACGATAAAGTTGGCTGATTGACGGCGGAAGAAGTGGCGAGGGCCAATAAATACACTGTCGAAAGTACCGAAGTGAATAGTGACGGTCCTTGTCCGAGGGTCATGTGCCTGAATTAATCCTTTTCGAGCGCTACGAACTTCGTCGTGCATGAATTATTGATCCATTATAAGCTATGTCTACGCTACATTTACTTTAGCATGATAGTTAATAATCTATCGAAGCCCGTCGGGGCCATCCTACAAAGAGCCAAATTACACGTGAGTCGGAAAACGGCCCTATAAACGATCATCGCACCATACAAACGATATTACGGTCGACCTTTGTCTGCACTCTCATCGGACGGTAGCCACGAAGAATTTCCGTTTTCCTTCGAAAATACACTTGCCCTTGCATCCGATCCTATGTATATCATCTCTCCAAATTATTCACTATTTTCCTTACTCAATTAATTTTGATATATTATCATCTGAGTAAATACGCAAAATCAATGTTCACTTCTGTTCTCATTTACTTCGATTCATAATATATTAATTAAAGATAACACGATGTTAATCAAGTATCAGATATATAATGCGAGTGCAATGAATGAATATTTTACTAGGAATATTTATAGTTAATATTTTATAATAGACTATTATTTTGATATAGGCACCTTGGATATGGAAGAGTTACGATTAGTAGAGCGCTATGAAATTGTGCTTAGTCCTAGTTGAACGTTTCGTGCAAAAAGTATATCAGATTAGGGTGTCACGCATCGTTCGGTGAGGCAATTAAAGCTCGCGATAAAATTGCCAGAGGTTTTACTGGGAATTAGTGGTACCAGTTGTTGTACAAAGGGGACATTTTTTATAGCAGTGGATATGAGAAAAATGTATGCGAAATATTACTACGAAGACAAGGGTGAGGAAAGATCAACGGGTGGACGTCCCTTTGCGAAATATCGAATTGAAATATTATAGCTACCCCTTGCTACAGTCTCTTTCGTCGTCTTTGCGCGGCTATACGAGAAAAGCCGGTGAGCTGCTCGAGCAATTTGATAGCGCGCTATATTTCACGGGGAAAACTTCCGTGCTGTATATTGCGAAATCGGCGAGATCTGCCGCGGGCTTGAAAATATAACCCTGAATACGAGCGACGTACTTTAAATTCCTCGATGCTCCGTCTCTGGTTCGTGTGTGGGATTTCAATGCTGGCAAAATGTTCGAATCCATGCAAGAAATCGCATTTTCATACATTTTAGCGACGCGCTTGTCTTACCACCCCTAGTTTTATATTCCACTGAATATTTCTTACGATAACTACTTTACTTGCACATCGAACACGGTGTACTTCGATCACGGTATTAATAAGTTGGATCCGTGAAATTTCAATTGCAGTACAAAGTGAATTCGCGAGTTTACCAATCGCAATCAAAAGAATCACGGTTCATTAACTCCTGGGAAATATCTCATAAGAGAGACGTACGGTGAACCGTGAACCAAGATGAACCTAAGTTCCTCGTAGCCGAGACTCATTTTAGAGAAATCAGGTCAAACGGATTTATTCGTTGGGAGATATAAACGGAAATGAATCGATGGAGGTATTCGGCGATTCGAGTTAAAACTCATTATCGACTAGCGCGGATTCGAACACCAAAAGATTTCGGAAGGTTGGCTCTGACTGTTCAAGTACACCAGCAATTCCGCGAAGGGGCTGTGCGACGAATGAGAAAAAAACCAGGGAAAACGCTCGATTTCACAGTCATTGGCTCGAGAAAATGCGAGTACGGGGCAGTCATGTGCGTTGGAACGTGTATACGTGCCAGGCCGAGTGCAGAAGTGGCCCGTTACGTGTGCAAGGACACCGAATGCGGATGCACCGACTTGCGCGCTTTTCTATACACAGGCCACTGCACTCTCCATCTATGAGTACACTCTCTTGCAGTAATTCTGAAACAGAAAAAAAATACAACTCACAATGAGCTGCCGTGAATCGGAACACAATTTTTTCTGTGTCACGATCGTTGCGTGGAAGTGTACGGGCGTACTCTATGAACGTAGATCCTTGATGTCGGATCGCTGCAAAGCTTTGTCCCTTTGAAAACATATCCTATTCAATAGGAACTCTTTTGACGCGGAATCTTGTTACACGCTCGGTTTATTGTGCTCTATATTTACAACATTATTTACGATAATCCTAACATAATTTAAGTTATTCCTGTGCTCATCCGTTAAGTGATCCAATATATTTGTAGCTTTTTACTGACTATCAAAATTGTATGACATCACAAAATGTCTTATAGAATAGTTAATGTCTCGTATGTAATGAAGAAGGAATGCAAAGAAAAGCTCGATAATACTCAGACATACTTAGGGCCGTTTCTGTAAGGGACAAATATTTTTCATCTGGAGTATGGATTGGTTGTGACGAAATTCGGGACGGTTATCCAGGTCTAAAGTGGGTCTTTGGCTTCTACGGTATCAGGGTTCTAGCTTTCCTAGGCAAAGTCTGTAAGTTCTGAGAGTGGAGTCAGGAAAGAGGAAGTTGAAGCGTATCGTGGTAGTGGATGTTAGGACCACGAAAAGGGCGCGTTGAGGGAGTGTGGAGGATGGGAGTATCGCACGCACGACGTGGCAGGAGCCGGAGCCTTCTTGGTTAAATGAGGCTAACTCACCCTCTTTCCTACTCCTCTCCCTCTTTGCTTTCACCCCCTTTCTTCGGTTCGCCGTGCTGTTTCCGTTCCACCCTCGCGTAAACTCTCTCTCCCTCTCTCTTCAAGTCGAACTCGGTCCGTTGAGCTGGGCGCGGCCCCGCACCGACCGAAATCGATTTTGGAAAGACGAAGAGCAAGGGGACGATGGTCGCAAGAAGGAGAAAGATGTGATACAGATTACGGACGATGCCGCATGGCTGGGCTTCCTCTGATCTGCTGTATCGGGAGGGATCCTCTTCCCGATGGAAGGTCGTGGCTACCGAACAGTTCTACTTTAGTCCTCCCTGGATAGGTGAAGGCTTACTGCCTATCGAAACGTCCTCCTCTACTTCCTACGGGAGATGAGTGGAAGACCGTTTTAATCATTAAGATACTTGTAAGGTTGCACGAAGGTGGGACCTTTGATCTAAGCACGGCACACGAACCCGAACTAATTGTAACGGACATTTTCTAAGGCGTCGAGACAGGTTAATAATTATTATCCACTCACGCTTCCCCGGAAAACAAATTGAATCATTGGGTATATCAATCTCCAAATAGATATCAGCGCTTCAGTGAATCTTTATCTAAACCGTTGATTTTTATTTGCATAAAGCTTTTCACTCTCCAGGCAGATGGGTATATTATTAAGTTAATTATGCCGAGGAATTTGGAAACTATCGAGTTCGGTGTGCACGTGATATTACAAACCCCCGGAAGAATAAACAAATACTTGGGCAAGAGGTGAATTTAATTAGGTTTGCTGATCCGCCACAACGTTGGCTTGCTTTTATTTCAGTTTAGCATCAGCGTTATTCCTCTTTATTGATTCTTGGCAAATATGTAATGCAGATTGCGGAAGGCGGCGCACGTACGGATTTTCTCTGATCTCGTGCATCGTGAGGGTTGGTTTTTTTGAGGGAGGGCGGGAGGGTAAAGAGGGAGAGAAGTCGGGGCCTCCTCCTCCTCCTCCCCAGAGAGCAACGGGGGCTTTACTCGTATGAGAACACACGACCGCCGCACGTACCAGCGTTCCTCGGGAAGCGCAATGAGCGAGATAGGACGATTGAATTTTGCCCGAGGGTCGAGCCTTCGCTTGAGGATTAGGCTTTAAGCCCGCACTTGCACGTATTCGCTTATTGGAGATTCAATTTTCTTGTCAAAGGACTCTTTCGGATTTTTTTTAGCGCGGTACGCAAAATTCCATTCGAGCGCAAACACTCACTGCGCCAACGTTAGCTAAGGTTTCGTTTCGTGTAATCGTTATTTAACGTGGATTCTAAAGGAGAGAGATTAACTTGAGTTTCATGGAATATTAGGTTTTATTCGGAGAATTTCATTACGTTTTATATGAGGGCAGGGCAGACAGGAACTATTAACGTTAATAGCGTTAATGGTGTAACGAATTGTGCAGGAAATAATAATTTCATTTGTCTGCAAAGTACTCACTGCGATTATTGTCCATTTCATCGAGGCTGCTCTTCCAGAAGAGTAGACATATTTAATCGTCGATGTTCGTTTAAAAAGGATCAATGGCATCCTCGGTGTCTGAAGCTTCTTTGATCCATTCTTTCCTCGTTCTATTAGTAGGATCTCATATCCGTGACACAACTGACCCGTACTGCTTTCCTCGGGATATTGAGACATTTTCAGTTATGCTTTTTGCTGATACCCTCCGAACTGGAAACTCATTTTGGAGTTCCGCGAGAAAAATTCGATCAAACTTTCTCGATCTCACCGTTAAATCCTCTGGAGGCACCGCGTTATCTCGAACTTTACAATGAACCCGAAAGTATCTGTACAATATCATATCTCACTTTGTATATAAAGATATAAGAAGCATCTAAAACGGGATATCTCTGCTCTTTTAACGAAGAACTTTATGAAATGAAGGTATACGTAGATTTGATTAAATTTTATTATTAAGGTCGACGACAAAGGGTCGTAGATTTCGAAGTGTCTAAACTTCCGTCATCCACGAGGAAAACTTTGGGTTCCTCCGAGTGGTGGCGGGTAATCAGCAGACTAGGAAGACCCCTCTTATGAGAAACGTGTCTAGCATGGGATATTTCCTGAGGTAATTAGATTGTTGCGACTACATATCTGTCTACTATAGTAAGTAAGCTGTCGTCGGATTACGCGGGACATCTCTGGGCTCATTCAAAATCAATTCACGTGGAGGTACCCTAATTTGAGCCCGATTCGTTTCACGATACATCCTGGTTCCACTGATCCTCTTCGACTCTTAATCCACGCTGCATTCCTCGAACTCGTTTCACAAAGTAATAATAATTCTACGAAACCTCACAGACTAATGAGCATTCATCAGGATATAAAACGACTAATAAATTATTTTCTTACATCCTTTCTTATATTACTATCACGTAATTGAGAATTGAAATTATTATAATAATTGTTGTGTGACATTAATATGCATATTGATATAAACACTTTCTATTAGAATTGCCAGCTTCGGAAAAAATGTTGAAAAATATGTGGACTACCTAGAAAATGAGAGGAACATGTTTATTAGAAGTGTTTCAAGTTTGCAGACAGTTAATATACTGAAAGACTATTGAAACCATTAAGATTCATGGTTTGTCGTGGCGTCAGTAGTTCGAGGTCTTGTCGGTGTCCTTTGTTGGTAGAGTTCCAAAAGAATCGCAGGATCGATAGTCGGTCTCAATTTTCGTACGTCGGTGGAGTGTTCTGCGGCGGGCAGAAAACTAAACCGTGGCCGCGATGTAATTCGGTGTGTTTTAGGATCAAGGGTCAGGTCGTAAAGTTCCGTGGGACAGCCATAAAATCACCCACCTAACCGCGGGTGTCTATGTACAGTATCGTAACGAAAGTAACCCTAGTACGTGAGCTTCATTTCCTCTTTAATTTCATATCCATTTACTGGGAAACGGCGTACACTTTAAATCGAGCCTATACGTGCACTCGGAAGTCGACGTTTAACTCCAAGAGGGCATATATTATTCGTACGTGACTCGAATTGAATGGAGATTTGTATCGAATACAGCTTCCGGGGTACACCGTGGAACATGTGCTACGAGAAACAACAGAGAGCATTGTTGTTCTGGTATGTCTTGAATTTCGTCAAACAGAGAGTAGTACCGCCAGTCGACCGATGCTCGAGATTCCTCGGGATCGTGATTACATTATTCCAAGTGCATCCTGTTGCATGGCTGCAGAAACTCTCTCTAATTCGATACCCAGTGGCTGGTAATTTGGTAAACGAAGCAAATAATATACAGATCGAAATGCAAGGCGTTCCAATGTAAGTAGTGTTCTACGTACAAAATACATCAAAAAATACATTTCATCGTGATAATTTCAACGCGTAAACAATATATCTCACCCGGTAGGAACTCATAAATTATATTTCTTTGAGAATCAATATACTATGTATCAAGTATCGGAACATTTCAGGAAGATCAGAGAAAAAATAATTAATTTTACGATAGACCGTGTCATCGATAACGGAACACGACGGTATATATATATCTTTTTAGGATGGTCTTATACACCAGTGTCCCTAGGGGATTTAGGTTGCGAATACCGGGATCGACACCATGTCGGTAGCACTCCATTAATCACTGGTTCGGGTTTCCCGTGTTCTTCCATGTCGTACACGGTTTTCTAGACGAGACGACATATTCAACGGAGCTCATCCACTGGAATACACCGAGTACCAACATTGGCTCGCGCGAGCATTTTAAGCGCAAAGTTGTTTTTACGAAGGGGGAATAGGACACAAAGGCGACAACGGCGAAGGGCTGAAAGAGTTGTGTTAACCGCGGTGGGGGTTTGTGGAACAATAATTAGATCACCCTGTAGAGGAAGCATGAACGGTACTAGGGCTGCTCGGTAGGGATAATTAGGTAATTGGTCTACCTATATATTCGATCGATCACCAAGGCGGCTCAACTAATTTCATTTTAATCAAGCATTCAGTGTGTCCATGCTTTCGGTCTCCACTAGTCTCAGGGAATTTTTCTTTCTTTGTAATTAGGTCGACGATAATTCGATGAAATTACGATGAAAGAAGAAGATCCAATTATGCTAGTCGAGGAAGTCTTTGAGCACTTTCTTACACTTTTTGCAATCGGGGAATTATACTGTTATAATCGTAGAAAATCATATACAGGGGGGCCAACAAATGTGTGCACTCTTTAACAAAAGAAAAACGTGTATAAAAATTCAAATGCTAAATTTGTTTTCCGAAAGAATTAAAACAAATACCGATACGAGATTTAATCCAACTTCAAAAATTCCATAGATAACATCTGTTAAAGTGTGTATACATTTTTCTGACCCCATCCGTATACTCCAACAATCCGTAATTTATTTCGCATCTTAGGATTTAGTCCGCAAGTATAAATTGCACGAACGTATAAATATTTTAAGACGGATATTATACCATGATAACCCGTATAAAAGGATTTCCTGCAGTCAAGTCAAAATACGAGACATACATATACAGAAAATAGTAGGGGGATCATGGTTCTCCTTAAGAATGGAAGGAAATCCTCCTAAGTCTGGAAGTTCGGAAAGGAAAAGTTGAAAATTTAAAGTATCTTACCGACTTCCAAAGTGCATGGAATTGCAAAACAGCACGCGCGGAGTATGGACACGTGGAGCCTATACGTTTATACGTTTAGAGAACCGTAGAGTTTAATCCGCGATTATAGGCACACAGGTTGTCAAGATTGAGACCCTTTAATGGAAGGTTAAGCCAACTGATCCTTAACTAACTTTGTACACCTTATCGAGCAAGGAGCTGATCGAAAGTTTTGGTTTACGTTGGTCGCCCATCCTTCCTTCGTTCTCGTTGATCAAACAGGTGTTTATCCAGGGAGTTTACAACATTCATACGGTACACACAACCGTCTGCGACATAATTGTATTTTTCACCGATTTCAACATAAAGTCCTATTAACTTCAGAATAGAATGAAAGCAATGAAATAGATTACACTTGACCGACTTAAAATTTCAATATCAATAATGAACACAGTATTAAGCCTAGCTCAGTTTATACGAATCTACTAATATGTTTAATCCAGCGATTTTTGTATGATATAATATATAAATTTCATTCGCGTGATTATGATACGTGGAAGGTGTACAGTGTAAAATATTTCGATTATACAAGGTACGTGATTTGATAAGATGTTGAACAGTTTCCGGGTGGATTGCTCTTCGTTTGAGACGTATCCCTCGGTTGGAAGCGAAGGGTCGTGAAAACGTTTGAAACGCGAAGGATGCAGTCTCAAAGCAAAGGGCAACTGTATCCACGCGATTAGTCTCAGAAAATCTCGCGGCTGACCGAATTCAAATGGCAAGTTTACCACTCGAGTGGCAGCCTCGCGCTTTTCAATTCGTAAGAGTCATATACATTCTAAGAGAGCATTAAATCGAAGGAGCTAAATCGCGCGAGGATGTCAAAAGCTCAAAAACATAAGGCACGGAACCCCTCCTTGCCAGTCGCCGGAAACTTAAGCTCGTACATTTATTTCACAAATTACTCCCGCCGTTGCGGCCCGGCCGTTCGAGTACACCTGCAGCTAAGAGAAATTTATTGCCAGGGTCAAAATCGTATATCAGCTAAAGAAGTACTGTCGCAGAGTATATCTCCTTGAAATTCAATTGGATGGAAGTCGCGTGGTGCGGTGCTTTAATTGGAACTTTAAATTCCCAATCAAGAGACGGAACTTTACTTCCTACGTATTCCATTATCGTCAATAATCCAATCGTTATATTCCAACATTTTATACCATTACATTTGCACCTTTTAATAAGCATGCTGTGACAAATGTTTGGTTTGATTTTTGTATGTTAGACTTTTACAAATTTTAATAACATAACATTAAACAGAAGTTTCCAAAGTGATATTTAAACTTTTAGTACTTGGACGACAAGTGTGACGATAAGTATCGTCGAACCAATAAATTCACAGACAGCAGCGATCGTGTTCAGGAAGACCAATGAAAAGTTATCGTATAAGTGGAGAACACAAATCATAGGATGACAGGAAGAAAATATTGGGTCGCAGGGAGAACTCGCATCAGAAAGTGAAAATGAAAGTAGCTTTTAAACAATGGACATTTATTCTCGTGCATCCCCACCATGTCTCCGTAATCCAACTACGATGTAAAATTCAAAATATTTCCGGCATACATTTTTTATTGCCAATATTTCTGCATTAGTGTTACGACTAACAGTATCGTGAAAAAATTGTCAGTTGAAGAGGGTGGTTGTGTACGATACTAAAATAAATATTTATCGTTTATACATTACTTTTACCCCTCGGTTGAAATAAACAGAAATACTGTAGGTAATGTAATACAGAAGGGTTCCTTGGAACAGTCGCGAATTACGTGTCATCCTTCGACCGGTTCCGAGTCGTTTCTTCCGCGATTTCTGATGCGTCATAGAGTGACGAATAAGAAGAATAGATACATAGAAAGGAAACGGGGAAAGGGAGGCAACGGTGGAGTCCATGAAGTTGAAGTACTATTTAATTTGTTTGGTAGGGTGTTGCGTATTGTAGTAGCCCATTAGACGAGAACGGTCCATGCGATTTATGCTCGGCAAGATTATCTCGAAGATAAAAGCAGGCGGCCAGATAACCGGCAGAATTTCGGGGTATAACTTCAGTATGGAGGACAGATCGAATTTATCACCCATCGACCTACTTAACTATTACGCGCGGGGGTGCAACTCGGGCGTGGTTCCATAGGGCGGCAAAGAAAACGAAACTTTCCTAATTGTTCTATCGACCTTCTACCGTTACCTCATGTTCCACCTTTCTTCTACGTTGATAGAGTAAATAGTTTCGTAGGAAGAACGATTAAGTTCGCGCAGCTTTTCGTAATTAAACGGTGCAAAGCGATCCCTCGGCCTTGGTAATTGAGAATAATGAAACGGTGATATATTGAACGAAAATCCGTAGTACTATGCAAATCTCCTTAGAATATGATTTTCATGAGAAGAGAATTGAAGAGATTCATCGGATCTGCTCTAATAAAAAGTTGCGGTCTGCAGTTTGGCTACGCATAATGGTCCGCAGAGTTTCGGACGGGAGTATTCCATAGGTCACCAAAAGTATACAAAACTTTTGTAATTGTTCTATCGACTTTCTTCCGTTCCACCCTCTCCGTGCATCCCTTCCCCATCCTGTGAAATAAATGTTCCGCTGCAGGAACGATCGAGCTTAACTTCCCGAAATGAAATGGTGAGGCGGTGCCCAGAGGTTCTCGTTGTCACCATTTCCAGGAATAATATTATGGTGTGCGAAATAAATGAAATTACTGTACCGTCCGCAGTAGATAATCCCGGAATGGTTCGGACGTTGTTACATTAAAATGTGAAGCGCAGACCGATGAATCCCACTGGGTCGATTCGTTTTAAAATCCACATCTATGTATTAATGCATATCCTCATTGTGCGATGTATTTTTGGAAGTTATATATGATATTCGCCCGGGATGTTTGCGACAAGGTAAACAGATCAATACCTATTTTGAGATAAATTCAGATGATTTGGTCATCGGCCGTAATAATGCCGGACTATATCTACTTACAGTAGTGTAGCCGCGTAAAGTAGTAAAAGACGTCAGACTTGATCCGTATAGTCCCCGTTACTCCGGTTTTATGAGTTGCTTGTGCGTATAACGTAGCTATCGCGTTGCTAAAGCCGGGTTAACACGAGGTTTCCTCATCGTGACCCGGTTGGCCGTGTGTCGGCAAAAGGAAAAAAAAGGGGACTCCTGCGTATCACCTTTATACTACTAGGCTCGCGAGTTATTTATTTTTATGGGGTTTCCTCTCTTTCTCTCTTCTATTCTTTCTTCTCCCTGCTTAACTCGGTAAGGTCCTCCAGGATTCGAAGTTACCCTATGTACATCGAAAAGGAGCGAAAGAGAGGAGATACAGCCTCCTCGTCTCCTCCTGGAAACCCTCGCCAGGAGAAACCCTGTGCTCGCTTAATGGCGTTACGGGGTTACCATGGAAACGAAACCCCATAGAACCACCGGTACTGACGCCACCGCGCCCGCTGGAAAGCCCATTTATTCTGGAAAAACATTATAAGAACGACGAGCCACGAGACGCAACGTTCTTAAGCAGCGGCACTTGCATCCATCTATCTATACTCTCCATTCACTGGATTCAATTCTCGAAGATGTGTATAAGCGAGTCACTCCGTCTTTCGATACCGTTGATGGTAGTTAGCAATAGTAACTCTCTGTCGAACAGATTGCAGAGGAAAACTTGGTGAGAAAAGTGCCACGTGAAGTCAGAAATCACAAGACTCCCCGTACAAAAGGTTCACGCCTTGCACGAGCGTACCAAAGGGATCGATCTACTTTACTACTTCGCATCAGGCGAAGGTACAATATATTTTCTGAAGTAGTAAACTTTGGCAAGATTCAGTACCAGACCTAGTACGGTGCATTTACTAGAATCATCATCGGTGATTTGATTCAGCTAAATTGTGAATGCGATACTAGAAAACGCAATGTACATGGATTGATCAAACATGCACGGAAATCACATTGGAACAATTTCGCAGATATCGACGGTAAATGAATATCAGAGTCGTTCGTAGCGGGAGAGCTAATCGTGCGCTGTATTATGAAACAACAAGCGGGCAAATGATTGGTTAATTCGGCTTCGCGATTATTTGGGGATTCTGCGGATGAATTATTCGCCCAGCAGAACGTATTACGATCATCATTATTCTCCTATTAGTATGTCTGTAGTACACTATGCACTTGTCAATACAATATTTGATATTTGAACAGATTAAACCTAATTCGCCGATAGAAATCGAACAAGGATTCGTGATGGTGGGTCATTACGTGGAAGATAGCTACGTGAGAACACGCATCTGACGAATGAAAGTAATGAGCTGTGCTATTCGCACGCGTAAGCCCCCGCTTAATTCTTTCGTGTATGCACCGTGACACAAAACAATACTTTAGAAAAGTGTCGGCGGTTGCGCGCCGTTGCGGCTATCCGCAAAAACCCTTTGCGGATAGCTCGCGCGTCAAAACATCGGGCAATTAACCCTCGAGGGGATTTAAAAGCGGGGGGGGGGACCGGCCCGGTTCCCGCTTATATGTCCCGGGGTGAGACGGGGGGGATTGCCAAGGGTCCCCATCGTGGGTTCTTGCACAACCGCAAGGGAATTACTAAGGATTACATGAAAATTCTATTATCGTCTTAACATTGTGCTCCCCACTCCGACTTGAAGCCAAAATCGAGCTAATGCCACGAATCAATCTTTATTGCAGCTCGACACCTCAACGCATAAAGATCTGTATGGTTAGGGTAGGATTAGACATCTTTGAATAATGTTCATGCACTTTCTGTCTGAATCTTTCACTGCTGAAAGTCCTGTTCGGTCATAGACGAAGAAATACGTATTCAATTTTGTCTTTAATGGAAGAACTCGCTCTCTCGAATTATAAGTAGTAAGTGATTCAAAGTATGATATTCGACGATACATTTTCACAACTTTATCCTCGTCTTAATTGCGAAAACTTGCGACTTTGTACTTAAGGTTCGCGATAAAACTATCTTTCGTTAAAGTGGTAATAGGCTTCCTCCGTGCAGCGTGGAAATATGAAATACATGGATATATTCAGTATCTCTGCAGGCAGGTTTATAAGGGTGCGGTCGAGGGCTGGAGAGCGTGGCGAGAGGCTGGAGCGCGAACTCGCCGCAGCCAATTACAGTTCCCTCATTAATCCGGTTAATTGAGGATTACATGAAAAGTCTATTATAACCTTACGACACGCGTCATGGATTTTAATATCATCGGATACGTGTCCCTTACGGCCGGTGTTTCGACCGATTGACTTCTAGTTATCCACGAGATAAATGTCACCCGCCTATTCATATATTCTACAAATTTACTCGTTCTTTCAGCCATGAATGAAGCAACGAGGAATAAAGGAGGGTTATGAATATGCGTGATTTATTTTAATCACCTGTGATGCTGACATGGATTTAGTTACGCAATAGGTGGCCTATTCTGATCGTCCCTGACCTGCCTGAGGTGTCGCTAAACCACCGTATTTTCCGACAATTACCTCTTGATATATCGGTACGTGCATGTAAACGTGCATGTAAGCATGTATACGTGTATGTATTCTCTAATATCCAACGTGACGATCAGTAGTCAGAGCTGGCGAGTCTGGCAAACGATCGGTGGCACGTCGGCCGCGTGGGTGGCTCGCCACAACCAATTACTGCTCTCTCATTAACTCTGTAATAATCATCATTGCCCTACCTTGTCCCTGTCCTACGTTTCTACGCGCATCTTCCTTCCTGGTGTTTTCATCCCCTTCGCTTTCTGCTCTTCAACGATCGAACAATTGTACCTAGAAGGAATTACTCCAACCACGAAGAAACAGGATCTTACATAAACTCATGAAGTATATTTCAATATTTGAAGAGAGATGTAAATTATTCAAACTTCTTCATCGCTATACGTGCATTATAGTTAATTTCACAGTTGTGTTAATAAGAATCAA
The DNA here is from genome assembly GCA_910591585.2 of Nysson spinosus. NCBI lineage: Eukaryota > Metazoa > Arthropoda > Insecta > Hymenoptera > Crabronidae > Nysson > Nysson spinosus. Next base: position 8,211,706 of record OU342830.1, on the reverse strand, counting down.
CGTTATAACGTGATCTCTTGGTTAGTGTAATTTTCGTGTACAATAATTAAGACTGAAGAAAAAAGGAAATAAAAGTGACCGGCACTGGGTCGTCATTCAGTCGAAATCGCGCAATTGCACGGGACGAAGAGAACAATCTTAATTAAGGAAATTAAGCTATTTATTATGATGCTAAAGTTTGTTTCTTTCTCCCTCCTTACTCTTAAAGCAGTTACTCTTTCCACTCGGTCCTTTTTCACCGGCTTCCTTCTTTTGATTCAAGAACAAAGAGAATCTAACCTGGCATCCCTTCTTCCGGGCAGAGTTGCTTCCAGGCTCCTTAACGAGGCACGTAGCTAATTGCTCGGGAACTTTATCGACGCGCAATAGTATCGAAATCACCGATATTCAGGATTGAGGGAAAACTTCGGCGGCGAAGCAAAACAACGTTGAAATTTTCTGAAAGAGAACGCGACATTAAGTGTTCGTTAAATACTGGAAAACCGATACCCGCAAACCTTTGCACTCTCTTTGCAAGATAGTTAACTCCCTCTACTTTGATTAATAATATTACACGGTTTATATCTCTTGATATAAAAAGAAAGATATATAGAGAATCGCTAAAGGAAATCGTCTTAACTGTTTATAGTATAACATCTGCCTTCGATCCTTTTTTCCCATATATTCGCATCAGCGAGATATTCTCATATCTCGAATTTTTCGAGACTCTTTCAGCCCTTCGAGTAGAATATTGAAATTTTTGTCAGACACGGGCACACAACAGTTGGGAATACCGAGTCCTCGTAAGGATGCATAACGAGTAATGCGCTCTTTATTGCGGAACGAAAAGGTCATATAATGGATGGTGAGGTTGTTTTTTCCTTTTATAGGGTGCGTGTAACTGCGAATGGAATATACATGAGACGAACGGGTAGGTATGCGAAGGGTGCTGGTTTCCTAGTGATCGTAGACAGTACCCTGTCTGGATGAAACTTACTTATATGCCTAGTAGCCCTTCCAAGAAGGAACCTTTACAAGTATATGCGCCTCTGGAGACTACCTGCTCCCTTTTATCGAACGCCACTCGACGACCCTTAATTTTGCACTAACGCTTTTCCTACTTTCCTTTAGCGGACTTCCATGTGTCACACTAGTCTCGCGGGAATTTTGAACGAAAACATACCGCTCGCTAAAACAAGATATCTGGGCCAAGGGTACTAACAATTACGCATCCAATACTGAAACAGTCTTGTTTCTTCTTTACGGTATTCGCATTTATTTAATCCCTAATTAGGACGCCGCAATTGATTTATATTCTCGTTGCCAGTGAGTCTGCCTTTTAATGCTTAACAGGTTAAATGAGAGTCGAAAAAGATATTTTATTTTCATTTCCTATTTTGATACAATAAATACACTGGCCGTGTCATTTTGTGGTTGAAGTAAAACAGGAAGTTTAAAGAACCCTCGAGATTTTGACGAGCTGAAAGAAAGGTTTATTGAATCAGTCTTAGGTAGTTTGGTTCGTTTCGATGACATCATGGGTTTTGTTCCCGAGAACATGGAGGTAGAATACGAGGTATGTAAGTGGTTTTTGCTGAATGTTTAGACTTCGTAAGGCGAAGCCGGTCACGTTCTCGATATCAGAGGCGTTCCGAGTTCTGTATACAGTGGTAGCCCCCTTTCAACGAGACGAAAATTATTGGTGCAACGAACCGGCTGACTTGACGTCTGGACTGATTTTTTTTCTCACGATAGGATTACGATAAGCACTCGTATCAATCAACACGTTGCTCTTATCGTGGTATACCATATCCGTTTTCATTATTCTCGTTTGCAACGAATAATATGTACTACGGAGTCTTTAAAATTCCTCGCGAATACTTTACATTCTTCGTGAGGTTTGAATTCTCGCTGCAAATTCCAGCAATTCTTGCCTCCGATAATATACGAAGAACAAGAATATTGAACTTTTTTTTTTTTATAATTTTATGCGAGGAACATACAATTTGTGAAACAATATCTTTGTATTTCAGCGGCTTCGCACATCCGTTTGTGGATAAGTTGAAAAAATATTTCTAAAAATCTGCAGTAGAAAAAATAAAAAATCAATGTTGAAAATATTGAATAAGGCCCGTCTTAACACAGCGGGCTATTAGTCCCCCATCCCCCATTCTGATGAGATGACAACGACACCCTTAATTATGGGATATTTGCGGAACGGGCTCGATTTCAAGACGAGGCCACTCGAGTTTATTTTGAATACTTTTTACCGCTCGATCTTAAAATGATTTAAAATTATTTATCCTGTACATTATTAGAAATAAGGAATTTTGAAATACTCAGATAATCATAAATACTTTTATTGAATATGCATGCAATATTTGATATAAAGTACGATAGTCAGAGATTCCCGTGTATCCGCTGTCACGCTACTCACAAATTTCCACGGATGTCGTTGGTAAATTGTTTATGATAAAATGGAGGTCGAAGCTTTTTCAAATTTTCAGTGGCACAGCACCTAACACTTTGTCTGCTACACGGGGCAGAAGTTCGACCCTAAAGCCGCAGATTGATGCGTCGAATTATATTTGTCGCGCGGCACAGCTGCTGTCTAAATTATACGGTACATTTAGCCGAGCAACCCCTAGCACCCTCCCTCCTCCGCGAATAGGCATATAGTCCCTCTGATAGGCTTTGATGTACTTCGGCGCTTATGAGACTCGATGAATTTTATTCCACCTTTGCGGTTGTCAAGAGCGGCGCCGGTGCAGTGTAATCGATGGTGCATCCTCCGCTCCATTTTGTCACCAAAAGACAAAATTAATAAAGGCTAATTATAACGAAATATACCTCGGAAATCATATTATACACGAATTATATTACACAAATGCTTTCGTTTAACGCGAAGAATAAAAAGAGTTTTACAATTCAACGGCCTCCAACCACAGCCACCCCAAAATCTAATTTCGCTGACATCTTCTATTACTCGATTTATATATGTACCCCTAGGATCTCCGTAAAAGACATTATTTAAATATCACCCCTATCTCCATTTAAAACATTTCCATTTAAATGACTTATATTTAAAAAAATGTGTCGCCAATAATGTAGGTGTCCCCGACACCCTAGGAGCATCCATAATTCGTATCCACGTACTGGGTACCTATATTTAGGTGTATATGCAGGGAAGGCTCGATTAAGAATTCAGTATCAAGTGCTTGAGCTTAAACCACTTTTTACTAGTAGGTCAGAGACTCGAGGGATCAGGTCGTCTTTAAAGATGAGAGAACGTGACTGAACTTTCGTCGCCTTCTCTGGGAAGCTAACGATGGAGATTGTACCTCGCGCATCATCGACGTGTTGTTTACAATCGTGGAGAAAGTGGAGTGTCTCAAGTAGCATCTTCTATGAGGTCGAAAACTGAAGATGAATAATAAATATAAGATTCGTGGGATAGTCTTCTATGTACGAAACTAATGACGAACATTGTATACAGTATTTTTGTGCAGGTCAAATTCATTAAATACAATTCTATCCAAAAAATATAATAACCCCTGTAACTCGTTTATACGAAAGAGTTAGTTAAACATCTATAACAATTTTGTTGGTATCTATAATACAAAAAATCGTATAGCACGAATCTAACGAAGCTACGTTACGTGAAAATAGTAACGAAATTATTACTTTTAAACGCACTGAAATTGTTGCGCGTACTTTCAGAATTATTATTACCGCGGAAAATAAATGAAACGAAAGGTAGGATGTTCTCTATAACAACGATATGTTGTACGAACGACGTACTGTATACGAAGTAAATATTGTTGAAAAAGATGGAGAGAGTGATGCTTGAAGAATAAGATATTTGTACAGGTTCGAAAAAAAGAAGACGACGCATATGTATGGGGAGGTCTGCCTATCGAACCACGTTCTATCTCCTGCTTCTCTTGGCTTCGCATTTCCCCATGGAGTTCATGGGTACGACGCCTCGCTGTCGGGAAATTCGTTGACCCTTAGTGTAATAACCGCGACGTCGAGACGTTGTTGTAGTCGTTGATGTCGACTGACTAGCATCCTCTTTATTCCACGCGAACTCTAGAAACCGTGGCTCTCATACGTGACTCGTAAGAACCTTGGAAAATAAGAACCGTGGTGTTGCACTACACTTCCTAATGTAACATGAAAATGTATCATATCGTATCACGAGTAAGCAACTTATATTTAGGAAATTCTCGTATACCATGGGAAATATCATGTCACAGTATAATACGAGAATTAAATATGAGTATAACGAATAAGGAAAGTTGATATGTAGTTGTTGGAGCATATATACGTACGTATGTATTATGTTCCATTGTTATCGGGCGCAAGTTCTTTTGCGGTGTTTTTTTGCATGGTGCTTCGTTAATTGATTGATTCTGTGCGAGCAGCCTGATCTGAAAGCAGTGTACCATCTAGTAGTGTATATCGGTGTATGTTTTTCATGACATTTCGTATCGATGCATATAAATTCGAGGAGTAAAATTTCAAGTGGTCGATCGCGAGGCTCGGATGGTGTTCCGTTCGCCGACCTCGACGGAATATTATATACGGTACCAACGGGGCCTATGAATTATGCATATTTTCCGCGATATGAGTGGCTGAGTGATGGGGTGGCACGTAGCTTTGACAGGCTGTAAATTAGAGTCGGAAAATGCGGTGGCTTCGGCTTTAGATCACGATTTTCGTAACCGGTAACGAGGCAACAGATCGGGAGACGACGAAGAAGGATTCCCGTCCAACGAAATCTACTCTTTAAAGCCCACATAATCCTACCTCGCGACTCTTCAAGATACTTTCCATCGCGATTCAGCCCTGCACGCTCTGAAGATGCCATTCTTATGCATCTCCGCGCCGTCACGGTGCATCAATGCATCATCCATTTGTGTACAAGCGGCAACCACAAAACTAGATTGGCGAAAAAGGGATGAAGGAGAGAGAGAAAAAAGACAAATCCAACGATCCCAGTTTTCGTGTATCCACTTCATATTCGGTATTGGATATTTGAGTTGGAAAGTATGTATACGCGTTTCTGTATTTATATTTGCATGTAGATCGTTTCCAGTCAGCGCAAAATACGAAGCATATTCGTGGTACACTTTCGGGAGTAAACGAAGGTGAAAATCCCATGAATATTCATTTATGACATGTCCCAGCGTATAGAGTGTTTTTCTAATGTCGGACGCATTACGTATCAAAATTACATCATTAACTGTAGAAAATATCTGAATTACTTCTTAACAATTTTAATTTCGTGATTATGGTAAACATGACTAGGGAAAAACAGTTTATTTGTTATTACATTTATTGCGCTGCTGTACTAAGTCTAATTAACTGTATTATAAATGGTGAATGTCCGTGAATAAATTGAAATTAAAATTAAGAATTAACAATTGATTAAAATCATTTTTTAACCCTACAAGACGAAAAAATATTTGCTAAATATGGAGAAAATATTCATGATAATAAAAATAGAAATGCGTGACCTTTCGTTTTCATAGCATAAGCGTGATGTGATGGCCATTATCTGTGGCCTTTCGATCGTGCAGGGTCAAACTCCCATTTAGCAATTTTATAAAAAACATCAGTTATATTTTAATTAAAATCAATACGATTTAGAACGCGAGGTAAAGTCGGAGGATGTGTGTGCCTTGTTTTAAAATTCTTTTCGGAATTTGATCTTAATCCTTGTCTTACCTTAAACGCGTATCTATGATCCGTTGATCGTATATAAGGACCAATAAGAACAGCGCACCTGCCTGTGACAATGGGACAAAGATATGCTTACGGAAACGTGTATTCGAAGGTCCGCGAAACGTACACGCTGGTGAGCATGGGTGGAATATTTTAGGTTGACAATATCATAGTACTGAATGCATTTGCCAGTGCCTTTGTTCGCCTAAAATAACGATCATAATTTGCTTTGCAATGTGTGTACCAAATAGAACACAGCGCACATAATGTCGAGCTTTTAAAAGTGTTTATAGTGACACTGAAAGTATAGAATGCTAATTGAATTCCGGGCATTAATAATATTCGTGTAGATACTCCATACAAGTATTATTATTTAATAAAACCCATGCTAAAGAGACAAGTAATACTCTCTATTTAGTTCGGCAAATCGTTTGTCTAACAACCGAGGATAGAAATGAAATGCATTTGAAAGCATGCATTGATACGTCACGTTCCACGACCGGAAGAGGATATGCGTGGTATGTAACGACGCTTTATATCTCGGATAACCGTTTCTAAAGCGAAATCGGTTTCAACCGCATAACGGTAATAATAATTATTTAATGCGAAGTAATTAAACATCAAACGAACAACATGTTAACGATTCGACGCAAAGTATTGAATTTGAAAAGCCGATAAAGCGATGCATTCGAACTGATTAAATGATACCTTTCCTGGAATGAAATTCTCTGATAAAACTATTCATAACCGACTGTGCTTCCATAATCGATATCGGAGTCGTATCTGCCAAATTTACCCTTCCGCGGGTTCGGAGTACGATAATACCACTCCGTGAGCACTGACCCACGAGAGTCTTCTACCCTCCTCTTACACGGTGATACCAAACAATGATGTACCATATTGCCTGGTATTACGAATTATTGCGCTACATCGATTTCAACGCATCACCATTGGACAAATATAATAAATATGTAAGGGGTAATGGTCTGCATACTGGCTCGAGTGCATCGCATACGACTCACCACTCGAGTACAGGGATACGAGTGCACTACACGATGCGCACGCCTTATAGCGACGATGCCCCCGTTTATGCAACATTTCGTAAACGAAATTGCACCATTAACACTAGACCTACAGAAATCATAAAAATCACGAATCCGCAGAATTTAATAAAAGTGTTCAAAATAATAAGATACCATGATCTGCGATTTTTTGCGGCGTAATAAACTTGATTGAATTAATTAATTTATCTTCCCATCAATTCTTAGTTTTTAAGACGTACATGTGAATATATAAATATAGCTGAATATATTGTCCGTAGTTCTAGTGTTAATTGCATCTCGTAGATACGCGCGGCTCTAGAAATTCGCTTGATTTTGTGTCGCCTTGGAATTTCATAATAGTGATAGGGCAAGTGCATAATATATTCTATATGTGTGTACTGAATGATAAGGGGACATCTCGGAATTGTTGCACGTAATATAGGTTTAAAAGCAGCGCGTAAGTATCGTTATTATAGAAAGCGGTTAAATGCACTGAGCATCAATTTCGTTAAAATTTTAATGACACCAGCAATGAATATTCTCGAGCATCTTTTGCTAGTTTAATGTCCTAATTAGATACTGCAACTGCACCAAGAAACGTAATATCGTGCACGAAATTAAACTATAATTCACCGGAATAACGTGAAATCCTTAGAGTGGTTGCAATAATTTATTAGGAGATACGTAATAATTCCATCGTATTCTATCAACAGATTACATAATGGTATTAACATTATCCGTGTTTTTTGTTTTTCGGGTATGCTGCTGCACAAACATATTTGTCCAATTCACGGAATTGGTGTTATCTTACAAACATCTCTTTCTGGAAGTTATTTCGATTCTTTCTCCTGTAATTTGAAACACGCAAGAGATTCCTTAAGTAACCAAATTCTTGGAAGGATAAGTTTACATCCTACACTTAGAATATAACAATTTTAATATATTATATATTGACATATAGATTTAAATTGCCAATTGCCAATTCAAAACAGTAGCAATTAACAAAGTTTATATTTTTCTCATAATTTATATGTTATAACAAAGTTAATTCAATGAACCTCTAAAGATTATTTTCACCATATTCTGTGAATCCCGACCTGAATTAAAATATAATTGGTCACCGTATCAGTTTGGAACATTTAGCAGTGGTAACCGTCGACAGATTTAAACTGGAAACCATATATTCTATGTATGTGTAAGAACTGTTATCGATTCGGCAGTGAGTTTTGATGTCGATTCGTTAACTCGCAGGAAGATGCGAAGGCGGCACAATTTTGCGACGTTAACCCAGATCGTCGTCCTTGGAGTCGGTCCAGCCAGGCGGGTGTCTGCTGCCAGAAAACCCGGAGTCCGGATTACTATAGAGAGACATTGCAATGGGAAAGAGACAAGGAACTTTTTGTCGCCTACTCTGGAACGAGATTCTCTGGGTTAGCCAATGTCTCTCGTAAAAGGGATCAAGAACGATTTTCTCGCCCCGTATAGGATACAACTTTGACGCGACTCGACCTCTGAATCGTTGTATCCCCATGAATTCAACACTCCCGACGTCCTGGATAAATCCGTCCGTGCGATAAATCGGAATACTGGAACACATTTCGGATCAATACGTTTCGATAGCAATTCATGTGTTTTTGTTTTGCTTTTATTTATACAAATATAAATAGAATTTGAAATTTGTCAAATGCACAAGATCCGTTGTGAAGCACTGTTACACGACAATAATTTAAAGTCAATTGCACTGTAACACGGTGTGTTCCCGATGGCATCGATGATTTATGAGTGATATTAGAAATCGAGAAGGAAAATTTGAACCTAAAACATCTCCCTTCGCGGAATCTCTAAGGTAGTTCGCCTCTTAGGTGAATTAAAGTCCATTTAATCGAAGCGTGTAGACGGCGAGAGCGATTGCTCGGGCACGCTCGAGAAACGAACTCAATTTTAATATAGAAATGGAGCCAATATACTCTAAAAGCAATAATTGCATTAGACCAACTTGATACGCTTGCTCATAATTCAAGAACCCATTGCCCATCTATTTAGACGTCCATGGACGACGGTGCGACCCTTTATTTAAGTACAACCTACCCCTGATATACCGTGCTCTACCATCCGCGACCGATCAACAGACCCCGAATAAACGGTCAACGAACATTCGATAAAGTAATTTATTTCTCTTTCGATAATATTAAATTACCTACTTTCAACTGTCTCCTTAAGTGCACGTTTCATGCATTACTCGGTGGAAGAGAGTACTCTGCAATTATTATAATTAATATCAGCCAGAGTACTCGAACGCTCAGTTATGTATCTGATGCGTGAAGAGTTTCAAGTGATGCGAAATGAGATTTTTCAAAAGTTATTATTTGCAACATTGACAATATTTTAAAGAAGTATGCACATCAAGATTTTCTAAGTACATACTTATATTTCCGATAATTCGAGGTACTGAGGTACAGTACATTCTAAAAATATAAAAATTTCACTAAATTATGCATCGCTTAATCTGGTAGAAATAAGCTAGAACCATTCTTCGGCATCGTATAGCAATATCATCCAATAACAATACTGAATTAATTTACCGGTAATATCAGTGAAAAATATATCAGCGTGATATTGAAATTCCAGTGGAAGTATTTTGATGTTCACTATTCGTTTAATTAAACCAGTCTGATCAAATGCATCCCGTGCAATTGCGATAAAATTGATCGTGTTTGACGAGACTCATGGAAGCTGACAAAATTAACCCCGCAAATTCGAACCGACTCTAATTTCCAACTCTCTTTTTTCCCCAACTTTTTGCGCAAACTAACATATGGTGCGATCCAAATTTATTGAAACTTTACTTCCGCGATTCTTTCGTTAAATCTCTTTTGTGATTCGCTGTATTCCTATTCTAGCGTTAGTCCGATTCAAGACAGTAAAGATAACAGGTATTCGAAGGGGTAGATTTCGTGGTGGAAATTCGAGGAGTCCGGTAATTCCGCGATACGGCGGCAACGAGGGTAACGAGGTTCCTGGCAGATTATCTAGCGAGAGGGCAATGTGGCGGAGGGGTTGTTGGCAACGTGTATCGTACTCTCTGGCGGCGCATCGCGGAAAATATCGATTTCCCTTCTCTCCTGCTCTCTGGACGGCGTTTAACAAGCGCATTACGTTAGCCCCTTTTAAAAGATCGCACTTCTGACTTCAATGGGCCGTGTAATCGGATTAGGATCAGTACAATGCTCCTGTCCTACGAATGTGTACCGTTCCGCGCCGATTCCATCTGCCCGGATTTATCCAGGGTGTACCCTCTGCATATGTCCGGTGTATCTCGTGCTTCCACTCCAATCACCGCGATCCGGATCTTCTTGCCTAGAAGTCGGAACAGGAATATGCTTATTTTTCAGAGATGATCACGACATCAGCTTTCTGGAGCGTGTTGCTTACCGATGTATTAACGGAATCTGATAAGGGCTAAACTTTCCGTTATTCAAGGGTAAAAAAGGTTCTCCGTAAATGTTTGAAGAAAATAGGCTGTCCCTAGTGACTTATCTCAGAGAATAGAATAGAAGATTATATTAAACTGTTCTATGGTTGAATTGATTCAATTCTGTAAAGTAATTGACAAAGATATACAGCTCGTTAGTTCTTCATCCTACATGCTTCTTTGGAGTAAAGTTTTTTAGGTATAGGTACTCGGAAGTTCTTCCGTAGTACAGTTGTACCGAAGTAGTCGAAGTCGTGCGATTCGTCAATCAGTAAGTTACGGGTAACGTCTCAAGTTTACGGGATCTCCAACGGTTCGTTCGTCTTATCGGCGTAGAAAACGGATGAGAAATAAATCTCTTTACCCCTTTCGCTCTCTTTCTCTCCTTGAGACGAAACTTTTGACTTCCGGCCGTGGCATGGTGTTTATGCTCCCAAGGATAGAGTCGAAGAGAATAAGAAATAAAGTGTGCGAGGCAGAGAGACTGGAGAAGGCGTGCCACACCACAGACAATGGTGCCCTTTTACGATAAAAAGCAGTTACTGTCTGCGTTTGAAACTTTTACCCTTAGAAAAATATCACCTTCCTGCTCGGGAGACCAAATAAATGTAACTCCAACCGGCACGACACTCGTCGTGGCTTCGCCTACGCTGTCTCCTCTGTCCAAAACCTCCGGAATTTTATTCTTCCCAAGCAGCTACTGCCTGCTGAAAACTTGCCGAAGCAATATTTCGCGATTTGCTCCACCCCGCCTACCCATTTTCTTCCCACCAACTGGACCATCGATTTGTACCATGAATTATTCCGAGAAACTTGCTACTTCTACGAAGATACGAACGTTCATTCATTGATCGTTTATATAACTGGCTTATAGAACGGTCCAGGAAGGTCTTCTATTTCTGTGCATTTTTTTGCAGTGAAATTCATGAAGCAATTTTTAAATGCTTCCTATCTACATTAAAAGGTATATGATGACTTTCAAGTATAATTTAATTTGAAATATTGTTACGGTTTTAGAAGAATTGTGTTAAATCTCGAAAATGAATAATTCTAGATCTCGGCAGCGTAAGAAAGGATTTTATAAGATTCGCATCTTTGTCGCAGTTACTGAGCGGACTTAACGAGTTTTCGAGTATATCCGTTGTGCCAAACCCCCTGGGCTCTTTCCCTTAGCATCGTTTCCCCGATGGGACCGCATTAAAAAACATCGAAATACTTTCGTCCCTAGCATTAAGTAGCTTTCAATCTCGAAAGGTTGTAAGAAATTTTCGTGGAGTTAAGGGATGTCGCATTCGCAAGACGATTTTTGCGGCGCGCATAGATCCCGGGAAGTTTTTCTCGACATAGATATCGTTATCGTCTACGCGCCTGCGTTCCGTTCTGTCGTCAACCCTATTTTCTCTTTCTGTCTTTCCCTCGGGCTCCCTCGTAGCTCCTTTTCGTCGGATGAACAGCGAGGACAAATGCTATCCTTGTTCGTGGAACGTGAAACCCTTTTGAACGGTGGCGCCCGCCTGGCTGCCTGCTTTTCAGGCGCCGGCGAACCTGGTCCAATACTTGCGAAGAGTAACCAGTTGGAGCGAGAAGGATATGAACGGACGAGGATGAAGAAGATCGGGTTCATCATTCATTTTCTACCATCGTACGACCTTTCCTTCGTGTCCTTTTATTTCTATTTAGACTCTTCCGGTACTTGCATCGCACGCTACCAGCCATCGATTGAAGCACTCTTTAATTAACTCGCGGACCAATATTTTGGTCTGCCGGCAGAGTTATTAAAAATACTTATTTACCATCAAAGAAGAGTACACCTGTTTATGTGACTGGATATTAGTACGAAAGCTATCGGAAATATTTACGAAGGGAAATATACTTCCTACTAGTACGGATTGGGAAAACTTAATCACGATTGCGTTTACATAGTAACCGGTTTCAATCGGAATCCTCTTCATAAGGATTTCTTGACACACTCGGTTTAAGGACAAAGAAGTACATCTATATTATAGTACTTTGCTCCAGAGTTTTGTATTATATCGTGCCTTGACAAGACTACTCTCTGCTGAGAAAGGAGTTTTTCATCCAATTTCTTACGACTCGGCTCTTTCAAGATTGATCTCAAGAATGATTTATCTTGTACTCCGAACCATCTGTTTTCCCCGTTTCTTCTTCCCTCGTAGTTGCATTCGCTTTACGTATCAAAATATTAGATGAATTTCAAAATGTTTAGAAAACCCCGATTAAAAAATATTCCTTCATTTCTTAACACAAGTCGTCAAAAAGTACGTCAAATCTGAACAATGAGAAACATTTTTATATGTTGAAAACAAAGGGAACGAGATTAAGCGTTTAATTTCGTGGTTTCTTCTCCTGCAGCCACGAAACAAAGCATAACTCATCTTCCAGAAATTTACATCTCGCTTCAAAATATTTTCGCTCCCTCCACCTTCTATTTCATTCCTTTCTGTTTATGCTTCCTACGAGTTCCTCGGGTCGTTTTTTATCCATCGAGGAAGATTTAAGTGTTTAATAACGGACATTCTCGCTATGAAAAGATACAAGGTTCTCGAGCATCATTCAGCATAGCATCTCGGACGTCCCTTTATTTTTCTCGGGTACTCCTTCAACCGGGTGCCCTTCTCTCCTTCTTCGTTGGTTGTCTCGGGGTCCTCATGAATCGACGAACTTTCAACGGCCGCTTATTAATCGTGGCTGTCAGTACAATGCACGGCTATGGAAAATGAAATGGACCGACCAGGGAAAAAATAAACCAGAGAAATATTCCATGTCGACGACCGGTCGGCAGTCTGACTGGACGAAGAAAACGACATTTTCGAATTGAAAGCAAGCCTCCTCTTTTTTTTCGCTGCGTAACCTAAAAAATCCTTCTATCTCGATGAAAAACCTCGGACACTTTAGCAAACCGAGATCCACTTTCAGTGTTTGTGTAGACCCGACAAGAGGGAAACCACTGGCAACCAGGGAACTTTCCTTTGATATGCTTTAAGACGATACACAAAGAATTTTGTACCGCGTTACGCTGAACATTCCGCGAGAAGAGTGTACTGTGAAACGTGTCACGTGTTAACGTGACGGTATTAGTTTTGTACAAATGACTTCATTAAATAGAATAACCAATGGAATTTAATGAGCAAATACTACATTCCGCGTCTCTGATATCACAATATTTGATACTCCAAGGTAATGAATTAAATGATGTTACAGATGTGGCTTTTAAATACAACTTGCCGTGACCCAGCAACTTTTCAGTGGGAAAACGTTCAAGAAAATTCCTGACGCAAGACTGTAAACCATTTAAGTGTAAACAGACTGGGTGACAAATGGCAAACATGTAAAGAACCCCTTTTTCTCTACCCCCTATAACGAGGTGGGGGTCACGCCGGAGGAGAGCATCACGTTTTCCTGCGTCACGAAAGACACGATAACGTAAACCACGAAGGGGTCGGCAGGTTTATTTGAAGAACTATCCTCTCACGAGAGAAAAAGACGCGCGGGTTTTCCGAGGGTTACGTTTCTCTAAATAAAAGAAACCCACTCGAAAGGGTACTAATGTTTCGAATGCGAGTTTCATGTCGAGATGTACTCGACTCTGCTTAAGGAGAATTGTCACGTTGAAAATCATGATTATTTCCTTGTCGTCGGAAAACTTCTGCGTAGGCATGAACCTGACGTCTGCTCGTATCAGAGATTGTTTCGTAGACATCTAAAATAGTGCTGCGTGAGACCTCGTCATGTGAATAGTTATGTACACTAGGTATTATCGCGCGGTTTAATTACGGTGGAACTATCATTGTGCCGCGGCAACGATATTTGCTCGTCTTTGTACCGTACACCTGTGCCATCAATCTTCACCACATATACCGTGGAATCGTTCTTGCCAGCTAAAAGCAAACCGCTCCAATGTCGAGTGCTATAAAACTCCGGCAAGATCCTTAAGGGGAAAATGACGGTGTTACAATACGTGATAAAGTGCTGAAAAGTGATACCCCATATAACGAAGATCATCCACGTTACTAATCCCCCCTCTTGAAGTATGTCGGTGTGAAATCATTTATTGCTATGAGAACTATCTAAATGACATGTTACCATCGTCTCCTGATTTCGAAATATATTTATTCATTATAAACCCGTTGTAAATCAGTTTCACATGATCCCGTAGTGATAAAGCGGTTTTATAATCATACTTTAAACATCATAAATGTTCACGGTAGTCCGTAATGTAGATTAAAAGTTCTCGGTGCCCGACATAGATCTGAAAGCATTCGTTTTCAAACGTACGAATGGAGGATCTACGTTTACGTGGGAAAGCATTATATTTCTTAAACGTATACGTGGAAGATTGCACATGAAAGAGGAACCAAAATGAACAGTCGAGAAAAGAATCGGTTCATCTCGCGAAAAGCCGCAAGGAGATCGCGAGTTTCCCACTTGCTTACCTCGATGGTACCTGCGTGCCCGAGTATGGTACCGGTGACGGCCGAACAGCGCCGAAGTCGCCCGAAGGCCGAGCCGAACGCGTACGCGGCGCTCCCCGCCACAGTCTGAAATCGGCTAGCGTGACGATACGACGTGTAGAGGCGACAGTCACTCGTAGTAATAGGTCCCGATGTCTTGTAAAGTTTAGTTTGATCGTAACGTTGATTAATCTAATAATAACGCGGTCGCGTGTGGTGTTAGTGGAAGGAAGATCTTGTGGTAAAACTGCAAAAACAATTTGAAGAAACTGAGAGACTTCGTTAGAGTGAAAAGAAGAGAATCTTCGTCACGATGGCAGCCCACGAGCATCCGGCTGTTGCTGCTATTTGGTTCATAGTTTTACAACTCTTAGGTGAGTTTTACTAAATAACGAAAATCCGAATCTTCGACATTATTATTCTCTAATGCTACCAGCGAACACGTGCATCTTCCCACGAAGTTTTTGCACTTTCACCTAGCTGATCTCACCGCGGTAGTTGTAAGTTGCGCGCGGCCGTTCAGCAGGTGGTTAACCGACGCGCAGCACCGTGGAATTCGGCTCGAATTTTGACGCGTAAAAGTCGTGGAATTTCGCGTAATAATTCTTGTCGATTCATAGCGCGATGAAAAAAACGTTAAGAAATCGCTTGCTACGTTTCCTTCGCGGTTAGTGCAACTGGCAACGTACGTTAATTCAAATCGTTCGTTGACCGTTAACAAAGCCGATTTGCTTGGACGTTAAACCGTTCGCGTATACCATCAGGTATTTTTGTTCGCGTGACTGCATGCCGCATGGTAAATATCGTTTCGTGACGAGAATGCACCTGTGATGCTTACAAGTGGTCACAGATGCGCGTACATGGTTCAGGGGACTTCATTAACGTGCCGTCGGATATAGAGTCAAAATGCGTGCGATAAAGTAAGTTAGCAAGCAGCAATAGTATCAGCTTTTACTCGTGCTAAAATTATCTACGATGATTCACTATTATTATGATCTACCATGATACCCTCGATAAGAAGCAAGCTCGACCAAAAAAACCTTCGTTAGGAATTGTGATCGCCGATTTGTTTACCTACAATGTTGAACATAATACACTCCGGAGTATTCTATCTTTAGCAGTAGATCCTATTTGTAGTACTGCTTTCTCTTCGGCAAAATGTCTTCGTCGTTTTATTCATGGAAAGCGTAGTTGAATTGGGTTAGGTTGGGTATCCCGGAGAAAAGGCTCCGTAATCTTTACAATCGTCGGGAAAAATTAAGAGAGTCTGTGTCCGTACCTAAGTAAAGATAGAGGCACCTGAGCAAACGGTCGTGTTACACCTGTATGGGCGTCAAGGTGCACCTTGCGGCGGAAAGGTCCTCTGCTAACAATAACCTGGCCCCTACGGGATCCTTGAATGCCATGTCAGAGGAAAAGGCATCAAGGAAAAGTTACCTGAAAGTCGGAACCGTCTACGTTGCGTCGGCCTTTGTATCTCGGTAGGATTACTTTAAGTGAAACTCTTCGGTCCTCCTCGATTTGTCTGAATACCTGCTTGTATAATACCTCGTGCAAATTGTACTTGGAAAGGAAGATTCTCTTTTCCTTCTCCCTTTCGTTTCGATCGTCCATTTATGATCGAGTCTGCGAGGTCGTCGTTGAACTCTCCGTGTCTTTCTCTTCGTTCGATCCTCAGTCCGGTTTAGTCCGGTCGTCTCGAAACCGCCGTGCCTCGTTTTTCTTCTTTTTCTCTCGTTGTCCCTTCGGCTTTACAAGCATGCCTACTCGCTCACCGGTTGTAATTTATAAACGACCGCCGAACGAAAGTAAGAAAGAGACGGAACGGGGTACCGTTCCACTGGACCGTTTCACTTTCGAAAGAATTCGAGGAGTTCGTATACGTTTTCCTAGAACGACCATAGACGTAACTAATTTTTGAAATTTATTCCTCATTGTTCCGTACTAGCTGCACGTTATAATGCCCACCGACTATGTCTTTTACATATTCTTTTCACGGCATTTGTAGAAAGTGTTCGGTAAGAAGAACGTACCGTCTGAAACGTCTGCGGGAGTATCGACGATCCTAGTCTTTCGCTCGTCCGACAGTGAAAAAGCGTCGCGACGACAAAGGTGCATATCTTCGCATGAATAGAGACACGGAGACCGTTCCGTTGTTCAAAGGACGAGATCCTCTCGCGATTACCTTATGAGTCCCTTAACAAAGAAACGAAAGCCTTCTCCTGGATCCAGAAAAGTCCGAAGCGTAGATGTCTTCGAGATAAAAAAAAACCGAACGGAACTTTTTCCGTTTCTCTTGTAAATAAAGTGCAGCCTCACTCGAGCCACTTTTCTCGGGGTTAATAATGCGTGTACATGAACAGTGAAAGGTCATCGATTCTTATTCTTCTTCGTTTCATTGTTGCTTCGTTGTGTACTTATTTGCATCGTACTTTCTCGGTCATAGATGCTCATCTCCACTACTTATTATCATCGCATAAAAGTGTAGTGTTTATTAAAACGTATAAACAGAATTCAAAGGAAGCCGGCTTGAATTCACACCGATGTATTACAGTCTAATAGAAAGGGTGACGCAGGTCTAAAATGTTCCTGTGCGACTGCGATACTTTAGCGCACAGAATAAAAACGGATACAGGAAACGGGGCGGTGGGAACACAGGGAAACTGTTTATAGCGTGGTTAGTCGCGAGAAACCTTTGATTATGGTTATTGCCCAGTAAAAAAATGTACGGAAGCCAGCGAAGTGGACTGGCGCCGCTTAATGAGCCATGGCGGTTTTTTAACTAATACTCTCTCGACGTCCTACTGAAAAAAGTACCTCTCCGCCGAGGAAAATAAAGCGGAAGAAGAACGGTGCACGGTTACTTCGCCTTTTTACCTCCGATAATTAGCGATTTTTAGCGGAAAGTGGAGAACAAACTTGAAACATACTAGGAACTCGTGACTCGTTTCAATAACATTTCTCGAATAAAATGAATAGGAACATTAAGGGGACGGTTTCGAAATAAGGAAGGATATTGCTTGTATTATTTCCTGCTTAAATAGTAGAAGGCAGCTAATGTTTTCCCGGTAACCGTTTCGAGATGAATGTACGTGTTTCTGGAACGGAATCTCCATTGTGTAGACCAATCAAATAGCTTGTCTTCGGGGCGCGGCTACCCGCGAACGAATGTATTACAGCGTGTTACCATCAGGAAGTTTTACTCCATTATCATGCAGCTTGTTTAACTAACAATGCCCGAGGGCTCTTCTCGTCCGTGTTTTCCTAGAGCGGCTCGATAATGTCGCCTATTGTGTTCCGGATACCGAGCCGCGAATTTATATTTCTCGCGTTCTTATACACTCGAGGATACGCCTGAATAGAACGACTTTCCTCCCTATTTATTTCCTTCCTTATCCCTTTGCGCCGAAATGTTTCACGGGCTTTTTGAAAAAGGAAATAACCTCCGCGATATTTGATTATATCGTTAAGTTTCGATCGTATTCGCCGTTCTTTATCGTGATTCAAACGTGCGGTAAATTACTCCCGAACGATCCGTCGCCTGGAAAATAGTCTTTAGCCTTGGCGGATCGCGTTAAGTGACGCAACACTTAATGAAGCAGTAAAGTTTGGAGAACAGGCGTTTTCCAGAATAATGAAAGACGGAGATACCGATTGTTTATACGGGATTAAGATTGCCGTGTGCTTCGTTTAATGATTCCGTGTTATTATGGAACAGTGGTGCGCATAAGGTAGCCAGTGAACGTAGTGTTAACTCTTTGGGAGGCAAGATTTTAAGATAAAAGATTCCAGTTTCTCCGAAATTTTATTTTAAAAAATATAATAAAGCAGGTTTGCTTCTTTATAAACGATGAATTATGATATAAAAGCGGGACGCTTTTTATCCCCTTATGCCTCGAAAGAGTTAAAAGTATATTTTGTATACTCAATTCTTTGCAGAAATAGATAGATTTTAAAGAAACGCTAATACTTTATAAAATAATTAGGTTTGCGTTTAATTTTCTCGGAACTCTTGATAATCAGGAACGTGTTAAAAATAACCGAAATGATTTATAGCGGATAAATACTAGTCGTGGAAACAAAAACCTCGTTCCAATAATAATCCCTGACGTCGGAGAATTATAATTTATCGCGCTCGAATGGTTCGTTAATAACCAGTAAAATCGACTTTGCATTCCATTTCCACGAACCTTAATCGAACATAGAAAACTATCGGGAGTAGAAGCAGGGTGGTTCCAGATGGTCATTGAAAGTCACTGAGAAGAAGTAATGATTTCCACCTGTTTTTATTCACGCGAAAACACGTTCATGGAAGCCAATAACCGATGAAGAGAGAACCGCTTTCAAGCCGTATCTTATCGGCAGTAACGCATCGTTACAAAATGCGCGCGATATCAGAGATAATGCTAAATCAATGGTTGAAGCTCGGTGACCGAAGACCTCGAGCTTGGAACCTGTGATTCTCTTTGGCTCCCTGTCACGAGGTTCCATTAATCCCACGATCGTAGGAATTTATCTCGGCATGTGAATCGTGTCTTCTTTCAGTAGGTGCAGACGATCATCACTCACGTTCCATGCGTATCAAGTTCTCCTCTACAATCTTCGTGGGCACTGACTCGTGTAATTCTCTTTTTCGTCCGTTGAAAGTGCAAGTTTAATGTCACGAGAAACTAGCATTGAATAACAGTGGAAGTAGGAATTATTAACCCACTGAGATACATGTGTTACGTTCCACGTAATAGGCTTGCAGAGGCGCCAGCATTTATTTCTATTTACCACTTCACTTCTTATTGGTCGAACGTGCGGTACATCGTGTGTCGGAAATGAAAGTTGAATACATTTCGTTTCCTCTTAAAGAGTTTATTCATAAGCGAATGAGAAAGTACGATGCACCCTCGTCCGTGCATGCTATGCCTTCGGTTTCAACGAGCGAACGAACGGAAGACTCGATAACGTGAATATGCAACTGGCGGTCGAGGTTTTATTTAGTAGTCGGAATCGGGATGTCGGACTTCTTAACGAGTCGAAGGATCCCGGTGACGTCACTAGGCTGCCCGTAGGATTAACTAACTAAATACTTGACGTGAATTAAGCTGACGCCCACCCACGATTTGGTTATAAGGGCTACCGAGTAACTTACTAAAATAACACCCGCTGTTAGTTAACGATGTGCATGCAGAGTATCAGTTATATCCTGGCTCTCTAAGAACTGATAAATAGGCTTCTGTTCTAGCGAAGATGCAATTGGACAGGAACATTAAGATGGGGCACGTGTTCGAGAGTATTTTTTTCGTCGGACTCAAGTAGGCTTAGTGTTAACTTCATGGAACAGGAATACGTTACTTCCTGAATTTTATACTCCCACGTGCCCACTCTTAATTATCAGATTTCTGTTGAAGTCACTTTCACGTCCGAATATCTAATATTAATATCATCTTACGGATGTAATTGGAATTCGTTACTGTCAGAACTTTATCGTCATGTTATCACTGGATCGTAATGTCACCGTTCGGATGGTGTAATTAAAATACTCCACATAGGAAATGTTCAGTTTTATATTGTCATAAAATCGGACGGCATATCGCATCAATGTCGTGAAAGAATATGTATCCGAGTGAATGGCTCTCGGGTTACTTTACGATCGTACATTCACGCAGCCCAGACAAATTACAATCCCCGAAATGCTCCGAGGCGTTCTCCGTACTTGTCTCTCGCAGCATTGTAAACCGTGATGACACGACGGTCAGGGGACAATTCAACGAAAAAATCGTTCTCGTAGAAATAGGTCTTAATTAAAATATTCTTGCCAGACAACGACGACTTCTTCCCTCTTCTGGTTTATTAAAAGTAAACGTCTCGAGGTCGTTGAACCAAATACTCCAATTCTATGTAATACAGCATTTCTTTCAGCGTATTATTGTAGATAATTATTTGTTTTCTACCGAGGAACTGATTCCACGCTGATGATGTTGTTGTTGATCAAATTAATGCCAATAAATTAATGAACACTAGGAAGCTCCGTATGATTTATTTGACTCGTGACTGTCTTCATTTTAACTAAATTTGACTGCGAACATGAGAACGTGTCCTGCAATATCACTTCACATTTTGTGACATTCTCGAACTACCGAGAATATGAAATTAATTACCCTTTTAATTGGACCGGTGACGCACGTGTAGGTTCGATGCCGGTTAATTTGAATGCTCGTCAAAGTGACGGAATTCCGTGGTGTGAGTCATTCGCATTCGCAGGATAGAAAGAGAGAAAAAGGAGGAGGAAGAAGAGAAAGGAAATGGCGAAGGGCGTTTGTAGTACTCCGCGTGCAAGGGAATTCGGTCGTAGAAATGAAAAAGAGAGATTGTCATAGATAAAGAGGAAGGAGAAGAGCTTACGCGGGGGTTTTGTAAAAACCTGTTTTGGGTTTCTGCCAGCAACCTGCCGCGTGCACCTGTACGGACAAAGAGGACCCTTCTTCAACTTTTCAACGATTCACCTCAGGCCTTCCCTTCGAAATAGAGCCCCCTCGCACTACCGTTATACAGGGTGTCTTCTAAACTCCCTCCCAGTTATACTAGGATGCCTGGCATAATTTCATGGGAACCTTTCTTATGCTGTCATTATTTATCTTCAATATCATAATTCACATTGGATTAAGCTACGTCGAATTATCATCATTCAGTATTACCCGCGAAGGCTGTAGCCATAGCTTTTTAGTCTTCCGGATTTTCACGCTCAATAAACATCACGGTGGCTCTTCGTGTCCGTGATGTTCCGCCTTAAAACCATTTTACAGTTAATTCGACGGAGATAAAGATTTACCAACGTTTATTTCCTCGGTTCGCTTTGCGTCGCTGGTAAATACTGTTTTTTAAATCATTCCCGTACTTCAATTTCATTTGTATCGACTAAAACTGGCCCTAAAACATGTTTTGATATCACCCAAAGTCGCTTGGGATCATTTAAGTCCGACATTGGCGACTTTGATTTTTTGACAATTTTTGAAGGTATACCCCTTTACATTTTTTCGACTTGGATTCGACCCATTTTTGACCAATAAAAATTTGTAATGCACTTCTTTCGACCAGAAATCGTCCTAGAATATGTTTATACATCACCCACCATCGATTTGGGTCGTTTAGAAGTGATTTTGGAGACTTTTAATTTTTGACAATTTTTGAAGGTATACCCCTTTACATTTTTTCGACTTGGGTTCGACCCATTTTTGACCAATAAAAATTTTTTAACCGCTTCTTTCGACCAGAAATCGTCCTAGAATATGTTTATACATCACCCACCATCGATTTGGGTCGTTTAGAAGTGATTTTGGAGACTTTTAATTTTTGACAATTTTTGAAGGTGTACCCCTTTACATTTTTTCGACTTGGATTCGACCCATTTTTGACCAATAACAATTTTTTAACCGCTTCTTTCGACCAGAAATCGTCCTAGAATATGTTTATACATCATTTACCATCGATTTGGGTCGTTTAGAAGCAATTTTGGAGACTTTTAATTTTTGACAATTTTTGAAGGTATACCCCTTTACATTTTTTCAACTTGGATTCGACCCATTTTTGACCAATAAAAATTTTTAATGCACTTCTTTCGACCAGAAATCGTCCTAGAATATGTTTATACATCATTTACCATCGATTTGGGTCGTTTAGAAGTGATTTTGGAGACTTTTAATTTTTGACAATTTTTGAAGGTATACCCCTTTACATTTTTTCAACTTGGATTCGACCCATTTTTGACCAATAAAAATTTTTAATGCACTTCTTTCGACCAGAAATCGTCCTAGAATATGTTTATACATCACCCACCATCGATTTGGGTCGTTTAGAAGTGATTTTGGAGACTTTTAATTTTTGACAATTTTTGAAGGTATACCCCTTTACATTTTTTCGACTTGGGTTCGACCCATTTTTGACCAATAAAAATTTTTTAACCGCTTCTTTCGACCAGAAATCGTCCTAGAATATGTTTATACATCACCCACCATCGATTTGGGTCGTTTAGAAGTGATTTTGGAGACTTTTAATTTTTGACAATTTTTGAAGGTATACCCCTTTACATTTTTTCAACTTGGATTCGACCCATTTTTGACCAATAAAAATTTTTAATGCACTTCTTTCGACCAGAAATCGTCCTAGAATATGTTTATACATCACCCACCATCGATTTGGGTCGTTTAGAAGTGATTTTGGAGACTTTTAATTTTTGACAATTTTTGAAGGTATACCCCTTTACATTTTTTCGACTTGGGTTCGACCCATTTTTGACCAATAAAAATTTTTTAACCGCTTCTTTCGACCAGAAATCGTCCTAGAATATGTTTATACATCACCCACCATCGATTTGGGTCGTTTAGAAGTGATTTTGGAGACTTTTAATTTTTGACAATTTTTGAAGGTATACCCCTTTACATTTTTTCAACTTGGATTCGACCCATTTTTGACCAATACAAATTTTTAATGCACTTCTTTCGACCAGAAATCGTCCTAGAATATGTTTATACATCACCCACCATCGATTTGGGTCGTTTAGAAGTGATTTTGGAGACTTTTAATTTTTGACACTTTTTGAAGGTATACCCCTTTACATTTTTTGAACTTGGATTCGACCCATTTTTGACCAATAAAAATTTTTAATGCACTTCTTTCGACCAGAAATCGTCCTAGAATATGTTTATACATCACCCACCATCGATTTGGGTCGTTTAGAAGTGATTTTGGAGACTTTTAATTTTTGACAATTTTTGAAGGTATACCCCTTTACATTTTTTCGACTTGGGTTCGACCCATTTTTGACCAATAAAAATTTTTTAACCGCTTCTTTCGACCAGAAATCGTCCTAGAATATGTTTATACATCACCCACCATCGATTTGGGTCGTTTAGAAGCAATTTTGGCGACGAAGGAGGTACTCTCCCTTCCATTTTCCAAGGTATACCCTTTTCTTGAACTGAGCTCCGTTTAGCTTTCCTTTGCTAACTGTTCAGTTATCAAGGTTATCCAGTAATTCTCGAGTGGTTAAGACGTCTATGATCGAGTAGTATACTGTGGCCCTCGCGATCCACCTTGCTCTGTAACCCCTAATGGGACATCAGGCAGGGCTCGCTATTAAAGTGGGAGGTCAGCCGTAACACCCTACTCTTCACCGTACTTCCGTTAGGTTCGTTTTCGCGTGAACTGGATTAGAACGAACTTGGCCTGGCCTCTCTTTATACAAACGTTTCGTGGGAATTGGAATAGCAGGTTAAGAAAAGACCAGAATACCAGTTACGGTGATAACGATGACGACGACAACGTCAAAGACGCTGTCTGCTTCAAGTTCTGTCCGAAGATCGTTGCTCGTTAAAACAGCTTATTGTCCCGTGAAATATCGTAACAAGACTGCTTCGTAAATTGACTCGTTCTACTATCGCGTTATCTAACACGATCTACCAGCAATTAGATGGAACCTTTGATGAATTAGATTAGGATGTTAGATTCTTAACAGCATGGACGGACATTAAAATGTAAATTAAAGCTATTAAAAGATACCGTTCTTGTTTGGCCGAGGTGAAGGTATATCTTGAACAGTATTTAATTTTGAAGTAGAACCAGTACGCCAACCTTTTCTTACCTTTTTTAAAGCTTCAGGGTACAAGATAAGCGGCAGGACTTTAAGGGGAATCGAGATCGTTTATTACGCCCAGACTGCATTTATCTGATGAAAACGTAGAGTAAACTTTCTTTTTTTCCTGCCGTCGAGTGGAATCGTTAAATTCGCTATTACTCTTTCAATCTGGTGCGGATGTAAAGTGGTAGTAGTCTTTAAGCGGATTTATCGGGCGGAGGTCTCCATTGCATCCATTTTAGAGTAATTAAACTTCCATGGTTCGATACGGTACACAAGTGTCGTCGGTTACGTATAATTATTGTCACGCAAAATCCGAATTCTGTTAATTGACTCTCGTAATCAGAGTGACGTATCTTTACTAACGCAGAATTCCACGATCGATTCTTGGAATCCATGATTAGTCACGCGCGAAGAAATTCAAGGAATTTCCGGTGATTAGTCATACATGCACCTCGCATAATCCCATAAAATAACGGAACATTTCTGGTTGCAACTACGAAGCTCTCTGTATTCGTGTTCAAGAGAAAGGTTTTCTTTTTATCTCGAGCATAAAGCGCACGGTATGTACATCATGGGTGCCCAGTAATTTAGTTTTTAACGGACGGAAGTTATGCCAATTATATTTACCTCCGTTAATCCTGACGTAGAGTAGGCTGGAGTCAATTCTAACAGCGGTGCGTGAATGTCTTTTTTATTCCGTAGCACGGAGATGCTTTTTCAAAATGATATTGAGCGCATCGAACTGCAACCGAGAACTCGTGATGTCCGATAAATATTTATCCTTTCGCTCCCGGCTATTACCGGCAAATATTTGGTCGTATTTACGCCGGCAACAGCGACAAATAATACCGAGGGTGCTCTCTCGGTTATATGAACCTATGTACCTATAAACGGACTCGGCCGACCGAATAATTTATTACTGGTACCGGGCAGAGGGATTTGCATAAAACAGGGTTTTCGCGCGCAAATCGATCGAAAATTGCGACGTTCGCTCTCTTCCACGTGGTCTACACATTACCTACCCACCTACCCTACACACCACCGAGATATATACGCTTACGTTATGCACGCTCGCCCTTTCACTTGTCCTCACATATTCTACATGGGGTGCCATCCTGGTTCACGAAAATGCCATTATGTGTAATACAATACCTCTCTATGAACCATTCAGACATACCTGTTCAACTATTTCTCTAATTAAACATACTACTCAATTGAAAGAAATATTGCGGATGACTTAAAAAGGATCTTGTCTAAACACATATAAAGAATTGTTAGGTAATTCACATAACCAGGACAGCCATTTAAATCGAAATATTCTTCTGCGTTTTTGTAAACTGTTAGAAGAATGAAGTGTTTTTATTATTTTTTAAATCAAACTTTGAGTGTACCTAAAGGTCGGAAAGGATTCCTTTCTGTACCTAATATTTTAAACTATGCATATTTAAATGATATAAATACTCGGGAATAATTCATATGCATTTCAATCCCTGAATATTTGGTTTTCTATTTGTCTTAATTGCATCTCTTGCAATGCTTCGCATATCATTTTCGATGTATTTTTAAAGAGCGAAAATCGTACGGTGAGTGGCGAGGAAGATGTAAAATAATGATTAGACACGTGGTAGCATTAATGCAATGTGGTAACCAGACCGTGATTTGTTTTCATATGAGTGGGTTGAAAAGGTAACTCGCGATTGGTCGAGTTGGTGATACGATTAATAAATTAACACCGGTCGGCGAGCGAACGAATTTCGCAATTATCGAAAATCCAGTGGGCCACGATAGACGTTATGAGCTCGTAAAAGCAGGTTGCATCACGTGCACCGATGATTAAGGGGTTTCTGCCTACTCGATCGATTTCCTCGATTCGTCCTGGTTATTTCCAATCGAGTGATTTACTTTCGAAAATTATTGAGCCGCGCTCTCTGCACCTACATTCGTACTTCGCCCTGATTCTGTCCTAACGGAAACGAACACCGTTATCTTCGTTATTATAAATTCTTACTTTTAACGCTAGAACTACCAAGGCAAATTTACTGATCCGCAATATTTTATAGAAATATTCAAATTTATGACGATACATTGCCTGAGATTTTCTACGGCTTATATTGCTTATATTGCCTAATTCATATAATCACAGGAGGTATTTTATTGTTGCCGTCCTTCCACATTTTTAGGATAGATATATTATATTATATTATATATATATAAATCACATTATTTGAAGAATTTTTTATTTATAAAGTGGAACCTAGTGTTGCTAAACACTCCTCTACTAAGTTCTTGAGAAAATTCCTCAAGTTCAAACGAAAATACAAATGTATCTTTCTTAAGTCTAACAATAATTTTGCGCAAACATATATTTATATTGACAATGATATAAATAAAAATGTATAACTGAATATTTTGTCAGTAGTTCTAGTGTCAAAATATTAATACAGGTTGCAGTAAATTCAGAACATGTTGCAAAATATAAAATATCTTTATTCTGAATCTACGTTTTATATCATTTTAATTGTGGTATTTCTATGCGGATAAAATGATTGTTTTGTTCATTTTTACCAACAAAATAGTGAACAAGTGATATGTAAAAACTCGTGCGTATCAAAGAAAGTTTGGGAAACGCTAGGAAAGTTGACAGACTATAAGTATCGGGTGTAAAGAGTAGAAGATTCGAAGAAAGATGTCTAGGCAATATAAGTATGTACAATATGAAAGGGTATTACGGTGAGACGAAATTAAAGAAACCGAATGGGATGCTGGATGCTCGAAACAGCTCATGATACGATCGTCGTCTCGAGTTTCTTCGTTCTAGAGTCTATTGGCAGACGAGAGATCCATCTTTTATTTATTTTTCTTCTGATACACTGCATGTCTGTTCTACTCGAGTAACTGCATCGCCCGGTGCAGTTCCATCCTTTTCTTCCATTGGAATTATAAAAATGTATTTGTTATACACGTTTATCCGCTTTCCCGACTATCCCCACACCTCCGGGATACTCCGGTTAATTTCGCGGCAATATTTTTCGATGCTTATCGCATTAATTGCATCGATGCACCGGGAGGGAGATTAAATTTCGTTTAATGAACAATATCCCGTTATTGCGCGCACACACGCACACCGTCCGAAAACCACCGGAAATCTGTTTTCGAATAAACGAAACGTATTACTATTAAGCTTTTGCGAACCAATTACTGTTATAGGATAATGAGTAATTTCATGAAAACTGACGCATGGAATTATTATTGCCGTCAAGATTATTAGAGGCGCACTTTTCTCTGCTCCGTTCATAAATAAACGGAACATTGAGAGGGAACACCCGCGAGTGAGCACCAAAAGGGAAATGTCGGCTGTGTAAATAGAAAATGGTGGAGTGTTTAGAGTTATGAGGGGAATTTATCACAAACAGTTTTCATTGAGCGACATCGATCTTGTGAGTTATAGTTCCTAATATTTATCTTTCCTCTCCACGTTTACACGGAGAAAGTATCTCGCGCGGAGAGATGCGCGGTTCAATTTATCCAGCAAACTTTTAAAACCAAGTACTCGTGCACTCTGAAACGGATGATTTATTTGTATTCGACTACAAATATTTACGGAGAAAGGGGCAAGGGAGGGTGACTTGTGAAGGGGTTTTCGAGAGGCGGTTGGTAGCTCGGAGATGGAAAGAGAACCGAGCGCAAAGAACAGCTTATTATAATTAATAGCATCGGTGATACGCGATCAAAAAGCTGGCGGCCATGTTCATGAATGGACCGTAATTCAGGTAGGGCCGTTTCTTCTGAATAGGGCTTAATTCCTGGTCTTTGACACGCACGACACCCTGTCATCTTGTCACGATGCGTCCCACGAGAAACAGAGACACCGAGAGGGAGAGAGAGAGGGAGAGAGAGAGAGAGAGAAGGAGAGATTCAAAGAGAGGGTGGAGAGAGGTGTACCGCTAAGGGTTGATTTTGATGGATTATTCGCGTTGCCTTCTGGAATTTCGCCGAATCTCCTATACAGCTTTTCCCGTGGGATCCGTTCAAATACATTTCCTATGGTTCGAACTGTTATCCTCGACAGAGAAATGCACTCAACCACCTATCGTGGTTGCTTCTTTTTAATCGCGAGTTCTCACGTACATTGATTTAATTATTCAATGGAATCCATTGTGTATTACGTTTTATTCGGTTGTCCGGATTATTACGGGTGGATCGCGGAAAACTAGCAAAATCCAAAAGCCTTTGCATTCCAACGGAATTAAGAGCAGTCTATTTAATGGACAAGTAGTTCCGTAGTCAATTTAAATTACACGTAGCTCTCGAAGTTCCTCTTCGCGCATAGTTTCGCGGAGCTTCGATCTAGTGCCTTGTAAATACCTCCTTGAAATTAGAGCGATCGTAAATTCAACGCCTCCGAGGTACGTGTATGTGTGGGTATTCTCTCATGATTAAAAAAGTTTACAATCTACTGCCTATCCGAAGCGGGTGCACCCAACCCTCCCCCACGTGTTGGTGAGTTACAAACTTCTAAGCATATGTAACTTAGAAATGTCGGGGGTTAACGTGGCGCAGATTAGGCCGACACATGTGCGTGTTTACCATATCCATGTATATTTATGCTGACTACGGTAACAAATAGAACACGTGTTCCGAGTAGACCTGCCTGGTGGTAAACTTACGCTTCGCACTACGTCATGCTAACAAGCCGTATTTGTGCAAACAGAAAATTTTTCCTCATTATGAAACCCGGAAAACAAAAATAGTGAAAGTCGTGAAAGGGCGGAACGGCGAGAGCTTTTGTGTACCAAGGAATAGAAGGCTAGTTAAGTTCTCAAGAGTTAAATTTCGGGTCATTTAACTTGTCACTTATTGTTTATGAGTTTACATTTTAATTGTAAATATATGGTAATATATACTTGACTAATAGAATTAGAAGAATCTACTGTTTGCTCGTCGAATATCTCGGAGTAAATGTTTTGTACTTTCGTTTGTTTGAATACAACAGGTTAGCATTGAACCTCGGAGAGACAAAGTGATAATGGCGAGCGAAATCCGTCGATTAATGTACGGCCTCGCACACTGAATACTTACGTAGGATTTTCAAGTGCCGATACTAAAGGGAGGCGGGTAAATAATTGAATTTAGATTGAAGGGTTGTTTCCGCGATGGCGTCTCGAGTCGTCTCGTTTCCTCAATTAATTTGTGGGGCTTCCCTCGCGTGCACATCCCCGTTCCACTGCCTACTCACCATGGACTCCTGGAGTTCATCCCTTGTAAGTCTTCGGCGCTTGGAAAAACACTGTCGGATAATTCTGCATTGTTTTCTTTGCCGCTTTGTCCTTTGTCCAATGCACCACCCTCGATTATCTACGCCAGCCCAGACCACGGAATTATTATGCGACATTGTGATTCTCCCATTACGAATAAATGTGACCAAATAATCTCTTCCCTTAGTCAGAACATTTTCAGAGAATTAAATATTTCTGATTATTATAGCCGTGTATCATATTCTACTGTATATTATTACTAATATATATTCATATTTCGTGACTTTAGTCGTATTTCCCATAATGTTCGAATATATTTAACTCACGAAGCATGTTCGTATAAATGCTCGGTATGAAGAACTAAATAGTTGATAATTCAAATGGAATCATTAAGTTTTATTAAAAAGCGTACAGTATATTCTGTCTGTGATTATTGCAGTCATATATTGCATTCTAATATATATTATGATTAATACATATTAATATTTCGTGATGTTAATTGTAATTCGCCTGATGTTGAAGTATACTGAATTCACGAAGCATGTTCGTACAAATGCTCGTCATAAGGAAATGAGAAGTAAATAATTAAAATTGAATCATTAAGTTCTATGGAAAACCGCACAATGTGTTCTTTCACGTTCGCCATTTTTCACCCGAAGAGGAATTCCGCAGAAGGAAGTCCGAATGGTGGACGTTCTAGATGACGAGACGCGATACGGTGGTAGTTGCACATTTAATATGCACGTTGCGTAATTCCAGGACAAGCTCGGTTGGTATCCCAATGCGTTTCCCGTATAAGAGGACGTCGTATGTAACATAAAGCAGACGAACGTTCCTTGTTTTTGCAATTTTCCTTCGGTTATGCCGGCATGGAA
The DNA here is from genome assembly GCA_910591585.2 of Nysson spinosus. NCBI lineage: Eukaryota > Metazoa > Arthropoda > Insecta > Hymenoptera > Crabronidae > Nysson > Nysson spinosus. The sequence goes on along the minus strand of OU342830.1, from coordinate 8,181,255 downwards.
ACTGTGAAAACCATACTCGTATTCTTCGTGTCCGCGGAGGCAAATTACTCGCTCCTCGTTTTTAAATTACGTGCCGCTCGTCCAACCAGGTAACGCGTTTTTCGCTATTTACAGAACGCGTATGCAAAATGAATTATTAATGCCCACCAGGTATATACCAGCGTGAAACTCCGAGTTATGTTAAGTCTTGCATAGGCTAAATAAAGCATTTCCCCATTTTAGCTTCCACTCTGCCAGCCGTCCGCCATACCTAAACATTCCCCGTGCCATTTTTGGGGATACGATTATTCTTCCATCTTTTCTCTAGCCCGACTACCATTTTATCCATTTTACCCTATATATTAAATTACGAGCATCCGTGGCAGACGAGTTCTCATCTCGCTCTGAATATGAATAACAAATTACTCCGACTGGAATACATTATCGAGAATCAATAGACGTCTCTTTAATAGACGAAAGTTGTGTTATATAAAATCCTCTTTAGCCCCAAGCATTCCAACATTCTCGCATTTCCTTTCACGAAACCTGGAAATTTGATCAAGTAATACACTTCGTTAGGTAGTATATAATTTTATAATTACACGTATTTAAATGTACATTTGAAGTGTTATCTAAAAGCTATCATTATACCGAACATACCTAGAGAATTGCGAAGGTTGAGTAATTCAGGCGTTGTCAGTTAGAATGATCGAAAATTCCCGCGTGTGTCGAGGCGGTAATTTCTCGCAGGATTAATGAGGGGTTCCCTTAATGGATCGCGGGGTATTGTTCGTAGCTGCGTGTATTCGCGCCTGTGGGAGCAACTCGGCATTTTTCACAGGTGGAGTGAAAACGCGCTTACTTCCATATCAGAGAAAGCCTCTTTGAGCAAGAAGTGGTGAGGTAAAAGGTGTGTGCAGCTGCGTCAAGTATGCGGCAGTGCATATACACGCAGAAATCACAATTGGCCAAGGTTCGTGTGCCGGCTTCCATAACATGACACTAACTGCTTGGATTTAAAGCGAAACAAAGCGCTAGTAACTCGAGCACCAGGAAATCTCGCAATTCTACAGCCGCCCGCTTCAAACCGCACTTCTCTTTCTCCATCCTTCTTCTCGATCGTCTCCCATGCCTCCTTCTGCCTCTTCTTCCACTTCTTCCACTAACACGAAAAAGGATGGTTTTCGAGGCCGATACACCAAACGGGTGATATTCGAGTGTTTCCGAGAGGTGGTTGGAAGAAATTAAAGTTTCTTTCTTTTCTCAACACTTTTGCGACTCCTTCTCTGTTCACCCCTGACGATCCTGTCTCTTGGTGTTATGCAAAAATATGCAGATGCTTTTGGTGGTGAATGTAGAACCGGAGATGCTCCTCGATGTTTCTACCGTTTTGCCTTTGTCTACTTATCCTAAATATTTTTTTCCCCTCCAGGCATGTCTGTTGTTTTAATTTATCATGTTTGGATGGTACCTAGACGCGGGATTCTTAAAACCCGGAGAATCATTCCCATGGTAATGCCTCCACTGAATACATCCTCTCTATTCTTATACACGCGGACGGCAAACAACTTCTTTCATTACAAACTTTATTATTTTTTTAGCAAAAACACCGTGCAGGTTCTAGCGCTATCTGCTAGGAGGAAAGAAATTGCATCTTTGTTTGGTTAGATTTCTCGCGCGTTTCTTCTCATTTTCAGTTAAGGTAACAGAGTACCATTCTCCGTTCCAGTCTCGCATTTTCTTTTCTATTCCGGAGGTCTTTAAAGTTGATGACAGGATAAACGATCACAGTGTCGCTTTATAATTGAGACAATTATCAGCTAGTGTCACTTTCCATGTTCCACTCCTCGTATTCTTATCAAATTATTACGGTCATCACTCTGAATGTCTTCCGCTATCAAAAGAGCGGAACTATGGCGCCTTTTAAAAACGTGCTGGAACCTTTGTGTCAACGGGCGAAAAGAGTTTCTCTCGTGAAAAGTCTCTGTGATGAGTCTTGCTGCGAGTTGCCTCCCCGTCCACCCTCCACCCCCCTTTCCACCATCTTCCTCTGCTCTCTCAGTTCTTCTGAAGTTTTATAAAGAGGATACCGTGCTCGTGAAGTGTTTACTTCCGGACAGTGTCAATGTTTGCCTGCCTTCGGAGAACCTACCTGCCAAAATTAGCCAGTCCTGCCGGGTTACGTTTCTCTTGGATTCATAGTTGATTCATGTTAATTCGCGAAGTCAAAGCAACCCGAAAATTGAGTCCAAATCTTATAACGGAACTTTGACTTGTTCTTAAATATTGTCAGACAACAAAGAATCGTGAACTTTTTGATTGATACGTTTTACGCGATATTAACTCTGGACGATCAATTATTTGTACTTTCGCTTCAAATATTGATAAAAAGGATGGTAAAACATTGTCAATTGAACTCGATTAATACAGAAAAATATTATTGGAAATGCTGGACATCGTAAATCATCGGGCCAGCGTAGATTGCGTTCCTTGTCGAAACGGGATATACGTGGATGTATATCCACTTGTCATCGTTGGCTACTAATTGGACGGAACCAATGGTACGTGCCAGATAACCGGTAACCATCATCGATATGCAAATACAAGCGTCCCATCTCTGCAACCACTCGTAGGAGAACAAAATACTGGGTAACGCCCGAATAGCACAATTTTTCAAACTGATCTGTATTACCTTCACAGCCATACTTCATTTTCTAGCAAACAACGAACAGTCCGCCTCGGTTTTCGGTTACAAGCGTTCCTCGGGAAAATCGATTTAACGAAACCTTTTGGTTCCTTTTATTTCGAATCTCGTACCATCATTCTACCCCCATATATCAGTTTTCACCCCTTTCATTGTTAGTCCACGGCGCTTGTACTACGTTACAAAGCCCCGATTTATCTGGCAGATGAACGAAGCTGGTTCACCTTATCGCGGTTTAAATACGTCGTGTCGAGGAACAAGTAAAAATACAAGTTGACCGTCGGCAGGGTTTACCTCGTTTCGTAGAATGCAGGTGCGCTTTATCGAGATAATACAACCGAAACGTTGGTGTGAATGGGGCTTCCGTGGTTTCCCAAAACGCGGTCCTCCGTGATTAAGCTCATATACAGGGCCCCGTTGTTCCCGTCGACAAATTGTCCGGACTGTCGCCATTAGTTTTACCCAAAGGTCGAGGAAAATATTTTGATACGCATATTCCCAGCCCGCTGTCCAAATATTTGTACGTGGGATGTACGTAGCCGACATATAAAAGCATTTAATGAACCACGCGGGAACCGTGCGTTTGTTTTCTTCTTCTCCCTTTTTTTTAAGAACGTGTCCCGCGAAATAACATTGCCGCTGTCGATAGAAATTGGTATATTGGTAATTGGGGCAATGGAAACAATTTGTGATCCTTTTTCTGTGAAGCATTTTATTCCCGTATTTTATGACTCTCTAAGCCAATAAGTCCACTCAATCCCTGTTGAGAGACTCAACATTAATTGCGGACCGATAATCCTACTTTTCTGGGATATGGTACCGGAGGGAAAATGCTGAAGAGGCTGAACTGTATCCTTGACGACGCACGAATTAAGAATTCGGGGTATCTAGCCGTAGAAAACTCGGCAATCTTGCCACCTATTCGATGATCCAGGATAAAAGGGCGTTTTCATCCTCCTCGAGAAAAAAGACATCTGTCGATTCCGAGCCAGGAAATGTCTTTGAGGAATATTCGGAAGAAAGCGCGCGGGTGTCGAAGGTGGACGGAATCAAATCACACGTCGAATCGGGGAAAATTACGGCCAATTTTCACTTCGTTAGAACGCTAAGGGCAGTGGTACTAACACTCCCCATTCTCCAACCGGTCTCTTCTCTCTCTCTCTCTATCTCACCCTCTCGGAAAATCCCTGGGGATCCGGGACTCTTCTCTGTTTTGGTCTTTCCGTCTTCTTCCATCTCTTTTTTTCATCCCATCCCCTTTGACAAGGCGTTCCATCTCTCTTTCGAATTATATCCTTTGAATCTACAATTATGGAGCGCCGCAGGCATGCGGGACACGTTTTCGCGAAAGTTTGCGCGCCGAATACTAAAGCCACGTGGCAAACAGGATCAATACCATGTCTCTGGAAGAAGCCGACGAACGATATTCTACGTGTCTTTTGGTTGGTCGTTCAGTCGTTCTGCTTGCCTTCCTTCCATCCCTTACTTCCGTCCTGCTTGGCTGCCTCTCCCATTCGCTTCTTACTTGGCCTTTTCGCGCCGTGAATCCTATCGCGGAAGACAACACCCTCCCTTCTAAAGGGACCAAGGGATATATCGCCCGACGTAAGAGAGACTCTTTTTACGTGTCACTGAAGTCAAAAAGGAAAATACCAATTGCCTTGATGTGGTATTCCTACGGTGTACCATGCTGCATTCCACTTCCTTTACTTTCAATCCTTTGACATTGCATGGCCCATCTTACATTGGGTTCTTCATTTTCACTTAATGAATTAAATTACATCTGCTTCGTGGGAAACGCGGTGAATCAACTTTTATTATGTTCACAAATTCGTTCATCGTAATCAAAATTCGGCGGCTTTGAGTCAATAAAGTTGACGATGCTATTTCGGATGTCTAATATTATAAAGTTTTTACAGATGTTTTCCATTTATTTTAGAAGTAAAGGGATATTTTGCAGACATTATTGATAGCATTCTAAGTACATACAAGTACAAGAACATATTAAAATTTGAAATATTAATTAAAAATGACGAAATCGAAGGTACCGAATTAATTTATGCAGTTAATGGAAGATCTTCCTATATTATATTTAATATACACTCGGTATATACAAGCATGATGCAGTAACCGCTATAATTTGGATTATCAAGTAAACAATTACGAGTAAAATCCACACGTAATACTCTTCCGTAAAAGAGTCGCAGTGACAGTGAATAACATGCCGAGGTAATGACCTCTGGTCAAGCTTACAAGGCGTCGATGTGTACTCCTGTAAAAGAGCGCGGACGATAGCGCGAAGCCATAAGAACCGGCTGGTTTTTTATTACGTTTACTGTGCTAACGGCAATCGTGAGATCTCCCCTATATCAAAAATAACCGTCCTCGCTCCCATGAACGTTTCCGTCGTTTCTTCTTCCGCGACATGCTCTGCCTATCACCGAAACCAAGAACGTCCGATATACGATACCGAGAACGCGTCAAGATACCAACGTCTTCTTCAGCAAAAACAATCTTTCGCGTCGTTCCCTACTTGTCTTCCATGCTGCGACGTAGTGATCGCTGAAAATATTTTTATGCCGACGCGCTATTCTTAAATATGATGTAAGTAAATATTAACGACCTAGTCAACCTTGAATTTTTACTCCCAGATGTTCTTCCGCGTTTAAATGAGTGTGTGTTAGGAAACGGGTCATCGAAAGAGTATTGTTTTATGATCAGCTATAATCGACGTATGAATTACTACGTGATAATTGAAAATAAACTTTCTCGCGGATGGAAAATATTCTAGGATGCTTGGATATAAATACGTAAACAGGAAGTTGCTTCTTGGATGCTGTGAGTTGTTTACATTGGACTCGCAACGCGTAAACGACACGTTGTCGATAAATACGTAAACATGTAGCGCATTTAGAAACGCAGTATCGGAGCTTTATTAGAATCGATTGGAAGAAGCTCATAGATCTGTGATGGTATATGTCCAGCAAATCCAAGGATTCTATTATAGTAGACCCACGCGAATCTGTTTCCCGTGAGTCTAATTCCAGGACTTAAAAAGTCTGTTGATTCGGAGTACTGGGGTCGGACCACAAGGAATTAAACCGCGCTTCGACGATCTGGTTCCACAATAAAAGAAAGAAGGAATACTGAATGGAAGAGAAAAAAAGGGAATTTCGTCGAATGCATCGACTGAAATTCGATATTGGTGAACCGTCGACGTTCTTAACCGACCTACTTCCTCGATCGAGGATCAGGATGAAGGAAGAGACAAAGAGGAAGAGCCAAAAGTGGAAAGGAGTGGCGTGTATTATAAAGGAGAGAACGAGATGATATCAAGGATATGAAGTAGGAAGGATAGGATAAAAAGAAAGAAAAAAAAGAGCGAAAAGGAAGAGCATATAGAGAGGTTGTACATGGCGGAGGGAAGCGTGGTTTCGAATTTCTCGATAAATTCCCCTCTCCGTGGATGTGGACGGCTCTTCCCACGTGAAACAATGGTGGAGTGGCGTGGAAAGACGTCTCGAATTTCGCTGAATCAAAGGTGATGCGTCGGAGAGGGTGCGGAGGTGGGTCGTACATGACATTGGCCAGGGGTGAAATCGATTTTGTCTAGGGCCTTGCGTACCGGCCATATTATCCCTCGCGGTTTTCTATAGTGTCATTGTTGTTAGAACGGAAAGAGAGCAAAACCTGTAAGGGGTGGGGGGTTGGTGCGTGCTGAAGAAAGAAAGCAGAAAAGAGATGAGAGCGGATAAGAGATGAGGTAGTAGAGAAAGAGAGAAAGAATGGAAGGAGGCTACCGACAGTCTGAGTGGCGTAGACACAAAGCCGCTATATTACGTTTCCACTTCTACTTTTCTAGTGTCTCCTCCAGGGCCTAACGCCACTGGCACGTTTACATGCGTTCGTGGCTTCCGTGGCTTGTGTTACTCCGGTGAAAGGGCTTTTTCTTTGCTTTCTTCCTCTCCCTCTCACCTTTTACTTCTTCGCTCCCGAAGACAACTGTTGCCAGATTCTGACCATTTTAGAATTTACCTTGCTCTCGGTCCAGCTTTTGTACGCAGATGTAAAGTGTATATTTCTCGCTCGGAGATCACGTTACCAATTACAAGTACAAGAGCAGCAACGGTGCTTTGTTGCATTTACAGTAATATCCTTTTCACGACGTTCCGTGTAGTCTGCCGCGTAATATTATATTTAAATCCCACGAGAGATATCAGAACAAGATTAATCCCCTTGAAAGTAGGAACGTAAGTTTCGAATGTAGGAGTGGGAGATTTAAAAAATTAAAACTTGTTAAACGATGCGGTACCTGCGTCGGGCGGAGAACAGATAATATAACGAATGTCACTAGTAGAAAAGAAATTGAAAGATTCCAGAGGTTCTGCGTGGATACATAAGTGCACTCATAATTCGGTAATTAACGAGAGTCCTTGTTAACCTTTCCCGTACTTTTTCCTTCCCATTTAACGTTTTAAACTCACACGCAACGGGGAACGCGTGGAGCTTTGGAATTAATCCAAAGTTTGTGCTTTCATTCGAAGGCAACAAATAGTCGACAACGAATTCCGGTGGAGGCTGGCGCAGGGAAAAAGGAGAGGAAAGGTTTGGCCGGAGAAGCGTCATGTAGAGCGGATTTGCGGGAACCTTGAAAATTTAATTTAAAAACTTGGGTATACCAGAACCTGTGTGTGCCAAAGGATTAAAGGTACGGGTTCGTCACAAATTGGATTAACGTCGTGTCCCACACCATCTGGGCTGGATACAGTTCGTTTTAAATTAAAGTGCCCTTGACCCTCGTTTACACCGATCTTTCGGAGTATCTTCCTAGCTTCGGTCGTCTGTCGCCCTTCAAGATGAAGCTAATTTTTTAATTAAAAGCTACGCTGTCGAACGAGACATAGTGCCGCTCTTTGATCCTCCCTTACTCTTCCATCACCTTAAATGTTACAAAGTCTCGAGTCTCCTGTTACACCTTCCAAGGTTCATCCCATTTCCATCATCGGTATCAAAGTTAGTTCGAAGATGTTGACTTAGTTGGAGGATTCTGTTTTGGACACAGACGGTACCGATCTTAATTAACTATTGACGTGGAAACATCCGATGTTTACGAAGCAGGATTGTATCGTAACGTTTGATATCCAGGAATTAATAGGTCTGCGGAGGGTAGTTTTTTCAATCGTGAACAGATGCATGTCCTTTGATCTCAGAATTCGTGTATAGAATTTCCTTTCAAATTAGAAGTCCCATGGTTCGCTCTACATCGTGGTGCGGTCTCGGTACTCCTAAGTGTATGTTCCGCCAGCGAGCATGCAATTAAGAAGTCGAAGAGGAAATTAAGGGTCGGTGGTTGGTCAGAGTTCAATTTGATCTATGGTATCTCGGCTTAATTCCCGGACTAAATTAAAGGGTCTGATTGTAGGATACCTTTAAAACGAACGAATTCACGCTCGGGTTCAATATTTAATTGTGCGTTAAAACGCCGAGTTAAATATTTTCTCCGTTGAATTGTTCATTCTTACGAAATTATCCAATTCGTTGGCACTATTGATTGTTGCTTTAAAATGTACAAATTTTCATGCAAATACTTCGAAACATTTATATACGATGTTCACTTCGAGTTCCGAGTTAATTACAGCTTTAATGAATCGCGTGGTTTGTAGGATGTTTATGGGAGGTTTATGTAATGTGTTTAAGAGTACATCCCCAATTGGATACATATAGCTTTTATATACTCCACTTGAAATAAGTCCGACATAGTTTATCTAGTCCCACGGAATATGGTGAACTTCCTCGGAGTAACGGACCCTCGTTAACCTCGATGGTCAACTTTGACTTGGTTCTCCGCAAGAGAACCGTTCTTAATTACCGTTGACTCGAACACCTTCCTCGACTAAGGAAGATCCATCGTGTCCTCGATACACGGTGAATATACCAAGTGAAATGAGAAAAAGGTTGGAGAAAGTGATCGAGTGACGACAGACGAAAAGGCCCGACTGAGTAATGGCTTGTCTCCTGGCGAACGGTGACTATGATCGGATTTGTTCGGGAACCTCGATGCATGAATCATGATTACTGCAAATGGAAACAATGCCAGTTGAAGTTTATCGTTGCCGTCGATTTATTAATCCTGACGTGTAGTCCGGCTCGACGCTCCAATCCTACATCTACACAGAGATGTGATTATCCTCCGCGAAACGCTGGCTAGAATCGAGATATTTGGAAGTGCGTTACACTTTGCAATGTCCATGTTATCGTCCTGATTGATGGGATGAAATAAATTCACTTTGCCGCACGTATCTTTCCGAACAAAAATGAGGGCTGATAATATTTTTGAAACGTCAGAGATATATACCTTGAAATTACATTGAAATATATTTATCTCGCTTCCAGCAATCTGCATGTGAAAGTTGAGATTGATGAAATTTATCAAACCAGAGATAACTTAAAAAATGAAATGGGAGCGTTTTTTGTAAAAATGTTCGGAGAATAAAAATATTCCGGAAACAATTTATTTCATTTTGACACAAGTACCTCTGGATTGTAAAAATGTTGAGGATAAATCTCGTGAATAAGTTAAAATATTCTCGGTTTAATTCAAGTACTTTTTATGAAATTTGGTGAAATTTCTCATAGATAAGCGGCGTGTTACATAATTAAGAAAGGATATCCGTATTATCTGAGAGAAGGCGCGATTATATACTTCTCGCGGAGGTGGTTGCGGTTGTGGGTAGATAACGTTATTAAACCGTGCAATATATCCCTTCTCGGAGGTAAAAGGAGTAACTGCATTATATAGCGCCATAACTTGTGATTACAGTTAATGATTACCTAAGCGAACAGAGTATGTAAAATGAACGGTTCTATCGCGACCAGACTGGCTCAAATATATTTCAGCTTTACCTTCGCGAAATTTAAAATGTAAATATCAAGAGCCATATACCAGCAGCTTTTTTAACTACTCGCTATAACATTTTCCAGCGAATATTACTCGTAATTCAGAATTAAAATATGAAATATTTGCCATCTTGTTCAAACTTTATCCAATTACAAATTTCTTCTACGTCCCACGCACTATAGCTGCAAGCCATGCAAGAAGCCGTCGGGTTTTTTCCTATAATTCAACGTTCGAAGGGAACGAATTTGCTTTATCCGCGACTGGAGCCAGTCAAAGCACCTTTTTCCATAAAAAAAAAATCTGGCTCGAAGGAGTAAAATGTACGTGAAGCGTGAAAATATTGGCCTTGGAAAGGTGAGGGTAATATTTTAGTCCGCGCTGAGGAGTACCCGAGGGAGGGAAGCTTTAATCGAACGAAAAGAACAAGGTTACAACCTGTAGATTCATAAAATACCTCTCTCGCAGTAAGAAATAATCCGGCATTCCAACCCGTCGACGCTTTATTGCAATTTTTTAAAGTCCTCTGACGCGGGGGATATATCAACCCCTAAAAAAATAATATATAAAAAAGGGCAAGAGAAGAGGTGGGTGGGATACATCCATGCGACGAGAGAACCACGTAACTTAGTTGCGGAAGGTTGCACTTAGGCCTATTCGAGGCGAACCTTGGGAAGATGAAAGTGATATTTTCGTTCTTATACGAAGGGGGAATGTTCCGGCGATGAGGGAAATGTCGATTGAACGTCAACAACCTACGTCAATAAAATACCACCCCAGGTATATTTTATTCCAGTCAACTGTTTACGCACGCGATACGTTATAAACGTATGAAAACGAGAGAGGGGCCTTCACGCGAATATTAGGAATGTACCGGCTCGATTTGATTACACCTGCCAACGATTACGTTTTTCACCGTATAATGTAAACATTAACGCAATTAAGTAAAGTGCAGGGAGGTTCGCCGCATTCCATTTAAAATATAGCCCGCACACTTTTGTACGCGTTCGCGTTAACAATATTTCATTGGAGTACAGGGACTCACACGCGGCCACGTTATACGGGACTTTCGCATTTTTGCCCCTATTCCTTCCAGAGGAATTCATAGATCGTCCCGTATCCATCTAACCGTGGTGGTATATACGCGTGGATGCCCCCAATGCTTTTCTCCGACGCACGCTTTGTAGATCGGACGAAGAAGAACCTACAGTGAAAGCACTCCGCTCTCCCTTCCTCTTTGCTTTTCCCCATCGAGCGAAGTCGTTTTGTCACAATAGTGATAAAACTGACAGAGAGAAGGGAAGGTAAGAGTGAGATAGATGAACAGAGAGAAAGAGAGAGATGGAGCGTGAATCCTCTCTCCCTGCAAGTTATACTTCGACCGAACGCCCCCGCAATTACGCTGTTTATGTAAGGGCGTGGTTTTCTCGGCTTGCATTCGTAGTCTTCTCCTGTTCCCTCTTTATATCTGCTCGACTCTATCGATACGATCGGTATATGTGACTGGTGTACATAAATAAAGCCCGTGGCTTTATATTGCTTTGAAGATTGGCAGATCCGGCCTAATGGTCACCAACGATGCAATCAACTCGAATGCTGTGTACAAACGTATACTAGAAACTCGTCTCCGACGAACGGTATCCCTTTTGTAGAACCGAGAGTGCGGGAGATCAGAGACCAAGAGAGATCAGCCCGTATTCGTAGTTTTCGGCGTAGGAGGACACTTGACGACGATGATTGGCCGACCGATATTATGTCTACACGGGCGAGTGGACGAAATTGTTCGTTTATGATCGATGCGTCATCCTGAAGGCCAATAATTGCGTCAGATCGGTGCATGCCGAAAAGTAAATGTTTCTCCGACGTGCAAATCAGTGCCGTTATCAACATCCTTATCAACGGGAATGTGCAGCAGTGTTTCTTTAAGGCGAATTAATGCGACGTGATGTACCTTTGTTGTACATTCTTTTGTAGATACCATGGAATCATATTTGCGTTGGTTGACTTTAAATCAATGCTTTGGGATTAATATACTTTGGATGGTTTATAGAATTCGTCATATATGGACAAACTTTCTGCATTCATATCTTTTTCGCGCTGAATAGTATTTGTGTAATGATGGTTCTATGGTAATATTTCATTGATAGAAGCTGGAAAATAACAGGTGAATAAGAAGAGGTGGATTTAGGAATTCCCTATGGATGAAACGATAAAATAGGATTTCCGATGGTGGCAGTCGATTTTATTATATCGTGCATGTAAATGGAAGGGGAAATTCACGGCGAACGCCCTTATCGTTGGATAAATGTCTACCGGAAGACAAAGCTCGTATATAGAAAGGATGTGCCCGATATGTCATTCAATATTCTTGTAACATACACCCTAACGAAGGTACTTCATAATAACCTAAAGTGCTCGCGTTCATATATCGGTAATATTAGGTTGTCCGTAAAGTTCATGTCGATTTTCAGTAGCTTCTCGGCGAAGAAACACAGAATTTCTGAGCGGATGGAATCTTCAATTTGCATAAAAAATGGAGAAAAGTGTGGAACAAACCGATGTATACATAATTAAATAAATATATAACGACATATAAATATGTTGCTTTCGAATTTAACTTAAAAATCGGCACGGACTTTCGGGACAACCGAATATAACTGTATTCTTATTCAGACCCGTAAGAACTAAACCTCTCTTTACCGTTTATTCGTGCAAAACTATTCTTCGTGATCTTTTCTACAGTAACGTCGTTAATCAGATAATTCCATAATTCTCCTCCCGGTGACTCCGTGGAACGTTGCCAGTCTTTCCTCCTCGTTGACCAGCTTTGTTTCATCCATAAAATGAGCTGTAGACGACAGTCTGATTTATGGTGCGTTATTAATCCCTGCCTTGTTAAATTAAAATAATTCTGCGGAGCGAGAGAAATTGCGTTATTACTTTCGCAGACTTACTCCTCCTGCCGGCACCGTGAACTTTTAATTCGACTAGTACCATTATTAATTTTATCCCTGCATCATAAATGCGAGTCTTCCTAAAATGATACACCAAGCGATTTACATAGTCTTTGCAATCCGTAAAAGCTGAAAATTCCAAGTAGATAACATTCCATATTGTAAAGTACACCGGTAACAGTTTTATCGTGACAGTTATAAATCTGACGGGGCTGTCAATATTTGTCGATGTCCCGCGGAAAACGATGCTCGAAAGTCGCGTATCTTGTTAAAAGTTTATCAACGATTTGTCGCGCGTCGCTTCGAATTTCGCTAGTAATACAAGTGTCAGGTGAAAAAAGGAATTAAAGCGGAATTTCGTTTCTGGCGACGGTAAATCGGAACGCAATGTACACAGGGTGTACTGGTCGGTCCAGTGTGCACAGTGTGACAGAGGGAGAGAGAGAGAGAGAGAGAGAGAGAGAGAGAGGACGAGTGGGAGTAGAAAAGGGAGAAAGTATGAGTTGGCAGGCCGGGAGAAAATTCATATCGCATCGAATGCCACGGGACAATTCGTCGAAGCGACATTTGATCGTCGGAACAAACAGGAACGCAATGCAATCGATCCCAGCGTAGATATACGCATTGATATGTCTGACTTTAGGGTCCTGCCGTAGTCCGAGCAGAAGTAATTCTTTGACAAACAATGACGTCACTTTGGACACCGAGCTCTTTCTAATCACCGTCCGTCACCGCCTTCGCATTGGGGTGAACTAATTGTCCCGTGTTATTATGTGACTGCAATGACGGAAACCCCATCCTATAATAACTTTTTGCCTGTTTGCACGTTCGGACGGCTCTTTTAATTTAATGGGATATGATACTGCTATGAAACATTGCACGACTCCCAGACGAGTGAAATATGAACATCGAATGCTGCTTACGGCGTATAAACGATATTTATCGATATATGTATACATGATTTACAAAATTATATGAATTTAATTAAAGTAACGTCACATCGATATGAGGGTCGGTAGTAAATGAGGGGGAAATGAATAAACCGATATTCCTGGCGATATTCCCAGATATTGGATACATCTACGTGTAAACATTGAGCGATACAGTGTAGAAGAGCAAGGAAGTAGATGGGATCATGCATTTATTCCTGTTTCGTGACATTCGATGTATTATCATGTACCGCGCAATAAACATATTTCCAGTCCATTAAGATGGACGTAAAAGAAGGGTGGCGAGCTATAGCAGGGATTGGTTGGTAGGGATTTAACGTGGTATAGTTTGAGAAGGCCAAATTCCAGACTATATTCTTCGTAGCTTTATCTGCACTGCGACATAGACGACCGGAGGAAACAGATTTCTCCGCCTACGCGTTAATTCTCCCGGCAGCACCCTTCTTTCTGCTAATTCCAGACTGGGGATTTAATGTCGAAGGGGTGAGAGGGGCAGGAGAGACCCGGGGAAGACAACAGGAATGGCTATCGCGGAACGGCAACGAGTAATTTTGATATATTGCCGGGACCCGTGGTTGGGGGATGGCTGCCACGTTTTCGAGCGAATGGAACGGTTTTCCCGATAATATTGCTCCATCGGGATGCGAACTCTCAGTCTCCCTGTATCCAGCTTCGACTCGAGATAATTCCGACTCTTGCAACCCGGAAATCGACTGTAAGCTTGCTGAATCCGATGTGTTTTTTGCGAGCCGTGATCGAACCTTTGTTAGAGTGTCTGGAGAGGAAAATGCGCTCAACAAAGGTTTAAGAGGCTATTCCTACTTCTGGTATTCAGTTACATTGAATACATTTCAATTGTTTCGATACCTTTTTACGATTCTTTTTTACGTGATTCGGTTAGCTGGTAATGTTTTAACGAAGTTCCTGTTTCATGGATCTCGAAGAGTAATTGCAATTGCAGATAGAAAGACTAACAGAATAGTCTTGATTGTCGGATTATACTGAGAATAATAAGGACTCAAGGGAGAATTTATGACGAGTCATGCTTTCCATTAATCCGCGACGATCGGTAATTCATGATCGAGGGTCCCTTGTCCCCTGAAATTTCGCACACTTACCAAACTATCGAGTATTTCTCTCGCAGATAGACATCCGACCCCTCATGGAACTCCTTGATTCGTCACGATTTCCATGTTAATCGCTATCTACAATAGAGCCTCTATCGCAGTATCATCCACTTTTGTTCGTCTCCGGGGAAAAAAGGGAGCAGATTTGTTAGAGACTTCAAATACCTAGGAAATATGTGTTTCATACGAAATGACGTATCTATTTTTCCGGGGATCACGTGTCCGTCGATTGGCCAATTGATCAAGATTTTCTCGCTTATCGTATTCCGGCAAAGCCTTCTTTCTTTCCTGTTTGTTCCCCCTACGTGGAAAAAGTCACTCCCCGATTTTTCATATTTCGCACATTGACCCTTCTGACGAAGCAATTCAGCCCCCTCTATATCTAATGCGACTCTATGTCGACAGCCTATTTCACTCGATCGTACCAGATAAATCACTTACATACTTCCGCGTCTACCGTACATCGCTCTTTAGCATATGCCGCGCATATAATATCCCAGGCTCTCCGTTGAAATATGTATTTTTTCATAAACCCGAAAATGGGAACCAGACAAGTAGCACTCACTTTTTCTCAGACAATAAGCTCATTAAGGGAGGCAGTATACTTTACGATCGGTACCATCCGTTATTTGAATATATTAGCAATTTTACGTCTGCACCGAATTCCAGTATCCCGTGCGCGGAATACATTAACCGATTATCGAGCTCTCGAACGTATGCATGAATTTGATAGAATCGTGAAACTAATTTCATGATTATTTATACCTTTGATAATTGTGTTATGCTCCCTGAATGAAAATTCGATGTAATAATCGCGAATTGAAATTCAAGTAGTATACTCATCAATCCAATGTACTAGAATCATGTCAGAACCCACATGTTCAGAGAAACAAGAGGCGATTAGCAAATGATTCATCGAACTTAAGAAACAGTCGTTCGTCGGAGGAGCGTGGTTTAAGTTACTAATGCTAAGACGGACGTCGTTGAGAACGAAAGAGCAATCAAACTACCGCGAACAATGAAGAGGGGGGGTGCCTTTAAAGGATGTATCGAGTTAATGACAATAGTGCCATTTGCATGGCACTCTTGAGCCTCGAGGAAGCAGATAAGTGCATCTCGCAGATGAGCTCGTAGGCGTGCCCACACGGGATCGTTGCTCCGAACGATAATTGAGATAAACCTCTCTCCTTAGACTTCGATGTACGAGGACTTCCAGCTGGGGATGTCCGAGCAAATACGGATAACTAATGGCACACAGGGTTAATGACGGTGTCGGACCACTCGGATGTTTTTTTGATTCCAAAATAGATAGGTAATTACATTATGTAGGTGGTGTAGGCTGCAACGAATTCTATTGTACTTAAAGGATGATTTACGGGAAATTATTATCTGCTTATTTATTACGCGATCCTCTTATTTATATTGCTTTATCGTGCTTGTTTCGATTCGCTGTCCTCGCGACCGACTTTATATCCGATGCAAGATTGCAATACTTCTGTGTCAAGTACAAATGGATTTTCAGGAAACTGCCAATTATACCGTGTGATTAATTCGTGAATAATAACAATGGACTGCTGTATGGTGGTGAATAATGAAATGATACACGAAAAGGGGGTTCGTAGATCGAGAGGGTTAGGGAGAATCACGTCGAAACTAGTGAATGCATATTATGACTGATCATGGATTAGATTCTTTTTATTAAATACGACACGTGGTAGAAGGAAAAAGGAGACGGGCCATGTCGGTACCCTGACGTTTCTGACAGAGCCAGTGCTTTATAATTGACGTTTCTCAAGGGGGTGGGACTGCAACATATACCGTTCTAGGCTCCAGGCTGCTCTGGGACCAGTTCTTGTGTTAAAGGGGACTCTCCTCGCGAAGGGGGATAGAATCTAGGGAGGGACGGGGGAAATTGAGATTGACAGTTAATTTCGTCGTCCCGCGTTAGCCGGGGTGGTCCGAAATTTCGAAGCGTCGGGATTGACCTTCCGCTCGACTGGAAACCCAACCACTGTCGATGGAACTGATGTCGACCCAGAGACAATCCCGGCTTTTCCCGTCACGTTCCTCTATGCATATTCCAGAGAATGCATGGTATTTCCTATCAGACCTACAAAACTTTCGATAATGTGCTACGGACATTCCACGTATTCTGGATTATATTAGGATTGTTGGAAGATTATGTCGGTTGTACGTAGTCGAACATTGGATATGTATTTATGTATTATGCATGACAGCATCAACAAATATACCAGATAAATAATTCTGCAATAGTTGTGAGCAATGAAAACACATAAAGTGTGTAACTAAAATTAAACTAGTTATTACAAGAATTGTTTTCAAGGTATATACATAAATATTGCACAGAATAATGAAAATGAAACAAGTTATTCTGCTTCTTAAAGAACAAATATTATTGATACTCTGCAACGTGAGGGAATATAGTTTCATATCAAAATGCGTGCAATAAGAGAACGCGATACGCATGTGTAATTGAGCGTTATTATGACACGTGTGTTTTAAGAATTTAATCAGTGATACGTGAAACGATTCGTGGAACATAGAATGGATTCATCGTGGCAGGAACGAGTGACTTTTCGCGACACATATGACCGCGTTGTTGTCCGTTGGCTTTCAACCTAGTTCACCGGCTGCGAGACGAATTATTAATCTTCCGGTCCCCACCGGCGATCACCGTGGAAGTTATTCGCGCTCTATGGGACGCTTTAATCCCAGGCATGGCAAGAGGAGGTTCGTAGCAATCTGTAAGTCCGTTTGCAAAGGGTTACCCGTTGTGAAACCACCCTTTAAAAGCGGAAGCCTGGATTACCGGGAGAAATCGAGTTTGCCCTGACGCTCAATTTGCGTCGTTTCCTATATGCCTTCTTACCCTATTTTCGTTCCGTGATGGAATCGGGCCATTTATATACCAGCTAACGGAATATGGCATCTTCTCTCCCGGTATTCACACTTGTCCCTCACATTTTCCACGGTTATTCCAATTTTACGGAAATAGTCCGCCGGTGAATAAAGTCAGCATTACTTCCGCATTAAAGTCTTACAATATACGATGATATATAAAATGATCGTAGTCATTGTTTAACGTTTAATGTATGATACATGATCCTTTCGAGTAGAGCAATTTTATTTTCTACCGAGAGGCGGGTGCATAGTTGCAATTCATTACGCGACCCCGAAATTATCAGTGAATAACCGCGAGCGCGGTTACTCGGATGAATTACCACTCGCTGTGTGCAATTGTAGCCTGCGTAGAAATTTGGCTAGCTGCAATTTTCATTTCGTAGCGTGTTCAGCTATTCCTCTCCCTTCCCCACGGTGTACTAATATTCTGATATAACGATATATCGGTATGTGTGGGTAATGCATATGGGTACATGTATCGCGTAAAAGGGCGTTGTTGCAAGCGCGGTGTTCAGTTGGTTTCAATGGGAACCCACGATTCTGCTAATGTCGAAGCTTATCGACTGTACAATGGCCCCTCTTGGGTGCAACGAAGGTCCATTGTACAGTTTGCAGAGCAATGCGAGAGGTCAAGCATTCCATATTAATTTAAACAAGACGAGGTGCAATCCCTTCGTGCAAACGTTTCAGATTCCGCTCGTTACTTGTGTTAGTTTGCTTGGAATCATGCGTGTAATTACTTCCTTATGCATACTAAACGAAACCACGAACGGCAAACGCAGTTAAATTAGTCTTCTCGAAGTTATACACACGGTTTGATTTACTTGGGGATTTGTGGAGTACGATTAAATAAGTTCGCATGCCACAGCACAATTTCGGATTCCGCGGGGGTTGATTTTTGTTGGCACGTCGACATTTCGGTCACGTTTTGTGTTCGACAGATCGCATTAATGATCATACAGAAAAAGGAATATCAGGGGGGGGGGGTGTAGAGCAAAGCCGCGAGGGTAACCCTCCTTGTCTGCAGGGTGAAAATCGAATTTGATATTTCCGTTCTTCTTTCCATCGACAGCACGTGCTCGCGTGAAAATATCGGCGGCGTTTCTCTCACCCTCCCATTCCCTTCCTTTGGCGTCGTCTCCGAAACGAGGATTTCTTATCTGAATCCCTCCCCGTGACCCTTTTCAGCCTGGAACCACCCCCGTGGGGATTCGTAGGAGGAAAACCCGGAGAAAGTAGAGAATGCGAAAAGGCAGCTGTGAGAGTTTGGGGATGAAGGAAAGTTGTTTGAGGCCTCGCGTGGAGTCCCGCGACTGAATTATTTAAGTCGCGGCCCATCTTAACCGACCTTCTTCCACTTCTTCCCCTCAACTTCCCTTCTCTTACTACCGTCGTTTCCTCACTCTTTAGGAAGGACTCCTCGAAGAAAATTTAATTTCACTCTCCCCCAATGAAGAAGTGGAAGCAGCTTTCTTTCCTCCCACGATGGAACCTGCAATCTCTCTTATGGTCGAAACGCTTTTAATTGGCCGTGCCGTGGCCATTAAAGGAAAAGCATTTCCAGGACTGCGGCAAAGGGAAAATAAAATGTGAAGTAAATTCTATACCACAAGGTATATCTTACTTTCTCTCTGTTACTTACCAGTATAAAGGAAGAAAATTAAAGTGGGCCATTGATGTTTATTGATCTACATTCGACACAAAGAAATCTATGTTTATTATTATACGACATACGATGGTTGACGAATGGTCTTTCGAGTTACTTAACTCACGACGGAGTTCGAACAAACGGAAAAAACAATTAATAAGAAACGAGTGAAATGAAGTCCTTCTTCGTTTCGTTAACAAGTGTACATTTCGCAATATACAAATCAGCGCATGCAATGAATTGAATATGCGGTAAAGCAGTGCGTTAAACAAACAGCACATCGTAATCCTGGAAAATATTGAACGGTAAAAAAGGTGGAACATCCCGCGCCGAATTAATTTTGCGTATTCCTGTTTGAAAGGGTTTTTGCAGTCGTTGCAATGTGGAAGTGAGCCGTAACGTTGGACGAAGGGCTTCGACTAGCGGACTTCATAAAAAAAAATTCTTGCCCTGGGCAATATAGAAGCCCCCATAGTATACGCGTATCGACTTTACTCGATTTTATAGAGACTGCCATATGCACGCTCGATAATATTCACTGTAATTAAAACCACTATGCTTTTTCCACGACTTCCATCAGCTGATGGAAGCTGCCCCATAAATAATGACAATGAAAACAACTGAATTATTAATCGAAGTTGTTTATCAGTTATTAGCGGGATGAAAAGACTCTGCAAGTTTTAGTAGCTCGTTGATTATAAATATACGAAGAGAAGTATTCCGGTGCCGGTTTTACAAGTATTTAAAATTTATTACGAATTTTGGTTTGAAATGGTTCCGTGTTTCAGTGATTCAGTTCCAAACTACGTATCCCGGATGGCTTTTGTTTGCTCGTTATTGCTTGAAAAGCTGAATTAACTTACCCCGACGTATCCGCTTTACATTAAAATATAATCTATTTTCATCCACGAGACAAACAATATTTTCCGGCAATTTCATCTTGAAATATGGAGGTTGGATTTTCGGTAAATATCGTGAAATAGTACGTCACCGTGCAAATCTGCGGAGTTTCCTTTTCAAAAACTATTGTACACCGCATAAAGTAGCCGGACCGCGATTCAGAGAAAACTCCGCGGAAAACAAAATGAGGTCTCTCAATTTTGTATCCACTTCATTCAAAGGAAATTCTCTCGTTCCACCGTAGTTCAGGATTTAATTAAAACCACACGTTTTTTTCTCATTTAACTCAAACCGAACCCATATAAGCTTTACCCACTGTAAATTTAATCAGAGGATTAAATTCGTTAGCTTACTCGGAACTATCATGATTAATTTTCTTAATGAATCCAAAGCAACTTCAACTATTCAGCTTCCTACCTTTCTCGAGTGCAAATACTTATCCACGTGCTTCAATTTTTAATGACAAATTTGCATTTACGTGGAATTAAGACATCAAGGATATATCACTGACAAGTTGTACGATACAATTTCTAATAGCCGGGTCAGAAGTCAAGGTCATTGTCAGTTCGTGATACATAAGTCTAATACACTCTCGTGGAACAGCCGTGAATTACAATACATTGGTCGGAGAAGGGAAGCCTGTACTTGGATCGTCTGGAAAATTGATGGAAGGTTGGTAGTTCCGTATTGTACGGTCGTTGCGTATCTCTGGAAGCTGCGAGGAGACAGCCTCGTGAATTAGGGGAAAATAGCTTTTAGTTGGGCATACTACCGGCACCGTCACCAGGTGCAACCTCGACTTCTGGGTGTACCGGTATATATCTGAACCCTTTTACCGAAATTGCCGGCTATCGCCCTCGCCTATAACCCCTCCCCCAACCAACTTCTCTATACGTGCAGGTTCTGTCTCCCACCACTTACGCACTCCAACTATCCACTTCTACGTAAGCAGCTGTTACAAAGTGCATTGCTAAAAATTTCCCGAGAAAATCGCTTTAACGTCCGTGCCTTCTCTCTAATTTTATTGCCGGATACATCGGCACACGTTTTATAAAACTTTTCAACTGAAATAACGAATCGCGTTTCACGCTGATAACCGAATTTCGAGACTTTTATTTCATAGGAATGTTATGAGCGGAAAATTGTATTGGTCCTGGGAATTCAACGTGCATTTTCGATCTCGTTAAACTGATTTCCAAAGGTAATTTTTATATCTAGTTTTTAGTTATCACCGACGTGTACTCGGGGCATTAAACTAAAATAAAGCGACCCAGTTTTTCTGACAGTATTTTCACGTTCGGTGTGCGCCGGTTGGATAATTTCTCTCTTATGAGTCCGACAAATAACGAGACGTTTAAACACGTACGAATGTGCCGGATTTCATCGTGCACCCTTTTGAAAATGTACGGGAATTACTGAAATGGGATGCAGTCACGCAATGGAGAGCATACATGCTATAAAACGCGAGGGTCTCTTTTGTTTTACCTTACTCCGCTAGACCGATATCTCACGGCATGACAATCTCCTGTATTATCAGTAAAGATACTCCTCTCGTTTGTTACGCAAAGAAACCGGATCCGTTTCAATACGTATGCGTCGCCACGGAAACGCGATTTCACGCCTGAGGAGAAAAATAAGATTCTCTTTTTTCTGCCGGTATTCGATGTAAAACGATCAGCGATAACGTTGGCAGCGTGCCAAAACAGGGTGACGGTGCGATAGCTGGTTCTAATGAAAGGGTTTTATCTTTTTGTACTACGTGGAAACACCCATGGGTTTCGTTACAACAAAAGCCGAATGACTATCTATTATACACCGAACACGGGATAAAGGACAAACGAGGGAAACGGAGGATCAATAATCTTCCGCTTAACACGATTCTTCGGATCCATTTATTTAATAAATGTAATATCCAAGGAAATATTTGCACGGTGAATCGGTAAGAATTCCAGGCAACTCCTTCGGATGACGAGAACCGTTGATAGCTTGATCCTTTAACTCTCTCCGAGTAAAAGGATATTACTTGTTCCTACGGTATTCCCACTTGAAAGCGTTTGTCATCAGAAATACAATTTGTAATAAATGATTCGTTGCAACGCAAAGCACCACTCGAGCTGAAGATGTCGGAGCGAGGAATCTTTTTGAACGCGTATATGAAGGATGCTTCGTGGATGGAATATTTAATCGGAATATACGTGGCAGTTGAAAAATAGGATACACAAGAATAGAATAATTCCTATGCAAGAATAAATTCTCGGAATTCTTAGTCCGCGACTAACGTCTTTTATGCATGGAATGTTTGATATAGTAGGAACATTTCCCCCTCGATTGTCTGACTCGGAAAATACAAAATTATTCGTACCGCGATGGCGCAATAATTTTCGAAATATTGAGCTTCCATGGCATTCGCTGCTTGTAGGGCGGAACCTTACGTAAGAGTCGGTGATGTAATAGGGCGATCTTTGGATGGCTTATTTCTTTGGCTTATGCTCTCGGGAGCCTTTGGTGGCTTCAAAAGTCCATCAATTATGCACCCACTTAGACACAAAGGACGAGTATCCAGTGGAAACTTACTTCAAAATTCAACATCACAAAGCGTGGAATTGCAGGAGCCAACTAATGTCTTGATACAAATTTAACAGACGCATGTGTCGGGTACAGATATCAACGTAAATATACCGAATATTACCTTCCTTCATACAAAAGCTCAGATAATACATCGAGATCGATAAAACACCATGAAATACGTGTACCGAACTCTTATCTATTCGAATGAAATCCCCTGAGATATTGTGCAGGCCAAATAGGATCGATTACGTGCCGAATTTTTCTAAGTGCACGACTCTCGATCTTTCACCAGATAGCGATGCGTGCTGTACCTAACTTTTTATCATAGTACTTTATCACGATGACTTAACCGTAATTTTCTACCGTCCCCGTAATGTTCTGCTTTTTCTTCTTCCACGTATGTTCCGCAGCTTTTATCAAGATTTATTATGACACTGTTTAAAGACTCGCTTCCTTCGGCATCTTTAAGCTTTAAACGTAGACTTTACGAGATTCGTTACGTCAGACGCGTTTCGCTCTGCTTAGAAAGAACTGAGGGAACCCGCTTATAACGTGCCGCCGGAATATACGATTCAACTCGTGTTTGTAATTCTCCAAACATGTGGCAAATTAAATGTTAGAATAAATTATTTATACGTAGTAAAACGAAAAATTGTTTCATCATTTCAATTCATTAAGAATTACATACTTAAACCCGTTAACCTGGAGTACTTTCAAAAACGTCACCACGCGGGAACCTTCGATTTAATAATAAAATAAATTCGTGTGACACATTTATAATTACGATACATGTATACATATATGGATTCGACTTTTTATTATTGAAATTTATACGTATCAAATTTCGAGATTAATGGAAGAGAGAATTTCAATTTCATTGGATTGACATGTTAACAAGTCATCCCCGGTTAACAGATTAAGTAATTCAGCTTATAACATGTATTATTAACGAATACCAGAAATTCTGTACATTCGCATAGAACTAAGTAAAAGTTCTTCATTAGTGGAGCCAAACCATATCTAGTATCTTATTCTGTTTCCATAATCAACGAAACTCGGTGTGCTTATGATAATGAAGTAATAAAAGAAGTACAATATATTCCAACTTCACAATAATTCGTATCTTTTGAGGAACATAAGTGTCCGAGGTCTTTGAAGTGTAGCGTAGGTATGCTTGGTGCGTGTTACATGCGTGGATGTCGAGCACGTGCAAAACCGTGTAACTACCAGGACAAGGAGGAGAGAGTGAGTTTAACGAGTCTTGGCGCTTTGAAGGCGCCGCCTTTTAGGGCAGTTAGCTACGTGCATTTTCAAGGGGTCTTACTAGGCGATGATCTTGTTCCACCATATCGTTTTCCTTTTAAGGACTCTTTTCCCTTAGCCACGTAATTACGCGCATTTGGTGGAAAAAGAAGCGCGATATGGCCGTGGTCCTTTCCGGTGGTTATCAATAGACAGCAAGGGGATGATTGGACTCTTTATTGATCTCCTTCGGAGCGAGATGAATTTATCTCGAAACGAGGTATACAGGGAAAAAAACTTTGATATTGCCTCGTGTACGGAATACGGAATGTGTATATCAAGGTTTTTTCTTTTTACTCCCCGGAACATTTCCCCGTGAAATGTGCGCGCCACTAAATCTACTCTCACCCTCGGATTTATTTTGGATTATGTGTTTAATGAATTTTCAAGTCGAGTCGGAAATGGAAATGTTGCATTTTATTTGCTCGTATTTTGTCTCGTATTGTGCTGCTTGTTGGTAGGCATTAAGCTTTGTATTAAATACATACTGGTGGAAGCAAGTAACTTGTAATCGGATTACAATTGTATGATTCTAGTGTAAATGAATTATTAAGCGTTGTAGACAGTGGGAAGATGTTCCTACGGCGAATTAGTCGTGGAACTATGAAACTCAGAGTTAATCGATAACCAGTGGTTTCGACGAAACATAGACTACATTTCGTGGATCATATTCGAACGGAAGGGGTTGCCGAAGACAGTTTGGAATTTCAGTCATTTGCCAACGAACTTCCTCTCTGAATCGTAATTTCGATCTGCGTACTGTTCTTACGTTTTCGACACTGGAAACTAATCCATTAACTACTTAGTATAACGAATTCATGGGAATATACACATATACGTATTGGATGTACAAACTAATTCGGTGCCATTAAATTCACGCGTTTCCAATTAATGTTGCAAACTCAAATATTTCTCCAGGCTCTTGTGAATTTAAAGTACCATTTACAACATACCCTTTGAAAAAGTGAAATTATCGAGACTATTTAAAAAGCTCTAAGCGACTTTAACAACTTGAAGACAATAGAAGAGGTTCGAACAAACATCGTCGACTTTCTTATCTCCAAGCAGCCGAGTTTTTATCGTGGTGGAATTCGAAGACTTTAGTAAGTTTATTGCAGTTCATCAAAGCAGTCTAACAAAATTGCTAATTCTGTAAAATAAGCATCGAATTAATTTGTGTATCTAATACATTTCAGACAATTTCAAGAAACGACGAGTTTTGCGCGTCTAATGGCTTGCAATATTTACCGCGCGTATCGAAAATGTTGCGCAACTTCGTTCAGTTCACTTTACTCGGTTGCCGGCATCCGGTTATGGAGAAGTGGTTGGTATATTTTGGCACGCTTCATTGCACCATCCATATCAGCACACCGCGCCATGGAATTCTCAATTTATCCCCGGCAAAGGCACTATACTTTCATAAACACCCTAATATCGCATTCCATTCCTTAAACTTAAACGACTCCACCAGTATCATCCCTTTTTAAACTCCTTGTACCGGAAATATCCAAAGGGACGAATGGCGAAGGTTCAGCAGATTTATATATACATTTCCAGAGGATCGTCTTTTTAAGCCGTCTACCAAATCGCGATGTAATGCGTCTTCTGTTTCCTGTGTCGTCAGCTTATTTTTCCAACCGTCGAAAAACACGCGACAAAGCGTGGAAGGAGAGATTGAAAAAAAGAAAATGGCTTGAAGCCAGCGTAAAGCATTTCATTAGTGCGGCTTATCTCCGGCTAGAAATGTACTGCCGGTGGCGTTGGAAAAAGTTTTGATCAGTATCGGTGTCGGTATACTTTTCTGCTCCATCGTATTCCCTCTAATTTATAAGGTTTCCTTGTCACCTTTGTGTACGATTTCTTTGAGCGACCGACAGTCGAACTTTTTTCAGATTTAAGCGCGCTTCGTGCTACCACGGATTTAGTTGTGCTACAACTTTTGTCAGGCAAAACATACGAAATTATTGTGCATATTTTCTTGCATCATATATCGGATTGTTTTTAAAGCTCGCACGATTTTGAGGGGAAAGTTCCAATATATTATCCTTAATTTCCCAAATATTTTTATTTGATAGTTCCAATATTTTATCATGAAGCTTACAATCTTGTGTACTAAAAATAAATACGTCAGGCGCAAAAGCTCCGAGTGAAATATATCCAAAGCATGCAGATTATAACTTGATCAATACATTTCTCGTATTAACAACAATCAGTATGCTGTCTCCGGAAAATGCAAATAAATTCTCCGTACGATTTAATATTAGATGTGCTGGCAAATAATGTCTTTTTTTAACGCGAACTTTGGATCTTATATTATATATCTAGGTCGAGTTTTACATCGCCTTTTATAACGATGGTTGAGCAATCATCTTCCTCTTTCGATGAAAACCCTATTAAAAAATATTTTTCTCCTTTTAGAAGAAACGGGATCAGTACTTCTAAAATAAGTACCGACTTCTTGGCACTTCTAAAATAAGTACCGACTTCTTGGTACTTCGAAAATAATTCAGATTTCGCTTGGCGTTTAATTCGACCATAGAATACGTTAAATCTTGCGTATACAAATGGGATAACTAGTTCTAACGATTCGAGATGCTGCCCCGGTAATGGTGTATTAAAACCTTCCAACTATCTGTATGCTTATTAAAACTTCCAGGGTGCTCACCAAAAGACCCTCGACCCTTTATTAGCGTATGTAATTTTGGTTTAGGAAATGGTCCCAACGAGAAACCCTTCGACCACTTCATTATCCTTCTACGTTATATCAAGCTACTCAATAGAGCTTGCGAGAGTTTGTCGACAAGATTACAACGAAACGATCCCTTGGCGTGGCCAAGCTAGATATACCTTAATCGAGAAACTTTCTCAGCTCTCGGAAGGTCCACTACCGTTCACTGTCTTTTGCTGTCGATTCGATATATCGGTTTCAGATCCAATCTTCGTCCTCCGATTCCTTTGTCCTCGATAAGAGAAACTCGCTGCTTTAGTTCCTACCCTCTGTAACACTTTATCACTAGTTTCCACTGGTTGATCGGTACAAATATAATTCATCCTCCGCTTTCAAAATGGATTGCTACCTCGTACTCCAACATATAACTCCCATTACAGTACATATAATTCCACTAACAAATTTGTTCGGTGGTATGCATTTACAGTAACATTTGTACTAAATTTAATATCGGATCTAGGAACTAGCGTATTTTAGTGTTCTGGTATCCCAAATCTCAAGTGGTTCCGTGTACCACTCGCGAAGTTCCTGGAGTGGTGCAACGTGGAGGTTAGATACGATCATAACTAACAGTCGTAACGGGTAGGACGGCTACCGCCATGTAAAGTTTACCTACTCAAGTCGAAGTTTCTCAAGTAGCTACATGCGAAAATTTCGTAAGCCACCCCTCGCTCGACGGTGGCTCTCGTTTTTCGCCCTTACCCAGCCAATTCGATATCGGAATTTGATCAAATCCTCTCTCTCCGGCCCTCCTCTATATACCACCTTACGCCACCCTCTGTTTCACGACCCTCCTAGATCGAATTCTTCCAGCTCGAGTGACATGTCGCCGAGTTTACTCGGCTCCACACCCCCCCACCGTGCACAATGTGGTACCTTGTCTCTACCGGGTGGCGTGTAAGTAACCAAGCGACGGTACACACCTCGCTTTGTGAAGGCCTAGGGTACAGAATGACTGAGAGGGGTTTACACTATGGTGTCTTGTGCGTGGGTGTAATAACAGGCTCCTAGAACAGCCCGAGAAAGAGAGGTGGTTTCAATGTATACGTATGCATCAGGGAACTATAGGGGGTGGTGGTGGATCCATTGAATAGCCCCTGGGGTGACTGTGCCAACAAACCCTAACTAACGTAAATAAGATGTCCTAAGGGGGGTGCGTCTTTGTCGCCCTTTCTCGCTCTTCGTATGGTATACGTACCATTTACTATCTTCTTACCCTCGCCTCGGTTCCGTGCCAAGCTAGGCTCTGATGAACCCTCGGGCCAATTACGGGATTTCTTCGTGAAAATCTCTAAGGAGAATCCATCCTGCTACACTGCGATCCCCACTCGTTTCGTCCTCGTTGCCTTACGAATATTCACGGTATGCGTACGTACGCCGGAAACGATGAATTTGCGAATTTTAGGGGTGGATAATGGTTCGTGCGGTACACCGTTGTAAACGAAGCTGTGTAACGGGCCGCGGTGACTCGACCGAATTTGTAAAACGATTATAGAATCTGTTTGAGTGGATCCAACGGATCCCCCACAAATAGAAGCTGAGGAAACCCCTTCGGGCGATTGTACTCTTTGCTGGTTCCCGCTGAATGAGTTTCGTATAACACTGTAATGATGTATCGAGGGCGTAATCGTGAGCACGCACTTCTTCATTCAACTGGAATTTAATGAGCCCTCTTTCATTAGATACTCGATTTCTTACAGTCTTTTATAATATACTACTCACTGTGGAACACGTTTTAAGTTACGATTTATTTTGACTCTCCATAATGCCATGTAACCTTGAAATCACATACTCATCCGTCCGTATCTTTCATTTCATTTCATTTTCTTATTGTAATAATAATTATAAAAGTGCGTGCAAGTGTTATCACCTTGTCAGTGCATTTAAGTAATAATTTTATTACTACTTTCGAGTAACGTCACATTATACCGTTTTCTTTTCGATACGAAAAAAATCGGGTTATAGAGGATTATAAGCAAGATACAAACTGACAATGAATACGTTAATGTGCAATACGATAAGATATCATCGACGAGTAATTACTCAAACTCCAGAGTTGAGTAAAGATAGGTATCTCCCTTCGTCTGGAAGTTTGGTTAATTACGTGATAGTAGGACAATGATAAGAAGAGGAATTGGAAGAGCGAAAAGAGTATTCTGATACGTATCGCGTAATAATAGAACGTCTGTTTCTGGAATACTTGGCGATATTACTCAGCTATAAAGACATTGGTGTGTCTCTCCAGTGACTGTACGAAAAGGTTTAATTCACCCTTGTCATACGTTTCTCCCCTTTGACTAAGCGAGCCGGAAATGATGAATTCTCAGGTCTTATCATAACGACGGAGCGTTACTTCCTGACAGTGAGACAGAGATAGAGACGGAGAAAGAGACAGGAGGGTGGTTCGAACAAATAAGCTGTCCTTACGCAGGATATTTCTTGGGGTCGTAATCCATACAGACTCTCCCTCGAACGATTATCAAATTCCTTATCAGGAACGACGGGACCGTAAAACCTAAAATTGGACTTTCCGTTGAATCCTCTTTTTCAAACGTTTTAAAGCGCGCTTGCCGAATTACATTCCGTCTCGTTAACCCACGATCCTTATTACGATGATAAAACTTCGAGCTTCGTAAAACTTTATCAGGAGCCCTAATCTATTTTTAATTCATCTGGCAATATCGATAAATTATGCCATTTCGGTCAGTAGCCGGGGTGTACTTGATGTTACGTAATTATTAAAAATTAACGTGCCTTTAGTTCCACGGAATTGTCGAA
This sequence comes from Nysson spinosus, assembly GCA_910591585.2. Taxonomy (NCBI): domain Eukaryota; kingdom Metazoa; phylum Arthropoda; class Insecta; order Hymenoptera; family Crabronidae; genus Nysson; species Nysson spinosus. Next base: position 8,151,800 of record OU342830.1, on the reverse strand, counting down.
GTCTTCCGACGTTAGTTTTTAGAAATCCTTAACAGTCCTTGACAAGTTGAAACTGACGAGACGAAAGTCTCTTGACCATGAAGAGAATTTCGCATGGATGGATCTTACTAGTTTATTAGACTAATTACGGCAATTTCCAAGGGATTTCACGAACGTCGTCTCTCTGTAAGTCTTTCCACGTCTATGGTCGAACCACCAGCTGGAAATTATGTGTACTCGAGTGTCTACAAATCTCGTTCCTAGTAAAACAACTCTCTTCGTACAGCGTTCCTGATGTTGCCACGCTAAGCCGATTACTTCGACAAATTAATTAGCATGTTTACGTACGTAATCGCAAATATTCCGCTACGTGCTCATGGTTGTAATTTCGGCGTAATATGTTACCGCGTGGCAAACCAATCCCACAGTTCCATGGAAACTGCGGTGGTGTAAAACGAGAACGAGTTTTTGCCGTTAATTTGCCACAGTTTCAATTTTCGTAGCATACGCGAGTTACGTCAACCTGTGTCACACGAGTGTTATTCGTTTGAGTTAGTTTGCATTGACGTATCATAACTGTCTGACATGTTTTAGACCTTTACTACTCGGAGACTATGTACATCTTCATTGCGAATCTAATTAATGCATTTAGAATAGACTCTACCTTTGAGTCAGGATAATAATAATTGCCAACGTTACCTTATGCTATGAAGTTATATTAAAATATTCATAAATGGTTATTTTTATTTTTACAACATGCCGATTCCAAATTCATATTCTGAATCACTATTTACGATTTCCATATTCTTCGATCTTTACATTGAATATAATCTCTCTTATTAATCAAATAAATATGAACATCATTTTCACAGAATATTATCGAAGTCTTCGATTTTTATGAAGAACTTCAACCATTCAATCTCAATGGAAAAATTCAGGCATTTCAAAAATCTATCGTGAAGTATTACGCCAGTGATGCAAATTTGCGAATGTTCAACAAAGAACGCGGTGGTGATAGTCAACTCAGGAGGTCGGTGTGTTTCCTAGTTAGAGCAATTCCGCACTTTCGCTCGTCACAATTAATTAGCTTAATTCTGGCTTCCTGTTGTGTGTACCGGCATCCCGATGCCGCGGGGTATTCAACACTGTTCTCTGTCACGGCGTCATAACCGTGCTGCATTCCGAAGTCATAGCTGACGTACGTTTATTATCGTAAAACCACTCATGGCATCTGCCACTTCGCGAGCATGAGTGCCGCCGAGACGTCGATCTGCATTTCCATATTGTGCATTTATGTGCTCAGAGCTACACCGCCTCGCACCAATCGTTTGGGTAAGAAGCTTACTCTGATAGCAGCACGCATCCTGATGTACGACGATGCTACACCGATTCTATAGCTGCACAAGCAATATTTTCTCGTATTCCATAACACGTAGAGCGCCGCGCTGAAATCCGTGTTATACGATACCTCGCAATACCCGTCCGTAACGTCCATATAACGTATACAAATAAAACTGTTTAAGCGCTCCACTATACATTGCTTACTTTACATCGTTATCGTAACGTTAAAAATATTGACAAATTTTATGAATATTAGTGATATATTTGATTCATGTTTTAATAATATTGGCATGGGTGCCCAGTGACCACTGGTCACCGGTGACCCTGTGGCGTTCAACGTGTTAAGTCTCTATAACTGAATTTTGTTCGTGTCTAAAGGAAAAACGTGTAACGCGAAACTAGTTAACTAGAGATTTTATACTACTTTTATACTACAAAGTCTTTCATTGTTCTACGTTATTTAACTGAACGTTTTATTGCCATTCCACTTTACGCTTGAAATATAGATAGATCCAAAATAAAAAATATTTACATACGAGAGTTACGAGCGCAAGGGTTATAGGATCGCAAACACGTATATCACGCTCCGGTGATATTATCAATATATTTCAAACTGCATGAAAATGCGTTCGCAATAATTCCGCAATAATTGTCTGTTACGGGTATCGTTCACGAAATCTTGGCGGTTGCACGAACGCACGGATGCACTTAAGGCGTCTGTAAAAATCGGGATCGATTATCAGGCGACGATCAAATCGTATCATTATTCCGGAGCTAAGTGTAATTATCTGCTGGCATTCGAGAGCGGTATACACCTCTCGAGTAAGAAACTGCTTCCCTTTCACGGGTAGTGAATTTCATCTTGATTTATCCTAGACATTAAGGATCTGGTGTCACGTCAATGTAACGAGCGGTCACGTCTTGCGTTTGGTTGCAGTTCACGGGAATGCAGCCACCTTGGATATCCTGCCAAGCGGGGAGACTCAAACGAAGCCAATCGGATCCAGCATCATCCTAACATGCAAACCCAACGTCGAGGACACGAAACTCATCAGCGACATGCAATGGTTCGATCCGCAGGGTCGTGTGATCGAGTCGTCCAAGTGAGTAGATCAACCAGCCAATAGATTAAGATTGCAATCTTAATTACAATTTCTGATCCACGCAGAAGTATAGTCTCATATGGCTCGGAATATATTACAACAATGATCTGATATTAATTATGATACAAATTTATAAATAGATTCGAACCATCGTAAAAATACTAGATATCAGCAGCGCACCTTATAAACGGTACGATAATATTTAGAGTATAGTTGTAGTAAGAAATGACGCTTTAAGTAGAATTGCCATCTTTGTTAACACCGTGATTATTCTGCACATCGCAATTTGAGTGTTAGTAGCATTATAAAGAAAATGATAAAAAGATGTAGATAAGGTGCGTTCATGAAGCCAGACGAGATATACGGATGCAGAGTGGATTACTGTTTTCGCATTCTCTCTGGACAATGTAGTGCCACTTTTAACAGATAATTAAAAGGAGATAACGAGCGAGTTCTATGTATTACAACACAAATAGTACACAGCCGACACTCCGCACTAATGTAACGAATTTTTTGTCACTTCTTTCGCACACAGACTCGTCGTCTTACCAATCGAAAGGCGAGTATACAAAACTGTTAAAGACTTAAAACACGCAAGCGTAGTATCGTTACGTTCCCCTTAGTTACTTTAGTTTATATCCAACTTAGCCAACTATCTTCCATGTTCCTACGGCTGACCCACGCTAGTACAACAGAAACTGTACGGAGCTCTTAATTGCCGTAGGTCTGCCCGATTGTTCTACGAACTAAGCGCTGCTCATTAAGCTGTTCGAAGAAACTTTCCTGCCTTTCCGCAGTAAACATACTTTTCCCTTTATTTAACCATTCAACAATTATTTACTTAGTCTTCCATCAGGAAGATATCCGCTTAACGAGACAGTTCGCACAATTCATGTCGCACCATCTACGAACGACATGTTTATTCGAACGATTAAACGTACCACTGACATATCGGTGATTAAGCTGCTCCGTAACAGGACACTCACTGTTATCGTATCATCGATAAATTTCATCTCTTTATCCACGAATTATATTACCCCGTTCCTGCGTGTTAGTCCGCGCGATGTCAGACGTGACTTATATCACGTCGATCTTCATCTTCTTACAAATATTTAATCATATGATCAAACAATTTCACGAACATTAACCTCGGTAACTGATTCGTCGAATCGCGTGTTTGCCCGATTACACGATCCCCTCCGGGCGTTTTGCATAATTATGTATATTCATAGGGAAGAGTCAACGGTGATAAATTCTCTGTTGAAAGCCGTGAAATGACATGGAATTTGGATGGATTTTATTTTACTAGTCACGCTCGATGATTGTCTGTCAGAGGAATTAATCGTCGGACTAACACGGTGTACGTTAATTTCCCTTCTATGACACTCGAGTACGTTTCTGCGATTATCATTCCATTTCCCTTTTTCATCGTTCTCGGTTTGAGTGTATTCCATTAGTGTGACGTAGTCATAATCGTAACACGATTTCATTAGTTTCACATGTATCGTTTGTGTTGAAGAAATCATAAGCTCGTAACACCATTGATCCGACGTACACGAATCTGCATCGATCTTCCATTATTCATTATTCCCGCACGACACTGTTCAACGTGGAACTTAAACGAACCTTATCTTCGTGTCATACCTCCTGTCATGCAACACAGCTCAATTATGTGGATTTATGTGGATGTGTCCCCGTTTACACTAATTTCCATACACACACGTAAACGACACATTCGAAATCCTCATTATGATCACAACCCAGATAGAATCGAACCCTTCGTTGGAACTGGTTTATATGTTGCACATTACTATATTCGAACTATAATTCAATCGAGATCAGTAATTGTTACACTTATGCATTTGTTATTATTGTGCTATTAATATTATTACAGTCAAACCTGCTCGATATCGATTCATATTTAATCATATTAAACGTTTCTTCTCGTATTAAATATTGACCCTCAGGAATGAACCAAGCTTGAAGTGCATTGATATGTATTTACTTAATAAACTTTATTATGTCGAATTATATATGTATATTGTATATAGTTTTTATGTTAATCTACGTGTACTGTTTCGATATCGCTCGCATTAATTATGCATTATATTGTGAGAGCCAATATTGGAACGGATCACGTTGAATGACGGATCAATATTTGTCGAATGTATATTCTTTCTATCTGGGGATGTTTCATCGTGAAATATAGACAGTCTTTTTAATGGAATATGATAATCTGTGATTCGATAATGTCATATTTTTCCTAACAGTACATTCACCACCCATTCGAAGCCTGCTATGTACACCGAGTTGCAGCAGGATAACAGTCTATCGTTATTCTTTAATTCCCTGCAAGAAGAGCAAGCTGGAACGTATTCTTGCAAGGGCACTTACGCGAATTCGATCCCCTTGAATAAGTCTGTAACGATTGATACTATAGGTGAGTGCAAAAACAGCAAAATTATCCTAATGTTATGAAATACTGCGATACCTTCAAATAAAGCGTAAATTAGATAACGAAGATTGAGATTAGAAAGGAGAAATTATCAGAATTTTATCCTACTTATTATCTTATAAATTATCCTAATATTACGAAATATGGTGATACCTTAAAATACGAGTACATTAGATAACGAAGATTGAAAGTAAAAAGTAGAGTTGGGCAACAAGAAACAAAATGAAAGATAGAAAGACAAAGGTACAAAGGCGAATTTTTCTTTCTCAGTGGCAATCACTTGGGACAATGCACCCGTCAATCAATATCCTATTCTCGGAGAAGACTTTCCAATCCAGTGCAAAGTACGAGCAAGGCCTTCGCCCTCCGTCGATTGGCTCTTCAACGGTGAATTAATTAAGACGAACGATCACTATGTCATAGACACACACGCTTTGAAGATAAAGAACGTTCAAGAATCTGACGACGGCATATACACGTGTCGAGCATCTGTCTTGACTACCGGAGAACTTAAAGAACGGCACATACGAGTTGAGGTATATTACGAAATTATGTGACATATGTTAAAATTCAAATTCTTAAACACGAAAGTGGAATCTCGAGACATTGTTCCCTCGAATGAGCGATTGAACAATTATCACTTGAAATCAACATTTTGATGGTAGGTAGAGTGATAGTATTGAATACTGTTTAAACAGGTGCATGTGCGGCCGACCATAGAGGAGGTAACCAATCCGGTCGAAATAATCGAAGGGGAGAACGCAAATATTGAGTGCAAAGCTAAGGGCAAGCCGCCTCCAAAATTCACCTGGGTTAAATCCTTAACCCAACAGAATCTGTCCAGCGTCGATCGTTTTGGCGTAGATTCCGATACCGGAGTGTTGACGATTACGAATGCAAACCGTGACGATGCCGGGGAATATAAATGTACCGCGACAAATGCCGCTGGAACGGCTTCTACGGATATCTTGGTGAACGTGATCGTCAAACCGAAGATAATGGAATTCGAGAACAAGACAGTGGTGCAAGATAAGGAAGTAGAGATCGTTTGCAAGGCCTTTGGCCGACCACCACCTCAAGTGACGTTCCGGAAACACACGTCGGAAAAGTCATACGTTATGGGCGCGCAACAGGACGATGACAGAATAATTCTCACTAATCAGGCGAATGCTGTTGCCAGTGAAACGATCGGCACATTGACGATAAACAATGCACTCCGGTCCGACGATGGTTTGTACGAATGTATAGCGCAGAATGCAGGAGGGGTTGCATACAAGAATGGTCATCTGACGGTAGAATTTCCACCGTCGTTCGCCTCCATGCCCAACATTACAGTTTGGTCTTGGGAACAGAGACAAGTGAATATAAGCTGCATCGCCGAGAGCATACCAAACGCGACGATAAGTTGGACCATGCGTGGCGATCAGAAGATCACGAACGATGCTAAAATCAAGCAACTCGGCAACGGACCGATCTCTGTTCTGATGATCGTCCCTTATGACAAGAGGTATTACACCACCTACAAGTGCATCGCAGCAAACACACACGGTACTCGGGAACACCTAATCGAACTCCGAGAAGCTACAAAGCCTGGAGAGTTATTGCAAGCGAAGATGGTTGAAATTACGGCTACCACTATCAGATTTGATCTTACACCACCACCATCGCATCCTGAACTACCAATAAGGACGATCACGGTGCAATACAGGCAAGATGGACAAACCTGGGACCAAGCGAAGAATAAGACGTGGTCTGTTGGTAAGTGTCAATATCAATAATAATATTCCTTGCTCCGCGTTATTCTTTAATATGAAGTATTAATATCGGTTATTCTTGTATTTTTTCAGACTCCTTCTATGTGATCGAAGGACTGATGCCTCAGACCCCTTACGAGTTCCGTTTCGCGGCAAGGAACGAAGTTGGTCTCGGTAACTGGGGTGCCAACTACCGCGAGACCACTCCTGGCAAGACTGTCCCTAATGAGCCAAAGATTATTATGACATCGGGCTCTGAGTATGACATATCGTTGTACAATAATCAATACGAACTGGGGTGGCTGATACCAGCCGACAATGGCGAACCCATCGATATGTACCAGATTAGGTACTGCCAAATAAAACGCGTGGCTGGTGAATGGGAAGTTCTCGAAGACACCTGTCGAATTATAGACGTTAAGAGCGAAGGGAGAACCAGGGAGTGGTTGAAGGACTTGAATTCGGATACTTTCTACAGAATAGAACTGAAGGCGCACAACGGGATAGGTTTCAGTAAACCGGGATACATGAAGGTTAAGACAGCAAGAGGTAAGTTTCTTTAACTCTAAATCATTCATATTCATTCCATTTTGTTACTTTATCGTAAAATATATTTTGTCAGTAACGTCGCTCCTTTTAAATAGTAACTGTTTTTAAAACATACGTGCACGAGGCCACTGCACTGACTGATATATATATATATTTTTTTTTAAATAACGATCAAACTCGTTTATTACTGCGCATCTAATTTTGTTTACTCAAGGAGGAGGGGAAAGGGTCATTGAGGTATTTCATTGGTTTATTTTATTTCTGTTTCGTACTTTAACCCGCAAGTAACGGTAGAAAAGTAATGATATGTAAACTTGATTACATTAAGTTGGGATTTGTAAGAAACATCCTCAGTCCCCTTGACCCTTATAGAGGAGCAATTTAGATAGAGTTCTGGTACCCACCGGTGGGTAATTTACATATTAGATTTCTTTGAACCTTTATCAAGACGGAGGTCCTTCTATAAGTCACTTTTTATCATTCAGAATCCTCGAGCCTCAATGTGGACTACAATGTAGATGCTTCAGCCGGAGATACTTCCAAACTCGCCGTGACCACCATTGCTACAGCAATAACAATCCTATTTTTAGTAATTTAAAATCATCGTCGGGAACATTCGCTGTTCACACTTTAATCTCTCGGTTAATTGTAATTACATCTCAGAAGTGAAGCGAATATTCCTTTACACAAGAGACCTCGTTGGATTACACTTTAAAAGGAAACGTTTCTCGCGATTTTTGTTTTATTACTTATGTTTCGTTACGATACAATCAAAGTGAAAGTTATTTTATGTTCGAAGGAAAAAGATCGCATCGCGAGAGTTAGGGATGGCGAATGTTTGAAAGAAAGCAACGAACGTTTATTTTGGCATAGTTGTATGTGTTATTGAACGATATCAATTATTAGTATAGCTGGTAACGATGTAAAGGTGAATCTATATAGTGACCGGTACATTCCGAAGTAAACGAAAGATAGACTATAAGTGGGTTCCTCTATTAATGAAAATGGTGGAAAAAAAAGAGATAAACAATTGCAGAGTAGAACGTGAAGCGAAGTGTATTTATAATACTTGTTAAATGCTCACTGTTAGTGAACGTACTGGTACGTTTTCGTATTAAGCTATAAGGCTATGCTTCGGTCATTTTGATAACATATGAGGTGCCGCACCATGCACCTCCTTGTCCATATGTGGTAACATCATAGCGGCGCGTAAAGTAATTACGCGAGATTATAATAACGAAGTTATACAACGACACTCGTAACAGTGAGAACGACTAATACTTACGCATCGCTAATGTACCTCGCGACGTGCTCACACGTGTTCGATTAGTGGGAAGAAAGATCTTAAATCAAACTCATCGACGAGTAAGGGATAAATGATGCATCGGCAATTTCGCAACTAGAGATAACTTTTCAAAAGTGTTTTTATTCAATGTCGAGCCTTTAGCTTCGGCGTTTAAGAAGAAATAAGTGCTTCCAATGAAACTAGTATTCGTCGCGTAAAGTATCTTTTTTTTCGGCTGATATTCTTATCCTTAATTAGTACAATATTATATACGCGCGGTACTCCTCGTTGCAGATGCATCACCGTGTAATGCATCTGTAAGTGCATAGCGGATCTATTTTAGTATCCAGCGCAGAGGTATCATGAGCCTAAGACTTACTGCCTTAAATTGCCAAATGCCTAATGTTAAAATGCCAAGTTTATCAAAAAGTGAAAGAAAATATATTAAGTGATCAAACTCGAGTATAAATTGTTGGAACTATAATTTTCATCTTTCAGAATAAAGAAAAGGGAATAATTAAGCGTGGCTATACATGTGTTCGTACTAATAATTGTATCCGAAGTATTAGAGCTATTTTTGAAATTTACTTTCACCGTTTGTTAGAATACAGATATTTTTGGAGAGAAAAGTTTTCGCGAACTTTTAGTGAGGATCAAATTTATGGACGTTAAAAGCTAGGTGCAGAACAAGAAAAATATACCAAGAGATTATTTCAACTGAGATGGAATTGACGAGTATTTATTGGACTGTACATCACATACGCTTCACTAACCTTCTTTGAAATATTTGTTTACTCTTTACACGTACCGAAACACTTTGCGAAAAATCCGTTTTTGTCAGGGCTGAATAACCGGCTAGGGACATACATGGGATCCTTCTTTTTGTTCTTTCGCATCAGTCGATGTTTCACGGACGTATCTCGCCCGTGCGATAAGTTCGGAGCCAAAGAAACATGAGATACTTAAATCGCATTTCGCATTAAACGAAGCAGCCCGCGTCGTTCCGAGGAGATCTGAAAAAAGAAAGATCGATCCACGGCGCGAGGCGATCAGAAAGCATCCGCACGAACGGGAGCACGCCGATCTACGAATTAGAATCTGCAATTAGTTTTAGTTGGGCTCATATCAGCGATTGCATATTGTTTTTTTTCTCCCCTCTGTTTTTTTTTTTGGGAAACTTACTGACTCATTAGTCTTGCTTGATTAGTTTTTGAAGTTACGTGTTTAGTGCGCATGATGTGTGTTATAATAATTATAATTATTATTACTTTACTATTATTATTGTTATCATTACGACCATAGCTACTACGTTTATTACAGTGATTATTATTATTACTATATTATCGTCATTGATATTATATCGCCTTAAATTATCATTCATAATTCTTATGGTTATTATACATGTACCGTATTGTCGCTACCATTAGTATTATCATTACCATTGCCGTGTTTATTGTTACACCCTTGACCAGTCTCGTGATTATCATTCATTTTTGTAATAAGAACCAGCGAGAGATATTCCGCACCGATTGCGTATACGGTTTGTTTCGAAAACCTCGTTGAATCTGGAACACTCAAGGGTCCTTTACCTTGTGCGACTATATAGATCGGTACACAGTGATCGTAATCGTCACTGACGGATACGACGAGTACCTTCTCTTCTATCTTTTCGATACGTACATTTATTCACTTGCCTGGGTTCTTAGATGTTAGATTAGCATGGCATGCGCTTGTATTATTTTTGTCCTTTTTATTAGCGTCGTTCGCCCGCATTATGTTGGCGATATTTTCATTCCATCGAGATCAATCTCTTTGTACTCGCGTAGGGGGTACCGTAACAAATAACGGGCAAAAGCCCTTCTCCCTGTGTTGTTTTATTAAGAGTGTACTTTCAATTCTCGGGTAAAACTTGTGTCAACGTGATTACTGTTACTCCTTGTACATCTACTCAACCGTTAAGATAAAACAAATTCAAAGTTATAATAGATAATTGTAATCAGCTACGTTATTCCGTAGTAGACGAATCGTGGATCTTATTTGGCCTACATCTTATAGTGTCGAAAAGTTTACAACTTAAACATACAACGACTAAGAAATATTTATATTGACGTCTCTTTATCGCCAGTCGATTCATAAGTAACATAAATGTCAGGAAATTCGATTGGCACGTTATTGAAGTCTTAGAATATTAGGATTACGATTAAAGTAAGTTTGAAACATGATTTGTCTAATAGGATAAGGTGCCAATAGAATAAACATGGAATTTCATATTTTCGTTAGATCTGTGCAAAACGCATTCGCTTTAGCTTGCCAAAAATGTCTGATATACAAAGTTGAACTTCCAGCAGAAGTGGAAATGGCAACCTCTTTCCGGTTCGGCATTACCATAGTTCCGTTACGATAAACGGTGTCGAAGTTTCGGTGAATGACACGGATTACAGGGACGTGAGAGTAGGTAATCACTGAAGCGAGTAGGGAGGTTTCTTTGAGGTTGCTTTTAAACAGAGACTATACTGTAAAGCGAATTCGCCGACGCATGAAACATTGCAAACCAATGAGACAATAGCAGGGAAGCCAGGACGTGGAAGAGCGAGTGAAAATGGCACAAACCAGACAGACCGAAATCATTCTCGGCCTTCGTATTTTCCGTCGCGAAATTTCCTCTTTTTTTTCCATTCGATCTGTACATTGCAGTAGACAGAAAGACGAATGGAGAAAGTTTCAATAAAATCCATTTAATTCGTACCACTCTCGGATAGAAAATTCGTAATATGGTGTTACGGTATTATTTCCGTTACCGAGTACAAATGCAATCTAACGAAGTTAAATTGAATTATTTCGTGGTGATTGTTTATAAAAGTTTGGATTTTTGGAGGACGTTCATTTTAAACGCTGTAAATTCAATTCTCAAGGGAGCTAAAGTATCTTGATTCATTGACGCGCAATTTACGAGGTAATAACATGCCTGCACTCGTTAAAGCGATTCGCTTTAATCATACATCGTGAACTCCTGACTATTCAAACTGTGCAAGAGGATAATCAGCAAACACTTAACAGATTGCTCGAGGAGATTGCTCTCATGGAGTTAGATCTTCTATAGATCCGACTAGCTATTAAAGTCCATTTATTCGTTGAACTGCAGATTCCATGGAATAATACGCAAACCCATGAAAATGAAACACTTTGAAGCTGCGCGCGATGTTTAGCTTAAATTCAATCTCAAGCCCCTTGCTACTGCTTGCGTCTCCTCGAGAATGGGAATTTACTAGGTAAAAGATAGATTTCTCTCTCGCTCACGAACAATCACTCGAATCCAGATATCGCTCCGTATCCTTTAAAGCAATTAAACTCTCGAGATACGCTCGCTTTTCGGGACTTAATTATAATTATCCGGAAGTTCGAAGTGCATCCGCTCGAGGATGCAATTGTAAAATTTAAAGGGATATTCTCCTGCGCGAGATTGTTTCGTTCGTGAAGATCGGCGAACTACCGTTCGGAGAGTGATAATTCCCGAAGACGTAAATGGATCGCTGAAGAGGTGCGCGATGTTCCGAGTTTGGCCGTGCGAGAGCAGAGTTCCGTTCAGAAGTTCTTTGCGCCTGCATCCGCTCGCGAGTGTGCTGCAACTTCGGAGATGCGGACGAAGAAATAGATACGCGAAGATATAGGAACGGAGATAGAGGGAGAGAGAAACGGAGAGAGAGATACTTATGAGAATGTAAACTCGTTCGGAGAACTCAGGTTCCAAAGTAGAGTCTTCGTTATAAATATAGAAGCGCGTTAAGAGTGAAATGCCGGTTCAAGGAAGAGGGAGAGAGGCCAAAAGGAGAGCAGAGAAAAGAAAAGAGGAGAGAGATAAGCACCGCTTACGATCAAGAACCAACCCTGGCAATGTTGAGACTCATGAATCTATTTTCAAGGGATGGCCATATGCTTTCCACCCGAGTTTCCTATCCAAAATTCTCCTTGACTTTGCTCATTTCGATAGGATTATGGTGAATTAAATCGAGCACGACGATCCTATTTTACATTTCTAACTCGAACCAGTCATCTTCCTGTGGTTGCAGCACTCGACGCGATGCATTTCACTTATTGATTCAGAGAATCACGATTATTTGCAAATACCTCTTTCTCTTCTTGATTGCAGTTGAATAAGGTGGTGCATAGATTAAAGATAAAACAGCGCTGAAAGAATCGTGTTATATTTTATCTTTGATTTATACTACTTGTTAGACTATTCGGCGTTTTATAAGGTACATTTTAACACGAGATTTTGTATTTTAAAGTTTTACAATCTTAGCTTGCAATTTCCGAGAAATATACATGAATACAATTACAAACATTATACACGCGTATATGTACAAAACTTATATATATATATTATACATAAATATATATAGAGAGAGATCGACATTTACATATGTGCAAGGATATGTACTAGCATAGTGCCTAATATGTTCGTATTTATGACGAGGGTAAACGTATAGTTCTCTTGTGGAACACTTATTGTAAATATGACGTAAGCAACAACGGAAATATATGTGAGTGTCCAAGGAATATGAAACAGCCAGTGAAGAAGCCACCATCAAATTGTTTCCGTTTTCATCAAGTCGCAAATTATATCGAGACTCTTCGTCCAACCGATAGAAGTCCAAGAATTCGATATTATTTATGACATAAACTGCACAACGCCGGAATACCGATATAAGACACAAATAATCTGGTGTACTTAATATCGCAATTTGAGATGGTTTCTTTCACGGCCGCCTCGTTTCTTCGCTTATATCATATGTTACTGCCTGATGTTTCTTTTGAAAAATATCGATGGGAAGCAAGACGCGGCGAGAAATGGTAAATATATAATCAATTCATCACAAAAGTGAGAGAGAGAGGGAGAGTGAGCAGTAATATGTATTCGTACACATCCCGCTAAATATCGCAGTAGTTCTTACCGAGAACGAAGGCAAAAGTGCGAGAGGAGAGTAAGAGAGTGACTCGACCTGAAAGGCTTTCATTGTGGAGAGGTAGCTGATTTAGATTAGTAACGCGTAGAAACTAACCACGGGAGAGAAAGGTAGCGAATGGGCTTTTTCCTCTACTTCCTTGAGCTTCTTAGCACCCTCTGCGTCCGATAAGAAAACTATCGCTTATTATTCTCTACTCTATGTTTGCGCTTGTTATTCTCACACACTTCTTTGTCATGTATTTTGATCGTCCACTAATTAATAATCAATTGAATGTCTTGTATGTCCGCTTTAGTTTGGTTCTTTCGTGTGTATCGCTTTGATAAAGACGGATTTTTGGCACATCCCCAGAAACCCCTGCCGATCTCGTTTCTTTTCAGGAGACTAAAAATAATCGTACGCGTAACGTGTTTGGTGATGTCGAATTCGATATCGTTTGACAGATTTAATGATCCGTCCTCGATGACGTTTCTTATGTTTTCATTTTCAGTGATTCCTGATACTCTAAGTACTGTACTTGACGAATTATTAATAATAATGATCAATGAATTGTCCTCGTTATAAATCTATTGTACTTTATATAAACGTGTTTAAAATTTATATTAATTTAGTTGGAGAACCTACCAGTACGTTTTCGCCATGTTTGAAATGAATTCATAAATATTGGAATAAAATATAAATAATTCTTTAGCATCACCAAATGTCGTTAAGCACTGCTTTTGCACTAACGGATTGCAATGAATTTCCCTATGATTGGAGCAGTATTTAATAAGTTATTTTTATCATTTAAGGATTGGACACCACCGTGGTTCATCATCAGGGTTCCTTGATATCAAGCGCAGCCATAATCGGCATTATCATTGCAGTATTATTTATCATCTTTATTATAATCGATATCATCTGCTGCTGTGCACATAAGACAGGTCAGTAATTCAAAAAGTAACGTTTTAAGAATAATATTGTCTTTCTAATGTAATGCTAACGTTGTGGAAAAATTGATGTTTCAGGAATCATTTATTACGTGTGCGAACGATCTCGAAGAAAGCCTGTCGACGAGGAGGACGCGAAACTCGGCAGGTGAGACTTAGATTGAATAAAGAACTTGTAATGTAACAATATTCTATGTACACGAGACATCCTTTCAATATTTAGATAACTTACTTCATTTTGCCCATATTACATATATTCTACATTGTGCTTTGGCAAGTCTGGCGCTACATTATCATATCATCGAACGTTGCACCTGTCATCGAACTTCGTTCACACGTTCGAAGACTTCTTTCTTTCTCTTCCTAGCTACCATAATAATTCGCGGCATATTTAACATATTTGCAATATTACTGACAGATTAACGGCAATTAGAGTCAATACAGTTTGAGATGGATTTGTTCGCCGAAAGTTGTAGTGTTCGATCAAATTATATCGGTGGAACATGGATTTGTCATTTAGAGGAACATAGTTTTACCCTCTCGCATCTTTCTCTTTTTTGTTCTTTACCGGTAGTCTTTACGGTTGGCGGTTTCCATTGCCGTATTGCGACCAAAAAATGGCCAATGTCGCCGGGGTCACGGCCATCCAAGACTCGGGTAGTGGAAAAAATACCATTAAATTGGTCAAACACACTGCCATGTAAGAGAGAGATACATAAGTAAATCAGTAAGAAGCATGGCCCCTCTCGAAGGGGTTCTTACACGGCTTTCTACTTGGCATGATATTTTTTTATGCTCTCAGAGACTCTCACCCTCTCTCGTATGATTTGCTTTCTTTCCTGCCTCGATTCTTTGACGATCGCGAGCTCCCTCGAATACCAAACGTCGTATTCGAGGATGTCCAATGTATACCAACCGTGGACGAAGTTGTCGTTATGCATATGTGAAAGAGGACTCGAGCATGAGAGATTACTTTTTATTACTACGTTTAACGCATCTTATGTGCCGCCAACCACTTTCGTACTGGAACCTTGAACAACATCTTTCACGTTTTTCTTGGTTTACTTAGTGCCTCTTTTCTTCTCTCACTATTGCGCGCTGCATATCGAATAAGTCCTTATTTTACTCGCCCGTGCTTTTGGCCATGCTGCATGATTACACTACATGGAACGTGATGCTGGTTACATGTGTAATCCTCATTACCATATGGTTTCTCACATTTCATTATGTTAAACATTTAAGAACAGGTCAAAATATCCATAAGACAAAGAATGTATAGAAAACGGAAGATTATAATGCACCACAAATATTAGCGCGAGTATCGTGTTCGAATATCTAATTCTGCCTATCTTTCGTACTTAAATACTTTATACGGTTAAAAGTATAACACGGTATACGTATTCATACTAACATTAGAACATTTGTGAAGATTTAAAGGATATATGTCGTGTATTACTCTGTCGCGTCCCCTTTTTAACACGACGTGCGTTTTTTGCAAAAAAAAAGAGAACGATATTAACGAGTGATGGCATGCCTAACGTATATTCGATGTTGCACTACGCGCCGCATCTCGATATGCTCTTATGCCCAGTACTAGAAGTAAATTTGTAATCTCTGCTTATGTATAATAATTGTTACTAACAAGAGCCGTGTTTTGGACTTTTTAGAGACGAGAAGGAACCACTGAAGGAGGAGAAGAAGATTACACCGATCATTGATTCCGGCCTACGCCGAGAGACGTCCATCACATTTGACGGAAAGAGATCGGTTTCAAAGACTGGTTTCGTCGGCAAGGATTCGGCTGTGTAGATATTCTTCCGGCGTACTAGATTGTAAATCACCTTGGAAACACAGTTTCAGGCTAAAGTGTTCTCGAAAATCGAAAGGAGGCTTGTACATCTTCGAGTGTAGCCCGCACATTGAAAACGGAGTTTCGTAACGACACGGGATACCTCTTTATTCAACTTTTCAAACACACATGCTTTATAATCTATTGTTCGCGTTCGGGATTTTTTTTTGGGGGGGGGGGGGGTGAAAGGTTTGTTGATGTGTCGGCAAAACTCTGTTTTCCATTCGGTGCGAACGTGTACACTATTCAATTGAGAGGAAAGAGCCTACGGTTGACAGATCAGAAACCGTTCGGTTGTCTTTCGCGACTTTAAACGAACGTCGTGATGACATACATAAGGGTTGTCGAGTATCCTTCCTAGGGATCTAAGAATCTGAGGTTTTATCTTATTGGTAAGTTGACTTTTTACCAATCTTTCGGTACAAAATTCTTAGCACATCTAAATTATGTGCGTCGTGGTAGTGTAGCTGTCCTCCTGTAACTGTAAGAGAAGCCTTAAACTCCTATTCCCCCGTTAATGTAACCACTGAAAGCACATTGAACACGCAGATAATCGACGATTCGACAGACAAAGGGAAACGTATTCTTCGTAGTCATTGTTCTAGAAGGAAACTAAGAATATAATAATACCCTAGCACTTATTACAAACGAGGAGATACTAGGTAGATCGCTTACACGAAGAAAAAAAAGGAATGTACAAAATTTATCATGAAATTGGTAGAAGTTTGTCGATAACTAGTGACGAAAGCTTCGAGGCACCCTTTAGATAATCACAGTCTAGTACGCTGGGTAGTACTGTGTGTCGTTATCGTGCACCGCACGAAGGCAAATTCAAATCGTTCTTTCTTCAGTCTCGTTTCATCTACGATGACGAGAAGAAGCTTTAATTCCTCCCAATTAAACCTGATAGGAGAACGATGTCCCATTAAAAAAGATGGAAGTCTCTCAAAATCGGGATGGAGGAACGAGCGGGGCAACGGGAACTCGCTCTCAAACGGAGGTACACGATTACGTGGAAACCTCCGAACTGTATATACTTTCCAAGATTATTATCTTCCTTCACAGTATCCTATATCCGTACGTTCTTCAATGAGAACTATTGTTAGACGGTTTAAAGCATAGGTATATATTTTACCTAGATTATTCGGCACGATTCTGATCCCAATTTATCGATTTCAAGCGCGTGTAACTTTTTTTCAAAGACTGATTTTTTTAAGTGACAAACTAATGGAAATGAATCGTACCGGCTATCATTGACTATCAAGTAACTCAGGTCACAAAAATCATTTATCGATTGTTCTTTACTTGTGCCCTACGAACAAACGTTTTGCTACACATTTTTTATACAGTTTTATCATTATTTATCATTCGGCGTTAAAGAATGTTCATCTCCTTTGACCATGATGAAGAAGAAGAATTAATATGTTCTTCGTAATAATTTTATTTAGCTTCGTCCTTTATGTTCTTTATGTGATATGTGTATATCTTTCAATATTATGATTATTTTGATGAACTATCGTGCGCAAGAGCACCGGAGGAACTTATTTTTTGTTTATTATCAATGATTAACGAGATATATCTGTTGTTTACGATTTTATTAAGTGAACTAGTAACTATGATAAGTGACCGTGCCGAAAACGGGCAGCTTTTACGGAAGACTGTTTTGAGATTTTAAGCATCAGCGTGATCAGAATATCATAAAGAATCAAGTGCGAGTATTGAAGGCTAAAGAATTTTGATAAACTAATCACTCTGCCATTACAGATCTCGAAACTTGATACAAAAAGTCTCTCTGATTATGTATATTAGAATATAATCAAAAAGGAGTGGCACCCTGACATTCACCTGAAAATTCTCGCGTAATGCGAAGAACTCGCGGGACATAAAATAATTCTTGCCAATCATCCGTAATTTTGATTTAAAAATCCGTACAAAAAAACAAGAAACAATCGGAAGCTGCCATATATTAATATTCGATAACGTAAAATACCACTACTGTCCTAATATGTAAGATGGCTTTTTGCAAAAACGCAGTTAAAATGTGATAAGTTTTTGTAAATGCTTGTAAACGTTTTTTCCTAATGTTAAGAAATAATGAGGATAAGTTTAGGGAAGCCCGGTAAGTCTAGAACGTTGTGAGAAGTAATGTCGGAAGGTGAGTTCGCAAAGAAAGTAGACGGAAATCAGTGAAAAGAGAACAGCGGTGTAACCGCGTGTATATGAATCTAAAGAACCGTTTGCAAATGTATGCCCAAAAACTTAATGATTAAATTCACTTCCTTATTCCCCTTGTTTGCGAACACACTTCCCGCATAGGTAGCTTTTTTATGTACCGTAAAGAAAAAGTTTTGCCAAATACATAGTACTTATTAGCTTGTAAGTTCCAACGAGTACATAATATACACAAAAGAAGTATATATATGGAGGGGGAGAAAGAAAAACTGACGACTCGCTCGTCATAATCCTCGGACAGTATTTCTAATTTTCGCCGTGCCATCCCGGCAATCGGCGAAAGTGAGAATTTCATGTTTATCTAGCTATTTTATATTCGTTGCCAAAATCCCGTACCCCAAGTAGCTTCCCATGAAAAGTATTACTGCGCATCTTCCAATTTAAAGAATATTGCGAATATTATTAAAGTTCGTAGGTGTAAGGCATATTTTTTATGTATGCTTTTTCTGTACGCGTCAAGGAAACGTACTCGAATAAAGAATAAAAACATTTTCAAAATTCAAGGAATATTGTCATTGGATCCATGGAATAAGAAACATTATTATTCGATGTATACGTTTATTTCTCACAGTTTCGCAACATTTCGCGAGCATTACGCGGAGTAACAAAGTTTCTTATATACGAGTAGTAAAACGTGGCTAACCTTCTTAATCAGACGCCGAGAACGATAGTAACATTTATTGATTTATAATTTTTCCACCTATGTAATTACATCTACCTTAAATAATTGATAAGAATCAATCGTATCTACTTTGTTATTGTTCTTGCAGCTACAAGCGACTATGCTGAATGGCATGACCAATTTTTATGGCCCTCATAAAAAATAAACGGCGTATCAAAATTTATCGAAATATTTTTTTATCTCTGTCATTAATAAAAATAATGTCATGTTCATATAAACTACTACAGATCTTAACAAAACTTATAGGATGTAGCAAAAAATAACAGCATCGCAAATGCCTTTATCATACTTCTATATCTACATTTGAGCGTTTGCCCTTTTTTATCAAGAGCTGTTCAACATTTAATTGCGGCGGTTCAGTTCGTGTATGCCACACATATACCTAACATAGGAAGCAGATTTACATTCATAACTACATAAAGTAGCATAAATATTTCATTATGATGAAAAATTTATTTTAAATACCTTTGTACAACAATCTGCCAGTGGCTCTAAGTCATCTTTTGTAACAATATGTCGGAGGATCTCACTTTCTTGATAACCACCCTGAACATCATATGAAAACAATGCTTCTTTATTTTGTAATAAAAGCTTAAGGTTTATGGCAAAACCTGCCATATCAAAGGGAAATGGCCTATCTGGTCTCCAAGCAGAATTGAAACCTAGTATCTTATTAGTAGCATTATCACAAAGTGGTTTTTCCACCATTAAACCACCAACTAATCCTACAGGCCACACACCAACTTTTTGAATTTTTTCCATCTGAAAATTCATACACCATGCTGAGTCTCCTGATCTGACTATCTTATACATAGTTTCTATGTCTTTCATATTTTTACCTCTCTAAAGATTTTGATGGAATAAGTATTGTCATCATCAGCAAAGTATACTATTCCATTATCAGTTAATTTCAGATTTTCTCTCAACCATTGTAATGCAGCATTTCTTTGCTCCACACCCCTTGGTTTCTTCCAATTTGGATCATTCTTTCCTAATTTGTAAGAGGATGGTGTGGATGCTGCTAGGTGGGTATAAATTAAACCACTGTTTTCCAGAAACCTTGTTACAAGTTTGGTTTTTTTCACTGCATCTTCTACTATGATCCAGTGAATATTTGGTACATGAAGGAATGTTTGTGATAATCTTGTCAACTCTGCTTTCTGTACAGGTCTTGCAAAGGTAGGGGTAATTACATAAATTATTGGCCTCTTATTATGTTCTTGTCTACCATTTTCAGGTATCAATCCATGCCCTTCTAATCTCTTAATAATACTATAAGTTAGTCCATAAACATCTCGTTGATCGGTAATTACGACTTCTAATTTGTTTCTTAAATCTTGCCATTTGTACTGCTCCTGATAATCTGCTTGTACAATGAGAATTCTATGTAATCAGAAATCTTACGGGATATTCCATACGAAATATTCGGCATAAAGTACGAATAAACACTTTTTGTTTCGCGATTACCTATCAAAAAAAGCGGTACTGATATTCGCTTTGATAATAACGAATATAATTTAGTTCTTAATGAAAGCAAATTAATATCACCTGCAGATAATTACGTTGAATAAAATAATAAAGGCCTTATACTATGACGTGACAAAAGATGTGTTTAAATTTGAAAAGAAATACATTTAACATTAAAATAACAATGTGCTTCGCGCTTCTATGCACGAGTGCATCCACATGCGTGAAACTCCGCACACGTTAGACAAAATTTAAATAAAAAATACTAACAAGTCGACGAACACTCACATATGAAGCTTTGAAATACGATCACATTAATGAGGAACAATATCAGGAAGCCCCTGTTACAACGAAAACTACCCCACATACTAGATTTACTGCTAGATTCGTCTATCAAGGATACACTTTCTGTCATTGTTCTCACGCCATGACACTGTTTTTAGACGCCGGTTGCACCCTTTGTTACAATGACTTTTTGTGAGATAAAAAGAGAGACTGGGATTAGCAGTAATTGCTTCACTTCCGTGCATCTCTACATTCACATGTACAGAATGGAGTACGTGCTTCCATGCCCATTCCCTTCTAATTTTTAAATTAGAAATCGAGGAGTCTCACTGTACTTTACTATGCTACGTGGACATCATTAGGGGAAGGTCAAATTGGGCTTCTTACGACATAATAATTCCTTAGAAACATATCATGAAACCCATTAAATAGCAATTCATAGGCTATTACTTGAGCATTGAGAAGAAATGGCTTTTTTATCAGTTGAGAGTAACTAGCTGTAAGTTAAATTTCCTTGCATAAAAAATGTGCAACTTCTTGTGTCACGTAAACGAAATAAGAGCACAGCCGAGATATATGTAAGTAAACCAAGCACGCAATGCAATCTGTAATTCCAGAGTTACCGAGTCCAAGAGCCCCGTAAGGATTTCTGTGTCACTCTTGATGTTACCCACCAAACGCACAAAATAGCTGTTTTTTCCTATTTTTAGTCCTAAAAATGTATAAGCATCATTTAATTGCAGAGGAACTTTGGGCGTGATTTTAATTAAAAAAGGCATTTGGATGTTTCCGGGGATCAATACGGACATTCAAGAGTGATCGGAGTAATATTCTGTCTTATTTTTCTAAAGTTATTCGCAATTTATGCATCGACGTACGCGCCAGCTCGGTCAGAATACGGCCGAAAATTATTTTCTCGTAACAGGATTACATGATGATATAGGAGGTATGCGAGGAGGCACTCCTAGTGACGTCACAGCCGCGCGACGCCTGCTCGTTCAAAATCCACAATAATCGCGACATATCGCTGAATTTTCGTTAATATCTCGCGTATATCAAACAAAATCCTTTCGAATTCGTACTGGGACTATAGCTGAGGGTTCAATGCAATTTCTTATTACATATTCGCTGAAATTTGATGCCCCGAAACTGGAATTAGAGCGTTTTAATTCCCGCGAATTTTTTGGTACGTCAAGATCGATTTACTAGACGACACAATAATCGCTCTAAAAAGTACTAACATCCGCCTCAAAAAATCAAATAAACGTGTTGGAAAGCTTCCGGAGATCAAGGAGAATATTTAAGAGTAATCGGAGTAATAATCTGAGTTGTTATTTTAAAGATATTAATGATTTTTTAGACCGACTATCTCAGAAACGTATTGAATTTCGTTGTTATATGTCGAAACACTTGATTACAGAGACAATTTCAGCGCGATTTTAATTATAAGAAGGCATAAGAATGCTTCCAGAGATCAATACAAACATTCAAGGGCGTTAAAAGTAATAATTTGTGCTGTTTCTTTAAAGTTATTGGCAATTTTTCGATCGACGTACGCGCCAGTTCGGTCAGAATACGGCCGAAAATTATTTTCTGGTAACAGGATTATATGATGATATAGGAGGTATGCGAGGAGGCCCTCCTAGTGACGTCACAGCCGCGCGACGCCTGCTCGTTCAAAATCCACAATAATCGCGACATATCGCCGAATTTTCGTTAATATCTCGCTCAAATCAAACAAAATCCTTTCGAATTCGTACCGGGAATGTAGCTGAGGGTTCACTGTAATTTCTTATTGCATATTCGCTGTAATTTGATGCCTAGAAACTGGAATTACAGCGTTTAATCGAGACGTTTAATTGATCGATGTTGACGGGAGCAAAAGTTCGCGAGGATTAAAGCGCTGTAATTGAACCTTCCGGACATCAAATTACAGCCAATATGTAATAAGAAATTACATTGAACCCTCAGCTATATTCCCAGTACGAATTCGAACAGATTTTGATTGATATACGTGAGATATTAACGAAAATCTGGCGATATGTCGCGATTAATATTGATTTCGACGAGCAGGCTTCGCGCGGGTGCGACGTCACTAGGAGTGCTCCTCGCATACCTCCTTTATCATCATGTAATCCTGCTGCCAGGAAATAATTTTCGCCCCGTTTCTGATATAACTCGCCCGTATAGCGCTCGAAAAATTACGAATAACTTTATAAAAATAACACAGAATATTACTCTGATGATTCTTAAATATCCGCATTGATCTCTGGAAGGTTCCTTACGACTTTTTTAAATTAAAATCGCGCTGAAATTGTATCTAAAATGAAATGATTTAGTATTTAACCACGAAATTCAATACGTCCCTGAGAAAGTCGTACTTTAAAACGTTAATATCTTTGAAACAACAACTATTATTATTACTCTGATCGTTCTTGAATATTCTTCTTGAACTCCCGAAGCTTCCCAATACGTTGTTTAGAATTTTCGGAGGGATAAAAGCATTTTCGAGAGCGATCATTGTATCGTGTAATAGATCGTTCTTGACCGGCCAATTAATTCGCGAGGATTAAAACGCTCTAATTGAAGTTTCTAGGCATCAAATTACAGCGAATATGCAATAAGAAATTACAGTGAACCCTCAGCTATATTCCCAGTACGAATTCGAAAGGATTTTGTTTGATTTGAGCGAGATATTAACGAAAATTCGGCGATATGTCGCGATTATTGTGGATTTTGAACGAGCAGGCGTCGCGCGGCTGTGACGTCACTAGGAGTGCCTCCTCGCATACCTCCTATATCATCATGTAATCCTGCTACCAGAAAATAATTTTCGGCCGTATTCTGACTCAACTGGCGCGTATATCGTTCGAAGAATTGCAAGTACCTTTAAGAAAATATCACGGACTATTACTCTGATCATTCTTGAATATGCTCCTTGATCTCCCGATGCTTCCCAGCGTGTTTATTTGTTTTTCTGGTGCATATTATTGTCACAGACAAGATATATTCGTCTGTGCTTATATCTCGTTTGTGATTCCAGTCAGAAATGATTGAAACGGTGAAATTCAACGCAGCAATAGGTTCTCCTTTCAAAAATGAGAAAAAAATCTCTGAACTACACGCACTCAACGGTGTAGTCCGAAAAAATGACAAGACGGATGAACTATAGTTTAGGGAAAGGTTAAAAAAAGATAGTTGTGTGATTTCCGACACTACATTCTTAGCTCATTTGCTAAACGAAGTGTCTAACTTCTAATTAAAGTATACGCATAATACAAATACTAGTTCGGTTGTAATTGTACAAGAATTTTAATTTCTAATTCTCTACTTACACAAACAGAATTTATTCTGATAGAATTAAGTACGATGCCTTAGCGTCGTGTAAATCGAGTCAAGTACCATCTTATAACTCGTGAAAAGCGATGTATTTACAGTTTTGCATTGGCACAAAAAGGGAATTTTGTTCAGTTCAACATATACAGTTCTGAGTCGACCCATTTTTTGACCGAAAAGAATTTTTAAACCACTTCTTTCGACCCAAAACAGTCCAAGAACATCATTAGGCATCATATACCATCGATTTGGGTCACTTAGGAGCGAAATTAAGGACTTTAATTTTTTGACAATTTTTGAAGGTATACCCCTTCACATTTTTTCGATTTTGGGTCGACCCATTTTTCGCCCGGAAAAATTTTTAATCCACTTCTTTCGACCCAAAATCGTCCTAGAATATGTTTATACATCATATACCATCGATTTGGGTCATTTAGAATTGATTTTGGGGACTTTTAATTTTTGACAATTTTTGAAGGTATACCCCTTCACATTTTTGCGATTTTGGATTGACCCATTTTTTGCCCAAAAAAATTTTTAAACCACTTCTTTCGACCAGAAATCGTCCTAGAATATGTTTATACATCATTTACCATCGATTTGGGTCATTTAGAATTGATTTTGGCGACTTTTCATTTTTGGCCATTTTTGAAGGTATACCCCTTCACATTTTTGCGATTTTGGATTGACCCATTTTTTGCCCAAAAAAATTTTTAAACCACTTGTTTCGACCGAAAACAGTCCAAGAACATCATTAGGCATCATATACCATCGATTTGGGTCACTTAGGAGCGAAATTAAGGACTTTAATTTTTTGACAATTTTTGAAGGTATACCCCTTCACATTTTTTCGATTTTGGGTCGACCCATTTTTCGCCCGGAAAAATTTTTAAACCACTTCTTTCGACCCAAAATCGTCCTAGAATATGTTTATACATCATATACCATCGATTTGGGTCATTTAGAATTGATTTTGGGGACTTTTAATTTTTGACTATTTTTGAAGGTATACCCCTTCACATTTTTGCGATTTTGGATTGACCCGTTTTTCGACCGAAACAAATTTTTAATCCACTTCTTTCGACCCAAAATCATCCTAGAATATGTTTATACATCATATACCATCGATTTGGGTCATTTAGAATTGATTTTGGGGACTTTTAATTTTTGACAATTTTTGAAGGTATACCCCTTCACATTTTTTCGATTTTGGGTCGACCCATTTTTCGCCCGGAAAAATTTTTAAACCACTTCTTTCGACCAGAAATCGTCCTAGAATATGTTTATACATCATTTACCATCGATTTGGGTCATTTAGAATTGATTTTGGGGACTTTTAATTTTTGACAATTTTTGAAGGTATACCCCTTCACATTTTTGCGATTTTGGATTGACCCATTTTTTGCCCAAAAAAATTTTTAAACCACTTCTTTCGACCAGAAATCGTCCTAGAATATGTTTATACATCATTTACCATCGATTTGGGTCATTTAGAATTGATTTTGGCGACTTTTCATTTTTGACAATTTTTGAAGGTATACCCCTTCACATTTTTGCGATTTTGGATTGACCCGTTTTTCGACCGAAACAAATTTTTAATCCACTTCTTTCAACCCAAAATCGTCCTAGAATATGTTTATACATCATATACCATCGATTTAGGCCATTTAGGAGCGAAATTGGCGACTTTCATTTTTTGACAATTTTTGAAGGTATACCCCTTCACATTTTTTCGATTTTGGGTCGACCCATTTTTCGCCCGGAAAAATTTTTAAACCACTTCTTTCGACCCAAAATCGTCCTAGAATATGTTTATACATCATATACCATCGATTTGGGTCATTTAGAATTGATGTTGGGGACTTTTAATTTTTGACTATTTTTGAAGGTATACCCCTTCACATTTTTTCGATTTTGGGTCGACCCATTTTTCGCCCGGAAAAATTTTTAAACCACTTCTTTCGACCAGAAATCGTCCTAGAATATGTTTATACATCATTTACCATCGATTTGGGTCATTTAGAATTGATTTTGGGGACTTTTAATTTTTGACAATTTTTGAAGGTATACCCCTTCACATTTTTGCGATTTTGGATTGACCCGTTTTTCGACCGAAACAAATTTTTAATCCACTTCTTTCAACCCAAAATCGTCCTAGAATATGTTTATACATCATATACCATCGATTTAGGCCATTTAGGAGCGAAATTGGCGACTTTCATTTTTTGACAATTTTTGAAGGTATACCCCTTCACATTTTTTCGATTTTGGGTCGACCCATTTTTCGCCCGGAAAAATTTTTAAACCACTTCTTTCGACCAGAAATCATCCTAGAATATGTTTATACATCATTTACCATCGATTTGGGTCATTTAGAATTGATTTTGGCGACATTTCATTTTTGGCCATTTTTGAAGGTATACCCCTTCACATTTTTGCGATTTTGGATTGACCCGTTTTTCGACCGAAACAAATTTTTAATCCACTTCTTTCAACCCAAAATCGTCCTAGAATATGTTTATACATCATATACCATCGATTTAGGCCATTTAGGAGCGAAATTGGCGACTTTCATTTTTTGACAATTTTTGAAGGTATACCCCTTCACATTTTTTCGATTTTGGGTCGACCCATTTTTCGCCCGGAAAAATTTTTAAACCACTTCTTTCGACCCAAAATCGTCCTAGAATATGTTTATACATCATATACCATCGATTTGGGTCATTTAGAATTGATGTTGGGGACTTTTAATTTTTGACTATTTTTGAAGGTATACCCCTTCACATTTTTGCGATTTTGGAATGACCCGTTTTTCGACCGAAACAAATTTTTAATCCACTTCTTTCGACCCAAAATCGTCCTAGAATATGTTTATACATCATATACCATCGATTTGGGTCATTTAGAATTGATTTTGGGGACTTTTAATTTTTGACAATTTTTGAAGGTATACCCCTTCACATTTTTGCGATTTTGGGTCGACCCATTTTTCGCCCGGAAAAATTTTTAAACCACTTCTTTCGACCAGAAATCGTCCTAGAATATGTTTATACATCATTTACCATCGATTTGGGTCATTTAGAATTGATTTTGGGGACTTTTAATTTTTGACTATTTTTGAAGGTATACCCCTTCACATTTTTGCGATTTTGGATTGACCCGTTTTTCGACCGAAACAAATTTTTAATCCACTTCTTTCGACCCAAAATCATCCTAGAATATGTTTATACATCATATACCATCGATTTGGGTAATTTAGAATTGATTTTGGGGACTTTTAATTTTTGACAATTTTTGAAGGTATACCCCTTCACATTTTTTCGATTTTGGGTCGACCCATTTTTCGCCCGGAAAAATTTTTAAACCACTTCTTTCGACCAGAAATCGTCCTAGAATATGTTTATACATCATTTACCATCGATTTGGGTCATTTAGAATTGATTTTGGCGACTTTTCATTTTTGGCCATTTTTGAAGGTATACCCCTTCACATTTTTGCGATTTTGGATTGACCCGTTTTTCGACCGAAACAAATTTTTAATCCACTTCTTTCGACCCAAAATCGTCCTAGAATATGTTTATACATCATATACCATCGATTTAGGCCATTTAGGAGCGAAATTGGCGACTTTCATTTTTTGACAATTTTTGAAGGTATACCCCTTCACATTTTTTCGATTTTGGGTCGACCCATTTTTCGCCCGGAAAAATTTTTAAACCACTTCTTTCGACTCAAAATGGTCCTAGAACATCATTAGGCATCATGTACCATCGATTCAGACGATTTGGACATCGATGTAGCCATCGTAAAGGGTCTCGGAACGCAATCTCTTCCACGTGCTAAGACCTGGGCAATCGTGTAATAATTACATCTCTACTTTTTCGTAATAATGACCTGAAGATTATTTTAAAGCATTGTTTTATATTATCAATTCAATGTAGAATTATAATACTTAAAACTCTTATTATTTCGCATTAGCTTACCGAAGAGATACCAGCATTATAATTTAGTACTCGGTCTTATATTATACCTTAAATAATTTCAAGTTAATCGCCTGCGGGTTACTTCACATTTATAAGTGGAATGAAGATTTTATATGTAAATGTAAAATAACCAATCCGTAACTGTGGTAAGTTGCGGATTCATTATTATGAACGAATTTAATTTAATATTATGACAAATATAAAATTACTAGTCCATGATATTGGTAAGTTCTTGCACTGATGAGATAGTATGACCAACTCCGCAATGTGCTTTAGTATTCCAGAGTTACCGTTCGCAGATTTGGTATTGACTTTTACAGGGGACCTTTTTTGTTGCGTTGGATCACGTCGATTACACCGTGTCGGTAAGTTTTTACTGGAATCGGGAAAGCTCATTTAGCGGTTGGTCTTCCTATATATCATCTGTGCTTTTACAAGATGGCGGCAGTGGAGTATATAGCGGTGCACATTTATCAGGTGCTCGACAGTAGATATATAATAATCATTAAAAAATTATGAAAATACAAAGTTTAAGATTTTCAAATTTAAGAGGGTATGAAAACTGGATCAGATACATTAAATAATTTGTTATAATGCTAAATAATAGACATTTCAACCGTCGAGACTAATACTTTGTGCATGGTAGCAGGTTCATAAAGATTTTCACATCACCATTAAGAACACCTGGTTCCAAAGAAATTAAACATCATGTAAGCCTTTGAGAACTAACAAAATATAATATTCATCTTAATGTTCAATATTTCCAATTTTGTGTTCATGTTCGAAGTTGCGAGAGACAGCGTGTATTCAAAACTTGGCTTGTATTGCGCACACGTGGATACTTTGCTCGGATGTCTGTTGGTGGAAAAGGATGAAAGGTCATCGGCACACGCCTCGGGAAATTCGATATTCCGTGCGGAATTTTCCGAAGGTAAAATCCCTAGAAAATAGGGGTGCTGAAAGTAGAGAGCGGCACCGATGCTCGAGCTACCCGTGAACCGGCCGCGGCAGGTCGAAGGAATTCGAGGAGCGATTCGGGCGCAGCAAACTGTGTGCGATACGCGCCGCTCAGAAGGGCGCATGCTGGGGACGTGTCACGGGCACGCATGTGTTACGATCGCGCATACATTTCCGTAGGGGATTTTGCGGAAGGCTGAAAGGAATGAGAGAGGAGAGAGCGAGAGAGAGAGAGAGTTTGAGTGGAAGGGAAGGTTGAAGGGTGGGACGTAGGGATCGCAGGAAAGTAGAGAGTGGCGCGTATAGCCCGTTCCAACGAACCTTTCACCCAGCTCACGCAGCCCCCACTACGGCCACTACTTTATCCACGCCTTCAACTTGCCGCGGGAAGGAAATTTCATATATACGGTGTCGAAAAACTGCAACTTAGAGAAAGATTTCTTAGTAGTGTACGCTGCAGTAAGAACATTTAAAACAATACTTGGTATATATAGAAGCCATTGTTACCATTATTAAGGGAAGTGTTTCGCGCAAACAATGAACTAGTAGACTAAGGCAAACTTGTCATAAAAAATGTGCCTTGCACATGTTTGGAAAAGTCAGGATTTCTTCTGCTAGATTGGAGTGCCATAAAGCATTTTATAAATTAACTACTGGTACCTTTACCCTACGGTTATACCGTGTTATTTCATTGTTTTCGGGATTTTCCGGAATGAATTAGTAATCTTAATACTATGGAATGTATGTATGAGTGTAGTCATTTATTTCAGAAATATTTACTTCAAAAGTTTGTTACAATATAAGTACAGTCCTACGTAGTCATGTTCAAGAATTTTCGGTACACCGTATATATTGATTCTGAGTCGCTTCGTCGCTGACGTCACATTCGGACTACGGCCAATAGCGTGTTCGGAGCAGGGAATGGTAGTGGGGACCTGCGCAGATCGAATGTAAACTCGTCGGAATCAGGTGAAAGGTTCGTTGGAACGGGCTATAGTTAGAGAACAGCTTACGAAGCTTTCCCACAGCGAGTGTTGAATCGTAGCTTACCGCGCTGGTACCCCGCGTGTGACTTAAAGTTTAGACTCCTTTCATCGATGGTCAGGTATCGAAGCAAAGCGAAGAAAGCTAGAATTCCATTCAGAACGGGAATGTACGTGGTCGTGCAAGTGCGATGAATTATTACGGGGGTTAGTCAATAGCTGGAAAGCGAAGGGGAAAGCTCGTGGAGCTCGTGGACCATCGGGGTTGGAACCTGCTGGCAGTACCGAAGCGGTACTACGAGCTGCTGCTACTACTGCTGCTGCTATTGCTAGTGCTTGATTTTAGCGGTGGCAGTGGTAGTGGTGATTTAGTCGACTGTGGTAGTGGCTGATTTCTATCGCGAAACTCGTGTAGTACTGTCAGTAGGCGAAGATATCAATCGTGGTAGTGATAGTGGTGCTGTCAGAGTAGTGCTGCGCCTCATTTGGGGACGGTGGCAAGGGAGAGAAAGAAAGCTGGTCATCGAGGTTACGAGGCCAGAGGAGAAAGTGGGTGTTGCCGGAGTGACGACGGTGTAGCTTGTCTGGATATTGTCGGATGCTTAGTATCCCTGGACTCGGAGAATGAAGATAAAGAAGAAATAATGGAGTAATGATGCTCTTCGCATTTAGGTCCAGCAGCATACGGGAGCCTTCCAAGAGAGGCGTTGTGTTTGATCTTGTGCCTCGTGAGTAATTATACGTATGCCTGGGCACATGTACTTCCCTCTTCTACTCAGCCTCTCCTATTTCTATTATCTTATAAGTTACTCTTCAAGTAGATCTTACGCGATACCGTTCCATCGCGGACTTTCAAGGACTACCGAATATCATCCCTTGGAACTTTTGGTATAGCGATATAGTTTGGCTGTTGTGAAGGAAATAGAGGTCGGATGCAAATTACCAATCTAGGCGAGAGGAGGTGCGCGGTGGGCACGGTAATTGGGACGAGGGAACGCTAGCTCGATGGCTGCGGAGGAGGGTAATGTGTGTATCCCTCTGCTTCCCCTTTTCCTATTTTCCATCCTTATTTACTCGCCGTCGTCAATTCTGCCCTTTTCTCCGGCCTTCCTCGGCTGGCGTTCCGGTTCTTTTTCGGTACATAGAATTCGCTCGCGCGTAAAGTAGACGAGTGTGGATAAAGCTCGCTATATCGTTCGGGCTTTCGACATAACGAGGGGTTTGTCGGCCGGCCGTGTTATCGCGCACACGGCAGTGACTTCGTGCCCTTTTCCATTCGCCTCCTTGGCCCTCATCGTTAGGTACGGAGTAAGGCTATAGCCGAGTACTAGAAATAATACTCGAGACTTCTCAACCGGTCGAGGAGGTTCTATGTGCACTGGCCTCGATTAGTTGTCGCTTAAAGGGTTCTGACCGGATTACTCTTTTTTTTAATGGGTGTCAGTGAGTGGAAGGGGTTCGCTAACGACGTCACCGTGTCGAGTGAGTCACGGCTTTTAAATTGGTCCCCCACCATGTTTCCACTTTCTTCACTTCCACTTACACGCCTTATTTCTCTTCTCTTCGTCTTCTACTCTTACTTCTTCCTCGTCAGTAGTACCCAGTAACGAGCGGGTGCTTGTTGATTTAATTTCCGATACAAGGTACCCCTTATTTCACAACAATAGGGAAACACGTTCTTAAAAAATACGACGCTTTACAAATCTCATATATAGTACTACATATTAAAATGTCAAAATACTTCAATAACGGTATGCAAGAAAATGCCGACACCAATAAACCAGCAACGAGAATCGTAAGTTTCGTGGGCTTTGTGGTTTCTTCTAAGATAATTCTGTAACTCGAAGTTCTCGTTTTTCTGTTACGTAGTCAGTCCTGTTAGGGCAGCATGCGATTGATATGCGGGTGTAGTTAAGTAATCGTACACAGCTTACATGATAATTCTATTAAAGGTTACCGCGGACATAAGATAATTATGGTGATAGTAGGTTTCCATTTTCCGTGACCGTTGCTGATCCAAGCATTTTTTATTTTCAATCTTGCCGTGTAAAACATACTTACACCGACACGCAATGGCGTGGTGGTGATTCGATATCACTTAAATTTCCCCGAGAATCTTGAATTTTTTCCCCCCTTTTTCCGTTATTGGCATTTCTTCGTTCGTGGTGGAAATACTTTGTCTACCATTCCGATTCAGCACTAGTTTACGACGAGATTGGATACTCAACCGTAATTTCCTTGGAAACTCGAGACATTGTCGATCGACGAAATTGCATCTCCGCGAAATTACTTCCTACTTTACATAAAGCAGAAAGGATTTGATGATGCAATAAATGTAACATCGAGTCCCATAACGGTAGGTGGTACCCTGACATTTCTGAATCGCGATCGGTCATAGGAAAGGTCAATGAATATAGAGCAACCTTGGCGATAATAAATCGAATGAATAGACACGTTAGTCTCTGAAGGGAATTAACAGGTCAGTAGAAGATTTTTTTTATCCGTCAAGTTCGGCATACATATAGGAGATTTCCAATTAAAATTTCGCTCTATCGCACTGTGAGTGGAGCACAGAAACGCGGCAAACGAAATTTTAAAAATTGACTTTCGGTTTGACCGAGATCATAGTTACATGTCATTGGTTGTTGCAATTAATTGGTTACTTCACTGATGTCGACAGTTTTCAGATTAATATTTAATGTCTGACTTTCAACATCGTAAGCTACTTACTCGAGACAGATTAAAAGGTATCCTCTATAATTGAAGTCTTATATCGAAACGATTAAATTAACCGACCACATTATTTTCCACTTCGATCAACGCGGCCAATGAACATACTGCGCGTAATATAAAATCCGATATCCCAGTGCGATCGCATCAATTCTATTCGCTAGCTAGAAATTTCAAGACGTGATTTAAATATTACATGGGTTTCTAGATCAACTTTGATCTTCGAGCTGAATAAGAAAATAAAATCGAACTTCTATCCCGTGGAGAAAACACTCCTACTTAAAATTCTAGTATGCAGAATAATACAGTATCTGATAAGACGAGATATTCTCTATTCTAGATTATACTAGAACTCTTTGTTTCACTTCGTACATTCTACTTAACATGAGTTACAAAATCGGTTGTGAAATGAAAATCTTCATTATCTATACGTGTATAATCTTTGATAATTTTTAAGTACTATATCAGTCGCAGATTATAAGATTCACCAAGTTATAAATAAAAATGTCTCGCTTTCAATTATCTATAATTAGATATTCAACTTTTTGGTCGTGACAGTTATTTTCATAATAAAACATAGAATTTGAATGTCATTATTAATCATATCGGAAGAAAATCAAGTCGATGAAACATGGAATAGATAAAAAGAACATTTTGAGAATCTTCGTCGCAACTCGTTCCAATGCCCGTCAATATGTCCATACATCTAAGGAATGTCAAATGGAATTGTTTACCGATCTTAATTCAGTGAATCGAATCAAGATCTTCTGTCTGCGATGAATGGTGAGCAGGCTCTTTTCTCCATTGAAACCTTATCTCGTAGTGAAGAGACAGAACTAGTACGTCATTTTCTACTTCGATCGAGCAGTGGTCAGTGAACCGATACATACATGTGCAGACCGGTGAATATATATAATACGGGTGCGTCCATGGACGTTCATGTATTGTCCGGTTGTTATCGAAGGGCGAGGTTGTCCCCCAATGGATTACGATGAATAATCCAAAGCAGAGAAGGCGAAGGTACCGGTGACGCGCTCAGTCAGGTAGTAACTATTGGCAGAGTATTATCTTCGAAGATCTATACCGATACGGGACAAATTCTTGGCACGGTAAAGCTCGTTGATTACTCCTCAAGTTCCACGGATATTTGGCTCGGCCCCTGTAATTCCTCCCCGAATGATCTCGCAACGCGAATGGGTATTTCAATTGACACGTATAATTCTTTACATTGTTAACGCTCGGCCGAGATTATACGCTATCACTTGCGAAAAGTGTACGGTGCTGTGAAGAGGGTCAAGATCGTGAAGGCTATGGGCAGACCTTACGTTATAATTAGCATTCTTAGAAAGATTTTAACTACGCTGATTTCCTACCTACGTGACTATGGATTGAACTTATTCGTACGAAGTTTCCTTGAGTTTTAAACTGGGTGAAAAATGAATCGATGAAGTAATGACACAAGTTCGTGACTGCGCTAATTAATGATGAATGTGCTTTTTATTTCCATAGCACATATGTGCATTTCAATGTGATATGCATAAAATCCATTAAAACACACGGTGTAATATACAGAGTTATAATGTAAAGCACCCCAGCGTCGGCTAAGATTAATTGCAATATTTAATTACGTAATTACTCGGAAAAACCATGACTGCCGTGCAATGTAGTCTTGCATTCGCGTTATCGCGTTGCATGGAGTGTACATTAAAAGGAAAACCTTGGGATCATGTGGCGCGCCGGTATCACTATCAATAGCACCAATACCCTTCCGCACAAGCAGAAACCAAGGGAATGAAAGGTGTAAGCACGTGTTTGTTGCCAGACGCTGTAATAAACTACGCTTTATCGTCTTACGGCTGAAAATTCTCGAGCACGCTCACGTGGTTGTTCAACCAGAGGTTCATCGGCTCGAGGCCGTGGTTAGAAAATACATGTACACGACTAGTCTCGACTCGGTATATGCTTTATATTCTTACATCGCCGGCGATGTGGTCGGCCCAACATTTTACTCCTAGTTACACGTTTCAAGTGGACGACCTAACTTTTCAGAAATACGTGGAGTCTCTGTGAATAAACATGTTATACCTCGCTTGAATATGAAACGGAAGTCGGTCGTGGTTTATTTTAATAATAATTCAAAGTACACTCTTGCGAGAAGACCGTGGAGTCGCAGAAACCCAGAACGAGTTCCCACGAAGCGATATAAAATTTCACCGTTCCAGAAATATTGCGACTAATAGAAGTTTTTGTAACTTCGTGTAAAATGTTGAAAGACTAGTATAATCATAAGAATAATAATGTGTTGATAATATACAAATATCCTGTATATACATAAGTTTTAGTGATGTGATACAACTTATGAGGGATTTATTTTCACTTCCCATGCGAGTGACGTTTTAAAGTGGCATGCGGTTTTTCCACGCGATGTTTACCGGTCTTAGAAACACAACGAATGAATCATAGAGTTTGCGTGGCTCCCCTCGAGCACTACGAGCGTCGTTTCAAGGCTCTAGATGTGGGCACAGGGCGGAGATAAGAAATACTTTCCCTTTGGCCGTCTTCGGGGAGATAGGGCGACTGCAGACGCCGCTTCATGGGATAGAAGTGTCTAGACGTCTGACCAAATACGCACGTTTCTCCTGCAAAAGAGGCTAAGGTAAACCGATAGGCGGACAAGTAGAGACGAGCCACGCGAAAGGAAATTATAGGATGCTTGATAATCAGACCTATGCCCCGAGTAACGACTTCACAGTAGAACATAAAAATACCTAGCAGACAGGTTGTTAATGATCAATTCATTTCATGATCATAGACTTTTTTATTACGATGGACAGACATAAAGCGTGCTACTTTTCTAATGCAATCATTAAGTGAGTTGGGTGGAGCACTATAAAATCGTTATATCATTGATCCATTTTATATCTTCATTTCGCTCTGGATATTTTACGTGTCTCGTAATTATCGTAAAAACAGTACATTTTGTATATATTTAACGTGCTGTGCAGAAATATCTTATTTTACAAAACGATGTGATAATGTGGTTGAAGTTTATCGGACTTAAATGAAATGTTTGAAAGTATAGTTATATCGACGAAGTTTGGGAGAAGAAATTCTGATCGATCGCCGTAAAACCAATATAATAGGAACGCGACATTTCAATTTCGCGTGGAAAATGTAGTTTACCGAATTTCTTAACAACTTCAATCCTCTTTGTACTATTTGCTGGAACAACCGGCGGAAAAGTTGGAAGTTATTTTTCGGCGAGCTTACTCGTGATCAAAAATGGAAGTTGTAGAGAGCGTGGTTGCAAAAGACCGCTGATTGAATGCAAGTGTTGGAGCCGAGTAAGGTCAAAGGTTAAAAGTTCGGGGAAACGACCTAGAAAGGGTCAAAGACGTTAACGAGAACTATTATCCGAAAGTGGCGCGTTTAAAAGGCTCGAGGTTACTCGTCTTGAGAAATGATACATTTTCGATTTAACGTTGGATCACGAATCTTATGGAATCTGAAACTACTTTTTTATGATCGAATCCCATGTGGCTTGCAATGGAAATGGGATTGTATACACTATGACTACGAGTACATCGTTGTACGTAGAGATCAGCAGTACAAACAATTTGCGATATTATTTAATACATTTTCAAAGTATCGAGGAATTTTACATAACGATATTCCAAGTGGAATTGAAGCAAGGATATAAATTGTGAAACGTGATAACGAGGGTGGAAATTGAATCGAATATAAAACTTGTTACCCAGAAAGTAGCTTTTCAATAAGATCATGTAGGGAGGCATTCGAATATCCCAATCAACAGAGCAATTAATCAAATCATACAAGGAAGAACGTTGGACAAGCAATGAGGAAGTCGAGAGGATGCGCAATTCAAATAAAACTATGCAAATTGAATTGCGGATGAAAAAAATTTGAAAGATTTTCGTTGACGTAGATATTCTATCGTGCATTTGTCGAAAGCTAAGCCATAAATATTCGTTATGTTATTAACTACCCAAAGAACACTTCAATCGTAATTTATTCGTCGCACAAACTCGCGAATACAAAGTTATTCCTACACGCTCGCACCAGAATCAGATTTTACTACTAAACTGTATTTCCACTAATTGCACGATCCCGTTTAAGTTTAACGTGCGCGCCACATTAAGTACCCGTTAATTAATATTTCCGCTACATTCAGCCGAGAGTATATGAAAACATTCATTTCTATTTTTTAATATACGCTCGCTAATAAATCTGCCCTCGAAAACGTACTTCAACCAGGAACTAAATCGGATCCAAAATATTAATTAGCCGCGTAACTCGATCCTAATTTGCAAATGCGAATCGATGATTAATCCATGACTTCAAGCAACGAATAAAAATTCATGAATAATCTACTACCAGTGTATTATTCTTATCGATCAAAGCTTTATGCATCGCAAACAGAATGGAATTAAAACGGTGAAGGTAAACATAGAACATTAGCATTGAAGGTAAATTAATAAATATTCCAGTGCTTATAAATATGTATCACGAGTAGAATAAATTACCGTGGGATCCGAAGAATCGTAGAACCCATGGTTCCAGGCATTCTCTTGGATTTCGTGATTTAACGTCTTCATCGATTGGTTCTATGTCGTTGTTGGCATTCCGCGAAGAAATTGCTCGTATTCCTGTATCGAGAACTAGGGGCGAGGCAGGTTGACGACCTAATGGAAGGTCCGCGATATGGAAATTCGGACGGGAGCGAAACGCTAATCAATACGAAATTTCAATCTTCCTCGTTAGGCCCGTTTCCCTTTCTCGCCCCTATTTTCATCCCGCGTCGTTCACTCATTCTGATGCTCGAACTTTCATACATCCACGATGTTCTCTTCCTGTTGTTCTTAATGGCGTTAACTCCGATTACACTTCACGTTAATGAACTGCAAATATGCACTAGACGGAGCATTTAACGATTTAATCAGTAAACAGTGATCAAGTAGATCGATAAACATCTATAATTACCGGTATAACTTAATAAACTCTATTTTTATCTGATTCTTGAATATTTCTAAAACAGATTTAGACTTTATTATAGTTTGCTATTCTATCGCAATAAATGCGTTATCTCGAGAGATACGATTGCAAGGTATATTTATAGAAGTTCATACTTAATTTAACCGAGGGTTTTCTAATATGTAGGAGAATATACGCGTTCTGATAAAAAACAAGCATTATGAAAAAGCGTTATCTCGAGGGTATTCCTGTGATCCTCTGTATTCACGCTATTACGGTGAGTTGCATCGATTATTAAAGCTACCGCGTAAAGTACGAAGAGTGTAAGCGAGCACTCCTAGTGAAAACGTGCGCGTTATCTCTCAATATGCCTTTCCATGGAATCGTTGAACTTTTTATCCGGTTAATGTAATTTTCATCTTTGCGAACCTTATCTTATACCGCACGCTAGCACGTCGTTGTTTTGTCTCTGTTTTCATACGAGCAGAATGTTTCGCTGCTTCGAATGATATCGCGACATGTTCGCGTACGTAAATACGAATGGGACGGTCGATGTAGGCCAGAAACGACGAGTGTCGCTAAACTGGGCCACGGTGCGTCGGCCTCGCTTCTAGAAATACCATTGCTGTTCGTTTCAGAAATCGGAGAAGTATTCCATTCGCTACGAACATTTTTCAATACCCTCTACCAAAAAAGTACTTAAAATCCATGCGGAATGGAACGCGAATAAACTTTAACCACGGTTTGCTGGCCTCCGCTCTTTTCACTCTTCGCCTCCTAATATCTTTTATCGGGGTATTCTATAGAAATCTACCATGTATGTGGCATCGTGGCATCGATAAATTCAGGAGTTTTATTGCGGTACACTGTAAGGTCTGTGAAACTTATTCATATAATAATTTGCTTTATAATATTCTACTTATTTGAGTACAAATCAATTTGTGCACCGCTTTATGCTAACTACCATAGATAATATCTCTATATATGTTACATTATATACATTATACTATATTATATATAATATAATGAAAGTCTCTTAATCTTAGTAGTACTTAATTTTATAAATTGATAATCATTCTTTTCCATTACATATACGAACCCGAACAATGCATTTATAGGAATATCAAATCACGATCACTTCCAGAAAATTAATGCGCTTCACCGTTAAACGTAATTCCCGAATGTGTTTCATTTAAAACGCTTCACCACACTTATCTTCCGCCTCATCCGTTCGGTCTCTTGATTGCTGTTCATCTACGTAATAGTCCATTAGGTTTTTCACGGGAAAGTGCACTTAACGCGTATGCATGTAATAATATGCACACGCGCGTATCTACAGATGTGCAACTTATCGGAGGCTGGTGTTTCGTAAGAACGGCCGACTGAAGAGAAACTAGATTACGTGAGAGGCGCTAAAAGTAGTCGAAGACCAGCATTCGTTCGACTGGGTCCTACATCGGTCTCTGAACCTCGTGGAGAACGGATACAAGAGAAATAGATTTTTTTTCCGTGGTGGTGAGCCATTTCTTTTTTATTCTTTGTCACTGGCCTATCTTCCCTCTCTACGTATTCTACCACATTCGCCATGCGTATTCGCGGGTCGTTGATCTTCAACCAAGAGGGAGAGAAACCGCGAGAGTTCGCGTGCACGCGGCCTTCGTGCGTCCTTGACAGTGAAGCGCGCTCACGCGGCAAAGAATTCTTCCTCTTCGTGGCAAAAATTATTGGAAATCTTTCCTTAACCTCGAACCTAGCACCCGCACTAATGACATTTCGCTGCGTAGGATTTAACGTAGTTTTTCAACGTCTTTCCGAAAATGTATCCAACTTTTCGTTATTTCACCATGGAATGTTTCCTTTTAGGTTTAAGTACACCTTGAGCAGCAGCTTCAGTTTTTATTGAAATTAGCGTAGGAAAGGGATTCGTCTTTGTACGACCTTCTTGGTATTTGAGAAATAAATGTTAAGATACGAGGATTGAAATCCGAGGAGACGTCATTGAATAGCTTTATTTTTATTAAACGCGATACGAAGACAAGTCGGCTGTGTAGGATTTAACGAAGTTTCAGAGGTCGCTGTGTAAAAGTTTGATTCTTTAAAAATAGAGTCGACGGCGAAATAGTTACGGTGAAATTTTTACCTCGGGGAATAAGATCGGAGACTAATGAGATTAAGTTACAAAGTAGTTCGGAACGCCCGGTCGTTACTTTCATTGAATTTTTTTTATGTGAAACATAGAAATATCAAGAGGTACGTTTTAATGGTGCCGGTAATAAAATGTATATTTAATGGCACGTGCATTATTCGTGCCACCCACGAAACTGAAGAAAAACCTGGTAACTCAATAACGATTGTCTGGTTCCCCTTAGTTCTCGACCTAAGAAAAGAGGAGAAGACTGTGTCACGAATACCCATAACGATCGATCGTTCAAGAACTCTCTCCAAGTAAAAGTACGCGTGAGATTTCAAGCCTATTTGTCGAGCAAATTTATCTTCTACTTTGGCATACATAAATTTACGGGGAAAAGTTTTACTGCCGCCTCCAAGCACCGCGTATCTGGGAATATAATTTTGAAATATGATGAAACAATGCTTTCTCGTCGCGTTTAATCTTCGGAGGAATTTGGAACGACACCAGAATAATTTTTCAGTGAGCCTTCGACGTTGAAATCGTCCTCCATAATGGCAGG
Organism: Nysson spinosus; assembly: GCA_910591585.2. NCBI lineage: Eukaryota > Metazoa > Arthropoda > Insecta > Hymenoptera > Crabronidae > Nysson > Nysson spinosus. Next base: position 8,111,255 of record OU342830.1, on the reverse strand, counting down.
ATCGAGCCAAGAAGTACAAGCAGGTCCTGAAGATTCGTTGGTCGTAAGTCATCGTGATAGACGAAGCTGGTCTTCGTACGATTAGGTGATTCGTAGGAGGCCGAAAGGGGGAGGGTGGTTCTTCCCAATCGCGAGGATCGAGATGAGCGATCTACAAGCCACCCTCGAGTTCTCCCTCGAGCTTTGCAAGTTCTACAATGTCGATCTCTTTCAGCGTGGGTAAGGGAACAGAATCACCACTAGAATTTCTATTCGTTTACACGGGGCGTTTCGGCGAGGGATTACAGTTCGATGATTTCCAATTTCGCAGATATTACCAGATCCGAACCGCTCTTAGAGTGTCGCCAAAACTTCCCGTTAAGGTGGAGGTTAATCAACTACGAAATCGTGAGTATATCTTTCAAATATTATAAGCGCTGTACGTATATGAACAAAAATAATAACATATCAATATATTGATATTATATATTACACCTTCGTAACATGTAATTTTCGTCGTACGAATACCACGGAGAAAAATGATAGAAATGTAAGAGATATTCACATCAGAGTGCATTTACATGAGGCAGACGGAACGTGCCTCGTCGGTGATGTATCATCAGTACAAGTACCGAAATCCAGAAGACGTTGGAATTCATTGTTTCAGACTCTTTGGAGGCACCTGGCACGAGTAAGCGCTTTCAGATCCTCTACAAAAATGAGGAGGTGACACTCGGTACTTCGGTCTTATTCCGGGCACACGTGCTCGTGCACAGTCATAAGATCGAGGAAGCTCTCTCCCGTACCCACTTCAATCTCGGAGTCGAGCTATGGTTCAGCGAGCCGACACAACCGGGAAATATGGCCTGCGTGTCGTCGAGGCAAGTACTTTGCCTCGTAGATACCATTTTTTGTTCTCCCGTTCTTTTACTCTTTATCTATCCTTCCTGCATACCCCTGTTTCTCTTTTAACAATAGGCTTGCCATCTGGGTTATAGGATGATTAACCGAGGAGTGGTATCCTCGAAGAGGGTATATTATAATCTCAGATTCCGAGATTACTTTCTCGAGAACTCATAGATGAAGATCGATAACCTTGGTCTCTCTGTCTCTCTTCCTCATCCTCATCCTCATCCTCTTGCCTCCTTCTACCTTTCGCTATCTTCTATCTCTCGTTCTCGTTATCCCGTTCTCGAGAACTCGTCGAACACAACTCTGACAGGCATTGTTTTTTCCAGGGCATTGCAGCTGAACTTTGCCCCCACGAAGGGCTTGCACTATCATTTGCCCGTACTCTTCGATTACTTTCATCTTGCCGCGGTATCCATCACAATACACGCTTGCCTCGTGGCACTTCATCAACCCTATATCAAGTCAGTAATGCTCGAGCTCACTCAACTTCCGTTATCCTCGATAACGATCTCTACCGAGATCATTTCTAACGTATATCGTGCTCTTTCTGTTTTATGCCGTCCACCTTGATTAAATTTCACCCTCAGGAAAAGTATCTTGCATTATGTCCAGAGCTGGTAAGTGGAACTCTTCACCGATATATATATATATATATTACACTTTCTACTTGTGGATAAATTAATACTAAAATATATGACTTTGAATTTCATTTTGTACTGTTTTATGCTCTTTGAATACAAACGTTATTCCTGCGCGTTTTTAATGTATATTTCATTGAATTAAGAGATGATCAAAGATGCTTTGATAACGTTCCAATTAAAATAATAATATGATGAACAAAGACATGATATCATTCTAGTGCGCCACGAGGTGGAAAGCCTTGGTTACAATTTAAGCAGCCTCCATCAAATGGTGATAATAATGCTGCCTTTGGAAATATTGTAAGTTCCCGGTGCACATTCGAATAAAGATTAATTCTATTCTCAATGAATCGAATTCTTTCCATGAAAACAATCTTTATTAGGAAACAACGACGAGATGCGTTGGATCCGCTACAAGAATGCAACACGCGAGATTGGTCCAACAAGAAGTAACGCGATTACTTTTAGCTGCGAGAGAATCTTTGCTCAATGATTTAGCTGACTTAGCACGGCTTCTCCCTTCTTGGCAACAGCGAGCGCTGGAACTCGCTCAGAATACGCACAAAGAAATTACCAAGGTTCCATTTCCATTTCCAAACAATTCTACAAAGCACTACGATCGTTCGGAAAATGTTTACCAACGTTATAACTGTACAAATTACACAGATGATCGACACTGAGGAAGCTGACATAGCTCAACTCTGCGCACAAAATATTGTCCTTTGGCAGCATTTTCTAGAAGCGTTTTCTGGTCGTGAAGCAGTGCATCAGCATCTCGCGCGTATTCATCATCAATTGAGGGTGCGATGTTATTTATTTGTCAAATACCGTTGTAATTAGAATTAATGGTGTAAATTGTACATTCCATACGGTTTTATATCTTATTTAGGTGAAGCGTTTCGCAGAAGGTTTTTTTGTATTAGAAAACCCTCGTACATCTGCAGCGGGTTGTTACGATGCGAATTACCAATCGTATCAGGCAGTAAGTGAAGCAGCACGAAGGTCGCGTTATCTCGCATCGTTACCTCCACTACCTGTGCACTGTCCGGAATTGGATGGGGATCTTCATTCGTTGCCTTTGATTTTTGAGGATCAATACGCTGATATGCAACAAAGACATAGAAATAGCGGTACATACTACAGAACATATTTTACTTTCGTTTGACTAATTCGTATGATACAGGTCAGTGACGAAAGTAATTTTACATAGTTCCTAGCATGGACGATTGTAGTTGCGGCATCGCAGCGATTTTAGAATCACGATCGATGGGCATTTGGTCACCTAGAAGCGAGGGAGCGGCGCAGGACATCGCATCAGTTCAAGGTCGTTTGTTGTTAACACCTTCGACATTGCCTGCCAGGCATAGTAAATCTCTCGATCAACTCGGTCCGGAAATAACGCCTTCTTTGCAACCACGAACTTCACCGAAGACTTTACCTAGATCGGTTTCGACTCAATTATTTCCACGGCAGAGAGGTGGGCCACGAAACGTTACACCTCCTGCGACCGTTCCTTCGAGAGGAAGGCCAAGGTCAACAGCACCGTCCAGTAGCACACTTTTCCCTCCTTCAGGGCAGCAAGCCTGCTCGGCACCAAATCCATCCCTAGGCTCGACACCTGTCATTCCTTTACCACGCGCAAAATCCACCCAAATGTTGGTACCGAATCATCAGCAGACCAATGCACAGTCGACATCAATTACGTCATTACTAGCCGCGATGTTTCCCGAATTAACACCTGGTGGACAATTACCTGGATATCGACCATCCTCATCTTCCAAGACTTGCGAACAGAATCTTACGGTACCCACCTGTATAGGTACCATGAACCCTTCTCAGATGACGGACTGTTGGACCAACGAAAACAAAATATCTAATCAAGTTGAAGGTAATATAGAATACTGATTTCTTGTACAATCCATTCAGTTACATTGTAGGTACATGGGGATGTGTTTCGTTGCAGATTTCCATTCTTTAGATAGCAGAAGAATTCGATTGGAGCCGCGAAGTCATCGAATACCATCACGCCAGCCTCTTCTAACGACTAGCAACGATCAAACCAACTTCCTTTCTAATAAAACGAACATCAATGGCGAAAGTTTTCTTCAAGAACCTCAACCTCTTCACACGGCCACACTTGATAGGGTCACCTACAGGGGTAACGCTAGGAAACAGATTCATCATACACCAAGGAAATATGGTCAAGCAAATGGACTCGAGACTCGGAGGTATCATACAATTGGAAAAACTAGTTCAGGGTCAAACCAGCGGAATCGTGATGCACAAGACTCGGTGAATGGCAGTGTTCTTACGAGTAGTCACGCGCTTCTAACTGACCCTTTATACAAGAAATCAAATTATTCCGCTACGACGACCGACTCGTTCTTTTACCGTACAAACGGCACCAGTGGAAGAACACACGACGAAACGGACAGACCGAGAAGGCCAAAGAGTACCGAAAGACTTGTCGATGACGTCGAGCGTAGCGAGTATTATGACCTTAGAACAGAAAGATCCAGAAGAAGGGAAGAGAGACCTGGTGGTAAATCACCTCGAAACGGTGTTGCGCCCTGTTATAATGATGAGAAACATAGACGACCGCAGAGTGAAAAGAGAACACCAGAAACACCGCAGGAACCTCTTTACGAGATAATAGCTTTAAAGGTAGAACCAAAGAGAGTGGAGAGGAGGAGAGACAAACATGGTAGAAGGCCACATTCCGCTCCAGTTTTGGATACGGATCATCAAGTGGAAGAAAGTAAAAAGTGTAGTCATAAGAATAGAAAACCGGCACCACCACCACCTGGGTACCAAGATCCAGCGATTGCACCGTTGCCTAAATATCGACATCCACCACCTGCACCTACGACGAGCGTGCTGGAGGTGGAGAATAATAATAAAATCATATTGAAGGTAATAGTAACAGTTAAAACTTTAAGGTGAACGTAACTATGGTTTCGCTGGAGAATCTTTAATAATTAAAAATGATATATACATTAAAACACAATTGCTCAACGATTTCAGTAATTGCGTTGTCATTATGAGTATTGAAAATTCGATCAATTTAAATATTTTACGGGCGTATTTAAAAAACAATTCTTTTTCCACGTGTCTCAGGTGGAACCCATAAAATCTCCTATGGAAGCGCCCGCTGCGAACGGCACAACGCCGTCGGACACATCGAGCGCCGGTGCACCACCACCGAATGTGAAAAGACTGAGATGCGCCAGTGTGCCAGTGGCGCAAAATAAGCTCGTGGTACCGCGAAGTGCGGTGTCTTTGCCTTGCATGCCGATTCGCGACAGCAAGGATAGCCTTAGCAACAATCTTCCCGTCATTCCAAATCCACTTAGTCCAGCCTCCACTAGACCAAGTAGTCCGACAACAAGTTCGAGCTCGAGCAACTTGACGTCCGAATGTTCTGGCTGGGTCAGCAGCGGCGATACGTCGAGCTCGGAGCAACGTCGTAATGCAAAGTTGTCCACCGAACAACTTAGACAGAAACTTTCGAAAATTGTGCCAAGAAAAGAGAAACCTGCCAAAGAAAGCGTGGAGGAGCACTCGTACGAAGAGGTACGGTTACCGCCACCGAAAATGTTTCGAGACGAACCACCACCACCGGAAGAATTCCGTGATCCACCGGCACCTATCGATAATCCACTCTACCATGTTTATGAGACTGTAAAGAGAGCGAGAAGTCCGAAGCAAAACAAAACTGCACCGTGTAGTCCGCAAAGGAATAGAGACAGAGAGAGAGAAAGTGCATACGGTGGAAGAGATATTTGCCTAGATTGTTATCAAGAGGGTAAAGAATTATTACAATCGACACAGGATGATTCGATCAATTTCAAAAAGTGCAAAGAAGAGTTTAAGCGGCAGATGAGCTTCTGTGGAAAGATTTACAGGTGTGTCTTACGAAGAGCAACAGTCGCAAGTATACACACCATGCTCCTAAACTCTCGAGCTCCTTCAGCCTTAGATTTACCTGTGACTTTTTGTTCTTATGATCTCTAGCAGTTTCGCGACTTTAATATTTGAATGTGAATGACTACCCTGAATCTTGATTGTGTGCTGGTTTACGTTCATTCTTGGTTTTCATTTAATTTCGTCTATCTTTGTGTTTGTAGTTAAGTTTTCTTTATCTACCTTATCCCCTCTAGAGAACGCAAGGACGCGCAGTTGCGTTCCCATAAACGTGCCCATTCCCTTGGATACGGCGACCTACTGACCCTGTCGTCGGTTCAACCTCTAAGATCGAATGTGCCTCTTAGTGATTACCCGACCCTGGCCTCGACCCTGCCGTACTTCCACATCAGCGACGAGTACCGACTCTTCTCGCCGGAAGGGGCCCACCTGATCATTTGCGTTCATGGCCTCGAGGGTAATGCCGCGGATCTTCGTCTCGTCAAGACGTACCTGGAATTAGGTCTTCCTGGGGCCCACCTCGATTTTTTAATGTCTGAAAAAAATCAGGTGAGAATGACAAAACAGGGGAGAAGAATAAATTTAATTCTACAGCCAAGATTCTAATATAAGCATCTCGGATATCCAAAAAGGGCGACACATTCTCGGACTTTGATACGATGACCGACCGCTTAGTAGCTGAAATTCTACATCACATTGAAACTTCGGGTTTGAATCCTACAAAAGTGAGCTTCATTGGACATTCTTTAGGGACCATCATTATTCGAAGCGCTCTAACGCGACCACAATTGCGGCCGCTCCTTCCTCGTTTACACACTTTTCTTAGCCTAAGTGGTCCACATTTAGGAACACTTTATAATACAAGTGGATTAGTGAACGCAGGTAACTTCCGAAAAAAAACGCAACACGAAACATAATACCAGAGTAAAACACAAAGGTTTTATAAATACTGTCGTCTTTGTCAGGCATGTGGTTTATGCAGAAATGGAAAAAGTCAGGATCCTTGCTACAGTTAGCGATGAAGGATGCACAGGATGTAAGGCGATCGTTTATGTTTCGATTGAGCCAGAAAAGTAATCTTCAAAAATTTAAACACGTTCTATTATGCGGTAGTGCACAAGATCGATATGTCCCGTTGCATTCCGCGAGAATAGAACTTTGTAAGGCTGCCGTACGAGATCCTACCGACCAAGGTATCTTATTGGAATAATCAAAAAATCTACGAAACTACCAAAAAGATGGGTTGATATCTTGCAATTTGAAACTGGATGATTTATCATCGTACGAATCAAATATTTGTTTCAGGTGCCGCGTATCGCGAGATGGTGCACAATATTCTTTATCCGGTAATGTCTGCGCCTGGTGTCAGTTTGGTGCGATATGACGTGCATCATGCATTACCGCCAACGGCGAACGCCTTTATAGGCCGAGCCGCACACATCGCCGTCCTCGACTCTGAGCTTTTCATCGAGAAGTTCCTGCTGGTGGCGGGTCTGAAATACTTCAGATAAGGAACGGACTACTTAGTGAATAAAGGAAGAGAATAAATCTAATATTAATTAGTACCAAAGAAAAAGTTCGGAAAACGGAAATGCCGGGGGACATTTCTGGAACCGATCTCCGTGAGGTTTCCGATTGATCTAGATGAGACGCGTTCGTCGCGGTTGTACTAGAAGTAATTAATTAGTATGGACGTCCTGTCGAAAGTTGCTCCGCTTCATCTTCGTAGTCTTAACTCACTTCTCTCGAAACAAAATAATGAATCGTCTAATTCGTATTCTACGTACATATATACCTGTGTATACATATGGATGTATTCATACTTGCGTATGTATATCGAAGCGGAGCAATTCGAATTTTTTACATGAAATGTTGCATTACGCGATGTATGCCATCGTACGAAAGCGTTTTAATATTATTATCGAGATCGATCATTTTTAGGTTCCTATGTGCCATTCTATTGATTACGATTATTATTGTTGTCGCGAGCACGATGAAGTACCGTGTGCTTTATAATTCTTCATTGAGATATCATCGAAAGTTTGATCATGGAATAATCGAATCGAATGGGCCTATACCTGTATCTTCGGGGATTGGGCCTAGTCTATAAACTCGTATTAATAGATAGTCCTCTCTAGTCGTGTGTATAGAGAGTCGATCGCAAGTGCAGGGTAGTTCGATACGACGATAAACTAGCGTGTTCGTCAAAACGTCTTCTCGAAATCTTATCGTGACGCGTATTATAACGTCTAAACACGTGAGGATAATTCTTGGCCGATTAAAATGCACCAATTAATTAATTGACTACCCTGAAGTCGATAATTATTACGACCAGTTTAGATATCAAGTATTCGGCCTAGCGTGAAAATCGGGACTTTTCTCAAGAAAGAATGTAAAACCGAGGCGCTCCGTAAATTGTGCTCACTGCTCTTTTAAAAGTTCATTCAAGTCGATCAAGGAAAACAGATTAAGTGCATAAGATCGATTGAAAAATTATATTATACGTCAGCATCATTAACACTATGAAAATCAAGCATAATTTACGTGTAAAAGGATATATTCGTTGAACTCATCGGGTGAATCGAGAAACGTCGAAGTATTAATATGGTTGGGACATTTTTTAAAGACTCGAACGAACGACGGTGTAATTACCCGGTATATTTACCGGTTACATAAATGCCAGATGTTAAGTGGAATAAAGTAATATTTAAACAAAATGTATAAGACAATGCAGGGATACATTGTCTAGTCGCTAGGAAAGTTACGAAACGTATGTCAATTGTTACCCTCAGATAAGTGTGAGTGCGTGCGGTGTGCGGAGGATGGATGAAATATTGAGTACGAAAACGAAATAAACAAAAATAATGTGATTAAGCAAAGGTAACACGCAGTGGTACTAATTGCTGTATACCTATGAGGTAGGACGGTGAGTAAGTCGTGCAAGAACACAAAAGCGTGGACAAATGAGCATGGACGATTATCCGAACAAACACGAAGAAGACGAAAAGAAGACAACAATGGTGGTGTTGGCCGGTGATGTTTTGCATCTTGTCTGATAATTGAGTGTCGACATTTCAAGTGCAGTGAGAAAAATGGCACGTAACCACATACAGGACGCAATCCTGCGAATAAGAATATAATGGAAACACGAAGAAAATCGGGAGTGACTAACATTTCAGGTACATGAAATCCCTCCAATACTAGATCTCAATTGCTCAGAACAATCTATAAAAAGTTATACTAATTGTAATCAAGCAACGAAGACGCGAGGATCTTCGCGGCTGATAATTGCTAATCGTGACATTGTCATCGTGGAAAACGTGTAACTACGCTTTTTGATTTCTCCAAAGCCGACGATTAATTTCGCAGTACGACTATGGCAATTCAGTGTTCGATATTAGATTCAGCTACAAAGTAACATATAGGATATTCTTAATAAGAATTCATATAACAATTGGGAATAGTAAAAATGTGGATCTTTCTTAAATTCCATTGATTTTAATATTCAATAAAATGTTGTTTGTATCGCAGCATATGTACATACGTAAGCAGATATCCTTATTTTGGAATATCGTGAAATAATTGCACAAATCGTACAGCGAATATCGGTATATAATGTCTGTAATAATTATATGAATCTGAAGCGGCAGACATCAAAGTTTGCCCATCAAAACAGATGTACATCTTCGTATTGATAGAAGAAACGTTATGCAACCCGCGATATCACGATTAAGTTTGCAACGTTACATCCGTGTATTGCAGTGATTACAGCCTGGACGTGTTACAATCGTAAGTATAGCCTTATCAGGATCGCAATCGGTATTCGTCTTTGTTCGTCTGACTTCCAGATACTTGAAAATCCTCTACAACAGATCGTACTTGATGCACAAAATTCTCGGAGAACTATTTGAAATAATTTAAACTCGCTTCGCCCGGCTCTCGAATATTGAGTTCGTTTCGCAACGACTGATATAAGTGTTTCTATTCATTTATAAAGTAACCCGCAACGCAACAATTTTCCATTAAAGATACGACCATAAGATTTTATTAAATACTAGTCGATGTTGAAATTTGATGGAAGAAGTGTTTTTCCAAAAGACGAAGTTACATTTTCATTATAAATAGGTGCCAGCTCATTGATTGATATGTATACAAAATATGAGAATCATTGGAACCAGGTTTAAGCATGGATGGAGAGAATTATGATAAGAGAAAGAAGACACAATGTCGATCAATGAGCCTTTATCTTTGCTTTCGGAAGGCACGCGGATTTAATGCCATTTTTATTGCTGTCCTATTGTTTGCTCAATTGTACGTTGTTACATTATAATTACACGGTGAACCCGTTCTAGATGGAAATTAACTTTGTACTCGACGTATAATTTAAGTTTTTATCTTACCGTTTAAGGCACAATTTTCTAGAATTTTACCCGAAAGAAATCGAGTGGAATGAAATCGGCGCCGGAAGTACTATCTATGAGATAGAATCCTGGAGAACAAATACGCGATTTCGGTGAACGTTTATATTCGAAAGTTTTTAGAGTACACTTTTTCGTGACTGAGCTGTATCTTTTGGGAATCCAATTTTGTCCCGTTAATTTGATATTGGGCGACGTATATTATTGTCAACCTGTCGATTTTCATTCCTTCCTTTGTAATCCCGTGACGTCATTTCGGTCGAATACGAAAAGAAACGTAGCAATTCCTCGCTAAGAAAAATATATTGCCTTTGTATACCAAGGAAACGGTGGAATAATGATGTGTACATTGCAATTTTTTAATAATTTTTTCAAGAAATGTTTTACGTTTTGAGTGCTTATTGATATTTTTCTATGTCGAATTTTGGAGATCTTGCTATCGTATTCGGCCAGAAATGTTGACTGTCGAGTACCTACGTTGTAAAAACTAAGTTCGACTAACGAAAATACTCAATGACTACGCAATATTCCGGAAGGTCGTATACCACGCGAATGACAAGGAACTTCGAAAGGTGAAACGTTTATCGTTACAAGAGAAACACAAAATGAAGAAGTAACCATGTATACACTATACATAATATATGAGTACACATAAAAAGATGAATAAATCTACATATACATAAATCAGATAGATTAATAAAAAATCTCGACTATTATTATTGTTACTTCTGCCCTGAATTCGAAAATTCTATTATCTCGTCTGAAAACAAGCATACTGGAATAATCCGTTAAAAATGAAGAAGCCAGGATAATGAATTTTAATAAAGTGTATCTTTTAATTGGATTAAAATAACAGACCATGAGCACGTGAAAAATCTTGATTCAATATCTAGATTTTTGTGCCGGGATGAAAAATCTTCGACGTAAAAAATAACAACTTTCATTCGACTTAATATATAAAAGGAAAATGGCCAAACATTTCGCGCGCAGGTATATATCTCCGAATTGACGTGTCGATTTTCCTCTCGATAAATTTCAACAAAACCTCCAAGGAAAAAATACGCAGCCGAGATACATAAAATTCATGAACCTGTCGCTAATAAGTGATCAATAAAATCGTCACTGTATAGGTGAGGGACTTCGTACACGCACATATCGATACATATAACTATGTGTACCACGTTTTACGCGCATATAACAATCTCGTGGTTCGCTTGTAAATTTCACGAGACACAAGTGTGTGCTATAAAAAAAAATATGTCCGACAGAAAAATAATATCTATTACAAAATATTGATTCGATTAAAATGAAAGACGTAAGCGCGGCTAAAACCCGCGTCATTATTTTACCGCAACGCCGCGGGGGCCTACGAAACAAGCATGAAAACGCTGATTTACAAAAAATACTGACGTATATCCTTTTTCGAGCTCGCTCCCAGGTCGTTCTTTGGATCCATTGAATCTTTTAATTATTTTGTTGTTTTCCATACTTTCGTCGCTTCTGAATTTTAATGTATGAATGTCTCAATATTGAGCGTCCCCAGTTAATTTAACGTGGACAATTAAATCGATTGTCGTCAAAATCGTCCCTTATTATTTATTTTCGAGTTATTCTACTAAGTTGATGACGCTAATATTCTAATCATTCATACTGTATTTCTAATTAATCTTTATCATTTTTGTCTTAATGTATCTGTCGCAGATCTACCCTAAAATGTTGAAAACATTTTCAACCAGATTCCTTGTGAATACATTCAACAATCAAAGTTTCCTGAATCGTCTTCGTCTACGGGAATTGTTGAGTTCGTGTCCGTGATACCTTCTCCACCTTCGGAATTTTTTTTTGGATTTTCTGACGAAGCTTGACCTGAAAATAGTTTCTATTTATTTACATCATTGCCTAAAGATTTACCCGCGTATACTTATCCGCGAGATATAATATAATATAAAACAATATAACATAACATAGTATAATATAATACGATAATTGGTACGCTAATATTGATATAAAACATCTCGCGATAAGAACTGATTCCCAACCTTGACCAAGATCCCGCGCTTTACTCAGATAAGAATATTCCCGTGCATTCGCGAGACCAGCTATGACGCATGCACTGAGTGCACTTCGATTTAGATTCATCGGTGATGCATCATACCACTCATTACTGTCTGCATCGTAACACTCCGCGTATGCAATCGTAGTAGAACCTGTAATACGCCTACTCAGGTTACACGAAACGAAGAACATATCATAATTAATCGTTTTTATGCACGATTGAATATTTTCATATTCGATCAATCTGTTCAGTATGAAATATGATCGATAGATCTTATCCACATCGTATCAGTAATGCCGAGGTAATATCATATCTTAATTATTTGTAGTATCGCAATCCTTTTATAGTTTTGATCTTATTATCAAAATTATGAAATCCTTCTTTGTGACATTACCATTGAAACCGCCAACTACGAAGATCATGTCGTCCAAAATTACAGTGGCGAAGTTACTCCGAGGACTAAACATTTCCGGTACTTCGTGCCAGTCTTCCGAATAGTATGGATTATATCTTTCTCCTTATCAAATGAATGAAAGAGAAGGGTTAAAAATAAAACTTGAAAATGATACAAGTAAATCATTGAATAATTTTATAAACTAAGAAATATATACCCGAGCTGAGTCTAGCAAGACCATCGAAACCACCGAGAGCGTAAAGGCTACCACGAAATGCAACCAAGGAGACGCCTGATCGCGGATTAATCATGGGGTGAATGTAACTCCATTGACTGGTCTCGACATCAAAGACCTCGGCGGAGTTTAAAATTTCTCTACCATTGAAACCACCGACGATATAAATCTTATCGTGAAGAGCGGCTGCACTCGCGTCTGATCTTTGTCGGTGCATCGGGGGGATCATTTCCCACTGATTTCTCTGTGGTTCGTACCTTTCTCCGGAACTCATTCTCGTGCGACCATTATATCCGCCGAGAGCATATATTTTTCCTCCTGGTATTAAAAACGATATCTTGAAATTCCATATTATCATCTAACGTATCGTGAGAAATGATTGATAGATATTTCAGATATTTCTTGTTCTTTAAATATTTATTTTACCGATATTAGCAGAATATTTTTATATCCACTTTAATTGCACACTTTTTAGTTATTAATTTATATGAAACGGTATTGTTTATGAGTATAATGAAGGAAGATATTTTACCGTGGGTGCATACACTGACATAACATCTTGCATGATACATGCATGCTCGTTCCCGCCATTCTTTTGTGACCGGGTCGAAGCACCTGACGGTGTTGAAGTGCTGGTTACCATCGAAACCGCCGATCATGTAGATGAGGTTATTGAGAGTGCAAAGCCCGTGATAAGCTCTCGGTGTTACATCCGTATTCACTGATAGAAACCATCTGTCAGCTCTGGAGTTGACACGTAGGTACGTTACACCTCTACTATTTTATTTTACTTGCAATCGTGAATAAACAATGAAAAATATGAAGGATCTTTGACGGATATATATTGATTAAAAAAATATGATGCCGTTTAATTGAATTAATTCACTACATCATATGCACCTCGTGTCGTAAGTTTCTACAAAGCTAGTCGGTGATCCGGCACTCCATCCGCCAATTGTAAACAGGATTTCGTACGGTATCCTTGGTCTCGTTAAAGGGTTTTTAAGATCGATTTCGCCGCTAGATTGTTTGGCATCCTGCTCGCTTAAATACACGCTCGCAGGGATGAGGACTTGTTGGCATCTCTTAGATACCCGTCGGAAAATAAGAGAAGAACTATTAATTGTCAACTTAAAGTTCAAATCCATCGTAGGGATTCGGGGATCATAAAAAATCCTACACTTATGTGTTCTTTATTGAATGCAATTTTCAGTTAAATTATTCGTATATACCACGTCCAATTGTTTAAGATTGTATATACTTTTATTTTATATACATAACGCGAATTACTGAATTCATTGATTAATTTCAATCCTGCAGCCATAATTTATATAATAATAAATGTGTAAGCAAATGTGAGTATATGTTCAGTAGTTCTAGTGTTACATTCTTTCTTAGTGATAATAGATATTGAAATATATTAAGATAAGATGCACACCTCATCATCTTCGATGAGCTTCCACGCGAGGACATTGTTCGTAAAGCACATATAACTCATCAGACCGTAACGCACGCATTTCAAGAGTTTCGGTAAATAAACCTTTCTTTCCTCGACATTATACTCGACCCAAGTCTTCACCGCCTCGAAGACGATCTCTTCGTTCTTAATGTTGAGTTCATCGTCGCGAAGAATTATCTGCAATTCTTCGCACTGGAGGTCTTTGAACTCCGAGCTCTCGTGTAGTATTCGCTTGAAATGCTGTCTGATAAATTTCCTACCTTTCTCCTCGAGATCGCGACAGAAGTAATGACGCGCGAATTTGAAGATACCTAATCCATGTATAAAACATACGTTTTTAAATGATCATCTAAACAATAGATGTAAAGTCCAGCGTAAATGACCTTGGTGAATGTATTCTTATATAAAGCGTTTAAATAATACCTAAACAATTTTCAGGTCTAAGTTCTTGCAAAAGGAACTGGCAGCAGAGTTGCACAACTCCAAGAACTTCGAACTGGTCAGCCAATGGTAGGAGCTGCTCGACATTGTCCACGTTTACGTTACAATTGCCTGTATAGGCGTAATCGAGAATGAGGCTAAATGTTTCACCGGGAACAGAATCGATCGCGATCTCGGTACTTTCGGTTTTGCCGCCCTTCAAGCTGTTCGTGAATAGAACCTTGAAATATGGACTGACTGCAGAAAGTATAACACGGTGAACGGGAAAGACTTGACTGTTTGCGCATCTTACTGCTCCATCACATAATTGCTGGTTTGCTCTGCAATATTAACAACTCCTTCTACTTTCGATCTTAATTATAATTAGAGTATAATGTAATTTCTGGTATGAATTTTGTGGTGATACTGAGATTTTCAGATTCGTAAAGAATACATAGTTTTAATTTTTTTAGAATATCCACATGAATGAATGAATAATATTTAGTTATTATTGTATATAGGAAAGCGTTAGGTATATTGATACGGAATATAATAATTCCAAACAAGAATGGCACCAATGCACCGCCGTTTATAATATTTGGTATTATTGTAATTAATGCAAAAATTGTAAAACATTCTGGTGTCCTGCCGATGTACTAGATTACATGGAAGCCTTTCTAAAATTCACTAAAATACCCTATCGGGTGACAGAAATCGTGCGGATTGGGGTTGTAATTACAGACCTAAGCTCGGACCAGACTATGGGGAATTCGACAAGGGCATAATTGGATGGTAGACACATGCATTTCCTGACTTTGGCCGTCTGCTTCCTAGTGAATTGCTTTAGCTTCGTAGCGGAAACGCCGACCCGTGACATTCGGCTGCGCGGAACTTTTCCAAACTTCATTCTGCCGCAGCCGTCCATCGCCTCGTGGATGACCCACGCGATCTTATTGTCGCCGGCAGGTCACCACGTGCCCTGACCTTCCCACCACCTTCCGTTGGACCTTCCGCTTCTTCCTCTATTCTGGACGATCGTGCGCTCTCGTATTCGTTCTCGTTATCGACGCGAGTCCCGGCACACCAAAGATTCGCGGCCATGACAGAGGAAGGCCGAAACTTTCAACTGCCGGTCTCACCTTACGGTGAGCCGCACGATCGAGATCGACCGCCGATCGATCAGTAGCCTACTTCCGATTAGCTACCGGAAGATGTGTATGTAAACATTGGTTGCACACTGTTTGTAGAACAGCGTATGTACATACGTTCCCGAAAAGTGGATGATCGTAATATTATAATAATTATATAATCTTAACACTTAATATTCAACCAAAAATTAATGTTTTAGCATTTTAATATTTGGTAGAAAATATTCAAATAATTAATGCTTCATCTTGCTTCGCAATAATTATTCTTACATTATTGGTAACTGATCGGGATTCAAAGAAATTACATTTTAAACAGAACGATAAAAAAAGTTTCAGGCGCATAATAATAAAAGACCCTCGGAACTCCCCTGCAATCAGCGTCAGTAATAAACTAAAACCAGGTTCCCCCGTTCCACGATTCCAGGAAGGAGTTACATCGAAAATAGAAAGTGTACAAAAAAAATACCCCCTGATTGTCGATTTCGACTAGTAAGTGGGCGCGGTCAAACTCGACCTTATCCTAGGAAGGGCGATCGAATGTGATACCAGGGCGAAAAGTAAAAACTGGCAGCGCCGAACCGAAGGTTAAGGGCCATCCGGAGGGCGAGGACACAAACACCTACACAGGATGAGTTGTGTCACGCAGAGGCACGCAAACGCACATACACGGAAATAGTCACGTGGCACGCACCCGTTCGAATCAATATCAGGGTATACGGGGTGTGTGCATTCACAGGGAGCCAGTCATACCGGCAAGGCGGCAGCCAGTACGTCGACGACCGTCTACCACACCTTACCGGGAAACATACCAAAACCTGCGTTTTTCGTGAAAACTCGTTGACCATCCCCTAAGCTCTGCCACCTCCAACTACAGGAACCGCGCGGTAACCAGACGCGAACTTATCACCACCTTTCGCTTTCGTCTAGAGTTGCCTGTTGCAGGACCACGACCTTCTACTAGGTATAATTAAAGGTACGAAGGAACAACTGATAAGAACAACTCGTGACAGCTATTTTGTCACTACAAAATATATGTTTCAACTGAACATTTTTCCGGTGGAAAAATGTAATGCAAGAGTGCTTCGTTTGACAACCGTGACTTTTGTTTGAAGTGTCTCGTTGTAAAGTTTTAAAAAGTTCTATATTTTATTGTTATCAGAGTAAATTTATAAGTGAAGATTATAGAGGTTTATAATACGTTTGAAAATACACGTGAAATCAGTCGCGCGATAATTCATCTTTATCGGGGGTTTGAAAAGAAATGTAATTTCTGGGGAGAGATATTTGTATGGATGTCAATGTTTCACGGGTGAAATGCGTAGAGGGAATTTTTGGGAGATAAAGTTCCACATTTATGGGGGGGTGAATTTAATGGTGGGTGAGTGGTTTCGATGAAGCCGGGGGTGAGACTCGAGAGGAATGTAACTGGGATATATCGTGGCGTTGGAGAATTCTTGGGAATATTGAGCGTACGAGGTTGCATGAATTTTTTAGTTGGAGGGTTTTTTATCCTCACCGAGGAAAACGTGTTCGAAGGTTTATCTTTGCCAGACTCGTGGAGAGACACGGTGAGGAGAGGCTGGTGTGTCTTACTCGCGCACCACGCTTGCAATATTAAAGGAAGGTGTACGTTACTATACTACTCTCGTGCTTCCTACTCCCCCAAGGTGATTCAGAACAATGACAGAAAAAAAAACTTTGCGCGGCTTCCGTGGTTTTACAACCCCTATTTTTACGAGTCTAAAGATTTTTTACGATTCATCTTTCGCATTCATCGCACACCGCTAAACCGGAATCACGGTGTTTTGTGGATATACATATCTGACAACGAGGAACATGCTTTTATTATGAGGATCGTTAAGTAATATTTACTACCATACAATGCTAGTTTTATGGTTAATATGAATTTTCATTTTCCTTTATTTTCTCCTCGAGCTACGACATTTTTCATAATCACGAAGAACTAATTATTTATGTCATGTGACATGAATTAGATGAGGAACTCATTGTCAGCAATGTATCTCTCAATGTATAAATTATTTACCGAAAATGTAATAATATTTTTGATTCATAAATATTACGGAGAGTGTATAGTAATAATTGCATTACAAGTTTATTATTATGAGTAATATGTTTTACAATATTAAATAAATTAATTACAATACAAAATATGTGGCCAAGAAAATAAAATCAGAATATTTATTACAACTGCGATGCTCTATTTAAATACATCATTTTACGATAAACTCATCCATTCAACTGGCGCTTTGAACTTCAAGGCGATTTAAACAATATATTATAATATTATATTTGCCGTAATATTATAATAATATGATAATAAAAAAATATTTAATAACCACATATCAAAATTCCAAATTCAAGCAATAAGATACTATGTGATGGTAGGAGAATATCAGGAGTCATGGAAAATATTAGTGGATTCTTTTGTACGTAAAAAGGCAAGCGTTTTAGAAGTATAAAATGCATCGTAAAAGGAAAGAAAGAATTCTTGCCGTTTTCGAGCACCCTGTATAAGAAAGTGCGCGGCGAAGCACTGTAGGAGTCGTTTCACAGATTGTCGGCAAAGCGTGTGGTAAACGACGCTTTCAGAGCAAATTCAGTGACTCACGTTCCTACGCGGGGAATCAGTGCCTTTGTTTCTAACCGAGGATTTCTGACAATCGTGGGAAACCGAGCACAAAGTAATTAGCGTAACGCGAATCTACCGCTCCCCTTTTCACACACGATCAAAGAATTTTAAAGAACCGGTTGAGGAATATCACTTTTCATTGATTTCTTTCAAGACACGCTTTTAAGACATAAGTTCAGTTTCAAACGTTCATTATAAGATTCTTACTCTTATACACCATGGAAGTATTTAAAAGCACAATAAGTTGAGCAAATTCATGTGACGAATATTGTATGGAATATTGTTATTTATTTATTAATATTGAAATTATATATTGATACCTATGGGGAGCATTTGACATTAATGTTTGTTTATGGAAGCTGTGATTGGTGTAGACATCGTAACATCATTTTTTATTTAAGAGTCATATGCACTTCGTGAAATAAGCTGTGGTTTATGTAATTATTTTGGGAAAAGTTTTATTAATTATGGAATTTTTAACTGGTGTCGTAGACGGAGATTTGACGAAAAATTATTGGAAATGGAGCTGAAGGGGCGAGTTGCCCTAGTGACGGGGGCTGCTTCCGGTATCGGCAAAGCGTACGTTGTAGAATTACTGAACGAAGGTGCTAAGGTAAGATTTAGAATAACTACAATCATTTTCGTATGACTTACTTCTATATTTTATTTCTACATTTATATTAAATATTTATTAACATTGAAATTATATATTGATACCTTTGGGGAGCATTTGACATTAATGCTTGTTTATGTAAGATGTGATTGATATAAGTTATATTATAAATTACGTTTATATTATTACTTATTTACTACGTGTCGTTTCACTTTCATCCAAGCAGAAATTATCAACCCGATAGTTAGTCCGTGAATTAAGATATTTTCAAAGTATCCGATGCATAATAAAAATAGAGCATAGTTAATAATTTTGACGTGATTTTATCTAACATGATTTGGCTCCGATAAAATCGTTAATTACATTTCTTTTGACAAGATCTGATTAAGGATGTAACCTTGACTTAGTGTGATGCCTCACGAACGTCTCACGGCTTAAAAACGAAAATAACTATAGTATATTTAGAGCGCCCCTTCATAAAGAAGAAATTTTATCTCGCTATTCAGCAGATTTGTATGAAATAAAACATCGTGCCAGTGTTGATAACATGCATCGTATTAGTATCACTTTGTTCCTGTTAATGAAACTTCAATAAATCACTGTAGATTATAATGAAAGAAACTTGGCACGTGTTATAAAGGAAAATTTTCTTAGTGGAAAGCTAAGAAGCGAATTAACTCAAAATAATTTTATTGATATAATATTTTAATAATAGCATATTGGGTTTCGCAACTTTGAAAGACAGGATGTATTTAATGATAAACATCATAAGTTATGGAAATATTTATTGGTATATGTTAACTTATATTGATTAATTAACTGTATATGGTGTATAGTAAGAAGCGAATTAAGTTGAATTTCAATAATTATGTCAAAAGCATATAATGATAAGCTTCATAAGACTAAAAGAAATATATGTTGATACATATAATAATTGCTATGTATTTTAATATAATAATTCTATATTGATAACAGGTAGCTATATGCGATATTAACACCGCAGAAGGCGAGAAAATGGTGGAAAGTCTGACTACAAAATATGGCAAAGGCCGAGTTATTTTTTCGCAATGTGACGTTACCGACTATCCTCAATTCGAGGGTACGATCATTTCACTCAGATATTAGACTAATAAATAGAAATATATATTAATAATCTTCATGTCCGTATGTTGTTTAATTAATGATGTAAAATCATTTCGTTATTTTCGTATAATTATAGAATCATTCCGGACGACACTCTCGACATTTGGCCACATCGACATCGTTATTAACAATGCGGGAATCATGAACGATCGGTTTTGGGAATTGGAAGTCGATATTAATCTTGTAAATATATATTTTCGATTATCTATTACGTACAATAATATTAGTAATATTATATGATATAATGTATACTTCTTGTTTACTTATATTAAACATAAGTTATATCATGGTGAAAATAATATTTTCTTGTCAAGAATGGTGTAATCCGAGGTACACTTCTTGCCCAACGATTTATGGGCACAGACAAGGGTGGCCATGGTGGAGTAGTAGTCAACACCGGAAGCAACGTCAGCATCAATCCGTATGTCAGTGTGCCAATATACTCCGCTACCAAAGCAGCAATTGTGAACTTCACGAGAGCTTTTGGGGTAATGAACTTTATTATATATAATGCTCTGCTATTTAGAATATATATTATACTAATATATAAAACATCAATATTTGTCTATCTTTTTATATATCTCATAGAAGAATATAGATATAGAACAATATAGAACATATCAAAAAAGATGTAATGTGTTATATATGAAAAGATAAGGTGACATTAAATTACTCGGCCAATACGTGTTTATATACGTAACCTCCATTGTTGTGTTTACATAGGATCAGTATCATGTGGAGCTAACAGGTGTAAAAGTGATGGCTCTGTGCCCCGGCGCGACGAATAGTAATTTAGTGCAAGCCGTCGAAAGACAATTACTTCAGACCCAATATAAAGACGCTTGGCGTCGCGACACAGAAAATTCGCTTCCTCAAAGGTAAACAAATGAAATTGATTTCCTATGTATGAAAATCATATTAAATTACAGTTGAAGATGGTGGACATTTTTGATAGTATTCGGGAAATGGAAATATCAATATAATTATGTATTCCATTATATTATTTGATTCCAGAGTAGAGCACGTGGCGAGTGCTTTGATTCACATACTAAGCATCGGGAAGAGTGGAAGCGTTTGGTTGGTGGAGAAGGATCAACCACCGCACGAGATGACTTTCTCGAAGCATTAAAGTCTACGTCCACAAATTATGAATCCTTCCTCGCTTGACTGCAAATAACTATGCCGTACCATAATTGCGATCCTACCTTGTTTATAATCCGAAACTACCGGAACACCGTGCTCCCGAACGCCGCGATGGACACGAACGATAATAATAACGTGATTCCTCGAAGTTTTCTACTAGCCGATTATATGGGGATCGTATACGCGATCTTCGATAGTTACGCAATATTCTAGATAATAATCTAGAGATAAATATATTTCGTACCAAAGATTTACGGGATAATTTTGGAAAATAACATTTTCGACACTATTGTCGGTAATACGGAAAATATTGCTCTTTTATATATTGCCATAAGTTTCATTATACTTAAGTAGAGCTAACGTATATCGCTAGAATGAAAAGTACAAGAATCGTGTCGGTATCTTTACGGTTTCATTTTCCAGGAAACGACACGCGATAATGGTGTTCAGTATATACTCGTGATTTCAACGAATATTAATCAAGTTCACTTAACATAATTGCATACGAATCTTCTAACATTAACGGTAGGCTACGATATCTATGAAGTCGAATATTTTTTATTACACTTATCACGCGAAATTATCGAGTTCTTTTATACTCACTCACTCAGTAACGGATTCGAAAGCATTCTCTACGTAATCATATAGAAAGATGAGGATGTTCCAAGTATATCGTACTCTGTCTTTTGCGTGTGAATTTTTCTATGATCGTCGTACGTTCGTATTCATCGCTCAATGGACGAGCAACACTGAAAAGTGAGAAGAACAACAAGTGGAGAGACAAAGAGAAGAAATAATGGAAACTTACGTATTTTAAAATACTCTAAGTATACCGGAGAAGAGAGCGGAGAAAGCAACCGAAGATTTCTGGGGGTCTGCATTATCAACGCGCTCGTAATTTTTATACGAAATTTTAATGACGCGACTAATGAGTAAAAAAGTAGCGAGTAGCATTAGATACGATCGAACCCGAGTATCGGGTGTTCGAACTCTGGCGCACAAATCACGATTATTATACATTTTTAAGCGCTCATTCTTTGATCGAGGACCCAATCTCTCGTGAATTTTTATCGGAAGAAATCTACTCAATTATGATGTTGTTTTTTATAAGAAGCAGGAGATAAGGGATTTTTTAAATTATTCGACGTGTGAAAATATTACGAGGGATTCGAAGGGTATCGTATCGAAGGACATTGCACAGTTGGACATGCATCGCGTAATCTTAAACGACGGCAAGTCAATAGCTAGTGGAAATTGTTGGTTTGTTATTATTTGCTCGGAATGTATGTTGCCAGCGCAGCTAATAAATTGCATAGCTTTTTAAGAAAAATTCATCCATCAATAAATATCATTGTCCCCGATCTACAAAACTCTCCATTAAACTATTCTCGGAGAGCATTACAATTAAAAATTGTATTCATGATTGGATATTTATGATTTAGTATTTAATATCACAAATTATGCTTATTAATATTCAATTTACTTGGGCTTCATTAACACTTCATTTTATCACCAAACAGAAGACAAAAGGAAATTTAGGACTCGTAAACAATAGCATCAAATATCAGGCAGTAAACTTTGGCAAAAAATTCAAAATTCTAGTATCACTTTATATTTTTATATAGTTAAATATTACATAAAGTATATCTATAAATAAGGAAACCTTTTTCTACACAATCATTCACTATTTACGCTTTGTTTAGTAAACTCATTGTAATATGTTCTCACGGATGATAACCTTCTCTCTTTCCAACTTGTTTAGAAAGAATTCAAGGTAAGCCGCTTATTCGATACACTTTTGCTGCCATTAAATACGTGTTTCAAGACAAATACAAGTTTACTAAACCGTGCTTGATACGATAATTGATTACGATTAATGATTAATGATAATAAATTTACTATTGAAAGCAATGTATTCATGCGATAGTTCATCCACATGGGGATTTAAATCCAACCACTTTCACACGGCGAGTGTGGCGCGACAAAAGATGGGAAAAGGTAAAAAGGATGCTGATACGTTCAAGATTATAAAAGCCGGAAACTGGTAAATCTATTTTTCAAGAAAATATTAAACACCATCGGTAAATTAAAAAAGGAAATTTACTAATCTTCGAATTAATTTGCGAGTGGAGGCATTCAATATTCGTAACAGTGTAAATGTTAGTGTAGAATTGAAATAAGGTTTGAATGAATATTGATATTACTTTACAAAACATTTTTAAATGTTATCGTTGTTCATACATAACCTGGAGTTTAGAACTGTAAATATTGTGTAATTTTCACCAAATATGCGAAAACGATACATTTCTTTTGTAAAATCTGTGTAAACTGCAAAAACTATTCACTATTTAACTGGACTGAGTAAAGAATATAATCCTGCAAAATTTCAGCGTAGAATCGTCTGATCCAATAATAGATCCATTATGCAAAGTTGCGATTATAACAGGCGGAGCGAGCGGTTTTGGTTTCGAAGCCGCAAACCATCTGTTATGCAAAGGAGCTCATGTGAGTCTTCTTAACATAAAAATAATGATTCTGTCGAATGAAGATTATTGAGATCAAAAATAATTACCAGATATAATTAAATCATCGTGTATAGTATATCAGAGAATTGTTGGGTCTTCTGCGAAGTTCTGTCGCTATTTCGGCTTGGGCTTCCGTCGCTCATCAAATTGTATTATTTCGCAAGATATTTCTACTTCCTCAATGTAATCACTATTATTTTCTATATTTCTCACTTTTGCAATTACTTTTGCATGTTTTGCAATTTCTTTTGCAAATTTTCCAATTGCAAACAAATATGGGTCTCGCACAATTAAATTTTCCAAAACATCGTTATTAAACTCGGTAGGTCTTCTAGAGCTCGACGCACCATCGAAATTAAAATTTCCTGTTTTCTACTTTTTCAATCACTATTGCAGATTTAAATCATTACAAATATGTAGAGTAGATGGACTTTTATGACGATAAAATAAATAATTATGCTATGACAACACCACAGGGGATCATTATAATCGACGAGAAATGCGAAGAAGGAATATTTGCGACCCAAAGACTACGCGATACACATGGCAAAGATCGCGCCCACTTTTTTCACTGCGACATAAGAAACGTCTGCCATTTCGAAGGTTGAACAACTCGTCGTAAACAAAATTAAAATACACGAAATTTGCCTTGGCATTCAGTGTCTTGTGTTTGTGACATTGATCCTCTTGATTCCACAGCCACCGTGAAGCAGGCGTTGCTCAAATACAAGAAGATCCATATTCTGTTTAACGATCTTGATAAAGAACGATTACCGACGCGATGTATTTACATGCCTGATCCTAACTGGGTATGCGATAATACGATGATAGCATCTTTGGATCTTGATGTTTTTTACTTTCGAATAGTGAAGTAATTCAATAATAATTTCGCAGAATAATACGAGACGAGCAATCCACGTGGGCATGCAAGTAATAGCAAAACAGAACGGCGGTCCTGGCGGAATAATAATTAATTGCGCGAGTATTTTTGGATTTATGGATTGGCCTCAGAATCCATGTCCTGTTTATTGCATGAAAGAACCTGCTATAGAAACCACTAAGGATCTTACAGTAATATGATTTGTGATAACATTAAATTTAATTCATGATATGTCATATTATTATTATGCCATTTTTATTGCAATCATTAACTTTGAATTACTATTTATCGATTTTGTAACCGAGAGTACATATATATTTGTATGCTGGATTTTTATTTTAAAGAAAATGTATAACGTAAAAGAAACCGGGGTGCGACTAGTGACACTTTGCCCGGTAAATAAACCCTTTGAGGAAATCGGACTGCCATATTTTCCGGAAGAAATATCCAATAATCAGTTAAAGAAAGGAACGCCTTGCATACCATCTTCGTAAGAAATGATCTGTTTATCAATTCTTTAGAAAACATTTGACTTTCGGGGGTCATATATTTGTTTGCGTATTGACATTAAAACAGTCGGTGATTCAAACTCTGAGCAAACAAAGCTGCTTCTTCAGTCGGTGTTTATGCGGTGTTTTAGATTCATAGTAAAAGAATCAAAGTTAAATTTCAAATTTGAAGTTCGTATGATTATTTCAACACAATCGATTTTTTAAATACAATTTTTTAAGCACATTTCCTAAATTAATTATTTTTATATATTACTTATATATTACTCACTGAAAATTGTTCTTAAATTTCAAGCATAATCATGCTTACTATCATGCTAATATCTAACGCGTTATTTTACTAACATTTACATTAATGCTGTTAGAAAATGGCGTATAGGAAAAGCTTTGCATTACGTATTAGCTTGGTCGAACACCGGAAGTGTCTGGGTGGTGGAACCATCCCCTTGCGTCAGTGAAATTCCACGAGAAATACATTTTCCCTCGGGGGAAGTAGATAAAGTCGATCCTAAAGTCTACGAGAAAAAAGACGTATAAAAACTTCATCAACAATCATCTTCTCACATATATTATTAACGTCTTTAACAAAAAAGATGTCGTTAATTTTTAGCCTTGTCCAGTTGGATTAAAATCACACTGCGCCGATTCGTCTAAAGCGTGCTCATCGAGCACTAATAAAAATTCGCAGAAAAAGATGACGAATAAAAAATCATGAGGGGAAGAAAGGCTCTCGTAATAAAAAGGACAAATCGAATTAATCATCGTCTCACGAAGATAGTAACTGGGTAGTAACAAGAATTGTAAATATAGTTAAGATTCCCCTTATATAATACCATGTGCAGACAAACCAACTTGTTTGTACCAATACGCGCGTTATCTGTTTTGGCTGTGTATTTATTCCGTAAGAGTATTTAAGGAAACACAACAGCCGACGACGGATCAGTCGTAAGAAGCGGCGGGAATTTGCATTTCGTAAACGTACGTCCATTGTTTCGCCACACAAATTTCATCTTATTCGTCGAATATGATTCTTTTATAATAATAAATCAGTGTTAAACCATAGATGAAATATACTGTATATATAGTATATTGTTATTATAAAGGTAAAGTACATTAACTACATTTTTTTCGAAAACTCTTTTTGTATTTATTGATGTACCTTTTCATTATCCATCTATTGGAAAAGTCGCGATTTTCAGAGGAAACTGGTAGCTAATGGATTTTACCTCTATAACAACGATATAATATATAGAATATTTATATATATATATACATATATAGTATATTTAATACGATATAGAGTATTACATATTTTTATTATAATATTCAGCTTTTAATCACTTGCGTTATAATAACGTGATACGCACGCTGACTGTTTACTATCGCAAATCTGTAATAGACGCACACATCTAATCGTGTGTTTTGAAGCTCAAAAGTAACTTTTCTAAACGCACAAATATTTCGCGCACTTTGTCTAAATATTTTATAAAAGTAATTATACACACAAGTTCTCTGCAGTTTGATTTAGTCACTTTAATATTTTTAATGTTTAATGAGTTGCCAGAACAAGTGGTTATTTTATCTTTTATTAAAATTATTCAGCAATTTATCATCAACCTAAATCTGTGAATTGAACTCTTCTATAATGTTTGACATTGAATATCGACAATTATTATGTAATGTTATGATATTTTTGTTATCATGAAGTTCGTGATATCGCATTTAACAATGTAGATAAGCATCGCCTTATCTCGATGAATTATTGATAATTAAAGAGTAACAATTTGCAGACTTTCTCAAAGTAGACCGATAAAATGACAACAAATATTAAAGACAAGACAGTTCTAATCACTGGTGGAGCTAATGGTATCGGATTCCACTATGCGCAGGAATTATTGCGCAATGATGCCAAGGTATCTCCAAATATCTGTTTTAATGTTTTGTTTATTTTTTACTTGCGCGAGATTAAAAGAATTGAAAAGAATAACAAAGTTTTATGTGCGATAAATGAATTGACATTTTTATCGCGTGGTCATAGTGTGTGGCTATCTTGGATCTGCCAACCGCAAATGGTGAAAATTCAGTCGCAAAATTAGAAAAAGAATTCGGCAAAGGTCGTGCCATATTCTTAGTTTGCGATGTCACTAACGCGGACCAAATGGAAGGTAGGCGGTCCATTAAATTTGAAACAGTTATTTTATGTAGCTAATACTGCGTGTATATAACAACTATATATAAATAATTATATGAAATAATTGCTGCAATAGCGAGCTTCAAGAAAGTCGTCGAAACCTTCAAAGGATTGGACATTCTAATCAACAATGCTGGGATCTTAGATGATAAACGATGGGAACTTATGATTAACATAAACTATGTAAGCTCGGTGTTATAATTATATTTATCCATTTTTATCAGTTCGTGCACAAAGTTGCTGGTAATTCCCCATTAAGTTAGAAAGATCTAACAACATTTTTAATTGATAATATATTGTTAACTTACATTTTCTTGTGATCTGATTATGCCAGTTTTCAAACGTATTAGTTCGTTTGCTACTGAAAATCTCTAACAAGACTTTTAATTGATGACATACTATTAGATTGCACATTTTACTTATTTTATAACAATGATTTTAGACCACACCAGTTCCTTTGTTATTTGAAAGTTCTAACTATGTTTTACATTACCAACAAAATTTTTGATTGTGGATTTTCATTATTTTATAATATCGATTTTAGACCTCACTAGTTCGTGGAACACTTCTGGGCATCGAATTAATGGGTAAGCATAAAGCCGGCAAAGGTGGTACCATAGTTAATATTGGTTCCATCATTGGTATTATGCCCACCGATGTGGTACCGGTTTATAGTGGTACGAAACACGCAGTCGTTGGATTCAGCCGATCTATAGCAGTAAGTTAGCTTTTAAATGACGATTTCTTTTAGAACACCAAGCTTACTTGTTTATTCCTCGAAGCTTATTTCTCATCGATTATATAATTCATAATTCTCTCCATAAATATCTTATCTATTTATTTATAAATTATAACTTCCAGTGTACTTACGACAAAACAGGAGTTCGTATTCTGGCAATCTGTCCTGGAGTCACCACCACCCCTTTAATAACCGACACCTCTGAACGATTCTTGGACGCGATTGGTCAATCCACAGGCCTCGGTATACTTAAATCGTATAATCAACAACCGTGAGTATTTTAATAAATAATATTTTCCGACTAAAACTTCTTAAGTCAAACTTCTTATGCACTTATACGCGACCTTCATATAATTAATGAAAACTCTAGCTCCGTTTTCTAAATTAAATTACAAATATATATCCATTAAATGTTATCATTGTATCTGTTTATAATAGACCCATACACGTCGCTCGAGCGATGGTGACGTTTATAGAAAAAGGGAAAAATGGCATGGTCTGCGTTAGCGAGGACAATGAACCACCATATACGGTCGATATTCCACTTTACACCGCACTCACCAAGCAACCGCTGTAAACCTGATACGAGAAGTTCTTTTAATGCATTATTTTTCCACGATACGCATCTGTAACATAGTAAACGTATAAAAGCAAATGGTATTCTAGAACCCTTACTTCCTCGTATTCTTCGTTTTTTCCTGTGAATGCTACCTGTTAAGATAAATTCGATCCTATTTATCAGATCTTGCCGGTCATATTATCCTCCCGAAGATATTCTATCCTCGTACGATTGATTCTTGTTTTCTCGAGTTTCATTGGCTACGGTGTTCGACTTCGTGCGAAGATGCAGAATCCATTCGTAGACGAGCTTCCTGTGTCGCGGCATCGCCTCGCGAATTCCGCGGAGATCAAACTTCGATTAGGAATCGCGCGAGATAACGAAACTTTATAAACCATATGATCGAGTGACAATCGATTAGTACTCTTTCGAACGTGTATCGTCAGGCGTTTATTTTTGACGAATTTATATCGAAATGTATATCGAGAGTAAAGTGGCGATTGTGACTGGCGGTGCGAATGGCATTGGCAATTGCACTGTTCGGCAATTACTAAAAAATGGTGCGAAGGTAATTTCAAGAATAAAGTTTAATCTTTAAATTGAAACATCTTAATATTTAAATCTTGAATTTGATTCTAATAATATATTTTGTACGATTACCGTTTTTTCCCATAATAACATCACCCAAAAATAAGACCATGATCTTATTCTTCATTATGAAGTAGAGTTTGAACTAAGCTTTTTTTTTCAATTCGCGTTTTTAATTTTCGTTATTGATGAATAACATACTATTAAGTTAAGTAAATTTATTGATGGATGCTTAATCTTGGAATCTTAAATTGAATCTAAAAATATACTACTTATTTTGTAATTATTAATAAGTGAAGTGAATTTATTGATGGATATTGAGTCTTCAAATCTGACATTTTAATCCAGAAATAAATGATTTTGTACTTATTAATAAGTTAAATAATTTTATTAATGGATGTTTAATCTTGGAATCATCAATCTTATTTTAGAAATACATCGTTTTGTAATCATTATTAAATTCAGGTAATACATTAATGGATATATGATCTGTGAATCCTAAATTTTCATCTGAAAATTGTTGTGTGATTATTATTAAGTGAAATAAATTTATTAGCGAATATTTAGGGTAATATTAATCTGAACTCTTTAGGGTGTAGCGATTATTGACTTGCCGGATGCCGGTGGCGCTTGTGCCGCAGTGGAATTGCAAAATGAATTTGGCAAGGAACGAGTCATATTTGTTGCTTGTGACGTTACGAAAGGCGAGGATCTTAAAGGTGTCTAATAGAAATATTCAGTTCTTATATACAAAAAAAGAGATTAAATCGTATATGTACTTGCAAGTGTATTTATCTTAATATTAGAACCAAATTGTCTCTTCATTTCTTTATAGAAAGTTTCAAGAAAGTCATCGAAACTTTTGGCACTCTGGATATCGTCGTAAATATTGCTGGCATTATGGACGATGCAAATTGGGAGACGATGGTTGACATTAATTACGTAAGTTGTAATCTATCAAATACTTTACAAGCCCCATTTGTTCTTATTATTTTAAAATGTGTATATTAATTTGAATTAAAAATATTATGATAATTAATGCACTATTCGTTCAATTAAAAATATTATATCAATCAATACCTTGCTAACTGAATTAAAACTATTATATTACTATAAAATATTATTTATTGAATTAAAAATATTATATTAACACACAATTTTTGTACCAGAAAGGTGTGGTTAACGGAACAATTTCGGCACTGAACAGTATGGGCAAGCATAAGGGTGCAAAAGGTGGCACCATTGTCAATATGTCTTCCATAGCCGGTTTACAGGGTAATCCTTTAGCACCGATTTATTGCGGCACAAAACACGCTGTTCTCGGATTTACCCAGGGTTTAAAGGTAAAAAAAACTACCAGGGATCCATGATAAACACAATATATATTAATTTGAAAAAGGGAACTTTACAGTCCAATTTTAAGTTACGCATAAATAAAACACATAACTCATTAATATGTTATTAAATACGATCGATTTTAATTATAGAAGAATAATTATCTAAAATACAATGATAGATTTGAATTCTTCTGTATTTCATTATACTTCCGTTTCTTATTTTATTTTTTTAGTATTTCTACGACAAAACCGGTATATGTACTTTAACGATGTGCCCGGGCCTTACAGCGACAGGAATGGCGGCCAAATTTATGGCCAGCAAGGTTCATGCGATGGATATTCTGGACGATGAGATGGCATACAGAGAGATGGCCGGTATGCAAAAGCAACCGTGAGTCTCTATTTTTATTATAAATTCCTATTAATAGTGTACCAATGAATACAATATTTTTAAACGAATTAATAATATAGTAATAGATATAACATTCTTATTGAAATTATTAGTGTATTAATTGATATAATCTTTTAATAATTTAAGTAATTCCCATATATTTTTGTTTCAAAACAGACCCGAGCACGTGGCCAGTGCCATCATCGAATTAATCGAAAAAGGGGAGAACGGTGGGATCTTTGTATGCGAAAACAATCAACCTCCCTACGCCGTTGTCATTCCGGATTACACTACTCTCAAAGTTTAAAGTCCACCGCGGCGGAGCTTTACATCTATCTTTATATGTTTATAAAGAAATTGGTTTTTATGCCTAACATTGTTTGATACAAACTAAATATGCCGGAGGATTTGTATTCTAATCTGAATGATCATATAATATAAGAAATCCTTATTTATCCTTTATTTTGCAGTTACAGTAATGAAAAGTTCTAATCTGATATTATTAGAAAATATAAAAAGTTATTCGTTCTGATGATATCACATAAAAAAAATTCTGAATCATCCTTTATTATGTAGATATAGCAATTAAAAGTTTTAATATAATATAATTCGGAAATAGGAAAGATGATCGATTAATAGTAAGTATGATATGAGTAATGAATCTAAACTTGGGTGGTTATTCATAATATACGTATATAATAATTATTAATCTGTAGGAATAGATAAATATTATTACTACTATAACATTAACCTTTGAATGTTTACTTGAGCCGTGGCATATGTGCGCATTATCATTGAAAAGATAAAAGCTCCAGACATCTTAATCCAATAAATATAGAAAGTAAATGAAGAAGGTTTAGGTCTGCAGTGCTTAACGAATGGGTGAAATGTTTATCTTTTTATGCACTCAACATTAAACAAGTTTTGCTTCTCTTCGTGTATACAAATCGGAAATAAAATTTATCTTTAAGAAAAAATAAGTCCTCGGTTAAAGCTTGGTTGATGACAAATCTTTGTCTGTCTAACAATATTTGTTGTGACTTTCGTGCATTACATAATAAACATAAGGGAGAAAAGTGTCATTGGAGGGTATTTAATTAAAAATCTAAGACTACAATTATGCCTTAATTTCTTAATCAAAGTGCGAAGTCTTCTTTCGTTTTACATAATAAACATAACAGTAGCAATCGCGAGCATGGACTCCCATCGTGACCAAGACAAATTCAAGTCAACCAAATCGATGGGATAACGTAGAGAGAGTTTTGCTTTTGTTTTGGTTGCGATAACTTGACATTTCTCGGAAATGTTAGATTTCGTGGGGTACCAGAGGGATCAAGGGGCCAGCGTGTGGCAATGACGATACGCGATCGAAAGATACAGAACGATTCGACTCCCCGCGGCAGAGAAATATGAATCTGACGAATATGCATTACCATTCATACCAAAATGGTATTTAAATCGAATTAATAGTGACACATAATTTTGTACATATATTAGTGAATTATCATTATTATGATTGTTCACCATTACATTATCTCACCATAATATTACGTCACACTTACAGGAAGTATTTGAACTGATAGGTAGAAAGCATAAAATGTAATGTTTGTAGACTATGAATTATCATATCTCTGAACTATATATAAAAAAATAAAGTTTATCTAGACAAATTAAATACACGGTTCTACTGGAACAACTGAAGTGGGCATAGACAAGATATTCATTTCAATGTACTCATATTTTTGCGGACACAAACAGTTTTTCCAAAAACTTGCACTTATTAAAGATGTTCAAAATAATGTCTTTGAGCAGATTCTTATGCGTGGTAGTATAAGTACGTGAATCCGTGGAATGTTTAAGCGAGGTCGAAGATCGCGATACGAAAACAGAGAGAATTCTTCGCTATCAGTTCAAGGGAGAGCAATCCAAAGCTGACTTTAAATCAGTAATACTCAAGAAGAAGTTCTTACTGGTTCTCTTCGTCCGATTATTTCTGCCGAACGATTTACACCAGCAAACAAATCGCGATAATATCACAAAACGAACGATCAAAGTGGTTTTTACTGAAAGTTCACAAGAAAAATACATTCTTTCGTCATACTGTGTGATCACATTGAAGTTAAGGTGTTCAATTAAAGATGCAGATTAAAGACAAAAGAGCCATTGTGACTGGTGCCGCGAGTGGTTTGGGTCTCGCGTTTAGCAGGGAACTGCTGCGAAATGGAGTTTCCGTAAGTGTGCTCCATTTTAATAGTCGCGATGACAAAAATCGTGTCTTATCTGGAAAAGATAAAGTTAATGTCAATCAATTAAATATGCGGCTCTATTAAAACAATTGGGGTGGGGGTCGACAGGAAAAAGTATATTAAATAATTATATTTCTTTCTTTCCATACATTTTACAGTATACTTTTTCGATTTATACATAAATTTATGCTCTATTTATAAACTTATTACTTAAATATGCACTATCTTTACTTCTCTGAATTTCTTTTCAAACATTCCTTTGTACATACAAGCATTGCCTCTACTTTTTGCTCCAAATTTTCCTCTGTCCGCGCCTTTTCCAGGTGTCTCTTCATATTTTTCATCTCATTTTTCCTCGATTCCTTCGCATTTCCATATGTGATATACATATTCTTCCTCTGCCGGGCATGCGAAGTAAAGTCCAACATTTTTCGGTGCGTATATGCAGTTTTATATTATTAAAAAATCAGAACATAAATTCAGATTATTTTTTCAATGGTACAGAAAAGTTAATTAGGCGCCCTAAAAAAATATCTTTAAATAAAGGGTGATTATATTGAAGAATAAAAACTACTATTTGATTCTATTATTTCTTTAATAACTTTGTGCCGGCAACTCTTGGACCTTACTACATATTCGGCGCTGTCTAAACTCTAATTAGAATCATTTTGTGCACTTACTTCTGACTAATTGATATTTGTTACAAAAATGATTTTAGATGGTTGCCATGATCGACATTCGAAAATCTGCGGGTGAAGAAGCAGTGGAGAATTTAAATACCGAATTCGGACGCAACCGTGCGGTGTTTCTTCAGTGTGACGTCACGAATAATTCTGAATTTGATGGTTATTATATATTCGCGAATATCAAATGATATAACTTTTATTTCTGAAATTTATTTGTTAACCTGATTTTTATATCAATCTTGTTTTTAACAGCAACATTTAAGGAAGCAATTAATACACTCGGCGGCTTGGAAATTCTTGTAAACAATGCTGGCGTAATTAATGAAGCTGATTTTACAAAAGCTATTGACGTGAATGTTGTAAGTTGTAATATTCATTCTCATTTATTTGTTGCGAAATGTATTAATGTCATATATATAATTGATTGCAATGCAATATTATTATATTACGTATTATTTATGTATGTATTATATAGAATTCACAATTGTACTATACAATATATAATTTATATAATTATGTATAATTAATTTGCTCGATCGACACATGGTTGTAATTCAAATAAATTGCATCCACAATTGTTTTTTATAGACTTCAGTTGTACGTGGAACTCTTCTGGGAATCCAACAAATGCAAAAAGATTCCGGGGGCAAAGGAGGTGTGATAGTAAACATTTCATCTATCGCAGGTCTGCATTCAATGTCGCAACTTCCGGTGTACTCTGCAACGAAACACGCTGTAGTCAGCTTTAGTCGATCTCTCGCTGTCAGTATTAATCGCAATCATATTTCGCCGGATATAATATTCGACAAATACCACGACTTTATGTATACCGAACAAATTATATTTTCCATGCATATCTAATATATTACTGTTTACAGCAACCTTATCATTATCAAAGAACCGGTGTTAGAGTAATGGTACTCTGTCCAGGATTTACGCAAAGATTAAATCCAGAGAATTTGCCAAATGATCTTACAGATACAGAGATCTTACAACAATATCAACCGCAAAAGTAAGCATAGATTCGTCGTCTTCATAAAATAACCTAAAATAATAATATAACTATCTATATAAATCTACATTTCAGACAGAGGTTCGCTCCAAAATTTGCGGTCCCCATAAAAAATAATATGTCGCTCTATATAATCTAAAATATCCAATTTATAATTTGTAATCCAAATATTCTTTATATTCTTAGATCATTCGTCATCCACATAAAATAATAATATATCGAGCTATATAATCTGAAATATCTACATATATATAATACATGATCAAAATATTATTTGCTTGAATTTCGAGGATTCAGGTCCACTCTGAAATTCACCATCTTCGTAAAATAATAATATATCTATATAATCAAGCTATATAATTAAAAAATCAGTATATATCTAATTCATCTGTATGATTTATCATCGTAATATTTATATGCATTTTTAGGGTGGAAAGCGTAGCCCATGGATTAGTGTATGTAATCAGATGCGCGCAAAACGGAAGTGTTTGGGTCAGCGAAGACGGAAAGCCGATTTACGAAATCGAGCTCTCGGAGAGTTTGCCCCAAAAGTCCGATGATTTTTCAGAACTATAAATTAACCAAATCCTTGACTGATATAGTGATCGTAGATTAATGTAAATAATTCAATGGAACTTATTATATAAATGAGAACACAATATTTTATTATAAAAATGTCGAAAAATTCGAAAATGTCGAAGATCACGAAGGAAGTATATTTTTGTGTGGTAAAAAATCATTCTATAATAATACCTTTCCTACGATGCCTCAATTTTAATTGTTACAAATACATAAATAAATATCCCCCCTCTCACATCGCAGACGGAGATAGTTGCACTAATAATTAAAAATGAATTAAATAATACTATTTTTAGATTGTAGATTCCTCATCGTCATAAAATAATAACATATTCGAGCTATATAATATATAATTAAAATATTTTTCCTTAAAAATTTTAGAGTACAGATTTGCTCTGAAATTCGTCATCCTCATAAAAGAATAATAATATATCGCTCTATATAATCTAAAATATCTAACTTTTAATCTATGATCTAAAAATATTCTGTATATTTTTAGATCAGAGATTATTCATCTTTATCAAATTGATATCGACCTACATAATAATATATTATAAATAATATATCGTTCCACATAATCTGATGAATTTATATCTCTTTGATTTATAACCTATCCATAATCGTAATAATTGTAGTATTTCTAGAATTTCAATTAACTGCCTAAAGAACGTAATTGAAGACAACACCATTCTAATTAATACACGAATTATCGTATTGTTAATTAGCACATCCAGGGAGGAAGTATCACCAGCACTATTAAAAACTAGATTATCCGTGATAACATGTCACCATAATATTTTCACAGACACTTGGCATCACTTTCTCGAATACTAAACAATAAAACTTTCCTATTGACATCCATAGATGCAGGTTTATTTTCGAAGTCTCTGAAACTCGCAGAATAAGAATTCAATGCCGTGTTCTTCACAAAAAGAATCAAATAATTTTTAATTCGAATCACATACATTTGAGCTCGCGTTCTACAGACTTGAATGCACAATAAACACAATAATCACTTAGATATGTATATGTTAGAAACATATTATTCCAATATTCCATATTCTGACATTATCAATAGAAATTGATGAAGTAAAAAGTACAGTAAATCTGGCCAGAATATTAAATCTCGTATTATGTTTTAAGTTCAGACTAATTTGTCGAATATTCGGGGTATTAATTAACCACAGCTTTTTAATTGAATTTTTAGAAAAACGATGCTAGTAGTGTGAAGAAACAATGGTGTTCAATGTGTGTTCTTTTCACGAAATTGTAATCGAAACTATTCTAAAAATAATTGATTCTAGTGTATATCACCGCGAAACTACACGTGGCGCTATAAAGCTGATCACCGTGACCCGAAACAAATGCTGCACAGAACTCCATAATCAGGACGATTGCACGATAACCCGGTAACACCGTGTTTCATTTCTCTAAAAAGGTCAGCAAGCACTTGAGCAGAATTATGAGTGAAAAAAATATTCATTGGACACGTATGCACATCGATGAT
The DNA here is from genome assembly GCA_910591585.2 of Nysson spinosus. NCBI lineage: Eukaryota > Metazoa > Arthropoda > Insecta > Hymenoptera > Crabronidae > Nysson > Nysson spinosus. Next base: position 8,074,371 of record OU342830.1, on the reverse strand, counting down.
CATCTACGGGTTGCATACCTTTCACTTTCTTATCTTATTATTGCAAGGATGTACCACTTTCTGTAAGTAGCTCTGAACTACTTCCGATACCATGGTTTACGATATTTTAGTTTATACATTTTATATTGCGCGGTGCAGTAATCATGGTTCGAAGTGTTCGATTAATTAATTATATCAAATCGACATAAAAGCGCTTAAAATTCGTGTGTACTAATTCCAGATTGTCATAATTAATTAGTGTTAAAACTAATCAAGCAAATTCTCAAGTAGTATTCTACATTGCATATAATACCTTGGATAAAGTAATAATTCAAAAAATCGTAAATTCACGGGATTAAAATTATACTATTTTATGCCTCGTCAAAATGAGCAGATAATTATTAATACGATTTCACTTATGAAGTAATTTGTATTATTACATAATCTGGCGTTTAATTGAAGAAACAGCAAATAGTTTTCATCAAAAGTAGAACAACTCTAGAATCATAATATCAAGTATGCAATATATAGATACGACGCGTTTTAATTAATTGATCAATATGTAATTCTATGTTTCATGGATTTCCGCAACAATGTGGAAGAAGAGACAACGAAATGTGAGACAAATGCACTGCTGTTTCCAGTTTGACGGTCGGTCGGAGTAAAGTTCACCGAGAACCGCTTCCGACCGGTTTCCAATATCGTCTTTAAAACGCGTGGTTTCTTCGTAATTTATCGTATGCAAGGCGAGACATCCGCTAAATGCAGTTTTCTTTTGATAACGACTCCGGAGCACGAGCTGCGCGCACGTCAAGCCTTTATCGTTCCTATGTGCCACACGACTCTATGTAAATCATCGTATGCAGATCTATTACTTGCTACGACCTCTGATAAGCTGCCCACTCTCGAATCGCCATACAATATTGCAAATGAAAGCCGTCCTCTCAACTTATATCACTAATAAAATTAACTGGTTAGAAAATGAGTCTGCTTAATTTCGCGTCTGCAAATTATGGACAAAATACAATATTTAAAGAAACTGTCGAACCTCCGTCGAATGTTCCAAATAAAAGAAGTCTTCCCAACGTAATCGTTAATAAAATTAACTCGTTATCGCGCATTGAAAACTGAGAAATTAAACGTACCCCTCTTCGTATCTCTAAATTATGAAGAATTAATGTTGTAAATAACTAGACAATTAATATTATAGAAAAAAAAGAGTTTGGAACCTAATAAAGATTATTTATCTTTTTCAATGAAGAAGTAAGAGATGTAAAATTTATTAATACAAGTAGATAACATGCAGAAGTATGCAAATTTATTTTTAATCCGTAATAAGTTAATAAAATTTATAAAGTTTCGATATCACTAAATAATAAACGAATCAGCATATATAATTGTATAAACACGATATCACCGAAATAACGTTGAAAAATGGCGGGGATACGAAGTAAATACAAAGCGACCTTGATCTCAGACATCTTCTTTAGGGGTTCACCGTAATCGTGGAATTCTGAGAGAGATAAAAATGGCGGCCATTTAATTACGCTGAAACTTACGGTCGTTGCACCAATACGCGTCACGATTGCAATTGCAGGCTGAAGATTATTGTCGCGTAAGATCGATTGCGCATCGCGCGTGCATATCGCGCGATGTTTCGCCTTCTTTCGACCTTAAAGATATAACCTTGACACCCTCCATGAGTTCCATCAGATTTATTCCATTCGTAACTTCACGGGAAGGTGGAAAAAGTTATTATATAAATACAGCTGATTACAGTGATTAGATAAGTCGAGGAATTATTTCAGTAGAAATACTTTCCGAAGCATTTCCACACCGCTGAGATAATCGTGATTTCCTCGGAAACTTTTTCCAATTTCATAATACTGTCGTCACGAAATAGAAATGATTTTATGATTCAGCAGGACGTGGAAACGTGGTCAGAGGACAAGTCATAATGCTTGACATGACTCATTAACAAACTTTGTTAATTTACTAACACAAATTCGCCATCGTAAGAATTAAAAATATCGACAGACTAATTACTGCTAATTAATAATACAGTCGAACCTAACATTTTTAAATATTAGAAGGGTATACACATCTCCGAAGAGCATTTTAATATCGACATATTTGTATGCGCTTTATCAGTTTATAATTGTATTGATTTTAAATATAAATATATGCATCGATTTGAATTAATTTGATTTATCGTGGAGGCATATATAGCCTTCAAGAATTTATGTTCGATGTATCAACAAAGACGAGACGAGATACAGCGACCATTCAATTAATTAGTTTTGACGGAAAAGGTTAATTAGAACATTTATCGGGAACTTTGCGCGAGACTGTTCGAGATCCGCCTACGGTCGACGGAGAAAGGAAAAGAAAAGAGTTGAAAAAGGAAAAAAGCTGCTCGCTCCCAGCGTTATCCATCGGTCACCGTCCACCCTCTGTGAATTCCTTGCGACGATAAAAAAAGAGCTGGAGACCCGTCGCGACTTTACTGTAGATCGTACCGACGGCTCGTTCTTATCACGTATAAATAGCATCGTCGAAGCAGTCTCATAATTCAGTACGCTTCGACACTCGGATCGCTACGCATATTTTGCTGTCAACTTTCTTCCGCGCTTGGAAGATCATTTTACTTTCTCTTCATTCTGCACACATCTTAATTCTGCCACGAAGAATAATGGGTACGTTTTTCGTACTCAACCAAATAAGACACCCCTGAAAATCTAGATCCTAATTTAAACAAGACTATGGTGTACCATTTTATTATGTAGAGAATTGATGACTTTGAAAACTGATCATTAATTGAACTGCGACTGTGTAGCTTAAAAATTGAATCATTGATTATTATTCTGAAATTTATCCATTTTTGGATTAGTTAATATAAGAGTTGTAAATCTCTAAGAACGACCTTACATATGAATATAACTGAGCAAAAGATAAACACTGTTTTATTAAAGTATTGAGTATTAATTAATAAATATTTCACGGATTAATTTCATTTGTGAGAGTTATTATATTAAGAAGTATTTATGATTATTAGAGAACAGACTTTTATAGTCGTGATCAAAGACCGTCTGACATACCACGGTCTATACTACTTAAAGCAGTTGGTGTTGTACGGATGTAAACAAGAAGCTGGTCATTCATAGTAATTATTATTTATTATTTTTTAGACCTAAACAGGCGCCGACGATCATCCGCATCCGAAAGGGCAAAGGAAATAGAAGCAATAAATGGCGTGGTTTCCGGTAGAAATATTTTGATCACCGGTGGAGCATCCGGATTAGGCTACGCTTTTCTTAATCATTTCCTAAAGTACGGTGCCAGTGTAAGTAAAGCAAACTAAATATTCATGAACAACGATTAATACTTAAATGACTTAATTTATTGTATAAATGAACGAAATATATTTCAGAAAATCACGATTTTCGACATCGACGCGGATGCCGGCAAAAGGGTCGCGCTGGGGGCGGAAAAATCTTACGGAGAAAAGAAAGTACATTTTGTACACGTCGATGTATCCAACATCCAACAAATGACTGGTGAGTGCTATGATTAAAAGTGAACCCACGATAGAGGGACAAAAAATTATCACCGAAATGATAGTAGTCATTACGCCTTGGATTCATAAGTTACGTTAACGAGGTTCCGAATATATATGAGATAAGATTTCGCACATTGGGGGGGGGCCTTAATCTAATTCGAATGTAAATATTTTGACTACAAAAATCTAAACATTCCTAAGAGATATGTAGGACCTAAACGTATGATATCGCGCGTTAAAAACATTCCTTATTCTAATATTTTCCCTATTTTCATAATCTGGTTTCTGTCCTGATACAGCGGCCTTCGAAGAAGCGCTAACAGTAATGACTGACATTGATATCGTTGTCAATAATGCTGGAATTTTGGATGAACGAAGATGGGAAAGAGAAATAGCAGTCAATATCGTAAGTGTCTAAAAAAATAGTATCATTTACTTTGTCGAATATTTCGTGTAATATACGTTATACATAAATTAGTACCACAACAAATACTACGCATTGCAGGGTGGAATGGTGACGACCGCGATGTTAGCGGTAAAACATATGTGTAGAGAAAAGGGTGGGCACGGAGGAATTCTAGTAAACGTCAGTCAGCACATAGACATCAAAAGCACAGCGCAACTTCCGGTTTATACAGCTACCAAGCATGCGATCATTGGTCTCTCGCAATCTCTAGCGGTAAAATAATCTTGATCTATTCATACCATTTATTTATTTATTTGCATTGATCATATTTCACTTCTTAATATATATGAACTTCATCAGTGTTCGGACAACATAATGCGCCAAAGCGCGCTCACAATTTGAAATTACATTGCCGATCTCTTTCAGAATACTTACAACTACGATAAGACCGGTATTCGTGTGATAACGTTATGTCCTGGATTAACGGAAACAGCCCTGACAGTAGACAGCCCAAATAAATTACTCTCGAGAGTAATGAAAGCGGATTTCGTTAAAAACCTCGAACAATTGTCCATACAAACGTGAGTATCTTAACCCATGCGCTTTGTAAATAGCCAAAGATCAAGGTGTTTTTTATCGAGCGTGTATTTGTGTATGTGTCGCAGGCCATACATTGTTGCTCAAGGCTTAATGACGATATTGCGATTCGGGGAAACTGGTAGCATCTGGGTCGTTGAGAATGGGCGCACTCCGTATGAAGTTTACGTACCGAATCCTCGTACTTTGCGCCGCCTTTACAAGAATAACTTTACGATCGTCGAAACGAAGGTCAGGAAAGGTCGTCCGATAAGAGAGGTCTGCGACAACACGAGAACAGGTCTAATGAGTTGCGCATGAGAAAACGATGCTAAAATGTCCCGGCCATGATTTTCCGCGTTCACGAAGGACGTTAAGGGTTGGAAATAATACTACACCCTGGGCGGAATCATACTCGAGATTCTTCGGCGTTCGTTGGAGCCTAAGTTTTCGATATAAAACGGTGGTACAGTGATCAGAGTCGAGTTTACGACGTTCTTAACCGAAAGAAGTCGATATAAAAAAAAAGGGTCGTTAGAGGATTCCTTAAAGAGCCGGAACTGATTATGCATTTAATTGTTACGATTCAATATGGACGTCGGTAACGCCGGCATACATATCACATTTTGTACATATGCCTACATCATCGCATTCGATAGTTTTAAAATTAATTCGAAAGAAATTATATAATTTTTCTATGTGAGATTGATTTTTTTCTTTTTATTTGAAACCTTTGCTTGACAATGTCAATTTACAAGTGATCTTTACGAAAGATTATATTCATATAAAAAAATCAAGAATTTATAATTTGAAATTTGATCGCAATACGTGATTGGTAGACTGAAGAATACAACAAGCATTATTTCACCATTTCAGTATTATTCAGCATTGGGAATCACAATATCCGCTGTACAAAACAAAAATTCATCATCGGAAAACCGCATACATCGTGCATTATTTAAACGCGCAATGCATGAAACTTAAAAGTTATATTTTCTTTCCCCCATATTCCTTTCTATTTACTTAGCTTTATTCATATACGCTTTTTTTATTTAACTTTGCAACTTTACTGATAGTTTATGGAGGTTTTCGACTTATATGTAACTAAATCTCATGTTATTGGTTGTATATATGTGTATACGCCTGGGACTCCATACTGAGCCATAGAAAAATAACAGTCGCAAATAATATACTTATTCTGCATTTTTTGCGTCTTATATTTTTAAGGACATTACGCTTAGGAGTCTTACTCTCACTAATCCATGGGCGACCTACGCAATTGCGTCATCGTACACCAAAAGAATTCATCCAAAAACCGAAGCTATTAAACGCAGTCGAACCATTCCAAGGCATTCAATTCATCATTTTCTCTTTCACTAGCACGCCACGTTCAATATCTCAAAAAACATTAGTCATGATCGCTGTACGATTCGGCTTCGTGCGCACATCTCTATGAGCCATACAACATCAATTTTTTTTTATTTATGAGGAACAACTTTACGTTCCTGTTCGACAATCAAAACCCCCTGGTAAATATATGAGTAAAATAATTATCTCACCTTAATTCGTATATACGGTCATCATCTTAAATAAATAAAGTTTTGACTGTTCGAAATAACGATAATATATTGTCCTATTCTATTTTCCCATTTGAACGTGTGTTTATGTTTCATCTAGAATCATGATCCATTAAGACTGAAAAGGCGACAATCAACCGAGGCGTTGCGTGCGCTATACTTTAACTGAATGCCATACATGCAACATAAAAAATTGAATTACTTGTTCTACAATCTTTAAAATGTGGTTTGCTAATCGTTCTTCGATAAGAAAGTACCACTACAATTAATCAAAATATTAGGATCAAAAAACTTGCATTAACGTACAAAAATTTGCACCAAGATTCTCAGCATCTTGTCAAGTGTTGCATGTAGATAGGTTTCGTTAATACCGTTAATTTCGAAGAGAGTTACTACGAATTTAGAACAGTTTTTGTACTTATGTTCAGCAAATATTACTGTTCTGCACGTATTGTATTTGTTACAGTCATTAACATTCGCCGAATTCCTACTCGTAGGATATCATGGCTCTGAATACCAATTCTCGTGAGAATGAACTACTTATAACAATAAGATCCACATTAGTCCAGAAAGTCTAAACGCAGGACTTTGCAAAGCATTCATTAATTTTCCTACATGATTCCTGCGTGGTAATACAAAAAACCCACGATAAAGTTCTCTCAAAGAACTTTCATCTCTTAAATCATTGAATCCATTTTTAACCCGAATTCAGATCAGTCCATAAGGGCAGAGCACGTATCGTAAAAATCTTAATCTATAGTGAATACTTATTACATAATAGCGCGTTGTTCAATCCGGCAAGTCTGACAATTTTACGCCGTGCCAGTAACAAGGCGGCTATTCTGCTGTGATTGAGAAGCTGGTTGTTCGTTGGTCGTACGGTTTTGACTGCCAGGGTTATTTTGCGGTTGATTCAGAGGCTTGCGGTTTGCACCTCTGGCACCTCTATAACCACCTCGATAACCGGAACCGGCACCACCACCACCTCGGTACATACCACCCATTCCGCGATTATAATAACCACGACCGCGGAAACCACCGCGCCTCGTCGAAGCTACACCAAATGTTTCAGAGTTCAGTTTGCGCTCTGTCCTCCAGTCCGTACGCTGGAAACGTCTGCAGTACAAGGTAAACAAAGTAGCATTTAGTACAATATTAATCTGAATCCTTTTTGTAAAAATTGCAGACACATCAAACAGAAACGTACCCTTTACTCCTTTCGACCGCTTCACAGCTAATATTGTCAAAGAATGATTTTGACTTATCATAATGAACAATTTCAGGTTCCTCTTCAGGCTCTCCTTCGCCCGCACCGGTTTCATTACCGCTATCGTCCTTCTTCTCATTATCAGTTCCAGCATCTATTTTAGTCTTTGCCAGTTGAGATCTACAACACACGAGGTACGTTTAAAATGTTTGCACTACCACGGGGCATATTAAATTTAATTCGAAATGTTGGAATATGTATGTTCGTGCGTCGCGTAAGAAAAACATATAGAATATAACTATGTTCACCTTATAAACGCACGTCATTACTTTTGCATGGTTTCCACAATACGTCATTTCAAATGTACTTGAAACAAACCCGGCACATACCATGCTGAATAGTGCACAAGTATATCGTAGAAGGAACGAATTCATACCTCAGTTCTTCAAATTCGGTGTTAGCTTGTTCGAAGTCGTAATCGTTATCGAATTTCAGTGTATTCTTCGGTTTGGCACCAGTATTACCAGGTTGATTATTTCGCATTCCTCCGCGAGCCTTCCCTCTGCCTCGCATATTTCCGCGATTTATCCAACCACCCCGGTGGTTCCCTCGTCCTCCTTGATGGTGAGGACCTTGACCTTGCATTTGGCCATCTTGTTTCATAGCATCTCGTTTTCCATCGTTATACTGCGACATACCTCCACCTGGTTTATTGCCACCGTGGCTGTAAATAAAAATATATGGTTGTTTCTAGGAATAAGAATAGTAGTATGTATTAACAATAACTTCGATATTGCAAATTTATTCAAGTCAACGCTATATCCAAAATTCAATTACTTGTGATCACGGCGAGCAGGTTGAATAGTTCTAATATTGGTCTTATCAACAAGTTTTCCGATGTTACTGGTTTGCTGTTGTTGCTGCTGTTGATGGCCTACTTGAATACCCTGCTCCATTGTCGGACTCTTTCTCGTCAATAAAGACGAAGTAGGAGTCGTAGAGCGAGAACCTCCACTAATAAGATCTAATACGCCTATGATAGTAAAGTATGTCCATTTAATATTGTAATATCTTCTTATATCAACATCGAAACTGTCCGGCCAAAGATTTGAGCATTCAGGTTCAAATACAAACTATTACTTTAAAGATGCCCAATATTAAAATTGCAAATTTAGCAATTTAATGGAAATAAAATACAGTTGTAAGACTTCTAAATCGGATGTATGATACTAAATACATAATATTATAAAACCATTTCTACATGAAACTTCAACTGTTCTTGCTATTATGTTATTTGCTAGTGCACTATGCTTCTAATGCTACAATGGTAGCATATGAATATACATTATTCAACGAAAATTTGTAAATTGCAGTTAACAAACTCTCATGCATAAATATCTTGTGAAATAAATGTCAATGACATTTGAAAGTGTACTTAGGTATTGCATATCGAAATAGCAGTTACTGAGAAGCATTATAGTTTTAGATTCAACTAATTATAATAGTTTTTTTCATTGCGATTAAACACATAGTATATACATTTGCATTGAACAGAATAGTAATTTTGAAAACTTCACAATTTTATAACAGATAATTAAAACACGCGGCGGCAGAAATATTTGTAAGCTTATATGTAGTTACCAAAGCAAGCATATATCAGATGTAAACAAGCATGCAATTATTAAATATAGCAAGCTAGAACACAATATGAGAAGATTATTACTCTCATATTAAGAATCAGGCTACAGTAAGCTAGGAAAAATAAGTTTACTTGAAAGAAATTAGAAACTTCATTTCACAAGTTTCACTTTAGAAGGCGAATGCAGTACAGATGCGGCAAAGTAACAAACGGTATTGAAAATATCGCTTGCAAAAAAAGATCACACCCAAAAAATCGAAAATTCTTATTTTTAAAGAAAATTTTTAATCATACCGAGATACTCTTATCTCTCTTGTTATTTGTATGCATTATTTTTTCGGTACATTTTGAAAGTGCCCAATAACACCAAATAAAAACCGTTTAAAGACTTTATACTAAAACTGTTTAAGAAAGTAAATTGGAATAGAATCTTATTAACACCGCTCGTTTAAAATTGCGTAACGTTTTAAATCGGTAAAACTTGACGAGTGTATACAAGAAGCATTAGTATTCACAATATTCGTATCATGGGTGTTCCCTCGTTAATAAATAAAGAAATAAATAGTAAAGACTAGCCAAGTACAAAGCATTGCAACGTTCCTCCTAATTTGTGCATTACATAAAGTTCAGAGTTCATTAAGCAGTAGAGAAAGATCCGAATCCAAATAGTGAAATGTAGCAAGCATTACCAAAGAAGAAGCAGCAAGCATGCCTTTGGCAAGGTATAGTTCATAGCAAAAACAGTTTACCATCTTCCAGAGATTGGTCTTTTGGTAATGGGTCGACATTGGCCGTCGGTAGTGAGTTTGGGATAGAGATGGCATTGGGTTCTGCAGAACCCAAGCTCAACTCACTTGGCTGTTTATTTATTGGTCCACGAGGATCTCTAGCAGTGGTTGGCATTCCCATTACCGGTCCCATCGCGCCAATGGTCATACCATACGGAGTTCCATATTGGCCACCCATTGGACCCATCTGTCCTATCATTGGATGAGCATAACTTGGCTGTGGTTGGTAAGATTGTTGGTTCATAGACGGTTGCACCGTCATCTATTAATAAGCATGGTATAATTATATTAAATTGCATTACATGTAGCTATTTTATACAAAGCCATCGAATTATATGATAATTTATTTTGGTGTAAATAATATCGGAGACCTTAATAACTTTGTACAAAAATTACAGGGAAAAGACTTCCCTTTCAGGATGTTGATTCTTTGAAGTCATTAAGATAATATATCAAACACTTTTGGTATTATTGAAATTAGATAATTAAGTAGGCTGTTTTATATGAGACATCCTGTGTGATATAGAAACTGAATGACCATGGTTGAATTATACTAATATTCAAATGAACACTTTACCTGCGGGAGTCAGGTATGCGTGATTCCCGCGGCCAACCATTATTGGCGGGAGTCACGTATTCGTGAATCCTCTTCAAAGCGGGTTACGATATCATCGGTATCGTGTTCGACTATCGCGGAATTGAGACGTTTATTTAAAGCACACAAGGACATAAAAGTAGTCAAATTTCGTCGAGTATGGTAAAAGTATAATCTTTAAGTATAATTCTTTACATTTGGAAAAAGTCTTTCAGCCAGTTCAGTGCATTGTGCAGTGAAATTCTTTGCAACATATTTTACGGCATAATTTAAAAGTTTCTACAGCATTTATGTGCCCCTTTTGCAAAATACCGCTTCACGTCGGAATATGCTTCGAAAAGTGCCACGCATTAAATAAATATTGAAACTTTATTTAATAAAACTTAATAAAACTACTTAATCGTAATAAAAAGGTAGAATTATTACATAATTCCGTACATATCGATAGTTTCAAGGTTGTCTATAGAATTTAATGCGTTGCAAGAAGCGTCCGCGGTAAACGTAAGCTCGCGCCGAAAATGCCCGCAGGTAAGATGTTAAATAACTGTTGCAATCAGTGATTTTAACTTGCAACATTTGTCAGCACAAATAAGCAAAACTTTAAAATTACCTGAACAATCGCCGGATCATTTGGTATAGAGTTCACATTGTTCACAACTCTTATATCCTTAATATCCGAACCACGGAATAGAATATATTCGTATATTTGGTTTTGTGGTGCCACTGGTACTTGGGTCTCCCGATCTTCTGTTCCAAAGGAACGTACTATTTCGAAAAAAATTTTAGAAGTGATTAAATAGTTTTAAATGTATATGCTAATGGTAGAAAATTTATGTTTAATAAATGGATGAGTTAGTTTTCAGGAAAGGAATAGTTTATTATATCATATATCTTTCTTAAACAACTTTCATTTACGCCACTGTAATAAATAATAATATATCGATTTAAAAAATCATGAAATATGCAGTCACAAAATATCTAAACAATTTAAAAGTTCAATATAGACTCGAAATATTCAATAAATATAGCAATTATTTTAATTGTTTACATCGTGATAGCGTATGTAATCTTCTATGGAACAATAAAATTCAAATCTAACGATTTATTGTACAGTTTGGTAAAGTATCTTGAAGAAGCAAGGGCAAGTGAAGCATGTAAACAAAGCAAGAAAGAGACACAAACATCCTACACAATGGCAGGTATGAGGATATTAGGATTCAAACAGTATTGGTTTCTAAGAATTTCTCCCTTAATTTCTTACCTGGAGAATTACCAAGAATATTAAAAGTGGTTTATACCTGTACTTCTTACATCTATAGATTCATTTACTCTATTCCTTTATGAAAATGTATATAATTTTAAGCTTTCTCTTTATACACATTATTACTATATTATAATTGTATATTATCACTATTAAATTTTTTACTGGTTTTTAACTTGTATGGTATAGGTAATGATATTAGATTTCGATGTACGGAGGTGTAATGTTCAAAGCCCAAATAGTACATCTACGGTACCCCCCTTTTTTTTTTTACTATAAGTCTTGGTACATAATTCATTTATAAGTTATTAAAGTTTTGGAAAAACGGGATGAAGATGTTATTAGAAGGGAAGAATTGGGAAAGTAGATCAAAGCTGACTCAAGGGAGCCACAAACTTTTATTCTGTGAAAATGATTAGAAATACCCGTTATAGGTGACGGGTGACCCCGGTTGTTTTGTATCAAAGCAGTACCGGACAAATCGAATAGCAAACATTTTTAAAGTTCTTTTCACCGGAATAAGCGCGCAAATAATTAATTATCGCGATATACGAAGGAGATACGAGGGGCACGAATCATAGATGGGGAATCAATCGAAAAGTGATGCTGGCTAATATTGAAGTAAAGCGACCGGGAAAGGATGCAGCGGCCAAACTGGTTTCGGTATCCATCTTGATTTTGTACTCACCATTAGCTAGAGCAATCGTACATTCTTGAGGATCAACAGTAAAGAGACGGCCTTCATAACGGATGTCTGCCTTCGATATTAAACTAATCTTCGAGCCCAATTCTGGCATTCCTCCGCTCATCTTGAATCTTTTTCTTCTGCCCGCTGATTGATGTGATATTCCAGGATTCACGATTCCATCTGACGAAACCACTATAGCTGACACCAATCTTCAGCAACTGCCAAGAGTACCAACGGAATTGACGCCGTGCGTCACGCCCTCCTGCTCCTGATGAATTCTTCCTAAACTTAAAGCTTATCGAACTTAAAACTTATATTACATATGATTTATATATTTGAAGGGAAGTTTATTGACTGAATTTTAGTATTAAAAATTATGATTATCAAACTACCTAATTTCTTTAAAGGAATACAATCTTGCCTTATATATACGAAGATTTTATACACAACGCTGAGAGCAATAGGCATACGCGGCAATATTTCAAAGATGATACTGTTATAACAAAATTTCAAAAATGAGTGGAAATATTAAAAACTAAGATAATATTCTTGTGGATATCATTAGGTTTCAGTGAAGTTTTCGAGTATGTAATATGCTTTCAAATGAATCGATCTTCGCCGCATTATATTGGCACCCTTGCTCAAAGCATAGGCCGACAAGTTGTGTAAGTATCCACTTCCTTTATTATAAGATTGGTTCTTTTTAGAAATTATAATTGGAATTTATACATTGTGAATTTTGTATATAAACTCCATCTATAATAGTGGACTTATTAATTTATCATATTTTCAGTTACAGATAATTTACTGACTAGGGCTCTTTGCACATTGCACCTCTAGCCAACATGGCGGCTTCTTTGGGTCGGGTCTGTAAAACGGGTCTCCTAAAATCGAATTATGGAACTTTATACAACCAGGTACATTATTTAAAAATATCTCCTTTTTCAATATGTATATATTAGTTATATATAAGATGCCTTTTTGTTATCATCTAACTAATGTTACGCTATTGACATCTTCAACTTTCATGAACGGTCTACCGAAACTGACCAACTTGTCGACTGCTATGACACCTTTTTGTTCCAAATATATCATTTCTTTAATTATTTACAATGTGTTTCTATTATATATTCACACTGCGTGATATTATTATAAGAGTAAATAGATTTCAAAGACGGTTTCAGTAATGTTATGTAATAGTGATCAGCACAGAGTATTATGATACTACCATTATGAAGCATGGATGTGATCCATATAGACATAAGTTTAGAAGATTTATAACAGAAATCTTCCTTAATTGTTAACTGGCCGGATATAGTATTATCTCTAAATAGAGAGTAATATTGTTAAGTATACAAAGTTTGCTTTAGGAGACCATTCATTTCTACATATGTGTACCAAAAAATCTAGTTCTCTTAATATTAGAACATTATCTAAATCATTCCTGGTTTAACTATGACAGAATTGTTTATTTCCCTTGATTTTTCCAAACATAAGAAGAGGCTGTTCCTTTGAAAGGGCATCATATAAATTTGACAGTTATCATACAATTCCTTGTATTGCATTGCATAGGTGAACAAGCTTTCTACAACGAGGGAATGGTCTAGGGGTCGCAAAACGGTATGTGTACTTATATCAGCAATAGATGCTATGCTCCCTATGTCCTAATCCCATTCCACAACCAATAATCGCTTGTGCTTAATTGAATCTGTTCTCAAAAAGTAAGTTACATTTACCATTATATTGAATTAAGTATTAATATAAATATATCACATTCCAATTCATTGCAATTTTTCAAAGAGAACCAGAAAACTTAGTAGATAAATAAGTAGCTTCACATAAAAAATTGATATCTTTATTAATTATAAATTACAGTTGCTAACATGCATAGGAGCAACAGCGGGGGGTATTGGTGCTTTAATTTTTGCACTGGATAGATCTGTGAGGGCTGATGATTTATATTGTAAACCACCAAACTACAAATGGGATTTCTATGGTTTATTGAATTCTTTTGATCATGCCAGGTAGGCACATTAAAATAGACTTTTCTTTTAAGAAATGTAAATGATATCGATGGAAATATCTAAATTCTGTAGCATGCGACGAGGATGGGAAGTGTACAAAAATGTATGTTCAGCTTGTCATAGTTTGAAATATGTTGCCTATCGTGAACTTGTTAATATTACGCACACTGAAGATGAAGCAAAGGCACTGGCAGAAGAAATCCAGGTAATATCTTGAAGTTGGCAAATGTATGATATAAGATATTATTTAACAGTTGTCATAATTTGAAAATATTGTAGAGCATATAATTTACACATTGTTAAGAAAATCATATAATTTTGAAGATTATAAAACATCATCTCAAGAAGTAAATTGTATACAGGGTATTTATACATGGCATAATAAGATATTGGGATAGGGTTCCCCAAGCAAAGCAATGCAAAAAATCCCATATCTAGTTATGATTATCATATGTTACTATGTAACATAAAGTATAAATAGTTTTTTCATTCTGTTAATACAAAGAAGCAGGTTATAAATTTGTGTACATTGTGCATTCTTTCGTAAAAATATTACTCTTTTCCAATGACAAACTTCGTAATACAGGTGCAAGATGGTCCCAATGATGTTGGAGAATACTTCATGCGACCTGGAAAAATATCTGACTCTCTGCCACAACCATACCCCAATGAAGAAGCTGCCAGAGCAGCTAACAATGGTGCTTACCCACCAGATCTATCATATATTCTCCGAGCCAGGCATAATGGAGAGGTGAATTACTTATCCTTATATTAATATGTCGAACGCCATGACGGTCACCGTTGATCGCCGATCCCAATATTACTAACACCCGAATCAAATATATCTCTAATATTCGTAAAGTTTTCAGTATTTTTAACGTTACGATAATGACGTAAAGTAACCAATGTATCGTAAAGCACTTAACCATTTCGCTACGGCGGTCCGTTCCGCCGAAGCGACCGCCGTTCTGACGGCGCGCTGAAAGTGTGTATTATACATTGCTTAGGGGCAATCTTCGGCTTTCGGATTTATAATATAATTAACAATTGAAAAATTGTGGAACAATAATACAGAATAATTTATTAATGTAAGTCGGTATGATATATTTTGAAACAAGTAAACCGTCTTTGCGGGTCACATCGTTTATACCGGCTACGGCCGGCGTTCGTCTCCGCGGGTCATATTGTGGATTCCGGCGTTAGGAACGAAAGAGTCAAACAGTTGTATTTTTAGACTTTACGAACACGTATCGCAAGATATATAACACGGATTTCGGCGTGGCGCTCAACGTGCTGAATAATAACAAGGAGATCTTTTTACGACACTAATCCTGATTTGCACCTTTTTAATTTACAGAATTATCTATTCTCCTTATTAACTGGGTACTGTGACCCACCAGCTGGTGTCGAGATACAAGAAGGTCAATATTTCAACCTTTACTTCCCAGGTGGTGCAATTGGTATGGCACAGGTGAGTTTGATCAAACTTAAGTGAGGTTTGCATATTCTATTAATTCTGTTAATTTCACATTTGTTGTACCCGTTTTTGTACTGAAAGATGAATTGTTACATAATAATATTTATGAATTATATCAGGCTATTTACGATGAAGTCGTGGAATTTGACGATGGTACGCCAGCCACTGCTTCCCAAATATCAAAGGATGTTACGACTTTCCTTATGTGGACCGGAAACCGTGAATGGGGTACTAGGAAAAAATACGGTTTGAAAGTAAGTTTATCACTTAAATCGGGATTAATGTTTGTGTAATAAATATGATTGTATTTAATCTAAATATTATCTTTGTTTGCAGGTTCTGGGAATAGCCGCCGTTTTCATAACATTCATGTCCTATAATAAGCGACACATATGGACAACAATCAAAAATACTAAATTACTTTACATACCGAAAAAGTAGTAACATTACCTCCGTATAAATTAATTTAACTCTTAGATCAGAAAAACTGATGCGACGATGTTAGCATTCTTGTATCGAACTGTAGGTATTTAATATATGCAATATATCCGGAGATTGTAACTTCTTTGAGAATTCGAAGTTGTCAGCATAAGGATTGACAGCAATTGAAGTTGTCGCTCGTGCAAAGTCAATCAACTTATTGTACATAATTACCAACAATGATACCATCGTCCGATTTAAATAAATTGTTAAAACCAATGTCGTTTACATTCATTTTGTACCTAACGTCAAATTGAACAATCGTATTTGATCGTTAGCTTTCAGAAGGTATAATTCAGTGGATAACATTATCCAATAATAATATCATTACTTCTAAAGAAATCATTTTATTCTTCTCAAGCTTGACTTTATCGACATACAATAATAATTATTTAATATTTTTATTAGTATGAATTGAATTACACTATTACATTATTTATAGTGTAATACTGAAATGCGAAGCTGATGAAGAGGTATGTATAGTGTATCTGGTAGTTGAGAATTTCATGAGAATACATGATGAATGTGGAATTGTTTTAAAATCTCATACTTTGGTTTGGATTTACTTTAAAAGTAAGGGCAGATTGTGCTACAGTTTGAATAACAGAACTCCAAAAGTTATATTATGTTTCAATTAATTTATGCTTATATTTCTTTGTCTAGAATATAACATAATTATGGAAAAGCTATTCTTTGCTCATAACTTCATGGGAACGGTATAGTTCATAGCAATACAGTACAGAATTGCCCCACCATAATAAACCTTATTCCCAAACATGGTTAAGAAGCCTTTTATGATACTTTCGACTTTTATTAAAAATGGAATATGACACTACTAAGGACATCAATCGTGAAAATTGGATCAGAATTAAATTACACCTGTATATTAACTGTATATGGTAATTGGCAAATAATTTTTAATTTACTACTAGATAAGTAATGGAATGAAAAAACCGAAAGTTTATAACAATACTTTATATAGTAGTGTATGCACTATACCATTTACCATATAAATTATTATTGATGCTTCTATAAATCAAAATTACTACTCTGTATGTTCAGTTGTAACATATTTTTTTTATCTGTTAAGAAACACTTTTATTTATATAGAGTTAGAGGCCGTTCTTGGACGATGTCTCAACCAAACACGCTCGGTAGATGCTCACTTTTATGCTACTTGCACAAAAAGGCACGTTATTACATCAAATATTGATCTCAACAGTTGTTTGCTAAAATCTTCATAACAACTAACAGAGAAGTATTAACGTAAGAGATATCGGAAATGGGCACACAGAGATATAAATTATTAAAATTTAGAATAGTCTACAATAGTAATTACTGAGACACCTCCACAGGATGCGAAATGACACTTATGCACAAACAGAATTATCCACCGATTCACATTAGACATCTTATCTTTCATTTAAAAAACTTTAAAGGCATAAGTTGTTCTTACTGAATATTACTTTTATTACACAGTCTGTGTTTCCAGTTTTAAGATTCAAAATATGATTTTTGTTTTTACCTTGCTATAGCTTCAAAAGTTGAAACAGTGTTTTCATAAATCAAGTCTGAATACATTATTAATTAATCGTTTTCTAAGTATATCTGCTAGAACCATTAGATTAAAATATTACACCTTACTGATCTAAAAAGAATAAGCATTCTGGATAAAAAATAACTCATGTAATATTCCTTTCAACATTTTTTCTGATATGAAAACACTGGTTTAACTTCCCAAGCTATCTTCACCTTTTCTTACACAGGTGTTATTTCTTAACATACGTCTTCATTCGGCACCTGTTCAATATTATTTGGTACCCCTTTTAAATCTTGCCTCATGCTATCGCAGAAAGGAAGAGGTGTTGAGTTTATATGTGGTTAGGCTAAAAAGTACTGCCCTCCGGAGGCTGAGAAAGTTTCATATTTTCCTTGAGTGTCATCAAACGACGCAGTTCTTGGAGTACCGTTTTAATTGTATATTCCCGTTGCCACTTTGAAAGTACTGGCACACTGCGATTATCCACCTACCCCAGAAATTTGTAGGACATAAAGCAGACATATGTGTGACTTCCAAATTTAATTAGGTGAAATACTTACTGCACCCGTAGTACTATTGATACAATTCATATTAATCCTGCTTAAAAATCTTACATTGGGGGCATCATCTGGATATCTTTGACCACAATCAATTTTCAAACTATACATCCTATTTTCATATGGTGTCTACAATAATTCAATATAATTTTTGAACAATTTCTAGCCTAATTAATCCCTTTTATAATTACAGATAGGATTTTCTGCAGTCTACTTGTGTAACTTATAATTGGATAATTATATTTAACAAGGTATTGCAGATTACTATTATTACACAATATGTATAATAATATATAATTAGTAATTGAGTATATCAGAAGCAAAATTTTCCATTCAAAGTTATGATTTTTATAGAACGAGCGTGATAATTAAAAGCAACGTGGTTAAAACGAAAGAATTACTCTGGGTGGTCCAATGATCATTCCAGTCCAGTGTGTAAGGGTCATGTCATCATCATTTTCCAATCCCCAACTGATTGTACCATCACCTACACCCTTTTGACCCTGCTCTAATTCCTCTAATAAACGAAAGTTTCGAGGCACAACTAGAAATATATAAGTTTGGAATTGGATTTTAATATATCTAAGCCTAGTACATCGCTAACGTAATAAATTCATTCGCATGCAGGTTATGAGCCTGCTAGTTCAACATGCTGTAATCTTCCGTTCATTATTTTCATACATTCGTTCGCAATATTCATGAACTCAGCAACAAATTAGAGGAAATTAGCAAATTAGAGAAAAAATTTCAAAGACATGTCTACAAGTCTTGTTAACTTATTAGAAGAAAAATATGACGGATACTATGATTTATACGAATCTTTCGTTCGTCGCTGATTCCGTGACAAAATGGAACACAATTTATCGAATGTTTTAAACGGGAATATTTCTTGTGGAGTAACGTATTTCGCTGTTGATTTGATCTTTAGCGATTGAAAGAGACATATAATACTTGCCTACACCGGTAGTGGGTACCGCCATGATATCTTATTTTTTTGTGGAGAGCTGTATTTTTTCTAAGGAATAACGAGTAACACCAAATAATATGTTGCCGTTATATCCACTTTAGAATACCCAATTCAACTATGACACAGATCTCTCATCACCCAGGTCTAAGGCAACGAAAATAATATCTAATTTTCAAGTGAAATTCACCTTGCGAAAACTCAGCCAACCTCCGTGAGGTTGTCTGTTTCCACAGACTATTCCGATTCTAGACGGGTTTGCTACCTTCTAACTTCTCCACGGCTTCTAGTTATTCAGACTATTAAAATACTTTAATTACCATATCCCAAAGATATACAGCTTCATCTCTTTGCAATATGCAACAATAAACAAAGCGAATATCCCAAAAAATATCAGCATTACACTATTACATCCTTTTTTAGAATTATAATCTTCTATACTCTCAAATCAAATGGAAGTCATAATCCTATTTTGGCCTTGGCAACAGAGCCTAAAAGCAGTATTTATGTTCAACGTATACGTAAGAGTATTAATAAAACTACAAAGAAATATTTTCATTAATAGTTTATTTTGTTTTTCATAGATACGATCAATTTGCTGAGAATTATGCAAAGAAATTCTGCCAAAGTAGGGGGCTCCATGGATGTTGATACGCGCGTGGAAGACACGGTTGCTAGAGGGACAGAGGGTTGGTAGAAATGGCGTCGATCAGTGGTGGGGAGGAAGTGAATAGTATCGCGCCAGCTGCGCAAGAGCAGCCCGCAAGGCAGATTTTCCAATAATGAAGAACCCGTGGTAACTGTCAGTCCGTTCGTGGTGCATTTCGTTGACTCTTGCTGCGCACAGTTGTGTTTTGGCGTGTGTTAAAATGTGCTGCTTGGTTAATTAAGTATCACCAACGAACGCGGATTACTCGAAGAACCAAAGGGATCCTGCCGCGAGACAGGTACGTGAAAAATAGATTATTTTCATAGTTTTCGTTTACTTTTGCGGGAACTGCCCCGCGAGCTCTGCGTGCTCTTTGACATACGTGCAGATACACCTACCGGAGTGTCCACCATAATAAACAAACGAACGCCATTGACCTTTAGCTATACATTGACAGTAATTTTCAAATGTTGAACTTCATATCCACTCTGATCAAACAAACTAGTTTTTTCGTGCATTTTCAAAATTTTTACAATGAGTTTGCAAATTCCTTGTTGTTCGAAGGGTTCGAAAATACGAGGTATTCTGAGCAAATTCATTGTAAACAGAACCTTTTTGGGGGATAAGTTTGATTAGAGTTGTAAACTTCGGATAACTCATTACCCATGATGAGTTCTGAAATATTTGTAGTTCGTTTACACATCAACCTGTTAACATTTCTTCGTACCTTATAAATAAAACATGTTGATGTTAACGCTTTGTATAATATCATATGCATATTATTACATCAGTGAGATTCTATGAATTGTTTCGTTCATTGCACGGGAAAGCAACGCTTTGTGTGATTCATGATTATAAATCATATGAATTCAAAATGCAAATACCATTTCTTTTGTTATTATTGATACGTGTAGTTGTATTAAATTATTCTTATCATAAGGGCGTTACCATATAATCAAACAAAAGAATTATATACAAGTGAGCACAATAGATAAAATAATCAGAGATATAATTCAGAATTTGATAGATTGCATACAGTCATTCATAAAGTTCGACGCCGCGAACATATTATTTCGATTATAAACTTTCGTGCAAAATAAGGTCGTTAAATATGGAAATCACTTTGGAGACTTGTATTTAAATTGAACACAACTCTTACTGATATAAAAATCGGCGATTTATATGATTCGATTTTACGCCTGTCACAGTACATTTGCAAACTTATAATTGGTCTGATTTCTACACTGGATTACCCACACTGGTTTATTCAAAATAAATCCAGCTAGCAAATAATTCACGATAAATAACCGGCAATCTTTAAATCCGCGATACGATACCTTCCCGGTTATTGATCGATCGAACAGCTACATCGGATTATCGGAAAAATTGAAAGGTTGTCAATGAATTGTTTGCCAGCGGAGCGTGAAAAGGGGAGCAGAAAAGTATTACGAAAGTAAAAGAGCAGTAAACGAGTCCTTCGATTCGGTTACAAGAATGACCGCTATTTCGCTTCAGGTGTATACCGTTATACCTGCGATTAACTACACAAATATTCGATTCCGTTTTAAAACGCTTCCCCGGATAAAAGCCGACGAGTGGACATGTAAAATATTACGACCAGCTAATATGAAACGCGGTGGCATCGGTTGAACTTTGTTTATGAAATGTCGTCCCTTAACATGTTGAACGCCGCGCTGAAATCCGTGTTGAATGATACTTCGCGATACGGTCCACAGCATCTATGTAATGTCTAAAAATAAAACTGTTAAACGCTTTACAATATATTGATTATATTACATCGTTATCGTAACCTTAAAAACATGCAAATTTTACGAGTATTGCGGTAGTTTTTATTCTAATTTTACGATTAATAATAATGGCATCGGCGGCCATCGGTGACTGCGTTCAACGTGTTAAAGTTTATACTTTAAAATGACTTTACAAAATATTACGAGCCGCTAATATTAAATGTCGTGGCATGGCATCCATTAAACTTTCTTTAATTGTAAATCCGTCATTGCGAGTGTCCGGACACGCGAGTCCACATTGCGTTCGCGAAGCTTTCACCGAGTCGCACGCGCCCACTTTGCAACGTGGAATTGACCGTTATCGTTCGTGTTCGATAACATTATGCTACGAAGAGCATTAATAGGTCTCTGTATCCTCGAGGGCATTCGCTCCGAGTTCAATGAGAGAATCATTTTTTTTTTCTATTTTACACTGGAATGTATCTCTCTGTACATTAATACCATTGTATCTCCTCGTGCCTTATGAAAGAACTCGATTAGTATGCACATTAATAATAATCAGTAATATTGTTCTAGGATAATGCAAATTATTAAATATTTATTGCGCTTTATTATATTATGTCGCCGGGCAAAGAATTCTAAGATATCATTTATTTCACCAAGGGACCAATATGTAATTCTATACTAATATTCTGAACTACGTCATTATTTATACGTAGTAAGGTCGAAAAGATTCCGGCTCAAAGGTATTAAAGAGGTAATAGAATCAATATAATCACCCTTTATATC
Source organism: Nysson spinosus (assembly GCA_910591585.2). Classification (NCBI taxonomy): domain Eukaryota; kingdom Metazoa; phylum Arthropoda; class Insecta; order Hymenoptera; family Crabronidae; genus Nysson; species Nysson spinosus. Next base: position 8,051,868 of record OU342830.1, on the reverse strand, counting down.
AATACATTTTTTAGAACGGCTAATTAACTTGTTCATGCTAGTGAAAAAATGATTGAATTTTTATTTTTAAAATGATCTTAAAACTACATGGTCGGGCCGGAAACTTTTGGAGCTTATTACGTACCTCCAATGCAGTTAGAAGAAACAATTATATACTTGCAAATTAGATTTATTAAAATGGGTTTTTCACCCAGTTTCAGATTTTTAGGTTTATATGTATGGCTTAAACTAAGTATATATCTTTGTATCACGGTACATCAATATTTTCTTGATAACGACGATGGAAAGCAGACTGTGCTCGGAACAGTGCAGCGATTCACGTAACTTCAGCATTGTTTGATACTCGCGGTTTTTTATCAAAGGAGGAAGGAAGTACCTCGCATCCGTACTTTTGTATGCACGTAATCGCGCGTGCTGAAGATGTTTTTCTAGACACGATATGATAAATACACGCCTGAATATAAAAGTAATTTATCCCGTCACTGGGATTTACCAAGCATTGATATCAACTTGCGCGAATATAGAGTTCTGATATAATTAGTGACAAAAGCGAGGGTGAAAAAAGAAGAGAGTAATCGTACACGAATGGGATGTTTAATCGGATTGGTAGACTATGGTGTCCGAAATCACTTTTAACTCTGAGGAAGATTCGAGACAGTTGATGTCATCCACCCACGCGAGAGGTGTAAAATTAATATCACCACGTGCGTCATAAGATCCTTAGCTTTCTTGAGATTATGAACTTCTGGATTAATATAAAGTGCAAACTGGTAGATTAGAAAATTATAGTTTCTTCAAAATTTATATTGTTTCTTCGCTAATGTGATACGAGGGTGTAGAACATTATAATTTCCTTGATAAAATTTCAATCGCGCTCATCAAATGTGTTGGTACACAAAATCACTAATCTAATATACTTTAATATAAAGTATAAAATGGTGGATTAGAAAATTATAGTTTCTTCCAAATCTGTCATTGTTTGTTTGCTAATGTGGTACAGGGATGTAGAAGAATATAGGTTTTTCGATAAAATTTTAATCGTACTCATCAAATGAGCTGGTACAGAAGACCACTTCCATACACTTTGAGGGATCACTGATTGCACTAATTAGTCGCAACAATGTATTTCCACGAGAACACGGGTTTGAAGGTAGATCTTTGAGATTGTTTCGAGGCACTTAAACTTCTCCGCCTACTCGCGGCTCGGCCTCCCGCATTGTACGAGAGTCACTCCGAAAGTTTTCAGATAAAAAGAAACCAAAATAGCACCGAACGAATTTCTTCTTATAATTACTTCAAATAGTTTCCACTGCTCTCCGCAACGAGATACACTGGGCCTCGTATAACGCGGCACCGTACAACGACGAAATAATTGCAACAGTCCTAATATAACGTGTCTGATATATTCGATACTTTCATACTCTAATTAAATCTATCGTATGAAATATTTTTCCCATTTGGTTTATTTATAAAATATCGCATTTTCAATGAAAGTATTACAAATATAAATAACCTTTAGGTTCTTACAAGGATAAAAACAGTCTATCAAATTAGCGGTATAAACGATTTATTTTACACTTGATTTACTTTGAATATCGTATTGATTAATATTCAGTATTTATAGTAAACCCTTAGATTTACTATAAATACAGGCTTCCATGTGTATGTAGAATCCACAGAAATACTAATTCAGAAATCCTCATTAATATTCATTAATACCATTTACCATTAAATCGTTTATCCTAACAGCACCATGAGCTACACTTTATTATTCTTTATCGATCTTTAAAATATTACGTAAAAATGTGAATATATCTAAACAGTAGATAGTTATGAAGTATGTTAATCATTCCCAAATATGAAGTGGAAATCGATTTTAGATATAATTAGAGTTCGTTTGTGAACACGTCATTAGTATATCATTTATTGATTCCTCGTTTGCGAAAGTTTCAATGGGTGCACCGTACATCAGTCTATAATAGTTGCCTATATATCGTAGCCGTAGGTTTTATTTATGTTAACCGATGTAGTGCCAGACGAAACCGTGTATAAATCTACGGTCCGTAACCCGCGAAGCACCTCCGGCCGTTAACCATGCAAACGCTCCTGCTGGAGTCGTGCCAGTTTATTCGTCGAAAGTCGCGATTTAGAGGGCGACGGGGTGCGCCAGCAGCCGAGTTTTCCTTTTCTGTTGAGGGTCCTTTATACGCAGGAACTCCATCGAGTCTGTTATCAACAGTCTCGCATCACGGAAAGGGGCAATCCAACATGTTTGCACTACCACCATACCTCCGCCGCAACGTACCCGGAAAAAGATAAGATTTTTTCTAACTTCAATCCTCACCATCTCATTTACGATACCTAGAAAATAAAGCCGTGATAAATTCTTGCTTCCCCGCTCTGACACCATGGTACCGTGAACAAGAACTTTGAGTGCATTATGTAAGCCTCGGATATCATTGTTATTCTAATTACAATGTTTCACTGATTACTGGATATGAAACTGGTTCCTCTTCGTTAAAATCAATTGTACGTAACAGTTTTTCCGGAAGTAATTCATTTGATATACGTTATTGAATTATTGAATCGGTTGCACGGATTACGCGAGTGCGTACTGTAATATTCGAATATCCGAATATTCGAGCGTGGTAAATGGTCCGTAATACTCCGCGCGGGAACGAGTTTCAATAAATTTTATATCACTAATGCCATAGAGGTAATTCATAATTCGGCGTGATAAATGTAGGTTGCTAGAAGATTAAGCCATTTTATTGGTATTATGAGGGAAATCGCAAACAGTGCATCGACGGCGACGATTGCCGATGAAAAACTCGAGAGAATCGATCGTCAGCCATTCTACTGTTTTCCACTGAGTCCCTGTCTCCAGGGGTTGTTCGCAACCCTCCGAAGCATCCTTCGAAGCTGTCCTTATTTTAGGATCGTTCACCCTCGAAATAGTTAACGAGATTCATCGGTTTCGTCCGTAGTGGAGCGACTTTTCTCTAAAGACTTTCACAGACGAAATCGACAAAGCTTGTTCTCTGTCGGCTTACTTTCGCTTTCATAGATCAATATACTTTTCTTGGTTCCCTATTCAAGAACTCTCTCTCTCTCTAGTACGTTTTATCGAAAATTCCCACGAATATCTTCTAACTGGATATTCGAAGATCAAAGTATTACTATTATCATCGTTATTAAACAATATCATTCTGAGTCTCATCATAATCATGTGTTACATAAGTTAACAATCGGCAGGTTATTATTCATCTTCATTTCTTAATTTTACAAAAATCAAATACTTACGATCACTTTTATTATTCACGCTCAATACAACAGTCGTATCATATACATTGATTACATACTTATTATTACTAATTACATTTAATTGACTTACAATATAACATTATTCACATAACCTTTGGTTCGCGCTTGATAAACACATCGAGAAGCGTCTCTAAAATAATCGAGTCGTTTGACACAATATTTGCGGAACGGGTGGTTACTTTCGTTTTCAACGTGTTACCGGTGTCACGGCTCGTCTCGCAGGCACGCCGTTTTATGCGTTTCCTTAAAAGGTTGTTTCGTCGGCATAAAAAGCAGATAAGAAAAAAGAAAGGAGCGGAGATTCGGTGTGTCCAGCACGGGTTGACGGTGGCTAGCCGTTAGCTGTACGTGTGCACAAATAGATTGCCGTGCTCATTAAGTATACGAGGTAGAAAGCGTTCGTGGCTCGCGCGTGCATGCACGTTAGAAGAGTTAGGGGACCCCCCATCGGGGTGGTTGTACTATTGATTTTTTTCGCCCTGTCCTGTTGAATTATCGAGAGCTCTCTTATGTGGGCGATCCTGCTGGCACATTGTGCTGTCCATGACAGGACGCAAGGAAGCCAGATAAAGAGACCTGATAACGTATATAATTTACAGGATAAACCGCGCTGCTTGGAAAATACACGAATCTTTGCGGACTTCTATATGCGGGTATATTTTACACTGCAATCAAATATTTTCTATTAGCCATGCTATGGCTGCAGTATAATGTAGAACTTAATGGAAGAGTGATAGATCTTTATTAGTCGGCATAAAACAATTTAAGTAGAGGAATTCTATGTTTAAGTATGTTTAAAATGTTGAGATGTATCGAATGAAATCGGGTTAAGACCGTAACGGTCGGGTTACTTTTCAGCCTTCTGCTGTATTGTATAATATTACACGCAATCTAAGTGCAGTTTAACTGTAATAAGGAGCAAAGGTGTTTCAGAACATTAGATTAATCAAGCGAGTCGCCTACGTAAGGCGTATGGCATGTAGAACATTCCTCACCTGCCCTTTTTTTCCTTCCCGCCACATTCATGCATACGAGTGGCATAGAACAATAGAGTAAGTTATATAATAAGTACAGATCGATTTTATCAGATACAAGTACTCCATGTGCGGCTTATTTGAATTGTTTAATAATTCCATAGAATTTATATTTAGAGATGATTATTCTCATTACTGCAGATAATACAATGCAATGTAGGTATCCGTGTCATATAATGAAGTCCTGAGTAACATAACTATTCAACAACAATGCAAAATCATGAATAATTCTCGATAATTATGTATTGGTTGTATCATATATTACGGTACTTCTTACTCACCTTCAGATATTATTTATTAATTCTCTCGCAATTCAGAGATATTAATAATTTATTATAACCTGGTTTGTTTGTCGGATAAGTCAGGATCGTAGGATGCTAAAATTCTTTTGGTCCTGGAGAGTACTGGAGCGTACTTATTACGCGTGCGCTTGCATAATTTACTGAAACTCCGGTATCCCATGGTATGGTGACCATTCTTGCAACAGATTCGAAATCTCGTTCCTCGAAGGGAGGCTTTGAAAGAACGAGAGGGTCGAACCCGCGATCCTGTGCTTTACGAGTGGTGCTTGACAGACTCGAGTGAACGGTACAATTTCATCGACGGCTCGGGCAATAATCTCGTCGACAATGCGGCCGTTCTACCATCGGGAACAAGTCAGCTGGCATCTTCGATCCATTCTCGGCTCAACAATCCATACCGTCTGTTCTCGTCATTTTCAACTATTTCATGTCGTTTTTACACGACCGCTTACCTCCATAAAAACAAATTGATTATACTTTCAACAATAATTCCATTTCTTTGTTCCTCGGACATAGAGAGGTACGAACATCAAGTCATTTACACTTGATCTGAATTTCTACTAATTAAACCCGAAATGCTCGTATAAATATTCTTTCAAATTCAATATTATTCTATCAAACTAATATTGCTAAGCTAATAAAGAATTATCATTTTAAGTAACCATAAGACTGCCTCGTCTGACAGTAACGCGATGAAGTCCTAAGAGTGCGAAGGGTTATTATTCCACGCGGTACTTCGTCTGCAAGCCTCCTTACTCAAATTTCAGACACTTCTCTGCATAAATCAATGCCTTTGATTTATGCAGAGATATTTATGATGATTATCTCTACGTCTGAATGTAAACACATGTTCACCCTTGCACGGCAACACGTTTGTTAATCCAATGAAAAAGGTCGATTGGTTTTCGAATGGTATTATGGTTGTACGCCCTGAACCGAAGGGTAGTAATTTCATTGACAGTGGCTGTAATAACCGCGTCGACAATAGTGGGTCCTCTCCGCGTACGATGGAGAAACTGGCCCAGCTGGCCCTTCATTTTTACCACTTATTTACCAGGTTCGTGCACTCTAGGCACGCACGTGAGCTATGTATGACGACTATATACCCTGTGCTTACAGGGTGCTAAACGTCTACGTACAAAGAACACATAACGCGGTTCCCTTCTTTTTACATGCCCCGTAACACATGTTGCACAGAGTATCGCATTGTCTCGTGTCTCGTATCACTTCTCTTGTATACCGAGTGACTGACAAGTAAAGAACCGATTTTAGTTTGAAGCCAATGTTCCTCGATCCTTTTATAAAGAATTTTATTATTGGATAATGACACGCTGGGCTGCTGGATTTTAGTTAATGTTACTCAATGTTTTTGCGAATGTTTAATATCGCATTATTTCATGTCTCGTATCATTTATCTTGTACACCGAGTGAATGACAAGTAAGAAGCTGATTTTAGTCCCGCACCAATGTTCCTCAATTTGTTTTTTTTTAAAGGAATTTTATTATTGGATAATGACACGCTGGACCTTTGTTTGATTTAATGATAGAGCGAGTATTGTGTGAGATTTTAATGAAAATATAAAGGGCACACATGTGGTGTTCATTTGTGTTCATTTTATGCAGCCGTTCGCGTGCGTGGTTAATAAAGCAAATTTAATATGTTGGTTTACTGCATATATTCAGTTTAAATGCTTATGCGTGTCACGTTTTATAGTTTCGCGATGAAAGCAAAAGATCATAATTTTCAACATTCCATAAGATTCATCGGATTTACTCAATTATTATGAGTCATAATGCACGAACATTATTTAACAGGCGTGAGTCAGTCCGCGAAGATATTTATGCCTGGTATCGCACAGAATGTAGGAAAAGGCGATATGAATTAATTTCTGAGCCAACTGCTGAGACAGCAACTCCGGCAGATTTAAGCTTCTTAAACGAATGAATTATTCTTTGGAAAACTGAATAATCTGCTAATGATAAAATAATGACGAGAGGGGAGATTAAGATTAAATGACACGCGTGATGTACATTGGATGGTTGGACAAACGAAGGAGTCCATTTTTCGAGACACATAAGTTAATGGAACATCCGTCTATAAACGCGGCTCAATTACGGCACCATGGAACCACATCTTGTATGCCGGCTAGTCGAATGGGCGTCATTAGGATAGATGGGCCTCATCCCGCATTAACATGTGCTACCCCGTAACAAAATGGACATTGGAAAGTAGATGATACGTCGAGGAACTAGTATCGAAGACAGAGTGGTGCAGTCGGACAAGGAAAATAAATCAAACATAGAATATTTTCAAAAGGATAGAAGACGTCGTCTTTATGGGGATAAGGGACCGTGGTCTACGGATCAAAGAGGTATATGTGTACAAAGGATGAAAAATATAAAAGCCCTATACCTAACAGCATTATATACCTTCACATTTATATTCGTCGTTCTATTACCTTTCGATCGGAACACCAACAAATATTTAGCAATATTAAGCTTTTAAAAATTTATTATAATTCATAATCCACCAGTGGTAATTTTATAATAGTCGGAAGTATAGTGTGCAGCAAGAGTAAAAGGTTCTATCAGAAATCTTGATAGTCCAAATTTATTCCAGCATAATCTTAGAAACGTAATCGTTCGAGACTAATAAATTAGGCATACTGACATAACGCGGTCAGCTTAGGAAGCGGTGAGGGAATATGCAAATGATGTAATTAAGCAGTAACAAAGTAAGAGGAGGATGACCGTACACACCAACGGTAAATTGGCCGAGCAGCATGCTACCATCGTAAAATAGCCCATGGAGGTAGTTCGAAAATCATCAACTACGAATGTAAATCTCGGTGTACAGCGTGAAAATGGGCCGGTAACACGTGTTGCACGCTCGCAGCTATTCTTCCTGAGGTCATTGTATTCGTAACAGATCACGCAATAGCAAAACTTTCTTTCAAAAATAAATAAGAAAAACGAATGTGTTTAAGATAATATAAGTAAGCAGAAACTATTATATTGATATCTAAATAAACATATGTATTACGTCCAAACTCCCGAGTAAAGATAAATATTTCCGAGGAAATGAGGACGAGGTTGCAGAATGTGAAATAATAAAAATCGCATGCACGCTACAAATAGAAGTAAAGTTGGTAAATAACATTCAGGTGTTGACATTATTTATTTGTGCCTTAATCCTTTGTCAGCATTAATATATTATTAGATTGATGCAAGGGATTCCGCGTCAGCGATCTACAAGATCAGTCTGCAAGGGTGCTGTAAGTCACTGTCGACATGTGTTTTCAGATTCGAAGCGCGAAAGAAATTCGTAAATTTCCTTGTTTACAGCATAAGCTGTTTGTAAGCTGGGTTAGGGTCAAATACTAGTTAGAGGGATCTGAGTCACATCGAATCCATTGTGAGGTGAACAGACCACCGTATAGACCGGGTGTTCCGATGGATTATTCATGCGAAGAGTAAACAGTAAAAGAGCACATGCATAGGTCCAAACACGTGGAAAGAGGCACATAAAGTGGGCCCAGCAATTCCTGGGACCCACAGGGTCGCATCTGCGCGCCACGTGGTAAACCTTTCCTCGGTAGTCGATGGTTTTCTCTATCGGAGAGGAAAACATTTGAAAGAGGATAGATACTTAACGCTATGACACATATCAACTAATACCCTCCACTGAGATTTTTTTTATTTAACTTCCCCTACGTTCAATCTGGAACCAATTATTAAAAGCATTAAAAAATCTAGTTAAAAGTTAGTGTAGGCTGGTGGAAGTTTCCAATGCAAATTGAGCTGGTTCGATGGAGAAATATTCCCCGTGTCGATTTCTTAATGGTGCACCTTGTGTAGCATAATACAATGCGGATATGCAGGGCACGTGGTATTAAGTACTTATCGTCAGATCCGAGAACTTATCTCTGATGCAAGAAGAAAATCTTTCAACCTAGTTGTGCGTGGTACCGGCTTACGTTAGTCATTCCGGCGTGTGGCTTTTGCCGATATGGCTTACGAATTCGAAAGGTGAATTCTACGAGAGTATCGTAGACTATGAATGATGCAACGATACAATCATCCCCCCCTCCCCCCAGATGTATTCATAATTCAAGGTAATCGATCTTACAAAGCTTGAAAAGATGTCACTCAATTTGATATATCTTCGTGAGTCGAAAGAACTCTATTAATCAGAAATTTATTACATCCATCTTCGTAGAACACCCTCCGTGTATGTCAAATCACTGATATTCTATTTGATTATAAGAGATAATGTACAATACATAATACAAGATAATACACTGTATAATATACGAATATTCTAGTGATATCTGAATAAAAATATCAATGGTTTCCAAGCTCACAAGTAAAGATAAATATTTCCGTGGAAATGAGGACCAGGCTGCAAAATAACGCAAGCACGTTTTTTTTTATCGCGAAAAAATAAATAGGTCGGAATTGTTGGAGCATGAAACTTTGATTGGTCCTCGTTACGAGACTCCCTCGACGGTGTCCCTTTTTATCATAGAACCTGTCGCAACTATTCGGAAAGTGTTATTTGCATATTTCTAGTGCTTGCACTCTAATATCTTCAACAAATAGCGTGTCACTATGTAAACATGTCTTTTCAGAAGAATCTACAGGATTTAGGTGATACAGGACACAACCAGGTTCTTATCTAATCTTGGAATAAACTCCAGCTGTGGCCACTTCAAAATATATACTAAGAAGTCCTCTAACATCTATTTTCTTATGCTTTCTGTACCACTGGGTATCGAGACTTCCGGTGGCAATTGGAAACATTTTAAACAATCAGCATAATTTACAAGCCATTAGACACCCCATCCGTCGTCTCTTCTAAAAGGCATCGTAATTTATACTGAGAATATTCTATCATATAAAAGTTACTGCGCTATTTCGTGACAGATGCTCTGATAACTAATTGTGTTTCACGTTTGATAACATTTCACAATATCTACCGATCGAAATTATCTACCGATATATCAAGCGTTGTTTTTCGCACGTAGTAAAGCAGAGTAAAATATATTCCCTGATTTCTTCACTGGAAGATTCATGTCGGACTTAATACCGAGATAACATCGTGACGCAAACTTAAAAGCTCATAAATCCACTGACAATTTTAAGGACGCCCTACATTTCCCACAAAGAATTCGTGATTGCGTAACGTAAGTTAGCTCGACCTTTTCGTAAAGAAGGAAAACGTGGAGAGTTTCGTCAAACGAAAGATCCAATTTCCAGCAACTACGGAACACCTCTGTACGGTTTATCCGTACTTCGTCTATCTCCCTCCCATTTTCTAGCTCGCGAATCAAAGTTTCCCCCGATGCATGCGGAACGAGAAATCTCTATGAAAAGCCAGGAAAAATGGGGAAAACAAAAAAAAGAGTCGAGAACGACCGAGTTTCCACCTGAGTCTAATATCTGTTTCCCACAGTTTCCTATTCCTCTCATCGTGTGAATACCATTGTACCATGTTTAACATTCCAACGTGTTCTCCAATCCGCTAAGGGCAGTTCGTAGTTCCGAATCGTTTAATAAACGTATCGCTCATATATTCGTGTACCCCAACTTCTTTTTTCTCCTTTAGTTTCGTCCATTTTTTGTTCAATGTAAAATCGAAGCGATGGTACCGCTACGGTGACCCTCTCTCACCTTTCGACACTGAAAATCGATCGATATCCATTCCCGAGAGGGAAGTAAATTTTCGCACGGCAACAAGATATATCCGGAAATAGGCCCGCGACATTAATAGATACCGGCAGCACGGTAACACCCTTTACATCTCCATCGTTCTCGGTCGAGACCACACCGATTTTCCACTAACGTAGTTTTGATCGCGTGTGTCCAAGAACTTTTAAGCCCATCCTACTACTATCGACTCACGGATTTATAGTTTCTCGCATCAACGAATATAAATTACCCGGCTAACTGACAAATCGCGGTTATACAGATATATAGACTGCAACACGAAGCAGGGTAAGAAGCACAAACGTAATGGAAGTTTTTTATCTGTTAGAAATTCTCTTTCCCTTGGAAGTTACAGATATTAATATTGAATACAATTCGTGCACGACATATCTATGTTAATGCATTGCAATGTTAATTTGTCACGCTTCAGTGATCGTCTTTGATCGCGGTTATTGAATTTATTTCAATAAAATATTTCATCGTTCCTTTGAATTGTAATTTTTGATTATATCATTATTGCATTTTATACGAGTTTATCAAGAAATTAGTACAAAGTTTAATAATGTCAGATGCTTCTAGTTTGTGTTACATGTGCCACAGTAAAAATGATTTGCACTGTGCGCCATGCAAAAGTTCACATTAATTATTATTTTTCCTAACTCGAAGAGAAACAATGTTCTAATTCGGATGGAGATTGCAGAAGGGAATTGAACTTTTACGAGCAATGAATTTTCGATAATGGTTTTTATGTTTCGTTGGATAAGTGGAGTATACATCAGAAACGTTATAATATCGGAATCACATCGATTTACCATATTGTATATGTCGCGCTCGTGGTTTACACCGGGATTCCTGCTAATAATGCAACCGAAAACAATATCGAGAATCGTAATTACGCCGAAACGCGCACGATTCCTCCCGACTCGGTGGAATATTCTGCATATGGCAGGTTATTCGTTATCGACCTTGCGGTTCGCAACCTACGACATTATTGTATGCGCATTGTGTACACATAGTTGAAGTAATATTAGATATACAAATTAATAGAGATTTACCTTCATTGGTATAAATTCGTATAAAAATACTGGCGTATTCGTAGAATATCAAACTAGACTTCTCTTGTTGAAAACTAATAATACAATTAACAATTGAACTGATTGCATTAGATACTAAGCAAAAGAACACCAATGTATTTTCAGAGTAACTACAATTATCACAATGGCAGCAAATCGTACAGTTGCAGTAGATGATTCGTTTGGAATCTGAGGATTCTGCTATTCACACGTTATTCTTCCCAAAACTGCATAACCTTTCGATCTAGTATTAAATCCGAATTCGTAAATTATGCGGTAAATGTCTGTCGTGATTACCTTCGCGCTTTAAACGGATCATCTGTTGTAGTTGTATAGAGAGCCGGCTATTATACCAATGAAATAAAACGTAGCACAGTGGCCAGTGAGTGGTAATGAAAATAACAGGACAGTTAGATAGTTAAGAGGACTACTGTGAACGCAACAGGAGCGAGTATAGACTGGTATAAAAAGATAGAGATAGAGATAGTTTGGGACAGAGGCGTCCAAGAGAGAATGCAAGACCAAGACGAATCTTTGAAAGGCCACGTTGGTAGTGCTATCAATAGTTTCGGTCGCCGGTGAAGTACCTACTTTACCCTAGAGCCTTTTACACAGTGGCGTAGGGAAAGTAGGGTCAGGCATAATGTCGACGTTGTGACAAAAGCGATATATACTTTAAAAAAGAGTTTTCTTTGTCAGTGCACTCCGCGTAAGGAGCAAAAAAGAACGGAATTGCTGGAACGTTTTCCTGGTATCGGATCGAGTACAAAATAAAATCACGATATTATTGGATAGTCGGGACAAAAGGAACGGGAGGTAACGAGGATCGTCCCCCAGATATTATTTACGGTTGGTCAAACTTATTGTCGTTCATCAAAGAAAATTGACTGGAAGCGTGTCTGGATGTTACACCGTGAACGTTCTATCGATAGATAAACGATTAATGATACGGATACGAGAGAATAGGTAAAACTCTCTCGCGAAAATCTCAAAGATACTTCGTTCTCTTTATTTTATGCCTGGATAGGAGGAAGATGTTTTATGAGTTAGGAAACTCCCATATATTTTCCTACTTCCGCATCAGTTCGATGAACACGCACGTACATAGCGATGGGAACGAATGCTAAAGAAGTTCCACTAGTAAAAGACTGCCCGGCAGGAAGTTGTCTTGAGTGCGACCTAATAGCATTTTAGTGATATCGAGCGGGACACCGTACCTCGCGCTAGAATGACGTAGACTGGAAAAGGTTGGCGACCTTTAAAACCGAGTCCGTGTGCTCCAGAAACCTCGAATTTAGTAACGTTCCCTCCGTTCTTATTAGAAGTGTTTTTCGATCGAGCTTAAGGCACAGGTTCGTTAACCAAAAATTCCATTTAAGCAAAGACCCGGGTATCTTATTTTGCTCCAGGTATCGTTTGTTGTCTAAAGCTCGAGTCAATTTATGAATAATTCACCGTCTACCTGGAACAGGAAGGTTGCATGCATCTGATAAGTATCAGGCATCAACCATTTGTTTTTAAAATACATACATAAGTTATGTATTAAGTAGACATTTATTACACTTCCCCTCACTGAATAGTTTTGAATAAAATGTAATATTACTACCGGAGATAGGCGCGTTTCGAATGGTCACTGTAATTAAAACTAAAAGGGTTGGGTATTAAATTGAATTCCCGTGTGGAGTTTACTTGGAAGAATGAAATTTCTTCCGGTTCTGGTTCCGATGGAGTTTGCGAATCGTCAGGTGTTCCAACATAGAACGATCGATTTGGATTTCGTGCACGTCCGGATTTTCGGTATTTTATCTAGGACCGATCGCAAGTACAAATGCACGAGAGGTGATCGACCTTTAACTTTGCTGAACTGTTCTGAAAACCTCAAATCCACTAACGAAATCCTAGACACCGACATGTTTCCCGATCAAATCACAACTACGTTCCGCTCGAAGAACCCTGAGACCACTCGACCGTTTTCTTCGAAAACTTATTTCAAGAAGGATTCTTCCGGTGAAACGATGTCGATCGATTGACGTGGATTTCCATCGTCTTGAGACTTCTTGGCATTCATCTTTATATACTTCGTACGCATTCGGAAACCAAACACGGAATATGAAACGATGAATATGGAAATGAATTGTTTCTGACTCGACGAAGTGTGAACTACCATTCGAACTTACCCACATAATAATATACTCAATTAATATTGCCACTTAACTTCCTCGATGCATTAAGATAGGAATTTTATTTACTATCAAACTTAATGTGCCCTCATAAAAATTCCATCAAGTATGGTGTAAGTTGTCGTATTCATCTTCTTCGAAAATAATTTGGGACTAATTATGCAATCAAACAGCTGACCCGTTTACACGTAATTGCTATGCAACACTGAGAAACGCTGTATTAATAATTGCATTATGTAACGCGTTTCTAAGGAAATAGTATATGCCCAGGGAAATTTATTGCTAAACATTTTCTCTCGTGTTAAACTCTCCTTACTGTAGAAGTTTCCAAAAGATGTTATAGCACGGGTTAAGAAGTTCCGTTGAAATTGTTCGTAGGATAACCCTAGTCAAAATAGTTATTAAGAATATTATTAAGTGGTACGTAGGAAAGAAGTTGCATAAAGTTTCGGCTCTTATTACGTACAGTTAAAATATAAAAAAAATTGTAACAGGTTGCTGTATGTTGCTTATCATCAGTTACAAGAATACCGTATACTCGAAATAACCGCACATCCGGAAAAGTTACATGACGAATACATCAACAACAAATGTTCCTGCGACGGTATCCATAGCAGTAGTGCTATTAAACTTGAACTCGCGCACATTGTTCGAGACTCTCTGCAGTATCCGTATACCATCTACATCTGCACACTGAATAACGCTTGAAAATGGCGATCGGTGGAAAAACAAGTGGCAGAGTGCAACGATTGGTTCCGAAAATTCCACTCGACTCGCATCGAAGCGCACGAGAAAGCCGAAGAGTTGGCGCGAAAAAAAGCACTCAGGCGACAGAGAGAGTGAAAGAGAGATATAGAGAAGGTACAGCCATCGAGCCAGCCAAATGAAAATCAAAGCACGGCGAATTAACCGAAAAATTTCATTAAAATCCACGATAGTCGACCCCGTCCTTGTTTTTTCCCTTCCTCTCTCCACTCCGCCGTTTCGTTTTCCCGTCTCCTTCCGGCATCTGTCTTTCTCGATACGTCTCTCCACTACCACAATTTCCTTCTCTTCCACCGGGTCTTCCTTTTTTTTGTACTGTACCGAGCCATCAAAGCTTTGTCGGCGCGTTGGCCGGAACAACGAGCAGATTTGAAATTAGCACGGCCCGATGGAAGAGAGACGTTCACTATTCCCCGGAGCAACCGGTCGAATCCTTCCTTCCTTCCCTTTTCCAGGCGCCGTCGTGTCTTCCTGAGGGGCCTTTGCACTCCTCGTCTACGTCATTACCACGTTAATCGTTCCCCCTTATCGGGGGGTTGGGGGTGTGGATATCGATCTCCCCAGTACACGGTGCCATACGACTGAAGTATCAACGGGGGTTGCGAATGATGTATTTCTTCGACCGAATGAAAACACTTGATTTTTTCGGTTGCGATAGATTTTGATCTGCTGGTAATATTGTCACCGTGAAGTCTCTCGATATAATTGTTTATTATCTGAACACGCACGAACCTATAGGATTAATATGTTTACACGGTGCACAATGAATAAGATCCTATGGAAAACGAAACGACGGGAGTGTTTTAATTCAAGGTGTACCACCGTGGAACACGCTCGAGAACATTCAGAATGCAATCGTAGCGATGCTAATCACGCTTGAAGTTGGAACGCTTAACTTATACCGTTACCACGGTATTTTCTTTACATTTCCAAAGTTCAGACAAAAGAAACTTGACTCGCTCCACGAAACTTAAGCTTAGAACGAACTTGAAGAAACTCTTGCTTGTAGGTTTTAGAGTTAGAGTTTTTATCAGGGTGAATGCACCCTGTGTAAAACAACGAAGATATTAAGTTTTGTGAATGCGATCTGGTGAGAGGATGAAATTATTATTACAATCAGAGATTGACAATCCACTCGTTCGTCTATGATAGACATCTATCAGTGTCATTCCGTTCTATTCGATCTCACGTTCGACCACTTCCGGTGTTCACGTAAATCCTCACGTAGACACTTTCGAACGCAGACGATGACTACGGGGACTGCAACGATGATTGCCAGTGCACGAAGGAAGTCCCTTATGTACGCGAGTAGCATAAACGATAACTGGCCGAACGAAGAATAGGTAACTACAACTCTGAGGACTCAGCCAACGAGCCGTGCCAGGATCGATGAATTTTTTTCCGAAAGGTATACTTCGTTGTCTACTGAATTATAATGCCGGAAAACCTAAGCAGATCCTTCAATATCGTACCTCGTTTCGCCTTTATTGACACTCTCGGACACGTCCCCGCCATAGAATTGTGTGACATCCTCGAATCCTACATGGGAACCCTGTAATATCCTGTCGCAGGATACCCTTCGTTCCTTACAATCAGCTACGTTATCCGATCTTCGGTATAATTTCCAATCCCACGTGAAATTGCTGTGTTAGATTGGAAGATAAAACTCCGACTTATAAATAGAAAGACTTATGATGGACAATATTTCCGTTCATTTGGAACATTCGAGAAATGTACTGTTACGTTTGTTAAACATATTATTACTATAATGCATCGCGGATAGAAATAACAGGATATACTCGCAGCATGTTATTATATTTATTAAAGTATTACACATGATATCTAATAACATATGATCTTCATAGTGCCGGTTCATAATACATGTGCGCAAAGTGAAAATCATGTGTAATGGGATGGTGTAATTATCGTAGTGGTTTGTACGTCGTAATTATTTACTTTTGATGTAGATACAATGCCACTGGCAAATTAGTTTTAAGTACACAATGCTAACCGGTGCTGAACAGTTCAATTCTAAAGCCTCCAGAAACCAGGATGATCTTCAAGCTAGTCGCTTATTGTTCGCCGTGTTTATGTTAACGTGTTTCGATAAGCCAGAAACTCCAGAGTTGTGTGTACTTAATATTTTCTCGAAAGTAATATTCTAAGTTCGTTGCTGAGGTGATTATTGTAATATCAACGTTTTCATATTGAATCCATCGACATAAATGCAATTGGAAATATAATAAGCTGTGTATCCCACGTAAAATAGTCCACCTAATTATACAACAATATTTGCTTCTGTATTAAAAACATATTTGATCTGCAAAATTCTGTAAAAAGACGTGGAGACAATTTTCCATCGGGATATTAGATGTTTGTAAAAGATAATTAGGTGGCTTATTGGATCCGTTATAATTAATAAACATAGTCGTATGCTGAAATAAAATAACTTTTAAAGAGGATTAATCCTGCAGACGTATTAAAGTACAAGAATCGTAGTTATCTTCGATATTCACTGGAAAATGGCTATCATAATTATCCGCGTAATATTTGACGCGATTATACATATTACGATGTACTTTGTCCGGTAGATAAATTCCCACGGGTCTGCTAATATTCTACGAAGATTGTTTACTCCATCGGTTATAATTTTCCGAGGATATAACTCTTCGAGTAGCTGAAGGGAAGTTCCGTGCACCGGATGCTCCCAGCGCTTGAATTTAACGAAACGATAACGAAGAAAACGGAAGGAGATCAGAAATCGAAGGAGCTTAATAGCGGAATAGACGGTAAATTAAAAGTAATTAGCGTTCGTTCGGTTTTCCACTAATTCCACTGGAAGATTATGTATCCACTGGAATCACTTCGCTATTTCTTGCGAACAATACCAATAATACGTACATTAATTAATTAATATTAAATCATAATTAACTGAAAAAGTAATGAGTTACAATATGAAGCGTTTTCGTGTTGAATATAATACATATTTCATGGTGTATATCTTTATAAATCCTTGTTTTGAATGAAGGAATAATTCGTCTTTATAAACTTTATAATCCAGTTTGTACCGAAGTGCTCTGACCTTCGCGTGATAGATTTAAAATCCTCTTAATCATGGTCCAACTTTAAAGGATAAACTTCATTTTACAGAGAACTTTCGCTTTTGGAGGTATAGAAATTTCTTTCGGTGAATCCACGAGTAACACAGCTAAAGGCATTTCGTTGAAAGGAGGTCAAGTGGCTTCCACTGTTTTCCTTTGAGTTTTCCGTATTCCTGGTCCTTCAATAGGCCATGTCGATAAAGCATAACCCACCGTGTACCTTTCAATCCAAGAGAATTGAATTAAAGTTATTCGTATTTTTAGAGCGAAACAGACCGTTTGTCCATTCGAGAGTCAAATTAAATTCTATCCCGATTCTTCAGAGGGAGAAGACACGAGAACAGTCCTACGAGGAAACAAGCCGAGGTCGAGTGCCCGTTGAAGTTCTCTCTTCGACTTTTCCGTGTTCTGACGTTTTAGGTCGATAGGCTGTCACGTGCCACGAATGCAAAGCAAAAAAAATTGTATTTTCGAGATCGAGCTAAACCTACAAACAGGAGTATGCGTTTCACAAACTACGTAGACGTAGGGAAAAATGGAGAAGAGTTGTTGAATCTGATCCTCCTAAGTGCGGAACATCGTCCTCCGTCGCGAAGCGTTGCATTCAACTTTTCGATATCGCGTCTGTTATATCGAAGGATCATTGACAAGGGCAACTATGTCTGGTAGAAAAGTTTACAAAGAGTATCAAGTACAAAGGAAAACTCTTGACGATCTATGGAAGATAAAAGTCTCCATTCGTCTTCGACTTGTTTCAATAACTTGACAAAATTTAATGCGATAAAGAACTGGTATGATGTTAGACATAAAAAGCTCTCGATCTATGTGAGGATAGAAACTATTTCACGTCCACCATGCAAAAAGATGAGGAAGACGAAGTCAAGGTTTCACGATTTCAAAACATGCACGTGCGAGAATTCCATTCCCACAGCTCGACAGATAAATTAACGTGAAACGAGAGTCTCGAAATCAAAGTATTACGGCACACCGGTGTTGTGTAATCGTGCATCGACTAGGAATACAAGAAAGCGGAATCGAGGACGATTCGCGCACATAGAAGGAATGACATCGAGGGTTGCTATTTTATTCGAGAGACTGTTAGAGTCCCTCATCACAGAAATTTTAAAGAGATTTTAAATCCCAGTCACCGCCTCTGGGTTTTCCCACTTGATATTTGTACCGTAATTCCAGGATTCACTCATTTTTATTTTCAACCGCGGAATGTGCTTCTCATGCATACGATGATCTACAAACAACTCACAATTCGAATAATTTATTCCAGTAGTAATTATTTATCATCGACAGGGTATTATTCATATATTATCCAAATTATTCAACGTCGTTTATCATCTACCCGCATTATAATCCCAACTATCCGCATAATTATACAAATTATTATTTAGTAGCTGACTTTATTACTTATGCATCAACGCACACGTTTCCATCGAAATAAACCATATTTATATACACCAGGAAAAATACAAAATTACTAGGTACATGTTCCAGGAAATTACTGTATACTTCTGTTATTCGGATATACACTTTGATCCAAGTTATTAATCATTTTTTTAATCGTCATTTACTGTACGGGTAGAAAATTGTGGCCAATTGTGTCAGAGGCAGATAATCCAGCGTGCGATCTCTCGGTGACCTGGCGGCTTAGGTCGATAAGTTTATACCTGGTGGATGAATGTAAGTGAGGGCTAAACGACGGTTAAAGCATCAAGTCTCTGAAGCACTTCAGTCGTGCTTTAACGACGCCTATTCTTCGAGCCTCAACCTCCTGCAGGAGTCCACCATTGCGATACCGAATGGTAACCCGTCGGTGCTCTCGTGACTCACGGATGTTCGGTGACTTAGTCATGACTCTTCTTTCTCTTCCACGGTTTGGATACACATCGTGCTGAGCAATGATGTCCACGTTAGCAGGTACCACGAGATTCGATCGAAGTCACGAGGTTAAATGAGGTCGACGTTCGCTTCGAGAAACACAAATTAGAACCTGCGAAGCGGTTATCGATTCATCGTGATCCGTCTATGGTCATTCGAAGGATGGATCTCTCGGCTCGATCCGTTATCTTATTCCAGCAGTCTTCGTGCAATGGCAGTGATATATGAATATGATTTGACTTATGCCACCTTTTGATTTGGTACGCGGCATTTCATATTGCATCATTACGAATATAAGACAGAATGAACTTACGTAGAAATGAATATCATTACCGTCTTAATTATTAGTGTTATTAACGCGTGAGCTAAGTACGATCTTGTTGAACATGTTCATTTAATTGGCTCTGTTAATTACAACAACTATAAGGTTCTTTATACAGTCATTAAGAAAATGCGTGGTGAGTGAAGGGAAGTTTATATCGATGGTAATAAGGGAAAAAAGTAGAGTTTATTTGCCGCGAGTTACGATGAATATTTGAAGCTAGTGAAGGTTGTCAATCTTCGTAAATTATGCATGATATTAGTTTACGGGTATGCATAAATGTTGGGAAACGTTATAAGATAATATGGGGGAGCAGTAACAGTGAATAAGGTACGGGGTGAAGTTGAAGAATAAATTTCCCAAGGTGTCTGTGTTATGTTGTTCATATCATTCCTGGTTTATGCGGAAGTCGAGAGGTTTTATTGACATTTGCCTAAGAACGTAATTCTCACTGATATTCCCGGAGGTGTTTCCAAGCCGACAGGAGCTCTCCTATTTCATAATCGATAAAGGCGACCCACGCATCCTCCTATTTATAAGCCGCATGTCGATATCACTGTGGTATGAAATTCACCAACGGGTTTAATCGGTTGCTTTGAGATAGTAATTGAGTTGCTCTTACCGTGTTAAGTCAGAGTTAGCTATCCAGCGTATCTTCTTGCGGCATCACAAGTTTAAACTGAATGGCGTATTAACTATCATAGATTAATACTCTCTTCACCTCAACTGTATTTCCGTGTTAATTACACGTGGCTCAATCACGAGTCAAGTAATATCAAGGAATATCAGTGTATCGCGTGTATATACTTCATACGTGAGTACATGAACGTACCTCCATTTAAGGGTGTTACGATTCGTGTTTTAAAAATGCGTCACGTCTTAAGTCGTGCGGTCAAAGACCGCGTTTAAAAGGCCCGGTAAACGTATGGAAGGGCCAAAGGTTTCGTCCAACGACGCGGAACAGAAGATCTTGAAGGAGTTTGGGAGAGAAATCCTGGGAGGGAGGAAGGGTGATTCACCTTTAAAACGTATTCTCTTCGAGATTATGGATGCCTGCGAGTGTCCAGGTCTTGGGACGTAAACTTTTTTGAGATATAGGACTCTCCGGTGCGTTCAAACGCATATAAATAATTGAGAGTCCTCGGTGAGTGAGAAGGAGAGAGAGAGATGGGGGGGGGTCGGGGGGTCATGTTTCTTCGACCCAGAACGGAATAAGTTCGAGGATTCGCTTCGGCGACTATAGTAGTCGTTACGGAACGAGGCGTGAAATAATTCCTGCTCGTGCGCCTTCTTCTGCTGGCGCAAAACGAGAGACGATAAATCTTTCTATCTCGCGTGAAGGACCGTGAAAATCGTCGAGCGATCGGAGGATGATCCCGTGGGGAATCAGGAACTAAGAATCGCTCACGAGCTTACCGAGAGATCTTTGACCCATCTGTGAGAGATATCGGATGACGCCATCTTTACATCTACCGGGGCCCATTCGTCTTAAGGGCCTAAGGACCCATTCAAAAAAGTTACGCTGAATTCCGTTCATTTGTCAAAACATGTAAATTAGGTCCCACATAGAATATTCAGTATCTCAGACCTTTATACCTGATACCATTTTCCAGGTACTCACGATCTCGAAGCTATCAGTGTATATTTACAATAGATTATTTATAAACTGGAATATTGGCGATTAAATCGTCTAGTGTACACGCATAAACACTGCCACTGCGAAATAAATAATGCATGTGGTTTTGGACGGCGATAATGGCGCAACTCATTCATTAAGTATATGGCCAGTTGTAAAAATAGATGTTTGGGCGTGATTGCTTGGTGACTTCCTGGGTTGTGTAATTAATTAGTATGCTCCTTATGAGAATGAATGGCTGGCTAATGCGAATACGTGGAAATGAAATTTTCGCAAAACCTTATGGCAGTTTATACGCTCGTGGAGTGCGTTTAATTACGGTAGTTTTATTCGCGAATGTACTGGCGTAAACGAAGCGCAATGCACAACGATGGGTGGTTCTGGATGACGAATGGCATTCGCGAGAAATCATATGGGTTTACAATGCATGAAATAAGAGGTTTACTCCGTAAGGCGGTGATTCTCTAGTCAGCGTTTCAGGAATGACGCATTTGCATTTCCGTCGAAGTTACACTTCCACGATGACGTTCCACCGTATATTGCGGTCTCTGACTTTACGTTAGTATGCACATCTGTCTTGGAGCTTCCACCAGTCCAACTAGATCTCACTTCCTCTTTGATATGACTCCAGAAGCATCTTGAAGATCGTGATAAAATGCATTAATAACAACTCTTTCTTAATCTCTTCTATTGTCCTCTTACATAACGTCCAATTATAATCAATCAATTTTATGTCACTTTCGTTGTTATTAGTTGTGACATCTTCGCGTTACCAAAGATATTGATAACAGAAGTAATCCAATTTTTGATAAAAAGGCTTTATGTAAAAAGTTTTTATCGCAAGGAAGGGGATCCTGGTTAATATATTTGATGCAACTTTCTCAGTGGGGAAGGAACACATAGTAATCGGTATAGGGGATTGCTTCTACCCTGTTCGAATCCGGAGATACCCTCAGCGCCGAGGAAAATTAGGGGTTGCAATGGCTGTGTCGCCCCTCCGGCTTCATGAACGTTTCGAGAAAGGGAGACAAACGTAATTTGCGACGCCCTCGATGATGGTCCCTCGCTTCCATATTATCGGCGAAATGCTTTTCTCTCTTCTTTAACGAAACGTCTAAAGTCAAAGTTATATGGCTTCACACGGTATCTGGTTTAAACTTTTAAATATAATCGGTAATAAATAGAAAGACGAGAGGATCGGTTCCTTACACGTAAGAATACTTGGAATAATTTTACAGCGTTGATTATACGTGATTCATCGATAACAAAATGAAAAAACCTCGTACAATTTTAATGTAATATAATCGTAAACCACCATTCATCTCGACATTGATCTTTCTATAATACTATCATTATTACAGTCCAAACATATTGTGGCTCGTGTAAATTCTGTGATGAATGGTGTTTGTTTAAACACCAGGTTGTAAACTTACTCGGAAGCCCACTCGTTTGCTATCAAACAATTAATCATCGCGACAGCGGCACGAATTAAATGTGGAGATTTCATTTGCGGATTGAACAAAGGAAAACTCCCGGTGCACGCTGAGTAACTACGTCCCTGCAATAATATTCGATAGCCCCTTACACAGCGGATACCGTGCTGTAGGGAGGAGTAAAATCGAGCAGGACGTGATCCCGAAATCGTAGGCTTATACAGCCATTCAAAGACACGATAGTCGGGGAAGAAATGAACCCGACAAATCTACCAACTACCTGGATTTTCCTTCATAAACTGGAAACTGTATTTCAATTTAGATTCTAATAACATTGAATACAATATCCATACATTTATCAGGAATGGATTTTCCCTTGGATTCAAGTCACATAAAACACGCTTTATATCATATAGAATGGACCTCGTATAAAACGATCCTTTTAGAACACAAATTCATATAACCCGAAGATAACATTTCTGTAGTGTCCATATAATACAGTTGAGCAATTGGATTTAATATTTTCATACTCTAATTGGAATTATCACAAAATATCTTTCGTGCTTAGAAGATTGGCAACGGTTTACCAAATTAACAATATAAATAAACGCTGCGTTTTATATTGAACTTATCTTTTATATTGAATTAACTTGGATACAGCATTTATTATACCCCCTTCTTACATCTATCATAATTCAGCATCGTTCAACGTCGGTTCACTGTATATCTTTAATTCTTGCAAGGATGCTGGTACAATAAATCTTGTAAATAACAATCGTGATGTTTTGTTTGTTTCTTTAGGGCAACAATTTAATTCAAGTAAGGGAATAAAAAGTTCTTTTGTCGAGAAAGGAGCACTTTCCTTTAGGTACGGATCACGTAGCTTTTCACTCCGGTACTCTCTCTCTCTTAATCCTCGGTGCATTGTTACCCGGGCCTTACGGAGGCTCTCCCCAAAGTGCCAGTAAAGTGCGTCAGAACGAAATTTTAATTCGTCTTTGTTCAGCATAGCACGAAACGTCGCCATTGTTCGTCACATAAAAGCACCATCAGATACCGAGTATATACGGACCACCGTGAGATATCGACCGTCTCACTGTGCGTATATTTTCGTCCCGTGCGTGTGCGCCTGCCAGAGAATTTCGTTGGTGGTTATTTCCTCCTATACGAAGCTCACTCTCTCACTCTGTGTACCCTTCGCCATGGTTTCATGGGGTTTGCTACTGGGTTGGGCCATACCATATCCAAATCGACCCTCGTCTTGTCCATGTCGTTATTCCGTTCAAATATCCGAGGCACAACCCTCTAGGCTGTTTAATTAAAAACTTTGACCGCTTCTCTGCCACGAACATGGTAACTGCATGGTGGTCTTTAGTTCGGAATCTTTCGATTTGGAAAAATCCACTGGGAAATAAGCCCAAGTTTTCTTTGTTTTAGATTCATTTCGTATGATTTTATCGTGTATACTTCAGATAATAGTGGGATGGGGTCCATGGAAATAAATATAGTATTTATTGTAATATTTAAACAATTCAAATCTTCTTGATTTTGTGATATGCATGTGTATGTATTTATACAAATTATAGCTCGCACATGTTACGTTTCCTTAACGATGTATCGATAATCTAATTACGTGAGGTTGATCGGTTCAAATTCTCACTCGAGTTAGCTATATATAGGATACTTCAGTTACACTTTAGATACTTTTCTTTCTTTGGTCTGGAACGGAAAGCAATTGCAGCGGTCTCGTAGTCTTATTAAAAAGAAATATCGGGGAAAACTACGATTTGAATTATAGCACCGGAGAATTGCGCGCTCGGGCGTAAGGACTGCAGTAAGATTAAGTACCACATTGATATTAAGTATCCCTAAGAGTGTCCTTCACGAATATTTTATTCCAAATCCAATTTCTCTCGTAGAATTTTTCATACGTATATCCCACCCCCCCGTTTTCGAAGCTACACGATATTATTCGGAAAGAATTTCTTCTGCCAATATCCCGTGTCTCAGTAATTAATAACAGGTCCATTTATTTCTCCGAATGGCCCTGTCACCATCGAACCCCGACTTTTCTTCGAATCAAACAGATCTATCGTTCAGACCGGTCAGAATGAAATTTCAACGCGCCACTTTACGTCATTATCCTCTCACAGTCCTCTTAAGCGGTGATTTCATTTCGCGGTAGTACGGTGTGACCATAATCTGTTTACTGACAGTACGGGCGCCAAGCAATGGTTAGAAAAAGCTTTTGTATCTCTAGTGGAAATGAATCACAGCAATTGCCTTTATTACACGAAGTATTTATATCGCATGTCTTGGAACTCATCGGTGGAAATAGTTATTTGATATTCCAATAAATCCTCGGCAGGATGCTTGTCAATATAATACTCTTATTTACCTAGCAACTCGACTGGCATGAGTGGAAATCGTAGTCAGGTTCCATCCAATGTATCTCAAATGTGAAGATGCATGTGGAAACTTTAGCCGTAGGGTAAAATGAGATATTGGACATATACAGACTGTCGAGTCCCGAAAGTTTTCAATGTTTCCGATCGGTGCAGTGCACTGCCAGCCGAAGAGCTCGTAAATATTTAGATCCTTGTTCATCTAAATGCTGCCGTGCGTACACATTGTTTTTCGGAAATTAATTACACGACTAGTTCGGTCACTCAAAGCGAATCCCAGTCCCGACGATCTTTAATCACGAATAATGAACTTTTAGTTCGGCAAATATGCTGAACGAAGACATAAAATAAATGTAAATATAAAACTGATAATAGAAGAAGCATCTTGTAATGAGATATGTGTACTTTTTGGGCTTCTACGATAATAATTCACACTTCGAGATAAGGAGATTCTTGTAGGGTACGAGTCGAGTTTATTTATCCGTCTTGTGTCATATTTTGATAAGCACTTACTTCTAGATGGTCGTTTCTGTCGAAACACGAATGTGAATAGAGGACATATTTCGATATGACGTTGGTTGATATTTCTCGCATCTGAAGGAGCTCCAGTTTCAAGTGCACTCCTCCCTTAAAAACGTATCTTGAGCCCTTCTCGAAAATGCAGCGATATACTCGAAACCAAATATGCAGACGCGTAGGGCAAAGTAAATGATCATGTTGCCTCGTTATATAATTTTGTAACTTTAATTGATATTTCTAATTTGGACACCGAGACGTAATTCCATACATTTAAAAAATGATTATAGTAATGCACGAGTGCTTTATTAATATTATAGAGTCCTTTATGAATGGTTCTGAAAGAATCAAATTATCTACGAAATCCTATATTATTGTATATATTATAATACATTTTACTTAATATTTTAGAGACCAACATATAATTATATATACTTAAAATCTCACTAAAGTACCTAGTCATCTAGGGGTGCTTTATTAATATTAAAAAGCGTTCTCTATTAATAAGTTCACAAGAATCCAATTATATATGAAATCCTACGTTATTATAATTCCAAGCATACTTGAATCGAATTCGGAAAATTAAAGTAGCGGGTTTCCTTTATATCACCCGTGAAACTAACATAAGCACCTAATTCTCCGTATTACTCGAAACTCGTGTGAGCCTACTTCTTAGGCGGCACACTCTCAAAAGAAATACGTGAGCGTTGTGAGGAAGATGCATGAGATCCTCGGAAGGGTAACAAGAAACTGGAAACGCGTTTTAACTCTTATTTAAGTATACACACGTAGTATGATTGATGATCCATCAGTAGGCTCCCGGGAGTAACACGGTATCAGGCCACTGGAAATCATAGTAATGCATAGTTTTCTAAGCATTATCTAGCTTCTACGGGTTATTTCCTACGGTTAAATGCTGTATCTCGTAACCGGCCATTATAGCAACACATCCTGTGACTGACCTGAAAAGACTTCTTTCATCGTAAGTCATAATATCCTGGTGGAGTAATGCTTGGACCCCGGTGGTTTGTTACACAGGTGCGGGCATTCGATAAGCACGCGATGGCGAGACGAAGGAGATCCTAAGTATCTTTAAAAAAACGGAGGTTCGCATCGGATGACCGCGAGTTCACGAGATGGAGACTTCTCTCGCGAACCACAGTAGTATAGACGGCCTGTAGGTTCGGGATAGATAGAGGAACATCGGGAATCAACATCCAAAATGGGCAAGTGTTGCAGTAAGCGGCAGGAACCACAACCAATCGGTAAGCAATCATCAAATATTTATGTATTTTGCTTTCGTCGGTGTAAGTAACTATACGGGGTATCTAGCGTAAAATTGTTACCTAATTATACATCAAATTATGTTCATTTCGGTTTAAACAATATGGGTGATTTGGAAAATAATGGGAAAAAAGGATAACCGAGATGATTTTAAAGGAAATAATTAGGTGGCTTATTTCATACCGGACACCCTGTATAATGTTTCTGAAGAGTAATTACATGTATTAATAATACGATCATTTTAATGTCACGTTAAATATTAGCTCCATATACTGTACAGAAGTACCATCAATCATAGTTGTTCTAACAAATATTAATTTTACGCGTTGGATAATAAAGATTCAAATATTAATATCGTATACTACTTGAATATTAAGGTATGGTAATTAACGCGTATTATTAAAACATTAACTAATGGATGTAAGCCAGATAGAAGCTCGATATTCTGAGTTCTTAATTTAAACTTTGGAAAAGCTTTAATATGGAGAGTCATTCGTAATCTTTTTATGAATTTATCCTGACTGTGGAATATCGGAATGATTGTTCAGGTTATAAGAAAGCAGAGACTGGGCTTAGCTCAAAACACAGCAATGGAGGTTCCTTGGACCGATATACCGCTGATCCCAATCAGAGAGGCGTGCAAGCAAGGGCGGATATTATCCGACCAAGGCCGACACCTTGTAAGCTTCAGATTCCGCATCAGCCCCGTAAAGCAAGCTCGCCTGTCGTTATGTCTGCATGTGTGTATTTTGTTATTTACTTTCATCTCATAGGACAGTACTCTTACTTCGTCATTAATTTCAATATTAACCCTTTGACTGCGACATGAGCGAGGAAACAAAGCATTATCATTATTCGGTGCATTATTCGTGTGACAGTAGCATAGATTTCTATCATTAAAAATCAGGAAAGCCGAGAAATGATTGACCCTCAGTTATTCGGTTATAAAAAAGTAAACGCGTTGTACCGAGCAGGATTTATTGGTCGTATATATACGCCTTTTGTATATATTCATGGAGACATGGGAGCGTATATATGCGCCTTTCGCAGTCAAATGGTTAACTCCTTTATAGCCGATATTTTATATACTTTTCAATTCAAGGTAATGAATGCATTGATAGTATTCTTGTTAAAGATATTATTGTAGTATAGTTCGATATAAGTAGTGGTAGACTTGTAATATCGTATTTGGCTTAATTGTTAAATTGAATTTGGTGGAAGTCAGTTGTAACGATTTAATTGTTGCAACAGCTCACTCGCAAAGGGCGAACAAGATCGTGGTGGCCCTTTACAATTACACTGCGCGGGAAAGTACGGATGTCAGTTTCGTAAAGGGAGATAGGATGGAAGTGCTGGATGACTCCGAGCCAGACTGGTGGAAGGTTTTGCACTTAACAACACTTCAAAAAGGTCTTATTCCGTGGAACTTCGTTGCAGTTGAACGTTCAGTCGAGAGTGAAGAGTGAGCTTTGATTTTCATTTCCAAGCGTTACTTCGTCTCTTGAAGTTCTATGATGTTGAGAATTAACATACAACTTCTCCCGCAGTTGGTTCTTCGAAAATGTCTCGCGTAAGGAAGCGGGGAAACTGCTGTTGGTGGATGAAAATCCACGAGGGACATTTTTAGTGAGACCAAGTGAACATAATCCCAGGGGCTATAGTTTATCCGTGAAAGACTGGGAAGAGGGAAGGGGTCATCATGTAAAACATTATAAAATTAAGCCGTTAGATAATGGCGGTTTCTTTATCGCCACCAACCAGACATTTCCCACTTTACCAGCTCTTGTAATGGCATATAGCAGTGAGTAGAAATTATCCTACTATCAATGTGGATTTAGATGTAATGCATTTGTAAATATTTTATATTTAAAAATATAATTCTTTGATTTCGTAGAAAATGCTTTGGGTCTCTGCCACGTATTATCTAAACCATGTCCGAAACCACAGCCGGACATGTGGGACCTCGGGCCCGAATTACGTGACAAATGGGAAATCAATAGAACCGAGATCCAGTTAATCAGGAAATTAGGTCATGGTAACTTCGGTGAAGTTTATTATGGCAAGTGGCGAAATAAAATCGAGGTTGCTGTGAAAACGTTACGTCCCGGGACCATGTCAACAGAAGCATTCCTTCAAGAAGCCGCGATAATGAAACAATTCAGACACAGACACCTCGTGGCATTGTACGCAGTCTGTTCGAAGGAAGAACCAATTTACATCGTACAAGAATACATGTGCAACGGTAGCTTGTTGGATTTCCTGAGAACGGGCGATGGAAAGGACATGCTGTTCGAGGACCTAATTTACATCGCGGCACAAGTGGCTTCTGGAATGGAACATCTTGAGAGCAAACAACTCATACACAGGGATCTCGCAGCGCGGAATGTTCTCATAGGTGAAAAAAATAAAGCAAAGATCTGCGACTTCGGCCTTGCGAGGGTAATTGAAGACGACGAGTATTGTCCGAAACAAGGAAGTAGATTCCCGGTGAAATGGACTGCACCAGAAGCGATCGTTTATGGAAGATTCAGCATTAAGAGCGATGTTTGGTCTTATGGTATTTTGCTAATGGAGCTCTTTACTTACGGACAAGTTCCTTATCCTGGTATGTTTTATTTATCATTGAACAATAAGATGATTACTGTTCATTTAACGTTTTAACGAGACTTAATGCTATTGATATATGATGTTCTTCTTTTGCGCAGGTATGCATGGTCGTGAAGTAATTGAGCAGGTAGACAAAGGCTACCGAATGCCCAAGCCAATGAATCATGTGCTGCCGGACAGCATTTACCGATTGATGTTGCAATGCTGGGATGCCAGTCCCGAAAAGCGGCCCACTTTCGAGTTCCTTAATCACTACTTCGAGTCATTTAATGTCACTAGTGAAATACCGTATCTCGAACCACCGACGGACTGATACACAGCCCACATGCAGAATCATATGGTGCCGCACGGTCATTTTCACCCAGCGCACATTAATTGTGCCATGGAATTTTACGGTATTTATTGCTAAATTCGTTGGTAACGACCTGGTGCCGTTACCATTTTCTAATCACAATGTGGATTCTACAATGGAAGGATCACGATACGAAACAACGTGTACAATCGCGAAACGTGATGAAAATATTTTAAGGTCCTTTGGCGCCTAAACCTTTCGTTGGCGCGGTTCAAATTTTCGGACAATTATCGTTAACAACTGCCAGAATTTTCACGATGATCTCAGTCGTGTTATTGAGTAACCTTTTTCAAAAGCTCAAAATCATCGAAGAAGCATCTCAAGACAAAAGAAATCTTGTATGCCATGGTACTTTGTATAACGTCAGTCTTGTTTACAAACTAGAACGTGCTTTCAAGACTTTAATTATTGTGACCAATCGCGAAAAACTGCCGGATACACAATACATTATCGGATGTTACGACTGAGGTGAGAGTACTGAATCTCTGCCTAGTATGTATCCAGTTTATGTTTAAATAAGATCGTTCATCGATCGGAATATTTACTAAGCATTTTCACGATTTGAAGAGTATAATGAATAATTAATGAAGGTATTCATAATATTACAAAAAAATGTCTAGAGATTAGATTGGAACAAGTTGGAAACTAAAGGGTAGGTTTTTAAATTGTAGATGATGTAACCATTAATTAGTCCGTCAGCGTATGATTACGATAAACAAAGAGAAGTATTTGCGTCCCGAATATAACCCACGCGATTACCTCTCGTTGATCTCGAAATCGGTTACTACTGATTTCCCATGAAATCCGAGTACTAATTGTGCACCGGTGTACTGAATGGTTCGATGATTGCACAAATTTGGTGATAGGACATGATCACGTCCTGGAATATGTAAACTAGAGATAAACGATTTTTCAATTATTGAGATATTAGGTAGTATAACCAAAATTTTATACTGTAAAATTAATACGTTCGATACATAAAAAAGTTTATTAATAGCGTGATTTGTGATTGGAAACTTTCGAAATTCATGATTCGTTTATCTGGTATATATATATATATGATTATTTTTGCTGTGATTGCACCCTGTGAAGATGAAGTGAACCCTACAATTTCCGCGATATCAGTAATGTACCTAAGTATCCATTGTATCCTGTAGGCATTATACGCTTGGAACTATTTAATTTCGAGCACAGTTAAACGGATCCACACTAACAGCAGTATGTTGTGTAAACATAATCAGTTCTACAAATCTGTATCCTAGGTATTGCGTAAGCTTTCGTTACTTCGGTCTCCAGAGTGTTCATTAAGTCTTGTGAATTAACGTATTTCCTGAGAAATATAGGCGGAGTTGTTAAGCAAAGAGTACATAAATCGAAGGAAAAAAAACATTTTGGTAATTTGGTGAGTGAGGGCGGAAATACTTAAGAAGAGTTACTAGTAACGAGATAAGCTTGGACAGGCGTGTGTATCTCATACAAAAAGAAAAATAGGAAACCTCCTTTGCGTGTTATATGATGGGATCGAGAATAATTAAGATGAATTAAGGGTACAGCCGGAGAAAAACTTAAATCATCGATGTTACTCGTACAAAGTGTCTGAGAAATTGTAAATTTTCTACTAAAAATACAAATGACAGATTAGGGTAGATCGTAGATTGTAGGACGTGAGATAGATGTTAACATTCCACGGAATGTAAAATTCTCCTTACGTATCTTTTTTAATTCAACATGTAGATGTGTTCTCAAAGAGTTTTTCATTCCGTGGACATATCGTTGTCGTCGTCGTCGTCTCCCGCGGAACGTATCGTTAAATATAAGTCTCTAGGAATACATTTAACTACGTCACGGTAAATACGATGAGCCATTATGATACTTTAGATATTAACATTTAGACAAATAAGTGAGCGTATGGAAGGATGCCTGTGTCTGAGAGAAATATGGAAACGCGTGGGAGAATGAATCGATAAAAATGTATGTATGTCGAACAGAAGAGGAATGAACGTAGCGAATTGTTACACCTGTGTCCGTTGCGGAATGTTTTTCACGCGCATCTTGCCGTGATACTACGAAATGATTTGAGCAATAAAACATCGCGCGTCTTATGCACCCGATCATGGTTGCTCAATAGAAAACTCTGCTGTTTACACGAAACGATTTTCATATAAGGCACATTATCCAGCGAGATTCAAGTCCATAAGAGTATATTCGTCGAGTTTCAAACGAACAAAACATTGTAAATGTACTTCGATTTATCGCAACTTGTCAGAAATTCAACATTCTATCACATGTTTATATAATATTCTATTATCATAATATAATATTTTCTATTACAGTTAGAAAGAAAGGCACACGCCTTCGTTGTATGAGTTGTCAAAGTAATTTATTCTATATATACATGTATATTATAACACCGCGGAAAAATGCACGTGAAAAATCGTCACGTTTACGTAGAGTTAGAATGTAGATGTATTACGTCCAGTAAACTTTTCTATGAGCGTTTTATACCGATCGAAACGTTATTATGTTGTCCCACAAAGAAAATGTCATTCAAGGTTTCACTGACGATCATGTTGTCACCATAGTTTCTAGATTATATATCATAAGAATGAAATACGTCGGAAAGATAAAATCATGGGCAGATACGATCTAGGAAGAGTTTCATTTGTCCAACGTCTTTTAGATCGGATTTACAGATATTATTTCATCCGGCTAAAACAATGACGAAAATCTTGTATTTACAAGTTATTCTGGTAAGGGCATCATGTGGCCTTTCCACTATACCTAGAGACTGATTTTAACTAGGAGAGCAGAAAACATTACATTCAAATGCACTGACGACTAAACGCACGGCAAAGTTTCGTACGTGATTATTAAAGAATTGTGCGCAACCTTAAATTTAACAATTCCTACTTTTCGTACGAAGTTGCTGAGGGTGATTAAACTTAGTATTCATACTTGATGTGATTTCCGCGGTGCCTGCTCATTAATCATCGAAATGAAACATAAACTTGAGCAGGCACAATATCTCTATTCGATTCCATACTCGAGAATTAATATAATTTAGAAATACATTAGCCGGGAGACGAAAACAACTCGACTACTGTAAAAGCCGTATCACAGTAAAACAGTCATCAAGGAAAATAATCACTATGAACAGTAGATCGTTATTGCTCGTATGAAATTGTTGTTCAAACAGAAATATTGTACTATATATTATAGAATCGATAAACATTGAGTCTCTCGACTTCATTGATAAAAATCGGGACAAAATCTTTCAGATAATGGGAGTTTCAATTAAAGATATCATTCTTTTGAAGTTAACTTTTATATGCATCGCAAATCCGAATCTCGTTGTAGCTCCGTTCGAATGAAATTTTAATAAATCTGTGATATAAGAACAGACCTCGTGTTTTGATACGGAATTTAAATATACGGGGTTGGTAAAAAAAATCGTTTTATCATAGAAAAAGTGATGAAACCACTTATATGAATTAACAAGAAACAGTCGTCAGGTGATGCGCACACCAAATAGATGGATATTTTCTAATGTATTCAGACTTTTTTTTTCGAAGTTTGTCCTTCGTATACCGCGCGTCAACATGATTCGCTCGTACCTAAAGTAAAGCAGATCAATATACCTTCGTCATCGTTTATGTACCAAAGCTTATTATCATTAAGTAATTTAATGTTTACTTTGTATTATTGTATTAAGTATCATAAGCCTATGCAGATAAATATATTATGTATCATATTAATATGTCAGTGACCAACCCAAGTATTTTTATATTTCTGTGCTTATGATAATTATAACAGTATCCAAGAAAAGACTTTCTTGGCGTGCATTAAATCGATGTAAATGGGAATTGCAATGAACCACTCTAATGATCCTAAGAAAATTTATTCCAAGACCAATCGATCATCTCGCGATACAAAAGTTTTTAAATAAAGACATCATCATCCTTTTACAAACCAAAGGAAAGAATTGTACAAGAAGAATTTTGAACGTCAAACTCGAACTTGAACGCCGCTCTTATCTTACGATCATATTTTTTTGTTTTTTTTCTCTCTTTACAATTCTAAAATTAACAATGATCATAATGCATCATTTCTAATACTTGACCTACAAAGATACGGAAGTAACTTTTATGAAGCTTTCTTTATTTATAATTAAGTATAATTTAGGTACCAAATTAAATTAAATTTATAGCAAAACATATAATTACTACCGAGAAAATGGGCATGCGAAAACGATGCATGTTACTCTTTGAAAAACTGTGTATGAAAGTTGTTTGTCAGGTAGAATCTTGATATAATATAATTAAATGTACATCATTTCTGCCATATGTGACATCTTCTTTGGAATATGCACAAACTCCTCGAAGTAGCTGGCAAGTTCGTCGATCGTAACGTCGCACGAGGGCGGCGACATTCTTGCTTGTACTGAACATGTATTTGAACTGGAAGGTTGACCAGGTGAACCAATTGTATCCGATTGGGTATTTGTACCCCCGCCAGGACCAGGGCCTCTTTTCAAACTTGGCATAGTGTTACTTCTTGCTCGTTGGAAGCTACCAGCTTGATAATTCTCTTGAATGCTAGTATCATCTTTAACTTGTCTCGAGTCCTGACTAATGTTCAGTGCTTTAAAGTCCTTTGTAACTGAACCATGGCCAAATATCTTAGAGCTTTTACCGGTAATACTAAGTTTACATGTTTCCTTAAGCAGTGTGCCTGCTAGATTATCACTAAAACAATTAGAGCCAGTTTCATTTAATTTTAAAACAGCCTCTTTTATTATTGAATTCTTTTTGTTCTTCTCCAGTGCTCTTTCATTCTTAGATGGTTTGAAATTCGTTGTGCTCTTTATACCCCGAGGGCTAATGATCGATGGTGTTGGCCTATTAGGCATTGATCTTCTTTGAAATAAGTAACTGCAATCCGAACCAATACTCTTGTTTCTTGTTCTAAATGGATTTGATGACTTTGCTTTGTCAGTAGGTGTGATACTGAAACAAAAATAAGAAGTTCTATTAAATACCACTATATATAAACTTCATTTAAATTCATTCGTAATTTTTACTCAACACAGTTAATAAACCAACCTAGGTACCAAAGGAAGTACTTAGCAAGGATTAGAATCAATAAAAAAAAAATACAAAGAGGAAGGGACACTTGGAACAGTGACTGATGAGTCATCACTTTTGGCATTTAGCCTTCAGTGAAATATTGGTAAATATGAACACTGTTATGTAACAATTTTCAATTACAACAGAACCACGTAATTAAAAGGTAAGAATAATTCTTTTTCCAGCTGTACTGTCAATATTAGAGACGTAGTCATTCACCGCACGAAAAAAAAAAATATATATATATACACACCCGATGGCATCAATATTCTAGAATATTTATTTCGTCGTGTTCGATTTATATTTACATCACGTTCGAGACTTTGAAAATGAGGACACGTAATATTTATAAATCGCACGTGAAGAAATTTTAATCAATCGAAACCTCGGAGCTTTCGAAGCGTTGATCTCTCAATACCTCACTGTTGATGTTGTCATTGGTTTGAAAAAAATTCCTGCCGTTTCAGTGGGAAACAGGTGAACGCTCTAATCGCATTTTAATGTCATTCCCAAGGATCGGCGTGTCATAGACGCGCCATGTAAACAAAGAAAATCAGCACGTAGTTCGTGGAAAACGGGCGAAGTTTAGTTGGAGACCTTGACCGAGGAATCGCGATGTCCGATACATCGAACGAGCTAGCGAAATTACGAAGGGTTCGAGGGGGAATCGAAAGGAGGTAGGAACACGGCCGCGATAGAGCAGGCGCTTTAAATGATCAATGTTTAGAATGCAGGAAGGTGTCCATAGCGAGAGAATGCTTACTGAGGACAACTCGGGGATAGACGATCAATCTCGAGCTTCTCCAAACTCGCCGGCAGACCTTCCTCGGCCATGCTCGTAATTTTCCGCGCCTCTCTGTTCAACGTCTGCGGAAACATGGCATCATGCCGGACCACTGTTGGCAAACAAACTTTGACAGCTCGTCAGAGAACTTCCAGAATGTACGGTATAACGACAAGTAAAATAGGTTAGACGACGATGACGACAAAACTGAATTCGCTAACAGCGACATTCAACGCGTTTCTCTACGTTTTTAATTAAGTTCGAGCCACTACCCGTGTATCGGGCTTACACCATTTCGTGATAGTTATATTGTGTGTAGCGTATCAGATATCGCACATAGACGCGACTTCGCGATCAATTAATCATCGACAGAACGTAAATAAACAGACTTTTGCGCGCAACTGCCATTCTACTGGTATTCGATACCGGAAGCAATCATTCTAGATGGCGTTGTCAACAAAACTTTGTCCCGCGCGAACTGAAGCCACTTAACGGTCTTTAAGTTTTTGTTTTCATTGAATTATCCAAGAGCATAATGTCGGATTATATATTAATAGAAATAATTCGCGGTTTAATATATCGATTATTTAATCGGTATCTAGTAGTTTTCTTGAATATCTTTGCCGTAATTCCATGTTATTCCCAGAAATTATTACAATCTTTAAGAGGTTCTCCTAACTTAGCACGCATTACATTCAACACGATGAGTGTCATTTCCGGTCGTTTAGAAAAACGAAGAAAGTGTTTACTGTAGTAAGAATGCCTGTGAATTTCCACGAGTTTCTACAAAAGCATAATGCATTTTGGGGGCCGTGACATTAATAAAAGTGACCAAGCAATGAGTGATTTAATTAATTTGATAATGCAGTAAATAAGATTAAGACAATTCGGTTTATAGATCTACTCTTCGTTAATTACTGTACAAGAAAGTATAATAATATCGCAGTAGATATTACGAATATTAATGATGAATATAAT
This sequence comes from Nysson spinosus, assembly GCA_910591585.2. Classification (NCBI taxonomy): domain Eukaryota; kingdom Metazoa; phylum Arthropoda; class Insecta; order Hymenoptera; family Crabronidae; genus Nysson; species Nysson spinosus. The sequence continues at coordinate 8,015,047 of OU342830.1, read as the reverse complement.
CGGATAATCTCAATTAGTCACTTTCTGTTATTACGAAATTGGATTTAATTAAGTTTGAGTACCGAACGTACTTAAAGTACGTCTAAGGCACAGTTTATTGTTATGGATATACATGATCGAATCGCGTGCAAATCTTGTCACGGAAATATACTCGAAACGCGTAGTTTCTAATGGCGCATGGATTGCGAAAATAAAAGTGGAGCAGGAATATAGCCGCAATATTGATCAAACGTATTTTTGCGTGATTAAAGACTTTGTGGCTACCAGAAAACTTGGGATAACTAGAACAAGACATACTTGGGATCGATTCCAGCTATGATTAGAACAGTCTATCCTAAACCAACGTATACTTCTTACTTCTACATTTCTTAATTCTCGCGCGAATACGCACTTTTATCCGTTACAAAGATAATGCCGTCCGCGTCCAGAATTTCTCGAGATAGGGGAAACGAAAATAACGCTGAATATATTTATCGTCTTTTCTTTCAGAGTATCTTTTAATACTCTCTTCTGAACATTTCACATTTTTTCTACAGTATTGCGCGCATATATTTTGCATATATATAGCAATACCAATATATATACATATATGTATGTACATATATTGGAGTACAAAATTATTCTTCGTATAACTGCAATTTAACAAAAAAAGTTTAATATGATAAAATAGTGTAATGGACTTGTATTAAGTCGTGTAATCTTTTTTTCGTTATTAACCACCATTTTAATGGTATCTTTACAATCTAAGTAAGAATAAAATTTGTATTCTAAGATATAACTTAGCTGATCATATTTGATAATGTTTTATAGAGGATTACAGTGATTTTGGTGATGACTTGAACTTAAGCAGCACACTGAATAATTTATAACTAACGGGAATCATTACAATTAATTGACTGGTAAATGGTTGGAATGGTTTGAAAATACTTTCGTAAGTGTTACAAAACAGAGCGGGGCGATCGAGGCGATATACGAGGAAGCAGTAACAATAATTGTTTCAAGAATGCCGACGAATCGAGCACCCGATTTCGCGTATAAAATCCGATGAATCAGCCGTCGGAGATTCACGATGCCTGACGCACTCGGCTAGCGGCTTTATTTTAGCGTATGAGCGAAATATTTACGAATTCCTTCTACCGAAAAGCACTTAAGTGCCTCGGAATACGCGAGGATTAAACTAGGTGAATTCATCGTTAGTTTTATTCAATATTCCCTGATTTGTACATCAATTCTATGGTTGTACGCATAGAATTTATTATTTATTTCTACTTAAAATTCGCACTCCAAACATCAACGTTTCAGAAAAAAATTATTTATAAAATTAATGTAATACGAGTGAATTTTTGAAATTTTATGGACTATAACTATAATGGTATGAATTCTGAGGGATATTGATAATGCATTGTTTTTACAAAAAAATCAGATCTATTTCTAGCAAAATCAAATTTAACTTACTTTTTCCAGAGAAGTGACTTATTCCACTTTCATAATCAGCGGCACAAATATTATGTTTATGAACCACGGTGTACATATAAACCGACGCAGATAGAAATTATTTGTCATCGCGTGTATAGAACACAAGACTCCTGCTATAAATTTGTGTTTTAGGATCTCTGAATACCGCCATGTCTGACCGATCGTTATATCATACCGTATATTATTTTGACAATAATATTCCACGCTCGTGCTGTAGTAACTGCCAGGATGTCTTTTGTATTGGTGTACTTTATGGTAAACCTAATCAAACGTATAAATTATTTTACGATGTTAAGGCGTAAATGAATTGGCCCATTATGTCCCGAAACATTGATATTGTTTACGATGGTGCAGTTATTTTAATTGAACCACTGCAAGGGTATAAATTATCCTATTCTTGAAATAGTGAGATATTAAATGCATTCTTCGACATATCATATTTTTTACAAGAAGGAAATTTGAGATTCGTTAATAGTTGCGAAAATACTTGTACATTAACATCTCCGAGGATATCTTCGAGGTTCGCTCTGATTCTTTTTATTCTTGGAACTAAATTTCGGTGCTTATCATTTAATGTTTATCTGCAAGATAATACCGAAGGAATAATAATATTAGTAATATTGATTATACTATCATCTATATTAATGATATATTAATGATACTAATGATATAATGGAGTAATAATATCCTAAGGAACATTACGAGTGCGACACTGGATAATTATAATCGGCCACCATAATTAATAATTTAAGTCCGTGAATTCTCTTTCTAACAGTAATGACCTAACTCTAACAAGAGGCTTAAAATAACATGGTGTACAAGTGAATCAGAAACAAAAGAATTTTTCCTTAATGCGAAGTTGTGTTGCACGCTGACAGATCTTTTGGAGTGTTTGAACGAAGTTGCAATGCACCTCCGACGTAATTTATTGCGCGGAGAAATGGCGTACAAACGTAGACTCGGTGCACTCGCGACATAATTCGAGAACGGGAAATCCGTGCCAACTCTGTGAGTGAAATTAATATACGAATCGTCAGCGTACGGTTGACCGACAATTTATCGCGGATTATAATCTTAATTAGGAAGATGTCATTAAGAAGCCAACAGCAAGACCGCATATATATTACAATATAATAATACATACAAATATCAGCAGTCTACAATAGAGTACAAAATTCTTGGTGTTAATATAACATATTAACAACATGACGCTCTGCAAATTTTATTCCACACTTAAAGTACAGTTTCTTTATCTTTACATTTATTAACAATAGCTATACACATGATAATATATAAATATTATACTATTATTTACAAACTCTAAATAATATTTAGAAATACTAAGACTTTGTAAGTGATTAATATAAACGGAATATAAATGTACCTCGTGTAATAAGGAGTAAATGATTTCGAGCATTATCATTATTATCATGATCCGTATAGCTTCTCATGTAACACAAAGCGTTATAATCTCGGTGTTATAAAGGATTCGCTTAGTTTGTAATATCTGTCGCGCGCGTACGGTGTACACGAAATAACCTTAATAAAGCCTCAATACGAAGGAAGAAAATCCGGCGACCCGTTCATTATTCATAAGATAGCGGGCAGATTGTGGCAAAGTTTCAAGCCAAATCCCAGTACTGGTTTACGCGTTGGTCTCTCATAATTCTCATAACTCTGACCGTACAAATCGTGCTTTCCAGCGATTTATCCCGCCGTCCTCCACTTCGAATTGGATTTTCATAATCCAATCACAAGCGATTGAATCTTCGTGAAGGAAGATCAAATTTTATGCGAAACAGATACGTGTTTCTGAGAAATCGGATCTAATTCGAACCGGACGATCCAAATATGAAATTACACATTTACATTCCGGACAACCGAGGACGCGTCATGTTTCCCATAATTTTAGAACTCGTAAATCACCTCGTCTTTGATTGGTGTTTTACGATCGAGGACATGGTCGCGGGATCGTTGAATTCGATGGACAACCAATTTCCACCCATCTGTATGTGCGCTTATCGTGAACTGCATAAGTGTTTGTTATATAAATGTCGGAGGTTATAATTACTGCTTTTAAGATGAGACATTAATTACTGCTATCATTACATGAAATTACCTCGCTCGTATCGTATGCTCACACTTTCTTACTTTAATTGAATTGTGTACTTAATTTCTGGTTGTGTATAAAATTATTTTCATTGAATAATTAATTCCAAGAATTTCTTGAACTTAATTCCAAGAATTTCTCGGACTTAATTTTAAGAATTCCTTGGTATTTTCCTGGAATTCCATGCAGTTTTCAAAATCGTTTCAATTTTTAAAATCGTTGCAGAAATACTCTTGTAAATACTATAGGATCGGGATCAATAATCAGAGACATCGATATCATTTTTTCCTTCGTTGATAAACAATTTTTATTCTTCGAATTAATTGTACAATATAGAAAAACATTGCGTAACACTAAAACATAATAATCCAAACATATAAATATAATAAATTAGAATACTAATATTCTAATCATACAAATATCCTAAACAATAACATTCGTGGTAATATTACCCGCAGCTACATAATAATTATAATAATTTATTATAATGTCGAACTACAAACTTATATACAAAACCAACCCATTTAAATTAATTGAATCTTCTCGGTCGAAACTTAATTCTCCCATCGCGAATGATTAGTGTAATGGTTGATAGCAGCGTCTTCATTTGGGAGGTTGTGTGAAGTGATATATTTAAATGATATATTTACATCCTTCTTTGTGGCCGGAAAAAATACATAAAAGTTGTGTAGTATTTCAGGCAGATTTAAGGTCACGGATTATGTGCACCGGAATGCACTTGTAAATCACTGGCCTCGTTGGCTGCAGCAGACGATGACGAATAATTTTCTAACGTCTCGTGTAACGCGCGAGCATTTGGCGACAATGTAAGATACATTTTGTTCCTGGGTCTTACTTTGTGACTACCGTAAATCAGACTTTTAAGAGCAAAGGGGAGAGAGGTGAGAATGCAAACACCAGAATGAGGAAGGAAGAAAGAAAAGGGTAGTGGAATTGATATATGCACGATTTCCAACAATGTATGACTTACATACGCAGCTGAGTTTGCCGCAAGGTAAATTACATTAAAGGGGGGGGGGGTCTAGACTATAAGGAGGGTGGAAAGCCAACGAAGAAAGGGACCAAGAGAAATTCTTACACCGCTAATTGCACGCTCTGAGAGATTAATGGGAATGCAAGCTCAACGATAGCCAGGGTAATTTCGGGGCACGCGTGTAATCATACGGGAAATCTGCATTTCGGCCTCGTAATGTGTCCCGGAATATTTTTGATGCCGAGTAAATATTTCTACTTGCTTGAAATAAAATATAATTATAACTAAAATGTGATCGTAATGGAATTATTTCAGTATCTAAACACTTGTTTTTATAATGAGTGAATACAAAATGCAACAAGAAAAACGTATAGGAAGCTATTATTGATTGGTACGAAATATTCAAATTGAATTCATATTCTACTACAAATTCATGAGTTCAGTACTCAAAATAATGTTTTTAATTTTCGCAAGAAAGCGTTTAATATCATACGACAATAATGAGTAAATATAAAATACAACAAAATAGGCACATTAGTAACCTCCTAGTTAAGTCATTAATTGGCATTAAAAGGCAGATTTGAATTTATATTATGCAACACATTCGTGAGTACTGAAAATAGCGTTTTTAAGTTTCGTAAGTAAGCATTTAACATTCATCATGAGGGAACCGATCCTGTATCTTTTATTCATGTTACTCGTGTTCGTCTATTTGCTCCACACCGAGAGTCGCCGCGCTGGAAATTATTTTCACGCCTGACTTAAACTTTCAGCGAACGTTGTTTGCGCGATGGAAAACATCGCATTGAGAATCCTTAGGTTGGCTCCCTGGAGATCGATTCGCGGTTTTGATATTCGTGGCATGTTCCGTGTCCTTTTACGAGAAAGATTGCCGGCGCCGACAGACTCATGTTGAAACTGCATCCCGACGCCTTTCCACTCGGTGTCCTTTCATTCGTGTCTCGCTTAGAAAATATCCAAGAATTTGCAAACAGAATCAAACGAAATTTTACGAATATCTGTAATTAATGAAGATATGCATCTTCATTAATGTAATATATAGCATCCAACGTCCAATAACTGAATATATTAATACTTCAAATGATAACGTTTTACTGTACGATGTCGTGGAAGAAACAAGTAGAATTGACCAATCATAAGTCAGACGGCCCTTAATATTCTTTACGCTCCCCACAATATTCGCTCATTAAGATTTTAGTATTAAACTTATTTATGAAAATAATCATAAATCTGGTGACAAAGAATTCTATTTCAATTAATTCTATTTAACCACTAATTTCAGTTACTATTATAATGACATTTTTTAAAAAGAGATTAAACTAAATATATCGTTAACTTACTAATGTGTTTGCTCATATCTTACTATCAATCTTAGTATGAAAATAATAATAATCATAGTGATATATGTGATTTTGGGTTACGGCTTTTTATAGACCAATGTAAGGATATCCTTACATTGGTCTATAAACACACATATATTAACTATCATTGGACCAAGAAATAAACTATTGATTACTATATCATTACATCCGGCTATAAAAATTAATAATACTGGGTTCTTTTCGCACATTACGAACACGTTTTCCGCTGAATCTACAATCCTTCTTAAACGATGGATTAACTCAAACAAGAGGCTGATTTCACTGAATTCTCAACGTGTCTTTCTTTTGGAATGTAGGAGATACAGGATAATCCCGGATAAAATTGAGCATATAAGAAGTTATATACACATAGATAGTTTTAATAACAATAGAAAACTACAGAATTTAGAATACAAACATAGCAGAAAATATCCTTACATTGGTCTATAAAAAGCCGTAACCCAAAATCACATATATTAACTATCATTGGACCAAGAAATAAACTATTGATTACTATATAATCATAGTGATACAAAATCTTGTCTTTCAGTTTCAATTAATTGAAAGAAATTAAACTAAATATATCAGTAATGTGATTTCACTTAAATTCCAGAATGTATCTAATTCCGATAGTAATATAATGATATTCTTTAGAATGAAAATCAAGTAAACATATCCTTACTATACTAATGATATACAACGATGCTACGAGACACTAAATTATAAATGCGATTTACGAGGTGATTGTGGAAGGTGCTGTTAAAATGTGAATGATGAACGAATAGATCTCGCCTGTCCTGTTCTTTTTACTTCCAAATATTGCTCGTAAAATGAGGCATAGTGTTCCTACAGCACATAAACGTCGGCATTCCATATTCGACGAGTTTACGATCTCTTTTACGGACTTATTGCTGAGCGTTCAAGTAACATCACTTTAAAATGGCAAAATAGACAGAAGTGACGAACATCGGTGTCCGACATTTAGTGAGACACGATTACCGTCTTTGTTTCGAAGAGAGTCTGTTTTCCGGAATATTTTATAGGATGCGACATATTCAATTATTGTAAAACAAGTTGAGCTTCTTATATAACTGCAAGGACAAACGTGAGGACAAGGAATTATAAAATAATAGTACGCAATAATTTCAACATTGGACGCGCGTTAATATCTAATTTTACTTATTCTAAATTGCATGATTCTTTGCCAGAAATACTTTACGCCAAATTGCAATTGCTTAGTGAGTTTCTAAAAAATATTGTGTTACACCCTTCTCCAGAGCAGTGAATATTGTGTAACTCGCTTAACATTCTCTTTTAACATACTTAAAACAGATGAAATTAATTTAGGAAACATACAATTTTTTATCGCCACGTTCAGTATGATTTTCATAGATAAGATTAATAATAAGATATGAGCAAATACATTAGCACATTAATAATATACTTACTTTAATTTCCCTCTACAAAATACAATTATATTAGTACTTGAAATCATAATTTGATCAGAGTTAATTAAAATAGAAGTACAACATTTTTCATTAACCTATTCATTATTATTTTCATAAATAAACTAATAATAAAATATATATATAAATTATGGCTGAATGATTTAAATTAATTAATCGATTCAATTATTTGCGTTACGTATATAAAATAAAAGTATATAAAATTTTAAATAATACACCGCGGTACATTGGAATAATTTAACTGAAAATGGCGGACAAGTAATTTTGACCCCTTTGGTAGTTTTAAATCTAAATAGACTCATTTGGAAAAAGGTATCAGTCGATTCACAAACGTCTGACTATCGTGAGTAGAAAAGCAAAAGGAAAATTGTGTCAATCATTTTCATTGACTAGTCGACCTTTAAGTAAACAAGAGACTACGAAGTCGTTCGAAGGATGGAAGTCATCACTGTCAGTCGGCTTAGCAGTACTAGATACGTTTTTTTATTCACCACCATGGTGGCTCGGAATTTCAACTTTCCCTTTAAATGTTATTCGAGTGTTTGCCTTGCCAATCAAATGTCGTAGATTTTACTAAGCGGTTAACGTCTCGTCACGCCCAACTCGTCGTCGAAGTCAATGCACCACTATAGAAAATTACTCGCCGGATTTATGCCGATGTAACCGACCGCTTGTCAGAACGTTGTAATTTACGACGTACTTCTTACTACTAGTACTATACTACTTAATAATGATTTATTGTTTCCGTGGATTAATCGAAGTCCATTTTCTCATGGTTTAAGTCAAGTACTGATTCATGAATCAAATATGGTTTCCCTTTATTAGATTATAATAAATAAATATATTGAAAGGAATTGTTATATATTTATATTATAATTTTGACGAGTAATGTTCTATATTTTAACTATAAATCAATTAACATCATAGAAACCATTTTCTAATTTCAATGTGATGGGATTGTGGATTCAGTATATTTAAAAAAACGATTAAGTATAATCTGTTAAAAATTTCTAAGTGGTGACTTCATGGTATTATAATTAAAGATCGGAAAACTACGATTATTAAATTATAATAGATATATGCAAATTAATTTCTGTGTAATTGATTTATAGTACGTATGTATTTTCAAAAAATTCTAAATATGATGTCTTGAGTAGCAACGTCATTGGACTATAATTAGAGATCCGGATCCAGTGAAATTGATTTCTGTGTATCTACTGAAATCTAACGAGCTTTGTCTTCGTACGACAGCTGAGTAAACGATAATCGGTGCCAAATGCAACAGTAGATTGCATGTAATTCCTACACGCAACTCATTTCGGTGTGTTGATCCACCAACGCCATTATAGCACATTCAGCTAATTATTCGTGAACAATGTTCGCTGTCAAGTGTTCGATAAACACTCACGTGAGTAATAAAATATTGGAGAAACCTGTTCGCAAGTTTCTATTTAAGACAACATTATCGTAGAAAATTAAGCGGACTCGTGCTTCCAATTGATTTCATTTATAACTCAACTGTTGAGTATCTTTATTACGAGGTTAACATTTCATTACAACGTTTTACCGAAGATTATTCATTACCATTTTAAAAACAACCTCAACAAATATAATAAGTGGCTTATTCTAGTAGTAAATTCAAAGTCAAGATTATTCTTTACTAAGACAATTCTTTACGATTCGAATTTGTATTATCTTTCGTATCAACATCTTTACAACAAATGTAACGAATCAATATACAAATCATACGTGAAATAACTTCCGCGTAACATTCTTGTAAATTACAATTAGAAATATAATTAATATTCTTATAAAGCGCAATATATATTATAATTCGAGATATATAAGTTCTGCAGCTTTAAAAGCAAATCAGTAGACGAATTATGATATCCATATGGTTAACGAGGAACATAAAACTTTCGTGTCCTTTATAATACTGTTACGAAGACCGAGTGCATAATAACGCATAAACTTCGAGTAGTATAAAAGTAGACGATGTGGGGCATGCAAAAAGGCTCAAGGAGGCGTGTCGTGTTTTATCCATGAGTTATTTTCACCTCTTGCTCTCTTACGATCGCCTCTATTTACTTGTCTTCTTGGAAGTATCCCTGGATCTTTTACTTGTTGCACGAACGTATCCTTCGTACCGTGAAAATCGCGGCCGAGGCGAGAGATAAAGTACGTCTCGTAGATGTGCATAAGGGGCCCCCAAGTAATGTGCAACGGTCAGATATTAATACATCGGTGAGCGTCAATGCATGCAACTCGAGGTGCAACTAAGTGCACTAAGCTGCAACCAAGATACACGGTAACCGTGCTAACAAGAGTGCTGATACAGTTACACGCACTCTCACGCCGGTCCAGCAAGCGTAACAAAAGACCGATACAGAAAACTTGCTGTATAAATAGAAAGATAAACAAGACAGACACGAATGCCAAACTTGTCAGATGTAGGTCACCGGTGGAATTGATTTCAACTGTTTACTCAGCTATTCCACATTTTTTCGAATTGAAGTATTATAATCTTTAACTGAAGATATGTTTTATCGTAATCCGCAGCTATTTTATTAGAATTGTATTTTTAATCGACAATTAAAATCACTTTCGTTTAAGATTCTGCGTTAGAAGGTAAATGATTCTTTTAAAGAGGCGGGGCTCAGATAACCCGAATTAATCACGTATCCTGATATTCATTACGCGTTATAAGAATATTAATTATATTTCTAATTGTTAGAAGATACATGTATTAGCAAAAAATAGTGAGTTTTAATCGTTAAAATAGAATGTAATCGCGCTAAAATAGTAAATGTAATCAAAATATATGATTTACGTATGAAAATACAATGCAGAATGACAACTAAGAAATAATGGAGGTTTCAGTTGTCGAATTAAAATATAATCGTAATAAAATAGGCATTATATTCAACTGAAACCTTGTAGTACATTAATCTGTACAAAAAATATGGAATACCAATGGAGATATTACAAGTGGAATTAAAATTTCCTCCGAACCACACTGACCACAATATATTAGTCACAAACGGAAAGCATGCAATACATTATGAAATACCATGTAATCATACCTTTACATGAAATCCTTGCGCGAGGCAATACAGAATTATTTATCACTGATAGCAGTGCGCTGATGCCATGAATACGATTTCCACGAGAAATGATGGAGGAAGAAATAAATAAGAGTTGGCTGGATAGATGACTGTTTGTTATGTTTATACGAGCGGAGATTCGTGGTAAAAGTAACTTACCGGATTGAGAAGATTTATCGTGGAGAAACTTGCGCCATTCCTTAGTGTGGTTTCCTATAAATCGCTGTCATCGAATATTATTCACTCCGGTGCGGGAGGGTCGGCCTGTTCCCCTTTGCTGGCGGACTCCATCTCAGCGGCAGCAAAGCGGAAAAAGACACACCCTCGACCAACACTTCTGCCAGCCGGATGACACATCTCGCCAAAAAAGAACATCAATGTATTCGAAACTTATTCTATTTCCTTGCGATCCTGTCTCTCTTTCCGGCCGTTTGTGCCTTTAATTCTGCATTACGTTGAATATAACTAGGAAGACGGACGCGTTTATCGTTTGGGGCCATTAAAAAAAGAAAATTCGGTGAATTAACACTAGAACTACCAAAGGGAATTAAAATGACCTGTCCGCCATTTGTAGTTAAATTATTGGAATATACCACGTCGAATTCTTTGAGATTTGATATACTTTTTTTTTATACGTAACGCGAATGATTGAATCTATTAATGAACTTATATTCTCCAGCCATTATGTATATGTAAATAAATGTGTAAGCATAAGTGAGTATAGTAGTTCAGTAGTTCTAGTGTTAAATATATATTCTTCAAGATCTCACATTAGAACCACTGATAAACCTATCATACTATATAATAAATAATCGAGGTTTTAGTTGTCAAATTAGAATATCATCGCAACAAAGTAAATATTTCGATTAACTTAAACCTTGTACTACATTAATGCGAACGACAATATAGAATACTTACGAAGACATTACTATAAAAGGAGAATTAAAATATTCCTCTAGTACTCGCAAACTACTACAAGCTTATTCGTATCGCGAATATTGTCTAGCCTTTTTAGCAATTAAAATAATAACAGCAATTGTGCAACGAATAATGGTATCATTATCGAACAATTAGTAGTGTGCTTCTACTTCTACATTCTCTAATACGTTATTCCTAAGAGAATAAAATAATTTGTCGCCGAAGTAGCACGCGGATGAAACGGATGAAGTCAAATCGATTTCTCTATTATGCGGATAGAAGTGGCTACGGAGGTTAACGACATTCACCCGGTAAATTGTTACGTTTCCTCGAAGGAATCGCATGGGTTTGCGCCCACAAATTGGACCACCCAAGGTGCTCGCGAATATAAGCATCGATAATTGGATCCCACGGCGTTTTCCGTTAAGTGTATTTCGGTATTGTGGAAAACCAACTTCGAGTACATGCCACTGGTTCATTATCGTGAACGTTGACATGCAACAATAACTTTGTTAGACACGCGAGCAGAGACATTTTATCATTTCTCGAAGTGAAATTGAATAATCATCTTCGTTGCAGCTGTTCGTTTAAGATTGCATCTACGGTGGACATTAAATGATGCACACTTTGCGGCCCTTTAATACGTTAACTGCTGTGGGGGTCGACGATGCAAGTATTATTAAAATTCTAATCAAATATATCGCTAACGATTGCGCGGTATAAAAATATATAACTTTTGTGCGTTCATAAAAATGAAAAATTACGTGCAAGTTTTCTTGGGTTCAGATTTCCCGGAAAGTGTAGATGCACTGGACGGATATATCTCATCTGTCAAGTAGAATCTGTAGTAATGCTTTTGCGTTTGCGCACTTGTACCAGGTGATAATTATGTACGACGGTACAAATCATTTGATACAATTAAGTAGATGTATATTGGTAGAAGAACATTTATAATCGGATTAGAATTAAATGATTCCTCCGATACGATTTCATGGCGAAAGCCGAACAACCGGCCTCCGTGGAAGAGCCGAATGAAAAGCAGCAGTGAATTCTATTTTTAAACTCTAAATATCAGCTATATGAGCCTCCGCTGAAAAAAACTGCCCACCAACGTCGACATTCGAAACATTCTTACGAAAGTAAGAAAATACGTCGTCACAATTGTTGTGCGTCAAATCGAAGATACTGAAACTTATAACAATTGATAACCCTGTGACACAGATACAAATATAATACCTGTTGCTTTAAGTACTTCGCACATTTCACATCGCCTCGCCCACGATTCTCAAAACTCACGCGAAGACCGGAAATCTTGGCACATTTGTTAAGTCTAAAATACATGTTGAAATCCCCGCCTGTTTCACTGTTTGTTTATTAAATCAACCAACATCCGGTGAAATAGTGCGCAGTGTGGAACGAAGCGAGGATCGAATTTGATGGATACATTATTTTGAAGAATCTTGCAAATGGCATTTGTTGGTGAGACTTACGAATAAGTTGAATCGGATCGACCAAAGAAAACATATTACTTCAGAGAAATAATATGGATGAACAAAATTAATAGACATTAAGAGGTAATGCATAAATAGAATTAATTTTGAACAACATTGAAGTCAAGGATAAGTGTTCTTGTGTCTATGGATATTATGGATATTATACTCACTTTGCTTTTCTCTCACCTTTTCTCCCGCTTTTCCCGCACCCCCACACTACCTTTTCCACCTATACCTTCCTCAAACCTGCCTATCTGCTCCAAAAGTTCTGCTCGCGACACACTCCCGACCTTGTCTCTTTTACCGACCACGCGGGACCCGGATATTATACTCTTTATCTTTTAATATCAGATATTGTGTACGATAATAATAGTATCTTAATTCTGCAATTCCCAATACTATTAGATTATATATAGAATGTGCATAAGTACTTTGAAGGACTGAAAATTTTGAACACACCAATATTTTAACGATTAATCAAAATACAAAGCAAGATTATTTTTACAAAGTTAATTAAAATAAGAACTGTGAAACAAGAACACTAATATGACATCACATTGCATAAATGATTGAAAAGCCGAAATGTCGGCTCGAGGCATTTTTGACAAAAATAATCGGATAATTTCTAACGAAATTGATTGCATTTGTATTTCTGACAAACACCGCGGTGCCGATATTTCGGAGTTCTGGGTATTAAGAGGGTGAAAAGGGTTGAAGAAAGAGGCTTCTGAAGGCCACAGGTGTGCTGCGTTTGATCTAGTGGATTTAATGCGATGTTAAATGATCTGCATCTGTCTAAGGTTCGCGGGGGTATCTCGCGTATTCTTCTTTGTCTTCCCTACGTCCTTCTTCCTCGTTAACTTACTTCGCGAGGAACAACCATCATCCATACGTTATGTACACGAATGTGTTTCGGGTACGTGCTTCTACGAGCTACATGGCTAAGATCCAGAGAGTGTTCCCGCTATATTAAGCCCGCCTTATATAACGTTCAGTCATATCTGCGCGGCTCTGTATGAACCTTTAATATGACCGGCCGTCTACGCGAAACCATCGTGCTCGCACGACTTCCTTCCATCTTGCACGTCTACCCGCCTTAGATTTTCATACGCGCCTACCAACCACGCTCCACGCTACCGTGCATCATTGCTTTCACTCGCTTAATTAGATTTTCCGAGAAGCTTTCCACCCTCGTCCATGGAAATTGATATCGCCGCTTTTCCCCTACTGAAGGATTTGCTGCCGCTGACTTCCGGTTGACCCACCCGCGTTCACGTTTACTGTCTGACGTTTAACTACTGGATGAAAGCCACACAGCGTGCGGGGAAAAATTAACTGCGTGGATTTGAGATCCTTGAAGATGTTAGGCGGCTCAAAGTGGACGATGAAACCGGTTTATTAAGAAGTAATATGGAAGATATGGTAAGTGAGATATGAAAGACGTAAAGAAGATAAGGAGATATGAAGACACGAGTATGAGGTGGAAGACATAATTCACCGATGCTGGAGTATATTACATTTGAAATAACTTTGATAATCGAAAAGTATATAACGATAATATAACTTACAATATTTCTAATCAGGAATTATTATATATATTAATTTCTCGTTCCGGACAATTTTAAACCGTACAACCACACGTTTCTTAAAACAGAAATATACGATAAGTACTATTTAAATAACAAACGAAATATTCTATTTAATAAGTAGTTTGTATATATTAAATTACTCATAATATCTACGCAATTATCTAATAAGTAGTTTTAATAGTAGTTTGGATTTCCTTTAAGGGCGTGCATTGTGTGTACGGAATAATTCGTATTGCGTGAAACTAGCACGGAAGCACGGAGGATGTGAATCGGAAGTAAACCGGAATCGGAATTTGAAACGCAGATATTAACGTGAACCGCGAAATGAGATGCACGGTAATTGTCGGATATATGAGGAACGGGAGCGTTGGTTCCAGAGTGTGCCTCGTATTTTAGTCCGACTATTCTCTCGGTGGCAAGCGACTGTCCAAACAATTAGCGGTCAACCGAGGGTGCTAATTTGCACGTCTAATACGACACCGTTAGTTACTGCCGTCCGATCCTAATCTAATCGTTCAATCGTTCTCACGGATATATAATACCGCTTTCGTAATCCCCATTAATGTGCTCATTACATGATAATCAACTGTGAATTCTAATAACATGGAAATTACTATATCCTATGCAAACAACACCGATATACTTGATCTTGTTTTTATTGATTTAAAATGAAACCAACTATAATATATTAAATAACTTTAAATTGTTAAAACATTCTGATAAGAATGGTATCATATCAATCACGAAAGAAATCATAAACAGCTTTCGGAGTGTCCGTAAGCTGAGTAAAAAATTCCGTCTCAAAAATAATTGTGACGTTAACCGGAAATTATTAGTTTTTCATGATCGCAATTATTATTTTCCATATATAAGATCCTAGTAATAATAATATTAATACAAACTTCAGAGTTGTGTTTTGATAGACACAAGAAATTAGAGTACTAATAGGATGAATTAATTCAACTAGTAAAGTTAATTAATTCAAGTTAGTTGTTATTATCCTGTTATCACATATCAAGTATAAAACTGAAACAAAGTTGGATGAAATTGATGTCAAGGATAACAGACTGGTATTTACGATTACTATCGAAGTTTATAAAAAGTGTATTATTCATCGCGGACGTATTACTTGAAAATGAGCAAGGTTCACGAAAAAGTCAAGAAAGACATAAAAGCTGCGGAGGATCACTCTCTGGATTTCCTCGAAGCCCGATTGTTTGTTCCTTCGTGCGGTTCCCGCGTGTGGGTCTCTTTCGATCCACGGCGTTTGGTTTGTTTAAGTTGGCGCCGGGGCGCGCGCCGGCAGGAAAATTGCAAATACATTCGCAACCAGTTCGCGATCGCCGGAAAGATAATATCCAGACCTGGGATTCGACGTAGCCGAGCATTCGGGAGATGTAAAGGACTTTTGAAGCCTCCACTTTAGTTTATTTATCCAGCCGGAGGATTTATGAATATTCTTAGGCAGACTTTAAAAGCGGATGAATATTAAAGGTGAAATTTACAGTGATTTTGTGATATCGTTAATGTGATCATTTCAATGAAACGTATAGTGGAAGATTATATGTTCTATTTAAAGCCTCTGAATAAGCTATGATCGATAAATTTTTAGAAGTCTGGATTAAGTAGAATTTATGTCACACGGGTGCCAAGCTTATGAGAATTCTCGTGAAATATAATCGCGAAACATCATCTATTTTTGTATTTCCGAGTTTATAAAAAATTTGGGACTGTTTCGAGTACAGATAGGATACGTGAGCTAGTTATAAGAACGGATCAAGTCGATATAATATTAATTAAAAAAATATTTATATGAAAGAAGTAGGGGAAGAAACAGGCCCAAAAACCTTCCAATATATTTATTGAAGTTATGCTTTATTACTAACTGAAAATTTCCATTATTTGCCAGCACAATTATTTCCGACTAATAAAAGCCTCTAAGTTGAATTTCTATCAAAATTTGGAATTCTAATAAATTATATTTCATTTCTAAACATTTTAATATGTCATAATCCTACTATTAAGCGTCTTATATATGTAATAATAATAAATATACAACAAGCTTTCTAAGAAATGCGAAAAATATCGAGTACTTTTAAAGCTGCGCGCGGAATCCCGAGAGTTTGAAAAAGTGCTCAGACCAAAAGAGTTTCTACTTATTAAAACATTTCAATCTAGAATCCTACCTCGATCTTCCGGTCGGAACTAACAGAGATCAATCACGTATCCTCGATGAAAAGTCACTGGAAGTTTCCCAACAGATGAAAGAAGTAAAATCCGTGAAAGTGGAAGCGAAGGTGGACGCCTTGATGCGAACTGACTGCGAGGATTTCATTCAAGAAGGCGTCGGCGGTCGTCGCGACGCCCCTCGCGCAAGCGCCACGACGACCCTTCTGTTTTTTCCTCTTTCCTCTTTTGTCGACGCAAGCGCACGTCGTACCAGCGTCGTGTCGCGTGCCGATTTATACGAATTAATTGAAACGTACCCCGATATTATTAGGTTGTGACCATCACATCTTGATTTCTGCTTCGACAAATCCCCCCCCCCCTGCATCCCATTTTGATTAATTTTTTGTAAGGGACGTAGATGGAGGAGGGTTTAAAAAGCTTTTTTATGCGTGTTTATCTACAATGATAAAATGCCACATTGGCGGTAAATATTATCTGTCTTTTAACTAATTTGTACTTCCAGTCATAACTGAAATAAAAAACATTATTAAATAAAATAAATGATTACATAAATAATGTTCTTTACTTTATGATTGTCAGTTTTATTTGAATATTTGTAATTGGCAGTATAGTGATAGAAACTAAGAAATTTTATATCCGATGTTTTGTCTGGAATAATATATTTTACACTATAATCATATACTATCAAATAGGTTCAAATCGAATTAGAGATTTATATGTTTTTCACAACATTTGAGGCGTGACTCTAAGACGGACATAAACCTTGGCGAAACTCCAGATCCGGTTGAACCCTCCACGTAAGAATAAATATTATTATCAGATTGGGGGCTGAGGGGGGGGGGGGGAATCGAGTATCTCTTATCTGATTATAGTGTGTTATAATTTCGGAAGTGGTTCTTTGATTGAATATTATAATATTACAAGTCGTGTTGTTACAGTTAAATATTACAGTACCATAACATTTCATATCCTTATAAAGTTAACATATGCAACTTAATATTACTTATTTATATTGGTATCAATAATTTGTGTTATCCTTGCAAATGAAATTAACTACATTTCGGTGAATATCTGTAACATCCTAAGTAATATTTGACTGATAGTCCTGACAGTAATTAATGTACTCTAACATTCTTGAGCGAAAGCAAGCGATGTACGTGGCTAACAAATAACACGTCAACATGGAGAACATTCCGAAAACAATACATGGGGTTTTAAATGCCATGAGTAGGAAATACTAAGGTGAATCGTCACCAGTGATAAATTACGCTTCAGAATCTCCACGCCCATCGATCCAAATTTCAGCCACTTACAAAACAAGAATTAATCAGCTGTAGTGGCATTTAACAATTTCGAGTGGAGTTCAAAAGCCTTCGAGAAGGGAAAACCGAGGACGTTAGTCGGCGGAATGGAAAGGTCGTGTCAGTATGAGTCGAATCAAAGGAATTCTCTCATCGGGAAGTATGTATATCGACGGAAAGGATGAAAGTTAAGATGCGGAGGATGGAATAGAGAAGGAGTCGAAAGCCCCTAGAAGCTTCTCCCGGTCAAAAATAGATGTGGAATGACACGGGGAAGCGGATACCGTAATATTTTAGTGTCACCGAAATAAAACTGGAAGCCATCTGGCCAATTATACGAATGCATAAATCCGTAGTGAATGCCGGACGAGAAAACAAACTCACCGTGTTCCGGCCCCGCTTTACGACTTCCTATCGGCCCGCTTGCATCCGTGCGATCAAAAATCTTACGCGAATGAATGCATCAAAATCGTAGCCTCCGAATTTCCGTCGAATAACTGGTTCCACGAGAACTAAATGAATCGCAGAACGATAACTTTACGAGAAGCTAGAAAAGGCACGGCTGATCTCGAGTGCCTCCAACACTTTGCCTTGAAGAGGCTGAAGAAGATCGACTGACCAGATCTGAAAGACTGAAATACGTCTGCGAATAAATCAGATACACTAACAAGCCTTCGGCTTGTCTTGAGTCGTGCATCCTCCAGAGATCTTTTTTTAAATTCAATCCACTATTACTTACTCTACGATTTATTATTCCATTCGAATTATCCGTATCACGGATCTATTTAAATAACCAAGCAATAAAACGACACTCCGACGAAGGATAATCGCACAGAAGATTAGCTGCCCTCTTTCGAAGAACCAATCTGTCCTAACGATTGCATCACTGTCTTTTGATGGCAGTAGTCTGTTGCCCGTCGATCATACCCATTGCGTTGACAGATACCTTGCTACGACAGTCGTTTGTCAGTGGCAACGACATATTCGACTATTAGTCGTTTCATGTGAATCCGCCGAAATATCTATTCCGATAAAATAGAACCATATATTGTACCACCTAACGATGATAATATTGATCGATCTATAGGAATAATCTTAATGCATTATTTATATTAAAATCATATGAAAACCGTATAACTCTAACGATAAGTTAAGTGTGCCTCAAATTAGTTCTACTTTAAACGTGCTTCTAATTTGCCTGACTTAGCTGTCTTCGGATATCACAGGCTTCCTCTAACAGAGTGACTCGTTGGACCGCTTAAGAGACGTTCTCCCACTGAAAGGTGTCATTTCCGGCGAGGGGAACGTAAAGAGGTCACTTTCTACGCGAAGATGGCAAAGATCGGAAAGAGTGCGTGAAGCCGGGTGAGGCCAGAAGCGAGATCGCATTCATGAGGAAAGGGAAGGAGAAATGTCTATTTCCGTGGCCACGATGCTCCAAATTTAAACGACGCCACCCGCCTTTACGGCTTCAGCAAAGGCCTCTTCCACTTCCTCCGTTTGCGTCATTTTCGTTAAATCGTACCTTCTGCCGTACAACTAAGAACGGAACTACTTAAGTCTGCTGATATTCCTTCTTACATATCTATTAGTATATTCGTTAAATAAAAATAGATGTTGCTTGATAATAATTAAATTATATAATTGAGAATAAATAAATCATATCGAATAGCATAATTGAAACATCCGATTAAAATTTCAGTGATTCAGATTAATTATCTGATAGTCTTAAACTAGTCAGACTGCTTTTACTTTCTACTGAATTCCATGAAACCTTGCACCGCCACGTGCAGCCTCCCACTACTTTTCTTTTTCCCTCCACTGTAACATTCCCTACTCTGTCGACTGCCATGAGTAAGACTATTTGTATATACGGCGTCACAGTTTTTAGGACTTTTAGAATTCATCGAGCACCCCACGGCCATATGAATATATTTTAATATCAGTCTTCTAAAAGGAGCTGAATTTGTTCGACGAATCGACAAGGATTATATCTCACAGAAGATATGGAATAGGAGAAATCTCAAATGTATTTCTTTGCCATCTAGAGACTCCCAAAGAGATGTGCAAGAAAATGCATTCCAAGCTTCGCCTTTCTTTGCGAGCTTCTCTGATATATAAATCTAATAATTTTGCCATTTCCTTTCAGACATCGATACTGAATTTATTTCCTCTGTAATTCTATTTGCATTGAATTTGTACAAACATGTTTTTCTATGCCTATAAACATACATATATTAACACACATTGATTTATTAATTTATTATTGTTTAATACACCCCAGCACATTAAATAAATCGATAAAATAATATTCATTAGCTCTTATATTTTCTAAACTTATAATGTACCCAAATAAGTTAGCAATGGAATTTATTTCACACAAGTATTTGAACGAGTTTATATATAATACATTATTTCATGCAGTTTATTTTAATGACATAATATTTTGAAGAATTTCATTTAATAAAATAATAGTTCATCTTTCGGACAAAAGCTGCTGGCTTCAATTTATTAATCGATTACTTCTCTGTACGCCTTCATAAACAAATCCATCAGTTATACACATTCACAGCTAGGTAAGTCATGAATTATTTCTGGCTGAGAGTCGCCATTTCGTTAAACTGAAAAAAACGGTTGGGGACCGGGAGACCGTTACGATCAACGGTCGTGGCGACTGGCCGGCGCCATTCAAAAGAAAAGTGAAATCCACTAATTTTTGGGGTTTTTCGAGCAAAATTATGGGAATCCAGAAATTCCCGTTATTCGGTTTTCATTTGAATGGCGCCGGCCAGTCGCCAAACCGTTAAACTGCAAAAGACGGTTGGTAACCGAGAGCCGTTACGAATTAACGGTCGAGGCGACTGGCCGGCGCCATTCAAAAGAAAAGTGAAATCCTCTAATATTTGAGGGTTTTCGAGCTAAAATCTGGGGATCCTAACATTTTGGGGATTTCGGTTTTCATTTAAATGGCGACTGAGAGTCGCCATTCCGTTAAACTGCAAAAAACGGTTGGGGACCGGGAACCGTTACGAATTAACGGTCGTGGCGACTGGCCGGCGCCATTCAAAAGAAAAGTGAAATCCACTAATTTTTGGGGTTTTTCGAGCAAAATTATGGGAATCCAGAAATTCCCGTTATTCGGTTTTCATTTGAATGGCGCCGGCCAGTCGCCACGACCGTTAATTCGTAACGGCTCTCGGTTACCAACCGTCTTTTGCAGTTTAACGGTTTGGCGACTGGCCGGCGCCATTCAAATGAAAACCGAATAACGGGAATTTCTGGATTCCCATAATTTTGCTCGAAAAACCCCAAAAAATAGTGGATTTCACTTTTCTTTTGAATGGCGCCGGCCAGTCGCCACGACCGTTAATTCGTAACGGTTCCCGGTCCCCAACCGTTTTTTGCAGTTTAACGGAATGGCGACTCTCAGTCGCCATTTAAATGAAAACCGAAATCCCCAAAATGTTAGGATCCCCAGATTTTAGCTCGAAAACCCTCAAATATTAGAGGATTTCACTTTTCTTTTGAATGGCGCAAATTTTGCCATTTGCTTTCAGACATCGATACTGAATTTATTTCCTCTGTAATTCTATTTGCATTGAATTTGTACAAACATGTTTTTCTATGCCTATAAACATACATATATTAACACACATTGATTTATTAATTTATTATTGTTTAATACACCCCAGCACATTAAATAAATCGATAAAATAATATTCATTAGCTCTTATATTTTCTAAACTTATAATGTACCCAAATAAGTTAGCAATGGAATTTATTTCACACAAGTATTTGAACGAGTTTATATATAATACATTATTTCATGCAGTTTATTTTAATGACATAATATTTTGAAGAATTTCATTTAATAAAATAATAGTTCATCTTTCGGACAAAAGCTGCTGGCTTCAATTTATTAATCGATTACTTCTCTGTACGCCTTCATAAACAAATCCATCAGTTATACACATTCACAGCTAGGTAAGTCATGAATTATTTCTGGCTGAGAGTCGCCATTCCGGTAAACTGCAAAAAACGGTTGGGGACCGGGAACCGTTACGAATTAACGGTCGTGGCGACTGGCCGGCGCCATTCAAATGAAAAGTGAAATCCACTAATTTTTGGGGTTTTTCGAGCAAAATTATGGGAATCCAGAAAAGTGAATTCCTACATACTTGGGTCTTCGAAAAAGATTGTGGGGATCGTGAAAGGGGATTCTGGATATTCGATACGTCGAGGGAATATAGAATATAACACAATATATTCGTAATAAAGTCATTTACTGTAATTGTAAATTTCACGAGGTACAACAATTTTCATACAACATTGTATACTAATATACATTATAATATAACAAACACAAATATATAAATATATGGAATAAATAAACACTTGTAAATAAAATATCTGATGGCCTTTCGTTCTTTTGTCTTCTTTGATTGCGCACGTGCCAGCGAAACAAGCAGAGGACACCCTCTAATCATTATTAAAAAACCAGATTAGTTAACAAATCTGATAAATTAGTTAATGAACAAAATTAGTTTTATTCGAAAAATAAAATATTATTTCATTAAACTTAATTATTCGAAATATTATATCATTAAAATAGTTTGCATGAAATAATTCTGTTAATGTCTTACCACGCCGTACCTGCGAAACAAGTAGTGCCGAGCCTGTAATCATTATTAAAAAACAGATTATTCAACAAATCTAATAAATTAGTTAATAGACAAAATTAGCTGTAGTTTGCCGGTAGCAGAAATACTGATGGGTGATTGGGTCACAAACTCCGATCCGCGTAATATAAACTTCCATATATACTTACGCTTATACTACTGTCAAAGCAACGAGCAAGTAGTACAACATTAAACTTGTCAGACCACTTCTCTAATCTCGTACGCTTAGCGGCTACAAAAAATGTATGTTTCTGTTATTAAGAACAGATTAATTTATATAAACATATTGTACTAATTATGTTTCTTCATATAAACACATTTAAAAAATTGTACTAATTATTAGTTAAATAGTTCGTAATTCAACTTGATATAATATTCCAAAATAATTAGGAAGATTAAAAAATATTATCACAGAAAATATTTTGATCTGCATGGCCAATTAAAATCTACAATCATCTTATTTCTATCAATCATACAGTTAGTGGTAAATAGATAATTATATATAATAGAATAAATAATATTAATATAATTATATTATTTCAATACCTATTAAATCTTTGTTCGATAGCAATAATTAATTACCAATAAAATTTAATTCTGAAAATAACACGCGTTTATCGACGGTGGAAAGCCTTTCACATTTAGTTGCAATATTAATTATTTGTTATTAATTAAACAAACTTTGATATAATAAATATTCCATAGGATAAGGATAATAGTGAAGCACAAGGATCAGAAAAAGATGCGCGGAGTTTTTTCAAAATTGTTTTCTTTATTTTGTAGAAAACTGCGTGATAAGTACACCAATAATCTTGCAATGTCGAAATGTTGCCGATTGATACCGGGGGGCACGAAGGGGACTGTCCGGAGCAAGTTCTTTCAAATAGAATTGCGCTCGTTAATTGGTCAACAGTCTTTTTTTTCTGATGTCGCACCTCTCCTGGTCCGAACAGCCTCCGAGAGGCCCGAGTTTATTTAATTGCTGTTTCTAGCAAGCCAGAGCAGTGAACAACGAACATCTGTTTTTTTTCTCTCTATATGGTATTGGTACAATTCTACTGTATAAAAAATGGTTTAAGTTTACTGCCAATTGGTGGCGCCAATCGAAAAGGTGGAGGCGTACGTCGAGTTAGAAAAAACATGGTCCAACGTGAATTTCTTTCTCTCTCTCTCTCTAAAGTTCTTAAGTTCTTCGAAAAAATGGGACTCGCGCCTCGGGTTCTTAAAACGAACCTCGATGATCCTTTTCGAGCGTAGCCACGCGAAACGGCGTGACTTTCGATTTTCTTTTCTTTACGTGAAATTGATCCTTTCGAGGTGACCGTTTTTTTTGGTAGAAGCGAACCTACTACTTTAAATGACACTGTTTCTACAACATCGATCGATTACTTTGAAAAATGTTTCTCCAATTCTTTCCTTTTCCCCTGCTCGTACATCACGACAACGAAAGGGTTGATTATTTGACTCGAATGACACGACATGTTCCTAATGTTTGCTTTTATTCTCACATCATTGTTTTTCTTTCACTCTCATGTATCATTCGCTCTTTCTCTCTCTCTCTCTCCCTCTCTTTACGTCTCGATAGTTTTTGTCATTTTTGCTTAAAAAAAGGGGGAAGAAAATCTCTTACGGTCCTCCCGTGGTCTTTCCCCTCATCGATTATCAAAACGTACCAGAGAAGACGCTTAGACGTTTATAAGACACTGCGCCTCCGAGTAATGACGAGACATCTAGAATTTTGATTTTCAAATTTACATCCATCAGTCTGCGGGTCTGTGCATTGATTCGTTCTTTTTATTTTTACCTCCCACCTCGACTTTCCTAATTTTTGGTTATCTAATAACGAAACAAATGATTTACGCTTCGCGGTGCGTAGGATTAAGGAATATCGAATGGTTCCGGATGTCGCCCCACGTTCGGTGAACGGAAACGAAAGAATACGAGTTCCGTGACGCTCACGTAATTCGTCGAAGCGACGTGAAACCTTTCGAGGACCCTTTCACCGCGCGAGACTAGACACACCAATCTTATCAAAATTACGATATAATTAGAGCTTAGAAAAAAGCTTAGAAAAGATTTCATTTTGTTTTTTTCAATTACGTTTGCGTCTATCTCGCTCCATCGTCGATCGTTAGGAGCGAGCGACAACACCCAACGTCGAATAATTTTGGAACACCTCTTAGAATCACAATTGCGCCTACGACACCTCTCATCGCCGATTAACGAGAGGATTATCAATGACGATAGCTAAAGTAGTTCAACCAATTAATCTTCCGACAGGACGCACGGCTCAGCATGACTAGACGAATCGGGAAGACGACCAGGTTGATCGGAGAATAGTCGCGAACTTCAGTCAATAGATATTTGCTAAAATTACAAATTCAATATAGGCGCTTAGTCATTGATTGTTTTAGAGTTCTCTTATCTCCGTTAAACCTAGACCAACCTGGAATCACTTCCAAGAATAAGATCGGTGAGAATGAGATAATTAGCGGATTTTTAAAGTTCTCGCAACGTTCAAAGTGTCTCTACGAAATTATTATCACCAAAGATTTTGTCTCGAAGTTGTATCCGACGCGTTGCGAATAATATGAAAGTTGATATAAAATCACACGAATAAGATGATCGCAAGATATCTTCTAAGAGGACAAATTTGAGAAATAAACACCTTTGAACGTTGGTGTAACATTTAAGCGCCAATCCAGTGAGCTAAGCCGTCCGTCTGGAGCCAGCCAATTAGACTCTCCGGAAAATCCGTTTTTAAAAGGCGCACGCATCCTTCTCCAAGTCGCAAAATCGAAAGTTGGGTGACAATTATGTCATTAGAGCCGATATACAAAGATATTTCGTCCCAACTCGATTGCTCCTCTGATACCCAAAGGCCACAATTATCTCCGTTCGTACCGAATCACTCATGAATCGAATTATAACAAATCATTAAATATCACGATATCCGATAATAATCATAATAAAATCGTGTTCACTAGAAATTTTAGTTCGCCTAGAACTCATACGTTACGCGTTTAATATACTCCATTGGTATTAGCTTTAAATTCAATCTAAGTTAATAACATTTTAAGTTTAACCGAGGCTTGCACAAGACCCATTATACATTTGTTTTCGATTTTATATCTCTCTCGCTCACTCGCTCGCTTTCTCATCCCTTTCATTCACAATTATTCATATTTAATTGCGAGGGCCGTATCGTTCGGCTTACGTGTTCTATCGAGTTTTCTTTTTCCTCATTACATAGAATACGATTAATCTTCAATCACCTAATATTGCATGCGCGTGAACACATTTTAAAGATGGAAAAAAGGATATTCTCTTGGCTTTACGCAGGGCTTACAGCGTACTGAGAAACGGTCCAATGTCGTGTACAGAACTGCCCGGACATTTCTCGAAGACTTGTGATTTTTCTTTTTTAATACATAGTGTTTTTCATTTCGCGTTTGTTCCTCGACATTAATTCATTACGTATTCGTTGCCAAATAGTGTTGGTCGATTTTTCGATTCGTATCACGTGCACACGTACGAACAGTGAAATGAGAGTTTCGTGCTTTCGGCCAGAATTCCATCCTCGTTTATACATTTATCGAAAGCTAGTAATTCATTTTTGTCTAATAGTGTCGTTCTATCGGAGCACGGAGTATTTTCTTTTGTTTTCTACGAAACTCGAAATTACAAGACGGAATATTCTGTCAGATCATATATACCGATGGTAGGAATATATAATGTGTACACCATTATTTCTAATGCTTTAACGCACTTATCTCGCATTGTCGCATTACGTACGTCACGCACGAATCGTAATCGTGAAAGAAAACGCATCGGTAATTTCCGTGTTAACTTCTCCCCTTCGTCATACAGTTTTAAGAATTACAATAATTGGTGACTTCTCATGAGATACTTCAGTAATTCGTTCTGTCCCGAATCCAAGAACCGAAGTCGACGTCGCGCACATTTGAAATCTTTTTAAGCCTTTTATTAATCGGATTACTTGTATACATTTTAAGAAAATAGATGTTCCAAGGCCAACGAATATATTGTACACGTAATACAGAGAGAAAGAAAAGCTTGGAGAACCGTCATATATTGCAGTTTAATATATTAGCTGGCATAAACGACTTATTCATTTAAACGATACTTTCTTTGTAAGAACAGCCTTTCGTTCACGTTTAACAGGATGACTTTGTGACTCATTGTGTCCGGTAGAACATACAATCTTTGATTAGATTGTAAAAGAAACGTTACGTCGACTTCCGATTCATTGTCAAGGCAGATCTCGTCCTATGTCGTCAAAACTGAAGCCTTATCTATTTGAATAATAAAAGTAGCGTTATATTCAGACATTGTGCGAGCCATTCGAAACACGGCGAGACGCGCAGCATTGGCGTCGCGATTGGCTTCGACAAATCGATTTCCCATTTTTGCGGTCTTAAAACATTTATCGGAGCTGAAAACATCCTGACTACGAGCTACATCTCCCACTCTCTCTCTCTCTCTTTCTCTCTCTCGCGCACGAAACACCCGTTAGACGTGTTGCCAATCACTAAAACGTGAATGTCGATCTTCCCTCGTAATCTTTAATATAAACAGAGTTCTGTCGGTTCGTTGACCGAGACGTCGAAATCGAGAAACCAATGGAAAAAAAGAAGAAAAAAGTCTCAATTAATCTGGATCGTACGTACTCAAAGGGAGATCGATTGGTCGATCGCGATATGAAATTCTATATACGGCAGGTTCGAAGGGCACGCGTGTCCCAAGGCGATTTCGTACGGCCCGTCAACTCGTGTTTATGCGTGGTGTAAGGTATTATTTTTAATCAGTATATAGCATATCATTTTTAGTCATAATAATTATATTGATATTGAACTACCTAACCTAATATTTACAGAGTTTCTTTTTTTACGCTCTTGGCACTACTTTTATCTGTCTGTCTCACTCTCCTTCTCTGCTTCTCTTATCTCACAGCTTCTATCATTCGAACTTTCTTGCTTTCTTTTCTTACTAGCACGCGCATTCTTTCCATTATTCTCTCGTACTACGACTTTCAGCGGTTTCTCCCACCTTCGTTTCTATGTCTTCAGTCATTTTGTTGCTGCTGTTTTATCTTGCATACGTACACACAGGCATACACGCAAACATATACGCACATTTGTTTTTCTCATTTATGCATGCCTGTCGGTGCACTTCTGCAACGAGACAGGCGCATTCACACTATTCCTGTCGTTTCCCTCTCTCTCTCTCTCTCGCGCGCCTAATTACGAAACCACCTGCTCGCTCGCCATTCCGATAGAGCGCAGGTCGCGAATATCGCCAATAAATAATTTACTAAGTCTTTTTCGCAAAGAATAAACTTCCGCGATACCCGATAATCGTCCGTTCATCGGCAGGAGGAGGTTGCCGGAAGTACATGGCCCATACCGCCGTGTCTTCGTCTTGTCGGCAGCATCACCTCTCTCGATAATGGCGCACACGCACAATCCATTCAGAATTTTTTTATCGAAATAAAACGTCCATCGTGTACTCGTCGAATAGAAACCAATGATATTCAGCTGCGTCGCGTCGTGAGTTAGTCGTATTTGTTCAAACGGTTGCAAACCTCGTACTGTCTATCCTTTACACTCTTGGTTCTCCATTATCCTTCACCTTCGTTCCTTTACGTCTTACCCCTCTCTTGCCTTTATAGTCCACCAGTTTTACTATATTCCTATGTACGAGCTAACTCTCTCGTCTAGTGCTTTGGAATAATCTGAGATCTAGGCTAGAGACTGGCCTGTTTGAATTGCTCGGTAACAAACGACTCGGGCACAGACAACCGTTCTTTTAGAAAAAAAAGGCCAGAACCAACCCACGACAACGAGTTCAACCACTTTTTGCTCAGTTCCTTTTTACAGGGTCCCCCTTAATTTCGAGAGTACGCTCCTCTTCCTAAAAGCTGAAGGACCGTCCAATCTAAGGAGGGTCTTTTCAAGGCCCGAATTCTCGTTTCTATTCGTCTCCTTTATAGCGATCCACGTTCCAACGTCGCGTATACGCCTATCCGTCTTTAACGAAGCACGACTTGGCCGAACCTATATACGAAGTTTCTCCTGCGAGTCAGTCTTGAGGGATCCTCGACGCCTCGAGGATTCTCGAGGGTACAACGACGACAACGGCGACCTCGGTGATACCACCACTCACATCTTTGTTATCTTCTCTTTTTATTTGGTTAGTACCACCGGTGCCACGTCTTCGTCTCCACGAAATCCTTTGGCGTCCATCGACCTCGAGGAAGTCTCTCCTCGTCATCATTGTGGCCTCGAGTGTTCTCCTTCTGAGCCGCGCCTCGGATCAGACGTGTTGCTGATGGTGCTGATGGTGGTGCTGTTGTTGCTGACTCTCGTCAGCTTCGCAGGGTACCACCGTAAGGCTGGACAGGTTACTCAGATTGCTACTGGACTCGGAATAACTGGACAAAGTTGGCCTCCTAGGTGGTACCACCACAGCCGGTGTCGAACTACCGGGACTCGGAAACTTCCGGAACACCCTCAGTAAAGAACTACCAGCACTATGGCACCGGACTATTCGTTCTGGTGCATCCAACAAAGCTGATTGGCTTCTATAAGGTGGTGGACTTTCACTGTCAAAAACCGTCCGATTTGGCGGTGGTCGTACACACTTCTGATATATCTCGCTCTCCTGAAATATGAAGAACTCTCATTAGATATCATCGACACGGTATTCAATAAATAATTCTATAACGTATATCATTGTTTATAAAAACATATTAAATATACATTGATCCGTACTATGTATAGATTGTATAAATATGTGTGCCGAGCATCTTTGATTCTTGGTTGTTTAACATTCGTTGAGTGCCCACAACATGACGAGGCATAATGGTTAACCGAAGGTAGAAGTATATGGCGGAGCAGGAAGCGAATAAATAAATATTACTAGGGTCGTTTGCCAAATGCCCAGGAAGAGAGGTACACCTAATACCGTCTCTCGCGAGATCAGCACGCTCTGCGACGTAGGTATATGTGCAGGGGGCATAGAATTACTGAAATCCTAACCCGTGACCCTCCTGCAGTCTCGAGGGCACGCGTGTTTTAGCTCAATGCTGGTATCCAGAAGCCTCGAGAACGAAGAACTCGATACTACCACGCCTCCTCGTTATTCGGTTATCCTAGGACTCGTAACAATAACGTATCCTCGAGAGCAGGACA
Source organism: Nysson spinosus (assembly GCA_910591585.2). Lineage (NCBI taxonomy): Eukaryota > Metazoa > Arthropoda > Insecta > Hymenoptera > Crabronidae > Nysson > Nysson spinosus. The sequence goes on along the minus strand of OU342830.1, from coordinate 7,985,131 downwards.
ATAACATACCCACATAATAGAGACCGTGTATCCGAAATATTGTGTCGAATTTTTTTTATACGATATAATTACGAAATATATTTTTTTTCTAAGTAATCTGCCGGCGTAATTAAATATTGTATGATATAACTTAACTCATTCAACGCCAGTTCAAATTATTTGCTTTCGTTCGTATTACCATTTCGGTATTAAAGCTAAGCAACAAGATTCACTTCATTATCTTCATACTACTTCTTAGTACTATCAAAATAATCCGACACTACGAGTATACTTGTGGTTGGCAGCGAGTGGGTTAATACTCTTGTCGAGTTATTGTCAAAATAAAACTGCCTTGTTCAATGTTTAATCGAAATTGTAAATTTCGAATTATTAAATATTATGGTTATAATTGTAAAAGGGAATATAAGCCCCGTGACGACTAATGCACGCTGCTTATATACCTTTCAACTAAGCCGCGACTGCGCTTTGGAATCGACTTTTACTTATCGCTTGATGCTCCTTTGCAATTATATTTCTATAATGTATAGTGCTAACACCTGGTATATCCTTTTAAAATAATGTCCATATAATATTGTAATTATAAAAATTATTATAAACTATCATGTCAAGTCTTCAATAATTCTTTGTAAATATTAGGGTGTAATGGGTAAACACGGCCTTCGATCAAATTAATCTAACAACCGTGTTTCTTCATTAAACCTGAATATTCTAATTAAACGGTCGCTGTTTTAATGAATACTAAATTATTCGTTGTAAATTGGCAAATTTTCATTCCCGCAAGTGGAGTTAATTGAATGTTATTTATCAAGCGACGGCGGAATTTATGTAAAAGCAATCTCACCTGTTCGGGGTCGCGAAGATGAAGGGCAGTGTGCGCCCCATACGGGCGTTCCTCGCCATCCGGAAGTTGGAGCCGTGGTGGTAGGTCGAGAGCGAGATCCTGGCGGACACTTCCGGCGCGGATGGCTCGATCCCTGGCGGCGGCGACCATCGCTTCCTGCATCCCGTCGACGGCTCCGTCGCCGCCACCGCCACCCCCGATACCACCGCCGACGCCACCACCACCACCCACGCTAACGCCACCTCCGCTCGGATCACCTTCCAATCCACCACCGAGACCGCCGTGACCACCGTGACCACCGTGACCACCGTGACCGCCGTGACCACCGCTGCCGACCTCCATTCCTGGGCTCACCGACAGCATCTGCACAACAAACATACTCCCTTAGTTTCAAGCGCATTCTACTGCATTCGCATACAAATCTGTTGGATGTGATTTTAATTGTGATGTAATTAGAAGAACGAAATCATTTTTGGTTGGAAACAATTTATGTAAACAGCTGCGATATAATATTATACTGTATCTTTATTATTATTAGCTATTACTTGTTATCAATTAAAATATTCTGTTCTATTATATTATATTATTTAATGTTTCTGAATAGTTTATTTATCAGTTTAATTCAGCGCGACGTACCCTTTATACATAAAATCTAAAAAAGAACATTTGCAACATGTTGGGACCGAATTTATACATTAAGTTAATGAAAACAAATTCGGTAGAATTAAGATACAGAGAAATTATTACATTAACGGTGTAATAAGTAATATAAGAATAACTTAATATAATACAACGATGTAATAATAAGAGGATTATGTCTTAATTTGACTATAATTAATTACTGAAGAGTAAATGAAAATTAAGCAAGAAAAATATCACGAAGTCTCTGTGATAATCATAAGGGCGCGAATAGCCGATAGATCGATCGTATTTGCGATAGAGAGCGATACAACGGTGATCGAATCTTGTTTTACATTGGCTGGAATTTGTCGCGCTTCTCGGTAGAAACGAAGACATAAAATTTCGAGGAAAGTGACACCGGATTATGCCATTAAGATAGATTGCATGGAATTGCTATGCTTAAACTAAACGGAACGTATCGCTACAAGGAGGCCATAACAAAAGAAGCAAAACAAAAATACCATAAGAAATTCCAAACTTAATGGAACCTTATCACCAACATTTCCAGACTGAAATTATTGATAAGCTACGATTCGACATGCACCCTTAGTTACAATGGAATGTAATCAATTATTCCAAGACAATTGGAAGGACTACATGATATAATTAATTATTATTTCTGTGAGAATTCAAAAGCAAGTAAATCAAAGAAAATTTCTTTGTGCGCATAAAAGTCTCTGCGACTCATATACTCATCGATTGTTGGGTCAATGAACTTGAAAATGGTGAATCTTTCAAATCAACGACACGAATAAAATAGTAATTACTCGATTAAGTTGCATTTATAGGTTGAATTCCAATCAAATTCAATATTTGTACGTCGTTTCGTTTCATTCAATAATATTCAATGAAATATATTAAAATCAATTAATTTCTAGAAAAGAAATTTTTAAGTTCCGTTCTTGAATTTTTAATGTATACAGTCATTTAAAAATGAATTATTATGGATGATATTAATGTCACGTGCAACAATATATTTATGTGTACTGATAGATTAAAAATACATTTTCAGTGAATTGCCGACATTCACAACGGCGTCTGATTATACGCCTAATTAGAGTCGATTCTACGGAATCGTAATTAACCCCTGGTGTGGAGCGCTCACTGGTTAATCAGAGTGCGAACATTATGACTTGTCACGTCGTTAATTCAAATGGTATTATTTTCCGAATAAATCAAACGCTGTCTGTAATTAATATATCTTGCGTCGAATTATATTACTATCAATGAAATAAATAGAATAATGTTGTACAATATTTGCAACGGTACTTAGATAATATACATATGTATTAATTGTAATCTAATTAAGAGAACTAAATAACTTCGGTTTCAAAAGATTTATGTAAACAGGTGAAATTGAATATTTTATTACATCGTATAATATAATATTCTATCATATTATATCTGATAATTTTCTATATATATTGCAACATAATATACACAATTTCCTTTAGTTGAAAATTTTTTCCGTAATCGTTTTTTTACTGATTTTCTAGATCACCCATATTTTTTATACAGAAACAAATATTGTTATAATATATATATATGTGACCCATTTTTTATATCAGGTGGTAATATTCAGTATAATTAAGTGGCCTACTTTATGTAGAAATTTCAAATAAGACTACTCTCACCAGAAACCAGTAAACTAATTTCACGCGAAAGTATTTAATACTGATTGCAATAAGGCTGTCCCTTTTTATCTTAAGCTATAATGCATTTTTTACATCCGGCGCGCAAAACACAATCCTCAACTACGTTGAGTGACGTCCGCTTAACATGAAACAGGAACTTCTAATTATTCTACTTTCATACGAAAAATTCTATCAGTCAAGGAATAAGGCGCGCGATGAAAAGAGACGGACATTACGGTTTTACATTATGCGCACTGACGTAAATTACAGGCTTCGCCAGTGACTATCAATTCGACCGGATTATAATCCGCTAAAAAATTCATTATCGTTATCACACAGACTCCATGATATGTTTAAACACTTTATTGGTTAAGATAATGTTACTGATTACATATAATTAACTACAAGAGAATTATGTGATTCATTGTCACTCAGAAATTCTTAATCAGTTCATATTATTAGGGAATTAGAAGTGAATTAATTCATCGCAGAAGAATTATATTAATCAATACCACTTAGAAATGATGAATTTCAATTTACATAAAATACAATTGAAATATAACGAAAATATCATTTCTATTATTAATATCAGCATTATCAGAGTCTTCTAGAATCTCATAGTTTGATATTTTCCCTCGGCTATTATTAGTGAATTTATACTTGACTTTACTTCTTGCGTAGACATATTGGTGAGCACCTAGTAATGAAGCATGACAATATTCACGTATTCTCCTGTATTTCAAGATAACCGCGTACCATTGCCAACGCGAAGGATAGCGTAGAACGCGCGCATTAGAGGAACCTATTCGATAACAATGCACAAGGCCAGACGAACTAACTACTGCCGCCAGTTGGTCTCGAACGAGAGAACACACGATCCAGTCTCGTCATCGCCGTTATTTCCTCCCGTCCGAACGTTTTGGCATGCACGTATCATGACATTATTCTGGTCCGTGACGAGGGCAATTGCCCGTGACCGGGCCGACATATAAATTCCTCGTGTCCGTGACGTCTGTCGCTCCGTGTGTTCCCTCGTCTCCAAGCATACTACTTACGCGATCTATTTGTTAGAAAATGACAGGAAACATTCGGAACTCTTCTCTTTAGAATCCACCGGCTCTTTACTGTCCTACGAAGTGAACAAAACCGCCGAACACTTCGTACTCCCTATCCCAAGAAACGGCTAAGATTTCAGACCACGTCTCATGATCAAAACATTTACTTTGTTCGCTCGTCACTGTACCGTGATTAAGTGAAATGTAGATAGTAGATCCGGAAGGAAATCCACGAATTTGTATCGGTTCATACGACTTGGAATTTTAAGTATCGCGGGGTTCTGGAAAGGAGATCTTAAACGAGGAAAAGAGGATCTCATATATAACATATAAAGTCTCTATAGGATCTGGAATATATATGTAACCAAAAGAGAGTCGAAATTCCATGCGAGACCTACATGTGGAGTGTCCTTTTTCCAGAACCCAAGAGTAGTATGGATAACGAATGGAACTTGTCTGTATATGCGTGGAAGATATCACTAGGAACCGTAACCGACTTCGCGCGTAACGGTTGGAATAAGTTCTTCCGTGGCACGGGTATTCAGTGGAAATACGAGAGCAGCGCGTGGAATAGTCGTTCCTATCGAACGTTTAAGCGACGACTAGCGAATACCTGCATAAATTGACGCGTCACGTATTACACGCGTGAAACACGAGGATGCACAACACTCGTAGGTGAAACGTGGGACTGGAAGCAAAATGATCCCTGGCTGTTGGTAATACTACGTTTTAACCTCCAGCCGAGTACAGTGGATTGAGCCATTGGTAGACGGACTAGAACGCGCGGCAAGCATTGCCAACTAAATGGTCGATTAATTCGCGGTGTAATTCGTTGATCAGCAATATTTGATACAATGTTATTTACAATCCAATATATATGTGTGCATGAAATACATTATATGAAGTAAATGTTTTTATAAAAATATGTATAATCTTCATAATAGTGAGTCCATTATACTCAGTAGTAAATGAAGCAGTTAGCAGTCTAACTGTCACTAATAATTTATTATGTAAGACACTGCGTTTAAAGTATTTAATGAAACTTAAAGCCAATACAAATTTGATGAACAAGCATTAGCAGTTTGTTCTACTTCAACATCCTATCATATGATACTAAAGAAGTACTCTCACGGTAAGCATTATTTTAACACTTCATAGATTGTTAATAAAGAAGACATTTGTGAAAACGCAAATGTTCACTGACATATATCTAACTACATCAATAAATGCCGTGTCAAAGGAGGTAGATAGTGAATGATAATTTCTGGCTTTCGAGTAAGGTTTGAGTAAGAGTAACACAGAATATCCAATTTCCCCGAGCGATTAGGAAATCGATTACCGTCGCATCAGCGTTTAACGTGAGTAGGAAATAACAGGCGGGATCGGTTGCAAGCAGTTCTCGTAGATGAGACGTGGGACCGTAAGTAAAACCGTTGCGATAGTTGGCAGTGGCGCGTTTCAACGCATCCCATGGTAAACGGGGAAGGACGTACGAGCTTAGACTGTCGACGACCAACCGTGTGCTTTCCTTTTCGTTTGAATGCTAAGGCAGAGGCAATCACGGTGATCGATCGATTTATCGTCCGATCCCGAAGATTAATGACTTCTCATTACGAGGACAATTGCTGCTATATACCCGACATTCGAGACCATCGCCGTAGAAATGAAATATCGTGAAGTCATTGTTTGGAGTGATTGTTCATTACATGTTGTACAAGTATGAAGTTCATAGGGTAATTCGATGTAATATTTATAACATGTAATATTTTTTTAACAATGATTTATTAAGACTTTAATGTATTATTATTAACAGAATCCTAGATCCCGATGACTCGATCCTCTTTCCGAATTTCTTCATATTTATCACTGAAATATTTCTCGTCTCAAAATCACCATTTAATTAATAGCGATTTCCTTATTTCTATTCGTGCATTCCTATCGTAGAATATCAGTCTACATTCAGAAAAATGTAGATGTTAAATGTAGATGTAAGATCGCAAAAATCTAGTATCATATCCGAAGTAAACACGTGTAAGTAAGAATGCAATTAATAAATTCAAGTAATAAAACGCAAAAGATTACAGAATGGAAACCCGTGGAAAGAAGCGCGTAAATAGAAAATGTGAAAATAGGAAAGTATCGCAATTAGTGTGTTAGAGATTGATTACAGTGAAGACGTCCCCGCATATTCCGGGGTTATCGTCTGGTGTCTTCTCTCCTCGATGACGTGTTATCGACCAAGTTAAAATTCGTTTCGCGTGTATGTCACGACTCCGATGCCGGGAATAATAATAAGCATATCGCGTTCGACCTCCTCGTAGACTAAGCACCGTCGACCTATTGCTCCAGCGAATCCACAAGCGATGGCTTGCGAACACAAAACGAATTAATTATCCTATATCTTCCGACCTATCGCGCTAAAGATATGCTAGAATCCGTTCAGCAATTACGCCAATAAGGAAAGGGGATTATAAAACGACTATAAATTACATTACAATACTCATTCATTATTTTCCAGCAAAGTCTACCGTCAATATCAAAAGGCAATAAATTCCTCGTTTACCTAACCTCCTATCACTATATAATTACCGAGATGCACTCTGAAATATTATTTAGCAGAAATATAATATAAGTGTTCTACATCCACATGTATTCCAATATGTTCGATATAAATCTGATAAACACTAGAACTACCAAACATACACTTGGTTGTACTTAAACATTTATTACATATAAATTATGGTCGGAAGATGTAAATTAATTAACGGAATCAATTATACGCGCTGCGTACATTAAAGAAAGGTACATAAAATCTCAAACAGGACGCAGTTATATATTTGAATAATTCTATTCAAAATCGGGGCCCAGTCGTTTCGACTGTTCTGATAATTCTAGTGTTAACACGTTAACAGCGAATTCCGTGTTATACAATACCCCGCGATACACATCCGTAAGGTTGAGGATTTTTAAAATTTTACGAAAAATAGCGATATATTTGATTCCAGCTTTAGTTTTAGTTTTAGTATGGGCGGCCACGGTAATTGAACATAACTCTAGTATATTCTTTGAGTAACAATACGAAATGGTACAATAAATCTTAAGTATGCCGGAGGACACCTTGCATTGATAGTCCGGTTCTTTTTCAACCAGGATATATTGCCTCGATACATGGAAAATTCCATGTTCCTCAACAAATTGCAACAACGAGACACCGAACGATCGTCGGACGCTCCCATTAAAGCTTTAAAGGGGTTCTCCGTTTTCACGGAGGCCGACGAAAGGGAAAGCTGGGGCGCCGTACCACCAGCAATATCAGTACCCGTACCAGTGTACCAGCACCAGCAATAGAAGCAACACAGGGGGGATACGGAGGGGTTCTCCTACTGGTATTGATCGCACACAATGCCCCCATACCAAAGGCACGTACAATGTCCATGGAATACGTCGAGAAGGCAAGGAAGTCGGAACTGGCATCCGAGACGATGAATCGACTGATAGGGATAACGAGAAGCTCCCGGAATGAACCCATCGGGTTCGAGGAATCGGGAAAGTCGATATAAATAGCACTGACGAAAGATCAATTCTTGGAAAGTGGTGCACGACAATGTAATCAACCCGCGAGGTGGAAATGCTTCTCGAAGATGGAAATCATATTTCACGCCTTATAACTCGATAATGAAGATCGTTAAGTTTTAATCGCTGGAGATGGTGCACTTCTACCACGTTAATAGTTCGCGAGGGAAATAGACTTGGATCATTTATTAAAATTGCATTAAAATATACCATTATGAAATAAATCTGGTATAATTATATCTTTGGTGGATTATGTATAATTATGTTTCTATTGCGTTATTATAACCTAATCATTCAAGATGACGCAATGTACGTGTATACGGGTTATCCTCGTATAACGCAAGAGTTAGGTACTCGGATTGCGTACAAAAAGTGGGTTTACGTTACAAAAACTATGTAACATCTCACTCAACAAAACCAAAGCGCAATTATTAAAATTATTAAAATCAAAATTGCAGAAGATAGAGACGTGTTGTAGCATCGGAAAGAACGAGACTGGAATGAGATAAAACAGACAAGTTCATATGAAATCGTTATATCAAAATTGCATTGTATCGCAGAGCACGTGAAAATTGAAAGACATTTGCAAAGTAAACTTTAACAGAAAACCTGTTTTGCGGTTTGTAGCTTTCGTTGACGCGGTTTCTTGTTTACTTAGCATCTCAAAGGATGGCATAGCGGGGGAATAAATTTGAAATGTAAATAAAGTAAAGGTACGACAGTTAAATGAGTAAGAGAAACGATAAACTTTGGATCCGTTTGGGATGTGGGAGGAGGGATGGTTTCCCGGAACATGATAGTTGCTCGTGAAACACGAGGGCCACGTGGTGCAGTGGATTTTATGGCTCCACGAGGTACTCGCTACGCTCATCTTGTACCACGGTGGATCATAAAAGAGAAGTCACTCGTGCCGATCGTTTCCCGACTCGGATGTGACGTTTCTTCGCGCGAGCTCGTGATAAAAATTTCCCCGTGATTGAATCGCCACGTAAAGACCTCGTCGAACGAGAACTCTGATATTTAAACTTCTCGAGTTTCTTAACAATGATACCAGGTATCAAGGAATATTTTATGCCCGATAAAAATGCGAGATAGCATATCGAGTATTGAGCTGCTAACGAGATATGTGACGCCATCAAGAAAAAAATTATACTCAAAATCCGAGATAGTATTTTATCGACCATCGGGAGAGGGTATCGGCTACCGATAGAAAGTATAATTTCCACATCATACTAAGACTTCCAACATATACTTCCGTCAATAAAATAAATAAATTGCAACGAAATTACAGCTTACGTTAAATTACTATTTCAGTGAACAACTAATGTTTCACTGTCCGAATGTATAATACATATGTCTCACCAACGATCTAGATATAATGGACATCTGCCGATCGTTCATTGCCGATTAATTCTAACGTTCGATCTTTCTATCTGTTCCAATCCAAGTACTCCAAGTTACAAAATCAACTGCGATACTAACTAAGGACATTCAATGAAGTCCACGAACATGGGGCATTTAATACCGATTCATTGAAGCATTTTACGATATAATTTAATTATGAAATTATCGAAGACCAAATTGCAGATCGGCGAGAAACGTTCGATTTAAAATGGTACTGCCATATAGATGACGTGACCTACGCAAAGTCTGAAGCATTGAGAAACGATTCTAGCCCGACGTCGTCCGACAAATCGATCGAGAGCCATATTCGCGGCACGAGGGCAATGCACCGACGATACGTTGCACCAGTTGCACCGGGTACTGACTCCGACAAGCCTCCCGGTACCTGAATGCAGTTTACGTACTCCGTAGATAAATATTTTACTGTCTGGAGTATGTCGAGCCTCCTTACACAATTGGCCTGTTTTACACTGCAGAGCCCCGAGCCATCCGATTAACGTGCGTTTTTAATATGATTACCGTATCACGACCGACAGCAGACCATGAAAAAAACCAACACGTTGTTGGCATACACGTTTACGTGAATCCCGTTGGGAGATTACAATCGACAGACGCTTTGGCGGGCACGCGAAATTATCTTATTTATATAGGAACCATACTCGTTATCCATCAAGGTGGTTATCGTTCTCACCGTGAATAGTGGAAGGTGATTGAAATGAGACACGTTCAAGCGTTACGTAATCCAAGAGTCGATTATCGTCGTTGCCGTAGGTCTTTCAAGGTTCCTACGAAAAATGCCGTTAGATCATTGGGGCCACTTAGAAGGCTAACGTAAGAAACTGAAAGTGAATCCTACGGATTGTAACACCGTTACTCCTTGATCTTCGAGCCACCTTGTCCTAGGCTTTCGAGGTCGTCCACCCAAAAAAGTCATAAGAAGGTGTTAAACCGCTCGACCTCCATTTTTCGGCAGGCCGTAATATAAGCCTGTTGGGGCCGCGTTGGAACGAAGACTTCATTATCACGTGTCGAGTGTATTATACCGTACTCCGAGGAGACCTCGATCTTTAATGCTACCCTTTTCGCAGAGCGAGCTCTTAAATCGTAACAATAAAAACGATAATATGAATCGTATTGAATCATTGAGCGAAGGAAGAACAATGAAGTTTACTCGATCATTTATAGAAATCCACATATTCAAGCATACCAGGACTCATAGCGATTGTCGCCGTACAAGACTCCGAAGTTACGTGAGGATAATTTGAAAGTAATTGTTAATGCGTTGCAGACGGGTCTTAATAGAGTGTAATCCTTCTATGGAATCTTCAGCCACGACGGAAGGAATATAAATGATTCTATTAATCCCGCTTAGAGTATCTACGATCTACGTCCTCTTGACTAGACGCCTGAAGTCGCACGCGTATTCAGTCGCGACACTTCGCGTAATCGCGGCCTGCCAATTATCGTTATCGCACAAGGCCACGGAGACGGATCGGTTCCGTCGTGATGTCACGTTGCTTTCGTCTGACAATCAGAAACCACAACGAAGACACGCCAACGAGAACGATCGAGATCGCGACACCGGAGACGAAGCCGTCTACGACGAAGACGATGGCGACTCGCGGATGACCCCTGAGGATAAAAGAGTCCGCGATTCGACGGAATCGTGTTTGGCCTTCTACGCGAATTTGTTGAGAGAATAATGGCTGATAGGCTGGATCGGTAAATGAACAAAAAGATAAAGTCGCGAGTGAAACGGGAGGAACATAGAAACGCGTCGCGGAGGTTTTTATCTGGCGTAGCGATTCGTTATCGAGACGACCTTAAGGCCAAACAACCGCGACCGTATTTTCGATTTGTATCACACCTTAGATGAAACGGAAATGTGGTTAATTATAGATTAATTAATTGTCGTATCGCAGACTAATTGAGTGTTCAATAATATTTATCGTTTATTCAGTATTTTTATAGTGGTGTATTAATCCTTCGCACTTCGCAATCTTTTGTGTGGTTCAAACTATCCAATCTTGTTCGTGTTTTATAATAATAAGGCTACTATGTAGACAAAATTCACATATTGAGATTATGTACAGTATTTTTAATTTTATATTGTCTGCGACACTTTAATGTATATAAATATAATATTTATACTACATGTGCAAAAACATTTTCCTTCGAATATTGAAGTATTGTCACGAAAGTGGGATGAGACTGCAAGAGAATAATTATAATTCTTACGACTAAGAATAAAGTCTGATTTCGAGTGACACGCTATTAAAAACTCATCCTTTAATTAAGAGCAGACATTTCAAGGCCCCTAAGAACACTCCACCGTCCAATATTAGTTACCAAATGTTTGGCTTAAATCTTGTTTTCGATAAAGTCTCATGGGTTCAGGCAGAATGAATCGAACGGTTGTTTTTAAAGATCGTTTATGAGAAAACATTTTTGCACTCGCGATATCTAGTTATGCTGACAAGGAAAATATTTGTTATCGCTACACGGAAATGCTTCCATTGCAATTCCTTTGTTAATCGGGGACACTAGTGTCTCGGATCAATCCCGAACAGAAGATATATGTACGTAGATATTCTTAGAAACGAATCATCACGCGACCCTCGTTCGAAGTCTATCTCGATTTCTTTTCGATTATGTGTGTGTATATAATATATTCTTACAATCGTCTTGGCCATCTCGAGCCTATAAATCTCGAAGGTGTCAAGGACTGATACATATATGTCGCGGTTCGCGTGACACGACTTACTATTGCGTGGGATAAGCTTGTTTCCGCATTTTTAGTTCGCGCACGACTTATTTACGAGTTTATATATCCCGGTCGCGCGGTTTCTAATAAACCATGCTATCAGAGGTCCACGTGCTGTCGGAGGCGAGTCACGATCAAACGCGTTCAACGGAACGGTGCTAGACGGCGAGGTCGTTTCGGTAAGTTTGCAAAACCCGCAGACGAAAACAGGATAAGTTTACTGTTATTAAAATTCTCCGGCATGTTTTTCAACGTTACACGCCACCCCGTTTTATCTGTCTACAAACGGCGGCCGATCTACGCGATTAAGTTATGCGTACAAATACGCGTGCGCCGTGGAAGGGGGCAGGGGAGTTTTGACGCGTCTAAAAGATGTCTTGTGCTTCTTCGCCGCGACAAAAACATACGCGATCCAAGTATAAGCATCTTCAATGAAAATATTACTTATCAGATTTCTTTCACCGACGACCGGCATTATTTGCAGATACGCGAGTATAATGGCATATTTCATTCCTTCTCTTTTACCGCAACACAAAAACCCGGTCAGAGGCATCCTTCTTTTCGCGACATTGCCGATGCAGAACGAGAGGGGGAAGAACTGCCGATAACGACACTATCTCAATGTCCCCGTTTGTAATCTGCAAATAATGGCGGCTACTGTCACGAATCAGACGGTGAGATATCATTTATTTAGTCTAAGCGGGTACAGATGTTCGTACCCTACGCGTTGGAACAAACTTTGAATTGTAAAATACTCTGCCTAGCTTGAGTATCGAAGCTCGATGAATCTAATGGATTACTGAAATCGTGTTTGGTATATGTATATAATTAATTACAGTCTAACGATACGGAATGCCTTCGGCAAAAAGAGAATTATTTTGATTACATATACGAAGAATGTTATCGAGGTGCTTGTTTTAAGAATCGTACAATTTTTCTTACGAACTTGCCGTGTCATCGGCGATGTTACGCTTCTCTATAACGTAGTAAGGAAATTACATGTAAAAACGGAACAAGATAGCACAGGCGAACTACAAGACTGATGTTGGTGATTACGTAAGAACCAAGTAAACTCCCGTATACAAATAACACGGAACGATCATATTTTCACGTATCGTCGAATCAGTTGTGTCAGTGACCTCTTTGGAATTCATACATTCGTTTCGTACTTTATACACGTGTCTTGTACAAAGGGTATCTACTAGAATACGAAAAAATGTCATATACTACTCATTCATTGCGGAAAATGAATCACATTTGTTTCTCATGAAAGCTGACACCTCTGACATCCAGCACTGATTAATAATACTAATAGTGCAGAAAGTCAACCACCTTTGTCCTACATCAGCGTTCACCAAACTGTTTCGCCTCACGTGAACAAACATTCCACGACATTATTAAAATTGATACCGGTATGTATTTAACAAATGATAATACGGACGATTATCATATCATCAAAATACAAGAAGAGTAATAATGAATATCAGTATGTTTAATAAGTAATAGTAATGGAAATAAGATTCGCAAAATGAAGGATGGAGTAACCACGTGATACGTTAACACGTTGACCACCGTGGGGATCATTAGCGACCGACGATGCGAATATTACCAAATCTCCGAGCAAATATGTCGTTAATATTCGTATAATAGAGCACTTAAATAGTTTCGTTGTTAGACGTTATATGCGTGTTACAATCGTGTATCGCGAGGTATCGTATAGCACGTATTTCGGTCCAACAATCGACGGATTAAAGGGAAATGAAGGGTGAAAAGGAAAGGAGAAGGACGAGAAGTAAAGCGCGTGGTGATTTTGAGGAATACCCGCATGGGCGATTGCGGATCAGACGTAGGCACGTAGGCAAGGCACGCACACGGTTGCGTAATTTTCAGCAGACGCTTCCCGTTTGACGGAGATAACGCTAACGAGGGCCAGATAATAGCGTCGGGAGTCTAGACAGTTAATTACAAGAAGTCCTTTAAAACGCCACGCGGCAGTACCAACTCGTCCACTAGCCTCGTGAGCGGTTTCCGCTCGCCACGTACACTTTGACGCCAGGATAAGTTTCTCACGCTTCGCGACTTTCCCAAAGTACCACTTCTACTATTAACGAACCCGCAACTTCAAAATGCCCAGGAGGATCTTACGTTTCTTTTCTATGAAAATCTTCAGTCGCCGCGAAAAAAGGGAGTCACGTTAATGCGGCTAAAAGAGCCGCTTTAATGAACACGAGTCTTCCGCCTAATGGCGAGTTTACATCGGCCCGTATTATAGTAATACACGTAACAACGTTGACGTACTATTGGAGTAGCGTATTTCGTAAAAGGGAAATGATTATTTATGGTCAAATGGCTATATCGTTTACTTAATACTTCCCGAAGTGTTTAAAGTTTTCAAGATTATAGGATATCTCGCTCGTTTCCGTAGAGGAAGAAGAAAAATAAAGCGTGATTGCGAGCGTCTACATGCGAGGACGTGGAGAGGCTTGCGTGCCGACGGTGGTTTCGTGTCGGTATCAGTAAACGTGGCGATAGTACTGGGTCGACAGCGGACATTTAAGTACAAAGCCTGAAAGTTCTCCAAAGAAAAACGCCACTTCTTTCCGCTATTAATTCCATGATAGTGGAAAAAGAGCGATACGAGTTCGAAAGCGAAGAACTTATTTCTAGCAGTATTTAGTGTAAGCAGTATCAAGCGCACGGGGAATAACGCACCGCACGACAATCGTACAATTATATTATTAAACGCAACCTGGAAAGTAGTCGATCAACTATGTAACTGTAATTTCCCGTAATTTCCTCTTTACGTGGTCCTTTTATGTCGCCAATCAATAAGCTACTCCTGATTGCAAAATTAAATCCATTGTCACAGTGGATCGTTGCACTTCATGGCAAATGCGTCCCCGTAAATTGCAACGATACAATGGAAATCAGCAGCAATGATGCGAAACGCATTCTACATTATAGCTACGCAAAATTACTGATGGCTCGCGCAAAAAGCTTTGGTAAGTACAAAGTCTGTTCGTTATTTAAAAAACTGAGATGTAGTACTCGATAAATCAACCACCTATATAATACTGTCAACGGCAGAACAGATAATAATAATTTTGCATAAAATCGAAGTAGCATTTATCAAAATAATCGCACGAGTGCACGTTCTTGCATATCAAGGTATGAAATATTCTAGCTGCGACCAATGTAATCGACAGGTTTCTCATCGTTGAATTCTGTCAATGTACAACAAACGCCGGGGCGTAAAACGCCCAACAGAACCGTGCAATTCCCCGTAGCGCGAATCTTTCGAGCGAGAGAGCGAGTCGAACGTCAAATGCACGTCGATACGGTCGATCGCCCGGTATGACGATGCACTTGTGTAAACGGTCGCGCCGCCCTCCGACGTTTCCCACGGACTAATCCCGGCAACGACGTCGACGACGTAGACTACGGCGAGGTTATTCAACGAAAAAAAAACCCCAAGGCTGACCTTAATATCGCTTTGAAAAAATATTCACCGTGGCAATTACGAGTAGGAGCGAGCACATGTATGCACCGCCTATTCTTTCGATCCACCGTGATTTCTGGTGCACGCGAGTGTGTACTACCGTGTACGTAAGCTGTGCCCATATGTGCGATATGTATGCAACCGATGCATGTTCACCGCCCCATACTACTCGAGGGAGCGTATGTTAACGAACGGGGCGTGCTTTCGATACTAATGAGCCAGATTAGATAAACCGTTAGATTCGCCGCACGATATATCGGTACCGTACGAGACGTTCATACCTACGTACCCTCAAGAATCGTTCCAATTACTTACACGCTATGTCCTGGACTTTCGATCCACGACCTGATTGAGATAATTTCCCTACGAACAGTTTCCTTTCAGAGATATCGTGGCTTCGTATATTAGTTTCTTCGTGGGAACAAGAAGTATGTAATAGATGAGAGAGAAGGTCGTTTGGTTTGAGATTCTTTCACTCTGGCGTTACATGCATATGTATATATGCACATTTCAAGTGTCGGAATATGAATATATATATATATATACACGTGTATGTAAGTACGCTCGAAGCATTCTCTCTCTTTAGTTTTCTCTCCGTCTGACAAATGACGAGGCCGACCTCACGATCAGGCTGATGACATTTAAAAGTACGTGAAGGTATCGACCGACGAAAGAATGAGAGAGAAAGAGAGAGGTAGAGACGGGAGGGGACGGTAAGAGAAGGAGGGAGATAGACTGCCGACCCAGACGAGAAAACTGCAGTGAAAGCCCAGCTCGCATTCTGGGCCAGACGGAAGAAACACGAGGCAGACAGTGTAACGGCCTCTCTTTTCTCCCTCTTTTTATTATTCCGTCTCGCTCCGTTTTACGTCTACCCGTATTCGCATTTATACGCCCAGTTTTCCTATTTCTCCTCGCTTTGACCCGGTGTCTATAATACCCTCGACATTCGCGCTCCCGCATTTATCAGTTCGAGGAAAATAAGAACCGGCATTCCCCGGCGTTATGCAAACCATGGGATTATGGTGCGCAAGCATTTTCGAGGCGTACAGAAAACAATGCCGCCACGATAATTGAGATGAAAAGTAAACTGGGATCAAGTTCTTACAGGAAACCGACGGGTACGCGAAGGGGACGACCAATCATTTCTAATTAGAATATCAAATGATGCGCAAACAAGTGGAAGGTTTCGGGGGAGAAAAGAAAATTCAACGACACCAAAGTACCTTGTACACGTCAAGTCGTATCTGCGGATTAAGGAGATAAAAGGATACAAGTTATTTTAGTAGATAATATTGGTAGACTTAAAGCAGACGAGTAAATACGGTCTGGGAAATCATCGATAAAGTGCCATTAATTGAATTCCTGATAATTGTGTTCAATCAGGTATAAAAACGATCTGAATATCTCGGTGTAACGATGGTAGACGATACTCGAGATAGAAATACGAAAAAGACGTCCTACGATAACACATAGGCCACTTGATTAAATGATTAAAACCGAACGTCTAATAGATAGCGAAATGCCCTATTTTCGACCATGCATATTTTAGCCATCTCACTTCTTTCTTTTGCATAGCTCTGACTTATGCTTAATTAAGTAAAATATTGACTGCCTAATTATTTAATGGCCCGTATGTGCCACCGTGTGTTTCGTAAGAATAAATATTTTGTGTGCCACTGACACGCAGATTATATTTTTGAAAAATATTATGAATATAGGCTATGCGACATAAAGCGCGACACTTATAATAAACTGTAAATTAACATCGATGATGTGTTCTTTTCAGTCATACATTTGCAACACAACACGAGTAGTGTCACTTAATCTATGTGTTAGTATTTCGAAGGATAATCCATGATATCAATTATTAATCGACAGGAACTTGAAAGTATAAACGGAGAATAAAATGATTTTTAGAAAACATACCACTAGAGCCATGTCGCGTGGTTTGGAACCCTGTACGTGAAGGATTCGTGCACCCAGCTCAAGCAGCTTTCTCCTCAACTGTTTCACGGAGACGCCGAGCGTCTGCATACAGCGACGCCTCAGCTTCATTTGAACGGAGCCGCCAGATTGTCAACGTGCTGGAAACCACTGACCGTCAGCTGTCAAGCTGGCATAAACACTCCCGACTCTTTTTCTTTCCTTGCTTTTTCTTCGACCCCCGATACCTCACGGGGTTCTTCACTGTTAAGTCGATGTTCCCTGACGAAACTAACTCTTGTTCAGAAAATCTTGACGAAAAATTCACTCGGTACGTTTCTCTTCGATACTTGTTCCTCGCACAGTCTCCTCAGGGCGCAGCACAATGACACTTTTACGAGGAACAACTACGATCGTGGGCGTTCATTGTCTCTCCTCTGGGATGATCGATCCGGTTCGTTAGAAGGAAACGGCCTCGTTTTAGCTTAATTCGATTAGATCCGGTACTCCACGCTCCCGATCCCACTTGACCGTAAGCCTTACGGTTGTTTAACGAGTCTCTAATGGACGCACGTTGCGCTTCCCGATTGTGAGCTCTCCTTTTTATCCGTCTCCTTGATATTTACAGAGCACTCCTGCTAGCGCATCACCCGCTCTTCGATACGTGTCGTATGGCGTACAGATTTGAACCACACCGTGGTAATGTCAGGCTGTTCAGAAGAAGATACGGTGAATTCGTGGAAGTTTCTCCGCGGACGCCTTTTCCTCTTGCCGTCACAGTAAAAGGAATCTCTCGTTGCCCGATACAAAGTCGGGGACGTTAAATAATGTCGTAACCCGTTTTGACGGACACGACCTTGACTTTGGACTCTTCTTCTTAATTCTTTCGGTGGTTATTCCGAAGAGATTACTTAGTTAAATCTACTCGTACTGGTTTAGATACGTGATCCTCTTTAACAAACGGTTCACTGCTCGATACTAAAATACTCTTTCGGTCGCTGTCGATTCGTTCGCAGCCGGCTTGTCGCCGTTCTCTAGTTGTTTGCCTTTCCACGTCTGATTTCTGATCAGCGCAAGAGAGGGAGCATTAGAAAAGGACAAACTGTTGGCCGACTTCCCGCCGCTGGCTCGAATAGAAATGTCAGTGGCGTCGTTGCGAAAGTTGCAATGCTTTTCGATGACACAACTTTGCGTCGTTCGGAATTAGGGACGGAGCGTTTTATATTCCGCGCACTGGCGAGAGGAACTTTATTTTACTCGTTCGTTGCTCTACTGACGGAGCAGTCGTTACGTTTCGCAGAGAAGTGAATGATTCGACCACGAAACCGAACGACGTATCGAAAGTAGAACTTCGCTTCGCGTATGAAAAACCGTGGACACGGTGTCAACACATCCAACACGTTCCAAGTCCAGCGGCAGACTGAATTCGTACGGTGGCTGTCAGACCGCAGCACTGTCGATTCGAACAGCTTCCCTCTCTTTTGCACTACGTCCCTCCACTAATCCCCACCACCCACCGCCGGCACGCCGCTCGCATTTATCCTCCCCTTTCAACCCACTGTTACCCTTTTCTACCCGCCATGCACAGACCCAATCTATCGGTCTTCTTCTACCTCATATGCACTGCCAGACGGTCGTCCGCGCGCGCGCGCGCGCACACTTCGGTAAACGGAGATGGTATACTATGTAGAGGGTGCCCCTGTCCCCCTTCTTGTCGGTGTAACGTATCGATGATGTTCCTTCGTGTTGGGGCACCCATATGCATACATTGTAGAAAAGCACGCGCGGGCCAAGCTGGCAGCCGGTTAGGCCGGTATGTTGTACCACGACGCAAAAATCATCCGCGTGGCAGTGTCGGCGACGACGATATCCCCACGGATAAAACGGCCGCGGGGAAATCCTGCCAGTGGGAGAGATCACCGTCGACAAGGCCTCGATTACGATGCGGACTCACCGATCCTAACTCTAATCCAGATCAGGAAGCGTCCAATTAATAGTGTGCAATCGTTCGTGCTTAATTAAAAGTTTCAGCTACGAAGAGAGGATTTCAAGTATCGGATTACAGAGGATTATTGGGATGAATATCAAGGAACATTTATTCATCCGCCATGCGTCCCATCTCTCCTCGACGAAAGTTCAGGGAGAGCTTATGAAATTTTACACCTACGGTGAAACTCGTAGCGTGATACAAATAATTACACTCCCTTCTCTCGTTTACGTGTATGAAAAGCAAATCCAGGATACCGAAAATCTGTAAAAGAAGGAAGTAGATTTCTCCGCGCGCGTGCAGTTACGTACATTCACTCACGCGAATTATTCTCGTCGACGGTACTCCAGCCGGTTCCATTAATTCAAGTGTGCCACTTCATCCTGTAGAGGGTGAAATTACCCTTGAAATTATAACAGGTTGATACTTCAGCCGCACCGACATCGACCGTCAGGTCGCTCGGATCGATAGTACTTATTCGATGCAATATGGGCACCTTTGACTACACACGGAACACCATCTCCGCGAATGGTTTTCGGTCAAGAAAGAAAGAAATGCTAATGACACAAGATTCCGGTTGAGTTAACTGACCCATCATCTTGAAGTTAACGGATCACCGCGATGCCAATTAAGCAATATGATCTATACATCGAGTGAAGTACATATTTTTGGATGATGGTACAAGTCCCTTATTCTCCTTGATCGTAGAAGCATTAAGAAAGGATGTCTTCCAGAAGGAGTCTCGATGAGGTTGTTCCTGATCAAGAGCAACACAAGAGAGAGACACACGGTGCGATGCTTTGCACAGACATGCACGCACACTGATTTCCTTTAGAGGACTACCAGACGTATCTGACCCCCATCCAGTCTTCGGCACACCGAGAGACAAAAGTCTCGCAGACGAATTCTCACACCCGCGTTTCTCAATGCGATGCAGTGCACGAGATGCGGACGGAGAGGGAGAAAGTAGGAGCTAGAGATAGGAACAGATAGGATATATAGATAAATTGATGTATATATAGGTATATAGGAAGATAGGGAGAGGAAAGGAGAGATAAAACAGTCTCACCAGTCTCGAATACAAGTTTACTCACGACGCCATCAGAAGCGCGCCTTAGGAACTTCCACGTCTGACCTTACCTCGACCAAGGTCGTGTCCCGGCGACCCGTCTGTCTCTAATGCCATTTTGACTGACTGCGACTATGTTTTGACGAGCAGTTTCGTGTGCACGTGCCTGGTCGTGCAGTTATGCTATATATTCTTTATGCCATAGTTTACTGCAGTTTCGGTATTTTTACGACTAGCTCAAGTAACTTTACGAAACATATCGAAGTTTTTCATTAACGAAGGATACCGGGATGGTCGAGTCTTATATTACATTTCGTCCCAGTTAAAAGTATTCGATAGTTCATACGACTCCTCCCCTCGTCTACGCCCTTGCCAAGCATCCGTACATGCCTAAGACATAATACAATTACGTAATTAACTTTTCGAGCTTCTACGAAGCTTGAGAACAACTTTCCACGCAGGAACCCTTTCCCTCGGTAGACATGGAAACTTACGTCGAGGAAAAACTTTCCTCTTTAGAGGTACTCTCTCTACTCGCGCTCGCACTCAGCGTCCCGCGTGAGTAAGCGCGGCCCGACCGAGTCAGAAGCCAGGGAGTTCAAATATTTTCATACCACCACAGTTACTAACTTTCCCTTTCACCGTATGCAGTCTTCTCTATCTCCTCCCTCGTGCAATCAAAACACAAACCAGATGGCTCGTCCGTTTGTCCGGAGTAGCACCGTCGAAAGGCATAGATTTCGCTTTTGTTCTGATTCACGTATCACCCCGTCAGCGACGAGAACGGCGGCTGCGGCGGTCGCGGTTATGACGCTCAAGCTGGTGGTGGAGATGGTGATGGCGGTGGCGGTGGTGGAGGCGGTGGCGGCGGCTTTATCGCTAGCAAGTGAACGAGTGAACCAGTGTGTCTGCGCGTGGCTGCTGCAACGGCTTCGTATATGTGTTTGTGACGAGGCTTAATACACACCAAGAGCCAGAGGGACAGAGCGAGTGAGAAAGAGTAAGAGAGAGTCGTAGAGAGGCAGTTGTGCGACCAAGCATGTGTGTGTGTTCGACAGTAGATGCATGTGTGTGCGCGCCGTCTAGACAGGAGGTTGTTGGGGCCGAACGAGGGTCGGCGGAGTGAGGCGAAAGACGTCGGTGGTAGGTTGGAGGGATTCGTACAGTGGGGTGGATAGAGGACGACATAAAAAGAAGGGGCTGAAGGGGAAGAGAAGGGAAAGAGAGGCCAGGGAGGGCAGCAAATCGAGATAGTGGGGAGGTATGATAACCGGCTATCATATCTCAGGGACGCCACTACGAGTCCCCCTTTCTTCTCCGACGATTCTCCTTTACCCCGCGCACCCTCATTCTCCTTCGTCCTGCTGTTTCGAGGCTCGACACTGCACCGACCGGTGCGGAGCAACCTCCACCTCCACCTTCTCCGATCCATGGCTTCTTCTTCTTCTTCTTCTGCTTCTTCTTTTATCCTCCTCCTCTTCCTTCTTTTCATTCTTTTTTGACTTCTCTTTGCCTCTCTTCTTTTCTACACATTTTCTTCTTCCTCCTGTGCAAGTCGACATGTCCTAGCACAGACGAATACGGCAACGACATCCTTTTACCTTACACATACCATCTCTTCTTCCCTTTTCTTTCGATTACCTTCTCTCTCGTTATTTTTGCCCTTCGCGAGAAGTATTGCAGTCTTATCGCCAGCGATAGCTTGACGGGTGTTCTACTTGAAATCAGTGATGGCACGAAGAGTATGCAACATCTGGGAATATCCAAGAAAATATCGTTCGCGTGTAGACTACTCGAGGACGAGTAGTATAGTCTATCAGAACATGTCGTTTTTCCATACGGACATTGTCTTGATCTAATATTACATACGTTCGCACACTTGTGCAAGATTTCCTGGTCTGATAATAAATTCTTCTTAGAATCTTATTATTCCAACCCTGAAAATAAATCGTACTGCGGCTGCAAGTATCAGAGCAGATACGTTAAGTAAATTCGCAAATTACAGTAATAGAATCCATTACTTCTGCACCTGAATCAGGTTACCGCAAGAATAGCATTCTACGGAGAAAGGTTTTGGAAGGTAACAAGATACCGCGTCTCAGTGTGAAAGATATCAAGAGGAATGGGATCCATCGAACAAAATGAAACGTGAACTTGAAATGTGTCGTTGCAGCACTCGGCTCACCTTCGAGTATGCGAGAACTGGCCAATGTCATGACACTAACATGGTCGTCGTCGGTCTCGACGTGGTCGTTTTCGAACTGGCTCTGCAGGGGTGTCGGCGATTGTTTCGACGGTGTTTTTTTTTGTCGATCGGGTGTCCGCCAGTTTCAGCACACCCGAGAGACCAATATCGGCCCACGTCCATTTCGCGCGGCAGATTATTTCGAATGTCGTTAGGGGAGCCAGTCGAACCGGACGCGTGCTGAGATCGGAGCACGTAGGTCAGGTATTCTCAACCGTCTACTAATCTTCCTCTTTTTTTTCCCTCAGATTCTCTCCCCGGCCGACAGACTATCGATTTCATCAAAACTTAACGCGACAACTACCTTTTTTATCCTGTCTCCAGCCAAGCTAAAATGCAATACGGAGAATCCTAAACCAAACCTCGTAAAATCTTTATGTTTGAGACGTCGTCCGAGACTTAGCCGAGGAGAAACTTTCGGTGGTGTTCTCCGAGAAAAATATATTTACGGTGTTATCACCGCTGTAAATTTCATTGTTTCCGATAAACAGACACTTCCACGAATCGAAAGGAAAAGATCGAATGTACGCATTACCAATAAAAGATTTTACGACACAAAGAAAGTCTACTGATTGAAGAACCTGCCCCGTTCCCTTCCAATTAAAATATTACAAAGTAATATATTATACATAAAACAATTCACTTTGAACATCAATTATGGAAGATCCAACGAGACGTAGTCATACGTTCGTATATAATTATGACGTCCGTACGAGGCAGCGAAATCTAAAATTGAGGATAGTCGCTTTTAATATATCCACGTTTGAATGGTAATGAATCTATGTATACGCGGTCGCTTATGAGAAATGATTTGCTGACCATCCGCGGAACGTCCACTCTTCATCACTCGCTTGTGAATAAATTATGAAATTTATTTAAGCGCGTCGATATTTCCTCCTGGCTTGAAACAAAAAGCCAGCTTGAATAATACCTTCGTCATTGATCTACATACACACACTACGTAGCTACATGAAAATCTACAATAAGAATTGATGTAAAGAACTGTAAAACTGTTAAACTTAATTGTGCATATTTATGTGTTCCAACGTTCTTAATCTTACTAACGAAAGAACAATGGAATATCTTCGATAAAATAATACGAATAAATAAAAATATACATGGAACCTGCTTCCAAGTACAGTCGTAGCAGATGACTCGTTTACAGTCTGAAGGTAGCAGCAGCAAGTAGGCTCACGGGCATATATTTGATTTAAACCATTCTCCCAAATAGAAATACCATCAATTTTTAAATATGATTCTTCCATTCGCCATCTCCAATACTCTTCTGAAATCTGCATAATTTCATTAGTTAATACTGTACAAAGATTTTTAAGTTAACGGAAAACCTAGCCGTCTGTGACTACCTTCATATTGCAATCATTTGCTCCGCCTATAATAGACGAGTGTCATTGACCTCGGTCTAAATGCACTAAGCAAATCGATCCTACAAAGACGAGTAAAAAAACTAGCATGAAATGCAATTTAAAGATGTATCCATAATTCCACGTGTCATAAATAACAGAAGCACGCGAATCTTCGGTGTTAAGAATGATCAAATTTCGAATAGGAAAGAGCATCCAAACAATATGCGCACATTGATAACTGATCTTTTATCAGTGACATCTTTCCATGTGCATTGTGCATGAATGTTTCTCGCAATATCGAGCCGAGCATAACTGCGGCGTTAATTGTACGTGAAATAAGTGATGCCATAACTTGTCGGCTATTTACGTTCGTCCACCCACGTCCTTCCCGGCTATATATCAAACCAGTACGTATCTCGAGGATGCTTCTCGCGAGTGAAATACCTTGCGACTTCTTCGTAAGAATAATAATAAAAAAACAAATATTCCGCGTACGTGTCTGGGTTTATAAATTAAGGTCAAAAGGAATTGTCAAAGGTAAAGGTAAGTCGAACGAAGTATTCGTCATTCGTAATTAGCCGAGTGTCTGATATCATGGTTCCATAAATATCCATTAGAAGGTGATACTTCTGATCTGTATAAAGGTCACCGAAAGATATCGTAGCATTGAGAACCACGATGGTGGATGCTGACCGCTTCTGCTTCTGCTGCGGCTGCAACTCTTTCACGGGAACGATAATCCGTTTACAGACTCGGGGGAAGAGTCGTTCCACAGTCGATTTTTCGATGGAAATAATTTGTTGACCGAGAAGCGTATCGTGTGGCCGTCAGTTAAAATCGCTCGTGACGCGAATCCTATACAGCCGATTCATTACGAGTTAATGATAACTCCGAGATATATAGAGGGCAAGAATAATTCTTGTAATTCCGGGAATCGCGAACTTCTACTTTTTTCCGACTCGCGATACTCGCGTTTCAATGAAATATTGATTGTGACGGTACTAATTAGAGCTTGCATTTAAATCACGAGAATTTACGGGGTCAATGTGTCCGGGGGGAATAAATCATACGAAAATGAAGTCACGTCGAGATACACTTCCATTCGATGTTTCGATATGTGACGGTTGTATTCCGCTGATAAATATCGATCAGATACGAGGTAGCCTTTCGAGTTGGTATCGATCGATCAATCCTATGTATCTATTTAAAAGTGTCGGACTTCTGGTGTCGTTTCGCAATATATCGTGATTCAACGTAAGAAGCGTTACATTGAAATACCAATTGCACGTCCGCGATCTTTTTCTGAGTTCGAGGATCCACCGGGGGTCACTAATCGTGAATCAGTTAATCATTTCAAGTAACTCATTAGAATGTCACGTCTATACGTGTGCATTTATTCGGTAATTAATTATTCTACATACGAATTTTGTGCAATTAAGAATATATTTTTGCTCCGAAAAATAATTACGTCAATTTGATCGGCACAAATAAACCAGGAGTATTATAATGTAATATTACTCTCGCAGTGTATGTGAGTGGTGTTATCGCGGAAACTTTTCAAAGCAGAAAAGATATGGTAACCGAAGAGAAACTTTGACCCAAAATTCGTGAACCGTCGAAATCGGAATGTGGGAAGAGAAAGAGATACGTGAAATCTGGCAGAAGAAGAACGGCTGTAAAACAAATCTATTATCGGACGGAATTCCGTGAGTTACGATTACTAATGGATTGTATCAAAGTACATAGTAGCAATTGAAAATGAAAACGTGCCCATAGTCACGTACTTCAGGGGAACGAATCGACGATCTTCGTTCCATTGCGAAATATCGAAACCTAAGCGACACCTCGTAATTTATTAATGAGATGACCCGCCGATAGTCGAAAGGATTAAACGCTTATAACGTGCAGTACCATCGACTTGCCAAAGTCCATTAAGCTCATCCCCGCTTCTTTGATGACAGCTTCTTTGTCTTTCGCTTTACTGTGCCGATGATAACCAGTCATCGGCTTCGTAATAAATTATGACTTTTATACAGGAACCGATAGTGACCCCGAAAAATATGAACCTCAAAGAGGTCCCTTAGAAATCTAATCTCGTTACGTTCCTCGAGATATCACTACGATTAACTCGAACAACATGTATTTTAATAAGTCACCAACAAAATAATATAAAAGTATCCTTTAAATAACATACGCGTGATATCTGCATTTTATCATGGATTTAACGTGCACTTACTTAAATACGGCATATTTTTAATATTACAATAATACGATATTGTACGACGTTAATATTGATGATATCATATGAAAAACAATAATTAAACTGAAACATTCCGAGGAGGAAAGTACGCACGCAGAAGTTGGTTGAGGAAGGAGGAAAGGCAAAGATATCTGAAACGGAGAAGATGTCTGAAAGAAGAGACGCAGTTGACTGCAGACACAGCGACTGGACACGATTGGTCAGTCTCATTCAACCTTTCTTCTTCTTTTCCTTCCTCGCAATTTTCTCCTGCTGATGCTCTCCAGGGTGACCGACCTCGAACGTCGCGCCTGCCAAGCTACGAGAAACGGAATCGTAATACCTGCTAGTTTTTCTTGGCCCGATGGAAGGTAGCACTGGCATGTCTCGAATTATTGATAAACATCACGTGCATACCTCGAATTAAAGACGCCAAGATTACGTCGGGAGGATTAAACATTCCCGTGAATTCTCGCGGAAATGAAATGAATTTGATAAGAATCGATAAGCTTGATAATTTAATATTCGAATAATAGCGCCGTTGAAATACACTCGTAGCAACTATCCAGAGAAAAAGACGGTCGCGTAACGAAGAATGAATTACAATGAGAATTAAAGTACTCGATACAGTCGTTGATTTACTTAAGAAAGAATGCATGAGTGTTCGACGGCGACCTAAATGGCTCCGACTAAAAGACAAAACAACGTGAATGTACTAACGTCTGGCCACTGTCTGGGCCTCTTTCCGTGCGGTGTGAGAGAAAGGGGGAGACAGAGAGAGAGAGAGAGAGAGAGAGAGAGAAAGAACTAGAGCGAGACGGAAAGTGAGTGAGTGCAAGTGTGTAGAGTCACCGACTGACAATGAGTCATTAGGCATAATAAGTAAGAACTCGCGTAGTCCCCGCGTATACGCTTGCTTTGATTCACTCGGAATCTTCGCCCGTCGAGCCCCCCCCCCCCTACTTCGTCGCTCGCTTGTCATCCCTCCTCCTCATTCGAGACTTTTAGTCACGATGACTAGTCACGAGATCACAAGTGGATAAGTGAGACATTAAATCGGCCCACGATTTTCTGTATGACCTGACGCTCCATATTTACACGCATGTCGACAATTTTCGGTGGTGTACCTCGTGTTAAGCGAATACGTTGAACATGAGAAATTTCGTGGAAGATCATACATTTATAAGCGGATTCCGAGAAACGACAACGTGGTATGGATATTTAGATGAAAGGGCTCACGTGGATGGATAAGGAAGAGGCAGTAATGTCATTGTCATTGTCCGCTTTGCTTGGTCATAGGTAGCTTTCTTGTTCACATTGCGAGCTACGCCGGGGATCCCCAAAGAGAGAGAGACGGGACAATGAACCCTGTGTATGCAAGTACCATGGGGATAATGGGTAAACAATAATGAGGGAGAAAACGCAGGTGGAATGAGCTAGAACAGAAGGTGATGCGACGGCGTTAACGAGCTAGAAAACTAGCGGAAATTTACGCACGAGCAGATCGCGGTTGCTTTTTACAAACGATAAATAATAACTGTAATAATATTATCGCTGGATCTTCTTAAACCGCTGTACTTTACGGGGAAACGGCTCGCCGTTACTTTATCCCGAGTGGTAAGTTAAGGTGTAAAAGAGCGAGATCGAACTCCGTGATGCGTACACCTCTTTAAGCGGTACGCGGTGGCTCCGGTAATGACAGTGCACGCTAACGACGCCCTTATTCTTTATTATGCAACGTCATTGAAGGGAATGGCCGAAAATGAAAAATGCTGATCGTAATCGAGATAGGAGATAATCTCGCGTACGCAACCGTAGATCACATCTGCGAGTGGAAGCTTAAAGATGTATCTTAATACCAGGTGTACTTCATCATCCCCCTCGGGATCGATCAATTCGAATTTCAATGTAATTACGACACTTATGCGCCAATAAGTAGTAGTACCGCTTAATTACCGGCGAGGGATTTTTTGTAAAGGCACGTTATAAACGAAGATTAATATTCATGCATTATATCGCACGACTTCATTTCAATAAATCTTGTGTTGAGTCGTGGAAAATTCCTATAAAATATACAGTCCTAGAAGGAGACTCGTTTAGAGTCTGAAGATAGGTGCGGAAAATGTTCTTATCGTTAGAGATAAAAGTTCTATTTAAAAATATCCACTAAATAGAAATTTAATAAATGAATAAATCGTTCGCTTCAACTGAGTCCCAACTAAATATAGTATACAAAGATTCTTAAATTAGAGAAAAAACGAAGCCCTCTTCTGCGACCACGTTCGTGACGTAACCGAATCATATGTTACGTCTGTATCTACGTTAGCTTCTACAAAGTACATGAAAGGGATCAAAGGTGATAGAACGAACGTGATTCGTGAAATCGAAGAAATTCGTGGTTAAATTGATAAGTATGGTGGGTGATCAAAGTGGCTGAGTAACAAGGACGATAAACGGGTGCAAAGCTAAAGGTAGAACGATAGAAGGATGTCGGGGTAGGACGTTAACAACGAGAACAGCGAGGAGGACGGAGGCATTATGAGTGTCCGGAGGCTCTCATCTCGGGGGGACGTCAATCAATGCCTTTTCAGGGAATTGCGTAATCGTCTAGACAAGCCGACCTCTTTATCGCTCTTATCGGTCCGCCAAGGTTGATTCATAGTCGACGTCGACGACGACGACGATGAGAAGGAAAAGGTATTATTATACCCCAGCTTGCTAAGGTAATTATCGAGCGCGCCGAGTGTTAGCTATTAACAACGTCGCTGTCTTATCGGACGGAGGGCTCGAACGTAAGTAGTGCAATTTTACAGTGAAATACTTCGGCAAGCATGTTCTAAGACAAACTCATATCTAAAAAAGGATTTGGAGAATTCACGTACCACCTACGGAGAGAACAATATCTTCATTATCCACGTTATCTATGAAATCGGAGATATTTACAAAACCGCTATGTTTCAGCATTCATGTTACGTTGTCATTAATCTCCGCCGCGAATCAATAATAACGACACCTGTCTTACACAAACATGATGGTCATTTAGAAAGTAAACAAGAATTCATGGGTGAGAATCTATAGAGGAGAAGGATCCAGGTTTTTTTTTCCGGTTAGTAGTAATAAAGCAAGAGCAGATCGGCGGTGTAATAAAAATGAGGCTTCCTCCGGGCGACAGGAGGGAGTCTAGTCGATGGAAACTTTTTTAAGGAGTGCAAGCAGGAGGGACTCGTTCTCCAGGACAGGAGCGCGACAGGTCGTCCTACAAGCCTTCAAGCTCGTATGCAAATCTTCGCTGAGTCTTGTTTGCCATGCGTTGGGTAGACCGGCCAACGAATGCAGCTATGTCGTCGTCAAAAAGGCCAGTGGGGGGATTCCAAGTGCGGAGGAGGTCGAGGTTAAGACCCGGTTACAGTGCGTTTCGGGTCGCGTCCTCGTCAGGGACTGGGTCGAGGTTGTTGGGCCCGGTACATAAAAGCAACCACGGTCATAAATGTAGTTAAAAGTGTCGTGAAAAGTATTGCCCTGGAAACGCGGATTCGACCGGTCCTCTCGTCTCTTCTTCCCCTCCTTTTTATGTCTCTTTCCTTACCATGCAAACGACCCCCGTGAGGACGAACCTGTTCCAAGACTTTCGAGCCCACCATCCACTAAGCGGAATGATTTCGTGCCTCTTTCTCTCAGCCCCGCGCACAAATTCCACGACATAATGGATATATCTTTAATACACTTACTACTCCGAGAATTTATTGCCCGAGATAAATATAAATCTGCAATTTTACATGATAAACGTTGTATTTGGAATCCTAAGTATAGTCCGCTAATACTCCATTACCTTGAGCCTCTTTTCTCGATTGCATTCTTCGTAAAGCGTTCCCCGTAGGGCGGAGTGGGAGGAGGCGAGGAGGGGGGGGGGGGGGGGGGTGGCGGATAGGGGGAGATTTTACAAGAAAAACGACATCGTGGAGTTCTTGATTTATATAAATCTCTGCGGTGTCCGTTGCCGCTGTTATATCTAATCTCATTAAGTCGGTAATAAAAGACGAAGAAAGAGAAGAAAAAAAGAAGATGGTATTCGTTTATTTCTCGGTACGTGAGTGGAAGGCCGATGGTAGCCGGTTTCTTAGAAAAGTGTATGTTGAGGCCGCGGGTGTAATTTGGAAAGTACGAGAGACATTGGCTGGGCCCCTTTACGCGTGCGAGACACGTACGATGGTACGACGCCGCGATTGTAGGTATACAATGTCTCGTATACTGCAGAAACACGCTCGAGTAGCTCGTTACTTACGAGAAACCGACTTCATGTTCGTCCATCCGAGGTTTCCAGTTGTCGCAATGCAGTCGCGATTGCGACGTCCAATGTATGTACGAGTAAATACGTCTAGACGTCCGACTTTCACCTCGCCGCGAGGTTCTGTTTCTCTCGTAATTCGACTTCGACTTCAAACATCAGACACGGCCGTCTCGTCACTTCAGCTTTTTAGATATCGCTTCGATCTCCTTTTCCACGTTTCGCGGCAAACATCATGCCAGCGAGTCAAACTAAAAATGTCCAGGAATTCGAAATACCCCAGGAACGATGTCCTCATTTTCTACGTAGAAACACTTATTTTCGGATGAATGCGACTCCTACACCAATTAAGATCACCGTGCTGCCGTAATGGCATTAAAATCACGACGTACCTCGTATTCTAGAAATAAATACGTCTAGACGTTCAGCTTTCACTTCAAAACCTCCTTGTGAAATTCACTTTGTCTCTTGACTAGAAACAACTGAGTAATCTCCCGCTCAAAGAATATTTCAAAGATGCAAGCCATCCTACGTCAATCACGGCACGAAATACCTTAGTTGATCGCAAGAAAGATATTCTTTTTAGCGATCGGTTCAAAACCTATTCTATCCTCCTTCAAATAACATCGATGTACGTACACTCTATTTATAAAACGTGCAAAGCTTTACTCTTATAACTTCGAAGGATTAATATTACCTCTTTATAAGTATCGATTAGTATCCAAGGATATGTTTGTAGGAGAACTATACGATTAATAGTTTTAACTGGTAAGTTTGGTGGCATCCGCGGAATTAGAGCGCAAAGTAAGTGCGCAAGGTGGATAGGAAAATTTCAATTTTAAACCGGAAGCCGATGCGGGCTCTCCAGCTTTGTGGTCAAGGGCTTAATTCATCGTCCGGATGCTCCGACGGAAGACGATCGATAAACACACCGAAAGCATAGCCCCGTTTGCAGGAAAGTCCAAAAAGTAGTGGAACGGCAGGCGGAAGGACCGCAGACGTGGTCTGCGGTCTGCTTCGACCGCGCCGGCCTTCTCACGACCAGCCAACACACCTCTGGCTCTCGAGTATTTCAACCGCGTGAAAATTCGAGTTAATTTCCCGCGCACCCTGGTAAAGCGGTTACCGGGAAAGGTTACGCTGGACTTCTTGTTCTCTACCTTTGTTTGCATGCATTTCGAGTTTTAAACTGCAACGATTACACCATAGAAGCCTCCGAGAACAGTTATTACCTCGTAGTCATTTATATCATTGAAACTATACTTTCGAGTTCCCTTTAATCACAGTCGAGAGCTTGTAATTTCGAAGTAGTCAGAATTATATCTTCCTTTATAATTTCACTCTCCACTTTTAATATACAATATCTATTTTCTCATGTTAATTTAAAATCTCCGTTTATCTAGTAATATATAAGATACAATACTCATCTTGCATTTGCAGAATCTAATATAACGCATGAAATATCAAGTAACAAACATTATATTTTAAAATGTAGTTCATTTATATTCTAACAATTCATATTTCAGATCATAGTATAAAATACCATTTACAAAATCGACAATCATAATTCTCATGCGCTTCTTTGAGGAGGCCAATCAATTGCACAGTTAATCCACGAAGAATAAAAGGTATGATTAACATACAGTGTAATCGATGTAAATGATCGATAGAAGAACTGTGACATTGAATTAATAATAATAAACTGAATAAACTAGAATTCGAGAGCCGGTGGACGTAACGTGGTTAAATTCTTAATACGTATAATCTCTGCTCCCCTTTCCTATCGTTCCTAGTGGCTTTTAGTCTGGGACCTTAACGTAAATTTCCGTCGGATAGGGACCGTCGAATCGCGAACTCGTCTGGCCGAGTTCCGGTACGTGAGTATGGCGCCAGTACAGCCATACCTATCGGAAAGGGGTGTGGAAGAGGGGTTTCATACCCGGTACCCTGTGGCACCACGAATTTTTTATGAGGCTGAAAAATTCAGTGGTTCGCCTACCGATTACGAGGGTCGATGTCAGCTGTCCTAGTCTCCACCTTGGTATAACCACTTCGCCCGAATAACCTAATTTCCACCCCTAGTTCAGACCTACCAACCACGATCTGACGCTCCTCCACTTCGTAACATTGATTCTACGAAGCGATAGGTTTTATCGTCGTACGTTTCTATCCGCAAAAGGAATTAGATTATGATAAAACCGATACACGACGTATCGGAGCGTGATAGAAAAATCTGGTAGCAAGATACGATTCTAGAAACACGTTGGAATTACTCAATATCTAATCGTGACTAATGCTTCGTAGGAACTAGTTTTTCTTTTTTCGAACACATCCAGTACAACTCTTATCACTTTTATTTTTCCTGTGTTGTCGGTTATTTTATACTTTCAGTTTCAACTCTGCCAGGAGTGCGTGCTCTTGATAAGAACCTGTTATCGCACTCAGTGTTTTCACGTACCTTACTCGAGACATTGATTTAATTAGAGATCCAATTGAAATCTAATATTTCAGTTGGAATTAAATTAAACGGACGATAAGTCGCTGATACAAGGAACAAGTAAAGTTACTGTTACATTCAAATTCACCAGTTTCAACGAAATTGTTTTCATATTACTTGCGAAGTATATTGCAGATAGCATTCCTAAGGAATGTTCGGAAATTTTCCATCCGGCAACTTTTTATTCACGTTTTTATTAACATGGGGTGTGTTTGCACCCCTGTCCACAGAGGGAAAGTTAATCAAACATAAAAAGTGTGGCCAAAATTGCTCAACAACAAACAATCCACAAACATTGATAATGAATTCTTCCAACACGTTGGTTAGCAAACGTTCAAATAAAACCACTTATTTGTATAATATAAGGAAACGAAGTGATCTGGAAGAACCTGTCTTCCGTCTCGACGCGGAAAGAGCATCGGTTCGAATTAAGATGTCCATCGGCATTCCGGCGCGTCGACTCCAAAGAAATATCCCCCTAGGTGTGCGAATTCCATGGCAGACTCGTTTCCAAGAAATCCTCGATTTTCCTGTAAGAGTAGGAAAATTCGAGGGATTCCCAGAAAGCAGAAGGACAAGGTTTTTACGTGTCGTGTCGATGCGAGATTGGCTTATCGGTGTCTCGTTATTCGGACAAACGAGGAATGAAAAAAAATGTCTTCGTCTCGTACAAGAGAAAAGCATGGAGAAGAATCATCGGCGGGAGCAGGGACCGGTTCTTCTGTTCGGCTTATTATGTTCCACGGTAACCCTAGGGACAATTGGTGATACCGCATGCGCGTTTGTATTTACGAGAGGTAGACAGTGTTGTACCCTAAACGGGGAGTGAGGGCGAGGGGGTGGTATACACGTCTGTCGTTGGGTCAGGGTCGACGCGAGAGAGAGAAAATCGAGAGGGAAATCTGGCTAGTATACTCTGCCAGTCGATATATCGTCCGACGTATTCCTATCCGTAATTACATCGGGAGGGGTGTTCGCCCTGGCACGTCCCGTTCATGGACCGTTATGAAATATTCGCTAAGGGTTAATACTACACCATACACGAAACATGCTGGCCCCTACCTCACATGTGTACGGAACATCTAACCACGTAGAACAACTTTTCAGAACTCTTGTACTGTGTTTCAACCCTCGTCGAAATCGCCGCCGGGACTTTGTTAAGAAGAATATTTTATACGCGATAAGGGATGTTGGTTTATCGAATTCGTTCGAGTCCCCGTGTAGCTACGAAACACAATTCCGAAGGAACAATATGAATTCTTAATGCAACTTCAATTCGTTCCACGTACTCTAATACGTAATATAGCAATACTCCTAGGAATATTATTTGACATTGTAATAATTATGTAATATTTATAACATCGAAAATATTACAAAATACTAGTATCTATGTACTTTTTATTTCATGGTTATTGATCAAGGAATAAGTCGCAGATGTAATTATATCATTGATGGTAATTAATATCATTGCAAACAATTCATTGAAATAAAGTGTTCGAAATTCTACCAGATGCATCTGAACTTGGAATCCGATCTACATTTAAGGACAAACTTCGTTAAAAGGGTTTACCGATCATTTTTTTTGTCCGTGCAGAGGGAAATATCACGTAAGTGGAGGATAGTGCTCAGAGCGGAACCTCCACACCGGACGGAAAGAAAATCTTCTTCGGGATAAAATCCGGTAGTTTGGTCGACCGCACTCCACTGTCACTGGCAGCGGATAAAATCACCGAGCTTTCGTTCTCGTGAAATCTCCGGACGCGAAGCTTTCCTTCCCAAGAAAAGGAAGACGAATCGAGACAGAGGAGGCGGAGGAAAGAAGTAAAAGAAGAAGAAGAAGAAGAGGAAAATATCCAGTTTTTCCACAGCGATATCGTCTGACGTTTCCGCTTTAAGTGCGACCCAGACAGTCGGCAAGTCCAAAAAAGGACCTTCAAATTCACCACCCCTTTTGCCGGCATTAAGGCACCCCTCCCGGCCACCCGGGAGACTGTGTCCCCTTCCTCCTCCCCTCCCCCCTCGGCCCCTGGATTGTCTGGATTTGAGAGTGTGAATGTGAATAGTACGTGAAAGGGGGCTCGAGAAAGAGATACATTGAAAAGGGGGACCGAGGAGAAGGAAGACGGCGCTTTGGGGGCAGTTTTATTTAAATCGGACTCACCGAAAAAAATCAACCCTCCGGAGGCCGGCAAAAGCGTGCTTAAGCGCTCCCACATCATACGTTTTTAAACATTACATTACAGAGACTTGTAAAATTTGGAATTACTGTTATAAATCAAATATGACTGTACTACGCGTTTTTCCTTTAACACTGGAACCATACTAATATATATTCAACTATACTTATACATTTACGTATATATTCATAAAAATAACTATAACGGACAGAAATAAATTAATGAATTTAATTATATGTATTATGCAACATGAACCGTAGAGAGTTCATCGCCTCGGAAAATGGCACGTTATAAATCTAGATATTCATATGAAATATTGCGAACCATAAAGTATGCAGATTATCTTGGCAGTCTTAGTGTTAACGATATTCGCGTATATATTATGATAGGTGTTTGAACGGATGAATATTTAAATATCTTGATCAAGCGTCATCGACTATTATCATTAATCTTATCTGATGATGGAATACCAAGAAATGTAGTCGGATAATATACAAGCATCTCTAGAGATGGTTTCGCGGCCTTAAAATGCCACAAATACTCAAGATCATTCGGAAAATCCTAGTTCCTTTCACCAAGTAAAACTCGGGATCGATTCTAAAGCTTTTGACGATTGATGAAAGGAGGATGCGGTGAACTGGAAAATCCTGATGCTTTTCCTTCTCGGAATTCGAGATCGATACGAAATGCTTCGACTTCGATGTAGACGGTAACATCGAAGGAGCTTTTCCGACTGGTAGTCTCCTTTTCGGAAACCGACCAGTGGTTTAGAATGCAAAGCTTTGGACCAACGTACGGCTCTTATCAAAGATAAGGAAAGTTCTCTTGATACCGTATCTGAACTGAACTTAAGAGATGCGCATATATATAGCAGAATTTATTTGATTCGCATACTAATGTTAATTATAAAGATACGTATAGAAATGAAACTTTACATCAAGCTGAATTCAGCCAAATTCAGCTTAATTCAAATGAGTTATATCATTCAAGATACAAATTTGAATATGTTACTAAACGATGACGCATCGAAAGAGTATTTTGAAATACTTCAAAGTGTTTAACGCGCTAGGTTTTCTTTAACACTAGAACTGTCGAACATATACACAGTTATGCTTACACATTTATTTATACATAAATTATGGCTGGAGGATTCAATTATTTGCGTTGTGTATATAAAATAAAAGTATATAAAATCCCAAACAATGCCACGTGGCGTATACGAATAATTTAACTAAAAATGTGAGAAAAGTCATTTTAACTTCTTTGGTGATTCTAGGATTAAAGATAAGATTTCCATTCTCACTTACATTCCTCTCTTTCCCTTATTTGACTTCTTGTTATTGAAATTCCTATGTCAACCAATGTCGCAATCGTTTTTCCCAAACACTTCCAGACAGTATCTCTTGTAGCTTAACTACGTTTGCAGTGAGTTAGGTATGTCGCGCACATGACGTCATCTAAGATGCTGGTGCACTCGTGTCGGTGCATCACGTGAATGCATCCACCATCCACTGGCGTAGCTGATGCACATTATATTTCGACGAAAGATATTTTCACCGTTTGAAAACATTGTCAATCATACTCGCGAAGAAAAATATACAATAACGATACATCCTGTCCAAGGAAGTATAAACAATTGGCGAACGTCCAATAATATCATGTTTACCCCTCGTCTGCCATCCAGGAAGTATTTAAAATTGAATTATAAATCGAACGATAATAAATGAAATATAAGATTAATTACTGTAGGTGAACCATTTGATGAATTGTTTTTGTCCATCCGTATCTTTCATTTCATTTGATTTTTTCGTTGTAATAATTATAAAAGTACGTGCAACGATTGACACCTTTTTCGGCGCGATTAAGTAATAATTTCGTTACTATCTTCCAATAATGTACATTCGTTAGAATCGCGTTTAACTAGATTCATGTTATACAATTTCATTTCAGATATAAAAAGATTGGGTTACAGAGGGTTAAGCGATAATAAAATCCATCCTGTTTAATGAGGTAAGTAGATCATACACAGCATGAACCTTCGCCAAGCGTGGTGCGCGCACCAAAGTCAACTTTGTTGTTTCGGCTACATGATTCATGTACCTGTATACATTGAACAGTCTAGACAGAGTATATTTCCGGAAAAAGCAATAAAGACAGCGATTCGCTAAGTAGAAGGTCTCTCGCATACACCCGCATCCCGGTATCGAGGAATTTACGTCAACCTGGCTATGTCCCCGTGACGTCACCAGGTGATAGTTCCAAATCTCGTTAGTCCCGTCTGAGCGCGTATTTTCTATGACGTAAGTCAATTTTCCGCTACTTTAGTTGCGCGACAAGGTTTCTAATCTTGCACGTAAATACGAGGAACGAATCATTGACCTAAATATCGAAGGATAGTTTGTCGAATGACGACGAATCAATTATTGGTCCGGGCTTGTTTCGTGCACATACGAGGAAAGGAATTTTGCGAAAAATCCAATAGGAGTGTAAACGTAACAGCCCCTCCAAGGAATGAGGAATCCGTAATCCTCGTCGAACTCGTGACAGTTTCAAGGCTGCTTAGTAAAAGTCACGCACGTGGCTAAGCCGTTGTCAGACGTACTACGTCCATCGAAGCATCGAAATAAGAGGATTCACCTACGGAGTGCCTTATTTACAATTCCCAAACTTCTTTCTTAAGACGCCCCCCTTCCTGCCTCCGGAGAGATGTGTCACTTCGTATTCGAAAGTTCCGGCGTGTCATATATGAAAGCATCTCGATCCCCCGTTCCCCACCGTCCCCCAGCGCCGGCAACCACAACGTGCACTCTTACCCCCGCCAACCGAAAGAATTCAAAGAACGAGACACGTACATTCGTCTTCTTTTTTATTCGTGGCGGTGCCGTTTTTATTTCCTCTTTCGATGCGCCGGCTGGCTCGGCCGGTTTGGATTTGGCAGCCGCGCCAATGCACCGTACTTGGACGTCGCCCAAACGTAATAAATTTCAAATCAGGTCATTGCTTCTCTTTGCACTTAGCGTGATGCTAGCGTACGATGCACCCCGAGCGTGAAAGCGAACCGTTTATACATTCTGAACAACGTCACCGTTTACGTGAACCTTCCTTCTTCGATACGCCATGTCCTTCTGGGATCAACGATGACTTTCGTTCTTGTTAAACGACATTATTCTACGAACCCATAAGTAATACTAAAGACAACGTCGCTGATCGAAAGAATCCATTATGTTATTTAATAACTAACATATTCAAAAGAATGACCCTCGATATAGGATACATTTTAGAAATAAAAGTAATCGTACTATTTTTCTCGAATCGAATATCGTATATTTCCAGGATCTTTCTATTCAATAATACGTTAGTTATTTAAT
The DNA here is from genome assembly GCA_910591585.2 of Nysson spinosus. Classification (NCBI taxonomy): domain Eukaryota; kingdom Metazoa; phylum Arthropoda; class Insecta; order Hymenoptera; family Crabronidae; genus Nysson; species Nysson spinosus. The sequence continues at coordinate 7,946,523 of OU342830.1, read as the reverse complement.
AATATAATGAATTAGTTAGACCTATTATATTGTCTTTAGAATTATTGATAAACTCTTATACCTGATATATCTAAACTGTCCATCATATAATGATATTGTTATAAGTACATCCAAGAGCCTTACGTAAACGAGGATATTAGGAGCACACTCGAGAATCTTTCCCAGAGATTGATCTTCTTCTCGAAGTCCTCCTCGGAAAACATACCGCGGTGAGTATTTCGCGGATGGATGGGAGCTATTGAAAAGGGCCAAGCGGAAAAGCCCCGTAAGAAAATCTGAGTGGTGAATAGACCGGGACAAAGAGTAGGAGTTGAAGGGAAAGAAAAGGTACAGGGGACAAAGAAGGGACACAGACTAGAGTAGACCTCGTGGCCATCCACGTGGAAATAAATGCCAACGACTAAAATGACCCCCGGAGATCCTTCACTCGCGAATGTAAAATGGAACTTGAGAACCGTAAGCTACCGAGTCGAAATCCTCGTAAAAACGCATCTGCCAGATTCAAAGGGGTCGCCTTAAAGGATACCTCCCTGATCTGGCGTCTTTCCTTTCTACTCTTTCCCCGGAAAACTCGAATGTAATGGCTATCATAATGAATCACATGACATTACAATTATGCCAGCTAAGTAAGTTATTCAAGAAAATGTTATCCTAAAGGACGATTAAATATGTTTTTAACTACTAAAAGGAATTATGTCCGACATTCAGCATTCGGTTTTAAAAGTACGCTATCATTAATGTTAACGATATCTGCTATCTTCAGCCCCCTAAAGTTAGATTTTATATCACTGTAAGGTGGATATATGAAAAATACGTGGAAATTGAATTTGTCCAGAAGTGATGTCTATATGATATTGGCAATTTTTTGTGGATCAAAAGAAAGGCAGGTAGAAGAAAAACAATCGCGGTCTACTGTAACCGGAGACTGCCGCAATAGCGGTAGACATAATATTTACTCGTGGCCACCTGCCCCCTCGAGCGAACACCTCCGGTCGGACGGCCATCTTGAATCGGGAAGGTCGGCTGGAAGGTCTAAAGTGCACGTACGTACATTGAGGATTCTAGTTACTCTGGTGATTCCAGACTGACTCACTCGGATCAGCTTCCAGAACCTGCTGTTCGTGAGCCTCGTTCATTGTCAATTTCGCAATGATTAATCGAAACCTCCATTTTTGTTCTCCGTCTCCTTACATCGACGTACGGCGACTCGATAATTCTTAATTTATATCGAACGAATAAATTGATCACGTGAAGAATAATAATCAAATCTAATTAATGAATAAGTAATCCACGTGCATAGACAGTATTGAAATACGAGGGGAATTAATACAAGATCTTAATTGACTTGATTTAATGTCACCTTTGCATACGTAGAGCGCAGTTCAGTTAATCCAAATGCGTTCCAATTACCTGGCACGCAACGATATATTTAATGGAGAAAAAGTCCTGTCGTAGAAAGTAATAGTCGAGTGACATGCTTTTTGCCGAGGACGTAGCATCGTCCAAGTTCTCTTCTCGCTTAATGCCCGCGTGCTTTTACTTACACCCTAAAACCATTTAACACGTAATCTATGCGCACCCTTCTTCTACTCGTAGGACTGGTTTCTGCACCGTGAAGTATACTGAACTAGTTCAACTATTAAACTTTTACTAAACCCCGCCACGAAGACGTAGATACTTCAGCAAGTCTAAGTTTGCCAGGCAAAAACGAGCGAAATTTTCTGAGATGCTTCTAAGAGCTTTAATCGCGCGGTGCAGAGAGACTGAAGAATATAATATTTGTACCTGTAATTTTCCGGAGGAGTCAAACTATAGCGTCGTACCAAATCCGACCTTTCACTTCCATGTGTCGCATGTTTCTCCGAGAGACGGTATGCGGACATGTGGAAAGCCATGGGGAAAAAAGAAGAAAAGCATGCACGAGAAATAAGAGAATCGCATCTGAGAGATGCCGACGAGCACTGGGAGTATCGTTTGTAAATGCACATCACGTACAAGAACGAACGCTCGAAAATTCCATTTTCCGGCGGCGACGACGAGGGAACCGGATATCGATACCGGATATACCGGATATACGCGTTCGAATGGACCTTATGGAGTTCTGCCGTATTGGCAGTCTGGAAGTAGAAATAATATCAATCCATCGAATCATTATTTATACTTCGTTTAGAACGAAGTAATAAGCACTCACAGAATTCCCTATCTTTTCTCTAAATCTGTAGAAGATTAGATTTATAACTTGATACGTATAATGTATATGACGGGGTAGAGAATTAGAGTTCTTTAAAGCCTTCGAATTTATCTCGCGACTTAAACACTGACTAGCACCAAAGGACTCCAAGAATTATGCAAGAACAACCAAGGCAACCAAGGAGAAACGCGGTAATTTTACTGGGTACAAAAATAATTCGCTTTTTTTTAGCTGAATTAAACTCAGGTACACACTTACAATGGATGGAACGCGGTTCCACCGGATAGTTGAAAAGGGAGAGAAAGGATGGAAGATAGAAGACCCGAAAGGGGTAGAGGGTGGTATAAGAGTAGTTCATAGCAAGAAGTAGAAGGCGATGTTGTTCGAGAGGGTGAGAGAGTGGTGCTCCGTACTCTAATTTGCAATGCAATCTAAAATAACAATCGTCTTTGCTGCGGAGAGGGAGCTAGGGGATAATGGATGAGCGAAATGCAATGAGATAGAAACTCTTTCAATTTTAGTATACCTAGATATTCTAAGTCCTGTCGAGAACCTTCTTGTTGTACCATCGTGAATTCGAGGAAAACCGAGATTTCGCAAAGATCGGGGGCGGACTATGCCAGACAAAGGAATCCGTTGATTCAGGAAATTGCATGGACTTTGCCAACGACCTTGCCAACGATGGAAGTAGATCGTTCTAGCTGACGATGGAATTTGACGGACGTACGTATGAATCGACAGAGAATCGTTCAAAGTACATTACGATAACAATTGCAATTTGTTTCGAATGACACATCGATACGATATAATTAGACGACTGTTATTCATCGTATACCAAAGCGTCCTTTATACGATCTGGTTTCCTGCATTGCATCGATAAAAGAGTATTTAATCTATGTATAAGCTTATTTCCATTACATCCATCGTTTAAATCTTCCTCTGCAAAACTGAATTACCTGACTAGTGGATAAAATATAGTTGGTGTTAACTACAATTTATGCGTAAATACTTCCACGTAGAACCAAATACGGAGTGAATCGATAATGTTAGCGAGGATGTACCAGAAGACAAACAATACGTCCCGTGTTCCGGAAGTCTGACGCCAGGGCCATAAGCACGTCGTAGTGCGAGACAAATCGAATCAGGACATTCCCTGTCTATCCATTCCTCCTTCCGTTTCTGCCATTCGTTGTCCCTTCCACTGATGTTATCAGCTCTCCACGCGTCCACTAGAAATAAATCTTTCACGGAAGCGACGGAAAAGACCATCGAACTTCGTATCTTACGAAGAACAAAAAGAGAGGAGATGGGGAGAGAGTATAGGAGGAAGGACAGGCTAAGAAGACGAGGAGGAAAGGTATAAAAACACGGACGAAATAAGAGAAAGGAATGTGGGCGCGAGAGAGCGTGGTCTGGTTTTCCAGACGCAAAGGGGGAGGAAAAAAATGTGGGTTAGATAGGCACAGCTGCGCTACCATCCCAGCTGAGATTAGATATCAGCAGCTTTTTTCCAGACAGTCTTTGACGTTCCACGAATCGCGTAATAATCTCGCCGAAGGTCGACGACGCCGCCCGCAACTACCTCCACCAGATGGGAAATCGCACTTCCTTCTCCTCCTACCGCATCTCCCGTTCCCACTCCCGACAACCCAATGACAACCACTATGATCGAGCACGCTATCGGGAACTACGACGTGCCCAGTATGCAAAGGAACATCGACTAAGTCTTCGCAAAATCTTGCTGATCAGCTGACTTACTAGAATGTCGTCTCTAAAGTCTACACGAATTGTATTCTTACTACCTTCATCGTTGTCTGAATAAAATGCTGATGTGTTTCTCATATTTCTTGTATCTCGCTCGAATTTCTCAGATTTTGATACCGCCATATATTTGTAGTAATTACGAGTATATCCCATGGATTTACTTTATTATTAAAGCGTAAGTCGCCACGTTATTCCTTCTCTGGAAGAACTTCCGGTTAACAGTTTAAGAGTACCGAAAAAGAATGTCGTTCTAGTCACTTTGTTAGAGAGAGAATGTTAAAGATTTCATTTGAAAATAGATGTTCATAGTTCATAATATTAAAAGCGATAAAATTGAGTGACCAATAAAGATTTTCTCGGAAAATATTTTCTGGGCTTTTAAAAGAATCAACACTATTTTCTCGTACCTTTATAATAAGTTCTCCTTGCGCATTAAGTTCCGACATTAGCGAAAGTAATTTCCTCGTATCCCATATGGTTCTGGTATTTACAAGTAACGACCATGACAATATTGAAGAATCATTTCGACAGAAATAACTCTTCCGTCATCGAAAGCCACGTGTAGTTTCCGCGTTTCACCGGCGAACTCGAATACGGAAACGTTGAAATGGGAATTGACTCACCGGTGTGCCAGGATGACGATGATAATCTTGCAGCAGAAGACGTCGCTGATGCGACGGTGGTAATTCTTCACGATGATGATGATGACGGTGATGATGATGCCGATGGTGATGCAAGATCGAGGCGGAGGCCGGCTCGTGCAGCAGTAGCCGACGATGATGAAGATGATGCGATACCGTCGCCAGGACACCCACCAGTGCTCCGACTACCAGGACGAGCACTACTGACACTATGTAGCTGCTTGCGTTCACTGAAAACAGAATTACAAACTGATTAGTATAATAGCTTCAGTCGTAATCACTATGAAATTACGATGATTTGTGTGTGATCATTTATTAATACCAGTTAAAATCATAAAAATGTAGGAGATACATATACATAGTAAGACCCAAAACTCTCCGACCCGACATGCAGGTTTTAGACCATTTTAAGACCAAAAATTTAGACCATATAAAATCTTAATAAAAATTGTGTTGGAATAAAAGGTGATTACTTTGAAAAATAAAAATCATCGCTTGATTCTATTACCTTTTTAATACTCTTGGGCCGGAAATATTTGGACCCTACTAGGTGCATCGCTAATAAAGATATTACAATACTTAAAACTGTATTCGATTGATTTATCCGAATATTATATAAATCCACTACAAGAAAGTCCCGTATAAATTAAGTTTCCTAATTATCTCCTTTAATTGGGTAGTACGGAGAATATTTTATGTAAACAGGTGGCCTTTTTTACGTGGGATACGCGGTATGTCTACTACGGGAACAAGTAGATTTCAGTGTATAATAGTCAGACGTCCAGTGAAATATTAGAGGCACTCTATCCACACCGTAGACGTTAAATGTTTTTGCAGGGAAGACTAATACACCAAGGTTCTTAGACGAGGAGATCTTGGTTATTTAACTGATAAACAAGAGTCCTGCCTCGTAATCTGTAAAGCTAAGATAAGCGATATCCGTGGATTTTTCCTTTCGACGACATTTTTACCTAGACTTTCCTACGAACAAATTAAATGTGTGTCTTTCGAGAGATACTTAATATATAATGAACATATAGAAAACTATACTATATATTGGATATATGTTAATATGTATAATATGTAAGTACAATAATATGTACAAATAATTAGTATATAATATAAAGTGAAGTACTTTTGGGTGCTTAAGGAAGGAAATGTAAGTAATATATAATGTGGAATATATATCATATGCCTTCTTTCGAGAACCCAACATTATTTAGATCATATAATCTAAATATGTATATATAAGGACGCTGCATTAGTTTATATAGGACATTCCACATCCCATCTAAATTGAACGTCAACCTTTTCTTTAGAACCCTACAATGCGTGTACAGTTATTTGATAAGAGCCTATAGCGTGTAAAGTAGAAACATAAAAGACGAAAAACGAAAGTGGAAGCATTCCCGTGATAATATCAGAGAGGTATCGACTAACTTCCTGCTTCCAGTCAATTTTGTATGTGATGCGTGAAAAAAACTCAAGGTGCGAACTGCTGGGACGAGTTTCTCTCCTTCGGGACGTAGACCCTTCGCATCCTCCTCATTTTCGCAGTGTACGAGACTGGAAAATTTCCTATAGTCACGCATCGTATACCTGCCGTCGTTCTTCTAACATCTCAAGTAGCTTTACATTCTCGTAGGAATTTTCGAAATTATATACCACGCCTCCATTTCCCGTCCTACCTCGAGTTTTCGCGATATTGAAACGCCCTTCCCTTTTACACGAAATTTCTCCTAGTCACATACCTCACAATAAAGGCCAATTCCCAAAGTTGCGTACCTCTTTCACTTGACTTTCGCGTCGCTATTTTACTCGCGCTTTTGCTCTATTTTCTTTGCTACAACCATAGAAATCGTATTTGTGATGATTCTCGTAAGTACCCGTTCATAAGAAGTGGATGATTATACTATCTATCAGCAATTCTATCAGTGAACTTTGTCAGACGTAGATGACATTGACGAGCATTTTCGAATATTTGTAATCTTCCAATCTCATTCTTCTTACCTTCGTTCTTTGGCGAAGGACGCAAAGGAAAGGTGCAAAGTTAAAGAAGGGCCGAAACGAAGCTGGGAGCAGCTAACGCGTCGCAAGCTTATAACTTGGTGTGCACACTCGAAGAGGTGAGCAAGAATGTGTGCGAGGACGTAGCAATCGCGATTGGTGGGACAGGATGAGACACGACCATAAAACCTTATCAACGTTCATCATCGCCGGTTCAACCGTTTGAACCGCTCGTCACCCACCGCTCGTTAAACGCTCTACGAGTTGCGACTATACACCCCGTGGTCCCATGGTCACGTCGAGACGTTAAGAGGAGGAACAAAAAAAAGGAGAGAGAAAGGGTAAAAAGAGGTCGAAGACCCTCGAGGAACTTCGACGAAACGGTCGTGCACAAACCATCTACCGGAGACAAAGACTCTTTAACTCGATTATAAGATCTACTTTGTGGTTCGTACTAACAAGGATTCGGATATTTCTACGGCTCGACGAGAAGCCTGAAAATGATCGGGCGTGATGTTGGTATCATTAGCTGCCACACCCCAATCTTGACATGTTTGAATTAAGAGAGTGCACCTATTGCCTTTTGCCCTCCCAGAAGTTCCTAAGGGAAAGGTGAGGTCGTTCTCCCGACTTCGGTCAGCTTTTGTGTGAGGAGCGGTCAACCGTGTATACTGTGCAAGTCGCCAAACATTTTGCGTGTCAATATTTGACAGAGCGTTTAGGATGTCTGGCGTCTTCGCGCAAGTTGACTGAAAGGACGAAGGTCCTTGCACCTTTTAGGGATATTTCAAATACCCCTCTATACCTGTTCATAATTGGAATCCATCCAACAGCGTTATTAATACTAATTGAAAAAAATACCCTTCGAATTACCCAGGTAATGTCAGTGACTCGGGAGAGTCATTTACTTCGTTCCCTCAGAAGGAATCGCATTTGAAATTCCGTACATCTGTACGATCAAAGCCAAGGATAGTTTTTTTTCTGCAGGAGACTTTTCCCTGAAGAGGTTTTGAAAGACGACCTTCGTGACTCCGTGCGAGCCAACAGTTGGTGTTGCCAGATCGTATATGCCGAGCACGACTTCGAAGCCGAAGAGAGGAGGCCTGCTAGTGCTGTATATAGGAAGATCGCGGCATATTATCCCGATCCCTGAGGCGGCGTATCCCTTTTCCTCTCTCGCTGTCTCTCTTTCTAACATCCAATGCGAAAGGGACTGTCAGGTAGCGAGAGCTTCGAACTCTTGTTCCCGTAGGAGAGTTTCTTGTACTGCTCATCTTCGTAAACCTTGACATTCAACTTTGAATCTACTGTTCACGACATTACGAAGTTTTGTGCAATTTATAATATCATCATGTGAAAGTGTAGAACCAAGACTTATTAGATCGATCATCTAATAAGTCTTCATTGTCTCATGAAAGTACTATCGTACAAGAAATCCGACTGAACCCAGAAAATTAGTATAACTAATAAGTGATAATTGGGTGAATCATATCTTTTGTCGACACCGGGAGCCATAAATCTATATAAGTTCAATTAAAAGAGACTCTATTACTGCATATCTATTACCACACCCAAAACCTATCTACAAATTGACAATCAAAATCGAATATACTGTGAAAACCACTGAACTAGGATCAGTCACCACACTGACCAAACCGATACCTCAGACTGGTCCTCGAAATATCTACCACAGACTTTGATCTATTCCTATTTTCTTTTTCCAACTCGCATCTCATCGTCGATTTCTGGCTGCAAATCGCCGTGACATCGCCGTGCACACGACAACGACAACACCAACGGCAGGTGCATCGTGATCGAGCTAAGGTGCATCTTTGGCTGACTTATTCCTCCACCATCTCCTGTTCGTCCTTCTTCAACTGCAGCTCATAACTGTGCGGGCTCCGTTGGGTGTGCAACGAGTTGGCATCCTCCTCTTGCGAATGCAGAGAACAACTCTCGATGCACATCCTTGCGGTCGCGTTGCATGTGCATGCATGTACATGCTCACACGTATATGTGAGAGTACTTAGTTCAGTGGTGCACTGGGCGCAGGACTGTGAAGTAACGAAGACAGGAGTGCGAGACTAAGGAAGAAAGGAATGGAGAAGGACGACGACCACGAAGAGACCACGAAGACTACGACGACTACGACGACGATGGTGGCGGCAATGCAGAGGGTGTGCGGTGAGGAGTTAGAGCGGTGAAGCGCATGCAGTGCACCAGACAAAAAACGATGAGCTGCGGTGGGGGCCAGACGGGGGGCAAAAACACGCGACGGGCCCCAAACCCAGGCCCGCTTGCAGCAACCGACTCCCTTATGTACGCGCGGCTTTCTATGGCTATATGTATGGTGTACAGTGTACACGTACACTATCGTCCATAAGTCTCTGGACACTTGACGAAATTAAAATGATAGTGTGCTATAACGAGCAGCTCATGCATTAATAAATATATTTAACGTGTGCTTTGGTCATATGTTATAAAAGATGTATATATAATGTTCGATCTTCATCAATATAGTTGCATATAAGTGTATACTTTGATAATAAATAAATTAAATTACTCGGAAGAATATTCGATGTTATCGAGGGAACATTTTTCAACCGCATATGAGATCAATCTAAATTGTTCTGTATTTATGTTATTTAACTGGAGCCAGCCATTTTCTCGGAAACGAGTGTCTGGGGACTTTTGAACGATAGTGTATGCGTGTACATTTTTTAAGTGTACTTATATATGTACATGTACTTCAAGCGCATTGCATGCACAACAGATCACATGCATCGGTAAGAATGAACTTTTCAACGACGGAGGTGCCGAACATTGCAGTCGGGATGCACAGTAAAAAATTCACAGAAATGTTCGCAACGATGCAATGATTTCTGACATACACTTCTAAACAAATATTTCCGAGGGCGTAACACGTGTTGCATTTGTCCACAACTGATAATGCATGTTCTTTCCTCCGTTGATCTGTGTAAGTAGATATATCAATAAAGGTAGGAGTACTTATTGGATTATTTTCATTTCTCCTTTGATTCTCCGTCAATTATTCTATAAATCGTACTTTGAAAAGTATTATGTAAAACGGACTGATTTCATAGGATTCCGGCTATTATGCATTACGCAATTCCCTCCACTTTGTTCCGCACATAACGACGTGCAGGTGAACGAGATGTCTGGCATAGTGTCGTAATCGAGAGAGACACGTGCAGGTGTGACCTTTACTAGTTTTTTTCCGCGATGCCTCGATGTACGAATGACACGTTTTGCAGACAGAAAATATACCGCAATTAACTACCGCCGTACGCAGCAGACACTGTTCGACTTCATAACTGTACTAATGATAACACTACTGCGTGCTTATCAGAGTATTAAGTAAATACTGTATCACATATCGTTGTTGTAGAGGTAAAATTCATTAACTAACATTTCCATGTAAATATCATGGCTTTTCCAACAGACGGATAACAAAAAGTTACAGCGATAAATACAATGTGTTTTTTTTATCAAAATGTAGTTAATGCATTTTACCTCTACAACAACGATATTATAAAAGACCTTATTATCACATGAGAAAATATGGACGTTTGTGATATAATCATAATTAATTCCAGTTATTACTAACCCTTTTCACACGAAAATATTGTAACAAACGTAAGAAGCTTCTGATTAGGAAATCATGTATGAAGAACAATATGAGATTAGAAATTCTAATTCTCCATTAATGCGAGATTGGCGTAAGGCATAATGCCGTAACGCCATTAGCTTTCTCGAAGGGGAGATACGCGGTTCTTTATAAATTATTAAAACCTTCGCACCATACTTCTCGAGCAGGATATCAACCTTTGTCGGTGATGTACTCGCCAGACGCCGGTGGTTTTTCTTTTCGCACTGACGTGGAGCTTTGTTAATCCACAATCCAGGAAACACTTTACATTCTGATATTAACCAAAAATAGACATCCCTCATGTAGAAAAACAACTACCGGTCACGGAGAAGCAATTCTCTATATTTACTCCATAAAAATAGGTGGTTAACTTATGCAAAGAATCCTGCATATGGGATGATGACGTAACAAGTAAATAATGGTCCTACATATTTACAAATTTGTAAAATATTTTTCCCGGTATACGATGGTTTCACCCAAGTATATTATTCACGTTTAAAAAGACAGGAACATATAAAAATATGAATTTTAAGAAACATTCGCCAGGAAAAGTAACGTTATTACTTTCACTATAAACTATACGGTGAAGTTCGTTGAGGTCGAATGATCAAAAAGATGTGGAGTTTGAAATTGAAACAGAGAGAATTGGTTTTATGGAGCTTGATGGGGTGTGCTGTGCGGAAGATTTTCCCTCACGATTTTTCGCCGGCAAAGTCACCAGGAGAGCACGGCTATCTAGAATATGTTGTACCATGAATTTGGCGAAGACTCGAGTTAAAATCCGGTTTCCATTTCAACTTCGGTCCCCTCTGCCCTTCGCTCGGGTGGCCACGTCGAGTCTCCCGGGTCAAACACGTGTCTAACCCACTCATAGGCGTGGAAACTTCGCAGACCTTCACTCCATACAGAAGTATCTTCGCCCTTAGGGAATTCGTGAAACAAGAATCTATACCTAACACATATACTCCCGCGACACGACTCTGGACTTCTGTGCTCTCAGTCAAAACGTGTTTAGAAAGAATAGACAGGGTAGAAGTTAAAGAAGAATGTCATTTGTCTCTGCAAAATGTCCACCTTGATATTATCAGGAATTAATTAGGATGATCTAACATAGCGTTTCTTATCCTTCTTTGCCGCGTGAACCAACATATTTCTTTGCAAAGGTACTTCCACCTAAATGTTTATATTAATAATTCTATTATATTATAAACATTTGGGTCGCACGCGTCTAAAATCATTTCACCGGTTTCACCTTTTGACACAAGGTAGTAGCTTTCATTTCGCAAACCATGACAAATTTAACGCGACTCATATAACATCGTGCACTTTAAGAATGCGAAAGACAGGAAAAACATGAGAAGCTAGAGAAAGTCATAGATGTATGGAGCATTAACCACTACGAAGAACCATGGCTTTCTTCCGAAATATACGATCTGGGTACCGGGCTAACCCTTTGGCTCTTTATCCTTGGTTCCCTCGTTCTTTAGTACGATCTACTTTCCTACGACATCCGTCTGGTCTAGGCAACTAGTTCCAAGCAAATCCGCCGTGCTCTTTGTCCTGTGACCCAGATAGGAAAGGCAGCGTGAAAAGCCTGGAACCCGACGAGCGTGGCAAAGAGTGGTAAAGAGTAAGAAAGATAAAGATAAGAACGAAGCCCCCTTGCACTAGCTGTCTCTCTGCACCATCACGTCTTTAGATGAGTATGCGGATGTAAGTGACGTGTATATACCCCACTGAGCTACCGACTCTCTCTTTCTCTCTCTCACTCTCTTTCAACTCCACTCACACCGTGCTGACAAAGAAGCCAGGAGAAAATTACGATCGATGCTGGAACACGGATGAGGCACGCAATGGAGATACCATGAACCAGATACCGCACGATGGGATGCATAGTTTCCGCGTGCCATCTTACGCCTAACCATTATCGAGGAAAATGTACGTGCGAGATTTCGCGTCGAGTCGAAAACAAAATGCCGATGATTAAATATTTCTACGTGCATATAATTGAATAAAAAGAAGTTGCAACGTATTCAGTGAAATGGAAGATTACAGTAATGCACTGTTACCAAGATGACATAATTGATGTACACGCTTGTGTGGATGAATGGCGCGGGGTAATAGAGATATTTCCACGAAGGAATGAGTGGCTAAGAAATAAAGCCATGGAATAATTCCGGAGAACGTATAATTAGAAAAATCAAGGAGTCCGACTCGGATATTTTCATGTAGAATATCGCGCGAGGTGAAACATGTGGTCATAAACGTGCCTAACAATGTACACATACTTAACATGGTATCGCTACTTATTTCGTTAGTCCTTGCAGCACTGACAAAAGCCGGGAGAAAATTACGATCGACGGTGGAACCTGGATAAAGCATGCAGTAAAGATGGCACGATCGAGATAACACGCGGGAGAGATGCACAGTTTACGCGCTGCAACGTTACGCACGGCAGTCGTATTCCATCCGCCCGAAGCACTTTTTCAAGTAAGACGTTTTTCTTGGAAAACATACAATCTGCGTTGCACGTACGTGTATAAATAACACGTGAAGGCAACCATAACATTTCGCGCCGCATCAAAATTCTGAATCCGTCTAATGATCGTGTATAACTCATTCACAGTCCCCTGCGCAATACGGAATATCACAATCTTGTATATATAATTCGAACATTAAGTAACTACCAGCGTGATATCACGGAGACCAGCCAATTATTCTTCTTATGTCTCCTTGCCTAACTGTTTGGCACAGATATACAAACAAATCATCCTCAATAGTTACCGTGTAACAATGTGAACAAAATACACGAGCGAACTTAATTATCCGTGAGGAGCTCATTAATAAAGGGTTTTAGACGGGACTGAATGTGCGAACGGTGTTGCAGCAATTACGCGCGGCGTGCAGATCCGATCTGATCGCGCGTCTAATTGATCTTCGGTCCCGTTAAATGCCTACCATATGACGCGCCGTATCAGATCGTAGGTGGGAGGTAAGGATAAAAAGAAAGGAGATAAAACAGCCGAGGATGAAGCACCAGGAACGAGCCGCTACCGCTGCACGCGTCGTTGATTTCGAGGTTAACCTTTCGGCCCACGAACGGTTCCTATACGGACGGCTGGTGCACGGAACCTAACGGACCAAGGACGACTTTCCATCTCGCGCACTCTACGTGGAATTTCGTGGATTTTAACAACACGCTTACGCGTTTGGCCTCGTGTCTGCTTTAGCTACTCCGAGGTTCTATAGTTTCACTAAAAAGTTTCGAAAAACAAGCTCATTCATACCCTGTATTTACGAGTACATCATACGTACGTGAACCATCTCCACTCGAGTACTGGGCAAGAAAGATGAGTAAAAAATTTGCATTCATTGCCATGCCAGATATATCTCCTTGCTGATATACAAAAATACGGAAGTAGGATTGTTGGAATTTTTTAAAGTAGAATCCAAAGAAACAAGCGAATTAGTGGTCGTTCGGAATTAAAGTAGATGAGGATAAGGCCAGTAATATTGGTATGGATTTTGCTAATACGATATTCAAAGGATTTCCTCGAGATGTTCCGACAAGAAGACTACGGTCGAAAAGAAAGCGTGTCACGATGTCACAGGAGTGTTTTCTCAGCAACAGGGATTGCAACAAACGGAATGAAAGAAGAAGAAAGGGATTGCAGTGTAAGTTCGGTAAGATGAAAATCGTAGTGTCGTTTGCACGATCTAAGGGGCAGACCAAGCATACATAGCATAAAGCGTGGACGAGCGTCGTGGTTCTGCTCTATTGTCCTGGCTGCATGGCTCCTCGTTAAGGGATCCTTAACGATCGCTCTTCACCGACGGAGCCGTAGTTACCGTCGAAATCGTCGTATCGTCGATCTTAACGAGACTCCTAGTTTATCTTCCACCCTGCGAGGGGAAGGGAACTGGTACTACTCCGTTTTATTATCACGATGGAACTCGTCGAATCCTACCTTTCTAGTCATCGCCGTGTTGTGACACGATATTTAAAAATGACGATAAATATATCGCCATTTCTTACCCGCGAAATATGTACGTATCATTTGACTCTTTTACATTAAGTTCATTCTTCAAGGGCCAAAAATGCTTGGGCAAGCTCTACTCCATTTGCAGGCTACGATTTAAAAATTCGTCAAATATGTATTATTATTTTTACTCTATTATCGTTAATAACAGTTAATAAAAAAATAACTAAATAATTGTAGAGAAGGATACGACACGAATGTTGGTGATAAGTATCACCGTAACTAACAATAGAAAATGTGCAATCGCATTTGAAAACAAACTTAGCTATGCGTCTGTCCAATAAGCGCGCACCGGTGTTTGACGAGACGCAAAACAAAAGCAAGGAAACGAGGCGAAAAAATTCACAATAGACCGATAAGTATCACGGTGCATCCGAGCGTAGAAAATGCACCGAGGATGACTACCATGACCCATCGTTCCTAGTGACTGTCATTTCGTCGTCCATGGAAATCATTCCCGGTGTTTAGTCGTAAATGCAAAATGAGCATCAGGAATTCCAGCGGCAGTCGCACTGTCGCAATCGATAACTAATGTCGATGACACAACTATTTCCAACGAATCTAGAAACAAGGGGAGGAGTATTGGCAAAGCAGAAATTAACTATCGATTTTCCAGCATATATAGTTGTGCACTCTGCATATTCGCTAAAGATTGTTAAAGGAAAAGGAATAAAAAGAAGGCGGCAGTAAAGAAGAATCCGTGAAGTGGATAAAAGACGGGCAGTCCGGAACCGTCCGAGTCACGACCCCGAAGAATCCTCGGAACGAGGACGAAGACCAGAGAATAACGAAAGGAAGGATCGCCAAAGGATCCATTACGAAGAAAAGAGATGCGAGCAAAAATTGGACACCCACCGAACGAGCTTTTGGCACGTGTGGGTGGAAATTCTGTGTACACACGAGACACGAAGGAGATGGCAAGAGGTAGGTCGTCGGTCAGAGAGGAAGAGGGAGTCGGGTGGAGGTGTAGCAACGAAGTAGAAGAGGGTGGACGAAGAGATCGAGAAGAGGAGGAAAAGGTGGTACCACCAGGTTGCGAGGACCGAGGCTAGCCAAGGCCAGAACGCTGCGAAGCCGAGCCGGATTATTTTTAGCGCTTCCTACTATTGTGCAAAGCACAAGTCTGTCAAGTGTCTAGGCGTTCACTTTAACGTGAGGGGGGGGGGTCCACTCCCACCCCGTTTTCGCTCATCCGCTCCAAACACGAGTTTCCTCTGTCTTCTTCATCCGCCCGCATCAACCCACAACCGCATTTGAATTCATCTAACACACCGTTCCATCTTCTCTTTCGAATTATTACATTCCATAATGAAACCCTGACAAGTAAAGTGTCCTGATTAATTGCATTCGTCTACTGCAATTGCATTACAGGAATACTTATTGTACAAATAAATATAGAGTTATTAATTAAGTAGATATTGAATACTCATTTATAGTATAAAATTAAGGGGCCTAAGTAATCTCGCTACTTATAAACGTGAAGAATATGTATCGTATGGCGATGGTTCATATTGAATACAAAAGGCGAGTAGACCTATTTGAACCGCTAATTAGAATGGACGTAAGTGACTGCAGTGACGACTTGAGAATCGAGAGGCGAACGACAACACGTTAAATAGAACAATTGGGATACGTGAAAGGAAAAAGAATAGGTTTTCTAGATACGCAAGATTCCAGGACGCATCACCGACGTATGGCCTTAGCCTAGTTGCAGAAAAGGCTGCTCGCCGGAGAGAGGTTTAAGTAAATCAACTAATCACGACCGCGCTCCTATATATGGGCAAGTTCGTGCTCCCGACTTGTTTACTGGGTTAAACCTGCTTGTTACAACATCGTCGGTTAAAATCACCACGCATCATGACGATGAAATACTGCAAGTGGAAATCAGATTAACGCAACTTTCAATAACGCAATTTTCATCCTCCGTTACTTCTGTCGCGCCTACTTTCAGAGATTTCACCGCAGACATCGGCGCGCGCGTCGTGAAATAACTTAAAGACCCTAACTCTTGAAAAGGCACGTTTCTGTGTGGACACAATTACATGTCCCACTTAAATGCAAATAATAATTTCAAATATTATCATACCTTCATTAAGAACATAGACATCTGCTGTATAGCATGAAAATCAGGAATAAAACGTGTGCCGTCGATGCAGTGCACTGCATTGGTGCAGCGGCAGCGAGTAGTACCAGTCGTCGGTACGCCAACCTCGGTACAAATAACTTCAAACAATTTGATTACATTATTGTATGAGGAAAAGGCACAAAGACGGTGCGTTAACGAGTGCACGCGCTTGCGTGACCGTGTGCACGTCCCTGCCAAGAACAAATGTCTCGAGCGTGTGTTTTTGTCACCGACGACGGCGTGTATCGTAAGAGCTCTCATGTTTGTTTGAAAATGTAAACGCGATCGTGCTTTACGTAACACAGCCGACGAGCATTCGCAACAAAACACAATAACGGAGAAGCCCATTGATCCGATTTGGATATCGAATGAGAATACCGGACGAAGTGACATCCATCTTGAACAGTTAAAAGACGTCAGGCGCCTCTGCGTAATAAGAAAAATGAATAAAAAGAGACATCAGAAAACATTTCTAATGCACGTAAAATTCATTGAATAACATTTTCATGTCAAATCCAATTTTTTCAAATAAATGGATAGCAAAAGGTTATAGCGATAAGTACAAAGTAAGAGTTTTTGATAGAAATGTAGTTGATGACGTGGAGGGTCGTCGAGGAGACACCGGATTGGCACGACGTAACCCACGCATGGCGCACGGTGGTGCGTAACGTTATCGCGTTAAGTGTTACGTGTTAGTCCACTGTTAAAGAATACGTCCTTGGTTGCACGACAGGACAGTGGATATACAGTTATAGAGAGCGGTTTTACGTAAGGCAATTATGGAACCGGCGTTCCTCCACGACGGCGGAGGTAGATGCATGCTGAGTCATCACGTGCCAATTCTTCGCACGCAAATCGTGTGAAAATATCTTTAACATTACATGGTGAGTGCACGTGTGACGACAAAAACTTGAATTACAGTAGATAGAAGTACCATGGGTGGTTAAAGTAGCATGAAATCAGCCGTGTATTCTGCAACTACTAAAGAAGGATGAAAGACTAATTGTATAGTTCCAATAAGAAATAAGATGTTCTTTAATGCCTGCATCTAAAGAATATGAAATCCATAAGTCCTGATATATCCGTTTATATTTATAAAACTCTCATGACAGTAAGATCATGTTCCTTAAAATGTATTTATTGTGTCAAGTTATGCGGATAAATTTTCTATACGAAGAAATTTAGAAATTTTCTATTTCTAAGCAAATTTGAACCAGTTATTTATGTCGATCAAATTATTCCTGAATTCTTATGGAATTTCGAAACTTTCCTCAATTCCAAATAATTTAGAAATTAGTTAAGTAGATAATTCAACATTTTAACAGAACAAACTTTGGACGAAAGCGTGTAAGTTGGT
This sequence comes from Nysson spinosus, assembly GCA_910591585.2. Classification (NCBI taxonomy): domain Eukaryota; kingdom Metazoa; phylum Arthropoda; class Insecta; order Hymenoptera; family Crabronidae; genus Nysson; species Nysson spinosus. The sequence goes on along the minus strand of OU342830.1, from coordinate 7,928,728 downwards.
TGCGGAAATAAATCCTAAGCGTTTAAAGATTATGGAAAATGTGGAGTACTTCTTCGGATTCGGAATCCAAGAGTTCCGAGAGTGGAGTTTCGTCTTGCACCGATGTGTTAGTCGTGCAATATGCGTCGAATCGTCCGTACGTTCACCTCGTAAGGCTAATTGCATTGCATTACATCGGTATTGCCCCTCTCAGCCCCTTTTAAGTTCATCGTAGGCATTCAATTCTAAACGCCTCGTGAATAACATCGTACTCCTGAATAGTCCGCACGGAATGCGCGCGTGGTGGACCAAATAATTGTAAAAATACGAGATCGTTTCTAAAGGATAACGTATGTGTGCCAGTAAAAATAATTCACGGTACAATCTGTAATGTACAAACATTGCAACGATATCCAATTCGTTCAAGAAACTTATATACGAGTCTCATACCCCTACCGTGTTAATATTCACTAATTATATTATGTAGTAACAAACCATAATTACGAATTATAATTACTACATCATCATTCATGGAGTCATTCCAACTAACAAAATAGTCTTCACTTTCTTTAAAAAGGAAGATATATCGACGATCGACATATTGATTACCAAAAGACGAAATATTAGATGCAAACTTAAAAAATTATTAACATAATTACTTTACCGTCTAGGTCGTCTATAGAATGAAAATAATCATGGTAGTAGCGTAAGACGTAGACGGTAAGAAATAGAAGCGCGCAACCCTTCATTTTCACCCTAATTGAGAGAAAAAGGACACCCGAAGACCCGAGCAGCCGAGGAGTCGATGGAAACGCCTCGGGACGTAGCACGGTCTAGTGGAAATTTCTACGGTGTTCCATCCCACGGATCATTATTTCTCCCTCGTGGATCTCTAGCATAGTAAAGCCTCGCATATACCTAATTATCCCACGGGCAAGCGCGAGCACGAAAGCCAACGAATATAAAGCAGAAACGGTCGAGGATCGAATCAGTGTGAGGAAGGGAAAAAATGGGTTCACACAGCTGCGTAACCATCGTGTTCCGAGTATGTACGTAGATGGTTAGAAGTGGATATACATACGTAGCTATGTGGTAGAACATGGTTAGCCGTAAATTATTTCATGCACCTAGAGCGTCGAGCGTACGGAGAGTATTATTTACGACGGCGGGGTTCTCTAGGTGCAGCCTAGGCCAGCTCGCACAGCCTAGGATACGATTACATCATGGTATAAGCAGTCAGTAATAGTGGCTCAAGGTCTACTATGCGCACATGCGTCGCCGTCGTTACCACCACTGCCATTCTAACCCACACATTTTCCTCTCTCGTTTCTTTATTTGTCCCTCCCTGCATATGCGATCAACGAATATCTCCGTATCCTCCTTCCGTGCTGGAAATCTTCGGCAGATATAGCTATGCACTTATCAAGGAGATTTTATGTTGTCCAACCTTTTACATCGTTATCGTAACATTACAAATATTGAAAACTTTACAAATATTCGCGATTTTGTTTGATTCGAGATTTCGTAGTATTGGCATCGCCGATCGCCAGACTTCCACAGCAGTCAAAATATTAACAGGAACTTTGGAGACTATGTCATTTTGTAGAATAACGTCGATTAACAGTGGCGGTGATCTAGTTGCTAGTACTACGTTATTGACGTAATGAGGTCACTTATGATACGCTCTAAACAGGGACGATGAAAATGAGATACTTCCTCTGTGCACAGGGATCGTCGAAAACTAATGAAACGTCTTTCTCGCTCGCAGTACATATAACAGCGTACGTGGTTTAATATCTAAGTAAGTAAGTATTTTTGAGCACGAGGATCTGTGAATTTGCATCGTTTTAATAAATGTCTGGCAAGAAAGGAGCCCGGGATGAATACGAGAGAGTGCGACGTCCTCTTTGTGGCAATATACATTATTAATAGGTACACGTTGCTACGAGGATTACAACTAATGGTCGAAGCTGGATATTCAACCAGCTAGCCTCGCCTAGAACCTTAGAAAAATCTACGAAACGAGTTTTCCCTACTCGACTAGGTCTGTCTACCGTTGTAGAAATCGAGCCCCTCTCTCTTTTGCCGCTTCATTCCTGCATAATCGTACCACGAGGCTCGTCCAATCCCTCGACAACGTATTTAGTATTCCCCGCAAAAAAAGCAGATTCCTCGCATTTTATCATGCCTTCATACTTTTTCAAGCATAACGAAGGACTTAATCGTATACAAACGTCCGAGTATATTTCGATTATCTAGAAAAATGTTGACGTGAGCGTTGATATCAATATTCAATTATTTAACAATTTGCACTCAGAGGAGACTCACATTCGCCGCTCAGTTTATTGCGACAACTGAAACGGCGATTAAGAGACGACGTTAAGATTTACTTCGGTTGTCGATGATTTAAAATTCAATAACAAGAAGTAAGTGAAATAAATCTTAATGCCGTGTCTAAATCGCCGCTCGAATTACCGCAAGAAACTGAGCGGTGATTGAAAGTCGCCTTTCGAGTGCAAAGGGTTGAAATGTATGTCGAAATTCATTCTGACGGCGTCAGAAATATGCGTCATAGTGAGAACCAAAACTTTCTGACATATCCAAATTTGAACCCAACTTCAAGATACCATGTCGGTACATTAATCGAATTATTATTATTATCATAGTATTAAAGAATTAAATAATCATGCTAACAAATGTAAGGAAATTGAAATAAAGGAAGATTATGTAAAAAAAAATAGAGACGATTACTTAATTTTCTCACACTTTGGCATCCAGAACATTTTGACCTCGCTGCGTATAATTAAATGAGGACTAAGCTGATTACACGAAACCTGGTTTTTATTTCGAGGCCGATAGACGGTATAACAAATGAAGGAGGAAAAACACGATCTCGCTGCAATTCGAAAGTATTCGTTTACCTGTTCTCGAGAGATGTAAGCATTGAGGTGTAATTGTAACTGGTGAACGACGAGGAGGAAAGGTCCGCGTTGCTGGTACACGCACGATCACCAGGCACATAATCGTAAAGTCATTCCAAAGTGGCATTACACGCTCCAGGATTTTCTAAGGAAACAAGGTGGAGGATCGAAGCGAGTGACGGCGGAACGAAAAATGTCTTACACGTTGCGCGGACGAAGGATAATACACTCACGAAGGTCCTGCAGAGCGGATGTACAAGCGCGTACAAACTCACGGAGAGAAGCGTCACGCATCCTGACAGTAAACATAAATTGTTACTCGAGGCTCGATGAAGCACATGATATCGCACGCGCATCTGCAACCTGCCGATATAATACATTCTCTTTACCTTAATTGAAATTATTAATTACTAGTACGATTGGCATGTCCACGGGTGCAAAACTGTTCGAAATATAGGTCCAAATGTTTCCGGTCGGGGCACGTAGTTTTAGAGCTTTTTAACTATAGAACTACCGAACATATATTTACCTAATTATGCTTACACATTTATATATAAATTATGGTTGGAGGGCTGAAGTTATTTAATGGATTCAATTGCTTGTGTTTTATATATAAAAGAACAGTATATAAAATCCCTGCATTCGAATAATATAACTAAAAATGACAAACAAGTCATTTTGACCCCTTTGATAGTTCTGGTGTTAAGTAAAAAAATTCAGATTACTCTTTCAGTGGTTTTAATAATCATATTATATTGAAAATATAAAGTCTGTTTCGATCTGCCTGTGCAGGATGGAACTAATAATAATTCATAATAATTAAGTAATTTATCCCTGTGTAGGATAAGTGTTATGGGATTTAATGGAAGTCTTTGACTACGAATAGATGTATATTTTTCATGATGGGATTTAAATCGAGGAATGTCAGAAATTACGCTTTTCATGGAAATTCCGTCAACCACTGAAATTAAGGGGACCAGCTGGTTTCGCGGAACGAAGGTGTAGCAAAATAATGTAAAATTGTAGAAAAGAATGTTTGGCAGCCAGCCGCGCCTAAAACATAAAACAGTTCGCAGCAATCTTTTCGGTTCGGACAACTTCTGTTTATATGTTAAGTAGTCGCAATATTATCGCAATTATGCAGCTTGCGGCCGCGCAAAACCAGATGCAAGAATGTTGCCGCACGACTTAACTCGTGCGGTTTGCATTGCTCAAGGCAGTTTTATTTATGACTCTCAATTAGATCGTACAAACGGAAAGTAACTGATGAACGAGAAGCGAAATTGCAGTAGAAGAGATGCATGGGAGCACTAATATTGACACTCCGAACACGGCAATATATTATCGTTGTTTTAAGTGTAAATTAACAACTCACTTAATGACATCTATATTTAACTCGCACGTTATATAGTAGACACTGATTACGGTATCTAGAAGCTACCGGACAAAATTATATGAAACACCTTTCCGTTTGATTAACAAAAACATAACATAATTATGACGGTTATAACACGTTCATCACCGGGTTCAAATCCGCGTTATACGATAACCAACGATACGCGTCTGTAACGTGTACATAAAGGTTAAAAATAAAACTGTTTTAGCGCCTCACGATATATTAATTACATTGCATCGTTATTGCAACGTTAAAAATGTTTTAATTTTGCAAATATTAGCGATATATTTTATACGAATTTTAGTAAGATTGACATCGACGGTTACCTGTGACCCACACGGCATTCAACGTGTTAACTCGTACCGTGTAGTTATAGCGACCTTTTTTCTCCAATAATTTGGTTTAGTGTCACTCTTTTGCCTTTACAAATTCGAGCAGATACTATCGTATTGATCGTTGCCAGGCGCAACGTGATCAAATACCGGAAAGATTCGTTGTTTCGTCGAGATAAAAAGACATAAAATTCTACCTACGAAAACCCCATAAAAAGAATGATATATATGAAATACATATTTTTAATCATTTATGTAACACATAATTTCAATTCAACCAATATATTGAAATATATAATGAAATATATATATATATATATATATATATATATATATATATATATATATTGAAAGTCGAGCCTCTTTTTAGCGAATACGTTTCTTGGTAAAATTAAGGATCCTTTTTTGTAATAAAAGAAGTAAGTTACACACATCAAGTTGTTTTGCTCAATTTATACATGAAAAGAATGTAAATTCCAATGAGAAAAGCTTTGTTTGTTATGCGGAAATTATTCTCTCCTCTCTTAATTCCCAACAGAAAAACATAAAAAGAACGAAAATAAATGTATAAGCGCGCTACGCCATTAAAGCTTTTTTAGTCTTTTGGAATACTTATTTCTTCTTGCATTTTTGCATCACCGCATAACTTCAAAACCTCATTAACAGGGGATGCATAAAAAGAGACTCGACAGTATTTCGCGACAAAAGGAATTTGTAATTCCGATCGGACTTTATATGGAATCGAATATTAGTCACTGATAAGAAATGGTAATCCACCGGCACGTGAGCGCGATGTCAGCATTATTGATGTTGCAACACGACACGTAGAGAGCGTAGGATTTTTCTGTCTAGCCAGCGTCTGCAGGTAACTATATATATATATATATATATATAGACAGAGATGTATATATAAATACATATATACATGTATATACATAACCGACAACAAGACTATGCTAATATCGTTTAAACCCATCTACGATACATCACCGTCCCTGTGTAACCAAGGAGCTTGATTACGCCATAGGGTCATGTTTTATTCACCGATTATAGTTGAATTATTTTTTTCGTATTCTCGAGTATCGTGCTATTTACATATGGCATTGAAATATCTGTGTACCGTAAATCAAAGGAAAAACGCGCGCATACCTTAACCGTCATGATAGACTAACTACCTTCACTTATTAAATTAATAAATTTAATTATATATTAACACGTTGAATGCCGTAGTGGTCACCTGAGATTGACGATTGGGATATTATTAAAACTCGACTCAAATACATCGCTAATATTTGTACAATTTTTAATATAAATGGTTTAATTTTTGGATGTTATATATGCACTTTACAAATGCGTTTCACGAAGTATCGTATAACACGGATTCCGTTGCGGCAGTCAAGGTGTTAATAAGAATAATACGAGTATAATTCTTCAAAAATATGAACGCTCGTGTAGCATGCTGTACGAAATACTATAAAGTAAAAGTTCGTGATTCCAATCTGTTTTGAGGAACGATAAGATTGTACTCGCATTCGGTACACTTGCCAGGTCTCAATTAAGAAAAGCCCTCGTAAAATCCGATAACATATGGTTATCGGCCGTTTACGAGTAGCGGGGAAGAACACAACGAGCCGTTTGTCTCGTGAGAATCGCAATCAACGATCGACATGGCGTCGCGATGACTCGACTTGCCGTGTACCGTCTGCTTGACACCCGACGAAAGACACGTCCGACCTCGTGCAGCACCACCGACAGCATTCGAATTCCATTTCGCGGGCCAATGTATAGTGCGGCTATCGCCGTCACCATCGTCGACGTCGCTTGTTTATGCACTTTTAAAAATAGGCGTTCATTCAAGGATCCCGGCCAGACGTTGGCCAGACGCAGGCCAGACGTTCGATAGGGAATACACAGCCACAGATAGACATTTTACCGTGTTTTCCCTGGCACCATTCGATATGACCGATTGCATTTGCAATATGTATCACGCATTACAATATACGTAGTACCGTCGGGAAAGTTTCCGACCCGAACGTGCAGTTTTAGAAGAAACCGTCAATGGCTATCATGAGTGAAAATGTATTCGACGCGAATTTTGATTTTCATAATTTGGAAAACGTAGCAACTGGTACCACTAATTTTGTTGGGTAGTTTCTTGAGATTTTTTACTTGTTTTAGCGTGTAGCTACTTGTTTAGCCCTGAAGTATTGACATGTAGGTACTTAAGAAACACCCTGTATATATCTTATACGGAGAGTCTATATAAAATATATTACTTAAATAATATATCACGTGTGCCTTCTTTGCGGAAGCTGAAAGCACGCGAACTTATTTTAAAAATGGTGTAAATCCAATTTATTAGAAACATGAATTAATAAGGATTTACGAATGATTTAAGGTTGTAAGAAATGGCTATTTACGAGCGATAAGAAACAGACACTTTATATTATATTTCTGTATACTAACAAATAATTAACGAGTGTACCAACTTTAAGACGTTATAAATAGTCCGAAATAGCAGCAGCGTCTTTATTGACCCAAAGCCGCCGAGTTTTTATCACGATGGAAACTACCCAATAAGTGGAGTAAGGTCATCGACACCAACGGCTATTTTAATGACCGAGTATACCCTAGCTTTTTAATGGCTGAATTTTATTCAATTAAAAGAAGGGCCGAATTCATTCGTATTTAATGTTTCAGGGTCATTCATGTAAGATAAATAGAAGATCAATGTAAGATCACCATGATAAGATAATTAATCTTCTACAACAAAATATATTTCGTGCCAAAACAAGATTGTATTATATAACATGAAACTAGCTACATACAAATCCACCAAAGCTACATTACCCGAAAATGGGAACAAAATTATCACTTAAGCACCGTGAAAAAGGAAACCATTGTATATACTTTTCCAATCATTATTAAAAAAGTAACACCCGTTAAAAAATACAGATAGATAAGTATGTGAATCAAAAGTTACATGGCGTTCCCGAGGATCAAATATTAGGTCGTCTCACATTAAATAGCACATTTTTCTGAAAACTCTCGCAACACACAGAAAACCGTGTCAGTAAAAATGCACGATATTTTCATCCTTAATAAAGAAAAATTCGAAGTATAATATATCATTGGCGTATTTATATATGAAGCCCGAGAGGTTGCGTGTAAACACAGAGATCAGGGGAATGTGTACACGAGGAGGAACATAAAACACGTACGTCACCTATGTGGGGTGAAAAGTATATAGGAGACAGGAGAGAGGAGTCAGGGAAGAAGGCAGAAAGGAGGAAATAAGAGCAAAGGGTTAGAAGCGGTGCCCGATAACGCGTAACGCAACGGCCTCGGATCATGTGCCGACCGTTGGCCAACGTAGGATTTCTTCGCACTAGAAATATACTTATGTCACTCTGTTCTCTCGGTGGCAGCCACAGCGGGAATATACACACAGCGAGAGGTTATTTTTGTTTAGTCTGCCGGTCTGTACATACGCCCCACCCCCGTCCCACCACCCACTGCAACGAACGGTTGCTGCATTCGGCTACAGGTACAGACATTGCCGCATGCGTTTTCTACCGTTGGATTCTTCAAAGAAATCTCTCGTAACGTAAGTCTCACGTGGTCTCTACTACTGGTTACAGATATATGTCCTCTCTCCTCGTTTAACCTTTTCGTCGCTGAATACAAGCTATACGTTTCAGATACAAAATTAGTATTATAACCTGCTGGTACACATGTGTACCGATAACTTTCAGGTGTATTAAAATATTAGTGTCATTAGTAGCATAACATTAGTAACGAAAGTGTTAAAGTCACCGAATGCCTTTTTTCGGAACTCTGCGGTACATCCATGGATGCACGTGACGCAGAGCAAGCAATCGAAAGAAGAATAAGAGGATAAGAGAACGGAAGACGTCCCTTTGTAGCCGTCCAAGAAAAGGACTCCAGAAACCTGGCCAACGATGCTGAATACATTGTCCGACTAATTATCGAGACATTTTATATGTCTATGCATTGTAAAGCGTGTACGTTACGCATTAATGCATTCCGTTTTACATAGGTTTTATGCGTGAGATGTAGACCTTGTATGTGTGAGGGTTATTTATTGTGCGTGTGTGGATATGTATCCGTGAGAACTGTTTATCATTGGAATATCAAAGATCACGAGACAAGATTATGTCTGTAACGTTAATTGTATATTACGCGAATAAATGATATAATGAAATAATATACGAGTAGTCATTTTTACGAAGGGGATAGGTAGTCCTAGATAATAATAGTCAACAGTTGTCTATGATGTATAATTATAAGGTAACGATTTAGCGGATTATAGTAAGTAATTTGTGGAGGTGTCAATTCCGATTCAGTCGTATACCAAAAAAAGACGTGTCTCGGGGAACGATAAACGCCGGGATGAATTAATAATTCCATTTTTCCCGAGAATATTTTCGCGGTCTGGTAATTCGCGTCCGATCATATTGATAATAATACATAATGGAGAATTGTGTGCAGTATCGGACAAATGACAACCGCGAACGACGGTTGGTCGATGCCCCAGTGCTGTGCACTTGGCACCATTTTCCTACCCTTCCCAACGCACCCTCTCTCTATCACACCCCTCTTTCCCTTTTCTTCTCTTTTTCGCTCAGCCTATTCGTCCCGGAGTGATAAAGGAAGAAGGGGTGGGGGGGATTACAGATTAAATCAAAGGGGGTGTCGCCCGTGTCAGAGGTAAGATACAATCGTTCTTCGGGATAAAGGATTTTCCTTGGTCACGCTGATTTTATTTTCCCTCATCGTGTCAATTTTTCAATAAAATTCTATTACGTCTTTGAATAATATCCGACCAAGAATAAAGATCTAAAATGTCGAATATGATTGAATCCATAGAACAAGGAATTATAGAGGATATTCAAAGTCGATGTTTATCAAAGACCACAGAGATATCGGATGGAATATAAGAAAGGCAAGAACCGTGAATCCTAAGAGTGAATGAAGGAATCGCAAGATCATAAACTACAACAGACAGGGACACGTCGTTTTACCGTGTAAAATGTCAGCTACAATGGCGCAACCTGCGTGGGTCGACGAACCCGAGTTCGAAATTGTGTCATATGCTTCCCACTATAGATTACAGCCAAGACACTCCATTAGATGAGCGTACGGGAAAATCCCTATCGATGGAACTTCATAAATAGGTTGAATACGTGAATTTTTAAGAATCATTCCATATCGGAATAAAATAATTCTATTAGACGTAAGATTACATTATCCAAACTATGTCTTGCTGGTTATAAATACTTCACCAGTGAACCTTTTAATTAGTACAGATCCTCTTAAATCAGGCCAATTACGTTGATTCATATTGAACTCATAATTGTTAAATGCATTTGAATGTTCACCGTTATTATGGGGGCTTTATATCGAACAGATTCCGTAGATTAACGTAACATTAAATTCTTGCTTCTTTTCTTTATTTTTCCACTTTCGAGAGCACGTTCTCACTCGGCATGACGCTCTTAAAAAGCTGAAAGGTATTTCCTCGGTTCCGGAAGTCGCATTATTCCTCCTGGCTGGAGGCGAGGGCCGAGTGGTGCTGCTAGTATTATAGGGCTGGTACATATAGTTCGCTGTACAACAGTCAGTCAATACTTTATAGCTCGAACCAACCAACTCCCTCTCTGTCCCTCCCGTTCTCCATCCTACCATCCTCCCTTAACCAGAGAGAACCGTCGAGGGTGCCAAACCCCGTCGTCGTTTTCCTCTTCGTCCTTTCTTCCACCACCCGGGGGCAAATACGACCGACGGTTTCTACGATCTCCCATCGGTCTCTCTGTACCGGTACTCGCAATATTCCGTATATCCCTAACTCCCAGGAGGAAAGAGAGCGAAAGAGAGCGAAAAAGAGTGAAAAAGAGCGGAAGGTACGGAAAGGGTGGAAACGTAAAGCGATGAAGGGCTGCGCGAATTTCCAGCGAGTTCGAAACGCATTGCCACCCTACCTATGAAACCAGGAGTGTCGTTGCATATCAGCCGTAACTGGAGTACCTTCCATCCCCCGACCAAAGAGCGAATGGTCAAGATGCTACCCTGCTGTCAACTAACCCATTATTTCCTTTAATCTCACGCATCTACCTACTCTGACTTTAGTCATTTTTTCAACGGCAACTTGTGACATCATTTATGAACCTTACAAGGAAGAATCGTTCGATTTTCTTGTATTTAAATCTACTATAAGCTCTTTTCCTAAGTTACACATTTTGATGCAATTACAAGAGGCAATCGTGAACTGTCGGTGTATAAAGGAGGATGATGTATGTTCACAGTTACAAGGAGGACCCGTGTTACTTGAAGTAGTAATAAGGAAATTTGCTCGGTAGATTAATAGAGAAACGTAATTGCGTAAGGTTTGCATGGAAAGGGACTACGAAATAGAGTTCCCCCACAGGAGGGCGTCGAGGAGAGCCGAGTATCTAGGTCTGTGTAACGATTTTTAGAGTCCCGACCCTCCGACAATCGTCCAGGCCATAAAAAACTTGAGGCACCCCACAGTCAGCGCTGTGCCAGGGTTTCCATAGCGACGAAGCCCTTTCGCGCCCCTCTGTCGTTGACCTATACCTATGCTACTACCCTTAGATCCTGCCTGTCCTAAATCTGTTAGACAAATTTAAAGGCATACTAGGATGTCATTGCAGTGATAAAACATTCGCGAAAAACTCTTAATAGAATAAATTGCACGAAGGATGACTCGTATCCTGGCCAGGGAGAGAAGCACGTATAGATATTTTCATTTTCATTCGATACGTAAGAATATTCTATTAAGAAGTTAATGGAAGCCTCGTGTAATAAAACCGATAAAAATCTTATTTTTCGCTTCCTTCGTAGAGATAAGTAGCACGGCGGCGTTATCGAGAGCTCGTTAATAATTCATACTTAAAGTAGTGCAAGCTCGCGCACTAACGAACTATTAACTAGCGTCTTGGGAAATTTAGGCAGGTAGAAAACTTCCCTTGCGTCAGCGTGCATGAATACAATCCCCTTCGAAGGAGAGTTCGTACAATGCATCAGACATGCAACGCCGACAAAAAGATAAGAAGCGCGGTATCGTAAATAGAGAGTCAAGCATGACGGTGGGTAGTAAGTTTATAATATGTATATGAAGTTTCCTTGGGAATGAATAATAAATGGAAAAAGTGGGAGGTATGAGGGTGGCAGTAGGAAGTATAACCACGGTCGAATACTACGAGACGTGGAAGAGCTGGCAGAAGGAAAGAAAGGAATAAAGAGGAAAGGGTGAGCGAGCTGGAGTGAGAAGGATAGAGAATAAGCAAGAGAAGAGAGTGAGCAAGGAGTGAACGAAAGGACGTTAACCCTTTTCTTGTTTCTCTCTGGCCCATCCCTCCGTTCCTTCTCATCGCAGGAGTGCTCCTTTCCGCACCGGAGTTACCTCGCTTCCTTTTCTCTCCCTTTTTCACTCACTTTTTCCACCTCGCGTTCCGCCCTCTCTCACTCTCTCTTTTTCCAATGTCCTTCCCCCCTCTCTCCATTCTACGCGTTCCCTCTGTACGTACCACCCCCTCTGCCACCGCCACCCCCCTCCTACCGCCTCTTACTCTCCCTTTATCGAGGGGAGAACAAAAATTACGAATCCGCGAGGCATTCGTCGAGTGCTACGTCTCGATCGAAGGGTTTCATGGCAAGCCAACCAACTATGTTTTAACTAAACTCCCGCGAACTTTACGCCGAGCGATATAATTCTTTCCGCGAGTAAAACCGGAACGGAAGTTCATCGGTGAACCTTAACCCATATAGCTGAGCCTTTCGCGGAAGATGAATACCACTACCTTCATCAGTTTATAAATATGAAGTCATATATATTGTTCCGCGAATGAGGAGTCTGATAATTGCAATAATAGCATTAATTAACGTGAAGTCGAGATGACGGTGAAATTGTACATTTCTTCCGCGACGCTGATAGAACGAGATGCAAAAGCCTTGTTTTAAAGGATTATTTTGCGAATTCCAAATATAATATGCGTTCTGTAAATGACGTATAATTAAGTGTTTTTAATTAGGACATTTGTTTCGATTATTTTGTAAGGGCGCTATTATGGTGTTTAAAAATTATTCAGCGTGCATCGAGATATGTTTGGTATGCGCGGTTGAAAGGGTGGGCTATAAAAAAAAACTGAAGATATTGAATGGAATTCATACGTATTTTTATAGAAATCCCCAACCATTCTTGTCACTCACGCGTCACTTCTTTTCTAAAGCGCCGAAAATAAGGCCGAGTTTTGGAATGCCTAACTGGTTAGTCAGACCATTTAGTCATTCCTCTTATACCGAGTACCCGGTATCGTACAGTCACTAGAACTCGCCGTTGGGAACTATCCAGATCACGAATTAGCTCGTAAAAAAAAGCTCGAGGGTTACAGAGGCTCACAGAAATAAACACGTTAAGTAACATCAGAATTCATCAAACTGACATGAAATGATATTATAATTTCACATTTGACAGTTTTTTTTACCGTAACGAGTTCAACTAACCAAAGATTAAAAGACATCGGAAGACATTCACACTGATCTTGCATCCCCGATACACTTTACAGAAAAGGAAAGAGGAATCGGATAAAACCGCTATTATTTTCCAATGGTACTTTTGTTCTTTAAACAGATAATTGAGGAACTGCACGATAAAGAATTTTGTTTATAAACCAGGAAATGTATAAATAATATTGCTCAAAATAAAAAGTGTAACTTATATCTGCCTCTAGCACGAATCAATTAGTAATATAATTAAACACAGTAATATAAAAATACCAAGGAAAGTGGAGGATGCTCCACAAACGGATCTACCGTTCCTATCCGTATTTATGAGAACATTGACTTGGCACTTCCCCCAATCGTATTGTACTACATAATTAGACTTCGCACGTTTGCGAGGCAGGAGTTGAAGTATCACTTCTTATAAATCAAGCATAACTAATGATCAGGACTCTTACAATCGGAATCCAAGTAACAAGAAATAATGATAGATTCTTCTATTCTATTTCTATAATATAAGAAATAGTGATAGATACTTTGTATACACGTATCATACACTGTATTATATGCAGTTAAAACGTAACGGCTCAAAGTAGAACTTCGGAACTTCTGGTGACTGAAAACCGTTCTACGGTGGAACTCTACGTGCAAGCGGAACGGAACGAAGCCGAGTGGAGACGTACAAACAGGGTTGACCAAGACGGTCGGTCTCAGGGTATGTATACGAGTGAAGTCTGGGAGGATGAAGAGGCGAAACGAAAACGGTGAAAAGGAGAGACGGCGAACCGCAAGTGAAACTGCTCTCGCGTGGAGTCGGTCGTCTTCGCCCGCTCCATTCGCACGTAAAGTACGAGTGACGAAGATGGAAAAGTGAAATGCAAGTGCAACAAAGTCCATGAGAAAAGCAGTAAGAGGAGCAGAGAGGAGTAGAGAGGAGAGACGGAGTCGGCGGTCGGCCAGTGCGCGAACAGAATAGCTTGGCTGATTCATACACGAAGTCACGAGCCGTACGCCGTACGCTGTACGCAGCCGGCGCACGGTCGGGCAAGCGTAATCGAAAACACACGAGGTGCACACGTTTCACCGCGAGCTTTCCTCCCTCTTCTTCGTGCACGAATCTTCTACCGAGTTCTACACGCGTTACGCTCGTATACTTTCCTTCTTTCAGGAAGATACGGGATGCTTCGAAAGTCTGAGGAATTCGCGGATAATCTACTGCATCGTCGGTAAACTCACGCGGCTTCTATGAAATAGTAATTCTTTTAATTACCTATTGAAGGAGCTTGTTTTTAAAGCCCTTCGCTATGTCGCGCGAATGATGTTCCTTGACTTAGATCATCGTAAAATACTTGAATTCAGAATCGAATGTAAACAGAGAAGGATTATACAGCAGAATTATGAAGATGGAAATACATGTCGTTAGACGAAGATTAGGGGATGCAATTCAATTTACATCCGCTGGAGATATATTCAAATATGTTCGAATTGAATGCAGGGCTACTGCTGATGTGATTCTAAAAAGTAGCGTGTAGAATTAAACATGTTTCAAGCGAATGTAGTTGAATTTTGGAGGGATTTAAAAAAGTGATTTAGCAGAATGTAGAATCCACTTCTCCAGATTAGGAACCGAATTTCATTGCATCCACGTGATGGTAAAAGAAGTGCAAGGATATCGTAAATGACAAAGAAGGAGAGGGAGAAGGGTGAAAGGAATGGATAAGGTTGCACGTTTAGAATAGTTAAAAATAACCTGACCAAGGGTCCTGTGGTGAGGTTCGGTTCCTGTAAACTTGCTTGCCAGGAAAGGCATGGCAAAAAGGGCGAAAAAACTGTAGGCTGTTTATATATTCTATAGAAGACGAAAGGTGTAGGCACGAGACGACAAAGGGCAAAAGCTGCAGCAGAAGATAGAAGTAATAGAGGGGTCGCGAATTTAATAAATTTCGGTACTCACGTGCTTCCATAGAGGTGTCCTGAGTCGGTGGTGGCAATTGCGTCGGCAACGTCGTCGTGGTCGTCGTCGATGTGGTCGTTGCCGTCGACGTAGACGTAGACGTAGACGTAGAGGAGTCTTTACCCTGCGCTGCAGTGACCTTGACCTGTTCTTCAGTACTCTCGGCCTCCTCGTTCTTCCTCGACGCCTCCTCCGGGTTCGGGCGTGTCCTTACGCTTCCAGCTCCCGGCTCCCCATCTTCAGGATGCGACCACGATGACATCGGCCCGGCGACTGTTGTCGTGGTCCACTTGACGACACCACCACCACCAACTATGACTTCACCACTACCGTCCCTCACGAGCACGAATTTCCCCCCTTTTTTATTCGCGGCACCTACTACTTCTTTCTCGTCCTCCTCCTTTCTGTTGCGCTTTTCTAATGCTGCACTCTCGCCGTCAAATAACCACGGCACCGTCCGATGATTAGCACGAAGGGGCACGTTTGTCCGCGTAATCGCTGCCGTTGTAGCTGTCGTTGATGTTATCTGCGTCCTCGTTGTTCGCGTCGTTGCCGCAGTTGTTGGATAGTTTACATTCGATGGACTCCGTTCTCCGACAATGTTCACGGGGCGCAGTTCGGCGTTGTCGTACTTCAAACCGGATGTTACCAACGTTGAATCACTGTGCCTTGTTGTTTTGAGTTCCTGGTCAACCGACGTTGAGGAAGATTCGATATTACGGCGACGAGAAAATAGATTGTTTCGACCAACGTCTAATCGTGCATTAAGGAAGTGCGGTTCAGCGAAACCGAACGGAGTAGAACCTCGTTCTTCGAGTGGGCTTGCCAGGACCCGCCGTATTCTCGACTTCGTCTTCTCGTGAACCAGACCTGCCCCTCCTCTTTCTCTCCCAACCCTAATTCCTCCTTTTCCTTCTCCTGATACAGGAGAAGAAGGACTCTTGTTTCCAATGATATCGACCGTCGTATGATCTTGGGGAAAGAGCAATCGAGTCCCACTGTTTGCGAGACCGTCCTGTTTGCTTAAAACGGATGACCACTCGCGATGACCCAATTGATCCCGGTATCCGCGATTCAAAGGATCTTTTTCGGAAGCAAGTAAACGGCGTGATGTTTTTCGTACAGTTGGATTCACCGACAACCGATTCGATAATTGGGGTAAAAAACGAGGAGTAGCAGCATCGAGGGACACGTACGAATCGGGCACCACCGGCGCAGCCGTCGTCGTGCAGGTTTGATTGCCGAGGAGAGCGACGACGAGAAGAAGCAGGGGCAAGCCCACCCCCGTCCCCGTGGTGGCCCCCACAACCCCCGGCCTTACCACGAGAATTCGCGAGGCCGTCCAGTCCAGCTGGTTTTAGGCCGATCTCGCCGATGGATCCTCCAGATTCGACCCGCACTCTCGTCGTCCTCCTCCAGATTTGTATTTCTATTCTTACAAAGATTCCCTGACTCCTCTTCCTCCTCTTCTTCTTCCTGGTCTACATCCAACCGCCTGTCCCTGTTGTTTTTCTGTGTACCTGCTCTCATCCACTCCCAGGTCGTTTTCCTCTTGTATCGACCCGGTTCGAGCTGCCTCTTTCTCTTCTTTGTCGTTGCGACAACTGGTCTACCCACGGAGTGTCGGTCTCGCATTTATCCCGTCGCGTGTCGAACGTTTATCCTGAGTTTTATGTCTCTTGTGAACACGATCGAGGGTCCAAACAAAATCGCTGCTACTTCCACGCATCGCGCCATCATTGCAAATCGCGGCGATCGCTGATGCACGCGAAGCACCTTGGATAATTCACCGATTTACGTCTTTTGCATACGTTCCCTTGCATTCTTTATCGTTCCCGTACACTTTTTTCCTCCTTCTTCCCCGCACTTTCTTTCCTTTCACTAATTATTTCGACCGGACAACTGGCGGAATCTGATATTCTCAGGAAGATTCGGAATGAATCTGGAACAGAAATGAAATTTACAAAGTTAGAGCCGGCGTATCGACCAAGAGGAGCATAGAATCGTGAATATAAAATTATAGTACTACATATATAAACATGCTTGAAACCCAACGCTTTAAATAACTAAACGTATGATGCTCGTAACTACATGTTTCGCAAGTCTCAATAATTCGAAGATGGACAATGTTAATTAGGGAACAGTACAGTGAAGAATATGACAGCGAATACAAATGTTTTTAAACTTCCAATTTTTTAAGACAAGAATTTCAAGCTGCTAAAACTCAATTTCTTCGTATCTAAAAGAAACTCGTATAACGCGAAACTAGTTAATTGCGAATCTAATGAAGCTACGTTACATGGAAATAGTGACAAAATTATTACGATAAAATAAAACCAAGCAAAAGATACAGAGAGCATTAAAAAAGTAGACTAACAACTGTTTTAAATCACATCAATCATTAGGATCGTAAACAAAAGAAGATCGACGGTGAAGTAACAAGAAAGAGAGAAAGAGAGTCCGCGCAATATGCGCTGTCTTATTCTGGTCTATGGACTCATGCTTCCTACAACATCCTAAAATACGAGGCCCACGAAGTAGTCCAAGAATGAATTTCAAGAGGTTCGTTTCGTTCTCCGGTGCACCGTTCTTTCCCGCTTTGTCCCTCCTCCTATCGCGTATGCAATAGTATGCATGCTACGCGCAATGGCGACAATACATTGTAACGTGCTCCTAATGTACAATGCACTCCCCGTGTCCCTCTTACGTGTATTGTATGCATCCACGCATGTGCCGATGGGCACAAACAAGAAAATGTTGCCCCGCGTTACGCGTTCAACTCTAGATTTCGAGTGCTCCTCGAGAAGTCAGCTACGCAATGCGTGGATTTATTATTTATGCCGGCATTGACAAGCTTCGGTTCTGCTCCCCGAGCATTCCGCCTCTTTAGACGGAATATCGTGTATGCCCCAGGCAATATCGAGTAAACGTGCTTTAGAGAAAATAATTATTCGTGCGAAACGAAGTATGCACGATACTGTACGGTTTCATAATATGGAGATAAATAATTACAGTAAACATGCGGATGGTATATGTACATAAAGAAATCGTTAGAAAAAGTTAATTAAGAATAATATCTATGGAATTAGGGGTCGAATATTCTACTATTTGTTTACTATACGAAGGACTCGAGGGGACATTCAATGATGGAGCAGAAGGAAGGAATCTGTAAAAATTCTATTTTTACGAGGATGCCTCAGCATTGGTGCACTCTCTCTCTCTGTACACTATCTCGGGACTTTAGACATCGGCCTTTAGTACGGCAAGATTCAGTTGTAAAAGAGAAAAACGTAAATGGAGAAGCAAAAAGCAGATTGAGTAGTCCGTTTCTAGTGGTCGGACTTAATGCAAAACTCGTGTACCAGATAGACGGGAATTATTTTTTTTTTGTTCGAAAACGCGGTTGCTACTCGATACTCGTGTTTTACTATGTGCATTCGGTTGATCTATCGAACGGAAAATCACGAGTTACGATATAGTAGGTACTACGACATACTACGGCACTACGGCGAATATTTGTTTACCGCAGAAAACGCGAATCCCGCTAATTATAGTCACGAAACCGAAGGGAGGAAACGGCGAAGGCACTATTTTTACGAGTCTCCCGCCAGAATATCGTCGGACGTCTGCCTCGGTCTGACCCCAACAAAGCCAAGACACGATACACGCAAGATAGACATTAACCTTTCTATTACATGTCGTTCTTTAAGTACACACTCTCTACCTTTATTGCGAGATTCATTACGGCTATAATAAATTCTTGTCTGCTCTATTTTTCCCCCTTTGTTCAATCACCTGCAGCCTTTCAGACATAACCGGAAGCTTGAATGAAACCAACGAGATCATGCATCGAGCGAGCTGGTATTACTCCGGAATTGAAATGTTCGCATTACGAAACTACATGATTAATCTACGCGATATTGTGAGTACATACATATGATTATAATTGTACGTAAAATCATTGTGAATACGAAGCAATATGAAATGTGATGATTGTACGGTAAACCCTTTCACTTTGATTAAATTAAGGATGAATCTATTAGGAAGATGACGAGTAAATATTAACCGGGTTTAAGCTCGTTCTTCGAGGGAAGTTGTTACGCATGTTATCATATAAATATTGCGATGTATTTTGAAGGAGGATTTTAAGGAGGATGGGATTAGGATAGAAAGCAGGCATTAGCTTATTCGCATTTGCGCGCGCGTGCCAGCCAGTGGGAATTCGCTGTTTTCACGAGGAAAAATGTGCGCGGCACGCGCGCTGACGTTCTATTTTCGAATGAAAGGCGCGATCAGGGGACAAGAACGAAACAGAGTTGCGGGAACCAAGTAGTGAAAGGGAGAGAAAGAGAAAACGGAGAGAGAGCATGCAAAAGAGAGGAAGATTAGCAGATGCGATACGTGAGACAAAGACGAGAAGCTAAGAAGCGAACAGGACGGACGTCGGAACGAACTGCGAGAGAAAAGCATGCTACAGAAAGCGAGAAAGCGGTACGAAGAGAGTAAGAACATTGTACAGAAACGAAGATGGATTGCGATGCATCTATGTATGAGAGAGGGTGAAAAAAAGATAAAGGATAGAGAAACAGAGAAAGTCAAAGAAGGAGGTAGATATTTTTTTGAATGTACGACGAGAGAGAAAGAGAGACAGTCGAATCGGAGATGGAGACTAAGGGAGAAGAAGAGAGAAAAAGAGCATGAAAAGCATGCTGTCGTTGTAGCGTGGACACCGGCAAGGAAGTCTGACTCTTCCCGTGATAGGCGGCCATGCTGGGTCTCTCTCGCGTTCCGAAAATGAGTACCTTTCGCATACTCCTTGAAAACTTGCAATTTCTTTGTATTCAATTTCTACACGCTCATGGTATCCCACGAATTTACATAGAATTCAACCGCTGTCCCCGAACGAGGACAACGGTTAGAAGAATTTGCTGGAAAATATGCGAATTAAATAGAAAAAAAATGCGACGGCATGCACGAGACGGTGACGAAAAAGGCAGAGAAGTAGTATAAGAAAGAAAGGAAAGTAAAAGCAGACCAAGCGTGAGAGAAAAAGGACGATGTAAAGCACACGCACCGTGTTGACCACCACGCGTTTGCCTCGGGGATGAGGGGAGGGGACACCTCTCTTCACAAGCACGATCAAACGTATATACGCAGTACACGTAAAACTGCGCGCGGCAACGACACAACAAGTGCACGCGTCTCGTATACTCTGCGCTTCCACCGTGCACAACGTTTGATTTTTCCGTTCCCGGCGTGGACGCCACGGCAACCACGGCAGCCACGCCAAGACGAACGTGAAGAAATAAAGCGAAACTAGCGTGGTTTTCACAGCGAACGACCGGAGTTTGAAAGGAGCGAGCCGAAGAGCCGTGGAGCAAGCGGTGCTGCCTATCGGATGGCACTGCGTTCAGCGCCGCGGTGCGCGACCCCCGTCGGCCTTCATCGTCTTTCCTCGTCGCGCCTCGTCTCGTGTCGGCGGCGGTCGTCGCTTTTCGCCCCTTTTCGTCCCTCGAGCGCTGTACCGCGTCTCACGACGGACTCGCTGAACTAAGTACCTAACTCCACCCGCCTTGCTTCGCCCCTCTTCGATCTCCGACTCTTCTAACCCCTTCTTCCGTGTAGAACCCTCTCTTTTCTTTTCTCTTCTCTTCTCTACTACCGGTACCACCGATGCTCTTCTCCATCTCGCCGCCATCGCCACTATCATCACCATTCTTGCTTCCACCATCGCCGCCTCCACTACCACCTTCACCACCACCATTGCATTACCAGCGTTGCTGTTCCTTTTGTCATCGCGTCGTGCAGTCGCCGTCATAGTCACTGTCACCGGGCATGCTTGCGAAAACATCGACTTCCTGGCGATCACTGCAACCCGAACGACCCGATCGTAGGCCGACCCTTCGATTTACTCATTCTACTGCACGACTCTAACCGTGTATGGCTAATACGATCCGTTTTCCCTTTGACCAACGTACTACTTGTTCTGCGCAATTGTACTATGTCGGGATGCTATGCGTACGTGTATCATTGAGGGATGGTGCTACATAATAAATTTGTCTGCATATTCAGTGTGTTCTTAATTCACCCATCCTTCGTAAATTTCCTCTGTTAGCGAGTAGCAGTTGCGAGAATTTTTTAAATCGTATGGTCCGTTTTGTATGTCTCGCTAAATAGAACACACGATATTCGTCGAATAATTGAAGATCCGAGCGGCAGAAAATGCAATACAGTCCATATAGAGAGAATCTCTGTCTATGCATATTTGGCACATCGCTCGTGGCACGTTCCGTTGAGTCACCCTTTCTGTCTTAAGCACGCGCAGCAGACGTAACAGGACACATGCCTTTCGTGTAACCGAATTTCGATACCGTCGGTGATGCTGGTATGTCGATACCTTGAAATCCAGCCTCTTGTATGTCACGTTGTTGCACCGCGAGTGCCTGAAAGTCGATTTTGCAGGAAGAAAAAAAAGCCTGAGCACAAAGAAAGACGAAACGTGTCTCGGCCGTGGGCGAGCTGACGCGCACCGGGTCAGCGATAATAATTCATTGAAAAGGTTAATCACGGAATGCCACGATATGCAACTCGTGTATGATACTTTCGTCTCCGTCCTGGAAATTTCTTGTTCCTTTGGTTATCCTCTTTACCCTTTTCAAAGGTGGTGGTTTCGACGTCACGACTTACTGTTCCTTATTTAGAAACGAGGACGTCAGAGTGGAGCTTAACCAGTCGACTGGTCTCAATAATTTGCCGCGTAACGATTTCATGACTCCTCTTATAGAACTGTTTGCGCTCGACGCTCTTCGAGATACTCGACTGATTTTAAAGTGGCTCATCCATTCGAAAATCAATGTTCATGTGGCTGATTTAAAACTTTCAATGTTCGGGGCAACGACAGTTCATTATAACAGACCGTGGAATACCGGTTTATCCGATGAGAAAGATAATCACGAATTCCCACTTTTCTTAGCTTCTGCAGATCCTCTTGTAATATGCTACGTCGAAATGACATGTGAAAACATGTCACAACTCCATTCAATGGTTTCATTAAAGTGATGTCACTTATTGAATTAACTTTACCACTCTTACAGATCTCGTAACTAGGTGCATCATTATTATTCTCTTGGTATCAATGTCGTCCTTCTCGGATCTCGTACCGCTGCTGATGCTGCTGGTATACGATGAAAACCCTACCTTGAAGATAAGGGGTCTTCGATCTTGCCATGATGCGGCCGTATCGTTAAAAGACAGAATTCTCGCATAACGAGAGAGATTGGCAAGCATAGCTAGTTGTCATCGACGACGAGAACGTCGATCCGAGAACAGGCCTCGTCGGCGAAAGGCGAGGCGCGTAGGCTGATAGGCATATAGATATAGCATACTACTCGTATCAACGATGCGGAGAGGTAAGAGGAAAGTAAAAGAGAGAAAGGGAGGTGAAGGAGGGAAGAAAATGCAAAAATGCACTTTTATGTGCCACTCGAGCAGCGGCATTCCACGGACATACTTGGAACCGGACACCGAGTTCGTGGAACCGGGACGGTCACCCGAGAACTACGCTATTTAAAGAAAGGCACACCGTGGGCCACCCTGTTACCGTTATTATCAACCTCTGTCGACCTTTTGCTCGGCACTACTCTGATGCCGGCGGGGTCACCTACTCACTAACAAGTCCGTGACAATCAAATTTCATGATTAAGAATTATGATTGACCGTGGACACAACGACACTGAAACTAACGTTTAACAATGTATCAATGTATCAATGTAACTGTCAAACAGAAATGAAATACGGTATTTACGATTACATGCGGTTAAGTGCACTTTGCTTTGTACCCTGCAGCAATTAGGAGATGAAAATTATTGATGCTGAATAATGAAAGTAATATCTGAACCATGAGTCACTTAAAGTAGTTAAGCTTCAATAAAGCACCATTACTTTTTACGACAACAGTGAGGGAGATTAGTCCTATCATTGGCCGCTATCCAGACCGATGGAATTTTTTCTCGGGGTCATACATCCTACCGCGTAACGCTATAGTACAGCAACCAGATACGACAAGGTAGTCATACGAGGCCGAGTCACGATGCAAACAGGAAATTTCCCTATCTCCTTCAGCGGGACAACAAAACAGATTTCTGAGACGGTCGAAACTCGTGGAAACAGGAAGAAAACACGTACGATAATAGGACGGTTGAAAAAATATTAGGAAAGCAGGGAAAAAGAGAACGAGGAAGATAGGGTGATGGAAGAGATGCGAGTAGACGATGGGTAGCGGGCAATTTAGTAAAAGGAGGTTGAGCGGAGAAAAGAGAGGGACGTTTAAAAGAACCTCAAAGACTATAAAGACCAAGTGATAATCGGTCAGAGACCCTTTACCGGGGCCAGACGGCTATGGACTCGGTTGGAGTACCAGGCAGAC
The DNA here is from genome assembly GCA_910591585.2 of Nysson spinosus. Lineage (NCBI taxonomy): Eukaryota > Metazoa > Arthropoda > Insecta > Hymenoptera > Crabronidae > Nysson > Nysson spinosus. The sequence continues at coordinate 7,905,177 of OU342830.1, read as the reverse complement.
AACGGACAGACGTACGGACGTGCACGGGAACGAATGGACAGGCCGGGGCAACCAGAACACATTGTGATGGTTGCCTCGACTTGCCGGGGCACAGACTTACTCTTCTTTCTCCCTGTTTCTACTTCGCTCTCTTTTGGTACACTCCAAGCCATTGCCATTCACTGCTACGTCTCGTTTCTCATTTTCCGATTCGTCCAACTACTCCTCCGTTCCCGGTTTCGTTTCTTCGCCGATGCACACATTTCCGTTTCGACTTTCCTCCTCTCTCGCTCCTACCCCTATTATTTTATAAATAATCAAGGGAATACTTGGATATTGTGCGAGCGACTGAAAGCGAGGCACGAGTGCCGTCACCGTCGGTGATTTTCATTTCTCACGGGCCGCGACTCAGCCCGTTTAAACCCATTCAGTCGAGCCATTCGACTCGCTTGCGTGCGTGACTTCTTCTTTTTTGCCGGCCGTGCGCGAGAGTTTGCTCCGTCAGCCAGCCCGCCCGCACGTCCGCCTGTCCATAAGACGTTCGGCGACAGCCGAGGAACTCGCCTTACGGACATCGGAAGAGACGCAATCGCCTGCCTTTCTGTAAAATGCATCATCCCGTCTGGGAACGCAGAATCAAATAACCTTGATCGTGGCGTACGTGGAGAATACTAACATTCTCGTCGTTAAATGCAAATGCGACCTTTAATTCCTCGACGGCGCGTGCAAATATTATAGTTATGTACGTACAGTCAATCTTATTACGGTAAGAAGCTGGAACACGTTCCGACGACATAACGCTGCAGAGATTTTTTTTTAAACGACGAACGTTAAAGTCACGACAGCCGGACGTATATTTAAAGCTGGGACAGTAAACACATAATATATTAAACATACGCGTTCAAGTATACGGCGGAAGTCATCGAAATTTATTAAAAACACTGAAACGCATGTACCCCGTTTACGTCGGAGTAACCGTTATATACCTTACGCTTGATATATGTATGCAAGACGTTTTACACAAACTCGTATCATCGCGATATTTAATTCCCATATTATTATCTCTTAAAGCTGCACGCAGTCTGTACACTCGAGGAAGACGAAATTTCTTTTATTAATGATCTGTCCTTTCGGTTGGCTCGACGCAACCTGTCGTATCCTATGCTGCCGAACGATGGAAACGAGGCCTGCAAATCATGGATCTTGCCGACTCGTCATGTTATTATTCCATCAAATACCAGAGGCAGCGAAGGGCGTGGAAGGGACGAATAAGAGGAGAAGGAGAAAAGGCGTGGAAGAAGAGGCTCCGAGGAAGGGCTTCTCTTTGAGCAGCTTGAATTTTTGCGGCTGTTTTTTACAGTTACACCTGCCGCTCTCGAAGCACCGATCGCAAACGTCACGCACGACGTCGTATCGCTTCGTACTTCATGCGTGGAACATGAGGACGAGCCTTGTATACGAATCGGAAGAACGTGGGGTGCCCAGCCACGAAGTAAAAAGGAAAATGAAGAGGGCGGCTGAACGAAGGGGAGAAACGAGAAACCGACCGACTACGAAAGAGAATATGCTCATGACGAACCAGACGTACTGGCTCTTGTAGTTGTTCTCTCGAAGTCAATGATCTTGCCGATTATGCGAAATCGTACAGGGCCATGGTGAAATATTCAATTAAATGCCCGAGTCAGATTTATATGCCACGGGCATCGAACTTCCAATATCTTCTTGACATGGATTGCTGAATTTAATCAAATAAAGTAATTAACTGCAATGCCCCGTTTCCATAAATACCGGTACTTACCAAACGGTCAGTGCTTTTCCTTCGTCTACACAATATCCATGTTCATGTATCGTGAAGATATCACCATTGCCGGACAAACGGCTCCTTATTTCACATTCAATTACAAATAATGTGATCCATTTTTTTATGAATACCTCTCCTCGTATATCGAGGATACACCTGTTGAATGGTCTCTTAATACATTCATCATAAAAATATCAGCTTGTAATATATTTTTTCCTCGAATGGTGGATTAAGTGAGCGCGATATCCCCTGTCGTAATATATTTTGAACATTGTTGTAATGCTCTAGTGAAAATCAAACCTGTCGTGTCTTCGGCGATGCATCCCAAGAACGGCTGATTGACTTTCCCCTTTCTAAGGACGAACAATGCTTCGTGAGAGAATAATCTTTTCTTTCTTTAGCGTGGTTCTGTTGTGATGGTATGCATGGTTTCAGAAAATTGGAAGGGTTCTATCGCTGACAAGGGGGGGCTTCTATTCGACTGTACGTGGCAGACAGTGCACGCTCGTTGAAAAATACATGCCCGCGCCTCGTCTCGCGTATATACGAAAGCTCACCGGGCTTTCGAGCGCAAATTGGATTATCGACGATCAAACACGAAATCCGATCAAATCGTTCAGAAAGGGCTTCATCCTTCATCTTTATCGGTTCAACGCCGTTACTACACCCGCACGTTCATGGGTATATAACACCTACACACGTACACCTCCCATCCAATTCTTTCGGTGTAGGTACATATAGCGAAATTCCAAATACCTCTTCCAGATTGGTATCCGAGGACATTGTGTACACGTGAATTTTTCTGACTCGTGTTAATCGAAGATGCTACTTACGGATTCCGTCAACGTTTTCGATCGTCAAGATGTACAGTCGTAAGATGTATATTTATATTCTTTACGGAAATGTATCGGGGATCACGACCTTGGATAAATATGATTGAATTAAAATCTGTTTCTTTTGTTTTGAAACGAAGAAATTGCGAGCTTCCTTTCTCCGCGTTAAAAAGTTACGATACTACGAAGAGCGATAAGCCGTCAAAGGGCATCTGCCGCTCAGACGAGTTGAATCGTTCTTTGGCGTTAACCACGCTACCACGATGATGAGCAGCGGCAAGAAGCGTGAGGAGGAAAGAGCAAAAGCGGCAAAAGAGAGCACGAATGAGAAAAAGCATCGTCAGAGCGGCTAGGTAACCGCCAGGAGTCGAGAGTTATCGTCTGGCGATAAAAGTCGATGGCGATAATAACGGCGATATACTCCTCTCCCCAATCCTCTTCCTCATCATACTCCCACCAAGATCCTACGCTATCCTTCATTCGTTCTCTCTTCCACCACCGGGCTGATGCACTGGTCTGGCCTGCGTCCGCCTGTCTGGCTGTCAACGGGTCGTTGAACCCCCCCCTTGCCCTTCTTATCCCAGTCGACCGGTGTCTTCAAAGCTTCGAGACTTATCGTCGTTTAAATGCAACGCCGCGGTCTGCGCTCCACCAGCTACGGCCTGCACGCAGCCGACCCTTCTCCTTGCCCTTGCCCCTTTCCCATCGGTATCTTCATGCCCCTCTGGATACAAAAGTGGCCAGCCGCTTGCGAGCGAGCATGATCCGCCGATTCGATCGGCCATCCTCAATCTTCCTAAGTATGGATGCACCTTCACGGATGTGCATTTTCTATCCATACACGAATCGCATACGAAAACGAAAGACCAAAATGGTATTCGTGAGTAGGTGGATCGCCGAAGATCGTTAATTGTCAATGAACGTAACTATGTAAGTGGTGGAGTTCGTCGATCCACGTGCAATTAATCATTTAAGCACACTTGAATATAGTTATTAAAGTAACGGTGAAGAATGATGCACGATAAACGAAATATGCTATATGAGCATGGAATAAAAAAGAGGCTGAAGCCAGACTGCCAGAAGACGGGTATAATGGTGTAACAAAAGGTTACCAGACGGATACAATGCGTTTATCTTTAAAACAATTTGAAAGATGGTGCACTCTGCTCGGGTAGAAGAGCGAAGTGAGAAAGAGGGTGCAGGGTGGATGGGTTAAGGGAGTAAGAAAGATCGGAATGGAAGTGAAAGGAGGTGTCTACTAGAAATGGTAATAATAAAATCTAAAAAAAAAGTCAAGGGGATGAGGTGTCGCGAGTCGGAGAGGCCGCTGTAACGCTCGGGACAGAGGGTAGGTCGGCGGGGGCGCGAGGACAGAGTATTTTAACTTTTTAAGGGGGTGTGCGGAGCGGTAGGAGCGGAGCAGTTCACTCGAACAGTTTGGTTGGCTTGTCTGCCGGGGGTGAATCGGGGGTTAGTCTAGACGGGAGTCCCCCGACTTCCTCCTCCTTCCTCCTCTTTCCTCCTCTAACCCCCGCTGCGCGCCGCCCCTGAACCCCTGAACCACCATCACCACTACTACCACTACCCACCACTACCACTTAGGATACGAGCAGACAGGTTGCGACCAATGTCGTACCAACCCCCTCCGTCACTCCTCCGCCACCCCTCTTTCTCTCAACCCCCTCACACCTTCCACGATGCACTCGTCCAAAATCTCTTAACCGTCCCTTTCCATTGCTCGTCGCTCGAACCAACGAGTGGGTGTACATACAAAAAACCGAGCGGAAAGGAGGAACAACGGTGAGGAGTTGGGGGAGGGACAGGAAGGAAGGGCGCGAAGAAAGCAGTGGGAAAGAGAGACCGGCACGAATGAAAAATGAAGCGTTATCCGGAAAACCACCAAGCTCATCATACGCTTTCAATGTATGTACCTTTGTACGATATAACCCCGTATAATTTCCACTCCTGTAACCTACTCGACGTTTTAAGTGAGACTAATGGTAAAATACTAATCATTCAGCATGTTCTTCTTATGATTAATACTCTCCTGTATGAAATCATGCTTTCGTTTAATATTCGTAGGGTGTTACCAAGATTTTTGACAATTTTATCGTATTAATAGTATACCCGGCATAAGTACTTATAGGAGTGCACGAATATACACATATCCGTGACATTCGATACTTTACATGCCAGCCACGGCTATCCGATGAATATTAATTGCATAAACTTTACCGGAGCACGATAACGCGACATTGCATCGTCGAGCACTTCAACCACGCAACGGTATGCAAAAGATCCGTTTGTGTGTCCATATGTGTCGGCGTGTTAAGAGCGTATAAGCGACTCATTGTTTCGTTGCCACTGACGACAAAGGGAGATACCGCAATAATAATGTTATTCATGTAAACAATGGTGCAATGACCTGTTCACGGTGATGCAGCTCGCCCGGGTACAAACTACTGCAATACACGGGTCAGAAAAATGCCGTCTGTCAGGCGGGTCGGAACGCGTTCCGTAATTCTTTAAGACAATCCAATGACAGGTTGATTATAAAGCGAGAAACTCTAGTTGCAAGAATTTCTGTGTACAAAGGGGGCTATCAATTTTCTTCGAGAAATATGAGGTGAAATATTGTACCGACAAGCCGGCAGAAAATTTCTTTGCAGAATCAAAGGGAAAATCCAGCAACGGGCAAGAGACAAATTCTTTGACGGCAACATTGCCGAAGTGATACGCAAAATACGTACACGATCTCTTTGATCTCGGAAGTGACTGTCCGGCACCTTGTAAAGCATATTGAAATTTTCCAAGAGCAAATCGTGTCGATGTGTGGCCAGCGAAAGAGCGAGCGAGAGGAAGAGGGAGAGGCGAGAGATAGAGAGAATACGGGGGCGGGGTGCACACAGCTCAAAGCGATGCGTGGAATGTAATTGTCGGGCTGACGAAGAATGTACGAGGGCCTGACAAAGACATTGTTACTACTTTCTCTTTCCCCCTTTTCCGCCACATCTCCTTGTCACCCTTTCTCTTTTCCTGTCCGCGGCCGATACGAACCATCGCATTGCTCCGTTCACGGAACTTATTACTCAGCGCGATTAACGACATCAACAACCTATAAGCAATTCGATGTCAGCGTGAATAGGTTTGTTGCCGCGCTTCTTTAATTAGTATCCTCGATGACAAAAAATGCTGCACGATGATTTATTACCGACAATTTCAGATTCGAAGACTAGAAAAAAAGATTAGAAAAAGTACGAGATTACAAACCATTTAGCCGGAACAATGTGCTTAAGTATGTTCACGGTAAACGATATATCCCAATCATTAGAGTACCGAGCAAATTGTGCATATATCGAGGGACGATGCAAGTTCAAGTTCCATCGCTCGTGTTGGTGGGAGAACGAAATATAAATTGTTAATGCGGATTGGTTATTGTCGAGTTAATTTTAATCGCGTTTTATGCCAAGTTCAACGTGCCCGTCCTGGTCGTGCGCGCGCGCGCCTTTGTATATTCATGACTGGCGATCGTCTCGTTGCTTAATTCTCCGACGAGGCATTATGCTCGCCAGGAGAAACGAGAAGCAGATTTGCCCTCGGCAATTCTTTCCCGTAGTAGTTCCACCCCACCCTTTCCTTTCTTCCCTTCCTCCTTCCATCCTTTCTCCGCTTATTTCTTCTCCGAGTACACGAGACAGACAAACGAGCATGCCTCCTCGTAAGCCGCGAGAAAGACAAATCTTTTTGCAGGAATGCGTGCACTTCGTACGGCATTATTTTCTGCTTCTCTTATACCGACAACGCGCGGCGCCTCACCCGGTGGCTGTTTTTCATTTTCCTTTTTATACGCCAATCCGTCTTGGCGACGGAGTCCTGTCGTTGAAAAAAATTTGGCACAAAACGCCGACTTCCTAGCTCACGAATCGCGCGACGATGTCAAATCGTGGTTATAGAGGAAAAATTCATTAACTACAATCTCGCCATTTTCTTCTTCAAATGTAATAATTTAACAAACACAATTTTACTTGGCAGCAGAGGCAAGATATATAAATAACTTGCTATATTCAAATATTTTATTTCGTGAAAATTGGAATTTTAATTATAATCTGTCTCAAAATTATTCATCATGTATTATGTATATGAAGGCGCATACTTATGAAATAATAAATGTAAGGGTTGTCAGAAATGCTAAATCCAAGCTAAGGTAAGTTTTAAGATAAATGAGATATAAACCACCACGTTTACCTGGTGCATTAATTCACCGAACTGTTGCCTCCCTTGTTAGAATTTAAGGTTATTCATATTTCTAATATTTCAATTGGATCAATTAAATATAACCGGTATTTTGTGCAGTGGGTTATAAATAACACGAAGCGGGAAAAATATTTCCCGCGACAGTACCAATTAGAGTTAAAAATATTAAATTTATTTACCGCGTTATATGAAGTCGGACACTAGTTTTTCTCTCGCTTTACACAGGGATCAACAGTATACCGATTATATTATTATTATTTTTTTTATCCACCACTACTTTTAGACGTTGTTTATACCGTGAATTACATTCCACACGGCAAACAATTTGAATTCTGTTCGCGCCAATGATTGTATTCAACATTTCTTTGTACTAAAGAGTTACCCGATTATACTTGATTTAGTATGCAAAATTCATTCTTTTCAAGAATATTCACGAGACACTTTCCTTTCATTGTATTTCACGTGAACCACATTCTCGATGAAATTTTCTACACCAATAGCCAGTATAACGTTGGATGTGTAATTATATATCCGCGTTAGGAGGGCTTGGAACCAGACTAAACAAAAGCCATCTGGCTACACTTTTTTCGTTGATACCTCGTGCCATAACCAGGAGAGGAGAGAGAAATAATCCTGTTCTCCTCTCTCGTTTCTATTATGACTGGGTACTAAGGATAATAAGCTTTCTGGCCTAGAGCAGTAGATCTCGTCGGCTTGCGAAAAGAAAACATCGCGTGGGTGCGTGCCGATATAATATGAATATTCAGTAAAGCAGTACTACACCCATATAATGTGTTATTTCATGTAGAATGATAAACGTGGAGGAAAGAAATTCAAGATCTTCCTAATGTTGCTATATATACGACACAACTTTATCGACGAATACGATGGTTATATCAGTAGTCTTTTCTTTAGAATGATAAGCTTTACGTGGTTCAATGAAATTCTCCTCACACAGGGTAAGAAAATAATTTTTTCGGCAGGATCGTCTGGAACCCACGGACATGGCCCCATGCAGTGCGTATCGTAAAGACAGTCGAGAGGGGGGGTATATCACGTACGTGTTATATACACGGAAAGCTAAGAATGGGGACGATTTTAGAAACGTGGCTGTCGGTCGGAGACTAAAATTAATCAAAAAACAACGAGCTACATATATGCTTCCCTCCTTCGCACCCCTTTTCCGCCTCATACTCGGCTATCCTTCTCCTCACGGATCCCCTATGCTATCCTTGCTCAACTCAGTTCCTCACCCCATATCGACAGATTCATTCGCGTCGTGTTTATGTTAAATTATCAAAACAATCTCGCACGCACCACTAATTCTGTCTAGCAGCCATGGTGAATTCCAACGTATCGGGAAGTTGTGGAACCTTGTCAAAATGATTCCGATATTTTTCTTTTCCTCTCACTCTCTCGTCCCACTGGCATCACATTCGCCCTTCTTCTACCGCCACTCTGGACATCCCCGACATTCTTCTACCCGTGTGAACGTCATACCGACAGTTCTTTTCGTGAAAATCTTCGTGGTTCGCACGAAACATCCGAATACCAGGGCGCCAAGTCATGTTGCGATGCACGATACCTTGAATTCCACTAACAACACGGTGCAAAGTTCAATTGTTGCAATTAGGACTTAACTACAAACGTCCAACGTAATGGATTACCGTAATGTCCATTATTAAATGATAAAATCGCGATGTTAGCAAGTAAGCGCAGAGGGATGATCATCGATCGATAGACAGTGGATATTTACGATCGAGTAATTAAATGGCGGGGTGCTATGGAGTTTGCACATTTTGACGTGCCGGACGTTGCAGCTGCACCGCCGCCGAGAAATATCTGCGTGACCTTTAAATAGTTCACGGCGTATTTACCACGGGAGCCCGCATTTTAAGCCGGATTGTCTTGCGTAAGTTCCGTTTCGCCACAGCCGCGGCGCGCTTTCCTTTTCCTTATCGAAGAACTGTCCCTTCGCGAGAAGTACGAGAGTGAGGGGGGTATGAAATCGAGTTACACGGAATCGTTCTCCCTTCGGACGCTCGAGAGGTACGTGGGTGGTACGAACTGGTAAGTACGTTCGAAATCGAATTTCCTTTCAGCATGTGTTCCCCAACCCCCCCGGCGAAGTGAAAGAAAAGGTGGAAAAATGCGAGACTCGGTATGCTTGGGGGAGTGAATTGGAAGGTGAAAGAAATAGGATTAAAGGAAAGGAGAGCCAAGGGGTAGATAGAATCGGCCTCGTCTTATTTATTAAAGCAAAGAGTAGGAGGTGAGGCGAGACGATGCGAGGCAAGGGTCGGTTGGGTGGCCCCGGCCTTTAAAGGCCAGCCACTCTTTTACGAGCGCAGACTCAGGATCGTCGTAAACACGTGCAGCTACAGCTCGCCGAGGATTCAATTGTTATTACGATCGTCGCCGGCATGACGAATTGTTCAACGGATATACCGTTTTATTTGACTGCCTTTTCTCACTCTCTCTCTCTCTCTCTTTCTCTACGCGGACGAACTTAAGAATGCCGGGATTCAATGAATCTAATTAATTGAATAACTTTGTAGACAATCGAGATTACGGCTACTTATTTGTGTTCTCTGATATGTAGATGTGATGCGGATTTCTTATAGATTTATATGTATATGGTAATAGAACTGTCGTGCGATGTAAGTCCTACTTTGAGCAAGTCCACTACCAAACGAACTCACGTAACTTTTAAATTGAATAATTTACATGTGCATCATTTTCTTTTATCAATATAAGTGAACTTACTATAATCATACGCAGCGAGTTAAAACTTTGTGGAAGAAAAAATCGTAGAGTATCCTTCGTGAAACATCTAATGAGATTAGTACACTCGAGTAAAATGATATAGCGTAGTTAAGTATTATCTTAAAGGGTACATTAACTTCAATTACACCACGCAAAGTTTCGAAACGACGCTTTACATGCAAGAAGGTATTCGTTTTTATACAAAGTCACAGAAAGAATGAGGTTAATTTATGCTACCTGATAAACATGCTGGTGCAATGAACTCTCGAGTAAGGATTTCATTTGTGCAACGATTAAGACAACTATTAACGATGTCTACGTGTACATTGAAATAAGTTTACGAACCACAAAGATAGTAATCGACAATGTAGCGTAGGAACGCTCCTTAAACAACATTAAAGTTCTAGCAGCAATGATAAAGAGAGAGCCGTTGCTCCCACGAGCTTGATCTATAATTGTATGTACATTCTTTTAAGTTTCTACTACAAAGTGTACTCTTTAGGAGTAAGAGTTACTTAATTATCATTTATGGCTTAGCGTACCAAGTAGTGCATATTATACATTAGAGTTTAACTAATCGAGACGCATATGCGTGGAAGAGATGATTCTCAGCTAAAATTATGTTTCAAAAAAGACTATGTGTCTCTATCGCTACCTGCCGATCTTCAAGGCCATGAAACGTCTGCCTCGCATCGCTCCCCTCAGTCCATAAAAATTCAACGAAGTATATCTACTATGTGTTTCTCGTGTGTGTGAGTGTACGCAGTTAACAGCCGTCTATATGTACTCTGTCGCGATTAAACGATAATAAAGTTCACGAATGGCCTTAAATACCATTCCTAATTTAAACACATTGCTGTGAACGTGCAGAAACATCACACCCTTAAATCCCTTCTAATTCGTACGACTCATGAATTACGATAGTTAAGAAGCAAATGCGCTTTATGTACTCGATGAATCATGATTCACGGTAATTCTATGAAAATAATGTTATAATCATAATGAACTGCAAATGCATCCGAATTACAGCGATGCAAAAAGAAACAATCGACAGCCATGATCTATGGAATCACAAACGGGCGAGTCATAACCTTACCTCGTAGAAGATGCTTTTCCAAGGCTTCTCCGTTGATGCTGTCTCGACATAACGCGTCATCAATTGCATCCAGGGATCAGGAACTTCACTGCACTTTTTCACAAGGCTCGTCGGCACAAAAACCGAGGATAACTCGCAACATTTCTAACGCTCGGAGGAGAACCGGAAAACACGAAGACGCGCGCCACTATTAAACCCGCGTACTTTAAAATCTCGCGGTCGAACGGCATGATCGAATCGATAAGATCGACATCTAACGGCGCGAAATTGAAACGGCCCTTTGGCCTCGGCAATTTACGTGCACGTGGGACGGAGAAAGCCGAGGAGAGAGGTACCCCGGTGTTAGCTCGACGGCTCGTTGTGTGGACGTAGTTTTGGTTTGAGGTAGAGGGGGCGTCTAGACGCAACGTCACGAGTACGTAGCCTCCCCCTGAGCCACCGCCGGCTTCCCTTCCTCCTCCCCACGGCCGTGCGCCACTATGCCGGCTGTTCTCCCCTCTTGCTTCCCACCGTCACTATGCCACTCCGATGACGGTCGCAGCCAGACACTCCTGTGCAAGGGGTGAGAAGAGGGGCGAGGGTGACTCCGGTTTTTTGGTTAGGAATTGTTGCCGGTCGCGCACGTGTCTGCACTGCAACCGTGTTTGTGTGCGGACAGCTATCCACACGTGCATTGCTTTATACGTGCAGTCTAGAGCAGGATCACTACTATGACTATATGCTTTCGCGAGAGGGAACAAGATAGAATGGAGAGAGGCAGAAAGAGGGAGACGGGAAGAAAGAAAGAAAATGCAAGTATCGAGGAAGGAAAAAGGACAGTAGAAGTTAAAACGAAGACAGGGGATTATACCTTGCGGATTTGTATCCGGCGTATCCTACGATCCATCCAGATGGAGGGTGCGTCAAAGTGGCCGCGAATTGAGTTTTCCTCGGGGCACGTATAATTCTAACCCCTTTCACCCCTTTATTCTCTCGTGCACCGTCTCACTCTCTCTCTCTCTCTCCCACTGTCTCTATCTGACCTCTATCAGCCTTTGTATCTTATTTTTTCCACTAACTGGCACGTCCAGACACGTGCCGGTCAGCGCATGAGGCCTGTGCATGTGTCACGCGTGCATTCGGCCGACACTGTGTATATATTTATATTCAGAGTATACGTCAGAGGTAGGTTAATCCCTGAGTGGCGAGATCAAAACGTGTCCTTGAAAAATCTCAGACTCACATCCGTACCGTGCTTTCACACCGCATTTAGTACCAAAGACTTTTTATCGTAAGCGCCGCGTTGCTTACGTGTGAAAGCACTTTCATGTATAAGAGGTTTTACGTGGATGAATTAAGTACTCTGCTCTTTAGGCATTTTAGAAATGACGTATGCGTGTGCACTGTGCACCAGGATTTGCCAATTACATTCTCTTCGTTACGAATATCACCTGGCCAGATATTCCTATTACTTAGGAAATACTCGTAATTATTATAATCTGTAAGTTTTATATAATCTCTATGGAAATAAAGTCCTAAGTACCAGCTAATATGTGTTCAAATATAATTGATCTAATCCTTTGATTAAGTTGAGACCGAAGTATGCAACCGCGGTTCTTATATCGCTACGCTATTCCCGTCGGGGAAGCATCACGATCAAACTCTTTATACAGTAACGTATTTTCTGGGTTATTTCGATTGTAGTCCGTATATAATCCAGATACGAGCTCTAAATGCGGTGAACCTCCTATTTAGACTCTCCAGTTGACTCACGCCCGGTTATTTTTGGCAACGGCGTGTTTTCGTCCGTGCGCACATACCGACTCGTACAAACGTACGTGCGTGCATGCGTGCACTGCTACTCGCAGTGCATCCCCCGTTCTTCGCTCAAGTTTTCATGGATGCACCCGCGTGCACGCGTCGGTTACATCATACCACTGTACACGACTCCCTAAAGAGTACTAAGTGCGTGGATTTTGAAAACACGAAAAATCCAAAACTTCTCATTTCCCAGGACCCGGTAAAACGAGATTGTAAGACGCTCCTGGATGTTGAAGAATACTCCTGTATGTTATGAAAGACACGATGCTTTAGCTTTCGCCGCTCATTTTTTATACCACGATGAAACTCGTGCACATTATACTCGTCAGACTTGTGTTTCACGTACATCGCTCGTTTCACCCCTATCACGTTTCGTATGGTGTCTGTAGGGTACGTGTATGCACTTTTTCCAGGCTTTTCAATAACTCGTTCGGGCTCAACCCTTTTGTCCCTTCCGTTTCCACTCCATTGGCCTTCTGCATCACGAATGCAACAAAACGATTTTCTTGATAACGCCACTCGTGCGAAGCGACAAAATGTACAGCTGCGAACCATAATAGAGAACTAGTAATACCCCTGGTGGTTCTGTCGCGTACGGGAAAAATAAGTTTTTATCGATTACTAACCTACGACAACCATCTGGCCCGTCCAGGCCCTCGACTACTGCAGCCACGTACTCAAGGGTTACTACATTCCAAAGTCTGTAAAAGTTATGCCACCTGCTTTTTTACGTGATTTACTAGACATTCAGCTAGCAATTAGTTCATTTACTTCGTAGAAGAACTACGCGTTCGTATAAGTTCTTTTTAGTCGTCCGTTTATTAAGACTTATGAAATACTTAGAAATGTCAACATGTTTTTCTGCTTTCTAAATAGGGAAATCTTCAATATTAATTGCACATAATCGACGGGTTTTTGTGAATTGTAATTGTACGGTATGACATCGATTGTTAGTTTCACGCTTGATATCGAGTTTTGGAAGCGCGTGTGCGTGAATATCTTATAGTCACCGGTTGGCTATGGGATTTTCCATAGATCCTGCCTGTTCCACTGTACCCTTGAGCCTGAGCAGTGCAAACCGAGTACGGTGATGAATGGTAATTCTGTTTTTTATTATACGTATAACAGAGTAGCAATACCACTCCATTTGAATAATGTCGCCCCTGTAGACGATATAGCTATATAAAAGTACACTTGTAAAATCAAGCTTTCTGCGCATTCATGAAACGCATATGTCTCTGGACACACGTTGATTTATATCGTAATAACAATACATAGTCTAAAGAAGTACAGCGTTTAATAATAGACAAACAGTTTGGTGTATGATAAACGCGATCCGATATATTGCTTCTATCCATGCCATTACTTTTGAATTATTGTCAATTAAGGAAATCATTATAAAATTACATAGTGAACGATGGCTTTCCGATATCGATCCTCACCGAACCTGCTAGAGGAATTATTTGCATGTAATTATTTATGGTACTAATAGCACACCATGTATTTCCGTATTTGAGCATTAAATATTTATCTTCCCAATGGACTTCGATTACCGCGGAACCATCTATGGTTACGACGCTCACCGGAGTTTAGTCTCTAGAGATCTATCGGCATGCTCTAACGGTGAGAAAACGTTAATTAACTCAGGTCTCCCCATTACTGACCTTGCCATGGTGTAGAAGGTCCTCCGGGTTGGCATATTACGTCGTCGACTATACGTTTGGGACCTACCCCAATCAAAGCGAGACTAAACTCCTGCGCTCCCATGCCAGACCTAATCGCCTTGAGTCACGCAACGAAAAGGGCGTCTGGAAAGTATAAGGGAGCTTTTTGCGTGCGTTCTTCGATCCCCTCGGAATGCAACACTTGTGATCACGTGAACACTCGTACATGTGCACCGTACAGAAAGAATTATTTGCGCTAGTCATTTAAAATTCAAAGTACACTATACATCATCGTGCACCATATGTGATACGTCTTACATTTATCTCAGACGTATACGTACGCTCATAAATAATTTCATCTAACGAATTATAAATCTCCGCGATATATTACTACAACGATTTAGAATCCCATAGAAATTGTACCTCGTGCAAATTTCAAAAAATCCACCCACCCATGAATTTAATCTTATTCTTATCGTAGTAACCGGAAATGTCGATGCTTCGCGTTAATGATGATAAATAAGTAAGAAACAAATAAATGAACGTTTACCGTGCGACTAACCATCGCGTCTTCTTTCCTTTAACACGAAGTAAGATGAGTGGGTAGAAAAGAGAAAGGGGAGAAATTTTCCTGGTTGATCCAACGACATGGTCTCGTCGATGGGTTTTCGGGTGTGAGCGTAGATACTCGTCGGTGGGTGCAGAATGCAGTGTGCTAGGTTGGTCGGTATATAACATAACGTTCCCGTGGTATGGAGACTATAGTCACTGGCTAGACTGCACCCCCGCCGAACTGGGAGAAGGTCGGCGGAGATCGACAGACAGGGGATGGGAACGGCGTAGTCGGGTTAAGGGAGGATGGGTGCGGCAGTCGGGTATGGCGAAACGCGAGCAAAAGAGACCAAGAGATCGGCAGGATAGAGAAGAGCGAGGGAGAAAGAGAAAACTAGCGAGGGCGTAGCGGGGGCGAGTGCTCTCGCAGTTCGAGGTAGGGGGCGCTGGCTAGACACCGCTCAGACGGCCCAGGGGGTCGCAGGGGGTAATTTCTACATTGGCGTCGAGAGCTGGAAAATGATTCAGCCGGAATTCTACGGATTCGATGTAACGTTTGGCGCATACGCAACGAAGGTGGTCCCTCCTAAAGGTCATGGGGCACTTTAGTCGCCTCCGGTCGCAGCTGCACCTGCATCGCCGACAAACTGTTGGCACACGTGTTTCGATTATGCATAAAAGAATAGGGAAATATTCTATACACGTGGGAAAATGTTTTATGTTCCAAGTTCCCTCTTCGTACATACAATGTATTATACTTAAGAATGCGTGTATAGTATGACCTCAATGATTCAAGAAAATTGGACAATATTTGTTACCGATTACACTCTGTAGATTAAGATATAAATAAATAAAGCAATAAGCTTTGAAAATTGTATCCATATGTACTTGAATTTCCATCTGATTTTCTCTATCTCTTCCGTTTTGGACCTTTGTGGTATCGAATAATTGTATGAAGAATAATGAGATAATTATGTAACTTTAATGGAGATTTTCCAACACTGATATTCGAAGAAAATACGTATCTTGAATTCGAAGAATCACCCTTATGTTCGGGACAGATTATATGGAAGAAAGAAAGAACGATCCCTGGTATGACACGCCAGTGCATCGGACGGCCAGAAAAGCGGCGGACTGTTTTTTATCGAGTGACTGCAGAGAGTTGAGAGTTGAGTCGAGTCGTAGCGGGTCTAGACGAGCGGGCGTCTGCTATCCTCTTTGCCTCCTTATAGGCAAGTCCTACTGGCTGCTTGCCGTTTGCCATTGCCTTTTGTGGGTTCTCATCTTCCTCCTATAGAAGGAAATATCTTTTTCCTCGTTAAAGTCACCCGGATACTTGGTATCGGCTACGAACGATGACCATTCTTATCGAAATCTATGCGGAAGTGTCAAACGAGACGAACGATGGTAACAAGAAAGTTTGATCGTACACCGATATCGTAGTTAGATCTTACTACGCTTGTCCTAGCGAGGTATCAACATAAGGATAAAGTCAAATAAGAGGGTAGAGAATTGAACATAATTAACCTGAAACCTAGTTGCGACTAAAACTTGAGAAAATTTCAGGAAGATATATGTGATGTCTCGTTTCTACTTTCATACTCATCTTTCTATGGGGATATGTTTAAGGGTACCTTGTAAGGCATCAAAAGCTTTAGAACTTTGGCAATTCGATGTTCCCGATATCTCGATCATCCATTTGCGGTGGGTCTATCAGAACAAGCGTTGCCACTCAGGTCGCCCGGAAGCGTGAAGTATCGGGTGCTTGGCGAACGGATGGATGAACGGACGGAATTGTGGACAGGATACGTAGGGACAGGTGGCCGGTCGACGATCGTAAGTGGGCAGGAAGGAGGACATCGGGGCCCTGACGCGCTCGAGGAACGAGAGACAGTTGGACGGAGAAGATGAATAGTGATAAAGAGAGAAGGACAAAGTACAGTTTCGTGTCCGTCTGATGCGTGCAATGCAATTTCCCGCAGGGCCGTCTGTCCGTCTGTGCGGTCGTGCATGCCACTTACACCATTGTTCCTCCCCCTTTTCGCATACGAAAGTGAACATTCCCGCGATCAGGATGGAGTATAACACGATCTTGTCCGGATAAAACCGCCTTGGGACGTAACGCCTCTCCTACATGTTGAAATATACTTGCATGCAGCCGGCCTCTTGTGCGATACGTCTGCTATCGCCGTACACGCGAATGTTCGCTTCGATCTTCCGATTTTCACCGAGATACTTCTCGTTACCGTCTGCCAGCGATATTCGTGCACGTTGCTGGCATTCAATCGAAAAGCTGCACGGCAAAATCGGAATTCGACGTACTGCACATCAAGGAACGCTTGAATTTGTCGCGCAAACACTGTACACACAAAAGCATACATATTCTATGGCTCTACATGTACATTTCACCGTAGAGTTTGATGTTTCCTTGCTTGAAAGCTACAAACTAGTATTTGCGAGATTTGATTTGTATCATCATTGAATAACGGCAGTACTATGAGTTCTTCAAAGAGAATATGCGATATTTCTAATTCTAAGTATATCTTAAAAGGAGCGGCAAATGAAATGTACTTTGGAATGGTTTTATTAACAGAGGAAAAAAAACTTGACGCGAAAGAAGTGTCTGACGAAAATGATATGAGAAGGGGCGAGCGTCCATGACGTCATGTCTTCGTCTGTCCGTTTGTCGACTATCCGCCGCCATCGTCGAGGGGGATGCTCGATGCGGAACGCTTCAATGTCACGACCTTCAGTTTAGACGGACCCTATACTGGCTGAACCGCTTAAAGTACATCTGCCGTATCGCACTCTGCCGCTTAACATCGCCAATAATTATTATATTCCATATTACTAATCGATTATTATTCAAAGTATATCGTAGAAAGAATTAATAAAGAAATCTAGGTGCATATCCAGTACTTCCTATTTCCTAAGAAACCTCGACGATATTCTCCCGCATAAGTGTTCTTTTTTCGGAGTCTAGCGTGCAGTAAGAGGAGTGAGATATCCGAATTCTCGGCGATCGATTTTGCAAAAGGTAAGGTAAAGTCCTTCAGCTCGACCTTGCAGATTCAGACCGGTGGGAAGGAACGAAGACGACGATCGTGTCTACGAGAAAATGGTCGTAACGGGCTCGTTCGACGTTTGGAGGAGTCTCCGTTACCGGAGCTGCTGTCGTCTGAAGTGCCGAGGAGTTTTCGTGGGGGGATGCGATTGGGGGGTGACGGCGTACCATCAGCAGAGAGAAAAAGGGAATGAGTGAGCGGGGGTTGGAAGAGTAGGCGGGTGGTCGGTCGAATAGAAGGGCGAGAGAGGTGGTGCGGGAGGGTATAAGAAGGGTGGACTTGTGAGGTGAGGGCAGGGTGAAAGGAGAGATGAAAACGACGACGGCGACGACGCGGCGGAGAAAGGGGAGCCCGCTACGGCTGCGGCAGAGGGTTGAAGAGCAAGGTAGAGGAGGGACAGGAGGCTGGCTGGCAGCCGTGATACTTGCACGGAACCGGAGATTCCGGGAGGTTCGAGGTTTCAAGTCTTATTTTAGTCGCTTCGTCTTGCTCTTACACTACTGTTCGTCTTCCGTGCCTCTCTTTCTGCTTCTTCCGCAGGCTTCCTATGTAAATATTAATGCACGTAAGACAGCGTGTATGGCTTGAGTCGCATGAGCGTGAATGAATTACATGTTACCGGATACGATATTGCCAATGGCAATTCTTATGAAAAATTGTACTTTCGGACGAAAATTATTTCACGAATTCTATTCCTGACGTCTCGTGTCCGTTACGAAACATTATACCGTTCAACCATATATATTAGTATGCATAGAAATTCTCAATTGTCTGTAAAATGCGAATCGTTATACACAGAATATATTTAAGAACTATTAGATGTACAATTTCTATCCTTAAGTATGTAAATGTCGATAATCACGATTCCCTTGAGTGCTACCAGAACTCTTTGCATTTCATCGTGCACCGTGCAGGCTTCAATGTCTTTTCTAGCTGCACTTCTCGTAGTACCGTAGAAATTCCATTCGTTGAAAAATCCCCGCGTAATCTCACGGTAGATGGAAGGGTACGAAGTTCTACTTGCTCTCGCCGAAAAGCGCTTTAATTCCCCGGACGCTTAATTCCATGCGTACGACTGCCACACGTGAATATGCATGACCCACGTCCGCAAGTGAGTTGAAGCGGGTGCGGGTTCGGGAGAGCGGTTCGACCCTGTCGCGACGCCGATTTATTTTGTTTTGCAACTTTTTCGCTCAAACCCCGCGAACCTATTAAAATGCCGTCCGGCACAACCGCGCCCGTCTGCTCGCTATCTGTTCCTTTCCTTTCTTTTTCCCGCGTCTCTCTGCCCGTGCCCGTTTCGTTTCCGTGAAAACTTTTCCTCTCTTCCTCGAGGTTTCGATCAACCGACCAAAAAGACCTCCAGAAATAATGTTTACAATTACATATTCGCTTTTAGAACGTTTATAAAATGTTCAGTTTCAGTGGGGATATAAAATATTTCATTCTACGATTCGTTTAATTAAAAAACGTAAGGCAGTCGAGTTCAATTGCAATTGAGATGTCGAGGAAACACCAAAGGCTGATTACGTCTACCGATGCGAAGTAGTCGATGACAAACCAGTCAGACGTTCTGACCTGGATGTCCTGCTTACTTTGCTACCAACTGTCTCGTCTTTCCACTTTCCTATTGCACCCGGTGATACAGTGTGCAAGTGTATGTAGATATCCCTACGTAGACGTATTTACGAGTATACAGGTGGGGGTGGGGGGTGGGGTGTAAAACGTATCTTCGTAAGCAGCATCGTGGATGTGGGTGGCACGTTTTGTACGCTACTTTGAAGATACGACAAAGCTCCGTGCATCGGTACTGTAGTGCAAAGTCTAGGCTTTTCCACTCGGTAAATAAAACACACCGTGACGCCACCTTCTCCTTTCGTACTTCTTCCCATTTCTTTTTCTCCTCGTACATGCTCCCGGCATAAAAAGTTCTAAGACCGGCGAGATTGTCTCGCAGTTGCGTAAGACGCAAAGATGGCGAGGGCAAAAAATTGAGGCGCCAGAAAGGTACACAGAAGTGATTTTGCTTTTAACAATACGTACCGCGTCGTTCGGGATAAAAGAGACAAGAAAAAGAAAGAATCCTTGATACGGTATACTGCGCACTGACAAAAAATTATAATCTCAACGAAACTAATAAATGGTATTAAGAACATTATTCAATAGTAAGAATAAATAGAATTATCAAGATGCTAAAAATCAGATTTAAACCAATCGTGGTTCTATTTGAAATTTACGTGAATGCATCTGTAAATAAGAGAAATGAGGCGCGACGTTAAATTCCAGTTTCACGAGCGGAGTAAGGAAATGGTGATTCATTCCGTAACGTCGTGCCGAGAAAAATGTCTGGTAGAAAGCCACCGTTTCTACGTAATTTGCAGGGAGCATAGCCGCCGTCTCGTGACCTTACGTTGTCGTAAAAAGTTCCTCGAGTGGGTGAGATTGGGTCGTGGTCTGAGACGAGTGTTTAATGCGTAGACGCCGTCAGTTGTCACTCGTTAAAGTATGGGAAGCATTTAGTGTCGTGGTACCTAGACGTCCTTGCAAATTATGATTATTACCGCATACATCTTTACGATCATTATAACCAACATTTTATATCCAAGTATTTCCCGCTGTTCCTAAACGTCGCTTTCGTTTAACCTGCCTTGAGATTACAATCGTTCCCTAGGATTACGTGGATGATATTATTAACAACAACTAAATGCGTTTTAGTAATCATTACTATGCACGTAGAATGAATTATTTATGCGGAAAGGATCACTTTTTGGTGGTATTATCGGAATGTTTCCACGGATACAGCAGATGGTCAAAACGTAGTTTCGTACTTGCGATTGTAAATCCTGGCTAGGGTCTGGTCTGGATGGCGTAGTGATCAAATTATCGTGGCAGACGGCTCGTTTCAGACAACCATTTTAAATGGGGTTGGAGAAGATCAGGGAGGGAACGATCAAACTGCAGGAAACAAGCCCTTCTCGAACGACACAGGAAGCATGGATACTATCGAGTTTTGAATAAACTTGCGAAGAACCTAGAAAGTTAACGAACCGTATCTGCTCCAGTTGTAAACCGAGGAATCATCTAAATACTAGAAATCCATTCAGTAACAATTTATAATATATATATTTATACATCCAAAAATAATCAGCATCGCCGATTTGTTTATTTAATAGATATATCTAAGTATCATGAATAAAGAAGATTCCCGCGCAGCAAATCCTGATCTTTATAGACACACGTATTGATGCGAGTATAATTCATTTATGAAAGCCGTGTTACTAATTCGAGGTTCTAATTAAATCGGATGGCTATCGTGGCACCGTGTAATTCATTTGAAATTTGCTTAATTGAATGATTTAGTGGTCTGACTGCCATTCCAATTACCATGTGTGTGCGTACTGGCATCTGCATATACGCACCTGCGTACAGTCTGCACGTGAAGATGCCACGCTGCACATTCAGGAGAACGAGAACTCGTCTACGTGTGCGTGTTCCCGACAATGCATAGAGAGCATTGCAACGAGGGCAAAACAAGTTCATTGTCGTTTTCGATTCCGACTTCTTTTCCACAGGTGTTTCTTTTAAATATATCTGTTAATGTCAATTTTATGTAAGAACTGTTGACATTTCGATGTCCAGTAGTTTTATCGCGATTCTATATAACAGCGCCGAAAATGTTCGTGATTAAGACGGGAATGAAATTGCGAGATTTTATTTTTGAATACCGTGCTTCGAATCACGTATTATTTTTAATTGGCATAAAAGCGGGAACATCTGCTTTGTGCACTTCCATGGATAGAACATATTAATTAACATAAAGCAGATGTAATTATTATGAAATTATACAAAGATATTGTACTATCAAAGATCACTGCAACATTATTTTATAATATATTTACTAAATAACTGACATGATATAGAAATAACGTATGCTTTAGTATAATAAAAAGCAGGTTAAAGGGAAATTTTGAATATTTGGTATCACGAATAATATAAAAATATCGACTGGCCTCGAGGACTTTGGGTTAGGGGTAAGTAATTCGAGACCAACATGTTGCAATTGAGTGCCGGCTCACGCGTCAGCAACTGCAAATTCAAGTGGGGGTGCCGGTGCAATACGGCTTTGATACTTGTCAAGGATCACTTGCTGTCATTTGTTTCAGGATCATCCCTTTTGTTTTGCCTTTTTGTGAAATTTCCACGAACGTGGAGCTGTACAAAACAGAAATCGCACCTTGTGCACGATATTAATACGATAGGGAAAACGCAGCACAAACTCACTTGAAAACAGTTCCAAGTGTTACGAATATTTCTAACATTGATTTAAACAGCTTGCTTATATCCACGAATAATTATACTACCGATTTATGTCAAAGCAATCAGTTCATGTAATCCTGCAAATCTCATTGGATCAATACTTCAATCTTATCTTATTCATCCGAAAATAATCCTGCGAATGCAATAAACATAAAAGTCTGATCGAAATCTACGGAGACGCAAGATTGCTTCTGGAAATTGACAGAAATCAAAGGGTCCCTGAAAGGGGTGATCGTATTCACGCCAGAACAATGTTTGGGGTGCTAGAAAATTAATTTGTTCCTCATGGTGAGTAACACGAGTCGAGGACTATTCTGAGGAATACATCAATTCCATAGGATATTTGTAATTTTGTTGGTTCACTTGAATACTAGGGAAGCAAATTAAGATACATCGTCATCGAATACAATTCGTTCAAACCTATCATAAATCACGATGAACAAGATCCAAATAAAGGGAGCAATTGTATTCGATCTTGGCACTGCATTTAAAAGAATCCTTCTAAGAAATGGTACGATATTCCTTGCAGAAATCAATTCCATCAATGTCATTCGTATAAGCTGGTAATCGGCGTACTGCTAGATACCGAAATACCTATTTGTCAGACAGACTTATATCACTAAATCGAAACGGACGGGAAGCATTGCCAGGGATATTTCGGTTGCGTGCTTTTCTTCGATGTGCCTGCCACGGATAAGAATCGCAATACGGACAACCCTCCTCAATTACGATCATTTTCCACTGCTTTCATCTTTGTACGGCGGAACAACGATTAAATACAATTATCGTTTGGCTCAAGATTCTATAAGAAAAATAACTGCCACGAACAATGTGCACAGTAATTTCACAAGTGATGACTGATAGCACTTGTTACCAGTACCTGTTGCTCGTTACCGTTTCTTCAGCTATATATTTAAGTACACCAATTATACGTTACACAAAATATGTAATGCTCTCATCGTCAACTTCGTCTATAAGTGTCGATTGCTTCGAACGAAGATTCTACAAATACTTTAATTACAAATATATTGTAAGCATTATTTCTAGGTCATCGAAATACTACAAGGAACTATATTTGTTGTAATGATTTAGTAATCTATAAACAGGTATTCCTATCATTATATCTTGAAAATCACTACGTTTTATTTGGAACTCAACTATTTTAAATTCGTAAATGCTCTACCACCCTTCAGAAGAGCGCATGCAAATTTGTACATTCGATCGTTTCCAGGCGCGTTAAATCGAACATTTTTTTTTTTCGCGAATACTATACATATTTACTGGCACGAACGGTGGGAAACGAATGCAGAACAATATTTCTCGGTACTGGCGCGTCGGGTACCGATAAATACGGACTTCGCGCGCAGCGAGGAGCACCCTACCGGTTTTGCGGTATCTCGAACGGCTTAATGGCACTGTTAACTGCCGTATTATTTAACGGGGATTTATGCATTGCAGTCTGCCGATTAAAACACTACGGCGGTTGCCGCGAGGCCGGAGCCAGGGACAGGGGAAGGTGCAGGTGCAGGGGAAATGGAAATTGGAATGGGAAGATGTGGACGGTGGCTGGATATGGGCATCCTACAGACGCAAAGGGTAGAGGTGCAGAGGGTGAACTACACCATACTCTTAATCCCTCATAATAGCTGGTTCTGATAAACAACCTGTCTGCTTCCAACCCTACCGATGGACGTTAAAAATATGGCGCCCAATTGAACAGACATGATTTTCCGACTTGTTCTCGTTTAACCCATTATAATGTTAATTATACAAGTATTTATCTATATCTTCATCAAATCATATAAATGAATCTTATAGATTAACTTCATAACCACAATTATGTCGATACAATTATGTTCTTTAAAACTATACTCTAAGTTTGAACTTTCTTAGCTTACGCACGGTGCAAGGTCATTGGTTAAAGCTTTTCGAAGGTAGAGAGAGATTCTGTAAGGTAGTTTGCACAGAAATAGAATAACCCGGAATGATCGTGGTACACACCTTTTCGGATAGTTGGAAAAAGGTTGAAGGGTGAGGTAGACGACAGGCTTGTGCATCATCCATGTCACGATCGCTGCCAATGGGATCGTGGATCTACGGCGATGCTATGGAGGATTTGCATCTCTTGGCCGTACCTAATGTAGGAGGAACCTCACGGTCGTGAGTCGGTGGAACGAGAATGATGGGAAATCCGGTTGGGCATATAGGTATTCGCGGGGTGGGTGAGTGCGAGAAGGAACCGCATGGAATAGGTATAACGATAGTAGAGGTGAAAGGGAGATAAAGGCAGCGAGTAAGAGTGAGACAAAGTGAGAGAAACGGAGCATGGTCGATGTGTCTAGCCTAGCCCGGTTGGCTGGCTGGCTGGCTGGCTGGTTCGGGTGGCTGGATGAACCGGGGACCGGGGACCGGGGACCGTCTAGCTTGCGTCTGCCCCGCACAAACTCGGCATTATCTATACGTCTAGACACCCCTGCGCCACCGAGAGAAGACCATAGCGGTTTGGCTCTCCACTTGTAATTTACAGTGCGCCCCGCCGTGTCTCTACATCCACGATCACATAAACTCGCTCACCGTCTCTCTTCCTTTCGAGATCTTTCTCACTTTCTCTTCTTCTTCCCTCCTAACCCTTTCCGTGTGTCTTCATTTACCACCCTTTCTGTCCGTGTCCCTAGATACGCTTGTCCATACGAACGAACTCTCAAGTCTTCGGACATGCGACTTGTTTAATAAATAATTGAACCTATAAGGAAATTATACAGAATTCGGTGCATCCTTAGATCTCGCGCATCGCGCAGTGATAAATAGGTAGGCGCGTGTTTCAAACTTATTGAGTAATCGCGATGTTGTATGAATTAATAATCGTACGTGCTAATGTATCGAGGTCGGTCAGATTAGTATGCGCGTCGTATCACTGCAAATATTAACTGGCGAACTACCAGTCAAGGGGATCATATGCGCCGTGTGAAAAGGGAAGCGCGGTGCAAGCGTCAATTGGATACACACACGTGTGTGCGGACCGAGTGCGAATATTGCTATCACGATAATGAATGTAGCCTCCTGTGCTCGAACGTATCAACTGATTTTAAGCAAATATAATGTTTGCCTCTTGACGCGAGTTAACGTGTTTTACCGCGCTAAAGCATGCACGTATAAACTTTCATGGAAATCGCATAATATACCCGATTTCTTGGTATCCTTTATATCCTATTTCATTTTTAATCCCTATTAGCGTTAATCACCATATACTTTCCATCTACACCGGAACAATAAACTTTTATTGTACGAATTCTGTTTATTCCAGGAAGGTCTGCATTTTCCAACTTCATAGTTTCTGAAGGTCTTGCAAGTGCACACGACGTTGGATTTTGGTTTTGGTGAACGTAATTTTCCCAGAGGTATCGGCCGCTCTTAATGCAAGTGTGGTTACGAGAAGAGAGGAGAAAGAGGAAGAGTGGAAGCTGGGGAAATGAGATGGAGAGATTTGCGTGGGCTATGGCGCCGACGGAGTTTGAGGGTTGAACGGGCTGACGCTTTAAGCGATGTAAGTTACAGAAACTACGTTTCCGACTGGTACCGGGCGTAGATTAGTCGTAATCTCGGCGCATTGCACTCTGAAGCTTTCCACGTCCCTTTCTTCCCCTTTGACCCTAGTACCACGGGGGCTTATATACGTTACCTTCTCACTGAACTAAGACGGATCCGCTCGAGGTATTCCCAGATTCACTTACACAAGTATTCTCAACGTAAGAACAAATTCTACTTGCCACTATATCGTTGCTTTGATTATTTCCTGATGGCTTAAGCCTGGGCGTCTACACCTTCGTTGTTACTATCGCGCCTCGACGCAATACAATCGCTTTAGAGATTAAACGCTTCTCGGTTTATAGATCCGTAAAGCCTTTGGGCGTGATTTACGTAGGTACCGGATATTAAATATGAATACTACCCTTTTTACAGTCTTTCATTAATGTACAAGAACGGATATTAATATGATCATTTTTCAAAATTCGCAGGGATCGTAAACAGTCTTTGTCAACAATATTAAATTTTATTCTATTTCGATATTGATAATATCGAATATTTATATTACCGCTTGCGCGGTAGCAGACGTGGTGAGAATTTAAATAAGATAAACGGTAGGGACATCGGGAGTATTGAACAAACTTTTCCTCCATTTTGGTTTCACAGAGGGGGGCAACTATAGCTACTGGTTTAGTAGCCCGTGACTCGATCTCTTTTCAAGATTGATAAGTAAGGTCAAAATTGTTCAGTGTAAACGGTGAAAAATGCATGATGAAACAAACACGAAAAAAGAAGGAAGAAGTAACGAGCATGTTATTTACACCAAGCATACTGATACTAAAAACTCGGTGACCCTTGACCAAATTTGGTAAATATATAAGATAGATTCTTTCAAATTGATATTGATAATTTTGAAGTAATTCATTTTCCTTAATGATATTATTCTCCCTGAATATATCATATTTATGTGCTTACGCTGAACGGGTAAATATCAGGAAGGAAATCATCTTCCGCGAAAAACTATTTGCGCGTCGTTGGCCTACAAAATATGAGTATTTGAAAGGAGATCTTTTCGAAAAGGTTGTAAACATGTATTCCGTATAGTATATACGTATGATACTCAGTTTTTACGAAATGTAACGCGGTTCGTATTACTAATCACAGATATTAGTCGAAGAATGCAGAAAGGCGGGACTTCCGGAGGGAACGTTCCAGCGTTCCAGGAAACAATCAGAAGATGTTATTAAACATTCGCCAATTCCTTTAAAACCTTCGCCAAATATACCGAAAAAGTCATCCGATAGAATTGGATTACGATCATCTCACTTGGAAAACAATCTCGAGTTTACGGGACCAATGTATGTTTCACCTAAATTGACAATCGAACCACCGAAAGAACCTGGGAAGTTTTATGTTACGGAACAAAGGTTTATATTCCTCGGTTAAAAAATTGGATTCATAGTAAATGTGAAAGAATATAAGTTAAACATTCAGTATCCTTAGAATAAAATAGCGCACACGCTTTACATACAACGTATTGTACATTATAACAAATATATTGAATAATGAGCTCGCATAAACTTTGTTCTTTTTATAAACGTGATAGTTATCAAATGATACCAGTGATTGGGACCTTTGAAATAGCATGTTATTTACAAAATGAAACACGCTATAGCTTTGTACATCGGTTTTTCAAGAGTGATATGGAGGCACTTTTCTCTAAGATTTATTTACATTCCGAACCATTTCTGTTTAAGTGTTGGTGGTAACTTTTCCGTTAATGCGATTGGATTTACTTCGACTGCTACCATTTCATCGTCATTCAACCAATTAAAATATACAAGATGCTGCAATTATAATGGATTATTTTTTGCACATTCATATTGTTTACACTATGTTACATAAGCTTATTTTTACCTTGTACTTCTTTAAAACCTGAAATGCATGTTGATGTTGCGGACTTAACATAGAATTACTATCTTCCGTAGTATCACCGTTTTCGCGTCTTGGAATTTTGGCCTCCCTTTCGGGGAGCTCGCCCGATTTATTAATTACATAAACCGTGGAATCGTCGTGCATTATTATAATATTCTCATTGCGTGGATCAAAAATTATATTCGTTATTGGAAATGGCCGCGCTAACCATTGTTTAGGAAGCTGAATTTGCAAATTATTTGAAAACTGAGTATACTGCCTTCGTGAAATATTATACTCAACGATCTGAAACCAAACATAAGTAATGTGATCATTGCGAGCGGATAACTGCGTCTTCAAAGATTCGTGAGATTGTCAGCAAATATTAATAATTTAAAACTTCACATTTAAAATGTTTCACAGTGCTTTTTAATTTTGCCGAGTTTAAAGCGAGAATTTTAAAGCGAGAATTTTAAAACGAGCATGTTACGAACATAATAAATTCCAAGTTTTTATAGTTTTTAATTTTCCACCGGGAATTACATTATCACGAAGTTATAGCGGTAATTTACTGTAAGCTTCATGAAAGATTATGGTATTATAGGTCATTTGCTTTTTTTATGACCAATATAATTGTAAAACGTCATTTTATGGCAGAATATTACTCTGGATAACTGTTTTAATATGATCTCATAATTAATGAAAAGCAATTTTCGTCGTTAAAAATATTGCTGAGCAGTTAGTCTTTATGATCTTACCTTATGATCTGAATATACAATTACTAAATTTAGAGTTCCCTTTTGCACAGCCATTGCTGTTGGAGGGCAACTATATTTTGGTAATGGCCATGATGTAAGGGACTCTATACTGCCACCTTCACTAAGTTTATATACTGCAATACTGCCTTCACGGTCAGCACAAACAAGATATTTACTATCAGGTGAGAAACATACAAGTCCAACATTTACAATGGACTCTTTACTTGTATGAAATGAACCTATGGGCCTCAAATGTTTCTTATCTACTGTATATACTGTCACAGTATTTTCTTTGCCATCATTGTTAATTGCCACAAATAATTTTCCGTTTGGACTAAATAACATTTTTTGTATTCTACCAGTTATAATATCTGTGTCATTTCTGGACAATTGTGCATCTCCTTCAATCACATCAAAATTGAAAACCCTAACATGACTGTCTGTTGAATATACTATTGTTTTGGAGTCTTTGTTTATAGCACACGAAATTATACTCTCATCCCGTTTTGTTTTTAATTCCAAAAGTTTAATAGGATCTTCATCTAATTGATGCAACATGCCAGGATGTATTGACTCTTGTGGTATTTTAACAGGTGAACCTAACCTCCAGAGTTCAAGGTAATTTGTGTATCTTAATAGAATACATTTAGATTTTCTACAAACAATGGCACAGGGTGGTTGGAGTAAAGGTGGATATTTAACTAAGACTTTAGGTGGATAACTTGAATGTGCTAAATACCCATCTACACCAGCCGAGTATAATTTACCATCAGCTTCTACTAAAGCTCTAACATCATGAGCATGCAATCTTCTTTCTATTCCTTTGACCCACTGTGCTCTACCACTAGTTTTCAAAGTTATTTTACAAAAACTACGAACCACTGGATCAACCCCTGCACAATATACTACATTCATATCATGGGACAAGGTAACAGCTAATATATCAGCACTATGACTCTCATGAGATTCTATAAGTGTCCCAACATGAGGATCCCAAAATGATAAACATCCCCTTGAATCACCAGAAACAATGACATTATCATCAGTAACTGCCAAGCACCAGATAATAGTCTCTTTTTTTGCTTCCTTTCTAGAAGTTGTCATTTTATGAATAGCATGACCAGAAACTGCACTCCAGACACGGATTGTATCCGTAGATCCGGTATAAATCATTTCTCCGGTATTGTCCCATTTAATACAAAGGATTCTTCCTTTCTGTTTATCAAATATTCTTTCGTAAATCAGTGTATCATCATTCACAGTGAATGTGTTTATGTACCCATCCTCTGTACCAACAGCTAAGTGTGTCTTTTTATGATTAACATCCATGCACCAAGCTGCACCTCCAGTAACAGCAACCTCATTCTTAATTCCTAATGTTGTGGTATCATACTCCGCAATCATACCATGGAGACCGGTTGAAAACAATCGTGGTCCAATCCAAAGGATACTTTCCACGGAATTTTCTGAATGACCAGCAATCGTGTACTCGACAAACGGTGCATTACTCACATTCCAAACTTCGATCGAATTATCATTTCTATAAGTTATCGGTTAAAACGTTTCTTAACAAATACTGAATATATATTGTGGTACATAAAATGGTTAAGAAACTAACCTTGCGAGTGCTAGCTTTTTCCTAGTAGATTCATAACATAAGCAAGTAACGGATCTGGGTTCGAGGTTGTAGAACCTAATATTATGTATTTTACAGGAAGACATAGTTACATTCGATTCGTCTGTTCATTTACAATAATGTTGCTAATCCGATTATTTACTTTGCTTTTCTATCACAACATAACCACGACTGTCACACACGTGGGTCCGAACCAGCCGAGTGCACGAAAACACACAAGATATAAGTAGACCAAGCACGAATTGCAATCTTTTATTCCTGAGTTACCGAGTCCTAGAGCCCGGTAACGATTTCCGTAGCACTGGTGACGTTACCTACCAGACACATTGTCGTGTCTGCCTTTTTTGCTAAATGGAAACGAGTATTAAGAGGATTACAAATTTTCGCAAAAATGTGAAGGGGTATACCTTCAAAAATGGTCAAAAATTAAAAGTCGCCAAAATCAATTCTAAATGGCCCAAATCGATGGTATATGATGTATAAACATATTCTAGGACGATTTCTGGTCAAAAGAAGTGGTTTAAAAATTGTTTCCGGTCAAGAAAGGGGTCGATCTGAAATCGCAAAAATGTAAAGGGGTATACCTTCAAAAATCCGCAAAAATTAAAAGTTGCCAAAATCAATTCTAAATGGCCCAAATCGATGGTATATGATGTATAAACATATTCTAGGACGATTGTGGGTCGAAAGAAGTGGTTTAAAAATTGTTTTCGGTCAAAAATGGGTCGATCTGAAATCGCAAAAATGTAAAGGGGTATACCTTCAAAAATCCGCAAAAATTAAAAGTTGCCAAAATCAATTCTAAATGGCCCAAATCGATGGTATATGATGTATAAACATATTCTAGGACGATTTCTGGTCAAAAGAAGTGGTTTAAAAATTGTTTCCGGTCAAGAAAGGGGTCGATCTGAAATCGCAAAAATGTAAAGGGGTATACCTTCAAAATTCCGCAAAAATTAAAAGTTGCCAAAATCAATTCTAAATGGCCCAAATCGATGGTATATGATGTATAAACATATTCTAGGACGATTGTGGGTCGAAAGAAGTGGTTTAAAAATTGTTTTCGGTCAAAAATGGGTCGATCTGAAATCGCAGAAATGTAAAGGGGTATACCTTCAAAAATCCGCAAAAATTAAAAGTTGCCAAAATCAATTCTAAATGGCCCAAATCGATGGTATATGATGTATAAACATATTCTAGGACGATTGTGGGTCGAAAGAAGTGGTTTAAAAATTGTTTTCGGTCAAAAATGGGTAGATCTGAAATCGCAAAAATGTAAAGGGGTATACCTTCAAAAATCCGCAAAAATTAAAAGTTGCCAAAATCAATTCTAAATGGCCCAAATCGATGGTATATGATGTATAAACATATTCTAGGACGATTGTGGGTCGAAAGAAGTGGTTTAAAAATTGTTTTCGGTCAAAAATGGGTAGATCTGAAATCGCAAAAATGTAAAGGGGTATACCTTCAAAAATCCGCAAAAATTAAAAGTTGCCAAAATCAATTCTAAATGGCCCAAATCGATGGTATATGATGTATAAACATATTCTAGGACGATTTCTGGTCAAAAGAAGTGGTTTAAAAATTGTTTCCGGTCAAGAAAGGGGTCGATCTGAAATCGCAAAAATGTAAAGGGGTATACCTTCAAAAATCTGCAAAAATTAAAAGTTGCCAAAATCAATTCTAAATGGCCCAAATCGATGGTATATGATGTATAAACATATTCTAGGACGATTTCTGGTCAAAAGAAGTGGTTTAAAAATTGTTTTCGGTCAAGAAAGGGGTCGATCTGAAATCGCAAAAATGTAAAGGGGTATACCTTCAAAAATCGCCAAAAATTAAAAGTCGCCAAAATCAATTCTAAACGGCCCAAATCGATGGTATATGATGTATAAACATATTCTAGGACGATTGTGGGTCGAAAGAAGTGGTTTAAAAATTGTTTTCGGTCAAAAATGGGTCGATCTGAAATCGCAAAAATGTAAAGGGGTATACCTTCAAAAATCGCCAAAAATTAAAAGTCGCCAAAATCAATTCTAAATGGCCCAAATCGATGGTATATGATGTATAAACATATTCTAGGACGATTGTGGTTCGAAAGAAGTGGTTTAAAAATTGTTTTCGGTCAAAAATGGGTCGATCTGAAATCGCAGAAATGTAAAGGGGTATACCTTCA
The DNA here is from genome assembly GCA_910591585.2 of Nysson spinosus. NCBI lineage: Eukaryota > Metazoa > Arthropoda > Insecta > Hymenoptera > Crabronidae > Nysson > Nysson spinosus. The sequence goes on along the minus strand of OU342830.1, from coordinate 7,873,041 downwards.
AAAATCCGCAAAAATTAAAAGTTGCCAAAATCAATTCTAAATGGCCCAAATCGATGGTATATGATGTATAAACATATTCTAGGACGATTTCTGGTCAAAAGAAGTGGTTTAAAAATTGTTTTCGGTCAAGAAAGGGGTCGATCTGAAATCGCAAAAATGTAAAGGGGTATACCTTCAAAAATCGCCAAAAATTAAAAGTCGCCAAAATCAATTCTAAATGGCCCAAATCGATGGTATATGATGTATAAACATATTCTAGGACGATTTCTGGTCAAAAGAAGTGGTTTAAAAATTGTTTCCGGTCAAGAAAGGGGTCGATCTGAAATCGCAAAAATGTAAAGGGGTATACCTTCAAAAATCGCCAAAAATTAAAAGTCGCCAAAATCAATTCTAAATGGCCCAAATCGATGGTATATGATGTATAAACATATTCTAGGACGATTTTGGGTCGAAAGAAGTGGTTTAAAAATTGTTTTCGGTCAATAATGGGTCAAATCCAAGTCGAAAAAATGTAAAGGGGTATACCTTCAAAAATCGCCAAAAATTAAAAGTTGCCAAAATCAATTCTAAATGGCCCAAATCGATGGTATATGATGTATAAACATATTCTAGGACGATTTCTGGTCAAAAGAAGTGGTTTAAAAATTGTTTCCGGTCAAGAAAGGGGTCGATCTGAAATCGCAAAAATGTAAAGGGGTATACCTTCAAAAATCGCAAAAAATTAAAAGTTGCCAAAATCAATTCTAAATGGCCCAAATCGATGGTATATGATGTATAAACATATTCTAGGACGATTTCTGGTCAAAAGAAGTGGTTTAAAAATTGTTTCCGGTCAATAATGGGTCAAATCCAAGTCGCAAAAATGTAAAGGGGTATACCTTCAAAAATCGCAAAAAATTAAAAGTTGCCAAAATCAATTCTAAATGGCCCAAATCGATGGTATATGATGTATAAACATATTCTAGGCCGATTGTGGGTCGAAAGAAGTGGTTTAAAAATTGTTTTCGGTCAAAAATGGGTAGATCTGAAATCGCAAAAATGTAAAGGGGTATACCTTCAAAATTCCGCAAAAATTAAAAGTTGCCAAAATCAATTCTAAATGGCCCAAATCGATGGTATATGATGTATAAACATATTCTAGGACGATTTCTGGTCAAAAGAAGTGGTTTAAAAATTGTTTTCGGTCAAGAAAGGGGTCGATCTGAAATCGCAAAAATGTAAAGGGGTATACCTTCAAAATTCCGCAAAAATTAAAAGTTGCCAAAATCAATTCTAAATGGCCCAAATCGATGGTATATGATGTATAAACATATTCTAGGACGATTGTGGGTCGAAAGAAGTGGTTTAAAAATTGTTTTCGGTCAAAAATGGGTCGATCTGAAATCGCAGAAATGTAAAGGGGTATACCTTCAAAAATCCGCAAAAATTAAAAGTTGCCAAAATCAATTCTAAATGGCCCAAATCGATGGTATATGATGTATAAACATATTCTAGGACGATTTCTGGTCAAAAGAAGTGGTTTAAAAATTGTTTCCGGTCAAGAAAGGGGTCGATCTGAAATCGCAAAAATGTAAAGGGGTATACCTTCAAAAATCCGCAAAAATTAAAAGTTGCCAAAATCAATTCTAAATGGCCCAAATCGATGGTATATGATGTATAAACATATTCTAGGACGATTGTGGGTCGAAAGAAGTGGTTTAAAAATTGTTTTCGGTCAAAAATGGGTCGATCTGAAATCGCAAAAATGTAAAGGGGTATACCTTCAAAAATCTGCAAAAATTAAAAGTTGCCAAAATCAATTCTAAATGGCCCAAATCGATGGTATATGATGTATAAACATATTCTAGGACGATTTCTGGTCAAAAGAAGTGGTTTAAAAATTGTTTTCGGTCAAGAAAGGGGTCGATCTGAAATCGCAAAAATGTAAAGGGGTATACCTTCAAAAATCGCCAAAAATTAAAAGTCGCCAAAATCAATTCTAAACGGCCCAAATCGATGGTATATGATGTATAAACATATTCTAGGACGATTGTGGGTCGAAAGAAGTGGTTTAAAAATTGTTTTCGGTCAAAAATGGGTCGATCTGAAATCGCAAAAATGTAAAGGGGTATACCTTCAAAAATCGCCAAAAATTAAAAGTCGCCAAAATCAATTCTAAATGGCCCAAATCGATGGTATATGATGTATAAACATATTCTAGGACGATTGTGGGTCGAAAGAAGTGGTTTAAAAATTGTTTTCGGTCAAAAATGGGTCGATCTGAAATCGCAGAAATGTAAAGGGGTATACCTTCAAAAATCCGCAAAAATTAAAAGTTGCCAAAATCAATTCTAAATGGCCCAAATCGATGGTATATGATGTATAAACATATTCTAGGACGATTTCTGGTCAAAAGAAGTGGTTTAAAATTTGTTTCCGGTCAAGAAAGGGGTCGATCTGAAATCGCAAAAATGTAAAGGGGTATACCTTCAAAAATCGCCAAAAATTAAAAGTCGCCAAAATCAATTCTAAATGGCCCAAATCGATGGTATATGATGTATAAACATATTCTAGGACGATTTTGGGTCGAAAGAAGTGGTTTAAAAATTGTTTTCGGTCAATAATGGGTCAAATCCAAGTCGAAAAAATGTAAAGGGGTATACCTTCAAAAATTCTCAAAAATTGAAAGTCGCCAAAATCAATTCTAAGTGATCCAAATCGATGGTAGATGGTGGATTAATATTAAATTTAATTCTTTCAGAATAATGAATCCACAATTTAGCAATGTTGTGGATTGGTTATTTTACATTTATAAATTAAATGTTAATTCTACTTACGAATGTAAAATAACCTGCAGCCGATTAGCTCGAAACTATTTATGGTGTAATAAGAATAGCAACTAAATTATAATACTGGTATTGCTCCGTAAAGAAATACGAAATAATTCGAGCTTTAACTACTATAATTCGAAATAAAGTTGATACTGTAAGACGATGTCTTAAAATCATTTTCGTGCCATTATTACACGACAAATAATTCCGATTGCCCAGGTCTCACCACGTGGAGGAGGCTGCTTCAAGACCCGCCCTATGCGCAGGGCGGGGGAGGTAAAAACCTACCTCCCAATCTTTTAAACAAAATTTTATCTCTAATTTATATTCAGCATAAAAAAGTACATGCTAAACTGAACAAAATTTCCTTTTTATACCAATGCATAACGCCTAAGATAGCGCTTTGCACGGGTTATAAAAAGGTGTTGACTCGACCTACCCGAGACAAAGCTATCACACTTAATTCTACCAGAATGCATTCTGTTTAGGGATGGTACCATCCCCCCTTGTCAGTATTTCTTTCGATTGATCGATCGATCATTAGGTATACCATGTTTTCTTAGATATTAGTTTAGCGTTTTGTTTCGCTATATATTCATGTATCACTTGCATTCACATTTTTCATATTGGGTTGCATTCCAATCTCGCATCCCTCGTCATACATTCAGTCCATCTTATCTTTCATTCAAACTCAATTAATCTCATCATTTATCTGCACTCTTCAAGGATCATACACAATTAATAATTTGACACTTTCACACTTCTCACCTTGCCCGCGATACTTTTCATATTAATGGAACTTACTCTTTCACGAGTGAAGTGCTGAAACTCCAAAAAACTTGTCGATTAATTTTAATTTAATTAGGAACTCTGTTAGGAACCATTGTGCATTCATTATTGCACCAAAATTTTATATTTCATACTTAACCCATAATTTAAATTTAAAACCTGAACTTGATCCGTTCTTCGGAAATTTCGCACCCAGATTAGCTGAAGATCTGAAACAGCTCAACTCAAAAATTAAGTATTAAGTGAATTACAATACACAGGAAATAGTAAACGATATGAAAATTGATTCGTCGGTCGTTCCAAACACTACAATCGTCATCCCGGACGACTAGAAAACGGAATTTAAAACGGAATTTAAAACGAAATCCGATCAACTTATGAACACATTAATACATTAGCACATCGGCCATGATATACTAAGGTATCAACCGTTCCCAGCTGAGGGATGTACCAGGGAAAACACGATAGCAATTTTCCTGAAATCGACTGGCAAAAGGCTATGGTCCATTGTGAATATCTTTTAATCGTATCAAAAAATTCAAAGTATACTACAGGTACCTTTTAGCGGTACATTCCACGCTCGCGATCCTATTTACTTCATACAGGAGCTAACTGTACGAAGTAACTGGAAGAAAATCGACTCTACATCAAGCAGACATAACTTGATTAAAGGAAGCTACTTGAGATCGAAGACTACGTATATTCATAGTCGAAAAGACACACATAGTCAAAAGCAGACTATGGTTTAGTAGACTAAATCGGCCGGCTAAAGTAAAGAGATTCACTTTCAAGCGGGGTAGACAAAGCCCTCGGGCCGTCAACCTCGCAAGAAAATTGATCGCTTTACCAAAAGTGAAAAAACCGACGAAAAAACCCCTGCCAGTCGAAGATTGTGATTAATTAAAATACCAAAATTAAACCATGCCCACTGTCCGCATCCATCCGATTCACATCCGAGATCCACGGCTGACTGCGGACCAGGCAAAATGGGCATGGCATAAACCACGTTTTTGATCCCGGACCGATTTCGAAATGGAAGTTTAAACAAACAAAATGGGATTCTCGAAATAAACTATTATTTCGAAAGCGAAAGCAGCACAACTCGCAGCCAACGAGACGGTGTGGAATCGAAGCAGGGAAACAAAAGAAGCTGCAGGCTTCAAAATCGTTCTAACAAGATGCAGAATTGCAAGAAAATGAAACTCACTGAGAGTCAAAGTACTGAATCGTGGAAGTTGATTCCTCAAAATCTTAGAAAAAGGAGCCTAGAGCCGCGATAAAGGGCTAACAAATTTCACCCTCGTGCATGGCTTTTATATGCAATTGCAAATTAGTATCATGCTCGAGTCTACGTGAAAAAATTTCCGTATACCTCTCAAGAAACTGATATAAATCAAAGCAAACATTGAAAATCACGCGATTTTCGGATACGTACAACTGAACACATTATATTTCATATATGAATATGCCATAATGTAATAATATATTTATTGGAAGCCACTGAGAGCCAGAATTTATTGAAAATAAAAATGCTTATTTTACTCGGTTTTAACCGTGACGATAATATCCACCAGGACAAAAGTTTTTAAAATATCGATACTTGTAAGAATGAAAATATTTAAATATTTCATTGAAGCACGAAAGGTGCAAAAAATAGACAACTTCGTTATAAATTATCAATAATAAGATGTTTTAATAGTGTTATGCAATGAAAGTCACCCTTTCACAAACGCTTGGCTTATCAATAATCCCTTTCATGGGATTTCATATCGTCATTTGGACGAGCTATCTTAACTCTCCAGAACCCTCTTTCACACTACTCTTTATTTTATTTCATTTCCATTGTTATCAACAATTTCATCAATATTACCATCATTATTATCAACAAATAAATATATATATATATATATATATATATATAATTAATTATACTTCCTCTCAAAAACAATAAATATGATCATCGTATTATTATTTCATACATAACATATTCGAACCCCATCGAGGGATTCTCGAGGGGTTATTTGCAAAAACATTACCAAAAATGGTGTTAAAATATGGTACATTTTACAGGTAGAAATTCTGTCTCCTTTCTATTTTCATAAAAATGAGGGTTCTGAACAGCCGAACTGGTTCGAGTGACTCGTCAGTTAGCTTTTACAATCGCTACAACCCCCTCGGCACCTCGAACTGTTTCGATCAAACAAATCATCGAGAATTTTCGCAATGACGGTCCGAACTCTATCCGGATAGAGTTGCCACAGTGGACTCCGTACAACCCTCTCAATTGTTTAAATCGATCCAGTTCAAGACCTGGAAAGTCTACGACAAACCGCCCTCGGAGCTTATACTCGTGCAATGAACCAGTTCTCCTACGTCCCCCCAAAGAATTTTGTGCAAACAAGGCTCAACTCGCCGGAGAGTTCAAAATTCTCATGGGGGTCCCTTCCTTCTCGTGCCTCTTTTTGGGCATTGAACTCCTTCAAGACGCTTTATCGAAAGTATTTATTCGGATACGTTGTCAAGTGCATATTAGATTGGGCAAAATGTATATTGTGATACAATTCTTCATTTATATATATTTGCTGGATAACAATTTTTAATCGCGCAAGAATTCCAACAAAATTCATCCTCCATACTTTTCAGCATAAATTTCAACTATATATTTCTATTTCTATATACATAGTTGCAATTTACGTTAAAGAGCTGGCAGACAAATATTGTCTTCCTCCTTGGGATCTTAAAAATTGCAATGTGCAGACAATATGTGCCAGAAATGATATTTGAGTATGCTCCATATATACATGGAACGTGAAATCTATTATTTTGCATTTAATGCTTGATTTCAGTAATATTATTAATTGTTATAAAAATGAGTCTTGAAGGAGTTCGTATTATTATATTCTCCAACAGGCCTTTCTATGTTGAATTGGTTGGAACTATCATTCAACCAATTTTAGGCCTTATTGTCATATTCCATATATGACCATTCCAGATATAATGAAAGCCGTAATTTCAGCTTTCGTGTGTGAACCCTGGGGACGCGGGGCAACGGAGTTCGAACACTACTAATTCAATAAAAATTACTCATAATATACTTCTTCGAAAAAGATTTTAAATCATAGAATCTATAAATATAAAAATTGACTCGATTTCAATAATATTTATGTTACCTAGAAATATAAAGACTGACCCGATTCTAATAATATTTATGTAATCTAGAAATATAAAAATTCACCCGGTTTTAATCATATTTATGGTGTTCCAATAATTACTTCGTATAGTTTGGATTTTTTAGGAAGGGTGTCTTTTCGGACATTATGGGTCACCACATAAGAGACGACTTATGTCGCAAGACAGCGCCCCGTGGTAATGCTGTGTAGAGAGGGATACTATACGAAGCAACTGGAAGATAATTGACTCTATCTCAAGTTATTTATAATAAAAGTTTGCCTGAAAGAGTAAAAACTTTGTAGGGATATGAAACTATTATTGGAATAAATATAACTTTAACTTTAATCATCAAATTTCTTAAAGATTCGCGACGCGAATGTTTGCGTCCCAGGTTCACAAGGGGGTATGGGGGTATGGGGGCAGGGTGGTCAGAATAAAATATAATTAGCGAGCATAGCGACTTAATAGCATAAGAATGACGATCCATCCGAAGATGAATCGTCATTAAATAGGTCTTCGCCACTTGGGCTCTTCGCACTTGGCCCTTCATCCCGCGTTGCGTGAAAAGTATTTGCTCGGACATTCCCTTTTCGTACAAAGAACTGGTGGTTCCACAGAAACGACGAGTGTTCCGGTGCAATAAACCAGCTCATAAACTACTTTTACTACATTTATATAACTTGAATTATTCTTGAATATCCGCGAACATTCATCCGTCGAATACCCTTTAACATTCAAAGATTGAACGTTCTCCGGAATATCCTGCGGTAAAACATTCTCGAGTACCCACGAATAGAATATTTTCGGTGACATTCTCCGAAAAATACTTGAATTCAATTCAATTTAATAGGATCAACTTGATTATAGAATATGAATATAATGAATATAATATTGAGATTGACTTTAACTCGACAGAAATTAGATATGAAGTTAGATATATGAAAAAGTTTACTGGTATCCTAGCACAGAGCACGCCCAGCCATTTCATATTAACGAAATGGATGCTCGTACCTGTACACATTTAATCGAATGTCCAAGCAGAATACAATCCACGTGCTGAAAGAACAACCTTACTAGTCCGTGATTTAAGGACTCAGCGAATTCAGAAACCGGTGTTTAAGAACCACTGCAGCCTGTTAAACTACGTGCGTTCTAGGATTAATACTTATGAATACATTAACACTTTAGCATATCGGTGATGATATACTAATATATTAACAGTTCCCAGGTGAGGGGTCACACCTTTACAAAGATCGCCTATCAATGCTAACCGAAGGTGAGTCCTCAGCCCTGGCCCTACCTACTTAAAATTAACTCATAATCAAGCACACAAAGTTAGAGAAGATATGCTACCTGCCTCCCTCAAGCTATATTTAAAATGGCAAAAAGCAAATCAGGCACACCAACACAATCAGCATCAACCCACTCCACGGTTCTCATTCATGAGCCCTGGGTGCAAAGCCTACACTAGGGAGAAGGTCCCGGGACCCCTCCGACACCCGAACTCAATACCAAACTCATATCACGAAAATGTACGTACCGTTTTTCCTAAAATCGACTGACAGAGGCTGCGTTCCATTGCGAATTTGTATGCTTTGAGCATATATGCAAATATAAACTCGCGTTCCAAGAATTACTTCGTATAGTTTTTATTTTTTAGGAAGGGTTTTTCGGAGGGGTCACCACATAAGAGACGACTTATGCCGAAAGACAGCGCCCCGTGGTAATGCTGTGTCGAGAGGGATACTATACGAAGTAACTGGAAGATAGTTGACTCTATCTCAAGTTAATTTAACTTGAATAAAAGGAAGCTACTCGCGTGTAAAGACTATGAATATTCATAGTCGTGAAAGTATAAAATATAGCAGATGACTATATTTTAAAATCTATTACGATAAATAGCAAAAGTAAAGAGATTCACGCCCAAGTGAGGTAGACGGACCCCTGGGGGCTCGCCAACCTCGCAAGGAAGTTCATGGCTTTACTTAAAAGTTAAAAACCGACGCCATCCCACGAAAACAACCGATCATACACACGTGTGGAAATGCGTCGGGCACGGACCGCGAAATCCTCCGCCAGCCGCCACACATGATTAGGAAATATTAAAATTAACCCATGCCCACCGCCCGCTTTCATCCGTATCACATCTAAGATCCACGGATAATTGCGAGCTAAATAAAATGGACATGCCTTAAGAATAAATAAATGAACACAGTACACAGGAGCTTGAGGTTTGCTGAAAATCCTGACTAAATAATCCACTTAACAGAGTGGAAGAATAAGTATCTGAGCGGACTAAATTGACTTTACTTTAAATCATTTGCATAAAGGGAGGACTGAAGAATTGATTTATACGAGGGTAGGGAAGGATGTATTCTTTATTTCAGTGACGCGTGTCAAAGGGGTATCACAATATTTCATTTAATATTCAGAAAAATTCAAGTTCAACTAATATATATATATATGAAAGTACGTACTGAAAAGTACATACGGAAATTGAAATCTTTAAGTAACCTCGGGCGACCCCTTCATCGAAGACATTACATTCGTCGTTCGACTCCGGAATCTACCCGTCGCGAACTGCCTTCTTGCTCATATCAACAAACCATTTGTTTACGTGAAGCGTACAAACGATATTCGAACGAACAAAATGCACATACTGAATACATATTTTGATGTATAATAAAATTAATAAGGACTAATATATAGTATCAAATCGGATGCATGATCCAATTTTAATCGAATAAAGTGAAATAAAGTCGCAATTAATTCATGCGACTCGCGTATCCACGATTCGCGATTCCACGGTACGAGCATCTACAATCGGCGGAAATAATCCGCGCGTGCATATTATAATTGAACGCGCGAAGCTACAAAGACAAGAAGGCCTACCTTCAGCTAATAAATATAAAACATTCAATATTGATGCTACCCACGAGCAGATTCCACAAGTAGAATCTACTCGCGGTCGCTATGCTCGCAAATATTTAGAAAGAATTATAACCAGCACCCCATACCGATTCGGACCAATCGTCCTACGGCATAGGATACCGGGGGGACAAGACTCTAAATTTAAAACTTTGAAAATTGAAAATCGGGTCAGAGGGTATAAAAAATATTGAAACCATTGTGACTCACTCGGCGATGTCTTGAAACTGCCTGTAGTAGGTTGATGTTGAAGATGGTGTTGAAGACAATGATGAAGATGATGCTGAAGCAGCTGGAACTTACGAGCGTGAATTTAACACTCCCGAAACGGATTTTAGAGTCCATTATGTAGCAAGTTTTAAGTCGCGGCCGACTTAATTTTCTCCGGCGAAAAAAGATGCACTCGCGATATTTTATCCTGTAACAAGAGAGAAGAAATCCATCATAAGACAACGATCATCAAAATACCCAATATGATGAAAGTTTGAATTGAAAAATATATTTTTACTGTAAAATTAGAATTGAAAAAGAGAAATTAAATATGGATTATGAAACTTACCGATCCCTTCGCTGCAGCCATGCCCGATGGAGGACCTCTCCGCAGGAATCGCCTTTTGACTCTAATTATCGCGGACGAGCAAATTGCAAAAGATTTTTATAACTCTAAATACTAACATCGCGACCGTACACTTATTTCCGGCGAACAACACTGATTCTAATTTCCGCGAATATTATATAAGATCGCATTGCACGCGATCACAAAATACGGAACTCAAATAACTGGAACCTGGAACCTCCTACGGACTTGAAGTTAACACTCGCGAAACGAATTTTAGAGTCCATTATTCAGCAAGGTATAAGTCGCGACCGACTCAATTTTCTCCGGCGAAAAAAGATGCACTCCCTATCTCGCGATATTTTATGCACACACTGATGAATCCTGTAATAAGAGAGAAGAAATCCATAATAAGACAACGTTCATCAAAATATCCAATATAATGAAAGACTGAACTGAAAAATATTTTTTTTACTGGAAAATTAGAATTGAAAAAGAGAAATAAAATATGGATTTTGAAACTTACCGATCCCTTCGCTGCAGCCATGCTCGATGGAGGACCTCTCCGCAGGAATCGCCTTTTGACTCTAATTATCGCGGACGAGCAAATTGCAAAAGATTTTTATGACTCAAAATACTAACATCGCGACCGTACACTTATTTCCGGCGAACAACACTGACTCTAATTTCCGCGAACTTTTTTTCGGTAGCAAATGACTCTAAGATCGCATTGCGCGCGATCGAAAAATTGCTGGAAAGTAGAAATATTAAACACAAGAAATATTCAAGCCAAGCGTTTGTTCGGTTCTATGAATGTCAATAAAAATTGAAATCCTTAATAAACGTTGAAAATATAATAGAATACCACAATACATGTAATACAAAATTCATGGTGGATGACTATCGTCGTAGCCAAAATCGAGTACAATAGTCAAAGTTTTAAATAAGGAAATAAACCGGCATCCTCGTTTTTCAAGCAACTCTAATTGGCAAGATTAAAGTTTCTTGAGAAAACGTACGGAAATCAGGTTTATGTGTATGCAAAAATTGCAGTAAAGAATACAATTGCATATTAGACAGACACTTCGAGTGGAATTGTCAGCCCTTTATATGTTTATACAACGGATGAACGAATATCGAACGAAAAAAAGGAGTGAACGAACTCCAAATGAAATACGATGACACCTGAGGAGAGTGAAATTTCGATGAACAAAGCAAAGTCAAGCAACTTCACCCAAAAAATCCCACAATTCCATCAGATAACGAAAATCGAAGCGATTCGATTCCATGTTTACGATGAATAATGTCGGTGAAAAATTCGACGATTATTTCACAGACAAATATTCAAGTACTAGTACACACTAGTAATTATCGGAAATAAAAATGATATTAATCACGGATCAAAGTTAGACAGAGAAAGGACATTGATAACTTTTAACACTGCGTTACTGCGCCGCGAACAAGATTTGACTTTGAAAGGTTACGAAGCAATACAAACCAAACCGCCTGGTTGAACTGCGTAGTTGGCCGTCTACGCTCTTCCACACGAAAATTTGGAAGTTAATTTCGCAAAATTTACAAGAATCGAACTCTAGTTGATACTAAAACGACGAAAATACTAGAAAATTAGGAATGAAAGATCCCGGACCACGAAGCTTGCAAAGTACGTCGCGAAGAAAGTGACGCTACGACAAACAACTCGAAAATTTACTAATAAATTATCAAAAAAACTATAAAACCGAGCCGAGGATGCTTCGTGGCACTTGTGGAAACACGTTTCGAAACGAAAAACTAAAAATTTTGAGAAATAAAACCCGAAAAATGGGAGCACGCTGAGAACACGTCCGCACTACTCGAGGCACGACCGGCGAGAGACTTTACCGCACCCCGCGCCTAAGCTCAGCACATGCTCGGGAGTGGGGAGCCGGCTTACAGAGCACAGCGACGCTACTAACACTACTTAAGCCCTTCGTAGGTGTGAGCTATCTTACGTACTCACCCATGTAACGCCATTCAGAATGACGTCACATTTGGATATTTCTGAAATAATTAATTTAAAGAAATTATTAATAAATAATACATAGCTCGTTAATGAATATGCCTTACATCTTAGCCCTATTCATTGAAATTATTGCGTATGAATATAGGATAAGCCAAGATTGTTCATATAACGAACTTAAAATGTTAATTAACATTTGAAGTACTTGCATTCGTATACATTTTATCAATTTATACACAATCTTGCAATTTGGCACTTCATTAATTACCATCTACTCGAAATAAATTCTTAACTGATGCTTAAATTAAGAATGAATGAATAAAATGAACAATAGACTATGTACGACGCAATCTCCGACAAAAAATGCACGGTTTCTTTTAAATATCATTGTGATTTAGATCGAAACGAGCTATTAAACAAATTAATGACATTCAGAGTCATTAATACCGTCATTCAATGTGTTTGAAGTACTTAAAATCTAGAATTATCAATATTCGTAAACTCATTCGAATCGTTTACAACATTAAATTGTTTTCCAACTTGTTTATAAATGTATATTTATGTCATATTTTTACGGAATCTTATTGAAAATAAATCAATATCTTCAAAAGCAATGAGATAATTGGAAATCATTGCGTATTTAATTCTGAAAATGAGAAAATGTAGGATTTTCTAACAATATTTTAGAGACTACGCATATATTTTGCAGCCTTTTAGAATACGATCGATAAGACACGTTATACTGTACATCATAAGAAGTACATCAATTCCAAGAAATCTAAATTTTTTGTTGTCGACGTACTTTAACCGTGCTACTATTTTCGGTTTGTTTAGATAAAGGATCATTCATGCGGAAATATCACTGACGTACGAACGGCATTCCCGGCCCAGTTATTTCAAAGCGACACCAGGGACGAAGGAACGAGGGCTCTTAGGGGTATTATATATTTTGTATTATTCTCTAACTATTAATCAAATATGCCACTATTTTATATATATGAAATTATTATTATTTTGAGAGTGACATAAGTTACGTTTTCTAACCCCTCTTCCAAACCGACCACACTCCTCTGTCTAGTATGACCAATTCCGACCAGTACCGGCCAATACTGACCAATGCTCACCATTTTTCGGTTAATTCAATTTTTGTTTCTGATCTGTTCTATGAGCTTATTTTCAATTTGTTTTCATGATTATTTGATTGATTATATTGACTAATGAAATTATTATTATTTTCCTCATTGTACATAGATTATCGTTATTATCGCAGTTTCTGATATTTGCGGTAAATTTTCGTTCAAATATCAAGTATTATGTATCCTAACAGATGTAAGAGTTTAAAAAAAAATAATTCCATGTTTCATTTTTGCACTTTTGCTACTAAAAACAAAAAACGGCTATTTGATGTGTTGGGTGGGTAACGTCACCAGTGACACGAAAAATTGTTACCGAGCCCTAGGCCTCGGTAACTCTGGAATTACTGTGGCTTGCGTGCTTGGTCTACTTATATCTCGTCTCTGTTTAAGCGTACTTCACGTCAAATGACGGAAAAATGCATTTTAGGTTCAATTTGTCCTTTCTGGTTTCGTTGTTACTGTTATAAACGATTATTTTTATCAAAAATACAGTATAAACTAAGTTGAATGTTTCGCATTGCGCGTCTTGATACCCAAGCTGTATACACGAACTAACATCAATATAATTCATATATTTCTGTAATTTGTCTAAAATCAAACTAGTTTTGGAAAGAATTTACTTTTGTATATCGAGAATATGAAGAATATATCCTATGTATAATATTATACGTGCACTGTAGAATTAAAATATTGTTTTTGTACCGAGGAAGATGGTGGCAATGAATGACTATTTATGGTACCGGCACGGAAAAACCGGTAACATGACCGGCTTTGCGGCCAGTTACGTGTAAGGTTTTTTTTTATATGCAAATGAAGGGATTTTTACATAGTTATGCTTACTTGGAATGTTAGGTAACTAGAAACATAAACTGTCACGGAAAGTAGAGTATAAAACCAATGTTATAATATTTGAAACTATTACATTGACCAAATGGAGAATGATAGAAGGGATCGATAAAAACTTGATACTTGCCAAAATGCCGAAGAAACTACTAAAATTTAAATGGAATTTTAGTAAATAGTGTATTTCATATTGATATCCTTAGTCTTATTAGTATGATCTGCCATAATTTATTGTATCTTACGAAGAATTTTATTACGTCATACACGTTTGCACTACGTTCTCTGCACACAATTACAGTGGAACATATTTCGGTTTATATCTTTATTATAATCTTAAAAAGTATACAATTTATAAAATTGATCGTACTAACCGACGCAATCCGAAATAATTTTACTTCGTTCGTAATGCACGCATATTGTCGTCCGCACGACAGGCAGCAAATAAAATAAAACGCTTTGACGTAATCACAGCGACTGCACTTTGCAGTTATGCTCACAACCGTAGTTTGACAACAATTTATAAGGTGACAATATCGAATAAAAGTGTATTGTACTGCAACAATTTAAAAGAGTATGCACAATATTCGTGAAAAAGTTACATATTATAGTATTTAACCGTTAACGGTTGTTCCAACCGGTGCACTACGCAAGCGTCAAACGTCTTTAAAACGACACTCCCTGAAATTCGACGTACTTCATATCAGTTACTCACGAGCCACAAGATTTCAGTATAAGCTTGATAACTGGATAGTTATAAACTGCAGGAGTGCAAGTGCGTCTAAAGAGAGAGAAAGGATATTACGTGATCGATAGAAGCAACTACCTAGTCGCGGTGTACTAATTATTACCTCGACAAAATTCTTCGTTCGAACATTACAAGAACGTTTTTGAAGAGGTAAAGAAAATTGACTTTTACGCGGCGCACGAATGTGGTTATCGATTATAACTATTTCCAGAACGTACGCGTGACGCATCAAATTGACGTGTACCAATTTGCCATCTTCGCCGATTTTTACTTGACATACTAGTAGCCAGACTGTTTGTTATCGATAAATTGTTTCGGATTTGCAGGTACCTTTGAAAATTTGATTATTCGAACTTACTCGAATATTCAAGTTTTACGATGAGAAATCGTTGACTATATAGACACCTCGCTGTAACAATATTTCGCAAGGTGTTGACATAATTATCCTCATACCGTAGTAGGATGCATCCGTTGTTTTTCTCTTCGGATTGAATGCCGCGGTGACTAATTTTGCGATAACAATTAGTTTTTAATTAATACTTTGGAACTAGCGTGACTTGTTTATTTTTCAGTTTTACCGGTCATTTATTAATATGTGTCATAATCCAAGATACTTATTTATCCTTTATATATAACTAATCAAAAACACTTATTTTTTAACAGCAGATAGAGAATGCCATTTCAAGAGCGTCCCATAGTTAACGTCGCGCGTAGATTATGACATTTAGTACTGATAATACGGAAGATTAACCATTCTTTGTCTTTTTTCAGCCGCAAATTCTATATTAGCGAGTTAATATAAATCCTCTGTGCTCATATTTATAACTCGTATTAAATTATAAAATTTTGCCGAGATTCGTAACGTTTATATTTGTGAACGTTTGTAATGTGTTATTCAACTTTAACTGGAACAATATAAATATGAGCAAAGTTAATTATTATTTACTGCTTGAAACTAACATTTTCAGGTTTTTGACTGTATGTTATCATGTGTAATGTAGTATAATCATTTTGAGATAAGATAATAGTATTATTCTGATAATCACATGTATAGCCTTTTTAGTCACCTATGAGCTGTTCTTTCTAAATATATATTTGTTTCTGGGGAATTGATTGCCCATAATTACAGTAAACAAAATTCTAATCTACAAGTATGTATTTAATCATATTCAAATAATAGCATATCAGTAACATAAGAAGCTGCTAAAATTAATTTAATTATTTAATTTAACTCTACATGAAATTAATGTAAAAAACTGGAAGTAAAAAAGTTATGCCTTTGTTAGACTACACATTAAAAATGTATGAACTTTCCAAAATTAGTGATTATACAATACTGATAAGAAAGTTTAGATATACAAACTTTTATATTAATGGAGAAAGGTACTCTGGAAACCAAGTATAATGTAAACTGCATTGTATTTTGTTCTGTTCTTACATGCCCAAAGGTTATGCTGATGCATTCGTGCGCTGATATTCCCTTGATGTTGTTTTTCAACAGTTTCCTATGGTAACAATAGATATTTTTCAGCTAAAGCAAAACCAAAAGATGGCAACCTGGCAAAATACACCTGGTGCAGGATACTATCCAGGGCAACAAGGTTTTTAAATTTTCCTTTATGGTTTAAATGCTCTTCATTGTTATTAATAATGTTATCGTTTATACTGACTATATGCAAAAGATAACATCAGCAAGCATTGAGCACTGTAATGCTTGCTTCAAGTATTCTTTATTTCTCCATGTCATTCAAAAGCACTAGGACAAAACATGTATATATTTAAGATCTGATCATTTGGTAAAAGATTAATTGTTTCACACTTATAACTGGAAGGTTAAATTAATCATTGGTTACATAAGCAAATGCAGTTTGCTGTGACCATCTATATATATCATAGTTTAATTAGTCCAAAGCACCTCCATGCTTCCATGGATCATCTGCAACTGTGAAGTTACATTTTTGAAACTAATATTTCAGTAAATATTTGTAAGATTTTATATACAGAAACTTGATTGTGCAGGTTATCCATACCCACCACAAAATCCTGGATACCCACCACCTCAGGACGGGCTTAATCCAGGGTACCCACCAGGTGGGTATGCTAATAACTAATTTTTAGATGTAAATAAGTTATATCATGTAGTAATTCATTATATATCTTATTATTTTATAGGTCCAGGCTTTGTTCCACCACCAGGTCCACCCCCTTACGGTCAAGTTCCACCAACTGGTCCAGGATTTGGTGCACCACCACCACAACCAGGCATGTACGGGTCTAACTTTGGAGATGATCCCTTGCAAGATGAAGTCAAGGGATTTGACTTCAGCAATAAATCTATAAGGAATGGGTTTATTAGGTTGGTATTACAATGCTAACATTGGTACCGTATATTTGTTTGAACATAACAATAATTTTGGTTTCAGAAAAGTGTACACCATATTGATGTGCCAGCTTCTCATCACACTGTCTATGATAACTCTATTTCTGTATCATAAAGGAACACAAAAATTTGTTATGTCACATCCGGAATTGTTTTGGATCAGTTTTGCAGCGACTATTGTTTTGATTATATGCATGGCTTGTTGTACTAGTGTTAGACGCAAAGCTCCTATGAATTTTATATTCCTTTTCTTATTCACACTGGCAGAAGGATTTCTGTTAGCAACAGCTGCCTCTACGTACAGATCGCAGGAGGTAAGTGACCAAAAATAGATGGATGATCTCAATTGATATTTTTATAATTCTGCTCATTGAAAAATATTTTCAGGTAATGTTGGCTGTTGGAATCACTGCAGCTATTTGTCTTGGACTAACAATTTTCGCGTTCCAAACCAAATATGACTTTACTGGTCTTCACAGTTTTCTGTTTGTTGCTATGCTTGCATTACTTATCTTTGGAATTATTGCAATGATTTGGCGTGGAAGTATGATGACTTTGATATATGCTGTGCTCGGCGCTTTGCTCTTTTCTATATATCTAATTTATGATACCCAAATGATGATTGGAGGTACGCATAAGTACTCAGTTTCGCCGGAAGAGTACATTTTTGCGGCATTAAACCTTTACATTGATGTTGTTAACATCTTCCTGTACATCTTAACTATCATTGGCACTTCGAGGGATTAAGTATTGCAGAGTTCGTATATTTTTTTGTCGTGTCCGGTAAAATCTCTGCTCAGAAAGCGCAATAGCTTTTTCACGTCATCTGTATTAAATTATGTACTAAATATGAAAAGTAGAAGTGGGAAGAATGTATCAGCAGATACGGCTTTAATTTCTTTTAATCAATAGCTTTAACACATCTTCCAAGATTTAGCCGAGACGAGCACAGAACTTTCTATCGTTTGATTTAAAAAAACTCAACTTCTAGTCTCAGTAATTTCAGCATAGAAATGTTCACTATGGCAAAAAAAGAGCCGATTAATATCATTCTTTATTGTATAATCATATTCATCATTTTTATTTTACTTTCCGTTATTCTCGTATTTTACGCAACTTCGTAACATATTAATCGTTGCTTTCACTTTCATTGAATTTATTACGGAAGTAACATGGCTCCAGTTTATACTTTCCTATAATGCGAAATAGCTTATATTCAGCAAAATATTTCAGTTATTCGTATAAATGATATGTGCATATATAATCGTATATGTCCTAGAGATTTAACAAATGTCCGCATAAATTGTAGTATTATAAAATATACCTGGACCTAATTAGAAGTCCCAACTATCCTAAACATGCGTATATCACTATTTCTCGTTATATGTATTTAGAGTATTGATATTGTTTCTTTGTTCATCTTTGAATAATAAAATAAATACGCTAAGGCACTTGGTGATATTGTTCTCGATTCTTCATTCGAAAATTGACTTATATTTATTGCCGCGGGAACAGGAGAGATGATATGAATGCACTGCAAAACAACTTTGCTTGTTCGAATCTAGTTATACCTATATAATACTATAAAACAGTGTGTAAGGAAATATACATATTAAAAAAAAAAGTTCATTACGAAGTAATTACCTTTATGACGCTCTCCGTGTACCACTACAGGTTCATGACCATCAAAGTAAATAAACAATACTTATCTGGAAACCGTTAATGTTTATATTTATAGTACATTAGTCTTATACAAATAGGATAAAAGCTTTTGGTTTTAAGCTTTCAGAGTTTAACTTAAGATGTAGTAAACATGAGTGGTGCAACATCTGTATGAAAAAGCGTTTAATGTTTACATATATTTTAAAGATTAAAAGCCCACATTCATTCTCACTCCTCTCATTATGGTAACAAATTGCAGCCTCATAACAAATAATATGTTCTATGTGACTTTGTTCGTGCAATAACACATGGAGTTTCAAATTGGGAACAAAGTTCCTCAGTAATACTCATATCTGCATAATGTATTGATTCGTTATATTACTTATAAAAACTGATCGGTCATCAATATTCGTGTAGACGCGTTTGTGATAAACATTTATGAATATGATCATATACGCAGTCAACAGCAACTGTAACCCACCCGTTTAAGAAACCCAGTTATAATTAAGAAAACCCTCATTTTTACAAAATCTGCTCAAATATTATCATTTTTTACTTTCAATAAAATGTCTACCTGAATCAAAATTTCATCAATTAAATTTAACTTCATTAGGCAGTGCCGTAAAGAGTTTAATTATACTATTATGCTTTAAATTATACTCTATATCTATCCACAAATCTATTCCAAGTGGCACGAGCTGATACATTGTTTATTATGCGCCATTAAAATAAATAATATAAAATTAGCAGCACCGATTAGAACTTCTGTCTACCCTGCGATCAACCGTAACTCTATCCGGAGCATCCTGTGGTTCCTTCCCATGCGTTTTTTCCAAAATTGCTTCTGCTAACTCACTGAATGCACGTTCAATATTGATATTAGCTTTCGCGGATGTTTCCATAAATCTGATTCCATGCTCTCTCGCTATCTGCAATAGAGATGATGGACAATGAATTTATTTCCGAGGGATACATTTTTGCAATGTGTTACAAACAACCAGATTACAATAAAAGAAGAAATCAAATTGATTTATGAATTACCGCCTCTCCTTTTTCTGTGCTAACCACACGCTTATCATCCATGTCACTTTTATTTCCCAATATCATTTTTTCTACATCCTCATTTGCATGCTAAAAGGAATTTCCACATGAATAAAAATACAGAGCCATTGGTTGCTCTTATTTCTATGCCCTTATAAAACAAATTGTGGAATATACATACTTCATCAATATTTCTTAACCATTTGACAATATTCTCAAATGTTTTTTCAGTAGTAATATCATAAACAAGCATAATCCCCATTGCACCTCTGTAATATGATGTTGTAATAGTATGAAATCTTTCTTGCCCTGCTGTATCCCTGTGAATAGGTACATTAAGTAGAAAAAATTGACTATATGCTAAAGAAGGAGAACTTTATAGTCCAAGAGTTACCATATTTGTAACTTGATTTTCTTTCCCCTCAATTCCACTGTCTTGATTTTAAAATCGATTCCTAAATAAAAAACATTGTTTATATTATTCTAATTTTTCTTCATCTTGTTTACCGATATTTATTTAACAATTTAAAAGGACTACGCTATTAATAACAAAAAAGTAGAATAGAATCTTTGAGAGAATGCAATAAATTAAATACATAGCTGGACTTAAAATGAGTAATTAAAGAGCCGTTTTCTTGAGGAGAATATTCGTAGTACCCTCAACGTATTAAACCGTTGACTTAAGGCTGTCTCAGTCTAACCTGATGTGCCGAAAAAAGGTCAAACGATCAATTGGTATGTTCTTTGAACATGACCAAGATAGAGCAAAGAAAATGTATGTAGTGTTAGGGTTCAATTACCTATGGTAGAAATGAACGTCGTGGAGAAGGCATCGTCCGAGAATCTAAATAATATACAAGTTTTGCCGACACCTGAGTCACCGATCAGCAATAACTTGAATAGTAGATCGTACGTCTTTTTCGCCATTTCACTGCTACTCCGCGTTAACGAGGCGCCGAAGAAAACAAAAAGGAGACGGACCTGTGGAGCACGATCAACAATTTTCCAGACAATGGTTCAAACATCGAATGCTATGAACGATTATAGTTTCAAGGTCGAACGAGGGCGCGTCTCGACGTACAACGGTGCCTCGTTAACGACGGAAAAACCGGTCACAGGGGCTGACTATTAAAAGACAATACGACGTCACAGGACAGAGTAGCACGCAGAAGCATCGGGGTAACTTTGCACTTTGCGCTCAGCCAAGTCGGACTGGATCGCCAGGCAAACTCAGTATCGCTCCTACTACAAGAGTCTCTTCCTAATTACCGGCAATTGCAAAAAACTATGCATATTAAATCGTATATACTCCCCCCTACCAGTGCAGATCATCCTCGATGCAATTATCTTTTAAATATTGATGTCTTTAACTATGCGCTGGATGAACTGCATACAAAGGATCTATTGATTGCCTTACGTTTTCATCTTACGATAGTTAATTTATATAAAGCTACACCGCCGGAACAAGATGTTTATTGTGCGCATTCGATGCACAATTTATGTATTCTGTAGTTATACTGTCGGGTTGTGATTTCGAATACATTTATATACATTAATTAAATAAGTAATATGCATAGCTTTCTTTTTGATGTATAATGCATATTATATTCGATTTATCGTATGTTATATATGAATTAGAATTGAATAGCTATTGCATGATCACCGGGTATATTAAATGCATCAGCAAGTTGAATTCGGAAAGGGGGCACAGATGAGGGGACAAGACTTAAAAAGACAAGCGATAGGTGGCAGAGAATCTCGGTGGCGGTTCTGGTCACCTGTCTTCGCAGTTTGCAGTGTTTCTGGTGCGACGGGGGCATAGAAGTGTACGGGGTTGCGACAGTAGGGTTTTTAAAAAAAGCTGTGCCCGCGTGGGTTGACTGTTGAAGTTTCCTCTTGCACGTGTGGGGAACATGGCAGCTAAAATGCAGCATTTCGAACCTCCTAGTTCAGCCAGTTCTGAAAGGTAAGCATTATTTCATTATTACCCTCTTCTTCCGAGATATGTAACATGCATTAGATAACTCTTTTGTACTTAGCGATGATGGTGATGTATGTTTGGATGACCGTGAAATTTTCCTCGTTGATGAGTTATGCGAAGATGCTGAACATTGTAGACGATCCGATATAGGAACACCGACTCCGCAATCTCCGAGACCACCGTCCACTGGTAGGATTATAAAATGGTTTTCCAAATTACATGAATATACGAAGTAGATTATTTGGTGCCTAACAAAATGAATTCCGCAATCTGTAGATATAGTATTTGCACATATACACATGTGCAAATTAAAGATATACTTATGTACACCTTTAGCATTGCTTATTTCCTGCTAATTAAATTAGAAAACACACTCATTATTTGCAGAACTAACAGTTTGGAGTACTTGCATTTGGCAACCAACTTGGTTCACTGAAGTAAATACCTTTTTCAAGTCTAAGAAGACAGCACATATTCCTAAAAGTACAACCCCCTCCCACCTTCACCTCTATATTATCTATATAACTATTATTATTTTCAATAAAGTTTTGTTGTTTATTTATTATATCTCCTTCAATTTGATATACTTTTCACCTGATTTGCATTTCCTTCAATGTGAAACATCAATTGCTACATGTTTTACCTAACTTTTGCAGTCTTTGAACTTGCATAGAAATATGTTTATATAGACATGTCTTTGCCACATACCAGGTTCTCAGAAGTCACCCAGGTCTCACAGACAACGTACCACCAGCCTATCACAATCCAGCAAAAAAACTTCAGCAGAATCTATTCTTAGGAGTAAGACAAGGACAATATATACAGCTGGTAGACCACCATGGTACAATTCTGCTGGTCAACAAGTAGAACCTTTTGTAATAGGTTAGCAATATTAATGTAAGAGATTTAAATCTAAGTCTGATTTTTAAAATGCCCATTTAGAATTCATTTTTCATCTTCACAAATTATGTAAGAGCTAAGATAAAAAAAGGGACAATTAACAAAGTGCCATATTTTAGGTATCTGTGGTGGAAGTGCCTCAGGAAAAACAACAGTTGCAACAAAAATTATAGAATCATTGGATGTACCATGGGTAACACTTCTCAGCATGGATTCATTTTACAAAGTATGAGAAGCAGATATTTCTACTATGTTAAGATTAATCATATTAACAAGAAAAACAATATCTAAATTGATAAGCTGATACAAAATGAAGCATTATTGATATCTCACATTTGATGCATCATAGGTATTAAATGAAAAACAGCATGAAATGGCTGCAAGGAATGAGTATAATTTTGATCATCCGGATGCTTTTGATTTTGAACTTCTTAAAACAACATTACAACGTTTAAAAGAAGGAAGAAAGGTGGAGGTCCCTATTTATAATTTTGTAACACATCGCAGAGAAAGCAGAACAGTAAGTCATTATTTGGTAAAGTATTTAATTCTGCATATTGAGAATATTGTGTTACTATATTCTTCTCCCTCTTTTTGGAAGAAAACAATGTATGGTGCCAACGTGATTATTTTTGAGGGAATACTTACATTCTACAATGTGGACGTGTTAAAGGTAAGCCTAAGATATCTGGGAGGAAAACGAATGCTATAAGGTAGAACACAAACAAAGAGTTACCACTGATGTGCTTTTTTCGATTGATCAAGATGTGCGATATGAAGGTTTTCGTCGATACCGATGCCGATGTTAGATTAGCGAGACGATTGCGCAGGGATATCTCCCAAAGAGGAAGGGACTTAGAGGGTGTTCTGAAGCAATACAGTACAATGGTGCAACCGGCTTTTTACTATTACATAGCACCCCTTATGGCTCATACTGACATTATTGTGCCACGTGGTGGAGAGAACGAAGTAGCAATAGAATTGATAGTACAACATGTTCACACCCAGCTTCAATTGGTGAGCCTAATTCTTCATAAACTCAATTATAGCAATTGCATCGTGTATAATTTAAGTGCACCATTTTTATATGTTAGAGGGGTTTCAAACTTCGCGAGAAACTGGCTCACTCCTACATTGGTCAGCCGTTGCCGTCCTCTCTTTATTTACTTCCGGATACTCCCCAAATTAAAGGCCTACATACATTTATAAGGAATAAAGATACATACAGGGACGAGTTTATATTTTATTCTAAACGTTTGATACGGCTGGTGATTGAATACGCGTTGTCGCTATTACCGTTTGAGGTATATATAATAGTAACAATAGTGCTATCAGTTTTCAGTAAAATTGTTGTGTACATAAAAATGATAATATTTATTTCTGGTCTATTTCATAAAGGATGTAACTGTAGAGACATCTCAAGGTGTTTTGTATCAAGGAAAACGAGGCGCTACTGACAAAATATGCGGCGTTTCTATTTTACGTGCTGGTGAAACAATGGAACAAGCCGTCCGCGATGTGTGCAAAGATATACGCATCGGAAAAATACTTATACAAACAAACCAGCAAACTGGAGAACCGGAGGTAGATATTCAGTAACTTACTGATTAGCAAGTCAGTTAACTGTTTATTGATGTTTTGTGTGTTTGATACACAGCTTTATTATCTACGTCTACCAAAGGATATTAAGGATTATCGGGTAATATTGATGGACGCCACAGTGGCAACAGGAGCTGCTGCCATTATGGCAATTCGCGTTTTACTAGATCATGATGTTGCCGAAGAAAATGTCCTACTGGTATCGTTGCTTATGGCAGAGTCTGGTGTACATTCAATAGCATACGCGTTTCCGCGTGTTAAAATCGTGACGTCCGCATTAGATCCTGTGATAAACGAAAAGTTTTACGTTTTACCTGGTATTGGAAATTTCGGCGACCGATACTTTGGAACTGAACCATCTTCTGTTGAGAATTAATGAAGTTTAAGAGGGTTGTACTTATGTCCCGATTTGTATTCTTATTTAATCTGTTATCATGAAGCGAATACAGTAATCTCGTATCTTTAATAAAGTTGTGTTAACTGGACAATCTTGTTGTTATTATTCCAACCTCTGCAATTTCTGTTTATATAGCCTGAAATACTTTTACCAGCTTCCGTGCTCTACACTTTGTTATTATTACGCATTGGATTATAATGGCGTTGTACCGATATTATTTTCGATATCACCTGCTTGGGTCGCACCGCCGGCACCGTGTAATTGTCTATAACCACGAGCACTCGCTTGACGCGATCGCCGCCAAGAATCAAAGTTACTATTACCATTAGTACTCGGCTGACCTAATAAATATGTTATCAATTTATCCAGGGCAGCCAAATCCTCGCTTGTACTACCAGAATTTAATAAACCTTCGGGAGGTCGCAAAGTGCTACCCCCCGTTTCTCCCATATGTGTATTGTTTGTGATATTCGCTCCCGTACCGGGAGTGTGAAAACCAAATCTAGATGATAACTAAATAAATTGGATAGAAAAATGTTTATTTTACCATAGCATATATTCATGGAATAAGTATTGTAACGAATGAAATAATATACCTGCTCTGGGCCATGTTGACAATAACTTAATCGTTGCACCTTTCGGAAAGTTTCATCGTCCATCGCTTCACGTACTGCTTCATTTAATGTATGCTCCAATGCTCTTTGTTTCGTTTTACTTAATCCATCGTAATAACTAACACAGTACATTTGTTAATTATGTGCAGCACATACATTATAACTATACAATATATGAATAAGAAAATAATAATATAAAACAGTCTAAAATATAGTACCTTGAACTAAGAGAACTGTTATTACGGGAAATATTTTTATCACGAACCAACCGGATATCCCGTTCCCAAAACCGGCGTAGTTCTGGTGTGGAAGTGTATGGTGCAGCTACTTCCTTGATCTAAATAAACAAGGCGAGAAATGCATATTAAATTTCTATGTAGAAACATCACGGTTTCGGTAATGTTTAATATGCAATTAACACCATCAGATAATTATGTAATCGAACATTCAGCAAAATAATGAGTTGTATCAGGTTGCAATGTATTATGCAACGTTATGCAGCGAAACAATATATATCACAATGCTTACGCTCGTCGGTATTAATCATTAGTATTTTACGCTATGACCTTGCTCACCTTCAATACTATTATCGCCGTGATAAAGATACACATTACGTTGATAAATGTCAAGCATGCACTGATTATACCATTACAGAAGAATTCGACTGGAAGATAATCGCTGTAGATATAAACGTAGGATGTATTATAATCGGTATAAGACTCGCCTTTTATATGCGGCATTTTAATGGGTCGATAGATCAACCATATGCATCCGAGTGCCCAATATAAACCCTTTAGAAAAAAAATATTGAATAATCAAGTGGAATATTATTTTCACATATTCCACGTTGTTATCTATTTTACAGTAAACTATTCCTATTATTATATACGTTAGAATAAGGTTCCACTTTGCTTACACAATTAACAACTGGCGGAAGCAATGACGCAGAAATGGCCACACCGATTAAAGGTCCATTACTTCCTTGTAATAATGCTACAGCTACACCCGTCCCAGATGGTAGGGCCCATAACACTCCCATCCAGAGAGACCTATAGTTACCTCTAAGAATGCAAATTCGTAATTATTCAGAAATTATTCATGCTTCGAGATCACGAGCGAGTAATAAATTTGTGATTCGCATAAAGTTCGTAAAACAGAAGAGATACCTTCCCTTCATTTCATCGGTAGGCCAATCATTGTAACCCCAGGGCATTTCCGTGGTGCCAAGTATAAGTCCAAAAATAAATCCGAAAAGTATCGAAACAAATATACCAAGCAACAAACTCTTCAAGCCAACCAGCTGTAAGCTCCTATCAGCTATGATAGTGCCGAAAGTTAAAGACATTACGGGACCCTTTGTATAATTAAAAGCGTGAGTATACAATTATCGTCTAACATAAGTAGCGTAATATTAACACGTTGACTGTCATGGAGGTCACTGGCGACCGAGGATGCGAATATTATTAAAACTCAAATATATCAAATAAAAATCATCATATCATCAAATAAGAATCAAATATATCGCTGATATTTGTAAAATATTCTATAGTTTTAATGTTACGATAACGATTTAACGTAACTAACGTATAATAGAGCACTTAAACAGTTTTGTTTTTAGATGTTATATACATGTTATAAATGCGTATCACGGTGTATCGTATAACACGGATTTCAATCCGGCTGTCAACGTGTTAGTAATATTTTAATCAGATGAATTACAGCTTACCATGAGGGGGGAAACTAACATAGCTGCAACAACATTGGTTGCACTATTCTCGATGAGGCCGAGTGCTGCGAGACAACTATGAGCATGCCGGATATACAATGTGAAAAATGATATTTTTAAATGATACGGAAGACATATATATATAATGATTATTCTTACTCTGCCGTTAACACCAATAACATATAATCAAATGTAAGATCACCACCGCTACGAACGCCATCAACCACTTGTTTTACCGTTAACTTCGATCTTATGGATTCCACGAAAGCTTTCCACGCGTTCTTTCTATCTTCCGATTCCTTCCGTCTGAAAGCGATGGAATTAAATTGCTAGACAAAATATGCTATCTAATAACGTTCAATACATCATTTACTGAAGTAATTTCATTTATTAAATAACCTTCGAGCAATGTCATCTCTAATTGCTGAGGGTCCAGTGCAGCCCACACCACTGTACGTGCATTGTGTTGGTAGCACACTAACAAATTAATGATCATAAAGAATGTTAATTAAATGTGAGAAAATAAATCACATGTTTTATTGTATTTAGTGTCGATGATAAATCACCTTACTATAGAATTCATTTTAATACCGATGCCCATTTCAGTCAAACAATGTATGCAATTCTCGCATGGTTCTCCAGCAGGTACTGGAAATATGACCTTCCAACAAGTATATTTGATGTATTACGATGATGAATTAATAATTTAGATAAATTACTTATAGGATTAATAAAGTAAGACTGACTACGGATTACATTTTTGGCAATCTAACTGAACGAGCATTTATTACCTCGTAGTACATGTTCTCCTTGTCTTTGCACCACACGACATGTTCTACTTTGAGCTTTTTTAAGAGTTCGTCCAGAACCTAAATGATTAATTTCCCCAATTTACAGTGAAATGAATTATTGTAATTGACTAATATCTTATAATAAAATTAACTTATACATAGCATAAAATCAATGAATATATCAATATATCAATTAATATATTATAATAAAATTGATTCGTGTAACGTGATGGTAGGTTGTACTGTACCGTTTCCATGGAAACGAAAACCGGCGATTTATTGCGTTGACCGGAAGTCGATGGTCCTCGAGGAGGCGGACTTTTGATATCGGTATCCACATCGTCATCGAGTTCGTCATCGTCGAGCGTCAGCAATTGGGTCTTCGCTTTAATTTCTTTGAGTCGCAAATCTACTTTCGGAAGGTCGACTACTTGCCGGGGTTTCTCGATTTTTCTGGGTCGCTTTGGAGAAACTCCGAAGACTAGTTCGTGCTCGTAACTTAATGTCGGTATGCAAACTAAAAATACTACACCGCCCGGCATTTTGATAGAGAATAACGAGATGAGGTTTTAAACTTTATCACGGAACTGATGTCTTGCTCTCATGATTCTCGCGGTGACTCTGTTTCCTTTGTATTCGATTGCATTCGATCGGCCAGCCGTGTGCCCGAGTACCAATTCAATTATACGATACTAATTACTTTATTTCTCGGCTCTTAATTGTTACAATGCCAATGTCGAGTTACACTCACAATCGCAAATCTCATGTTAAGAGTTCCGGTTGTTGTTTACTTAATAAATCACCCGACATCATATCACCCTCCTTGAAGAGTTGATATGTGTAATAATTAATTACAATTTGAACTTGTGAATTGTTCAGCAAACATGATAAAAACGAAGCCAATTTGCTTGATTCTATTTAGTTGATTCGAAATGTTTGATTTAAAATGGGGTCGAGAGGAAGGTCAAGCATGTGTTTTTAATAAAGAATGTCGAGAACGAGGGCGAACAAACGAACACTCTTATAAAATAAACGAGTGGCATGTTTACGAAATAAACATTTATTTTCTTTCTTTTTTAACAAATCAACAGCGCAAAGACTAGCGTCTAGAGACTAGTCCGACGTTTTGTCTGACCTAGATAGCTAGAGGCCGACAGGAATATTTCACGAGAGGGGAAATTTCGAGCGCGACTACGATGATTTTCATGAAAATTGAATCGATCTCCACACTCTTTACCATTTAAAACCGCACGCCCAATAGATTCGATAAAAGCAAAATATTCCTGTGCGTAAAATAACACGTTCACTAATGATTTGTAAAATAAATTTCGAAGTAAAATATACTCTTAATTGACAGGTTCAATTCGTGTTAAAGTAACACGTATCCGCGTATGAAGTGTCAAAGGAACAATGCCATGTGCAATCTCAAAAGTACACATTCCGTAGAAATGTTCTCTACAATTATTCCACATCGCTTACATTAAAACGTACATTGACTATCAACATAATCAATTTTCATAAAAACCCGGATCCTAAAGTTCTCGCGGGTATCCCCCTCCTCAGTTGGGTGACACGTTTGATTTGACTTCGTGTCGTCAATGCTTATCGTAATATTAATAATTAGTAATCATTCTGCTACATTATTACCTAAGAAAAGTTTTATGTACATTGGGCTTATCATCTTATCGAATGGACGTCGTAGTCGACTGATCTATGACGTGCTTCGAGGATGCATTTTTCCCACTACAGACTTTAAGGCCATACTTAGAGGAGGAGCGTATCTTTACACCGTTTACATATATTACGTACATCTACCAAGCGATCAAAATCCCACGATCGCGGTAGAACAATTTGAGTTTATACAGTATTGTGCACAAGATATACTCGTTTAAGTTATTAACTTCTCGGGAAAGGGCCGTTTTGTTGAACGGCAAAACTCTTCTTTTGTCTTCTTTAAATACAAGCCAGAGGATGCAATGCATGGTTGCTAAAAGAAGTCAGCCACGTAAGAATCGTCATCGAGGTACGTGACTGTTCTACATGAACGTTACGTCATATGTTTATGTATATATACATGCAGCAAACTGTGGTTGGTAGCTATTTCTAGCACATGTGTCTATAAAGTTTAAAAGCAAACTGCGCGGTGATCTTGGCGATGCAAATTATATTGGTTTCGTTAAATGGTCTATTCAAAATGAAAACTGCCATTCTTTCTTTTAAGTACCATACGCGTTAGTAATCTATTGTTCAATACAATATACATGTATATATCGCGTATTCCAACGTTTTTGTGTGTTGAAAAATTATCCTTTCAGTCCGACAGCTTTGTGCCAAAAAATCCAGTCGTCACTAGAATACTTCTATATTTCTTAAGGCCACGATACCAAGTCAAAATTGATCTTAAGGTCGGCACAAGGTTATACGCGATTTATTACTTTTAGCCCGCAGAAAGGCTTAGGAATGGCGTATGTATCTCTTCGTTTCGATTCAGTGATTTATTTTCCAGCACGCAGAAAGCAATAGCGATAAAGAATAACGAACATACGAGTTGTCCGTTCATTTTGACTTAATGAAGTTATGCATGGATAACTCATGTTCGCGTGCGAAGAAGGAATCCAAAACGATCTAAAAAATACGTTTTCTCGTGTGTCATATTGACCGTTATTGTAGTTGTCCATGGAGGAAGTCATTAAGTTAAAAAAATAGGTGTTTCTTTCTTTCATTTTTTCTCTTTCTCGTATCAGTCCACGCAAATATGCGAATTCACTATTCATTCTAAAATTAAACATAATCATTCTACATCTTGCCAAAGAAAGGCATTGTATTTTTTCCAAACCGGTCGACGGGGCATTTGTTCAACCATTAATGTTCTCTGTCGAGAGGAACGATGATCGTAGTAAGACCACTTGAAAAATAGCAAACCCCCGTCTCCGATTCGAAGAAACTATCTAATTCCGAAGGATACTATTCCTGCATACAAAGCAAGTACCGTAATCAAATAAAGATACTTTCTCTAAACCTGGTCCTGGAGGATAGAATTTGGTTAACAAAAATAGTACTTCCTCCCATTTACTAATACTCCGAGGGTTCTACGCGCCAAAGTAATCGATCGCGACCGAACTAGCCACTAATAGGAAGAAACCACACCCTTCTATATTATCCCCATATCTCATCAAGTTTTCCTGTTCCTTTCGTGTAGATAGTGGGTCATGATTTAAAAGCAATATCCAGACGAATGCGATTCTTTCAGACCGGGGCACTAGGTCGTCGTAGGAGAGACGAAAGTAACGAGCGTCGAGGTGGCCGCCGCCAAGGACGACGTAGACGGCGCTCGACGTCCGCGTAGGAAGACGTCTGCTCCCCGACAATCCCCAAAGGTCAAGCTTTTTCCTCC
This sequence comes from Nysson spinosus, assembly GCA_910591585.2. Taxonomy (NCBI): domain Eukaryota; kingdom Metazoa; phylum Arthropoda; class Insecta; order Hymenoptera; family Crabronidae; genus Nysson; species Nysson spinosus. The sequence goes on along the minus strand of OU342830.1, from coordinate 7,841,579 downwards.
TCCTCGTCGATCTCCTCCGAAGATTCTGAGGAGGATGCTATCAGGGCGGTTGAGAGGCTGGGGACTTGCGCCGAGTAGGGAAACGAGCTCATGCGAAATCTCTGAGAATTCCAACATTCTGGTAGAGAATGGGAACCGCCATCCCTCGTTTTATCCGACTGACTATCGGACCACTCCATGGAGCCCAGCTCCATCATCGATACTCTTCGTGTAGATCCATTCCTATCGTCTGCAAGAATTAAATTGTAACTTATCCGAATGCCTTGGATAAACTACTTTTTTTGATTATCCATCATCGTGGTCCTGGAACATCCATTTATATGTTTCAATCGTCATTACTCAACATTATACTTTCTTTCAATATTTTCTTGTTCGTTTTCGTGTGATATTCGAAATGATAACGTACCCGTAGATTTTGTCGGTGAATTCATCGGCTCGGTTCCAGACATGATATATTCGTCGCTCTCGTCGACGGTCTCTTGGCAATCGATAGTATCGGATGTGCAGACGCTGTTGCGCCGAAACAGGCCAATCACGGATTGAACCTTCGGTTGCTCGATTCCCCCTTCAAGTAGAATATTATTTTTGCCGGTCACGATAATCATAATGTACACACCGTGAAATGATTAAACCTGAGGAAATTTGTTCTCGAACAAAACGATGGCCTACCTAAGAAAGTCGCGGAGGGTGAACTATACGCAAGGTATTCCTTGTTGGAACACCAAGCAGGAAATTCATTTTGTTTAATTGGATGCCCGGAATCGTAATCATCCTCTCGCTTCCACGGTAACATCGTTTCCGTAGCTGTAGGTGTGGTTACTCTGTAGCTCTCTGTTATTAAAATCAAACAAAAAGGGCCATTCATTTATTGGTGGAACATTGGAATAGAATATTAATTATCACTGGAAAATTGACATGTAACATTACGTCCAATTAAAAAACATACCGTCACGACCTAATTTCATATCCGGGTCATCGGTGTTTATTGTATCCATTGAGGTAGTAGTAGTTGCCGCGTGTGGATTATCTGCATCAGATATTGAAATATTAAAGAGAAGAAAGTGTGGATGATCGATATTCTTGACGCACTGAGTAGAAATTGATTAGTAACTAATTTCTTTTGGTTAATTATTCATCTTCCTCGTTAGGGAACTTTAACGAACCCGAGTGCCACGCGCGAATAAATTTCTCAAAGTCACCCAGAGAACGAAAAAGTTGTTTAAAACTTTTGGTACCTAACGAGATAAAAAACTTTCCCGCAAATTAATGAAGAAATAAGAATCTTACCAGATGTACGCGCCGTGAAAGTAATCGCCGAGTCCCAATCTTCTTTGCTGGAGGGCTTCGAAGTATCGCCATTTTCTAACTCGTACAAGACGCCATTAATATAATCTGTCACAGTATCAATCAGACGAATAGTTTATAATACGATTAATATGATTCGTATTAACGTAAATATATCTTTATATCTACCTTGTGTGAACAACTTCGTTGAACCATTCTGTTGGAATTCCGGGAAGCTCACATGATTTTGCTTTCCATCCTAAAGGTGGAAGGAAGAAACATGAAAATATTCAGTGAACATTAAAATGTCGAATATACGTGTCTTATAAACACATATGAAAAATAATGTTTACTTTGAGTAATTTTTTACTGCGCTTATGACGATGCTTGTGTTCTCCCATCATTCGTCTGATGTTCATGTGCATTTTATAATTGACTTGAGTTGAAAGATCACGGTCATTCACTGCGTGCCGGCTGTAGCTTAATCGTCTATGCTGTAACTCAAATATTACATCCGATACAATAGCGTTTTATTAACTTCATGGAAATCTAACAGCCTGGCAAGCTTTCAGGGGGAACTCATTGTGGATTGCCAAATGTGCAGACAAGGCAGTTTCTTACCCTCTTGTAAGGCTTGCAAAGTTCTTCGGCCAATAGATGATGTATCCTAGCATCCGTTAAGTCCTTCTTGGAAGGGTTGTACTCCAGCTCTTGAAGATCGATATTCCAGCCTGTTTCTAGTTGACTGCAACTTGGACTGGAAGGAGAAAGAATGAGACTGCATTTTATGACAGTCTACAAAATCGATACTGGACGGAATTAAAGAGGGTCGAACGGTCAATCGGGATGCAAGTCCAACGCTATCCTTAGTTCTGTCGTTATCCTAGTCCTTTTACAGTGATATTACTCAAACATATTTCATACAGAATTGTATTACTATTTCTGTTATAATGGACTGGCCACAAAGTTCGTGTGGTTTGCATTAGTTTCTTTCCGTGGAAATGGAGAGATTTTTATAAACACTTATAACATTTTTTATCCGAAAGTTAGAACGGACGATAAGTCATTGAATAAAGAAAATGGAAAAAATATACAAAATTGATTACGAATTGCTTTCTGTTGATGCATTAAAAGTCGCACGAATTTTGTTGGTCAACCTAATACTATTATCTGTCATTGTATTATTAACGGATATTATAATAAAGCCGTAAAAATTGTTTCATTATTGAAGAAGAAGAATTATTTATTATTACAATTATTATTTTTTTAGTATTTCTGACAAATTAGTCTGCCTTCCCAAAAATGTTGATCCTTACTTTAAAATATTGTGCGCGTCTAACACCGCACATACGATATAATACGTTATTAAATATATTATAATTTATGTTTATACTCTTGTACAAAAATTTAGAAGAACGTAATAATATTTCGCAAATTATGGAAAATGTTATAAGAAAAGCGAATTATTTACAGGATTAACATACCTTCCATTAAACTGCCCAGTATTGCTATAATTCCGGAATATGGCGGACATACTCTCAGTGCCGCTAATGTTGCCAATAGTAGACGCGTTTCTTCTGATATAATCCAAAGCATCCTTCATCGCGAGTTTCGAATACGTTTCTAAGATCTTTGGCTCCGCACCGAAATGGTCCCTCACGAGATACGGCCGAATAAATTTATTATCGAAGCGTTTGAATCTAAATGCAAACACAAACAACGTGATAACACCATCGATACTAATACTGATCGTTAATCATTTACTATAAGATTCTGCATAAGTTTATATACTTGTCTCGAACGTGATAATTTCCGTGTTTCCCTAAAATATCCTCTATTCCTGCCATCACATGATCCATTATCTACAAGCAGAAACATCATCTTCGTCACTCGAAGAATGTACAAATAAAATGTTTTCTAGATGCACGTAACTTTTGAAAAACAACGTAAAAATAATTTCATCCGTGGACAAAGAATGTTGCTAACAAATATTGGTATTTATAGTAAGTCATAAAAACTAAGACCTTGCGATGCTAACCAATAAAATCCCGGTATCTACAGCAAAGTTTATTGATTTTACCGTGTAGAGATTGCTTCGCCTTTTTTGGTATTTGTTTAAGCTATGACTAACAATACGTTATCTGTACCGCGTATACATATATATACTGTTCCTGAACATTTGTTTCGATAAACCTACCCATATTGTACTCGTATATTTCAGTGACATTAAAACTTCGCGAAGGAGGTATATAACTTAAAACTTAATTAGGGTGAGAATTACCCTTTCGTGAATCCTCTCGTTCATCGTCGGCTTCCTCCTTTCTGCTCTTTTTACGTTAAGTATCCTGACCAGAGGTTTAATGGTGATACCCTGAGAACAAATTTTCATAACACGGGGATTACGTTACGTCACGGTAATCCTGATATTTAGTATGCTTTATATTCAGATAATCGTTGCGACCGGGGTGGATAGAGTCGGTGACGCAAAATGTGTGCTCAAGTGGCACCATCAATATCGGCTTTCCAATCGATTGCACAACAAAGTCAACGTCGTTTTAGTCACTAATGGCTTTGTAAAGCTGTCCTCTCCGTTAATCGTAAATTGAACGTACCACGAGGATTAGAAAACGATCTGGCTTTTTATACGATTCTTGAAAAATGCAAAAGTCAAATTGCCTCGTCATCTGTCTGTCACAAATCACCATTGTCTCCACATTCTAATTCCAGGCGAATTAAGTAACGTCTACAGACTGTATTTATCAAAATGGATATTTGATTATGACATTTAATAATGTCATCCGCGCAACCATAAAAAGGGGGACCAAAGTCTAAGTATTAATAAATGTGAAATAAAACGTCGATAGTATGAGTTCTACTACTTACGTTTCACACGAAAAGATTTCTAGATACGAAATGGTAACAGCTATGTACACAATGTATTCGAGGATATTAATTCAATATTTGATCTCGAAAATAACATGGACTCGTTATCTCGATTTGTTCCTGACATCGTATGTCACGGGTTACCTACATTTTAATTAATTCTCACCCATGTTTACCTGAATGAAAACGGTGAAATATATGACGGCGATGGTAGTGGTGACGAACATTGGCTGTAATGGTACGTGTCTCGGGTCTATCAGTAATACCAACGCGAATGCCACGGCACCGCGCAATCCGCCGTAAGACATCACGAACTTTTCCACCTTGTCCAGCTTGTGTAATCGAAATTGATTCGCGACAGCTGTTAGTACTATCACACCTAAAATTGCATTTAAAACACGGTTGATTTCAAGTACATGTAAGCGGCTACCGGAAATCATTTTTTATCTAAGCCTACACGTGAAATACGTTAGCCATGGATTTTCTAAGTTATCCCGATGCGGTTCCGGACAATTTAACTGTAAGCTGCCACTAAAACGAGAAGCCGTAAGCGTATGACGTTAAACCTTGACGCGAAGTACAAGGAGTACCGAATCCGTATTAAAATCTTTCAAGATTTCGTAACTAAGGCGAGATTTATGATAAAAGATGATTTTCGCATTTTATAGTAAGGCCATATACGTGCGTCGATTAAATATATGCTCGAATGTATATCACAGAAATAATACGTAATAAGAAGACAGACACATCTGTAACCGAAGAACCGACGCACGCTAAGTCTGATTGCTTTAAACGAAGAGTCTTATTTCTTGATGGAACTTGAACTCCTTGTTCTTTCGAATCGGTATCCGCGTCTTTTACGTGCCGGCGATTATGAAAATGACTTCTCCAGAAACAAGGAATTAAACTTCTATTTATATATAGAAGGATTATAAATAGATATGATATTCATATCTAAAAACAGTTCCTTACCAATAACTTTGAACACACTTGCCATTAAGTCGATATGTGTGTACATATCAACCAAAGTTGCAAAGAGATTTATTTTCCAAGTCTCATGTATAAAAGTTGACTTAAGCCACTTTCATAATCACCGGCACATATGTATATTAACCCGTGACCCCTGTACAATGTCGCGGCCACATTTACCGCTAATTTTTGATGCTTTGTACGTTTTACGGTGATTCTTTGCGAACTCACCGAGTATCCGATAAATCGAGCAGAAGACAATCGTCATCACGACGAACCACGTGTTCCAGTTGTGGCTATTGTTTACCGTGGCTACCCCGAGGAACATGAATATGATAGTTTCCGAGCTGCTGGACAGCATTTTCATTGTGTATTTGACGGTAGTGTGAGACTTGTGCGATATATTGGCTTCCACATAATTTTTCATGGTAATACCACAGAAGGTGATCCTGTAATAGAGAGGTCATGGGTAATGGCGAGAGGAGAAGTGGTCAAGCGCCAGGAAAACCAGTATCGATTCACGTTGCTCGGTTTTATAAACATCGTCGAACGAGATTCATGATAAGAGGTGGAATACCAATCAATGAAGGCGGTGCTTGCTCGATCGAAATAAGGATTCTACCGGCACCAAAATTATAGTTAATATCGACTTGGAACGAATAAAGGCACTTGGTACTTAAAACATATCTGGTTTCCCTTGAATTCTTCCTAATCCACTAAGTGAAACCAATTAGTGTATGATAAAGTATATAACATTCGCTGCACCTTTCTTACCCAGAAGCTTATTAATAGAGCCTCATTAGGTATCTAATATTAGACTAAGCTAACGAATAATAATGTTTTCTTTGTTACGATAATTGAATGTATCCAGGTTGCGGAGTATTACGTAGAATGCTATGTGATATGTTCCAGAATTAAAACTGTTTTAATTAAACCTCTTTGAACCGTGAAATCCCAGTCTATCGGTAAAGCTGTTATTTAGCAGCCTTTCAGTCGAGACGAATAACAATCGAAATATGAAATATGTTTTAAGTAATGCATAATCATCCAAGTAAATAAATACTTTACGCGCGGATAATATCTGATTAATATAAGATTTAATATTTGATTAATATAAGTTTACTTACGCCAGTATTCCCGACATATGAAAGATTTCAGCATTGAGATATGCTAAGTAAGCCATTACGAATATAAAGATGGGTTCGATTACGCGGACTTGATGGGTAAATCTTGTTACAAAGCCAGTCGCAAAACCCCATATCACACCAATTATTGTCCCGCCAATGGCAACCACGAAAAACGAGGCCAATCCTGATAATACATCGGTGTAAATGATTCTCGAAGGGCCCATCTCGCTATACGCTTCGAACATGTGATAGAGCACCTATGTGTTGAAAAGGGATCATTTAATGCGATACGTTTGCGATGTCAATATCTGATTCAACATTAGTACTGTAATTGCATTTCGAAGCCATTCAATATTTTCCACGAACTGCATTTTTCTGTCATGAAATTCTAGCATTATTTGAAGTGAATATAATACATCACTACATGGTGCATTTATATGTTTCTCTTTTTTAAACAGTGTCACGTGGCATTTGAAATTCTCTTCATTCTTTAAAGTTAGAAGTTTCGTAGATGGAGTACTTACGACTGTAACAGCATCGTTCAAGAGACTCTCCCCAAACACCACGATGTAAAGTATCTCGTTAACATGAATTTCCTCGAAAACGGCCAAAACCGCGACAGGATCAACGGCAGAGATTAATGCGGAAAATAAGAACATGTCCAGGATCGGTGTCTCGCAACCGAACAAGCCGCTTTTCCCCAGCACCCATAATGACGCTCCTAGATGAACAAAAATATCCTTGTTAAAAGTATCCCCTACACGTATAGATATAATAACGATATCAATAATCCAACAAATATTTTGATATGTAATAATTTCATTTTAATTGAAGTTAATTGCCAAAGAAATAAACCGGCCAAACCGATGGAGGTACGGAAATCGTTATCAGTGACATTTTTATTTAACCACTCAATTAACTTTCAAATTAAGCATGAAGAGGATAAGATCGATAAGGATTCAGGCAAACATACCGTTCGAATGGTAATGTGTTTAATTATCGTCGTGCATTGCCCTACTATTTTTAACTCGCGGCAAGCATCGTGGACCGCGGAAGTTAAAAAGGAATCGATAACAATAACCAAACTGGGTCATCGGATCTTCGAATGAATCACGGTATATCTAAATATAAGTGATTCGATGCGTGTTTACGTTTTGGGCTTTAATTATAAGTATCATCAACGTTTTTCCGTATCGGTTTAATCATCAGTTGCACAATTGAGTTCTCGCGATTTTGGCGTAGCGGAGGGACAACCGCGTGGGTGTTTTGACAGTTGCCACACGCACGATTCTCCCTCCGTGTATTAGGGGCGAACACGGTTAGCGGAGAAGTTACGCTCTATTTTTACGCGCGTCTTCCCGTGTGCACATCACCAGATTTTCTACGAATGTTGGCGCACCGAGAAACCTCGAGCGAGATCACACGCAAGGGAAAAAGATGGTGGATCCAGTTTCATGAAAAAAGGCTATTTGAAGCGATGGCAGACAGAAAAGAAATAATCCAATGTAATCCGAAAAAATCCGGCTCGAACGGGGTTATTCAAAGGCGCCGGGTGCCGTTTTCATACCGACCTATGGACAGCGTATTAAATATAGTTCCAAGGACGGCGAAGAGGAGTATTGTCCCGAGATGATCGAAGAACAGCCGATTCGGCATGAAGTAACCAGCATCCAGGATTATGGGCGGCAGCATGTAAAGGAAGAACGTGTCCGGTGTCAGGGGTGACACATGGACGCTACTCGCCTGGAACAGTAAAACACCCACGACTACTCCGACGACTATCAGCAGACAGGACTCCGGGAAGATCTTGCTGAATTTCGGTGCCATATGAAAACCTATGTGAATAATACCACACAAAAATTACTTAAATCCATGACCTGAATCAGGAGAAATATCTTAGTGCCATTATTCCTTACCGATTTTGGCGATACTCGCGAAGAAGATCCATATACCGATCACGAAGGGTGTTTCAACTCGATGGAATTCAACCGATATGACCTTGTATTCCGGTTTCGGTCCTAGATGACCAGGGGTGTGTTCGCCACCCTGGCCAGTGGCATGAGAATCGGCACCGATATCACTGGCTTTCGCATCATCGCCGCTATCAGCCGATAGGCTTCTCAAGGAATTATCGTTCGGCAATGATCCATCTACCGGTCCCATAGGTCCAAAACTTTTCCCGGGATAAGGTTCTCGTAGATCACGTGGAAAATCATGGTCGTCAGCGATGGGTCCGTGCATGGAATAATCGTCAACGGGTGCTTTGTCGGGCGGTTGCAAATGCTCCGGCGCCGGTTCGTAAAACCGTGCTAAGCCAGCTCGACAGCATCCTGGACCCGTAGCGACCAGTAATATCAAAGTAAGAATAATCATCGGGAAGTCTGCACGTGGAGCCATAACGATGTAACACGACGACGACGACGTCGATGCTGTTGACGGGGACGATCGTCGTCCGCGCTCGTCCGCCGGTGGTGAGTCACTCGCTGTACCATCAGAAGGGGCCTCCAACGATAAACAATCTTCAGGGTTCGTGGCTCCTGCTGCCTTGGCTGCAGGGGCTCGCACCCTTGTCGTTCTTTCACTACACTCACGAGCGCTTCCTGCTTTTAATATGTAACCACAGTGCGGATATTAGCCGCCAGGTCCTTACTGTATACTTCCCAAGTGGATGTTTCTTACTTGCAGACTTTTCACACAGAATTCTGCCTCGAAATGTTTCCGGCACTTTATGCTGTTTGACTTTGCTAATTGCTTTACAGCGAACTTTTGAAGTCGTTGAATTGTACGCGACGAAATGGAAGACAAGATTCACGGATAGTAGATTTGTCGTTTGTTTTGGTGATTCCTTTTTTATTTTAATTGTTCTTTTATGCAGATAACAACGATGGAGGACTAATGGTTGTCCTTTATTGCTTTTATCGCAGGTTACAATACTCTTGTATTTCCCTGCTGAATCAAGGTAATTTGTAACAATTCGATAACGACGTAAATGCTAACAACGATGTAGGATACCGTACTATGCGAGATAGTCCGCCGTTGTTCTCTTGATAGGAACTAAAGCTGACTCGTTCGATGGATTGCGTTTTGCGATGTGTTTGACTTGCGATGAATCTTCCTCGGTGTTTATTGTACTTCGAGAATTTCTCGAGTTCTTCCGGATATCGTTATTGCTACGATGAATGAGTGGCTGTGTGAGATGACGATCATGGCGATTAGTTTTAAGTAAGTTTCTTTCAAGTGAGTTAAAACACTTTACGGTCGCGCCGACATATTTTATGTACCAATATTTTCGATCTTCTTTAAGTTTGCAAGTCAGACTTTAATTCGGACGCCTGGATACTCCGACGTTTTTAATGAGGTCGATGAAGCTGTCAAAAAGGACAAATGCTTATCTCAAGAATATTCTACATCTATTTAGAAAAACACGCCGAACTAACGATCTAAGGGTGCGCGAGCAGGATTTGTTTTGGTACTTACCGTGCTGCAGAAAAAGGGTACCAGCTCAGATTTACTGTATTCAAGGGGTCAATATCGAAGACCGAATTTTCTTCGTACGCAGCTGTAACAGAGAAAGAAAAATCAAAATAAAAAAGATGCACCTTTCATCCATACTATCCATATCATACAATATACTTTCGAATCACGTTTAATAATACAATTTCTACTCCAACTTCGGCATTGTATTAGCACAATCAATAAGAAATCTTAAAATCTCAGTGCAATGCTACAAATATTTCGTACGACAGACATATATGCATTTAGATAATTACCGTGATATAACACAATCCAAGATTGATCCTCCCCAGGACGAACACGTCGAAAACTAGGATATCCTGCTGATTCCTTTGAACCGCAACACTGATGGTTTACTCACAATCTTTTTAATAACGCATAACTTTCAAGTATTTCTTGGAACCACTAGCGAATGTTAATCGTACTCCTTTCGCGATAAACAATTTTCATCAAACGACTGGTGACAGCAGGACGTGTAACATAGATAACGACGAGGAACATGAGTGTACGCGTCGTGATATTTGCGGCGCGTTCACCACTTCCCGATCAACGCAAACACCACCGATAATACTTCGCGTTAGGTGATTTTCGTGGTATGGTGCGGTCCAAGCGGCGCTCTCAAATCTTCACGCTGGCACCTGACGATAAGCGGCCTTCTTCTCGGAGATGCAACTGAAGTAGGGTGAGAAAAACGCGTGTGATAAGAGCGTAGGTAAGACCAGTGTGTATTGACGGCAAAGCATCCTGAGCGTTTAGCGGGTTCATTGGAAACCTCTTCCCAGCTTGAACGGCGTGGTTCGATCGACCGACTCGCCAGCACTGCGAACCTTAACTTATGAAACGTTTCTGGTTGGTAGTCGACGGTGGTGGCGGCGACGGCGACGAAGGCGGTGAAGGCGGAGGCGGCGGCGGTGGTGTCGGCAGTCACGACCACGAAGACAGCAACGAGAACGGTTAACGTCTACGTCGAATGCCGAAAACGTGCGTAGGTGCCGACGAGGATGCCCTCGACGTTGCTACTGATAGGTAATAGATGATGCGCGTGCTCCCTCCCTCTTTTAATACTGCTATTTCTTCTTTCTCTATCTTCTCGCTCCGACCACCGCTCCCCCTTTTTATCTCTTTCCTCCCTGTTGCCCGTAGGAAAGCTTCCAGCCAGCTGATCGTTGCCGAAACCCGCGCAGGCGTCGCGACGTCGTTATTTAGCCTCGTTCGGCGTCGTTCGGTTTCGTGCACCATGTACCACGGTGTTTCATGGATGGTTCTCAGGAATCTCACACGTAATATGTCATTCTTAGGGTGGTTCACGAGAGGCATATGTTTCTTTTGGTGGTTCAAAGACGTTTTATTTCAATGCACTTCTGAAATTGAAACAGGTCTAAGTTCACCTACACAGAGTTCCACTGTTTTACGTAACTTGTCCAAGATAATGCAAGCGTGTCGTTTACCCAGTGTTTAAAGGAACACGTTGACTTGTTTATCGTTGCGGCGTTGGACCTAAAACGCGGTTAGATTATAATGACACGTAAGATATCTTGATTCTTATACCTCGCGTGCCCTAATGAAATTGCGAACGTATCAGTTCCTTCGAAATGTTGCAATTGCGTGTTTATATGCGCATTTTAGTATGTAATATTCAAGAGCAAGTTGTGTATGTTGTATCGGGTCACGAGGTCTGGCCGAAAGCGACCTTAAACCAGCCGCGTCACATTGCTGGATCTTGGAGACACCTTTACCCTTGACCTTGTCGATGACGCGCTAGGAAATCCTTGACTGCCGTGGTATACTTTTTTCGATCCCCGCAACCTTTTCTAGGATGAACCTTGTCCTCACATTTACCTACTTTTTTTTCACCCGCAAACACAATTTATTCTACCACCACGTCGCTTATAAAGTGATTACCTTGTCATCGTCCCATCGATATTTTCACATGTGACATCTAAAAACAAGTCTATAAATTCTCATAAAATAATACTGTTTATGAAATAATATTAAAAAGTTTGACATAGTTCAAGGTTTATGTAACCACATTTCTTGAACACTACACTCCACTTGTTCCGTAAAATAGGTGTCTTTATTCGTATTTGTTGTTCGAAGGTAATGCGTGTTTTATAAAATAGCATTAAGGAAATGATTAATAAAGCACATTAAATGAGAATGCGTTTCGTCAACAAGTTTATTGTACGCAATAAAACTCGACGTTGCCTGGCGTTTCTTAATTACTTCAATAACGCGCCATCCTTGGAGTAATGATTATCTAAGAAGTAACGCGAACGTCTAAATGTTACACCGTGGAGAGAGTCGAGATAAGAAGTTACTCTGGTTTCGTATTATTGCTTGCACAGGAAGTATATTACCAAGAATCTGAGTTGATTGCATCTGGCTACTACTACCGCTCGACACATCTCTTATTCACAACGGGAGAAATACGTGGGAGACCTCATTTTTTTTGAGCCGGGACTGAAAATGTTGCCTGCTATTGATGGCAAGCAATACCGAATGTTATACGTGTTACGATCCCAAGAAAAGAAAAGCGTCGTTACGATTCCGTAGCCGCTCCTTACGGTCATAAATAATTCTGCCTTAGCCACTACACTTAAGGAACGTAATGTGCCGCCATTGAAATACGTCGGCTCCCTCTTTTTTACTCCACAAATTTCAACAATCGCGTATCCACGAATGGTGTAATAATAGAATAATATTATTTAATCCCCGATGCGTATCGCGTGATATTTATTTGACTTTTGTGGAGACGAAAGAGGTTATCACCATGTAAAATTCTATTCATACCGAATTACTCGGTGTGTCGTGATTTACATAGAAGACGTCTATCTGTACACGATAAGGAGTGATAAAAAAAATGATAATGATAATAAACGATAAGGAACTAGGACCTTGTGGATTTTTGGGCACGTAAACGATGGTGTTGGTTTCCTGGTTGTTTGATTTATGGTTTCATTATCGCGGCGATCCACTGACAAATCCAAGTTAGATGATAAAACTAACGCAAATAACTTCTGCGTTTAACTCGAAAAAATTGCTCTACTCTCGACTCCCTTGTTCACTGTTCGGCGTCTGTCCGATATCGATTCTACGTTCCGCCACGTGCAACCTTGGTTTACCAGTGTGCATTTTTCGAGTTTGCACTACAAAGAGAATTTCAGATTGTTTCAACACGCGGGCAACACGTTCGTGCAGTTCGATAGGCCTCCGTGAACGCGGACATTAAATAATACACGAGAATTTGCAAATATCCCGTATAAACCGGCAAGCAGAAATTCGTAACAAAGTGACGCAACTTTTCCTTCTGAGGTAACAATTATTGTGTAAGTTTATCAGCGTGACGCGGTGTATGAATAATTCTTATTTTTAAGAGGTGAATGGTTAGATTTCGAACATTAATTTCACTGATGGACATGTTCCGACTAATGGTACTTTAATGACCAGGAGCCCCATTGAACTCGGCTCATTGACCATGCGTATCATGACGCACTTAAAATTAAGATTTACCCTCACTGGAGCTGATCTATGAGTAATTCTGGAAGCGATACACGAATTTCCGTGTCTTTGCCGAGAGAAATCCTTCGTAAACCACACCGGCACGCAGATTTACTTAAGCTCCTAGTAGCGTCTTACAAACTACTGCCGCTTCTGGATTCGGGGCGCGTGACCGTATTTCGGAATTTATCTTTCGACTCTGTTTCTTCTCCCGTGCTAAAGGATTCATCGTAGAATTATTCTACTCGTGAAAGTATATGTATATATAGATGTGTTTCTTCTGAATGTATACTTACAGTCGCTCGGAGCATCACACTAAAAAGTAGATGCATCGTGCCAAGAAGACGAAAAGCCCTAAAAAGTGGCAATTCTTTTTAATCAGACTTTGATCATTGCCGGTTCCGTTAATCAAGGCATAAACACCGTATAGAAAGGTGCTTCTTGCGTCGTTGCTTTATCATAGATGAGTGGTGCTCTCATCTCCAGGTTCAAAGGACCCCTTTTACGGAACTTGTTTCTTTAATACTCGATGTAACACGACCGCGCGTATCCTCTACTCCTTATTTCTTTGATCGGAAGAAAACCATGCAATCTCGAAAGAAATAATACCGAAAAGGATAACGTGTACAAACGGTTTCGTTCCTACGACTCGTCAATTCGAAGAAATAATTTATTAAGTATATTACATCGGAAAACACCAAAGTGTCCGTGTCAATTCTGATTAATCTTCATAGACACCACTCCCAGATGTAATCGATTTTACAATTTTCCTTTTAAACACATTAAAATTCAATGTGAGCTCGTCCACACAAATGGATTTATTTCATTAAAGATCCCCAACCGATGCCTATCGGTAAATCGAAAAGAATAACATAAAGCGGTTAACTGCTTTTATGAGGCTATGTGGTAGGAGTGCAAGAGATCCATTTGAGCAATCACATTTTCGAGATCTTAATATAGACACGTCATCCATTTCTCCTTTCCCCGACCTCCCCTTTCTTTCTCTTTCTCTCTCCCTGCGGAACCAAGCAACGGGAAAGGATCCGCACACAAAGAGGGGTGAACGGAGAGAACAGACGCCGAACGGAGCAGGGGAAATGGAATAAGAGTGAGGAAGGGTGGAAATAACATGGCCTGCAGAAGTTTTCGCATTGCACGTAAATTACAGACGACATCGATGCATCCCGATATTTTTCATATTCCCTGTACTCTGTACTTAAAATATCGCTCTGGCGATCTTATGTTATTTCTCATTTTACGTAATAGTTGCTGCAAGAGATTGCCTTCCATTTTACTTGTTTAGCGATCATCGTCGTTAAATAACGTTCATTGATGATTTCGCATATGTATTTCAATTATACGTTGATTTATATTGTATATTCGTAAATGTCTGCTTCCAAAAAATCCGGTTAAATCACAAGTCCAGTAGGTACAATATTTCCACAAGTTCATACGTTACTTTTTCGTTGGCTTCACGGAGTAAAACGATATAAAGCAACCACAGAAGTAGTGTATATTTACTTTGTTAGAGGAGGGTGAAAACCCTCCGAACAAGAGTAGCAAGTTTCCGCGGGGAGATAATTTATACGCGATGGTTTTTCTAAAGGGCCATTAAGGTCGAAGGAAGAATCCGGTCGGCGATGCAGCCGGATGCTAATTGAGTTGCAGGGCGTTTAACATTTCGGGTGGCAGGAATAAACAGAGATCGATTTTTCGTTTGATGAGAAGAGAATAGGCCAGTGTACAGGACGAGTCTAGATTAGCCGACGTTTTAGCTTAAACAATCACATTTTCGAGACCTCAAACAAAGCGCGCCATTCCCTCGTTATCTCATCCCTCCGCGTTTTCGTTTAGACGACAGCGGCGAGACAAGGTACACAGAGGGGTTGACTCGAGGCTGGAGAAAACGAGCGAGAAGAGAAAGAGTTAACCAAGAGGAATATCAACGTCGTCAGAATTTTTAATTTAAGGCATGTATGACAGGATGCATGTTATCCGGTACTGCACAGCAAAGATAAGAATGGCAACGTGACGTCTCCATGTTAGAGTCAGGAGGTTTCTTTAGGTAGGCAATTTTGTCTCGGGAATGCATGTATGTCCGATATCTTTGTCCGATTCTACTTTCTAATATTTCTTCCTTGCGTTTAACAGTCCGGTTACCGTATTCCGGATAAAAGGGAGGAAAATAATAAAACGGAGAAACAAGTATGATGAAACAGTAACGAAAGAAAAGAGATGCTAAAGATAAAAGTAGTCCGCGGAACTTTTACGTAGAACTCAAGGCCTGTAGAAAAACGTACGGCTTGCTCCTTGAAAAGAACTGAAAGTTTCTTTTAAACCAAAGCAACGTTGGTCTAAATTGAAAGTATGTTTTACCCCAAACAACAATTACCAGTCGTTTCACCGTGCAGCTAACGTGGAAATAATAACGAAGCATCAGAGAATCCGTTTTTTTTTCTCCTTCCCCTTTGTGTTCCAATTCTGATACACTCCGGTTAATTATTAGATAAAAGCTTTGTTCGAATTCACTGTTAATTCCGTGAGACTCCATAAGAGATAGCGTGCCACTGGTTATTCGAGTTAATTCACTCTTCCTTATCTTTTTCGAGTGCTTACGGTAAACAAACCCGAGCATGCATATCTCTTGCAACTCTGTGAAATCGCATTGGTTTAATCGCAATACCGACACGTCGTGTTTCACCGCGTGTCTTAATATTTCTACTTTCGTCCTTTTCGAGAAACGATACCTGTTATTGACGTCCACGACGAAGATGGCAAACCACGCGGAATCTCGGGACAATGACACGGAGTAGCAAGAAAATTTGTCGCCTTAAAAGAGATCCACCGATGACACCATCGTGAAAAGGAAACTCGAAGAACGGAGAGAAGGGTGGGTGTACCGTGTCGAAGTTTTGCGTGCCACATACAAGGGGTAGATTCGTTCCGTAAATGTGTACGCGTTCGACATGTGAGTTGGAAGAAGGGTCGGGCCTATCGTCCTCGTGCTACTCTACGTGGATCGGTAGCCCAGATTTTATCCACCTATACACTAACCAACAGTTTTCACATTATTGGTTTCTTTGCGCAAAGAATGTAAGGAGTACCCGGGTAACTGTATAACTTATAAGCGCGTGTAATAGGAAAACTGGCGAGATAGAAAGCCGAGCAAGGACGAGAACAAATAGGAGGGTGGAAATACTCCGTTGGAAGTTTTACGTTGGCTTTAAGGCTTGCGGAGTGCTATAACCTTCCTTTCGTGAAAATAATTCGTAGTTTCCTCCCGTCATAAGTAGCTCCGGTATAAACGACAAACATTTCTGACGTTGACGAATGAATGATATCATTATTAATTCATAGACATTTTCATAATAGCTCCTTTCGTACAAATATCTTGTGTCTCGCAACACTTTTCGCTAATGTCTTCGGAATATTTATGGTTAATGAATATGTAAACTGGAAATAGGAATAGGACCTCCAAAAGTCATCTCCAACATAATATCAACCTTATCTCAACGCTCTCTCTTCATCCTCTGATAATGATTCTCGGGATGCAATACCACATCGTTCCTGTTTCATATCAGTTGAATCGTAAAGAAATATCACGTGGCAAGAAAAATCTAAAGAGAACAATAGATGTATCAATAGATACAGGAACTCACCCTTAGTGAGTGAGAGAGAAAGAGAGAGGAAAGTCGAATCCATATCGAAAAGAAGGAAGTAACGTGTTCGGAGTTTTGCATAGGACATACGAGGGGGGTGCGTTCGTTCCGTGAATATACACGCGTCGAACAGAGCGTGTTAGAGAGACAGAGGGTGGTAAGGGGTTGGCCTATCGGCTCGGGGTTGTTCGGAATCTATCGGTAGGCCAGATTTCACTGACACATTCTTCGGGTTAGAGGCGCACATACCCCACAAACACACGGAAACGATTTCCCTCGATGGAGAAACGTTGGTCGGGTCGTGCGAGCGACGTGGAGGAAGAGTCGTGACTGAGCGCAAGCGTAACTTCACGAATGCGCTCGCGCGATCACGCCGTTCCTCGACGTCGTTTTGCGAGGAAATTGATTCTGCGCGAGAACACACAGAGGGGTACGAGGGACCTCCACCAGAGACGAGCTCTGGGGGCCGCAGAACGCGCACACACCACCGAAGAATAAGCATCGTGAACTACGCCGTCCTCTTTTTCGTGTGTCCAAGACCCGTCGGACATCGACGTTAGATTATTATGTAAGGAGATGTTGTTTCTCTCCTATTATCTCTACACGCACACCGGATACTGAATCCGAAGAAACCACCCCTTCGACATGCGAAGAGACGCGTCGCGCCGGCCGCGATACCACACGAAACTCACGGAAACGATCACAGCGTGAATCGCCAATAAGACGTGTGTGTACTGACGGAGAGGAATCTCGATGGAACTGAAAATCCTTCTGCTCATTCATATCGTGGGTGAGTTCTTTTTTAAACCAATCTCTGGTTCCTTTAGAAATCTGCTCTTAAAACCGCTTTCTATCATTAATAAGTGCTCCGTCTGACTCTTGGCTGACCCTCACTACTCGTCCTTGTCACTCTCGCAGGCCGTTGCCCCGTCGTATCGTATCCTGTATGGATTAGCGGAGTTCCTTGCACTCGTTAGTTCTATGTTAAAGATTCATGATCCTATTGGTGCAGAATCTACGTGTGTCCAGTGTTCTGAGAACAATCTCCCTGTTTCCTGGGGCAGCCTATTCCCACTGTATTATCACTTTGAGTAATCTGTCTAAGGTGAAACTAAGCATGCGGACGGGATCGCATTAATTGGTTATTGCGTGTGACACGCACGATTCCTGTGGTTTTGATTATTTTGATAGTAAGAGATAACAGGAATTATGGAGAACCCCGTACCGAAAAGTAGTTAGATAGGGGATGTGATTTCGAGATTGAATTTCCTACATAAATTCTTCTAGTATTTTTAGTATGTCCCTGTTATTCAGGATTATCGTGATATCATTCCAGTGGTAATTACATCGATTTAAACCCGATAGATGATTCGTCACTTTTTTAAATTACACACGTGCCCAAAACGGTTCAAATAATTTCGGACGAATATCACAAATTTTTAATCAAATGCTTACTATTAAAGAATAGAATTTAAATTAGGTTTAATGATTTTATAAACGAATGCGGTGAGCTGAAATATTTGTGAAAGGCAGATCCTTATAAATTTCTTATTTGATTGATTATCGGCTTTCTTAAATAGGTACAAGTTTATGAATTCAAGCAGTCCGAGATAAGGAATATAAACGTCATCGGTAAATCAAACTATTTTCCCGTAAATTCCCCGCAAGTTTTTCCGAGTTAATGCCGCACAAATCTTATTTATTGAAACATTGATAAGAAAGTACGAGCGTAAGTTAAACTGTTGATTTTTTCAAAAATCCAGTCCGCAATGCGCGTCAACATTTTTGTCTTCTTTTTGTTCACACTGTTTGTCCGAAGTCGATCAGGTGAATTTATGGATATCTCGAAGGACATATATTTGCTAGTCGAATAAAGTCCGATCGACTAAGACAAACTTACGTGAATTCGGGAGAAGAGATGTAACCTGGCAAGGGTCGAAGGAGAGGAGGTCAAAAGAATTCTTATCTCGTGGAGCAGTGAACTCTCGTAGCTGGCTATAATTTACGGAACGGTTTCAGTACTGAAAGAAAGCTGTTATTCAGGGGTCGTAAAACGGGGAGACGTATTCCATAATAGAAATTTAATGAATTTGGCGAATAATTGTGTCAATGGATAATTGCATTAATGTTGCTCCGGCGAGCCTGATTCAACGGGCACTCCCGCTCTAGTTCGCCTGGTACAACAAATCGTGCACCCCGGTTATTTCATTGCCACTTTATTGAATTTCGTTTCCTCCGAAAGGAAATTTGATTCGGAAAAACTGTATCGCGTAAGCGAATATATCCCTGTTTCACTACTCCACGGCATAACAGAATAATCTCATCTCTCTCTATTTCTCTCAGCCTCTGTCTCCCTCTCTTTTTTTTAACCCCGTAGAGATCCTTTCAGCGCTGTAACACATACGACGTATACACATAAGTACTAGCACGGACATGAAATACGATCGTGCAACATTGAACTGTCGATTCTATTGTACCGATTCCAGCACTCGGGCGAAGCTACGTCGTTTTTTATCTCGCACCGTGCCACGAAATTGTTTTTTTTTCTCTTTCTCGTTCCCTCTCTTTTTCCATCTCTTACTTTCCTCCACTAGCTCGACAAGTGCCGCCCCGACACATGACCCTTATACGACCAATGAAAAATACAAGTCGGGGTCGTGGATAGAAAGTGTTGAAACACGACGAGTCGTGTCTCTCCAGCTGAAACCGCAAATACTTTACACCTACGTCGTATACTTTTTTGCACCTCTCTATCTCTGTCTCCTTCGCGCTCTACCTCTTTCACTCTTCTTTTAAAGATGACGATATGATTGTCATTTCTTCATAGACACCCGCGAAACGCTCGTCGTCGTGAGTATCGTGAATAGGAGCGGCACTTTAAATGCGAATCGCCCTTTTATACGGACACGGTGTAATTCTACTGAGCAAGCGACCCGATTTATTCAGAAGATTCGTCCTGCTTCTTACGTGAGAGTGATTCACGTCTCGCTTCGCACCATGGCGGGGTGAGAATATTCTCCCGGTGTCTATGAAGAATGTCGAAGAAATTCTATTCATAATAGGCGACGAACGCCGTTGCCGAGGAACTTTAATTACTGCCGGATTTCAATAGGGGCTACCTTGTTATTTGTTGTATTGAAATTCTACGATAACATTTTCTGACAATGTCGAACATACCAATACACTTTTCAAATCTCCACCGTAGTCATCCTTTTGCTGTATTACTTCGTCGAGATACTCGGGAATATTTGTTAATTTCCTGTACTGCCGTGTCAATCGAGTTAAACTCGCGTCTAATTTTTAACGTCTTTATATTAGCAACCTTATTATCACTAGGACTCTCCCTTGCCGCTTTAATTGTTCCGAGTTGTAATGAATTCGCGCGGCTCTTCTTAAATGGTGCATCCCTGCAATTGCATTGACGATTAAATTACAACCTAGCTGAATGAAGATGAGCTGAAACTCCGCGCGCAGTTGTTCGGATCGCAAATGAAATTCAGCTCGCCGGAATCTGTTGGAAATCTTAACGATTTCTGCTATCTCGTTCGATAACGTACCTGGTAATTTTCCCTCACATTTCCATCGTAATAAAGCGAGTCCGTCGTCGAATTCCAGTCTCCGTTCTTTTAATATTCTTTTCTCCCTTCACGACGCTGGAACAAGAACAGCTTACAATCCGACCTGGTTGAATTGAAACTTAATCAGCTAATTTCTCGGACGACGTATTTATCGTGATTGAATGGGAACGCACTTCGCCCGTTTGATATCTATTTAATTGAAATCGAAGGGGGGCAATTATTATTGGCATATTAAAAACTGGAATAAGGACTGTCTGTCGCAGGAATTTGCTCCGGTTTGCGAGAAGTGCGCATCCAGATCCCGACGGCTGTGAGGAAGGGTGACTCGGCGATACTGAATTGTTGGTATGACACCGAAGGGGATCAGTTATACGCCGTCAAGTGGTACAAAGGGGGTCGAGAGTTTTATCGCTATGCCCCGAACGAGACCCCGGTCGTCAAGACTTTCCCCATCGGGAACTTGACGGTGAAGGTGAGTACTAACCTTCTTCTTCTTCACCCTCTCCTCCTTTTCCTCTTTTTCCTCCGCCTCTTACTTTACCCGCACCCCAACGGCAAACTGACACCCCTCAGGGGTTTCGCGAAATCTTGAAAACCTCTTCAATGCTGGATGAAAAAAAACGGCGCGGAGGAAGAAGGACCCAACCACGGGAATTTATTGCAGTCGAGAAGTTAGATGGAACAATAACTGAACCTTGTAAAATATAGCACCGAGATATCGCTCGCCTTGCCGAACTTCTCGAAATCGGTGAAACTGCCATTCGCCTTCCAAAATGATTCGATAAAAAAAGACGACGGTGTTTCTACTCCGACGATGTTAACCCGACTGAAAAATATTATTTCTGACAAACAGACTTATACCTTTCCTTTGTAGCATCGCTCTAAACATACAATTATAATTATATATTTTAAAAAATATTTCTTATTTTCAAGACGTATTATATGACCTATTAACCACTTTGCGATATGGCGGACTTAAATTTTATCAAAGGGACTCCCCGTTAAGTTAATTCAATGTTCAGGGAGTACGTAGTATACCAGCGAATTTTCTATAACTCAGGGCTAAGATATATCAACCCCTGTGCTAACATCATTACCAAGTGTAATGTGTCTCATAAGCAAGACCCTGCTAATGCTTACTACGTGGAATTAGAGTAAACATTAGAGTCAAAGCATATCCGCAAACAAGTGACATCATACTTCGTAGATCGATATTACAAGGATCATTCTAGTCGAACCTTATCTGTTTTATGACAAAGGATAATCACACGATACTTTGTTTTCTTTAATCCCTTTACATATTATTCATTTGTCCAGTGCCATCCACGAAAGTCATTTAACTCTTTGATCGCAAAACCCGTATATATACGCTCTCGCGTGTCCATGAATATACATATACGACCAATATATTGTGTTCGGTACAATGCATATACTTTTTTAATAAACTGATATAGTATTGAACATACTGCTACATATTACATACCAACGGATTAACTCTTTGGAGCACAGAATTTAAACACAAGAGTATTATAAATTTACGGTCGTATATAGTTTAAAGGAACATTAACTTTGAAAAAAGGGTAAAAAGGCAAGTGAGAGAAAGCATCCAGGTAAATAGTCGTAATGAAGTATACTTTCGTTGCAGAAAGCCGAGAGTAATGCGACACAAGTCGCGCTAACAAAATTGGAATTGGACGCGGCGGGTATGTACAGCTGCGAGGTATCGGCCGACGCTCCTTCCTTCCACACAGCCATAGTTTATGCCACCATGAACGTCGTCGGTAAGAGAACGCATTTAACACCCCCTATATAAACTTTATACCTTGAATAAATACAACAAAACGTGCAACATGATTTCGAAGTTAGTAACTTATACTTCATTTCGCGCACTGAATGAACTCCTGCCTTATACGCCATCAAGCTTCCCTCCTATATGGAACGCTATAACTAAAACATATCGCAGAATGTAATATCGAATATATTTGATATTAAAATTCCTTGTACCTTGCAAGTCTGTCACATTGACAGATTGACACAATTGTTTACTGTATATTTCATGGCCCTATATTCCTCGAAAACAACGAAAGAATCGAATAAAGTCTCAGAACATACTTTAACTTATTAACCGGAGAGTTCTTTAAAAAACAATGAGAGCGATAATTATCATTTGATTCGTAACCTTCGAGATAAGCGTAGATTCGAATTGCGAGTTAACTCGTTAACAAGTTAACATGTCTTAAACTACTCGTGACTTAAACTACTTCAAATATTTCGTGCAATCGAAGTAAGTCGAAATTCGGTTGATCCAATGCGATTGGCAGAATACCATAGCTTACGTTATTCCGATATGAAGTAGCGCAGATGGCTGGATGAATTGCTAGGCATAAGTGAAGAATTTTTCATCATTCCCGGTGCATGTATATCGAAATCTTGAAAAGTTTTCCTCGTAATGTACTGGTGGTGGGTCGGACGATCGTCAAAGCAGCATTTCGAACATGCTTTGCATACTTCTGTGCATGTATACGTGACGTCTCCTACTTCGCAGAATTACCCTCTCAAAGGCCGTCGATACACGGGCTAAGGAGGAAATACCGGATTGACGATATGCTCCGTTTGAACTGTACATCTGGACGGAGTAAACCCGCGGCCAATCTTACTTGGTACATCAACGATCAACAAGTACGATAATCACGATGATATTATTTACTGCATATCGAAGCCACGAAATAAAAATAAGTAGATATTCAATAATCTCCTACATTCTTTATAAAGTTTGCTTTCAATTTACACGAAATTAGCCGGTTTCCATTGAATTCTATTCAGTTGACTTCATAGTTTTATTCGTTATTAAACGTGAAATAGTGCCGCGTATAACTTGGCGGAGTATTTGGTTCATTTATATTTATAGGGCGAAAGAGTCATATAAGATTTAGAAATTCAGGGCTTGAAAATTGTGTCCTTTTTGAATATCTAAATGTATCCCTTTTCTTCGACGATGTAGCAAGTTGTTTTATAACAGTCTCATTTGTTGAGAGCTTAAAAGCCGGTAGAGTTTATTCGGGGGATTAATGGCCGGTATTAAGTCTGGGAGCAGCCTATTAAAATAGAGGGAAGGTATTTCAAGGGATCCTTTGCATAATCGTTGGGAATTTTTCTTGAACCTGTTACCTTCTCCACTTCAGCCTCTCAAGTCACACGTCCGCACATACAGTCCCCTCGACACGAACGAGTCGGAGTGGCAAGTCTCTCAAATCGGCCTTCAATTTCTCGTTACCCACGACAACTTCATCAGCGGCAAGCTCAAAATACGTTGCAGCGCCTCGATATATGACATTTATTGGCAAAGTACAGAAGTCAGTGCCGAGGAGGATCGACCGCGTGTGATTCACTATGAACCCGCAGCCACTATAGTTGGAATTAACTATCTTCAGCCACCGCCAAATTTCCAAACTGGCCAGAAGAAACCCGACGGGCAAGTTGGAGTGAAAGGTACATATATTTTCATTCCTCTATTTTTATCGGTGAACTGATATCGGAAGGCGTAGATGAATTTAGACCAATACCAATTACGACACAAAATTCATTATTTTCATGTGATTTATATACGTGAATGTATATGGATGTTAGTATAATTACATAGATATTTATTAAGACTTTTCTGATTCGTATAATCCGTTCTTGTAAATGATTCAATGAAAGTTAAATAGCTCGGTGGAGCATCGCATTGTTTCGCACCAAATGATTTGAAGTAGCAGCAAGGATAATTCGAAATGCATTCCGGGATTAGTTGACGCAGAAGCGGATTATTTGGCATCAAACGAGCACTTTCTCGATAATACGTAATTTTCGCCGAAACAAAATGATACGCTTCTAAAAATCGAAAACGATGCTATCTCTGTTTCTCTCTCTCTCTCGATTTATATATTAGCCCAGTAACCGCAGCTCACCCAATTTAAATCATTAAATTAATCGCAGTGCTGAGTCCACCAAATCACACACCGTGGTGTACTAAAACATCCCATTATTATACGGATTATTTCTTTCATTTCATCACCAATATTTTATTTTACAATTTTAACCCTGGTATTTCATTTAAAAGCACTCTTACATCGGCTAATGATGTATTTAATTTCTATCATAATATTATCTGACTGATGATGTACATATAATATATAATATGACATAATATACAGTATAATATATTATATATAATATAATATACAGTATACAGTCAGATTAACCTAATGACCACCTTCATCAAACTACCGCGTCACTGCGAAATATCTGGATTAAAAAATTCTCCACTTTGTTTCAGTACTTGGGTCATCGACGGTGGGAGTGCGGCCATCAATCCGATTCGTGTTGGAATTGTTTGCGTTACTTCTGATTGTCATTCGTTAACTGTACTGTATTGTATATGCGCGCTTTGGAGCTCTTTATATAAATCAACGTGCTTGTAAAAAAGTTCGAGGTTCTCTGCGTGACCTCCTCTTTAAGGGATCCTCCTCCATTCTCCACCCGACAGCTGACGCACGGTTCGTCGCATCATCCGGTGCATACACGCGGGAGGAACGATGGTTTAGTCTTAAACCAAGAGGACGGAGAACGAAACAATGGCGAGTTTGGCCTAGGTACGATGTGGGAAAAAGAAATAAAGGAAGAAGCATGGGGGGAGCTAACTCGAGTGTCGATGGGGATGAAACATCGACGCATGAGTATCGGGGAGCGACCCACGCTCGGTGTTATTAATTTATTCGATCAACGAACGTCAAAGAAAATGGAGAAAGAGTATAACCATGCGAGAGTTAAACAAGATATTCGAAGAATATTTTATTATTACACTAAGTAGTTGCTTCCTTTCGACGAGGTAATGTGTTTGCAATGTGTAGGTATATAGTATGTTAATGCCGCATCGTATGAAAGGATAGTTTTTTTTCGTACTTTTATAACTCAAAAAAAAGACTAAAGGTAGCGTGGATATATATATACTACAAGGATATATATATGCGTACTCCATCTCTCTTTGTATAATTAACTGAATAGTCAAACATTTGAAGACATTACGGTTCGCCTAAGTACTTTACAGTGTGCGAGGAGATGTACCTGAATCGGATATTCAACGGAGTTGATTTGCGTTGCTACTATTGTGACTATACATTATTCTTAAGTGAGGAAGAAACATGGTGCTGAGTATCGTGGAAATAATTAATGCCCTCTCTCATTAAAGCCTAATATTATTTATTACTTCGTTTGACTCGTTCTGCTTCACCGTACGATCCACGTTCCAATTCGACTTGTAACGAGTTTGTCCGATTAAAATTAATACAATTGAAATTAAGTTTCATGTACTTCCACCGATGGATCTCTCAATTGATTCCATCATGAATCCCCTTGCGTAATTAATTTCGAAGGATTTACTGCTCGCGTTTTGACAGCAATTAATCACGCGCTTAACATTTCCCTGAGTTACTTCCTCGTTTAAGTTACTACGTTCCAATTATACTGCTCAAATCGTTACGCACAGTTTTTCTGATTTAATGTGTCGCCGGTGATATACGGTCGATTGTTTCGTTGGTATATGAAAGGCGCGACGAGAAAGATATTATATATTACGAGCGATGTGTGTTAGTACTAGTAATTAATTATAATTAAGAATTGCAACGACTGAACAATATTCTACATGATTTTCTAATTACATAAGTATTTTTGAAACCGTCATCATTTCTACGTAGCTATGAGAAACAAAAATGTTGTAGCGGGTGGGGGTAGTTAAAGTTTAGCCAAAAGGAAACAAAAGTAAGCATGAATGGTGTAATTCATATTTTGGGACGAATTGACGTTTGAATCTATGTATGTCGCGGAATCTCGCATATTGCAATATAGTTTTCCAATTTTTTGTGTAACTGGAAACTAGATGAATTTTGCCAATTTGGTATTGACGCTCATTATGTTCCTCAGCTTGTCACAATACAAAAGAATATTTATGATAATAATAACAATATGATCACAAACTTCACTGACTTTATACTGCAAGTATAATAATATCATTTCTTTGATTCCCTTCATTTTCATCAGGTTAACAAAATCTCCGACATTCTCCACACGCTTGAATATAATACTTTATTCCACTCATCTTTTCATTCTTAATCCTAACACTATTCAGCCCATTCTTTTTCCAATTGAATTCCTAGTGAAATTACTCTAAATGTATACTTTACATTCGCCAAAAAATCTCTTCCTTGGTTGACCTATATTTGCCTCGAATGTATACAATTCGTAGCCATTCACTCGCTTATTCTTTAAATTAGAGATTCGCCCTTCCATTTCAAAGAACGCACGCCGCGATTCTCCTTTTTTCTAAGCGTGCATCATTTATACGTTTACGTTTCATTCCCAGCGGCAGGAATGAATTTCCTCGGCGTTTCCAGTGTAAGATAAGCCAGTGATTCTCAATGTTCCCCATCGTTTTGATTCTCCAATCAAATTAAGCTTTCATGAAGGATATCACGGAGCACGTAGGATTTAGCCAGGATTGGTGCGTGGGATGATACGGTCCATGGACCCCACGTCTCGAAGGCAATCGATGGCCGTCCGTGTTCAAGTGTAAGTATACTTTAGGCGTCCATGCGCATACACCCATGTCCTATCAGCTGTGTTTGTATATATCTATATAGTATCTATACCAGGCGCCAGCCTGGTTGCCAGGAAACGAGAAAAACGGAGGAGCAGGACGAAGGATCAAAATTAGAGTACGGTCTGGATTCCAGTTGCTGCATATTCGTCACGCACACGATATCTCGAGAATGCACTTATCTCTTTTCTTAACGATCCAAACGACTCGCGAGCCTCGTTGACTTCGAGGATCTTCGAGTTTGTATACATCACGTGATTCAAGGAATACAATTTTTCTAACCGAAGCAATATCCTCGCCGAGAGTGTTCCATCGACTGTGTAATCTTTTGCGCGAGAACCTTTCCGTAATTCCGCAGTAAATCGGTGAACGATGAACTGACGCGAGCCTGTGCCGATCGCTATAGATTGTATTGGCAACGTCTCGACGTGAGTTAAATCTTGTTGCGTTTTTAGATGAACGATTGACTCGTTCCAATTAACAGCGGAGACAGTTGCCGCAGTTGCCCCTCCCCCTGATATTCTGCAATCGATTCCTAATCATTTTAATTCGAGAATGATATCAATGAGAAGCGCCAAAAATGCTCCTTTTTGTCTGCCATCGTCACTTTGGAATAATGAGTGCACCGCGTTTCGTGCACCACATGTGCATCTATCGAACAGCCGTCGTTCGCTTTTTATATGTCTTTGTTTATGCAGCCATATCTCTGCAATTCTTTCATATCACAGTGATAAGAAAAGAGTATCTCGAGCATTCTTTACTAACACAAACGTACTTATGCACATATTACTCTGATTTGTTTGATAAAACTCGTCATTTAAATGGACGGTGCACTACGTTCTTCAATGCATGATGTAAAAGGATGTTTCTTTGACGCAGTTTCAGTCGATTGACGTGTAATAAAATAAAAGTTCATACAATATAATAAAAACAGACGAGGCATGCGGAAGTATTGTCTCCGTTTCTCCTGCAAAGACGTAGATTTTAGAGGACGAAATTAATGAATGCGTTACATAATAACAAATCGAAGGTTATGCCGATTGATGTATATTAACAAGGACAAGATCTTTTGGCAATAATCCAATCGAACTGGTCACATCTCCGTAGTTCTTCTCCGTCGAATATGCAAATTTGCCTACAGGATTTTTGGATATTTGCCTGACATGCTAGGGAGATGATACTCGAGAAAAGTTTTATGTTGCGAGAAATTTCGACTATGTTCATATTGGTTCAATTTCCTCGATTTTTCTACCGAATTTATGAAACTATTTGCTGGAAATTATCCTCCGCATTCTATACACTGAAATGGAATTTGTATCCCGTTACACAAGTACTGTATTTTGTATCCATTATAAAATTCTACGTATTTGTGATATATAGACTTCATATAACACGCTACATTTTGCAAATGCAAATTATATTTGATTATACGTGAATTATATATGTACATGATACAAATGCTACATTGTGTTGTATATATATATATGTATAATTAACATACAACCATACAATATGCATTTACCGCAAGTTATTCTTTGCATACTACGAAGTAAAATTTTGTTAACACTTAAATTTTTAATAATAAAAGATGTTTAATAACGAAATAAAAAAGACATTTGTATCCCGATATGCCAATATTGTATTTTTCATTTACTGTGAAATGCAACATATTTATGACTGCTAGTATGATTTCCATACTAAACAATTTTGTATAATGCACGATAAAATCAATTAATCCTCGCGCATTCCTGTTTTTTAAACACTTTTTACATTGAACTATTGCACTTTCACAATGATATGAATTTAAGCCCCGATACACATGTATTTTATTTCAAAAGTACATCTCCCTACGAGATACAACGACGGCAAAACTTTACGCGAAGAGTAACGTTCGTTTACTTTTTTAAGGTAACCAAGTGGAAAGTCTTAATTACTTTTATTATATGTCCACGGATGGCACCACTAATGTATACAAATCAAGTAGCAAATTCACAAAGTTTCGATCCTTTTAAAACTATAAAAAACTTGCGCGTATGTATGAAACATATACTACCCCCAAACTACAATGTTTCACAATGATTGCAGAAAAATGGCGGTAACGTAAACTACTTAGTACCGATGTGAAAATATATTCGCCATTAAAATTGTTTACGGTATTTTGTTATTGATTTACCAGGTTGGTATATTCCAGTGAAATAATTGGTGTGCATTTGCATGTCGGTATCCGCTGTCGCATGTTCGATACCCTGAAAGTCAATAAGTTTGCTAGTACCACCGATAATCTCCATCGAGAAAGTAACCCGTACGTGAAAAGCGTGATATGTGTTAACAGCGAAGCGTATCGCTTAGCATGAGATAGTACGAGTCAGCCCCAAAGATGAATCAATAAATGTGTCTGGCTGCTTTACGGGAAACTTTTCGAAGTCAAATATCATTATCCAATAAACAGTAAGTTTTACCATCGCGATGCACCAGGACTTATAATTCATATTTCGGGACGAATTGATATTCGAATCTACGCATGTCGCAGAATCGCGCACATTGTAATATAGTTCTCCAATTTTGAATCTTAACGAGAACTGAAAGTAAGCTTCACCTTCGCGATGAACCGGGATTTCGTACAAATATTTTTTAAAAAACCTAATTTCAGAGTAACATTTAATCCTTTCGTCCCAGAATACAAGTAATGTGTTTCAGATATAAATTAGTACATGTACCTAATGGTAGACATATGTACCGATAACTTGGAATATTATTATAGAAATATTATTATGTGCACTATTAGGGACGAAAGGATAAACGCCATATTCGAAGCTTGAGAAATGATGATACTTAATGAAAAAGAAGTGGCAGCTACTGGAAAATATCTTATCACCAAATATCATATCTCGTTCCGGATTTCCCTTTGGAATTTTATTTCGAAGCAGAAGGCCTATGTTTATCTGACATTATTTTCCACGTGTATCTGGCCACGAGCCATGTAGCATGGCCGAATATATCCTAGAAACCCATCGAAAATATGTATTACTACGTAATACTACGAATTACATACAATAATATATGATTTACATATTTTGTTTCATTGCTCAATACTTTGGCCCATTTACAAATTTGATTTCCATCGATTTCAAAGGAAACGATGTTAACAAGATTATGCAATTATCGGACAATATCGCATAAACACTTCACGTTCGTAAAATTCGAGATATCGATGTATTATCGATAGCAACAAGTAGCTTTGTTGAGATATAAGGCTTCTTTCTATGAAAACGTATATTGTTGAGAAATAAGTATACAGATATAGTCAAGTAGATCCTATAAAGGCAAGTTCGAAGAAGTTATACCGGTATGGTCTTATTAGTGGTCTTAAGACCAGTAATTTTATGTAACATCGTTTATGGCACGTGAGCACTAAACGAGGTGTTTCGAACTGTATTCTGCGATAGAAACTTCTTTTCGAATAATCCGCTATTCGTACGTATTACCGATCTTATCAGTAGGTCGACGCAAGCTTGTAATGTTCCGGCACTTAATAAAAAATTCAGGCTGCAACGATCGTTACATTAGGCTCGACCCTTAATTGCTTCTACAAGCGAGCACATACGACTGGTCAGTGACCTTCGAAATTTTATATTCTCGATATGTTCAATGTAAAGTATACCTGAAGATTAGAATGTTAAAAGAATTTACAAATTGAAAAATTCCGTGAAAAGTACGACAAGAATGGGACGCAATTAACTTTGGGATTTTAACAATACTTCATCTACAAAGGAAGCAGGATTCCGTGATCCGTACAAATATGAAGAAATTGTCATCTTCCGATGTCAAATTAAAGTTAACAAGAACCGAAAGGAGCGGATGGGAATAATAGCCTTTTCAGAAGAGACGCCGAAAAGTCGATTGAAAATCAAGAGGTACACAATGGACGCATTCCACTCGTCCAATCGGAAGATTCTTAAGTTATACGAGGATGGACACGACAAATGCAATCGCTACTGAAATAAATATCTGTACCTCTGATATTAAGTACTTTGACCGAAACGAAGAATTACGGAATTACGGCGTTATGAAGCCACTATTATCTTCCTCATAGTAAAGAGAATAAAGGGACCTAATCGAGTTTAACGAAAGGAAACCAGATGCATGACTCAACGGCGGAGTGTCTTTTTCATCGTTGAGACTGCGCGTCTTATTTACTTTGTCGCTTCTTCGAGCGCCGAGTAGTATCGTGCATTACGGATCCGGCACATTCTGTGTCTGGTTACTTCGTATTCTACTGCTCTTATATTTTAATACACACACGTTCAACACAAGTTTAATACTCCACCTTCATTTTCCACAAATATCATATCATTCCAACAAGTAGCTACATAACATATATTATTCCCCAGTATAGTGAACATAATTATTACCTCAAATTAATTCAATATAATAATAATTCCACAATAATCCTAAACACATCGCAAAGCAATTATATACCATTGCAGTTCCGATGCAATTTCACAATATCCATGTAGAGTCGGTTTTAAGTTGAGCGCGAACGAAGAATTCAAGACCTCGCCCTGATCTTGAATCGGCTGGAAGATTGTTCTTGTCGCGGTGCAGCAGGCAACGAGGCAACAAGATCGTAGGAGAGCATAAGCAAGAGAAGAGGAGGAATGCTGGGACAAGAGAGGGAGGAGAAAAGAGTTGGTGTGCAAGAGAAATAAGTGGGATAGTCCCGTGCGAGAGAAAGAAAGGGAGGGATGACCACCACGGACTATCGTTAACCGGTACCAGAGTCCGTTCTCCAGCGTGCAGAAGTTCCCAGTCAGAAGTTAGTATCGCGTGTGGAGTCGCCTGATACGCAAGTAGTGTTATACGTGTCGAGGAATTAGTCAGCCCGATCGCCGCGAGCGGGAAACTCTACCACATGAAAAATACGTCAAGGAATTCCGGTCGCTTTAATGAACAGTTCTATTTCGGTAGTCAGGATCAAGAAGTGAAACGGCTAGTGCACGAGGCGGGTGCCTCTTACAAAGATACACGGACCCCGTTCCGTTAGTTTGGAGAAATCTAGGCGTATACAAGGTACGTCGTTCCCGGAGTTAGGCCGAACTCGTTATAACTGAGTTTAGCTTTTATGTGTTCATATACGTGTATACATATGTAGTACATATATACTTATCGTAAAGCAAACTTGCAAAGCTAAGGGAGAGCTTTGATAAACTTTCAGAGAACAATGTTAATCGTACCAATGACACAGAACATCCGGCGACACACCACAGCGACGGTATGCAACACTTTGACAAGTTTATTACGAAATGTCAAGCTATGCTCTCTAATCTAATCGTCGTTAAAATCATGCCTGGCTAATAACGATTCGTAAGAGTCCATGGCTGCTATCAAGTCGTTTCCATCAATTCCCTTTGACTGCACACTGGTCAAAGTTAGTCATACAGTTCGCACGCTGCGCTTTTGACAATGATTTCATAATTGATCGATCGATTTTCGATCACGATAAATCAGTTTTCCAGAAATATCGACAAACATACATGATATTCGTATAATCTGTTTTTTGTCCGATACACCTATGCGTCAAGGTTGACGTTAGTTATCGGTGAGAAAAGCACGCACGTGCCTTTCGCACGTGCAATTCTGCTCTCCCCGACCTTCCCCAACAACTTCTTCGATCAATGAAGAATAATCCCGGAGCTTTGTATTTTTTTCTGGCGTTGCCAAGTTGGACGCAATGTCAGCGATGAAAGTCCAAGGAACTGTTCACCTGTATAGCCACCTAAGTCCTTGAACGACTGGAGGTACGAATTACAACGATGCGATTGTTCTTTACTGCGTATAAATCTGTGCAGCTTCGTATCTCGGTTTATAATCCGCACAAAAACTATTCACTTAATGCAATGATTTTGTCCTTGTACTTCCACCATGATTAACGCCAGCATTACATTTATCTGTTTCACATGCGACATCACTCAGCATTACAAATCCTACGATTCTCTGAGTTTTATTATATTTGTTGTTCTCGTATACTTTTGTTGATAGCAGTCTTTACTTGCACCTATAAAGAGCGCTATACAGGGTGCCCCGTATGAAACAAGCTACGTAATCATCTCTCTTAATGATGATAATACGGAAAATATTTAATACATTGTTCGAATGACTTTCAACGGTCAATATTCTGAAAGAGAATTTTTGCCGTTGTCATTCTTTTACAGAATTTTCTAAATCACTCACGTTTTTGACAGAGAAACAAATATCATTGTCTAATTAGGTGGTCTGTTTTACCTGGGATACCCTGTACCCATTAATTTTTACTGCGTCCGCCATCAGGGGATATCAAAGTCAAACTAAAGATACAGTCACCGAGTAAACGACAGTTGTATCGATAGTGTCCAAAGATTTAGAGAAAAATGTGATACGACAGAACATTGCGTCCTTGACGGCAACGGCAATTGAACCAACACAAAAGCTGAGCGAATTGCAGCATGGGTCAACGAAACGTCCACTTGCACGAATACAAAGGAACAGACGAAACATGATAGCCCGATTCGCTTCTTCACTCCTATTCGCTCTTCTTCAACTGCTATTTCGTTATGTCGACGATTCTTTGCGGTTCACCGAGCTTCTTCGTATTTCTCCGTCTCTTTCGTGACAGTTTCCGTATTTCGCGAAATCAATCTATACTTCTTATTCGTCAAAGAACGACGGCTGTATCGATTATGTGAAGCCGACAATGTTCGCGTCCGAAGTGTCGATACAGTATGAAAATATTCGATGTGCTTGTTTCAAGATAACAATTAAATATTTTGTACATCATACTTGTTCTTTTGTCAGTTCAGTGTTCCAATTTATTTAATAAAGGTTTTAGTAATCATTTAGTAGTTCATTATTTAACACCGCCAGAAATATGTTCATTCATAATCTTAATTTTGCGGATACGAAATCAACTCGCGCTATGCTCATGTCATTTATATTGTTATAATAGAGCAGTATATATTAGACTCCATCATAACGATATAAATTATAGCAATATACTATATATATACACATATATCTAAATTGCAAATAAAACATTGAATACTTTTGTTAAAACTTATCTGTGAAAAATAGCTGCAGCGTATCAGCGTGGACGTTTCGCCCGTAGAGTTGTAAGAGTAGGATTACAATGGATCGCGTTACAAGCCAAGTAAAAGTACCTCCGTCTGGGGCTCTGCATTTCTTGCGTCGAAAGAAATCGAAGGTTGTTTTGAAGGGCAGGTGGTTTCACAGCGATTCCCCGAATGCAAGGTACCTTGACGGTAAACAAACGAATTCAAGTTAAGGAAGTTCATGAATAATTGAGAGCGCGTCGCAGGAGCATTGTAATACGTTCATATCGTTATGAAACCACCGGCAAGGTACCGCCGTGACCCATATTTCTTTGTATCACTTGCAATTATGCAAGAACCGTATCCTTCAAATGTTCTTTTAAGTATCCCCCGGAAAAAGGAACTTGGAAATATGCTTTACGCTTAAAGTTCTTGAAATAAGAGCGAGCTCGTTTAAATGTCTACGGAACTTTCTTTATATCGTAATCGGATTATATATCGCAAATAGGTAAAACGCCAAGTTTTCTGTTCGTTGCTGGCACCGCTTTGAAACTGGCATACTTATGGTGTACTTATTGCGATCACTCGGGTCCAGCCACAAATCATTCGTTATCATAATTTCCTTTCTCCTACATATATTCCGTGTATGTCTATGTGTACAGCTGCATGACGATTTAACAATTAGTGCTAATTTGCCGCTAAAAGACGAGGTCGTAGCATAGTACCAGGACTTGATCGTTTCGCACCTACGCGTCAACTTCTTCTCGCCATTACGGAAGATTAGTGTGACGCCAAGAATTACTTTGACTCCGTGCGCCCAGAAAAAATCTGAATTAGTACAAGGCGAATAATATTGGGTTGAGTCATAAATAAGTTACGTTTTTTTAAATAAAGTTTATTCGTCAATCAAATGAACTACGATGGACTTTAATCTAATATATTCGTCGTCAGTATTAATAATTTCTTGGCAGTCTTTAGGCAACTTGACGATTTCCTTTGCGTAAAACTCCGACGGTTTTAAATCAAATAACTCCTGGATAAACGGATCTTCTTTTATGACTCAAAGCAATCATTTTTATTTGGATCTATGAACTTCGAACGATTTCTTCCAATGAAACCCAGTGGAAGATTTACCTCGCAATAATTCGTATAGATACAGTGATGTCACTTGATAACAGATCTAACTTTATAAAATGGGTCTTTTTTCTATGTACATGCAAATGCACTCTGCATCAACGGATACCGTGACAGATTAAATCAAATTGAGTTGCGTTACCGCCGACACTGGAATGGTAACCAGATATTAAGAGTAATTAAAATTACTATTTCTGATGAATAACGTAGAGGACGTGAAAAAAAGAAGCTGATACTCATACGAGAATAATCGTTGTACAATAAACCAAACCCAGATGTATACATATTGAATATTATCGTAAATCAGGCTAATTCGGGCGGAACTTTGATCGTGTTAAGTTGAACTCCATTGAACAAAGATATTAATGACCTATTCTCCGCTCTTGTATAAAGATTACATGCAAATTAGATTGCATCATTCACGATGGCGAATCACAGACCAAGACGCTCTAAAGAAATAGAGAGTGATTATCATTTGCGCGAAGCTCGCGTTAACTAGTCAACCGTGACAACGAGTTTATTATTGAATATTCGAGCATCGCGATATGATTGAAATAAACCAAGCACAGATAATACACGAAATTCTGAGAACGGTGCTTATCCACTATTCATTAAAAAAACAACGGGGAGGATTAAATTAGAATTCAATCACAAGTTCGTGAACCCGTGTTAATGTAATCTAGCGAGAGCAAAAATAAAAATTAATTAATCCCATCCCCGGAGATGCTAAAAAAACATGGCTCAGAGACGAGATATTTTATATTTTCTCAGGCAATATGCATAACTGGATCTTTTTTATACAGCGTATCTAATGTATAATAGACAACCTCATTATACAACGATATTTGTTCCACTATGAAAAATATGGCTGATCTACGTTTGGTTTTAACGTGTAAATTGAAAGCGATTTATATTCAATTTTGTATAGTTTTTCAATTCTCGTTATCAAATAATATATTCTCCGATTTGATCATATAACATTTTCTTTTCTTTCGAACAGCTTCATAATCCCGCGTTCATAAAAACCTTTCGATTTCCCCGCAAAAGTTTACGCAAACT
Organism: Nysson spinosus; assembly: GCA_910591585.2. NCBI lineage: Eukaryota > Metazoa > Arthropoda > Insecta > Hymenoptera > Crabronidae > Nysson > Nysson spinosus. The sequence goes on along the minus strand of OU342830.1, from coordinate 7,805,159 downwards.
GCACGAACTTTCTGGCCAACCCAATAGTTAGTTTATTCCGTATAGAACACTCTGTATATTCTGCTCCGATATTCGTAAGATTGCAAGCTGTTCTTTTTTTACGAGTAACAAAGAAGAATGGCGATAGCCCGCATACCAAGGGTTTTCAAAGAATCTTTATCTTGCAACGGAACAAGAGAAAGAGGAAGAGAAGGCAGCAAGTAAGAGGGGATGCGTTTAACCTGGAGCGGAGCAGGTGCGTTCGTTCAACCCAATGCTAACGTGCAGTTTACCTGTAGAACTTCCAGCCAGGCATACATTTTCCTTACGCACCCGTATACCACCATGTTTCGTTCCCGTTTCAAAAGTGCGTACAGTTCTTTATGAGAACTCGGTCAGATTCGCGGAATCGAAAGTACGACGCACCAGTCTGCTCGCTCGCCGTAACACCACGCGTTAAACACGAGTACCAATAACAAGACGTTGATAAAGTGAGAATGTGAACTCGAAGAGTGTTATTTCACCGGATTTAAACAAACTCGATACGTGTGATTACCGTTGGTGATAAAAAGAGCAAATTCATCGGATCATCGCAATCCGTACAATACACGTGACATTGATGTTTATTGGTTTTTAGTGGTGCGTATAATTGGTAGATTTCGTTATTCTATTCAGTTGTGTTCTCATTAACGTTCGCCAATTTGGTGAAATTAATTAGCTCGTGCGCCATGTTTGAACCGGCGAATTTCATTTGGTGTATTCGTCTTTTCGAAGATGTATTACCGTGCAGTGTAAATCGTGATCGTAAGGTTCTCGACTACCGTGAGAATGCTCCCTAAATCCGGTCTCATTTAGTCACGCTTCGATGCCTTCCCCAAGGAACAGACACTGTTCAAGAAAATCGGAGTATTCTCTCTTGATACCGATCTTACACTAACCTCGATTCTCCAATTACACGAAACTTGTTTACGTAGTTACGGAGAACGGTAAATAAATATGTACATCTTTTTCTTGGCTCTCTTCTTGACTTAGCGTTCGTTTCTAACGGGTGTTATTCGCGGAGGTTGTTAATTAAACGCTTAATTGAAAGGTGAATTGCGGACGCCTACGTAACGCTCAACGACGCTTGATAAAACGCGTGAATAATTCGAAGATTTTCACCGGAAATCCCAGATATCTGTAGTATTCGATGGTATCACATAAGAGATAGAGACCCGACATTTACAACGAATCGTAGCATTCTGTGAGTCACGCTTCCACTTAATTCTCTTCACGTACACTGGTATAATTAGTTCACGGCGATTCCTTGCTTAACTCCTCTTCGCTCTCTTCATTGTCTCGAATCTCTTGTGCCACGACACAATGTCTTTCTATGTCCGCGTTATACCTCAGAAATGCGATTGCGTACTTACATTTAGTTTACAAACACTCGTTAATGTTATCGTTCTTCCACGAAGTAATGTCGCGTCAACAAAATTCCCGACGAAAGTATTCGTCTATTATTAACATGTGGCAATACAGTAATACTACTTCCTGTTTTGATTATTAAGTATACAAAGGTAATGTACCTTATCGTAAGAAAGCAATTGTTACAAATAAGAGAAATAACAAGATTGTCAAACTAAAAGTATGAACAAGATTGTTAACGACAATTGTTATAAATAAAAGTAATAGCACGTGTTCTAATACGAGGTTTTAAGCTTTTCAAGGAAACCAAGCGATAAGATGATAGCAGTTCATTCTGGTGGAAGAGAATGATTCAAAAAAATGACAGGCTTGTCAAGGTTCCCTGTATTGCGCTATCGAAGTTAATGCCGGATTGCAATAGATGCGTCGCCGTGTATCATTTTTCGCGCAATCGGAACCGCGCGAATATCTCGCAGGAAGTGTTATCTGAGTATTATTGATATTGCCGGTGGCGACTCGTGACGATGCTAATCTATTCGGCGTTATTTTAACGAGTGTTCCCGCGACAACAGGTTCGATAACAAAAATCAGGGCACCCCGCCGTGATAATTTTGAGAAATGATTCGGTGTTTACTATCGATAGGATTGATTATTCACTGGTAACGGTCAGGAAATAATAATGAAAATCTTCGGATACTTCTAAGTCAATAATATAATCCCAATGTTAAACATCATCCAGCACTGGAACGTTCACTCGACTAGCAAAAGGAATTTCATTCCTGTCGTTAGAATATTAACATAATAGTATATCCAGACCCACGCGCATTTAAAATAATTGCAACGGACTGTGGGTCGACGTAAAAACCATGCGAAAGTTTTCTCAACATATCGATTTAATTATTAGATAGTAAAAAATATATTGAACCTAACTGAAAAGTAATGAGTGTAATGAATTCTTATGAAATCGGTACTCTAATCAATAATTAATAACCGGGTATTATTACGGTGAAGTAAGGCCACCATTGAAAATGTATAATCTTCGTGATGATTAAATAATAGTTGAAGATCCGTATTTTCTGATAGAGTTTAATTCGAGCAATTTTCATGAGCTTCCACTAACCCAGATACCGGCGGGCTTCGACAAACATTCACATCCGTACCGTGCACGATGTATCTTGCTTATGATTATAGGAATTATGAGGACTAATTCTGGGTAGACCTGGTCACGAGACTTTTCCCACCGTGGTTTTTACGTTCTTTCACCGTCGCCAATCTTTTCTTCCTTTCGTTCCTCTCTTATCTGCCGTACCAATAACCTGGTATGTGTGTCGCTCGATAATTCTAGTATTGTTCCTCGTAGCACGTGATTCCAGTCCATCGGGAAACGAACTTTCCACGAAATTCGTCGGTGCCATTTCCCCAAAACCGGGCATTTTTCAGTAATCAAAAAACGAAGACTTTAAATCGTTGTTATAGAGATAAAATTCATTAACTAGATTTTGTTGAAAAACTCTTTTCTTGTATTTATCGCTGTTACTTTTTGTTAGCCATTTATTGAAAAAGCCGTGATTTTTATGCGAAGATGTTTGTTAATGAATTTTACCTGTATAACAACGGAATAATCTTGAATTTATTTGGTCCTCTTCTTAAAATGTTTATCAGTCGGCTCGTTATTATTTAAAATGGTATAAGTCCATTTTATTTGATTTTAATATTATAACTAATAAAATGAAGATATCAGTATCTGTCGAAAAATTATGAAATACTTAATTCAGTTTTTTTTGTAAATTTGACTTATACCATTTTCAAAATAACGAGTTAATCATTCAATGTGTGTGACTATAAAGAACTTATGTTCTTCAAAGTTTATATTTATGTTCGTAAATTGTTATGTTGTTTATGATGTACTGAATTACTTATTTCCATTAATGTAATAAATTATTGAGCCTGATTAATATATTAAATTGTTTGATTAATATGATTCGAGATGCTTATTAAAATGTGCTTCTTAATAATACTCGGAATAGGAGCTGATGACTCAATATTATACTCCAATTGCAATTAATTAAAACATTCAATTATCATCGGAGACTTGATGGCCTCTGGAGTTTTTAATTTCATTTCTGTGTGGGTCACACGAGAGTTCGAATTGCGTTCGCTTCACTTTGAAAAGAGACGTCGATAAATGTATAATCAATACGTGAACAACCAATAAATCTATAATCAGTATAACGCTATAAAAATTTAATTTCGACCGACGTATACTTCGGTTCCCGCGAGTTTTACAGCCAATAACGTTAACGACATTTATGTACTTAAATTTTATATTATATCTCCGTTAAGAACGGTGCTTGCGGTGTGCCAGGTATACCAACTACTTAATTTGTTATTGAAAATTGATATTAACTATAATATACGTTGCTACTGTTTGTCCATAATAGTAGATCGAACCGAGGAATTAACCTCGGTATACCCTACTCATATCGATACTTCTATAATTTTTAAGTACGAACAAAATTAATAAACAGTATTTATGTTCATTATAATATACATTAATTACTGTTTATCCACAGCATTAAATCGCAGACTGCAATTGTACTTCAGCATTTCATATAAATTTCTTAATATAAGTAATACATTTAAGTGGTGAAATTAAAATGGAAGAATGAACTGAGATTGTTTAAAATTCCTAAATGGTTAAATACTAAGTGGCAGAAGGAAAAATGTGAAAGTATTCTGTTTGCCATATTATATCAGAACATGAACTCAAACCAAAGAATTAAATCTCCCAAAATAGTCTACGATATCATTAAGGCATTTCTATCGATTACGATGAATGTCTGATAACTGAATGACTACCTTACTGTAATATCATATCAGTGCAGAAGTGGTGGAAGCAACAATTTTTATCATATTTTTATTTGCGATATATCTGTTAGTACGATAAGCTCTACCGATGTAATAATCAGATATTCATATCGTCTTCTTTAAATGGTAGCGAGAAATATAAAGAAGCCGGTTTAGATTGATTTAGAACCGCCGAGTATTAAATCATTCGAAAGAACATTAAATTGATATCACGTCTCCTGCTTGTCGTTTCTTAAACGTGTGTTTTCCGGTGTTTCTTTTCGAAAGGTGGTGCGTTTGTGGTCGCTGACGAAGAAGTTGAAGATCTGGATAGTTAGTCAATTGTTTCGAAGGACCGCCTCCTTCGTCTGTTACGATGGGTTGTTGTGGCTGCGCGGATGAACCTTCTACGAAGGTGGAACCTGGGGTAAGTGTTCCTCGTACAGCATATAAGTTTTTTAATTTAGATATACAGGTAATCCTCGTACAACGCGGTTTCGATATAACGCAGTTCACAAATTGTGGTGATCTCGGATAACGCAACACTTACAGAATGCGACTTCAATACAACGCGTCTATGTAACCCAAGTGTCGCATAACGCAATCTTTATAACATGAGATTATTGATAAATGTTTTTAATAAATGTCAGTCTTAGAAAATATTACTTCGGTTAATTAAAATGTATCTATTTTTGTACGTATTTAAAGAAATAATATATCTATCTCATACTTTTTAACGTGTTCTGTTGCTATCAACTCATTGCACGATCGCCAGTTCGATTATCACTATTATTAACGATTCGACTTTATATTTCGAATTTATGTAAGTTTTATTTAATGACGAATCTTTTGGGTACTCTCATTGGAATTTCTACGAATTGGATTTAATTCAAGTTTTCTAGGCGCTGTTGGTCAAATTAATACGAATTTAATTAATTTCAAATTTTCTTGATGATATCATTCAAATTACAATCAATTTAATTGATTGCCAGTTTTCTAGGTGCAATCATTGAAATTATTCTGAATTTAATGTAATGCACATTTTCTAAATGCTGTCATTTAAATTGCAATTAATTTAATTAATTACACATTTTCTAGGTGCTAGCAATCAAATTAGAATCAATTTCATTAATAGCGAATTCTTTAGCGCTATTATTAAAATTATTATGATTTTTATTAATTGGGAATTTTTTTACTTATATAACGCATGTAATAATAGGTGTCATGTAATTAAACCAGAATCTATTTAAACTTAATTTGATTTGATATCGTAATCCGACCTGTATAATTAGTTACACGAAATTCTCTAATCGAATCTCCCGATTCTACCGGAAACGCGCTTAGCAAACTTGCTTAATGTGCCAAAAGTAGAAATATCAGTAATAAATAAAGTGAGACACTTATAAAATAATTACTATCATAGTCGAAAGATTTCTAGCGCAAACACCGACTTTCTTTATCAACGCAAACTGCAATCATCCTCTTTAACGAAATTAAAAAATATCTGATATCTTACGTAATCACCGGTGCCATATGTAATTGAATAATATCATCAATGGAAGATTGGCATCAATGAAATTAATTAATACGATATTGTTTTTAACACTACAACACGTGATTAGAAATGTAATAAAATCTTGGCAAAAGTAATCTCACGTCAGTAGAAATGGAGCGGTAAGGAAAATATTATTTTAATGAAAGCCTCGAATTGGAAATCCATTTCCCCTTACTTGCAGATAAATATTGGATTTAATTGCCGTTCGAAAAAGTGGCGAAGCGCTTCACAATTTTTGTCGTACAATAATATATAAAATATATTATATTACGTGGTAGTGTACTAATATATAATATACAATATATTAACTACACTATACGAATTTAATTTACATACATCTAGATTTATTGTGATCATATTATTATTTAGGTATTATAGGTATATGAAAATTAACTAATGGAATATCGCAATAATAATACAATCGAAATAAATTTAGATACGACGAAATTAAATTTGTATGGTGCAGTTAATACATAATATATATTTCCATGACGTTATAATTATTCGAGATATATATAAATATAAACACCTCAAGTATCTCAAAGTTGATCACGTTTAAGTACGAAAATTATTACCACGGACAATATATTTTATATATTATACATAATATATTATTATGCTGTATAATACGAACAGTTCACGTCTGAGCATCGAACATCTGCTAAAAGAGAGTACTGTAAATTGCGAAGTACTTTTATGGTGCTTTTTAATACCGCAAGAACAAGTAGAATTTCATTACGAGCATACGCTAATGTAACATCGGTGTAAAAGAATCTAATTCATTTAATGCCGACTGTTACGTGCGTAGAAACATCACACAAAAGTTTCTGACTTCATCGCTGGAAAAAGAGCAGATACCACGAAGAATATCACGCTCGATATAAACCATAAATTAAAGATCCATTTTTCCCAGTGACACTGGAACGAATAATAAAGTTTCCCTGCAAACTAATTATTTTAAATTATACCATTTTGAGTCACGTGAAATATTACAACGGGATGTAATAAGCAAATAAATAATATTTTCCTGCAATATCACCACTCTGTGATACTTTATTTGTGTTTTTCTTTACGCGAAGTTATATGATGACTATCGCGATATTGATTTCAGTGAATTTTATATATCAATCCTTCTATATTCTTTATAGCCAAACAGATTATGTTTAATTCATAGTGGTGTCAGTAACCCATATAATACACCGGCTTTTCTGAGTATAATGCTGAAGCTGGTTAATGCCCTCTTATTATGAATCATATCATCCTCTCTTCACCGAAAACCCCGGCAACTCCGATTCTTTATGATCTGAAACGTGGCACGAAGAGAAATTATGAAAAGCGATGAAATCGTTGCGAATATCATGAATTCTATTCCCGGTTATTTCTCTGTTTCAATTAATGACGATAATTATGAATATACCGAATATTTTTCGAAATTTTAGGAGTTCTATCGAATATGTATTTATGGTAATTCATTAATATTATAATACATTTTTCATATTTTTTTTTACAACCCTTCATTTCAGACGCCAGAACATGAAAACATTGCGACCAGGGATTCGGACAAAGTGTTTATGACTAATCGATCCTGCACGGATCTTATACCTTTATTAATTCTGATCGTTCTCGTCGGTGGTTTCGTAAGTCTTTCACCTCTTTTTAATCGATTGAAGCGTGCATAAAAGGCCAATGTAACATTCCTATCTGTCCTTTTGAATACAGGGCTTTTTTGTAAACAATGCGATAAAGAAGGGAGACATTTATCGCGTAATATATGGTTATGATGATTGTGCAAATGTTTGCGGTCGTGTCACACCCCCTGAAACTAATCCCGAATTTAGTTGCAAGGGTGCCGACATGACGAAACACCGGTAAGTGTACTTGCTTATTACGTATTTATACAATATTATGTATTACTCCAATATCACGGTAATAATATTTTAACACAGTTATATCGAGATTCAAGAAATTATGAAAAACTTCGAAATCATTGCGAATATTAAGAATTCTATTCTCAATTATTTCTCCGTGTTAATTCATCGTCATAAATGTCAACGTACCGAACATATGTATTTATATAAGTCACTGGTTATATGTTATATTATTCTATCAATAACATGAATTTTATATCGCAAAATCGAGATATTAAAAATATCTTGAATATCATATCAGTCGTCGTGTATAATCAGTTCCTATTTTGTGACTAACTTTCGAATATAAATAACAATACAAATACTACGGTAATGATAATGTAAAGATTATAAATGATATAGTATAAATATTATAAATACTGTAATATGCTATAAAGGACAGTATAAATACTATAATATACTATAGAGGATAGTAAAAATATTATAAAGGGTAATAGAAATACCTAGTAAGAATAAACAGTATTTTTCTTCGCACATTATTTTGGTTAACCGGAACTTCTCGTAATGGCTCTTATTAACACCGTTCTCTTTAATCATTCATTTCCCTCAGGTATCAACTGGTAACCATAGGCTCTAGTGGAGTAAAGTCACGACAGTGCGTGTCCAACTGCACCGACGCCGATCAGTTAGTATCTACATAAATTAAAACAATTTTACGGCGACGTTTATTTTATCGATCACCCGCGAAACTTTGCACCTATGTTTCCCGCCGTATTCTTTCATATTTCGTCTTTGCAATGTTCGCTTTCGTTTTGCAGATTGAGATTCCTTAATCGTTGCATCTCCAGGAAAATCAGCGACACCACGAATTCCCTTATCAACAAACTTGGCCTCGATAATTTTTACCGGGTTAGTTTTTGCTAATTAAAATACAAATCTTCTGTAATGTTATATGTGTTCGTACACCACGATTTCTAAAATTATTTCATTAAATTACATCTACATTTAAGAGGAGTTCAATCGTTTCGTAACTTTCCTGATTTGTTAAGAATTTATTGTTCTCATGGTAATTAAGGCTATTATCACAAAATGTATTAATAAATAAAATATATTAATATTTCAGGAAGCTTCGAGAGACCTTGGTGTAGCTTGGAGAGAATTGGTTTATCTGCTACTAATTGCTTTAGGTAACTTTATGCAGAAATATTATAACACTTCATATAATGTTATATAAACAATTCCGTATAATTTTCGACGGTTTTAAATAATTTATATGTTCCACGCAGCGTTTTCTCTGGGCATTTTGGTCGCCTTTCGTTTCATGGTGCAATGGATTGTTTATATCATTTTAATCGGTGCTATAACCGCCTGCATTGGTGGGACCACGTATCTCTGGTAAATGAAATTCTTAAAACGTCATTAGATACTTCGAAATACAAGCCATTTGTAATTTCAGACATTCCATTAATTGTTCTCCTTAATCTTTATGCAACATTTTTATAACAAAACATAATCAGAAAATCATATTTACGTTCTTAAGGATCGCGTGGAAAAAAGAGAAAACATTAGTCGAAAACCACGAAATAGTTGAAGAGGATTCGAGCGTGCAAGCTTATTTCTGTTATGCCATCATAATGACAATCGTTACTGTAAGAAGTGCTTCTAAATAAAGCATATGAATTTAATTATTCTCAGAAACATTAAACTATCCTTCTCCACAGGTATTAACAATTTTGATTGTTTTGGTAATGAGGAAAAGAATCGCGCTTGTAATGCAGCTATTCCGCGAAGCAGGGAAAGCAGTGTATTCTATGCCAGTGCTACTCCTTCAGCCAATATATGTAAATATTTGACATGGGAATTATAATATGTTTTGCATAAGTCGTATTTAAATGTCAAGTAACACAAATAATGAATTTATAATTTCAGACTTATTTACTCATCGGTCTAACCATGTGTGCATGGGTTTACTGTATGCTGTGGATAGAAAGTGCCGGGAACATTTACAAGAATCGAAAGAACCACATTCATTTTAGAAAGGACGCTCTCATTATCGTATGTAAATATGTCGCATTATTAATCATCTTCCCCGTAAACAGTCGCGAAATACAAATATAATATCTTACAGGCAGCTAGATGGTACAATTTATTTCTGTTCTTTGTAACGTGTGAATTTCTCTTGGGCTGCCAGCACATGGTTGTCGCTTTGGCGGTAGCACGTTGGTTCTTTACGAGGTAAAATTCTAATCGATGTTACGATCAAGATATATGTAGGTCAACGGGACAGATTCCACTGATAATCGAACTTTTATCACAGGGACAAGAAGCGACTTTCGCTACCCGTGGCTCGTGGATTCTGGTACCTGGTTAGATATCACTTAGGTACCGTTGCATTCGGTGCATTAGTGATAGGAATAGTTCGCCTGGTAAGAGCAGTTATTGCTACCGTACAGAATCGACTGAAACGTTACGACAATGATTTCGTTCGAGGCCTGTTATGGTGCTGCCAATGTTGCCTTTGGTGTTTTGAGTGCGCTCTGAAATTCCTTACCAGAAATGCTTACATTGAAACAGGTATGAAATGTTATACAAATACACGTCGTTACTTGTAATACTTAAAAAATATTTTATATCGTTGTTATAGAGATACATTTCATTAACTAACATTTTCGTGTAAGCAAGTTGCAAAGGTTTCTTATTTATTATAATTAAAATTTCAATATGCACGAAATAAAACTTTTTAACATAGCAAGTAATCTATATATCCTTCCTGTACTGTCTCGTAGAATTGTCTTTGTTAAATTATTATATTTAAAGATGAGGGCAAAATTGTAGTTAGTGATTTCGACCTCTGCAACAACGATGTGTACATTGTTTGACGATATGTTATATTTTATCCAGCTATTTATGGCTGCGGCTTTTGTACTGGAGGAAGGAAAGCATTTCAAGCTCTATCGAACAACATTTTACGAGTGGCCGCTATTAATAGCGTGGGGGACTTCGTCTTATTTTTAGGAAAAGTTTTGGTCGTCACGTTAACCGTCATTGCTGGTATCTGCCTGATGCAGGTATGCACAGTGCATGTAAATGCATTTCACTCTATGCTTCTAGATCTTTTCATTTCTCTTTGGTTTTAGAAGAAACATGGACTGCATCATCCATGGGTGCCTATTACACTCGCAGGAATATTCGCATTCGTTGTCGCGCATTGTTTCATTTCAATTTATGAGGTAAGCTTTGAATGTTCTATGTATTTTGAAAACTCTATCTGACATTTAGACAAAAATATAATAAATTGCCGGTTGATGCTCTTCTATAATATATGAGCTTAACATATTTCATATTACAGATGATTATAGACACGATATTCCTGTGTTTCTGCGAAGACTGCGAAAAGAACGACGGTATCAACCGACCGTACTTTATGAGTCGTGGATTGATGGTAAGCTCATCAATTCAGTAGAAGATAACGTCGGATGACCTACATCCTTACTAATCATTCACTCACGTATTTAAATTGATCTATTTTCCTATCGTTTGTGTTTCCAGGAGTTTGTTGAGAACAGTAAAAAAGCATTACAGCATTTAGATCACGGACCAACTAACATGTAACAGGATACATTCAGGGTCCAAAGATTTGAATTCTCGAGCCTAAGATGTAAGGAATGAAGTGGTCTTTCAGGATGTGTCTTCGGGTTTTGTGGAAGCAAACATTACGGCGTGTTGGATTATACGATTGTTCGAAAGATTCTATTGTATAAGAGTTTAAACTAGATTTTTCAAATTGCTTCCTTCCTCGTCATTTTCTGGATTCAAGAAGCTACCAAGTACATGCACGGTATATTTTTGATCCGTATTTTTCGTGACTCGAAAAAGAGGCATGTACTTAAATGGCAAAGTCAATTGATACGCGCACACGACAGTGACCTTCTTCCAATAACGAGAAAGGACTGAGCTTTTATTTGCCTGCCATCGCGTGTACGGTCTAATTACATCGTACCTTTTATGTTGACGGACGGGGTCCGATGTCCAATCGATGTAATTAGGACCACCTGAAACATACGCTCGTAATCGTTGACATTACTGTTCCTAAAAGCCTTCGCCTCCACCAACAATAAAATCCACGTATTTTTGCTACGATGCAGCTGCTTTTCCATGACTTTTTTCTTGGGCGAGGTAAACGTAAGTTGTTTATATCTACACGTGTATTTACTCTTCGAAATCATTTTTCGTCTAATATTCATCGAGCTAACTTTTTGATAAACCTACAATGCCACTGTTCGTAGTCGTTATTAAGTAGTCATTTATTACGATCGCGCCCACCATGTAAATATTTTCTATATTAAAAATAATTATATGTAAGATGTTTTTTCACATGCTACGCTCATTAAGAAGTTCGGATAATTAGTCACTCTTGATGTTCTTCGAAGTAGTCGTCGATAGTTCTAAGTTTAAGATACAAAGACTACCGCGGAATATAGTATTATAAATGTAACTGAGATTGTAATATTTCATTGACTGAGAACTTCAAATATAAGTTATAAATTTCTGAACTACGCGCCTTTTACTTACTCGCTTACCTCAGTGCACGAATACTTGAATAAATTAGGAAGGATACAGAAGGTAGAATTAACAGAAATAAAAGCAAGGCATGAAAGGAAAATTTGATACGTTATCAGCATTGAGACTCAAGCTTCGTTACTCGTAATTTATTCGATTCGGGCACACAGTTATTGCATGAATGATTATGTGTATACCGGTAGCGTACAGACTCGTTTTTCTTACCGGTACACATAAATGGATTTGTTACACTCAGCTGGCAGTAAGTTGGGTTGATATTCAAGAAATCTAAAGCAGACAACAGTTTCACTTTTTTTGGCTTAAGATCGAGACAAGAGATCTCGATGGGCATTACAACACGTAGTTTAGATGAGAATGTTTCACTTACAAAATTATGTCGGGGGGAGGGGTATTGTACCAGAACTTTGTCCAAAAGAAAATTCAATTCAACAAGGAACAAGTTAGAATATAATAGCACGGGGCTTCGTTCACGAAGCGATTTTCTCATTGCCATGGTTGGGCAATGTTGACACCTTGTTCTAGGATAATACTCGTTTTTACAATTCACGGCAGAACGCGAGGTCAACTGTCGTGTTAGTAGCTCATTTACAACATGAAAATATCTCTTATTTACTATTATCTTTCTAGGACCAGTGAGCCATCCGAGATATAGGAAAGTGCCAAATATAGATGTGTAGATGTAAATCTGTAGTATACAGCAACTGTAGAGTATATACTGAAATCGTGGATTTGTTGCAAGGTACTTAATCGTATAGAAAAGGGATGCATACTAAGCAAAGTACTATCTACAATATCCGAGGGGAAAGGTTTTGGTCGAGCCTGAAATTCTTATTACTCCTTTTATCCTCGGTAATGAAGCGCATTGTCGCTTTATGTAATATGTAATTTCTGCAATAAATACTGGATTCGATAGATCACATTTGTAATCTCTTTTAGAACTTTCTTAATAACGAAATAATATTAATGCCCGTTTTACACCTTGATCGTATAAATTCAATCGGGTTGAAAGAATATGAAGACGGATATCAATTCAGATCGAGGAAAACGTCAAAGTTCGAAATTTTAAATAATATTCAACGAGAAAACATATTCGTCTTATACGAGTAACATTGTACTTAAAGTCAGTCGAACTGATAATAGTGATAAATTACATTCGAGTATTATTTTTGTTCTCGAAAGAGTCATCGTCATCACATGACGTAAGGTATTAAATTAAGAACGATCAAGAGACTATCGTAAAATTTGTCAGTCTTTGTCGAGGAAGTTAGAATTCGTACACGTCACATTTGATAAGCGTAAAAAGTAAGGGGAAGAGAAGAGAGAAAAAAAAGAAGAAGAAGGGAGGTTCGACGATCGTCGGCAGTGACGATTGAAAAGGATCGTCTCTCTATATTATAATAAATAAATTGTTGTATTACACTATAAACGTCTGGCTCGGTACATACAATATGTGTAGATTCGTACACCTGACATGATGAGTTCATATAAACATTCTCGGACTGTTCGAAGGATATGAAATACCGGCTTGAAATACATATATATAAAAAGGGAGGGTGAAAACAGTTTCGTAAACATGTACATATCCCTTGGATTCAGCAAAAGTTTCTTTCGATGGTCTGCCGAATGGCCCGCATTCGATCTTCCAAGCAGATAATTTAAAGATCCTATATGTAACAGAACGCGACTCCACGACGCATTCACTTCGAGTGATTTTTTTTTCATCGAGAGCTTTTTTTATTAATCGACACAAAAACGGTGTCTACTAGCCTCCGTCATGGATACCGTGTATCTAACATCGCACTCTACTGCGTCCACAAAATTTGTTTTGTAAACACGGGTTACATCTAATTTGTGACTTCGGTGCGTTTACTTCGAGTTGGTAGGAGGGATGGTAAAGAATGACGATGACGATGACGAATAGGTAAAAGGATGTTTGGCCGAGTACGATAGGCGTCGTGGATGAAATATAATGAGGAACGAAGCGCGTTCAACCGGCAAACGCGCGAAATTAGATGCCGATTATTTATTCTTATGAATTTATCGTGTTCATTAATCACGGAAGGGTCAAACAGTAATTCGTATTTTTGGGAAGGGAGAACAATATTTGTAACAAGGAGATTTGAAGCTGCACGTTCGGTAATTATCCGTGTGTGTAACGTAGAATCCTTGCCCAGTATGTATAAGCTATTATTTTCTCTTGCATCGTTATTCTCTTTGTATCGTTTACAGATGTACATGAGAGCGTCGTAGTGTGTTAAATTCTCTTTAACTTCTTTTTTCTGTTTGTCTCTTTCTCTCTCTCTCCCTCTCTCTTTCTCTTTTTCGTCACGAGTTCTCTTGTATAGCACCACTGACGACATTTCATCGAAAATGTTATATCTATGTTTAATTAATTCACAATATATAAATACAGTCGCTCGTCTTTTGGAATCGTATGAATGTTTTCGCTCATCGCCAATAACGAACGATTAAGCGAATCAGAGTGCGAGCCGCGAAGATTTGTGAAGGCAATTGCTGCCCGAAACAGGTAGTACGGAGTTTGCAGTCAAAAGGAAGATGAAGGTAAACAAGGGAAACAGAAAGAATGACACGAGGGAAGCTATGAGATTTTCGTTAGAGTCGTAACGCGGTAATGTTCCTTAGATTGCGTGGTGAGACTCCGTTCTCGGTTCACGTCGCTTTGTACGACATATGTTTAAAATAATAATATTAATCGTGATAATAATATTAATAATAAACTCTGCAATATTTAATATAGGTTTGTTCACACGGACTAGATACACTTTCTCTATAGTGACCGATCGATTGGTACACTCTCCCTCTTGACTCGACCCTTGTGCTCATCGACACGCATCATTCAAAGGCGGGACATAATGCAATCGGTTAGATACATTAACCATTGACGCATGCGACGTAATCACTAAGGTCGTGATTAACGATTACCACATAAATTAAAGAGAAGATCTATTTCTCGTTTTATTACGTGCAAATTTAACGTGCGTGCACCCTTGGCAATACTGCTGCTCCATTAAGGCGTTTTACGTGTAACTTCAATCTTTTGTATTATCGGGAACGCCTATTTTTATTATAAAATAGATTGCACTTCGTGATAATCACATTTCTATTACGATTCCACGATAACGCTTCCGTACTTTCTCTCAGTTCAAGAGAGTGGTAATCGTAATCCGTTGATAAGTAAATGTCTCGTTGATGTAAATGTAAGTGTATTTAATGATCGAGACATATCTCATATTTTCAATATTTATACCTTAAACTCTTGAATTTTTTGAATGATCCGTTCATCAACAAAGGCTGCAGCACTTTGACGCATCGCCAAGGTGAATGTGGCAAACAGTGGGCAAACCATTGCAACCTTTTCCTACAACACTCTCCTGAACAAGATGTGCAAGACCTAGGTTTTGATTTATATCACCGTCGCTACCACGATGTTGATGCTTTGCTTCACACCACTGACTGCGTTCTCTCCATTTGTCATCTGCTGTGGCGCAAAGCAGCATAGACTTTGGTGATGGAGGACTTACTCGGTCCCGTGCAATATTACCACAAGATCGTGCTTTGTAGAGGCGCCCCTTCCCAAAAATACCCGGCAACGGCACACACAGCTTCTTATGTACAGCGAAATAACGGCTTAATAAACGAATTTTTCTACTCTTGCAATCATTTCTATTCATCGAACCTTTTTGATTCTCTTTGTCATTCGTTGCTGTTTGATTCACCGAACCATTCTGATCTTTACATCCTACGTCCGCGCAATTCCCGATTTTTGGACACGCGTCTCGCTGTTCTTGTTTATTGGACTTTCCATTCGGAGCGCAATTGTTTTGTTTATTAGAAGACTGTGATAACGTAGATTTTCCACTACTGAGTGACCAACTCTGCAACAGTCGTGCACCAAAACCTTTGGCCTTTTGCATTGTACCTGCCGCTGGAGATATTGGCTGAGTAACACCGTGCGAACCTGTGCTACTTTGTGATGCCGATGAAGACGACGAGGAAATTGCTTGAACGCCTATTACGGCTGAATTACGGGATACGTGACAATGATTGTGACATAACGTAGGTGCTTCGGACTCTTGTACTTCAGTGATACGATTTAACGATTGACTTTCTCGTAAGCGTGTTTCCCCAGCTCTTCTTCTACCAGCTCGATGTCTTCTTCCAAATATCACCTGATTATCAGTGCACCTATGTCTTCCACCGTTCGTTGTCGTCGTCGTCGTCGTCGTCGTCGTCGTATTAGTACCATTTCCACCATTGTTTTGATTTGTATCACCGGAAGGTGTTTCGGTGGTGTGTTCACCGTTACCGATACCACCACCGCCTACCCCTCCTCCCCCGCCCCCACTACCACTAGGATCCTGAGAGTCACTCGAATCGTCATGACTATCGCGTCGGGAAGGTAAAGGTTTTCCCGTCGAAGCACCTAATTTATGTGCCCTCTTCTTCCTACTCTCACTGTCGTCATCGCTAGCGTCTGAACTCGAGCAAGAAGTTGTGCGAGTTTTATGAAATTTACTTCTTCTTTGTTCGTAACCTGTTCGTCTAACTACACGGCACTTTCCTGCTGAGTTCCCACTTTCCGTTGGCGTTACTGCTACTTGCATTGTATCACCATCTTCAAGGATTTCCTTCAAAGTAATCTGTGGTGACGATGTCGAACCAGTGCTTCCTGGCGACGGCATCGTCTTATATTTAGGCATCAAGGAAAGTTCATTCTCACTGAGCGCACCGACTGGATGAAGCGGGATCGTTACTGTTGAAGATTCCGTTAAAATAGTCGTGGTGGTAGTCGTAGCGGGTTCGGACGGTTTCGATGGAATGACGGGTAACATCGATTCTAAAGTTGACGCGGGAGTCCTATGTTGCGCACCCATCCTCCATTTATTCATTGGTACAGGCCCGGTTAATCTCAAACACTCCGTCACAGATTTTGGCCTGCCTTCCGTAGTTGTTGCTTTTCTAGCCCACCCACCGGACATGTCCCCAAATCGATTCTTTAAATTTTCCTGACAGGTAGCACTCAATTTACCAACTACAGGCCCGGACTCTAAAAGCACATTGCTTGTTTGTGCTCTACTCGTTGCCTTTAAATGCACCGGCGATGGACTATCGGTCTCCTTTCCGCTCTTTGGTCTAGACTTGAGTCTCTCCTCTCCATCAGCAATAAGAGGAACAATACTACCATCCCTTGGGACCGTATGTCTCTGTGATGGCAATGCCTTTGGACCAGGCTTCTCAGGAAGTTGGGATAGTCTCTCTTGAAGTATATGAGAGAGTTTGCCCTCTGACCTCGAACCACGGCGATTGAACGAATTCAAAGCGGAGTTGCTGCCGTGATCATCTCGACCCGAACACGATGACACATCATCCTCGTCTTCTTCTTCCTGTACGATGCTGCACTTCCGAGTTCGAACGTTCTGGGAACAGAACAATCCAATTTTGTGTTGTTACATGAGAATTACTAATCGATGCGCAGAAAGGGTCGCACATCAGAAATATACCTGTGGTACATCTCCCGGTGTTCGCGGCACGCTTAACAACGACTGATTCACAGTACTCAATGAATTTTGGTCGGCATGCAAGCTTGGCGTTATAACATCTGGCCGACTGTAAACAATAAATATAATCATTTGTATATATATCCTCTTTGTTTACAAACAGTTTCCTGTATAAATGATATCGAACCTTGGCGAAATTTCAAGGATTTCGGGACGCATCTTTTGCATTTGCTCTTGGCGATGAGCACGTAATTTCCTTTCAGCTAATAAGAAATACGTCGCGGTTATGTGATTGTATTCGTTTTTGTCGAGGGCGCTGGAACAGAAATACAAAGTATAAGTGTTAGATGTATACAGTCGATATATTTAGACTTTCCATATCCAACATGGTATTTATATTCATACTCCAATATTTCTTCTTTGGTGGCGATGTTTCCATTAACCATCTTCGTTATTATATGATTGTGATGATCGTCGGAAACTTGTTGCCGAGATACGAGAGGCAAGACTTCTATAGATTCTGCATCTGACCCAATAGCCAACCAAGGATCAGCTGCAATTTCTTCAAGTGTCGCTCTGCCCTCTGGTTCTCTAACAAGCATTCTTGCTATGAGTCGTTTACAGCCTTCAGACACGTGAGGTGGAATCGAATATTTGCAATCCATGATCATAGTGAGTGTTTCACTATCATTTGCTTCTTGGAAGGGTGCTTGACCACATACTAACATGTATAAAATTACACCGAGAGACCATACGTCTGAAACACAAATATAAACAAAAAGGACAGATACAAAAAAGGATCCTTTAAATTATCTCCCGGAAAAGGTCGTGTTTCACATAAACTCACCAACAGCGGGAGCGTCATAACTATCACCGAGTAGTATTTCGGGCGCGGAATATGCCAAAGACCCACAAGAAGTTTCAAGTTTCTGACCAGGACAGAATCTATTGCTAAATCCGAAGTCGGTAAGTTTCACAGTACCGAGTTTTTCGAAGAACACAACATTCTCAGGTTTCAGGTCCCTATGCACAACGTGCAGTCGGTGGCAATATGATATGGCTCTAACTATTTGACGGAAGTACGTCCTGGCCAACTGATCGATTAGGAACAGACAAACATATAGACAACATTAATGTACGACAAGTTACAAGTTAAGACATAAAGCGATAGATAAAGAGAGGTAGAGTCTATTCTTTGATTCCTTTGCTAAATATGGTCATTTTAAATTAAAATAAAATTATAATGGCTATACCTCTTCACTGAGGCCGCTATCATGACGCATGATGTAATCGTAGAGGTCGCCGCCATCACCGAGCTCTAGAATTAGGTAAAGTTTTGTCTGCGTATCTATCACCTCGTACAGCCTCACAACATTCGGATGTTGCACCAATTTCATGCATCTCACCTAAAAACCAACCAATGTCCCACACATGAGCTTACTGCTACAATGAAATCAGAATTATATTTTAAGGTCAACGATCCTATCTCCTTCCGTCGCGTGACATTATCTTGTTGACCTTAACGAGATCTACAAGTTCGAAGAGAATCAGAGATTCAACGCCGCTGCATCGAACGATCCTTGCGTAATCAATCATTCCTATTTATTACGAACGTCAGTCAATGTTGAAGATTTCTTCTCGGATTGTTATTCGATGCTCTTGATAGATATTTCATTCGCAATTAATAAACTGCAGTTAATATATCCCGCTAAGAGCCATCGCTTTCTATCTGGTGGTACTTTGCGAGGAGAAGAGGTCCCAAATCCATAATATAACTTGGAATAATGAAGGTGCCAATAAACAATAAAGAGGAAGGAAAGAATTACGAGGAGTTTCAATTTCCTTTCGAGCGCGTTCCATCCGTCCAAGAGACTTATTGAAGCGACGCTAGGGATGGGAACAAAAGAGCAACGATATGCCGTCATTGGAGAATCTCCGTTAGGCTTCTATCGACAAGCCGTGCAGAGCTATCGGTTCCGATAAAAGAAACTCAGCTCTTTTTTCCTCACCTCCTGAAAGAGATGCGCCCTCGAGACTTCATCGAGTTTGCTCTTGTCGATGACCTTCACTGCGACCTTCTCACCGGTGAAAACATGCCGTGCCAGCTTCACTACGGCGAAATGACCGCGACCGAGAGTCTCCTCCAGATCATAGAGACCTGCGATCTTTCCATCGTAACCACTGTACCCCACTCTCCGATGCATCTCGCTGCTGAAACAGAAAACCGGTATAATCGTATTAAAAAAGATGAATCTAAATCATATCTCGTTAGAAAAACAGCACGTACCAATTTATTAAATGAGTATGAGGAAATGCAGGCTTTTGCAATCTCATGAAACGCAAGAGGAAAGTACCGCGAATAATATCGTCTCGTATAAGAAAATACATTGATTGATATGCTACAAGTAAAACGTGAATTCCACCGACTATTAGTTATTAATTATGCGGATTCATATTCATATAAGGCGGTCGATAAAATTTGCCATTTTCTCATATATGTATTGTAACTATTTGGCGTATTATAGTAACTAATATGTATTAATATAACTATATTGTACTAACATATACAAAATATATAAAAATTGCTATGATGTACTTTAATTGGACCGATAAAAATATACAAAATCTCAATAAAATGAAATATTAAAAATATCCCTATCCCACGAATATTATAAATAAACGCTTCGTTTCATATCTCATGCTTCTGCAAAGTGGTATTAACTTGCATACAGCAATATATCGCATAAAACCAATTCCTATAATACAGTGGGTACATTCCGATGTTTCACTGTATTCTTTCCGTGTACAAGGAAAGTATACAAAATGGTAATAACAACAGCCATTATACTTGTCAATATTACATCTTCCATGAGCAAGAAATAGGTTCGCGTGCCTTCTATAGAAGAGTTTCTACTTCCACTGACCGTACGAGGCTAAAACCGATTACGTACTCTCACTTCAGCATTGCGGTGGATTGCTTTCAACAGCGCGGTTTGTTCGTAGTGTATAAGAACGAATGCGAAAAATATCAGATATCAAAAAGATTTTCCGCACGGCCGAAAACAGTATTAATTTAGTGTACTAGAATCGATCGTTTCTATTCGACACTGTTTCCACTTTAGCCGGTCTGCCCTAGGAAAGGGGGGTCGCGATTATTTTTAGCACGAAGAAGCAATAATTAATCGCTCCGTCGATCCGTGGACAGCCGATCGGGAAAGGTAAAGAGCACTCGAGATAGAAAGCATCGAAGATTGAAGCCAGAGGAAACTCAAATGGATCGTATTGCCTCTCTGGACTGTAATTTGCGATCTAGTATTATGGAACTGGAACTTTCCTCCCGCTACTATTCCTACTGATTAACATGAGTAAAATTACAGTCCGCCTCCCTTTGCCTTTCAAAGGAAACTTTAACCCTTTGCGGTTCCAAGTAATGGTATACTTAGCGTTTAACTATGCCAGATACTTCGCGCTTAGTTCCACTCCACGGGATATTAAATTCACTCCCGGAATTGATGTAAACGTACATAACTCATTTACACGAAGGATACAGCAAGAAACAGATTTTATTCGAATTAGGTTGAATCATGAAGAATCGAGATGGAGTGTTTATATAACTACCTCATATAATTTACCTATGAACTTAACGTAACTTTGAAATCATCGATAATGCACACACGAACTATCAGACGACCGACGCGTCACGCCAGTTCCGGTTTCTTTGCCCACCGATTCCGTACTACGAAATATATTTGCGTCAAAGTGAATGAGTACGTCAGAGCACGACGATAGAGTCGGTTCCATTCGTGGTTGACCGAATAATATCTTAGGTATGCAAGTCAGACTTCAACCAGGGCAAACGCAAAAATAAACTTCACCGTGTGTACGGAAGTCCGATAACAATGAAGAACAAGAGAACATTCGCGTCACTGTTATTTTATATTCATTGCATAACACGAAGAATTCAGTTCAAGATTTAGAATTCTTCATTCTAATTGGTTCTCTTATAACATCCTAAATATGGACTAATTTTCTATACAATACAGCAATGTTTATAACAATGGTAGATTTAAAAACGTCATTCACAGTCATCGTATAACATTCGTATAAATATTATTAATAGTATTATTTAAATGCACCATATTATTTTGCGTAAAATTATAAACTCCAACTCACGTATACTCCGTGTTGATATCAACACTGACTCACACGAATATTTCTCTCTTTCTACGGAAATCAGTGCATACCTTCGAGACTTAACAACCTTGTTTACCTCTCTGCCAAATAATGACGTAAAGAACGCAAATCGTCGGGGAACATTACGTGTATAAGGAATCCTAATAATTTTACATAACTAGTAATTTATAGTACGCGATAAAAAAAATGATATTCTCGCATGTATTCTTATAAAAAAAATGTCATACTTTCTCACAGTGGCATACGTCTCATATAATGTACGCTATTATTCTTGTACACGTATACTTTAATTTACACCGTGATATGCTCTACTATGATAATAATACTCGTGCGTAAGCGTGCCAGAAGATTTCTCCATGTCGTCTCACCGAATGAACGGACGACAAAAGAACCGAGTCTAAGAAAAGCGGGCGTGAAGCTTTCGAGGAAGTGTCCCCACTCGAGGTCAGTCTAGGTTACAAAGTTAGTCGACCATTATTTTTGGTCGACTTCGTCTCTCACGATGTGTATATCTCCTGACGCTTAACAGATTTATTTTCAAAAGTACTTTGACGACATTTAACAAAAAATATCTAGACTGGGCTATTCATAGTTCTCACTTTACGAATTCCCACTTTACAAATGTTTATCCTTACGATTTTTTTGAATGAGAATTTTTAACTTAAATTGGCACGGCGAAGGCGATTAATACTATTATTACTGCACGTATACTTACGTTAGTTATACTTTTACATTTATTTATACATCAGACATGGCTGAAGGGTGTAATTTAATTAATGGATTTAATTATGCTTGTTACGTAGATAAAATAAAGGTATGTGAAATCTCACACAACCCGCCGTTCTATGTTTGAATAATTCTATTAAAAGTTAGAGACAAGTCATTTTGGCTGTTTTGGTAGTTCTAGTTTTAAGGCTGTCTACGGGAAATCACTATTCTTATCATTATTCTTACAATTATCAAAAAAGTCTACCAATAAGATCTAAAATATACTTTACTAGACTACAAGGTGTCCCACGTAAAAAGAGACCAATGAAATTTGTTTTGCCGACTAAAACTCCATGGAATGCAGGAAAAGAACTTTTCGGCAGCCACCGTGCCTTGTAATTAATCAGGAGTACCGTTTATCGTTTGGAACATCGGCCACCTCTCCTTGCGACCCGTTATTTTCGCTTGACGGAGTTAGTTTGCGAATTTCGTTGACCTGAATACTTAACTCCATTATTATAAATATTTACACGAATGTTATAGATGACTGCGAATGATGTTTTTAATTGTGCCGTTTTAAACATTGTCGTACTGCATACAATTATTACATATTTAGGATGTTATAAGAAAAGCAAGTAGAATGATGAATCAAGTAACTACTGCGAAATATTATTTGCAAATAAAATTACTTCGGTGCAAAATTTGATCAAACAACAAAACTTCTCTATTATCATCTGTAGTAGATTTTTGTGTATATTATACACTTCGAAAAAATTAGTAGTTTACTCAGATAAAATACTTAATATTATTAAATACATTACTAGAAATTATTCACTAAATACCAGAAAATGTTATGTTTCTTTAGTATTAAATAATAATAATCTAACTTTATCTAAATTCAAGATACCGTTGTCACCACTGTAAGCATCGGTTACAATAATTATAATGGTGTGTCTAAATGCACGTGAACGCTCAGGGAATGTAAGCCTCTAATTACTTTGTAAAATCGCATTACGGCAGATTACTCATTTAGCAAATAGACATCGACAATACAACGTTTGACAGTCCAGTAAACACAACTAAACTATACATTTTGCAAATCGATTACCTATCGGCAACAATGCGTACATTAAATGCACTACCACCGTGAATGCAATTAATATTACTGCATTCAAAACAAATTCTTTCTCTCTAGCAGAAAACTAGTGCTCCTTGAGAGCAGGTGTTCTCTGAACAATTATTAAAACTAATGGGACAATTGAATTTTTACACGAATTGTTGGTATTAACACTAGAACTACCGAACATATATTCGGTTATGCTTACTAATTTCTTTATATATAAATTATGGCTGGAGGATGTAAGTTAATCAATGGATTTAATTATGCGCGTTACATACATAAAATAAAGATAAATAAAACCTCAAACTGTGCGCCGTTATATATTCTAATAATTTTATTAAAAAGCACGGACCCGTCTTCTCGACCACTTTGGTAGTTCTAATGTGAAATTAACATTTATAAGCAACAATAAATTTCAGCCATGCGCATTTACGACGACTGTTGGATTTGTACTGTAGAAATGACGGCTACGCAATTATCTAACAAGAAAGATACGATAATAGTTGTTTTGCGAAATATATACTCTTTGTACAATGGCCTTACACAATCCATAGAAACGTCAATGAATTCTCATTCGGATTGCAATTGGACATAATGGGTCATGTCAAAGTAGAAAAATGATGGGCACAGCAAAGTATACAGGGTAATACAAGTGCCACAAGCCACTTAATCATCTCCTTTAACACTAGAACTTCCACACCAGCCAAAATGGCTGATTTGCAGTTTTTAATGATATTATACAAATATATAACTTAAATAGGTCGTATTTAAAAAGTTGGTCGATCCAAATCGAAAAAATGGAATGGAATACACTTTGAAAAATCGTTAAAAAATCAAAGTCGCCAAAATCAATTCTAAACGGCCCAAATCGATGGTAAATGATGTAGAAACATGTTCTAGGACGATTTTGGGTCGAAAGAAGTGGATTAAAAATTTGTTCCGGTCAAAAAACGGGTCAATTCAAAATCGGAAAAATGTAAAGGGGTATACCTTCAAAAATTGTCAAAAATTAAAAGTTGCCAAAATCAATTCTAAACGACCCAAATCGATGGTATATGATGTATAAACTTATTCTAGGATGATTTTGGGTCGAAAGAAGTGGATTAAAAATTTGTTTCGGTCAAAAAACGGGTCAATTCAAAATCGGAAAAATGTAAAGGGGTATACCTTCAAAAATCGTCAAAAATTAAAAGTCGCCAAAATCACTTCTAAATGACCCAAATCGATGGTATATGATGTGCAAACATATTCTAGGACGATTTCTGGTCGAAAGAAGTGGTTTAAAAAATTTTTCGGGCGAAAAATGGGTCGACCCAAAATCGTAAAAATGTGAAGGGGTATACCTTCAAAAATTGTCAAAAATTAAAAGTCGCCAAAATCAATTCTAAACGGCCCAAATCGATGGTATATGATGTATAAACTTATTCTAGGATGATTTTGGGTCGAAAGAAGTGGTTTAAAAAAATGTCCGGGCGAAAAATGGGTCGACCCAAAATCGCAAAAATGTGAAGGGGTATACCTTCAAAAATTGTCAAAAATTAAAAGTTGCCAAAATCAATTCTAAACGGCCCAAATCGATGGTATATGATGTATAAACTTATTCTAGGACGATTTTGGGTCGAAAGAAGTGGTTTAAAAAATTTTCCGGGCGAAAAATGGGTCGACCTAAAATCGCAAAAATGTGAAGGGGTATACCTTCAAAAATTGTCAAAAATTAAAAGTCGCCAAAATCACTTCTAAATGGCCCAAATCGATGGTAGATGATGTATAAACATATTCTAGGATGATTTTGGGTCGAAAGAAGTGGTTTAAAAAATTTTCCGGGCGAAAAATGGGTCGACCCAAAATCGCAAAAATGTGAAGGGGTATACCTTCAAAAATTGTCAAAATTTAAAAGTCGCCAAAATCACTTCGAAATGGCCCAAATCGATGGTAGATGATGTATAAACATATTCTAGGATGATTTTGGGTCGAAAGAAGTGGTTTAAAAAAATGTCCGGGCGAAAAATGGGTCGACCCAAACTCGCAAAAATGTGAAGGGGTATACCTTCAAAAATTGTCAAAAATTAAAAGTCGCCAATTTCGCTCCTAGATGGTCCTAATCGATGGTATATGATGTATAAACATATTCTAGGACGATTTTGGGTCGAAAGAAGTGGTTTAAAAAATTTTCCGGGCGAAAAATGGGTCGACCCAAAATCGCAAAAATGTGAAGGGGTATACCTTCAAAAATTGTCAAAATTTAAAAGTCGCCAAAATCACTTCGAAATGGCCCAAATCGATGGTAGATGATGTATAAACATATTGTAGGACGATTTCTTGTCGAAAGAAGCGGTTAAAAAAATTTTATTGGTCAAAAATGGGTCGAACCCAAGTCGAAAAAATGTAAAGGGGTATACCTTAAAAAATCTTCAAAAAATCAAAGTCGCCAATTTCGCTCCTAACTGGCCCAAATCGATGGTATATGATGTATAAACTTATTCTAGGACGATTTTGGGTCGGAAGAAGCGGTTTGAAAATTTGTTCGGCCAAAAATGGGTCGACATAAAATCGCAAAAATGTGAAGGGGTATACCTTCAAAAATCGTCAAAAATTAAAAGTCGCCAAAATCAATTCTAACCGGCCCAAATCGATGGTATGTGATGTATAAACATATTCTAGGATGATTTTGGGTCGAAAGAAGTGGATTAAAAATTTGTTTCGGTCAAAAAACGGGTCAATTCAAAATCGGAAAAATGTAAAGGGGTATACCTTCAAAAATCGTCAAAAATTAAAAGTCGCCAAAATCAATTCTAAAGGGCCCAAATCGATGGTAAATGATGTAGAAACATGTTCTAGGACGATTTTGGGTCGAAAGAAGTGGATTAAAAATTTGTTTCGGTCAAAAACCGGGTCAATCCAAAATCGGAAAAATGTAAAGGGGTATACCTTCAAAAATCGTCAAAAATTAAAAGTCGCCAAAATCAATTCTAAAGGGCCCAAATCGATGGTAAATGATGTAGAAACATGTTCTAGGACGATTTTGGGTCGAATGAAGTGGATTAAAAATTTGTTTCGGTCAAAAACCGGGTCAATCCAAAATCGGAAAAATGTAAAGGGGTATACCTTCAAAAATCGGCAAAAATTAAAAGTCGTCAAAATCAATTCTAAACGACCCCAATCGATGGTATATGATGTATAAACATATTCTAGGATGATTTTGGGTCGAAAGAAGTGGATTAAAAATTTGTTTCGGTCAAAAAATGGATCAATCCAAAATCGGAAAAATGTAAGGGGTATACCTTCAAAAATCGTCAAAAATTAAAAGTCGCCAAAATCAATTCTAAACGGCCCAAATCGATGGTATATGATGTATAAACATATTCTAGGATGATTTTGGGTCGAAAGAAGTGGATTAAAAATTTGTTTCGGTGAAAAAACGGGTCAATTCAAAATCGGAAAAATGTAAAGGGGTATACCTTCAAAAATCGTCAAAAATTAAAAGTCGCCAAAATCAATTCTAAACGGTCCAAATCCATGGTATACAATGCCCAATGATGTTCTAGGACCATTTCAGGTTGAAAGAAGTGGATTAAAAATTTGTTCCGGTCAAAAAATAGGTCGATCCAAAATCGCAAATATGAGAAGGGTTTCAAATTAAATTAGATTATCCCTCTCATACTTCTTACATTTGGATACGTGGGCTATTATTAAATATTACTAAACAAACGTAACTGTCAGATACTTAGGGAATAATACCTAGCACATATCTACATATAGCGTTCTACGACAAAAGGGTTTGGGAAACACTGTTCTACAAGAGTTCGTTTTTTGTAACTGCAGAGCAATTACTTTGCCTATAGTATGAGCGCATAGTATATCCGCAGAGCAAAATCTACAACACGTCGATTCGTCGAAATATCTCAGCAGGACTGATTGGTCTTGACATTTTACCGATAACAATTTGCATCCCCTATCAGCATCCACCTGTGCGGTGCTGTCTCTGTATATGTATCTGCTGGTTGCCCGTTGACCTGGTTCCGTTGCATACGCACCCGGAATAATCACCCATAAGTCTCTATTTAACTACGGATAAAGTTTTGCGATTCCGCCATCAAAGTTACTTCACGGTGGGGCACGCATTGCGAAGTCTCGAGTATTTTATCGGCGCACCGAATGTTGCATAACTCGAGGAAGCTACACTTTTTATACCTACATCGTTACATTCCTTTGCACCGAACGATAATAAATGTGCATTGGATTCGGTGCATCAATGATTCGTAAATGTACACAATGTCGCGTAATGTCAGTATCATTATTGATTTATTTTATTCTAATTGAATGTAGTAGTTGAATATAACGGGACGTATCTTTCCTACATAAAATACGAAAAGAAATGAATGTAGAGAAGAGAATAAAATGATATTTTATCCCAACCTTCTCTATGATGTTTGTGTTTTTTAATATAGTAAAATTTAATGAATAGATATTCAATATATGTTAGGGTATTATAACACTTTGCACTCTTGGGTCACCTCTGACGTGACAGAATGTTTAGTTAATAAAATCCACATAATTGAACAACTTTATCGAAAAGACTGCATTGAGGTATATCTGTATCCATAAGTCTGGTCAATTTACATGTTCATCAGTAGGAAACAACGGTCTTCATCCTAATCAAATTTCTCCAAATGTAATTAGTAGCTTTCAACTACTTTAACAGAATTATATTTCTTCCGTGCAGGAATGACTTAATTTCCTATACTTGTTACACACGGAGGAATCTTTTAAAAGTTACAGTACCTCAATGAAATATACAAGTCAATAAATTACGATCATTTCTATTACTTACAAAATATCATAGCAACTCTTTTATTAGTAAACTATGATACCATTTGCATCGTTACCAAGCGGTCTCGGAGAAACAATATTTCTCTGTACATTTTACTATGTGTATTTCATAAATAATTATCACTATGTTATGAATAAAAGTGTACGATAAATGTGAATAATTTCTGTGTATTTATGGAATACATGAAATTAAAAAATATTAAATCAAACTTGGTTGAGAACAAGCTACGAAAATAATTGGAGTGCAAGGGGTCAAATATATTATTTTCGTTGTATGCATAATGCGTTATGATTCAAGCTATATACAATGAAAATGATAATAACAACGTATCAACAATTACATGTATTTGACAACATGGACGTTACGATTGTAGAGAATGCTGTAATGCAAACAACGACTGATGTACACTGATAAATTGGATTCGGATATATGATAGTGAAGATGGTTAATCCGGTAATGCCAACGGGATCACGTAGGATTATCCAAAGTAATTCAATTAGGATTTGTAGTCAATTTCGCTGCAAGGACGCCATATTTACCAGAACTAATACGCTATAGTAATATAATATCCTTAAATTTACATTAAATGTACAGTATATAATAGAAACGATCGTTCGAAATCGATATGTTATGGATTGTTAATTTAATATGAATATTGTATACTGAATTTGAGACACCTAAGCACGATCCTGCTCGCCTGCTAATTTCTGTTTAACTTCGCAATTTATTTTAAGACAGAATTTTTACCCCAATTTTTCTTAGTCTATTAATACTTTCCACGAATCTGTTAACAATTCGAAGAAGTCGAGCAATGTTGCACATAGTTTCAACTTCAAGATCCAATACTTATATTAAATCACAACACAAATTTGTAATGCATATTTCCTAATCAATGTCTAAAATGTTTCTCTGGAAAATGTCGATTAAAATATGGGGAATGAAGTAAGCCTCGGGTTGGTTGGATAAATGAATTTTTTGATCTCTAGATTAGGTGTGACGAAGTAAATAGATTCCAGTAATTCTCGAGGGGCTGGAAGTCTAATAAAAAAATGGAATTTTCTGATAAGTTAGCTGGGAAAAACGAGTTTCTCTAATAAAAACCTGTCGCATCAGGAAAAGGTCGTCGATACGCCTACGCAGCTAACGATGCTCCTTGTCTGACAAGAGGTAAGCCGATACGAGAATGTGCCTCCATAAACGTATACATTTTTTCACGTATCAAACTTCCCAGCTTCCCGTACTTCCGTTATGTAAATAAGTAACACCTCGTTGAATATGTCGCAATTATAATCAGCCTATATATATAACCGAAGTATCGTGTTCCTCCGCATTTCCATAACTCAACGCGTGAATTAATTACACCTTTTCTCTTGAAGAGTGCATTGATACACGACGCCGACGCGAAACCAGGAAAAAGTGCTACTTTTACCTGTTCCTGTTATCCACCGTCCAATGTAAATTCCAAGCGAAGTGCGATGGAATGATACTTTAATGTACACAATGTTCCATATAACTCGACTATGTGAAATATATTCGTCGGTTTTAATACACGCGAAAGTATCCAAGGAAATAATAATGGTAAACACATTTAATTCTAATATCTAAGGTATGTTTCTGTTTTAAATTTATATCTTATAATAATATTGTAATAATTTACTGGCGTGTTATATCCTGCGAAATATGTTGGAATGTCTAGTACAGTCATAGCAGGTGATTATTTAAGACTTTGAAACTAGTTACAGAAAATGAGTTTATGGAATAATTTATAATTAAAGAATTTTTTTCGTTTTTAGTATTCTACTATCCAGGTAATTTTTTCCCTAAAACTTCACGATATTGGAATCTATATAAGTGTATACAAAGATTCACAGACTTGTGTAGTTTACGTGCATAATTTTATGGTGTAAAGTTTACACCAAAAACACCTGTAAACGAATCGCCTGCTATGACTGTACGTCGTTGTTCATTTTCTAGAAAACAGTTGTTCTCACGCATAGGAAAAGTACAGAAGAAGCATCGAGTGATGTACACAACGGAATCCGTAAAATTCGCGATTTAAAAGGCGATAACCTATGGTAATGCGTAACATAAACGCACCTCGGGTGCGTAACAGGTAGTGTCCACGTACCGTTACCAAGATTCCTCAGTTCTTCGCACACAAAACATGTCACACACACGTGCGGAAGAATTTTTTGGAGTATCAAACGTGAAGTTCGACATACCTTGGCAATATTGCAAGTATTTTCTGTTAATATACAATTAATTCGTATTTGTGGTAATTAATATATTTAAAGAATTTCCTTGATAATGAATAATAAATAATAAACTCGCGGTTCGAGTTTCATCGAAATAGTTGCGAATTCTACGAATATAATCTTACTTTAGATTATACACGATAGGAGTTTCTGAACAGAAGTTAAATTTCATATAATTCTTCGCCATTTCCGCGTGTACTGTTGGTACATTAAAAAGTTCTACTTGGCATTGAGTTAACCACTTATGTTATCTGAGGTACGTCATCGTGGCGAGGATAATTAAATGAAATTAGGATGATACTTCTCTGACCTACGTTACTCGAGTAAGAACGAGCAGGAATTCACGGGTGCAATGCGACGAAGTGCATGCGTGCATTCCACGATATCCGGAGAGCGAAGGGTAAAGAGAGAGCGAAAGAGAGAGAGACGATCGAAGTAGAGGCCCTGTAATCTGTATCCGCGAGACGTTGGTATATCGTCTACCACGCCATTTTTAGTCCTCTCGTACTCTTTTCCTCCTTCCTTTTCTTCCGCCTCTTTGGCCCCTTTCTCTCGTGACGATAAACGAACGTGACGTAACAAGACATTAACATTTCAGAGGACTCCCAACCTCGTAGTTCATTAACCCATCGATCGTTACATTTAAGGACAAATGTATGTTTCCATGTTGGCGAAATTTCACACGCGCGTTTCATCGAAAGCACTGCATATACGTGAGCTGTTTTGCATCAATGAGTTTTACGTTTAGTTTACGTTAATTCGTCGATAAAACAAACGTAAAATCTACGTTTCTTCGTGCACCTGACTTAGTCTCAAACAATAATGTACTGTGTTCCGAATACATTCCTATGTCCTCAATGGGGACGCACCATTTTCCCGACTACTTTGAATGAAAGATTTAATGTAACGTAAACTTTGCACATTGTCTTCCGGTACGTAGGTAAAAACGGGGTCACGGTTTCTTTAAAGAATGGTTCAATACTTTAGGACACTAAAAGTCATGGCTGTTTTCGAGGACTTTCGACGCAGTACAAACAATATCCGATATGTACATAGTTTTAAATGTTAAAACAGGTAATTCTTATTATTCTAATATTCGCGTTTCAAGGTGGCTACAGGTTATGTACCCAGGAGGAGTAAATATGGCGGAATGAGTGTCTTGTAAGAACACGGAAAAGGATCTCTCCTAGAAGTTAACGGATGTTAAAGCGGAGGGCTAGTTGGCCGCGTCTAGTTACGGTTAT
The DNA here is from genome assembly GCA_910591585.2 of Nysson spinosus. Lineage (NCBI taxonomy): Eukaryota > Metazoa > Arthropoda > Insecta > Hymenoptera > Crabronidae > Nysson > Nysson spinosus. The sequence goes on along the minus strand of OU342830.1, from coordinate 7,773,051 downwards.
CACATGTAACTAGCGTGCTGCAAGGCACGGGGTAGGTCGTGAATGTTTATAAACGCATCGTGCTACAGTTTCATTACTATGAGACATCATCAATCATCTTTTTAAACTGGACCGGCTCGAGTGTGATTTAAATAACACACTCGAAAATGTAGACCAACGCGAAGCTCCGTAGAGGTAGGGTACGAGGGGGATTAAAAAAATGGTCGAAAGTAAACGTGTAGGAGTAAATGATATGCAGGACAGGACAAAAAAAGAGGCGTCAGAAGCCATTTTTGCAGAAGAGTCCACTAAACGTACCATTGAATAAATCGAGCAAAGGTATTCCGTACCTTTTTCCCCCGCTAGACAGACGAATCCAGCCAGCTCCCGACTTGTCCTCTCGTCCGATGGACTGTCATTTGTGATGCAGGTTCATACGCGTGTCGAACGGAACTATGATTGATGCACGACACCTGAGACCGTCGCGCACAACGACTTCCTGTACGTTCGACTCCGACGTTAACGTCTCCGTTGCCAAAAGGAGACGTAGACGGTGTTGCTTCAAAGAAATTCACCAAAAGGAGACGACGACGGTGATGATGTTAAGTCGTTGATTGCCACACGCACACGCACTCACGGTGATAGGATATGTGTTTACACGCCACCGTTCTGTCTCTTTCTAACACACTCTCTCGTCTAGCGACGCAATCCTCTTCCCTCTCCGGGGCACATACAACTCGTACACCCTTCGTTCGGTGGATTCACCTCTTCCTTTTCGTGCTGTTTCTCTCCTCTCGTCTCTTCCCTCACTCCCTCTTTTAAGTACCCCACCCACCCGCAACCCCTCTGGCCCTTCGATCCAGTCGTTGTACAGTGAGGAAAAGGAAGTCTTCTCTGCTCCTTCCTCAAACGAACTGCCCCGACACACTTCTAACTTTTTCTCGCTCGCTTACTCACTCGCTCTTTCAATACTTTTCTTCCGTCTTTCTTACACTCCCTTTGATTCACCTCTCTCGCTTCTTCTGCGTTCTCTATCCCTCTCTGCTACTGTCTCGCACCCGTTGCTTGCTCGCTCGCTTGGTGCTTGGTCGATCTTTTTTCTTGGTTCACTCTCCTCTTGTACCCGAGCGACTGTTTCGATCTCATGCACACCATGCACGCTCGACACGATCATTCGCGACCGGTGTGTATTTTCTCGTGAAATTTAACGTTTTATTCTGTGATTAGATAAAATTGACGGACACCGCAAGCGCCGACGACAGACGCACTCGCGACACCGTGACACGGGAAAGCTGAGAAAACGTATTTGCCGTACTCGAGATACGAACACTTACGCCGCCAAGCCGACCTGCGATCTTAGCGCCGCCAAGCCGACTTTGTCTTCCATCCTCTACGGCGGGAACTTTCAACGCACTACACTAATCTATTTTCACCTTGATCCTTGTAATGTTGGACAATAGAAACAGCTGGAACAACAAAATCATTTTTGGAATTATGATGTGAATGCTTATTTCGACAGCATTTCGAATGCTTATTGCTCGGTAACGACTTACATGGCAACTTAATGTGTTATTATTCTCCGTTTTGTAATATGCACAATATTAATTACGGTCCAACATTTAAAAAATTGTTTAGCGGATTATATACACTGTTTGAGGAAAATATATTTGTTGATAAAAAAGTTGAGTTATAAATATTACCACAGACGAGATATAAATAGACCAAGCACGCATTACAAACTGTAATTTCAGAGTTACCGAGTCCAAGAGCCCGGTAACGATTTTGGCGTCACTTATGACGTTACCCACCGAACACATAAAATAGCTGCTTTTTATATTTTTAGTCCTAAAAATGTATATGCATCATTTAATTGCAGAGGAAGTTTAGGCCTGAGTTTAATTTAAAAAAGGCATATGGAAACTATCAGAGATCAATACGGACATTCAAGAGTGATCAGAGTAATATTCCGCGTTAGTTTTCTAAAGTTTATTCGTTATTTAATGATTGATGTACGCGCCAGTTGAGTCAGAATACGGCTGAAAATGATTTCCTAGTAGCAAGATTACACGATGATAAAGGAGGTATGCGAGGAGGTCCTCCTAGTGACGTCACAGTCCCGTGACGCCTTCTCGTTCAAAATCCACATCAATCGCTACATATTGCTCAATTTTCGTTAATATCTCGCGCATATCAAAATCTATAAGGATCACATATTTATTGTTACAACCTTTTTTTGTGTTGAACAGTGTAATTTTTCAAATTCTCTTACATCTGTGAGCAATATTTTACAGGATATTCACAAGAAAATTTATTGCATATACAACAAGATTTCGCAAGATTAATTCACGCTTTATTAAGCGACTCAAACGAATATTAATTATTACGCCCTATGGAAAATTAAATTGAAATAAATTAAAATAATTCTATGTTTTACTTTTGTATTTTCAGGACTAAAAATATGAAAAAATAGTGGTTTTATGTGTTTGATGGGTAAGGTCACCCATGACACACAAATCGTTACAGGGCTCTAGGACTCGGTAACACTGGAATTACAGATTGCATTGCGGGTCTGTGCTTATATCGCGTCGGTGATATTACATATGCGGGGCGCCATCGACTAAGTATACTTGGAGTAATACCGGTTCACGTTAAAAAGTGTTCTGTAATACAACAGTAGATGCCAGTCTCTGCTCTGATTAATTTAAGCTTGCATTACTGTTACAAATGTCTCTGCCTCTTATATTTTTAAATTACTCATTAAACAACCTTACAGGAAACATATACACGTTACATGTTGTAATAAGTGACCTACATTCAATATTTGATGCAACACATTCGAGAAAAGACACATAAAAAATAAAGAATGCCCAAAATGCCAACATTAAGTATATGCAGATATTTAAATAAAAGTATCATATTTACTTCAGTAAACTGTGGTAATATACTATAAAATGTTAAGAAGACAGACAAGTTTCGTAGAATCCACGCAATCAACTTGAAATGCATTCAATACATGCACACCATTCTTACGTAATGCCAAATTATCTCTGAATTAACTCCCAAATTATAGCAGATGAATAATTCAGTACACCCACAAACAATTGTAACATCCACGCTTTCTTGGAATAAATATTGTAATTCTTTATATACGTTCTTATATAAAAAACCCTAACCTGCCTGACACAATCCCGTTGCTCTCCTGTATTTTATTATGTCGCATCGGTTTTAGAAATAATTTCGATGTTAGTCATCGTTTCCACAAACCACGGGCAAGGCTCATCATTGTCTGAAGTCATGCGACGGACATTCACATTTACGAGTTCCCCTAAAGAAAAAAAATACGGGGGTTCGTTAACGCAAGAATATGCAACAAGTGAACGCGGAAACGTGTCGTGCAGCAGGTTGCATTTTGGTTGATTCTCTCAGGATATGCAGGTCGCAACCGCCGACGGTGATGACGAAGACGTTGTGCTACGTCGTCTTCAGGGCGTCAGAACGCGGCCAAGCCGGCTCGGCGCCAAAATCAGCTCGCCAGTCGTGCTTTCCGGTCGGTGTTTTATAAATACTGCAGACAGTCGAAGAGTGCACCGAACACGGGAGCAGCTCTAAAATCACGAATCTCGACGAACACACTTACGATTAGTTAAATAACCGGACAATACTCCGCATTAATTTCATCTTTTTGTTCTCCATTTACGTGCACTCTCGTGGAAGTATTCTTTGTGAAGTCTTTCTTTAAATTAGTGTGCTTCCTGAAAAAGTGTGATACTAAGTAAATTCGTAATGATTCGTGTACTGTAAATGCATTCTAATAAGGTGAAATGCAATACGTGAGTGTGTGAAGAAATACTTTATTCGCAGTTGCGGCACTAATAGCAACGAATAGTGTTAAGTAGTTCGTGGCATCAGGAATAGTACCAGGAATGATAATAAGAACAAGAGAGTTGTTTTATTAGGTATGCGTTGATTTATAATTGTATATTTAGCACGTCGAATTAAATTTGGAATTCATGAGTATAGTATATTTATCGTACTTAAAAGACGTCTGTATTATTAAGTACATGCCGATATTACATCTTTAATGAGTACATCTATATTTATCAGACAAAATTGGTGTGGTTATTAATACGATCGGAAATAGATTGAAAGTAATAGTAACTATCAGGTATTATTATACAGGAGCATTAAATTTCTCTCACCTTCACCTGTGATCTTTTAAATAGAAACGGCACAGAACCAAGCGGATCTCAGTTTTCGGTCTACATACTATTTCCGCGCAACCACGATCAAACAAACGAATTACCGGCAACTGCGCTATAGTCACTGCAATTTGGCGAAAGACAAACAACCCGGCATAATCAATTCGATTTTCTATTGGCTTCTTTTTAAATATTGCATAATACTCATCGGAGATCAAAAATATGAGGCAAAGTACGGTTACGTAGTTTACGTACAGGCACGTGCGAAAGATGATTTCAGGCCGTTAACATGTTTTCGTATTCGGCACGTGTACCATGCTTCAGAATAGATTCTCGTTTCAATCATAATATACATATGTTGAATATTGAATTACTATATGCATAAACTCTCCGGTTTGAACACTTTCTAATTTCATAAATATTTTGTCACCCCGACATATGTTTGTCGTCAAAAATCGACGAGACCTAAACAGAAAAATGAGAAAGATAGTCTTTTTTGTCTCATAGCAGGATACGCGGTGAGAAAGTCTTTCTTCTTGAGTTGCGTCTCGCGTAGTAGTAAGGCGTCATTCACCAAACTTCTTTCCTCATTCATGAGTGGTAATGCTACTTCGGAGTAGTTACCGGCTTTGTAACTTCTTGAAAAAGCGTCGTTGCATGAGCGGCACAGAGGATACATTATCTAAAACGTACACTTTTCTTTGTGCAATTGAGCGCGCGACGTAAGACGCTTAAGTCTCTTAAGAGGCTTACGGTAGTTATCTTTTATACGTGTAACAAGTACCTTGTAGAGACTCATCGTATTTTAGTATCATTAAGGACTTCACGATTAAGCATCGTTTAATTATTTAAGCATAAGCTTGCGCATTAAAATTGAACTATTAAACTCAATATCCCGAGGTGAAATAAAACATCTTACAGATTACACAGCAAGATACGAGATAGCAGAATGTAAGTCTCGCAATACATGCATCGATGACACCTGATCGTTAAGTGCATTCCCGACGTTATATTTCGAAGAGATCACGTGACAAAGTCAACGGACATTTGTCGGAATGAGTTTAATGAAGAAGGCCATCGGCGGGTCCATTCACAGGATACGGGAGTTTGAACTCGAGAAGGTGATCAAATTTTCACTCGTTCTTTTTTGCGATATAAGAATTGTTTGAATTCAATGGTCATTCGAAATGTCTTCATCTCGATCCGCCACGCGGTTTTCTGAAATGATTTGCCGACAGATAAGCGATATAGTAGTAATTCACAGCGAAGTTCCAGACACGAGTCATTGAGATCCAGAAATAGTGATCGCACATGCAACATTTACATTTTGCCCGAGCAACGGGCAATCTCCTTGTTACTGGCACTAAACCAACTTTCGCCTTATGTCCGTTTTATGACAATGTGGGAGATCCGATTGTAACCTTTAACGCCTCGGTAACTTCCACGGGAATCTTTAAGAATCCAACACAATACAGCTTTATCTTACACATTAACTTTCATCTGAAAGGGTAATCAGTGATTTCTCCATTCGTGCACTTGTAATCTTGTGCCATTTCACACGAGCGTTCTTTACGCCTTTCTTCCACCGGGTTCTTTAAATACTATGAACTCTCAGCACCCGATAGAATTCATTGGGTTCATTTACCTAGTTATAATATTATATAACTGGTATTAGAATTAGTCTCGGAGCTATTATAGGATCCGGTGATGGATCTCAACGTTGGCGAGTTGAATATTCGAGAAAGATCAGAGAATAGAATATCCTGATTCTTATTCTATCTCCTCGACTTCATAGCGAGATCAAAAAGTATACACTGAAGAAAACGAAGCGTGCGTCGAATTAAAAATAGACATCACAGCCGAGCAGCGGATAGCACGTTTTGTACTCACGTAGTGTTCCCGTAGCTTTTCTAGCTGTATCGCACTTTTTAACGTTTCCCTGACTACCGAGCTTTAGTATCAAGTGTAGTTAAGATAGATTTAATTTCAATGAAAATGCATGGTGGACCGATTCACTCATTCTCAACTTGTGATCCAACATTCTACTTTGGCTTGAATTCAATCAATTATCCGGTGTGGAATGAACTGTTTGAACCGAACTTTCATCTGGAACAGGTGAATCTAATCGATGAGTTCGACATTCTACAAATCGTCGGTGAAGGATGGTTCGGCAAGATTCTGCTGACTGAACATCGTAGCACCCAGACGGAGATGGTGCTGAAAGCTTTACCGAAGGCGTACACCGGCATCTCCGACTTCTTTCGTGAATTTCATTATGGACTTCACCTGGCTGCACACAGGAATATCATAACCACCTACGACGTGGCATTCGAAACCGCTGGTTTCTACGTTTTTAGCCAGGAATACGCTCCACTCGGTGAGAGTCGCTTGCGCTACTTGAGGACGTTTATTGATTGACGCTCCCGAGCTCGCTAACTTCTTGCTTACTTACCCTCGTGGATGTATCTTTTTTATCCGTCCGCATAAAGTAATTCCATGTAAATGTACCATGCTCCAAGCTTACTTTAATGCATATCACATGCAGACTTAATTACTTGCCGCAAACGGCGTATATTCATTCAGGCATCTACAGTAAGAATTGATACTTTCATGAGTGCTTTTTGCGTTGCCGTTTGACGAGGATCGTATGCCTTATATTTTTTACATCTTTTATTATTCAGCCGTATAAGTAAACACTTTGAAATACTAATAAATTGGTGAATATGCGCTTAATTTGCATCGGTATGTATGACTGGTTTTATAATGATACATTTATGAATTTTTAGGTGATCTTACATCAAACGTGACTGAAACGGGTTTGGGTGAATTGCACGCGAAAAGAGTGGCGAGACAATTAGCCGCTGCCGTGCATCATATTCACAGTCGCGAATTGGTGCATCGAGATATTAAGCTTGATAATATTCTCGTGTTTCGAAGTGACTTCTCACGAATCAAACTTTGTGATTTCGGTGAAACTAGACGGGTTAATACTATCGTACGAAGGCACAACGAGTGGCTGCCTTATTCGCCGCCTGAGGTATTGCAGATCGACACTGATGAGACGTACAAGTAATTATATAATTAACCACTACGATATCTTTCTAAAATACGAACACGTGCTGTGAAACGTTGAACATCGAGATTATTATATCTGAATATTCGTGAAGGATTTAAAGAGCATCATTGACGGGGGAATATTTTAATAGGATTAAATAATTGGTTATTCGTCTATTTATAGGATATTATTAAATTATGTGTAACCCTGTTCAAAGTTATTGTAATACGAAATTTCAGAGCTCTCACTTCGCACGATGTCTGGCAATTCGGTATTGTACTGTTTGTCTGTTTGACCGGATGTCTGCCGTGGCAGAAAGCGGCGATGGACGACCCGCGATATACCAGATATCAAAACTGGCACAACGCGACGCTGAACATCGCCAAGAAACCGAAATTATTTCAGCTGATCAGCTCACGGGCGCAAAGGTGGGTTTCACCGTGACGAATGTATCGCAGTACGAAATAGGCGCCATTCTACCACGTGTGGCGATTAATACTTGCCAATCACTTCGAGTTATTGTTTAAGACTTTAAATGTCAAACACTCGAGTCAGGCTGAATTATATTATGTAATATCTTCATGATTTATGTTGCAGATTATTCAAGAGGCTACTGGATCCCAAACCCGAGAAAAGGCCCGTTACCGTCTTGGAAGTCAATAAATATGTCGAAGACAGGTGGCTGGCGAAACTTGGCGCTGAAAAAGCAATGAATGGTAGAAATTAGTCTGCAAGATAAATATCAATTACTGTTTATACCAATTGCGTATCTCGGGTTTTAATGAAATGTAAATTGCGCAGGTGGTGCCGATGAAAGGGACGAGTTGTGTCCATCGATGTACAGCTTTCACAGTTCCTTGGAAGAGAAAAATCAGCTCCTTCACACTCTGACCACGTATGGGATCGAGACTACGGTTGATCGATCGAAGAAAAAGGATCGTATCAGGGAGTGGATACAGTCGAGCGCAATTGCGGAGGAATACGAGGAGGAAGAGTCCGACGTAAACGAGGAAATCCAGTTCTACGATGACGAGGAGGAAGAGGAACCAAGTACAATGAAAGGCAGGCATTTCCCTGAGACGCGACCAATAGCCAAAGCGAACAACATCAAAAAGAAGAATCGTACAAACGCGTCTACCGCGAGAAAAAGACAACCCATTAAACCTACAGAAAGGAAGATACCATTCGCTCCGCAAGTGGCCGAGGAACGTGAAACTATTGCTAGATTCGCCAGCTTTCCAAATGGCGATCCCAACCTAGCAATTTTAAAGAATGGTACCAACGGTACTTCGGATAGGAGGGTAATAAACTCTTCCAGTGTACTGCCAACAAAGGATGACTCTACTATCGTAGATACGAACTCCTCTATTGTTAGTACTAATGGACGCACGGGGAATAATTCGCCAATAAATAGTGTGAATACTTCTCGAGATGATTCAACGCCAACTACCAGTACAGGCTTTAATCCAACACTGGAAGCCGAAGCTGAAACGAATAAAACAGTTCTACAAGATGGAGTGCATCCACTGGAGGACATGGAGAACGACCGAAGTCTGCCAAAAAATCCACAGATCCCAGTTAGAAAGCATCGTTCCCAGACTGCACCATTTCCGACACCCGCTTCTCCCAGTCTGAACGGGAATCGGAAGAAGGACACGGCGAAGAGGAGTCGATCAGCGACAACCCTGCCAACGATGCTGCCGGAGAGGTCAATTTTACCGGTGGCACGAGCAGAGAAATCATCCCCTACAACCTTACCGACACGTGGGGATAGTCAACCCCCGGCGAACTTGGCGATGCCACGAACCGAGAGGTCACCCGCAGCCTCACTGCCGGTGGCTCGAGCGGAGAATCGATCTGCGGCTACCGCGGCAATTGCTCGAACCGAAAGGCCACCCGTTTCAGCACAATCAATGTCTCGAGTAGAAAATCAATCCAATACGATGCTGTCCGTTGCTGCTCGAGTGGAAAATCAATTGAGTAATACCTTGCCAATAATCCGAAACGAAAAAACACCCCCAGGAGCGATGCAAGTCGTCCCAGTAAATCCTCTAACGATGTCGGTCGCCTCCCATTTAGTGATGCAGAGTTTCAATGCCCTGCAAGGAATAAATAATTCAGTGGCCCCTTCCATATCGAATGATTTAGGTGATCCAACCTCTGGTTCGATGTCTAATTTAACACTGAACCCAAAGACTAGTCCGTCCTCGACTCCATCGAGAACTTCCACCCCTCCAAAGACAAAGTCGAACCCACGAATCGAGGGGGAAACCATAACTTATGGGAAAGATGCCTATGAACATTACGGCATCGCTCAGGGGGTTATTTTACGGACCCAAGGAGTTCGACAGGGTTCCACAGGCAGTGCCAGTAGATCTGTCAGTAACTGAATTTTCAACACTTTCAAAAGTGATTCTTTTTCAATACGAGCATATACGATTTATGAAATGAAACGCCACGTTTAACAAGAACTGTCAGGAATTTGGCAACATCCTGCTAAAACGATATCGAGCAAAGCCCAACTTGGAAAGGGCTCGTCGATGATGACTTTTAATTAGGTACATCATTATGCACGAAAAACCAACGAAATCTATTTGCATTGGCATACCACGAAATTCAACGTGATCATGAAGCTTATATTTGAATAACATTAGTATCCAATCGTACGTTAACCACTATGGTACAACTGTATCGTTTACAGTCTTCCATTTGTTGGATGCGAGCCATGTCGGGGCCATTGTAGCGACTCTTTTGTTCCTTCATGGCGAGCCTTACATTCTTGTACATAAAAACCGCTGTTGTGGATAATTTATGGATTACTTTCCGTTATGCATAGATATACGAGAGATTTCAGTAATCGGATACGTGAAAAATATTAAACAAGATGAAGAGGTAACGATATTTCGCTCTCTGGTATTCGTGGCACTTGTATGACTCTATCTGAATATGTTTCGTGCATTTTTTTCAGAAACCAGTTACATACCCGGATTTGTTGATTGGTCGACGACGATAAGACAACGATTGGTGTCTGCCCGTGGAAAATGTTTCATCGTGCGAAACGATCTTTGTTATTGTTATTCTCGTCATTTTTCGACCGTGGGAAAACCGTGGGAAACTGCCGAATTTCCATTTCTTCGAGCCTGACTCGGTTAGAAATAAATCATTTACTCGGATACTTTATTGGTATTCGTTTGCAGGTTTTAGTATGTAAGATGTAAGTGTAAATATTACGTTGCGCACTGAGATTTCATTCGAGAGTGGCATCTTGTAAAGGTGTGGCTAGAAGATTGTGACATAAATTATGTTAATTGTGATATTAGAAAAGTCACAGTATTAGTCTGAACTGTTTATAGTACCAACATACTAATAATTCAATCCGAGGAATATTATAAATTCATTGATAAAATTGGCAAAATTACCAGACAATGAATTAGTATGAAGGATACCATAAACAAGATGTATGTTGCATATTAAGTTCTTTAGATGTGAAATTGAAAAAAATTGGCAATTTTGTGTAGTCCTCTTATTATGGAAATAGATTGTATTAGGTATCAACCATGTTCGTCGAAAGTTTTTTATCTTTGATAGTAAGAAGCTTTTTCGATAAGAATAAACAAACATGTCTTGTATATAACAATAGTAGCAACTCCTGTCACATAAATAATAAAAGTACATGATATGTAATAATTAAACATGCCAATAGGAGAAAAATACGACACAATCTTTTGTATCCCCCATAAAAAGTAATATTAAACCCACACCCCCTATCATCTTCCAATTCATAAATAGTTTAAGAAAAGTGTATTTTTGTCGTGGGATATCTGTGTTGTTCATGAAACGGGTTGCAGAAATCTCGTCCAATAAATCTAACAATCGCGAGCGTAATCATCGAATAATTAATAATCAAATCCATAAGTACATAAACGGTCATAAAATATAATTACCCGGCATTAATTGTCAGGAACGTAGTCGGGAATGTTAAAAATATTTCATTGATTATACCAATGATACACCGTGAACCCATAAATACCGTTCTCACTCGTAAAGTATAATTGTCTCGTGATGATAAGGAGTTTTCTTGGCAAGCAACAAACGCGATATCCGGCCGGTCGGTGAATAATTAATTAGGAATAAAAAGACGGAAATGATAGGATATAGGGAGTGAGCCAGTGGTTGTCGTTGAAGTGTTCGATATTACCCCGACTGGAAATCCACTGAGATTTGCGTCTGTTATAACTCCATCCTCGGCGTCGACGTCGCCGTCGTCGTCGTCGCTACCGGTGCCACCGGAACCGCAATCGGAGGAGGGTTATAGGAGTACGTGTCTGGCGATATGGAAATAATTACCGGGCGGGGCAAGGTACGAATTAATTAAGAGATACGTAAGTAGCATGTAGTGTACACGAGATGCAATTACCGTCGACTTTGATTCCACGGAGCAAGCAAACGCACGGGAGATATAACGAAGCGCGAATCAACGACTCGTGTTTTCAATATGGTTCCTGGACCTAGATTTATGCCACTCATTTCACTGTTGGATCCACCTTGATTTTTTTCAAACACTGACTTGTTTCCGTAATACTTCACCGACGAAACAACTCTGATTGTAGTACCTGACCTGTGATCATAGTTTAAAGCTCCGATGTTAATGATGAACTTGTAGATTATAATAAATGGTGAATATATAGGATTTACAAACAGGATGTATATACTTGTAGTTCATTTAGAAAATTATACATATTTCACCCTTGATATAAGGAAATGTTAGCCTTAGATTATTAACGTAGACATGAATGAAGGTAAGTTCCAGATTAATCGATCACTGTATATACGGATACCGATTTTTGTATTACGCGAAGGAGTTATTTAAAAATATGAGTCGGAGGTGGTAGTCTGATCCGAGAATTGCTCACGACACCTTCGGCCAGTATTAACACACGAAAGTGCGGATGAAAATTAATGAAACCACAATTGGTGTTAATGGTGTACCACGACTTCCCCTATTTGGGGCCTCCCAACAACCTTCTGCATCCTCGTTACGCTAATGCATGTCGGGTTTCGGCGTCCATTTCGAGGTCCGTTGGATTTGTTTGAAAGTAAAGATCCAAGAGCGACACGATCCAGATCTCTGCTTGAATTCTTGGTTAGTAATGGTGTTGTAACGTTCTATTTATAATCCATGTATATTGGCCGGTAACACGCTCGGAAGGACTCCGTGCCGTGGATGTTAATACCGATTCTTGATAGAACGATAAGATCTTGTCTTTGTGCCAGCAAACAACACGACCATGACGTTCCGTGTAATTACTTCAATCGCATGAAACAACAGTGTACCAGAAACACACACGGCAGATATATATCTTAAGCAAGAGCCAGAATAAAATCACGACCGAGTGAATAATAATAATATTAATCTCCGGAAAATGATCTACGAGCATAAACTGGGAATTATTACGTCTTTTAAAAAGTATTCCATCGTTCGTGCGCCACGTCTCGTTAATTAGCACACGATCCAGTAATTGCTCCAGCGATAATTGCTTGTTCTAACGCGTGGGCATATTTCTCGGATCATCTTTGAGTGTTATCCCGAGTAAGTGGTTGTGGTCTATTGAAAACACATAGAACAAAACTCAAGTGATCATTAACAGGATAATATCAACTCGTTTCATTGTCTGATTGTTGCCTTACTTCTTTTCCACCTACATTACACATATCGCACTTATCCTATTCGAGCGTCCTACTAAATTAGAATTAAGAAAAAAACATATCTATATACGCATACCGTCTGGCACCTAAATTTCTTTCGACAAGAATCTCGAGCGTAATAACTCATTGGAGTATCGAGTGCACCCATATCGAGTACTTCCATTTTCATAAATCAAGAAGTAGCAGTCCGGAATGATTAATCCTCGGCGAGGTGTAGGGCAGAAATTTGAATTCCGATCGTAGAATCCCCGGGTTGCATAACACCAGGAGGCCTGGATTGGTAAAAGTGAGTAGGGATATGTACCGTCGGAACCAACCCCGGATATGATTCCTATGCAGATATCAAGCAACTCATTCGCGGATAATGTCCTCGCAGTGCCTTCGGGTATCTCGAAAGTAGGCGCCGCTAAAACGTGTGCGTACATTAGCATTTAGCAATTAGTACGAACCACACAGTATTTCCATCCCCCTTGGTGTTTCAGCCACGTTCGTGCGTACTTGCGTGTATTAAGAGAGCGTACGTGCGCCCGCGTCTGCATAGGGTGAGAGAGGAACGTAAACCGCCGGGAGTGTGAGTGCGCGTAATGGTATAAATATGAAGTACTCGGAGCTTAAACGTCATCGTTCGCACTTCTGCAAGGAACTTCCGTTTTTCGTCCGTTTGTCGGGTACGAAGTGCCATGATATTATATCGTGATCAAGAATAAGGACTGACGTTAGTCCCTACAGGAAATCATCATTACTATGGATATAATATAATATTTTCAACAAAAAAGAGATTTCGTTAGAAACATAATTACATGAGAATATGAGAAAGAAATTATATATAAATGTACAGTTTCATAATAACAGTCATATTACATGTTCTTTAACGCTGGCTGAGTGCTCTGATAATAGGCTAACAGCAAGGAATACAAATACACTGTGTATCACCTGATAAGGAACAAGCAGAATTAGCAACTTCATACTTCTTATCATTATCAAGTGAGTCTATCTGGACCTTTAATGCATGATGATGCTCAGGATTTCTTTATCAATTCTTTTGTTTTATTCGATTTGTTTTGAACTTCTTGAAGAGATATTAGCTGCGTGGAGGTTGGTAAACATCTTAAGATATGTAATGGGATATTTGCGCATTAGCGAGTTGCCATTAATGCAGACTCGTATCCACGGTAAAGCATTCTAATGTTTAGCATACGGTAAGTGGGTTAACTCGTGTACACTCTTGTACGTGGTTATAATTGTTTGAACACGAAAAATTCTCCATGTAAAGCATCGTTACATTCGTACACGTACGATACTACCTTTTCTTTCTTTCTTCGTATTCGCGCACCGTCGCCCTTAAATTCAATTTGCTTTAAGCCTCGATACCACGTGCGCTCGCGCGAAACCCCGTCAATTGAGAAATTGTCGTCAAAACGTTATTTATAGTGGAGCATTTCACGAGCATGCTGCAACTAGACAGGATATCCTATACGATTAAGCTCGTCCATCATCTTCACCCGAGATTCATCGTCGCTCGGAAAGCTTTTACCGCGGAATACAACGCGTTTCAATATATTACATCGTACTCTTCTTTTTTACCTTCGCATCTTCCTTCTCCCTCGAGGCACGTTAATAACACTAACGATTCGAATTGGCAAAAGGAAGTATAGCTGACAAAAAAAACGGACTTTCCTAATGAGAACAATTGTAAAAAGCAATTTTTAAAATTTAACGAAGTTAATCAAAGTAACGACGAAGGGGTACAGGGATATTAAAAAATTCATGAAAAATCGCTATTATATCTGAAATGATTTGAAAAAGCTTCCAGTAAGAGCAAAATCAATTCAGTCGAATTTCAAGCTATCGTTGCTTCATATCCGCGGCATAATATACAGATGGTTGGTTATCAGGAGAGAGAATGTAATTATTTTTTAAACGATTCCGTGATTACGACAAACGATACCAATTATGATAAAAGGTCGTGTAATATGTCTTTCGTGCCGGAAGCATTCAATATCCCTGAATGCGGATTGAGTCTTCGTTGCAAGAAATTATTCCCGTACACCATTCATAGACACTCGTGTCCCGTGTTAAAAGACGAAGAGATGGAACCCTCCTCGATGTGCGAACGAGCAGAAACGAGAATTTTCACTTTTGGCTAAAGTCTCTCGATTATTTTTGCACCTCATTCACGCACTTCCGATGATCGATCGAGCTCTCATAATTACGGTATGCCTCAGTGCACGCACTCGGCCAATAACGTTTCCTTCCTCGCAGTTTCTTTTTAATAACACGTGGTCGTCATTACGGAGGCCCCGGGCCAGGATGTAGTCACCGTCATCACCTTCCCGGGAAAGAAGCGATCTCACTTCGAATACAAAAGGAGTAATAGTAACAGTCTGCGATCGCGATTCTTCGTTTCCTCGTGTTCCAATGTGCGTACGTACTACGTGCGCACACGCACTTAAATGTTCCGACAGTGTGAGTGCATTACAGCGTTCACTCGACACGCGGGACGTGACGAGCCACCGTATTAATCATTTATGGAGCGTGCAAATGCAGTCCTCCCTCCTTTCTCCACCTGTTCCCTCACGCTTCCCTTCGCGGGAGATCGGATCAAATCGAAAGTAATCGTTCGAATGTCGCCGCGATTTCGTAGCGTGCCTTGCGTAAACAGCCGCGAATCATCCTCCCGGATTTCGAACGCTTTATGGAGATATCCACTTGTCAATCCCATGTCCATCGTCTGGTCTGGCGAATTACTGCACGTGTGCTGAGATCCAATGAGATCATTGGGAAACTTGAATTTTTATTATCCAGCCAAACATTGATGATTATAAGAATCGAATCAATTCATATTAAATGTATTGAAAGGAATGCTTTCTTTATATAATAAAGTACTAACAAACAAGATGAAGAAGTTCAGCTTATGATAGTATTCATTTGTAGTAGTTGATCCTGTATCTATAGGGACAAAATTCTTGTGTAATATTATTACACCGTTAATTATGTCTGCATTATTTAATATTGCGGTCTTGATATTCTTTAACACACAGTTGAAGTATAAATCATAGCCATCGTGTGAAAACCATTAACTTCTTTTGATTTGAACTCACGATGTGGCTGGTATCAGACGGCTACCACGTCTCCAGTGCTCGTCTTTCGTTGACTTCCTGCCGAGCATTAACTCGGTGTCGGATTACCGCGTTCCATTTCCACGGCAGCGTAGGAAGAAGCGGGTTAGTCCTGAATGAGATTTCACTCCGAAAATCTGGGTCATCCCTAATGTAATCGAAGATATGCCGGTTAGATAAATCTTCACGATATACGATGAATAATATGCATAAACTTTCATCGTATAAAAAAAAAAGAAAAACACCAGTCACTAGACCACCCTTTGTCACCATTTCGATCGCCGACATCTAAAGTATCTGAAAGCACTTAAGTAATTCGAGTAAAGCTACTCGAGACTATGGTTGGGTCATAACATTCCATAAAGGCTGAGCCAAATTTAGCATTAATGTAGGACCATAAATGTCTTGTACTTCCGACGTTAAAAGTCATTTCGTAGCGTACATAATCGACAAGGACAAAAGGGTTCTTGACCATGTGTCTTATTCGAGTTAACGTACGCCATTGCAAGTCGGAGGGGTGTGTGCACGATTTTACCATGAAACTATAAGCTCCATGAGTTTCGCGTATACAGCTCCATGGGTTTGTTCCCTGGGGTGGTAAGCCGATGAAGCGGCCTGCATACCGTGCCTCCGATAATCCGTGTACGGTGGACACTGTACGCTATCGCTTGGAAAAGAGCATGTCGTACAAAAGCCCCGATTCTCTATATGTACAACAAAACACCAAGCATTGCACGATAATGCGAATAACTATCCTGTGTGCTGGTTGGTTCCGCGCTGGGATGTGTTCAAAGTTCGGCACCACGCTTGGATTATAGTGGATTGCATTATTTTCCGTTATCTCGGAAAATGCTGCAATATTGGCTCTGGCTTACTGGGAAAAAAGTAGCTTTAACTCGTGAGAAAATAACACTGCCTATAAACACGGATAACACGGTGATAACAATTGTAAACGTTTAAATGCATGGTAAATTGGAATGGGCAGTTTGGGGTGTGCATCGTCGCCGTTGGTGAATATTGTTTTCAGTGGAAATGGACATATCTTCAGACATCGACGGATAAATTTTTATAGAAATTTCTCGCGCGACTGTTACGTATTTAATTACCTATACAACACTGATACTGTAATGTAAATATCCATAATAAAAAATATAATTATGTACCACTGTGAAAATATAAATTCGTTATTTGAGAAGTTGTCAGTAAAGGACACACTTGTCGCAAAACGAGAATTCTTGTTAACCGTCGGCAATGTTTTAAATAGATACTTGAAATGTATATCATGAAATGAAATATAATAATAATGAAATAAATATATCATAAAAATACATACGGCTTGCAATAGATCTGCAATGTTAAGAAATTCTATTATTCTATAATATTGGAGATAATAAATATGGTTATTATAAGTTACATTTCCTAACTCGACTCCACAGTGTACGTGTCGCTTGAGTGCGATTAACCCGCAATGTTACGTCTACAAGATCCTGTGGGATCGTTTTACGATCCACCTGCCTTACCGTGCCTCCTTAAGTGCAATACGGAATTTCTATTATATTAATTTTAAGCAGGATGCTCAGAGTATTGTTGCCTCAATGAATGAGCTTAGCGCGTAATTCATACGCGACAGATTTCTTCATTGAAAATATTAGAAAGGAAAATTAGCATACGACAGCGTAGGAAGAAAAATCGTGCGAAGATCGTGATGACGATCCGTAGAATACGTTCTTCGTTCCCAATCACAATGTAGATCCAGCAACGCCATATTAGACTGCTTAATTCGAAAATATTTTATTATATTTACAAATATGTACTTGAATTATGAATATTCGTTTCAAAAACTAATCTGTGTCCACAAGTGATAATTAGGAGAAGGGAATTTAGGGTGAACGTCAACATTGCGAATTTCATAAACAATTTTTACGGATCGTCATACTAGGCCAATTAATTCGATGGCCACTAAAAATATATTTCATTAGTTCAATGAATACGAACCTTAAAAGTGTAGTTTATATTATTTTGACAAATATGTACTTAACCCTTTTAGCACCGAACGACGATATATCGTCGTTCGGTGCACTCGCCAAAAATACCAACGACGATATATCGTTGCGCCTCCGTTAGAGCCTTATTATACTCATCACAAGAGATCTGTGTTTAAGTATAACTTCATAAAATGTTAAAATGGTTCATATTCGATGCAACACAAGTGAAAAAATGTTTATTAGATCAACTTTTTGTTATATCCTATGTTGTTTCGAGCCGAAATGGCAGCGATATCGCCCGAGACGCTGGCCAATGTGATGGAAAATGCCAGAAAAAGAGCTTACTTATGTCTCACCAATAAGGGCGGCCATTTAATTGATATTGTTTTCGGAAACTAGGTGAGATAAATTGTAAAAGAGTAAGCTTAATAAAACAACAGAACTTTTTGAAATCTATTGAGAATTGTCAAAGTTATTCAACATTTCCATTGACCCGATTGAGATGGCGCACCCTGTAGAATAGAGATAAGATAGAAACGGGACACGGGATATCCCTCGGATATCCGTCGACACCAGCTGTTTCATTGCAAATGATTGCAAAATGCAATGTCTATACACTATACTACCAGATATATATAAAGCGATGACCAAACGATGATTTTTTCTATATGCAATTACGTTTTGAAAAAGACAAATTACTTTGTACGATTTTCATGATGTCTTATATTTATGTTATTCTTCTGATTTTTAATAAATATCGAAACTCCATTGGTATCGATTTATTCTCCATCCATTTCGCAATATGCTGCTTTTTGAATTTTGTAAATATCACGCCTACTTTGGTTTTTACGAGCATTTTCGCAAACCTCTACAAATTCGTCGATTCGGCCCGGTATTCTTCGCCTAGGTACGCTCTTTTCGCTCGGTGCTAAAAGGGTTAAATTATTCTATGTCCACGAATAATAATTAGGTCAAAGGAATTCAGGGTAAATGTCACGTAGCCCTTGAAACCTGATCTCGATATTTGCACATACGATTTTGTTTTGTCTTGCGAATTCCACAAACAATTTTTACGGACCAAAATATAGCTGGTCTCGGATAACGAATCACGTTTCCACTTTGCACGAATATTTACTTGAGAACGCGCATACCTCGAAAGTCCAACGTCGAGACGAATTAATTGAAACAGGTAGTTATTACGCTACCTTGACGAATCGCTCGATTCCATCACGATCGTGTTATAAAATTGAACGTACACGAGTAACCCTCGTACCGAGAACCAGTTTACGATCGACTTTATTAGAATAACCGATTACGTTCTTATTATAAATTTACAACCGCCCGGAGGTTCTTTGAGTATCGGTGTACCGTCGTGGAAAAAGCTCGAAGCTCGTCTTTGATCATGTGAACTTGACAAAGAAAAATGAGTAATAGGCAATTTCCTTAACGTTCAAAGATACTCGAGAGAATGTAAAGTGAGTTCTTCCCTCGGATTAATCCGCGTCTTCATGCCGATAAAATAAATCTGATTAAATTACGAACATTTTCTTTAAGTCGCCGCATATCATTTCCCTTTACCTGTAATTATGAAGTACATCGAGATGTACACGTTTTTTATATTTGTACGGATGTTTATACCGGTAAATCGACGTGATTATATTTCCAATTTAATGTTTTATCTGATAATCAATAATTACTTTCCAATCTATTAAATTACTACATAAATAGAAAAATGATTATGCGGGTTTACCATGTTGAAGGTACTTGTAGATATTTGATGTAGTACAAAATTGCAGAATAAAAACAGGTCAAAAATTGGATTGTCTTGTTAGTACTTATTTACGCACAATTGGAAGTTCTTCATCCCACCTTCTTGTTTTATATCATAATTCATCGTTTATAAGAAAAAAAACCTACTTTGTTATATTTTTTTTAAATAAAATATCTGTGAAATTAGAGTCTTTCTTTGTCTACTAATCCTGTGCCATGAATTCAATGCCGGAGACCGCATAACAATATTTTATATACATCTCGCGTTGGGATACAACCGGAATAAGGAAGTTTTTGAGGTTGTAACAAAAGTATGGACATTTTTCTTGCGGCATACAACACTAGTCCCCTTTATGTTGAATTATGAAATAGACTTGAGATGCAGGAGTTTTAGCAGGAAGACGTTCGTCTTCCTTTCGAGGAGAAGGACAGGAGATCTATCACCTGGGGGACAGTCTATCCCTCGAGGAAGGGTCGCGATCGATCGTTCGTAAGCGGACTTAATACCCGCTGCGAATCTAAACGTTGCTCCCGGCGCTGTGTTTACAATTAACTTACTTAAATCCGCTCGTAATTAATTGTACCCGGCGATCGAGTTAAAGGTAGTTTACATTGAAATTTATTCGAGAAAACTGGATCTGTCCGGGATATTAAAACGAAGCCCGTATCCTTCGTGTGTGGTCGTTACAAAGTGAAAACAATGTGCTCTATCGCCTACTATATTCCCTGTGAAATCACCGCTCGTGTTTCCGTTTAAACTACTCCGCCACGGGAGCGGGAATTCTCAAGCTCTCTGGCATAAATTCCATGCGATAGAATATTTGCCATAAGCAATTTTATACTGGCTGCTATGAAGCCAGTAGAATACACCGTCCACGTTACTTGAAAAGTGTAGAACCTGGAGGCTCCACGTTATTTGCAATTATCGGGATCATCAGAAATTTAAAGCACCGATCGGTGGATACTATTACTCGCAAGATAATCGTCTTCGTAGCATGTGATTAAAGAATTGAAATATTACTGGAATTTTCAGTGAATTCTTTTCATAAGCTCTCAAGGCAATGTGAGACATCGTTGAACGGAGGAAAGGGTTCGTTTGTCTACTTAGGTAACTAAACGACTTAACTCTATCATTAGGTCGTTAATTTTTATGTGACTTTATAGCACGGGAGGAAGGAAGGTGCAGTTTAAGCGATGACGTAGCGATAATATACTATCTTGTTTTAAAGATAACGTATAGATAGCACCGTGGAAAAAAAGGTGTGGATACACTTGTGGGAACAATTCGGACAAGTGTCTTCCGTTTCACGAGTAGCTTAGAACCGAATCACCGGGACTTCTGCGACACGCATGTTTTCGTTCGCTGACAGCCAAACGATCTTCCGATTTTGCCCTTGGAAACCGTGCGGTGACACGTTATTTAAGCCCACACAATCCGTGACCTCCGGGAATCTCTCGGTCACAGCGGAGGTAAGAAAAAAACTAGCTCGCCAAAACGATCCGCGAAAAGCGTCGCGGAGCAAAGTGCTTCGCTCGTTTAACTGTTAGCACCCTCGTTTAAAGACCGTGGCTTCTATTCGACGAATAATAAAAGTAAGCTGCGAATATTTTCCCTCTCGAATTTCGATAAAAAGTCGTTGAGGGGGAATAAACACATTATTCTCGCGCATTTTTAGTGGGCATAAAATTCAAGTAGAAGCACAATTCGGAAAAAGAATCGATAAAACACTGGTCCAAGAACGACGTGTTCATAGTATTCCCGTGCACAGTAAAAACGTCCGGAGTGGAAAGAACAAGACGAAGTTTTACCGAGACGTCAAAGTATTTCATCCGTGCGACGTGTACGACGCTAAAGAACGCGTTAAAAGCTGAACGCATTTAATCCACGTTCGAGATATATTTAGCGTGCCACGCTTCGTATGATTTGCCGATGTCCGTCGGGCGCAGCACAATTTCTGCGGATCGATTGTGGGAGGACGTCAATGACCGAGAGACGACGGAGGCGGTACACGAGAGATCGGGCTCGCTCGAAAAACAGCGATATCATAACCCTGAGCTCCAGGTTACGACGTGGCGGACAGGCGCCCTTGTGAAAATATTGTTTCAACGCCGGCTGAGGCTTTACGGACTGGGCCGATATTATTCCAGAGTCGGAAACGACAGAACGTCGAATCGGATGTCGAGCAAGACCGCTTTTCGTTACACTGCCATTCGTATCTGCCCTGGGGGGCTTTGAATAGTTGCAAAGGGACAAATACCCGGTAGTAGTCACAGGGTTGGAAATCACTGCCAGGAATATAAGTAAAGAAAGGTACGGAAGATGACATTAAGTCTGGCGTACGCCGTTCGCTTAACCCGTTAATCCCTAGACGTAAATAATTAATGATCAGCTGCGAACCGCCATCTCCCGCAGCTGTTGCCATTGCAAAGGAGGATTAACGGTACACGAGAATCTAATTTGAATGGAATCGAGGGCCTTCGAAAACCCCCTCCCAACCTGCCTCTTCTCTACGCTCGCATTATTCTTGTCGTTCTATTCTGCTTCTTGCCGGCATGGCCGACCATGCTGGACGTTCGAACGACCGACATACGAACCGATGCGCTTCGAATATAGAGTGGTCGATAGCTATCGACGACCAACCCCTCGCACTACAAATCTCTCCTTTGCCATTCCATTCGAAAGCTTAATGATCCTGATCCATTTCTACCATTCTCGGATATTAGAAATGCCTCAGAATTCTAGAAGGGAATTTACTACGGAGTTCTTATGCCGACGATGATTAATTTTGTACTTTGCTACTGATTCAAGCATTTTATCGTCGCGAGTGCATCTTCCCCCCAAATTAGAGGTATCGGTAAATTGACGAGAGTAAAGGCTCGTTATAGAGAATGGATTCAATTTAGAATCGGCTATCTTAACTTTCTGTTCGCAATTGTAACGTACTCGGTGATATATCGTCACCGAGAGAACGATTGATTCCTGCGTAATAAAACTGAGGAGTAATCGGGATGTTGAAACGACCCTTGACACGTTGACAACGGGTGGCCTTAGAGTAGGGTTCACATGTGTGCGTGTGTAGAACGTACACGCGCAAATGTGTCTGATACTAGATAGTCCGCTACGAAACTTGGTTTTCATATTTCTCGCTCGTTGATAAGACGTTATCGTGCACGGCATTTCTTTCCGAGAAGACATTATTTATACTGAAATGACCCCGAGATTATGGCGATGTACTACATTAAAACGGTATACGGCTTGCATTTAGGGAAAATAGGAAATGCTATTTACGATCCGACATTAGATAAGATCTAATGTTAGAACCCTCGGCTAGAGCCAACGAATTCAGGACTCCCTCCATCGTCCGCACGGAGAATATCTCTCGCTTGACAAACAGAGGGTGATCCTGAATTCATCTCCGACTTTAAATTAGTTTTCTTAGGCACAATTAGTTTCCGCCGATCTCTCCTAATTGTAAACCTACGGCAGCAGGGATCACTCAAATCTTTCGGTAGATACTTTTATAAATCCCTCCTCCGAACATTACCTCCACCATAAATAATGTGTTACGAAAATCTATTTTTAAAAGATCCAATTTCAGCCAGGTCAGAACAATCCCGATAACCTATCATTTAATACATTCGAAATCTTCCATTTCTTACAATCTATGTTATACCACTCACAAATATATGCTGATATAATACGCGTTATTATCCACTTAATAATTAAGACTGATTCATCACGGTACGCAGAATTATGATACAAGTACCGCAGTGAAGCACGCGATCAAATCTACTCCCAATTGAAACGTTTGGCGAGAATATCTAATTGGAAGAATGAGAAAGAGCGAGTGAGTGAGTGAGTAGTGAGTGTGTGAGAGAGAAAGATGAGAGTGGCTATATATCACGTACGACGCAAACGTCTTCAATTTGGCGGAGGCGTCGCGAGAGATGTCGTCTCTCCTATAGCGATATTTACCCTTTGAATATGTTCGGACGATGCAATTAGAGAAATCAACGCATCGTACAGCCAGTTAACTTAACGAGTGAATGACTAACGGAGATCCTTATCTGCCGGAGCAACTACGTGGCCATAAACGTCTGACGCTTAATATGGTTTGTTTATGGCTGCGATATTCGCGGTGCACCACCGAACCATAAATTCGGCTGCGCCACCCACCTCACTACCACGGGATGTTTACCCTCCGCGCTGACTCCAACTACTGCAATGACTCACGGAACAAGGGTAGGTTTACTTAGGTTCCAGGTTAAACGGCGATTTTCACGACACGATTCGTAACGGCAGTGTAAATACGACCAGTCTCCCGGTTAAAACGCTTCTCTGGCTTCCTAGCAATTTGCACGCTGCAGAACCAGAAGCAGGCTGAACTCCGTGATCACCAGAACCATGGAGTATTGTAAATTGTCCTAACTCATTTTTTTTCCCCTCTTTGCGAATGTTTGTTCCTTGAAGTTTTTATGCTCGTGGTAGTGGTACTTGAAAATGGACATTTATTTAACGTACGTATTTGTTGGTAATTCACTTACCGTGTCGTTTCGAAGTCGGAGGTAATTTGAGGTAATTTCAGCACTGATATGAGGAGCAGGATAACTCGAGGCTACAAGCAACAACGCAAGGAAATTAAATAATAATAAAGTATATTAAAAATCGTATACAATTTCCATTTCGATATTTATATAATGATATGGTCATCCGTAATCAATTATTCGTAACTACTATGGCAACATAAAAATTGTACAGAGTGGGTTGTCGAATGCAGATCAGACCAGGCGTACTCGAATCGAATTAAATCCGTAACAGGGAAAGAACGTAAAAGCCAAACGAGAAAAACGTACAAAAAAAAATAGAGGGAGATACAGTTTTCCTGTGAATTCAACTATTATTTTTGTTTAACAAGAATCGTGCTTCCTCCGATAGAACACACGCACCATTGACTCTTGCAGATAAAAGTACAAGAGTACATTTTGTTACACACAGTATTTTCATTTTTATTGACAATCATCGTGACAAAAAGTGGCTTACAAATATTCGTTATAAACTTCTCCCCCTGGTTTCTCTAGGTCGCGTCCCTTCCACGTTCACCCTCTCGTTTCTCGTAAGTCTTTAATTGCAATCACGAGCGACGGGGGTGCATCGTTTCCCTTGCGCTTCTGAACAGCGCGCGTCTTCCCTTCATTTTTTTTTCTACCTGTCTCCTCGTTCGTTTTACTTTCTCGCCGAACGCGACATTGTCCGTTTTGTCTCGTAACGGCTTGACGTGATATGTGACACTAAGATTTCTTTACTCTCACTACTTTACAACATTACACGTGTACGTTTCGTTTGGCAGAGGTGCCGTCTCAGACTCGACGGCAGTATTTTAAGTTGCTTGAGGCAGTTTTCGTTTTCAGTCCTTTTTTTTGCTTTCCCGTATTTCTATCCTCCCGTGCGCACACATTTCTCACCTGCTGCACCTTTCCCCCGTAGACATCTCGCAGGAGGATCGCGGGAGGACCGACCGAATTTCAGTTCGATTTTTATCAACTTCAATGGCACTTTTAAGTCTCTCCGACGTATCTCACCCATTTACTTCGATCCAATCGGATCTTATCGCTGTGCCGAATCTCTCGCGATCTCACCCTGAGATATCTCGATTAAATACGTTCCGACGACAGATATCCCGGGAATTCCACGTTTACCACCATCGTGTTATCTGTCTCCTTCCAGTGGCTATAAAAATTGTGAAATATCGATGTCGTCGCGGAAGCGCGCATGTCCTCGCTTCGGGGTCCCGTGTGCGCTTCCGCGAACGCTTATATATATATTTATATAATATATTCATTTTATATTTATATTGTATTTATAATATATATTTATGTACTTAACGATTTACTCGTGTATATCGTATGACGTATTCGAGTTCGCATTATTTTCAATTTTAAGAACTACCACTATATTGCGCGGACTTCGACACGTGAGCGTGTATAATTCGCTTTATCTACGATGCTGCGGGATATACAGATTCTTCTTTCCTTCTTTTCTCCTTTCTATAGTGTGCGTGTAAATACGTTTCTTGCGATCGTTCTTTGCTTTTCGTGTATGTGTTTATATACACCCTTACCGGGAGCCTTTCTTTCTGGATCGATGGAAAAGTGGAGCCCCAACCAACACGAGAGATATATGTACGTATATGGAGTTTCCTTAATTTATTTTCAACTTTCTACTATCAAGATGTGTATACTTGTATATACCATATAAAACGATGAGAGGGAAAACCTTTGCACCCTTCGCGGTACAAAAAAAGGTTCGATCTGTTACATTGACGTATCAAATTATGTCGTTTCTCTGGTGTACTCGCACGTACCTAATGTACATAGAATGTGTATACATATCACTTTTTGGACGCGTATACACTAAACGAACACGCTCCTTCGTCCGTGGCAAGACTAACGGCTCCTTCGAAGCTTCGTATCCGAAGTATCTCGATATCTAATTCGTATCCGTTCAACCTGAGATGCCTCGAAAGTGTCCGAGCAGTCTTGAACTCGAGATTATGATTTCATTATCAACCTTCGTATATAAAAGAAATGAATCGTACCACACGATAATCATCGTAATTGTGTCGTCAAAAAAATGATTAGTTTCCTTCGAATAAGATCGGAATCTTTCTGATTCACCACGAATCGAAGACTGCACGAACTATATGTTTCACCGAAGAGAAAAGAAAAAGGAATTCACATCGTGCTTGCCGCGATCACGAACTCCCGTGTCTGTACAGCCTAGGATCTACAGCTCGCCGGTGTCGAACAGTTTTTCATTATTTACAACGCGTTATCTAACATCTAAGAATAATATTTACAGTAGTGTCCTTTGCCTCGTACTTTTAACGTTTTTGTGCTATACACTTGTTTCCCGTACTTCGTACAATAAACAGGCGATTGGTCTGCATTCGGTCCGAAGTTACTTTCATCGGACTTCCATCTAGATGCTCTTCAATTAGAAGCGTCACGGCCTTTTCCCAGAAAATCGAACAACTTCTGGGTACCGTTACTGGTATCCACGAGACTAGCGAGTAATAGTAAAAATATGAAAATTTAAAAAAGTCCTTTTGGAATGCCAGACCACCGCCTTTCCCGCGTACGTTTCTAAATTGTGTTGTACACCTATCGTTATGGTTAAGTTAGATAAATAGACGAGACGATACACGTTAGACGGACATGCGGACTGTACGGAGCTCCGCTACGGTATACAAGTAAGAAAAGAGTAGAGATAGACACGAATAAGAGAGAAATCCTATCACCCAACGTTCATTCGCGCACACGTTCGCTCGCACACGCGTAATGCTCACACTAAATCACAATCTCGCTATCCAAGAAGTCCCGAGTACTTGATATTCCAGTTACCGTCCTACGATTTTAGATAAAACACGTTTCACCGTATCCTCTGTATTACTTACGTTATCGCCGTGACTCTTCACTGATCGTAGACGATTTCGAGTCGCAAATCAACGGCAAACGATTATTTATCAATCGGCTCTCTACTCGCATCTTTCAAAGATCAAGGAGGAACGTAAACAAAAAAAAATGAAAAAATAAAATAAAAAGTTGAGTATGTACTCGAGAATGATTGCTTTTGATTACACTACGGGAAGAACGACTCGAGACTTCTGGTAAAAGACACGTACGGGCTAATACGTATATCGGGTAATTGTGAATCACCATCGCCGGTAATCGTTGCTTCTGTGAGCATCGAAATCTAGCCGACGAAAGTGCTCATAAATGCACATTCCCTCGTCTTGCTTTCGTAGATCGTAGTACTAATCGCGATCCTTTCGCGATATTCCGAGGAGGCTCATACTTCCGTGGCCTGCGTGTAAGAGGGTGCGAGACCGTGGGCCGGTGTAAGGGGCCCAGTTGTCGAAGCCAGTGACCTCCTGGAGTATATCGTAGCCGCTGAATGTGGCGTATGCGGTGCCGTGTGCGGCGCCGTATGCGGCGTGTGCCTGCGCGAGGCCGAGGCGAAGGGCTAAATGGGCCCGTAGTTACTAAGGGCGGAAGGCCTCTCTTGGTGCTGCACCGACTGTTGCTGCTGTTGCTGCTGATCGCAGCCAGCGGTGTTCATGTCACCCCCCGCCGACTGGTGACGTCATACGTGCGAAAGCGGTGGTTGTTTGAGTACGTGATGATGAAGATGATGTTGAGACGCGCTCGCCACGCTTCCCGGTGGAAGCAGCGCGCTACCTGGACCCGGCGCTGGTGGATATGGCATTCCGACACGTCCTACGACGCCCTTGATGCTGGCGCTGCCGATGCCTCCGCTGACGCCGGTCACGCCGGCTACCATACCTCCTCCACCGCCTCCGTGACCTCCTCCTCCACTCCCGCCTCCGAAGAGACGCCTCCAAAGACGTTTCCATGAATCTACCGTTTTGCCGCTCCAAATCCAGACGCCTGAGGTTATACCGACCGCGAGTGCCATGAAGTACTTCAGCATGAGGACGGAATAGAGAGGCCTTACTCTCGGTCTGCATGGACACGCCAGGGATCCGAGCCACTCGTCCCTCATGGTCGTTTCGTACATGTGGCAAGCTAACACCACGCCAGCCGGTAGAGTGTAGAGAACGCTGAATACGCCGATGCGTATCATTAGCTTCTCTAGTTTGTCTGCTTTCGCTCCGGGTTGCCGTTTGATCACCGATCGGATTCTGAAGAGGCTCACGAATCCAGCGAGGAGAAAGCTCGTACCCAGGAGAAGGTAAACGAACAGAGGTCCCAGAATAAACGTACGTACGCCGTCCGGTGCTACCGTACAAACTCCCGCTACCGGATCCCCGGCTACTCCTCCCGCGACGTATGCCGAGACCGTTTGTACCGTTGGTGCTAACCACGCCGCTAGATGAAAGTACTGCGAGTACGAGGCTATCGCTTCGTTGCCCCATTTCAAGCCTGCCGCGAGGAACCACGTGAAGGCTAGTACGACCCACCATACCGACGATGCCATGCCGAAGAAGTAGATCATGAGGAAAACGGTTACGCAAGTCCCTGGACCCTGGGCTCCTGCCTTTAAAGCTGGACCGTCGCAAGCGATCTCTTCGTGTCCGAATATGTTCCGCGACAGGTATCCGACCGACACCACGAAATAACACGCCGACAGGAAGACTATCGGTCTCTCAGGATATTTGAAACGCTGGGTGTCGATCAGGAACGTGGTGACGGTCACGAGCGTGCTTGCGGCGCATAGGCCGCTCCACAGTGTCAGCCAAACGGTCGCGAAACCGCGTTCTTCTGGAGTGAGGAACGCCCCGTGGCACGGAAGGGCGCAGTCCGGAACTCCTGCAATCTCCTGTATTATGTTCCGTGGCATGCCTATCGGTGGTGCCGGAATGGCTCCACTTACGGCCATGCCGGCCAGTCCAACCCCGTTGCCGATGCTGCCGGTGCTTGCGCTTATCGGGCCAGGTATTACCGTGCCCCCCGCCCCCAGGGGCACGAGGGGTGCCCTGCACCTGCACGCGCAGTCCCTCGTCCTTTCCCCCAGGGGGTGCTGGCAGTTTTTTTGGTTCTTTCCTGGCTTACACCTCGGAGGCTGCGTCGTCTTCGACGGCCTCGTTGGTCGGGGTGGCGCAGGCGGTGGTGCCGGTGCACTACTTGCGCCACCTCCGTTACCGGACCCCGCACCAGTATTGGTTCGATTATCTTGCTCCATACAAAGATTCTCTGGGTCACCCTGAACCGGTAGTCTTTCACAGGCCATTCCTTCGGGCCACGAGAAACCATACTGTTGCATTAGCGGTGCACATCCGGCTCTGGCTCTTTCACAGACGCTTCTGCATGCCGGAAGAGGTTTCGTATACTCCGGTAAACAGATCGGCGTGTACGTTGAACAGAGGAAGAACTTCAAATCCGGCGAACATTTTATCTCCACGAGTGGCCAGAATTGATGGGCTTCGAGACCAGCTTCTTCTTGAGTATCATGGTTTAGTACATTTGGCATAGCAGTTAGATTATAGCCAATTCCACGACACATTGGAATAGTGATTTCCTCGCATCTGCCATTTCCGTTTCCGCTAGATGTGCTTCCGCCAAGAGCGGAATGTCCTCCTCCACTGCTACCAGCTCCGACGACACTATTACTGGATCCCACTAAACTTCCTGATCCGGAACCACTACCGGGCACCACGCCGATCACTGACGAAGATGATGCCGAGGAGGACGATGAAGAGGAACCACCCGATATCGAGCCCACACTACTCGCCGGATTGATCGCCGATTCTAATCGTGCGTTCGGTAATGCTACCGCAAGAAGCAGCAACGGCAACAACGAAGTCATCGTCCGGATTGGGAAAAGCTTTGTCCGTCGAATAAGTCCCATCGTTAAGGACATTTGATTCACGCCCATGTAGATCGCATCACTCCGGCCTGAAACAGAAAAGAAAATATTTCTTGTTAAACAAACTTTATAGTACAACTACTCGCAAATCTGAGTAACCTGAGTAATCGGTACTAGCTCACGTTAATTAAAATCCACAATATTTACGTTCGAGAATAATAGCGGCCATAGGAACGATAAATAATATAGCGTTTATGTAACATCTATCTCTCGTGCGAGGATGCAATATATTTGCATAACCACCCGTGGTCAGATTCTCGGTTTAGTAAAGGTCTCGGCGCTCGAGGTTGTTAAGAAACTGAAAAAAGATCCGACTGTCTACGACCTTAACGAACAAGGGCACCAGGTTCAGGTGGCTCTTACATAAATCAACGTCCAGGAGTAGATCCCTAGCTAGATTCAGGGTGCCAGTCCAGAGGCGGCTGGTACGAGGTACTGAAGCGCGATTGGCACGCAGCTCGGTGTTTCTTCTCCTCGAAGCAAAGAAACACCGTGGAGGCAAAGGGTAAAGGGTACCTTTTAAAGAGAGACTGGTTGGAAAGCAGTAAACCCAATCAAGAAAGAACGAACGGGGAAGCCTGAGGAATAGTAGGTGAAAGAAGGAAGGAGAGAAGGTGAGAGTGCGAGACAGTCACGGATCTTATAATAGTCGACCCGCGGAAAACACGTGACCGGAGCAAAATGTTATTGTAGGAGGCAGTGTTAGTTTTACCGTTTGTTAACTGCTAACTCTCTGACGCGCTGCGTGCCGCTATTTATAAGTCACAGTTGCATCGCCGTACAGGAGAGAGGAGAGAAGAAAAGACGGAGAGGAAAGGAGAAAGAGAGAGAGTGAACGGGGGTTGCTACGTGTGTGGCTCGGGATCCTCGTATAGAAGATTGCCATGCGTAAGGAAAGGATCAGGAAGACAGACATATCCTGGCGAGGAGAAAGGATTCCTTCACCCTCGCGAACTCAGGAAAAACACATTCCACGAGCTAACACCCCTTTCCTTCATTTCCATCACGTCGCTTCCTACAAAGTGTATCATTTGTAACTTTAGAACGCGGGGTTACGGTTTTACGAGCTTCCACTGTATCCTTTCGTATTTACGAAAGAGTGACAAAGCTCCGCGTTAATAAAGCACTGAGTAAGATTTACTTGCCATACTTAAATTTCCCCCACGATTTGTTTCCATGTACCTAGACGAAAGATATATAAAACAAGCCTAATTTCTCATGTATATAGTTTCAAGAAATATATCCATCTACCGAATGTTCCACGTTACTTTAATTTCCTACAGTTTTCGATTGATTGTCGATACCTGATACGATGATTAATTTCTTTTCATACCATTCTAACATTAAATAAAGTTTGAAACTAGCGATGACAAAGCTGTTACATTTATTAGACATTTATATCTAATATGGGTTTCAGGTTCGAATAGGAAATAAGATATCCACGAGAACATTTTCTCAATTTCCTCACACGGAAGTCCTTTCAGATAGGATAAAAGAGCAGTCAGGTGGAACGGTAATTTCGTTTTCACGAGTGACAGCTCGTAACATCTAAATACGAAGTTTAATCGATCAGACGGTATCAGGCATTATTATGGGGGGTTGACAGGGTCCATCGATGTAGGTAACCCTCGGTATTCTCCTCGTTACTCAGAAAGACGTGACTCATGCACCGGGTGTCCCCGCCCAAACGCCGCCCCTCAGATTTACGCGACGCTCGCAGGATGCACGATGCATGAGTTTGCAGAGACATGTATCTTTGTTTAATCGACGCCTGACTAATGGATCTAAAAATTTTCTTTCCCGCCGATGATCGTTAACTTTCCTAATTAACGCAGTGGCATATCATTCATTAAAACCTATCACGAAAGGGGCTGGATGTAATCTAACATAGCGTTTCCTGCATTAGGAATTATGTTTGTAATTATAGTCTATTAATATCGATAATAACTTCTTAATGTATTTTTATTTGTTTATGCTTTCCATACATTTTGTATCTGTTTGCTAGTGCGCAAAATATGTCGTAATAATTCTGTCGCAAAATTAATTAGCTTTAAAGATTGCAATTAGTCGTTTCAATTTAAAGATCGTAGTTCTTATTTAATACTATATGAAAGACTATTAAAATTAACGCGATTTATGGTTTAATTCTGGATATGCATAATCGTAGGTATTAAATAAATGCTTGACAATCGGCGACTTTTTTTCATGCAAACAACAATGATTTGAAATAAATATTCTGAATGTATACTGCCAAAGTTATAAAGAATGTCGTAACAGTTTGGAAAACTGTGACCCAGAGATTTATTTAAGCCTAAATTTTAGTTAAATAATTAGCTTGGCTAATAGTTGCCCACCGCCGGCGATGCGTTAATACAGAACTATTACCATTAATTATTGCAATAATTATGCAAATGAGCACGCGGTGCGTTCTATAAGTGCATCTAAAGAAACCCACGTGTCATTTATGTTATGATAATGAAATGATCGAAGATACAATAGCAATCGCAAAAGCAGTACCTCGTGTGAGTGTTAATGTAAATAACGAGTAAGTAACACGCGTCATTGGAATAACAAGTGGCTAATTAATGAATCTGCATTATTAACTAACGTAAGTGTTACTCGAATATATTGAGTTCCGACTGCAAGTTCATTCGTTTTTTCCTGTTCATCCATCATTCGAGAAAAACATGAATAATGTGACAAGTAATAAAAACTAAATAAGTACCATATAGTACCGCAATAAACAATACTTAACTCTTTGCACTTAGATTAATCAAATTATATCAAAATTGAAGACTTATTTATTGTCGAAAAAACGAACGTTTGTAATTTTTTAATCGGTATCACAAAGCGTCTTAAATAAGTTCTCGTTTACAACAAAAATATTCTTGGAGTGCAAAGGCTTTAATATGGCTGCGCTGTCACGTTTAATAGATTCAGTCCGAGAATTATCGAGTTACGCGGTCTTGTAGGCGATAATTTTACAGTTGCAAGAATGGTCGTTTAGTATTCGAAGGTTGGTGTACCTCAAGAGACTCGCGTACACGGTTCGTGCTTCCTTCTACGTGATTACGGCTGACAAGGAACGTAGGACCAAGAAAGGAACGGTTTCCCTCTTCGAGCGCGCAATAATTTCCCATTAAGAAACATTTTCGTGGATACTGGATGGTCGTGGTTTTCGCCGCAGGGCCGAGAAGGGTTTGCGAAAGAAGACGAGCAAAAGAAGCTGAACGAAGAAAGAGGGTTGGCTGCGAGTAATGAATCAGTTTTAAGGTCTCGTCCCTGAAATACGCGAACTCCTGCCAGCGTTATTTGGGTTATGATATACTCGTCTTGTATGTAAATTCCGTGCCCTTCTTTTTCTTGCCTCCGCCTACACGTCCATCTTCTCTTGAAACTGGTTTCTTTAAATATTTACTTAATATTCTCTTTGGTGGGTTTCTTGGGTTTTTAATTGCGACCATTTTCCCATCGCCTCATGTTTTCCGCAGATTCATCACGTACCTTCTACCGACCGTTTACTACACGTTTCGCGTATATATTCACGTAATCTCTCAATCTGCCCACGTCCTTCGACGATCATTATCCTTTAATCAGTTTACCATTTAGTTACCATGCTCGATGTAATATATATGCTCATTAATTTGCTCCAAGACATCTAAAGGATTTAAACGTAGCGTAGTGGAAAACACGGCAACTGAAAACGCCCGCGAACCGAAAACCCGAGCAAAGACACTGATTGCCATGGCGCGGTTGCTTGTCGACGCCATGCCACACCGAGAAAGTAAAATGACTGTAATTCTCGGCGGAGTAGCGTTTTACTCTATGAGCCCGACGACGTACCTGGCAGAAAATAGACGAAAAGGGAATGGACGAGTCGAGGGAGAGAGGGAGAGAGGGAAAGAGAGAACAGAGAAGAAGAGAGAGAAAATGCGCGCATTAATATTCAGCGAGTTTAGTACATCATCGTGGTCCGTGGTAGTCGTCGAGTGACCAACGTTAGAAGGAAGACTCGGCAAGAGGAGGCTGTTCGTTAAAAGGAAAAATGTCTAATTCCTGTACGGGCACTGGTCAAAGGTAACTATTGAAATTGCTCGTAAAAGGATGAGCAACGTAAGCGCGCAAAGAAGCGGGAGAGAAATTCTACGGTTACCCGAGAACGACGTGGTCCTAAACGTGCATAAATCAAAGCGCCCGGGGAGATTTATGGCGAGGTATGGATAAGGTACGCGTTCTACTCCCTCGTTAGCCTGGCAAGGCTGACGGGGAGATGGTGTCAGGTTTTATATCAAAACGCGCGTCACAGACATTAATCATGAATTCACCGAGGGCTCGGAGTTAAGAGAAACGAACAACGAATTCGCTTACTTAGGTTGACGCGGGTCTTCTTTGCCACGTTCGCGTCTGCCTAATCTATCCATCTACTCGTCTATTCATTTACCGTCGCATTTATCACTCGCACGGAACACCGGCGAATTGGCTTGAAAACTTTCGAATAAACACGCATCCACGATATCAATTGACAGAACGTACTCGTCGTCCTTCGGACTTTCGAGTCAATCCCATGTCCAAACAAACTAATATCGCATGACAGCGTGCAATTAATTTCCGTGAAACTCGTACGGACTTATCTCTTCTGAGAACCATCGAAATAGTATACGAAAAAGATACAGGCCGAGATTTCAAGGTGGAATTTCAAATCAGTGTCCCGTCGCGAGATACTTCGGTGTATGATTGATCGCACGGGGTCTCCTCTCGTTGTTACGAAAGATCATTCGATGCCGACCAACCGGGTATGGGTTTCGAGGAAGCCACGAAGAAGCGCGAATAAATTCTATTCGCACTGTGCTCACCGGCACTCGGAGTCGCGCCACGATGTTTCCGCATAAATTATCCTTGCCGCGGGAGGTCCACGTTCGAGCTCCTCCTTTTTCTATACAGAAAATATTTCCAACCGCGGGAGAAGCTGCTGCCTGCATCTCGCGGAAGATCGACCGTCGTTTTATGTTGCTACTCCCTCGAGATGTTTTTTAAACAAGCGCCAAACAGGAGTCCACAGTGTCCTCTCAAAAAAATATACACTCGGATCTCTACCTTTTTTCACACTATTTTTGATTCCCCTTATTTTTGTAATTCCATTTAAACCTGTGTGAAAAAGAATGTAGGTTTCCTATGATCAACTAATAACAACGTACTAAATCAACTACCATAACAACCTGCCTTCTTTGGTATCACATAAAGCAGCAACGGTAATTGATATAAATTAATATCCTGTGATTTATTTCTATGGCAGTCGCACGACAGTGAATGACATGTTTCTTTTGATTTTAATTAAACCGGTTCGAGAATATATCGCTCAAGGATTATTTGCTATTTGAATTTCTGGAATTTCTCTCGCGGTCGGTTAGATACGTGTACACGTAATAAAAGTCTATAAATATTGTTTAATGGGTTGTAATAAGTCCATCGAATGAGAAGCACTGTTTCCGTATTGCAAGCCGAACACGCCGATAAAATATATATTCCCCTGTCACTCGTAGATTTTACACGAGAGAGGAAGATATACGTCGATATACCCCGATGCGACGTTACGAGCAGCCAACCTCACCAAAGAAACGCGTTTCGCTCGCGGGACACGTGTGCGGATCTCATTGAAAAATGTTATTCCGTTTCTTTCGTCCAACGGTCCAACCTTTTCTCGACGGTTGATCTTTTACGGATATCCGAAATGAGTGTCGATTCCTTCATCGATTTACCCCGCGTGTCCTAAGAAGACAATCCTAAGAAGAACCTTAAAGGGCTCAAGAATGCCCAGGTCGCCGATCTTTCTTCCTTAAAGATCCTGCATTTAAAAACATAGATTCACGGACAGTTTTTTCGTGACTATAAAAGTGTGCCATTTCAAACCCGCTACCATTCGATCCCTTCGACTAAGGATTTAGTGGTTACATCGGTAAATATCGGTATTCTTTAATCGAAGGATAAGCGTAACCAAATGTACTCATATTAATTGGTACGCTAATTGGGTTAATTGGTGAAATGAATCGTAACTGTAAATTTCATCAATGAATCGTAATCATGACGAGTGGCATGGCTGAAAACCGCAGTGCCATACCGGATGACCACAATGCTCAAAATCGGCATTCGTATAGAAGTGTAATCGTTGAAATATACCAATATTCATGCTAATAGCAAATGCCACGGTATTCCGAGGATAAATAGGAACGCGATTAATGGACTGTATTCGAATTGCCAGTGAGTCTATAATTTATGGTGCGCGTACGATTAAATGTAGAAATTGAGCTTGGCAAATCGAAAAGAGAGCCGTCCGAATGAATTACGTGATGCAATCGAACACTCACGACCGTATCGAGATCGATCCGACGATGCTACTGTATTTGACCGAGTTTCGATGCATCATTGGCTACCGTGCACATTTATTCATCATTGCAATGGTAGCAGAAAGCAATGACACCAACTTTCTTCGCGAATAAAGTCATATGCCTTCGCAAACTGTAGAAGGAATTTTAACCCGTTCGCGCTTGAAGACTATATTCGCCACAGAATCCGCGATTCTTGGATTTACATAGTACAACTGCCGGCTATATCCATCGTGGAGATTATGTAACAAGAAAGATGCGATATCAACTTTCGGCAAGGTATATGTTTATTTATATGATGACCATACACGATGCATAGAAACATCGATGGACTCTCATGGGAAAGCAAGAAAATGGCGGATATCGTCTGGATATTTTCTGAAAATATTCATATTTCATATTTGCATAAAAAAGTGAGTAGAAAGTGTTGAGAAAAGATGACCAAAAGTACGTGGGTTACATGAGGCGCAATGAATGCACGGTGTCTCACGTATCCCAAGATATTCTCGAGATTTCCTTTGCGCCGATTCAACGCACGAAAATTCCGGCTTCATACTCCTCGGAAGAGTTTATTCGTATCAGAGGGAGGGAGATGGAAGGAGGCGGAGACGGAGAACGAGTAGAGGTGCTGGTAAGAGGAGAAAGAGAGAGTTGCAAGTCGCGAAAGGACCGATAACCGGAACTATTTATTAGAGCCCCGGGGCGATACGCATTCGCACCCAACGATGTACCTCGGGCCTTTATGCGATTGTAAAGTACGCTTTATACGTTTCCCAAGTGCGCTCGCCGTCGACCCGTGCCCGTTCCTAATAACTCTATATATCTTATTCCGGGGCAACCCACGAGAAGTACCGGTGGCACTCGTTCCTTTTTCGAACCGGTGACACGCAATGCGCGATTACGCGCGACCAACGGACCAGCCACCAATAAAAACTACCAAAGGTATTCCTGATACTCGCCCACGTCGCGGGGGGAATGGTAAAATACGATCTCGCTCTTCTCCGTAGACCAAAGTCGTAGCCACGCGAAATCGTACCGATATATTTGTATATCAAACCAGGAACCCAGATATTTATGAATACTTTTCCACCAAATACCTCTATCGTACTTCATACCTTTCGTATACTGATACGTATGATTTTACTATAATTTTGTATCATTGAATACACTGACTATCGCTAACTCGAGCAATTGGAATGAATCCATTTTCCGTGAAAGTTAGTGAAAGTAATGATAATAATTCGAAACATCGAAGTTTTTCCGCCACGTTTATCACGCCATGATATTTTGCAAGCAATTATTACTTAAAAGGGGGAAGACGTGATCTCGCATGATCAGGATGCTGAGCTTGTTCATTGATCATACACCGGAACCGGCTGCCAGTATTTCGGTGAGAATCATGTTTCTCGGTGAAAGACAGAGGGAAACTTCTACGAAGGTGTCAACTTTAAAGACGTTCCTAATACGAGCACATCCTGCGTCATGTATTCAGATTTCCTTCGGATAAATTCTAAAATTCGCCGGAGGGAAAGGAGATAAAGCTCTGACAGGCGTAACGTGGTATTACAAGAAACCGCTGGAGGACTACGGTCGTCCAACACGTGGGTTAATATCCTGGACCGTAATACGAATACATGTTTGTTTTCTCGCAGCAGTGAATGCGCCATTGGGCGTGTCGTATCCTGGTTGGAGTCGACACGATGTGCAGGGTATACATACATGTGTACCCACCGCGTGTATCCCCGCGGTTCTGAGAAAGTATGTGTGAAAGGTAGGAGCATATATGCACTTACATCTGCATCGTGCCACCAGGCCAAAGAAGTGGTTCGTGGTTGCTTTTGTCCTAGCTAGCGGATTTACAATGTGGCGCTCCTCGTCGTTGAGCATGAGTAAACGCGGCCGAGAAGGATTACCGGTTGTCACGCCTCGTTCTCCGTCGTCCTCCTTCGCACCGTTTCCCTGATATCCCTTCCCTCCTTCTTTCTCTATGTATACGCTAATTAATTAGGAATGAATTATGGATTCGCGCGCCCGGTTAATTGGATTCGTCGCACCACCACGGAACAGCCTAGCCGTCGACGCCGCTGCCGTTGCCGCACGTTTTCATGCCGCTCCTCCACCCCGGCAGGTTCCTCTTTCTTTACGTGGCAACCATCGGTTCAGACTTATTCGGGGCGGATATAGCGGATGAAGCGACTCGCTGTACGCTCGTAAACTTCTGCATCATAGACGTTATCGCGCATCGGTTTTATCGTATTCGAGTCTAGCAAAACCAGAGTCGATACGCGTATCTGCTTTGGTATCTATACTCTTGTTTTCGAGAGATGTTGTGTATGCTGGATATTATTTCGAATCTATGTGACGGTATAGAAACATTTACTACAGGGTGATTGGTAGGTTCAATTTAAAGAACTCAATCGGGACAACTACTTGATATTCGAAGAGATAGAGACACGTTTGAATATCATGGACGAAGATGCTCGAGAGTAAACCGGACAGTGAGATATTTTGAAAGATGTCCAAGGCAAATATATAGAAAGTAACAGGCGTTGTGCGTGGTGGTTTTGTGGAACGTATCTCTGTCGTTTTGCTGGGAGGCCAAGGAAGGAGACGGTGCATTGGACGGCAAGATGACGCGGTAGAAGTCTCGGTAAGTCGTTGCCACGCTCGCTGTTTACTTTTCACGAGCAACTGGCAAGCAAGTAGACAAGCATCCACCACTTATACTCCGGTGGAACCAGCTCGGTGGCTGGTTCAGGTAGAGCGGTAAAGGGAAGGTCCTCTTCGACCTCCAAGGAAAGAGAAGCTTGGAAAGAGGTTCGAGACCGTAAATCATCGTCCCACTCCTTGACCGCTTCGAAGATGACGCATCTGATGGAAAAGGGAGGTAGCACGAGGAGAAAGAAAAGAAAAATAGTCGGTGAGGCGAAGGGACAGGAAGGGAAGGAGCACGAAGTAAAGGTAACCTTAAGGAAAAGAGAAAAGAGATAGAAGAAGCCCAGGGACCCAGTGCTCGTTATACCTCTCTTCGTGTTCTCGAGTCTTATCCGCGACGATCTGTCTCCTACCCACGGCTGGCCTTGAACCCAGGGTGCGCATCCTCCAACGAAACCCACCAATGTATATACTCGATACGATCCAGGACGCGCTAGAGGAGAATAAAGTAAAACGAAGGGGAGCACTATCGAAGGAACCAGTTCCGAAGAGACACTGGGCCAAGGTGTCGTCCACATGTGCCTTTAATTAGAATCCCGAACAAGTCCGATTTATGGTGAGGATATGAGCTCTCTTAATGAGGGGGTGCGGAGATAAACTGCCGACGTGTTTCGTGTTTACAAGCTCTTTAAACTGCTCGTTGTCACTTAATTATCTTTCAAGAGTTAAACGCACGGTTATACGGGTTCGAGTATACCAGAGGAATATATCGACGGGACAGAATGTCGAGGAGCGTGACTGATGAACGAGGCTGTGATGCAGGCGCGAAATATTCACACACGGGTAACACAGCCTGGTTGTTTCCGCGCCCGTAAATTCGTAGAAACAATGTCCGTGATATCCGATCTTATCTTATTTTCATCCCCGATAAATTACGCGCCTCGGAAAGCCGAGTGCCGCGGTGGAAGGCAAGGCCTGTTAGTAAATAACTTCTAAAGCGCGTGGGAAGCGCTTACCGCAAGACAAATTGGTGAACCTATCGGCGGGAATGTACAGAATTCTCACTTGTCACGAAATTCCGGCCGTCTGACAATAACTTCTTCGCGAGTATATACCTTGCTTTATGTAATGATATCGTGCCTCGTACAAGAACATCAAAGGAATAACTGTCTACGGTAATGATGCTTCCATGAACTTGGGGAACTCCGCCGAGTAACTTTATAAAGGAATATTATTCTATATGTAAGAAACCGAAAGAACTTTGATTCGAATAAAAAAATAATGATTATGATCCTGATATTGATTAATATGCCTTCATCCCCTTTAACTATACAACAATATACGCTAATTCGTGTTCCTTGTATCTCTTTGATGCGTACCTGATGATCGGCAATATCGAGAAGACGACGAGACTGGTTTCCATGCTCTCGACGCCAATGCAAATCGCTACCGATGCATCACCGAGCTGTCAACCGTTCGTTGCTTCGCGATAAACTTTCCCGCTCGTCCGCTTCAACGGGCCCAGGAGGGAGAAAGAGGTCGTGCACGACCGATACGTGCGCCTCCCTATGTACACGTACAACCGTGTCTCTCGTATATTCGACGTGCTTCTACAGATTGTTCAGGGACCACAAAATAAAATTTACACCGCTATAAACGACCGAACAATAGCGTATTGTCGTTTAAGAATTACTTATTTTATTCGGTTGCTTCATTTCGCCAAGCTAAACTTAAGACACCCGATGCGTATGCATATTCATTGAGAATTCGACGTACTCGATAATTAAGATCGAGTTTCCTATTCTATTCTTGGCATTCCGATTCGCCGATAGATTTTTAATTATCTGCATTGGTAAGCAATGTTCTCCGTGGTATTACGGGATACCAATTATTAATAGATTATCGATTTCTTCTTACTTTCGTGGCAGAGGGTTTTAAAGTAAATATGAATTTATAGATCACTCTATCCACCTAGTCAATATGTACTCTTGAC
Source organism: Nysson spinosus (assembly GCA_910591585.2). Lineage (NCBI taxonomy): Eukaryota > Metazoa > Arthropoda > Insecta > Hymenoptera > Crabronidae > Nysson > Nysson spinosus. Next base: position 7,731,823 of record OU342830.1, on the reverse strand, counting down.
ATAGGCTCTTCAGCTTGATTGGAAAATATAGTGCGGTTTGGACGATGATGAAAACCTGATCAACTCAGCGTTCGACGCGTTCAGTCGGATTGCAAGCTTTATTAAATCGGATAATACGAAGCTGCGCACAAGGCACCCGGTTGTTCCATATTTCTGCGAAAAGAATTCCATCGCTCTATCGGATACACGTACCACTTATAAACCCGGTATATCGATGAAGAGACTCTTTCCACGAAAATTACCCACATTCCATTTTATCTTTCCATGGTATCGGATACAAGAGAACTATACTAGAGTCGGATGAATCTCAAGCGAAAATTATTAAATGAATAAGGAAATATCTCGTTCGATCTCGAATGGATGAAACAATATTTAGGAAACTTTTCTCACATTCGTGTGGACAGATATAGGAAAATACGATCTCGAATAAGAGACGGTCGTGCAGCTGCGACAGTGCGTGCACAGCTAACTAAAAAGACCTCGCCAGACGAGGCAAGCAAGTACGTCATTATTTTACGTATCGTTTAAGGAAGCGGTAGGTTTTTTGAAACCGCGATTGAAAAAAACCTGTTCCCCGCCAGTATTGCATGTACATATGCACGGTAGAACACGACCGGAATTTCCTGCCCCCTCGAGAAATCTTATTTCATTCGATCGATCTTACAACCCGCTATCTACCGGTCACGATTAATTGATCCTGAACAAAGAGAACTGACGATGTGTTGACTAAAACGAGGCGTAGTGTCTCGCTTCTTTGACTTTACCGCTTCTTCAACATCTTTGTGCGAACAATTTTAACGAAGTCTGTTTCAGGGATCTTGCTTCCATGCAGAGTGCAGACTATCAAGAAACAAAGTGCGGTTTCTCTTACCCGGTAAACAAAGCTTATTGCAGTGTTTACTGGAGGCTAAGAAAAGTTTGGTTTCACGAAGCCGCTTTGAATTATCTTTTAATTCGCCTTAAAACATGTTGAATAGACGTTCGTCGTTTTTCTTTCCTCAAGGCAATGTTTAATTCTATTAAATATATATCATGTTTGGAAGCACAAAGCTTTTTGAAGAATATAAGATTGTTCCGTGCCGGGATGATATTAAACAGACCTACTTAAAACGGTTCCTAAAAACCTCATTTTATAACAATAGAATCGGGCTGCGCTGCAACGTGCTGCGGTACGTCATAAACCATCTGCCGACCAAACATCGTCTAACGGCAAACATTTCCCAATTTCTCCTTTTTTCGTAAATAATGAAACTGTTCGGAGAACGTCATTATATCCTGCGACTTTCCTTGTACTCGGAAGATCCTGGCCACTATTTTGTTCAACCAATCAGGTATTAGGACATTTTACTTGTAACTTCAGTATAAGCGGAGGACAACAGTTTGCGTAGAGGAAAATATTAAGAGAAATTCAGAATTACGAATTCAGTTATGTCATCATTTTTACGTTAATAATACATTAATAAAAAGAAAGTTTGGTTAACACGTCGAATGCCATGGGGGGCACCGACGACAGCCGACGCCAATATTATTAAAACTGGAATCAAATATATCGTTCACATCCTTAAAATTGTCAATATTTTCTACGTTACTACAGCGATGTAAATTAAACACTTTTATTTTTAGACGTTATATATACTCGTTACGGACGTGTATCGCGAGGTACCGTACAACACGGATTTAGTTCCGGTTCAACGTGTTAATGTTCATAAATATATAGTTGGAGTCGTCGCCAGTGTAAGACTGTAAGGGGAAATCTTATGGTGTGGTGGCGACGTTCCTTGTTGGCACACGGTCGATAGGGCCGGCACTCCACCACACGACCAACACCATCGCAACCACCGTCATTCCACCTACCATTGGGGTTCCCCTTAGAGGAGAGCTTTCCGAGCTTGACGGTACTATCGACCCAACAGCTTCCCACGAGACTCTATGTAAAATTTTGATACTACTAGAAAGAACTATAAAACCGTACCCGCCGATTCGTCCGCGATTGTCTACAGCCAACGTGTACCTCCGTATAATGATAACTGCTGCCGACGTCGAGGAAAGCACGGCTTATCTCGAGTTTCCGCTGTAGAACTGAGGAGATTTTAGTCGAGAGCCACTCGTGACAAGGACTTTTGTACGAAAAGATCCAAATAGTAAGAGAGACGTTTACAAGATTCCGGAAAAGAAAATTTCAATACCATTATATTATCGCTCGCGAATTCAACCAATTTTATTCCATTCTTTCGTGGATGTTACTACGATCCAATCGATATCCTAACGTATACTGACGTTCCAAATCAAGTATCCTGAAATATCGGATTAAAATTCATCGTTACTGAAAAAGCAGGTAATCAAAAATATATCTTCGTTAGGGCTTACTCAGTGAAAATAAAACTTTCCAATTAATTCGAATCGCTCGTCTCTCCAAGCAATTTATATCTTCGCAATATAGCTTCATTAATCCTTTTTTTCTAGCTTTGCATACAGTAGCTACGAGAAACAAAGGAACAATTCTTTCTCCCTTCCGACTATCTCCTTTATTTATCTATCGTTCATTCGTGGAACGGGGTTCACAGATTCCTCCTCGAAGAGTTACGATCAGCGATCTCGGGAGGATTCACGGAGGTCTTCTGACCTTTGAAAGGGGACCTCTCTGCGTTTCGATGCAGATTCCACTAGACTTTGAGTGCGGGGAGGGGGGAAAGGTAGAAGAGAAACAGCACGAAGTAGAAGCCAGGAAACCGAGCGAGAAGGTATAGGTGGAGGTTAGCAGCCAAGCAAACGGGTAGGCAACCAAGTAACCAGGCACAAGAAGAAAGAAACCAAGAAGACTGGAAGGTGGAGGTAGTCGTCTCACAACTGGTGTTAACTCGTATGGCTCGGGGAAGAAGAACGACGACAACAACGCGACGACGACAACGACGACGCCGGCGACTGGTGAAGATTTTTTTCGACCCTTTTGCGGCGCACACCCGTTATGCAGATACGTGTGCAAGCCGATTTCTTGAATCACGCGGCCCACACTTAAAAACCTTATCGCTAACGTACCACTAGTCGTTGCACCGTCGTCTACATGACACTTCTCCAATCGTGCAAATTATGCGGAATTGTGTAATTCGGATGAAAAGTGGGTTTGATCGTGTCGTACATAGGAAACGTGTAGGAGGCGATCGCGCTACCACTTATAAGACAGGCGCCGTAGGAAATGTTCGGCGCGATTATCTGCCAGGTTTTTTTCTTTTATGTAGCGAGCGTCAAACCGATAAATATTTCAGATAAAGTTAATCAGAATTCTTTGGCGTGAAGGAACATTTAAAAGTATCAAAGTGGAAGGAGTAATGCGTTTACCATACGATTCCATTATTTGCGACGGGAGGGTTAATCCTATATCTGTGGACGTCCATTGCGAGGAGAAAACAGAGGAACGCGGAGCATCGTATTCTCGTAGCCGTATTCGTATGTCGATTACGGTTTCACCTGCCCGCCAGAGAGTAGAGTCAAAGACAAAGGGACGGTGTCGCGTATGCTTCTTCTCGCTTTTCTCTGTATATACCGGCAAACGACTGGTAGCCCGAGGGAGAGGGAGGGGCGAGGGGTGGGTGGGTACTCGGCGACGTTGGCGCGACATGAAAAGCGCTCTGCAGGGAGAAAAAAGGAGAGAAGAAAAAGTCCCGTAGAGCGAGACACGTTCGCCAAGTTTTTCCACGAAACAAACGGGGGAGGAACAGTGGTATACCCCAGCGGTATAATACCGCCTCGTTAAAAAATAATTCATTTAGTCACAATACTTCACCGACGTGCGAAACGTGAATTCGCGTACGCACGCAGGTTACAGGAGGAAACAACCGCGACTCCTGCTAAACCCCCTTATACCTTCTCCTCGTGACGATACGAGTACTCACACCCTTCACCTCCTACCCTCCTCCTTCGCCACCGACTCTTGCTCCTCTGAGTTCTACGTCAACCTGGCCCTCCTATCCACTGTTATTCACGATACAGTATACACCGGTAGGCGTTATAACAAGGACGAGCAGGGCGTTGTAATTAACGCAATAAATAAGTATCGTACACGAGCTTCTGCATGCCTACAGGTGCGAGGTGGAGGACGGAGGCGGAAAATACACGTTGCTTGCAACATTCGTAGGCGAGACAGTCCTTTTATTTACGTACTTGTCCTCGTTCAGCTGGTACGTGATATTATCGGAATTGTTTCCCAGAAGTCTGGCAAACGTATAAGATTGCTTGTTAGAGTAAGATTAAATGGCATATATATGCACGTAATATAACGGAACCTGATCATTTTTAAGATGTAATTACAAAGTCTCAAGATTTCGCGTGGAATGAAAAGAGTATGGTAATAGCGGAGAAGCACACGCTAAATCACCCGTAATTAAAGTCCTATTGATGTCTGATGAATTTTTATCAGTTAGCCAGTTGGACGCGGCACGGTGGCTATTGAAACTCGAGATGAATAGAAACGATTCAGAATTGAAATGGTAATAATGTGGCATTCACTTTCGCGCGTTTACCATCCTCTTTCGCAGAATTTCGGGGACGATTGCGACGAGAAACCGTAACTATTGTTCGATACTTAAAAGCCGAGTACAACGTGCCGCGGGTATAAACGCACCTTGCGTTTTTGCCCTTTCCAAACATTTTCTTTCTTTCATTAAGCGCTCTTTTCATGGTGACTCCGAGTGTTCACCTCCTTTCACGGGGTTCCACAGACGCCCGGTGTCGAGGGTGGCCCAAAAAAGGCTATGGATTCTCGGGGAACCCGTTCGCATAATGGAGGAGACACCTCCGATGTAGGTTTGCCGGATACTAAAGTACGTAACGTACTTTTTGTTCGCATAAACTGGGACAACTAACTTAAACGTTGACATAAACGGACTCCACGTATGCTCATCGTAATATTCCAATTTATATCAAAACAAATACATGTTTCTGATAAGAATTATTTTTATCAAGCTTCGTATGCAGGATGATGTCACGATGATATCTTAGAAAACCCAAAAGCGTAATAAAAGTGCAAAGCTACGTGGCAAAGTATTAGAATCAGCGGAAGATTCGTTTAGATTTGAAAGAAAATTGTTGATACCTTTACTCTTTGAATTGTTTATAAATACGAGATATACTCGCTACAAACGATTTCACGCTACTCGAACTGGAAACTCGCATTTGAATTAATCGAATCAGCTAATTAATAAAGCGAGAAGATGTGACCGGTGATGTTATCGCTTACTAATTTCTATATCTGTGATTGCAATCACTCTTAGTCGTCGATTATCTCATTCCCGCTAAGATAATTTGTCAAGTCGAACGGTTGGAAATAAGACGGTTAACGCGGAGGGGAAGCATTTATTACATGGGCCGCCTTCAGAGGAGCAAGTTGTAAAAGGATTCTGGATACATACTCTGAACTATTCAAAAGGGTAGAAACGATGTCTGGAATCGTTAGACATCACCCACCTGGACAACGATACATCACCGCAAACGAGCAAACTTTGACTTTTTATTGGCTTGGCAACGACTGCCTTAACTCGAGCAACATGACTAATTATCACTGTCCTTCTCCGTTCCCGTCTAGTTTGCCTCCGTCGAGTTATTCGTTATGTTTCAAGTGCATGCACGCGGCATGCGTATCATGCTTTCCCGGGCGTAGACCAGTTATTCCTCCAAAGCAGAGAAAAAAATCTACCGACACTATTCTACTGTTGGGTTCTGCAAAGAAGCCACTCGTCACGTAGATGTCACGTGGAATTTCGATCTCCTATTCGTTGTATATAAGATATCGTTGTTATAGAAGTAAAGTTTATTAACTATATTTTTATCGGAAACTCTCATTTTGTATTTCCTGCAGTAAGCTCTTGTTATCTATCTATTGGAAAGGCCGCGATTTTGACATGAAAGTGTTGGTTAATGAATTTTAACTCTATAACAACGATATATTATATATTATGTAGGATATACATTATGTACTTTTTTAATATAATTCGTATTGAATAAAGATTTGTATCGTATATCACTTAAGTGTGTCTTTTACGAAGTCACCGTGTGTTTTCTTCCCCGAACTCCATAATATATTTCACGTGCCTTTTTCTGATACGTGATAAATCTCATCGGTCGTAAACGACGTTTTGTAACGTGGGTCCGTAACGTAACAGCCAATCCGTGACGACGTTGTTCTAATTGTCATCGCAACGTAAAATTTGCGACACACACGAAAGCCGCTCCGCGCCGTAAAATCTAATTAGGTGTTACGAGATCGTTCTAACGGAGACCGATTACGGTTTCTCCGTGTAATCTCCAACCGAAATAGGGTTAAGCGATCGTTGTACGTATCTGATAGCAGATTCCAAAGGAAACACGGACAGTCCGTCAGTCAATGAAGTTCTTTTGACTTTCATTGGTTGGAAAATAAGGCAGGAAAATAAATATTGCTAGATCGTTGGGAGGTAGGTAGAAAAAATATACGTGCGTAAATATCGCGCGTCGCGGAGAGTGGTGCAAATTTAACGAGAGCGGCAGGACGGACAGGAAGGAAGCTGCACGATAGTCGTAAAAAAGCTAAAGAGATAAACGTCGACGGTTTTCTCGTTGGTTTTTTAGGGGTTAGATTAAATTTAACATCACAGGAGTCGAAGTCCACGATGCACGCTCAATATTCTATCTTATTCAATTATTATAATTATCCCCGTCCGAAGGAATTTTTACGATTTATCGGAGATGCGTGGACGTCCGTGTCACGGAGGTCAACAGCTGTCGTTATTAATAATCTCCGATGATACTAAACAGAAATTAATTAAAGTAGAAATACGTGGAACGTATCTTTTATCGGTGATTTCCTGTTTCCAGTGTTCCAGTTCACTGTATTTTTTCCCCCCCGTTTTTTTTCCGGTCACCGGCATCGACCATCGACTGCTCTTTTCAGAGAGAAATAAACTCTGACGCTGACATAACAACGATAAAAGTAGCAATATCGGTCGAGATCGTAAAGAAAGTTACAACATAAAGTGAGTCGTGTCTTTAATCCGTAACGAGTGCCGTGCCCAACGAGACATCGGGTTTACTCGTCGATGACATCCCCGATCTCGTAATTAGGAATCTGTTATTCATACGCAATGAGCCTCCTTTCGAGTAAGGAGACTGTATACAAGGACAGTTGCATCGTCGCATAAGCAACGTATATATTTATGTTAATTCGTAGAACGTGACATTGTATCACATAATAGTACGTAGCAAACACGCTTCTGGTTAGTCGCGGATCGTAAAACGTCGATGCGATTGGCAACTGTCTCGTAAAGAACGACGGATATTTAGCGAACAAGAGTCACTTAAAATATCGATCGTTTTGCATGGATTTTGCGGGCGAGCGTGAGAGAGGTTCGGTGGACCGAGGGAAAAGATATTCGGCATCGGTAAAATACAAGGGGCATTCGAAGCCGAGGTCTGTCGTTCGGCATTCGAATGCAGAAAAGACCGAAAGAGAGAAGCGTGGGGTGCTTGGGAGGTTTGCGTGCATGTGTTTCTCGTTTCTCCGTATGCACGAGTCCACCGTCGGGGGAGACAGAGAAAGAGGCCGCAAAATATATGCTACATGCCCGTGGATGCTCGTTTGCAGCGTTTGTAGAGGGAAAGAGATAATCGTAAGGTACGGCCTTACAAATAAGAGAATGAGAGAGAAAGAGAGAGAGAGAGAGAGAGAGAGCGAGAGAGATGCCAGGGAAAGGAACGAGAAGAGAACGTGGAACGGTTCAGCGAGGAGGCTGGTCAATGGTAGACCGGCTATCGGAGCACCCTTCTCGAAAACAAAGCCGGATCTCACCTTGATTTATCGCAGAGTGCTGCTGCGGTGTGCTGTGTTCTAGCTCGGTAAATGCCGCCGGGGAGTTTACCCCGGCGAAAATTAATCCATTATCGGCCTCTCCTCGGTGGAAACAAAATAACAAACAGCGAAGGAAAAGAGCAGATCAGCCTCGACGACTGTTCGCTTCCGGAGTCCTTTTTTCCCTCGCGAAGCTGGATGAATTGTATACATACACACGCCACTAAATCAGTTCCATAAACGTACACACGTAACGTGAGTCACGGGTAAAGAGAGTCAGGATGCTTGGGTACGGCAGCACATCACACACGTTTTCTCTCAATTTAAACCACAGGCACACGGGAGGTATCTCCAAATATTTTCTTTCGCGCACACGTTCTCGCTGGCAGTAAACGATCGACGGTAGACAGTCCAGATACACGTGCGAAACACAAGAACGACGGACAAACCACTCCCGACACCAGCCAAGAACGCACTGACGTGAACGCAACCGACGAAACACGAAACCAGCGATCCGAACAAGTTCGACGCGTTTAGCGGGGGAAGGTTCTCGGTCAACTTCGGTTCTCTTCGTGAGCTTACCCTTCTCCAAGGGATCCCTACTACCACGTACCCTCCGTGAGTCCCCCCACCTAACCGATGCAGGCCTCGTGAGAGTCGGAGACGTTCCAATGTGTATTCGAACTAGAAGTCTATCTCTCTTCCGCTTTTTTCTTTTACCCTTTTCCTCGGTCTTTCCCTTTTACTCTCTTTTCTCCGAGGTGCACACTGGTGCGCACACCTGTTTAAGTACGTGTGCACGCGAGGTGCACCACGTTACCCTCTCGTAGCAGCTTCCACACGCACGGTGACGTCAGGCTGGGCGCCGTGGCGTGGATAACGAGATGGCCCGAGTCTTCTTCGTGACCCTCGATCGCTAATTATCCTCCTAGAGGTTTCGCCTCGTTCCGAACGACTTGCTCCTTTTTTCCCCGGTTAGCTAGCAGATGGAGAAATCGTGCGGCTCGAGGAAGTCACCCTCGAGACTTCGTGGAGGGATTTTGGTTCGGTTGTTTCTCTGGTGGCATTAATGATGTCTCGTGTAGGTACGGTCACGACCGGTTCCTCGAGACCTACCTCCCTATCAAGATTGAATATCTACAAACTTCCACGACATTGCATCCCGGGAGTCAAAGAATTCGAAACTATAGATTTACCATGCTAGATTTTTAATGCTCCGGAATTACCACGAATTTGTTCGCATCAACGAAAACGTGTTAAGTCGCGTGATACGGATAATGATATAATTGTGGTGAACGTTAGAAGCGCGTGATAAATAATATTGCAGTCGAGCACACCTGCAGCGACAAGGCGTATCCGATCAACGGTGAATTTAACTCCGGTTCTCATTTATTTCTTTGCCTAAAGCTATACGGCAAGGCAGTACTAATAAAATGCTAATCGTTCTCGGCTCGTTACATCGCGCTCGATCAGTAGAAGTACGCTCTTATCAAGATTTCAGATAGCAACGTAACGTAATCGCGCGTGACTTTTTGTTAACGACCCTTCTTTGGAGGCGTACGCACGTAGAATATCGCGCGACGCATCCATCAGAGACGTTCTTTGCAAATATACGTGGATTCCCTCTCGTAAATGCAGTGTCCTCGGTAGTCCCTGCACTCTATGAAGGGAAGGGTAGGCCTTCAGCCTTCAGCCCTCAGGCCTCGGACACTTTCCCTCGGTACTCCCGGAATAGCTGGGAAAAGCGAAGGGTAGGTCTTTTTCCCCCTGAGAGGGTAGAGTGTAGGTAGGTAGGCTGGTATAGCGGTGCATAGGAATGACGAACGACGAAGGATTGGTTCTGATTATGATCTCGTGTCACCCCAACGTAAGAATTGTGACAATGACGATGCCAGTAATTCCGCGTACGCAGAAGGTGGTCCATTATAATCCTTCAACTGGAATATATGACTCGCCACTGTAAGAATATTCCACGAGCGAGTTGCATGTTCCAGCCTCTTCCGTGCTCGTGTAACTAACAGTCTTCCTTACTTGATCTGTCGGACTATATTACCCCCGTGAATTATTTCGGTGATGCGTAAAACCTTGCACCGGCAAAAACCTCTATTTTTTCAAGTACATCGTTCAAACTAACGTAATTGATACAATCCTCGTAGAAGTTTAATAATTTTAATTAAGTTGTAAAATTTCACCGGTACGAAAGGATGAAAATGAAGAATGTTACGATTGTTCTCGTAACAATACCAACTAGAATTCGTTCGTAAACTTACATTTTAAGAGTCCCTGCGATTCGACTTACTGCTGCGTCTACGTTAAATCATGTTTTTTTCCCATCACTCGAATGGACCACTGTTATAGGAAAAAGCATTACTTTCCGCGCGACGAATAATTTAAGAGAGAGTGGAACAGAGCGAGACAGAGATCGATTGGGAAAAGTTCCGCGGGAATATCCGTGGAACTTTAGTTCCGTATTACCGTATCAGAAGGCCGCCGTTACCGCTCGTTTTCCACCGATTTCACCTTCTACCAATCACGTCTCGAGCGGATTTTTATCCTCAAGTTTATTGTACCACCAAGTCCTTCGAAGAATAAATTCTATTCTTTTTATTCGAATGGAAAGCCTGACTCACCGAGGCGGACGTCAAAGTGAAAACTTTTCATAATAACACCTTTATGCAGATACTTTCTACTTGTACCGTCTTCCACGGCAAAGCCTTAACAAGTTACGTAATCCAATTCATCGATGGAGTGAAAATAAACAATCTTTTTAAAACTACAAACCAAAGAGTTTGTCCAACTTGATTATGCTTTACGACAAAAAAATATCTTTCCATTTATTCGAAAGTCTAATTAATACCGAGAGATCAAGCCGTGACATTCTTTGAATGTCCCACAGATAAATCTAGATTAATTTCAATCACAATGTATTAATTTATTTTTTAATTCAAAATAAAGTCCGTTTATTGTCGAATGAAATATCTCTATTATTTTATATAGTATCCTACTAAAGTTTAAGTATGCACCCGTAATATTATTTACTTTAGAACGCAAAATATCGGAGAAATGAATGAAGTGGTAAAAAAATATTTTCTGTTTTGTGTGAACGTAGGTCGTAGTGATATCCGTTAGGCTATGGAAAGATTCTACCGGCAAGACGGAAATATAAGTTTTTGTTGTAAGTTAAAGTCCGCAGTATTCGGTCCCCTGCGGATCTTGAGCAGTGTCTTCTGTAGGTATTGTTGGGTCACGGTTGACATTCAGGACGTCCACCACCACCATCACCATCACCATCGCCACCCTGCAGCCTACACAGGGATTCTCGAGGGAGGGCTTCACTCACAAAGGATCTACTGGTACCCTCGAACTTCCTGCGCCATAGGACCTGCTTTAGAAATCCCCCGAAACCAATTTATCTTGAGAAGCTGAGACGACGCTAAACGGATTTTCCCTTCGGTGGCATTAGGCGCTTTTATTCGACGTGAAATTAGCTTATAGCTGCTTGGTGCTCTAGCAACTTGTCAAAATCGATCGTGGTTTCAAGCTTCGCGCCTTCCACAAGGAGAATTATGAATATAATCTGGGATCCTAGCTGCTTACTATCTCGCGCGATTTAATTAATCTCTCACGGGACAACACCTTCACGCCATTATGTTACTTCCCGTGAATTATTATCTGTTCCAGGATGAACGGTACGATCCAACCAGCTCGCAGTAATCTCACGGTACACGGTGCACTCCGTTGCGTTTAGAACCGCACGGTTCAACGATCGTTACATCAGTGAATTCCTCGGGATTCTCAAAAAACAAGATTACGACTTCCTGCGCCCTATCGTCTACGGTGTACAGTGTCTATCGTGTTCTGCTGACTGGATAGTAAGGCCGGGTGGTCGGAACTAACAGATAACGCGAGCATATCGGTGTAACAAAGAACGATCCAGGTGCATAGAAGACTCAACTCTGCTCGAAGAAGAGAGAGTGCCACTGTTTTTAAGCTTTCCATTGTAACGGTCGCGTTCAACGTTACAACGCATCTCTTCTTATCTATTTAAGGTTTCGAAAGCATTTCACCTCTGGCTCGACCGTACGCCTTTTTATTTCACCGTGTCCCATAAATAATACCTATTTAGATTAAAGAACGTCGCTGAAAATACTGATATTTGCTTCTCGACGAAGTTCCTTAGATAAAGATAAACCAAGCACGAAACATTCCTACGTGTTTGAAATGAACATTGGAAAAGTCGTGGTAGCAAGTGCCAAGTCATCCTTGCCTGTTGGTTCCACCAAATTTCTATTGGAAGGAAAAGGATGGTGGAACCCTAAACGACCGATACATTGGCACTACGGGGTTCCGTTGTACCCCAACCAGTTTCTGGACAATATTCTTGCCTGGAGACCCCAGAAACGTATACAGTTATGTACGTATTTCACTCGAAATTGACTTGTTTCTTTGGCTTGCCTCTGCAAAGGAACTTCCTTCCCATTGTTTGTGACGTGAAAAGGACGTATGCGTACCTCGCAGGACATTTCACAGAAGTTTGCAAACACTGCAGGCGGACCTTTTTCCTTTCTAAACGTATGCATCTTCTTGGACAATGATGATAGACGAGGATCATTTCTGGCTTGACCACTAAACAAGAGGCCTCCAAGAACTGGACTGTGGACCACGTTTTACTCATCTTGATCTCTCGAGCTTCCCATTGACAGCTACATGGACGAGGAATAAATTATGAAAATAAATCGTCGTTCGAAAGATAGGATATCTGTCGAGGATGACACGGTGCATGCTTTCTTTTAGTCGTTATTATTGGAATATATTTGACTGTATCCTTCACCTTGAGAATGGAGGCCACTTAAATATATACATATATTCAGTGAGAATAATTTCTTTTGTTCTACTTCACATCCCACGCATACGCTTTCCATGTTTCTTTACGTAACACCTCCACCAGACGGCTTTACGATTATAATGCGCGGATGTCCAAAATATTGCACGTGGTTCGAAGAATGAGTAATCTCTCGCAAACACCCTCGCCCAAAGCGAACCAGGAAAAGGGTCTTTTGACGGGAACTTAATAACGTCTCCTACCCTAAATCCCCCTCCCCTCTCCCTATAGAGTATTTCGGGGACCCAACAAGACTTTCACCCTCCTTGAATACTTTCTTTATTTTCCTCCGCCATAAGCTATATTCCTCGTACTACTTAAAAAGTACTACCTGGATAATAAAAATTTCAATTGAAAGACGTGTCGCTGAGAAGCAGCGTCAACCCTTCGACACAGTCAAAGAAGCGGTTTACCTCCGCAAATCGTGTGACAAAAGCCAGGAAAATCTATCAGTGAATCTAGGATGCATTCGTGAGAGCAATGTGAATATACGTGGCGGGAGTAACCCGAGCCAAGGAAAAGGGAGGAGATGGCAGAATAAGATTTAATAAATGCCACGAGGCACAGGTAGGCGACGTCTTAGCCCCGCAAAGCCGCCTACGGGGAGTCGGATTTCTCGGAGCCTTCGATAAGTCCCCGGTACAACGTCCCATACGATAGCGTTGCCTCTTTTGTTTTCTTAAAGTGTCCCGTGGGACGTACACGCTTCTTTTTGCCGATCGATGTAATGCCAACGAGACTCTTAAAATTCCCTGGCACACGAGAGCAACTGCTAAAAAGTTCGATTTTAATCTTGGCGCCTGAATCTGCGAAAATTGGTATTCAGGGTGGTTGGCGGGGCGACGTGCCACACGTACCAACTACGCCGAATTTATTTCAATTGCTATCCGGTATATAAGCTGACATCCCTCCGTCACTCCCAATTAATGTCGTTTTTAACGACATTCAATCCGCCGCTATTCACCGCGCTGCACAACTCTTAACTTCAAAGGCATCATTTTAATTCATTCACATTTTCATGCAAAGGAGAATTCTATTTTGCCGTTGAACCGACTCGGCCACTCGTTATACCGGTCTCCGCGAGCGCCCAGTTTAGTTTCTTCTCTTGAATAATGTTATCCGCGATACTCGTCCTCATCCGATCGAATAAAAATATCAGTTTAAGTGTCGCACCGAGAATACATAATAACGTCGATGTTTGCATTGATCTCAGGCTACATATTCTCGCATAACAAAGTCGAAGTTGTTTCGGTGTCTATGATTTTATTGGTATCGCGTATAAAATCATTAAAACCACAGCTTGTGTCCGATCCTAATGTATTTTATATCCGAAACGATATAATCGATAAGATTCTGATAACTCAGAGATAATTATATTGTGCACGCTTATAGGTGCTCGTTATACGGTGCTTAATAAATGCTACACGTTATCTATTAATATCCAATTTCAAACACGTTATAATTCAGCGAACGATACGCGAGTGCGTACGAATGCAGTTTCGAAAAAAATATATTCACTTTAAACGAGAAAGGAAGGCAGGCATAGTATTTTATTAGCGGTAAGAATTCCTTCTGTATGAGTCAGGGAAACAGACCTGAAATTATTCAATTCTTATGCTATCAGATACGGAGCGATCACATTATCGAGCGAATACATTTGCATTGAAACCTGGCTTATCGATACGAATAACTCCTCGACCCCGCATACTACTTTCCATAGACGTCTGATTTAAATACGCCATTCATCTTTCAGTCCAAGTACGAGTTCCCACTACAAAAGCGGTCATTTGACCGAGCGAATTTTCCCTTCGTTGTCTAGAGTTCACGGTTATATCGTAAAAAGCTCTGATTCACAAAAAACAACTCGAAGAGGGAAAGGTCTGGTGGTTACCCGTGGCTCGACAGTGTCCCGTCCATAATAAAGTCGTAACGTACTCCTTCCCGTAAATTCGACAGGATATTACGGTGGTGTACTAGGTTCTCTTTCCTTTCTCGTAAAGCCACATGCCTGGTGACCATGAACAAATTTATTGACGTGTCAGATCTCATCGTAACTGTTCACCCTCTCGTCTCGATGAACCTCTTCCTATATCGACGTATATTTATAAGAGAATCACGATTCGCTGATATTATGTACGGCTAGCGTATCTCACGGATCCAGTCTCTGATAAATTAGACTTCCGTGGGGGGGCCTTACTACCTTTCCACCTTCCAGACACCGTTTATCCTAGTATCCCGTGGAACTTTCTAATTTACATTTCTTCGTCTACATCTCCGAATGGTATATGTATCCGTATGGTATTCCGTACAGAGTCAATTATGACGTGTAATAAAACACAATTTTATTATTGAGTCATGGTATGTCCAGATATTCCTGGACCAGGGAGAAATGTATTTTTTTCAGGGTAATTAATGAGGTGTATGTTACGGGGTATGAAACGTATCAGGTATATGTAGGAAGATGAATGGGATTCATATAGAAATATGTATGATATCCGAAGGAGTTTTTGCGGGACGCTTCGAAAAACGACGTGTCAGAGGATTACGTCTTCCGCATGGTTGCGGAGATAATACTGTTCTTATCTATACGTAACATGGGTAGCAGGGCAAATCCGATCGAACCGCAGATGTGACGTGTCTACCTATATATCTACTTTGTCATTGGGTGTGCAACGAAAAGAAATCTGTGTATTATTGTAGTAGGTACTACCGACCGTGTTTACAGGTAGTGAGTGTATGTACATAGTCGGTTGGGCATGACTCACAGATGAGATAAATAAAGATAAGGCCCCAAGGTACGCCGCGTTAACCCGTGGAGAAAGTATTACTTAAATGATAATGTTGCGCTGTAAGTTTAATGAGCGGACACCTTTCCAGTAATTTATGGGAATAGACAGTTTCAAAAATAACGAAACGATGCTTGGTACCGATGATTTACGGGGATTGCGATTAGACTTACGATACATGGAGACTACCGTAAACAGGGATCGTAAATAAATCATAGAGTCAGATTATATTTGCGCGTGGAAAGTTATTGTTCAGTGTGTTTGTGGTGGATGATTCGTCTTTGGCCTGAATATTCCATTTTCATCGAGTGTTTTCTAATTTTGGCACATAGATCTCGTTATTTACAGCTTTGCCGATAATAGTTGACTATGATTATGCGTCCAATTAGATACACGTGTAGGCGGGCCTTACGACGAGAGCTCAAGTTAAGCCTCTTGATTCACCAGGATTAGGAAGCAAAATCAATAACGTAAGGCGTTATTCCTAAATGATCCATGAGGTTCGTTTTTAGATGGATTAACTCGCAAATTTCCAACATTGATCAGATGTACTATTCTTTATACTACGTCTTAGAAAATATTGACCTAATAAAAACTTTGGCGCGGATTATAGGTCGAACGAAGAATTAAGTCTCACGGTGTATATCACCTTGAATTAATTCACTAAATTATAGAATCTTATCAATTACGGAATAACGTCATAGCAAGCGATCCTTAAAAAATATGACTCCCAATGTACATAATCTGAGAACGAATAGTCAGAACGATAGTCTCCATGGAGTTCATAATATGAACTTCATATCCCGTTGGATATTCCAGAACTTTATGATTGCACTTGCGCGTGATATTCCACTGGGATTAAAGAAGCCTATGAATTATTTAAGGTGGCGATGCAATAGGTTCCCAGTGTTATTTTAATTCGTAGGATATTTTCATATTCAAATGTGTGCCAGCCTGGCGGACCCTCGGTATATGAACGTCCATCTTCAATCGACGATGAATAGACATTGTGCCTCCACGTTCCTCGTGGCAGAGACGTGGATGATCGTCCCGTTGGATTCGAGTGGCAAGCGGAAGTGGGCACTCTTCGTAGAAGAAAAGTCACGGAACAAGAGAGAAGATGGACTTCGAGTGAGAAAGGGAGAAAAAGAAATGGCAAAAGAGGGAATGGGGAAACCAGGAAAGGCGTGGGTGCCTGGAAGCGTTTCGTATTCACGAGGAGTCAAAACAATCGTGTCGAAAAGAGTGTTATGCTACAGAGGAATACGATCCTCAAGTAATACTGACAAATATTACGTCCCTGTATATTATCACGTCCATCCGAGTGACCGACGCGTGTATAAAACCAAATGTACTCACGAATGTATAATCGAGTATGTCGATGATTATACTTGTTAGTACATCGAAAGATATGCCAAGGTTTTTTTGATCTTACGTGTAAGTACTGGTTGGTATGCGTGTGGGCTTAGCATTCATTAGCGCGTGTGTGCATTTTAGAATATTATAAACCAGCGCGAGTAATGCCAGTTAAATCTATCTTCTCTTTCGCACGTGACTGAAATCCCCAACGTGTGAGTACGAAGGTTCTACAAGGAGAGTAGAATAAAAGAGAAACAAGAATAACGGTATTAATCCGTTCTTCCTTTTCTTGTCTCACAAATCGATTCCACAGATGTTTCGAAGTAACATGCCAGATATCTGCTCCCGTGGATTCTATTTTCGGACGAAACTTGCACGCGGTTTCGCGTTCTCGACACGCACGTTTCTTCGCCACATAAGAATGGCGACGTGCGGCCGAACGTGCGTGCGAGCTGGATACCTTTTACAGTGACAAGTTCTAAGAGGTCGTGTAGACCTTAAAGTTCAATGAATTTTCTAAAGTCGGACATACCCATAGAGATCTTCCATGATTTTACTCCCTAGTGTGAAGAAACGAAAGGATCGATTAAATATCGCCGGGAAACTTTAGCACGAAATAAAGTGTTATACGACACCGTGGCTGTCCGTGTCAGTAGAGCCGTGCGAGAACTTTTTTCTGTCTACCTAGGTAGCACTCGCTGTCTCGGAAACGAAAAACCCACCTTCAAAAGTGGAAATCTGAGATCCGGCTGTCCCAACGAACACGCGAATATTCTCTTTTTGCATTTTACGAGATTCTTAAATCTCCTGCTTCTACCAGCGCATACATTTCGCTTGTAAACCTGAGTCCTTCCCTTATATCGTTAGTTTTCGTCTGATTCTGAGCTTTAAGACCCTGTTAAATATACTGGGAATTCAACGACGTAAAATGCCTGATTTAAATCTTCTTAAATCTGTGGAATATCGTGACAGTAATATTATAATTATCTCGATGAGTGCATATGCATTGGAAATCGTATGAACGTTAAGTCAATTTCAAGAAGCTACCGTAACTACATCGGAAACAGGATAAACGGTTCATTTAACTGCATCCACGACGGAGTAGTTTGGATTCCATTTGTTGGATTAACGGAGTCTGTTGCTATCGGCTACGTTCTCTACGTTTCACGCTCGATATAGACCACGGAATCAATTATTAACGTCCCATGTTTTCCTCAGTCCGCATAAACGTCGACAACCTACTCGTATTAATTAGAGAGATAGTTAACCGTTGCTATCCAAGGCAAGCGTTATTCCGTAAATCAGGAGGAACGACAAAACAATCCAAGACATCGTCACGAGAGAAATCGTGATGATCAAGAATGTAAATCGAATGGAATCTCGTTCTACCTACTAATTAATACTGTTAATTTATGGAAATTCCTATGAAATATTGGGATGTCACTGACATAAAGAAGACGTCTGAATTGAGGGATATTCCATGTACCTATTGGAATTCTACTTGTTAGATTAACGAGCAGTTTTATTCGATTTATCCCACCAACGTTTCCCTTCCTCTCTCACTCTCTCTCTTTCTCTATGCCACTCTTGTTCGTTGCTTGAACCGACTAGTGTGCAGCTCGTAGAATCAATTATCGTTTGCTCTTCTATCCTTTTTCAACTTTAGCTCGTACCGTAGAACTGAATTCGATGGCGGAGCTGGATTAAGGGTACCGAGATCACGGAGTGAACGTACGAGAGGAACCACTTAGGTCTGACGCGAGGCCCAGCGGGATACAACGCGATGTCCTGGACAGCTTGGGAGTGTCTACGGAACGTTGGTAGGATCAACTGGCCGTGAGTGTAAACGGAGAATGATCGAGTTAGAGGAAGAGAGAGGGAAATGGGAAAGGGCTAAAAAAAAGGTTGACGTAGGGAAGAAAAAGAGGAGAAAAGGGAAGGAGTAAGGAAGAAGGATAGAGCCAAGAGTAGGCCCATGGGCCTTACGCATGGACCCATGTTCCTCGTGCGCCACACGCTGAGTGACTTATGACGACCGATATGTCCGTGGTTCTCATTGCGAATCGAAAACATCGACCTTTTTCTAAATCAAAATAAACCGGTTTTACGCGATGAATAATCTTTTCTAAAGTGGAACTTAGATATTGTGAGGTTGTAAAGTTCGAGACTGAATAATACATAAAATTGTGAACGAGGTTTCGTAGGGTAGTGGCTGCAGTGGAAAGGAGAAGAGAGGAGATAGTGAACACCGACAATTAACTTTACGACTCGTGCCAATGAGAAGTGAAACTCTGGATCGGTGTGAGATGAAAGTGGGGAGAGAGAGAGACGAGAGTCAGCGAGGAAATACACCGAACGAAAGCAGTTGATAACCTAATAAGGATTAGGAATTAACTCGGTCATTTTTATCGGTCTTACGCAAACCGTTCCTCTAGAATGTTCGATAACTTCTTAGCCGAAGTTTATTATCACGAATTACGACCCTCATGTCGCGACTGGTTATTACGGTAATTCAAGATAAAAGTACCAAAATAACGAGGCGAGTTCCCCTGTAGTGTCCTTAAATTTCAATGATGCTTCAGTATGCGGGCCAAGGTACTAAAAGGGAAAAGTACTAAACTTCGCTAATTTTCATTGATTTCCACTTGGCATCGTTACTGGTCTCACTCTGCGACAATGTCTTTTTACCGAACGCACCAATTGTAAATTAGTGTTGGTGATTGCGACAAGATGTTACTGGAAGATGTACTAAAACGAATTTGTGAACCATCGGCTAAGAAATACAAGCAGCTTTACAATGAACGGTAGGTGACAGTGTATGTCGAGTGTCAACGCAAATTTAACATTTTAGGGGCCTTTACCTGGGCCGGTTTGAGGGACTGGGAAATCAGGGAGTCGTCGTGTCGATGTTTATCGCTCGCCCACGTGTTTCCCAAGGAACGAGCACGGTGTACCTGTACCCCTCATCCCAAGGGAAGGATCATCTTACGAGATTAACGATGCTTACAAATCTATGTCCTTCCCGAATGTCATATTTTTAACCAGATGTTTCCCTAGTATTTTTGTAGAACAAGATAGGGAATGTCGATACCCGATCTCGACGGGAAACGAACAATGCCGAACGAACACGAAATGTTAAAACTCCGCAAGTAGAATTGGCACGATCGAGTGCTCATTAAACGGATGATTTATACGATTATAGATGAAAACTTGTCTGATTCAACGAGGATGACTAACGAACACTCGTTCGAAAGGTGTGTCTCGAGTTTCATAGTACGGTAAATCGAATCTCGGGTGTCCTGTGGACAAAGCACCATGTAAGGTACAACCGGGTTCCTTAAGAATGCAAAATACTGCCACAAAAAGGGCCATCGTTTTCTTGCAGTAAGAACTATTTGAATATAAACGACGTACATGTTTTTGGAATACATCGTAAATATTTGTGTAACGTAATATATACTTTGATCCACTCGGGTTGTATTTCGATATTAATACTAATTGTAAGTTGTACAAAGATCGCAGGGGATCGAGTGGTGGTTGTAAAATCAACAGCGAAATATGAAATTTTCGTACGCGTAGATACACACATAAATTGCGGACCCTTCAACTTTGCCAAAATGATGACCGCAAGCAAGCCTTCCTAGCGTTTGGTGGGCGTGTCGGGGTATACTTGTGCGTATATCGAAAGCCCTAAAGTTAGTTTAGCAAATCGTAATGAACGCGAGCGTGGATATAGCCGTCTTTAATTAACGGTACCTACGTATCGCTAATCTTCGTAGAAAAGGATCTCAATTCCGCGGCGAAAGGGAGGGTTATAAATTCTATCGTTCAGCCAATAAATTCACCGAATCGACAGTGTTAATCTGACCATTCCCGGTAGGTTTATCTGTTCCTTAACTCATACCTCTGACAACTGGAATTATAGGTATTGAATCATGATTATGAGTAAGTTCCTCGCTATTTGTTTTCTCGTACTCTCGCCAGAACGAATCTCCATAAATAATTAGTCTTTTTAATATTTCCAACTCACTCGGAAATCAAATGATACATCATTTGCGATTAAAGAGTAGTTTAAAGATTGGGAATAACGAGTAACAAAAATCACCGAATATAATACATGAATCACTAATAGGTCTCGGTAGAAGTTAAATTAATCTGTTCTTCCAAAAGACAATGTCACGCGGGTACTTTCGATTTAGTGACAAAATAAATCCGTACGATATCATTATAATTACGATGTATACACGGGCTTGATTGTTCGTTACTGATATTTATACGTATAAAAATGTCAGAATTACGAGAAGGATAATTATAATTTAATTCGTAACCTTCGAGATAAGTATAGATTTAAATGCCAAGTTAATTCTTATTCTAATAACCGTCGGTTATTAAGTTAAAGAATCAAGATCCGTGTTCACCGAAGCAAGTTGATTTTCTGTTTGATTTGTTGGTTTTGATTGTTAGTCCTCTTTACTCGGCCAGATATATTACTCCGGCGATTCACCAATAAATGACTCGAGAGCCTTGAAACGATTTCTCTATAATGGAAGGGCGTCGCTCAGATCAAGCGTGGCTGATTAAGCCTCGGTCGTGTCCATGGTTCGAGTAGTGCTACATCGAGCGCAGTGTGGGTGGAAAACGCGTAACTCTGTAAAACTCGTCCGCAATGCCTGTCCAGGAGTGGGATTAGGTTACCAGGGGGCGAGGGGGTGCCCTTTCCAGGGCACTTGTGGTTCTTCGTTCACACCTCGACCCTCCAGCAACCGTACTGCCAGGAGAACTTTCGAAGACAGCAAAGAGTGCGTTGAGAGACAGAGGGAGAGAGAGAGAGAGAGAGAAAATAAAAAAGAGAGAGACGAGAGTGAGAAAGGGTGAAGAGAAAGAATGGGAATTTATTGCACCCAGTGGTGTAGGCCGTGACACATCCAGTCGGCGAAACTCGACCGGTTATACGCGCATTGTTACGACTGCCATGCCACTATTAACGATTTTCCTGGTACATAAAAGATTTTACGGAGTTACCGTGTTTCATTCCCGTCACGAATCCACATCTTTCTCTCTCCAGAGAGAGCCGGGACGAGGAGAGAAATGAATGCGAATTTATCGTACACAATGCTACGCTCTTTTCCCCGTGTTAATCTCGAAATTCAAGTAGCATCGTTTGTACTGTTTTAACAATCGAGTCGCTATCGTCGCATATAAACGATTTTGTTAGAACGCCCTCAGAAGACATTAATCCCGGTTTACGTGTATCCGGTACTTTGACTTTTACCAGGAATACCTTACCCTTTCCCTTCACAAATTTCCTAGGACACAGGATGACATAATTTCCCAGTCGCGCTGGTAATTATTACTACACTGCACTTGTAGCCGGGAAAGATTTCAACTGCCACTGGTGCACTCAGACGGCGCAGAAAATTGAGCGTGGAGTAGAACAAGAGGAATATAAATTGCAAGCAAATTTCGTAATATTCCAGATTATGGAGCACCATTACGTCGCTTTAATTAACTGCTACTACATATTTATACCAAGTAGCCACGATGTTATGAGTACTAATGTTGCGAGGAGAATGGAGTTCCTCATCATAAACGATGTGTTGAAACAAGCTGTGGTTTACGGGATTATACCACTCACTGTAATAACCCTTCAATAATTAAAGATGATAAAAATACATCAGAAAAAATTCCAGTTTGAGAGGAAACCTTGACTGCGATTTATCAGGATACATTTGACGTCGGAAATATAACGAATTCGGTAGTTAAGAATCGTCGACCTCACCGGGGCGGAGGATAGAAAGGAAAGAGAAGTTAGTGCGTGTACGAAGAGGAGACCGCGGCAGAAGTAGTCTGATGGAAAAGGAGCCGGCATGGCCTAAGTGAAATGGCGCGTGCCTAGTGGATTTCACGGCGCGTTAGTCACGGGTCCTCCTTGGAGCTACCTTACACCCTTTCTTTTTCTCCCGGTCTTCCTACTTTCCGCGTTCTCCTTCCACGTCGTCTCCATCCAACGATCCGCTCTCTCTCTCCGTCGGTCTACTTTAATGGTAGCCGGACACGACGAAGGAATTATAATCTCGAACCTCTTTCGCGCGATAAATTTCCGGGGAAGCTTTTTTGGACGGCGGATAGAATTGTTTCGGTGGAATTCGACGAAGTGAATTTCCGTATTTCCGTCGATAAAAACCTCGGATGGGGGTAGGAGAAAATGAACTTATCATTTGGTAGGTTACATATAACGGAGTCTATCCGGTAGCGGATGTTTGTAAGATCAAAAAGCCAAGCACAGGAATAAATCGTGAAGCCTCATTTACGGAAGTACGATGGCAAGAGGATATTATGAGTGTAAAGAAAAGAACAGAGAACGGCAGGGGAATTGCGTACAAAGGAAAGGGAAACCTTCTGAAATTTCTTCTGTGATATTTTACCGGCGGTTCGCGTAACAAGCTGAAAAGTTCGTAACGTTTGGAGCCGGTAGCTTTATATCTGCACGAAAATTAAATTCTCCTCGGTTCTTGGGTCGTGGCTTAAAAGTGACTTAAACGTGAAAAGCCCGAAATTATGGTCTCGAATGCGAGTAGCGAAAAAAATGGTAGGAGACTAAAGAGGGGAAATTCAGGATCGATAATCAGCCTAGGCATACATCACCGGAAAACATTCATGCTTATTCGCGCGCGCACACACGACGCGAGAGAGACACGGACGTTTTATTATTTTATTGCGGTATCGCGAACGAGCTACCCGGTGAGCTACGAGACAATGAAGCGCGTGACAGGCGTATAAATAATGCCAATTTATCCTCGGCTACGAGATACCTATCGCTTGCATGGCAGCCACCAGCACGACGGGGTACGAAGCCTGGACAGGACACGACCAGGTCCCTTGGAACAATCCTCTGGGGCCAATGCCGGATCCAGTCGAGAAAATGGGAGACCATTGATACCTCCTCTCGAACATACATTATGCGTTATAACGAGATATGAAATATCTCGCCTCGTTTCAATGGTACGTCAATGAAATGTGCGGTCTTAATGCCGCTAATAATTGGCGCTACATAATTAGAATATAGATTCAACTGTCACGTGGGATTATCCTCATGAATGGATACTGTCATATGCACGTGTCTTTTTGCTTGTTTAGATTGAACAGCGGTGTGTCGTTGAAATGCGTGACAGAACTATCAACGTATAAGACCTACCTGGCTATCTAAAATCCTGTTCTGACGAGGTGCCTCCCGGGGGGGGGATGGGTAGGGGGGCTTTTCCAGACTACCTTCTATCATGTTTTGACAGGGATTTATTCATTTTTGACGCGTTTCAGACTGGTCTGTTCTGACACCTGCACCATGGACACTCAGTCTTTTCTGGCTTATTAAGCGACTGATAATATGATTTTAGAAAATAATGAGTAGCCTCTTAATCCTCACTCGGCCTGTTTCCTAAAATCGTCGATACATCGTTAGATTTCCTGCGCATTTAAGGATCAGCCGGGAACATGCGAGCTGACAGCTTTTAGCTTAAGGGACGAAATCTTCGTGGATAGAAAAATCCGTAATCCTCTTTGGACGGAACAAACGCGTTACCCCACGGATGGATCCAACGTGGCAACCGTTCTAACGTGTGTAGAAGAAAAGGCGGGAAAAACGATTGTCGTTACGTCACAATATCCAACTCTAGTTTTTATCCCTTTTCCCACAAATGTCAACTCCTCATCCACATCTCCCACGTGTATGCGTGTCATAGAAATAATCATCCTATTATAAAATGTTATAAACAGATGTTAGTGTTATATCATACTGGTGTGATAGATATAGCAATAGATGTTTTGCTTCATACTTAAGATTTATTGTAAAAAAAGAACATCAAATAAAATATGTCTTAAATGCCTGTCTGTATGTCGACATTTTTCTAACTTGCCACCGCCATAGTAATTTGCGTCTTACGAGAAAAGTTAAAGAAGGAGCTTGCAACCGATCACAATAAAGAGTGATTTGCATTCGGAATGCGTCGGCGACGGTACAAGCTCGGCCGGTCGTCTACGCTCAAGTAAGTCGTATATCGGTCTGAGAGGCGAGATATACATGGCGCACCATCGAAAAAAAAACCCGGGAAAATCGTAGAAAAAATTCCTGTGCACCCACGGTATTTCGTGGATAGGGCCCGCGTGCAGCATACGAAAAAAGATTGGAGACGTACGGAGCCGAATACTAATTCCAGCTGGTTGCGCGAACTGAAAAACAGTGAGACTGAACTAGAGAAAGAGAGAGGCAGACCAGGAGGCTTACTAGAAATAAAAGAAACGAAAAGGAAAGAGTAGATGAGAAGACAAAGTTATGGACAAAATGAGGGAAAGGAGTGTTCTCTCGGTTCCTCCATACCGAGAGAGAAGTAAGGATTGAAGGGGCCAGAGAGTGAGGGGAGAGAACGGAAGAGAGAGAGAGAGAGTGGAGAAAGAAACAGAGGGAAAAAAACGTAGAGAATTTGCATGAAAATACGGAAAGTTTCGGAGAGCACCATTTCCCGTAGGTGAGTTCAGTCGGTGTAGCGAGCATAGAGTACAGAGCGTTTCACGCGAGCCTCGACTAGCAACCTACAAAGGCGGCGTAGGAGCTTTTCTGTGAACTCCTCGCATTCCGATATGTATATAAGGCGGGAGAGTTTTTTAACGAGCGCGGACTCTGTGCCTCGTTCAGTGTCACGGTACTTTTACGTGCATGGATATACATACTCCGTAGGAACTACGTTACCGCTTTGCCGTGGCGATAATGGTGCCACCGGTAATATTACTTCTTCTTCTCTATGGGGTGCGCAAAAAATCTCGGATCAAAACCTCGCGGGAAACCAGGAGTGATTAGATCGGGCAAAATTGTGTTAACTTGCAAATAGTACCCCTTTAGTGTGACCTTAATAGAGTCTCATTACCCTCACCTACAGTAACACTAATTTATGATTGTATCTACGTGCCCTGAAGGTCTTACAAGTCTGTTAGTCTTACTTACTTACTTACTTGTTAGTCTTAATATATAATTGTACGTTAATACTAATTATTGTAGTATTTATAATTATAGGTTAATATGTATAATACGAGGAATGTTAATTTGAGATTATTATTAACCAATACGAAATAAATATTTACCAGATCACTCTTTCCATACTCTGCATATTTTTAATTGTATACCTGGAACTTTAAATATTCCGATTCCGTAGCAGGGTCGCGTGTCGCAAAGAAAAATACAATAGTCACTGGAAAAACGAGAAGGGTGAGAGAAACAGTTGGAAGATATTGTAGGAGATACAAACCGTAGGAATACTTTTCGGCGAAATATGCATAGAGAATGAGCGGAGAAGAGGACTACTGATCGTAAACCCGATGGTCGAAGAGACGATAACCAGTTGATAAGCACTTTGCAAAAGCTAGCCAGTGAGGTGATTTTAAAATAGATACGTGAACAGGTATTTTTGTTCAGTGTTGTGTTGCGTGAGATTGTTGATAATCGGTGGTATCGCTTTGTTGATTAATAGGTGCGGAATGAATAGTGGTTTCCAATAGAAAATAATACCTCTTTCTGAATCAACATGTGTACACATTTAGAAATGAAATAAGGGTGTCTTCTGGTTGATTCAACCCTTAATTGCCATCACGAGTGAATGATTGGCCCTAAATTCACACCACGCATATTTTATTTTGATAATATTAAAAAACGTAGCGACTGGTGATACTAATTTTTGAATATTTAGAGACGTAATAAACTTATGTTTATTTATATTAACGTAATTTCTTCCGATGATAGTTTTTAAGGGTTAACGTAGTACATTATGGAAATGTCGAGCACATCGATTTATTGAATATAGTACTATGTTCTTCATCCCCTGTAGTGAAAGTTTAGGTGGGCATAATAGATGCAATATTTTATTAACCAGGCATCTATTTCCGTTGTATCCCGACGGAGATATCCGGCTTATTTTTCTCTGCGAATCGAGAAAGGGAGAAGTCGGGAAAGATAAATATAGTACGTTTCGTCTTGGATTTAAGGAAAAACGATCCCCGGGCAGACGGATGGATATGGGGTAAGTGATGCAAAGCTCTAAAGCTGCATCCACCCGTTTACTATACCCACATGCGTACCCCTATCGCATGTGAGCAGCATAAAGATAAGATCTCCCGTAGAAAAAGTAATAATAATTCACGGAATGAAATGTTTCCCGCGGAATAAGGAATTGGCTTGCTTTAATATTCCGCCGTACGAAATTGCCTGCCAGATAATGTAACATTAATTTCCATTCCAGTATAGAGGAGAATCCTGCAAATGAAATAAACGTCCACAATACAGATTTGATAATGTCAGCGTTTCTACAAAAGGGTTTCCGCGAATAGTGGATGAGGAGGTTTAATGGCGTCGCGTGTGCGACAACCGTAACTCAATGGAGTCTATACAACCGCAAGCTTGCGTGTATGATCATTCGCCCCATAGAACGGGAGAATAGCGAAAAGCGGACAACGCGACTGACATACGAACGACACTATAGTGCCGTTGGAAATTTGGGAACGTTTACTGGGAATGGCTGCCGTTTTCCAGTTCACAGTCGGACCAGCCGTGCACAGCCTTAATAATACCGCGCGAGAGAACAAAAAAGGTACGGTATCGCATTGAAGAAAGGATCGTGTGAATCCCATTTCGTGGCGGCGGGGCGTGGACGGTTGAAATCGCCGATATTACACCCCCGGGCTGTAATTCGTATCGAGTTTTCCATAGCGCCAGGGTAACTCGATCGGAAACGCGATCAGGATGGTGAAAGTAATTTTCGGACGATCTAAGCGCGCCTCCTGCCGCAGGCTGATTCTCTGATAAGAAAAATAAACCTCTATGTGGTGTCATGCGGAATATTCCTATTAAATAGTTTTCCTTTTGCGTGCACTTGCTGCTTCTTATGATGTAGCTCGGTGAGGAAGTAACATTCATTATGTTGTAACATTGAAATTTAAGTAATACTGCAAAATATGTCCAACAGAATTTAGGAAATATTGTGAAAGTACTATCAATGTTGAATGTTGTACATTATTGTACTACGAAATATAATAAAGGAACTTCGCTGTAGAAAACTCTGTTTTAATTCTCCAACATCCCTACATTTATATAAAATGAATGATAATAATTTTGCTCATATTGCATTTTATTTGGAGTATTATTAAAATTATTCCTGATAAACAACACATTATCCTGAAGTAAGTTTCGATATCAATTATTAAACCCTTTTCTAGTAGAGGCTATACATGTGTCATTACTACTTCCGTTATCATTTTTCACAAAAAAAATTCTTTTAAACTTTCGCGATATTAAATTGGCAGGCCCCAAGTAAAGTAATGGCGCATACATAACGAACCGTTCCGAACAAGTTCATATTCGCTGGACATACTGGGAGATAGATTCAGAGCACTAATCAGGAGCATTCCCCAGTCGACAAATGGCAATTTAACGCTGTCGAGCGTCTCGGTCGATATTCGGGCGACCCTTTGACCGTCGACGTTAATGCACGGCCAGCCCTTTATTTCCGGCTGTCAGTCGAGCTCCGCGATACGCTCGACGTCATTCAGTCTGCACTGCTTGAACGGGGCTACCCACCAACCAGTGCATCACCTACACTATATACATTACTCTAAAGGACCACGCCTTCTGCCCAAAGGATTTAATTACAAATTAATTGTGATGCACGACTCCGTGGGTAATTCTGCCAGTATGTAATTCAAACGGTGGATACTCCCACCCACTCGTCCCTTCCGTGCTTTGTAATCTCAACGCTTCTCTATCCTCGTGCCATTTTATTTTCTAACTGCACCACCCATGCCCACCCACTCAACCGCAACCTTTATTCTCCTCTACGATTTTCTTCCTTGTAGAATTCATACGAATGAACTTTGCAAAAGTTAATGAGTACACGCTTGCCTTGTCACGAGTAAAGGAGTTACGTGGATATTTTTGAAATAGTTACGAACCATGAATACTTCAACCGAAGACTATTCATTTAACACTAGAACCACCAGATACCAAGAATTCAAATAGAATGGTAATAATACGACTCGTTATAGAGGAAACAATAATGTCCATCTAACTAGTATTTGGTGTTTTACGAAATACGAGTGAACATAAGAACACTGTAAAACAAGACACTGAAAGAGAACCTCGTTTTCAGGATGTTGACTTTTCCAAGCCATTCACAGACATATTATATTAAACATTTTTATATAATCAAAATTAAAGGAGAACATCCTTATATTCGACGATTTTTATTAAAAATTTCGTTCCAGTATTAATAGTTCTCTAAGAATGCATGGTTAGATGAAAATCATGTTTGCGGACTAGTAATTCGTGGACATATGTGTCTTTCAAGATTCAATATGTAGTAACGAGTGGAACACTTTTCATCCCCCATTCAGCTCCGCCCCCGCAACGTTCAAACCGATAGTTCGTATGTATTAGGAAGAGCAGACATAATTGTTAAATAATGCGCGGGTGGCACGGACCCATTGTCAGGACACTCGGGTTTCCAGGTGTCCCTGGAATACATGGATACAATGCAGCCCGTCGGATAACAGAATTTAATGAACCGGGACCCGGCACTTAGGAACGTCGTGTTTCGACGTGACAGTATGTCCGATTCAAAGCCCTCGTTATGAGGGGCCATCCGCAACAAACGGGGGTGGATTTTGCGTTATTTCCCTCGGACAAAGAGGGCCTAAAAGCACCCTCTCCACTTTAGAAAACTTTATATCGATAAGATGCCTTTCTATTCAACGTTTGACCTGAATGCGCGCCGACTTAGATGAAATGTATGTATTTATACATTTTCAAAATGCGGAGAACTAACCCTGACGAATCAATGTTTCCCGTTCTTTATTAATAGTTCAGGTATTTACATGTTCTACACGCGATCTACTGAATTATTGATGTTGCATTCTCCATTAATATTCAATTGTCTTATTCAATGTTCCAATGGTATCGAATTCGCTGGTTCCTTTAATTAAATGATGCAGTTCAGATAAAGTACATCTTTTCTTGAGGTAATTAAGGTGGAAAAGTACGTTAAGGTATCGCGAAGGTTTCCTCTTATTTTAGACTCTTTTTATATCGTTATAGTTATTCCTAGCTCGATACATTGTTTTATTTGGTTATTTACTTTGATTAGTAATTTTGTACTGACAATTTATTCATTTTGAATTTGATATTTCTACGAACAGACACGTCAACTGATTCGAACTGAGAATCAATGGGCGTCGCATGAATTTTTTTCTTAACAACTATATCTTTCGATCTTGATCTCTTACCTGATTGCCAACTTCGATTAGATTACGTTAAATCCGCGACCCGCCAACATCCGCAATGCGCGTATCTTCGAAGAAATTCCGCGTCTCTTCTATCGACTGTCAACAAAGCGTTCTTGACATAGTCGCGATTTATCGCACTGATAAACCTCCGATTCGCGGTCCCAAGTGTCACACGAAAATTCTCACTTCGTGTTCTTTCTTTTCAGTCCGACTCTAAACATCCATAAAACACTGTTCCTCTAATCATCAAACTTTCTAACAGTACCTTAGTTCGTCGAAAATTCTCACGTCTCGTCTTCCAGTTAACATCACTGTTTCTTAAAACTTACATTTTACAACTTGCATTCTTTATTTCATTAACAATATTGTTAGTCAATGCAAAGAGCGTGACTCATCTATCACTACTCTTTTGATTGTTCCTTCACAATGCCGCGAGTAACTGAGTTTGTTATCTCGGGCTTATTTGTATGAGTAATTTTTTAATTATTAACACCGTATATTTTTATTTCATTAAGCGAAACGAATTTGAATGCTACTGTTTCATTGTCAGCAATTCTGATCACTAAAGTCTCAATGGAGTTTCTTTCCACAATGAACTCGCACAATCATATCACCGATGCTATACAATATATCGAAGGGCAGACTTAAAGGGATTGTTTTTGAAACAAGAACCCTTTCGTATCCCTCGCGTTTGCCTGGTTGCCACGTTCGAAGGCGCGCGAGAAATGCGCGCTCCGATTCGCGGTACTCGCTTTTATCGACGCTCGTGAGAGCTGCGCGCGTTCGCGAGCGCAAGATCGTCCTCCGCTCTTCCTCGTCATCGTTCCTCTCACCCACGCATGTTTCTCTTTGAATCTCTCCCTTCGTTTCGAGCCTCTGTATACCTGGCCGATTATCAGTGTGGGTGGCCGTGCTTGTGCCGCGGCTGTATGAACCCTGATAACGCGCATACTCCGCGACGACGGAACGCAACCGCCGATAAAGACGCCTCGCATCGCGTTTACGCGACTGCCCCTTTCACGCGGATGCTTTTCTTTTACCGCTTCCCGTCATCGATCTGCTACGACTTCCGACCTTCCCCAAGTCTCTAAGAAACCAGTTGCAAAGTCTCGGCCCTCATCCTCATTTCAATAAGTAATGCGTGATAAGAGAGTGATTATGAAAAATCGACTGTAGACTCGTTTCTTTATAATTGTGTATATTATTATCATTGTATTTTGTTCGGTGAAAGAATAAGAAATTTCTTTGGCGGAAGAACAGGCCTTTAAAATAATTTATGAAATCATTCTGCTCATGTGTATCATAATTCGCGATAAGAAAATGATAATCATTTACGTTATTATCATCATTTCTTCTTCAGTTAAAAACCCTTTGAAGCACTTTATGAAACGTATTTACTTTACATATACTTTGATGTCTTCGTGTATCAACATATTTCGGTGGAATTTTTATTCGTGAAAATTTGCGTTTCTGACTTCAAAGGTGGAGGTAATTCACCGACAAAAAGGAAGTGAAGACTGTATATTATAAGGTGATATAAGAATGCGGCGACGATAGAGGATGCCGGTCTCTGTATATTTAGTCTTCGTAGAACAAATGTTTGAATTCTCTTGATTAAATGCTACCGGAGATATTTGTCGCGCGCATTAGTCCGACAAAAAGTGCCGCTTATTATCTTTTAATTAAAATATTTATACCGAACCGCCGACAAATTAAACGGAGGCTAGTCTAGGAGCGCGGGAGATCAGGAGAATTCAGGTTTTATGAAATCGTTGCGATGTCGGTGTTTTTTCATCTTTCTTCTCTCTTTCCTTTTGTTTCCCCGACTATTCGCTTGTGTTCCCGCGGCCTAGAATTTCCGCTATCTCTTCCCGCTGAAAATCCCGTGCTTACATTCTCTCGACGCGCATCGAAAATTTACGATTTGTTTTTCCGGCAACAATTGAGCTCGTACACTCGAAATGGATGATCCAAAAATGTAATATACTGTACTTCACCAGGTTTCGGCAGGTTTCTAAGTATATTATTTTATTATTACTATTTGTAACTGTTTTTTCAACATTTTCTGTAATTTTTAACTGGATGATTCTTGGTGTTTCTACAGAAATAGGACCCTCAGAGCCGTTATAGAAGTCAATTCCTGAATGAAGATTTCTCTCACATCGAAAGATAAGAATTTGATTTTTTCAAAAGGAGAATTATGACATTGGAAGATCGTCGGTCAAGAATCATAGATAACGATGGCGATTATCTAATAATGTATAATATGACAAAATTAAAAAGATTTCACAAAAAATGCAGAAAATGATTGACTATTTTCTGGTCCTAATATTTATTATACCACTTGTTTTTTAAGCTCTTCGTTTTTCATCGGCTTTTACACGCGTCATTAATGAAAACGATTTTATTAGCATCGTTCGCCGTATTTAATATCGGATCTATAACATATCGGTGGATTAAAGTGTTAGGCGATTGAAATTAATTCAAATCAGTTGGATTCATTAAATCTACGTTAATGCCAAGGTACATATCGGATTATACGCTCATATATTACAGTTAAATTGTTCAACAGCCTCGGTACGGTATTAAAAATACGTTTCATTGATATGGGGCATTAAAACACTTCCATAACACTTCGCAAGATAAACGAGTGACCGTCAGGAACCGTGCGATTGTCAGTCGTAATTTACTTTTATTTATGGCAGCGTGCAATAAATTGAATTTCATAGATCGCGATATGATACGAGGCGTTACGGGTTACAAGTACACGCGGCCGACATTCTTAATGTTGCAACGACGGCGGGGGATTGAATCGTGTACTGCAATCGGGTATAATTCAAATCAAAATATCATAACATGAATAATATCCGAGGATAGTTAACGTCGCGTTCTGTCCCCTGTCAATTTAGCCTGCCTTTTACAAGATCGTGTCCGGCCTTGTAAAACAGATCGACCAGACGTCTCGGCAAAAACGAATCGGAGATAATTAAGATATTAATAACCACTCGAGAGCAATGCGATTCCTTTGCCATAATCCCGAACCGCCATATCCCATTGAACAACAAAGTGGATCGAGTAGTTCCAGATCGTAACCCTGGCACCATGGAATCTCTATTCGACGACCTTGAATTAACTGCCACCATTTTGAGCGAGCTCAGGGACGCTCACCGAGATGCTTTTTACAAGAACTTCTTTAAAGGATGACTTTTTACGAATTTATTTCAATTACTGCTTTTATCGATCAGCTCACTCTGCACCGACTAATTGGTTCCTTGATTCATTTTCGGTTTAAGTGCCTTACCGTGTAACGGAGGTTATGATTTAATGCACGCATAAATAATTCGCTTTATAACTCTGTTACTTCTCGTGAGTCATTAAACTGTAACGTGGCTACAATTAGGAGAATGTTCTTTACTCCACGAATCGATTTGTATTGAACTGTAGATCTTGTTTATGTTCTTCGAAAGAATTCCAATAAAACCGCTTGATAAATGTAGAATAATGCTTGGTTCCCATTGGAGTCTAGTGAAATTTAGAGCCCGTATCAGTTTGGACGTGAGACTAGTAGAGCGTCTACTATATATTATCGCGACTAATGGTAATGACGCTCGTAATTCTCGGCGATAGTACTAGAACAGGGGTCGAAGGGAGACGTGTCTGAGGTCCGATACCAAATGAATTATAACTTTGACGCAGGTACTTAGTTCCGAATGTTTAGTATCGGTGAGCCACGGATCGGTGAATCACGCGAGGAAAGAATTAAAAAGAAAGCAAACGAAAGAAGGACTGATCGGCCTGGTTATTTATGCACTTTCATCGGACATTCCACTTGTGATGCGATTAAATGGCTACGTATATTATACGCGCGTATGCATCTCTGGTCAAGCATTTCCTTTTCTTCGCGTGTGTTATCGTACACGTTTTCGAGTTGGTCGCGTGAGCAAACCAACGGAGGAATGTCCGAGGGAGAGGGAGAAGTGTATGCACAATGGAAACTAGTAGTGCAACGTCGGTGGAATATCAGGTAGAGAAGGAATCCAGATAAGCTTTGCGCGTGATGCGTCCTGTTGAATGCCTCGTGAATCGGCATTGAAACAGTACGCGGGTATTGTGCACGAAAATAGTAGTCGTCGTATTGACTCTGTCCCAATAGGACAGGTCGCTATTGTTATAAAAATCTCAGTATAAAATTAATAAAAACAGAAAAGCTCTATTTGGCTATTGAAAGGGTTTTTATCGTGAAATTACGGGCCACTATTGTTTCGTCGCATGGAAATAAAGATATAGGTTTGGCTCGTAGAAAATTCCTATTAAAACCGGTATACCAGCTGCTTACTACTTCAGGTACTCTCGCAGTACTCTCGATTCGCTTTTTCACAAAGCGAATCGTGCAGGCAATCGTGAAAGGGTTTTAAAGTATCTCCTCCGGAGCGGAATGATTTTTCCCGTAATGAGTTAATTTTCTATTTCTTCAATGTTTCAAGTTCAATGATTGTGTAAAGAGATCAACGGTGAATAGTAGATTAATTACAAGAATCGTGTATACCTCTTGGCTCTCACTTTGTGGTTCGACATGCAGGTCAACCGGGAGCTCGTAAAGGCAACGAACCTCTTTTACCGCCAACGTACTCGCCGAGACGGACGGTATCATCGTGTACACCACATATGCATGTATGGTCCTTCTAGCTAGATGCATCATGTGGAGCATCTTGTTCTTCATCTCGGTGACGGTCCTTGTCCACCCTTTACCCTTTTTTTTGTCTCTTTCTACACCGCTCCTGTACACGAGAGCCTCGCCTTTTGCATCTATGTGCAACCGGCAATTTTATGCGTCTCTACTCCTTTACTCCGTCCAACACACATCACTCTTCTTCGAAGCTCGAAGAAGAAAAAGAAGACGAAGGCGAGTACCGCCGAGGTAATCAAAGGGGTAGGTGTATATTCGTGGGTACTTTACCCCGCAGCTCGAAACGCCCCGGTGCTCTCGAGGTACACGAGGAACACGAGGAACACGCGGGAGCGTTGCCGAACAATCGTTTCGGGAGCTTTGAAGTTTCCTCGCCAACACGCCCCCCAACCGAACCCCTTCACCTCCTTGCTCCATCAGCTCATACACGTAGGAGGGTACCCAAACGCGTATGGCGTTGCCTCCTAGATTGCGACACGACGAAGAAGAGGGAGGTACATAGAGCTTCGGGGTAGTGGGCTGGGGTGACCAAGGTAGAGGGAGTAGGGTCCTCGTTCTTCAACCATGTACAACGTACAACGCTAATGTCGTCGAACGTGCCTCTGCTTTACAAAGAGCCCCGTGTGGGGGTAAGATGCTTAAGGGGCTAATTACAGTATTTCTCCCTCGGAGATTCACACGATGGTCATCGTAGCCTGAATGGTACCTGCTTTGATTTATCCCTCCACGGTACTTTTGCGAGAGTGATGTACATGTAAGCTTTGTGACTCGTCACGGATACCGTGTACTCTACCTTGCTTTCTTCTATGTCGCGGGGGCTAATCAACCAAAAAGAAACCCTCCGATCTTCTTTCCTCCCTCTCTCCCTCGCACTTTTACGAGCTTGCTTCTCTTCGCTTGCTCTTCGCGAGCTCACTCGTGTCGCGGCATTTTCGTTATGCTCTGCCATACTCTCTCTCTCTCTCACTTTTTTACTCTCTGTCTCTTTACGAGTTTTCTATCTGCGTTGATTTCACTTGTTCTCTCACGGTCTCTTTCGCGAGCATGCCGCGTAGGAGGCTTTGCTTCCGATGCCGCGTGTGCAGAAAACATCGCGGAAGTGCCCACTCATTGTCCCGGAGTGGTAGTCGAGTACAGCTTTGCCGACGACGGGGTAATTAGTTCGTATTATACTTTGTGACATGGCCGGGGTCGGCCAATGAAGCCGAAGAGGATCCTCCTTTCCGCACTTTCTCTCTATCTACTTTGCTTTTTTCTCTCTTTCCCCACTCCTCTCCTCGTTGAATCCAATTACGATTTCGGTCCCCGGCTTTCCTCTTCCTATATTGGACGGTGGACGTTTTATACGCGCGTACGTGGTTTGTAGATGGAACGCGGGCACTCTTATCCTCTCCATCCTTTACCGTGCTTCCCTTTTTCTCCCTGATATCTGTGTTCTCGTTGTGCCACGATGACGATGCACATGAGTAAGGAGGACGAATGAGTACGCGCGGCACAAGGTTTGTCCGAAAACTCTTTGTCAACGGAAGATCGTTGAGTGCCTCGGTACAACGTACATCCACTTCAGTATAAAGGGACAGTGAGTTACAAAAATCCTCGATAAAGCTTCAATGAACGCCAAGCTGTTACACTCTTTTCTTCAAAAAAAGTACTTGTATCGTACTGGTAGATATTTTGCGGAACGTCCACCATTGTATTAACGTGAAATTCTCTTGTTAAGGACGCAGCCCGCCAAACATGCGATAGTTGCAATTTTAGAGATGTTAAATTCCTCTATCTACACTGTATAATGGAACCTTTCTATCAGTTCTTTTTACGCTGAACCAGCATATTCTTCGATGTTCACTCTGATTTTTATCAGGATGGAGTGTTCTCGTTGACATCATATCGAATCGGACACGTAACGGAATACGCTCAAAGGCGTCACGTGTCATAATCTACCATCAGAGAGAACTCTCACGCATCGTCGAGCAGAGATTTGACAATTTCTCGGGGGCCAGACTTTTCCTCCGTCATAAATGTTTGTCGTGCCCGATGTGCGACTTCCCCGATAAGAAAAAGTAAGAGGTGCAGGGT
Source organism: Nysson spinosus (assembly GCA_910591585.2). Taxonomy (NCBI): domain Eukaryota; kingdom Metazoa; phylum Arthropoda; class Insecta; order Hymenoptera; family Crabronidae; genus Nysson; species Nysson spinosus. The sequence continues at coordinate 7,694,900 of OU342830.1, read as the reverse complement.
CATCGACGACACACAAGGAGGGAAACACAGCGCTGTCGACGATCGAAGCGAATTGGGGCTGAGGAAGCCGGTGGTTAAGAAACGGGAGAAAAAGTATTCTCCTGGCGTTCACTTGTTCATCAGCTGTCAACTTTCCTCTCTGTTTTTTTTTCTTTTTCACCGTTTTTGTAGATACTCCATTTCGATACACTTCGGTACGTTTAAAATCACCGAGCTGAAAACCACATCACTTCGAAGATTGAGTCATGTCATGCGTGAGAAAGATTCGAACAATGTATAAAAAATGACTTTGCCTGTAATTTTATCTGTGACAAAAGAGGGATAAAAAATAGTGTCAGTTTTAGTGAGAGTGATACGAGCTCGCTACAGTGCTTACGTAATCTGCAAAGTTAATTGTTTAAATTATATCGTGTCAACTTTTAATCCGCTATCATTTCCACCTCTATCATTCTCGTGGTAGCATTGTAAGGTAAACTTAGATACTACAACTAGTTACAGCATCGCGGATAAACGCGGAAATTACTGAAGCAACGAGTGAAGTATGCGCCTCGATGTACATTAAATGAACTCGCGAGTCCAGCCACCAGAAACTAACCAACATTTTCATCGTTCTGCTTGCTCTTCAAACTATCTCGCGCACTTCAGGACGTACAAATTTAATAGTGAATTTTATTGAAGTTATATTTGTACTAACCACCAGGATGTGTACCTTTGCCGTATCATCGAACCACAGAGGCGAACTTCCATTTCATTTACTTAATGCGCACTCACGAGATTGTCAAAGCGCCGGTTTAGTTACAGGAATTAGTTACATCGCGACGGAAAAGCTTCGTGCCTTTTTTTTCGGTGCGCTCGTAGTTAAACTTTCCCAACGGAATAAAACATTCCAGTGATCGAATATTCATTTGTGGCTTCGTCGGACACGCTCTCTATAGATTGCATACAAAATGAATTCCAATTTTTCCACCGGTAATAAAAATGTCGAAAAAAGAGCAAAAACCAAACGACGTGTAACGCGTCACTCTTGGAATTAAAATCAAAAATCTATTCTATAATACATTGCTTGGGAATCAGTAAAAACGGGAAAGCTAATCGGTAGACACTGTTTCTCCAAGAATCATCGTGAAAATATCTACATTTATTTTAGCGTAGAAGTAGGCTAAAACATAGTACTCTAACATAGAAGTTAGCTACAGATTCGGGAAGAGTATCGAGTAAGTAATAGAATCCTAGTTAAAGCCAACAAATATTAACATCAACTAAGAAGAACTACGAAAAGAAAGAATATATCTACGTGAACATTGCCTGCAGTTACTTTCAGACTGCAAACGAATCACCTGCTAGGATTGTACCGTCCATGTTGGCAAACAAACAAGACAAACAAGACAAACAAGACGATGGAAGTCGGAGGATTACATCGACGCTGATGATCCTAAAGAGTGCAAAGGACTACGAAGTTTTACGTGGCACCCTCACCCCTTTCGCGCCCTTCTTGCGCCATTCTCTTTTTCCTAGCGTCGGTAGAGGCGTGTGCACGATATCTCGCACACAGTTGCGTAAAGGTGCGTCGATGAATTCTTTGATCCACAGTGTAATTAGTTGGTGGCGGGCAACGCAATGCACCCCCCGGCAGCTAGTAACGGCAGTGTAACAGCAGGAGGTAGGAGCGGTACCGGTAACGGCTGGGTACGGGTAGCAAAAATGTTTAAGTGGCGATCAAAGTAGTATGACTCTGCCCTGTGCCGGGCTTACCGGGAGCACCAGCCAAGGGCGGCACTGTCGACGAAAAGAAGAGAACGAGCCCGGGAACCGTTCGTGTCGCTTCGCGCTATTGCTGCATAGCTTGCCATTGGCGTAGAATTACGTTCCATACACCTTCTCTATGAACCGCGTCTAAGTCGATGGAACACCGAATGCAACTATGTAAGCTCTTCCTTAGAGTTTCATTTTTGTTCCTTTTTCACTTAAAAACACGGCTTCGGTATCAGCTACTCGATGAATATGTAAAGCTTGACTATTTGATGGGATATGTATTTATTAATAAATGTTCTCCGGTGTAGATGCATTTAAAGGTTAATAGACAGATGTGCATTTAATAAATGTGAAGTTATTTAAAATAGATGATCATGTATTCCGCTGTTGTGTACGGTGCTAATAAACTGGATTAAGTGGCATTTTATGATTAGCTTTAAGAGAAAAAGGTAACCGAGGTGGCAAAATTGAGTGCTAATAATAATCTGTTTCGTGTAAAATATGAAGGATAGACGAATATAATTTGGGGTAGTACTACGCCAGTGTCGAAGGGCGCCGTGTGACACGTCGAGTGCGGCACTCCGCGCCCTCAAAGCACTGCCGCCGTCGTCGTCATCGTCGTCGACGTCGTCCTCCTCACCGTCGCTCTGCGGAGTATCCCGTAACGCCGTCTCTTCCACGGAGACGCGTATCAGTGTGAGAATTTAATGCATCCGCGGGAAGAGTCAGGATGGATAAACGGAAAGCCACTCGGCTGGTGTATGCTGTTCCATGGTTAGCATCATGGTTTTAGCTTCGAGTACATATTTCATGGTCCAGGTTCGCACTATCGAGATCGTTGATTCCGCAATGGAATCATATTTGCAGAATCGTTTTGTAGCCCTTCCACTCGCGAGGGCGTTAGTTTGTGTCGATGGTGCTCGAACGGATAATTTAAAACTGCCATGAATGGATCCCTAAAATTCGTTGCACGTTTCTGCAATTGCTGCGAAAATCGTGCAAACTGTTTGCTCTACTGTGTGCGCTGGTGCTCGAGAATATTTGCGAAAAATCACGCGTTACTATGGCGGATAGAATCATGTTTGGAGGTGTAAGGTGACGTGCAAAATAACCTTAAAAATGTCAATAAAAATGCACGATGAGCAAAGAGAAAATATAAGATTCGTTTCAGGAAGCTAAGTATCCGTGGAGGGTGAAACGGTGACGTGCAAGTAAGTGTATGCACGCACGTGTACACGAACGATTTTACGCTCGCCAACCCTCTTTCCGCGCGGCGTAAACCCTCAGACACAAGAGGGAAGTAGGATAGGGTTGCACTTTCAGACGCGAATTTTCACGAAGCGAATAAAGCGTGTTAAAGCCCGTGTTTTCATGACGCTTGCTCGCTGCTGCGCCCAAGTAATATCTTAATCCTCTTACACAAAAGAACGCTAAACCAAACTTTGAACGCCTGAAGCAGGAAAGTAGGACGGAAGAATGTACGAATAACGCCTGAAAAAGATCACACGCCCGCATAGAATTTCCACACGAACTATACCTATTAAGTACATTAACTATCCAGATACATTTCCTCCGGTTTGTTTACTTTCAATTTACTCGGAATTATTTATATCAGAGATAACAATTAATATTCAGATTAAATTTATGTGTGCAGGCTATGCACGTAGATTTATCTTCTCCATTGAAGCACACATTTACCTTAATTAAAATTAAATATGTATATATCAGGTACGTAAGAACAAAGTGAGAGTGCACTTTTAGCACCTGATCATTTATCATCGATTATACTACCTCCTGCAGTTCGAGGAATATCCTCGCGGAAAATTTGCAGATATGCTGATAGCTCAATTTAAATTTTAAAGTGGTTCACGGTAGGACAATCTGCCGAAACCCGTGGACTCCTGGAGCTTAGTGCGCTTTATACCCCTCCGAAAAGCGATGTAACCGCGATCGATTCGTTGAAGCGTACCGCGTGAATTCCGGCGAAGGCTTTGGACCAAGCCACAGCCCTACGTAGCATTAATGCACTGAAACGTAGTTACAGTTTGTAACTCTATTTTGAGGGACGTGCACGAACAACGTCCCTTTCCATGGCAGCCGTACAACCGCTTCCACCACCTCCACCCTTTCGTAATATTCCCAGCAGAGATAACGTCGCCGGTTATGACAACATTAAGGATGAAGGGAGCTATCACGGCTTCGTAAGGTGGCAGTATAAAACGCGGGAACCAATGTCTACGACATATTCCCAGAATCATTGCCCTTCACTTTCTCGCTCTTCACACCAATCATTCGTAACATCTGTGTCATAATTATCCAAAGTATATACTTTAAAATGTCCACGAGATGATCGATCGTTGTCACGCTACCGATCGCTGGGAATGGCGTTCGAAAGTTCTAACTACGAGAGCCAGCTACTCACTACTTCCGAGCTCACTATGAAAATGATCGTTTGCTGTTCACGACGCGAAAGGCGTGGAGAATCATGATTGATCTTCGCTTGGGACAAATTGATGAGAGAGGGAACCGTCACTTCTACCATTTCTTTGATGAAGCCAATACGAAGGACTTTTTTTCGTGTTTGAGAAGATAACGAACTTTCTCGAGACTGGCACGTGGAAATAGAATGATTCTGAGAAACGAGAATTTTATCGACCTCTTGTTAATTTGAATCACAAAGATAGAAATGTATTTTTAATTGTACCTGTATGAAGATGAAACTGAATAAATTTACTAATATTCCTGTTATTGTTGCGAAATAACCTGTTCTGATTTATGGAAGATTGTTAATAGTATATGTAGCTATCATAAATTACCAGGGCAAGGGTCATACACTTTTGTTCCTGCTTTGTAGTCCCATCTGCTAGTAGATCATTGCATTGTCCGTTCACATACGAGAAATTCATTTCGCCTGATTAATTTCCTAGTGGAAATTAATCATGGCACGTGGGAGGGGAGTGGTTGGGAGAGGAAGGTTAGTACACGGTATACTCGATCCGTTGGTGAGCACCGAGTAGATGTCGAGAGGAGAATATGCGGGGTGGTAGTATTTCGGATAAGGGAAAGCCAAAAAGGGGGTTAGCGGGCGTTTCGAACCCCTCGAAATATTGATTGACATCCGGGTGACAGATTTCACCGGCCGCACACCCCTTCGACTGTGAACTGCAACGTACACCGAGCTAAATCTCCGGGTGCTACCTCCTTCCATATTCTTTGTCATGTTGATTTGTTGCCAGCCCTACAGCGGTGCTCAATCATACGTGGGAAACGAGCAATTCCCCTAAATCATTTACCTCTTCAACTTCCAAAACCACAACCGTCAATAAACTGCAATTATAAACCTATATTATACTTTCGACGAGAGCAAAACTACCCTCCAATTTCAGTAACTCGGTTCCAATCAGTCTCGATTTTGATGGGTGAACAGCATAAACTTTCTTTCAATCTCACCGGAATAAATTCTTATTTTGATTTCGCACGGTTCAATAACACGTAAGAGTATCGCTGCGAACTATTCGTTTGCATCTCTCTTTTGACTCGGGATGCATTTCAAAACAGTACCGTCCAGCATCGACTCAAATTTCCGATACGTTGCAAGTACTATCGCATATATCTAGTGATATCTTTGTCATATTTCACCTCCCTCCCCTCCCATTTTGCCACGCTACGGTTTCTCTTCCGAGCGTATATCGAACAAATGGAAAACAGTTAGGATAAAAGAGTCCGGAGAATTGACAAAGGCAAAAACCAGTGAAAAACACACGTACAGGAAACGAGAAAGAGAGAGGAGAAGAGAAAGAGACAGATTGTAGGAGAAAATTAACTCGTCGCGAGTGCACTCCAGTTGAGAAAAGAGGAAACACGCCAGCGAAATATAAAGGATACTCGAGATTCTTTAATCGAGTTACATCTCGCAATTCCCTTTTGCGAGTCTGTTCCATGGACTTCTGCGTATCTACTTCTTATATTGGAATATGCATCAATACTTCAATATTGTGCTTCGATAGTTCGATACTTCAATATTCCATGAATACCGTTATTGATTCCGCAAGTTAGTGTCAACACGATCGTTAGAATATGCTTTTTGAGTATAATACGTTTAAGGAAAAATGTGCAAAAATAATTCCGATTCCTGGCTTTATTAAATTTGAAGCTTAGAGAGTCAGGTTTCACTGTGATCCGTATTAATCATTAAAAAAATGTAATATATCGCGCATATTATTTAACGAGACAAATTTGACCAATCGAATAACTTGTCCGTGTGATACGGCATAAATTATATCCGCGAACAGCTTTATTATATAATATTAATGTTCAGCATAGAAGAGGCGAAAATCGATAAGCGATTACAATTATTAAAATTGACAGACTGACAGCTTCGAACGTAGCCGACAAACGGCCATATTGACGGGCGTGATTTAAATCAGTTAAACGATACAATGGAGTCCGGTTTGTGTAAAATGTATATGCACGTGCAAGGTACAATTATACCCAGGCGCTATATATTACCGATGAGGGCAGATTCAACGCAACGATTCCATGCTTCAAAATGGGATCGGATTTCAAAACGAAAATGCAATTTTCCCTCTGTGAAATGCGGGGTTTCATGCGATCCGATACACAATATTTCGGCCATTTCTCGCGCGAGTGAACCATTCGGACTGATAAGTTGATACATTTTATCGTGAATATCTGAAAATTGTGTACCGTGATGCAGATATTGTATGTCGTACATATACGTGTATATAAATACATGTCTTTCATGCTTCATATATATATATACACACGTATCTAGTACATAATGTATACACACATATATCCATGCATCAGAAACTGTGAAGCATAAGGGATATCGTGAAATCCACGAAAGGGGCGGAACCACATTAATTCGTTGCAAGCTCAAGGTTTTTAAGATAATACCACGAGTAGTATACGGATCCGTATAGCATCGGAGCTTGTTTGTCAGGCACTCCGGTATCTAATAACGTGCTATTAGAGTGGAGGGTATAATTACAATTAATACTCGGGAAGAAGACGCTTCTAACTAAACGCTTCGATAAACAAGTTCTTGGACGTCGGTAGACCGTAAACGGACATCGGGCACACCGAATACCAGCAACGATGATAATTCACCTGACAAAAGCCTCCCTGACAAAACGCGTTGCTCGTTATCGCGCTAAGGTTTCTATTTACCATCGAGTTAGCCAGGTATAATCTACTGCAAGGTGCACAGATCTCGAACTGCTGTCGCAATATACCGTTATCAATACCTGGAATCCCCGAACGATTAACATAATCACTGTCTCGATGGAACTTTTCTCGTGGAAGATTAACATTTCAGTTTCTCACGTGTGGCCTTGGGACATCGGTACATCATGGTTACCAGCCTGTTATTAGGGACTTCCTGAGATTAACATTATCACAGGATACATGGCACACCATGAATAACAAGAATCAATAGTGAAATTGGAATTTGTTATTAAACCCATTAATCGTCCATGGGAGTATAATGGTTTATCATATCCCCGGCTATTCCATCACATTCAATTATTTTAAGGTATAATATTCAATTATACTATATATTGATATTGCTAGGCGTTCATTGAAATTGAAGATAGCGGAATGATTCGAACGTGATAGGTTAATGAGGAAGGTCAGTGGTAAGGGCAGCACGATAGATAAGAAAGGAAGTGATAATCGGTCGAAGACGATGATGGCGATATGTCTCCCGCGAGTCGCAGGGTGATGATTGCTCCGACGGAGAAGGCAATTGAAGATGTGACAACGGCTGGACGCTTCTGAATCATGTCACACGTCAAATGAATGCTCGGAAACTGTCAACCGGTCCAATTACGTCTTCATACCAATGGCCGACCCATCGACCCACCGAATGCTCGTCCCACGCGGAACGTTGTTCAGCGTGTTGACAGGTTCGCAGTAAGCGATGAAAATTATCTGATCGGTTACCAGAGGATACTAGCTATACATATGTAATTCCTGTGTGTATCTACCGTGTCTCTGATTCCGATCCAGTGACACACAGAGACCCTTTTACGAGCCCCTAAAATTGATTACCACCCACCAACGTCATATGCCCCACATTGCTTCGTTATATCGTGAGACTATTATTCAAAACAAAAATACACGAACGCACGTTAGGAGAAGAGCGTACAACCGCTCGTACGTGATTTAATAATAAAACGAATGTTTCGTCTCCCGGCAGGATACGAGTAACGACATAATTAGCAGTAATTTTCATACCTCAATTTCTGCGAGAATTTAAAGTAACTTTTCATTTATCGAGTTTATGGAACATTATAGAATATTGCAGGGGTATTAATGGCGAACGAAGAAGTTCATGACTACGTGATTGATGGTGTGTGTATGAAAAACGCATGTCTCGAAACGGTACGCTGTTCTTTTCAACTCGACATGGTAAATAGAAGTTGTCTCACGTTCCGTTAGGTATTATAAAATTACCACTTAACACGACACTCGAGTAAGATGTAGTTACGGCATTCCGTACACCTTAATTTACGCGTCCGCTCGTGAAACGCCGCTTGAGAAATTTCATGGAACTCCTTATTTCCTAAGGTGATCACGAGCCATTACCGGTTTAGTTCAAATTTATTCGACCTCAGGAATTTTCTGATAATTGTTCCCGCGTAGTTATCGTCGACGCGACATCCAATGGTTTTTCTCCATGCAGGGACATTCGATTCATGGTGCAGAGGAGACAGAAGTACTTGAACGCGAGATGATACGGACAGTAAATCAGACGAACAAAAAGCACCGAGTGATGGTCCATCATTCTCTGTCCCATTGAAGCATGAACAAGGAGTAAATGTATTCATTATGTTTACGAAAAAGTAGCAGAACGTTTTACGATTACTTCTTTGTATACGTATACCGGTGATATCACTAAATAAATAATAAATAAATCTATCCGTGAGATGATCGAGAGAGATAGGAACTTGGAGAAGTGAAAAAGGTGAACGGATGTTGACCTCCCCAGCGAGACAGCCGTGAGACGCTAATAAGAAAATATCCCCCTCGTCTGCAATGAGGATTCGAGGAAACGGACGCGCGACGAATGAGAAACGGCACTCGGCGCTACTTGAAAATCGGAAGTGATAAATCGTCTTGTGGATCGGTGAGATTGACACCAGTGACACGTGGCACATGCTGATCAAACGGATCTACGTAACGAAGGCATCGTCATGTTGTATTTGGTCCCGGCACGTTCTCGTTGGTACTTGGTTTCAACAAGCGATAAATCGGCCGTTAAACGCTCGTAAAACTGCACCCCCAAAGCTACTTGGCATCTATGCCGCTCGAATGGGGGGTTGTTGCGGGCGTGGATGGCTCATCTTCCGGATTTCTCTGGCGCGCGGTTACGATATGGTGAATTAACGGCGCCACCCGCAGTGCATTCAAGAGCACCAAGCCTTTCACGAGGGACCACTCGAATGTCGATTAACGGAATGTGCAATAGATACTTTTAACTCCTGTTTACGACTGTAATGATGTATGCGAAGATTCAATCGAGTGTTGTAAAACAAATGTGACAGAGCGGCCTTTCACAACGCGGATGATACATGTTGATTATGTCGCGCTTAATCCAATTAGTTTCATTGGAATTGTACTCGAGCGAATAATTAATCCCTGCTAATAGAAGCAGTCCTTTTATAAACTCGAAAACATTTGTATGCACCGGGGTATCTCATTATGATATTTCAACTTGCATTCAGATTGATACATTGCAATTTAATCATTCCTGAGGGAAAGGTATGATTACAGAGAATAAAGTGTAATCTGATTATCGGTGTAAACTCTCGTATTAAATGCGGAAGAAAAATTTGAGTAACGAAAATAGCGGTTATTCTGTCCGAAGGAATACAAGATACGTTTTACCTGGAGGTAGAATAAAATCTAATAAAAACGAATAGCGAACCCGAAGGATATCAAGATTGGAGTGAATATTATGCCAGCCTCCGTGAGCACTCAATACGAGGACAAGGTACCGGGTACTTTACACGATCAGGCCGAGAACTTGATAATGACAGGCAGCAAGTACACGCTCTATGGATCCTTGAGGGCGTGAGACTGAACAACCGGCGAATCATGCTGCAAGACACTCTAGATACTCAGGGTACTCAACATCTCCTCCGAAAACCATCGAATGATACGCTACACTAAACGTTCTAGCTACAGAACAACCTTAAACTAATCGAAATCTACCATCGAATAAATCGAATGCTCCCTCTGTCACAAAATAATAGTCACAATCAAAAATATTGCGTTTTAAGTGTTAATGATTTTTATCAAGCTGGCAGTGATCTGTACGAACAACTACATCGGTTGTTGACACCATTTGTATAAATCAATCCAACAATGACACTTGACTGTTATTTGGTTGTTAACGAAGGCTCATTAAAATCCGAAAAGTGGAATGTTTTCTAAAAGTGCATCCGCCGTGATTTTATAATTACGTAAAAATGCAAAACGGATGAGTGCAAATGTCCGATTACGGAAGAGTACGTTTGGTTTTCCTTGTATCTACTTCGTGCGTGGAATGGTTCTAAATAAATCTTTTTATTTACGATATGATTTGTTCTGTTATAATTTTTTTACGACATGTATTTTGAAACAAAATTTACGCGTGGGTTGCGACGGTTATTTTGGGGTAGGATGTGTATATTTATTATTTAAGCAAGCGTATATACGGCATGAAAGGAAAATACTCGTTCATTCAAGATTTATGGAATCATCTACCCTTTTTGACGACACTTTTTAATAGAATATTTAATGATCGCAGAGATAGAAAATTTGAAAAAATATATACCTTCTATGGATGAGCAATATCATTCTTATTCTATACGATATTTGAGAATATATCACACACAGCGCATATTAAAAAAGATTACGAAACTTCTTAATATGACTCGAATACATTCGGGTTCATATATAATTAAATTGATCCTAACGATCCAGCAAATTATTAACCCAAGAACACTCTACGAAAAGGTGTGGGAATCTTGATAATGTTCAGGTCCATATTCAACGAATATCCGTCCATTAGTAGATCAGAATGTTCCCCCATGGCATGTATTAAAGTCCAATCCAATCTTCAGAAAGCTGACCCATATATGAGGGAAATAAACGGCGCGTGCATCTTACACCGATTTTATTCTGATTTTATGAGGCTCCCGGATGGAATTCTTAATGGATTAAGGAAATCGGCAACTTGTTTGCACACGAAAAGTGTACCGATTGAACATCGCGGGTACCCCTTTGTGTAAGGCACGGGCCGATTCTTCAATTATGATTTCGGTAAGCTGTTAGGTCGCAAGGGACGTACGCGTGAATCGCGGTAACGCTCTACCGTACGTATCCAAATATTGGTCCATTACGGGATCATAATGCTCCCTCACCTCGTGTATCAAACTCTCGTTCCAGCCTCCCGAGAGTTTGCCCAGGGATGAATAAGGTAGATCGTATGTACACTCTACTCTGAATAGATGCCGATCTAGGTTACGCGTCTAACTTCTTACCGGATTTGCTACTTTCTGCAATAAACTAAAGAACGTTGTATTCAGCTTCGACTTTCATCCTAAGATCCTGCTACATTTTTCCAGCTTAAATTCCTGGTCCTCGCAGGTTGCAATGATTTTTATAATGTTCCTAGTTTAGTTTATTGTTCTTTGAATGTGTGTTAGGTGTGCTTTAGATTTGCGCAAAAGAGGCACATGTAAAAATAAGAAATATTTTCTATCTCGATCACCCTCGATTTTCGGAAGAATTCAGCAAATACATTGACCCCTGTGATATTCTAGGAATATCTCGCAATGCTACTTTACGTTGTGCAGTGTAAATATTAGCGGATCGTATGATCATAATGGACCCTCTTGGCACACGTCAAATTCTCATTTCGGTTTCCTAGGAACTGGCCGCAAGATAAATAGCAACGTGCTTATACGTAGTCCAGGTGGCATTCCAGTTTTGGAGGTATTGCCATCAGTGTCGTACTATTGATTTCCGTATTTTGTGTCGCGTGATGAAGAAAATTGTCCTACCGCTGACGAGGAAGTACATTAATAGCAGGAAACCGCGGTGGACGGAGAGGGTTGGGGGGGGGGGGGGGGGGGTTAGAACTACCCAAGGACTAGTAATTCACCATCCTAGGACGATACTGCTGCTTCTGCCGAAACAGTTCAACTTTACGAACCGCTCGTTTTCATTATGTAAGGATCGATAAGTGACTGCTGGTCGGCCCGCGATTTTCATCAAGGGTCATTAAGAATTGAATAGATTCCTTAGAGAGGGGTTAAGTGAGTCTGATATTTCTTCCGCTCGAATCGTTGAAATACATTGCTGGCTGAATATCGCAATATCAGTGACTACATAATATTTATGTGCACGAATATAATATGAGAAGAGTGGAGGTAAATCATCCTCCTTTCGTCTGAAATTATTTCATCAACCACAAGGCATAAACGAGGATACGAACGATGCCAATATGCTCGAGTAATAAAATATTGCTGATCGTCGAGTATGTAATAAAAACTAATCGGTAAAGTAACTACTGTGGTGTAGAGAAATGCAAGGGGTTACATAACCATAATCGGTGGAAGCAAGTAGAGGAAGTTGTTGCGTAAAAAGAAACAGGAGGAGAGAGATAAAAAGAGACAGGACAAAACGCGTCGTCCCGTGGGATTTGTTGGGCATTGTTGAAGGGATTGTTTGGTTCGTCGCCCGTCGGTCGAGGGCGCCACCATTATCCCTTTTCTCGTAGCACCTCTCCCTTTGCAACCCCCGTTCGCCACCTCTGTCCATTTCTCCTGGAGGAAGGGAGACCGGGTACCTTTTCAAGGGGGTTGGCTCGGGTCTGTCACTTGGTGATGGATGATTCTACCCCAACGCGATCAATTCGCCTACCGCGCGTGTACATGCCTCGGGGGGTGAAACTCACCCTAGAACTCACCCCGGTTTTCTCTGCACGAATCGCAGTGCTGCCTACCGATCCACCGGAAAGACGAATTTCTTTGACTGGGTACGTGACTTACAAATGGAAAGAATTGTACGTTTTCACTTATCAAAGAGACCGAGATCGAGGAAGGTCGAAGGTTTCCGATTGGCAGGAAGACTGGCGACGTTTGTATTGGGTGTCTGTGAATGCATTATCGAACGTTTCTCGATTTCTACCGTAGGTTGATGCGATATTTACGGAAACGGTGATGTATTATAGGAATATTCTGGATATTCTAAAATGTAGATATACACTATACACGATAGACATGGATTTCAAATAGTATAACTCTGAAATTCGCCAGAATTGGTAAGATCCAATTGCTTATTCCCGCGGTAATACCGAGAAGAATTTGTTAATGCTGAAAGTGCTAATGACTACGATTCATCCTTTCAGAAAGGTACCCTTTCCTTTGGTACTTCCTCTACCAAGTTCGCGCTTTGGTATCGCGCACACTCCGAGGAGCAATCTAATTTGAATAGTAAATCATTCATTTAATCAATCTAACCACAAACCGTAATACATACATATATGCACGTATGTAATATTCATGGGTGGGTGTAGTTAGTAGGTAGGATACGTATGATCCAGGTACACATAAACCAGAGAGGAGGGTGGGAGGTTGCGCCTCGTGTTCACCACTCCGTAATTACTTTCCTCTGCCGGCGCACGTCAATTCAAATTGCTTTCGAATTACCTAACGCTACGTGTAGGGACAGGGCCGATGCGATATGCGCGACGAAAGGAAAGTCTTCGCGCGATAAGGACAGAGAGGGACGAAGAGGTACGAAGGGAGGAGGGAGAGAGAGAGAGAGAGAGAGAGAAAACTCTCTATTCGTGTCAGTCCTGTGCAACAAGCACGGAAATTACTCGGTCGACGGTGTGTTTTTCGATGCATAGCCACAGGCGCTTAGTTCATCGGTGCCGCGGTGCTATACACCCGACGTGGCTAAAGAACTCAAACGCCGTTCTTTGAATTATCGTATACGACAAAAGATAACGGCGCTTATCGCGTCGGAAGAGGGAGCAAAAATTCTCTGAAAACCTGCACTCGCATTGTCAACCTCTCTGGCTTATACCTCCGTACTCAAAGGTTTTAAAGTAACCGGATTTATATACGCAAACACTCTACACCGCAGATAAATGCTATTGTTATTCCGAAACAGGTGATATCGGGAGAGGTGTATGATTTCTGGAGCAATAAAGTCTTATCTCGTATCTAATAGCGTCGATGATCTTTATCGGGCCGAGTTAATCGCGCTATCGTGAATAGCGCGGATAGTCCAATTTATTACTTTGTTATGCGAGCATTCGGAATGATTTGCGTACTAGTTGACGCCAATTTATCATAGCATTGAAATGTAATGTGGGCATAACAGAGCATATATATATGAATAGAATAAAAGAATAGTCTTCGAGATAAGTTTAGTTGAATAATTGCCCTGGAATATTTCATTGCTTGCCGAGTAGATTATAAATAAGTAAGGAGTGCCGTGGTCATTACCACCCCTCTTTTATTTCGTCTGGAGAATGTTTAAGCGCAGTCACGAGGGGTGATTTTGCGTTTACGCGTTAAGGTATTATTTTTCATCCATTGCCCATTAACCACAATTCGGATTACTCGATGTATTATTAACAATGGTTTACCGAGCATTCAAATAGAACTCCCAACCGCCGAGTTATTTCCCTTAATTAGTAGCTGTTTAATTACTTCCATATCTATTTACACCTTTATCGTACTTATAAATACGTCGCCATCGTAATTTAATTTAGATGAAGCTTTTTATAGTCCGTCTTTCCTTTTTACATCCTTTGAAAGTGATACGTTTTCAGCGATACAACCCCCGAGACTAATCACTCTAACGCGCACCTTCGCCTCTTTTGAATCGGGGACCGACGGAAACGAGAAACTTTCAAGTTAAAAACGCGGAGTTTAAAACAAATACCTTCGGAAGAAGATGTTTACGGAAGAAGCAGAAGAGATAGAATTATTTTATAAGTGATATCACTCACCTCAGGGGAAGGAATACGCGGTACGACGGCACGGCAAACACGGGGTAATGCTTCTCTTTTCACCTATCTTCCTAGACACTGTCTTGTTTCCGTTTTCTTGCCGTTTCACCGGAAGAATCGACACTCGTGACTGATAAAAAAAAGAAACTGGAGAACACTCGAAACAAGGCTACCGGCCCCTTGACAGTAGCAGTGTTCGTTATATACGTGTGGGTTAACCTTGAAAAGGCAACCCGGTTGCGACGATACGCGAGGCTGTTTTGGGTGGCGTGCTGGTGCACCGAAAGCGCGACTTCGTTGACGCCTCCTCGTGACTATCATACGAAACATAGAAATCGATAGAATGGACTCTGGCACATGCGTGCACTGTGTCCCCTTCGTCGGAGCTCGCAAGCAAAACCGTAGGAGGAAGTGGAAGCAGAAGATGACGAGGAAGATGAAGAAGAAGGGTTCTAGACGTCGCTCCCCAAAGTAATGGGAATTTCTTTTCCATTTGCCCTCTCTATCTTTTTTTATACTCCCTCGTCTCTGTTTCCTCCCCCTACGTCCCCTGAAAGTTCCCTTTACTCTGCAACCCCTTTCGACTCCTTACTTGCTCTTGGAACGCCCTTACGAGTTGTCTCTTCTTCGGCCGCGTGCCGCCTAACAAAGGCTAAGAAACTAGGAGCCTTCAGTTTACATTACCGAACGAGAATTACTCAGCCTGCTACCTAATCGTCAAAGTGGTACGAATCGAAACAGGTTATTAGATACCGTTGAGTATCGCGACACTTTTAAGTTCTCCAGGAATCTTACGTTTCACGACCTACGAGATCCTACGAAATAAATGCTACAATGTTTCTTCGCGTTGATAGACGCGAAGAAACAAATATTTTTCACTTCACTGGACTTTCGCCGGTAATTCCATCGATGCAACTTTCCTGGTGCTTAATTCGAGCGAGGACCGGGAGAGAGGATGAGAAAAAGGTGGATGGGCCGAAGTTCCATGTGTGCTTGGATGTTTGCACACTTTTTCGTGTTTACTTTTCGCGCGCGTTTCGACTAAACGCGATGGGTTTCAATGGGCTCGCGTAATCGGAGGGCGAAAATGATTCGTCCGAAATTTATTCTCGAGTAATTAGAGCTGACTTTAAGAGGGACGGGTTATGGCTTTAAGTGAGATCGGATTCTTTCGGAACCAAATGAGGGTAGGCGGAGTTTAAATGTAAGACAAACACGGATAAACGTGGCTGGATAAAGTCCAAGAAATTTATCGTTTGGAAAAGCTGGTTGGCGGGCGAAGGAAGCTTGTAAATTCAACCGGCAATAAATTCTTTCGCGTACGCCAGTAAACTTTCATAAAGAAGGAAACTTTGTCCACGGACTTCTTGCGGTATTAAAGATGCGACATAATGCTCCACTGATCAGACATGTTTATCGGAAACCGGTAGAAAAACAAATACTCTTTCAGTCTCCCATGTCAAAATAACAAATTTGACCATTAGGAACAATGCCAATGAAAAAGGGTTGAAAACAAATCCGATACTTTCTGACCAATGGAATGTAACTGAGATATGATTTTTATGTGAGTGCGTTTCAATAGATCAAAAGGCGCAATAAATCGATGTTGTTACTCCGCAAGACCGAATGAAAATAAAGTTCCTACCGGCGGATCACATAGACGATGCATAAAAAATGCAGGATATTCCTCGGAGCGGAAGAGCACTGCAGTACTGGATAGGGGTGGAAGAACTGCGAAATGTGCAGAAAGGAAGGATGTACGACATCGGAAGACGCGGCGTTAAAAAGGAAGATACTAAAGGAGAAAGAGCAGGACGGTTGGAGCGGAGCCAGGTTGCATTTCGGAATAGGTAGGGATGTTGTGAGTTCTTGCCAGAAAGAGGTTTTGCATTGTGGCTTTAAACTCTGGAAGGGTAATGGCGCGGAATTGCGTTCGCCAGTAAAATCCTCGATGGCAATGCTCGAATAACATTTCACGTGTGGGACACCGACTCTCCACTGGATATTTAACCACTAATCTGGTGTGGACTTAATGTCTGAGTTTAGGCATTTTTTTCAACCCGAAATTTCACTAAAACCGCGACATATCACTGACCTATCTCAGTGTGCAAGGAGAGGATAAAATAATAATTTTTATAAGAGCGCTGTTAGTCGGTCTCGTTAATGAAATTAAAGTTACATGTCGTTCATGTAGCAGCACTCTGCGGATATTTAGATAGACTACACTGCAGTACTTAATAAAAATTCTACATAAAATTTGATATTAGTCCTCCGCTATCTTCACTGATATTCGAAAAGCATACTAATCCACATTAAGTATATATTCTAATCGATTAAGGCACGTTATCATTCACAATCGAGCGACACCTCTGTCAACGTATTACAGTCGAGAATAATATCGAGTGATAAATGGAAAGTGGCGGGTATCAGCTTTTAGGAAGAAGCGTGTTTTATGAGTGATTCCGGGAAATTTGAAGGAAGAAAATTGTAGTTGCCCGCGGGTGTATGTACAAGAGTGTAGAGGGATGAGAAGGAAGGACGAAAGAAGGGAGAGATTTAGAAGCAGGGTGCAGGTTCCATGGTGTCATGGCAACACCCGTCGCGATAGAGAACGCCTTTGGCCCCCTTTTGCACTGCCAACATACTGCCGCAGAAGAAGAACGTAGCACGATGCCAGAAGAGCCTCTACGAGGTTAACGGCGGCTCCTTCAAAAGGAGAATCGGCCAGTCGATCGATCTCCCATCCCCGACGTTTACTTCTCATACATGACTGCCTTATCGGAAGAACGGTAGCATCTGCCAGGCATATTGGAAAAACGATAACAAGTACAGAAAGAAATTATGTAAGCCATACAACATACCATTTACTTTTATAAGGTATTATATGCCGATAAACTTCTATCGTGACTCAATCATACTTGTATATCTGCTATTTATGTAAAGTCTTATCTTTCCAGTTAAATATGAAGTTCCCTACGTTTTACATAAAGTATTGAACTTTTACTATCGGCCTATCTATAATCAATGTAGATTTTTCTTTTTCATTGAAAATAAGAGTTATTAGAAAAAAATATTGAATTTACACAGTGAGGATTGTAGCCTGATAAATGAAAATATCCGAGATAGAATTAAATTTTAATAGAAATCAGTTTTTAATATTACTAAAGAAACAAATCTTTTAAGAACCTTTATCATCTACGATCTATAGGAATACGAATATATTCGCGTATTATTCCTACCAGGATCGTAATTTTAATGTAGGGACACTATTTCCTGAACAGGATGTCCCAGGAAAGGAGTATATCATCGTGCAGCAGAAGAAGAGAAAACTTCGTATTGAAACGACTGGGTTCTTTTCTTTGGAACTTTTGTCCCTTGATAGTAAACATGGCTACCGACAACTCATCCTTAAGAAATATCTCCACCCTATCTTCGCAAAGTTCAACTCGTAAAACTACCCTTTAAAGAAAACCAACTCGTCAGCATAGGAAATGTTAGTTACTTTCATATGTCTCTATGCATATATATTGTCAATCAATATTCTATATCGATATTCAAGTACAGAAAGAAATTATATAAGGTTTATATAAAATATTAAAGTTTTACCAAGATTTTATCTATCTTCGATATAGATTCATGTTGTTCAGTGAAAATAAGAAGTTACCGTGAAAAAAGGCTGCGTATATCTTCAATGATATGTAACTATTTTTATTCAAAAAAATGTTGAATTTATGTACCGAGGATTGCTCTATGATAAAATTGATTATACGTATATTAAATACAAATTTCAATAAAAATAATATGTAATACAACTAGAATATTATATTACGCGTAGAAATGAATTCCTTCCGAGTGGATTCATACAATCAGTACAGCCATTCAAATGGAAATATTTTCCCGACCTTTTACAAGGTACCTGAAAAATAGCAAAAGGGCATCAACAATAATGGAAATTATTTCAATGATTGATCTGTTTTCATTCTCTTTAAATAAAATTTTGATCGTATCCAAAAGTCGGGAAGAATTTATTTCTCCACCTGATATGTCCAAAAATTTCGATTATTTTATCATCTTATGCGACGTTCTTGCGAAACGATTATCGGGTCTCATAAGACTAGGGAAGACATGTATGATGAGATATAGCTGTTGAGATTTACTATGTCACGCTATTACACGTTTCTGATACTCGATTAAAGTGTACTTCAGGTTTACAACGTTGTTTCCGTGATGGGCGAGGAAATTGTCGGGGGAGACGTGCTCCATGATCGAGGACGGTTACCCTCGTGCATAACATGTAGAGGGTATTTTGTCTTCCGTCAGCACTCGAGCGAATTTCGAATTTCGGATATATGCAAGAGTGAGGCCTCGACCTGCGCCTAGAAAATCTGAATTGCAAATCTGAACGCAATTAAAAGTGTATCGCGCGCGCGAGAGTTGCAGGCCAGGCAGCCGGCGTACGGACAGTCGGGGGTTGAATCCGCAATTAAGGCGAAACATTATATAACGATCGCAGTGAAGGGGTCCAGCCACGGTTCCGGTCCTCCGCAATTCTTGTCCGCAGAAATTAGCGAATGCTTAAAAATCCTTCCGCAGCCAATTAATTGTTCCAGTGTATCGTAAACTATGTGTACAAATAACTTTTGCGTTGTCAGCACTAAATTATATAGTAATGCTTTATTAACAAGAGAAATGTTATTCAACTTGTATCGAAATGACACTTGAAATAAATGCACCGGAATGAACTTAAAATATGTTTCAATATCCCTCAATACTCCAACTGGCTAATTTGGGTTAAAAATGGCGAGATTTAAATTTTTACCATTTTTGAATTATTTATCTAAATTATATCATATATTAATACTTGGAAGTATTGATTGACGCACGGGTTAAAAATGGCCTTTGATTATTAATATCGAAAATTCATGCTACTTATTTTGGTATTCCTGAAGCAGAGATATTTCTTTAAATTATGATATGAAATCTGGCCATATATTAAAAATCATATTCACTATAACTTCAGAAAGACGCCCCATTCACCGGGCAAATTAGAGTTGCTATAAATACAGGCTTATGATGTGATTTATTGAAGCGGAAAATTTCACTGACCTGGAAAATCCTAAGCAAGCAAACGTTAATTTAGGTTAGTCGTTTGGTGAATTTTAACAAGAAATTGGGGCGCTGGAATCGATGTAGCCAATGCACGGATTTCAATATCCTTGTCTCTTTCCATAAAAAGACTGGACGATTGTACTATCCGATAGAGATCAGTGCCGGTGACGAGTTGTCTCCGCTCTCAATTATTTCGGAACTATCGAGAGGTAAATCCACACGCGGCAGCCAATTAAAATCGATTAGAAGTCTGTGCGCGCCGACGAAGAGGATCGAGTAATTAAGGAAAATTCGATTCACTCACATCACGGCAGTTTCACACTCCGAACTTTGTTCCGATATCCAACAGGAGGGCAATTCTTTCTTTTTGATCTGAATCCCCTTTTTTAATACAAAATCGAATTATAAATCAATACCTCTTATTTCCAATTTAATATATATTAATATTCATGGCGTTTTGAAGTCTTTTATATGTTTGCTTCATGGAAATATTCTGCTTCAATTATTTTAATTCTTTAAATGATATCATCAATATTTTCGTATATTTACGTCTGCCTATTTTTGCAGTTAAAAGGTTCCTTATTTATTTACTAAATAAATCATGCTTTCTTCACAGTATTTTCTAAACACGGTATAAAAAGAGTGAATTTAATTTTCGAATAGTTTTATTATATTAAACCTTTTTCGCTGTCAGAAAATTCAATTCATTACTAATGAATTCAGAATTGATTATATTCAGAATTTAATATATATTTCAAATTTTCGGGAATTGTATTTATAAAAATGCCACAATAGCCAATATGTTAATGCTCTTTGCCCTTCTGCTTCTTCTCAGACCAAATATAAAAACACAGTTATTTTTACATAGCACACATATCGCTCGGTTAGAAAGGGAGATTTTTATTTTCGTATCTGGTACTATTAATTAACTAAGAGATTTTATGCATGAAAGTAGGACCATTCCACAGGAGACGAGCAATTGATGCGCACCGATATCATCGATGGTCCATTCAATATATCGCGAGTGTTTTCCGAAAAAAGGGATGATGAGAGAAAGAGGGAGGACGAGGGCGACGAGAGGGAATCATCGCGATGGGAAAAATGGATGCTCTTTCCAGGCTACTGCACCATATATGTACCTTCACAGCCAAATATACATCATCGTTGAAAAATCAGGCAGGAATATAGCAATTTCTATTTTCACCAGTCGGCCTTTTTCAACGACGCGTAAACTCCAAATACAATTCCACTATCGATTGCATCTACCGTAACAAATTCTGGTATCGATTCCGTCAATTACAACCTTACCCCTTGCCTTTGATCGCGGCACAAACTTCTACAAACTCAAATTCAAAATGAATCGAGAAGAAAATCTACCCCCTTTTATATGCATCTACTTTGGCACGCATGAAAATAATTTCCCGAGAAACATTGAAAATTAGATATTTTTCTTGATGTTGTTACATGAAAGATTACTATAGCTTTTTCGTTGAAATTAATTCTATGACTTAAAGTTATTAACGTAATTTAAATTCATATCGAATAGTAGTTATTTCCGTGTTCCGGTCTTCTACGAAATATTCATTCAAAGGAGAAATATTTTCCTCGAGAAGTCCTCGTATCTTGCCCCGAAGGATGTCCCAGTTCTCTCGTTTCCGACTCCTTTCTGAAAAGTTTATAAGAGCGGAATGGCGGAAGAGGTATTGGCTCACTTGTGTGAGGCAGTATGTGATGATTACTAGACGGCGTTCCTGAAAACTTTATGGCAACACCGGAAAATAATCCGCGTTGTTGAATCCACTGCCGTCGACTGTTTGTTATTCCAGCCGGGTTGCGATGATAGATACGTGAATAAGGAATAAGACGTCTTCTTTAGATGCTATTTTAAAATATATCTTAAATATGAATCGAAACCAACTTGCATTAACACTTTGAATATTTCGGTTATAAACGAGGACTTATTCTAAAACGTTTTATAATACCGAGTATCGAATTGCAAACGTTCCTTTTCTATAGCAATTGACGAATGAATCTTATAATATAAATCGTATATGTTTATTATGTTAATTCAGCTTGCGTGACAAATAGAAGACTCGAATTTTGAATTAATCGCTGTGAAGTCATGTCGCGTTAACTGTGTTAACCAAATCCGTGTTATACGATACGTCGCGATACGCATTTGTAACATGTTTGTAACAGCTGAAAAGAAAACTGATTAAGCGCTCTATAATACGTTAGTCACTTGACATAATTAGCGCAATATTAGAAGTATTACAAATTTAAGAAATAAATATTAGCGATATATTTGATTCGAGTTTTAGTAAGTCAACGTGATAACCAAGAAATGACAAAAATTCATCAAGTTTCCTGACTTTTACATATTACACTAACGAAAATATTGGTCTGCATCCGTGAAAGCGAATGAAATAAAAAGCGATGAACTCGTACACGATAAAAAATCATGTATGCTTTTACTACCGAACAAATTTCGAAATGTATGTTATAATTCATACGAGATGAATACGATGGCAAAGTTAGTTGGGATACTGGACAAAAAATTGCTTCGAAACCTTATACGAGGGCTAGTAATTGAAAACCATGAGACATGTGCTCCATTCCCAGCACGTGATTTTTCGACCGTTGATAATGCAAGGTAACACCACGTGTTAAAGTAATACATGCTGGTGTTCAACCTGAATCTACGAACGAGATTCACATGGTACATTAAAACTAGTGGGTGGAATTAAACTCCGTGTAAACAGATCACATTTGTTGATATGGAATCGAATATTGATTGTATCGTTTGACATAGCTATTTTCACGGAGTCCTTTAAATTCGCAGTCGTCCTTATTTCATAATTAAGATGAAATTAAAAGCAACAACAAAGTCGTTCGTTATTAAATTCGTTCGTGTATTCAACAGTCTCGAAAGAAATTCAGACAAACATAAATTTATTCTTCTCTCTGGGTCCATAATTCACGAAGAAATCTCGAGGGTATTAAATCCATGATTCAATGAGCGAAGACATTATCGCGCGAAACGATTTCCACATCGACGATCTGCTCTGCTTTTTACCAAGGCGAAATTGGAATTCTTGGCGGAAAATCAGGAAGGATTATCGTCGCTAAGGCTTCCTCTTCTGAGGCAGAAAGAAAGAGGAGAAAAAGGTATAAATGAAAAGGGGGAATGGGTAAGCAGAGGAAAAAAAAGAGAGGAGAAATAGGCACCAACTTTGTCGCGTCTTTTTGCAAGGCCAAAGGTACGGGCTGAATATATTAACGGAGCCGCGCGGCTTTGACGTACGCGGACCGCGGCTGCGTAATTTTTAATTACTAGAAAGAACGCTCACGACTCCGCTCACTGGTCTTCTTTCTCGGTTCGTATTCACGGATACCAACTAACTTTGCCCTCGTATTTATCGCGCCCTGCGTGCTGCCGCCTTTAAATATATCCGACGTAAAGCGAATGTGTAGCTTGACTTTTTTTTCCTGCGATTTGTTGTCGAACCTATGTATACTGTATACGGGAGTTCTGTCTGCCCGCGCGATAACCAACCCCCGGATGCTGTAATTGATGCTGCTAATTCATCAACTCACCGCCACCCACCAACCTTCGAATTTCACTCTGTTCCTATCACGATGACCGTTGCCATGCACATTTATTTTCACACCTTGATAAACGCGAATATCGTCAATTCTTTTTAAATTAACTTTACAACGAAACCCAATTGATCGACTGCGACTCTTTCATCGAATACCTTTCAAATAATATTCTTCTAGTTCAACTTATACAATCGTTTTCGACTGATCGTGAAATATTTTGCTTGTTTCTTTATGCGTATAACCTCCATAGTATAAACACAAAGAACTGGTATATACATATCGCGGACTATCGTCTAAGAAAATGAAGAGTTTTTATATACGAGGTTGGCGTCTATATAAAGTTATTGCGAAGGCAAGTTTTCCTCGTTCGTCTTAAAATTGAAAATAAAGGAGCATGATGGTGCGTTTGTTCACCGTTTCGTCCCCTGCACCGATTGTCTGTCTTTACCCCTCGCGAGGAATCTAACTCCTACGTGAAATCGATTATGAAAATATGGGGAAGCGGTTCGGTCAAACAAAAACTTGCTACCTTCGTCGTATATCAAGTACCCAGCTAAGTGTGAATATTTTTACACCCTGTTCTTTTGCACCCCGAGTGCACTTCTTTCGAACAACAAATATTTTGAACTGTATAAACAACATCTTTTTGTTTTAATATTGAATATCGAATATTTTTGTGGAATAGCAAATCCTCGGTTGTAATTCCGAGCAGAAAATGTCTGGCGCGCAAGATAAATAAAGTGGGTACGCCGTTTCCAAATAAATAAGAAATAGGAGTATATTACTTCGTTCTGGCCTCCCTCCGATCGGTGGCAATACAGCAGACTCTTATTTGCAGAATGTGTCAGAACGACCCTCCGAGATTTCAACCTCAACCTAATATCTTCTCACACCCGAGTCTGTGCTTCGATCTCCGAAAATTTTTCCAATAAATAACATTACGTGCCGTTACACGCCTAAGTGAAAATAGGGAGGTATAAGCTGGCGTAACAAGGATACGCGTACACATACTTCCCCGATGGAAGTAGGTATAAACACGGATTTCGTTTAACCGTGGAATACCTTCGAAGGAAATGCACAAAAAGTTTACGTAATCACGGGAATGTCTTCAAGGATTTTCTTTCTAGCGTGACGTATGTTCTTTTTCTCTTTGTTTACGTAGTACGTGGGTGTACTAGTGTAAACCTTAGTGTGTGTATATCCGAAGCTCTTTGCCCCGGCGCTCTTGCTTTAATTTCAAACAGCGTGTCGGTAATTCCCGCATCGCAAGCTTGGAAAGTCTGAACCGTGAAACATCTCTTTCCTTCTTAATTCCTCTCTCCTTTTCGTTGGTTGGCTTCTCGCTCCATCCGTATTCCTTGATGCCGTTGCACCGGCGAGGTCTTGGAAATTCACAGTTCCGGTGCCGAAGAGAGAATTCTCGCAAGGCAACGGTGGATTAAGGGATTAAAGGATGCGTGCTAGAGCTTTGACGTTCTCGTTTCTCACTTCTCTCAGCATTTTGCGACAGGAGCATCGCTTTCCAAATAACCACCCCCTTTTTCTTTCTTCCCGTCCTTTCCCTCGATCTCGTTCTCGTTCTCTTTCTTTCTTGCACCCCATATTCCTCGTTCCCTTTGCCTCCACTCATTTTCCTCCACCCTTTAACGCCGCTTCACCTTGTCTATTTTTCTACCCTTTACCGTAACACGCGACGCTTCCTTCATTTCCCTTTGAGGCCTCTTTTTCTCGAATCGCCTTTGCTCATTTCGTATCAATGTTAAACGTCCTCCACGTAAAATGAGGATGAGCCCTGCCACCTCTTTCAATTCAACCGTGCACGCATTACGCGATGTGCTATGCGTTATATCACTGCTATGTCGTTAAAAGATCGACAATAGGCGAAAAGAAGAGGAGAGGAAAGGTTACAAACTAATACCGAACGGGTAAACGGTCTGCCAATGGCAAAGCGTGTTTCGCGCTATAAACTAATTGGTATCGTGTCGGAGGAAGCGAAAGCAATTGCACACTCGTGGACGTAATCTTTCCCTGACTCTATTCCATATTTATATCGCAACGGTTGAGAGACTCTTCCGTTCAGCAAGACACCGTTTTATAAGACCGAGCTTAACGTTTGAGTCGTTTCAATAAAATTAATCGATTCGCGGGACGAGTACTTCTAATTTGCAAGATTTTTGATATCGAAGTGTCTTTATCGTGACGATTCTTACGCAAAGCCCTTCAGCTAACAAGCGAGTCAGCTGCTCCCGGTAATTACCTCGGCTGCTATTCAATAATCCAATCAGTGGCCTCCGAGTTGCAAGATATTACGGCAAGGATATGGAAAAGTCTTTATGAATACGGCTTTATAGCACCATAAATTATATCTTCCTTTTGAGAAAGAATTCAAATGTTCTCTCAACAACCGACTGAAAAAAACACGATACAGATGATTGCATAATTAGATACTTAATTGCAATCGGTAAAGTGCGAATCCTTTCACCGATGCAATTCTCTACTATAATAATTCGATTCGCCTTTACTTTTCGCATTCTCTAAGTTCAAAGTAGCTTCGAGTACTAATACTTGATATTAACGTCTGACTATATTTCATTGATGAATTTCTAAATTACAGACGAAAGTAGTACCAATGAAATTATCCCTTTCAGAACGTCAAATGAAGGTGATAAAGTTAACCAAGTGGTAATTGCTGAACTGATCCATTCAGCGATGCGAATTAACGTCCGGCTGGCTAAATACTGGTATTGTCAAACCTACTGGCGTTTGTGTAGGTGAATTTCGGTATGTATATATATGTGCATTGTACATATATGTAGAGCCGTTGTATTACTATCTGCGGTCAGGAATAGTAGTAGATGTGGGATCCAATCGGGCTACTGCCTTGGGGTAAAACGGGATCCCCTCGATCGAGGAGGCGTCAGCCGTGAACCATTTCATTGGTTCCCAACACACGTGCACAAACTTTCATGTATGGTATATACGAATAAAATCGTACTTCCACGGAAATTCTACCGACAAAAGAATACTTGATACCTTATGCAGATACGCATTGCGGACCGTCTCTTTACGATCATTCACCCCATCTTTACATTTTATATTATACAAAATCTAATAAGCAGCTTTTATTATGTCGAACTATGTTTCTAAATAATAAAATCAGTCAGTAATGTTATTGTTGATATGTAGGTAGAATACGAGTTCTAGTGGACCTTAAGTACATTTTGTTATAATTAGCATTTCACTTTTTATTATCAGGTGTTTTGAAGCTTACGATTCGTATATTTAATAATATACAATTCAACGCTCCTGGATCTAATATCTCGTTTTGCTCGATTATTAAGGAATTTATAATTTAATGTAATCGAAAGAAATAAAGAAAATTGTCGTATTCGTGGCGTTAGCGAAATTTGTGTCTGTCCAACTTTGTGCAACATCGAACTGTAAATACTAAAGACAGGCGCGGCCAATTTTGACGCAATGAATATGAATGAGAATACTAGCAATACGGGTGGTTTTGAAATTGCGACGGTGAAATTTGAGCTGCGTTGGAATATCTCTCTATGTACGCACCCCTCACATTCACCCTTGGGAGAGGATGGTTTTCGGACGGTGAACACCTCCGCAGATATGCCAAATCGAATGTGACGTTATAATGGAAGTAGCATTAGTGGTTTTACTGCTTGGATCCCGACGAGAATTACCAGGGAAAATGTCGATCACTGAAAATTGCGTCACTATTTCCACCGAAACAAATGTATGAATAGAAAATTTGAAAATATCTAATGTGTGACTTTTATGTAACCTGTTAATCCACACTTCTCTTGAAGATGACGAATTAAATTCCAATTATCCTACTCGTAATTCTTAAGTTTGTAATACGTATAAACTTGAGTAGTGGACAGTCAAACCCATGTATACGTCGTAACTGCAAATATATCGCAAGGGTTTATTTTACTGAGAAATCGATAGATCTCGCGTGATGTCATTCTCTGGATGAAACCAACAACTCTCCCTATCATTTGGACGTATCCTTTTCCATTTTTGCGATTTTTAGTCGACCCATTTTTGACCAATACTAATTTTGAATCCACTTCTTCTGACCCAAAATCGTCCTAGAATATGTTTATACATCATTTACTATCGATTTGGCCCACTTAGAAGCGATTTTGCCGATTTTCATTTTTTGATAATTTCTTAAGGTATACCCCTTCTCATTTTTGCGATTTTGGGTCGACCCATTTTTCGGCCGAAACCATTTTTAAACCACTTCTTTCGACCCAAAATCGTCCTAGAATATGTTTATACATCATATACCATCGATTTGGGTCATTTAGAATTGATTTTGGCGACTTTCAATTTTTTACAATTTTTGAAGGTATACCCCTTTACATTTTTTCGACTTGGGTTCGACCCATTTTTGACCAATAAAAATTTGTTAACCGCTTCTTTCGACCAGAAATCGTCCTAGAATATGTTTATACATCACCCACCATCGATTTGGGTCGTTTAGAATTGATTTTGGCGACTTTCAATTTTTTACAATTTTTGAAGGTATACCCCTTTACATTTTTTCGACTTGGGTTCGACCCATTTTTGTACAATACAAATTTTTTAACCGCTTGTTTCGACCCAAAATCGTCCTAGAATATGTTTATACATCACCCACCATCGATTTGGGTCGTTTAGAAGTGATTTTGGAGACTTTCAATTTTTGAGAATTTTTGAAGGTATACCCCTTCACATTTTTTCGACTTGGGTTCGACCCATTTTTGACCAATAAAAATTTGTTAACCGCTTCTTTCGACCAGAAATCATCCTAAAATATGTTTATACATCACCCACCATCGATTTGGGTCGTTTAGAAGTGATTTTGGCGACTTTCAATTTTTGACAATTTTTGAAGGTATACCCCTTTACATTTTTTCGACTTGGATTCGACCAATTTTTGACGAATACAAATTTTTTAACCACTTCTTTCGACCCAACATCGTCCTAGAATATGTTTATACATCACCCACCATCGATTTGGGTCGTTTAGAAGTGATTTTGGAGACTTTCAATTTTTGAGAATTTTTGAAGGTATACCC
Source organism: Nysson spinosus (assembly GCA_910591585.2). NCBI lineage: Eukaryota > Metazoa > Arthropoda > Insecta > Hymenoptera > Crabronidae > Nysson > Nysson spinosus. The sequence goes on along the minus strand of OU342830.1, from coordinate 7,666,307 downwards.
CTTCACATTTTATCGACTTGGGTTCGACCCATTTTTGACCAATAAAAATTTGTTAACCACTTCTTTCGACCAGAAATCATCCTAAAATATGTTTATACATCACCCACCATCGATTTGGGTCGTTTAGAAGTGATTTTGGCGACTTTCAATTTTTGACAATTTTTGAAGGTATACCCCTTTACATTTTTTCGACTTGGATTCGACCAATTTTTGACCAATACAAATTTTTTAACCACTTCTTTCGACCCAAAATCGTCCTAGAATATGTTTATACATCACCCACAATCGATTTGGGTCGTTTAGAAGTGATTTTGGCGACTTTCAATTTTTGAGAATTTTTGAAGGTGTACCCCTTCACATTTTTTCGACTTGGGTTCGACTCATTTTTGACCAATAAAATTTTTTTAACCGCTTCTTTCGACCAGAAATCGTCCTAGAATATGTTTATACATCATTTACCATAGATTTGGGCCGTTTAGAATTTATTTTGGCGACTTTTCATTTTTGACACTTTTTGAAGGTATACCCCTTCACATTTTTGCGATTTCGGATCGACCCATTTTTGACCAATAAAAATTTGTTAACCGCTTCTTTCGACCAGAAATCGTCCTAGAATATGTTTATACATAATTTACCATCGATTTGGGTTGTTTAGAAGCGATTTTGACAACTTTTCATTTTTGACAATTTTTGAAGGTATACCCCTTTACATTTTTCGACTTGGGTTCGACCCATTTTTGACCGAAAACAATTTTTAACCCACTTCTTTCGACCAAAAATCATCGTAGAACATCATTAGGCATCATATAGCATCGATTTGGGCCCTTTAGGAGCGAAATTGGCGACTTTCATTTTTTGAGAATTTTTGAAGGTATACCCCTTCACATTTTTTCGACTTGGGTTCGACCCATTTTTGACCAATAAAATTTTTTTAACCGCTTCTTTCGACCAGAAATCGTCCTAGAATATGTTTATACATCACCCACCATCGATTTGGGTCGTTTAGAAGTGATTTTGGAGACTTTCAATTTTTGAGAATTTTTGAAGGTGTACCCCTTCACATTTTTTCGACTTGGGTTCGACCCATTTTTGACCAATAAAAATTTGTTAACCGCTTCTTTCGACCATAAATCGTCCTAGAATATGTTTATACATCACCCACCATCGATTTGGGTCGTTTAGAAGTGATTTTGGCGACTTTCAATTTTTGACAATTTTTGAAGGTATACCCCTTTACATTTTTTCGACTTGGATTCGACCAATTTTTGACCAATACAAATTTTTTAACCACTTCTTTCGACCCAAAATCGTCCTAGAATATGTTTATACATCACCCACCATCGATTTGGGTCGTTTAGAAGTGATTTTGGAGACTTTCAATTTTTGAGAATTTTTGAAGGTGTACCCCTTCACATTTTTTCGACTTGGGTTCGACCCATTTTTGACCAATACAAATTTTTTAACCACTTCTTTCGACCCAAAATCGTCCTAGAATATGTTTATACATCACCCACCATCGATTTGGGTCGTTTAGAAGTGATTTTGGAGACTTTCAATTTTTGAGAATTTTTGAAGGTGTACCCCTTCACATTTTTTCGACTTGGGTTCGACCCATTTTTGACCAATACAAATTTTTTAACCACTTCTTTCGACCCAAAATCGTCCTAGAATATGTTTATACATCACCCACCATCGATTTGGGTCGTTTAGAAGTGATTTTGGAGACTTTCAATTTTTGAGAATTTTTGAAGGTGTACCCCTTCACATTTTTTCGACTTGGGTTCGACCCATTTTTGACCAATAAAAATTTGTTAACCGCTTCTTTCGACCATAAATCGTCCTAGAATATGTTTATACATCACCCACCATCGATTTGGGTCGTTTAGAAGTGATTTTGGCGACTTTCAATTTTTGACAATTTTTGAAGGTATACCCCTTTACATTTTTTCGACTTGGATTCGACCAATTTTTGACCAATACAAATTTTTTAACCACTTCTTTCGACCCAACATCGTCCTAGAATATGTTTATACATCACCCACCATCGATTTGGGTCGTTTAGAAGTGATTTTGGAGACTTTCAATTTTTGAGAATTTTTGAAGGTATACCCCTTCACATTTTATCGACTTGGGTTCGACCCATTTTTGACCAATAAAAATTTGTTAACCACTTCTTTCGACCAGAAATCATCCTAAAATATGTTTATACATCACCCACCATCGATTTGGGTCGTTTAGAAGTGATTTTGGCGACTTTCAATTTTTGACAATTTTTGAAGGTATACCCCTTTACATTTTTTCGACTTGGATTCGACCAATTTTTGACCAATACAAATTTTTTAACCACTTCTTTCGACCCAAAATCGTCCTAGAATATGTTTATACATCACCCACCATCGATTTGGGTCGTTTAGAAGTGATTTTAGCGACTTTCAATTTTTGACAATTTTTGAAGGTATACCCCTTTACATTTTTTCGACTTGGATTCGACCAATTTTTGACCAATACAAATTTTTTAACCACTTCTTTCGACCCAAAATCGTCCTAGAATATGTTTATACATCACCCACCATCGATTTGGGTCGTTTAGAAGTGATTTTGGCGACTTTCAATTTTTGAGAATTTTTGAAGGTGTACCCCTTTACATTTTTCGACTTGGGTTCGACCCATTTTTGACCGAAAACAATTTTTAACCCACTTCTTTCGACCAAAAATCATCGTAGAACATCATTAGGCATCATATAGCATCGATTTGGGCCATTTAGGAGCGAAATTGGCGACTTTCATTTTTTGAGAATTTTTGAAGGTATACCCCTTCACATTTTTTCGACTTGGGTTCGACCCATTTTTGACCAATAAAATTTTTTTAACCGCTTCTTTCGACCAGAAATCGTCCTAGAATATGTTTATACATCACCCACCATCGATTTGGGTCGTTTAGAAGTGATTTTGGAGACTTTCAATTTTTGAGAATTTTTGAAGGTGTACCCCTTCACATTTTTTCGACTTGGGTTCGACCCATTTTTGACCAATAAAAATTTGTTAACCGCTTCTTTCGACCATAAATCGTCCTAGAATATGTTTATACATCACCCACCATCGATTTGGGTCGTTTAGAAGTGATTTTGGCGACTTTCAATTTTTGACAATTTTTGAAGGTATACCCCTTTACATTTTTTCGACTTGGATTCGACCAATTTTTGACCAATACAAATTTTTTAACCACTTCTTTCGACCCAAAATCGTCCTAGAATATGTTTATACATCACCCACCATCGATTTGGGTCGTTTAGAAGTGATTTTGGAGACTTTCAATTTTTGAGAATTTTTGAAGGTGTACCCCTTCACATTTTTTCGACTTGGGTTCGACCCATTTTTGACCAATACAAATTTTTTAACCACTTCTTTCGACCCAAAATCGTCCTAGAATATGTTTATACATCACCCACCATCGATTTGGGTCGTTTAGAAGTGATTTTGGAGACTTTCAATTTTTGAGAATTTTTGAAGGTGTACCCCTTCACATTTTTTCGACTTGGGTTCGACCCATTTTTGACCAATAAAAATTTGTTAACCGCTTCTTTCGACCAGAAATCGTCCTAGAATATGTTTATACATCACCCACCATCGATTTGGGTCGTTTAGAAGCGATTTTGGCAAAGTACAAATCAGAAACATAGAAAAAAGTGTCAACATCAGTGATATTATCCAATTCGACTAGACTTCTTTGGCTTCGGGATAAATGTTGATATTAATACGCATGAGGAAGCCAAAATTGAAGAGTGTAAACACTGTTTGTAACGATTCAGAAGCAGGATGATAGTTCGTAAACTGAAGAACCACATCGAAGATTTATGACCTGAGTAATTTAATTAAGATAACAAATGTATTCAATTACCGTACCTATTTCTTACAACCAGTTCTACTGAACGCAATTAAACTGATTTGTTTTTCTTTTACCCTTACACCATTTAGGACAACAATTGGTGACTTAGAAATTATCGATCGTTTCCTAATCAAATCCCCTGCAGTTCAAGTGCATATTCATCATCTCCTATTTCCGCATACTCAAGTAAAAACTAGATTTCAGAATAAAATGCGACAAACTTAAAAAGCTTTGCTTGCAGATATCAGTCACGAGCCCCGACTAAAAGGTTAAGAAATGATGTAGCACACATGACATTCTATTGCACCACTTGAAAATCTGATATAGTAGGGATGTAATCGTTAGCAGAATGTTGAAGTATTCAGGGGGGGGAGAATTAACGTTTTCATTACTTCCGGTGGGGACATTGAGTGTGTGGATATTCGCCATAGTCACTGGAGTACCTCTAAAATCGAAAAGAAATAACAGTCTTACCGTTACAATGAGTACGCGCGAACCCCTGAAAATTCTTCGTTCTCCCCTCGAGTAATTGTTCGCCGCGGGTGGTTGGTGAACTTACTCCTCGTTACCGTGCCGAACATTCGTTACACGTTTCGACGACTCGAGCACCCGTGGTCCTCTTTCGAGGACGACGGACCGAGCAATTGTCGATTGCAACCCTGCGACTATCTCCCTCGACCTTCTGCCTTATGACATTGCTCGACAACCGAATGGAATAGAGCAGAAAATACAGAGTTCGCCGGGATCAAGGGGAAAAGTTCGGCACACGTGTGAGCAGTCACAAATTAAAAGAAAGCAATAAGAGTCATTCAACGACACAGGGTAACACAAATGATTTAATCGTCGAGTTAGTTCTAGTTGCATCGAGGGGACCATTACTTGCAACAGTTTAATAAAGCTTGTATTCCTTCACGGATTGGAACATAGGTCGTTTGTCACATATTTAGGAATAAGAATTCAATACCTAGATTTGTATTGCTATAATTATATTTGGAGGAAATATCATCCAACAATTTTTAGTCAGAGAAAAGATAAAGCTGCGTCGAGGGGACCATTATGTACTTGCAACAGTTCAATAAGATTTAATTCCTTCATGAATTGAAATATGGATGATTTCTCGCATATTTAAGTATAGGAGTTCGTCAGCTATATTTATATCGTTATAATATTATTTGCATCAAATATCATCCAAGACATTTTTACTCAGGAAAAAGATCACCAAGATGTCGATAAGAAGAATATTTTCTTGTGGTTTTAAAGTTCATCGTTATGCTTGTTATCCCATTGCACCTATCAATAATCTTTTTTCCTCGAGTACGTGTCAATCGGGAGAATGACAACTGGGTGGTGGTGATGAGAAGAAAAAAAAGCATGGTGCCGATGGCTGATCTACGTGGTGTGAGTTCCCATTGTCGAGAAACGTTCGTTCCCGTGTCTCGCATGGCTCTCCATTGACAGTTCGAACAGTGGCAAAGTGTCGACGATGGTCGGGGCGTCGATTCGAATCTCGTACTCGAACGCGGACTCCATTCACGGGAGCATAATGGGGGACGAAGGAGAATGAAGGGACCACGTAGCGAGTACGTCCCGTCACAGTGGAGACTCTTCTATAAACGCGCCATGGAATGGGTCTACGAACTCCATATCGCCCTCGGTGTCCATGAATTCGCGTTACGAGGTTTGTTGACGCGAAAACGGAAACCAACGTCGCTGCACACCTGTCCTTTCCGATAAACTTTCCATTCACGAGTCTATTAAATTCTCCACCCTAGTCGAAGCAAAGTACACGCCCGAAAATTATCTTTATGAGTAACGCAACTGTATTCCATTTAGGGAATTATATCCGTTATATGATTTCCTACGCCCTATAATCTGATTATTCCACGTACTTCAGGCGTGGCTAGAACAGAATGGAAGGTTCGAATGAAGTTTGAATTTTCGTTATTTCACATTAAAATTGATCGGTGAGCGTTCAATTTATTATGGATTTACGCCTCATCGCATTATTTTCTACGCGGTCCGACTACGTCGGACACAGGTATTGCATCGTTGACACGATTTGATATAAATTGTCTGGGAATACTCGTGCATAAATTCGTTCTCCGCGTTCCGTTGACATTTCAGGGGGAGATTTATAAAACGGATAATGGCCCGTTGGTAGAATATGCATGAAATTTCGAAATTCTATGGCGGAGGATCCTGGGGGGTTATTCATGTCGTAATGTAACGCGATCATTCTGCATTTCACCGAAGAGATTAAACTACTTTCTAGCAAAGAGAAGGAAGACGGAGCGGTACGTGGAAACGGTACAAAGTGGACGTTCCTGAAAAGATAATGGAGCGGGCGATACGTGAATGTAAGTGGAGTTGCCGGAAAGCGTGTCGAGTATTGTCCCGCGTATTACACATTCCCTGTGTCGCGTCTTTAGAAAAAACCCTCCGAGCTTGCGCTCACAAGCTAGATAGGTGTGTACACGACGGAAGCCATGCAATACATTTTCCTCTATCTCTCTTTCGTGATGCGAGTTTTGTGTTTACACCACGCAGAAACGGTAGGGGGAAATGATGCTTCTACAGCTACGTGAATAAGATGCGCGAGTTTTCGGTTCGAATACCGCGTAACTGCTTGACAAATTCTCAGCCGCCTTTGCGACTCGATTCACCGTGAAAAAGAGATGGCGAGCTTCTATATACCCTTATATACATAAGCGATAACAAATAAACAACATAAATTCCAAATTGTCCTTAATATCCGATTAAACACATTTTTCCTTTAAATTTATATCAAAAAATATCTATATCTGGTATTTGTAGTAGTACTTTTAATTATTCAATAAATGTGATATGGTATGTATATGCAGATATATTTGCACAATCAATCTTGGAGATATGTATTTTTAAAAAAAGGAGAAGGACTCGTCTGACTAGCCGTATTAGTATTATGATAGCCGGGTGAGATGGGCAGGTTTTCATCCACAGAACATTATCCGGGAGAGCTGCTTATTAAGGCAGTAGCTAGCAAACGACAATGGCGTTGCTAATAATTTCTGTTTACAATTAGTACTGAACTTCACGGCAATGTCTCGCGACTCGCCAACCATGCAATTTCTATAGATTCGCGAGTCTTCCCAGACAAAGGTATGGTGGAAAAGAAGCAGGGGTAGGAAAGAAATGGAAATAGTTTACAGAGAAGCTTTCTTCACCAGGGTCAATTTACGCAAAACCGGAATAAGGGGGTGACTGCTTGTCTCTTTCTCCAGGAACTTCCTTCTGTCCCGTTGGTAACATGGTGTTAGCTATTTGTTCAGGAGAAACTCTTTCATCGTTGAAACCATCGTGCGAATAAGAAGATCTGATTCGGTGAAACGTGTTAACTCTATATTTAGTTACACGATAATTAATCGTTGCTTTCATACCTTTCTATTGTACCACGACACCAAGTAATCCACTAACCATGTTACACATCAAGTATTTTATATTAAAGTACGTCAAGTGATTTCAATGGGTTATTCAATTAAATACCCTGGATTGAATCCTTTAGAATTAGCATTATGCTCGTTAATGATTTATTGCGTTATTGTTCGACAATCCCGTGATACTCCATTACGAGGACAAAGTGATTTTAACGGCTACTTTGGCCAAATATCGAATGATTAATTCGATTCTTTAGTGTACCGGTCTCGTTAAGGATTTATAATGGCATCAGGTTCGTAACGAACGTTTTCAACGAATGAGACGAATCTCGTAGCGGATATTTTGCCAGGAATAGCGGGGGATGTTTGCAGTGGTCGACTGGAAAATTTCAATTACGCGTGTGCCCGGCCCGATTCGATTATCGAGACCGGCTTGATTACCGATTCAATTGTTGCAACGAGTGCAGCGAGGAATTTGTTCGTGTTTGCGCTGAAGCGTAGCCGGCGTATCTATTATGCAGCTTGATCCAACGATCCTGCTTGTTCGCACTCTCCGACACCTTTCCTCGTGTTATCCGTCTCGTCGCATCATTTCGGTATGCGGATATCCCTATAACTTTCTCTTTCCGGTATTTTTTTCCACTCGCACTTCTCTCCTTCTCCACCACAGCCAGCACTCATTCGATATTACCGTCCCTCTAAAGGCGTTAAACGTCGTAATGCGGCAATTTTGCTAGATGCTACCAGCAAATTTCCGACGATACGAAGGAATCCCGGTGGCTCTCGTACTGAAGGGCCATTAAGTGATCTTTCCCGGATAATTACTGCCAACGGAGATTCCATTTCAGAGCAAAAAAAAAACTTGGGCGTTACTCACTGCAACTCGAGTAAGGGCGTTTAATAATATACCCGCATTTAGTTGAAAATGCATTGACTGCGCTCCCAAGAGACGTATACTTCAACGGCGATGTATAGGACTCTATGGGAAATTATGTGCAATTTCAAGTTAAAAGCAAACATCGCTTTCTGCGATGATAAAGATATTACAGGGGAAATATTGAACGTGGAAAAGGATACAGAAAATATTAGCTTATCGGGTTCTTTTTTATTTTAATCTATATGTTGATTCAAGGGGATGGTTTTTATTAGTACAGAACTTACGGAGAGTTGTCATCGCGGTTGTATGAAAACTCAAAGGAAAATGAAAATTTCAATGAACCGGCCGGGTATATACAATTGCGACAATGTCACTCGCAGAAATTAAATATCTCTTGAAAATTGATACGATAATGCATCCTCATTTTTGAACGTTTTATGAACTTCGTAAAATATACGAGAAGGCAATAGCGCTTAATTGGAACTGTCATTTCGATGTATAATATAAATAACTGATAATGAAATTATCGTTTGCTTTTAACGATTATTGCATCAACCACCGATATCATTCACCAACGGAGTATTTTGTCTTCTTTACCGGCAACCGATCGTTTCAGGCTCGCAGGTAGGAAGGATCTATATTTCAGCTGTATTTCTCGATCACCAGGGATCTATTCTGATATACCTCGGACACGGAGGGACCTCTGGGATTCCACGAAGCGTCTTTAAACGTTAAATTATTTCTCCAACACAATGTCCGGAAGCTATAAAACAGGATGGAAAATAAAAGGAGGAACGGGAGAGAGCAAAGCTTGGCGGAACAGAATGCCAGCACAGACTAACATTACGAATTCCACGTAGAACCTAACCAGATTCCAAGTTCATTGGCATTCCGTACGGCCTTAGTTCCAGATGCGAACATTGTTGAAATAAAAATTATAAATTAAACTGCTTCAACTATCCCTCACTATCTCATCGCTAGTAATTCGACAATAATAATTTCAATTTCGTCCCTATAATTCAAGTAATTCACGTAACACAAGCAACCCAGCTTTACTTAAGTCACTAAAAAGCTTTAGTACATGGAAATGATGTACATTCCGCGTCAATCATTAAGCACTGTTTGCAAGTATTATATGGCACCAATAACTTCTGAAAGGAATTGCGTCTGATCGAAATCAAAATAAGAAGAACATAAATGGAATCGACTCAGCATCATTATTTCATAATACATAAGGCAACAGGATAAAACGAAGATATAGGAAACGAAACAAAAATCGAATACGAAGGAGTCTATTGGTAGATCGCAGTAACTCGAAGGATATTCCTCATAGGTTGGATCGTGGCGGCCCTCGATCCTTTTTGATCGTGTGATCCATGCTCCAGAGAGGATCTGGCAACAACGGGCAGAGGAGGAGTGATCTTGTGGGAGCACTGGCCACGCGAGAACGAGAGGAAAGGTAGGAAAGGTAGGAGAACAGGAAGGAGAACGACTGGAGGAAGGAGGTCTAAACACCTGAGTCGGAGAGAATAAGAAAGAGAGGGGAAGAAAGCCGCGGGACGACCAGCCTGGTCCAGCATTCGTAAAACTCGCCTCTCGCACTCACGGAATACCTCAACGCCGAACTTCGAAACTTCTGTTGTTCTCGGAAAAAAAGCTTTACCTAGCTCGACGATAGTTTCCGATGTGTGCTCGCTGGATCTCACGGGAGTAAGTTTGTGTTGTGGTACAACTGTACTCGGATCGTGAGACACGAAGAACTTTGGAAAAACAATGTTCCGTCTCGTGAGAGTGTAAGATGCTGTGCGACGACTAAAATGCAGTGTTTCGCGTGCGAACATAATAGTTGCCCACGTGTGCTACGAAAAGAACAGTCGCTCTTGGCTCTTCCCGTGTAGATTCTTTACACATTTTTTTTGTCTCTACTTCAATTTCGCCATCACACCAGTCTGACTATAAGCGTGATATCACAGTGTTACTTCAATTAGAAGGTAAGATTATTTTTCTTTTATACATGAAATGCATCATTATTTAAGTATCATATTCAACGATATTTCTCATACCAATGTTACTTTTCAAATACTGTAACCGATGCGAATCGGTTGGATCGTTAGCAGTTTCTTTTGATTTATATGAATACATATATCTGTCTGTTTACTCAGAGGACATACATCGGCTTGGTAAATGATAATCATGTACACAAAATCAAAACAAATATCGGGGATATTGCCACCAGAAATCGTTAGCGATCTTAACCAAATTTGCAGTTATTTTTAAATGATATCACGCGAGTCAAAGAACATAGTTTAATTATAATACGAATTGAGAGTATTTTCTACCAGGTAAGTATGGAAGTATGAAACATAATTTTAATTTCGAAGGTACCTAAGATAAAGCAGTGTGCATTATATAATTCATACGGTGTAACCACCAATTGGCATCTCGATATCGGTGATAGAAGTAATAACGAAATCAATTCCCGAATATTGAACTAAACTCGCAGTTATATCGGGTCGTTAATCATTTTTTGTTCTGCACGCCAAGTGGCTCAAGCCGAAGTATACAAAACCTCCGATGGATAGGTTTTTAATCGAATCAGAGTTTGGGAATGCGATGCAATGGAGTGAGGAAACCCAGGGAGGGCAAATGACCGGCGATTGCAACCTTTCTCCCCCCACGATATGCGGTGCAATCGACGTGTGACGCGTTCGAAAACTACAAAACCCGAACTAATTAAAAGGGAATCAGCCAGCCGCCGTGACACAAAATCCCTGTGCTCGCTTGCTCCCGGACGACCGACCGAGCGAAAACGCGTCGCGACGTGGCGCAAATCAAATATTAATCGTGCAATTAGCGCCGATTGTGCGTTAATCGGTTTTGCTTTTTTTTCTCACCGTGGTCGTCGCAGCCACAGATCGTACGCGAATACCCCCAGAAAATATTCGAGTCGATGACACACGCCCGTTAATCTTTCACCCCTCGCGGTATCATCATTCACGGATTTATTCCTATTCGCGGTCCCCTTAATTTCGGATTATCGCAGAGTGCACGCGTTCTTGCCTATGCAAACTTTCCCCATAAGCGAGCAGACTAATTGCGCAAAACAACGGGAATATCAATTTTATGCAAACTAGAGTTTCTTGCGTACTCCGCGTTGTTTTGATCAGCTTTAGAAGACCAATCTTATACGATGGCTATTATTCGGATATTTATTATCCGATAGAATCTACGTTTATAAATCCTTTATTTGAAAGTGATGTAAGCCACTTTTCCGGAAGAAGCCAGTTTAAGCTTCTTCTGCTAGAAATACGTATAATATCTTTATCCAGAAATAACTTACCGTTCGAGTAAAGTTCGAATACTGGATTATTGGATAAATAGTAGTTCAAGTATTAATTGAGATTCCAAACATATCTGTTTTGAAACACATGACTTATACCACTCACGAAATAAACGGATGATGTATGTAGGTATTACGAATGGGAGTTATATCTTACGATTAATATTAGAATACATTATGCGCTTCTCACTTTCTTACGTAGTTATTAATATTTCATTTGAAGATCATGGGAACTAGAGCCGTTACCGTGGGTGCAACACCAGGTGCAGCTGGAGTATCTGGTGAAGCTGGCTTAGCTGGAGTACCACGGCTTCTGGAGGATCTAGCGCGACTTTCAGAAGATAAGGATACTGCTGATATAGTCTTTTTATTGGGTAGAGACGAAACCCCGGTTTATGCTCACAGAATTATACTTCAAGCAAGGTTGGTATTCTTTCATATTAATTATTCATTACATTTAATTTATTACTAAATTTCTTGATGGATTTTGTTCACTTACTCGTTTCATAATAATTATTATTACTTAAAACAGAATTTAATATGTTAATATAATAACGGATTTTGCTTAATAATAGTCTCTTCTGAAAGATCGATTCGGTACCATGAATTTCGTGTTAACAATAAGGTGATTTCAATTCACATGCTCTTTTCGTCGATATCTTCGAACACCCCTGGGTGTTGCTGAAAACATCGGCATACTTCTATGAAGAAACGCACACCGTGAGACAGATTTTATTAAACGAACTAGTACGGCGCACCGTGGGATTAAATTAATTGTTAATCGTAATTTTTATTAAAACGTCGAGTGCTGGTACCGCGATCGATCTGCGATGAGTAAGATTTCCTTGGAGGTTTCAAACGACCCGGAAACGTGTATGAATTCACATGGGAAATAAATACACAGACATCTACGTCGATGCCAAGAGAAAGAGAGAGAGAGAGAGAGATAGACACGTCATTGCATACTCGCAGAATACACTTGCGAAAAATAAAACGTACTGACAAGTACAATAGTCTCGGCGCTTCCACAAAATGGAGAGTTAATGCCGAACGTCTAGATATTACTACGGGAAACTTGAAATATTATTCGCAATGCAGATATGACTGTGCGCCATTCAACGGAATGAAGTAAGTTTACTTCATTTGTACTGCATTCTGGAAAATGTTCGTTTCGTGACACAACTACAATCCACGGCACCTGGTAGCTTAATAGCCACAAACTTACTCGGCAGTAACTATATTACAAACTTTTTTCCCTGCTACAGAAGTAGACGAGGAAAAAGTTTGCTTTGACTTCATCTTAGAATTGCAAACGAAGATAAAGAAACGAACACGATAATTCAGTTAAATTATCGAAGTAACTACTACGTATACAGTGTACCATCGCGGTGTTAAGGATTATTATCGAATTATCGTGAAATGCAGAGCAGCCATTATTTCTTTGAACATGAATGTGAAGAGAATAATAAATCTGGAATTATATACCAACGTATATGTGGCAAACTAATAAGATGAGTTTAAGCAATAGATGAGATATTTGAAAAAGTTGCCAAGTCATGAAACTTTCTTGAGAGAGAAAGAGAGTGCACTGGAGCTCATGGCGTAGATGAATTTTAATTAAGGAGCGCAGATTGTTACGGTGAAATGAATCGAGCGGACGTTCTAATTAGTTGGACAATGAGAGGAGGACTCTTCGGGAATTCATCCGAGTGGCGGATGCGTCTGAACGCATTTTCACCAAGGGAATTCTAATTGTTGTAAGAAGGGATCGGCTGATATTAGGGGGTCACGTCGAAGGGACTGGCGTCCCGTTCAACAGGACGATGTTAATTGTAAAGTCAATTACGATATTTCCTGTGAAATCCTTTTGATATCGGTGCGGAAAGGACCTACCGGGGGCCTTTGTCATCGGCTCTCTTTTCCTTCTCGTTCCTTTTTTGCGGAGTCGAACCACGGAAAATTAAGTTACGCATGCTCGTGACAGCCGTCCGTAGGAGGAACGAATGGACAATACGCGACCGCACTCAAACTTTATCGCGAGTCTCTTCTCCTCTCGTCATTTTGAAATCCAACCGAGGTAGAAACGATGCCCGGCAACCAGGGGATTGTCCCATTGAATTGACCTTTGATATATCAATGGCACATAACACGATTAAAGCGTTTCCTTGTAAATTGTGGTTTGTACTGGGTTCGACGTTAAGTACACTTTATCTTCATTACCATATGTAAAGCGTTCAATATCACTGCGATAACTGTCTATCAAGCCCTCTCTGATCTTCGTCGTACTTTTTTTATCGCGAATACCAATAATCCCTATAGAGAGCAAAGCCGAAATATTTTCCGCGTGACATAATTTATGTATATTTTCACGATGTTAACGGGGCTGTTATGCGTTCGAATGAATCGTGAAACAACAATGTTGGATGTAGGCTCAACGAGATGTTTCTTGCTCGCACGGAAAACGAGGAGTTCGTATGGTGTGGATTCGACTCTAGTGCACCGGAAGCGGAGGCGGTTTTTGTGCGGAGATCGACGGAGCCGCCATATAATCGCACGCTTGGTTGTTAGTAGCGGAGCCCGCGGCGACATTCAACCCTTGCCGCCGTGAAACCAACCAGCTACGACCCTCGTTTCCCGGCTACCTCTGGCCCCTTTCCCCTGTCATCCTCTTTCCACGGCAACCTCCTCGATCCGTACCACCACCTTTCCACCCCTGTGACACCTTCTCCTCACACCAGACGCACACTGTGCCCTATTCTTTCCTCGGCGTCACTCGCTGATATTTGGTTTTCTTTGATTCCGCGGTGACGTTCGCCTGTGATTAGTGAAAAGCTTCTCTCCGCCTTCATTCTTCTTTCCTCCCACCCTATCTCTCTCTCTTTCGCATTCTCAATCTTCCCTCTCGCTCTTGCTCATTCCTTCCTTCTTTTCTCTTCCATCACCTCCAGAACACCATCCATTGCGATCAAGGAACTGGTACCAATACCTTTCTACCTGATATTTCTTTTCTTTCTTCCACACGGCGATTGTGCATACAGATATTGTATGGATTTTCCTTAGAGTTATTAGAAGTTATTGTCTCGAGAGCTAAAATCCACGATAGATTCAGAATTCATTCCTTAAAGATTATATGAAATTTATGCAGCGGTCTGAACGACTTTCAGGGGCAACGATCCAGAAACTAATCGTCAAGGAAGTCTTTGAGGATAAAATTGATTTTTGAAATTCATGTAATCAAGGGAGTCTCCGAAGGCAAAGCTTATTTTTGACGTCCGTGTACCCGTGTACCCGTAGAAATTCTGATTCGGATATCGTTAATATCAAACATCGTTTCCAGGTAGCAGATGAAAAAAGTAAGAGTCAAACTGTTTAGCCCGGTGAAAAATCAACCTGATGGCAAACGACTGGTTCTCAGAAAGGTATATGTTTATTCGTACACGTAACGCGGATATCCTCAATTTTTTTGAGCACCAGTTTCTTTCTGTGGCCTCGTCAAGCCAGCAACCATGTTTCGTCGGTTCGTACACGGTTTTCGTAGCTTTTGCGCACTCCTGTCGACAGAAGCCGTGCGTTTGTTAACGTGTCGCTTATAATATCAAAGCCGCTTGGGCATACCTCTTCCATTTGCGCTCGCTCTTTGACAGATTTTCTTTTGATTCAATACGGATGCTGGTACACTTTTACGTTGTAACACACACCAAGAGACCTCCTCGTTTCTAGTACACGGAATCTTTTCGCCTAGGTGCCGAGGCCATATTAAGTCGTCTTAGCAATCCTCATCGTTCCTTGTCGTTGTGACCCTCCACAATCAGTGTCTTCGTAGATGCGACGGATATGAAAAGCGTGTTTAACGACCCAACCGTTTTCACTTCCTCGATTTCTACCTCTTTCTCGCTCGTTCTCCGTTACGTATCTTCCTTGCTTCACCACTTTCTTGAATGGCTCTAATTGAAAGGCTACCGAATTGCACTCTCTTCTTTTCACCCCTGCGCGGAATTGTCGGAGGACATTCCACCGGCATAAATTCAATTTCAATTCAACACATTGATGGAAACCCGAAGAATGATCCCAACCAGTCTCTCCGCATCGTAATACAGTTTTGTATGAATTAAACTTATTCAACCACGGATGTTTCGCTTTCCCAGTGACAAAGATGAAAATGATAAACTACAGAAGAAGCATACATTTCTGATTGCATTATGAACGGTGACAAACTCGGAATGGAGAAGGAATACTGTGAAAAATTCATTGGACAATTCACGTATGAAACAATGTACGAAATGTACTCTGGACTCATCGAAAAGAAATGCACGGTGAACATTCCTAGACTCGTTCGAGTTAAAAGCATCGCTTTTGTGTATCTAGGCATTCTTCGTGCGTTTGAAAGTACGACACAATGGAATATCGTGATCGAAGATCCTTCGAATGGGTCATAAGGGACTTTGCTTTCATCGCGGAGTAGTAGAAAAGATTTGTTCTACGGGTTCCTCCCTTGCCGTCGTGTCGAAAAGGAGGTGGGTGTATTCGATGGTTGCCATTAACTTCTAGAGGAACGAAAACTAAAGCCCGACCATCGTGTGTTAGTTACGAACACTCCGATGGCAACGGAGCTTCCTGACGAAGTCAATTAAGCTCTTTTGTAACGAGAAACTCTGCCAGAAGTAGTGGTAGCGACGAAAGCCGAAGTGGCGGCTGTTCGTTATAAGAGCCACGTTCCCAGAACACACTTATGATGTCCGTACGAAATTCAAAGCATCCGCACTCACTCAACATTTACATCCACCCTCTACTACATGATCATTCTTATTATTACACTATCGATACTATTACTCGTTTCATTATGACTTCGTAGGTGCAAGAATTTCACAGCTGCTAAGAGAATTGGTACCCCCGCGAACCCAACCCCCGTACGTATGCCACACGCACACCCTGAAACATTCCGGCAATTCATCCACTATATTTATACAGGGAAGGTAAATAAAAGATATGTTATGTTTGATCAATTTATATTGTACGACCTTCAAGCATATTGGAAATTATATGTCGAAGTGGAATTTCTGGTGTAACTTAACTTCGTTTCTTAACTATTGTATAGATTATGCTACAGGACAGTGGTATCTTTGAAATGTTGGGACTCGCCCAAGAACTTGGAGTTGAAGAACTTTGGAGGAGTTGCGAGGAACACGTCTCGGCTACTCTAAGCCCGGGGAATGCATGTGCCCTTTTGACTGCAGCTTTAGAAGCCCAAGAGCGAGTTCCCGGTAAGTTATTCTTGACAAGCTATTCAAACTTAAAGCAGCGAGTAATTTGTACAATTAAGTTCACGTCTATCTCCGCGTGGAAAAAAAAGGAAAATGTAGGCCTTAAGGGTGGGACAAGAGAATATGCTGTAACGCGTTGAAAATTTAAAGAGAAAGTTCGTGTTATTCATGTTCGGAAGGGCAGGGAAAAAAGGTAAGGCAAAATTATGATGTGGTGCATCTTGGATTGACGTAAATTGAAGATAAATATCGTCTGATAAATAAATCGTATAAAATCGAATAAACATAACTGACTAAAAATAGTATAATTTTCTAATATGAACTAATGTAAATTATAAATCAAAACATTCAAATTTTACTGCAAGCGGTTACTTATCGACTTTTCCATGGCTGCATATTCACAACGTTTCCGCTGCGGCAGCACATTGCAGAGGCATTCAGGCTAGCAATGCCGCCAACATTGTAACTCAGATTCTAATTCTAGTTTACTGCTAAATTATGTAACTTAAACAGAATTATCGACGAAAATAAACTACTTTTAATCATGATATATATAAATGATGTAAAAAAAGATCCAAAATTAAGAGCGCAATATGCTCACGATGAGTACCGAAGAGAAAGTTGGTACCCTACGACGCCATTTTCCCGGCGTCCAGCGCATCAACGAAGCACGCGTTCGTTAAACGCTGTAGCTTAATTTTTTGAAAACTACGGTCAAAATGTCGTACAAAGGACCACAGAAGGTGCAAAAGGTGATGGTACAACCCATCAACCTTATATTCCGATATCTACAAAATAGATCGCGGGTGCAAGTCTGGTTGTTCGAGAATGTAAACCTTCGCATCGAGGGTCACATCGTTGGATTTGACGAATATATGAATTTGGTTTTGGACGATGCCGAGGAATATTACATGAAGACGAAGAACCGAAAACCATTGGGACGTATAATGTTGAAAGGGGACAATATAACGCTTATACAAAATACGAACCCAGGAGGAAATTAAATTATGCGATTCTAACCTTCAAGAACCGTTTGCACATTCAAAACAAGTGTGCTTTGCATCGGTTTTCAAACGCACTGGAACATTGTGTGAACATTGTACGACCAACAAGTGACTCAGGGACATAATTAAGGACGAACTCTGACAAAATATATAAAAAGAATGTGATGCGTGTATGAAATGTTAATACTACAAGTATCATTATAACTGAGAACACTATGGCCATAAAAAGTACAGACTCGAGATTTTCGTATTATTTGAATTTATGTGCTACAACTATATTACGAAAAGATATAAAAGGCATTGATGAAATGAATGTTTTTAAACAGTTTATTGTATGTAACATAAGAGCATGATATTCATTGCATTTGTTTTTGATTTTCATAAACATCAGGCTGCATTTTGTTTTGCATTATTCCTTATCCTTAATAAGAAGACTACCTGTAAATATCTGTCACATGATAATAGTCTTGTAATTGGCATACTTATTAAACTATTTTCCATCTGCATAATGTGTTTTCAATATCCTATGTTATATGTGTATTTTATGTTTATAATTATAATTTTTATTTACTTGTATACGTATATTAAGTTTTTATGTGTTAAGAAAAATATTCCGATAGTTTACAAATAATTGGAAAATTAAATAATTGTCGATCATATGTACGCTTAACCGTACATTTGTAAACAATGGCAAAAACTAAATAAGGTTACTTCAGGCTATTTGGAATTTACTGGTAAGAACAGTTATTATTTTAATTTTAATGGTATGTTTTAGGAGGAAAGGGGGCATGCTCTTCCTTTATTGAAAGATGTTTTGCATTCATCGGGGAAAATGCAGTGGACACTGTTAAAACAACAGCCTTCTGCAATTTACCGAAGGATGCATTAGTGAAGTTGATATCATCTGACTTCCTAGGGCTGGAAGAAGAAGATGTCTGGAGAGCAGTACTGAATTGGGCTAAATATCAGGTTCTTTCCATTTGAAAATTCTATTCCGTTTCCGAGTACTTTGAATCCCTCGAATTCGAAAAAGACTTAACGTTCTGATCGTGCGTATGTCGTGCAAGGTCGTGGACCTTATATCACATACGATTATTACCGGGTCCTTGGGTCCTTAGGTTCTTGGATCGGAATTTAGAATTACGAGTTAAGGAACGCTTAACCGTACGGACCACGCTCCTAGGCAGGGGTGACGCAGCCTACGCAACACTGGACCGAGGAGGAACGCGTGAGGGTTTGCCAGCATTTATCGGGAGTGATAAATCACGTTCGTCTACTGCTGATCGATAGCCAGGTCTTTGCCGAGGAAGTAGAGCCGACGGGAGCAGTGCCGATAGAATTGTCCTTGGAGAGGTACGAATTTTTCAATCCCGATCGATCAAGCGGCTCGAAATTCGTAAGGTACGGTTTGTCAGGAAATTCGGTTCATCTTGAAGAATTTCGATCGCGACCTTTTGCTTTAGGTATCGATACGCAGCACTACCGAACAAATACGCGGAGATCTGTTCCGACAAGCGGTTACAACCAAGAGTCAGTCCATTTCTATTTCCCGGCTCTCAAATCCTCTCCAGGGATAAAATGGGCTTTCAACGACTTTTGAATCAGTGGTACGGGGCACCGAAACAAAGTTGGCGTTTAGTTTACCGGTATGTTCAAACAAAAAAAATTACGTTTCATTCACATATTATATCGTTATTCATCTGTTTTAGTGCTTCTACTCATGGATATTCGGCAGCATCGTTCCACCGATATTGCGACGGTGTCAGCCCCACTTACGTAATAGCTCTGGTATGTTATATTCAAATATTAATATTTTAACGAATACGTAATCGCAAAACTTATTTAGGGTACACGAGGCGAAATATGCGGTGGATTCAGCGACGCGCCTTGGGGGAAAACTAACGCCAAAGGACATTACATTTTCTCCGAAAAAGCTTTTCTTTTTACATTAACCAACAACCAAGATATACCACCAACCAAGTATGATATTGTGAAAAAGCCATTTGCTATTTGTTGTCATCCAGAGTAAGTATGAGCACACTATACGTATAACATGATAACAAACTCAAAGGTAATATATTTTAATTACTGATTATGTTCTTTCAGGGTGGGGCCAATTTTTGGGGCAGGAGCTGATTTGTGCATTTCTAGTAACTGCAATGTGAATATGGAAAGTTATAGCAATCTTCCTCATAGTTATGATGGAGAACATGCTTCAAATACCGTACTAATGGGGGATTATCATTTTTCTGTGGTAGATTATGAAGTATTCACACCAAGCCATTCAGTTCCCAAGTCAACTCACTAGCATAGCAATAATGAGTTTAACTTTTTCATTTGAATTCCCATTTAAATATAAGTTATATACTTGTAAATATGAGATACATCTCTCAAAGAGGAAAAGAATTCCATGAATATAATATAACATAAATATATATTTTAAACTAGATATAAGATTATATACTTCCTTAACAGAGTAAATCATATGAGTATTAATTATACACAGGGTAATTCTGTAACAGAACAGTATCGATACTATCATGTTTCTTATTCAGTTTATAAATAAAGGAAACATAATTAGGTTTCTTAGCTGTTTGTTTTTATGGTCTCCTCATGATGTTATGGTTTGATTCTATGAATACAACTTTTTGCATCATTCCAACGTAGTACTACGCGAATCACGCAGTCGTGTTTTACATTTTATTAGGTCCTATTGCTCTCACACACACACATACATACATACACACAAGCCAATATCGATCGTTCCTAGCCTTAAGCTAATTAAGAAGTTTGGCACTAAACGGAATTAAAGTATGCCAAACAATTTTGCGTGATTCGCATGCTATCGTCGTTTTGATACGCTTTGGTCTACCCATGAATTCTTAAGAAACACGTAAAACTCCATAGTAAATTACTATGTAAACGGATACTCCATGAGCTTCGAAATCTAATCTGTATTACACCGGCGCGTTCGAAAGTAAATGTGAAATGTGAAAATCCATTGAAAAATGCAAACATACAAACACCTGAATACATATTAGACTATAAAAGGTACCGATGACACGGATGTACGACAAACACGTCGAATCAAGTTTACGGATGCATCGAGTGTTCATAATAAATATCGCAGGAAATCTGAACTTTTCGATCCTTATACACCGAATCCAGAGTCAACGATACTTAGACTTATGCATCTACTTATATATACAGAACGACAGTTATTCCATCTTGCTGCAAATAATAAAGAAAGACAAAAATGTACTATATGACCTTTGTTTCTCCATCTTTGTCCCTCTACCGTTTGTCCAGCGTGCTGGGAATCCACTTGTTACAGAGTCCTGAATGAGATGCATTTTTCTTCACGAACTTTCTTAGATTTACAATGATTTACAATGAATTACGCGACGATGGTAGCCTACTTTAACAACATTTGTCGAATTACACGAAAATGAAACCTATTGTTCGAAATATTCAGCACTGAGAGAAGAAAATACCCGGCAACCGATGAGCAGTAATTGCGCGCTCCAATTCTAAAAGTATACTAAACTGTATCCACTTACAGGCGTCTCGTGTCACGCACGCGTACAGTGTTGATACACTTAAATGAGGCAGAACTGTCTTGTAGTAAATATCTTAAGAAAGGATAAAAATAGTGCGCGAAGTTCAATGCTTCGATTATAATTTATAACTTATGTTATGCCATTATATTGCTTGATTTTAATAACTATTTTTTGGCAGTCTTTTTAATATTCAAATAGCGTTCACGATTCAAAACTGTGAGTGCATAATTGTTCACGGGATTGAAGTGCATATTTACGAATAGAGTTGATTTTCGAACGAATATTGCGTAATATCGTGGAATATTGACTTTGGCTTGCATGGCGGATGTAGTGTTTGCGATCTTCCTACGAGGATATTGCGAAAATTCTCGTGTGCTTACGATCCTAGTATTTCATTGTCCAAAGGTCCAACTCTTGGAAGATGCAGCCTTTTTGAAACATAAAAAGTTCGCCAGAGCGACTCACCA
The DNA here is from genome assembly GCA_910591585.2 of Nysson spinosus. Classification (NCBI taxonomy): domain Eukaryota; kingdom Metazoa; phylum Arthropoda; class Insecta; order Hymenoptera; family Crabronidae; genus Nysson; species Nysson spinosus. The sequence goes on along the minus strand of OU342830.1, from coordinate 7,644,499 downwards.
GAACCTTTCATATTTGAGTGTGAGCTATTGACATTTTTCACAAAAACTATAATGTATAATTTTTATAGTTCAAGAAATTCAATCTTTATACACGTTGAATATTCATGTTGTGATTTTATGTCCTAGTGTCACAATATTTCCTGTGGTTTTATGTGGGTCATTAAAATGTATATTTGTATCGTCTTCATTTCACTGCATGGCATTATATGCTTTTTACGGAATATCAATTTAAGTCGGGGTAAAAAACTGGAGTATCGTAGAGATGTTTTGATGAATAATAATAATATTCAAGAGTTCCAATCAAATATATATTTTCGAAACACCGCATTTTTTCTGGAAACATACAAAATAGAGGAACAATTTTTTGCATTAATTCTGGTGTTTACTCATATTTTTTTACATGACGCGTACAATGATATTTTCTTGATTATATCGATACTTTAATTTGGCAGTGAGTCGTTTCATTATCCCTGATACATTAATACTAAAACATATTATGCTGTTCTATTATAAGTGTCTCTGATGGTGCTTTGAGAATAGTTTGTTGCTATTCGACTGATGACAAGTATTATAATTCATTTCCTTGATTATCACAAGGAACGAAGACGAATTAATGATGGCGCAGAATGATGAGTTTTGGATAAATTGTACTTAGAATTCTAGGGCCCAGGGATAGATAAAGGTGTACTTTACTTGTGAAATAGCATGGCTTTATAATTTACAAATCAGCCTAAGGCATTAGCTTCGTTAATGCGTACGCCAAAAATCATGTCATATAACAAAACGTTCTTACGTAACTTCGAAAGTTCGATTTCCTGTTGCGAATATCATATATAAACGGATTACGTTATCATTTACATAGTCATAATTAATTTGTCATTATTACCTAATAGCTATATACAAGTAAGTACTTACTGGCCTGGGTCCCGTTTGCGTAAACCGTTGCCGATTATTTATTTACACTTTTGTCCCTGCCTTATTACTAATCAAAATATTCCGACGTAATTCGGAACACTCTGGTCTTTCTCGCCCACATACGACGATGGGAATTATTTAAGGAAAACCGTAAATAGTATATCTATAATTGCACAAGTCCGAGATTGGTAGCTAAATACGATCAACAAATATTAATGATAAAATAAAATACTGGCCTTTATTGACTACTTCGACGATCTTCGATAACAAGTGCCCAACGAAGCATAATAGTATATAATAATAAACATTATCTTTCCGTTGCAATCTCTATCTCGTAGAATTATCTCTATGAATATGAAACGTCTCTAACGTTATGAAAAAACAAACACGGGAGTGTCGTATAATGTTCTACGCGATATTTACAAACTCTATGTACACGATTCTAAATAACAGCGTCTACGATTCCGAATTACTAAACACTTACCGCACTATAATATACAATATTTTTCGTTGCATCGAAATTGTCATGGACATTCTATAAATGATTCCGATATTAGCAATGATTTCTTAACCTAACGAATACGCTCCCAGGTAGCCCACCTCGCACATTTCTGATACAAAAATGCCGGTAGCACCGTGCGCGTTTTAAATGTACCACGATACCATGCTAAAAGGAAATCTGTGTTCGACGAACCAAGTCTGGGCCACAACGGATAAAGCGGTCCAAACATGATCGTCTTCTTCGTTAGCGAGAAAGAGTCCCAACGGTGTAAGAATTTTACCGAAAGTCTCGTGTACCAGATATTAAACAGGAACGTCAAGAATTCCTGAAGGCACAGCTCGAAGTCGATTGACACTCTTGCATTAGAGGACTCTTTTTCGTAAAAGTCAATATATACGCGACAAAGGTAGAAAAGCGACGATGAGGCAGGAGCAATGGAGGCGTTTACATTGGCAGGCGTCGAACGCTTGTAAGATAAAGCGGTTCGGTAGATTCTACACGTGTACGCGGCTTTGTAATGCACGTTCCGAACACGTGCACCCCGCAGCTTGACGTGTTTATCAAGCGATGCTGCAGCGTTGCACCGGCTTTACTCTCGCTTCTTTGCTAATCTATCGGTTGGTCTGTCTCTCCTACTACATCTCTGTCTCTCTTCCGTTCCTTTACACGATTACTACGAACGTGCGCTCGTTAATTAAAGCGGAGGACTCTCGTTAAAGTCGATTGGCTTTTGCGCAACCAGCCATCGATCGGAGACTCGCGATTCTAGTCGTGATTACCCGGAATTGAGACGTTAATCCGCGATTTCTTCCGAGACTCGCGGCTACGAATGTCTTCACGTGTGCGATCGTGAACGAGGGTGCGAATTCTGTTTAATGATTCGGTTTACCGATGATTTGTGCCTCTAAGTCGCCGGCACCAATCACCACTTGGAAATTCTTCTCCGGGCAAGAATGCAATTAAGGATAAAGTATGGATCTATGTGTCTCGTTGGACTATCGAATACCAAGTGTGTCTTCTGTTGCTATTTAATTTCCAGTAGTGAAAAGTCAAACTTAACTGATAATAATTTTACGCATTCCTTCCTCACGGAACACAAGAAGTCCTCCATCCATGAGTATTAAATAAACGTTTCCAACGTTCGAAGATACACGCGATATTGAAAGCTTACAGCGAAATATGTCGTTAATATCCTGAGCCACTGGGCGAGAAATATGAATTGAATGTTGATTTCTCCTAAGATCTTGTCGTGAGATCCATCGGCGCTAATTTCCTCTTTAACGGTGGACTACCTCGATCGCTAACACTCTCCATATCGATCTCATCGTCATCCGTTTCGTCGCTAATTGGCGTAGCGGTAGATTTCATGGAAAGATCCATGGGATTATCTTGCGGTGGAAGACAGTCGGTTTCCGGCTCGGGAGTGCATGGTAGCGATCCTTCCTCCGAACGTCCCTTCATGGACCCCGGAGAACCAGCAGTTCGTTGACTTTTCAATACAGCATCCAAATAGAATCGCTTGGTATAACTTTCTCCGGTATCCGTAGACGGCGAGCATTGCCTCTGTATTTGCACATTGTGATTATGTGCATATCTATCATTATTATTATTGTTGTTGTTGTTGTTATTGTTGTTGTTATTAATGTTCCCACAAAAATCCTTGCCATCGATACTGCCCGTCGATGTAATGGTTGTCGTTGTCGGAGAAATTGTGCTCGTAGCATCTTCCATTACGGGGGATTGTCGAAGAATTCCGGATGGATGATTAGACACTAATGGATGCGCGGCTCCATGAGACGTCGCGTAAAGATGATACGGAGAAAACATGGTGAGACTCGGTGGTGGTAGAAAAGTGGGTGGTATCAGGGACATACCCCCAAGGTGGAAACCCAAGGGTAAACCCATCATTTCCTTGCTCAGTGCAGAGAGGTCAGCCACAGAGGGTTGCAAATGAGAATGCATTGGTCTGAAACCAGGATGCCCCGAGAAAGCGGCTCTTCTTTCTGATATTTCAACGGAACTATCGCTATTAAGAGATTCAGGTGAACTGATGCTAGGCGACGTTGAATTCTTGTAATCGTCCAATCCCAGAAGAAGCACATCGTCCTTCCTTTGAACGCCAATTGGAGGACTCATTGGCTTCCGCTGTTGCTGTAACAGCTGATGTTGCTGATTAGGAATGTTTTGCTGGTAATGATGTTGTTGTTGTTGCTGCTGCTGCTGTTGTTCTTGCAATAGACAATGAATCTTGAACCAATTAGATCTGCGCCCGTATCGTGAACCTGATTTCGACATGCCGACTAAAAGACATTTCCGTAAGCGGCAGGCTTTGCAGGCTGTTCGATTCTTCTTGTTTATGACACACTCCCCTCCATTCTTGCACTCGGAAATACTGCTCAGGTTATTGTAAGATCTTCCAAAAAATGACTGCAACAGAAATAAAGGATACATTTTATTATTGGCATGTTAATTGGTCTATTAAAATTTCATAAGTTAAGTGAAATTAATTCGCGTAATAATAGCGTGATATATCTCTATTTATGAATCATCTAAAATGTATATTGTAATAGACATATAGACTCATAGTCTGTTTAGAAATCTTTTTTGCACCCATTACTCATCGAAAGAAGGTAGGAAGTAAGATGTAGGTCATGCTCCGGACATAAATTGAGAACCTGATTTGCTAACTGATGTAGTGCCACTGCAACGGCATTGTAACACTTGTAATGAGTACGGCATAGTCGTTAGGTTGTAATAGTATGCTCTTGTTGTCTCATTCATGGTGTGCGAGGGGAACCAACCAGAGTAGGCGCGTGCGGCCTACTGTGCTCGTGCTAATTGCCCAAATGGTGCAATTCCACGTGATTCCGACACCGCATGGCTTTCGTGTCAGTTCTGGAGAGCAATTGTCTCCTATTCTTTGTTATATTTTTTATATTTCATATTACTCTTTCGCGTAAACAATTATGGCAGACGAACACCATGATGAAGCCCGTATTAACTTAAATTCATCCAATGTTTTTCTTCAAAACGGCGTGGCTAATATTCTAATGAAAACAAGTCCGTCTTGGGAGGTAATGGGCTGCGGCTTTTAAAAGACACGAATATCGTAGTATGTCCACTTTCGCTTTTTCTGCTCGTATGCACGCTATATTATTAATTATTTCTGGTTCGTTTGTTGTGGAAACGAGCTCTTCCTGCGGCCCAGTGGTCCCAATGCGCGCATTGCCGAGACCCACGGCCCGGTACCGCGTTCCACTTGTCTTCGCCGTCTACATCATCGTCCTCGGCGTCGTCGTTGAGTCGTATCTGCGTGTAATGTCTAATGTTCTTTGGCGAGAGGGAGGGGACGGGGGCAGAACACGAGTATACGCGACGCTTCAGGAGCGATGACACAATCGAGAAAATGCTACCGTTATTACATGCCTGCCTCCCCCTGCTCCCTCATTCTCTCTCACTTTGCGACGTACATTTGGTTATGCAAACGGCCCTACTTTGAAACCTTCCTTCTGCCTTTTCATCCTTCAAACCTCGCCGGCGATTTTTACGGTTTCATTTCGAAAACTTTAACCCGCTGATAAATAGACCGACTAATTACGCCACGGAGAACTTTCTTAACTCGCAGATACGTCTATGAATCATACCAGATCAAGATCGGAAGATCCTTGGCAAGAGAATAGGGTGCTTATCATTTGCAGCATATGTTTGACGTTTATGTGAGAAGTTCTCTTTAATGCTTGAAGAAAGATATTTTTGTCGTTTATATGTTCATAATTGAATTGAAATTTATTTCTTAGAAGGGATATCGTGTACGATTAAGCACGTGCACGTTTCGGCAATCTGTTTGAATCTCGGGGCCGCTTCGGTGTTTCCGGCGCTTCGCACTTGTCTGCCACAATTGTTTCCGCCCTAGTTCACGATTACGTCAGCTCGACATTGTTTCGTTTCGTTATTTTCGTTTTCAGGCCCATCGTAGCATGTCAGTTTCCCCCCTTCTCGTCCTGCTCCCTTCTATGTCGCGATCGCTTGGTTTACGCTCGAGTCGTAACGTGGCCACCGGTTACACGTAGAATACAACATGCCTTTTCTGCCACGGGTTCAACCGCGATGCAGAAATCATTCCTTAGTTTTATCGAATAATTACTGCTTTAGGAAATTCAATTGACACGCATGCTTGGCCAAACGTTTAACCTCGGCCACCGAGCGGGTCGTGAAAGCGATTACTTCTTCGAGTTTTACGAAATTACGTGAAAGACCAACGCGAGTAAAATAGAGAAAAAGAAGGAGGAACGCCGATAAGAAAATTCTGATGTTAGAATGCGAAGAGACCAAGAATCTTTATGCTAGGTTAACCTGGTACTATCTTGAGCTTTAATACGCGATCTTACTTCCTTCCCTTGATTCATCCAAATAATATATGACGCATAAGTTTTTCAATATCGCAAGATATTAGAGAAGATATTACATCCTTATTTCCTTATTTGATTGAATTTTGTTTGATATGCGATACCATCTATTTTTTTCCTTAATTGTTATCGCTAATTATATATTCGAAGACGTAAATACAGTTGTCATAAAAATGTCAGAACGTGACTCACCTTGCAACCCTCGCAGGTGAATGCGCCAAAGTGGAAGCCGGCAGCGGGCTCACCGCAAACTTTGCACTGCTGGTTCATCTGCAACAAGGATAATAACGTTAGGTTGTTTCGAGTGGCTCTTCCACGTGTGTATCATAAGAGTAACTTTATGTTTAGATTAAGATACATTTTTAGTAGCATACCTACAAAACGATATATCCTTATGCAAACTAAAAGCATCGATATTGCTCAAGGAACTTTTATAGATTTCCGATATGGCATACGTTGACTACAGAATAAAATCAAATCGGTGTCTCTAGTCGCGTAACATCGTATATTTCTACGATTCGACAAAATCACAATGCAAGCCTTATCGTGCGCCTACACCGATCGCAGGATTGAGAAAGAGAAGAAGCGTGTTGCGCAATCCGCCGGTTTGCGCGCAACGCGCGAATCGCTGGATCGTGGCAAAGCGGTGCGTGTTACGTTCAACGAGCGGAAAACGCTCGTGCACTTGCTTTTTCCTCTCCGCAACTCCTTTCGCCTTCTTTAGCCGCTCGTCCAGAAAACCGACCGCGGACCACGATCTCATTTTCACACCTCGCTGCTTTTATTCGTAATTCTTCTTTTTTACACCCGTAAACGACCATTTGCGTACGATTTCGAACCACGAACAAGATTGAATAATACTTCGCCATAGATTTCTCTCGTTTTTCTGTGTACACCGTTTCCTCGAAATTGATTACATTGGCCGAGTTTTCACGTCGATTTTCCTAGCAAAGATATAAGGGCATTTTCGAAATATAGGACAATAGAAACGGCCTAGATACGTTGGCAAGGGGTCTACGATATCACCTGCGGCGGCTTTCATACATGACGGACTATCGCTAAATGGGAAAGTAAATTTCAGCTAATGGAAGAGACATCGATTGTTTGGTCAACGGAGTCTCTCTCTCCTGACCTACACCCCACAGACGTTGACACTTCTCATTCGCGGACACTCCAAGCCGAGGCATGCCTACACATGCTTTTAATTCCGCGTTTCCTTCAATTCCTCCGTCTCGGTCTCTTCCGCGTTAAAATGACTTTCATATCATCCGTCACCGATGCGCTTTACATCGATTGATAAATTAACCAAGATACATGCGTACCTTCTTATAATCTTACGTATCCTCTTATAATTCAAGCTTGTGTCACTCGATGAGAGAATATTGTGGGAGAATATTGCAACGATGTTGCTACAGAGCGTTTTCGAATCGAACGGAAAAACTGGCGTATCCATGTGAGGCAATCGTCGCGGTTTGCTTGGTGGACCCCGACGATTGCCCTCGCGAAATCAAGCGAGTAGAGAGCGCGTCGATTAATTGAATTTAAATGACGATGTATTCTCGTTAACTGTAGCCTCGAGGCTTCGCTGGTATTTTAAACGGCAGAATCTCTCCTCTGTCACGACACCACGCCGTAAAAGGATCGTTCGTGGTATTAATTACTAGTAGATATTAGTGAATCGATAGAGCAAGCGAGGTAAGACTCGATGGTGCGCCCGACCAAGTGCAACCTGCACTGATTGCAGGTGTGCATCCGGTATGCCATTCAGGGGATGCTTGCATACTCGAGCGTTTAACGTCGATGTAGTTTGCAACCTTTAAATCATATTGTTACGCTCTCGTGTGTTGCAACGAATACGTACTGACATCAAGTTTATAGACTTAGAAGAATACCCGGCTACGAATAGAACGATGAATGATTAATGTTTCTATAGTAAATCACGTTTAATTATTGGTTCGGTAAAGGCACAATGTGATTATTGATTAATTATCCGTTTCACATTTCTGCTGATGGATCGTGTTTAGAAATTACTTAATGTGATTATATGCTTCTGAATTCTTAATAATAATAATCGGCTTTATTAATAATATATCATATTGTATTAGATACTTTTAGCGAGTTGCTTCAGCCGGTCCGTGAAACGGCAACAATAGTTCATAAATAATTGGTTTATGGATAGAAGTTATTTATTGTTTGATCGTCAGTTACTTCTTCGTGTAACCTTCGATCCGCGAGTCGTTTAGATTTGCTGAATAATAAGCACCCGACGATTTGTTGAAAGTGCATTTCCATCTGATCACCATCGAAAATCAGTACCGGTGGAAATGATCATCGTCAAGATCACTGAGAACTGCCACGAGGCCAAATCTACGAAGAATGATTCTTGCGATACTCTATCGAGCCGTGAGAATTGTAACGACTCAGGCGGCTCGTAACTTTCAAAACAATCGGACTCCCTTACCAGTGGTACACGATCATCGATAATTCTAAGGAAACACACCACGGAGATTTTATCGCCTTCAAAGGTTGTAGCAGAATTTGTAGTTCTTTTCAAGATAATCGTTCGACTTTTTTCAAAATTATTGTATCAATAAAATCGTTAAGTCTTCGTTCTATTCTTCGCAAATTAAGGAACGCAAGCAGTATGACTTATGTTAGGCAAAATATCATAACAGATTAGATATTCATGAAATACCGCGGAAATTTGTAAATATTCCTTCACCGTGTGGATCTGCGTGAAAGTTTAAAGTTGCTTCGACGGAACTATTTTAAATGTCCAACGACTCGTTACTTTCGTCCGAACACTAAACCGGCATTTTCTTCTTTTCACAACGACCGTCTAAATGAGTCCAGTTCCGTTTTCGTCTGCTATTGGGGAATTTTACTTTATGACTTTGGGCCCTACCTACATGGCCCGCTGTACAAACTGTACCGATCTTTTTTCTATTGTGTTTATGTTTTCACATTTTTAAGCTACACCTTCAGTAGTTGGGACAGTAAAAAAAAGGTTCTCGACAACTTTTTCCTGGGTCGTTCCGGCATTCACCTTTTTATTGGCGAAAAATGACTCGGGCTCTATTTTCTCGGGTATTAAAGTCTTAAAGTTCCCAAGCGGATCGGCATAGGGTAGGCCATCGGCAGGTCACTTTTTTACTGCCCTTCGCCAGCTGCAATTATCTGGGACAATTGTAATAAAAAGTAGCGGAAAACAATGCAACTGTTCGCGTTCTTTACGGTGTTATCTTTGTGTTTTCACTAGAAATTCGAATGTCCGTTGTAGCAGCCTCGTTAAGCTCTCTCGCACGTTATTGCCGACGGCCATTTGCCTTAAGCCCCTATCTTTTAATGTGGCTGATATTAAAGTTGTTGGTATATTTGTCAGTTAACAACCCTTATTTAAATATCTATAAACAGTACTATGTTTACATACTTCTCACACTTTTGATTCTACTATTATTTATTCTACTATTTATGTTATTAATATTATACAATTTAATTTTTTACGAAAACAAAAGCGAGTTAGATTATAATCGGTAGAGTAAGTCGGAAAAAAATATAAAGGGCATCTTGCAACCTCATCTTCGTAAACAATGATCCAGTTTGCAGAGTATTTCCGCTCTTTCGAAATGATACGGCGTTCCGCAACGCGTGCTCGAACGATCGGCCTTCGCGCGATGCAACTTGGACCATTTACTTGCACCGGCATTGTTTTATTTCTATTTATCTATAAGCCTCAGTTTTTATAACTTTTTATCACAGTTTCGTTAACTATTATTTACGACGTTTGATACACAAGAAACATTGCAAAACAGAGCAATTTAATCAAACTAATTGATAATTATAGATCACGATAAATTACTCTCTGATTGTGGTCAAATTAATTCTAATCTTAGGTCGGCTACTTTAACCATACAGGATACACGGTGTGAATACATTGTTTGGTATCGTTAAATCGGCGCAGATACGATCTCGAAGGAACTCCTAAATTAACTAATTACCTTGATCTCGACGCTCGAAGGTTTTTACTTAAATTTCTTAGCTTAAAGATAGTATTGCTCGTTATTTCTCGCGCTTGCCAAGTATCGTTCAAATCTTGCCGAACCGTAAAGCTTCTCAACTCGTGTCACGAACAACGACAAAGAAATCGGTTGAGTATACGCGCCTGAATTACGAAATGTAGTCGTCCTCGTCTATTATACTTCATAGGAGGATGTGATTCTTTCATTTTTTATAAGGGACACTTTAATCTTAGGGTAGTCAGTCATTGAATCTTAAGAACGGATTATACTACAATATATGCTGTGATGTACTTCAAGTTGTAATTAATTAAGAAATGAAGTAAGTAATCACAGTTATAATTATGAGGATCACTTTGCACCGCATAATTTTCAATGACTGTACTGTTATTAGAGATTGATTTCTTTAAATGTATTATGACATACCTTGATTGCGATGATAGTTAAAATCTCGGAGGTATTATCAGTGACATCCGCTCAGGATCTCGATCCTTGGAAATATTAATAGTCCTTCTCGAGTATTATGTTTCACCGAACACTTTGTCACTGTAACGTACTACTAACTTTCATAAATAAATTCTCGGCACTGATCACTTTATTCCAGTCACCGAAGTACAGAAGCGTCGGGTGCTATGAATTCACCGAGTGTCTTCACAATGCTGAATGCAAATGATCCAAAACACTGACAAAATCACTGTGTCTTCGATACGATACACCGAACTGTTTACACAGCTTTCAGTACCGACAAGAACCAAGTCATTTTTCAATTAAAAATCCATTAAACAACACATGTCACTTCCATACGAAAGTAGTGAAATATTTCATAAAATCTCACGGAAGATAAGTCCCAATAATATATCTCCGATTGAAATAAATCACTTCGTAGAGGTTTATAAATTGTTCAATAAACAAGCGGGTGAGCACTGTGGAGTATCCTTGTCGATAAAGCCGAATAGGAAAAACGACAAGTTTCACTCGATCCTTTTTCTTTGAGATAAAGGACGTAGAGTGAGAGCAGGGAATCCTTTGACGGTCCAACCGGATAACGGAAGAAGAAGAAGAAGAGGATTCTTGACGCGGCGATGACCGTTAGGTGAATGACTTTGGAAGGCGAGGGTGTCCACGTCAATTCTTGAATCAGCCCCCACCGTCGATTATTTTCTGCGGTCCCACTTGGTTCGCTTGGCCGGTCGATCGGTTGGCCGCTCAGCTTGCTTCGTGTTCGTTTGTGGCAGCTTAGGCTCGTGCGCTCTCGTAAGTATACTTCGAATGGGCCTTATGGACACACTGTGCGTCGGATCGACGGAGGAGCGTGCAGGCTCGATCCGCGGCACAGGTGGGCCGTGGGTCCTCTCGTACCTTTGGTGGGGGGTCCCGCTGGACGACCGTAGGGATCCACTCGGCCCACCCGGGAGGGGGAACAAGGGAGGGGCCTCACTACGATACCCTCTCCTTCCTTCTCTTCCTCCACCTTCCGCCGGACCTCCTACCCTCTCTGGACGATGGGACCTACGACACACGAGCTTGCACTCCGATATCGATAAGGACTTCTTCCGAGAGAGATCTTTGCTTCCAATTTTTTCTGAATGAAACGAATCAACATAGACACAAAACGAATATCAGACTTAAACAAGAATTCAACGTAATATTGTACCAATGATTTCACTTTTTATGATAATTGTAGTAACAGTAATAACAATGAATAAGCATAATGATAATAAACTTCAATATCAATTTCATCGTTAGATGAGTATATACACATTAACACAATGCCGTTGGCACAAAAATAATAATTTACAGTTATCAATAAGAGTAATTGATAGTCATGTATTGACCCATTCTATCAAAAGGAATATTTCCTTTGTAATTCACATTTGTTGTCCCTGAAGACCACACATTTAGATTTAATTTCATGAAAGCAAGTTTAATGAATTTCATATCCCGACAAGATTCCAATCTCATTATTACAGCTTAAATGATGTAATGCAATTGTTTAATATTATTATTAAGTACAATGCATGGTGGAATATGAGCCCAGGTAGAATTCTTAATATCTCGCAAGAAGAAGCAACTATTATTCATTGTATTAAATTTTCAAATTAAATAAGAAAGCCCTCCGTGTATGCGTTTAATAATATAATTCTTACTGCATGTCCTTGAAGATTCAACCGTGACGGCCCGTAGATCACGGCGATCTTAATGATCGATAAGAATGTCGACATTCGCGTTAACGACATAGAAATAGGTTCACACTTCATTCCTCACCTTTCGTTTACCCCATTTTAATTTTACAAAAGAGTACTAATGTTCACCGTGAAACGAAAACATATTTCGAAAATCAAAGCCATGTTAGAGATTCCATATCAACGGTGAATTTTTGCTAAGTAATTATAAAGGCGGCAAATGGAATACATTAACGTAGGGGAAAGTCATTTCATTGCCCGAGGACAATTAGCAATATATATGAGTATGGTTCGTCTTCGTGTAGCCGGAGGCAAATATGTCACTAACTAAATATAGGGATTAAAACGATACCAGCTGTTCACTTTTAAAGGACATGCCGACAACTTGTTATTTCTTAAGCTTATAGAAATATCAAATACGAATGCCTCGAATACTCCACATACCAATATGTCAATGAGTACTAATTATTTTACGAGGAGAAATAGATCTTAAACGAAAATTAATTTAAGCATACCAATGGATAGAGAAACATATAATTATATACGTTTACTGAAACTTAAACGGTTCGTAAAAGTCTCATAAAATTTACTTCTTATGGAATCAACAATTTTAATTAACATAGATGGTACGAGGTTCGTATAATTAGCAGGGTGAGGGAATTTTAATCATTGTCAAGCTCTGGTTTTATTTCCATGAATATTAGGGGAAATTCTAAGAAACCGTGCCGGTTTACCGGTGAATAGAGATCTAGCAGGGTTCTCGGCAATGGCGACCATAGTATGGGAGGTGAGGGTCAATACGGAACAATAGAAGGGCGTTATTATGTTTTGTGCGAAAAAGGTCGAGAATGTCGTAAAGCGATGATGGTGGTCATCGAATCGCTTAATCGGTCCTCCGGTCTTTTACGATCGAGCTTAGCTCTAATTAAAAAGTACGTCCACCGCTCCCGGCAGCTACGCTGTAAAAATGCACCGTTGTAAAAACTGTCTCAAAAATTGTTCCGGACTCGAAACATTGCTCGCATTTATGACCGGCCTCTGCCTAATCCTTATGAACGTAAACTACCGGCTATTCAACGGAACAATGCGTACAATCCTCTTTACTTAAAAAGAGATCTACATGCTGTTCGGAGAGGTAAAAAAATGTTCGACCATGTCATTAAACATACTCCATTAATATACTTTATTATCGATGTTAAGTATCCGAATACTTTAGTTTTAATAACTCGGAGTTTTGTTAGAAGAGGATTTTTAAGTTCTTTATTGTGAGACGGGTAAATAGTCCGCCATCTTGCGCAGCAATGTTCCGGGTATCATTGTAAATACGGAAGGCGGTTTGAAGAATTCAACTTTGCGCTTTCATTCCATGAGAGAACTTCTCCGACGGGGGGAATCTTCTCTTTTTAGCCTCGGGAAAGAATACATACATCACGAAATCCTTGTTTTGCCTTCGACTCGGAGGTCGAAGGAAACGGGTACGCTCAAAGTTCTAAAGTAAGTAGCAGGAGGGCCCCACAATTACACTCTTGCGATGAAAAGTAATTGTGGAACCCACGCTTCGTGACCTTTCTGCAACTTTGTTGTAGGTCATGTGCTCCTCGAATGACCGATTATTCCCCTGTCAGGGTAGTAAAAAATTGCAGGGAAGCGGAGGTGGATGGCACGCAATCTTAATCACGGATGCGATGTTTTTACCAAAGGTGGCGCCACGTTCATCAAGTGTGGGAGGCTACTTTTTTACTCGACTCACATTCAAACGAGCTAATTAACGATATTTTCCTCGCCTCTACTAATCCGCATTATATTCTAAACTGATACGGCACCTATGAGTGCAAATCTATATATAATTAAATAAATTAAACATCGATAAATAGATACATCGATATCAATTAATAATTAAAAGTAGCACTGACGCGATGGAAATGGAAAGGTTATCATTTGTCAAGCGCATTGATCAGCCACTTGTGTGTTGGATCAGGATGATTTGATTGGTTTCATATTAATTGCACTATTTTATATAAAAATAATTATTTGTATGCTTCGTTTGATGATACGTATGTAGTAAAGTAATTATTTATAAGGGTTGCAAAAACTGTGCACTATTTATGTGTATATAAGAAAATTGTTTATAAGTTGGCTCGTTGGTCTAGGGGTATGATTCTCGCTTCGGGTGCGAGAGGTCCCGGGTTCAAATCCCGGACGAGCCCGTTGTTTTCTTTACTTTTACTTTTTACGGAAGGATCTCGCATTGTTCTACTTTGAACTCTGCTATGCGCGTAATCGGGCAATTATATTATATTACTGATAACATTAAGATACCGGGAATGAATTTCGTGTTTATCCTTTTACCGTCCTGATATTTCTCCACATTCTTGCGATAGTTCAGAATCAACTATCTTATCATTTCGATAATGATACATTTGCGATAATGGCCCAGATTTATTAGAAATTCCATATAAAACGATTTTTCTGGTTTTAACGACACGCGGATATGAAACCCGAAACATTATACCGCCTCATTACTCACCGATTATTGTTACGGTCGTTGCAGATAATTAATGTGAGAGTTATATCGCTTTTCAAGTGATGTACTTTTTACACGCGAGGATCATCCACTCCATAAATAATACGCCATCATCGTTAAAAATCCTTATCCGGTGTGAAACGCGAATTAGTTTTCGTGAACTTTATACACTTTAATTCGCTGAACGGTACCCTTAATGTCCTGATATTCTACCAACCGTGCAGATTTTGCTAAATGATCCACAGTTATCGTATCATCGTGAGAGGTGTATTGAAACAGTACTGAAGTAGACATTAACGCTCGAAAGAAGAAGTGCGTTCGAAATTTGAGAACGGACTTTAAACCTGAGATCCTCTGCTAGAAAAAAGGGACGTGTCGTGCAAAAGCACTTGCACCGTTCGTAAAGAGAGTGAGAAGAAAAGAACAGAAATGGCGGCATGATACCGTGTGATCGATTGCAGGCCCGTTAAATATGACGCGAGTTCTAAAATCATCGAAATCTACTATCCAGGTTGGCTTAATCGCGTGTCAGATGTCCACGAGATAATCAACGCGCGGGCACATAGTACCTGCACATAGCGACCGTCCTTTCTCCGACATAGTGACGGAAAGAAACGTATCGTGTCCACTAAACTCGTTTTATTACCTTGTTCCCTCTGAATTCGGCGTATCCCAACCGAAAGCTAATTCGTTATTAATATGGATTCAAGAGGTTATTAAATAATTCCAGACGATGAGACTGGTGAATTGAGTTTTATAGCGCGATACGAATTAACGACAGAATGAAAGCTTAATTTACGCAATAAATGCATCATAGTGTTTAGTGGGTCGTGGATTATAAACTATGTGGATGATATAAAGAGTTTAATATCTTTCCTGTATAATTAGTGATTTCGACTTTATAATGCATGAGCGTGTATCATCGTTGATATTATGCGCAAGTATTTCACACGGAATTCCGCTTAAAGCGATTCCTTTCTCTTGGCAAGGACTTCTCGAAGCCATCGCTATTCTGCATCGTAGATCCGTGGATTCGCTTGTGTATGGATGTACAATCGCAGCTAATTCGGGGCAAAAGTTTCGACATTTGACAAGCGGTCTCAGGTGTACGAAGAAAAAAAAACAAAATTCAGTGTCTTACGCAATCGCGGGGTCATGTAGTGCAAAAGGAGGCATCCTTGCCTGTAAAAGTGAATGTTTGGACAAAAATGTGTTTGGGCAATCGCGGCCGCGGGTATTACAAGCGAAGGAGTCGTAACTCAGGCGACGCGGTTCTCTTTGGATCGTGAGTTCTTTCATCGACATCTTAAAGCAGCGCGTCTGCCAAAAGAAACCTGGATGCGCTTCCATTCTTTACGCCTTTTTTCAAAGGAATGATTAAGTAATACGTAATTAATAAAGCCACCATTTCATCCTGATTTTTTTTATCGCTCAGAGCAACGCGCACCAAGTAATTACAACCCCCCTCCCCCTTGATTTATCCCATTCCAGTGTGTCTATAATCTTTGCGCACATCGCCTATGGTACAGGGACGCTCGTAAAAATCTGAAGATGCAATTAGGGCCAAGTCGTTAATTTATTTTTTTTCCACGTGTAGCCTATACTTTCGACACCGAGGTATTATTGTCCTGTACATACGATATCCACGATGAGCGTCGTTTCGCCGCAACCGATCTTCGGAATCTCAACTAACAATAAGAAATAATCTTTTATTCTTCGAGTTCCCATTCTAATCAGAGGCGAGTGCTTTTCCGGTATTACCGCGGTTGTGATTTATTACATTGAAACGTCTCAGCTGCTCCCGGTCGCTTCTAGGCGTTGAAATTCACCGATTTACCTGCTGACATGGAGGGAAAAATCTACGCACGACCGCATGCTTGTGATTACATATGCGTTGGTAACTACAAGCGCACCTGCACCTACGTACGAGTGAGCCGTTTGTGGTCACTCAAACGCTTCACGGCCACCTCTTTCAATTACTCGGGTCATTCCGAGGTCGATGTCGTTTATGCACTTTAAACATTGCGATTCGAACCACTGGTAGACTTATCAACTGGTTATCAGAAAACATTATATCTTGGAATATCAGTACCATGCAAATCTTACGTTTTTCTATCCGCTATGCGCACAATTTATTTCAACGCGTAGGAAAGTGTTTTAATCCAAAGTATATTCCTTCTTTTCACCGTTGCTTTCTGATTGATACCCTTCGGCAAATATCGAACGTGATCTTTACTCAGGATCTACTTTTACTTCATTTCCAATTTATTTTTGGATTTTTTACTACCGTTAGCATCTCTCGGGTGGTAATCCAGTATCTAAGGCACAGAGTGTAAGAGTTTCCCCATCATTCCATCGAAGGTAATGTGGGAGAGGTCGGCGTAGGTCGAGTGAGGTCGCGCACGAGACACGCATGTCGGAGTACAGGGTGCTCCTAAAGTCCTGGTTAGAAAATACGGGATAAGAGTCGCGAGTTGGTTACAGCAATCAAGTATACGATTCAATGAACAGACACCACCGAAGATGGAATTCTCGGTGTACCAAGCAATATCCGAGTATGTTCCATCCGGTGAACGAGAATCGATTCAAGGGTTTCCAGCGTAGCGGAGACCCTGGGGTTAAACGTCGAACGTATCTCAAAGCAGTCGGGGCAAGTAGTCGAACGTACGTAATAAGTGTATGGACCATGGCTCAGATGACCGGTCAGTTTTGTGATTTACGCAAAGTAATCCCATTACGGGTCGCGCCGCTCGTTAATGTCAGCCGCACACCTCCGTAGAGTTCAACGACGTTGCAGGACACGTTGCAGTTGCTGCATATACGTTTTCCAGTAAAAATGAAGAGATAACATGATAACAAAGAATTATTGGAAAATGATTCAAGTAACATTGCTTCTTGTACAATGATCTATGAAATAAATATAATATTTTCTTCGATCGTATTCGTCGATGATGAAGATAATTGTGTACTTGGGTGATGGAGAATATTGAGAAAGTTCACGCGAATGTCGAAGAAATTTCAGCACGGGTGGTCGTTGAGCGAGGTCTGGAAACGAGGTTATAGATCTCTGAACTGAAACTCGAGCGATGATTGAATAACGTTAATAACAGCTTCGGCAGCAATAACTTTACTCCGCGTTCGCGAACTCGCTCGCGGGCACCTCGTAACTTAGAAAACGAAGAATGAATACAGCGTCAATGCCCATAGTTGTTTTTGCACCTTTGTATTTTGCGGGATGGAACATCATCCGTTTATCTGACAGAAGGAACTGGTAGCAGTCCCATGTGTATGGTAAACTTGGTGATAAAACCAGCAGTAAGATGAAAAGCCACGTAGCGATAGAACGTCTGACAATTTAATGTTCTATGAAATAAGATTCGACTGTTTTATAACGCGACGTTACATGGAAATGTTTGTGTCGGGTAAAATTCAGTCGCCGTAAGATGAGGATCGGTAAACGATCACGAGCAACACGGCACACAGGAAAAGCAGCACAGTTGCGGAGTTTAATATTTAACCAAGCATCTAGGTAAACAAAGTGAAAGGAATACGTATGATCATCCTTCGGCGATTTTGTACGATTATGCACGGCTATGCACATAGTTATATGGCCTATGAATCACGAGCGATGATGCCCACCTTAGCCTCAGAGCTAATTGAAACTTTTATTCGTAATCACGTACCTCTTTTTTGTTTCCTCCAAACATTCTTCACGGCTTATCCTTGCGTTAATCTTTGCCCGACGTGTATTTCGCCGTATACAAAATAGCATCGTTCAAAATGGTTTGCCTTAAAATACCGGCTGACACGTTTCCCATGTGTGGTACCTTCGCTTTAGAATTACTTCGTAAACTTTATTGGTACCCGGCTGCCGTTAATGAGTATTCATGCATATATTACCTGCTCATGGTGCCACCCGATTTTACTGCTTTGACACGGAAACTGTCGGACAGGCTTTCCTTCGCAGCCATTTTCCAACCTTTCTAATAAACACTTAACAGCGAATTAGTCTTAAATGAATTTCCCTTCCGTCTTGTATCACATTAATTGATCCAAGGATTAGCTACTACTTCAAGGGTTCCTGTCTCATCAGTGAAAGCTTTTATTACGATACTTATTACCTCGCTGTCACGGGACGTTTTCTTCTCGTAGAAGTATATCGACGTAAATATTAAGCGAAGGTTAAAGTGCTCGTTTTGAATTGATTCATGAAAAAAAAGCTCCGCGCAACTAATAAACCACGCTGCTATCCGGCAGTCTTCATCTTCAGCAGTCCATCTTCCCGTTCGTATTAACTGGACTCGCACTTTGACCGCTCGTCGAGTTGCCTTAAGTCGGGCTAAGATAGAGATATATATCAAGCCTCTAGCATACGGCGAACACTCAACTACTACCCCCGTGAGGTCTTCATCGGCTACCTCGCGACATTGAGGGATATTCCCCTCTGCACCTATCCATGGTATTCTTGAGGAATAGCCTCATCGTGAACAGCGAAAAGGAGTCGATGCTAATCACTCGTTGCTCACTACGAAGTACGAAAGTTGCATTATACCGACGAAAAATAAAGGAAACCTCGACTACTCGTTGGCTTCATTAGCATACGTTCCTCGAGCCCTTACTACGTACGCTCGTCATTAGTGTGAGCTGCGATTAATAATTGCCCGCGACGGTTAAGAATCGATGCTTATTTCTTCATCGCACGCACGGCTCGCTGCGTGTAACCGTCGCTTCGTCTTACGTATAATCGCTGGTAATTAGACCGTGGAATTGAGGCATCTTTATCACACCCGACGAGGTTACTCTCGACGTTTAACATCGCTTGCATCCTTTTATTGCAGCTGCATTCTTGTTCTGCATGTCGTGATACATCACCTTTGTGAGAAACCTAGAAAATTTGTGTCGACTGATATTCGTAGGCAGTACTTTTTGAATGAATTTAAGTGGAAGAAAATTTCGAATTACTATATGAATTAATATATCATGATGTAATATAGTGTAAATAATATTAATTCAATTCAAGATTGAACTCGTATAAAATACAAGGATGTAATTAATGCATTGTAGGTTATTAAGCATAATTATGCAATTACATCAGGTTCGGTCAGTGACGTTAAGAAAAGACTCATCGACAAATGGCAAGGAATTACATCGATGTTAAATGCGGCGCTCCATCGTCCACAAAACATATTATTATAAAACTTCCCGATACGATACGACGTTGTCTACGAAACAGTTCCTCTCAAAGCTATATGATTTCTCAATTATTTCTTACGTAACTATTAATTACAATACACTCCAGTGTGTGATAATTCATCACAATATCTAGCCGTACTTGCCGTACCCATGCAACTGCTGTATGTGTATGTAAGTACATATTATTGTGGATACATCTTCGAAATGATTCTTCGTGGCATTAAACGTCATCCTTGAAATGTTACAAGGACGAAGGAATCTAGGTGTCATTATTAAAATTATAGTGATTCACAGAACATTACCGAATATTTTACTTTTATTACAACTATTATAAAAAAAATTTGAAGAACGTTTCTTGACTATTTTTAAACATGATTTAGGTTTATTACGGGTCAATACAAATGCATTAAAACAATTCTCTGAATAGAAAGGAAATTGACCGGAATAGGCGAAAATGGAAATGGTATACCTTCCAAAATCGACAAAAAATCAAAGTCGCCCAAATGGCTCCTAAATGGCCCAAATCGACGGTAAATGATGTATAAACATGTTCTAGGACGATTTTGGGTCGAAAGAAGCGGTTTAAAAATTTTTATTGGTCAAAAATGGGTCGAACCCAAGTCGAAAAAATGTGAAGGGGTATACCTTCAAAAATTGTCAAAAATGAAAAGTCGCCAAAATCAATTCTAAACGACCCAAATCGATGGTGGGTGATGTATAAACATATTCTAGGACGATTTTGGGTCGAAAGAAGTGGTTAAAAAATTTGTATTGGTCAAAAATTGGTCGAATCCAAGTCGAAAAAATGTAAAGGGGTATACCTTCAAAAATTGTCAAAAATTGAAAGTCGCCAAAATCACTTCTAAACGACCCAAATCGATGGTGGGTGATGTATAAACATATTTTAGGATGATTTCTGGTCGAAAGGAGCGGTTAAAAAATTTTTATTGGTCAAAAATGGGTCGAACCCAAGTCGAAAAAATGTGAAGGGGTATACCTTCAAAAATTGTCAAAAATGAAAAGTCGCCAAAATCACTTCTAAACGACCCAAATCGATGGTGGGTGATGTATAAACATATTCTAGGACGATTTTGGGTCGAAAGAAGTGGTTAAAAAATTTGTATTGGTCAAAAATTGGTCGAATCCAAGTCGAAAAAAGTGAAGGGGTATACCTTCAAAAATTGTCAAAAAATCAAAGTCGCCAATTTCGCTCCTAAATCGCCCAAATCGACGGTAAATGATGTATATACATATTCTAGGACGATTTCTGGTCGAAAGAAGCGGTTTAAAAATTTTTTCGGGCGAAAAATGGGTCGGCCCAAAATCGCAAAAATGTGAAGGGGTATACCTTCAAAAATTCTCAAAAAATCAAAGTCGCCAATTTCGGTCCTAGATGGCCCAAATCGATGGTATATGATGCCTAATGATGTTCTAAGACCGTTTTGGGTCGAAAGAAGCGGTTTAAAAATTTTTCCGGGCGAAAAATGGGTCGATCCAAAATCGCAAAAATGTGAAGGGGTATACCTTGAAATATCTTCAAAATTTCAAAGTCGCCAGAATCGCTCCTAAATGGCCCAAATCGACGGTAAATGATGTATAAACATGTTCTAGGACGATTTTGGGTCGAAAGAAGCGGTTTAAAAATTTTTATTGGTCAAAAATGGGTCGACTGAAAATCGCAAAAATGTGAAGGGGTATACCTTCAAAAATTGTCAAAAAATCAAAGTCGCCAATTTCGGTCCTAGATGGTCCAAATCGATGGTATATGATGCCTAATGATGTTCTAGGACCGTTTTGGGTTGGAAGAAGCGGTTTAAAAATTTGTTCGGGCGAAAAATGGGTCGCTCCAAAATCGCAAAAATGTGAAGGGGTATACCTTGAAAAATCTTCAAAATTTCAAAGTCGCCAGAATCGCTCCTAAGTGGCCCAAATCGACGGTAAATGATGTATATACATATTCTAGGACGATTTCTGGTCGAAAGAAGCGGTTTAAAAATTTTTTCGGGCGAAAAATGGGTCGGCCCAAAATCGCAAAAATGTGAAGGGGTATACCTTCAAAAATTCTCAAAAAATCAAAGTCGCCAATTTCGGTCCTAGATGGTCCAAATCGATGGTATATGATGCCTAATGATGTTCTAAGACCGTTTTGGGTCGAAAGAAGCGGTTTAAAAATTTTTCCGGGCGAAAAATGGGTCGATCCAAAATCGCAAAAATGTGAAGGGGTATACCTTGAAATATCTTCAAAATTTCAAAGTCGCCAGAATCGCTCCTAAATGGCCCAAATCGACGGTAAATGATGTATAAACATGTTCTAGGACGATTTTGGGTCGAAAGAAGCGGTTTAAAAATTTGTATTGGTCAAAAATGGGTCGACTGAAAATCGCAAAAATGTGAAGGGGTATACCTTCAAAAATTGTCAAAAAATCAAAGTCGCCAATTTCGGTCCTAGATGGTCCAAATCGATGGTATATCATGCCTAATGATGTTCTAAGACCGTTTTGGGTCGAAAGAAGCGGTTTAAAAATTTTTCCGGGCGAAAAATGGGTCGATCCAAAATCGCAAAAATGTGAAGGGGTATACCTTGAAATATCTTCAAAATTTCTAAGTCGCGCGAATCGCTTCTAAATGGCCCAAATCGACGGTAAATGATGTATAAACATGTTCTAGGACGATTTTGGGTCGAAAGAAGCGGTTTAAAAATTTTTATTGGTCAAAAATGGGTCGACTGAAAATCGCAAAAATGTGAAGGGGTATACCTTCAAAAATTGTCAAAAAATCAAAGTCGCCAATTTCGGTCCTAGATGGTCCAAATCGATGGTATATGATGTACAAACGTGTTCTAGGACATTTTTAGGTTGAAAGAAGGGGATTAAAGTTTGTTCTGGCCAAATAATGTGTTCACCTAAGATGGCATATATTCACGTAAGATGTGTTAATACCTGAATGATGAGGGTGCGACTCGCATTGTACGGAGCAAAGTAGATGTTCTTGCAGAAGAAATTACAAAGATCGTTCGTTCTGGACGCATCTTTATAAAGCTACGTGGAGTAGTTTCAATGATATCGCAGAATTTTTCACATTTGTCACGAGTGACTATGCTGTACGTAGTATAATATGATCGTCCACGAAAGGGCCCATTTAGTAAACCGTTACGAGATAGGCGCGGCAACGCTTTTATACTCGTGACTCGTCTCGCCTTTCTCCTCAGAGAAATGGCGTTTTAATTATTACCTGGCGCATTAACCCCCGCGAACCCGTGGGCACGCACCTGCGTCGAACCACGTGCCCCTATGCGTGGGCGACCGCGAATTTATCAGGAAGATAGTCCACCGCGGCAGATTTCATTGAATAAGCGAATCTACCGCGTTTTTTCATCTTGCAATATTATCGACAGACTTTAATCATCATCCTATGAAACATTCTAGGAAAGTGTGAGAACTGAACAAACTGAATGTAAATTTCTACTCCGTGAAAAAATATCTGCCGGGGACTTATTGGAAACTTGACTTCCGCTTGAGAGAGATAATACTCAAGTACTTTAATCATCGTATTAATTATGCCGTGTACATATTCATACAGCTATGAACACATTCATTCTATGCACGGAAAGCAGGTCGATTTTATAGAAATATAAAGCAGATACTTAAAAAATTCAATGTAAGTAATTACGTGATTGAGTCAGCTAATTGGCGGCTACCCTACACAGGTTGGCAATAAACATCCACGCAGTAACGAGTGTTTATCATCGTTACACCCTACGAACTTCCGCGACGGATTTCTAACAGCAATAATAATACGAATCTAATCATCAGTGGTATAATTTGAACGAAACATTAGCAGGGAATTGCGAGTAGAATTTCGATTCCAGAGTATTATCCGCTTCGAAATACTTTATCTCCGAGGAGGCAGCTTATCTTTCGAAGATACTGCGCTAACCCGAAGATGCAGTCGAAATGGTAGCGGTTGAATGGAACATTATTGACATGAGCTTGTTCGTTCCGAAAGAGGTCTGCAACTGCAGAACACGGTGGTCCATGCCGATGCAAATGCAAATGAGGAAGGACGGCCTATATAGCGGGCGTGCATAGAGGGTCACATTAATCACCCAAAACCCACTGGCAAAATCACTCGCCTTTTAGCCTCCTCCCCTTGACCTATTCGTTTTAGTGAGCTCCCTTTAGCTGGTCGCGTCGCAAATATTATCGCGAGTTTCGGATTCCCTACGACCGGTTTTGCCATCCTCATTCGATATAATGGTATCCATTTTAAAACGACGATTTTGGAATGATACTACTGTTTATCTTCCAGAGAAGAGTATTTTGTCTTCGATACATTACATTCGTATAAACATATATTCTCTTAATCTTCGGATTCCTATTCCGCGTGTTGGCAGGCATTTTTCGATTTTACGAGTATCGTGTATTATTAAATTTCACAAAGATATTCGCCGATAATATATATTTCCAAATTCGGTGGTGCAAGTACCGTGGCGGCATGTCGATTACAGTATAAAATTATTGGTCGAATTGGAGCTGTGCTTAAGTGGATTTTAAATGTTTCTTTTCGTATCTCGCGGATAACTGGACGGTCATTGGTCGGCGCTTATACGCATATACATATATACACGTCTCTGGCACAAGCAGGTTGTACTTACAGGACCGTATTCGGCGCCACTTAAGCGCCGACAAACTTATCCGTAACTACTCTTTGGATCGGCTCTCTCTTTAACTTCTCGAAGTACTACCCGAACGCAGGGCAACGTATCGAGAGCAAACGGCTCTTCCGGAAGTCTTATATGGAAGAGAGTTAAGTACGGACTCCACCGTTCGGAATAACTCTCTGGAATGGACTTCGACTGAACATCGAGGAGGCGACTCGAACGACGGGGATCCGGCGAGGAAGAAAATGATGCTTTAACGAAGCAATATTGTAGGTAAAGAAAGGGTTATAGACTCGTAAGTGACCACTTTCGATGGTAAATGAAACCTCTCCCACTTACTTCGAACTTCGAATGGTAGATCTGAATACTTCTAAATATCAACGAGCTGAACTTTAACTTCACCGTTAAAGTTGCTCCAATTTTCTGTGCGTCGTAATATCAATAAAATATTACATAGTCGCAGCAGAAATTTCACGACTGTGTGTTTAACAAGATTAAATTAAGTAATCAAGCGATCACCATGTATACTCGTAATTAAATCAGAAAAAAATTAATTGAGGTACCAAGCGAAACGTACAAACTGTCCAGATAGTTTATGGCTTATTACTTAGCTTTATCTTCTCGATCCGATCTGGCGATATAATATCATTCTGTGAATTACTTAATGTTGAAATGTTCAATTTGTGGTATCGTTAATATTTCCTCTCACATTGCTTTTTTTCGACGATCGCTGTCATCGGTTTAAGTTGCGGCGAAAGAAAGAGAACTCCTTTCGCCCAAGTCGCGATATCAGATTGCAAGATCGAGCCCGTTTCTCAGTAAACTCGGTGCTTCGACGATTATTCCAAAAAAGTCTCTGCCGATTACGCACACTTAATAGGCTCGGACTTCGCACGGTAATTGCGAGGTTAACTGATTTTTAATGGCAGGTTTGTCGATTGCTACCGAGACCATGCGCTTCTTCTTTATGCTCCACCTTCCCTTCCACCTCTTCCCTTTCCTCCTTATCGTCCCGTGGATTCCCACTCGACGCGCACTGTCCGATTTCTCTTCTCACTCGAACCCCATTTTATCTTATACTCTACTTCGATTTTTTTCACCTTCTTTTTCGTCACAACAATCATTACCATGGTCAGAACGATCAGGTTTACAGGCCACCATTTATTAGAGCGCGTTACGGGTCTCTATTACTACCCTCAGAAAAAAACCCGGTAAACTTATTACCGCTAAACCGGCAAAATACCGCTCTACATATCGGCAACACTCTGTTACCGTAATGACTTGCTCGCCGCTACCTGGCTAATAGATCCGGAGTTGAACGTCGCACTACTGTTACGTAATCGCTGCAACATTGACGTCCATGACTGGTCTTTAAATTATTAAAACATCTTCTCCCTGCAAGAACACTGTAATATTTATCAGCATTACTGGCACCTGCCGTAATACATTACGTCTATTTCGAATTCAAGGATTCCGGAGCATGTAGACGAGAATACGGGAATAACGGTCATAAAGTCTTTCTTCGTGTATCTCGAATTGTCGAAATCGTTGAAGTGCGTCCTTGCACGAGGCCACAGCCTTGAGAGAATTCGGATAAACCTGTTAGCTGCCGGTGAATCGCGAGGATCCTCGTCATCGAAATAAGACCACGGAAATAGGACTGGAAACCTTGAAGCTTACCTGAGTTCGGACATCCTCGATTTTTATAACAGTCGAGAAGATGTTGACCCGATTCTATGGCGCTGATAGAACGCGATCTCACGACAATACTTTCGCGGTGTACCACAGAGAAGGTTGCATAATGCAATTACCAATACCCGTGTATTATTCGTGTGGCAAGTGTGTGTACGTACGCAAACTCGTTTAATCTGTGTGGGCGTTCTTACGAGGAACTCGAATCGAACCGTGACTTCTGTGATTCCAGTTTTGCTGGTCCGATATTTTTGGCTCTGACGATTATCTGATTCCGTTGTTTTGATATAAATACAGAATAATAACGGCATTGTATTTAATGCTGGATGAGATTGAATATTTTTAAAGTCGTTACATGGCACTCTGATACCGAAAATGTAATTACACAAGAAACGTTCTATATTCCCATAATGACTTAACTACCAGATATTACAATGACGCCGGAAATGATTCTCCGAATTTTTGTTTAGCATTGGAGACTACGATCTTCATAAGTATGAGAGAGGATGAGACGAAGGATACGAATGGACAATTACCTTGATGTACTTACGAGGAGGCTAGATCGGTGGATGGAAAATAACGAGCAACAATGCAACGGAAATTGTTCCTAATACGTTGACACCCATGCAAGTTATTACGGTAATGCACCTTATTGGCTTTAGTAAACAGTCTGCTCTCTGCTCCAACGGCCTATTCAGACGAAGTACTTCCAAAATCCGGTCGTCGAAATGAGCCATTGTGTCTCTGCAAAATGCGCACCATCTTGACAAAGGAGTTGCACGCTGCTACCGTGTGAAGCCAACGATACAACAATTGTTGCAACGTTGCAGTGCATCGAGTACGAACCTTCAAAATATGCAAAGTAGATGGAAAAACGACAAATAACTCTGCCAATTGGAGCATTACTCTCTGTACCGTCCGTTAAATTTTACTTATGCATGTGCAGGAACGTTAAACCCCCAAAGCAAGATCCATTGATAATGCAAAGGGCGGGATATTTAACATAATATTCATGTAACAACTTTGCTCTGCACAATGCAATTCGGAACTCCGTACGAAAGAAGAGGTTAAACGTTTATTTTGTATGCAGTTTTTCACATTTGTTGGACTTAAATGATTATCAAATTAACAAAGAATATGAGAATAATAAGAGCGAAGGCGATAGCCAGAAAGTGGCATAATTAATGGTGAGGAAGGTAGTGCCGATATTAATAAAAATGTTAATCAAAAGGCATGGCACCGTCAATGAAAATATGATATCCGGGCAGCGGTAAACTTTCGGACGTTTATGATACACCGAGAGCAGCGGTACCTTCGTTAACGTATCAAAGTTGCTCGCAGTTGCAAGTACTGCGAAAGGGCAAGGCGCTCTGCGTTATTAACGTCAGTAGAAGGGGCCAGCAATAAAACGAATTTCGTGCACACATATGTCAGAGGCGGCGTATGCAAATGCTAAATGGGAGGCATAAAGTGACCGAACGATAAAATAAATCGTTCCGGGCACACGCGATTCGGTGCACCAACGATGCACGCAGCATACGGCATAGCACGGTGCGGCGCCCGATATACATACATTTAAAGAACATAGTAGTCACACGATGAAACTTTATGGGTGCTATTAAGACGCGCGGATGGAAAGACGAAGTAGAGATGGGGTCCGATAAAGACGTTGGAAGGGCCTACGGGGTACGCTGGCTGCTTTTTAGAGATCTCGCTTCGAAGGGTCGACAACGTAGACTTAAGCCCTCGTCGGTCTACTGCCTTTTGGCATCGCACCACGAGGTGGACGTTAGTCAGGATTAGAAGGGTTTTTCGCGTTCACGCGCTCCAAGCTGGCCCCGAAATTCGTTAACGCGAAGATGTATTCACGACTCGGCTGAAGAGAGAAAGAGAATGAAAAAACAGCGAGAAACGAGAAGGCAGGGGAAGAGAGAGAAGGTGCAAGATAGAGAGCATAGTCTCTGTCAGAGAAGAGAAGGGCGAGACTCGCGGCGCATTCCAGGAGATCGAAAGGAAGGCACGGAGAGAAATATTTAGGGCTCGTCGGTATAATCATGACGTTGGAAGATATATTTTATTGCCGACTTAGCGAGTACCGTATGGCGGCCAATGGTGGTATAGTTCCTCGCAGGTGCACCCAGATCTAGAGTTGCAAGGACGAGGCAAAAAGGATGACATATTTTTTCGAGGTCACGCCGTGGATCGTTAATTCTTAAGGATTCAACACAATAGGGGAATTACGAATTTAGGATTTTAAGCGAGTGTGACGAAGTGAGAGCTAGACACAAAGATTTTTATAGATCTCCTCGTGACATCGACGTCTCAAAGGAACGCTTTGGTGTACATGCATTATATTATAGCACGCGAAATGTAATTAAGGTGGCGGTTCGGAAAGAGATTAATGAGGATGAAAGTACGTTCTTTATATCCTGACAAAGAGTAATGAAATAAAACGGAGGTAAACGTAAAAATTAGATCAGCCGATGCGTTATTTAACGCATTCAAGCGTGATTAAATAGTTGAATCCTTTCTGAATCATTAAAATTGTTTAGCTGCTTTTCATTTCGAGCTAAACTCATTTTAACGAAGAGGCGCAGCCGTTGTCCTCGCTTGAAATTAATGCGTCCAGAGGATTTGCGGTGATACGTTTGTTCTTTATTTTGACAGAGAAATATTTATAACTATATTCTCCTCGTGGTCAGAAATCACTCGTCGTGGGGAGGGGGGGTCCTCCTGGCTCACCTTAAATCCGATTCAGGTCACTTTATGCAAAGCAGGCTTTGCATAGCGTTTAACGGGACGAAGTGTACGAAAACGGGAAGCACAATGATTTCCTAACGAAATCGATTTCCACCTGACTTACCTACAATCCATTATGAAAATGTCGCGTATAATAGAATATTTGTTGCTACTTAAACGGCGTGTTTAAATCTTGAATAATGTGCCAGTCCAATATTGCAACCACAATGTCCCAACATAAATTCAGTTGTTGGAATACATCGGAAACGGTTGTACGTGTGGATTCTTTCTAGGAAAGAAAGTCCCGGTTGGCAGAGGAAGACAGCGGAATCCTGGCACTGCTAGATGACCGGTTAAAGGTCCAGATCCCGCGAAAGACCAGAGAAACTAGTTTCGTCCGCTTTGTCCCTTTCGTTTCACGGCCACCCTCCTCGCGGCGAGATATGCCTCGGGTCCACCGCTTGGTTTCGACCGCAAAACTCGTCCCGGACTTTGCTGCGCTAATCGACTTAGGTAGGTAAGTATATCCCGTGAGTAATATCATCACATTAACCCCGGGTCCGTCGGTTGCGCGCATAAATAGAATCGTCTTTGCCCTGCGAACGCGATCTCGGGCCAAGGGGGTTAATATAAATGCGTGTGCGCGCCAGGGGTCAAGTCCCTCCGCTAGATTGATACTTTACTCTATCCTCCGCTATCTATATGTATGTATATCTTTCACGCGTGTGGTCTGCTAAAAACCTGAAGGTCGTTAGGTGAAAACGAGAACATAATTAATGGGGAAGGGGGAGGGGACCAATGAATACATTGATTTTAAAGCGGCTAACATTTTCAATGAAATTTGTAAATCGTTGTCCTTGATTTATAAGGAAAGGAAATATGGGGAGGAAAACTCTACGTTTAAGAATGCGAATAATGTTAGGTGTAAAATCAGATAATCAGGAGTACGAATAAGATTCCCTTATTGAAATTGGAGTTGAAAAGGGGCAAGTATTTTTATAGTGGATAGAATGATAAGGAAAGAATGTAATTTTTTACGGATACCATTGGAGGATCAAACGGGTCAACAGATCGCAAAGTATTCATTATCATGCATTCAAATAATTTGCCACTGTATGGGGTACATCTCAATTACGGGTACCACATAGCACGTCGCTTTCAGCCGCGCTTGGACCACCTCGAAGACGTCATTAGGAAATGTCACAAATTGGTTTAATTAGCCTTCAGATTGGTACCGTAATAAGACCAAAGAGTAGCCGGATCGCCGGTAATTAACTTTTTGATTCGTCCTTAGAAATCGTTGGGGGAGCTCGTGCGAGGCATTTCTACGCGCATAACACCATGAGAGAGTGCGGAAAGAATTCTATAGCTGGCTACGAAGAAACGCACCGGAATAATTCGGACGATGTTTTACCAGAGAAAGTGTCGCAAAAAAATCAAACTGCACTGCTAGGAAATGCAAGATACATTTGTCACGTACCTTTCGAGTCATTGGTAAAAACCTTGATGATTATCCGTTAGAAAGGCAACGATTCGTGAGGAAAATAGTGACCAGTCATTAGTCGCTTTCGTTAGAAGTTTGTTAACAGATTTGATCATTTAAGGCACGTAGTCAACGAACATTTGCACCTATTTACCTCTATCGTGCGTTTCCTTGACTCGGCCTTTTACATAATCCTCCCACGCGGGGAACTCGTCCGGCACGATAAACGAGTTTTAATCTGCCGGAATTACCCGGGGGAGATTGCATCTGAGAATTGTTTGTTTCATTTGTATCATTCGCCCGATGATCCATAGATTTCTTCCACGCGTCTTTTCTGGCGCCCGTCCCACGTTCCTATCACCTAGTCCTATGTTCACCACGTGCAAATAGAAAATTGCACGTGACGGAAAGAGTGTGGCAATTATTTTCTACACCTTCACGGAGATTATCATACGCGTATCTTATATGAAATCATGTTTTCTAATCGAAACGAGTGCTACGGAAGAAGCATGTTATTAACATCATTACTAGGTATCCACGTCCAAGAAAGTTTAAGTTTATCAATAATAAATGGTTACTCAAAGGAGCACCGATATTCCGCATCATTGGAAACCAATTACAATGAACAGGGAATTGCATCAAGTATTGTACCATTGGTAGAGATTCGTGCACGCGACTGCAATCAATAAAAGTCTCATCAGGACTATCGATCACGCCCCGATGCCAAGGGAACCTATGGTTATATTACGTACATACGTACGACGACCAAAACAATAAACTCGAAGTCGAGCCTGAAGCGGTGGATCCTGAGACAATGGGCGGTCGATTACGCAAGATCTGCTTCCGCTCCCGAGGCACACTGTGTTCTTCGTGCATGAGCCACGAAGGAGTGTCGCAATCCTGGCAAAGGCAGGATGTCGACGAGGCTGCCTGGCGCACGGTTCTGTGCCCATGCCGATCCTGATTCCACTTGGACATCCTCTAGGTCCCCCTTCCTCTTGCACCTTAAGTCAACTCGTCCTTCATAAACTTCCATTCTTGCGAAGAGAGTACCGTAAGAGGACATTAATACAAATCAAAACAATCACTCGGTGTTTGCTTGGCAAAGTTGAATTAGGGACTTTCAATTATGTTGTCCTTATTGACAAATTATGTATTTATTATATTAATACCGATTGTTTTGTACTGATTGTAATATATTGTAATATAGTGAACATATATATCCATGATGTACTTCGTTTCATATTTGAATGAAGAGTGTGGTACACTCAAGGGGTTGGTATGTTAGCAAACGGTTTTGCTAGCGGTATCGTGCGTAAGTTCCTTTTACCTGGACCCCAATCGTGGCCTCTCGGTGAAGACTCCCTCATTACCGGAAGGGAAACGGCGGGGCGGCAAGAGGTGGCTAAAGAGGCCTGCGTTTCCGGCGACGGAATCGACAAGGACGAGTCGGGACCTCGCGCCAAATGCATCCTTCGCTGCACAAGCTAGCGGCTTCTTTTACGTGCCGCGACCACCCGCTGGAAAACGGAACTTCGCGGATGGTGCACACGAGAACCCGTGTGACCTGTCGTGACGATGCGCTCCTAACAATATGGGCAATGCGGATTTTCGTAACGCACCGAAAAGAGGTCGGCGAAGATAAATCGAGTGACGAGTACCACTAGGTCGTTTTCTTAATACCGGTAAGCCTGTTACCGGAAATACATAGTAGGTAACTGAACCTAGGACACTACGAGGAACGGTGATTTAATATTGCAAACTGTCATAGATGCTCATACAGTAAAACGATCTAAGTGATGTATTGTACTCTTCTTGAGTGTTGAAATATTCTGCTTATTAGGTTTAAAAACCATTATATTACTCGTCGCGTATTCCTCGCACATTTCGTCTCACCAAAGAACTACATTGAGTTCCACGAAGCCACATAAACGCGAGCGGTATTTTCTTCTCCTTTTTCAATGGTCCAAGACATTTGGTATTTTTCTTTACCGATCATTCAGTGGTGTGCACGAGGAACCTTATGCTTAGTATTTCTGACAGACTCCGAACCAGCCGTGCACTCGTTCAGGGCCCACGGTTTTCGTATTCATGTATGCAGCCACGCCCCGGTAGTGCAGTACTGGGCCCGCTTCTTGCTCGAGTGTCTGGTCTACTTCATTAGCGTGGACCAAACGAGTATATGCGCTTACCGCGACTTTACATACCGCATGATTTACTGGATACCACCAGCACGTTGATCTACATCTTCGTTGAAACCGAGTTTTCGATGAAAGCGGATCATTCCTAATAACGACACGCTCGAAAAAGGTCCCCGAAAAAGGGTCACTGTCCGATTATCGAAAGCCTAACTAAAATGCCATGTCTACCACCTACGTCTAATTTTCAAGTACCTTCGGGTTTGTTTTAATGTGCAGGTCCCGTTGTTTGAAATCTATCCCCGCGAGCGGGAGAAATTCATTTACATAACATTATCCGTTATCCGTCGAACGATGCAATGATGATCCGTCGCTGCGGTGTGCAATTAAATGTAGATTTCCAAGTAGTAAATTGGTTGATAATTCGAGTTTCTCAAACGGTTATAAAAGTGGACGGAGAGAAATATTGGATCGCGATGGAAAGTTAAATACCTGTGATACTATGAACTGGGTCCTTCTTTCACACGAGCGGATCTTTTTGTTACATTTACGCAAACACGGCAGGTGTTCGCAGTTTAATTGCAGTGAAACGCGGTATTCCCAGTGACCTCCGTACGGATACTTCTAACTTACTAGCTAACAAGAATATAGTTACGTGCTTAACTATCGGCCTATCGTAAAACTTTCAGCCATTGATTTATACGGCATTGCATTAAATGACAGCCTTAACAAGTATCTAATTTCGAATTTTTCTCCTTGAAGATCGTATTCATTTCTCAACGACCATATGGAATTCGAATATAATCCTGACATTCTCCATGTAAATATTTACCTTTTCGCGTACAAATAATATCAAATAATATTAACGATAATAATACGTGTAGCATGTTACACTAATTTTTTGATAGTTCTTCGCAACTGGCAATTTTAATAGAGACGAACATAAGGCATTGGTCGACATGTTTCGCGCGTGCTGGCCATGATCGAAGATGAAGGGCTCGAGCCGAGTGCAGTCCGGTATACATTCGTTTCCTTTGAGAGGATCCGTGAACGAATGGCAAGGGAGGGGGATCGGATCGGGACATGGCATGCCGAGCATGCCGTCATGTCGACCTGGAGATTAATGGTGCTT
This sequence comes from Nysson spinosus, assembly GCA_910591585.2. Classification (NCBI taxonomy): domain Eukaryota; kingdom Metazoa; phylum Arthropoda; class Insecta; order Hymenoptera; family Crabronidae; genus Nysson; species Nysson spinosus. Next base: position 7,610,916 of record OU342830.1, on the reverse strand, counting down.
TAATAACGTTAATTGAAGCCCTTAGAAGAATCGATACGGCGCCGATCGGACCGGTATCGTTTCGAGATACCGATCGATCTTATGATAAATAGTCAGCGGCACTGCGGGCGACCGCTCCGACGCCTTCGCCATCCGTTCGTATGAGCATCGATGGTGAGCCCTCTGCTCCGCCACTTCAACTCTTTCTTTTATTCTTCTCCCCCATAGACCCATCGCTTATCCTCTTTCTGTTCTAAATACAGCGAGTAACAATGGGGAGGGTACTTGGACATTCTTCTATGCCTTTGTTCATATCATTTTTACAGAAAAATATTCGTCCCTAAAAATGCGAAAATCTTAAAGATGCCTATAATAGAAGGATTTAAGAATTATTATACGATGCTCTTCAATACGAATAATAGGCATAGTAAAATGAACCGTCTGGAAAGTTATTAGTCATCATAAATCAGCATTTCTGTCACGTTGCCAAAAGTAGATTGCCGAGTGGAGTACAAGAGTAAATGACAATTGGCAATGATACCTCGGACGATCTTTAAGTAATAGGGCACGAAATGGTGAAGAGTCAGTCACCGAGCTAGTACGTAATCCTTTCTATCTTGATAAAAGAGAAGAACTCATAAGGAGGTAGTGCGATTTGAATTGGTAAAGTGTCAGCCCGCGACCATGACCCGCCGTGTAATAAAGCAACCAACAATAGACAATGGCTATCCCATGCTCCACATACGTAAAGAACGGTAGGCACGCGCAAACCATATGCGTAGGTAACTATCAAACTGATCTACACAGAACTTAGTGACTCTGTAAGTGCTCGTGCGTGAATTGCGTGTGGCGCTCACGCGACATTTTCATCTCTCTGTCCCTCTCGACCACCGACAAAAGTGTTGTTCCTAATTGTCATGGCGCAACCACGCATTGTCCGCGAATTAATCGTCATGAGAAACGTCAGAGCGTGCATTGCCATTGTTAACTGACAACCGAGCAAGCTGCTAGGTAAGCAGACTCGGTCTTCCTTCCAAGTGTTACACGGCCTTTTCCAATTCGGTGCGCGAAAGTAACTCGTACGGTAGACGAAATGTTGGGTGGGTAGGTGGTGGGTAGATAGGTAGATAAAGGGATGGTAAGGATATGTATACATGTAGGTAGGGACTCCTCCCTACATGTCATGCGTTGCCTTAGTTCTTTTACCGCACGTGCGTATATGTATCGTCATAAGTATGTACACATGTGCGCGGTACAAGCTTGAAATCAATTCTCAATGAAGCGGGGAAAACGATTAGCTCCAAGTTTCCACCAGCAATTATCTTTTGTAACATGAATCGGTTGATCGCTGGGGAATGATATTATTGCCGCTGCGAAAATTATAGGTTGCAGTTATTGACAGCTTGACAGTAGGCGATAGGAAAGAATATTGAATCACTTTGTCATGTGTGGTAACCTGATGTTCATTATGTCTACATTGATCCTGAATGCAACGAAGTCGCGCTGGCTCACGCGTTAGAACATAAAAGTACGCACGGTTCATAATGGGGTTCGGGATCATTCCCAATGAACGTTCAGTCATTGGTTTTCGGTGGGTCTTAAAAGGAACGGGTGGATATATCGGGCTGCCTCGTGCCACCCACGCGAGAGCTTTTCACGCCTCTGACGCGACTAGTTCCTTTGGTCCAAGCACCGAAAGCCGTCAGTGTTGGCCCTTCGGATATCTCGGCCGTGACAGATAACACAATGGCTCTAATACGCTGTACTGTGAAAAGGGTAAAAAGGTATCCACAACGACGGCCTCGATGAATGGTGGTCCAAAGAGAGAAAGAGAGAGCGTGAGAGGGGGCTGTAACTATCTTATCGGATCTCCTCCGAGTTGTGCCGGACCGAGTAACTCTGACAGTGGTGCCCATTGTTCCATGTAGTTTCTTTACCCCACCCATCTGCCAGTTATACTCCTTTCAGTCCATTTACGAACAATTTTATTTTGATCAACGGACTTAATGTGTTGTTCTACAAGTGAATTAACGCGTATCATTTTCTAATAAGGAAGTAACATTAGAAGGTTTAACAACGACATATTGTACTAGACGGGAAATCCATCTGTATTCTATTATTTAATCTTTGTTGCTATGAATGAATGAGTTCCATTTGGCGTGTTGGTCCAAGAACCGCTGCACTTGACGGAAGAGGAGCATTGTCTCGTACGTTGACTCCAGAAGAATGGACGGAGCACGGTACACACACCCACGCATCACGGTTTTTATACCGGGGGTTCGTTCTCACTAAAGGGCTCTTTCTCCTCGAAAAGAACCCATGACCAAATACGCTCTCGCTTAAGCAATATTGAATATTTACCGCAGCAACCGTAACGGATTAGAGACTCGTCTCACTGTGTACATCGTTAATGCGCTCGTCGCAATCGTTTCCATAAATACCACCGTTACCGCACTCGCAATAATCTTCTGGCGAACGGTATCCGTAGTCGATATCGAAAGCGAACGTAACGCCTTCGATTACAACTGGGTATATAATACAACGCCTCCTCAGCCGTGCATCATCGATGTTGGATGACTTAATAAAAGAATTTCGATTACGCCAGTCGAGATTCTAACCGCCGAGGGCGAACAAAGGAGCGACCGACATCCCACCCGGTGGTGGGTTCGTTCAGCTGGGGACTCTCCTCGGGGTACGAGGTGCGAGAAAAGGCCTTTCCTGGCCGGCTAATGGTACGGATTTATGTGGGTTAGGGCGTCGACTCTCCGTATGCAAGAAAATCTCACTTGCTTGAACGTGAGCATCGTGACTCATAGGTGTCTGCCCACCTAATCCGGTGTGCTGCTCTCTCGTTCGTTCGCCTGTATTACCTGGGGAAGCGGGTTGAAAGTGGAGGAAGAGGCACAATGAACGGACGAGAACGACAAGTTGGACGCAAAACACAATGCGGGCGTGGGTCCTAGCATCAGGCAACGCGTCCAACGAGGCGAATCTCGGTGCCTTTTTTTTCTTCCTTCCTCTCACTTTCTGTTCTCTCCCCCTCTTTTACGCCCGTTCTCATCGTTCCGTGTCTTACTTCGCCTTTTCTAATAGACTCTCTTGCTCGCGAGATCTCCTACACTTTTCCTTTCGTTGGAACGTGCCGGCGCGGTCTCCCCTGTCGTGCCGCATCACCGAGAGGATGTTCTTGTGCAAGCACTTTGACCCACCTGTGCGCCGCGAAGACGCGCTTCGTGCCCTCGTTACTTCGTCTGCGGAAAGCTCGCGTGGACCTTGAAACCATTTTACAACTATCGAGATCATTCCGCCGCTCTCTCGCTGCTCGTTAGAGCGATGCAAAAATATACGCTATTCTGGTAGAACGCATTCAACCATCTAAACAGGATTTACAATATGTTGGAATCATTTTATTACGAAACGGGGACCCCTCATCCGTCAGACATAGGTGTACAAAATTCTCTTAAAAGTATTAATAGTTTTAATGCAATTAATTTCTGTCAATCGATTAAATAATTGTCCAATTATAATGCTATGTAATATAATGCAACACAGAACATTCCGCGATTTCTACAATAAAGAGTGCAAATTCTTATCTTAATTGTACAATTAGAAGGTGGTTGAGGTAGTTACGTGTTAAGTAACAAATGACCGTAAACTCGGTACACGCGGTCGGATGAATTTAGAATGCAAGGTAGACGAAATTAGCCAGAAAATAATGATATCAAGCGATTTAATTGTGTACAACCGGTTCAGCCGATCCACTGATATTTATTAATATCTGTGTCACGTTAATCGTCCTTATCGAATCTTGTATACTGTATACATAGCCGCGGTTATACGCCGATCGTCGTGTTACAGCATGTACACTCAAGAATGCAGGTATATACAACCTGAGTACCGTCGTTCGTGATTTACGATTAGGTAGTCCAGAAATCGACAGTACATAGCCAATAAGAAGAAAATAAATGTTTGCAACAAGACCTGGCGGGCACGATCTACGACTAAGTAAGCTGATACGCTCCCGTGAGCGAGTTCGATCCAGCAGGTTCTCGAAACACGACGTGACCTTCGTGCTAAGATGTATCGAGGGCTATATAAACTTATCGGATCAGTACTGACGACCAATTTAACCCTATCGACTTTAAAAGAAACAAAATGCTCAAATACAATATGCTACCCGTCATAAATGTTCGAAACCGGACTCGTTCATTAACGACATTTTACTTACCACAGAGAACGCTCATCTGTAAAAAAGATGTTCACTCAAACGTGACCAAGAATGAAACATAAAACTTCATTCACTTTGCCGCCCCTACCAATCGCAATAAAATCTAAAAATGAAAGTTCAAAGTGATTCGTTCGCACGGTAAACACGAAAGTGCCCTAAGCTCCTATCTTATCCGTTCCTACCTGTCAATGTATACTGATTTTATGGCCTGAAAGAGGAAGCGAAAAGCACCTGCTGTGTCATAAGCGGTGCGTTTATGTGGAGGAAAAGTGATCATCGTCTATTGTTGGATAGTGTGCTTAGGATAGGTTTTCAGTGATCACAAGCGCCGACCGAAAAAGACTCGGTATTTGTACCGTATTTACCAGGTCGAGGTAAAATCCGATTGCCACGAAATATCGGCTTCCACGATCTTACAATCTCCTGTAAATGCAGCGTGTAAGTTTCGATACTAATGACCCTTTATTGGTTCTGTTTTTTTCAGGTCTTCCATAAGGGCCGAAATAATAGGCGAAATTTTATTTTTGGCAAATACAGTGCTTTGAACAGTCTCGGAGATACGTTTTACTGCTCGGTCTGTTTAAAGTTCTAATACACATCTTCGAATGTTTGAAAGCTTTTCCGGAAATTGCAGGGGCGGTAGCCTTATGTAACTCCGGGTCATAAGCTTCTGTATACGCAGTAAACCTAGAGTATGTAATAAATTCCGTTACTTACGTAACTACTAAACATTTAAAGATATACGAGCAGAAGTGTGTGAACGATATTACAGTCCTCTTCGTTGAACAAAAACGATCATAGCTGTGTTTATTTATGTGAAACATTTTCGTTTCACTAACATGAGTTCCAATATCTAAATATACATGTACATTTCAGATCTGTAGTAACATGATATTCGCGTACATAAATCATAATAAAATGCAAGTGCCTCGTTTATGATCGATAACATTCGAGGCCATTGGAATCCAAGATCATTGGATTCAGGCAACGGCGAGTAAACATCGCCACGTACGGTAAATCGGCGATCGTAGTATTCGTGGCATTCCATACCGAGTGTATTTTGTTTGCGAACGCGTGTTCGTTTTTTCTTACTTATGTGCGGTCGTATATGCTGGATCGTGCATTAACTGATGACATTTACCGCCCTGGTCACGCACAAACTATATTTGTCTCACAAATACATGAACAGGTACGCACCGAGTAGAGTGGCCGGCAGCTGGTTTGTACGTATAACATCGATTGGTGTAATACACAAGCAAAAATCGTAAGGAATCGTCCGAGGGTGAAGACACTTCAGGGTCAAACATCAACGCATCGATATGAGGACCTCGTATACTGCTCCCACTGGCTGACACTTGTGTTACGCTTTACTGCCCATACTAACTCATCCGTCGTGGCTGGCTACTCAACTGTGTCCGTGATATTTTTCACAATAAACAGACTACATTAATTCGCATTCCCGGAAGCCGTTAAGTTACCTAGTCATGTTACGTTTCCACTTGTATTAATTATTACTTTGATTAACGCATGGTATTATTTAATGGAAATTGTACCGTTTTCAATTCCTTATTCTTAAGATGCATACGAGAATATATATCGTTCAAGGAACAATATATAAACTTCATTAATGTATCGTGATAGTTCCTATACTCGGATGATTAACTCGCTTCTTAAACAATAAATACTCCGATGCAATACTTTAGACAATGCAATTGACTTCACGTTTCTGAATGCGGATGTGTATGATCTATTTATGTCCCATAATAGAAGCTTACTTTAACGTCCCTCGTGTTCGTTGGTTGGAAAGCAGTGCCAGTAAATTTAGGAACACTGCGATTCCTTTGAAGGATGCCTTTTTTTGCTAGTTTGCCCGAGAGCAACATGACCGCGGGAGGAAATCGTGGAGGCAGACGCATTGTCATATGTGACACGGTACATACTATATGAGCACGATATGCAGACTCGCATCACGTCCAGAACCCATAGTTAAGAGTTAGAAGCCCACACGGTAGCGAACATTGTTATTCAAATCAGGCATTGTTTTCTGGGCAGGAGATGCTAATTTTTCGGTTCCCGCTTATTACACGCTCGGGTGTTTCTAACGTGTTTCAATGTAGAGCGGTCTGCGTTACAACGCGTAAACTGTGTTCTCCTTCGATCCTGCCTGCTCTCGTAGCTCGACGCCTTCTTAGATTTTCTCGCGAACTCTACTTTATAAGCTTATTCGACCGACACTACGCCTTCCTACATAATTATGACGTTCCGATCTTAACCAGAAACAAAGGAATCGATCGGCAGAACTTTCTCTCCAAGTTCTACTCATTCCTATTCTATATTAGAATCGCTACTCTCGTTCAATGAACGTGAACAGTTCAATAATCCCCACAACTTTGATACTTTTAATAAACGCCTTTTTATTAGCGCCTTTCTATAGAGAAATTCAATTTAAAGAACAGGCTTTTTAATTCATTGATTACCATCCCCACAATTCCGATAAATCACCAACCACCAGAACTTAATAACAAACTACCCGATGCATCTCATACAAGTACATCTTGTTCTTGATTCGAAGTCTTGAATTCTTGAGTCTACTTCGTTTCAAGAAAGGACATTTTGCTCTTAATTCTGCATAATTCTGGAGGATCCAGAGCATTATTTTCGATACCAATATCGAGCATGCAAGCATTCGATCTATAGGCGATCGAGTGGCGCCGATCATGATCGTAGGTACGTGTCAAGTGTTGCGCGTTCTGGCGCTGCGGGATATTTTCGAGGCGAACGATAGAGACATAAAGAAGGGACGTGCGACATCCTGCCCCGCGGGCGGGCATTGGCGAGGTATAAATCATCCGCACGAGGGATTGCATTTCAATGCTCCGGGCTCGATACATACTGGACGCGTAAGAGCGCGCAACGAGGAACACTTTGGAACACCGATATACGACTAGACTGTGCTTTTATGCATCCTATGCAACGGCAATTGTCGGGAAACTGCATCCCTCGTTACAGATGCAGGCTGCGCGTATCCGGCAGGACTTAATACACTGACGTTCACAAGCAGAGTTCGGAATACCATCTGTGTGATGTCGCGCCTTAAAAAGTACACGGTTTCGTGGTTAATAAACCGCGAAGGGAAGATCGAAACGCAACCGGCGCATTTATGATTCGCGATGTAAACAATGTAAACGATGTAAACGATGCGGGAGATCGCGAAACAATTCCTATGTTGAAGAGACACGAGACCGTTTCGGTATTAAATGTACGCGGCCCAAATCGAGCTCCGTCTCCGACACCGAAGCGATCCGAATTGTACGTGTCAAGCTTGCCCGCAAGGGACGACCGGGACGCTTTAATGCTCAAATATTTGAATTTAACGCTAGAACTGTCGAATATATACACAGTTATGTCAATACATTTATTTATATATAAATTATGGCTGAAAGATTTAAGTTGGTTAATGGATTAAATAATTTGCGTTATGTATATAAAATAAAAGTATATCAAATCTCAACCAAATAATTTCAGCCTTAATCACTCGGCGATATTCTTGATAATAAAAAAAAGGTGTGAAGTGTTATAAATTCTGACAATTGAATATTTCTTGCTGTTGCATATCTTTCTTATCAATGAACCACGTAGAATATCAAAATGAAATTTCCACGTTTAATCTCGCTCGTTGCGTGCACGGTGTACAAAAAGCAGCCAAGTCACCGTTTTATTTCCATAGATAATCTACGTCGGGGATAGCAAACGAAAACGGAGAATATCTTCTCTTTAGCGTTTCACGCGATCGTGTCATTGCAATGGGCGGTGTCCATTGGCCACCGACGATGATATCTTGTATCCAATCTCTCTCTCTCTTTCTCTCTCTCTCTCTCCTCGAGATCGGGAGATCGTCTCGAGTACCGGATACCACCTTGCTATTTTCTCTGATCCGCGCGCGTGGAACGGCCGATAAACGGGCAGTGCAGTTCGTGGCCAATGGCATAAATCTCGGTTCGCGCGGCACGTATGTGCGTGCGGTACGAGCCACGCACTGGGCGTGTCGCACGCAACGCCTGGCACGTGGATAGCTGGATACGCATTGACGGACTCTTGTTCTTGCATGAGCCATATGTACGCGACTACCTATATGCAACCAGCGTGCACGCGTTTACACGTATTTCGTCGATTCCCGCACGAGCGCTTGTCAAACCCGTCGAATTCCACGATGCTGATAACATTCAAGCCTTACAATGAATCAATCCCAAAGATTTGCGAGTTCAAACACCAGGGTGACTTATAAAACAGAATGATGATCGATGATAGAAGAATTTGTCTAGAAGACACGAAAATTAATCCATTGCAGATTAGATCGTTAAACAACACAAAGAATAGTCGCATCAAACTTTGATAATATTCGTGGACATAAACCAACGAAAGACATCAATTCGGGAAATTGATTTTTGGGGAAGGATCGTAGATAACGATGGCAATTATATACTAGAATTATGTTTAATATGAAGAAATAAATCGAGTTTCATAACATTTAGAAAAGATGATTAATTATATTTCCATACTCCTAATAGAGTTTCCATGGCATTGGATTTGTTCGAATAACCAGAAGACATTCTTTACTTGAAGTCTTTCACCTTTATATTCATAATTGGTTTCCAGTGTGTGACATAAAGAAACGAGCGAGTTTCGCGTTAGTAAGATTCATCGGGCGCAATGGATAATAGTAAGCAGCTGGTAAAGAGCGAAGTGCATAGAGGCGCGTACGAAGGGTGCGTAAGGCAGCTCTCCGTACCACGAAACGTGACCAGACGTAAAGAGTCCTGTGTCGATGAAAAAGAGCCACTGGACTCTGATGAGTCAGTCTCTTAGAATGTATGGTTGCGTTGTGCCCGACGGTAGCACGGGAATACGAAACGAGTTTACATGAAAAAAAGAGGGATGTGGCAAAAGAATCGTACAAGTGCCGGTGACTTGTATCTCTTGAAATCAGTAAATTTTCCGGCCATTCGTCGATTCGTCGACTAATAACGATCGTATTGGTTCTTCGTCGTTATAACTGTTTACTTAACTACACTTAAATCGTATCCATTGTTATATTTTCTTTTATATTATAATCAATTTATGATAAAGGCGGATTAATTTTACTTGTTAGATAAATAGTGTATTTTACTATTAAATGAGAATGGCCAATAAAATGCAATGGAACGAAGACTTTCACTGTATCGCGGATACGATGATCAGTCGAAATAGTTATCATCGTAGGCATTTTGCATGCGGTTTTCCGGAAACATATTGCGGTCAACGATCGGTGAGCCGAAGCGTCATTACGGTGAGACAATACGGAACAAGCCAACCGTGATTACGCATTGCTGAACCAATTATTGGATGACCGCATAACGCGTTGGAATTTATTCTTATTTTGGAAAGGCAACATAGAATGTCTGCAATTATTTCTTACATTTAATTGCACTTCGATATGAAGCATATAAATTTATAGTATCGGTGTGACGGGAATAATATTAATTTAGATAGTCAATTATTTGTGACACGCGGAGATGTGATCTGAAGTAAATTAAGTTTATCTCGGCTTACTTAATTTCTTAAAGTTGTTGGTATCGTGCCGAAGATATAGCAAATTCTCGGAGAAATTAATTGAAAAAAACTGATTTAAAAATTAAAATAAGATTACGAAACTGTAGCACACCGTATATCCATTACCAAAGATAAATATTTTTGATCATAAAATAAGGTCGATTAAGAAACTTCTGAATGGAATATTTGGTAATTTGAGAAATTAGGCTCATTATTTATACTATAAATTATAGTGGCTCTAAAAGAATAGTCAAGTAATAAATCTCGATTGTCGATGACTTTTTTTTCTCGATTATCTCATCGCACCTATTATGGCATGCCTATGGCGGCTTTCGTAATTTCTCACCATGGAATGTGCTAATTAGTGCGAAAGGCGACCTCCCGTTCGTGCATCCTGCTCCCTCGCGGTGATTTAATTGAACGCGGTCGCAGATACGCAAATTCGAAAACGTTATTCGTTAATTAACGGTCGGTCTTCATTAGGACACGAGGCCGATCTTGATGACTCGATCCAAACGTGTCGTCCCTGGCACTTCAATACTCACATCGCGCTTTTCATTTCGCAATTGGCATCTTGAACTTTTGCACAAACCAATACTATCATTCGTTGTATTAATGAAAACAAGATGATATTGCTCGGGCAATCATTAACCGTGCGCCTTTACGTGTCTTACTTCTCATTTAATCATCTCATTGGCTCAAAACCATTAACGCGCGAATACATTCACGATACTTGAAATTGTTCATACAAAGGACGCGAGGTAATTTATCGATATGTATAATGAGACTCGTGAAATGAAAATTATCATTAATGTTGGATTTAACTCGGCGATGAGTGTTTGTCGAGGCCTTGTGGTTCAAGGAGGAAATATATAATTAAGGTACACGGTGGATGCCACAATCGTATTGGCAGATGTATTCGATCTCTTAAATGACTTCCTCCTATAGTTCCTTCGATTTCTTATCAGACTTCATTCTTCCACTTCTGAAAGTACACATTTCTTGGAACGCGTTTGAGTGTCATGGAATATGGGAATATGCAATTAAATGGATATAAACGTTATAAGTGCGAAATGCAAAGAAAATGGAATGTAAATACGGATGTGTCGCGTTAAGTTCAAGTATGCATAATTGCCAGCGATCCCTTCCAAGTCAATGAAATCTCCTATCGTAGAATCGGAATGACACTTATGTGTATTCAGGGCCGTTTATGCTAAGTAATTCCAATAAATATGCAACGATATAAATGTCAGATATTTGTACCGTGTTTATGACCACTATTCGATGTTAATAACGCGGGGTATTCGTTATATTTCCAAGTTAAGAGAATGATTATCCTGTTCAGCCGGAGATCACTGAACACCTTTATTCCTCGTTTCGCTCGTCACGTTTTAGATAGATTAATGTCCTTAGAATATGATTCGAGATAGCATATTAATGTTCGAATGTTACCTTTGAATATCTACTCAGTAATATATTATTCAAACGACATATTTATTTATACACACTGCTTACAGTCATAGGATATTAATAACGTATGCAATTGAAGATCATTGAACTTCATTTGTAGAAAACATTTCTCGAGATTATTCTCACGAACTATATTAAGATAATTGTAGTTAAATCAACGAATTTATTTTCGCATCTTTTGTCCATCTCAATTGTCATTGTTTATTTATACTGCCCGCTAAACCTGTACACTAATTCGTGTTTTCGAATACAGGTATACGGCAGTCGTAATGAGAATTCAAATTTATTCTTACTGTCATTTGCGAGGAATGGTTCGTTAGCACGATCCGGACCGAACCGCGCACCTTTAACTACCTTAGGGAGCCGAACAGCGATAATTTAATTATTACGTTAGATTTGCTAATTTGCTTTTAAGAGGGGGTGGAACTGCTCCCTGAGACCACTTTTTCTCAGGGGTGGCTTAAGTAATGAGAAACAGGTCCCGCCTCTTCAGAACTTATTTTACTTCGGTTTGAACGACCTACCGGCGTTCCTCGCCGTGGGTGTTTTATCATATGTCTCGTCTTTCTCGACTTCCGTTTTTGCTATCGCCATTAGCATTCCGATCGGGCGAAGAATTAATTACTCGATTAATTGTTCCTGTTTCTTCTCACGTGGCACGGCCATCAATACCTTTTGCTTCCAGTGATTAATATCAGTTTGCAATTGCAATTAGACATCGATGAATTGCTGATAAGATCTTAAATAGCCATTAAAATTATTATCTTCTTAATCATTGCCAAAGTCTTTCGTTCATTTCTTGGTTCCCGTATCATTCATTCTTTTCGATTGAATATCATATTCGCATAATTTTCACTCATGAGGTTCAAAGCGTCGTATCTGCATTAATTCTCAAAATTTTTTCAAATGACCTTTATATATATTTATGGCACACCGTGGAATACAAGGTACACCTGGCTCCCTTTTTACATGGTTCCTTGTAACACGTTTTATTCACATTTGGCAAAATCTCAGAAAGTGGCTAGTAGCTTTAAGACAACTGAAGATAGTGTCAAATTCTGTATTTCAAATTGGTTTTTATATAGTTTGCGTTAGTTTAACACAAGTTTTATATTATTTTGCAAATCAGTTTTTACACTAGTTCCTTGTACGGTACGTATTCACCCTGTAGAAAGAGACCCCTGTATCATATTAAGATGGATCGAATATGATATCAAAAACAGTGATCGATTTCATATGTAATGGCCGATTATGTGTTTCTCTTAATCGTATATAATCCTCATGTGCCCCAAATGAAATTATTCAACTTAAGTCGCCATTGCGTGAAAAGAGCATGTTAGAAGTGCGAGGCGGCGAATGTTCATCAAAGTCAGCGTATCGTAATACTTTGATAGCGGGACGTGCTGTAGAGCCACACACGGAATATACACATTGTTATTTCATAACTTTCGCGGGTGGTGCGTTCGTTGCATATCATCGGGGCGGATTACGAAAGAGATCGAATAGAGCTCGCACGGTGAAAAGCAAATCTTTTGACTTCATTTGTAACACATTGTTGCTATTAGAATTCACATGTTCAACTCATACCAAAACACACCCGAATTAACGGTATAATCGTAGAATATAATTGCGATGTAAACCATTCTATATTGGTCCTCTACGCGTTACATACCTCCGTTTCTCATGAATAATTCAGCTGGAAATTGCTTCGATTTTTACAAGTGTCCACCGTGATTACTGACATAGTAATGCACGGCTATAATTACGAGAAGTTACAATGAGTTAATTTGCACATCGTAACGTCGAATGCTCCTACTTTATAATTATAACTTGGGTGTCCATTGACGTTGACATACGTACGGTTGAAATAGAATTTCCAGCGTCAGGCAAAGGGGGCATTGTTTCGTGCGGGGACATCACTTTTCCCGCGACACAGTTTACAATATCGAATCAAAGTAAATTGCTGTGCGTACTGGCCGAGCAACTCGCTCTCGCATGCGTGCAGCTTACAAATGCCCGGCGATGCCACCCAATTACGTAAGATTATGACATCCGTGACACAATCGTGCATATGCGTGCGTGTGTGTAACGCCCTCCTTCCGTGACGGTCGTCGACGCTCTTCTACATTCGCCCACTCTTCTATCGAGTTCGTGATACCGCGGTTTGCAGGATTTTTTTTCGCAACTTTCGGTGTTTTCCAGCGCACACTTAATTACCGTCAGCGACACTCGGTTTTCTATCGCGAGCGGGTTCACGCACTGTCACAATTCGCACACTCATCCGCGTGCCAGCTCGTTCGTTGCATCCTCCTTTCCTCTTTGTTATTCCACTCGTTTGTTCTGTTTCCTTTATAATGACTATATCGTGAGTAGCACATATTCCACGTTGCCGTGCTCAATGGAATTAAACTAGCTTCTATAACACTTCTTTAATAATCGAAGATTTTGAAGATTCCTCTATGCTAGGCTTCCGAAAAGAAGATGCATGATGAGTTTAGAGTGAAGCGAAAAGTCACGTATATAAACTACGGGGGAGTTCCTATGTCACATATAACTTGAGCAATGAATAATTTATAAGCCATATAACATATAATATGTAATATATATAATCCATAAAACATCGAAATTCCATGCGATGCCAATATGACAAGTGTCTTCTTCCCAGAACCCAAGAGTAGATCGAAGAATTCTCTGTCTTTGAAATTAACGTGAAAGTTAAATGTCGCGAAAGGTTATTTACTACGATTGGATTCACATTATCAGTTTAGAACTTCACTCATTGAGTAACTGTGCTATTTAACTTCATTCTGCAAGAGATCTCAGGTGGTTCCAATTGGATTCGAGCTTAATACATTTATAATGCAAAGTTATTAACCTAACTAACGTATGATCGCTGCAATTACGTAGCTGTGGGTTTTGCAGGCTTAACGAGCGATCTTGAGAAACCGCATTGCCCTGACGAAAGGTGCTGACTGGGCCGGTCGCTAAGACCAGCAAAGGGCACAGATTCATTTCGAGGTCAAACCTAGACATTTCATCCCATGAGTGCTTAACACTAGCCCTCGGTTCTTATTACTTCTTATTTTCACATATGTGCCGACAGATATGAAAGTGGCCTAAGTCACTTTTCTGCAAGGTTGATTAAAGCTGTATTGATTAAAACCGATTAAAAGCTTTTTAAGTTATAAATAGATACAATCTTCTAATCTAGAATCTATTTATTGTCAACTACTTTCAACAACATTATCGCAGGTTTTACAAAATTAATTCTTGCTTTGTCAATCTTATATTTTTAATTATTAATCTTTAGTTCACACATTTTATTGCTGCTTTGTCAACTTCATAATCTTTCAGGAACTTCAGGACGAGATTTGTTACTTTTGTTATTCGATATTATTGACACGATGTTTTTGGTATCAGCATTGATAGATTATTGGTTCTCAGAATATTATTAAGGTTATTAGTTCTTATTGTTCTGGGAGAGCTAGAATAGGGTAAATGAAAAGGGAGGGAACTCATCGGTAAGCTACGGGCAAAGAATATGATTTTGTTTTCATATTCCGGGGGCGGGCGATACGTTGCGCATAGCAATGACTCTAAGCAGGCTTACGGCCGGAAGCGAGGGAGGCACACGCGCATCCGGTGATGCGAGACGTCTACGTAAGATACGATCCTTCTTTCCACCTTCTTTCACGGTGACGAGATTTCCTTTAGATCGGTTTGAATCCGAACGACGACTTGAAAATTGAACAGGTAGCACTGCGTGATTTTCATTAAATCCAGGTTTTCTCACGGAACACATTCAAACGAAGCTTTCGTTTAACTATTTTTTATCTTTATTTTGATCCCAAAATGATATTTTTTGTCGATGTTTTGCAAAACCTTAAATACGTTCATTATGAAAATAATACCATAGAATACAAAACATCCTTCCACGATTAATATTTCTATACTGATATTTCTACTAATTCTGCACTAATTTCTTGTTTGTGTATAATTATTATCTCGATGTTATAGAATTCATCAAATACACTTTTTTTCTATTTATAGCTGTATCTTTTCGTTATCTATCTATTGAAAAAGCCGTAATTTTTAAATGAAAATGTTAGTTAACGAATTTTAGCTCTATAATAACGATATAAATGCATTTTCTAATATTATGTACGAATACTGAGGTTTGAATTCGAACAATTATAATCGGCGAAATCTGTAAAGCATGTTTGTCGAATTATCTGATTTTCTAAAGAGCATTGTCAGTGAATCATTTAAGTCGATAAGATCTTGAGTTGATCACGTTCCCCGTTCCACTTATCTATTTTCTGCCTAACTGCCTTTCTCTCCCTGGCAAAGTTAAGACGATTTGACGGAACGAAGATTTCATTGCGGAAAGACATGGCGTTAGACGTTCACCGATCGCGGCTCGCGTGAGGGGATGATTCACGTTGGTTCTCCAACTAATTGTAAGATCCGGACATTTCGGTGGAGGAGGACTTCGTTACGTAAACAACAAAGAAAACACCGCGGTTCTCGTAATTAGGATTACCAATAGAAGACTATTTCGATCGCGTGCCTACTTCCACGATGTAATTCGTATTGCCATAATGTAACAATTACGCCGTGTTGCATCCAGCGATTGTAAGACGTATGACGTAATTTACTCGACACCTGCATCCGTTGACCGAACTTATCCGGTCAATTGATTCCAACCGGATATTTACAAAGGGGTTAAAAAATATGCTGAACACCAAAGTAACCTTTACATCTTGACCTTTTCCAACGAAAGAATACGATGTCCAAATATCCATTGATTGTATACATTATTTTTTACTGGGTATCTTTTCACTTGCCTTTAATTTGCAATTTCTCTATGATCCTTGTGAATGATCATTGATCAATGATCACTTACTAAATGAATTATTAAATGGTACGAGTATATTATTTCCATGAGAGCTTCTGAAGTACTCTCTCAAGAATCTACCAGTTCGTGAATCCTTTCTAAAATCGTCACGTTCAAAAGTAGGGAAGAGATACGATCCTTTACTCCCGTCGGCATTAAAAGTCAATTCGTGGTGCTTGAGAAGTTACAGCTACCGTGTACGCATAATATGCAAATATATCGTCTCACGATCGGCCTACCAGAAAGTTCACATCACTCGGAAGGGCCGTTAGAAAAGATAGAGTAACACAATGACACTCGTTCGTACTCGGGAGGATTTATTTTGAGGTTGGTAAACAGCGAAAGGATCAAGTATCGTGAATCACTTGGATGCGAGCGAAGTCTGGAATCAATGCGAGACACGAGGGTGAATCCGAGTGATAGATTCCTCGGCCAAGATAAAATATATTTCAGTCTACACGTGATTCGCACGTAGAAATTTCCGAATTCCAGAAAGAATTAGTTGAATATTTCAAAGTTTTTACTTCTTCCTGGCGAAGACAGGTCAGACATATAAGTGGTCCCAATAACTTGAGACTTGTAGCAAGAGATCAGCTAACGAATTCCTTTCATACTTGCAAATGTGAATATCAATTTGATTACATCCCCTTCGAAACCCAATAATGTCGAGCTAATAATAGTAAAATATAGTTATTTATTTTTAGTTTCTTCTTTTCGTGTAATCGTTATATAAAAATGGACGTTGGATGATATTCAACGGCAATAAACATAAGGTAGCTAATATATTTGGGAAGCATGTTGAGATTAGAATAGTTGCTCGAACAACAGTATATTTTCGAAGCAGGGAGTGAATACTTAAATTCGTGTATCATTATGCACTTCGTGGCGCCAAGTTCTCTAAGCCGTGGTATCCTCTCGGTCGTAAGAGGTTCGTAAAGAAACAAGAGAAAGATAAAGGAGTTGCCTTAGGTAAGACAACCACCTGTCAGGAGTCGAGGAGTAAAACCAGTGGCAGTGGTGTAACGATTCCTCGCCTCTGGTCTGCACCTTCTTTTTCGTGGGTCCGTCGCTCCCTGGTTGCCTGATGCATTCAGCGGAAATATTAAAATGCCCCGGCGAGTCCTGCACATGACAATAAGTTCTTCGCGCTCAGGACGTGCTCTGGATACCGGGCGTTCGCTCTTAAACTACCATCCGCATACGTACCGTTCCCTCTTCTTCCATTCCTCTTTCACGGTACTTTCTCCCTCGACCATAATTCCTCGGGGTGTCCCCGAGGATTGAAATGCACACGGTGCACATCCTGTCCGGGAAAATTCAAATTAGTTACCAAGACCCCGGCATCCTCGCGTCGACGACCGACCGAACTCGAGATTTGGAAATCTGCTAGGACAACCTTTTGACGAATGGATCGCGAGACGTCTAGAAAACCTGCAGTCAGAGAATGATGAATGATATTCCTGTACCAAATATAGATACACCTGTTATTAATGCTTATAATATTGAAATTAGTTTTACGAAGATTCTTTATCTATTTCTCTATTTTCGATAGTATGTTAATATTTAAGTGACAAGATTTACATGTTTCGATATGATGCATTTTTTGTCAAATGATTAAAATTTGGAGGGAATTGGATGGTGCATGCTCTGAATTGCTACGCTGGGAGGCGAATTCGTGCGTCGTCTTCTCGCAAGTCCTTCGTGAGAAAGCACCAATGTGTTTTTCCCATTACTTTGCTCAAGGAGTATGTAGTAAAACGATCGTTGGGAATGCATGCGAAAAACCGTAATAACACTTTCCACCTATCACATTCAATGCGATGAAACTTTGATCGATATTAAATCGGTTACATGTCGAACACTCTGTAAGTAATTATACATATTATTTT
The DNA here is from genome assembly GCA_910591585.2 of Nysson spinosus. NCBI lineage: Eukaryota > Metazoa > Arthropoda > Insecta > Hymenoptera > Crabronidae > Nysson > Nysson spinosus. The sequence goes on along the minus strand of OU342830.1, from coordinate 7,592,864 downwards.
ATAATTTTCCGCTATCATGCCTGGGTCTAATTTATATCTAGCTTTAGGATAGTTAAGTATTATCGATGATCGGTTCCTTCTCGGTGATTGATGTATTTGCATATCTGAAACCATTTATTATAATAGTTTGATAGTTTGAGGTATGGTTTCTTATCCTTTTTACGGCTAGTAAAGAAGCGGGTAAATCTGTCTGAATAGTTTGAAGAAATTCAAATGAAGGCTTATGAATCTTATCTGAATTTTAAACGAGCAATATTTTCCTTAATTGCTCAGAAATTCAGCACAACACTTCTTTGCTTTGGTTCACGTGATAAAAGTTGTTTTAACCCTTTCATTCCGCATAGTACAAATGAAACTTATCAGTACATATGTATATAAGCTGGTCAACCTGTTACCACCAGATATTTATAATACTTTTGTATCTGAAATGTATTACTTGTATTCGAGAACGATGAGGTTAAAGGATGTATACAAGTTCAAAAACTAAAAAACAAATGTACTTAAAGTGTACACATAAACTATGGGAGATTGGCGTGTGTCCTGTAGGTCTGCTCCATTTAGGAGAATATTTCAACATTACATAGCGGTCATATTATCCGCGGAAATTGGTTCTAGCGAACGCGAGGTCAGAAAAGACTGGGCCGACGCGAGGATCGCGTGCAGGACCGACTACTCATCCACACTCACGTATTAAATATAAGTGCCACTTACCTATGCCTGATCCTCACGAGCCGCGAGCATCTCCTTCTACCTCATCTCCCAGAGTTTAAGTTTCGTTGCTTGCCGATTCTTACCTGATCTTTTTGCCGGTTATCGTATCTGCGCTTTTTCTCCCGATCTGCTCTCGCTGTCTTTCCTTCTAGCTATTCACGAGAAAAACTCGAGGGGAGTGTCCTTGAATTGTGCGCGAAAGAGAAACATTTTCCGTAAAGTTGCGCGGGGTGTGCACGCGAAGTGTACGATATTTCGCTAGGCAAAAGAATTGTATTAATGCAAGGTAAATTTTGGAAATTTTCCAGAAATGTGTGTGAATTTGATTCTTCCGACTCATTGACTCGACTTGATAAAAAGAATGCAGGTTAATGAGAAATCAGGTACGCAAAATATTTAGCGAAGGGTGAAAGAGGAAAGGAAAATAGTCGTAGAACGATGGGTTCTCAGGGATCGATAGTTTCCGTTCCATTATGAGATAGCACAAAGGGTTAGAGAGTGGAAGGAGGTAAGAGGATATCGCGGACGGTTCATTTTCACCTGAGGTTACCTTTGGCACACAATCATCCGCCATTAAGGCCGTCTACAAAAATGTCGAATATCCCTTTACACGGGGCAGAAAAGGCGATCTCGTGGTACGCGCATAACCCGTCCTCACGGGTATATCACGAATAGCCCCGTGATCTCGCAGCATGATCTTCCAAGATCGGGAGAAAGGAAGACGAAGAGGGGGAGGGACTCGGTGGGGGCGGAAAAGAATATAAAGAGCAAGTCATTGGAGGAAGGTAGAAAGAGAGGGATGGTTGAACGAGTGCTAGATCTCGAGCAACGATCGGAGATCATCTTCCCTCTTCGAACGTTCTCGTCCTCGATCCTAGAAGGAGGCGGCGGGGGCGAAAAAAGTACGAAGTGCTACGCTGCCGTCGCTCCTGCCGCCGCAACCATTATCAAATTATTCACTCACACCGTGTGCCATCTATCTTCGGGCAGTACGATCGTAACGTGTTATTATTTGATCCTCACTTTGTTAGCGATCTGACTCTAACAGCCCCGCGCGATATGTACCTGGTAGATCCTGCTCGGTGATCTAGAGTACTTCTCACGATCTTGTGCGGCAGCTCCGCACCGAGAGCTGGAGACCCTATGCTCGCCAAACTAGCTGCCTTCACTGTGGATACCGCTCTTTACTTCTCTTACATTAGAGGGTTGCAGCATAAACTCTAGAAACGTTTAGATCAAGATCACCCGACGATAATGTCAGTTCTCCTGAACGAATAACTTATAACAATTACGAACCTGGCAAATTTTAATATATATTTCTCGGTGATGAATCACCTTCGTACTTGAAACATTTATTTAGGAGCTATGAGGTGAGAAGTAATGTACACTTCTACATTAATAATGATGCGGGATGCAGGCAATGATCGATTTTCTTCTCGAGTTTCCATGTTCATATTTATTTTGCGATACCCTTGCAACAAGGAAAAATATAGTTGCTTGTTACTGATAAATATCAATCTTTAATATACGAGTTGCAGTAATATATTAAGTAAGTTTGGTTTAACGATTTTGTGACTTGTGTCGGATGATAATCAGAATTATCATGATTGATCTATATCGATTGGCTTTTCCAGAAAAGGCATATAATTTACGTGCACGTATGATGTACCGATCTTCGGACAATTACCTCTACTTACAGTGCCTAGCTGGCTCTAATTGCCTCGTGTAATTCTCATAATCGTAAATACGCGCGTCAAAAGGTGTTGAAATCCCAGCACGCCTGAAGGAGCCCGACCCGATAAATAAATCACGGACAGCCGAGATACGTAATCTAATTCCGCGATATGGGTAGCGAGAGGTTCGAGCCAACCTCTCGCTCGTGATGGTGACAGATAGTTGTGGAGAAGACGTTTAATTTAACATTTCAGAAATCAAGGTGGTCTTTCTACATTTACTCGAAATGGCATCGAACGTAATTGCTTCTCTTTCGCCTCTCACGATCGACGTGTTTGATTTGCTCTTAATCCATGGCAATAAATAGTTTACGGTGTTACATTCTATTACTGTCCTACTGCATTCACGTATGCATAATAATTCTGAGTTCGTTTATTATGCAAATTTCAATTCCGAAACATACGATAAATATATCTGGAATACCAGCTTTATATATTCATATATTTCGCGAATTTTTCATTTCGACGATACACGATCGTGAGAAAATATTCGAAATATCTACCTTTCGAATGAGAGTACCACGCATACGATTTCGAATAAAATATCATTGCACCTTTGTAAGTCTCCGGTTCTTAACACGCCTCCGTAAATTCTCGAAAGATGACTTTTGAGTACCCGTCAAACGAAGACGATAGCGTTAGATGAATGGGATTTCCCAACATGTCAGGAGTCGACGAGCCAAGAGGCGTTGGATCACGGGGAAGTATTTGTTCGTGGTTCTCGATACGACTCGCAACCGTCACTAATAACAATGGACACATAGTAACTACTCAACTTAAGGTGGGGCATATAAATTGATAGGGTATTCTCATTTAATTTCATACGATGCATCGATGCATCCGTAACAGTATCTACAACGTTTCATGTATGAGTCTTCACAGATCAATCGTTTATAGAGAACACCCATTAAAAGACTGGTAGTGGTGATCATAAAAATTCGTTACTTCATTCAATTCAATCTGTAGGCTTTTAATCTCTAATTAGTGCATGTAAGAAAACTTACATGACTACTACACCTCATTCACTGCGATCTAATAATAAATTTATCCTTTCGATCGTGCACTGTTACCTGATTATAATTACAACGATTGTTAAAGTGGAGTGCAATAAATTCGATTTTAATCTTGTTAAATTTCAATAAAATCCTTGCGGGTCACTTAGCACATAGGAATGGTACGCGAGGTATAGAATTAGGGAGAGTATAGGATTAGAATAATTTAAAATGAAATCAAAATCTAATTAATCCTTGAGACTGTGAGGAACTTCGGCAAAAGTCGCGCTTAATTCTAAACGTTTCTAACGATCTCTCTCGTTGATATTCGGTTGACGTCCGCGAAATGGTGGCTCGGACTGGCGAGTGTCCGGTCGCTTGTCGAATTCGATCACGTAGCGCTTTAACGCTTTACATTGAACGCAGCGCGTGCTCTGTGTAGAACGACGATGCGGTTAGGGAATAATGTGGGTGTGTGTTCGGTGCTTATGCGTTTAAGAGACTTGCGCGCGGGTGCGTAAAGGTGCGTGAGTACGCATAGAGACGAGACGTGGGTGTCGACTCGTAAAACAAAGTAGTTTCCAGGGGAAGGATCTAACTCTCCGTGGAATTTATAGAAGACACACGTCGAGGACGAGCGACCGACATAATTTTATGGCGCCACTTATCTGAATTAATTTACTCCGCAACGTTTATTCTCATTCGTGACAATCTTACAGTTATGATCGCATCAATCTCAGAATTTCAGAAAAAAATTTTAATGTCACTCTTATTCGACTATCACGATTTATCGTTATATAAGATCCATTAAACCTTGCCACTAGTTTTGTGTCGCTATTAGCGAACACATAGTTAGGTAGCAAAAGCTTTCGATAGTTTTCACGCTACTTGTTATTTACATTGACGGATCAATATGTAAATTGACGACCTGTGTACTTAGAAAGTATATAATTACTGCGACGATGCATCTTAATTATATGTTAATTGTACAATTACTATCTCGGTTGTAATTGAAGGCGTAACCGTGTGGAAGTATACGTATCCTGGTTGAGCACCGGTATTCATTGGAATCTCGAAAGATATCACGAATTTCGTGAAATCGTGCTTCGAACCGTGGTTCGATTGTTCGTCGAATTGAAGGTTTATCTTTTGTCCATGGCATAGAAGTTGTTTTTCGTCGGTGAACGAGAAAGATACGAGGCAATATATCGAACCCATGGAGGACCGGACTCGCGCCCGTGAAAATCAATTGATATGTGTCACGATGCTCCGAAAGCTTCCTTGAAAATACACCGGATGCACGAGGGGGTTCGTGGCCGACGGGCATTGTCTGGGGGACTCCCTCTTTTATCCGACCGACATGTCGAATGCTGGATGCATATCAATTTATGCCCCATCTCAGAATTCACTCTCCGCATCACGGACCTTCTTTCTTTCTTCCTTTCTCTTCCCTTTTCGTACTCCCGGCGCCTCCTTGACGTCCGGCGCAGGCATTTCCTTTCGATAACACGTATGTGTGTCTGTTCTTACTATTCTCCATGTTCCGTCCTCGTGTCGCAAGTAAATCGGTTCTACAGCTTCTCAGAATATAGCTACGTATTATTCTGCCTCCGCACACTTATATGTGATTATAAACATCCATTAAAAACAGCGGTATTAGATAATGTTCTAAGGTGCGCGCACCTCGCACCGCTGTATATTTCATTATCCTCAGGTACGCTCATTATATATTCACATCACTAATTAGAATTGGACTAACACTTATATAAGAACGTATAAAACGTAATAGTCTCCTCGGAGGCTAATGTAAACGCGTGGATTCTGTGGCATACCGTGGTCACGTAATTAGGTAAGGTGATTGATTAACGAATCACTCCGCGAATAATGATAGAGCAAGCACGAGAAACCGCCGGGTTGGATAACTTTAAGGGTTTTCGAGAGGAGGGATGGAGGGGTGTCGGAGGATCCATCAAGCTGCCCCTGACAGATCCATCAGTATGCGTGGGAGTCAGTGTTTCGAGGACCAGGAAGTGGGTGTTGCTGCACTCCATAATTCACCATGCGTGTACTCGTGCATCTTCTGATTCGTGAGTGTACTTAAGAACTTACGGAGTGTGGCTTCGCGGTCCATGATCGAGGCAGACTTATTCGCGGCCGTGGATGAAGATGTTACCGCTAACGTTTCAAGAATCAACGTGGAAAGATACAAATGCGCCCCGCGAGACCATATACGCCCGCGGTTATAACAAATTGTTCATGCGTACGCGGCCTGAGATGCACGAGTGGCACGCGTACACGCGTGTGCGTGTGCCGCGCGAATATACGCATTAGTAACACATCGTAATCTACCGTAAGTCTACCTAATAGATCCGATTTCATTATGCACTTTCGAAGATTTACTATTACGTTTTCCACCTGCGATTAATGATCGGCAGCCATATATTTGATACGTGGTAATGGCGACATACATAAACATCGAGCCGGGAGTACGACACGTTGTTTATAATGGTCGAGAAGAAAAGTCTTTACGGCACAAGTTGATCGTTTTATGCCTCCACGGTAAAGTCTAGCAACTTTGTCGCGACACCTATCACTATCGCGCTTTTCCAACCGCAGTCGTACGCAACACACTTACGCGTTTGTCGTTGATTTACTGTCGTATGTATTCAAGATAATTGCTGACGGAGAAATCGTGTGGTAATTAATAGAATTAATTTACTGTATTGCTGTATAAAGATTAGCTCGCACGAGAATATACACTACGGACGATTCTTAAGCTACGAGGACTAGGTTCGATTCGATTAACGGATCTGCCGTTGTGGTTTAAATCACGAATTGAAAAATACTTCGCGAGATAACGAAGTACCAGGTAGAAGTGCATTGAATTCGATGAGGGGCGCAGAGTTGCGACGCGATCGTTTAAGATGCTTTCGAAGTCCGATTCGAACCAGCGGCTATCTACGATCGTGCTGGCAACCAATTACGTTTCCTGAACCGGAAAACGTCGGGTCGAGACGTACTCCATGGTGGAGCAGCAAGAGCCTCAAATTATAAATCAGACGATAACCCCACGGCTCTATCTATTTCTGTCTCCGTTTCTCTTGATTTCTTACCGAATGAAGAAAAAGAGAAAGGGATTTCATGGCGAATCGTGCGCGGCTTTTAAGCTCGTACATCACCGCGTGGGTTACGCCTCCCGTATTTGCTTAGTCGTGCAAACGGGGAGGTGCGGATAAGGGCAGAGATGAAACAATTAATAATCTCCACGAGACCACGAAACACCTCCGTGGGGCCAGATGCTTTCAATTCCGTGACGTACCTTTCCTTCTTCTTCTTCTTCTTCCATCGGTCTGCCGCGCTTATCCTAGGTATCACTACTGCTGCCGGGCTCAGTGTAATCAGAGTATCGTTGTAAACCATTTTAATATTTTCGAATACGTGAAAGTTGATGTTACATTGTGATCTGCATTTTCACGATCCTTTTCACATTTTACTTGACTATTTTTAATTCTTGATTCATTCAAATTCGTCATTACAGTTTCACCCCGCAATTCACTGGTCTCCCTATTTCTAATCTTACTTATCTTATCGCGATTTTTTCGGCTTTTTTACATATTTTGAACCTTCTGACTTCTGAGCAGGAAGTCGTATATTTTTTTGTTCAATAAAATTTGTGTCTTACAATTAGGAACATCGAATAATGAAAAGCAGTTATTCTTGTTCGAACGAAGTAATCGTGTATTCTTTAGAAACGTTATAAAACGTGGGTTTGTACGAAGAGTGTACGAGACTTACCCCGTGAAAAATGACGATACCACGGGGTATATTTCAGCGTCTGCTTGAGATATCTTAATTATCAGGCAAAAATTAATTACTGTAACGCCCACTGCGCCTGTATTCTGGAACGAAGACAGCGGGGACTCCCTTAGGGCATTCGTGGGAGTAGAGCAGCTTACTTGATCAGTACACTGTGCGCTTTCATGAAACACACCCCTCTAACATAGTTTCCTTTTCACAATTTTTATCGTCATAAATATGAACATTTATTATTCTGCCTGCCTGAGAATTCATTTTTAATCTGTTCAATACTTCCATTGAAGTCATATATGTACATTTAGGTTCTGCAAAAAAGGGCATACATGCGACAAGTATCACATGGTACTTCAGTCTGCCATTGGTTGATTATGTTATACATCATATAAGAACTCTGGCACAAGGATATGTATGAGATTCTTCTGTCTCTGTCTAATCACCGTGCGCCTTTTTTCCAGAACTCTGCAGTACATTGAACGAGGAAGATGATAACACGTTAGTAGACTTTAAAACCGTTTATTCCATCGAACCAGAAGGTATTTCCATCGGAATATTCTCGTCACTTCCTGAGTGCATCAGGATTCGTTCTTTGATCCGAATAGTTGGATTTGTAACTATGACCCGTATCGGACCGGTATCGTATCGAAGCCGGAGAAACGCACGAGAATTATTATACGCGGAGGCGCTCGTTTACTAGTCGGGGTTTCGTGGAAGCGTATCAGCGACGAGGCGGCACGAAGAGGAGAGTAACACGAGTAATTTCAGCGATGGAAACGGGGCTTAGCACGGTCCCGGGTGGTGTGGGAGTCTCGGGTTTGGGTTCAAAGGTTCGCGATTATAACATTCCGGGCATGCCGTTTCGTGTGCATCAATTCGGTACGCCAGTTCCCTCTTTGCGGAGTTCACAGCCGCGTGCGCTCGGATCTCTTCTGCTCCCTCGGCTTTTTCTTCTTTACCTCCTCCCAGCTTTCAAGCCGTTCCAGCAAACGCGAAGTTCCAGTGCACCACGGACAGCATCACGTGCTCGTGCTCGGGAGAGCAGGCCGATCCTTTCCAGGAAGGACCTGCTATCCGAGAATCGGTAAACGCTTCATTTTCCCCGCTCTCTTTTCACCGCCGGTTTATTACAAGCACGTTGTATCCCACGTATTCGCCAACCTCATCTACATGGCATTATCTTATCCTTTGTCTCCTCTCTTCTTTCATCCCGATGCTACAGATTTTCCATTTATATCGGGCGTTTATCTGTTTTTCTTCTCAAGGACTCGGCGATGAACGAATCGATGGAAAGTAATGTGTCAATTTTTAAACGTCCTGACAAGCCACCGCGAGACGTGGGTCGACATTACAATAAGCTGATGTCAGTGAACGTGTAGCCGGGAAATATGTACGCTGTAAACTAGATCACCTCGGGATTTATAGCTGGCTTTGCTTTTTGCCCAATGGCTTTATCGCTCTATTGTCCCGTCGCGTTTTGCCGAGCATGTAATTTAAACGATTTGTTACGAGGTCACCTTTCGCGGTTGACAGGATTTCCAGGTGTAATTGAAATTCACGCGAGGGCGTAAAATTGATGCAAATAAACCAATGTTAATATAACACCTAATAAAATATCACGAGTATCATCATAACCACTTAATTCTTAAAACGAGTGCATATATAACATTAATGTTTACATCCTACACATCCTTCAATATCTAAATCACTGGAACGTGGTAGAGAACATAGTCGTTAAAAACTGATCAATTTTAAGAACTTAGTTGATTAAAAGGAATCATAGAAGGATCGATCACTGTGGAGTACGTTAGTCTGTCCGCCAGAGTGGCGCGCGATGAATCCCTTGACGAAGGATCCATCTAAATGTAAGGTGGTCGGTAGATCGCCGGTCTGAAGTTGTGACAGCAGGATCCAATGATAGGCGCATAAATAACGTGGAAAATGGACGACAGCGACAAAGCTAGCGTTGATTTCGCTAGTAAAGCGAAGAACGTACTAGTGGTGAACCGGCAAACGGCCTACCGAGATGGATTTATGCCAGCGTCATTAGGGATTAATTATACGCCTTGTCAGGCAGCTGATGCCCGTTCTAGCGACCAGAGATGGCCCCGCTAAGAATTGCTCCTATCGTGTGAGAAGCAAAATAGCGAGGGGGGGAAGGAATATCGAAAGAAGAGGCTACCTTCCCTTCGAGTACTGCGTACACCTATCTAACCTCGTCCTATGATTTACACCTCGACTATATCCCCTGCAACACAGCACTCCTGTGTCCACGTGAATCCTATAGAAATAGACAAGCTTCTCTGCGTTTGATATTCCTATTCGACGAATCGCATTTTATTGAGTATTTGTACACTGAACTTCTTAAAACAGTGTTTTATGGCAAGGGTAAATTACTATCGGCCTTCGGCTGGAGTGATGCATAAGACAGTAAAATCGTATACAGAGCTGCTCTGTATACGATTATCTCAAAGTACAACTCGATTTCTCAGAGCACAAGTATACAAATATCACGCCAATGTATTATATTTGTGGTTGCATTGAAAAATGAATTAATCTTTTTAAGACATATGTTGAAATAGAAGCTGTTATATTGAGAAATAATAATGATTTTCAGTCTCTTCACTCTTTTAAGATCCATGGGTCAGACATTGTTGATCTTTACTTAATTAGTAATATTTTAGTACAATACATGTACAATATTTCATAGTACATTTCAGAGTAATTAGGGTGAAAAAGGGTGGCAATTTTGAATAATTATATCCCAAGTACCGGACAACTGGTGTTACAAAGGGGGAAGTGAAATAGGCGGGGACCAATGGGAGACATATAGGGAGTGGTGTAACGCACCCATAAGTACCGCGCGCTCTAGACTCACGTACTTCCTTAATGCCGAATGCACCATCCGTTTCCTTGCCATATAAGTTTCTATCAAAAGCCTGGATCGTAATCCAGAAATCTCTCGCGTGACCCCATGGGAATATGCGCTCGGTGAAACTCACGCACATCTTCCCTCCCCACGTTAACAAGATGCTTGAGAACGTCCAAACGAACGGAATCGCGATTTCCTCATCGTTTCCTCTCATCTGTGCTGCACTTTTTGAAAAAGTGCAAGTAGCGCTAGAAACTAGAGGTTAATTAATTTATCGGTGTACGGTGCAGCAGCTGTCGCCGTGGTTCCCGTTTTACCTCGTTATCGAACTAGCAGAACATGCCAGATTGCGTCGGTACTAATGCGGGTTACTATCAACCACCCAAGCTTCTACAAGTTTGCGCAGCTCGATGACACGGAAACCAACGAAAAAATTTAATTAAATCATATCGCAAAGATTCTAACGAAAATACTCCTCGAATATTCAGGCGATGAAAGCTTCTTGACGTATGTCTTTTTACTTCTCCATGTTTGATATTTGCTGGCAGTTTCTCTTGGTACACGAACATTCGGAGAGTGTTATACATTCGTCGGTAGGCCGAACAGGCCGCGAGTAGTAAATCGTTTTCTTGCCCCGCTGTTTATGCAGCGTGATTGATGAAGTTGCATTAATATTTCCGTAGCCGAAGCCTTTACTCAACGCGCGTATACGTTTCGTGAACATCCATACATTACGACCATGCAATAAAATATGTCTCACCGGAGCAGATTTACGACAGGGAACAATGGCTATTTCTTTGAGATTATATGGTGTTACCCGATACCTCGTGGCCTTCGATTCTATTTTCTTCTTATCGGTAGACACTTCCATTGCGGCATCGTCACCTTTGACACGTATATGTACATGCTCCAGAAAGGAAGATAACCTTTGAATATATGAACTCGTTTTGGAACCTTATACGCGGGTATAATAATTAAAATACGATTAGCAGCTACACCCGCGCGCGGTTTCAATAAATCAGTCTACGGCGGACTGCCCCTTTCTGGGTCTTACGAGCGGATCGCCCTTCCTTATTCGCTACGTAGAAATTCTGCTCTGCATGCACGCACGGGCAAAAACCCTTCGGAACCAGTACCGAACGAGAAGTACCCTGTAATTACGCGTATTGTGGATCTCCACCTTGCGTTTGTTTCACTTTGCATCCGGAATCGGCTCGTAAAAAAGTTTCCTCATTTATTCGAGTATACCTTTGCTTCGCGTTCATTGCACCCCACAGTTCGATTCTTCCAAGCGAGCCTGAACATTTAGAAATAAACGTTAGAATACGAGCTGAGAAATTGATCTTCCACAAAATGAATGGAGATAAAAATTCTTCCCTAATTGAGATCAAACGGTTTAGATACAAAATCGCCATGATAATTTCTACGTAAAGATTCACGCGAGATATAATAGCCACGCGATGTTCCTCCACTTTCACTGGAAAGAAGAGTCGGCTCCAAATTCACCTTTCGCCAGGGTGACAGAGATCTACGACAGGTAATGCTCGCGGAGAAAGCGGCGGAGGCAGGTGGCCAGGTGCGGTTAGTCGTTTGGTGGAGCCCGGATTTCGGGATCACCCGGTACAGGTAGGAACACGGCAGGTGTACCCTGCAGGCGAAGAATCTGCAAGCAAGCCTGAGCGTTGCGTGGGCGCGTTTCTCAGGGTGGCTACGCTGCGTCACACACGAATCGTGCGAGGAAAGAGTCAACGCCAGAGGATGATGAAGGCGGGAGGAAGAACAAGAAGTTGATGATGAAGATGATGAAAGAAGGATGAAGTGCTGGCTGGAAGATCGGTTGAAATAAGGTGAGATGAGACGAAAGCGGGTTATAAGACGAATATAGAGAGGGAGGAAGATGAATGTAAAGAATAAAGAAGAAGAGACCAATATACTCCTTGATCCCTCTCTTCACGAACCGAAGAGAGTACCGGTATAGGACCTGTAGGCGAACTATGCTGGGTATCCAGGCTGAAGGTTGGGCAAAGAACTAACCAGCTAAGCTAACCAGCCGAGTAAACCAGCCAAGGATATATCCTGAGAACAATCGGACCTACCAACCGACAGCGTGGGCGAGCAACCGGCAAAATATGCATTCCTAGCGAGTACTCGTACTAAAAGATTATTGTATTTACGTGCCCTCACGGTGGTTCAAGAAAAAAACAAATTTTCGGTTGTACACGCAAATAAACATAGAACCGCGCGTTCAATTCCACCGAGGAAATGAAGTCAATGCAACATTGGATAACAGCCAGCACACATTTTCCTTTCTGGTAATTGTTTCCCTGTTATACTTCGTGGTTTAAATAGCAGGACTTTTCGTACTGTAAGCGTGGTCAGAACAATCTCGTTTTACCCGCGAGAAAAGATTAGAACTTGACTGCAATGAACGAGACGTAGCCATCCCTCTTTTAAAACAATTCGCGGGCTTCATTACGCACGATCACAGTTGCAAGTGAAACGTTGTCATATCTATGGGCTAGGTAGACGTCAGCCAACAGGAAGAGGTTGTCGAACGGTACGAAGAATGACGACAAGAAGGGAAGAGAAAGAGTACGAAGATGTCGTTGGGGGAATAATAGGCCAGTTTTGCGGTCTGTAGAGCTACCAAGTTTGCGGATGTGCCAGACGTGGGCATCATCGGGGGATCCTCGAGCTCGTTGAATTGTCGCCATGAGAAACACGGAGATTGCCGAAACCCGCAGTTTAAATTAGAAGCGTACAAACTACAAATTGAGCCTGCAAATTGCCTCGCGGTATACTTACGTCTCGTCATCGAGGGACGATTCTTACCTCGTCTAGGTAATCTGTTATGCCGTCCGGAAGCTCGCGACAGTTTTTTTTTTATTAAAGATACAGTACCACCTCTTTTGCTTGGCTGCATCACCTTCTATAAAAGAACTTGTCCAATCTACTGATCGTGAGAGGTACAATTTCAACAGCTATACTGTAATTCTTATGTCTGTCCGTGCCATATGATCGCATCGAGATTACGTAAGATTACGTACTCTAGGCGTATATCATATATCATTTTTATAGAATGCAGCTTCTGCAAATGTTTATCGGTAAAACAGTACCGATTAACGGTTAACGCATAGAAACCAGGAAGTCGTTTGTTGAATTCTACTGCGCGTTCGCGCGCGGTTTTACGGTTTTCTCAGGCGTCCAATCCCATCGAAATGCCAGCGTATTTCGAACCGGATCGTAATTAACCGCCCATTACTTACAGTCCGGGGACGGTGAAACTTTTTGTTTCTTCGAATCACTTGCGCGCTCATCTAAAGCTCTTGTCTCTAACGACGATGAATCTTCAACTTTCTAACTGCGGGCCACCAACTCGGGATTACCGAAACCAGTCATTTCGGCGTCGTGCCCCTTGGATATCGATGATACTCGTTCATTCTTTAATGAGGCCTCACTAACCTCTTTGATGATCCCCATTACTTACAATTTCTCCTAAGTCCCGTCTCTATCCAACACAGATTATCATACTCGATTGATACCAGAAAAAAGCAGTGTGAAAATATTCAGTAATCTAATAATACAAATTTGATCATAGCACAGAATCATTGAATCAGGAATAGGAAACGGAATTTTGATTACATTAAGCTACCACTGATATCACATTTAAATAATTAATAGGGATATGAATACTCTCACTTAATCCAGTTACGACTCTCGCCGACAAATCTTTCCAGTAATCCCACCTAATCGTTTTATAAATAAATTGTAGACAATTAATCTCGCGAAAGCTTCGTCGACGATTAAACAGGTGCAACCGAGTCTCGGGGAGTTTCCCTCTCGCTTTATCCCTCGGCGCTGGGTATTTCCTTCTCGGCGGTGGTTATCCATCCAGGGCTAGGAGTTCTACGTGCGACGATTAAAGCGGTCTGCTAAGAAGTACCGGAACGATTAACGTCATAACAACTGCAGTCAGTGACTCTGAGTGGAGAACAAAATGATCCGCCGCGAGACGTGAAGCGCGCTAATGCAGGTCGTTTCGCGGTTCATAATAGTCCTCCCGCAGCCCCCTCGGACGTGGAGTGACTTCCGAGATGTGACATTGTGTCTTGGCGGCGTTGCACGGTGGGAGATATTACTCTCCTCTCTCGTACGTAGACATCCGTTTTGTTAGCGGAACACTCACTCTGGAGGTAATTAGTAGACTGATTACGTGCAGGTGTGATTAGCCGACCACTTAGCTATGCCTTCTGTCATTCTCCTTAATTCGAAACTGTCGTGTACTGATGACGTGTATACATTTATGAATGTGTGTTTCGTAATAATTCAGTAAATTAAAGGTATTCTAGAGAAATAATTCACTTAAATAATTAGTACATGAATACATATTTCTATTACAATATCAATATTTTAATGTTACTTACACTTTGTTGGTAGATATTTTTCATTTCTTATTATGTCTAATATTTCAATGCAGAAGCAAATGTAATTTTATATTTATATATTTATGTAATCATCTATGGAAGTATTCTAATTTTCCCACGTAAATCGTCGGTAAAACGTGTTGTCAGAGCAGCTCCGGTTTGCTGTGTTGATTGGGTGCGAGAATTGGGGCCCGCCAATTATCAGGTGACCCAGGAACGATTTATGGGGTCAGTCGTAACTCATGCTTGGTCTCGTTTCCCCTCTCTAAGTGGCGGACCCCATACACCATAACAGGGCACCCCGCAACCCTCATCATACCTATAGGTTCGCAGTTGAATAAGTGTATAATAGACACATGAACTTCAAGCGTGAGAGAAGATTTATTGCGAATCGAGAATTCCGAGTAAATACACAAATATATCTGACAGAAACTGAAAGGCTATTTGATCATTACTGAAATATCTGCATTGTAATTTGCAACGAGAAGTATAGCTTTCACGTAAAGTTTCGATGAAATTTAACTGCTGCCACCGATGACACATTAATACCAGTATCTTACGTAAATCGTGGTATAGAATTCATTAATTATTTATACCACTGGCCCGAAGACTTCCGGTTGAGAGAATACCACTGCCGGAATGATCTGTGCCGTATCATTCGACGTGGCACGAACCACGACTACGGGGTACCTTCCGTGACTCTGTAATATTGGCGGCATTTTGCACTACGAAGGGGAACAACCCGTTGCAATTCAGATTGGCTTCGTAGTCAATTCTGTGGTGTAAACCATCAAGCGTCAGCCTATAACCTGATCCCTAATAAGCGACGCGATCTCACTTCTCTGCTCCGCTTCTTCCGAGCGGCTAAAGAGGATCAGAACGAGTAGTATCCGAGTAGAAAGTGCGAGTCGTGGCCGACTCGGTTGTCGTGCGGGAGCAACTATACCACTTGTATTATGGAGATAGAGCTGCAAGGAAGTGTCTCCAACGGCGAATTATGCCCTGGAATTGCAACCAGGACTTGAATCTCGAGTCTCCCGTACAACTTCCAAGTTTACGATCGCTCTTCGTAGCTACATTGTCGTTAGTCGTCAGGGCTTTATGACAAAGGTGTCTCTCGAAGCCTGTTGTCTTGAGAAACACTTCGTGCTTCGGTATATCTTTTTCGCATTATGCAAGGGCACGGAAATCTTATTATAACAGGTGATAGTCCCAATAATTCTTCCGATAATGTCATCGTGTTATTTTACATTGGTGAGATAGTGCTCCTTACAAAATGATATTTACCTGTTCACCGACTAGTCTCAAACGTGAGCCGAAGAATGAATGAATCAGAAGAGAGAGAAGCATTACATATAATTATATTCCTCTCTCAAAACTTTTCCAACGTACAACACAGATGTACAAGCATCGTTGCTTTATAACTGGAATATACTTTACTGCAATAATTCTAAAACAGAATATTTACCTAATGATAAACAAGAATTTATTGTACATTGTTTGCTTGGTTTCGCAATGTTTGAAACCATGGCTTTGGTACGCATGCCAAAAATATCCTTCAATATGTTGCATCGGCATTGCATAGGCTGCGTAAGAGGGACGTTAGGGTGAAGCTAGCCGTCACCGGATATATACGCAGGATAGTCTCGCGCGAGGGAGTATTTTTGCAGTTGGTACAAGTTTGCAGGTTGCGCGAAGCAGTGTGCGCGATCAGCCAGCTTGGGCTCGGTGACCGAGGGTCCCCCGGGCCCCCTCGGGCCCCAACGGACCCTGGCCCGCGTTGCATCGCCTTGCAGTGCATGGCGTCCTCGTGTGGGCGAAGGGTCATGGGTCGCAGACACACCGCAGTGGCTCTCAATTTCCGTGGAAACTAAATCTACTCCTAAATCTAAGAGTTCAATGTTTAATGCGAGCATTACCCTAATTATGCTTTAAACTGATGAGGATAATGTAATACCTTGAAGCCGGTGATAATCAACCCCTTACAGAGATGAATGAAACGAGTGATACCAAAGACAATTATGAAAAGGGATTATAGTATTTTTTAAAATCTGCGGAAGTGTATTCTTTCTTTTGAGCATCGTTGCATTCGGCAAAGTATCAAGATAGGTGAGGACCCTCGGTTGCAAGATGACCGTATGAATGTAAGAATGAGAGAGAGAGAGAGAATAAAGGGCCCAGGGGACGACGAAAATCTCAGTTGTCCCCATGTTACATTGCGCAGCGCCCGGGGTATTTGTGTGTACCGGTTGGGCGACAATTGCGGGGACAATTTGTTCATGGTCGACGACAATGTGACATCGCATAAAATGTAGAGGGACAAGAGGGAGTGTTCTGAACGGAGAGAAGTTTTACGATGCTGAAGGGTAAGAAGGAACCGATATCACTTACAATTAGAGATGTCGGGAGATCTTTAGAATAGGTCCTTTAATTTGTCCTGCGAACTATCGTGCATAGTAATGTGATCGCATTCCATGAATTACGATCCCGAGATCATACAATCATAATAATAATTAGAATACGTGGAGATTTAAAGAATCTCTCAATTATGTCCCAGTACTTGTATGACAAATATGTCAGTAAATATAATTGTACATATAAAACATAATAAATAAATTATGTAAATATAAATAGTCCCGTTATAAAGATTCCAGACATCAGCTACTAGAAATTCATATAATGAACCGGAAACGGGACGATCGAATAAGAGAAGTTTACGATTCCATGAGCACACCGATACGGGCTTGCGTTCGAAAAGTTATGGTACAAGAGGTTCGCGGGTGGATAGGGCTCCTGTCCTTTCGTGCGAAAGGTCACGCGCAAAGGAAGTGACCTCCCTTCTCTTTCCCTCTTCCTCGAACTTGAGGTACCTCGATCTTTTCTTTCCTCGTCGAGCGGGGAGCTACCCCAACAATTTCGGGCAAACGGTAGATAGTATCTCGGGGGCGGGGCGAGCAAATTGAAAAATTATGCCGACGCATACGCGACGCGTTTTTGGCGAAGATGCAAGACAATAGGATACGAAGATAAAAAGGTGAGGACCGTTCAAAAGGGTAACGCCATCACGGTAGGCGCACTGCATACATACAGGTTTACGTATATATCTGCACCGATCTACGGAAAGGTATATACCCTCGAGGCTTGACGGGCCGGTGCTCATGCATAAATGCGTCAACGTTGTTTCGGTCCCTATCTACGATCTCTGCGAGTTCCTTGCCTGTCCGAGCACCTATATCGTCCAGATTTCTGATCGGCTTATCTGTTCCCGCATTTCCAATCGGAGAACCATTAAATCGACGTAGTACTTTCTACGAGCGATAATAAATCGCAAGTATATATGTATATGCCGAGTGAAAGACATGCCTATTCGAAAGTACAAATCAACCTGGTATAAGTACGAATACTTGAACTGTTTCCCTTTTTCTATCTGCCATCTGATTTGTCATAAATCTTTCTTTATACAAACAACCCATTTATCTTATTATAATATCTGGTATGCATCTTACTCGTTTCTATACCTAGAAATCGTACAAAAAATTCAGGAAGCATTCGTGAAGATCAGCTCCCATAACGGTACCGCACGTCCTGATTTTCATTGGTTCCCTTCAAAGGAACGGTAGAAGAAAGGTCTCGATACTCATGATCTATTCGTTACCATTTAGAGGCGTTAGGTGCTCGTAAACTCTCATCAGAGAATCGAGTCGACCGGGACTAACAAATGGAGGAAGAGGTACTGGAAGCGGGGGTTAATTAGCGTGTGATGAGCAGCTCGGCGAATCATTCAGTCTCTCTTCCCCCATCTTTCCTTCACTCTTGTCCCTCGTAAGGTAAAAATATGGCAACGAGCTTGAAATATGACAAGGTACCGGAGTATTGATTCAAATGGTAGTCTTGAGGCGTACGTGGTAAAATGTTGGTCCGTCAACCAGCACTACCGCGTACTCCACTACTCGCGGTAGCCGCGAGGGGCAATTTGCCGTGCAGAACACTGGTGATATATTGATTCAACTTGTGGCCTGAAGCACGGATTGAAAAATCGTTCTTTCAAATATATTTTTCTTGATTCCATCATTAGCGTAGTTTATTATTCCTGACAAAACCGTCAGAATCAAATGCTTAGATTCCTGTGTTGTTTATTTAATCCAGGTTCTTGTCGATGTAAATTAAGACTATATCCCTGTCGCAACTTTTTTCTTGCTTTTTCCCCATTATTCCTTTATTTCTGTTTATGGTTGACCACGGGCTTTCCTTAAGTATGTACGCACGTGGTTCACGATGTCTACGGGACGGTGAGTTCCCACGGATAGTCCCGGGAGGAGTTCCTCCGAGTTTGAAAACATGGCAATCAGTGTAAGCGGTTCTACCACAATGTGCATAGATACGTATACATTCGTCTATTATGTAACGAACATTTTCTGTCAAACTGATTTTTTACTTCAATTAAGTCGTAAACAAAAACTGCATCTTCATTATTATATATGTTATACGAGGTGTGAAAATGTTACACGTACAGGGAATCGGAAGTCTTCCTCGTCGGCGAACGGAGCACGTCTCGATGATTCATTCTCGCACAATCGAGGATTGGCTGGTAACACCGTCCTCCTCGTTGGTTCTCTCATGACGAGCCGGTGACTAACTCCCGTAGTATGGTGTGTCGTGGGGACCAATATCGTAGTGTGGATTGGATATTAGCCGATGGCGCAACATAGGCTTTATTCTCGTCTTTTACACGCGACCGTATCTACCAACGTAAAGTCAAAAGAGGTGTACGCACACAGCTGTCCAGACACGTCACATTATAGTATCGAATGTTGCACATACAGGATGTAAGAATATATTAGTGAACAGTGCAGAACAGTGGCTCGTGGAGTCCTGTAAACGCGTGGGTGGAGACCTTCCAGGAGATACCCTGGGATATATGGTTAAAGCGTGGTGGTAAGCTACTTCGAATCGCCGGATAATTACTCGATAGTTGCTGATGTCTTTCATATATCTTCCGGCGAATTGCCGTGTGCGTCTCGCAAGCGTGTGTCACATAAACGCGTAAGAGAGTAAGTAAATAACGGAGTAAGTGGTGGCCGGCAGATTTGTGTGCAACAGACCGATCAGTATCGGCGGCGATCGTATCGGACGGCGCGCGGGCGTCGAGTAAACGGTGATAAGGCGAGAACTAGCTCGTAAGTTTCCGTTTCGCGGCTATACCCAAAGCAATCGCACGCCTCCTCGAGCGTGTAAGTAATCCCACCCCCACCTTCGTTCCCTTTGTAACAGCTAACTCGCCCGATCTCTTAATTGATAGATTATGCGGGGGTGTAACGTGGTTTGCTAAGTCCTACTGAGAATTACGGTATATCCATGAATGTCGTAACATTCGTTATACGCGCTTATATAATAGTCCTTATTAATTCACGGAAAACCTTAAATACCTTTGATAATACTTAATTCGTGTGCATCTTCCTAAGAAGTAACTTATTTATCGCAATAAAGATATTGTTCGATTTTATTTGACGCTTATCACGAGGATTATCGTCTATATATTCGACACGATGTAAACTCCACGAAGTGCGAATAGATTGAAGTTTAGTTCCGATGCAGCCAACCGTGTTTATAGTCCAAACTTTATGCAAAGTAGAAAGTCGGAGTGACGCGGATGCAAAATCGAATTACGTCTAATAGCAAGGGAAACGACTCGTCGAGGAATATCGCTATACATTTATTTTGAGCCCTTGTGTTTGATGCGGTGGCGAAACAGTCGATGCATATAATATTATATGAGAGAACCCGAGACGAGGCGACACACGTAGGTAAACGATCGTTTGTCCTCCCACTTCTCGATTGTCGTCTGAAACACGCTGCATCCTCGTCTTGGAGGAGACGAGGCAGAGATGTTGATGGAAATGGAAGTGGAGGTGGATGTGGATGCTCTCGAGTCTTGAGTAATTGGAACACGACCTCTGTCAACCCCCGCTGGCCCTAAATGGTCAACGGAAACGAGTATGCCACCGGGGTGGATGCCACTTCGGTCTTAGGCAATCGTATACAAATGCAGATTCAGATGCAGCCGAAGTCGCGGTTGCAGTCTCCGCTAACCGCCACCTTCTGATAGTTACTCCTGGTTGGACCATCGCATTCACACGGGATGATGCACGCTCCCTCCGTTCGGGCTTTATTCTCCTCCCACAATGATTTATGCTAATCCAATTCAAACGCCGCTTGTGGATTATGTCGGAAATAGGGTAGGAGTGTCGTAGAATGTTACGAATACATTTCCCCTTTTTTTGCTTCCGTAAATCCACGGAATCCTTGGAATTAAATGTGTACTCCCGCTATTATGTTTTGTTTACTACTCCTTATGAAATATTTATAATCATACAAGGGTACTATTTATCAACATATTAAACATATCTGAATATAATATTTCCATTATTATAATATCTTCATCCAAATATTTAAACTGGTAAACTATCACATAATCATCGTTATTATTTTATGACACTTCCGAATAAATTGGTTCCATTGGTGCACAGATATAAAAAATCTTCGTAACGGACGGCATTTAGAAAAAGATCGAAGTAATAAATAGTTGCGTGGTCACATTTCCGGCAGAAGTTTTATGATTTTATAAAGATAGAAACGTTTTTTTTGAGATCCAAAAATTCCGCCGACGGTGATGATTTTTTTGGGGGGAATCCAGCAAGGAGGTCGTAGCGATTCCTCCTGACGTTGCCGCATCTTTTTTTAATCTTCGCGTTATACGAAATATTCCGGCGGGAAGATAAATATATACGAGGCAATAAAAAGGAAAGTCGCGTGAATGGATAACCAATTAAAGAGTCCAATTCATACGATGAAAAATATTGGCAGTAAAACGTCGCATTACATCAACTTTTAACGATTATCCTTCGCCTCCTGGTCTTATCCTTCGGATGAGAAAAATGTATTGACAATAAATTATCTCCTCGTATGTGCCAAAAGCGCGGAAACATTGGTAAACAAAGTGCGACATTTATGGGGACGCTTTTTAAATCATAAAACGCGCACCAGTCCTCGTAACACCGATAAAATACACCGCGTAGAATAAACTCAATGAAACGCGAATTTCACGAGATAACTCGTCGGTGTGTTTTTGGTACGTTTTATAAGGAGACACCGATGTGCTCCTCGATCTCGTATACGTATAACGGCGAATGTCGCCCACGCCACTTACAACTATGATCAAGGAACAATGTATAACAGTTCCTTCATGGTTGTCTCGTCAAATCAAGGATTAGTCATCTCCTGGGAACGAGATTCAATGAACGTTTTTTCAAGCTAGTTCTGGTTTCCGGTTTCAAACGATGTATAACGAATCTTACTATCGAGTAACGCTATAAAATTATGGAATTATTGTAACATTATTATCCTTGAATATCCGTGCATCTGTTTAATACATTCACAGCGAAAACGCCAATTGGCAAAATTGTTTATATTACTATGACACCAACAGTTTGATTTGAACATAGTTTTCGATTAAGTACATCATAATTAGTTTTAAAATCAACAACTATACTAACTGAATTAAAAAATATATAAACCGCGCGTGACGAAGGTATTCAATTTTCGAGACGCAGCGAATGTGTTACAGAGTAACAAGCCTAGAATTACAAAATTCTATTTCTTCACTGATATTTCAAGAATCATATGTGAAACTTAATAATGACACTAATATATCAAACCATCGATGATTAACAGATTCGATGGAATCCGATGAATTTGGCAGACAATTATAAAAACATGATTGTGAAATAGTATGATTTGTCGAAGTAATACATCACAACCGGCTTATCGTTAAATCGTGTTAGAATAACACGAGTCGGAGATTTTTCACCTTTGACCGCAGAGAAGGAAAAAGAAGACAGGCTGGCCACCCGCGGGTGGTTTCCTCGACGGAACCCGGCAGGCTGATCCATTCGGAGGGTGTTCGAGGAAGGGTATCGGTCGCGAAGTATCGTTCGCGGGCTGACAGTACCGAGATATATATCTGAATTCTGAGAGTGGTCCAACGTGAAGTAGAGTGCCGTAGGGTTCACGCGGGGTTCACGCGGGGGTAACTCAATTTGTAGTTACAAACGAGCATAATATGATAATGCTTGGTGCTTGGCCACAGATTCACCTGGGCCCCGTCTCTCGCTTTGTTAGCGGATACTCGGCTCGCTTGGCAATGGGCACCCCCCAACTGTGCACTGCCATTTGTTCACGTCTGTCAATACGTCACTGATAGGTACACTGGTGCCTCCTTGGCCACTGAGATGCCTTGTCAAGGCCAATACTCGCACAAAATTTCGAGTGCGTAAGAAATTTAGAATTGATGGTCTCGGATTATCCTCCTTGGATTTCTTAACATCTTTTTTTACCATTTCTATTTGAAGCTGTAGATTACCGCAGCTCGTGATAATTACATCCAAAGGTTTCATACCGTGCACACGTTTTTACCGTAATTTTTCCTGCCGGCCGAAGATGAAATATACTTCAAGAAGATTGATAGGTCATTTTCAATTCTATGTTTTATAAGGTAATTTTTTTTGTTTGGTCACATTAATTTCGAGTGTTAGCCCGTAATAACTTAGAAAGGCAGCACGCGCGTAATATTATTGATGACAATTTAATATCTCACGTGTAAGTACAATGAAAAAAATGTGGTGTTGTTAATGGCGTGTTATTTAATAAGCGGCTACCGTGGAGTCGCGGATAAAAAAAAAGTGTTTTTAGGTATAAATCATTTTACATATATTCACGGGATTATTTGAGCCGATTCGAAAGTACAACGCTTGTCAAATTGCTAAACGGTTAATAATACATCTTGGATACTACTTTCCGCTCCTTGTTCGAAGCCGGCTTTCTTCACGATTTCGCCGGGCAGTCGGTGTTGGGTCTGGGTACGCGTGATTTAAGGCGCATCGTAAATAGATAATAATAAATCGGCATCGTGGGGCCCATTTGCTTCGGGACCAATTTGTTAGGATCGTTCGCCCTCATGACCCGAATATATACACTAGAATGCCATACGGCTATTTTTCAAACAGCGAACCGTTGATTTATTTTGGCACGAACGAACGGCGATGTGCCTCGGGCAAATTATGTGAATCTGCTTCAGTGTGGCGTTCGTAATTCTGCAGAATCATAGGCGCCGATCGTCAAGAAATCCACGAAAGTGTTTCTGATGTAATAAATGGAACAACATTCGCCAAGAAAGGACCTTTATTTACACCGTTACAGAAGCATTCTGCTTAATGAATAGGGCAATTAGTACCGTAAGGTGTCGTTTACTGGAATAAATTATTGAAAGGGAAAGCACGGATCCATACGAATAGGAATAATTTCGTGCGGTAAAGATAATGGTGCAGTATCCGTTTGTTCCGTCTCGACTGATTTGTAGAGTCAAAAGAATCTGATTAACTGTCGGTCCCTTCCGCAAACGTTTCAGTCAAGCTTCTGTCGTTTTGAAATCGATGATCCACAGCTGTCAAGTTATTAGCACCTCCGACGTGGTTCGTTATCATTATCGTCTGACATCGGAAAGGATTTTAATTTGAATTTCACCGCATGGCCACTCGTAGACGTTGCGTTCCGTACAAGGAAGCAATCACGGTGAAACGTAAAATTGACACGGCCTGCGAAACCCTGCGGTGGTTTTCAGTCGAAGAGCAAGGCTTACTTGCCCGGCTGCCTGCGCCTGAGAACATCCTTCTTGATTACAATCGAGATTTTGTGTTCAGTCTGATTGCCGGTCATTCGGCACGACACATTGGAAACCGTTCTTCTTAGATGGATTAATCTTTTAGAAAACTACCAATCGAGATAATGGTCTACCGGTGCGTATTACGCATAAATAATACGGCTTTCAAATTCACCACGCATTATGTGTAACGGTGTCAGAGAAATTTTCATTTATCTAACAATGATCACACCACTATTATCTCGGCGGAAGAAAAGGTGTACCACGGAAGAGATTGACTTCACGACACGACACGGTTCACGGAGATACTTTATCACGATTGATGCGTACTTTGCTACTTCGTTACACATCATCCGGCATGTGATCACTTATACCTTCCTCGTGGAAAATACCGTTGCACTCGTGAACGATACTTAGCACTGGCACGTACGCGAAATCTTATCATCATAAACAAATCATCTGTCAATAGGGAAGCGTACCGACGTTCCGACTAAAGTGTCTGACACGATGGCAGAAACTTCATCGTCGTTACGGAAAAATCTCTCCGACACGTTTGCGTTCGGATATTCGTAGAGTGTAATGTAAGTGTACAATTTTAACGAGGTGGAATGTACGCATGTGCAGATCTCTTTTGTACTTAAGAACGATATACGTCTTGTCTCCTGTTATAATCTGAGACATACCATTCCGCTGTACTTGCGACTCTCTCTAATAAAGTTGTCGCGAGTGGGTTTCACATTGTGCTGCCGGTGGGGGGATTAAAGGAAGACACACGACACCCGTCCATGTGACAGGGATCCAAACCGAGCCTTACATGTGGAAGCACATTTATGGGATCATCTTGCTTTATGGCGCCTCATTTAGGCGTTATTCCCCTTCCTTGTTCCTGCGCTACCAGGATCAACAGAGGTTCTCACTTTCCATTTCTCCGAGGAATAACGGCCGTTTAATGTGTTTATTTATTTCTGACGAGCAAAAGCATCGAATACCTTATAATTATTCTGTTTAAATTGAAATGTAATTGCGATTCAATTAGTACGTCGAAGCGATCGAGTCCGATGATTGAACAATTTTCGTGTTACTAACGTTTGAGACAGGTCTGGGATCTCCTGCCTGCGAGGATCGCCGTGTAGAAGTGTGTAACAATGTAATATATATAAGAAGACAGCTAAATAGGACGAATATTATTGGTTAATGAGTATGTGATCGTGACAGGCGAATCGTTAGAAACAATCGAGAGATCTATCGATCATAGATCAATTGGCAGAACAGCTATTGATCATTTCTCTGGCGTAGAAAATCATTGAACGTACGAGCGGCGCGAAGCCAGCCAGGAAGAGCCCTCAGGCTTTTTACGAAACTCGGCCAAAATGTCCTTCGTTGCATTAGATACCGAGTTACACGTCATCGTCGTTTCTAATTTATCATCCGCGTAACAGGATAAGTTC
Organism: Nysson spinosus; assembly: GCA_910591585.2. Taxonomy (NCBI): domain Eukaryota; kingdom Metazoa; phylum Arthropoda; class Insecta; order Hymenoptera; family Crabronidae; genus Nysson; species Nysson spinosus. The sequence continues at coordinate 7,567,159 of OU342830.1, read as the reverse complement.
AGCACGATATTCGACACGTTGATTTGCAACGTAGGGTCGCCGAAAGGTTAAGGAGAAATTTTGAGTGGAACATTTACGATCGGCCGTGCCTTCCCGCGCTTAATTAGATACGGACTTAAGGAAAGAGATGTTAGAAAGCGTGTGTCCAACACAATAAACCTCTGATTAGTCCTTAATGTGTCGATTACATAATTCTCCCGTTGGAAAGAAAGTTGTAAGGCTTTTATAATGAGTTATACACAACTAATTATTTACAAATATAACGAATTCATAGGTTGTGTCGAAAGCAAGGTCAAGATTAGACCTTTTGCGCGTGGTTGAGATTCCAAAGATACTTCACGAGATATTACGACGTCCAATGAATGATCCTTAAGGATGAAAATCGAATTAACGCGTGACAAAAATTTCTGTTCAATCGCCGTGAAGAGTACGCCGCTGGACCGCTGGAAGACTATAATTCATTATCTCCTAGACACAGACTCGTCTCATTTTCACTGCACGGGGTCCTCGATCACGCCTAACGGCATCGCATCGGCGTAAATACGTTACGTAATTAATTTCGCGCAAACCACGGCTCAGCGACGTTATATTTATAGCGGTGCATTAACCCCGTGTGTTTTATGCGGCGTGCGGGTTCGCCTGTTCATATCCCAATGGATATCGAGTCTTCTTAGGAATCACGTGAGGAAAAATATTTCCACGGCGTGTGCTCTATCTGGAAACGGAACTCCCCAGTAATATCAGGCTACGAAAAAAAATGGAATTCTCAGAGGTCGAATAACTTCGAGTAGAAATATTGATAGGAGGTCAGCCACGAGGTTAGCCACGCAAGAGTAAGTGCCTCTACCTCGTTTCTACCTTCTTCCTGAGTACCACCTTCGATACACCTTTCTTCCGTCTCTTCTTTCTCTCCCTTCTTTTCTTCACTCTCTCTCCATTCGATCTTTTTTCTATCCTCGTTTGGCGTAGGTGTGGATGCGCTTTAACCTTGTACCAAGTCCACAGAGTGGACCACTGACTGTGCACAATTAGGCCTCGGCGCAGAACGAATTCATCTTCGTTGGATACGCGAGACTCCAACCAGTTCGGCACGATCGATTATCAATCATTCTACCGCGAGACCCGGACCACGCTTCGATGTATATTGTGTATACGAAAAAAGTATAACCTAGAGTGTATCCACCCCCGCAACCAAGTGCCCATTGGGTTCAACCTTAACATCTGCTGATGGAGATCTCTAGTAACCAAAGGGCATCCACATCGATTGGGGTAAGTGGCTGTCGGAATTTATAATGACACATTCCATTGGATGTTTTCGAAGTAATTTTTGGTCAGGAATCAAAGGTAATAATACTGATCGTAATTTATATTTATGTAAAATAACCGAGCTTTCGAGGCTTACGTTGCTTGTCATTTCTCTCGATAAGATTGGATGACTTGGTGCAACGGTGATGATTAGAAATGCAACGCAGGTCGATTAAGATTGTCGTAACTCATCGAGTTCGAAATATTAATTATTTTTTATTTCTCACGTGGAAGATATTCTACGATGGTAAGCAATAATCTATTATAAGTGATACACCATGAACAATATTTTACGACCAGTTTCCTACTTCGTAATATTCCTACGGATGGAAAATCATATTTGCGGTACGTAGTGATATCTCGTATGCCATGCGGACTTTAATTTGATTAATAGCGTATTTCCAGGAATTCGGAAAAATCTGAATGTATAAATGTAAATTAGATAAAGCGTTGCCGGCTACAACCTTTATGCCTCGAGGCTTAACTAATCGAGTTTCGTCTAGGTCAAACGATCCAAAGACTTTTAATTAAGAGTTATATAAATTTCAATCAGTCGCATATAATAATCATCTATCGATAACCTCGATTTATTGATTGGAAAATCAAACAAATTTTATTGCTGCATACCGTATTCTTTATCTATGTCCGGCATTTCCTGCCACTAAAATACACGATGATTTCTCCGGATAAAGTATTCTTCGTTCGTCAAAGCCATCTATAGACTCTTATCTATGGAATCTCACAAAATTATTCCGCGATCGGCGGTTTTCTTTTCGCGAATAGCCACCTGTTAGTAAAGTTAGTGCATTTACGTAAGTAAACGACTCGCGGATTGGCGGGGTGCCCGCGAGGGAAGCAGAAGGGGCAAGGAGAAAGAAAGACGGAAAAGAGACACGATCAAGGAGAGGGTACCATTGGAATCGTCATGCCGATGTCATTGTGCTCGGTGATTTATTGCCCTCTCGCTGGCGCACCGTTGCCGCTGGAAAATCGTTTGCATTGCGCAAAATTTAATAAAGCAATCCACGCATCGACATCTCGATGCCTGTAATCTTTCTCAATCGCGAATCCGCGGGGATCGATGAAAGGAGCGACTCTCGTACGACGATTGCGCAATCGGCTCATCGCTGATACGCACCGCTATTATTTCACCTCACGCTGCTAACCCCACGACAATATGGCATTTTACTATCGAAACGCGGAAATGCGATTTTGCTATGGATTAAGCTGCTAAGTCCTCTGAAATATCAGGCAGACTACTGAATGTTTATTAATTGCCACGTTAAATATTATGTGCTACCAGGGAATCTTTCTAACAAAATAATTAATGATGTTACTGACGCTACTTTATAAATGAATTTATACTAACCGTGACAATTAAAACTTATTCTGAGAATATTGATTTATCGTTAGAATTAAATGGAATGAATATTAATCTAGGATCTATGCAACGTTAACTGAACTTTTGTTAATGAAATTCATGTAATCCTTTTAGTATTATCGAATAAGGGATGTCTTGATGTAACAGCGTAGGATAACTGAACATTTCTCAATATGTGATTTAATAGCCACGTATGAAAGGTAATAAGGGTACCGGCAATAAAAAAATAGGAAAGAGGTAACATAGGTCAAGAATAGCGTAATGGGTCCGCACGAAACACAGATAGAGTTGTCGCCACGAACGACGGTGCTTTGCGTACGGTGATACTAGTCAGGATTAATAAATTCCCTTTTCTACGGCCATCAATCGCTTACTGCCGAGGTAAGGATTGTTAACACGTTTCTGCTTTAACATCGGCGATAGAAATATCACTCTCCCAGACGAGATATGGTAGATGCGACTTGAGTTTGCCGTCCTCTTCTTATCCCTCCAATTCTTCGTTTACGTTCTTCCTTCTCGTTCGTCCTTCTCCACTGGTTGGCTGCTTCTTCGATAATCCGCGTTCAGAGACGCTAAGGCTAGTCAGCGCCAACGCTTCATGCATGCGGACGTTCTTACTTGACAAATGATCATCGTCCATTCGATTTGTATGCTTTCTATCTGTTTGAGTCGCGGACTCCCTGCTCGGTCATACGAGATGACGCAATCAGAGAAACGAACGAAACCACGACAATGACGCCTCCACCTTCGCCGACACCCGCCCGACACCTTACCGCGCCGCGAATGTACCGTCGATTCTAGAATTGTGCGAGCATATGCGGGGGAGAATCGAGTTAAATCATGGAAATTATGTTAGCTTTCTTAGAAACGTATTGTGGGAGCCTGCGATCAAATACTCCCTTCTACTAGAATATTTCACAGGCTTGGAGAATTTTAAATACCCAGCCAGACCTTTCTACCCTGACGTTAACTACGTACTGTATGTTTTTCCAAAATACCTCCACTTGGCGAAGCTTACTTGGAAATATGGTAGTTTGCAATCCCAAATTACCCATGCGATACTGCTTGACTATGGAATCAGCAGAGAACAAGTAAAACGACATCAGACTCATTAAAAACTTGTCAGAAAGTCTTCGGTAACTATCTGCTCATCCTCGTAATGTCACTGCGAGACCTTTTTGCGAAGTGGATAGGGTCCATTTCCGTGAGCATAATTCCTCAAAAGAGACAACATTCGCGGGAGATAATAATCCTTTCGAGATCTCTGCGATCTCTGACGAGTCCTCGGGCATTTGCATACAACTCGGTCGTTATATTCACCCGGGGTGAAAGACGCGGGGGCGGAGTCCTCAATTTGGTATCAGGGGTTCGACTCAGGCCCAGTTCGAGAGGCTGGGATCGCGCGTAATGCTCGGTGGCGGCAAAAAAGTTATTACGTTTTTTGCCGGTTGTCCGAGATTAAAAATGGCCAGGAGCGTTGTAATTGCGAGTGATAGTGGCGCGGCGCCCAGTGGTTGCTACCGGACATCAGAACGAACGGGGTTCCTTCTTCATCCTCTTCCCCCAGGGAAAGAGAATATCACTCTGAGAGGACGATGGTGGAAAGGTAGAAGGACGATGCAGAGGAACCCTCGGGCACGACCGCACAAATTACAGAGGAGCTGCAACAGAAGCCACCAGAAGCGCACCACTACTAATACCGCGGAAGCTAGATCTTATTTTTCATCAGTTCTTTTGAGCCTCTACCCTCAAATATCCATGGAAGATTATACCGCCGATTATATCAGTGGAATCATAGAAACTCGTTTCCTACGATTGAAGATGTATAAGGGGTAGATGGGGGGATATAGCTCTTTGAAAAGAAACGGCAAATTTTCACTATGGCTTATTGTTGCTCCGCTCTTTTACGTAATATGATTTTCAATTGTACACGCCCATCACGTATCACGGCGCCTTTCTATTCATATAATCTTGGCCGAGCATGTGCATACGCCTGTAGAGTCGCAGGCGCGGGGCAAGGCACTTTTGATTATCGAACCTCGGCTGCACCAAGAGAGGCGCGCGCGGACATAATACCAACATAGCACAGGTTCTTAGTGGGTATGCATTATAATGCATCTACAATGCACCGGAGCGGTATACATCAAAGCCAGCTACGTGAGCGACTACGTACCCGTGTACGGGCAATACCCGAGCTTATGCTGCCGATACGAACCGCCTAATGGCCATCCGACCCATCGCGAGCTATCTGCCGTCAACACGATGCTTTCTACACTAAATTTTTCTCTATCGTCTTTGACATGTGTTTTTAACTACACTCTTTCAGAATGATTACGAAACACAAATTACTTCTGAAATAGTATATCTTACACAATCACCCTTATGGATTGAGGGTTAGGATACACCCATGTCGTAAGACACGACTAAAAGGGTTGTGTTCTGGGTCATAAATAAGTGATCTACACTTATTTGTATGTATTTCTACGTACATTTTAATTATGTAATCCCGTTGGTTATTCATAAATATTACTCTCAGATGAAATCTCTGAAAATTGTACTTCCTTGCAGAGAGTGTCCTGGAGAATCTTCTGTTATATCGTTGTCGCCCACTGCTGGAGAGAATCGTGGTATTGGAGTAAGACGAATACCGTTTTCCTATACGAGAAGGAGAAGAACAAAGGGGGATCTCGATTCGCGCGCCCAGTGACCCAATACCATGCGTACCAATAGATGCTGGGAAATACTCGAGAGAAACGATCCCGCGGAATTCGCAGACGAGCATGTCGACGTGTGCGTAGCATAGTCATAAGGCGAATCCTCTGCGTATCGCAGCCGATTCAATCAGAGGTGGCGCCATGCAGTAAAGAAGGGGATGGTGGAAAAAAGGGGGATAAGAGAGAAAAAGAAAGAGAGAAAGGGAAGAGGGAGAAGCAGAAGGTACAAAGACACAAGGGTGGAGAGGTAAGACAAGGATCGACATATAATGCGTTGGCGTCCGGCTTCATAATACAGTAGCACTATATCGTCGACCTGAGCGACGTGCAAGCACAACAATCACGAACAAAGAGACGAGGATAAAGAAGAAAGTAGAGGAAGATGGGAGGGAGGTGGAAGAATGATAGAGAGATTGAAGGGAGGAGGGTGAAGCGAACGAATGAAATAACAATCCGTTCCGGCGCTTGGATCATCCCAGGCGGCGTGTGCTAACTAATGGCATTCAAAATTAGTCCTACTCGCAGCGAAATTATTGGATCTGATACGCGAGACCACCGATATGCCTTTGGATCCTTTACGGACGAAAGTTCCTCGGGCACGCGTCCCACGGTAGCCAGGGCCGTTCCTCGCGACCGCAATTGCGGTGCCCTCCCAGGTTCGATATTAGTTTTCGACCTCACATCGTATCTTCTTCTGCTCTTTCCATCTAGCCCTCGACTTGGTCGCAAAACGTTTAACTAGTTATTACTATTATGGAGGGCGCCCATCCTCGGAATAATCTATATCCACTTTTATTCTTCCTCTTTCTTGTTATTACTGTCTTTGAGTTCTTGTAATCAGTCCTGCAGATGCTTGATTCTTTTTATTGTTACAATCTCGGCTTCTACTACATTCCACTTCGCCTATTTCTTTATAATTAATGATTAACAACGAAAGCACTTTACGCAATTTGTATCCGGAGTGAAATTGAAGCTCGATGTCAAACTGTTCTTCTTTAACAAGGTATTAAGTTGTAAGTCGAGAAACGTTCGGAAAGATATTCATGAATTATAACGAGGCGCAAAGGAGGAACGTGGCAGCATAGATTTACGTATCAATGAGTCGTTAGATCGAACAAAGAGAGCAGGTCGCATATCGAATTAATCGGTTACGATACCTCACAGCGGGAGCATCTCCTCGTCTAATTAACGGATGTTAACTAATCTTACCTCTTCGTATCTTACATCGCTAATAGCCGAAAGCAAAACGTGCCATATCCTCGGGCTTAACGGAAAACCAGAAGGGAAGAACGTTAACGATGTTTGAAACCAGTGATTGACTAGCGCCCCGATTAGACACGTGCTATGTGGAACGTTATTTCGGCAGGTAGCTAATTAGAAACGAAGCAGCTCATATTAATTAGTATTGCGTTAGATTTCATCTCAACCCACCCCTCGCCTCTCGTGACCCACAGGGAAAGTATGCGTAAAGATCATACCCTTTTACTCTTCTTGGTATCGGAGCGAGTCATTTCTTCCTTCACTCTCACTCATCACCGGTACAACCTTCTTTTCTCACTTCTTTCATTTTTTCTCTCCTTTTCGATTCTTCCTCGTTCAGCTCGTTTCGGTCTTCCGACACTTTACCGCGTTCTAAACGACGGTGATGAGATCATTTATCATCGTACGAAAATGTGAGCACCTCGAAAAGATCCCTCCGCCCCTCCCTCGTGTGTCCACACTTCCACGAGAAGACTCGCCTCGTTCCCACGAGAAGACTATGTACCTAGAAGACCAGGACACACGGTCCATCCGACACGGATCTCATCCTCCTCTAACGTGTCCCGCTTTTACTTTATTATCGACAGCTATCTCGAGGAGAAGATTTTCGTGGGCAGAATCACTCAAAAATCTACGCCTGTCTAAATCAAGGAATAATCAAAACGGCGAGCTCTATTACAGCCTCATATTTCACAATCAAATCACGCGAAACATATCGGTTGTTATTCATTGATTGAAAAGACATCCTATTAAAATACGAAATCTCGAGGCTGACAATAAGCTGTGCGAAAAGTACAAATCGAATAAATTCGCTGGTTTATGAAATAAAGATGAGCTTAATGACGACAATCACGCACTCGTAGGACTGTACTTATCCATTCGTTGAGATTACTGTTATTATAGCTAACTTTCATTTGACTTTCATTATATGAAAGTTACTGTTGTGCTCTGTTGGAAAGATTCGGTAAGATTGATACATTGTGATCCGTCCGCGAATGATCAATTTATATATTAATGTGACTTTTTGATAATTGGAAGTATTGGGTTATTGATTATCTTAATTATTGTTCGATTTTAATTAACCACACCTGGACAGGTGTATTACGTTTAGCGAGCAATGCCGATCGGGTTGCGGCCCTCGAGGCTGATGTCTCCTCCGAGAGAAAGTACGTTCTGTTTGCCATGATTTCGCTAACAAACCAATTCGAAAAGTGCAAATGCAAGCTAACGTAAATAACAAGCCCCCTTATTTGAATGTCATAAGACGCACGACTGGATTGTTTAATATTCACGTGGAAGGTGAAGAAGGCGCTTTAAATTTATTCACTGGTACACCGCCATAATCGATATTCAAACGAACAGAGATGGCTGAAAGAATGGAGTTAGCACGGCAGATTAATAAGCGAATATAAACTAATCTATCAAATCTCTCCTCGATGATCTGCCTTTCAAAGTTAATTAAGTTACAGGTTGTTTATAATCAAATATCAGGCAGAAAAAAATTGTTTTGGGAAACGACACTCGTTACCAGGCATTGAAGTCTCCGGGATCAGATCTAATACACGTTTGTATATAGCGATGCTTTATCCCACGGACATATAATTGGTATTTTTATTTATTGTATATTATAAAGTTCTGCCTACGCATGATTACGTTTTGGTGTCGAATCATTGTTTGTGTGATGCTGCAACCTCGAATTTGTTTGAATGAATCCGACGGGAGCCCGAATGGCTTCCACAAGTAGCAGAACCTCGTGTGGCTCGCCCACGTGCGCTCCTCCGAATCCTTAAAACACGTTCTGCTCGGTTCAAGCTTACTCGAATTTGCATAATGTAGAATCGAATTAATGGATTCAGAGATGACGGCCATTTGTCGAGATTAGCCCAATTTTGAACACCTACAATCTTCGCACCTTACGCTTGATTATAATATCAATTCCCTCTACGTATGATTCAGAACTTTCAAAATTCCATTACATAAAATATTATTAATACTGAAATTAATGTTATTATCAAAAATCCATATAATCCATATATACCTAACGTATAAAATGGTTTTAATCTAGAAATTATGTGAGTTATGAAAAACATTCTTATATTTGGGCAGTCCATACGATCTGAATATACTTAAATGAAAAACATATACGAAAACTGGTGGATAGATAAATAATGGGAATCTAAGAGTGGTAGTGAGTGAGAGGTACCGATAGTAAAATATACCGGTGCCGAGAGGCTTATCCACTAGAACGTTCTGAAGCGTAAAGGCCCCCATTACTTGTGTCCACAATGTCGAGATATTAACCCGCTTCACCTGAATGCTCGTCGCGCTTGGTTCCCGTCTCCCTTCTCTGGTTTCTCTGGTTATCGTGGATATTCCATAGAAACGGTAACGGTGGCGAAGGAGGTAAGAAGGGATATGAGAACGGCCACACATTACTTCACCTTGCACCGCGGCCTGGTCGTGCCACGCTCGTAGAGCCGTGCCACTTGTTCTGGAATTCTCAGGGACAAGTGGCGTTCGAGTAGCTCGTCTTCCGCGTTCGGTTGGATGTGCTCAAATTCTATAGGCGCACTCCAGATGAAGTAAATAAGGCTGACTCGAGGACTCTCGTACGGATCCACTGCAATTCGAATAATTCCAGCCACGTGCACCGTAAGTAAAGGCAACATTACCGTGCACGAGAGCCTCGGTTAGTCTCACTTCATGATCTTGGTTTCCCTAGGAGATATATGAACGCAGATACGAACGATGCGTGAACTCTGCGTTCCTTAGGATACGGAAAAATATTACTGAGTTTATAGGAATGTACTTTGTCTTACCGCACGCGGATCCTTCGGTTTGCAATATCCTTCTTTTTCGCGAATATACACAGTTACGAGAAATTATATAGTAACATCGATTAATAGAGTTAAGGTATCCTTGGCTTGCTGAAGAACTAAACGTTGTTCTTACAATATTATGACCCACTTCTTCAGCTGACATACATTGTATGTATGTGAGATTAATTTTAAATCAAGACAATATCTAATTGCACTTCGAGGTAAGAGAAATTGTCCAACCCAAATTTACAGAGATAAAGAGACATTATACTGAAAAATATAAATTGTTATTTAATTTTTTCACCATTTTGTAAATGGACCGAAGACATTTGGTCCCTACAATGCATGTGGTTTAAAGCATAATTAGATAGAAAATAGCAATATATCATCTAACTGTGGAGTTCGTGAAGTTAATTACAATGGAGATCGAAATGTCTCATACTTTAGTGTTTGTTTCACTGATATTCGAGCATGAAGTATATACGATGTTAAACTACGCGGGTGCACATAGTACGACAATGAGTCTACACGCTGCCTACGCGCTCACGGACTTTCGCAACGCCGCCGATAATAAGGATAATAACTCGATTTTATTGCCCACCTTTGCCCTTCCCTTACTCCCTTTTCTCCGTCCCAGGAAGACATTTTCTAGCGTGACGCGCCCCTTTTCGATAGCGAGCACAATGCCGCGCTTTCTTGTCGTTCCACTTATATATAATAAACCGTGGAATCGGTAAACGCATCTCTCGATTTCATATCGTGAAAATAAGCCCATAAAATTAGATTATCAAAATCCTTTCAGTTCCGACGAACTTCTTTACGGATTACTCGTGGACACATTTTACTTTAACCTGTTAACCGGGGAGTTCTTCTAAAAAACAACATGACGTGGTTACTTTGGATTTAGTAACAAAATAAATCAGTGCGACATATTTTTAATTACAACATATATATGAGTCTGTTCATCACTGAAATTTATACGTATAAAAATTCGAGAATTGCGAGAGGGATCGTTGAAATTTAATTCGTAACCTTCGAGATAAGGGTAGATTCGAATAACGAGTTAACTCGCCATCCCCAGTTAACAGGTTCTCGACCCGCATTTTTTATTTATCCCACATTTTTATCAAATTTATATAAATATTCAATATTGATATTTAATTACCACTTACTTAATTTTGAATCAAAGTATGAATCAAAATTATAAGGAATCATATCGAAATTGTTAATTTGTATAAAAAATATATTAAAATGCGGGGATGAACCTTTCCGATGACCCAGCATTGCACTCCGCTTAGACGAAAGAGAGGCGTAAACACGCTGGCTGAATAAACCACCGATGCCGAACCACCAGTACAGTCGGCTGTACAAACTCGACCTCGATTTTCCAGTAGTGCGACAATCTTGTATTACTGCCAGGTATTTCCTGGTGTAATACTTTTGCGAACTTGGTATTTTAATGGGACTAATGAAACTCGATCTACATTGAAATTCTCATTCTCTACCATATAAATCAATAGTTAACTGTGAGAATGTCTCTTGTGAACGTAATAATTCTGTACTTCGCGTGACGTTTCCGATCGTATTTTCTGCGAAATATTAATTCTTTCGTTGTAATAGATGTTCCGACTGAAATTCTTGAAAGAGCAAGCCCACCTAGAATTTCATATACCGCTTAATTTAAAAAAACATATAACAAATAGTGTACGAGTCAGGAGTAACAATGGCACGGTGTTCGAAGTAAGAACCTGTTTAATCTGATTTTGCGACACGATTGTACTTGGAGGCATGGTGTTACATATTAGTGTTAATAATTCACGATTTTACGGCTGCGAACTCGTGAAGTTGGCATTATCGTCGAGCCTCGGGCGCGAGTCGAAGTATAGTTTGCTCCGACATACTCTCTTTACCTTTAGATTTTACCACTCTTCCCTTCCCAGTGTATTCATGTGTCATATAAAGATTCAAAGGCGTCGTAAATCTCTGCTCGATGCAAGATCTACCCAAATCGTATTATTTTTACGATACTCGTTACTTATCGTGTACGCTGATAAATCAGAACATGGTCTCGAGTGACATTACAAACAGTTAGGTAATTCTCATTTATCCCGTAGGTGTAAATTGAATATTTCTTACGCGGTCCACCGACGTGAAGCAAGTGCTACGTGTAAGTGCAGATCGGTAGAGCAAGAGAGAAAAAAAAAGCGAGCTCGTGCAACCGTGAAACGCGATACAGTCCCGATACCTGGCCCGATATCGATCTTCTACATTGTAAAGGGAAAGAATTATCCCACAACCTGAGCGTGAAATAGTCGCGAGGCGTAGGTGTTAACTTCCTTGGTGCCAATTCAGGCGCGAGCACTATACGTGAAATACGAACGGATACGAGGTTCGGTGAGCACGGAAAAATCTTAATTCGGAATCATTGCCGTGCTCGATTATTTATCTGTCGTTCGAAGTTGTTTGAAATCTACCACGTTCGGTTTCCACGGACCCAATTCCCTTTTGACTTAGAAACCTTCACTATCCATACCGTAGATCCGTCTGAAAGTTGGCTAAGTTAGAATTGCGACAATCCTTCGTAGAGAGAGATTACATCGCGACAAATCGCAGTGTCCAGTTGTCACTAGTCCTCGCTTACGACATCACCTTAGTCGGAGTGAGTCGATTAAAAGTAGATTTGTGGAGGTTCCATGCGTGCACTGCCTCTTTCGGTTGAAACCAATTAAAGGTTGCGACTTGAATGAATGCTTCGAGGTACACATGCGACTCACATATTTTCTTTATTTCTCGTAAATCGTATTCTGCTTTTTAGAAGACATATCGTTGTTCTACATTCCGAATGCTCTTTTTTTCTAATCCTGATTAACATCACGTATTTCATGGAGGTACGGATTTATTCTCATTTAATATCTTTCTTTGTACTTTCGATTAAAACATCAATGTATGCCAGGGAAATAATAATATCTCGTTTGTAATCGTAAGAAAATTGATTTGGTTTGCGCGTCCTTCGTCATTTTTCAAGGTAGTTACCCCGATATTTCGAGGAGATTGCAGGTAGCTATAGCTTCAGGCCTTCCGCTGGCGCCTCGCCGACGTTTCCTGGCCTGTCATTACCATACGCACTCATCCGTTGCACGCACGATCTCCCGTGCGTGAGCACGTGCACGCGTGGGAGTCGAAACGACGTCAAAGTGTCTCGTGCGATCTCGCGAGAAAGACGGAACCACGTGCTTTATCCACAAACCAATTTACTTAAATCACGCTATTATTAGACAGCTTCGAATCGGTTGCACTATTAATAGCATTTTGCGACGAATTCCAAATTACTTTCTTTAATTTTGTTTATTATCAGTTAGACACAGAATCTCATTGTTAAAGGCAGGGTTTAAAATGCAGTATATGTCACGAAAAATAGACCAGCTAATTGTATAACAATATTTATTTCTGAAAAATGTTTATCAAAAATATGAGTGATCTTTAAATTCGCTATAAAGACGACGATTCTCTATAAAGTCCTTCATATAATGCAGATATTTTCTTACACTTCTTATATTATCCTAGTGAAAATAATGCGAGGTATTAAATTCGTAAAATATAATGTTGATTTATTACATAATTATAGTACTCTTGAAGTAGAACAGATTTTTCCTATATATAATATAATGATTATATAATGTGACAAGGGCAAACCGCCGATCGTTTATTCTTTCGAGTACCCACAGTGGTTGCGATTGGTTGAACGAAGAAGTCGATGATAAATTTCGACGTCTAGTCATCCCGAGATATCTTACGATCTTGAGGTGTGCTTGCATTTTACAGAATTGTAAGTCACATTATTACATACATATGCGCGTCGTCCTCGGCATAATGCGCCGTATCGTTTTACGTGTGTCCATGAGCAGTCCGAGGGGCTAAAAAAAAATAACACCAATAACCATCGTATGTCTCCATTAGTGGTATCGTAATGAATGCCCATCGGTCATTCATGAAAACTCCACGGAATGGTATGTCGCGGACATGTTAAACCGACAGCTAGCAATTTATGAAGTATTTTTAAGTGTTTGTATTAATGTCGACAATACTACGTCTTTATTACCGGTAATGCGGTAAGTCTTCCTCTTACGTGGCATGTTGGAATAAAAAAAATAGCATGTTAAAGAGGTACGCATAAATCTCGCGGTAATAATTCGTGGATTATTTTGAATGGTTTACGAGATGGGGAGCAAGTTGCTGGGGCCATCGTGAATAAATACAGTGGACACGGTCGCCGTGGAGCAATGCCATCGTCGGCCTTTCACCGCATTCAGGATGCACCTGCATTCAGGTGCATCGGGCGGTCAGGGTGTAGGAAGATTCTTGAATATATCGTAATGGTCATTGCGCCAATATCAGATGTTAGTCAGCGCAAGAATCGGATAAAGAAAATGAATATAATTCTTATAATATATCAAGGCCATTATTAACGCGACGATAAAATGATACGGCTACTTTAAAAATGGTGGAAATTGATAGCTCAATTAAACACATCCACTTACTCAATCTCAGTGGAAGCAAAACTCTGAAATCGCGTGCTGCGATGTACCTGCTCTGAAACTTTTCTGCGTTCTCGTTGCGGTAATCAAGACGATATTAAGGTACAGGTCAAGCAAGGTGCCGAGAGGCTTTCTTCGCACCAAGGCCAGTGATGCGACGCGTGCACGTAATGCACGATGCACCGGTACGTAAAGTACCCGTAGTTGTTTCTAAAGAGTGCTCAAGATCGGAAAGAGAGCCGTGGTAGAGTTTATGTGTGCCGTTACACAAGCGTTCAGGCGAGATGACGATATCGCATGAGAGACGATCTCGCCCTTGCGAGCGATTCGATGCGGCTAATGCGGCAGTGCCCGGGTCGTTGTTACACGCCGTAATGTGTCTATTTCTCAAGTCTAGATGATGAGACTTCTGCTCGGCCTTCCGGCACTCGGTGTCGGTGTGATCCTAAGGGTCTCGCTCTCTCGCTCATTCGAATCTCTGCCTAGCTGGATGCTCCTCTATCGTGGAGACCGCGAAGAAGTGTCCCGTGAATGGTCGTGCGAATACTATCGTGCCGATTTCGCACGATCGCGAAATGTGTCAGGACGACAGCTCGGTAATCGCATATATGCTGTCTGGCATGTCACCGATTGATTGACGCGCTTCCGTTATACCTCGACTATCCTCGCTTAATGGGGTGTACAGTCTGAAATCGTGGGTGCGATACAATCGGTCTTACTTGTAACGGCGGGGATCCGTCACCAGGACTAATGCGATATCTTCGATTTATGCCGCGGCGGCCCACCAAGATTTACAGAGATGCGAAAACATTGCAGAACTCACGATGCAATGCACCGCAGGAATTAAGACTGGTTTCGTCCATTCGTTTTGCTGTTCGCACGTGAACCGCGAAATTAGTAAACAGCCTGAAATTTATGATACTTGAAAATATGTTTTCCTAATGGCGACCCGTTTGACATGCGATAACAGAGAGAAATTCGTGAGGCGCGTAAAAAATGTGCGTACGGTGTAATAAAAATTATATGAGTTCCCTCGATATTTAAACTAGAAGCGCCCATAAAGATTAAACTACCGATCTGGCGATAAATCGAGAGACGACCCGAAGCCCGAGCGGCACCTCGCGCCTGACCTCCATTAATTTCCCTCGCGTTCGAAAGCCGTAAGAGCGATTCGAGGAAGTGTTTTATTGGCCCGTAAATCAAGACGATCCCGTCGACAGAGTGGTTGCCGTGAAAATTCGGCGAAATCGTCCTTTTTACCAGGTGCTTTTCAAGGATCCGTTGGTTACATATCGCGATCACCGCGATAATCTGTTAAGCGGTACCGATATGCGGGTCCATCCCTCTCTCTGGAGCGATGGAGACGCGTAAAGGTCAGCCACGATCTAAAGGCCTCCGTAGACGTTCCACATTACCGTACCTCTTGCCATTTCTGGCAAATAGATCTCTGGCTCTTCTACGACTAGAAGACCACGAGATTGCGATCGATCCAGTGAGATCGACGAAGAAGGCAAGAATCTGTTTACGTTCGAGTCTTCCTCGCACTTTCTTCCGCTCGCAAATGTCGATTCCGCGCTCTTCTCATTGCGTCCTCGCTTTATCCATCGATCTTTTCTCGAGATCGGCTCTTACGCAATTATATGTATCACTGCGAGCAGCCTGTATAAGGGAACGACGCTGCTGATAACCGATCTTGTTCTTACCTTGATTTGCTTTCCGGTGTCTGTTAACGCTTAATAAGTAATCGGCTTATTTGCTAATCTACAAGATAATGCGTACTCACATAATGGAACTTTCGAGTTTACACTTTCCATGATTAACATAATATGATGATAGGCCGTTTCCATTAAAATTCAAACAAATTACGTCCTTTCGAATAATTATTCCGAGACAAAAATGATGTATGCTCATCCGTGATCTGCTACCGTGATTGCACATAGAAAATCAAATTAGTTTACCATTCCACGTATCGTGGAATCCAATCCTCTCTTTCGACATTAATTGTTTTCGTTCACATTATCCAGTACGTTAATTAACTGTAACGGCGTCCACGCCCTGGAAACTAATTTCAGGTTTTGGCGGTACCGGCGGGAGGGGCGTGCACCAGAAAATCGTTCGCGCGGACACGTGGTAATTAATTCGAGCCAGGGCCGTCGTACCGTGTTATCGTTTTTACGCGCGTGATTATGGATTATCGCTATATCCGATCCAATACTACGGAAGAAAAAAATCAAGAAAGCAAATAATTTCATTGTACTCCATTACTATAGTGAGCAGGGTGATAAAGAATGATTACAGCCTTATATAAATTGAATCTTCGATAAAATCATAATATCAATGCAGACTAACTTAAGCAACATCGAACACCAGGTTTCGAATGAACTTAAAAGTATGAGAAAGGAGTCGGTTCATAAAGTGATAGAGTTTAAAAATCCGCTAAATGTAAACCCACGGATCATAGTACACGGTTCATTGCGTAATATGCTCTAGAGTCCAGAGTATAATATACATTATTACGAATCGCTCCACCTCTTTTAGAGATCGGATGAGCACTCTTTGTACGTACCGTTACAGATACTCATTCACGATGGAATATAAGAGTCATCGCCGTTTGCGTACACGCCCAGCGCGGGCGTGTATTTCGATCGCAGCTGAGAAACGAAACAATTGTTCTTAGACCCACGGAAGAAATGAATGACTTGAACTTTCTTCCTCACCTTTTTCCATTTGTATTTAATCCCGCTTTACTGCATTTGATAGAATAGGTCAACTATTAGGGAAAGTGGAGTGCAGGGTTACTATTCCCATAAAGAATAAAACAATGTAAACTAATTTAAAATGTATTATCTAATACTTTGACGTTTATGGAGTATCTGCAACTATTTATGAAAAAGTGAAATTCAATGAGGTATTTAAAAATAAAACTTTGAGTGTTCCGCACTTTTATTACGAAAGCTTGCATTTATGCATAAAAGAAATAAGTTTCTGTTTACATTTATTTCCTTGGACAAAAATAAGAACAGCAGAGTCAAATAGGAAATGTGTATATATGTATCTTAATTGCTAAATACAAGAGTATTTGTACTCTTATGCCATAAAAGCATATCAGAAGTTTTATCTCGCGCGTGATGCATTCAATTCTAACACTTACGGTATTGAATAACTCGATTAGAATGATAGACCTCCTGCAAAAATGGTAAAAGCTAGTTTCAGAAAATACGGAGAGATCGATACGGCTTCGAAAGTGAAATGGCGATCAGGGATAGAAATGAAGATGAGGGAGAGAGAGAGAGAGAGAAAGCTATGCACCGAACGTATTAGTAGCGGTGATTGCCGTTACACTTGAAATTGCTTTCTTGGTTCTCTCCGCGGCGCGTGGAAAAATCACATCGCGATCGGTTCTCGGGACGCGATCGGGCGCGGGCAACCCAAGCAAATGTCAGGTCGTGACTTTCATGCGGTCTACCACCTGCCATGGGATCGGTAAGTGCGTCGTTATTAATGGCGTCCCGATCCGATCGCATCCGGAATAGGCGTAGGTCTCGACGTTTCGATCTTCTTGGTTTTCCACTTTCTACGGTAAGCTTCTTCGATAGGGGACTTTTCCTCCTACGATTTATTGGTAGTACGTTACTTTTACGATCCGCAGTAGGCAACAAAAGCGAGAGGTTTCCTTTAGCGCGTCTCCGCGACATGCTTTTTATGAGCCTTCGAAAGTTACAGATTCAAATGGAGTTTCACGAATATGAAATGCAAATAAGTTAGATACACCTATAATATTTATACATGTATTGCGCATATAAATATGAGTAATATATTTTACCCCGAGAATAAGTGTTCTATCGAGAGTTTCGAAATACTGGTAAACAAATTGTGACAATACTCCATGCGTACGATTATATTGTTTACTCTTACAGTAATAACTAATGTGAACTTCCACGCAGGTGATACATCATCTTACAAACTACGAAGTCGTTCACCGCGGGTTACTTGTTTACTATTACGAATACGAAGGAGAATAAGAAACAAGTTCTTTTTTATGGGCGGGCCATTTGGACGATCATCGAACAAATATTTCGAGGGAACTGCGACGTTGGATCAAGATATTTTTCACGTGTTCGCCTTTTCCGTTGGTTGTAGCACATTATAACGACCCAAAAAAGGACGGTCTGTTTTCTCTCGAATCGGGAACATCGCGGAATCTTCAGCCCGAGGCCAAATTCGTTATAGGTATACATACTTGTACCATGACAAACGGGTCGCGTATTTTTTCCGTGATATATCGATGACACAGGCGTGGGTGTACCAGAAAATCGACCTCAAAGCTGGCTGAGATGGCCCCTACAAGGATCCAAGAACGTAAAAACCTGCGCCTTTGTGGCCGAATGATCTGCAGGATATCTTAAAGTGGTCCGCTGACTACCTTATCTCCGCAGCTGGCAGGTCCGATCGCCTTTCGGTAATCTTGCTTTTTATTACACACTTAATCCGTCCGTATACACAGGAAACAGTACAAAATACTTAAAAAGGTATTTTATATAGTGAGACTTTGCTTACTGTCGAGTATTTTATTTAGAGCTTACTGGGATAAGATTCGGTAAATATTGTGTCTAAAGCACCCAAAAGAATATGGTGCACTTTGTACAACACGATAACCCAAATGCGGAATACACCGTCGCGTTCTTAATATAAAAATTCACAGACATTAATTATTCTCGTGCAAAAAATAAATATCACTCAGCGTATGAAGTAGATCGATGTACAAATCCTCAAATACCTTACTTTCATCGGAGGGAATGTCGAGGAACTCGGTCATGGTAGTCCATGCGGAAGAAAACGGAAATCGTGCGATCGCGGAATACGAGCAAGTGCCGAGGCAGAGCTATACGTGGAGATCTCCTTCCCGAGCTGGTGCTTGGTTGGTGCTAGGAGGTTTTTTTTTTCGAGCGAGCGAGTGGCTGCGATTCCGCGATTTACGATTCGTTCCCCGCCGTCGCGGATTCCCGAGGACAGGCAGCGCGACGTTTTATCGAACGCTACGGCGTAACCTTTCCATAACTATCGCGTCTGTTGCCGTAGATCAACGGTAACGCCGTAGCGACCAATTTACCGAGCGACCTCTCGCCCGACCTCTTCCACCAGGCCTCCTCTTCTTAGCTAATACACGTACCTTGGAAATACACATCCATCCCGATGTATAATCCATGCACGCGTATATATTCCTTTGCCTTATATCTAAACCACTACGGACACGGAGAAAACCATATGACGACGCAATGAACGACATGCTCTGGCATAATTGTCCTCATAGAAGGTACCAATTGATTTTGCTTAACATCAATCATTCTGATACGCCGTGATATTCATGATGCTTAAATATATCTATAGCGGTAGTTAATTATGTTGCTTGACTATATGCCTCGTGAAAGAATATATACAATAATGGCTAAGGAAACCTCTAATAGGAGACAAGTATACGAAAGTGTTCAACTTTGTGGTATAACTACCCGTATGATTCTTCAATCCAAACTTTTCAGATTTATTTGTATTTATTTGCAGCTAAAAGTTGTAAGATATTTTTCTTCAGTGTGAATTTTTAGAGTGCAGACTACAAATCGAGCATAATTCACACAAACGTTTTCGGCTGGAACTTGAAAATTGAGATTCACGTGAACGGGTTGAAATGATTTATTGACCTTATTTTTAATAAATCTTCTCATTAATATAAATATAAATATCAACATCCTGATTTCTTACGGAAGCCTAAATTGACAGATACACACGTTCACAAGGAAAGTGTTCATAAGGGTACCTTTTCCTTGAGTTTTCTGTTATATACGTACCGTTAAGTGGACATTCTATGCGCCGGTGGAGAAGAGATGCTTGGTCATCCGACGTATATGTTAATTACACTAAACCGACGAAACTGCGATCACCATAATGAAAGAGACAATCAACGAATACTAGCCGGGCTACCGTCACGATTTCACATTGTAATGCCGAGATGCGGAGTGCGGGTACCGCACCGGTGGCCCGCCGGTACGTCCATGAACGGACGGATAGACGAGTGCATTAGATCGGGTACACGTCGTTGCAGCATGTCGCAGCCTTTTTTTGTTCTATTCGTACGAGAAAATCTCTGCTCCTAAGCCCCCGATCGAGACGTATGTACACATCGAGCTTTACGATTGCCCTCATACATTAATGTAAACGCTCAGCTTGCCGCGAGGTAGAGGCCAGGAAGAAAGAAAGAAAGAAAGACCGAGACGACGCCTCGACTCAAACTCCAGGATAGCATACGTTAAACAGAGACCAAGAATAGTAAATACCCAAACGTACTCTTATATCGAGGGACAGATTAACAACATCAAAACCAGCAACCCAAACAGTCGTCAAGGACGATACGAAAATCCATTTGACGCGTGTCGTGCGACTATCCATGAATAGGTCAACCGGCGTGTTAGTGTATCAAGCCAACCTGTGGAATGCGGCGGAGAGTCTTCGGTCGGAAGCAAGTAAACAGTATGACGACGGCGTAGTGGAAGAACCGTGCCGGTTTGTGCCATGTTGCGTTTTGTGAGACACTAGTCGCGAAGCTTTCCCCCGCGAATCAAGATAACTGCACTGGCCGGAAGGAGATCTTACCTTATGCGAATAGGTAGGTGAGTACATATACGTTTTCAAGGCACACATTTATGTGCTCCTACGTAGAAGTGTACATAGAGCGAGTGACTTCGCGAAGAGACGCAGCCCTCGCGACCGGCCCATAAATCAGACTCCGCTTCTTGCGCGCCCATCGTTTGCCATCGCCGTCGGGTCAGAGGGGACCTTGTCGACGATTCTGCTTGCCCGGAGTCTTTCTGTTCGCGAGTTTGAACCGTTTTATACCACGGTCTCCTGCATAATATCCTGCGTTTCTAGTTGTAAACAAACGATCCGTGAGGTGATAAATATTTCGTTGGAATTTGCATGTCGATTTGTGAAAAAATTACAGCATACTTGTGGAAGCATTTTAATGTTGACAATTGTCGAACTTAAAAATGCGATTTATTTCGGCGCACAGGAAAGCATCATTCACGGCGAATTAATAATATGATGTTACAAACGGAAATATGTATTCTTTTTATATATTTCTAGCCTGGATAACATTTTACATTAACAGAAAGAACTACGGCACTAGTTTTAGATTGTTATTGTTTTGTATGATAAAACGTAAGTTGAGAACCCCGATGTCATCTTCTCGCAGCGGAGCCACTAAGAGGTCGCATTCGAGAGTGGGGCTCTATGATCCCGCGTGCATAGCACAACCGGTTGTCTCTTCTTTTTTTCAATGCTGTATGCGTGAACGTTTACGTGTGTACACGATAACGGGTGGACAAATGTACCTGTGTGAATCGATTCACACGTACAATGCGCGAGTATCCATAATTGCATCATAGTTATTCGATAATACAAAACATTTCACCGCAACAATTAATGGGTACCATAATTAAATGCATCTCTAATAATACATTTTTCACTCGCAATACTCTCTTTCCAACTTCTTATATTAAACCCACTATCATTAGAATAAAAATTGTTTACATATTTGAGAAATTAGTCAGCGGCAGGCAGAAAGATTTCCGCCAATAGATGTGCATTTCTCACCACAGAAAGCCATCCTTGGCCGTAGATCAGGTGATTTTACAGCACCGCGCACCTGCGCTTATCGACGAATAATTATCACGGTCCTTTTTGTACATTGCGCGGGTAGAACGTCGATCTCTTGATCGTCAGCGGTCAAGGACATCTAACGACTCGTAGGTAGTTCTGCGCCGTGAGGAACTGACCCTCGACCCGAGGCTTCTCTCCTGTAAGTCGAGAACTGGTAAAACGACATAGTGGGCTTGGTTACGATAGGTCGTAAGACGACAAGCGTGTCTAATAGGTCGCGATAACGCGACCCGATGATATCCTCCATGGTGTTCCACCTTCGGTGTGGTCCACGTAAGACGCACGATTAAATGTCCACGTACATATGCTTAGAGGTAGGGGTGTGCGGGCATCCGAAATGTCTTGTAAGTTAGAGGCTTTCGTCCTATTCACGAGGTGTATCGACCCATATGGTAGCATGGCCATATAAATGACGTGTTTTAACAACAGTTAAGAACTACATCGTGTAAGCATGTCCATATTGACGTGCTTCATTTGTCAGACTGATGACGAATTAGATATTTGACACTGTTACTCGCACCAGTGTTTCAACCTCAAAAGCTATCATTAAACGAATCACGTTAATGTAAATAAACGTACATTCCTAGCAAAGTACATGAGAGAACTGATTGTTTTATTACAAGGAATTAGTGGTATTAGTTGCTACGTTGTTTCAGATGAATCAAATAAAATTCGAATATAGTGAATTTTCATCCATGATTAATTAAGAGTTAATATCAAAATTTATCTACAATTAGATTATTCAATGTTAAAAGTTCTTACTTCTAAGCTTGGTTAATTGGCATAATTTGAAATGATATTAACTGAAACCCTCGAGTACTATATCAAGCGAGTACTATATCATCCTATATAATTACCGATGGCAAATAGCTCAGGGAAAGTAGTATAAGTCAATGGTATCAGATTCGAAAGTCCAGTTTAAAGAGCATAATATTTTATAGCAGCGATCGCTGATAAGGCATCTGATATTTTTCTTTTTCGGGATCACGAGGATGAGGACGATAAACATAGTAGTGATTCGTGTGAGAGACGACCTCATCGGTGGTACATCTTCCGCGAGTAGATCTTTTTTAACGGGCCAGTTGCGAGCGAGACCGTTACGGCAAGTTACCATACTTTAAATCCAATCGCTTCTGAAAATTCATTTCTCGTACGGCGATAATTTAGCGGGGGCCATTATCATAAAATGTAGAAGGCCTCCGGAACATCGTGTTACGTTATGAAAGCGAGTGACGCCGGTGGGTAGCATTAAAACGCACAGTTTAATTGCTTCACTCACGGCGATGAATTGCCAAGATTATTTTGGAATCGTACCGGTGGATGCCATATTCCAGGTGACGGTGATCCCGACGCCGGGCTTTTAAATGTCGTGCGAAATCGACGCCGACGTAATCGAGATGTAATCGGGGATGCACACACGAGAATTTGGTTTAAGCGGTAGATTCCTCTTCGCGGTGAAGTCGCTTCTGCGGGATCGATAAATAATTAGCCTTCGGTAGAAATACTCGCGCTTTCACTGCCAAGCGAGAGGTCGAAAAACGAGTATAGTACGCTGGTTCTCATTCTATGTGGGCGAGAGTCCATCTCGGAAGGAAGATCGAGAGTGTCACGCGAGATTTCGTTTTCACCGTACTCGGTATACCGTGCAATCATCATCATTGTACCGGTATTACGACACGTGATACATTCGCACGCCACGCCTTCCACACTTACGATGGATAACTAGTGTCGCGTGCCAACTATGGGAGAAACCACTTTTTCGTTTGATTTCATCGAATTCTTGCCGCTCGGGCTTGCTGTGTCAAGGTATCGCTCGTCGTTCGCGAAAACAGGTTCGACCAATGAGAACTCGTATCTAGTAAATAACACCGATTCTTTATCAACAAGTTCTACTTTTTCTACCTTGATCTATAGTACTCGTATCGTTATTTATAAGACAGTTTTATAGCATTATTTATCGCGTAATATCCTTGATCAATTGTCAGGAAGTAGTCTACTTTCGTATCGAAGAACTGTAACGTATCAAATACATAAGTTCAATTGCAAAATGTATTATGTTTGCAAACATATTTCGTTGTTATATTTATGCACGGACTGGGTAGATATAGCCAGTAAATTTAAATGGGATCAGAGTTAGAGGGTAAATAGGAAGAAATTGCATCGGGGTTGGTGATCAGAGACAGGAGATGCTCCGAGTCTGGCCCTCGTATAATCGTGGATCCAAACGAACGGCTTTTGAAATCGGATCCACCAGATATTTCTCGAGCTTGGACCCGGGCTATAGTCAAAGAAGGAGGGGAAAAGGCAAAAGCCCATCGTCTCAGTTACAATTTGTGTTCGCACTTAAAAGAAACATTACCTGGTGGGACCGGGTCGAGGATAGCGCGGACACCTCGTGTGTGGTCCTACATAACGCCCTCGACCGTATCTCGAATCGTTCGTTACCGATTCGATTGGAGTCGTTCAAACTACCTTCCCGCTCCCAGGAATACGGCCAAAAGTGCCACTTAAAAGTAGAGTTTTCTCATCCGTGAAGGCCCACCCGATAATACGGAGCCATGTTTCTGGCCTCCATGGAGAATTATCAGATTTGGGTATACGTGAAAATGCAGATTGAAATTATTATAATTATGGACGCGATATCCTCGTTCTTTACTTATTCAATTTTTTCCGTAGATAGTATGTATGTGTAGTATGGTAATTTGGATTATCAAGCGGTATAAATAACATGTGTCCAGTATTATTGAAAATAACTGTCTATTTGGAATGCTGGATATATTTTAAGATCATAGAACTTGATCGCGAAATCAGTGATGTCATCCGGCTGAAGAATACTCGTAGAGAGCGTCATCATTGGAATTCCACGTAGCACGTTTTCTTGTTTAATCTGCCCCTTTTTCTTCTTTCACCGAGTTTCAGCGTGCCACCTTGCGCAAGGCGGTTATCTTTTCTGGACCAATGACGTTCGTGTACGATCCTTCTCGGCTGTTTTCTACGAAATTAACAGAGTTGTAAATGAGCACGCTGGACTCTCGAACGTCCAGATAACTAATGGCGCTTCCGAAATCGGGCTCTCTATTTGAATAATTTTGTAACTATCTACCACGATTGCATCGGCGGACAGTGGTTCTCAAGATATTTACGAAATTCTCCTAAAACGACGATTGATCATTGGGAGTATGCTCGTATAGGATTAGCTGGTTTGACACACTTATTTCTAAGGTCAGCTTTCGGGCGTTTTATGATACACAAACAGCAAAATGATTTATTCCAATACTACAAACTAGTAGTATCATATAACACGTGTAAATGTAATCGATTAATTGCCTTCTACTTTAGGCGACTTCTAGGCTACTTCGGTTCCGAAAATTGTTGATAGTCTAAAAAGTGGCACGAAACGCCGAAACGTCGTTGCGCGCGTTTTAAGCACCGTAACGAGCGATCGTGATTCACCATTTATACTCTTACGATATCAATCGAGATTAGTTCGGTTTAACCGCGATCGAATCGTATAAAAACGGAATGCGAAACACCGGAATTCGCCGAGAAACTCGAACACGGTAGAGCTTAAAGTGTCCGCCGGAACCGCACTCATGGGATCACACTCGAATCGCATTTTATTTCCAGTTTGTCGTTGCAACGAGCAGGTTTGCGGTCGTAAAATACGTCCGATTCTCACTCGGCGAACCCTAAAGTCTCGTGTTGCTCGTTATAGAGAGCGAAAGAGAGAGATCGAGTGAAGGTGAGGGTGAGGGGAGGAGAGTGAAAGAGTGAGAAACAAGAGAAAGAGGAGCTGCTCCTTCGGATAAGAGACGAAATTGATGGCGAAATAACGGCGCGAAATCGCGAGCGGATTTTGCGAGAGTAATTACAGTAAACGCGCGCAACCAATGATCCATGGTTCATAATGGTCACGAATATCAGTAACTACCTGCAATCCACGGTGATTTTAGAGCCATATCCGAAACGTTTCGGCAGTCGTGCCAGCTTCGCGGAGGTCCTTTACAGATTTCTTCAGAGAAGAAGAAATCTAGGAATCACTCTTGATGATCCATCCTCGTAGTTATAATTACGGTATACACTCACGCGCAATCCCTCGCAATTGAGAGTCCTGCTCGAATTACTTTGATCCTGCACTCACTCACGTGATCCTTGGTCTCTGAGTCCTCTTTTTTGTGAAAGAGCAGCAGTATCTCGTAGAATAATTTTTTGTCAAGCTATGATTGCTCAGTACTTCCATAAATGGGTAAGATTAAGTTGAAATCGTTAAAAGTTTTATTTCGAAGGCAATCATTTCGTATGTCCTATTGAATTGGTTCCTCTTGCAGCTGTTTCGTTACAATCCGTTCTCACGCTTCTCTCGAATCCATCAAAGAGATACTTCCCAAACGATATTGTGATTTTACCACTCTAAATTGACACGGTATTCTTATATCACGCGTCTCAGCGTAATAAAACGGCATTTAGTCTGACAGTAATTTCCTAGTAGACGTTATTATTCCGGTATACTTAGTGTCAGAACGATCGAACGCTTTTAAGGAATCCGAGGTTACGAGAAAAATCGGAAAGAGGAGAGGGAGAAACATCGGTGTTCGGAACGGTTTCGAAATCAAATTATTTATTCCCCCGGTGGTGCGATATTGGAACGGACCATCGTAAACCTCGGGACTCGCCTGATGGATCTTATAGTCCCCTGGTCTCGAGAGCACGGACTGCTTCGGATAAGGCCGAAATTGATGGGGGAATAACGGCGCTAAATCGCGACCGAATCGCGTATAATTAGGCTGCTTTACCACGTGGCTCTGTCCAGCGAGATATGTGTCAGTACTGTATAATCACGTACACGCATCCGTTCATGTTCCCTGGTACCACAATACACGCTCACCTCTGGCGAAACTGTCCTCGTCCAGGACCAACCAGCGCAAAGTAGAGATTAATAGCGAAATTATACCATTAAGTAGATTTTATACGTATCCGGCAGAATAAAAACCCACCCGTTCATTTGCATGCCACGTGGGAATCTGTCCGGCGGATTATCGGCCGATTTATATGCCACCATTAAAACATCTCGGCCTCACCACTCGTTTTTGGTCGCGCGCAAGTACGCAGCCCGAACAGATGCTGCGCGGAACGATCTTCCTCGGAAAAAGAATACATCTTACTCGAAACAAACTTTATAATATATTTCGTCAAAGAAACAAGGTCAGAGGTAATCGAATCACCTGGCATTGCGTATGAAAATGTTTCCTTTGTCTGCAGGTATTATTACTTTTTATCGTGAACGATTATATCGAAGAGATTCGTGAACTCAGGTGCTCTTTCGATAATATTGAATCGATTTTAAACCTAGTAGCTCAACTTGTTCCGCAGGACTTGAACTTTACTGGAATATTATTCCGACATTCCTTAGCTTGAAGCTGATCTTTGTAGATTAATACTTAACGATAGGAATGCTCCATTCTAGAAGACGGGTGGTATATATCAAACGAATCGTTTACATCCTCTCTATATACCTCCATTAGGAATGATCAGGCAATATCTCGCTTTAAATCCGTACTCGGAAAAGATAGTGGATCCTCTCGCGACAGTCTCCTCCGGGTACTTGTAGGATCGCGCCGGCAGGATAAACGCGCGTCCAATTACCGACGAGACCGGTGTGTAATACGAGCTTTAATGTCCGGAGGCAGCGGCTTATTAGCCAAGAGAACCAAGGGGAAGGAGAGAAGTTTGCTTCCTCTTGGTTTGCGCGGAGGCGACAGGAAAGGACGGACGCGGTATAGATAGACGGAAGTAACCGGGAGCTGAAGTAAAGACAACAAAGCGAAGGTGGAATGAGCCGATCGGAAAAAAGGGAACCAGTACGTGGCAAACGTAACCAGGTTCACTGGCATGGATCGATAGATCTAGGAGACCGCTACTAGTTTTTCACAATGTGGCGGTCTTGATCTGACGCGATCTTGGTACCGGCTACTTCGCTTTCCGGTCCGATCGCGGCACGATCGTGTTAAAGGCGACAACTTCTCGAGATCGGCGGCGCTCTCGAAGCACATTCGACTTCGGTGGATCTTTTACCTTACGCATACTCTCGCCTTGGCCACAGGCTTGTTTATCGTGTAATAAATTGCACGGACCACGCCGTCCTTCGCACGTGCGCGTGATCCTTACGCTGCGTATAGAGTCAGGTGTCACCTAGGGAGTGATCGATTGGAAGAATCATCCGTAGGACCAGGAATAATTTGGTGTCAAATATAATACTTTTATACGAATACCGCTATTTGGAATAATTATGAAACGGATGAGATGGCAGTAAAAGAAAATTATTATTTAATCAAGACATAAAGAGAAAGTTGTAATAAATATGCGTACGCGCGCAAAGGAATTGCTTTTATACAACATGCACCATCTTAAATTGTAAGCTTATCCTGAACTTCTGCGAATTGGTACACAATTTCTTTCAACATTTCGCTACAATTTAGGAAGAAAAATTATGTAGATTCTATACTCGGCGAATGTAAATACTGAAAAGACTTCTCAAAAATCCTGATTATCAGAAAGTTTCTTTAATCGGACAGAGATTGTGAAACATGTTTAGATTCTTACATCGCGCGAGATGATATATGTGTATAGTAAGGAACATATGGTAGTGTGGATACATCGTTAACCAACTTGTGTTAAGTGGAAAGCAATGTGGCATCATAAATAAAATATTTTGCAAATTCATGTCATGTAGTAGAGATGCAGTAACATTGACGTCTCTTTTAAAAGACACAGCCGTGTGGTGGCTTGTAATCAATCTTACGCGTCTTCTTTTGTAGTCAGATGTCGGTACTAACTTTACGATTAGCCCGACAGAAAATTTCTTCGGCATTGTGCCAACCTCTTTCGTAGTAGTTCCTCGCTTTTGATACATTTCTCTCGGTTTCTGTCGGCGAGCATATGGAGAACGCCGATCGGCTAAATATTACATCGCGGCAGATTCGTATCGTTGGCCGTGAGCCACGACTTACGAGCTCTCTTTCCGACCGACGATCCGAACCGATTCATATAAAGCAGCTACCCCGGTACGTGTATGAGTAATACGCCCTCACCGACACGAGCATTTGCCAGGTCTCGAATTGATTTATCGAATCACGGGGATACCTTCTTACTTTCTTCCAAGGCGTGGAGTACGATAATACGATACTTTTCACGACTCGTAATAATTTCACCGGACAAACTGTACCGTACCTTTTGTTTTATGAACGAATAAATATCTGTGTCTTTAATGGGTCATAGAAAATACGCCGAATTCATGAGTTAGCATAAATTGTCGGATATCCGACGTTTACACCTGTCCGATAAACACAGTACGATTACACGGTACTGTGAATTATTATATGTTACCAGCCTGTTATCTGAAACTGCATTCCGTGTCGACTAGCCGAGTCATAAGTGTATTCATAAATTTTAAACAATTAATTGCACTAACGTATTAGCAAGGTTAACGTTCTTGTACCTTGGCGCAGGGTACTTTCCGCGTTCCCTTGATCGTCCACCGCGGAATTGCTTTATTAAACTCGTGTTTCTATTCTTCCAAGATCCTACGTAGACCTAGTTGGGACAACCGTTTCGTCGTTTCATTCTAGCCCGACAGTAGTATTATCTCTGGCCAGCCGTTAACACAGAATACACGATGTCCCTTCGCCCGCGATTTGCATCTGCTGCTTGTTAGCCACTCGAGAGCGATTTTCTTGTAACCATGAAAAATCGATCTAATCTCTGTTGGGTGCCTTCTTCGCGCTAGCTGGATGACCATCTGCTAGCTAACTTACGACATTCTCCAAGGAAGTTGCACACGGAAATGTAGAAAAGACGGCCACTTCAGGCTACTCCCGACCGCCTTGTGTATTCTTCATTGTAACTTCCCTTCTATGCGTACTAGTACATTACACTTACATTCCTCGCATGGCCAGTGGTTTTTTAATAACGCCATGTTGAGAAAAGTTTTGTTTGGAAATTAGATGCATTCATTGAATAAGACTATATATTATGTAACGTATAATGTTCTTGAACAGGGTAACAGAAAGATTTCTCATGTTTTATGAATATCTCTGGAAGTTAGTTTATCGTCGATGCATTTACATCTAAAGTGTAGGGGTGTCGGTGAAACTGTCCGCCTTTGTATTTAACTTTACCGTTTCTGTGTCAACGATATTTCTATCTGTAGTATAGACAGCCACGATAGCTGCGTCAGGTGCAATTAATTTGAAGTACTTTATGTCGTATAGGCGTGCAGTTTATTATGAATTTTAAGCAGGAGCATCACGGCGAAACCGCTGGAGCGCGCATTACGATTGCAGCGGAGATGAATCGTGTTCCCACAAGACACGTAGAGGGATTATATAACCTTTGATCTTCCTTACAACGGTTCATCCATTGTACAGGTTCTTTCTTCGAACCCGCCGCGGATCTAAATTATTGCCTAGAACTTACTTAAAGAGCGTAGATTATTATTTATCATCATGATTTACGCAAATGACCGAACATTTCGAGCCACCAGATGTTAACGTTTAATAGTTACGTACGTCGTATTATCCGACGTGGCCACGATCATTTCGTAAGTGACGTTCCTGGCTAGATCGATATCGGATTGCACGCCTACACGTCCGATCGAGAACTTGTATTTTAATTCACTCGTCGCTAGAGTAAATCACCTTTTTCAAATCGTCCTCGTAAACCATAACTGAAATCAGCCGAACGAAAGTGGTACGCTAACCACGGTGCATGCAATACATCATTACACTCGATACTTACTCGCACCATCATTTTATCCCTGATA
The DNA here is from genome assembly GCA_910591585.2 of Nysson spinosus. Classification (NCBI taxonomy): domain Eukaryota; kingdom Metazoa; phylum Arthropoda; class Insecta; order Hymenoptera; family Crabronidae; genus Nysson; species Nysson spinosus. The sequence goes on along the minus strand of OU342830.1, from coordinate 7,536,614 downwards.
ATTCGTCGATACGTCCACTTATATTAACATCTTGTTTCATTGGTTATCTAACATATATGGCGAGCACACTCGTTGAATGGTGAAATAATATATATCCTGATTATATTGCGCCCATCAAAAAACTACGTATATTTTTCAATTTAATGATTACATTATGAGTTTACAATACATGTGTCATATTAAAAAAAACGATCAGTATAAACGTCTGAAGGGAACATTCCTGAAGTCATCAGGATGGTTGTCATTGGTGTGATCATTGTCCTCGTCTAGTTGGCAGGATACCGACGAAGAGAACAACGTGCGAACAGGTCGCGCCGGCGTCTCGAAGATTACAAATGTGGCGTTGACCCTGGTTGTTTCAGGGTCACGTGAGCGCTCCAAATTATATGGAGCGAGTCGACGGATGGCCAGAGCACGCCGTGGACGTGATGGTCCGATCGTGGCTGGGTCATCACTCGCTTACCAATCGTTCTACACATACGAGTAACTGACGTATTTCCATCTTCTACGATCTATACTCACACAGACTATTCTCGTTGCTATTCCGGTATCATAACCACCACGATGATAGCCTCGGATACACCCCGTCATGATGATGATGATGATGATGATGATGATGATGATGAAGATGATGATGAAAGGTGTCCAGAATGCGTAGATTCCATATCTAGATCATCGGGGTGTTTGTTATCGGCTGATCGATTCGTTGGAATTAGCCGTGTACAACCAGTATCAATAATAGTATTAATTATATGACCTGTTATATTGTAACACGTGGTACAGTTATTTTATTCCTTGAATCATAAAAAGAGTAAAGAGGAGATGAAAAATGATCAACAAAACGAGTCATCTAATCGCAGAATAATTCCGTCATGCCTTACCCAGGTAAATGCGGCGTCGTTAAATCATGTAGATCAATTACCAGAATCTCGCGCATAGGATCCGAATGTGTTTTCGCCCTCGCGCAGCTGTGCTTTATGTCAACGTCTTCACAGCGGGTGAGTCGACGGGAAAGAATCTCTTCCGATAAGTCCACCGACGATACAAACGGCCCCAGAATTCCGTTTGCTCTTGCTCACTGCATATCGCACGGACGACATCCTTGCGTACGATGCACATAACCGGGACGTTTTACTTACTCACACATTAACGCATCGGACACTGGCATATACTACTAACGTACATATACAGACATTTGCAAGAGGTTATAGCGACATACATAGTAGAGGCCATGAGGTATCTCGCGCTAGCATGGAATTCTCGATCTTCCAGTGAAATAAGGAGAAAGGCTGAGAAAGATAGAGGAATAGAGAAGGCGAAGCAACAAAAGCGCGAGGGAAGGATACCTTGGGAATTCCACCGTGGAGGTAGTCCGCTCTATATATATATCAGCTGGACGGGGGACATATTCGAATGCGTCCTATTTATTTATTTTATCCCTCTGGAAAGGAATGAAACGGAACGGCACCGTGGAGGGAATTTACGGAGGGAAGAAGAGAGTCAAAGCGGAGATTAAATTCTCCCTACATACTGCGACCGGAGGGTTAAGTTATGCATCTCGGTCGGACCCTCCCCCTCTTTGGGGACTTATCTTCGGGGCATCTTTTCTCAGTATACTTATATATATATATTCGTTGTGGTTACTGGTGCCGCGGCTTTCAAGGGAATGCCGTACGTCCAAGTTGGTTCGCATCCGTAAATCACGGATTAAATAAAATAGCCTACTCGCCAGAGTCAAATGAGATGTCAGCGCCAGGACCCACCGCCCTCGCCGAGTTCTCGGCCAAATTGTTCTCGCTCTCTTCATCTTACCCTTCCGTAACTGCTATCTTTCCTGGTTTGATCTACCAACAATTACGACGATAAATCGATTCAATCCTCCGCCGAGAAATTATGCTTTCGGAACAGTAAATGGATCCAACAAATACGACCTCGCATTCTTCTTTGTCAGGGTGGCATGTTTCGTTATACACAGGAATAATATTTGACTGTCTCCAACTACACGTTCCATACGACCAAAAGAACTTATAAAAGCAACAAGGAAACTGGAAGTCTTAACTTGCCCTAACTTTTATCATTAAGTTATTACTGTTCTAAAAAGATCATGCAGACTATTACAATCAGCATGTAACAGAATGCATGAGATGAAATTTCATCTGGGAGGATAAAAATTTGGATCGTTTCACTGATGATCGTGCGGAAGGTATCGCGCGTGAATTGCTTCTGGCCTAGGAAGGAATACGGGAGCAATTGGAGGAGAAATAGTGACTAGCCGATCGACGTAACGTTCACGAGCAGCATGTAAGGAGGACTCGAGGGGTACATGTTGGAAGCCGAGGAGCCGCATGTTGTTCCGACGCCTCCGGGTACTCGCAAGGGGCCTACCATTCTCCATGGTATCGGTACCTGGTGTAATTGGAGCGATCGGCACTTGTTTTCGCACGGCGCGATCACGAGCGTTGCCGCGGCAGCTCGACCTCTCGCGATACCTCTCCTCATTACGTGGCTCCAGCAAGCCGTGCCGGCGTGTATAGCATAATTCCCTACCTACGCTCTTTTACCCTATTATTACACATCCTGCATAACTTTAACAGTATTTTAGATATTAATGTTAATTAACACTTAAAGGATAGCCTGCCTTTCTGGGTATCCCATTATGTCCCGTTACGATGCATTGCCGTAAATATTGTAACAAGTTCGCGGTATACGTATGTTTACAATCTGTTAATCCGAAACTAATCGTTTCAGAATGAAATAGTATCAAATAGATCATTTGTCCTTCATATATTAATTGTACTTCCTATAAAAATCAAGGAACGTAGCGATATCCGAATTAGATATATCCAAGGAACAATATATTTTTTAGTCTCCTAGAGCTCCATGATATCAAAACATGCACGTATTCCGTATTCTGAAAGAAGATTTTATTAGAAATCGTATCGGAACGATTCTTATATCTTGCGAATAGAGAGATCTAACGATGATATTGTGCATTCGTATGCATTACAAGGGAAGATAGGAAACGGAGTGGTTAAGAGAAAGGGAGAGGATTTTCAAATACCCTCGGTGAACGAAAGCAGAAGGGGAGAAAGAGTAGGACAGCCAAAGGAGGATGTCGGGAATTACGAGGACGCTTCGTCGTAAAGATGAAGGCGCCTCCACTCGTAGCTGCTCCCTTCGTTCGAGGACGCCGTAACCGTCCAATTGACTCCCGTATATACCGTGGAAGAGGCATGATTCAGCCCGACTGACTACTACGTTCGCTACCGCCGCCGACTCGTGATGCTCGTGACCCGAGAGCCTCCTCCGTATACGATGATTCCCCTTTTGCGATCGATCGCCTTGCTACCACCGATCTCGAACACCCGGGAACCGGGCTTTCCAGCATCCATCGCACTCCCGGCATCGAGTTTTTTCCCGGCAAATCTGTCGGAACCAATCGATGTCTTCTCATATCCTTTCCCTCTTCCATGGGTCGATGGATGCGTTATGTCAGTGTCACGCGACATATATTAATATACGTGGATGCGTAGTGGCATTATAGATATTGATTTTTCACAGTGGAAATGGTTTATTAATCGATAGTTACGAAAGAAGTTATAGTGAAGCGCTATAAATATAATGAACGGTATAAATGATTGGAGTTGAAGTATGGATTAAGATCTGACAAAGTAAAAAAACAATATTCAAAATCAATTTACGTTTATGGCCGATATCGGTGGTACTCGTTTGGAAATGTTAACGACGTATTATAGAGAGCGGTAAATCGTCCGTTCTCCGTTCTTTTGATATTTAAAAAAATGGTAATGACACGAGAAGTGGCCGTCAGTACGTAGATAGAGGAGAGATCAGAGTTTATTGCCGCGTATCTTTTTATTGCCAGCCGCCCGCGGAAGATCTATATATCCATGGCACGCACGAGAAATGCCTTGCGGGCCCTACCAAAATTCACCTTTCTCGCGATCAAGTTTAATGGCCTAAGACCTAATGGACGTTAAATTCTGTGAGAACTCATCCTGTTACGATACCGTACGCAATCCTTTCTTCCTCCTGTCTTGTAATAATCCGCGACTGGAGAAAGTCACGTGTTGCTCGAGGGGGTTACTCCTACAAGGATAAAACTTTAAAACTAGAGCCAACAATTCCATAACTCGGCATTATCTTTCATCGGTGTACGCGTTATATCATTTACGAGAGTAAAAATATTCCTGACCTCGGAACGATGTCTGGCCGCATATTTCACCGCAAAAATGCAAAGCAATTTGCCTCTATCAAATAGAGTATTCCGCGTAAAGAAACATAATGCGGGCCATATACACATATATACGTATAAACAAGAGTGGAGAGCGAGTTTCGCAATTTCGATTTCACTATCGAAAAAATCGTCATCGTTAAACAGAATTCAGTCATTAATTAAGCAAACGAGACCCAGCTAATTGTAGAGGCAATAACGACGAGCTCCTTCGATACAGGTGCTCAGGCAGAAGACACAGCCTCGTATAAAAATAAGTAGTTCACCTCGTACCTTCTTGAATACTCCTCTTTTCAGGCCATCGATGGTATGATTACACAAGAGAGGTCCGAAGGTACGAATCTCTTTGTGCCTGTATAAGTATACACGTATATATGATATATATATATATATATAGAACACGAGATTCATGCAACGTAATCTCGAGCACCTCGATACAACCTGGCCCGATTATTTTCATCGTTCTTTCTTGTTCTTCGAAGAGGGGAGTTATGTCGCCACCAGATATGTAATGGTTCGTTAAGATTCGTTCGGGTAAAGGTGGTAATTAGAGCGAAGTCAAAGGCTCTTCGTTTAGCAGGGTACAGTAAAACAGGTGGCACAGCGCATCTTACTCTTTGTTTCCTTTTTCTTTGGCTACAACTAAACCACCTTTCTCCATCGGGAGACCTCGATGACCTCCATTGGCTCGCGAGAGTACGATCTCAAGTGTACCATTGGTATATTGGTGTATGTACGTGATCAGGATAATTAGGTTCTTCGATCGAAACAGACGCACTGGCGCGCGAGCGCTCTCGCAATCCTCGAATCGTCTTCAGTAATGAACTTCCATGAGCAGTCCTTTCAAGGATACGATTTACGAGTCTCTCGAGTTCCCTCGATTAAGGTTTTAACTTACGTGGGAAGAAGGGAATTTGAAGATCATTTCACCGGCTACGTATACTCGAGCATAAAAAGTGTGAAAGTGTATTAAATAACCAAAATTATTATACCGTAACATCACATTTCATAACTTCCAGGAAAATCGTAGAAACGAGATACGTGTTGTAGTAATGTAGTTAATACTGCCAGTAATAAGGATATTTTGTTCACCGGTAATCCCTCCATTTAAAATAATCAAGATTCAAGAGGATATTTATCAAGATTTTCATAAACTTGCATCAGATTTGTATCAAGACACGGTTAATCGAAAGCAACATTACCTCGTAAATTACAACACTTTGGAGGTGTTTGTTGTGGTGGGGACGTGTTTTCGAGAGGATCCTCATTACATTACGAAATTCGCAAGCCAAGAATTCTTCGTGAACTCGATGGGGATCTGCTTCTGAGATCACCGATCCTCCGACATTTCTGAAATTTTTTGACCTCTCCCGATACTCGATTCGATTCTGCGATTGCAAGCTTGGGAATTTAGTGATCCACCTATCACGTATTACAAATGATCGTACACCTGGTCGCCCGAGTGATTTGTGCACTAACATTTAGACGTTATGTCGAAGTTAATGAATGTCGCTTCATCTCTTCATATCTCGGGATACACGGCTTACATCTATAAATTCGCGAATTATAAAGTATCTATAATGTTAGCTACGAATATTATGCAAGATTCTTACACCAATCGGCGGTAATGCATTAAATATATCAGCATGGTATTTAACGAGGATAGAGAAAGAGACAATCTTTATAGTCCTTTCAATATGGATAATTTGCTGATTTTTAATTATCTCGTCAAATTTATAATCCATCCATGTATTTTACATCACGCTTCTTCGTACCGCGGATATTTATAATCGCTAATTATGTTGTAACGGCAGAAGTCTATAATTACGAGGGTAATTATTAATCGATAATATAATTACACGATACGACGGTATTTAGCCGTGGCCAAGTGTGAAGATCATTCATGAGTATTTCACCGTGAATCAAGCAGGAAGGGTGTCCCCGTTCGAGAGATTCGAATCTAACGGGACGGTACACGCCGTGAGATAATAACACCCAACGATATCATCGATATTATTATGGTGTTTTGTGGGGAAGAAGTTGGTCGCGGTGGTGCACGCCATGCTGTTATCCTGATCTTCCTGATACGAGTGATGAAATATGCAGGATAAAGGCGAAGACACGTGTGAACGCACGTGTAACGTTAATGGATATAAAAAGAAAAAGAAATTATGAAACCTGTTGGTAATTAAGGGCTCTTAATCGAATTGCGTAAAAAAGATGTCTGGTAAAACTGTAACATTAATCACATTCGAAAGGACTCCACGATTTATTAGGAGAGTATCTAGAATATATCCGAAGATATCACTCGTTGATCCAGTGTTGTTTTCTATGGTCTGGCTGTCTTGATGGACAACTTTTTCTTACTCATGCCACCCATACGTGACAAGCGTTTAGATTGTTTAACTTCTCGTATTATTTAAGACAGTCGTTTAAATTGATTATGAGACTGTTTCTCATACACGTTCGTCCCACGCGCCTCGACTGACGCGTAAATAACGGACGCAATACGGTTCACCGAGTTACATTAATCAAGGGACACTCGGATGCTCAAGGCATTTGTTATACTACTGAAGGAGGTACGTGAAAGCTTACTTATCGTTAGCGTACCTTACTACTCATCGGTTCCTTGAACAGGTTCTCACTACCTTATACGATCACCGATATTATTCCTTGTAATATTATCATCTTCTTTGCAATCGCAGAATTGTACTTCGTATCATTTATATCCTCAAATATACTTCTATTAAGTGAATAAATTAATTCGGCGCCTTTTCTATACTTTAGAAATTTATTTGTTAAAGAATCACGATAATCTCAATAAATAGAATATTCACCGTTAGTTTGCAAATTCCACCACCATCAAAATTTCAGTGGCTTTGAGTGAACAAAGACGAAAATTCAGGAATTTTTAATCGTAATTTGAAATGCAGTCGATATACTGAATTAATTTGCGCACCTAATGTTTCACCTTAAATTGAAAAATATCCACGTTCAAAGTGGAATTAAAGCGGATAAGATTATTAATACTTCGATCAACCTCGTTGCAGTTTCTAGTCACAAATAGTTATTTATTGATCAAGTAACTATGCAATTAGCTATATTATGGAGTGAATAGGTGGTAGAATATTTGATACCGAATACTTTGCAATCTCTTACTGATACGCTCGAATGAAGTCATTCGCTTATCCGCATTGCTTACGTGCTCCACGTCAATCCGATAGTACCAGTTCTCACAGTTCGAATAATTCATACTTATTCTCATTCCGGCTTCCGCGGCTAAACTCGTGAAAGTATTCATGCGCGTGGGCCCGCCATTGCATTCAATCACTAAGTAGACGATGCGAACGCATTGATGTCTCCCAAGTGTTCTCGCGGCAAAAGCATAATTCATCGGTACGATATCCGGTGACATATTTATTCGATTTTCATCGATTTATTATCACATTACTATTATATTAGTCAAACGATAATATTATTTGTGAAATACGCCTGCGATCCAATTATAAATGTACTGTTTAGTTCGCCGTATACATGTTTGAATCACTAGTATATTTTCACTGAGAATTTCCAATTACATAAATGTAATAAAGCTGATCCCTTGTTTATACTTGTTCCTTTAAGGAAAGGAAAGTTCTGTGTCGATAATAATCGTCGAAAAATATGCAGCTCCCGTACTTGTAATTTCCATTCTGACGTTAATTAAAGCGTCCTCAGAGAAAACTGAGGGACCTGATTTCGCCCACCCACGCTTACTTATACGTAGAAAGTTTCTTCAGTTTATCCACGGTTTCAAGAAGCTGCGGGGCAAAAAAAATAATACTGTCATTCGATCGTCGGACGCAAATCAGCCCTCGGCTAACTGTTGCAATCTCTTTGCTTTCAATGCATATTTTTTAATTAAAACGAATTTACGGGTACGATGGTTATGCCATATACGATGCACTGAATCATCCAGTTCCATAATACCGTACAGGAATACGATTGGTTTCTTCTTCCTGGCAGATGTTTTTTTAGTCCACGACATTCAATCACGAACATTGCGATATATGATGTGGATTCCATTGCGTGCGCATTCGTAAGCGTTATATTGGATCAAGAAAGGGAGTCGCGTGGAAAGGAAGGCTACACGAGGAAAGGATAAGTTTCTACGGCATATACCGGACCGAATCTGAAATTCCAGCGTATCACTGCCAATAAATCAACGACAAATAGAAACGTCGCTTCTTCGTTAAAGTTCTTGTCCGCGAGCTCGCTCGAGTTCTCGTACAGGTTGCTCTCCGTCGTAGCTCCGCTACGATTATCTTCCCGATTAAATTTATAGTCTATCGCGGCCTCGAATTAAGTTGCGTTGCGTAACCACAAATCGTTGAGATATATCGTCGGGTTTTTTTCTCTTCCTTCTTTATCCACTATCCGACTGCCTCTCCTCACCCTTCTAATTCCACTACGACACATCTGCAGGAACCGTGAATATTTGGAATACCGGTCTCGATTATGTCCTCTACCCGGGAAGGTAAACAAAATTTATGCTCGGCCAAAGTGTGTGAGGGTCGTTGATCTCGCCTATTAAAAAGCCTATCTAGACGACCCGTTTCTTAATATCCATTTGCAAGTCCACATATATTTGAATTCGCGGAATGTCAAAGTGCCCTGACCGAATGGCTCTCTCGTAGCTCGTTTATTACACCTTAAACCGGGTAAATGTCGTCTCTACGTTATCCGGTCAATTAATCGCAGCCACGGCACCCAGAGATTCGACGATTATACACTGCCATTCGATTTTATCGTATTTTTTTAGTCCGATCCTTCGAAATTCTAACTTATAACTGTCATTCTATAATAAAGGTCCCGAAGGTTATTACGATCGTCTAAATGATTATCAAAAAGTCAAAGTGCTCGCCGTAAATAAGCACAAAAAGATTTAACTGTAAGGGAGATAATGGCCGCGTAGGATGCCGTGGATGCTATTTACTTGAAAACAAACGATAATCTGCTTTCAGCTAATTAAGATGAATGTTTCGCTGGCAACTCCCGTGTGTCTTACGGCGTACAGGAAGAGCGCAAGAAGAAAGAGAGACGAAAGAAACCATACGATACTTCGCGGGAGCAATCACACCTCCAGTTACGCTCGTTTTCTACGATAGCTACCATTCGTATATCCTAAGACGCGTAGTGTGATAATAATTATAACAAATTGCTATTTAATTGCTTCATCAACGCCGACGAATTATTCCAAGCAATTCTTCCCGTCAGCGAAGTACGTCGGCTCATTAATAGAACATGCCACCGTGAGGCTTCTGTGTGGTACAACAATTCTGACCATCTTTTGCGCCATTATTATTATGGTACTTTGTAATAGATCATCCGCGTTTCCGGTAAGCCACCACCGATAAGGCGCCACGCTTAGGCGCAAGAAAATCATACTCCGTACGAGGTGAAATTAGAAGCAAGAAAATAAAGCCCCTACCACTCGCCGAAAGCTTTAAACGCTGGAAAGATTGAGACGACTCTCTACGGCCAAGTACGATGTTGTTTATGAGGTCGTGGTCAGCCATAGAAAGAGACCTGGCCTATCGTTGGAACCTGCAGGCTCATTAAGACGTACTGGTGCGTACCGTTCATAGATTTTATTTTCTTCGTCCAAATACGATGCAGCACCGTAGAGCTCCAGTGGTGCTCATATAACCCACCGGCATGCTGTTCTATTATCGTCGTTATAAGAGCTCGTACGTATCGGGGAGAAATATATTTGCATTACCATTGGTAGTGTTATTATGCCGGCTTGGTCGCGGGAGAGTACGTAAGTTAATCGCTTAAAAATGCCAAACGATCCTTAATGATGCCCGAGCAAAAGGACGTTATACATAGAAAATAAGGGGAAGGTCCACGCTTTATGGGACATATTAAAAAAGGATTCTTCGTCCCACGGTCGGACTACGTATTACTTTTGGAACAGTGGGGTGCAAGAAGAACCATAGGAAATGGTAGGATGTGGTGAAGTCACGGGGCGAAAGGGCTCCGAGCGATATTCTGGATTGAGACGACTTACTCGACCTAGTAAGGGGGTTGTTTATGAGGCCATATAGCGGCTGATATTTACAATGATGTCGGAGGCGCGCGTTTAAAATCATTGCGCTGCGACCGCGCCGAGGACTCCCCACTGGCTTTACGTCCAACACATATCTCCATATTATATCTACCTCTATAAATATCTTTCCGAGGATCGAGATTTAATTTTGAGGCGACGGAACTTCTTGCCACTCAACGTTCACCGGTAGTTAAACAATTTTACTTCCCCCCCTCGCAGTGGTTTGTTGCTATTTTATCGATGCCCATTCTCGACGACTTACTAAAACGATACGCCACGGCGATCAAATTAAACTCTAATTAATCCCATCGACTACCATCCAATTACTTTACCAAGCTTAACGATCTTACGACGGTAATATTTTCTATTTATTAACACGAAATATAGTCTCATTGGAACTAGATAATTGGAGAAATAACGTATCCACGAATTAATGAAAACAAATTGTATTTCTAAATCATATTTATGTGCGGTTTTGCGATGCATCGAACGATATACAAAGACAGAGATGTGTTTCCACTAATTATAATTCAAAGCAGGCGTGCACCGGCCAGACAATCCTGTACGGTGAATCCTCTGGAAAAGGGCACGCAGAAGATCGGTGCCCTTGAAGGTGCGCACCGATCGGCCCGCGCTTTGATCCCACTTTGCCACACTCCCGCTCTGTGACGCGCAGCACTTGCAAAAAATTAGCAAGAACTTCCGCCTCTTTCTAATAGGGAGACCTTAGATTTACCTGGAATCGAGGATCACTGCGTAGTCCTTTACTCCCGCGTTTCTACTTCTTTCTTTCAACCGTGTGACCGTCTATCTCTAGGAGACCAAATGTTAAATCAACCATATTAAAACTGACAAATAATAATGGTAATATGACAGACAAATAATTCACTGAAAAAAATCATAATATCATTAATAATGAAAAATACCAGGATTACGACGTCATATCGATTCTAATCACATATAAATCATAATGAAGGGCAGAGCATGAAGAGGAAACGTAAGAAGGAAAGAGAAGAAGTGAAACGTGCTGGGACGAAAATTATCGGCTGGCGGACTGGGATATTTTCTCTGGACGTAAAGACCAAAGGTAGAGATGTAATTTCATGCAAAGGAGTCGAGACCTCACCGATCCGTATTACGGTGGTCAGAGAGAGGAGAGAGTGGGAGAGCAGGAAGCAGAGGCAGGGTGATGTACGTACAGTAAGTACCTGTACGTATACGGCTTGTCGTAAGCGGGAGAGTCAAAAGGAAAGGGTTGAATATCCTTCGAACGCATAAGAGCAAGAGGAAGGGATATCAGAGAAACAGTAAGAGACGAATGAAAGGAGTAATGTAGTGGGAGGGGTAAGGAGTAAAGGTAAGAATGTCCTCCGAACTCTCGACATAACGGGTAGCAATGTAACCAGATCACGAACGATCTGGTCTTCTCGTCCGAAGAGTGAGTGAAATCAACGAATAAGGAGACTATGATCCCGGGGTAGAAGGTATCTCCACGATACATCCGTATTACGATTACTACCAATTATAATTGATTTGGCATTGTTCTACGAGTGTATATTATTGAAAGTTATTTAAATCAATGCCGCTGTGGTGAAAGAAGTGGGGATTACTCCTCCTACTACTACTCGTTTGAACTCCATTTAAACGAGCGCAAACGGTACTCGAGGATCAGGTTGGGAGGTCGGAAAAGAACGAGGGTAATAAGAGTTATCTGCGTGTATTCCTATACATATATCGCTGCATATCTTATGTATATACCGGTATAATGTATGGAATGAACTTGAATAATGCTAGTAGAAGAATCAACGACTCCACAGAACGATCGAACTTACGAATAAGAAAATCCTCTCGGAGGTGTCGCTGGACTGTTACGGTCCTGAGGCTTATTAATTTGCATATGCATTTTTCATCCTCTGACGGACGATGCTACGGACCGGGCTTTCTCGTTCGTTCACGATCCGTATATGGTCGATGCAAGCAAGCTGCTACTGTTCGCGAGGAACTACATTTTGCCTCTCTACCCTCATTGGTATACATCGAAATATACTTTATATCCGCGTGACATAATCCTCTTCTTCGTTTCGTATAAGGATGCGCCGAGCCACGAGCCACAAACATTACCAGCTTTCACTTTTGTTGTCAGTGAAAAACGTATTGGATTTTCAATGAGATACACCGTAGATTATATACCTCCTTGATATTGTTATGGATACTTTTAGCTATAGAAATGAATAATGCATTGGATACGTTTTAATTACGCTACATTAATTTTATTCGATATAAATGAGGAATGCTATATCCACTGCATTTAAGGAACACGTTTAAAGGAAGGACTTCGTTCTTCCTACTGATTTAAAAGGAGGTTACGGTTATGGTAGAATATAACGTTGGTAATTTATCGCTACCATTTAGAGTACCATATAATAATACGCCGGTACCCAACTATTCCTCAATGCCTTACCAATACTGTAGCAAACAGAAGGAAATAGAATAGAAACGGAACGAGGCGTAAACCTGCAGCAAATCGAAGCACGCTTAAGGAAGGAAGATATTGTAAAGTAAGGTCTCGTATACATAATAATTGTAGGAGGAAGTTCCTTGTATTATTGTTAAGGTTTACAATTTTCTAGAACTGCGTTTTTGGAACTACGGTGATTTATTGCACTCGACTTCAGTTTCTCTTGCAAATATTCTCTAAATATTTTAAAAGTAACCTTCGATATTTTCCACATGATACAATCCTCGCGATCCTATTCTACGTCAAACGTAGGTTTTAATTTATCTGATGTTGAAAATAGGGACATTCTCTTATCTCCAATTTTATCATATCGGAACTCAATACATCTGGTTGATGGTACAATAATGTCGCCTAATGTTTCTATCTGATGTTTCATCATTATCAATATCAGCTCGATAGAATAAATCAGTATAAAAAAATCACTGTCAAAATGCGAAGGATATGCATAAAGGAACATTTAATGATAGCTCGTATATCTAGCAGCAGTCGTGGTCGGCCGAGTGGAGTCGATGAGTCATTAATGAAGGTTGTGCATCGCATATTGCAGCATGCACCTTTCGCGGTGCACTTCTACGGTCGCATGTGATCGCACGAACGCAGTCCACTCGCGTGTTCAGTGTTCACGTTCACGATCGACTCGGGCACGAATACTTTAGCGGGTTGGTTTTGTACCATTTCTAAACACCTTGCGGTGATTGGACGGTAGCTAGGTGCAAGAAGATCCCTGGCAATGTATCGGTAGATTTGTTCAATGCTTTCCGATCCTGCGGTTACCATAGTAAGTAGATCATGTTCCAATGTTCCAAGTACCCGCGCCGTGTTCTCAATGAGACTCCGACGAGACGCGTGGATCGAACCTGATGCTAAGCTTATTTCTGGAATGAAAACTCGTACTTGTTAGTCAGTTCTCTATCGTGATCGTGTTGCCGATGCATTCATTTGATCCACCGCACGTGTAACAGATCTCGGTTGGATTACGACTAGAGATCGACATGTTGGATCATACCTGTGTTTCTTTGATACACTTTGATACTTAAATGCTCTAATATCTTTTGCATCAAACATAATTGATTTTTACAAAGATATGATCAGTTTAGATCGATGCAGTTTTAAATGTAATTTGACATAGAGATCGCCGATGCATTCATTTGATGGACCACCTGTGCAATAGATCTCGGTTAGATTAGAAGTAGAGATCGACATATTGAAGATACCTTTGTTTCGTTAATACAATTTCACACTTAACCAGCTAATATGTCATATATGTGTGTATATATGGTGTAATTAATTTGTTTAAAAATATGATTACTTTAGATTCGTTGTAATGTTAAATGTCATTGCCAATATTAGTTGATACGTGAAGTGTTATTTGAGCCGTATACATAGGCAAGTATCCAAAATATGTTTTTGTTTTTCTACAGCAAATTTCGTATTATATTCGCATACCAAAAGCTAGTTTGTATTGGTTGCATAAGGTGAAAGAAAGAAAAACAAGTGATGCTCCCATATCTTTCGGACTATCACATATCGTTCTGACGACTCGGACCCATTCGGCAACGAATTCCTTATGCAAATTCGCCTCAACGACATCAAGCGATTATGCAAATTTTGTATACTACTTAACTTGGCATCCACGATGTCCCTCGTCCGTTTGTCCTCGCGTTCCATTGTACACCTTTTTCAGAAACTTGGTTTCCTTCGGATGTGAGATGTGTATAAATTTTCTCTATGTTGTATACATTTCGGCACAACGACCCTTATGATTTTCAATAACTGCACCATTATTTGCGATCTGAATGATAGAATTTCTATGCACGGATTATATTAATGTTTTAATAATTGCATTAACGACTTGATCTGTCGAGGTAATACTGATAAACATTAGGGGATAATAGCGTAGCACGAATGAGATGTTTCGAGCGTGGATTTCCCAAAATAAGATATAACAAAATATTATTGTCCTTAAAATGATATGATTCGCTTTTTATATGGTTGATATTGTGATAACATAAAACCTATGTTTTGAGGCGGAGTTTTACGATTTACACGATTTACACGAAAATAAGGTGTATAAGTTGCGCACGTAATTCCTTGGTCACCTGTGACAAGCAGTGCACCAACCGCGAGAATATTAACGAAAAAATACTTTCGCCAGTTGTGAATCCCCGGGGGCTCGCTCGGTGAATCTTCCTCTCTCTCTCCCTCTCTTCCATGTCGCTTCTTCAGGGTTTCCGTTCGGTTTTCGGTTTTCGGGGTCGGGGCCGGGACAAATTGGAAATTACCCTTTGGTACGCGGTCTCCTCGATTGAGATTAATTGATTTTTCAACGAGCAAGCTCTCACCGAGAGCACGGTCGCCTCGCTTCACCATTTTCGGATGAAACGCACGATCGAGATCGTGAGAACCGTGACGGACGCTAAACCGCCTCGGGAGGAAGAAGCTCCGCATCGAGGAAAGCGGAGCTTGCCCGAAAGGCTTACGTCACACGAAAGTATCGTCCGGCCGCGTCGATCAACACGATAATAATGATAAAATGAAAGAAAAAAAAGCATACCGGACCGGCCTCTCTCGACGCCTGTAATTGCTTCTTGCCGAAATTGGGTTGGTTCACTTGTTCGTCTACGAACCAGTTGTCAAAAATAATTCCAGATTGATATAATATATGAGACTCATTCCCAAGGCTTGGGTGTTATTAAAAGATCATTTAAATTAACGGCACTAATTTGACCGTGTATACATCTCGATTCTTAATTGTCGATTTCCTTCTAGAGTATTGACACAGTGTGTCACTCGTTGGATCTTTAAATAATAGTATAATTTTAATCCTTTCTGCATTGGAATCCTCTGTAGTTCGACAGTATTTATGTATCATAATATATGTTTTAAGGTGTACATATTCTTTATTGGAATAAAAATATGGAAACAAATGTCAGATATTTTTATCGCAACTCGGCGAATCTTCCATTGGAATAATAATTATTGGTTGCCAGTGATATATTATATATGTAAGATAAAAGTGTGTGAACATTGAAAGGGTTCGTCCTAACAGTATCGTTGATAATTAGAATAAGAGAAGATGAATTATTAAATTGACACGTTCCGAGCCTTGGGTGTTTGCGTGCACAGAAGTAACCACGGGTTTTCTTGAGTTACACGATCTTAACGACACGAAATGAACATTTACGCTTTCCGAAAGGCCAGCGGTGATTAGGTTCAGCCAGCCTTATACGAGTATTGGTTTGGCCGATAGTTACGTATTTGAAATCTAATAAAAATTGCCATTTATCCATTAAACTATCTTTTACACGATTCAATTTACATAGTACGATAATAAGAATTTATTGTTTTCATTAAGGAATTGGCCTTAACATTCCATTTTTACATCCAGCCATTTTTACTATCTAATTATCATCGATTTCCCCATAATCGTTCACTAACGATTAGAACAGAATGATGCGCTCGTCCTTGATAAACGAAAGCACCGAAGTCCGAGCAACGTGATTCGTCCATGCAACATCTTCTTCGTGATTATCTGAACTAATCATTTAATAGTTATCGCCTCGATCGTTATTATTCAGAATCGTTTTTACATTCTTACACCGACACTTTACGCGGATCATAAAAAAGAATCTTGTTAACATCGATTCAATCGGTTTTTATGCCCGGTTCTTAAACATTCCTCTTCCTATCTCCGTTCGATCGAAACCTATCATTATTATTATTATTGATACTTCACCTCTTGTTATCCATCGATCAAAATCTTACTGTCCATTCACGATCGTTTATCCCCCTTTTTTGCACCTGCTTTCTGAGTAGGAGACGAAGAAGCTCTCTTGGAGTCATAGTGCGTCCCTTCCCACGCAAAAGCGGTAAACATTAATTGAAATGTCACTCCCGCCGCGACATTTTCACCCAGCATTCGCCGGTCGCGCGATCTTGCCGGCTAGCTGGCTAGCAAGCATCGGCTTTCTGCAGGCTCGTATCACTTCCTGGTACACCTTATTAAACTGAAAATTAACATAGCAACCGATATGGTCTAAAGGAGCTCTACGAGGTGAGTCTAGATGCGGTGCGCGCGGTCACAGCCGTGAGAGGAATCGTGCATCGCCAGGGGGAAATTTATCACCATAGAAGCAATTAATGAGATTTTTCTTGAGCTCGTGCGGGCCCTCAGCTCACGAGCACGGTCCCCGCTTCATGCACCGTGGTCACGTCTCTCTTGGCCCGATGAAGCGACCTGTGTATACGTACACAGGTTGCCCGATCCTTTCGTTTCTATGTGTTAAGTCTTATGTAACTCGTTGTCGGCCGATATTAAGGTCACAAAGAGAGAACGCCCGTACGTCGAAATCGTCTCCCTCGTTCATTAAAATATTCGTATAATTGGTAGGAGGTGAGAGTCGGGACGGACCTCTTCGTTTGTCACGGTGCATACACGTTTGCTTCACGAGTGATTAGTTATATTCAATTTCGAAAAAGGTACTCGCGCCTGAGAGAGAAATATGAATTTATATTACGAATGATTAATGTAAATGTAATACTTTCGTTAGTGACTTCATCGTTAATTATTCGAGTAAAAGGAAGAGCCGGGCACTGGCATTGCGGAAGAAGCAGCACGTGTTTCAGGTAATAATGAAACTTATAATATAATTATCCAAGTAGAATAAAATAACGGTTTCCGTTAAATATGAATATTCATCGAGTGTCCGGTAATCGGTGTTATAGCGTTCGATACGTGAAATCTGAAAAAGTATCGTGTCTCGGCGTACTTAAAGGATCGCATACCTTAGCAACCCCTTCCTCTTCTTATCGGTGTAAGACACAACGCCTCGCTCGAGAAAAATGATCGAACGTCGCGTGCTTTCACAGCAAGCAGCCGCGTTGGGGCCCTCGTTGTGTATACGTACACGTAAGAGCGCGCAATCTTGAAGCGATAGTGGTCTCTCGGCCAGTACCGGCCGAGTTTGACGTTAATTGGCTGTAATTACGGGGCGAACCGCTTAATTAGGTGGACCCGGGTCGGCGGAGGCGCCAATTCCGAAATTTATCGATGCACAGGAGGCTACGGAGGCTGCCGCATCGATCGCCGAGATCGTGGAGAGAAAGAGATAAAAAAGAAGTGCAAGAATAAAAAAAGGAATCAGTGAGGGAGGGAAGGAGACGATCTCGCGGCCAGTGTGCAACCACTATCGCATCTCGCGATCTTCCTGACCGGTGTTATAGAGAGGCGCATACGCCGTACGCTACTGCTCGCCGTTAATTAAGTAACGCCACTACGCTAGAACGCGTACACTCTAGTCTCGCGGGTTCCCCACATTCGGAGACCGAGTGTACTGAAACGATCCAAACGATTTTAGCGAGGGTAGAGGTAATTTTTTCTACACATTGTGCACGCTACCGCCTCTGCCCTATCTCCCGCTTGGAATCGAAATTCCCACTCGAGTTCGGAAGAAAAAGAAGATGAAAAAGAACGAAAGAGAAAGGAATAGAAGCTTAAGGTCTGGTTGGTGTTCTGGTGCAAAACCCTAAGAAGGCTTCGGAATCCCTTGTAGAAAGATAGCCGTATCAGGGCAGGCTAATCGCGCTTCGGCCGTGTCCACCCATCTGCACCCACTACCGGTTCACGCTCAAAGGTATCTCCACCAATCGGGTATATTGTCATGAAGTGCAAAGTACCGGTGTACTAGTATTTCTTAACAAGTTGTTACTTCGACGCGAATTCGACCGGTTGTTAATAAGGATCGAAAATACCAATGGATTACATGAAATGGAAAGCGTACCTGTGACTTACGCTACAAATTATTTGTCTGGACTTGAAGGATGCAGTTTTCTTATAGGAAATGATGGGTACAATAACTACGTATCGGAGTTGCCAAGGATTTAGAATCTATGGAGTATATAAATATACCAGGCGAATGAGGATCGTTGAGATACTCGGTTATTTATAACGTATGAAAACGATAATTATCAAATGGCGAGCCCCGTATGAAAGCTTCCTTTTACCTATGGCACGATTTAACATCTATAATGGAAGGGTAATAAAATTCTCGTGACATTCAAGCGATGCCTTCTTAACAGCCAGACGGAAGAGACGGAGAAACGATCGATCGCGAGTACGGTCGGCGTGTAGTTGCGTCTCCTCGTCGTGGACTCGATGGCCTGGAACCTAGAGACAGATACGGGCTAAATGTCACTGCGAGAGGTTTGCTTAATCGAAGGATTGGTTCACACGACTCATCCCGTTCCGTTTCCCCGGCCAGTTAACTAGTCTACAAACCATTACCGTCACGCGATCCCGACCCGGGTACTTTGACGCCCAGCAGCGGCTCCTGCCCGCCCCGAACCCTAACATTTCTGACGGAATCTAATCGGGTTGAAATAAGAAACGGTAGATTCACCGACAGAAATTGTATTCTGCAAATTGTCAAACTAACGTACATCTTGAAACGCGCATCACGTTATGTCCTATCGTGAAAGTTATACTCTCAGAAGAATATATAAATATATTTACTACCATACTAATTAAACAAGTTAAATTATCAGTTCCTTATGTGATTGAAGTGCATCTTGCTGAGCGATCATATTCCTGATGATCTTTCCACGCAAGACGTTTACAACACGGAAACATAGTTGCAGAGATACGACCGGGTAGTCCTTCCTCGAATTTCTCTCGTGGCCCCTTCGCGTGTTCGCTACATATTCTAAGGTCGTGGCGATTGAACTTCTTTCTCCTCTATCGACTCGCACGTCCGCGTCCACGTCCACGTCGGGGTCCACGGGGAAGACGAACTCGTGCACGTCGTGTAAAACGTCGGGACGTCATTCGTTTTGACGCTTACAAGACTCTCCGGTACTAGAGGAGTTCCTTAGGCCTGGTACGCGAACTAAGAACACGAAACACGATCGGAGGAGAGCCGCTGATCACGCCGATTGCAGGGCGAGTTACCACTCCTATAGGTGACTCACTCACCACTCACTCGATACTCACCGACAGTATCTCTCAGTTTCTACCGGAGAGAGGAAGAGAAAAAACCGAGTGCTTCCCACGTCCCGAAACTCTCCTTGCTTTTCGATTCGACCCCGCCCCGGGCGATATCTTGCCTGTCGTTCGACCATAAATCGATTCTAACCGGACACAGCCAGCATTCGTATATCAATCTGCTCTAACAAAACGGCTCTCTATCTTCGCAGGATCATCATATCTCTCGACTATAAGTTGCCCTTTCCAAATCGATCCATATAGCAAATCGAATATCATGCAATACATTTGATAACGAAAACGTTAGAAACATATTCATGGGAATTCTTAGTGGGAATCGGTAACCGCAATTATTTACATCGTGTATCCTTGCGATAACTTATTATATTAAAGGGAGCAACGGGAGAACGGTCAAGGACCTTGCGCTCTCCCAGGGCCGTGAAAGTTCCTTGAGATCTTAAACTCGAGGGGAGTGCATCATGAGAAACTAGCTCGAGTTGATCTAGGATCGAGAACACTCGCTATCGATCGTCACTACCGATACGATTCTATCGGCTCGTTTGCTACCGTGCCGCTCCATTCTTCGGAAGTTGGAAGGGCTGCACCGGTAATAAAGATCTATTGACTGAACGTGATTTGTACTAACAAGACAACGATTAAACATGCTCGGATACCTTGATAAGATTGCGAACAGCTGTAATTATCGTGTATTTATAGCTTCAACATTGTTAACAAATTATTCGCCATTATGGCGATTTCTGTATCAACATTGGATTGCTGACCGCAGGATCTCATCAAGTTCTCATTGGGACACAGTAGTTTAAGATATGTGTGATGCTAACGTTAGAAGAACTCTAATTTTCCCTAATTCGGAGCAAAGTTCTTTTTGTCGTGCTGAGAGTTATTTTGCTCTGAATATAATACAAGTCTTCTAGAATTGTGTATGAATTTAACAAACATGTTGAAATTGTATCATTTCAACTGCATACAAATCTCCGACAAACGGCGGAGTTAGGAGTTGTCGAGTTGTAGGTGTGAAAGTTATTAACACACGTCTGACATGATCTGAACCGTACTTCAGACAAATATCTAACAAACGTGAGCATAATTAGCCTGATACTCACGAAGGAAACATTATCTCATTACCAGCTAATTAAAATGTAAATTAGACCTTGTTCTCGCGGTACTTAATAGCATTCTGTGCTTGACAATAGTAACACTTCGTAGATATCCGAGCAAATCGATTCGCGTATTAATACACCATGCAGGAATTCGACTTTCCCTTTCTTCCCAGGTTTGCAACTTCTGGCACGATTATTTCCGCAGATTACGAAAGACAGGTCGTAGATTTTTCTACTCGTGCTCGAGTGACTTCCACGAAGCCGAAGACAAAAGGTGCGGTTCTGTAGCTGTAGGGTGAACCGCACGCATGTCAATGCACCGGCAATTAAACCTTCTTTGGCGCGAACGCCGACTCGTTTTGTTGCTCCCTGTATTCCTGACTCGTTCCGTCGACCTCACAACGGGAAAGTACTCGCAGAAGCGCCGCGCTGATTTATTTCTCCGGCGACTAAAACCGCCGCTCCTTTTTTCACCAAGATTTGTACCTACGTCTGCCTTGGAACGCCTGCCTTGTCTTCGTTTATCCACCGCCACCCCCCCTCCATGCGCCAACGATACTAAACTGGAGCAGCTTTTTGCTTCGCACCGAGGAAAGTCACGGAGATCCTTTTAAGCGCTTACCGATCCGCACTATGGACGGCCAACGGGGGAGAGTGATTTTTCTCTCCCAAGTGCTTAACATGTCACCCGCGGTCGGATTCTGTCGCGATTAAACGGCGATTTATCAGCTATGTATTCTTGACAGTGATAAATGTTACGTGCTCAAGCAAGGAGCTCGAAATCGGGTCAAGAATCGAACTGTCTTAACGGTGCTACCTTCTATCTCGGTAACGCGCAAAATTTTTCGCTGTAATTATTACCTGATCATTACCTTTACACCATTCAACAGTCCCGCGTTCTTATTCCCTTTAATGTACAGCTTGTAAGTAGCATTAAAATTCACCTGTTTTTGCGAGACCCAACTCAAATCATTTGTATATCACAGACATTAATTTCAATACATTTTATTTATACCTAATCAACACTTAATTAAAAATGAATGGTTCGTTGGTTCAGTGAGATATCATCCTAAACGAACAACTTTCGCAGGTTACGATAAAATCAGAAAACGCAATTCGGAATTCAATGGAAACAAGACATTTAGTATCATCACATATTAATAATTTTCTATAAAATAAGAAACAGATGGCAAGCAATAGTTAGCCTCGTTCTTGCACCAAATATCTTGCACATGCTCGATTTAACCTTAAAAAACTGTCCTGCTCTATTTGGTCCAAGGCTTCTTCCAAGAATTTATGAATTCCTTGATCGATAATCGGGATCTTTGCTCGCATGAAATTCTTCCCCGTTCGAACATCTGGCAGGTGAGCGAGTTTCAGGTGCTCCGAGTGTCATTTAAATTCCTCCAAAGGTGTAGTGACCAGTTTTTTTCCAGTCTCAGGTGTTTTTTGCAAGTGATAAAGGAAGTGGGTGCAAGGAAGTAGTAGATGTATGCAGATATCTAAGAGTAATGAAGCGTGTAGTTTAATCGTGCACATAGTTCGCACATATAGTGGAAAATGACAAGTACATCGGAGGGCAGATACCGTGCATACATACCAAGATTAACGCGTTTAGTCTTAACCATTATCGATAATTAACCATGACGGATAGACATTCCCAGGAGATTTATGTACTAATTACACTAATTAATTTATCCGTGCCGGCACGCACGGGAACGCGATCCGGTGATACTGATTTCTTGTGTGCCGGCGCAACGACTCATTATTGAATGATTAGTGCCGTGCATTTGGTGAATTCAGTGTTCTTAATTTTCACGTCAGGTTGTTTACCTGTCAATTAAACTTCACGGTAAATTAACGCACGTAATATGATCAGTTTTTTTAGCGGTCTTAATTTTATCAGGAATTCATCACATAATCGCATAATTAGAGATCATGTTCTCGGATACCGAGGAACAAGTAAACTTAATAATGAGTGAGCGTCATTGGTTTACGAGTATTACTGTTTTTTCAAATGAAATATCATTTATCAATCTTGTCACATTGTAATGATATTGACCCGAATCTCTTTCGATTCAACGTTCTTGTGAAATGTATTATCACTCTGACAGGTAAAATATACGTTTACGAGGGATTTAAAATGACGTAATTACACCGTTTTCAAGGATTATTCGAGAACGTGAAGTTTTTGATTATTTCCTCGAAACGTTACGTGCAGCTTAAGTCAAAGCGTGCCGTGTGATTTTGCTTTATTTGAAGGCGCATAACCACCGAGTTGCATTATCGGCTGGCAAACATATTTTCCGTGTTCCCGACGTTTCCCATTCTCTGGTGGAACCTAATTGTGTATTCTCGATGAGCTTTCTCACAGTACACGAAGAACGCGATTCGTTCTACGAGTCGATGCCGAGAGGCGTCTTACAATCAGTTATGCGTTGGTCCACGCTCGGAGACCAGGAATCGTGCCAGCATTATTACTCGCGTGAATAACGCGCAACCATGCAGCTACGCGTGTCACGCGCGTGATTAAGATTTTCTCATTACTCGCTATAACGCGCCGTATCCACCATCTTCGTCGTCCTGCCAAACCATGAAACTCTATACTTTCCCGTGGTACATCGAAACTAAAAATGTCAGCTGCTCTCTGCAACCTTTATCGCCGTCGAATTATTCCAACTATAATGTAATGTTTCTCTATTTGTCCTTAATACATGATACTGTTATGGAATATGAAAATGCTCTATTCTAATCACTTCGATTTAATATAGGAAGGTGTGAAAGATTAATATTCATATATGAAACAAGTCACATCAAGGACACCTGTGAAGAATTTTTTCACCTCCACGAGAGCACACTAAATCTTATGATCGCACTAGAATGATTGAAACGAATGGAAAGAGGAACTGATTATGGCACTGTAGCGGGAACTCGGGCATTTTGAATTGTATTATATTATCGACGACCTATCAGAAATAAGAGGCGCCATTCGTTCGATAATGTGAGTCATGCTCTCTAATTAATGATGTTGCTCGAGCTCAGTAATTTGTGTGCTATTCGTAATCCGTTTTTTTCCATTTGTCAAGCGGCTCGGGTAGATCGGTATAAATAAACATGATAATTTTGACGTTCTAATTCCTTCGCGGTAATCTAAGGATCGTGAATTTGGTTCGGTGAAACCCCACGGTTGCCAACAATGGGAGCTTTAAAAGATTAATTATGTAGGCTACGATGAAACGTTTTGCGGCTTTCATGGTAGATTCTTCCGCTCTTAGAAACCCATTGAATTTTTCTAAATGTACGATTAGCAATTGTTACGTTACATATAAGAGCTAATCCGGATCGAACTTCTAAACTGATTTCACAGTGATCTAGTTGTCTGACAGATAAAATTTATGTCCGACTAACGAATTGTTGCTCGTTTTCCTTCTGCAGAAGAATAAAGTACCTAACGATGTAGCGAGGTCACTCTACTATTATTCAAGAATTCATTTCCGGTGAGCCGCGATGACAGGACAAAAGTGTCGAAAGTACTTTTACTACTCTCTCTCGCTCCTCCACCGGGTCGTTCTAATAAGTGTCCAAGAACGTTCATATTATTTCAATATACATCCCACTGACTCATCGATGAATCGATACCGGAACTTCGTGCGAAACCAGTGTGGCGCATTTAGCCACGTCCTTGAACCTTTTCTTTGCCAGTACAAAATGCACAGTGAAGTAATTCAACTGGTATCAGTCCTGGCGATCGATCTTCACCGACAAGATCGATTACCAATCAACCAACAACGTTGATATTTATTAAATCACAGATCGATCGGCTATCGGGCCGAATCATGGGATTACCAATTTTCGTGGGCCACCTTCTTTAAATGGCAACTGGTAAGGATTTTGTTTGGATCAAGTGTAATGTTGTAAGAGTTAAGGTGAAGAGGTAAAGATACCCAGATGACCGGCCGTGAAACTAGAAATGGCCGATGGCGAAATGAGAAAAGAGGAAGCGTTACCGATTGCAAGAGTTAGACGGAGGGAGCACGTAAGGAGTCGCGTAATGACTTAAACGTGCCCGTAATCACATTGTTTGCCGGTAATTGCGCATTAATAGATGAGAACTGGGTCTCCTCCGGCTGCAGGGCTACGACGGTCTCTTAACCTGCCTTCACCTTGCGTAATCACTTCGGTCGTGCCCGGTCGAAATATTGGACGTGCCGTACCACGTTTCCTTCGTTTCACATATTCGCAAATTCCACGCTTGTAACGCTCCGGGGCTCTTCGAAGATTTCTCAGGTTTATACTCTAAGAACCGTGTATTATCCATTTTTCAAACTATCTTCACGCGAGACAGTACCGTTTCCTCTTAATCCAGGCTATACTAGAAATCTGGGAAATATTTGTTATTTTCAATGAATATGTGTATACAGAATAGTTATCAATAAAAATTATTCCGATTCAAACGATTCACTTAGATTCACTTTCTCGAGCATAAATTGTAATTTTTTAACCACTGTAGAGCCTCCGAAAATCTTTGGACTTGGATCAAATTAAATTCGTGAGATTTCCTATAATTAAGTGATTCGGCTAAAAATGACTGACGCTCGAAGGTATTATTAAGTTACTCTTTCTAGGGCAATTTAGTGGGCAGGTAACGCTCCCCGATTCAAACGGTAGACTAAGAATCCAGACCAGGGGGAATTCGAAAGAAGTGTATCAAAAAAGAAGAGTAATCATAACTCTGGTTTGAAAAAAATGAGTTCCTCGTACGGTCAAGAAAATCTTAATAATATACGATGAAATGCTTAAGTTCAAATCGTTCATTACTACGAACTGGATGTCTTAATACATAATCGCCTCAGCGCCACTCTCGTGTTTGTTAATAAAATAATATACCGCGAACTCAATGTACACGTTGAACCAGCAAAAGGTCACGCATGGTAATCATTGCACGTCTTACACAACAAAAAACCGTGAAATTTTTTGTTTTATTAATTCTCGTTACGTATGATCGTGTAGCACGTAAGACGAAGTGATACGATTAGGGACGTAATCTCTCAGTAATTTTATACAATGACTAATAAGTACTGTAAGGTTCTGTAAGGAAGGCACATGGTGACTAGGTAGGGAGAGGAGAATCCCATGTATTACATATCCTATGGGAGAGTCCTTATATAATGTATAATCTATATAATACGAGAAACTTACATCTCTAGTGACTTCTTTTCAGGACCCGATAGTACTATCCCTTATGAATTTGATTACTAAATGAGCCTAACAAAGATTGCACATCGCTTCAGGTGATGCATTTATATTCAACCTTTTTCTCGATTCGATGAAAAGAGCGATTACGAAGATCGGTGAAAACATAGTAGTGCATGCACCAATGGAATGATCGTGTAGCATCTATCGGCGTAAATATTTTTGGTTTGCTCGGTAGTAGTAGGTGTTACCCGATCATCGAGATGGATCGTTACTTCCACGCAATTAGGGAACCTTGACCGGGCCTTGCACGTTCGATTCTAGGCAAAAAAAGCTAGCAAAAGAAAGATCATGCGGAACCAAGGCCGAGCGCCACACTCGCTACCGTCTTATATTTGCATAATTTTGGGTCAGGTGTGCTGCATCGTAGCCCGATTGTATCGGCGTATAGCGAAATGCTCGATCTACACGAAAGAGAAGGACTGGTGTAGCTACCAGCATAAAAGGAACAAAAATATTTTCACGATAACATCACACGTAGGAAAGGATCCTCATCTGACTTCATGGTTCTCGATCACCACTGAGACGCAAGGTAAAAAAGTCCTATCGATAGTATCAAGAAACACAACTGATACTCAGTTAATAATCACCCGTCCTTGGCCATTCGCGAGGATACAATGTAATTCACCAATGACTGACATAAATATGAATCAGA
This sequence comes from Nysson spinosus, assembly GCA_910591585.2. Taxonomy (NCBI): domain Eukaryota; kingdom Metazoa; phylum Arthropoda; class Insecta; order Hymenoptera; family Crabronidae; genus Nysson; species Nysson spinosus. The sequence goes on along the minus strand of OU342830.1, from coordinate 7,509,745 downwards.
AGATTATAGGAGAAGAGAATACGACAAAAATACAGTGGCAAGGAATAGAGAAAGGGTCGATCGTATACTAGAATAAACAGAAATTATAGGATGATAATGAAGCGGTGTCGTCACTCGGCGATCAAGATGATCGGTGTCGTGGTTTACCGGGCTCGCGTGTATACACGGACCTGCAACTTGTAACGGTCACTAGATGCGCATTCCCCTGGACCATTCTAATATCAAGGACTCGAAGCACACGGGCTGCGATGGATGCGCTGATCGTCGACGGGGAGGAGGCTGGTAGGAGCAAATGTAACCGACCTCTGACCCGGCACGCTGAAACCTGGAGGATATCTGACTCATGACGCGTTCGCCGTCCTATCTCACCGGAACGCGCCTATTCACGAGGTACGCTTTTAGTCAACGAAATAGATACTTCCTTCTTTGAAATATCTCTCGTATAATAACACATTTCGGACCGCTCATATAGACTTCACATTCACCCATGCTTCGATAGATCACCGGAATATTAGAGACGTTAAGTTTCAACCTAAATGGGACAATTCGAAGGGTACCCAGCATTTATACAGTAAGGCACTTCAGCAGTTGGCGAATTGATATAATACTATAGAAAGCATTCCATAAAAAGTGTTCTCCGCACTATCCTTATAGTCCATAAAGCAGTTACAACATCCACATAATATGTCTCATATATTAATATACCTGTTCTGTTAATGGCTGTTGGTAACCTCAGCTTTAACTAGAAATTATATATTTGCCGGCATGCCTGCAATTGGATGTACATATCAATCCGTTTTTGTATACTTAAATTTAAGTGATGGAGAAAGGTGTAATTAACTTGGGTAATAATGTACGACTTAAAACTCAGGGGGGAAGAGGGGATTTCGTATAGGATGTACATATTGACTCTGCAAGGTACACGGACATCGATACGTGATTGCCGATCGTAGAGTTGCATACGAGTCCAGCCGTACGGGACATGATTATTGACTGATCGGAATAATAATTGTAATCATCGCCGGCGAAATAATGAGGAGTTGAGGACATTCGATGGTACGATGAGGGGCTAGGAAATTCATAGTTGCAAAGGTGACGCATACGATGCCGTGACACACGAGCATCCACACTTTCTTATCTCGTGCGCAACGAAATGTCGTGTAACGGACTGTAAAGGGACTAGGCACGATATGGAAACGAGATAATTATCGGAAGGCAGGTAGTTCAAACAGGCCGTGTATATCGCGTAAATGAATATCTATCACCGAGGTAATATATCATGGTAATTGTTACATGAGTCGCATCACTTAAATGAGGATTTTCTATCATCGCAACGATACATGGAAAGATAACAGCAAGATGTCCAATATATTTTACATTATCCTTGTACCGGTTATAGAAACCGTTTAACTATATCAAAACATGTTTTTCCATCTTTATTTCAATTGTAAGCTCCGATAATGTGTCATCCTGGCATAAATAATTGGCTTGAATTTATAGGAACACAATTCTACAGCGGCAGGTGAAAAAACACAACATTAACTGACAGGTACCTGAGTAGAACGATATTGCTAAACGCTTATAAGTGTAGACTGGTATCATCGGGAATGGTGTTGGTTCTACCAGTCGTTTAACACGAGAGAGTCCTGAGCTACTCGAGCGACCCTGAGATTTCGATCCTATCTCAGTCGATCCTCGATCGAAGGACATCTCGATTGACCGAGTTGGAAAACAATGCACCGAGGAGGACGAGGGATAGCGAAGATCCCGTATTGCAAATTATCCCTGCAGCGTAATTATCCTGCGAAATGATGATCTTTCTCAAAGACACAGCCATCGACGTTCGACCAGATACAGTCATTGAACGCCAACCAGTAGAATGTTCTAAGATTGAGCAGACACATCCTTTCATATTCCCCTTGTATTATTAAGTTAACCACATCGTAAGGCCGTTTTCGCGTGTATACATCTGCATCCTCCATTTTTGCAGTGTTAAATGTTTTGATACAAGGATTATTGGTCCAAAGGGTTATTTGAAGACTATTCCTACAAGGTTCGTGTAGGTATGGAGGAGACTACTCATTGTCAGTGGTGGGTGATCTTGGTATGAGGAAGAGAAGTAGGAAGGAAGGTACGAGGTCCTCGCACTCGAGGACCTCTGAGTTCCCTGGCAGATCTGGACGCCGGTGAAGCCAGCCCGGATACGGGATCCTCGTGGGTACAATTGTGGACGGGTTTCAGATAATACGCGGCACGTTCTCGCGTCTATCGCGTACATCTTTCCTAAACTATTTCCGCAGGAACCTATATAACCTTTTAATGCATGCATATCATTTTGCACCACTTTTTTACAAATCGAGCAACAAATTTGCGAACTTATTTTACAATATTTTTTATAGAATGCAATGGTCTAAGAGGTATTTGTAGATACAACCAAATTGCGAACACCTCGAGTTACTAAAACAATTCTTTTAATAGTAAATTTAAAGGCAATGCTGCTGTTTATTTGAGTTATTATCGTACTTTTATCGAATTCTACCAGTCACCGTCCACTGTGTTTTTGTATTACCAATTATCGGGTATTAAGCATTGGCCGATGTTGTGATGGTCGTGATTGGTGGTCGTGCAATTCACACGCACTGTATTCCCTCGGGTTGGCCTTGATGATCGAGCAGCTAGTATAACCGAAAACGGCCAGGGGAATCGATATTAAAACGAGCGGCAGGATAATTCAGCGCTTTAAAAGCGAACCACATTCTCCTATATGTACTTCGTGAGCGGCCCTGACGTGTACATAGAGGTCGTCTCCCCAATGGTGACATCCGACGTGCATCGCTTATCAAAATAGCCGGGATTTTCAGATCTCCACGCCAGGGAATCCTTTAAGATCGCTCATCCCGACCCTGATCGTATTCTTATACTATGTCCGACACACTTGCTTCTTGAAATCGCTTAAAGAACAAGGACGCATTTAAGAAACCGATACCTGGCCAGAGTGCTCAATCGAGTGCCGAATCACATTCTTGATGCTCATACATAGCACAAACATTCAAATGAGCCATTAATATCACACTCTGCATAATGTCCAGATTGAATACCAATTAAGAGGTGCTGAAATTCTTGAGAATTAAGTTTATTTCCTGGTTCCTTATCCAGGTACATTGTGGTTACAAGTTTATTATTCTAGGTTTTCGGGCTAACTTTGGATACATTCAAAGGTTAGGGGTCAAGGTATATCATTTCAATTGCATCATCTCCGTAATTCATATTTTAAAGCTCACATTAAATATTAGTATTCCTGCAACATAATCGCACCGCACTGCAAGATTTCGTTAGAACGTGTTGCACTCTCTGCGTTCAAATGAGTACACACATGATGTACTGCAGATCTTCCACAATTTGTGCGGAGGATCTAGGCACATTATTATCACCCTGTTTCTCGGGTTCAAATGAAAAAAGCACCACCGTGGGTACACCGACACCGTATGCAAAAGGCGGTCGGACGATAAAATCAAATTCCGTGTCCTGCGGTACGTGACTGACAGGTCGGCTTCGTCACCGCAGGACGCGAGAGATAAAAGCTCAAGCGCATAACAAGGTGCCTGTAAAACTGCACCTCGCGAAGTACCGCTCAGGTAAATGCATTTACTCGCGCATGTCCATGTCATACCTGCTCTAGCGGCCGCGATACAATTATCCTACCTGCACCTACTTTCCACCTGAGTGGCTATTCAAGTATTTTAGATGAGTGCCCACTCGAATTAATAGAAATAAAGAGACTAATGTGCTAGTTAAATGACCCTATTAGAAGATCATTCGTTTTGAAGAATTCTTAATGCACTCGCACATATAACGATTATAATAGTAGGGTTATTGCATTCTTAATGTTCCAATGATAAATAAATTTAATATATACGAGTAATTAGTTCTTCCATGATATCTCTTGAAGATAACACGGAGATGATTGCACGTTTGCTCCTTGGACTTATATTTATAATTATAGGTAATCATCGAGCAGAAGCGTAATTAAGTGGCATCGCTTTCAATCAGGGCAACCTGGGATGCATCGCCGTAAAAAAAGGCTGGGTGTAAAAATAGCATTGAAAGCGAATCGAGGAGAGTTCAAGAGCGAAGGCCTCCGCTTTATTGAGCGAAGGAAGACAGACTGGGAGAGGGAGACAATAGGTCGAATGTAAATGTGAAAACGTGAGTCCCATCCCGATTATCTTTGTCGTTCGACGAACGAACGGAAAGTGATGTTCTGTCGCGTCAGGGTTTATTCATCACCCAGAATCGTAGAATCCCAAATTGCGACCACTTCCTGTCACCTGTCACGGTATCTTCAAAAACCATATTCATTTCGTATGAAAAACATAACTCCTTCCAACTTACATATTCACACCGTGGTGTCACACAGTAATGAATAGAAAAAATGTGTAACAAATGAGTATTGTATCATAAAATGCTGTCTTCTATTGTACGTATACTACTTAACAGTAATATATTGTGACTCGAAGGTGCTGGTAATCAAATACGATACAGTATCGACGGGTCCGCAATCATTCTTTACGAGAGCACCACCGTTACGCGAGTCGCGTAACATATCGCAGAAGCGAATCTGCGTTGTACGAGTGCTCAGGAATTACACGGCGTGTTTGCGAAGCCATTAGAACCCTCGTTACGTGTCATTGCCAGGGATATAGCCTCGTCGTCGTGTCGTCTTTCGTGCTCGTCGAGCGAAGCAGGCCGTTCGGTGGAGACACGAAAAGCCCGGGCGACTACCTCGCGGCTCGCACAATTATGCATCCGCGGAAGACAGAACATTAATTTATGGTTGAAATAAGGGCCCGGCGTGTGCGCGCGCGTGTCGGCGCGTCTGTTGCCGCGGATGAGCGTGGGCGCCGTGAGTGCCTCGCTTAAAACATTTCTCTGGTTCACCTCCGGTGCGCGCCTCCAACGAGCTCAGCTTGAGACACGACCGCGTGTTCGTTATTTGTACCCACGTATTTATATGCATATATAACTACGTATATATATACGGTCTCGGTTATATCGCGCGGACCCTCGTATGAGCAACAACACACGTATACGTCGAGCAGGGACCAACCTCTTAACCCTTACCCCTCTCTTCCTTAGCTGGTACCATCGTTCGCCGGTGTTGCAGGCCACATCCCTGCCCGGTGCATCGCGAGAGTCCACGGAGCGCGAAGCGGGCGATTAATAACCGAGGTGTTTCGAATAAATTAAAGCACTTACTTATCTCGCGCGAGCGGGGAACCACCGATAGCACGCGGCCCGTACCCTTTGTCGTGACACCACGGACATATTCGTTGGATTCGTTCTCACCTATTCACTTGGTTACTTCGTGTCGGAGATTGGTTACACTCGGCTACCTGGGTGGTTCTACGCGTCACACATAAAGCCTATGCTGTATTAAATGCCTCGGATACGCGAGAGAGTGTTCATTTTCACGGGAATGCCTTTGTGCTAAGTCTCTAATGAGACACGGTATAGTATATTCGCATCAATTATAATGGCTCTATGTTTTTACTGATCCAATGAGTGAATGAGTTATGCCAATAGTTACGGAGATGACATTATAAGGAGATCATGATAACACTGGATCTCTTTCGAACGTAGTGACGTGTAACGATCGTAGTGAAATAATTAAGACGATTAAATGACTGCATGTTATCAGGGATCTTTATCGTTCGGTGGAATCATATCTTCTGTCAGGACGATGTTGCCTCACCGAGTCATTGAGTTCATGATTCTCTCATAGATCGATTCTCGTTGTAATCGATGTGCATGAGCAGAGTCCATCGGCCGTTGGTAATTAACCCATAAAGAGAGGAGAGTCCTCTCCACCGTGAACACGTACAGGTATATACGTATATACATATATACTCTCTACCGAGACAATGGAACGAGGCGTTCCAATCGCTTAACGGTATAGAAATATCCTCGGTACTCGGCCGACAGAGACAATCGCGGGCCGAGAGAGCAGGTCGACGACGTCTTATTCCCGCGGCTAAGGTCGTACCCTTATACGACGGCGTATATAATACAGAAGGGAGAGGGCGAAAGGAGGTGGACGAGGCTTTAACCCACGTCGTGCAGGAGCCAGCAGGTTCACTAGGGTTTAACCTTGAGGATGATTAGAAAGCAAAAGATCCCACCGTCCTCAGTCAGTTTGCACGCTGGATCACGACTCGTCCTCGCTCCTGCAACTTCTCAGGCTCTCGCAGGACTTCTAACGCCGTTATGCCGCCGCGATATCTGGGCCAAAGCTACTTGCACCTCGTATGAGAATCACGACAGTGAGATATTTCACATTTTGCAATTTTCACTTCGTTTCCGTTCAAGTATCACTTACAGTTATGAATATTATAGTACGCTGTATTTATGCAGAATAAGAGGAAATAGTTACAATGTACAGGTTTCCCTACTAAAGGATTCGATCAGAGCAAAGATGTAATTTAGTAACTAAATTTTTCAATTATACTTCTTCCGTAGCTGGTAAATTAACCTTGGCGGTAATTAGAAAGCAAAGATTCCGCTGTCATTGTCGATTTACGGCGGAGATCACGACTCGTCTTCGCGCTTCCAATCACTCAGAATCAGCCTGTTAAACTATAATCCTCGGTGACTTGTGCTCGCAAATCCATCGGGAGATCGACCACGTTTGTTACAGGTGCAGCTGCCGTTAAATCGAATCCGGCTACCGAGGATTACCAGACGCGAGAATCATTCGGTATAATTGACGGTTCGTGGCCTGCTCGAATTATAAAGACGGCGCACCGCGGCTTCCTTTGCTCGTGTTCACGGTTCGTACACGATGTCTTACGTCTCTAATTTTCGAGGTGCTACCGAAGGTCGTTCTCACGGAGAACAAAGAGGAGAAAACGGTACTCATTCCATGGAATACGAGCGAATCTTGAGACACATGTATTTTTGGATTAATACAGTCATTATGCTTTATAGCGTAATCATATCCTTCGTTCTTCTTCTTCACAGATTTATCGGTCTACATCTAGCTGCTCTATCTTCCGGTTTGTTTACTACTATTTGCCCCCCCCCCCTGTGTATTTTCAAAATGGAACAACCTTGGTGATATTTTAACTTACAGTAGTATTGAACTAAAAGTTATCCTTGGAACAAACAATGAATTGGAGATAGTATTCGAAGTCTCATCATAATAGATCAAGCATCCGGCAAACGAAACGATTTAAATGTATCGAGGATCTACGATGTGCGTGAAACGATCGTAATCGGTCAGGACGCCTCCACCTGCATTCCGATCTCGTAGGAACATGTTGAAGAGTGGCTTTTGTTACATCGACGACTTCGAAGTATAAAACATTGGCGAAAGATTTCGAATTCCACGTAATATCTATCCATCCTTCAAACGTTCCAATTTACTTGGAAAAGGTTAGCAGCATATTTAATTTCTAAGAAGACACGTGGAAGTCTCGAATGGCTATTCGGTGCAGTTTGACTGACATAGGAATTCGCAAGCTTATCTTTTCGTGGTACATTAAAATCCTAGCACGGACCATTCTCTCTCGTCGTGTATTTCTGCCTCTACTATATTCATACATCATCGTAATACTGGTCAACAGAGTGAAACTATCGACGACACGATCGAACTATAATTTCCTCCGGTGCTTGTTAATCACATCATCCGTCGTATCGTTCGTGTTGATCACTCATAGGTACAAGTGGCAGCGAGCACCATGCGTGACATTCGTGACGTCCTCCATGGTTTTTAAGTCATCTTATCTCCTCGATCGCGAGCGCTCCTGTACGTTCGAAGGAGAGAAGCGAATCCACCTGTCGACAGGTACGCCCTTATCGTACGGTCAAATCGGCTTCTTTGATTTAATAAGACCTCCCCGTGATGACGTGATCTTGACGAAGACTGGGCGATGTCTTTTGCTCCTACTCTATTCAACATGCTTGCCCTGCCGTTTTACCAGTCGTGCTCGTGACTCAATATCGGTCCCGGAATGTACCGCATCAAACGCGCAGGATCCACGTTGTCTCATTTGAATTCCGTTCGAGTATCGTTCCTTCCATCGAAGGACCTGCTCGGTATGCAAACTCCTCGGGATCGCGATATTATCCCTGACTGTGTACCTGAATTCTGTTTCCCTCGGCGGAATTGCAGTACGAATGCAGCTTGCATCGTACTTACTTCTGTAAATCTCGTGCAGAATTGATAGCGTTGTTTATTCGTGACTCGTAATAACAGTCCTCGACTCCCTATGATATTACCATTCGTTTATCAACCTTGATTTATCGAGAAAAGAATAGATTATAAAATCTTGACGATCGGTGATGATGTTAAAGTTTACATCCTCAGAAATAATCTACAACTGATTCTAGGTGAGCGTGTAAAATCATTATCTTTTATTTGCGCTTGTATTTGTGCCTCCATACGTGGGTGTTCCGTTTGGGACATGCATTATCCTCCCGCTGGCGACGTCGAGACTGACTAATGAGAGAAAAAGCACGAAGTTCACAGTGGCGGATATCCTAACTTCATCCTACATGCGAAACCCCTTACGAGCATGTAATAAGTTCCGTGCATCTTGAAAGGATAAGCATAACATTAAGCGACATAGCAGTGCTCGCAGTATGGAACAAGACTCCGCGGATTTTCAACAGAACATGTGAATTTCAAGTACAGAAATGATTATTCTTCGAAGTTATTACACACATAAAAATAGATTTCCATTTTACATTAATTAATACATATCCAATGAAGAATTCAACTTCGTAAAACGAAGCTTATAATTGATGTCATTAATTATTTTTTCGAGAATATTCACTATCAAGACAGTTCGCCACTTCGAATATCTAGTCAATAAAATGATCAGTTTTATTTATGCTCCAAATATTTACACCGTCCATGCGATCTTTCTAAAATTACTGTTTCACAGCATGTCGTCAGTGACCAGGGAGACCTGAATGGGAAAGGGGGGAAAAAGATGGGCAGAGGACTATGTAATAGAGGAGGAAGATGGAAAAGAAAGGGAAGGACGAAGGAGGAGGACGAGCGAAAGATGCGGATGACCGTAGAACACGGCGTGACCGCGTGCAAACGTTCCATGGCAAGATCCCACGGCGCGTCTTGGCAAGATTACAGGGTCAGTAATTAATATATTGAGCGGTAATTAATATATTGGCCAAGCTATGCCGGCAACATATTATTACGGAGAACTGTGAGGAGGAAGTTGTGGAAGAGAGTGAGAGGGGGTGGCGGTTCCTCTTTTGCAGCGACAGATTTGGCTGGTTCCAGAGAACGCACATACTTTTCCTTCATAAGCGTGTCGTCAATGACGCTTTGATCAACGATCCTCATCCTTTCTCTTTCTCTCTCCCTCTCTCTCTCGACCACGAATTCTGTTCTCCTTTCATCTTCACCGTCGACTGGTTCTTGACTCAATTTACCATTGATAATTTGTGCGATATGAATCCATCGTTCTCGAGCATAAACGCCCGCAAAGTTATTACGGTGCAACGACGGTGGCGGATCCGGCGGCGATCGAGAACACGCATCATCCTTTTACTGACTTTCGTGTGGTTGACTGTAATTTATCGATTAACCGCCACCGATAACTCGCTCCTCTCTTTCTCTCTTTCTCTTACCCTTTTTCGTACTTACGCGAGTGGATGAAGTGAAAACAGGAGGAATTGTGTTGCAAGTTTCGGAGATTATAATTTCAGGGTGGGGAACGAGATAATTCGGAGAAATGACTCTCGATACTGAGGGAATTTTAATTAATGATCGTGTCCACGACACGACTGGTCGCCGATGTATTTCGGGTCAATGGTAGTCAACTTTCACATCCACTGGCTGCGCGAATCTTCCTTCGAATTACTTAATAATGACGTTTGATCTTGTCATTTCCGTACAAAAAAACAACATTAATTTATACCTGTCGTTAATTTATTAATGCACGTCTATGGAATATTATTATGGTCCGATGTCGCGAGGCAATCACGTAACGAAAAATCTCGACGGCGATGAAAGTTGAGATTTGTCTGATTGAAAGAAGAAAATTACTTGATAAAGGAGATATTAAGAATATTCATCTTTGAGAAATTACAATGGTTCTACAGGTGATACAAGAGTAGGTGTATGTAGCACCTTTGCCAGGTTGTCGATGTCGAAATGTCGGGTGCCCCATCTACGAGATCATTAATATGTACCTACACAGATATCCACTAGAAAATAGCATGGAAAATGCCTCTGGAACCTCTATTAGCTAAGTTACGGATCGCGGCCATGTATGGAGTTTATTAACTCCATATTACGAGGGATCTACACGTGTATATATGCACCGAAGAGTTACCGAGTTTTTACATTTTCTCCTTTCATCTCTTTAAAACTGTCAGCGTGACGATTTCTTGTCCTTCCAATGACTAACATCATTGTCTCAATTATACCGACAATTTTCTCCGCCTGTTATTATTAGTCGACGATTCAGTGAGCTACTTGTCAAAAGCTACGTTTACTCGCACAAATTGGTAGAACTCTTATGTAGGCTATTAGCCATCCACCTCTATTATTTGCGTTTCTGCGCGATGGAATACATCACTGCGGTACATTGATAGTTCTCTCAACAATACGATGAAACCTTATTTAGTGAGGCTGGAACTGGAAAACGATCTTCCAAAGGCTCCGAGGAAACCGATTCGATATACCATCTCGGTATAGGAATCTGGAGTCACAGAATAGGAGAAATTCTTGTTGGCAGCGCGCACAATCGGCAACGCGCGATCACTTTCCCAGATATACATCGTAACCCGCATCGATTCGGAGCATCGTGTGTACAATGAAGCGAAAAAAAAGGGCGGCCTCTCGTCGCGAATAGAAACGGCGCTATGCCGCGAGCCGCGTTGAGAAATCGCGGAAACCATGCCGATTCGAAAGGTCAGGCCAGCGACATTTCGTGCCATCCGAGTTCGCTCGGCTCGCTTGTGTGTTAATTCGTGCTCGCGATGTGCCGACGTGTTAATTCGACTTTTATTAACCGCCGCTTTTATTTATCGATTGATTTTACGGCAAAAGATCGATTCCGTACTATGCGCGGGACTAAAAGATCGACTCGAAAGAATCCGTGCATCACGAATCATCGTTCCACCGAGGATCACGGCGACCGTGCAACTTCACCGTTGCGTGCAGAGCCGCGGCTATGAACCTCGATTCAAAGTAGCTGTCTCGTTGCGGAGTTCGAAGGTGCCGAATTATGAAATCCCACCGCCTCACCTACTCTCGTCCATCAGTAAAATGACGTTGAATTAATACTTTGCGATTGGATAGTAACTACAAATTTGAATTTCATCTATGAAAGTTTATACACACTCGCACTCGAGCAGAGCATTCATTCAGAGCATTAATCTTAGTGAAAGGTATCGAGAACTCTGTAAAAATCATTTTTCCTACTAATTTTTGAATGTGAATTATCTTCCCCGAGCTCTTCGATGACCTGTAACAACTTCGATCAGTTTTATAATGTTTATAAAATGATTGAGGTCATCTGTACTGCCGAGGCATTTAGAGGCGTTCCACTCCTACGGCCAGTGTAATTGTCCACATCTTATTATGTGTAGATAAAAGTATTTGTAAGCATTCGTTCACCAATGCCATTGGGTACTCAAACTTTTCTGTATTTATTCTACTCTCATCTTAATACCTAATTTATAATCTTTTTGGGGTGCAAAGGGTTAATATAACTCGGTATAGTTACCACCAGATTTAATCTATTACACTTTGTCATTACGACATTAATATTATTAGTAAGGATGGAGGTCAGTATGTCGATAATACGAAGAACCTGTTGATGTGGCATGATATTGAGTAAGGTTTTCATTCATTGAAAAAGAAGTTTGATGAGCGATTAGTAATGTGGACGACGATAGCCGATACTCTCTGCATCATCGATCGCCGGCAGCCAGATCGTCACGATATTTTAACCGGTCTGGATATTCCGCGGTGAAACCCGATCTCGGGGATCGACCACATGGATCCCCCATCGGGAAAGCCTCTTTGAGAAGCCGGCAGCTCTGTTAGACGTAAGTACTTGAAGGCTCGGCATGGTCGCATCGCTCGGTTACCCGTTCGTTGAGTGATATAAAACCGGCATTCGCGAATAAATACTCCATTGCGGGAGTACGGGGCCCTAAATATTCATGGAGCAGCTTACTCTCCTTAGACCCCTCTATCTTTCTCGTCCTCTAGTAAGTCCTGTCCTAACCCCGGCTATGGTCGCGGTAAGGAACGTCACGTTTGTTACTACCACCGCTACGTTAACATTCGAGATCGTTTTAGTGTTCCTTGTATCTTCTAGATCCGAAGAACGCGATCTTACGAAACATATACTTTATTCTTATGGAAGAAGACTTTCTGCTTACATGGATTTTTCTCAGTTTTGTCGCATCCTTTCATTCCAAACCTACACCGAACGTATTTCACTGGTACGGCTTGTTTAAGTCTGTACTACTGTCCGTAGAAGTTGCAAATGTCAGGCATACGTAATACTTAAAATTTCCTATAGGTTCGGGCTCGCGGAAAGTCGATTTTTACATTCATTTCATATCGAGGTATCATCGATCAACGCTTGTCATCGATTGCGTCAGCTACGTGCAATATCTGTACCAGATTCATGTTAGGTCTTGACTTTGATATTTGATCGTTTTCCATTTGGAGTGCGAAAGAGTACACTTTAATTAATTAAACGACAAATCCCTGCGGACTTTTCCGGTATAAAATGTCGTATGAAAATTGCAGTACCTTGTCAAATTCACAATTAGAATAAATGTCTTTATTACGGGTATATGATGTTATATTTTATATATTCTCGATATACCGAATATCCAGAATCGCAGATGCCCTAAAGCTTCCAGGAATTCCGGGAATCGGCGGTCAATTTCCAGGAATCGTGCAAATCAAAGCTGGTCGTCTTTCATGTAATTGTATTTCGTTTACTTAGTCTTTACACATATATGCTAAGTATGTTTACTTCCTTCTTGTTCAAAAAATGGAAATATACCTTCAAAAATCGGGAAAAATTAAAAGTCGTCAAAATGGCTCCTCAATGACGCAAATCAACGGTAAATGACGTAGAAACATATTCTAGGACGATTTTGGGTCGAAAGAAGCAGTTTAAAAATTTTTATTGTTCAAAAATGGGACGACCCAAAATCGAAAAAATGTGAAGGGGTATACCTTCAAAAATCGGCAAAAATTAAAAGTCGCCAAAATCAATTCTATACGACCCAAATCGATGGTATATGATATATAAACATATTCTAGGACGATTTTGGGTCGAAAGAAGTGGATTAAAAATTTGTTTCGGTCAAAAAACGGGCCAATTCAAAATCGGAAAAATGTGAAGGGGTATACCTTCAAAAATCGGCAAAAATTAAAAGTCGCCAAAATCAATTCTATACGACCCAAATCGATGGTATATGATATATAAACATATTCTAGGACGATTTTGGGTCGAAAGAAGTGGATTAAAAATTTTTATTGGTCAAAAATGGGACGACCCAAAATCGAAAAAATGTGAAGGGGTATACCTTCAAAAATCGGCAAAAATTAAAAGTCGCCAAAATCAATTCTATACGACCCAAATCGATGGTATATGATATATAAACATATTCTAGGACGATTTTGGGTCGAAAGAAGTGGATTAAAAATTTGTTTCGGTCAAAAAACGGGCCAATTCAAAATCGGAAAAATGTGAAGGGGTATACCTTCAAAAATCGGCAAAAATTAAAAGTCGCCAAAATCAATTCTATACGACCCAAATCGATGGTATATGATATATAAACATATTCTAGGACGATTTTGGGTCGAAAGAAGTGGATTAAAAATTTGTTTCGGTCAAAAATCGGCAAAAATTAAAAGTCGCCAAAATCAATTCTATACGACCCAAATCGATGGTATATGATATATAAACATATTCTAGGACGATTTTGGGTCGAAAGAAGTGGATTAAAAATTTGTTTCGGTCAAAAAACGGGCCAATCCAAAATCGGAAAAATGTGAAGGGGTATACCTTCAAAAATCGGCAAAAATTAAAAGTCGCCAAAATCAATTCTATACGACCCAAATCGATGGTATATGATATATAAACATATTCTAGGACGATTTTGGGTCGAAAGAAGTGGATTAAAAATTTGTTTCGGTCAAAAAACGGGACGACCCAAAATCGAAAAAATGTGAAGGGGTATACCTTCAAAAATCGGCAAAAATTAAAAGTCGCCAAAATCAATTCTATACGACCCAAATCGATGGTATATGATATATAAACATATTCTAGGACGATTTTGGGTCGAAAGAAGTGGATTAAAAATTTGTTTCGGTCAAAAAACGGGACGACCCAAAATCGAAAAAATGTGAAGGGGTATACCTTCAAAAATCGGCAAAAATTAAAAGTCGCCAAAATCAATTCTATACGACCCAAATCGATGGTATATGATATATAAACATATTCTAGGACGATTTTGGGTCGAAAGAAGTGGATTAAAAATTTGTTTCGGTCAAAAAACGGGCCAATTCAAAATCGGAAAAATGTGAAGGGGTATACCTTCAAAAATCGGCAAAAATTAAAAGTCGCCAAAATCAATTCTATACGACCCAAATCGATGGTATATGATATATAAACATATTCTAGGACGATTTTGGGTCGAAAGAAGTGGATTAAAAATTTTTATTGGTCAAAAATGGGACGACCCAAAATCGAAAAAATGTGAAGGGGTATACCTTCAAAAATCGGCAAAAATTAAAAGTCGCTAAAATCAATTCTATACGACCCAAATCGATGGTATATGATATATAAACATATTCTAGGACGATTTTGGGTCGAAAGAAGTGGATTAAAAATTTGTTTCGGTCAAAAAACGGGCCAATTCAAAATCGGAAAAATGTGAAGGGGTATACCTTCAAAAATCGGCAAAAATTAAAAGTCGCCAAAATCAATTCTATACGACCCAAATCGATGGTATATGATATATAAACATATTCTAGGACGATTTTGGGTCGAAAGAAGTGGATTAAAAATTTTTATTGGTCAAAAATGGGACGACCCAAAATCGAAAAAATGTGAAGGGGTATACCTTCAAAAATCGGCAAAAATTAAAAGTCGCTAAAATCAATTCTATACGACCCAAATCGATGGTATATGATATATAAACATATTCTAGGACGATTTTGGGTCGAAAGAAGTGGATTAAAAATTTGTTTCGGTCAAAAAACGGGCCAATCCAAAATCGGAAAAATGTGAAGGGGTATACCTTCAAAAATCGGCAAAAATTAAAAGTCGCCAAAATCAATTCTATACGACCCAAATCGATGGTATATGATATATAAACATATTCTAGGACGATTTTGGGTCGAAAGAAGTGGATTAAAAATTTGTTTCGGTCAAAAAACGGGCCAATCCAAAATCGGAAAAATGTGAAGGGGTATACCTTCAAAAATGGTCAAAAATTAAAAGTCGCCAAAATCAATTCTAAATGGCCCAAATCGATGGTATATGATGTATAAACATATTCTAGGACGATTTTGGGTCGAAAGAAGTGGTTTAAAAATTGTTTCGGCCGAAAAATGGGTCGACCCAAAATCGCAAAAATGTGAAGGGGTATACCTTCAAAAATTCACAAAAAATGAAAGTCACCAATTTCGCTCCTAAATGGTCCAAATCGATGGTATATGATGTATAAACATATTCTAGGATGATTTTGGGTCGAAAGAAGTGGTTTAAAAATTTGTTCGGGCCAAAAATGGGTCGACCCAAAATCGCAAAAATGTGAAGGGGTATACCTTCAAAAATTGTCAAAAAATCAAAGTCGCCAATTTCTCTCCTAAATGGCCCACATCGATGGTATATGATGTATAAACATATTCTAGGACGATTTTGGGTCGAAAGAAGTGGATTAAAAATTTTTCCGGGCGAAAAATGGGTCGACCCAAAATCGCAAAAATGTGAAGGGGTATACCTTCAAAAATTGTCAAAAAATCAAAGTCGCCAATTTCGCTCCTAAATGGCCCAAATCGATGGTATATGATGTATAAACATATTCTAGGACGATTTTGGGTCGAAAGAAGTGGTTTAAAAACTTTTCCGGGCGAAAAATGGGTCGACCCAAAATCGCAAAAATGTGAAGGGGTATACCTTCAAAAATTGTCAAAAAATCAAAGTCGCCAATTTCGCTCCTAAATGGCCCAAATCGATGGTATATGATGTATAAACATATTCTAGGACGATTTTGGGTCGAAAGAAGTGGTTTAAAAACTTTTCCGGGCGAAAAATGGGTCGACCCAAAATCGCAAAAATGTGAAGGGGTATACCTTCAAAAATTGTCAAAAAATCAAAGTCGCCAATTTCGCTCCTAAATCGCCCAAATCGATGGTATATGATGTATAAACATATTCTAGGACGATTTTGGGTCGAAAGAAGTGGATTAAAAATTTGTTTCGGTCAAAAATGGGTCGAACCAAAATCGGAAAAATGTGAAGGGGTATACCTTCAAAAATCGGCAAAAATTAAAAGTCGCCAAAATCAATTCTATACGACCCAAATCGATGGTATATGATATATAAACATATTCTAGGACGATTTTGGGTCGAAAGAAGTGGATTAAAAATTTGTTTCGGTCAAAAAACGGGCCAATTCAAAATCGGAAAAATGTGAAGGGGTATACCTTCAAAAATCGGCAAAAATTAAAAGTCGCCAAAATCAATTCTATACGACCCAAATCGATGGTATATGATATATAAACATATTCTAGGACGATTTTGGGTCGAAAGAAGTGGATTAAAAATTTTTATTGGTCAAAAATGGGACGACCCAAAATCGAAAAAATGTGAAGGGGTATACCTTCAAAAATCGGCAAAAATTAAAAGTCGCCAAAATGGTTCCTGAATGACCCAAATCGACGGTAAATGATGTAGAAACATGTTCCAGGATGATTTTGATACACCTCGAATATATTGACCGCAGGTATTATGTCTGACGTGCACCTGACATCATGTATGGTTTATTGGTTGGACCATTATTTTTCTACCATATCTTCTCCATATGCATAAAAGAAATAACAAATATAAGATAAGATTTCCTAATGAAAATAATACAAAGTGATTCGTCAAACTGAATGTAATATAACATAATAATTCGGTGGCGAATTTAAGCTGGACCAATGGCCAATTCATGCCCCAGGAATAGAGAAACTCTTTTAAGATTTACATATTGTCTAAAAATAATAATTAACTAATACTATATTTTCCAGAAGATCAATTACTACTAATTGATCCAGAATCAAGTTCTAGTGGTTCGAATAGTACAATTGGAGGCTGTAAATACTGGTAATAGTTTACTTGCATGAAGTGGGAAGCATTAGATTTAAAAGTAGAAACGCGTGATCGCTTGCAATTATGTTCGCATCGGAAAGGTTAATCTTGATCATTAGCTAACAAAGATCGTGAGTGCCTTTTTGAGGATACTCCAGACACGATTACTCGCGCTGTAACGAATCGATGAAGTAGAACGAGGAAGCTTGAATTAATTTGCGTGCAAAGTGGAACGTTGTGCGAGTTAATAGAAACACGCGTATTTGCGAGGATCTACTGCAAAGGTTAATGCCGAGACATCAGAAAAGTACGAGGATTAATGCGTCGCGTGTGCTACTGGTTGCGTGCCCCATGACCATTTCTGACGACCATCAAGAAAAACGTGGTTGTACTCTTCGGTAGATCAGTGTATCTAAAAAAATTCCATGTGTTTCAATACTATGTTACATGTACTTTAATGAGAAAATTTTGTCTGCTTGGTAAAAAGTTTTACCTACTAGGCAGAAAACTTCGCCTACGTAAAGCATACGATTAATCATAATTCCGAAATGACCTATTTATATTAATCGGAAGATATCAGGGTACCCGAACACCCCTGGAAGATATATTTGAGTGACGCGTAACAATCAAACTGTTATGTTGAAGATGAGTATTAAAATTTCGTGGGGTAATTGGTTTTATGAATAATGTGAAATGCCTCACTTTAATGTACGTAGATCATCGTGTGAAACTGGCGAGGAATCCATTTACAAGCTTGCACAACGAACGGACAATTTCTAAGTATATTCGAGTTAATAGTTCATAAATTCGCAAATCGCAAATCATTACTCCTAGAACCATTCATACACGCAAGTATATCGATTTTCAATGCAGGTAATCCTGCCGGGAAAGATTCGCAGATCGTAAGATGTAATAAGAGGTGCCTCGTGGTCTCTTATATCCCTGGCCCATCGAGATACCTCGATGAGTGACCTTATGCAAGTGCTAAGTCTATACTGAAGTTTTGACGCTCGTAACTCGCCGTGTAATGACTTACAGGATTGCGGCTGCCACGGCTGGACGTGTAATTTACGCGCCTCGTAAGTCCCATCCTTAAGATGACCGGATAAGTTACTACGGTTTCCTTACAAAGTTACACCCTTTACATTTGCCGATTCTCTTTATAGAACGCCTCGTAATTTCGATGTTAACGATTGCACAACTGCCATTTCATATTCTCGTTTATCCCTCTTTATATACATCTATTATCATCTATTTCTTTTTTGCTTACTTCTGATGGGAATCGGACGTACTGTCAGTTATTTAAACGTATTAAATAATCTATAACATTCTGTCCGATTATGGCTTTCATATAGTGCTGTAATATTTATTCCTGAAATTAATTCAAGATTTTTACATGTGATCCTTTAATCCATGGAACTTATGCTAATTCATCTTGTAAGATACTCGTTCCCCACAATTCACGATTGAGTTAAAATTACAACCGGCCAACTAGCGCGAGTCTTCAGGACGACTCTCTCGGGCAGTCGCAGCATAAGCAAGCGTAAAAAAATATTTTCGTTCCAGGACGATAAGATCGTGCGGGTATATACGCTATCTCGCGAAATATCTTCTGATAATATCTCGACAAGTGCTCACACACCCCCATGTGACGCGAAAGCGCACACCTTGCGGTTACCATGCTGTACACGAGTATTATCCTCCGGTGGAAGTTGTATGGGTGCAGACATAGGTGTATCCATATGCACCGCTGGTCAGTGCATCTCGAGCGGCCCTTATGGGATATGCTAGCGTTGCACCATAATATTATTAGATAAACGGCACACTGCTAGATAGTGTGTGCTTCTATATGGTTTACATAAGCGGTTGTGACCCCTCGCCTAGCAAGGGCCTCTTCTATCCGTGGTACTCTCTTCCACCGTTTCTTCTTCGTCTTATCCGAGTTCTTCCTCCTTCATCTCTCTTTGCTTCACGATGAAACATCGTTCTGGGATGCGGTCGGGTACCGTGATATAAAGGTCCAGTACTTGGTCCAGTATACGATGCAATACACCGTAGGACTGGCGGCCTGGCAAGCGACAAGTGCGATCTAATCACGTGCCTCTCCCCCTCGTTCCTCTCACCTGTTCCTCTTTATTCTCCACTAAAATTCTCGTACCACCTTCTTCTACTTCTCCGTCGTTCATCTTTCGAAGGGTTAATGGGGTTTCAGGGAAATTGCTTTGCGTCTAGCGACGGATAGGAACTACACACGAAACCGATCGCGGAATTTGCCCGACGTGGTAACAGTAATAACGAGGAGGTCGATTACAAGGAGGATAAAAAAATAATTGATGATAATCATTAGAATATAAACGCACACTCACGTAGGCGGTAATTCCAGATTTATATTTCCCCGTAAAGCGATTAGGTTTAACCGAGAAGGAAAAGTATCGGCGGCAGAACTTAATGAGCAATGAATTTGAATAATACATCGAGGACGGAATTAAAACGTCTCGTTTTATTAGCGCCGGGGTTTAAGATAAGAATCAGTATGCATAGATCATGTTCTCGAGTTACGTTCCGTAGCATGCGTCGACTGATTCAGGAAAATCAACTCGCCATAACGCGAGTTAACGTATCGCGTCAGTAACGACGTAGTCGCACGAGTGCAGCATTTCCAGATGATAAAGCGACGTCTTCGATTTCGACGCGAGCTTCATTTAGTTCCAGCATAGACTCATAGTTAAGCTCTTACGGGACGAGGAAAGATCGAGGAAAGGATAAGAGAGATAAAGAATATCCTGGTAGATTGCCCGGTCCTTTGGATCTTCATTAATAATTACTTCTCCACTCGAGGATCAAGTTTCTCTGCGTGTACTCGCTCGAGGTGGTCGCGTTCCTTCCGTTGGTTCGATCGAAAAGTAACCAGATGCTACTACTCCCGAATACGGGCCCTCGAAGTTGTGTGGAAACCGTGATGAAGACCTCTTCAGAATGTTCCATGCTGTGAAAGCTTACACGTACATGGTTACCATCATCTAATGAATTCGTAGGTAAAATACTCCAGTATAAAAGGAGGATAAACGTGGTCAATTACTCTGGGAAACATGCGAGCTTACTCGATTGTTCCTTTTCGCTTGTCATTCTTACGATTTCTTCTTCCGTAAGTACACAGTCTTGAGAATCATTAGAAAGATAATTTCCATAGACGTCCGTGTGCTACCCCGTATCAAATCTTCCAAAGACGATTGCATCAAAGTCTTTCTATTGAATATCTCTTTGCATTCTTCTTATAAAAGCACTTCTGTCTACGGACGATCACTTACAATAAAGACGTCAAATATAATCCTCGACTCGAGATACACGCTAAGAATCCATTTACAGAATGATACAAGAACATATCGTACCATGTAATAAATAACAATGTTTCCTTCTAATCTGAGCGAAGCGTCAGATTTTTCGAAATCATCGAACACGATTCAGACTACTGGCGCGGGCTTCTTTTGAGATGGAAGATAGACGGAAAGTAGCTACGACCCGAAGGATCTCGATCGAGGGGATCGATTAAGGCGCGAGACCGGCAAGGAAGAAAGCCTTTGGCGCGGCGTAATCGCAAGATTTCCGTGAGAGCCGACGTGATCGAAAAGCCAATATCTGTTGCGCTCGATCCTGTCCGTAGGGAGAAACGAGCCTGATCCGCCTAATGAACCGATCGCTGTATCGATTAGCGCCGGTTAAGAGCGATCGATTGCGTGTCTTGTCAAATTTGTCAACGGGTGCGAACCGGCCGCAGACATAACGATCCCACCGTCCAACTGGTACACGTTCAGCTCTCTTACGAAACTTGAGGCTCGCCTGGAGAAGGAGTACCAATGCGAAGGAACACGATAAGGAGGAAAGAGAAGAAGCAGGCACTACCGATCATGAAACTCGAGCGGCTTCCATTGGCGCGTGCCGAAATGTCCATCCGCAAAAAACTAGTTCGCAAAATCCCGACGTTGAAAAGAATTTCTTACCGAGTACCTTATCTTGCCAAATACGCCCGTTCGGAATAAATGGTGCTCCGCTATTCCGAAAACGGTTAATTTATGGACGTCCTTAATAGCTTGAAGTATATTATACTCGCATCCTCTAGGCGATGCTAATTAACTTTTTTTCGGTATAATGACTTTTTTGCATTTCCTACAGGAGATAACAAATTGTGTATGCGGTACGAAGATACGGGGGGACTCGTAAGAATTAATATATCTTATTAAGAAATCGTACGATACTCCGTTTGGTGTCAGATAGATAGATCGAAAGGAACGTCTCATCTTCGTAAAAAACTCATGCATATCACGAACATAAGAAATATTTCTTAGAGTATCTGCTACTTCCGTCTGTCTCTTACTACCTACTGCATTTAGTATACGCGTATCGGAACTCTCTAAAAAAAAATTCAAAGCAATACCTATACCTTGACATGTACGTTCTCTCTTGTCGATCTATAATTTATGATCATCATATGCACCGGTATGCGCCTCGCATCGTCTTCCTCTTCTTTCCATACTTATTTATATACGTACTTGCCTACGAGCGTACATATCCATCACGGTATAAACACATAAACAAAAGACCGCGAGGACCGAGCTCATGACGCGGTCCAATTACTTCAAATTGAGTTATAACCAGATGAAATTGCCGATAATTGGCGATTGCATAGCTTAATCGGGTGCCATCCCCTTCCTTCTACTCCCACGTTTTCCTACCAGCACTTGTGATGTCCTCCTGCACCCCTCACCTGGACTCGTTCGTCTCGCGTATGAAGTTATTCCGTAAAGTGGTTTCATAGAGGACAAAGGACGGGGTAACGTGTGAGAGAGAAGAAAGGTGGAATCACGAGAACGAAGATAGAGAAATGAGGATATAGAGTGAGAAAGAGTGAATGAGAGAGGAATAAGATTCTCTATAGCAGACCGCGAGAGCACACCCTTATCCTTCGACAATACAAATTGCTGATTATGCGCCCGGCTTTTACGTGCCTTCTAATTGGGCCGCCTCGGCTCTTGGGAAAGATCGAGCGATCGCACGATCGGCCCTCGTTAACCCCTAACGCTCTCCGTGCACGCCAGGGTTCCGTTCGTACTCCTATGGAGCCCCTTTGGATATCGACGATAGCCTTTACGTCGTGGTTGCGCCCAACGTTTCTCTTCCAGGATCGTCTTCAGGTGCAGAGTGCACTACTCAGCGTATATGGCTATACAGGAAGTCGTGCACCACGCGTCGAACCAGTTTCGAGTGTCGTCTCTTTTAACTATCGAAATCTAGATTCAGTAATGTACGCGTCGTGCTTATATTTGAGCGTTCATTTCAAATGAAATATTCATTAGATCTGTTATTCGCTACCCTTTTTTTAATCGTTTGAAGAAGCGATATAACCTAGGATTATATAAAATTATCCATGCGATGTTACTTATGTCGCAATTAATTACACTATGTTTTCGAAAGGTAACGGTTTGCTCGCACATTTCTAGTTTTTTTTATATGCAAGAACTTCCTAATTTTTAATACCAGTGGTATTAGAGCTACTTTATTAAAGCTTCAGCAGGTCTACGAATTAATAATTACGTGAAGACACGGGTCATTATTCAAAGGTATCGCAAGCTGATTACACATTCGGTGTAATCAATTAAAGCTCATTACGGTTGTCTCTCTGACCATTAATTCACTTAACTGGAAAACGCGGAGAGGAAGAAGCGAAAAAAATGGAAAGGCAATATATACATGCTCGTATACACATACACGTGATCCATGGTTTCTTATTCGTATCGCGTACAGCGTAAGTAAGTAGCCGATCCGAGGCTCACATGTCCCGCGTTCGAGACGTAAGTCAGATAGATTTCTAGGTCCCAGGAGAGCTGTTGACATCACCATCGTGCATTATACTTGCTTCTTATAGTATTTTATACCTGCCCTACGATGTTTCTCCTTTAGTAAGAAATATTATGTCGGAAGCGGAGTACCCTTCGCTATGAAAGACCCGAAAGGAGAACGGGCCTTACGAAGGTACCGCTTGGAATTTCACTTGGTAGTTTCTCACATATTTCAATACCTATCCCAAATAAGTCGCCGCGATTATAATTCCAACTATCCAACGATTCCTTTCCTACCATACATACGGTAACAAATTTCTCTGCTATATTCAAGGAATATTCTCTTTAAGTAACTACCATATCTTACAGTTTCGACTTATTTAATTGGTATATTAATATGATAATAAGAAACGGATATAGCAAGTTCTAATCGTGACGGAGTACTCTGTTCAACATTTAATCAAGATTAGACTCCTTGATCTATAAAACACTAGGAAAAATAAGATTGCCCTAGTTCGGCTGGTTAAGGAAACCGAACTTTCGATTATTCCTGCAGTTTAAACGGCAACCGTAAAATGCTCGATTCCTAACCGGTAATCCGAAACGTCTATCAATATTTCACTCGGCAAGAGCCCAAGTCGAGCAGGAGTCTCGCATGGGTTCAAATCGTCCTGTATGTGCCAGCATTGCCCAACTCATGCATAGAGTCATGACGGGTTTAAGCGATTGCTTATTGCTCGGGTGGTGTAACCAGTCGTGGTGGACTGACGCACTGCCTCCAGTTTCGCCCGTTTGTTATCCTGGATAGTAGTGCACCTATATATATACACTCCCTAACACATGCTCAAAATGCACATACACATGTAAGTACTCCGTATAATAGATACACATTCGGTCCATCTACGTTCACTGATGTGCTTCCATCCAAGTTCCCCGTTTTCAGTCCAACCCGACAAATCGACTCCTTGTGTCAAGTTGTTCCAAGCATTTTTCAGAATGTACTAGTTTTTCAACTACCTACCGCGGCGTCTGTGATCTTTTACCGATAATATGTTGTATCTATTATATATACAATGATCGAACGATCTGAAATTGTAACATTTATGAGGAACAATCAGGACTCAATCTATGGAACGTAGTACCCTATGATCCATCGATTATACGGATTTAGTTATTGATTGTAATTTAATGAAAGGCTATTAATTTTCATATATGTATATTACGTAATTTTAATTATTATTATTGCATGACGTACCATCAAATTATATACGATTACCGCGAATAGTTAATCTACCGCATTAGCAGGAAACTCGTTTCATCAGATCTTTTGATCGTGTGGCAAGAGGAGAGACGAAGAAGATACTCGGAGGTGTTGTACGATCCGGACGTAGAAAGAACGGTCGACCTGGCAAGGTCAGGCGCGTGGGTAGGTATCCGTAACTCGATGATTTTGCAATGCTCGCGCTTCCTGCTGCAATTGATTAATGACACCTGTAACGTCGGTACTTTGCTTTATATATATATAAGCGCGTCTGTGTCTCGTGCTTGGAAGTGCACCGACAAACGCAATAATAGCAAATCCGTATTCTTCAAGGTTACGGAGAAACGATGCGCGGTAAGTGGAGTTGGGATCGGTTCAACCACTGCCGCGAGTTTCCACGATCGAGTGATTTGCGACTCGGGGATTCGTGTAAGCGTCTAAATGAATCGGTTCGTCGAGATGCATCGGTGTTTTATTGCAGTGAAAATGTAAATACGATAAAAGATTGGCTGGTCGTTTTCTTTCGACACGAACATTCTTACCGAGGAATTGGATAATTGCTTTGTTTCTCAGGTACTTCGTGCTTTGAACTAATCATTTTAATATCGATCCGTTGAAAGTGAATGATTGTTAATTAAAGGAGGAATATTTAGTCGAGGAATAGGATGAATGAAAGGGGATATTAGAAAATTGAAGTCAATATATCGATTAAACAAAAATATTTAATTTCGCGATATGTTTAGGTACTGGCCGCTCATGTTCACCACTTACAAACTAATATTTACAAGTGAAAAAATTGGAAGAAAGAAATATATAATAAAACATTCTTCTGGTACACCAGATGAGAAATCATACACCAAGCGGAAGCATCTTAATAGATATCGACTCGCGCAGAAGTATTCCCTCTCGGATATTTACAAGATGTATGTCTCTCCATTTTTTATGTATACATATGTCAACTGAACGTCACTTCCGATCACTTTACTGGCCTGTCGTCACTCAGAGTTACGGATACGAAAGTGCGTCAAACATTCATGCGTATCTCGTCTATTCGATGATGTTTGCTATACAAAAATATGATATTTAAATGTTGTACGTACAACAGAGATAAAGTCCTAAACGCTCAGTTTAAGATATACATACATGTACATATATAATATTTATATAAATATATTATATTAAGGCACTCCACTACTGGCCGGTGTATCCGCGACTCCATTCTTTATACAAGATTATATTTATATAAACGCGTACGATATATCCGTATAACTTCATATATCAAAATAAAGGCTGAAGAAACATATAGTAATAAAATCGGTCTTTCGTCTAGCTACGGTCGATAATAAATTAATCTTGTTCTCCGCGATCGGTTCGATCGGACAATACATATTTACAAGTTGAACACATTTTCGTGATGGACTTTTGCTCACGATTCGCCGGAAATTGGCAACTACCTCGCATCACGGCCGCCTTCTTTTAATACTGGACGAGTCCTATGAAAGTCGTCAAGCATCATTAATTACTTTAATCACCTCGTTCCTTCAAACTCGAACCAGAAAAGCGACATTCTTGTTCTAACGGCGTCTTCATCGACATCCTTCTAACATAGGCGTGTATATTTTTAGAAGGACCAGCACGTTCGTCGTTACGGAGAAAAATGCTCACAAACTTTCGAAACGTGTGAAACAATTCGGGACCAGCCCGTCACGGGCTAACACGGTCACCGGGATCTTCATAGCGAAAGAGGTAATTCCGCTGGCCTCTTTACGCCGAGGGTTAAGTCCAAAGGTTTACTCTTCGTCGTAGCTTCCTCTTTCGCTGGGCTATCCTGATTACATTCATTATCGTTCGACCTGTTATGCTCTTGGGGTGATTGACTTGGTCTTGGTGAGCTTCTGCTCGATCGTACACTGAGATCGATCGGCTCATCTTGTTCGACGGCGAGACCACCCGGGCTGGGACTGACCAGCAACAAATCGCCTCCTCTTGGCGAGTGCTGAGATGCAGCAGGTGTGACCAATCCAGGTGGTGGATATACTAAACCCAAACCTTGATGAGGATGATAACCGGTCGTGAGAGTAACGGTGGCATTGATCTTCCTAGGTGGAAATTCACGTTCCGACAAAGTTGGTGATGCTGCGCTGGCCTTGAAGTAACTCAACGCAGAATTACTTCTAGATTCGACGTCATGCAAGGCATCACCACCGTCGACCGATGATGCTCCACTATCACTTGGTGTATCCGCGGTTCTCTTGTATCCAGGTAAGAATGGCCGGAAAACATCCGATGGACTGGAAGGTACACAAACTACATCCTTTTGAGCGAAGTTCATTGGGAACATAGGTGAGGCAGGATGTTGCTGCTGCTGCTGCTGTTGTTTATATCCAAACGGCGATGGTGTTGTATCACGTGGTGGTGTTCCTGGTGGCTGTTGAAGATTACCGCTGACCCTTTCACGTTCCTTCTGCCAGGCTAGCAGGCGTAGCTGATTTTGAAGTGCAACATCGTCTGGGTGAGGTGACTTGTTGCCCCTTTCACGTTCTTGCTTTAACATTGCAACGTGTAGAAAATGCGATTGAAGCGCTAGGTCTTCCTGACTAGGTGAGGCACGATCCTTTACATCCTTTCCGTAAACTCCGCTACATTGTTGTCCTTGGGGTTGTGGTAGGAATCCTGGTAGAAAGCCTGGTCCGAATGGCGATGCACCACCAGGTGCAACGTTCATATTCTGACTACCATTCGTTTGCTCCTGAAGCAAGCAGTGAATCTTAAACCAATTAGATCGCCTTCCGTAACGAGAGCCCGATTTCGACATTCCCACGTCGAGGCATTTTTGCAATCGGCAAGCTTTACAAGCCGTACGATTTTTCTTGTTGATTACACAGTTTCCTCCATTCTTGCAGGCCGAGATGCTTCCGAGATTATTGTAAGTTCTCCCAAAAAAGGACTGTAAACAAAAGAAAATATTCGTTAGGTGTTAATTCATTAAAAATTATCCGTATATTTTTATTACGAATTATATGGTCGAAAGAGATAGTATACATGCTGTTAACAACGTTTACTTCTTTTTGCGAGTGACTCGACCAGATACGTTTATGACACAAAAATCCTTACGTACGAGGGAATCATATAAAGAGCCGATAGTCAGTACATGTATGCCACGCGCGTTTCTACCGGATTAAACGTCAGGGTTTAATGTTACGCGCGTCACAAGAATTAGCATGCCTGTGCCTAGGTGAGAAGAGCGAGCAACAGGAAAATAAGGGTGAAAGGGAAGAGGGTGTACGAAGAGATAGAATATATACGTGGCGTGGCCGCTCGTAAAGTTAAACGCCTGTCGGCCGACGATAAAACTGCCTGGAAGACCCGCTGCTTCGAAAGCCGCGCGGACCCACTCGCATGGTCATCGACCACTAATTTATGACGCAACTTTTCAGTCTCTCGTTCCTCTTGCTCTTCAGCAATTTCCTGAATCTCCTCAATTAAAATGTGTTCCGTGTCAATTATATGATCAATTACCAAATTAATCTTTCCGTCTTTACTCTGCTATATTTTCACGCGATGATATCTGATCATTGTAATTCGGCCGTGTATACTCAACCTATATGTATTACGACAGTCTTTGATGATTACTCGATTGCATGTTTTAGAGGAATGTGGAGGCACGGATTTAAAGTATCCATATTTTACGCGCATCATCTTTGAGATTGGGTCAGAAACACTTGGATTCTGGGCTTCAGTTGACGGAGCCACGTGGGCGGGCTCGTAACGGTTTGAAATCCCAAAAGCTCGTATAGCGGTACGTAACCCAATTGGGACTAACGAATCATCGGATGAAGTGTCCACACATTACCAATCTGCGACCCACATGTTAGTCCCGATAATGTTTCGAGATTATTTGACCTCTCTCGACTATCCTCGTGTCGTATGGCTATAGCTATGACTCACCCTTCGGTGATATGTTCCTTCGTGAGAAACTATTCTCTCGTACGTGTACCTGTATAATTAGAATAGCTGGAGGATCGATGAACCAGGTACATGTGTTTACTACTCGGCTCATTACAAGTACAATGTCATAAACACAATTGAACTTTAAAGCGTGACATCACGAACAGGAAAAGTGTATTGAACAGTTTCAAATGTAAAAGGTATTACGACGCCGGCTAATCGGTATCACTCGAACCGGGGGAAGATGAAGTCGGTTTGACAACAGCCTCATAATGATCGCAAAATACACGCGATGGGACGAACAGCGGTACCGAGAAGCAATCTTTCGTCAGCAATCTTAGATCCCAACGGTGGATGTGTTGCAAATGGCTTCTGTGCGCCAGATGATCCTTGGCTGTCACCACGACTGTGTGAAAGGGGTTACGGTGCCACAGTATGCAAGAGAGATCAAGTATGGTTTAACTATCATTTCCCTTGCCATTGTCAGAAACGGTTTTTATAATTCCATTTCTATATATTGAACACAACTGGGAAATCCTTTCTAAAAGCATTTTTTCTCGTCTGGATATCATGACAATGTCCAAAGATATATGCAAATTATACGAAAGTGATGCAGCGACCAAACAGCCATGAACGATTGCAACGGTTCGAAATTCAATCACGTTTCACGTAGAGTACCAGGCCAAAGTTTTAAATCTTCTGAAGTAGGAAAAGTGACGAAGTTCTTAAAAAGCCAAGAATGTTTATGTCCATCACGAGTAGCGATTGCGTTGCACAGGTAAGCTGGAGCTGACTCGGTCAGTTGTGTATCCTGACCGTAGACAGAAACAAGGTGGACAACGGGATTCGTGGGATTGCGTAAGAGCGTGCGAGCGCGTGTTCGTAGCTTTTCAAGTTTTTGCAGTTCCTCGTCCGGTCGCAAACGCATACTGACAGGACGAATCACTGAGTGACCGGCAACGGCAATAGCAACATCTGAACTCGTACCAGAAAACGCTTGACGACTGGAACACACCATTTAGGGCCGCGTGTGACAAATCCGTCGAGCACCGCTCGCATTATCACAAATCAGCCGGCATCCACGGAATCCTCGACCGATTTGTAACTACGTGAACCAACGCGGAAAAATCGTTGTCCGTGATCGTGAAAAGAGTGGCAGGATAGTTTCATAATAACAATCTAACTATGCAACATATCGAAGAAATAATGAATTGGAAAAGTTTAAGAGTATGAGTTTGATAAAACAAATAATATGTCACGTTTATATAGTATATATTTAACAAATGTAGAAGTTGAAACTGAGTTGTTGGACAACAGTTGTTCGACTTAATGCCGAGAATGTGATTGGTATGACGTGTGGTCAGTTGATCACTCGTGCTAGAACAATTTCCTCGAGATAAAAAACGGGACCGCACGACAGTTTCCCGCGCGTGACATGAATCCGCAGAGGTTATCATGGATTTCAGTAAGCAGAAAAGCGAGGTTGTAAACAGCAGCGCGATTTAGGTACAGGTTTATGCACGACGTTCCAGGAATTCGGTTTCTTCTGACATCGTCGAATAAATCTCGGGCGGTATCTCACGTTTCGACGATTCCGTGATCGCAGTGTCGACAATTCCACGAAGGAGTTGCGAGCTGAACGCGCGGATTAGCGCGACCTTTATTCATGCAATGTCGCGGAATTCGCGGTAAGCTAAGTGAGCTTGCAAATATGACTTTCGTTCGAGTAAAGTGACGCTGCTGGTTAACGCTATGATTAGATGAGGATAACCGCCTCGAGGCTGAAATCATTTTCGCTCCCAATAATCTTTAAATTGCCACTCTTACAGTGCCACTGCCAGCTGCAATTATTCCAATGAGACAATAAAGAGACACGTTTTCTGCATAACAAGTATTCGAACGTAAATCAAACTAAAACAATGACATTCGTTAATTAAAATCGTTAGTTTTATACTTTCACAAAAAATATTCTTATTAGATATCGTGGAATGTATAATATCCTTTAAATACGCCGTAAAACGAAATTATTCATAATGACTCAATAACTTATTTTCTCACGAATGACCAGATTTCTGATCCAAGGTGAACAGTAAGGAAGAATCGACGGAGAACGTGCGTTTGAAAAAGAAATATGAAATAAATTATTAAGAGAAGTGCATTTAGTTGTGCCACGACATAACGGTCTCAAGCGTCATCATGCCGTAACTTGACAGCATAATCATGAAATATTGTCACCTAGATAATCGGATCTTTTGTTCTGGTTTTTTATGATGTTCTTTGTAGTCATAGACCATTATCCGTCTTATACAACAATGGTATTTTTGTCGGTGTCTTTCGAAGCGTTACGCGATATAGATATACAATTTTCTCATCTTTTTCTCCATCCTTCTCCGACGGCTTGTTTGTCGCGTTTGAATCCGACTTGCCGGGACACCTGTACCGTGAGACAAGATTTTGCCCCGTCACACCCACGCAAAGTAACATCTCAGCATCCTTCTTGTACTCTCTATCGGACCATTTCTTCTCTCCCTACCTCTCATAATTGGCCTCATCATACTTCCCACTCTATTGCGATCCTGCTCGTGTATTCTCGTCCTTTTCATTTCCATCGTCCCTCTTCAACCTACGTACCAACAGCATTCGCTCGCTCGCTCTCCTTCTTGTGCTCTCCCTCTCTCTCGCACTCTTTGCTCGCATGCTCGCGTATCAACAATCTATATTAAGGACGTGGGAATGTAAAATGACCTGTCCGGCTATAGGAACGGTGCCGTAGGAGTCTCGGTGTGGTCGTGTCTGCTATTTCGCGGCTCGAAAGAATTCCTCTGTCACACGCGCGGCACCGTCATGAATACTCACCGGACACCGTGTGTATATATATATCTAACTCTTAAATGAAATTTATCTTTCTCATCTACCGTGCTATTAAATATGCGGTAATAGTAATTATTCATTCGATATTTTCTCCGAGAAAGATGTCTCGTACGATGAATTTGTACTAAGAAAAGGAGTTCCGTGAAAATGAAATGTAAAGGAGTCGAATGGTAGAAGCATATCTCCTTGTTCTTAAGAGAATTTCTTTTTCGAAATCGGAATGGTATGCGCGCCAGTGACCGAGAAGAGTACACAGAGTCTGGTCTCATCGATGATCGTCGATTTCCCCGGAAGGTTTCAAAGCTCTTTAACATCTTGAACGCGCGCGCGCGACATTAGTGCACTGTAAAGAGCGTATGTGCGTTCGAACGTGACCCTGATCCTCGCGATCCCCTCGCCGTCGAGTTACTATACTCGCGTATTCGCGGAATCCGCGTCATCGCGACATCCTCCTTCCAACTACTAATATTCCTTCTCGTTGCATTCGTTTCCTCCATGACTTTCCCAGAGTGGATGACTCGACTCGTCAATGCGTGATCTGGATTTCCTGTCTTGGTACTACTTGGTACCACCTGCTAGATGCACTAATAATCGTGCACCATGTCCTCATAACGCATTGTAACCAGAAAACGTGATTTTCACGATTCACCAGAACCAGTGTTAATATATACGGTGCATTATCCTGAATAACATCCTCGCGGCAAACCAGTGAATCGTTAATGAGATATTCTAAGTAAGAACTTATCTAGATCTCTGCTATTTCTAGCTGGTTTCCTGGGATTCGAGAGGCAAGAATAACTCTCGTACATTCCATGTTCACACTTTTATGTGATTATCGATTAGTTGCTCACTCGAATGATTTCATGCTATGATTAATACTTAATTGATCTCTCGAAGTTCGATAGATACGCGTTCTGTATTATAAGTTAAATATACGGAGATCCTGGTTCTCTCGGCGAATCATGTAATAAAATTTATTCTACGAATAGTGGTTCGATGGATCGTGACAAGACGTATGATCCATTCTCCAGGAGCAAAATTACCTCGATCCTGTCGGCGCTGAGAATTTTTGGCGCCGATCCAAGGGAGCTACTGAAACGGGATCGTTGAGAACAGATGGATGGACGGTCTGACGTCATCGTGCCACGGAGACCTTGGATTATGTGCGCTTTGCATGCTGAGTACGAGTCCATGCAAAGAGTACTCTCGTTTTCGTTTCGATTTCTAAGCGGTATCGTAACTCTACGCGATTTAAGGAAACTTCTTTTTGCCGTAGTAATTATCCACCGCTTTGTAGGATATGTAATTGAATAATACTCATAATCAGTCGGTAATGGTCACGCTTGGAGTGAGTTAAGACGTGCAACCTTTAATTATAAAAAATCCGGCTGCCGAGTTGCAACCGCAACAATTTAGCGCTTCGTCATTTGTCCTCGTTCGGTTTAACGCACTTATGACACGAGATGCTTCCACGTCCTACGTTATCGCGTCGATTGAATTGCAGATTTGCCGTGCAGCGACAGTTCCTAACTGCAGAGACAATGAACGACGGTTATTGTATGCTGATTTTGTATCGCGATTTTGAAAGCCCGTTTCTCCGGAGTTATTCGCGGTGTAATAAAATTTAACAAACCAATCCTGGACACCGGAATATTTTAACGCCACGATTTTCACCTTCGAGAAAGTAAGCACAATAGCTACGTATATAGAGACTTTAAAGACATACGTGAAGCAAATTTCCATCTTCACGCTATATCTACGAATAACAAGCTAACCATAATATATCAAGGATAATCATGTGAGTCATTAATACGTTACATCTTTCCAAAATATTATCCCGTAGACTAGTGAAAAAAAATAACATCGTTATGTATGTATTCTTAAGGAAGCGAAGATAACGTTGAATAGGAAGTTACAGTTTATTGTATAAAGGGAAAGAGTCTTTTAAGGATTGCTTCGAAAAGTTGCCAGCCCCGAGTCTACGTGGGCACTTTATGGCCATAGAAGAGAGTAGCAAGATCGTACGTCAAGAATTTTTCCGATCTTCCGATATGGTTGCGGAGGATTTGTCTCGGCGAGCTATTTGCTTACATTAGTTTGTTTCGATGCGCGTGTAAGGGAAAGAAGCGGCACAGGTCCTATCTCGGGGCTGAGGATACCGTAAAGACTGTGGTTCACACAAGTAGGGTTATGTGTTCCGCGGATCCCGGCGTCGGATAATCGAGCGTGGATTGATGCATGAGAACGATTCGGTATTCGTATTCCAGAAGAATAGTCTGCATTCGATGCGGCCGCGTCGTTCAAAGTAGTATGTACGAGCCATTCAACCGCCGGATCTTTCCTCCATGCAAACGCATCACTGACAACTACGTGAGAAAAAGTACGGCTGGATGGGACATCTTCGAAAGAACGGACTCTCGGATCGATCGTATGATATCGAAGAATTTATTTCTCAAAGCCTTCCACACCGTATCGAGAAAATATTTTGGTACACCGAATCACCTGTGATTCATACCAATCGAAGATCGGGGCTAACGTAGACTGATTGCAACTAGCATTATCTACTTCTCAGTTTAATCAACCGTCCGAATGAGTTCTGACAGACCGTTGATATGAATTCAATTACCGAAACGCGCTTAATCTTCGGCTTTCGTAATCAATATTTTATGCCTGTTATGGTGTACTTCGTTACTGGATCATGCTTAATGATACAGAAATGTCTGGAAATTGATATGTTCAAGTCATCGAATGACAAGATTAAAAAATCTCTATAATCAATCATATTTAGATGGAAGTGGAGAATCATTTTTCGTGCATTATTGAATATAAATAGGACATTTATTAATTTTCGAAATATATCGATGGAGTTATTTTATGTTAGCATGCGTATCATTGCTTCCCACTGTCGTTGGAAATAAATTTAATTACCCGGTCGTATTTAAAGTGGATGCAAAAGTAGGCAATGTGAAAAGTGGGAAAATGTCGGGGAATCGATGGGAGTCAAACATCGTATTGAGTTTCGCAAGAACAAAGTCAATAAATCAATCGCGAAGCTCGAAGTGGACTTGGACAGCCACCGTGCCCCTTCAACGGAGTCTGCGACAAACGATTGTTATTATCGAATCGCTACTGAACATTGCTCAATCAAAGTGTAATATATGATCGGTCACTCTGCCTACGTTTTCTCGATTTGATCTCTAAGCTAAGAATGCTGCACGTATCAAATTTCATATTGCAACAGCTCGAACTAAGGATGGAAGAAAGTTGGTCGTAGCATGGCAATTAGCTATGATATTTTTCGAATTTTCACTAGCTGCTTCTTAAATAAGTGGTTGGATGAAAGGGTGACGTTGACCACGAAAAATGATAGGTACTTAAATAGGATGCAAACGTGGTGAAAGGAATGAAGAATCTTTACAAAATAACACGAACTTTCCTAAATTATACGAGAGCCTGACACGAGGAAGGTGCATCACATGCGACCTTACTCAATCTGAAAGATCATCCTTGCTGCACGCCACCATTTCATGAAGTGTCTATGGTGGATGGTTAGCGTAGTGAGAGAAGAATCACGTGAATCCGATTCCCGCGTGATAATCGTTCGACGAACGTTTTCCTCGGCTGCTTCTGGTTCGATATATTTCATCCCGGTGGTTTGCGTGACTAAGAGAACCAGCCACCTCGTTTGCGAACCAGGAACGACGATTGTCTCGCGGACAGACAGATTTACCAGACAACGGCTCACCGCCAACGTAGAGTCGGCGCAACCCCGACGTGCTTATTTACGAGAATACAACCCAGAGAAATGTCTCTTCTATTTGCTTCCGGTGAAAGCCGGAATCATATCTCGGGACTTTTCGTGCAAATTATTTTTATCCATTTCCAACGAAACTATTATCATCACGTATTTAGTCATTATAATATTTATAGGACCTGTGCTGTGACTCGGTGTATGGTTACCCGACAACGCAGACGAGAGAAATGGATTTTACCATGATACTTTATTGTCGGTTTTCTCATTTCAACAGTACATAATGCAAATATGACCGTAAAGGAGGAAGTCAATTCAGTTTAACATATTCAGTGGTTAAACCTCCGAACGTTTTCATATGGACGATATATGGCTTAAAGTCGGGGACAATTTCACGCGCAACTCATTATACGGTGCAAAATACTCCTCTTTAAATCCAGTAACCGGTAAACCGTGATTTCGTTTCTTTCTTTGGAATGTCCATGAGGTAAAACATCTATGCATTTAGAACGTCTTCGAGTGTTCGAAACACGAACGTGTCTCTTCTCTTCTTTTCGTATCCTTCGGTTCACGTGAATTAGCTCCGGTTTCAAGTTCTACATAGGAGGAGCAAATGTTTCGCGTGAATTCGCAGATTGCGTCAATCGGTCTCTCCAACTTGCGCAATTCGATCGTTCTGAAAAGATCGGACGCGTCCGCGGACGTGAGCCCCGACGTCGTCATACACGATGCCGACGCCGGTTGCGCAGGGCGACGTGGGTCCACGACGAGGCGCCGGTTGAATGCTAAACACCGGGTCCTCAAGGGCGCACTGTCTGTGGTAACAGTGATGCGATCACTCGGGCGTGAACTGGGCCACCTAGTTCGACATTACTTCTTTTACGTCAATTTTTCCCAAGTAATCAGCAAAATGATTGCTTAACGACTACCAAGTAAATCTCTCATTTGTCAACGTAATATGATCATAATAAACAGCATACCGGTTATATAATAGTCGTATATCCGCCGCGAGACATTCCAAGAAATTCGAAGCTCAAAAATGAACAGTATCGTTTAAGTAATATGAATCAAATACTACTATGAAATTATAAATTTTCCAGAAATATTAAGGAGTGGTAATGTCTTTAAAACTAGATATAAATTATGTAGGGTGTTCGATTATGTCAAATATATTACTATTTTAACATGGACCCGAAAAAGGGTAGGGCGCAGTAACTTCATGCCGAACATCGGATCGATAGTTGCCGATTTATGGACTCGTAAAATGAACATAAATGCGACGACACCACGATTTGGCCCACATACGAGTAAGGTGCTGCCCCTGAGTATTTCCCATACCGTGAACCCTGCTCGATCATAAATCCTTATATTATACGATCGCTATGCTGCGGTTCGCGGTTTCCTCCGTAAGACCCATCTTGCATTCTTCGAGATGTGCCATCGAAATATCCTCTGAGATATGAATTCGACCGAAGAAATATACAATCATGTTTGATATATCGATCAAATTCTCTAATATGTTACGTACTATGTTACGTATTATCGCTTTCTAATTCTTGCCCCTCTAAAGTTTAAAACACGAAGATGCTTCTGTTTATTTCTATGAGGTTTCCACAACGATAGATCGCGATTTCATCTTTCAGATTCGTAATTAATGAGTGCAACGACTGGGCCCGGATCAGGTAATACGCGACAGAAGGTCGCTCTCCGTTTGTCCTGTAGCAAGCACCGGCCGACGTATGCTGTTGCGAAGTTCCCTATCGCGGAATCTATTTGCAGCGGCGGTATTTAAATGGCCGGCAATTAGGCGACGTAATAGCGGCAGTTAAGAAGCGCGTCGCGCCACGAACTTGGTAACCGAACCGCCTCGTAGAGTACGGTGCCTGATATAGAAAGAAAATCAGAAGATATCCTAAGAAAGAACGAACAAGACGATTGAGAAGAAGAAAGATAAAAAAAAAGAGGAGAAGAGAAGCCGGCGAGTACTAGTCTCGGATTCTTGGCGTGTGTTAACACGCGCCACCTTATAGCCAATCTAATGTCACTTTATGAGAGAGCTAATTGTACCAGAAGAGATATCGCGAGGAGATTAGGTCTATAATCGAGTTTACGAGGCTCTTACATCGAATACTCTTTGCACTCACAATTCCTTTCGGGCTTCACCGGTACTCCTTCCTCCATTCGCGTTTCCGTGTCACTGGCGATTCAGCTGCCTTCGATTTCGCCATGGGTTCGTAAGGTTAAATCTATAAAGGCTCGAAAGTAACCCTGTTCCTTTTATAATGGGCTTTTCTATTTGCTACACGTCGACGTTTATGCGCAGTACTGAACTACTTCGGTATATGAAGACATTCAGTGAGAGAAGCATTTCCTAGTTATTCTTCTTCTATGATTCATTATAATATTTATTCATAGTTTATTTTGATGTTCCATTGTGGTTAACATTCTATTCCTATACTTTTCTGTCATTCTATACTAAACGATATTCATTAGGTGGGAATGTAATAGTTTAATATACAAGGCGTGGGTATTAAAAACACTGAAGACTCCGGTAACTATTAACGTACAAATATGCTGTCGTGAAATGATAATTTCCTCCTACATTCACACGGTCTACGTACAGGTAGGGTTTCGCAAAAGTGCAAACGTTTACGATACAATTGCGGAGACTCGTTCATCGAAAGTCCCGGCGTTCCAGGTTTGCGTAATCCCACGGTGGCGCGAGCCGTTACGATTTGCGACGAGTTCGATGCGTGGACCTAAAAGAGAACGAATAAAGCCCGATATTCTCGGCAGGCAGTAGATAAGAGGCGAAATAGCCTGGCAATTCTATCAAGGGACATAGAGTAGATATATTCTGGCGCGAGTCGAGCGAGCACTGAGTGAAGCAGTAAAGAGAGGTAAAAAAACGAACCGGTCGACTAATCTGTCGATCGTGACGAGAACCACTAATCGTGCGTCGCGAAATCGTTGACTCTTGAGGAAATCGAGCACCTAAATGGTTTCTACCGATGGTGTTCGAGGCATACTATCTACCAGTGTCTACCAGTTTCATTCCATTTGTCCATGTCACCATTAATAGCCCGGAACAGGTGCGTTCTCTTTCCTTATTAAGCAGTTATCTGCATACAGTGGATTGCTAATTTTTGACTTCCACTTGCTCCCGCGAAAGAGCCATCGACTCGCTCAAATCTCATTAGGTCTTTGATTAAAAAGAAAACTTAAATTAATCTCGTGTCGGGACATATCATTATACGCACTCAGAGGCAGCTATTTCTATTCCGTTTAATGGTACAATTCTTTCGAGACAGGAAAAGCCGACTTCCATCGACTAAGTGACTTTTCAGATTCCTCCGGCGGAAGTTCGTTAAGTTCTCGCACGATACCGTTACGGAGCCAATGACGTACAAGTCGTTCTGCCACCTCGAAGAGTAACTTACGATCGCTTTTGAATTGGCTCCTGTTATTCTGCCACGAAATTGCTTTAATGTCGCGCGTCCTCGATCGTCGGTCGAAGTCGAAGTCGAGCCCTCATTGTCACCCGATGAATAAAGACTCGAGGCCTCTCTGAATCACGCGCCTTTTCTTCGCTTAACTTTGCCAAGTGAACCAAGCCCAAAAACGGGGTAGGAGGGCGAGGTGGTGCCGAAAAATTTTCACGATGTCGGTCGCGCATAATCTGGCCCATTCGTCCGTGGAAAACAATGGCCCCGTGCGTATTTGCATCACAAGTAAACGTGTCGCGATTCTCTGCGCGACCCGGATCTTCGTTTCCCTTCTTCTCCCTCCTCGTCCCCGTTCTTTCCTTACAAGACCTTAACAAGTATACGGGACATTGCAAATTGGTGCAGCGGGACCCCCAAAAAGAGAAACAGGGAGAGATGGCAAAGAGGAGGTACCTTACTTGCGTTAATATTCATACGCGTTGTCGGCGCGTCGCGAGATCTACTCGTCCTGACTTTGGACCTCCTTGCACGGCCTTCGAATGACCGTACCTGACTTTCGTTTATTTCAGCGCGGCCCCGGCGACGGATGTGGTATTTCAACGCCACCCGAATATGATACCATTGCCGAAACAAATTAGAATAAGTAAGAGATGCATTCAGAGATTATTATTAATAAGATGATCACAGTATGCTACGTAAGTTTTTAACACATTTCCTAGAATTAATTTAATAATTTTGATTGTTGGTTGTCACGATACTATCGCATAATCTGAATATCGCGCAAGACCTAATAATTCATGAAGTTCACGGAGAGGAAACTAAGAAGACGTTGTTCTATGTTATACCTTGGACGTTGATTGATTCGCTCCTGTCGACCGCGAAGGTAAGATCATATTTTCGGTGTTTCGTGTATTTGGCGAATGAGCGGTGGTACTTGTCGCAGCACCAAAAATGGAAAAGTTCCATGGAAAAAATCCGGAGTGTGGAAGTAAGGAACGTTCGCCGAGAGACGGAGAGGAAAGAGAAGATCTCTCCTTTGAATGTAACGCGGAGAATTCGAGGCAGTCGTTAGTATGCTAATGAGTGTCCCTCGTTTCTTCGTTCGCTCCCGTAATGCGCGACTGCTAAATTATTTCAAATATTCCCGAATGTCGAGGGAAGAGGCTCGATTGTCACTAGAGTTCCTAGGAAACCTTGCCGTGTGTGATCCTTTTTCGTATGGCACTTGCGTGTGTGTGTGTGTATCGGTGTGCACTTAAAGATCGGTCGCCAGAGCGAATGCTTTTAATTCTCACCTCTCGACTTTCGTGCGCCTCTCGATATCAGGACCCGATGGCGCCGTTATATATCCCCGCGATAACATCGAAACGCCGTGAGAGTTAACGTTCGAGGCTTACCGTGGGTATATAGTTATGTACCGAACGACGTACACGACACGATAGTAATATTAATTTCCCGGGTAGTATCGTCTTTCATATGATCCTATCAACGATCCGCGTTCATTAATTAAATATTCAATTTATATGAGAAATTTCTATGATTAATGCCAGTCGATTCATACGCGGAGACTATAAACCATGATCGATGACCGATTGTCAGAAGTAAGGGGTTATAAAAAATCTCTGAATAGGTAAGAACGTCTTACCGTAATAACGGTAACTTTTCTACGTTAAAAGTTAATCTCCTATTATATTTCATTCTAACATTACGTACTCGCGCGAAAACGAACGCCCTTATAAGGACTCGGTGGTTATATCGAATCTATGTTAAAGAACTGAAAGCGTGTAGAACTAGAGAAAAAAGTGGGATAACGTAAGAGTATATTATAGAAAAAGAGAGGGAGGTTGATCCCAGTGAGAAATCGTGTTCTCGGAGGCACGTAGAGATATATAGACGGCAATATTTTCCAAGTCCCGGTCTCTTCATCCTAGTACACAAGGAGAGAGTCTAATTTACCTAAAACGCGTTATCTGGTACCTCGGTCTCCGGGAAACGAAACGCACGCGGTACGACAGACACACAAGCATTGCCTGTTGTTGCCTTAATGAGGTCCAATTACTATCGGATGGGTCACTTAGTATGCGGTACCGATATTCCACGGTGCACCACATTAGTGGGACGAGAGACGAGAGCAAGGGTCAACACCCTACGAAGAACTAAACGCGGTCTAACGAGACTCCGGATCGTCTTCGTTGTCGTCCTCTTTCTACGCGTTCCCTGTGCACGTGCGCTAAGGAATTCACCAATTGAATATTATATGCGTCCTTACTGATCGTACCGACAAGAACATGGAAAGGTATCAGGATCGAGCCGCGTACTTTCCGTACCTTCTTCCAATAAAATCTTCCTCTCCGTAGATATATCTTATTAATATTCGAAACGAAAAAAAAGCCGACTCACCCAACCTTATCACTGATAGTTCGTAGAAGGCTATAAAATACTTGTATTAAACGAGGTAATTTATACGCGCGTCCATAAAATAGGACTGCCAAGACACTTGTGTTCCTTTGAGCCGAAAGTATGTACATACACGAATGGTTTTTAAAAGAGGATGCTACTACAGCAAAAGGTTATCCAGTTTTGCGTAATAAATATAGATAGGCATCTCGATTGTATCGAAGAAATAAGAGAGGACGAAGGAACACCGAGGAAAAACGTATTTATCAAAGATGCCACACAATGTGAAAACATTATCAGAAGGTTTGGGTACATTATGATTTCTAAGACGATCACGGCGGTTACCCACGCAGCCATCCACGAAGGAGGACGATCTGAGATAATCAATTGGTCACCCTCGATTCTCTCGTCCACTTATGGATTCGAGACGGGGGAACCTTTTTTCACAGACATTACTTCCTGCAGGATCGTACTTTCTCACCTCCTTCGCGGTGACCGTGATGGTTACCCCAGCATCCGTACCTACGGGCCTCTTTTCTTTTACTCTCGCGATTCGTTACGGCTTATTAACTTCCCTCTTCTTTAAACTGGAGTACAAAACGAGTATGTCGCTGAACCAACATGCACCGTCTGTGAGACCGCCTGCCGTGCCGCACCGTTTCGAGATTACGAGAAACTCGGTTGAAATCGCGATAGAAACTATCCACCATCTGATTTTACCTCGCGATTTAACGATACCACAGGCATTTGTCCTTTCCTCGACGAAGCTTATTCTACATATTAAAAAAGTAGAATTCGATGATTTTACTGAGGAAAATCAATCGTATCTATCGAATTGATCTTCTCGAAGCGGATACGAATCTCAATGAGAATGTAGCAATCAGGTGTGTTTATGCAAGTCTCAAATGGCCTTAATTAATACACAATCGATTACTTTTACGTAGACGTATCTGGTGTCATCACTATATCAGTGACTTACATCACTTTACAAAGAGCGATCGTAATTTTCCTACGAAACTGTTCCTGATAATATCGATGTATCTCTTACCTTACAACCCTCGCACGTAAACGCTCCGAAATGAAAACCCGCCGCTGGCTCGCCGCAAACTCTGCACTGTTGGTTCATCTGCAATTATAGAAATTATGTTATTCGAAGGATAGAGGTACGTCAGTCAGACGGGCTCATCCTTGGAAGGATAAAGGAGAGACGTAGAGGGAGGGGAGTGCCGAACCGGTTTTCTACGTTCGCTTCGATTTTTATTCCTCCCACGATGTCTTACGGATGTTCGAACGCTATTTAGAGTACCAGGAAAACAATTTGAAAAATTATTCTTCCAGGTGTCTGTAGCTGGGATCGTCTTCGAATCAAATGCACATTAATGCTCGTAGATCGTGAATGTTCTCTCAGGCAGTTCTATTATATCCGTTTACATATGAAAAGGGGTTTGTTCGTAATCTCGAATCAGGGACAGATGTCACGTCGAAGCAGCTTGCACTCGCAACAAATGATATCTTAGTTGTATTGTTTAACTCACTTAAATCGACTTTCCACCTCGGTCTTCCACATTTAGAAATCGTTAGATTTCACATTGTAAAGCCGCAAGAGGTTCCACCGAAATCATTAGACTTTTTTTTCCCATCGAATCTAAGTTTTATTCTTCCTAACGATCGAAACGAATCTCGTCCCAAATAACAGAGTATCATAAATCAGCGCTATCTCGGCGAACG
The DNA here is from genome assembly GCA_910591585.2 of Nysson spinosus. Taxonomy (NCBI): domain Eukaryota; kingdom Metazoa; phylum Arthropoda; class Insecta; order Hymenoptera; family Crabronidae; genus Nysson; species Nysson spinosus. The sequence goes on along the minus strand of OU342830.1, from coordinate 7,467,144 downwards.
GTACCATCTGTCGTAGGTCGGTGCCGAGAAAATGAGCACATTTTTCGAATAAACTGGAATAAAATTAGACCATCGATGATCTGATAACGAAGCTTTACGAGGGACCGAACATTTAACGCTTCAACATCTGTTCTGTCCTCGGTGTCGCTTGGGTCGAACGTATCGAAACCTTTCCTTCCCGACGATTCCTTGAAATCTCTAATGTGTTCCTCGATGTTTCACATTTATCTTCAAAAGGTCAATTATTCAAAGTCAAGGTAATTAGGTCCCTCGTACATCAACACTTTCATTATTTTAATCGTCCTCTTTAGTGATTCTCGTTTTTTAAGGAATCCGCGGCTCGATCTCTCTTGTTAAGCAACTGAGTTTCATGTAAGGAGACAGATGATCCCGAGAAAAAGGAAAGGCAGAGAGAAAAAGGGTAGTCGACATGCAGGTTCGTTAAGGTTTCCAAGTTTTTTCTCGACGCAGTTGTTTGACGCCCGCTCTTTCTTTCACTTCGTTTGCTGATGAAGCGAAACCATCAATTTTCCGTTCTTCCTACATCTCTCTCTTTTTCTCTTTTCTTTCACCGAACCCCCACAATACTCAGCAAATTCATAGTATAATAATTACCGAATAATTAATTATCCTTACATTTTCACTAATGGAATCTAGAAAACCGGATATTAATTATAGCAGTTCGTATTTAGTACTCGGTAAAGGAGAACGAGAAGCGAGCCACGTCGAACTGCGTGAGAACAGATGAACGCAAGTGTTTGAAACTACATGCAACCAGTAAAAAGAGATCAAAATAGAGATAAACAAAGACTAGGAGGGAAAGGTGAATTAAAGGTTAAATAGAGCGAAAGCAGAACGTAGAGCCGATATCAAGATGTTATTTCTTTTCAGAAACGAATAAGACAATATTCGAGCGCACCACGCACCAGGAACGTACTTAATCAAGAGCAGTATCACAATTAACAATAAATCAGAGAGTGCATTGGTTCAACCTTCGCAACCGTATCCGTGCTTCGTATTCGAAGCCCTGACTATAACCAGTCAATTTTACCATTTAAGCACGAGAACCTATTGATTTCACAAAGGAGTGCGACATATGTGCAGACTGATATCGGCGGAAACCTACAAAGGTTAATTTGGGCCAAGGTTGATCTACAACGTGGATAAATCGATGCTACGATGCTACCTTTAAAATCACTCTCGCTCGATTCCGCCGTGAATGCTTGATACAGATCATGTTTTTATTTGCTTTGTACACCCATCCTCCTTTTCTATAAAAGGTTAAACAACGTACTGATTCTCGATAAAAGAGAACCAGCAACTTTTCATATGCAAACACGTTTTATCCCTGTGGCAGGAAAAAAATCTGACTCTATAATCTCTTCATCGACATCATTCGTTTCTGGGCGAAGATCATTTAGTTGCATAAAGCGTGTATGAACGGAGGGGTCCCGTGTATACACGCGCACCTAGTACCCTAGTTTCCACGGGCAAAGTCAATATTTGCCTAGCACTGGCTCGTTAATGAATTCAATCGACACGTTGTACCTGCTCCAAATATCAGCTTACGGAGTTTTACTCGGCGACCGCTACGAGAATGAAGATAATGATCACGAGGCGAACGAGGGTCACGACCGATTCTTCGCGTCCTTGTCATCGAGGTTTTGCACGACCATCCTATAAACTCGTCCTGCTTCGTACACGTGTGTCACTGTATCAGTGAATACAGGGGCACGCCGAAGTTTACGCGCCATTAAACTCGAGTCCCGTGTGACGTTTATCCCTTTATGACTTTTTTTTCTACGCTCCCCTTTAGGATTCTCCTGTCCTTTGTACCTTTTCCCTCGCTAAGATCAACCCCTTTCTTGGTGACTCGTTGGACGCATCGTATCTGGTCTTCGTGTTTGTCGAAGGAATAAAGAAAGCGCGAAGTGAGGAAGACGCGTGAAGAAAAAACGTGCTGCTTTCGAGATAGTCCAAGTTAACGCTGTGTTAATAGAACATGACTAAGGTGAATGATAAATCGTGTGTCATATATTTACGTCGTATAGTTGAAATTAGACATAGTGCGTGTTATAGTGTGTACGAGAGTGACGAACCAAAATAAAGTAGGATAAGTAAGATTCTCCCGAATCTTTATTATTGTGCCGCTGTGTAATGTCGGATAGGTCAGAAGTCGAAGCTTGTTGTTACGGAATACAGTCCGCAATTAGATTTCCTCGAGGCAAGGCGTGTTTACGAAAACGTGTCGATGTGCAAAGTGGAACATCTTTTACTACGGCTAAATACTAACTATTCGACACACTGGTTATTTATAAAGCGATTATTTGATTGACAAATTCATCTATTCAAAGAATGTTTTTGTGAGATCCGTGTGATCTAATTATTACGTTTCGCCGAAGCATGGTGTAGATATCAGTGCAAAGACTAAGTGATATCATTAATTGGTGGTATATTAATTCACAAATTTATTATCGCATTAAGAATGAGCACTTGATTACTGTCCGTGCTCATGATATACGGCCGGTAATTTTTCTTAGTAAGTTAATGAGTTAATGAATCTACTTGAAAGAAGAAGTCGATATATCACCGGGTACACGGCGTCATGGGAATTTCTCGCGCCAAAGTTACTGGACCGTGTGCCGATGTTATCGCCACTTTGCGCGTATGGTTATGTATGATTGCACGCAAAAGATGGTACGCAGATAAATGCATGAATCATATGCATTCGTTTATCGCTAATTAGATAGAATAAACATTGGCCGACACACAAAAATATAATGCCACCCGATTATAATTACTGCAATTTCTCTTCGGCGAAATCAACACACGGACACCTTGACAAAGTGTTTATACAGATATCTTATAAGCAACGGTCACGAAGTAGTAAAAAATGAGGAATAAATCGTGTCAGCGGTATCTATGAAAGGAAATACCATTCTATTCGATACCGGCCGCTCTTCAACGAGTCCTTTTGTGATCCATTTCTCTTCCGTAAGGGTCAAAGGAACTAGGAGTATAGACACGAGAGGCGGTCTACTTATTGCGAGTCACCGTGGGTCGTCCACGAGACTTTTGACCGACTACAAATCTAGGAAATATTCCAAAAGAAAAAAGCACCCCCCTTCGAGTCAGATCCGAAGAGTTTGGCCTCGGCATAGGTCGCGCAATTTGTATTGGCGGAGATGCGTTTTTAACGATCAGTTTGATGGATGGTAGCCTCGCCTCACTGGCACGTCGATCGAGTCCTTGAAAAATGATGCTCCAGATCGGTGAATACGTATATACATATACAATACATACATACTCGAGGACGAATGTATACATACGAGGGTATAGTTCTTCTCGATATACATATATCTCGTAGCATATGCCAGGGGAAACGGCAGCTTCTTTACGGTTAATATGTTTTCGCGATCCACAAAGCGCCCAGTCGGGAGTCAAAAACAATTAATAATCTTCCGTAGGATCATTTATCGCGACAGTTTAGCTCCACTAGGATATGAACCCGCTCTTTTTCTCAGCGTATAAGGACCTTGTATAACCTAGTAGACTCTCGTATTCGTAAAGGACTCTGAAATCGGTGATGTACCGATGGCATTGTTCGTCTCCTCATGCCGTGACCGATCCGATTTTTAACACTGTCTCTTCGAGCGATTTTCCTCTGGCACTCGAAGTTAATCGAGGGCAACCAGAGACAACCCTTTCCACTTGTGGGAATCATTCTCTATTCTAAGGACCTCGTGTATCTGATTCGTTATGCTCGCGAATATATATATATGGTACATGTGAGTATAGAGATACGTGACAGATTGCAGGTGTTATAGGTAACAGTCGGGAACAGCTGCTCCTACATAATGTAGAAATATGTTACACGTGACATGTTCGATAGTTTATGCTTGCAGATCATCATGGCATGTCCATGATTTTTTAAGGGAATCAGTATAATTAAAGCAATCGTAGCCTTGTAGATATATTAATATTTGACGTGTAACAATTTTTTATATAACAAGGAAACATTGCATAAGTTAGGAGATCTTTGACCCATGTCTTACAAGACTTCTTATAACTCTATGAAAAAAACGCTTTTACCAAGAGACACATATGTATGTAGATCCATAAACAAGTAATGAGAATCTTCACCTTTGTTCACTGATTTACATCTGATTTGCTCGACAATTAAACTCTGTATTTTGCAATACATTATGCAAACAGCCGATTAATAACCATCATATCGTTACCAATATTCTCATATCGTACACGTGGTTATATGACATCGAAGATTTAAATAAAAACAAAACAAGGAGAACAGCGGTTATTAATAATTCTATAGATGTATGTAATAACTAAATATATTCTTCGTCTTACTTCTGTTGCTTATCTTCGTTCACGCGATAACATGACAAAGTTATCCACTTTCCGCTATTTCCCGGGAAAAAAAAGAATCTGCACCCGGCGGAAGTATCAAGTGTACTTCGCTGTAATACGTGAATTATCGCGGGACGAACAAAGAGCATCGATTTAGATTAGAAAACTAACGGGTATGTCGGAATGTGCATAGGACTATGTACCGTTAAACGCATGTTTAAGAGGACAGACTATCGAGATAAGCGTTTACTACAAAATACTATCTCCGCGAGCATTATTTTTCGTGCAATCATACTAACGTATCTTCCATTAATTCTTAGCTTTTCATCGAGATTGCTAGATATACTGCTTTTACTTTGACTCAACGTGACTGGGACAGAAGGAGCAAGGATTTTAAATTGCATCTACTTCCACTTATATCTTTCTATTTCTATAACTGTTTGTCGATGGCGGAACAAAAAAAGCGGGATATACGTGGATTTGTCGGTGGTCCTGTGATTTGGTTGGAATGCACGATGGGTGCGAAGGGTTGCGAAATAGCGACGGTAGCAGTGGTAAAAAGGCGTTAAGTCAGATCATGATCCCGTGACGACATCCAGTCACGGAGGAAGGGTTGATATGCAAATTACAGTTAACCCGATGCTTTAGTCGGCACACGTAGGGTCATAATCGTCCTAGAAAGATCAGAACCGTTGACCAAAGACGTTAGCATTCATTTCGGCAAATATGAATAAATCTGCATATAATCGTACAAACACAATGGAAATATTATCAAATTCCATTAATAGCATATCACATTTCGCTACAAACCATCGAAAACTGCATATCCGCGAAACAAATTAATCCGATAACCGATCGTTGCGTTCGGTGCGTATATTACACGGTGCACGTGTGTATGCAACGTAGAAACGAAGAGGAAGAATAAAAAAAAGACGAAGAAAGTCCACGCCTTACCGAAAGAAGACAAAGTCACTTTCCAAGTAACTCTTACACACCGAGGTTCGTCCGTGGTACAAGTGGGTAATAACCGTATGAAAGGACAACAATAGTGGCTGACACACCGCAACCAAGGTAAGAAAGAGGGGAGCTCGGGGGGGGGGGTGGGAGGGGGTAGCAATAAATATATTTTGACATGGGAGAACCTTGCCGTCCCGCTATGCATAATAATTGTAACGCTCAGTGTTTCTTTCTCTCTCTTTCTCTCATTCCCCGAAAGTACACGCACACGTGCTGCTCGCATATGCAAACTTCCGTGACTCTTTATTCCGCAACAAAAGTGCCGCCCTTCGTTCTTTTGTGCAGTCCGAATTACGGCACTGTCTACCAGTAGGCAAATATTATAACAACAGGCAGCCGCGAGGGGTGACGATAATGTTTTCATTTGCGAGACTAACCCCGTTTCTAACCGCACGACTTAGCTCGCATGGATACGAAGGGCCCGTCGTGTACTTGAGACTATAAAGAGTATAAAAGGTCTTTGACCACAGAAGGGAGACCTTGCGAGAAGATTGCAGTTTTTGATTCCAGTGTTAGAGATTACGGATGATGATGCGCGTGTACGTTTGTTGACTTGACTTTTTTGTGAGTTAGACAATCTAGTTAACGATGTAATGAAATCTCTATTCAAAACTGGTACGACCAAGTATGGATGTATAATTAAAATGTAAATAATTTATTATTATTATTCTTTCCCGGAACAACGGGAAAGAACATAGCGATGGTATCCGTAATGTTGAACGTACCGAGATAGCACAGCCTCACGATTTCGTAATTATATTCCAATCAAAATTTACTAGTCGAAGTCAGATTTTTTAATGGACGAGCGTACTTACGCCGCTATTAGGTTGCATTATCAATTTCACGCCGTGGTACAATCGCGAGCAGGAGAGCACTTTAGATGTAGACTTTAATTTACGAGGGATAAATGGAGCGGCGAATGGACTGTGAGATTGACGAAACGCCGGTGATTACTAGCTGAACACGCGTGATTTATTCTCTTGATTTTATTACTATCATTACTCGCATTTTTTCGACTCCTTGTATGAGATATTATATTGTCGTGGAAATTTTATGGTAAGGCTACTTCTCCAATGAAAATATGAAATTATTATATTTAGAGAGGAACGTCAAGAATTCCAGTTAGTAATTTAGTCCGTAAAAATCATACTTCATATTAGGAGTCTAAAAATAAGAGAATAATGTTTTAAATGTGAACAACGGTGTTAGAATGTTTTGTATGATCAACGCAGAACGCTAGCAACGGAATGATCCGTTAGGAACTTCGGAGATTTCAATGACCGCATGTGTCTGTCGAGTGACATCAACGCCCGGATATGAGATACCATCGACCAAGTATCGAATCATAAATACAAAGTTCACTCACCTTTGCAACTGGATATCCACACAATCAGCCCAACCAATGATTCTTCTATTCACTAATTATTTAAAACGTCGATCCGTAAACGATCGTCCGAGTTCTTAATCACACGTTAATCACCATAACCCTTCTCCTTAACCGAGAACTTCAATTAAACAATTGGAATCGTCCAAGATATTTGCACACACTATTGAAAGTTATATGTATATATGAATCTTCCTGCAGTCACGTGGCTCGGTAACCCGCGAAGTCGAGAGCGCTTTCAAAAGTGATAGCTGTTTTATAACATCGATGTCCACCTTCTCAACTGAACAGTTTCACCCCTCGAAGGACACTACGAATAACTTTGTACTCTTCGTTTCCTTCGATCAAAACTTGCCGACTGTCTTGAATGATTCTGATTTTGTCTTCGATGACGCAGGAGTCCGTTCGCGAATGAAGTCTCTCCTCCTTCTCTTCCACCTCCTACTACTACTACTCTCTTCCTATCCTCGTTAGAACAATTTTTTCTCCAATATCTGGCTCTCTGTCTCTCTCGAACATCCACGAGTCACGGTGCAGCCACGTCGATGGACGGGAGAGAACTGGCGCTTCACGATCACTGCGACCTGTTCGACTGCATCGAAGGCGCCTAAGGAGAGTCGCACCGAACCGACGGGAACCGATTTTCCCCCGTGGCATGGGCAACCTGAACCATCCCATCCGTTCACGCCTGTCTACCTCTCAACCAATGGCCCCCGTTGGGACCTATACCTCGACCAATCCCGAACCAGTTGGTCCCAGGAGACCAACGTCCCAGGTACCACCCATCGGTCCCCCACCATTGGGACTTCTAGCTCCTCCACTCTGAAATTCTACCGTCCCTCGTGTCCTGTGCCGGTGAGCCCGCGAACAACCGATTGCCGGCTGCAAACAGCCGGATACCTATCTTACCTGTGAAACGGCTAACGTTTCGATGAATCTTTGACCTCCTCTGATTTGGTCACCGCTTTCAACCGGTCTGGATCAACGATTACGTCGTCTTTTTTTTCTAAACACTTTGGAATTCTCGATATCCTTCCGGTTGTACACAGCGCATATTTGTACCCCCTTTGTTAGATATTTCCTTTGATTTCTTAGATAACTCCACTTTAAGGATTGAAAGACATATGCGATAAAATCTTTAGCATCTTGAACTGTTCCTTAAAGAAGTACCAAAATGGTAGAGTGTCTTAAAAAGATCCCACCTTCTTCTTTTACATCGGTAACAAATTACATTTTACTTTTGAACTCATTTGGTAGCTAGAAATAATATTCATTTCGCTGGGTCTTCAGAGTTGGCGTGCTGAAATGTAATTTCCGAATTATACCTTAGCATTTTTTGTTCTCTAATTTGTAAGATTATCAAATTAAAAAGTGCTCGCTCTCATGTCATTTATATTTTGGTTAGCGTGGCTACCGGCTACACGTGTCTTCTTTAAGGAAGAGCTGCTCGAAATGAAGACAACGAAATATTACTTTCAATGTAGGTTACACACCTGTGGCGGTAGTAGGGCCACAGCACACCTATACCAATACTCATCCATATAATTTAGTTAACAGTGCGCAAGATGCGAGCCCATGTAATAATAGATATTAACTTCTGGTCAGTTCAATTAACTTACAAGCTCGATAAATACTAAAGGAACTTTAAACGAACGTCATAGAGAGCAGTAGACATAAAGTAAGGGAGATAGTGACTATTTTCTTATCGCTCTCTCACCGTGTAGCCGAAAGAGAAGGTATTAGTCGCCCTTACGAAATATCGAGGCAATTAGATGAATATATGGTAGGCGAACGATAGTCGAATTCGGGTGGACTCGATGAACGCATCCTCCTTTCCGGGCTTTCGAATTTTTCGAATCAGAAACACGTAAAATCCAGCGGGTTATAGAAGCCGGTCGACCCAATAAAATGTCGAAAGGCGTTCGGAGTGAGGAGTGGGAGGGTGAAAGGGACGGGGTAGAACGGCGTCATAAATTAAAGAAGATGTCCACCCGTAGAAATTAAACCATAGGAACTGGTTTCGAACGTAAAACGCTTCTTCTCCTGCTCCTTGGTTCACCTCTCTCTCTAGGTCTATTCCCCGTTTCTCTCACTCTCACTGATTCTCCTGCTTCCTCCCCGCCCCTTCACCCTATGAGCCATCTTCTGCCCATCGTTTTTTTTGTGGTTCTGCCTGATCTTCCTTCACCTTGGCCCGTCTCACTTCCTCGTTTAACGAACGATTTCATTTCATCGTGATAATGCCTGAAGGAATGACTACAAAACTACGAAATATCCTTTCGACTAAATCTTATGTTTTTTTTATGAGCGAGATATCTAATAGAACACTGGTCATTAGGAAAAAAAGAAGTCCTCTCGCGAAGGTAGTATTCAAATCATGCTAAAAAGTATCACGCAATCGACACTTGGAATTCGAGGACTCTACTACGTTATGGCCTTACTTCACGAAGGCTGGATGCCAAATTAGCTAAATTGCTGATGTTCTGTATCAAAGTATCACTACACTTTCTCATAATACATCCAATTTGAAAAAATACAGTTAATAACTTCAGAACTCCCGTTCTTATATTACCAGGATCGTTATAAGCATTGACATTAATTATGCAAAAGATACTTAACACGAAGGATTTTAAATGTGTAACACAATCTGTAAGAATAGTAAGAACATGTATTACAGAAATAATTGGCAAATTCTTTTTACAAGAATCCCAGCATTTTTTACGCGATATTTATATAAAGAAACACAATAGAGATTTCGATCGTCATAAATAATTTTCTGACTTCGGGAACCGAGAAGGTGGCAGTGCTCCCTTGAAGGGACTGCGTATATATTCGACGATGTGTAGCAAATACGAGAGGCGCGGCTGACATCGTCAGATTCGAGATCAATTGGCCGTGCATAATCCGGATGTATCTACACGTATGTCCGTCGATCCGTCCATCCGCTTGTATATACTCCGTTGGAGACTCATCCCAGTATAAATGCTCGTTCATGCAGAAGCCCTTCCCGAGAAGGCAGATGGGTCTAATATGAACTCGATTCTGCCCCCGAAGATATGAACTCATTCTTTCGAGTGCACGAAGGTGTCGCGCATGTTCATCGACATGGAAACAAACGAGATTTATTGTTTCGCGCGAACTGGGACGACGTTACCCTCTTGTCGCTTAAAATGGATTCGTGCACTACTCGATGCTGCAATTGTAAAAAGGTTCTTTCTTCTTGACAAAGGAATGAATAAATAAATAGAAGTAGAAAGAGAGCGAATAAAATAATAATAAAAATCGGTTTGTATGGCATTTATTGACTCAATGGAATACACTGCCTTTAGGCTACGTTGTAATCATTTATTTTGTATCGATTAGTTTAATTTAATGAAACCAGCCACTTATACGTAAAATACAAAGAAGCAATAATATACAGAAGAAAATGAATGCAGTACAATATAAATACGAAGAGGTAACGAAAGTACAATGAGAAATGGATAGAGAGGACTTAGTGGTTCATATAGAGTAGATAAAAGAATGTTTAATCAAATTAAATTATTCTGATTTTATGAACCCATGCAGTAAAAGGGAATATAGAAGATGAAGAAAATCCAAATCTTGACCTATGGAATAAGCAGATACGTATACGGGAAATCGGTATTATGTCGATCAAATATTATTATTACACACACTGTTACTTATATATATATTGAGTTATCAGATACGTGATGAAATCTACCTCGATTTCGATATAATCGTCAACGTATTTAATAATAGACGAGAAAAAATCCATCGTTTGCATTACAGACTCGATGAACGCGTGGATTACAATCCGATGAAATTCGGGCTATCTGAGAAACTGAATTATGACATTCGTGGCTGTATGCCGAGTAAGAAAGATCAGTGTGGTATTCCCGAGATTTCAGGAACGCGAGGACGATTAATTGAATTCCAACGTCCGTAGTCCGTAAGGCAGCGCTGAAAACTGGCAGTGCCAGGACACTCAATCTCATTAATCGAAAGCACGGCGGAATGTCGTAAGATCGCGCGTACAATTTCTACGTCTGTTGCGCCGACGTGCGCGAATCGTTGTCGTTGTCGCCGTTGCTAGTACACGGTGCAACACGATGCAACACGATGCAACCAACGACGTCCGTTCGTCGTTGTGGTAATCGATTACCACGGCCGGATTATTAAACGTCTTGGTCCCCACGAGCGAAGAAAATGCATCGCGCGCGAAGAGGTCAAAGGGACACCAGACGAAGCGACTTCTCGCTGCGAAAACTCTCGAGGATCTCACGAGTCGTGTTTCGAATCGGGAGAGGAATCGCTGGTGCGAGTGCCTTCTGAGAAAAATCTCGAGGGAAACGAAGGCATGCTATTATTAATTGCAAGCGCTATATAGTAAATTATGGAAACCAGAATAGGCAGTTCTTACTGACATTTGATTTTTCTATGAGTAACGTGAAGATCGAAGATGCGATATTCTGTATGCCGTTTGTAAAATCTTCGTTTACAGTTCCTCTAATTAATGTACTTCGAAGAAGAATTAAAACAGAACTTCGTCTTACATCTTGGAACGTGGTTTTTGTGAAGCACGGAATGATAAATTAAGAAGTAGAGTTGTGCTTTGGAAAGGTTACTTTTCCATATTTCAGGAACGTGTCGAACGTTTTGTGGGCAAACATCCTTTAGTTACTAAAGGACCCTAGTTTCGAGTAGCCATTCAGCTAGGACACCTACCGAAGGTCCTGTACCAAAGGCTCTTTTCCGAGCCACGAGTCTGCCGAAAGCAATTGCTGCGTTTGTACGACCTCCAAGGACTAATGACGTTTTGACCGGAATCCCACTGAGTTTTTAAAGAAATCCACGCCAGTACGAATCCTATTAGGACTCGTTAAATCCCCTTTTGCGATACAGTGCCAAACGGCGAACTTTTCTCTCCCGAGTTTTCCAGGCCTCGCAAATCGCTTTTCCTTCTGTAAGGGATGCTTTAGCTTATCGACTGCGGTTGCTAAAAGACGCGAGTTTGCCACAGCAGAGTATTACGGTTTAAGCGTATTCTGTAGCTATTTCCTTCGGATGTACAAATATTTTAAACCCTTTCGACAAACGAAAGTTATTCTTCCCTGCTTATAATATTATTACGGTGTCTTTAACAGTATTACATCTTATACTTTCCATTATAATCAGAACCTATACAGCGAGTGAATGAAACCATAGCAGACATTTTAGAAATATTCATTTTTTCCTACACTGTACAAATATTATAAGAATTTATTTTATATGATTTCTAAAATTATACAAAATTAATTTTCCCAAACTCCACTGTGACTTCTTTACTCGCACTCTATCTAATATACCAAAATATATAAGATGTAATGTTGTTGATATATCCATCGACGTAATGTGATTGCTTCAATTAAGGTTTATGGTATTTCCGAGCCGTAGACAAGAATTTCAAAATAATTCATCTACCGCGGAGGCGACCGTTAACCAAGCATAGCGGGCGTATCGATTTCACGGTAACTCGAAGGAATTATTCGGAATGATCTGTGAGAAACAGAATCTCGAGCTTACGCGTGTCCTTCGTAAGACAGGAGAGAATCCTTTCGCGAGTTCGGGCGTAGGCGAATCTTCGATCTCAAAAGCAACTGGAAGTCAACCTTTCTGGCATACGACCGGCACGACCCCACGGGAACTGGGAGCTCACCACCGTATCTCGAATCTACTTTGTGTCCTTCCAATGCCCGAGAATGGTACAGGTACACCCTACGAACCCCAGGGATATACATTTCAATGATCTACGGTCTGGTTAAATCGAATCTTCCTCCAAACTCTCCAAGATTCCCTCGAATCGTTGAAACGTTTCGCGATATCCTTCGTCCACCTCATTTTTAATGAAACATTTTCGAAGTCACCGCAAGAATATGAAGGTTGTACGTTCTAGAAGATCTCTTATTGTGGATTATAATATGGTAACTTTAAATTATCAGATTTATGACAGTAGCCGAATTTCTTTTGTAATGAATTAGAAGGCGATCGTGGTAATACATAATATTATGAATATGAAACTAATTTTAATCTGGCAAAGTATGCTTCTGCAGGAAATATATTATATTTAGAAGAAGAGTGTCGGCAATGAAAGAAGTGTTGATTATTAATTTCAATAATAATTTACGTGTTAAAGTATTAATCTCCATATAATTATTGCAATTAATATGTTTGCTTTTCCTGTCATATTTCTGAAGAGACCAGAAATTAAATTTTAGACATTAGATTCTAGTTAGTTTTTGTAACTATATTTAACTACACCAATAGCTTCTTGTTTTCCTTCATTAATCATACTAACTCGATCCATGTAGTCAAGTTACGAAATCTGAGCGGAAACCCGGTGTTCACATAAAAGTGAAAATCGTTCGAACGTAACGGAAGAAATTAAAAATCATTTTGTACATATTCCACAGAATCATCTCTCAATAAAGAAAGTGAAAGGTAGGAAAAATTTGCTGGGTGGAAAGGTTAGCGTAAGAGTGGAAGAGGAGGGTATCGGTTACGTAGTCAGGCCATCAGGATGACGAATCAACAATGATCGACAATGATCTCGAGCGGCAATATGATTAACATTGATCGTGTCGCTGTAGTGTCGGTGACAAAGTGTCATAGGCCTTAACTAGACTTCGACATCTGTCCGATTTGTCACGGGACGCTTTTCCGGGCGATTTTTCAAACAGTTCCGAGGAGCCACTTCGGAGTCAACGCTGTGAATAATTGTTGAATAACTCTAATGAGACTCTAGTGGTAGATTCGGTTGACTTACGCGCATCACTCTCGACCGAATCAAATCGCCAGATTTTGCGAGAACTAAAATAGCTTTGTGTACATGAGAATGCCGTTTAGATTGTCACATATACTGTCTCACGTGTACCTTCTGCATCGCATCTAAACAGTATTTGTATTTATACTGATATAACTGCATTGTAGTTGTATTGGTTAACAGAAGCATATTAAATCACTAACAAGCACGATTATTATTAGAAATAATTTATTCGAGTGACTTACGCGCAGCACTCTCCACCGAATCAAATCGCCAGATTTTGCGAGAAGTGAAATAGCTTTGTGTGCGTGAGAAAGCCATTTAATAGTATTTGAACTTAAACTAACTACCACAATGGTATTGTAGTTTATTGGTTAATAGAAACATATTAAATCAGTAACAAACACGATGATTATAATAAATAAGTTTCAAGAAAGTCTGCGTTTATTTTGCAGGCAAATCATCCTGTTGGATATTAATATAAAAAGATGTATTAAACTAATGATAATTTGCATATTTCATAACCAATATTTAAATAGTAATCAGTGGTTTATTTATTGGTCCAATAATAACTTGTATGTGTTACAAGTCATCCAATATTTAAATATATGCTTTAATCAGAACTTCAAAATAGTGCGCATTTATGAATGAATAGAAATTCTTATTAATTATATGAACTGTGCGGCCATCAAAATATTATGAAAATTAAAATATGGGGTGTTAAAATTAAAAATAACATTTTCATTTTTGCCGTCAGGAAGATGTTATCATATTTATCTATTAGTATCATAACAGTGAGACATAAATTATGCTTATCCAAGTTTAATGCTCGAATGTAGTATTTTCGATAAAAAATGCTGAATACTTTAATGAAATTTATTATTACGATTTCGTATAGAGGGTAGTAAATTCAAGATCGTAACAAAAGCGTCGATACGCTGGAAGCGGCACGAGTCTTGAAACGTAATACGTTGGTACGTAGGGACTACCAGGCCCTATCTGAAATTTAATATCGCGTCCTCGCGGTTTTTGCGATAAATCGACTGCCCACCGCCTACCGCCCACTCGGCAGTCCAACATATTTAATTACAGAAAATCGTTCGACCTTCCTGCGAATCTCCCCACGCGTTTATTGGTTTATGCTACGAATAAAACATCCTCCAACATCAATCGTAGTCGTAATACTCGTAAGAACAAAGAGCCATAATTAATTTTATAAAAATTCACAGGGATGAAAGGAGTCCAGGACATATCGGTACGCATGTTTAAGGAATATTATGGTTGTTGAAGTGATTTATTTATTAAGGGGTACATGTTGAAAATTATTATTTAATATCATATGTGTTACTGTTTGAAATAAGCCACTCAGTTATCTCCTTTAATTATGATAATACAGAAATTATTTTGTTCATGATATGAAAGGCATCACACGGCTAATATCCTGAAAGGGAATTTTTCCGTTACTTTTTCTAGAGTTTTCCACGTCATCCATACTTTTTACAGAGAAACAAGTATTGTTGTGTAATTAGGCTTATTTTACGTGCGAAACCTTGTATATTTCAAGTTTAAGCATGGCGTACCTCGCGTTCAGATCGATGACAGAAAGTAACGAGCCATTTCTTCTCTGCCGGGAAACCCCTCTGTCTAAATAGACTTAATGGATGACAACTATAAACTACCGCGGGAGTGCATAACACGGAACCACACGGTGAATCTCGTTCCGCACGATTGAGTTCTTCTCGTACGAGGGGTTCCCGCGCTTGTTCACTTTCGAGCGGAGTAGATCCCTTGCACTTCCCAACGATTTACTATCATTTCATATCAGGATACTATTGTTTCTTCCTGGTACAAAATGCACCCCATCGTGGTGTATTGGTGTCGACATGACCCTCTCGTATTATCGACTTTGTAAATAGAAGAATATTAGATTGGTGTTAAGGATTGGATACAATCTCACAAAATATAAATGAAGTAAGGCGAAGGATTAAAATTATGGAAAGTTGGAATTACAGTTGCGTACCATTTTTATTCTGACATGGTTCATGTTAGGTTATAAATGACGCGTTAACCTATCCGTGAGTAACGTACAGTAGGATGCTGGGGAAGAAGGTACACATTGGTTTTATAGGGGGAGAGGAGAATCCTCTATACAACTTATTATACATTAAAATTGATATATAACAGGTTTCGTGTACAATCAATGACAGATTGAAATTCCACTAGAGAATTAGGTCACAGGTCGCTTCATTTTGAAACGCAACAGTACATATGTTACTTGATAATGGAGTATACCGCTAGTTTTATTTACGGATCCAATGTATAGGAATTGTGATTCAGGAGTACCGTGTATATCCAGGAATCTATAGACACGAAAGCTAGAATTATATTTCATTTCTAAATCGAGTTCCAGTAACAATAACTCGACGAGATTAGGAAGCGGGAGAGCATCGTACGGTGGCCCGTGTGGTGTAATTGGTGTGCCTTTTGGCGAGGTCCTTTTCATCCCGCGGGACAAAACCGCAAGAGCCACAAATCTAACCGCATGGACGCGCAGCGTTGAACCGGCGACACATCGTTCGATAAATCTGCTGAGAAGCGGTAACGCAGTCGAATGAATGGCGTTACGGGCCGGCGAACATCCTCAATGCGGGACGCCGGCTCGTTGACACGGTAGTCAAAATATTGGGGGAGTGCCGGGACCACTCAGTCTCCGGCTCCAGCTACAGCTTCCTTTTTTTTACCGGAGCATTATCGGATGAACGATTGTGAACTGCACTCGTGAACACCTTTTGGAAGTTCCCGTACGATCCTGATTCCGGGAACAGCGCGAAATGCTTGTCTGACAGAGAATTATTTCGTCGGTGACAATACGGAGAACTACCACTTTATGACACATGAGGAGATGCAGCTGAAATTCATGTATTGTGTAGAATATATTGAGGGCTTAATTCATTTGAAGATTCAAGATCAACCGACTTACTACGATTTATGTTTCTCTTCTGGGTTTGAATTCTTTGGTATGTTAAGTAAAATTTAGAAGATGGTACCCTGCTTCGTGAACTGACACGTATGAATATTTATGAAGAGAACTTTCATGAAGAGTGATCTAGTACTATATGTATTATTGTGCATTGATATATTTTATATTATATAAATTCCTGCAATCACAAAATGTAGCCGGCATTCGTATACATTCTTCGTATAAGATCTTTATTAATTTATTCCGTAAGGTCATCATCAAGATAGTTTACAATGACTAACTCGAAGAGAACGGGCAGTCCCATTTTAATAGCGAACCTCTGTTGTTGCCAGTTTATGGGATCACAACGGAAGTAATAAAAAAAACGGTGAACGTCCTTGCGGTGAGCTGGAGCGCTTTTAACGACGAGAACATCGAACTGTAAAGTCACCTCGAATGGACATACCGGTGAGGCCCTTGGACAAGGAATACGAGAATTTGGCCAGATGAGAAAAGGCAGGTCGAAGGAAGTAAAAGTGAGATAGGGATAAGGGGGAAAAAAGAAAACGTTCCTTACCTCTTTCGAGAGGACTCGTCCAGGCGCTTTATGCGAAGGTCGTAAAAAAGGCACGGCGATTTATAAGGCGAGCCACCATAGAAATTGGGCCAGCTTACGACAGACCGTGGAAGACAGCGAGGAGGATGTATCGCTCAGAGGTATATATCAAAGAAAAGAGATAGCCTATTAGGTAAAAGCGAGAGGAAAGTTTAACGTTAACGCGACGTAGCTGTGTGCGTGATTTACACACGCTTTTGATACCATTCTTGATTCTTTCACCTTATTTTTGCTAGAACTAAGGAGAAAACGATCCTAAACGTTGAACCGATCTCGAGGTCAGATCAACCCGGCACAAAAGCGTGGAACGAAGGTGTTGCAATACGGTCTTCTTTAGGAGATGAACGCGTACCTTTCTTCGTCTTGTTAGGTCGTCGTATATCCGGTCCCTGTCTCGACTACGATGAATTCCATACCAAACATGGTAGCGCGGAGATCAAAGTAATGGAAAAACGCTTCGAAACGCGGACGGGGGAAATTAATTACGACAGTTTGGTATGCTTGGTAATATGGGGAAATTAAGATATCAGAGGTAACGTCGCCTCTGTTTCTTTCCCTGCATCTATGAATTCTAATGAAACCCGTTCCTTTGCTCTTCGGTGGTACGTGTATTGATGGTCGAGGATTATTAACCTTTCCATGAACAGGTATAATTGTTATTATTTCATTTTATAAACAGTTCAATAGAATTCCTGGATACTCGTGCATATTCTAAAATGGCCGAAATTTGATGCAAATGACAGATGTATTCTATGTCACGTCTGTTAGCAAACATGTTCATTTAGCCTGAGATCGGTTAATCGGATTAACTCCATTTTAAGTCAGGTCCCACTCGGTACCTACCTAACGTGTCTCCCAATCTAATCGATCTAGTTGGACGTCAAAACGTCAACCCCTAAGCTCGCACGAATCGTGTAATCGGATTACCGCGTCATTCAATCGGAAAATCCAGTTATTTGCGATTTTCCTCCGTAAGCCTCTGCTAATCCCTAACCGATCGCCGCCATTTCGTAATTCCACGAAGTATCATCCAGTTTAAATGCCGCGACCGCACATAATTCAATCAGAAACACGTCGCGATGCTTGACAAATTACCTCCCATTTTCTCACTTACGTAGTCACATCCGCGTCGGTCGAGGATAAAATTGCCTTTACTTTGAAAACTCATTGTCACCGTATTATATGCGAGAAGGAGACATCATTTTACTTTATAATGATCCAATGTGTAAGATTTATTACATAATTCAATTACGAGACTCTATTCGAGTTCGCTTATCACAGTGTGTGAAAATATTCTATATTTTACTTGTGAAATTATTTGTGCCCATTGAGGATGATAGATGATCCAAAATCAGAAAATATTCCGGAATCCAAAGAATAATTTGGAAACCAGGTTGTCGAGATTTGGTTACGGTGTCACGATGGTGGCAAGCCGAGAAAGATTTACGAGCGATTCTTGGGAGATTTTGTGGGATTCTCAGTAAGATGTGGTCACCCACAATGCAGTCAAGTGGCATACCGTATCGTAAATTAAGGAAACGAAGCCGATGGAAAGACCGGTGTACTCGTTAGAAGAAAGGGTTGAGGAAGGGGGTACGGTAGGTGTGCGCATCACCGTAGGTGGCGCAAATGTTTTGAATCCTTCGTCCTGCCATTCGTAATGGGTGGAGTCGCTCCATTTGTAATCGGAAGGTTTTTGCGGTTCGTTTTCATTTCTACGAATACTCTTTCTGGTTTGTGTCCACTTTGGCTTCGTCATCCTCCTCTGTTGGAAGAATCCGTCGAACACGCGGATCAGGATTTCTTCGTACGTTGTGACACCGACCGCAATGTCCGGCATTACCTACCTGTCCTATTTCTCGCTGAAAGCCTTTGTCGTATGCGGACACCGCGACGAAAGATAAGCCAACCGCAAACATTCATAAAATCGGTATGCGCAATTCGTACAGGCTGGGAGAAAGGTGCATAAAAGTTATGCATAGGTAAGATCAGGAACCCGTGGGGTCAAGGGTTACCTACGTAACCAGGAAGAGCAAGGGATTCTGATCTCTCGTTACGTTTTCCTTCATTATTTCCACGAAGTACGTAATAATTATTCGTTACACGATCCACTCGGTGAATCACAATAATGTGGGTCATTTTGGTCGTCAACTGAGAACATTCTCAGAAGCGTTAATGTCGTTAGGTGAATGCGCGTACATTTTATATGTTGGAGTTTACAATTGCACACAACCGTACCAGTTTTGCGAGGTGATTGCGATATCGACAATAACACGATTTTCTACTTGACTCCCCGGCCCGTCGAGATCTACCAGTTCACAATCGTGCAATTACGATCTCCTGACCGGACCATCCTATCGTCTTCGTTAAAACACTTCCGTTCGAGACCATCGTTTATTGTACGTATAATGACCGTTATCTACCTCTTTCCACTCGTCTTCTTTTTAAAGCATTTACTTCAACTTCAAATCCTGTATTGCCACTCATTATAGATTTATGTCTCACAATAAGATTTTTATTCTCATTTCAGTGCTAGCCATTTCATATCACATCTATCCCTCTCCATATTCATGACTTTCATTTTCTTTCATAATTATTAAGAAAGCTGCAACGTATTAAGTATATAATCCGTTCCATTGTTTTTGCTTGAAAGTTCTTCAAATTTTCTAAACATGACGATAAGGTGGTCTGCCTTCTATGTTGACAATTTCACGCTAGGCTCCACAGGATCTTCCTTTGCAAATTTTCGTTCTAATCCGCGTCTACGGTTGCACCGCCCACTTTTCTGCCTCTAAGACTTTTGTCCCTGCGGATGAATCCCATTTAAATTGGGATTAGCGGTTGGTCCTTTACCCTCCCCGGGGCTGTCCGAAGCTCCGATACAGTTCAGGGGTGAAAAGGATGAAAGCAGGTTGCTCAGGATCTGCCAATTTGCGATATTTGGTTTAAGATCGAAGATTAAGAGGTGGGGTGAGCGTTTCGGTGCAAAGAGATTAGTTGGTTCCGCTACGGTCAATCCACGGATTAACAAGCAACTAGCGTCGTGGCTAACCAGATTGCTGGTTGAAGTCCATGAGATAAGATTCCCTATGCGATACCACGCGCGTAGAATCCTCGTAAAAGGATAATATCACTAGGCCGGATTAAGCACCCTGATTCAAATTTTCTCGACCGAAACGCCTTTCAGAGTGACTCGTTTAAACGTTCCACTTGAATAAATCAATAGGCACAAAGCCCAATTTTTATTGAATTCATCTTTATCTTAAACGTTCCTCCGATTTTTGGAGACCGAGAAAAGTGTACTACAAAAGCATCTGATCTTATCTAGCACGTTTACTTTCCTACAACTAAAGTGGTGATTCTTATCACTACAAAATGACCATCCACACTACTTGTACTGAATTATTTTTGTATAGATTCTGCGTATAACATTCTTAAGGACATTATTAATTAAATAATTTCGCACCCTTTTTCATTTCTAAATGGCAATAATATTCAGCACAGCTGAACCCATCCAAAACTTGGAAAAATGGCAAGACAAATTAGACAAAGACAAATTACTTGGATAAACGAAGTTTTCCCTGGGGAACAGTTTGCAGTGGCCTTAAATTTTCCGGCATTAAGGGCAGTCCTTTCTCTTCCACCCGCAGAGAACGAACTACCGGCGTGCTTTCTTTCGGTCCGGCATCTGTAACGGTACGAGGTTTAAGTCTACGGATTGGCTTTTGCGAGCAGACCGCTTTTCGTTGCTCCTTACAATGCCACCATAGTGGAAGAACAAACGCGCCTTTTAAGTACCGTGTCCCTGGGGACGCAGATATACCGGCTGGACCCGTTTTACCCTTCTACGACGGATTTCGTGGTTCGGGCCCGGAGAATGGGGCGTGCCTCTGGGGTGGCACGGACATAAGGAGGCACATTTCGGCAAATGGGATTATCCTAATACTGGTAAATACGCCGAGAAATTGTCGTTGTCGGCCCACGCTTGACAGAATGAACTTCGCCAAGAAATATGGCAAATTGTCTGTATCACTGAAGCCGAAACTAATCCCTTCATTTCTTTCAAAGGTTAAGTTTTCTGTACAGCAATTACACCAGTATTCAATAAGACGGTAAATTAATAGTAAAATATTAGATGTATTATCAAACATCATCATAAACGTAGGCTGTTCGAGGGGTACTCTACAGTAGCACTATAACTGTATTTTATGTTAATGAATGCGACTAAGTGTTCGTGCAAGGTTCCTTTATTCGAAAACCAGAATGCAATCGTGGCCTCGTACAAAATCGTAAATCTGTTTGCAGCGGACTGTAGTTGAGTCCATTATGCCGGCGCATGCCGGTCAAAATTTTATTTAGGGCTACCTTCGTTAGAGGAAGAGGTTACGAGTAAGGACAAAGGGAAAAGAGAAGGACACTGTTCCGCCACCATAGAAGCAACCCTTTGTCGGAATGAGAGGCAAGAACATAAGGACGTCTTCAAAAGGTGGACCGTAACTTTCGCGGTTTCGCCCCGTTAATCTCCGTCACAAATTTATTTACGACAGTTCTATGCCGCGTGTTCCGCCTTTCGTACTCACTGCTCGAGTTCCTGTTACTTTTGAACGGTCGATGCTTCCGAAAATCGTAAAGTCTGACACATTTTTCCAAAGGATTTCCAATGTTACTTCCAATGATGGATTTATTTCTACAACATTTCTCCTACTTTCTTCGACGTCCGGTTATTCACGAAGAAGTGTAAAGTGCGTTCTCTGGTCGATGTGTTATCGTTAATGCGACTACTACATTGTTGATAAGTGGTTGATATATACACCTTTTTACCGGGCAAGTCTTAACGGTGATTTTCCCTGGAGCAAAAACAATTAGATGACCACTGTGAATTTCACTCTAATGAATAATAATCGATCTGAGGCAGAGAGGCGCCTAGATGTTCCATTAAGCTTCTTCTGTTGAGCATGGATCGAGAGCTCACAAAATTGATTTCACTTTCTTAAGTGAATCACCGGACTAATGACACCGTAGAACGATGTTTTTGGGCGGGTAAGTTAAAGTCATCGACCTCGTTTTCTGAGTTGCTCGGTTAGGCTATTACGCGGCATGGCTATGAGTATCCAGAGTGATCTATCATGCCACGAAACTTATTTTCGTTCTTGTTTACAACAGGTTGAATCAACCTTGCTTGCGATCCTATTTTACGTTCCATTGCATAATGTTGCTTCCAGGAGATATTTAAACTTGTTACCCTTTGGGTCGTATTACTTTCTCGTACTTTCAATAGACGTGTATATAGAACTTTTAAGGAAGTAATTTCTGGTGAACAGAAGCGAATAATCCAAAACATGAACTTGGCAAAATGGCGTCGTATATTTCGACATTGAGTAGAATTTAATAGGATGTTGTTCGCACGTCACTTCCAACTATGCTGGAATAGATGGATGACAGACGTATCGGTGTTAACATACGCCTGGATTTTTAAAGATTAATATAGGCGAACACTGCATCTCATCGCGGTATTCATCACAACGGTTTTTCAAGGGGCTTTTAACAGAAAACTACAGATTCCGAGTAACGCCACTCGTTGATTCTTTCATCCCCGACGCTTCGAAGATGGATGACGGCTGATGGGCAATCGATTAAGATCGATATCCTATTCAAAAGTCACACTATTTACCCCGCGGATACATGTCCTAATTTCATAATCGATTACTAAAAATACAGATCTGTTTGTACCCATCGAACGGCTACCATTCATATAGTTATTAAAGAATCCAACTTAATAGCAATTATCAGTTAGCCTTAACACTATGAATCCACTCATTCTTTCAGTTAGCGCGTGACTTTAAGAAAAACGTAGTCAATAAATAGTCCTGGGGCCGATGTAATGAGAAAGAAAGGAGGGTTACGGCTTGACATAAGTTAACCTTTGGTCGGTTTCCTCGCGAGGGGTTCCTGGACCATGGCTCACCGGGCAGAGCCAATCCCATCTTTTCGCACCTTCGAGGTCCGCGAGAGAGCGGTTCCCTATCGTCCCTCGATCTTGAACGTTTTCCGCGCTGGCGTTGCCGTTGTTCGGCTTAACAGTTCATGGAGGAACGTTTACTTTACTACCGTCACGTATAGAGCATGCTCGAGCACGGCGTAGAACAAGCTGGAGGAACGATCATGTCTACGAGCTTGGGAGCTACCAGCTACTCCTCGGTAGCTACTAGTTCCTGAGGGCAAGCATACGAGGCTAGTTAAGATAGCGATCCGACCGGAGCGGCGAACAATGTCGTAAAGAACCGGGGATGCTAGTGAATCAGCTCTTATGGCGAAAACGTGAACGATTAGTGACTGTCCGTGTTAACACGTCTCCAAAAGACATTACTTCATATGATTCTAAGACCTGTATCTACTGTCGAATGTTTTTCTATTGTCAGGAATAAATGTGAACGAGGAAAAGCTTTGTGGTTCTGGAGACTGCAGTGATAAAATGAAGATATCGATTTTATTCATTATAGTACTGAATTCTACTTCGACCAGGGTGGTCTCGACATCTTTTTTTATTGTTAACGTTGTCGAGCTTGAACACACGATGATGACTACTGGCCACCAACGACGACATCGTTTGCCAGACGTTATTGAATTTAAGAGCGATCCGATAGCCTTGTCGTAGGTTGTATCGGTAGATTCTTCCTCATTGATCCTTTTCCTAAAGTCGTGTAAATGTTCAATGAGCGTCCTGCGATCGATAAGAGTCTCACGTTCAATTTCTCAGGCTTTACACTGGGTTTAAATATGGAGAGGACTTAAAATATGGAATATTGGTTTTTAGTAGAATACGTGGTGCTTTGATATCTATTACTTATCATGTTCCCTTAGAATCCTTAAAGCATTGGATATACATAATTTCAGGTGAAATTAAATAAAACGAAAATTATTAAAAAATTTCGTTTATTCGTAAAATTGATTAGCTCTAAGAAATATAGAAAATATAATATTTTGCTGGAAGGGGTAAAGTGCAAAAGTGATATGGTAGGAGCGTGGAGAACGCCCGCGATAGTCAATAACGCTCGCAGAGGAAATCAGAAAAAAAGAATTATAAAAAAGAAATGAAAAGGTGAGGTACTCGAAGGGCCGGAAAAGCAGAAGGACAATCGCTCGTCAACCGGCCGTCAAAACATCCCCAAGGATCCATGGCGAATTATATTCTCACAGGAGAGCGGTAACACGTTCCAGCGAAACAGCAACGGCGGAGGTTCCACGATAAACGAAGAAGAGGTACTCCTTGCCCTTCTCAGCAGCACGACAATGTGTGACCGCAAACAAACGAATGGCAGCGATAGGGGGCGCCTATGCGTATTCAAGACGAGACAGACTGTCATTTGTCAAGTCTTTCACGGTCTCTAATGACACGCACTGCTTTTGGACGCCTTCTTATGCCAACCGGGCACCTGGCACTGACTCGCTTTATTATTCTCCTTTTTTCGCGTCTCATTCTTTCACATTTTTCTATCCTCCTTTATCTCTCTAGTTTCGTTACGTGTATATAAGTCGGCCCGCTTCCTTCCCTTCATTCTCTTTTTCACTATCATTCCCAGTCTTTATCCTTGATGCTCGTGCCTAGCATTGCGACGGTTGAATTCGATTTGTTAGGATTAAGAAGAGGAGGTTCGCTCAATCGCCAACTATACGACGGGTTTCTTCGTTGCTTCCGGGAAATCACAGCGAAAGCTGCTCCAGAATTTGAGCTTATATAAAAGGTATGGGCTTCTGTATCGCGTGATTCATAGACAGAAGATGTTGGAAAAAAACATATGCAATAATGAAGATAAGATCACAATCAATATATTACATTTTATTATTATACGTCTCGCAGAATACAGAACGGTGAACTAAAACGTTTGCCGATTGGTACGCGTTATACGCAGTCATTGTACACTAACGATACTTTTATCGTCTATTATAAATCGTCCCGAGATTTACAGGTAACCACTTTGCAGTGTAACTGCCGAGCGTAGAAACCATTCCACGATGATCTCAAACCGCGGGCTTGAGAAAACACTTGCTCTTACCCGCCGCTTATCCCGATCGTTCAAAACGAATTGCAGTCGGGGAATTCGAACGTACCTCGCCTCCTGCAACGTTCCAAATGTATCCTGGCTAGCCTTCCTATTCCTATGATTTAACCGTACACACCGAGCTCGCGCTGTTACTGCGCCTTCTCGGCAGTCGGCATGATTTAAACTCATTGGGTGCCACATCCGTGCGCTTAAGTCCGACACGCGCGTTCTACGCATACAGGCCGACGTGTACCAGAATGGTTTGCTCTTGCTTGATGTTCCCAGCTCCCTTCGTGAACAGGGTTTATATTCTTTGGTTGCCACGCAACCTGCTCGTTCCTACGCATCGTGCACCACCCACTCATCTGGTAGCAAACCACTCAAAGCGGTCTCTTTCTGCGGACCACCGACGTCTTTTGCAGTGATTTCCTTCAGAACGGTAGTAAACATTCGATGGTCCAACTCCACCGTGTGTCAATTCCTTTTTTCGTGGAAGCGTGCCAATAATTTATGCACACATCGAGCTCTTTAAGGTACACCGCCGAGCGGTGTTCGCCGTAAAGAGGACAGATTAGATTCATAGATACCAAGAGTAAGAATAAAACGAAGATGGTAAACGATACGCATCCTCACCTATCTTCTGACGCATACTCTCGACCAGTCATGTAAGCAACGGTTGCCGTCTATCAAACAGCGACTAGAACAATAGTCCATGAGTTAGTAGGAGATCCTCTGCAACACGACATGCTATGTGTATCACACGAGCTCCGTATAAGTATACTGAACCTGGTGAACGGGCTCCTCGCTGTTCTAGCTTCTATTCTATAATGACCTACACGAATCTAGCTTAGTGTTTCGTGATTTGTAATACGGCCCTTCCATTATAACAGACCTTTTAAACTTCATGCCACATTATTTTTACTAAGCCTAGTTCAAATAGTCGCTCACATATACCTGTTAGGGAACATGTACGAATTCGAATAATTAAAGACATCTATTTAAATGTTGAACTCTTATGATCTTTTGGCTACACGGATATGGAGAACGTATAGAAGAGACAAAGCAAACAAGTTGTTCGCTACACTTTGACTATATCCTGAACAAGAGAAGAGCGCCCATGAGCAACCGCGCGCCCTTTCGCCCATAAAACCAGGAGTTATGGTTATTTAAAAACTTATTGGCCCGCCCATGTGCTGTGGTTTGCACGGGGGTGGTTGAAGGAGAGGGAGAGGAGAGCAAAGACGCCGTGACCCAGCCAAGATAAATCAAAGGATATTAAGACCGTTTTGTCCCTCCATTCTCTCTTCTTTCGTCCTACCTATCTGGTTCTTGCTTATTTCAGCCACCAGCTTCTTCGTTGATTCTCTCGGTTTCTCTCTCTCTATCTTTCTATCTCTCTTGGATGTTCTTTGTCAAATACATTACACGAAGGGTAGAGGGCTACCATAAAACTATCTGTGTTCATATTCCCACACGACAATCTTCCTGCGTATATGTGATTGCTTTACGTTCCGATTGGCGACAAGAAACCGGGAGCGTTTCACCGGATCCGAGGAGCAGAATGGATCCTTGATAAACGTATATCGAGTTTCACGCGAATCCCGTAGAAGCACTGTCTTCTTTCTAATTCTATGCACCGATGGATATTGTACTTCGACCGGTTAAGTACTTTTAGTCGTCCATTTAAAGCGCAATTCGTGTCTACCACCCACGGGAAACCCGGGAGAACCAGAAACTATAAAAACTCCTTAAGCTCGTTTACATCTCGTTCTTGCATTACCGTGGCGCCGATGTTTCCCGATAATGATACGCTTCTTATCGAATTAAATATTCTCATACAAGCTGACACAGATTGCTATTATACTGCCATTTCCTAGCATTAGATTATTTAACAACGATGAATAATGGCACGGATGGCCATCGAAGAATTTATTACCTAATATATATCGAATATTCAATATCATTTAATCAAATCACTATCAAATATTTCAACATCTACGAAGTATAGAAAACTTTCTTGCAGACCCATTTATTGATAGGCTTCATTTATATAAATTTGACATATTTCCTCACGATGTTCCAGCATGCATTCTTATTTATATGGACCTACATTCTACTATGTAACCGCAATAACAAGCTTGAGAAATTATGTTAATACAATCATCAATATTAAGTAACCAAATACCGAGATTCGAGAGATTTAATTGGATCATACATATTGAGAGTCATATATCAAAACGGTCGTTAGTCAAGATCGTTGAGGGATCGACAGACTTTATTAGAGACGAAGTTCAATATGGACTTCAGAAATAATTATAGGAGCCACCGCGAGGAAAGACTTGGGAGAGGAGAATGTCGAGCGAGATAACTCGGTCCTTTTGCGTTGGTAACGACGTTTAGAGAAGAAGATGAGAAGCTAAAGAGGGCTCGATCTCTCGGTCGCACACACACACGAGGATTATTAATGAGTGCATCTCAATCCGGCAATTTTTCCACGTCGCGCCGGGTAATGCACAAACCGCGGGGGGCGACCAGGCTATATTGCCCGATCAATCAAAATGAGCCCAGACTGGCAACTGCCGTCTTGCCGTGGTACTCCGTATCCAAAAACCTTTTCCCAGCTACGTAGAATCGCAGAACTATACACACCTTCAACACTGAAAATCCTCGACCGTGATCCTTCGTATCCTTCGGAGATCAAGGACGAACGGTGAAGAAATCACGGACTTTAAACACGCCGGAACACCGTGTATCCGATATAGTTTAATACACGCAAGGTACAGCAACCGTGAAGCTGCACTTGTGCCATGTAATATATCATTATGACTTTTATTATTTCCCTGCGCATATTTACGAGCCATACGAATGTAATTCAATCCATAGTATATTTTCCTATCGCCTGGAACTTCGCACGGTTGTCCAGTTAAATTCCTATTTGTACATGCTCTTTCTAATTCAAGCAGACATAAATAACGATGGAGTCTTAAAAAAATATTTTTTATTGAGCCTGGAAGATAATATTCGTCCAGGATAATGAATTAGCACGTATATTTTTACTTCATACAAAGTATGGAAGAATTTCGTAAATATGCTTTTTAAACTTCATTTCATCCTTCAACAAACGTGAATAAAAGATATTTCTTATAGGTTGTCTCTTTAAAAATGAAGTTTGCATATATGTTACCTTAAATACTGACATTCATTAAATCGCAAGTGAAACTGAGAAGACACAAAAATAGGACGATTTGTCAAACCGAGGAGAAGCAACGTGCAGCTCGTTTCTATTCATTTCAATCGTTGGATTTAAATCATAGACCTCGCGCGCGCTATTACGCGCATTACTAGCTCGACATTAATATCACCGAGTAAGTTGCTTCGAAGCAGCTAAGGTTTACAGGCGTGTAAATGACTGCGTACACTAACGTTCGAGGAGAAAGTACGATGTTACGCAGTAATTATCCTTCCTTCACTTTTGACTCCATTTGACTCTTTGAACCCTGCTACGTAAATTATTTCATGCACACCTCATCTCGGAAGTGCACTCTAAGTAGATAATCGAAGAATTCTGCGAGTGAGAGAACAATCGTAGTGCCGTGATATCGATGGCTGGCATCGTTGATACAAATCCTGGAAAGAACCAGATTTTCCAGGTCGAAAGAACCTACCTGCGGAGATTCCGCCACGCCCACTAAAGTGACAAAAGGCCACGTGTGAAAGTCCTGGTGAAATGGGCCCATTGTGTTCGAGTCAAAACGTTTGTCGTCGAAAAAGTGAAGATCGGTGGAAGATTGTGTTCTTTACTATACATTTTCCCTGATATCGGAGGATCGACAGATGTAGGGTATAATATCGATGTATAATATGGTAAGTTTATAATCGGAAATATTAAGTGGTAGTAAGAAGAAAGTGGATTACTTTGACCGAGAAACGAACAAAAATGGATGAAGGTGATTGTTACTTGGACAAGGGAAAATTGCCTCGAGATTGTTTCGTATACGGCAATGGAAATCGTACAAATGAGCCTAACTCGGCCACGTGGCTTTAGATAATTGCGGGGTCTGCTCTAATCGTGCTGGTTTTCAAGCCTGGAATTTGTCTCTAATTTCGGATGGTCTCGTAAGAGCCCAGGCCCATGGAATCCGTTTCTAATGTCGGGTTCGTCCGATCTATCGGGTGCCCCGCTTTCCAGCGGACATTACGATCGTCCTCCAAGCATATAAATTTTCACCGGGGTCCCAACGGCGGGTACCACTTCGATCGGATCCTATCATCGAAATATATTTCGTAGTAAATTAGAAACACGAAAATTTAAGGTAACCAAGAACCAGTTCTATTTCCGATATCTCGACGAAAGTATTTATCCTAATTGTAAAATATGTGTTTATATATCAAGGGAAAAACCTGAGCATCATTTACCTGATCTCAGGTATATATTATCGCCGTTATAAGTAGACGTGAAACGTGTGATATATTATCGTTATTTCTATTATTATTCATTAATTTAGAATACTATTAGCAGGTTAATTATTTGCATCGTGTTAAGTGTTAAGATAGTCGTTACTCAAACATTTCCATATACCGCAATGGTAAAACACGAAAAGCTGCCTTCTCCGCAAACGGAACGAACTAATTTACGGAGCGGAAAACCATAACGGTGCCGCCCCCGTTCAACTTAATGAGCCGGATAATTGTTTCAACCCCGACGGTGATTTACTGTGAGAAACGCGGAACAAAACGTGATTCATGTATGTTTATCTTAGGACAATTGAATGCATAGAACACGATTATCATTGTAGTTTTTATTTGCAATGAAACCATAATAGTACACAGGATTTTCTTGTATACACTGAGTGTCAGTGATGTTTCTATTAAAGGATCATTAACTCCAAAATCTGAAACGTGTCTCTAAGGAGACTTATGGTGGGTCAGATGCATGCATAATGGTAAGAGGTGTGTTAGATCATTACGAGTTTTTTGGATCATTACGGGGAACGTTACACCTGCGATAATGGGCTGATGTCTCCCTTTCGAGTGAATGTGCACGATACCGACGGGAAGAAATGGGTTGTTGTAGGCGTGCACGTGTCCTCGTCACGAAACAAAACACGGTGATGTGTCAGGGGCGTGCGCGTGAAATCACGCGATTCTAATAATGAGTGGACGAGAACCGTCATGGAAGTAAACTGGGCCCAACTGCCGGCGGACAGATGAATGTAATTGGCCGCATCGGAAGTAAATAACCAGTAGTAGTCTTTTTCTAACCACGTTCTTGATAAAAGCAAATAGAAACAAAAATAAGCCGTACCATTTGATTACGAATTTAGTGAAAGTGTTCTTCAGATCGGATAATCTTAGAACATAAGAATAATAGTGTATATTACGGCATCATAATTTCCGTATGTTTAAGGGTGCAGGAAGATGTACGGATCGCAACTGCAATCGATTCCATGATTCGATTTACAGTCACGAGGACCAAGGGGACTTATCAAGAAGGCCCATCCGCGATCCAGGAGGATAATGATCCTGAACTCATTTCGCGATCATTCTCTCTGATTGATCTGATTAGTCCGGCCTCGGAACAGGTCGACCGGTAAATGATCTCGAACGATCTCAATCAGCTTCTGAAAAAAATAAAACAGCATCATCGAACCATTCTCCCTCGTCCCAATCTTACTTACCTTATCCTTCTTGTTCTATTTCTCTTTCTGTCTAACCCTTTCTCTCCCTCTCTTTCTGTATCAGTCTCTCACTCGTGCGTCTTCCCTTTTTTTTCTCATTCCCGTCCACCCTACGGTGTTCCTTCTTCAACCTCCTTCTTTGCACGATAATGAGAGCCTCCCATGTAGAAAAGGGATTATTTGCGGCACGGGATCGAAAATGCCGCGCGAGCCTCATTATCGGATGCACGACTACCACGATTCTGGAGCGGCTTCGTTTCGACATCGTTTTTTTTCAATCCTTTGAAAGTCTCTGTTCCACGGCAGGTAGTACGAGAGGATCCTTCTTCTATCGTCCCGCTATCGGCGAGGAATTGTTGAAACCGTAAATCAACGACAAGGCCGGGTTAAAGGGTCGAGGAATTGGAGCGGCTTTACTTCTCTTCAACGATGTCGTACCGCGACACGGCTTAACTAGATTGCAAACGTATTCCGCATACACACGTTACGTTCATTTAAATCAACCGCAGATTAAACCGCTCGAATGCAGAAAAAGTTAACGAGCGTTTTGTGCGTATTATTATAATTAGCACATTTTTCCACACGATAATTAGATCGATCATTCCGCGACCTAACGTAATGAACGTGCATGAGCGTATTATTAGCAGTAGAGGTGTATTATTAGTTGAACATTCACGCGTTACTTATGCATTACAGGAATACCATACAC
The DNA here is from genome assembly GCA_910591585.2 of Nysson spinosus. NCBI lineage: Eukaryota > Metazoa > Arthropoda > Insecta > Hymenoptera > Crabronidae > Nysson > Nysson spinosus. The sequence goes on along the minus strand of OU342830.1, from coordinate 7,435,569 downwards.
CGCCATTAGTTTATCGTTATGTTAATTTTATTAACCTTCTTTTTCAGACGCGCAACTAATAACTCCAGTTCCAGTTGCATCGTATTAACACTCGACTTTCGAGACTCCTCGAGCAACATGTTTCCTGCATTCCCCGTTCAACATTAATTTCATTAAATCGCTTCAGATTTTCACTTTTCCTTCGCAATTTGTCGACCACTGTACCGTGTTTATCCATACGGAAACCGTTACAGTCTATGACGCGTATATTCCGAAGTACATTTATGTCACTTTACGTTAATTGTCAGTCTTTCTACTGTAATAGTTTTCAACGAAACGATTAATCGTCCCACGTCTTTGGTACTTTTTCTCGTAGATGGATCACCCGCTAAATAACTCGCGAGGCGTGTGCGCTTGAATGTCGGCTTTTACCAAGGCGAACGTGATATTCAGCTGGTCACCGTACGCGCTTTTTACCTATTTCAATGCTCTTCGACGTGTCCCTAGCTTTACTTCCTAGTTCTACCTTCTGGACGCTCGACGGAAAATCATTGTCCACGACTTGTATTTCAGGCAAGTGTTACCTTCAACTATTTTCTTCTTCCCAGTAATTAAATAGTGTTACAACCTTCTTTGGAGACTGTACTTCGGATTGGATAAAAATTCATTGATCTTCTCAGTATATTTTTGTAATTTCTTGCAAGGGCGTAGAAATGATGTAGAGTTAGTGTCATTGTAAACACGGTGTCAAAATTTTTGCTCTACCTGTAAGATACTCGTTACATCGTTAGCTATGCCCGATTATTCGAACGTGCTCACGCATAGTTTGCTCTCGGTGGCATTGTTTGCACTCGTTGTTCACCAAAGTGTCCCGCTGTGTAGAATTCTTTATCTCCCTTGAAATTCATTCGCGGAAATGGGGTCGGAATTGCAACGAGAGGAGGGTCAGATATGAGACTAGAAAAATGGATATTTCGATGATATCGTGAAAGTGTTCGTTATAACTGATCGATGATAAGCTCGATCGATGTTCCTAGGATGTTTATGGCAGTAGAATATCAGGCGTCAGTATATCATGCGTTGCATGTGCAGCAATGCACACGAGAGCCACGATGGCAACACGCGATGCACACAATCCATATTACTTCTAGTTAATATTCGCCGTTGTTTGGTATTTCCAGTACCGTTCGGGAATTCCGTTCCAGTTCGTTTAATGAGGAACGACTTTTTAACATTCCTAAGTTAAACCAGCGTGAGAACTGCGAAATGTGAGGTCGTGGACCATAAAATCCGTGAGTCAGGCAACCACTTCGCGGCTCGGATCTTTGTTGAATATGCCAAAGATCCTAAGTGCATTAATCCGCAGAATTAAAGAAAACCAAGGGAAACGAGGAAGTAGAAATGTGGCGATACTTGGGGGGAAAATATTTAATTAATCTTTGACTCGATATCGATTTGCCTAGGTACATCGAATCATTGCTGCCCGAAGTGTTTATTAGATATTTAAGATTACTTGAATGGCGTTTGGTAATTATGGAAACATCATTCGCCCATCGTTTTGAATCTTCCTGGAAATTAAGAAACCGAGCTAAACCAAGACTAGCTCTAGGATTGTGAGAAAATAATGACAGACGTAAGACACATCTTGCCTCCGGCAAATCTGGAAATTATCGTAAAACCAGGTGGTCGACGATATTTAACCCGTAATTATATACAACTTACTATTAGTTATCTCATTGATCCTCCACGTGGACAAACATTTACCTAAGCTTCAGAATGAACAATTTTTAATCAATATTAAAAATATAAGTAACCCACGATGGTATATTGATGATACATTTAAACCACGTGGTTTAAGTCTAGTTTCACGTGAGACATATTCAGTATTCAATTTAATTCATCCTTTACATAAACATACATTTACGATCATAAAAAATATTTATCAGTTATTTGGAAAATCCAATGATACAACAATTTCAATATCTGTAACGAATTTTTCGCATATTCATAAGTGGAGTGGCACCGTCAATATTTTCTACAGCAAATGACTGAGCACATGAGGAAGTTAAGAGGAAGCATACGCGAAAAGAGGAATCGAAGCTGAGAGTCTTTGAATAAGAGAAGGCATTTCTGCCGTTGGTGAAGCAGGGATGAAGGGAGGGATAAAGGGAGGGAGGATCGAAGGCAGACGGTCGGGCGAAGGGGTAGCAGCGAGATGCATTTCGTGGATTAAGAAGGTTATATACCTGGCGGTCTCACGGTGAGCCAGCGCGGTAGGAGTCTAATAAGATGTAACTAAATTATGATTGGATTCATCATTGCCGCGAACGGGATTGGTATGGTCGATCATTTCTGACCGTAGAACGAAGTGGCTGATAGCACCAGTCGGTCAATAATTCATCGGTCCTACGGCTTTCTATATGAAGCGTGATATACCGTGATCCCGAATGAGCGATTGCCAACCGTAAAGCGAGACGGAAGAGGAAGGATTCACTCTCTGCTTCGGTTCTTCTGCATACTTCTGTTTCTGCATGTGTGCCGTCTAACTATGGCTGCTCTTTACATGGGGTTGCTATACCGATGAGAGCCCACATACCATCGGGTAGATCTAGTCTCCCAGACCGCTATTATACTTACGATCCATCGTAATATGTCTCCTCTGTCCGGCTAACATGCGTCCATCACGCTCGGTTCGACAAGAAATCTTTAATAGTAGAACCGGTCAAATTGATTCTGATCGAATCCATTATTAAGTACACACATGACGTACAATGAATTATAACATACGCGTCATCTGAATTGATTACGTGTCCGAGATATAAAATTTCACGTAACAACCCTCACCAAGCTTTACCTCCTGTCTTGCTTACTTTAGAAGAAGGGGACGAATTCCTCTGCATTCTGTAAACATTCATTCCTCGGCATCTTGTCCCTGGAGATCCCGAAAAACCGCTCCGAATTTATCCAAGATTATCGGTTATGAAAGGTTGCTATTCGAACGTGGAAAAGAGCGCGGGAGAAAAAAAGGAAGCGAGAGAGGGATCGCCGTGACTAAGCGCTTATGCAAAACGCGCGTAAACGTTCGTTTTGTTGGTTGAATTAGCCCGACGTGGAGTCTCGGGTGGGGAAAAAGGGAGGATGGAAGGTTTCTTGTCCTCTTCTGGAGTTTGGGACCCAATCACGGACCAGTCATTCTCGAACGGGAGGCCCTTCGTCCCGGGCTACGGGAGGGTGATTTTTGCATGTCACGTGGGCAAACGGGCGCACTCTGAATGCCCGTCGTTAGCCTCTCGTTGTGCCACGATGAGTCGGTTTCACGCAACGATACGCCCCGAGAACTACCACGAAGAGTCCTCGCTCCACTTTCAGACCTTTTTAAGGGTCTCTACTTATATGATTTGAGATGACCTTCCTAGAAGGTTAGTTAACCAATGTACGTTCTTTGGGGAATACAATTGATTGATTATTTTAATTTTTGGATGTAATAAATATATGAATAATTGAAAATAATAGAATTATCCAACGGTAAAGTAACTTTAAAGTTATGAATTAAGCTACTTCAATTACGGATGTAGCTTACGTTTCAAAATTATTGAAAACTGAGAGGATGCATGAACAAATGAACATTGCATTAGTGTATGTTAAATATCAGATTATAATATGTTATATTCAAAACAGGGATTTCTAATTTTTTTTAAGGTTTTTGGGATAATAATTACAAACTGGGCTACTGCGTTAAACTGAAAATGCATTAATTCCAGATGCGGAGCAATAATATTTTAGTGTTCCTGTATAATTTTATGAGTGCTTTCGTTCTGGAATAACTGTAAAGGACTGTGACACCCCGCGTGGAAACCCTTCTGTCGCTTCTTTGCATTTTTACGACTTGACCCACATTTTTCGGCACGAAACAGGGTGCAGGTCTGCTTTCTTTTCTTAGCATGCACTCCATAAAAATGCGAGTACCGTAAGATTTCCCCCTTGTAAAGTAAAACGAAAGAAGGAAAGAAAGGAAAGCGGGCGGTGTACCGTTGCCAAAAAGTCGTCGGGCACCGTTAGACTGTAGAAAAGATAGACAAACACCTTCGGAAAATTTTTATGCCGTTCGGGTCGTGGGGCGGACGAGATTCAGGGAAATATGGGCGTTTTACAACCTTTACCCGACGGAAGCGCAAAACAATCTCGAGCAGATAATCCAAGGATATTTTAAAATGATCGTAAAAAGGGATCTGCCGAGAGACCAATGTGCTTGCACAGGATCGACTAAAACATGACTATCCTTTACAATCTAATTCGAAGAGAGTTGCCAAAATGATGGTAATAAAATCACTAATTTGAAAGTAATAAAAGTACTGTTTGAAAAATCTAGTGAGGTGGAGAATGTATAAATTAACATAAAGTATATAGATTAATATATAAATAAATAAAATAAAATAAAATTAGACTCCTGTATTAATGCATAATTACTCACATTGTTTATATCATATTTCTACTACCTTTAGCAAATTAATTCTATAAATTCATATATAAAGATGGCCGCAAAATTATCCGGCCACCTCAGGTTGCAAGTAAAAATTGTTTTATATAAACGATTCCGTACATTATGATCAAATAGACTAATTCCTGCAAAACAGATCTTGATATAGTTTTTTTCTAAACTTATGACTCTTCATAAAATTCGCTTAACTCCTAAAATGGCCGGGTACTTTTGCGGCTAATCATATTTATATTCTAACAGAGTTTTGTAAGTGCAGATATGAACACTCTGAATTATCTCACATTCTTTAGATCATTGTGATATTTTTGTTCGATAAAAATCCAACATGTGGTAGGAAAGTTAAACCGAATTTGAACAATACATGTCTTAAAAGTAACAAGGTGCACGAAACCGTAGTAAATAAATCCCCAATTCTCCGGGTATACATCCCTCTCTATTGTCTACGCACGTGTTTTTTAATTAAAAGTTTTCCATTGAGAATATTCTTTTTTATTTTCAGCCTTGATTTTACTGCGTTCGCCCTCCTCTTTTACTTTCTTTATGATCGGTCGCCCTCATCGACCCGTCGTAAAGTTATTACTAATGCCCTCGGACAATGGGGAACAATGGGACCCGTGAATGGGTCATAATCGATTCGATTGTCGTAAGGGATCGGGCTGGTTTTCTGGGACCCACCGTTATAATACCCAGAACCGCGGCCCAGGACGAAGGAACCAAATTTTTCAGTGTTATTAGTCTTTGGCTCGACCTTGCTTGAACATTGTCCATGAATATCGGCATTAATACGTTTGGGACTAATCCTACCTCGTAAAGTGTTACAGATTTTTTCGTGCTGATTTTATTTTTTTATACCCACCACCATCATCCAGTAAAAATCCGTGGCAATAAACGCGCACTTATGGGAGGTCCTGATTTGACCTGCATTAAATGAACAATTCCATACCTGAGGAAAAATTGAGCTGCTCTTTCAATCTCCACTTTACTCGTTTTTTGGGGAATGTAATAAAACACTTAAGGAATTTTCGAGTAGGTTTCGATATTGAAACGGGCAAGCATAGTAAAAAGGATAATCTCTCGAAGGATAATTACTCGACCTAACTAAAACCTTTTATAAGTTCAACATTTAAAGTGGACAAAGAGGAATCCATTTTTTCGAATATTAAGGTTGGGATTTGAAACTATTATATATATATATATATATATATATATATATATATATAATAGTTTCAAAACTTAACCCTGCATCTCATATTAGATGACTTTCCAACATGCTTTCATTTCGGCAAAAATATTTTCAGTATCCCAACCTTAATATTCGAAAAAATGGATATATATATATATATATATATATATATATATATCCATTTTCATTGAATATATCCATTCTTTTCATATATCCATTTCATATATCCATTTCATATATCCATTTCATTGAATATATCCATTGAATATATCCATATCCATTCACATATATCCATTCTCATTGAAAAGAAATTTCTCTTTTTGTGGATACTGACTCTTAGAAGCCATTCGTGCATTACATCAAATCTTTCATGTATTATCCCCGCAAAAAGGGATAATTAAGTGGCCTGTTATACTTGAAATAGATTGTACAATTAATTGGAATATTCCTGAAGTTTAAGTTTAAAAGTTTTTTAGTATCAGGATATTATAAAAGTGGTAAAATCAGGAACTCCCATAGATCTTGAGTAAATGCATTCATGGCCATAATGTGAAAAACAAAGGACAAGTTAAGATACACAAAGACAAGTTGAGATAAGCAAGCATCCTGTGTCTCGGCGCGAATGACGCAGCATCCAGCGGTCCATTCTGTCGCTTCTTGATGAGCACGACGAGAGACATCGTTCCTTCGATTCGAAATATCGATACCCGACCCCCACGACCCTCGGTTACTCGAACTTACACGAGCGGAACGCGATATACATGCTGCAGGTTCTGATTGCTCTCCACGGATGTGACAGATCTGCCTTCTTCGCCGCGGGACACGAATTTGTCGATATATCCTTACGAAGGACAGTGAGGATAGTTGTCGTGCAACCACCAGCACCAGTATCATCGACAGATCGACGGATGTTGATCGACCATCAGTATGTACGGCCAATTCGTTTGCTTGATCGTCCGAGTAATGTCGGAGTCGATTAATACGATCCAATAATCCTTGTAATGTCAGTAAACTCAATTGATGCCTTTCAATATTCCTTGCAGAAAAAGGTATACTATCTTACGAATCATATGAGAAGGATATTAATCAAGTAGGCGATACTTTTTATTCAATGTACTTTTATTTGAAACACGATACATAAGATAGATCATCGAAGCCAACATCTGTTTGCAAATAATGCTGCACGAAATCGTAGGTGTCAGTTGAATTCGTTCCGAGTCACGTAAAGATACAGCATGAAATCGAAGTTTCCTCGTTCCGACCATAGAAGAAGAACAATAGACCCTGCAAAAAGTGTCAGGCAATAGTAAAAAGTGGGAGGGGTGGAAAGTTAGGTCAAAAAATCAGGACCCAAGCGTGGGACTAGTTGGGCCAACCCTCGGCGACCGACTTTCATTTTTATTGACCGACGCGCGATCCGTCGATGCGGATACAAAAAAAAGAAGCATCGTCGAACGTTCTTCGAGGTCGAGCTCGACTTTCTTACGAGCGCATAGAGGTGCATTCTTCTTCTCGATACTTCCATCTTTCTTCCTCGTAGCTACTATTTCTATGGATCTTCGTTTCTGCCCTACTCTAACCTGCCACCGAAGCACCAGCCACCTGCTGAGAAAAGTGCTCCGTGACCGTTCGACGGTTGCGTCAGGACGAGGAACAGTTATTTGCATCATCCATCAGCCAAAAGGGAAGGAAAGCACAAGGGGAAAGAGATTAGTGGAAGAGAGAAAAAGAACGGGGCTAGAAAACGATGAAATAAGAGATGGACGATTCGAAGTATATCCATGGTGTAGGACCCGCTCCCGATTCCCCGGGGGATTCGCCCGCATTGTTGGACCTCTCGGTGATATTTTATTGGGTTTATGACGTCATTAATCTGATCGCGGGATCCGCCCACGGCCTTAATCGTGACGCATCTGAACCGGTGGACACTTGCCGCGACCCAGCCAGTTGTCTACCTGACTTCTCATCTTGGGAATTTTCGGACCGGCGAACGCTGCAGATTCCGAACGAGATACTCCTGGATACGTAAATTATCTTCTTTATGGGCCTACCGTGTACTCCTTTCTTTCGTTCTTCTTTAAGGAACGTGTCCGCCTTTACGATTATTTACCTCTTTGATTTCCTCAGTGTTTATTTACAGTTTGCGTTAATATAAAATTTTGGTGCAAGCATTATACGAATTCGGTTAATGGATTGTTAATAATAGCATGATATTTATAGTATGCTATTTCACGCGGACATGAGAGGAAGTTAAGTAATAGATTCCATTTTAATACGCCTAATAGATTGTATGTACACATAGGTTTCTGGCTAACCGAATATATTTGTACTTTCACGTTACAACATCGTAGTAATAAGAATACCAAGATACGAGAGCCTAGTACTCAAGTATCCACGACCAAAAACTCTTTTCATCTCCGTAGAACTAACACAAGACAAGCTGATTGCTTGATCCTCGAGGTGACAAGAGAGGTACATATAAACGTAGATAGTTGCACGCGTGGTTTCGTAAACTCCCTGTAGTTTCGTCGACACTATGTCATCGTACAAGGTTTCCCTTTATAATGTTTAATGGTACAAAGGGTATGGAGGCCGAATGTCGTGTATGTGTATATACACGGCTATCCGGTGTCAGGGCAATACCGTAGACTAGGCCCGTTTGACCGATCACAATACGAAATTAAGATAGCGATCGACACCCCGGTATCGTCGGCCACGGTCTGACGGGAACGGGCGAAAATAAATAAACTGGCGATAAATCGCGTTGCGAAACGTCGTCGGGGACACCCCGCAGATTGCATCGGATGAAACAAGCGCATTCAGAATGAACACTGTCCGCCGGAAATGGATTGTCGTCTAACCCCGGCAAAAGGAAATTCTGATTTCGCGAGACACTCGAGAACTCGGGGGGTTTCTTTCGTGGGCTTACGATCACTGAAAAATGACACCGCCGTTTATTCTGGGATAGAAATCTCGATAGGCAAATATAGATAGTGGATTGTAATTTTTAAGGCGGAAGAATAGCGTGGAGGGTGCTTCCGAAGAAGTGAGACACTGGATACGCTATAAGCGGAGAATATGGTTACACTTTCAGTGAAAACTTTTTGACTGCTCCCACGGTTCGTGTTTTTAGGACGAAATAAATCTTCGACGTAATCTTACTGTCAGCTCGAATGATCGTTTTCTACGCGAGATATGTGGTTCAAGACGTTACGCCCTCGATGATCGATCGACGTTTCGATTCTTCGCCAAGAAAACGAGACTTTCTTTCGTAGCGTGGTTCTGAATCAGCAAATCCTTTGATATCCTTACACGCTGGCGGCAGCTGCCGCGTCCGATCCTTACATTATTTCGTTCTCGAACGGTGCAACGTTGGCATGGATGCAGGTATATATGAGGTGCATGCATATAGACATCGGATACGCTTGGTATAATGTAACTTCTGCACCAACATGCTTGACGATACATACCTTCCGCGAGCAACGAATGCCCGGAATACTTCCAACAAGGAAAACCATATCGATTCCTTTCGAAAATATAATTTACCCCTTCGAATTAATGATAGTTCGATCGCATCGATGAGCATTTAATGCTTCGCTTATCGTTCCTTTCATAACATCATACGGACATCCTTTGCAGGATACATATTCCAACATAAACACAAGCTACATGGCACACTAATGAAAGAACGTTGAACAAAGCTATGTGTGTAATAAGATTAAAAGTAAATTCTGTATGCATTTCAATTTATTTTCCAACTCACTGAATTACTTCTAATTAGCATATACACTCTTATTTACATGTATCTGAATATTTATAAACAGAATGAAATAGTCTATTGCAATTAGAAAATAATGTAAATCACGATGATAGTTTAGTTATATTTAATAGTATCCCTAGAAATAAGAACACAATTTATCAAGAAGTTTATAGAGACTAGTTTTTGATTATGAATAATTACTAATCACTTATATGCCTTATATCTATGATAATTTCGGAAGACTATGTTCTAACCGATCGGCACGTAGAATAATGGTGTACCGGACGATGCAAAAAATCCATTATGAGTATCCATAGAAGCAAGTAGACTTTGACTGGCAATAACAGTAAGCGATACGCGTATAGCATCATCGAAAGTATCTTTTACAAGGAAGCACGAGAGCGGTGTACGGTCCATGAGCAGGCAGCACACTTCTCACGGATTCGAAGTGGTATACGTAGACAGTCGCCCCCGGTACGACCCCGGAACGTACGATTCGTATTGTGCGCGATCGCGGAACGAACGATCGCTACACGATCTCCCGCTGCTAGATCGCCAGATCGCCGATCCGCCGGTACAGCGATCTATTGATCGCGAACAACGCTCCACACACGGGGCACCGCCAGTATCTACGGCTGCATCGATATGACTACGTTTCCATCGATGCGGAAGTAACGTCGAAAACGCACGATGCACGCCGTTTGCCTTCTCGATGCGAATGCGCCTCGTACAAGAAAGAAACGTAATTGGCATTCTCTGCCCGGATCACGAACGCCGGATCCCTCGTTACGAGTTCGTGCGATATGGTGGAAATGAAATTTAACTGGATTTATTAAACGACCGATGTGCATGAGATCCTATGGGGAGAAATGTGAGTTGCACTTAACGGTGTAAGTGATTCGAAGTCAATAGTCATGGATAGCACTATTGTATGATACAGCGAATAATTAAAAATACCATTACAATGCGGTGCTTGATTAATGCATTTGATGTTGAAGGATTATGCGTTATAACATCGGGAATATTCTTGAAAATGTATCGTGGATCACTATGTTCGTCACGTTGCATGGAAACGTAAGCGGAATTTTCTGCTATTATCATTGGAAACCCACTCCGTAGGTGCAATCTAAACAAAATCGATCCTCAGTCTTATTACGTTTTACGTAACGCCATCAAACTGCAAAGCATAATTAAAATTGGACATCGCACGTTCGAGGAGTGGTTCGTTACGACACAGCTCAATCTCGATCGTCCGAGACTACAGCTTGGTTGATGGATATCCCTGTATATATGACGGTACAATTAGACGGATCCGGATAGATCCTTATAATTGAAATCCCACATTTCGCGCGTTTAATGTATCGGCACCACCCTGACTATTGCGCTCTATCTTCATTAAATGAAATGTGTATTGCTTATTGAGAAACTTAAGTTCTGTGGGTAAAATTGGCTGGAGGTGTCGACTGGTAAAAGGGAATGGGGATCAGAAGAAGGCACGATTCCGAGGTCTTAGGAGGACCTGTTGACTTAGGTGAGCGGATAATACGACGCAGGAGAAAGGTCCTAACAAAAGGAGGGTGGTGATTCGTGCCTACAGGGTTCAAACTGGAATCTTTCTCTTTCTTCCTTTTCTCTCTGGCTCCTTCGTTCTCTTCTTCCTCTTAAATTCTTTCTTTCACCGCATCTTTTTTTTCGCCCTTCCAGAAATATGCCTACCATCACTGTTTGCTCCGAATAAACAGACGGTGCACGAAAGGACGACCATCGAGAAAAAGGCCCGAACCGTGCACTCTAATTGCAGCCGATTTTTGACGACCGACGGAAAGCCTGAAAAAAATGTCCGCAACCCAAAGATATCTGTCCGGGTGAAAGTATGTCGCGAAGTACCTGCAGTTTGTTTTACCTATTCGAAATCTAAGGGACTTTATTACCGCTCTGGCCAGCAACCTTAAAAGTTTACTTTATTGTAGTAGATGAATGCCTCGCTAAAAACGTTTCCGTATCTTTTTCAGGGACGTGTTAAATTTTTTTCCACCCGAAGGTCAGGGACTGTTAATATAAACGCACAACGAATAACAGGTATATCAGAGTGCATTAGTGATATATAAACAGATGTAAATGTAAATGGATACATAAACAAATGGAATTAAATCCTTCGTTTACGGGTCATCGGTGAATCGAATACTTCCAGCTAATTATCTTTGCCATACCGTACATTCCACACTGCAATTGCGTATTCCGAAAGCACTCAAATTCAAGCGTATAATACTTTAATCCGAAGTGGAGAATCTAATTGTATTGCGGTATACGCGTGCTGTTAAACAATAAAGTTCCTACGATTTCCATTAACCATTCGACCGCCATTAGATTCCAGCAGTTTGTTTCGCCTAAATACAAAAGCTCATAAAGAGTAATAGTACATTCGTTTCAAAGGGAAAAATGTTATTCCAGAAGCATCGATACCTAGTGTAGGGTGGTAAAAGGGAATGCACGGGGCAGAAGGAGGCACGGAAAAGGGTCGTAGACGAGCTTGAGGTTAATGAGTTTGCTACTGCCTGTCACGAATAAAGGTACCGGGAAGGAGGCACTGTTGCCCAGGTAAAATAAGTACGTATACCTCGTAGGTAATACTCCAGGTACCTGTACGTGGTTTCTCGAGTGCATCCCCATTGGTCGCACCGATCTTCGGCACGAATTACCCGCAGGAAGGGGGCAAAGAGCAAACCACTCGCCAGCAAGAATGGCGCCTGTTCTAAATTCAAAACAAGACGCTGCTTAGCATATACATATCCCGGGCTCAGTCGCGGTCTGCACGCTATGACATTCGCAATTCAAATCGTACATTTCTATTACCATTGTAATTCAAGGGCACTCGGTCGCGCCGCAAAGTATTAGCCCCAGTCTATGCTGCTCGAGTTTACTATTCGGCAATTTATCTTTTATCCTTTTGCATATGGCCGAACAGGATACAACGTTTTAGGTTATTCTTGTATCTAATTATTTGATCAAGGTCGAGTACAAAGTATCAGGACTTTGGTATTGAATACTACGATAATCGTTGCCGATCGTGAGTGTGTTAAAATATTGGTAGGATTTTTATGTCATAGATATAGAAAAGGTAAAATCCATTTGATACGCTTCTTAAAACGAACGTTGCATTCACCCTTTCATACTGATGGGTAGATATATTCAATGGTTTAATGCTGAGATATTCTATGTAGTAAGGGTAGAGCAAAATAAGGTTCTTTAGGTATTCAAACTCCGGTTACTTGTTTGGACCAGGAATTTGTAAAAAAATTATTTACTGGGTATATAACTATAGTAGGAAATGATGGGAATTATGCACGTGCTTAGCCAAACGGATATTGTAACGAAATTAAAATATCTTTTAAATAAAAATTTATCGTGACGTTATGTGTTAATTGTATGTGTTGATTGTATGATAATCAGCTACTGTCTTCTACTGCCAATTTCTTTACATCTGTGATATAATAAAGATTTCATACGATTTTAGGTTTAGATGATAAAGTGCAGCAGATTTGTAAAACGTCAAATCTGTTTCTCGAATATCTTGTTGCGTGGCATCCTGAGAATTGAATGCGACATGATTGAACATCTGGCGAAACCCTTTTAGACGCGGCCCCGGATTTGTACCGGCGAAAACTGACTCGTTCCCGCGAATTTATGTGCGCCGTCAGATTAAGGGACGATCCTTTCTTTTCTTCTCGGGGGCGCCCGGCATTGTGTCACTTCCGTGTACTCGGTTACGCATAACGAGATCCTCAGGATTTCACGGACCTCGAGACGACGTGTCGCTATTTTCTATTAATGACCCATCCCAACCCCCGAAATCTTTTTAACGACAGATGTTCTTTCTCTGACATTTCTCTCTGCACTTTGCAACCAGACGATCTTTCACTTTCATTTCTACTAACAATAATCTCGTACCGAAAGATAATTATTCAAACATTATTAAGATATATGACAATAATTGCACGGACATATTGGGAATACAAGAAACGATTGCACGAGTTATTACCATAGTATAAAATCATTATCTAAAGTACTATCTACGATCGTGTAGCACCCTATAAATAGTACATTTTCTATTCTCACGCGTATAAATCAGCTATTATCGATAGTTCAGATATATTACTGCGTAATAAGAAAACGTTTGTTTTCGCCGTGGGACACTTAAGTCGGTGCAATTATTCCTCTTCTATTCAGCCGTCAGTATACTGACGTAATCAGAGCGTGACTAGCGTGACCTTAAACACGTCAAATACATGTTTTTCTGTAGTTACTCTTTATACGAATACCCATTAGAAATAATCACGATATCGATTTCGAGTTTGCTGTTATTTGAAATTTACTATGAAATCTAAACTCGTGGGTATCACGTAAAAAGAGGAATGTCGATCTTTGGCTAATTGCAGGCATTGAAGGAACTCGAAGGGCACGCGTTGCTTCTTCCAGGGTTGATCGTCGCGATTAATCATGGCTGCCGGTCACAATCGGCCGCAATCTATATCTCGCATGTATGCAGACAGGCCTACGGCCGTTTTTAAACCGTTCGGCCTTTTCGCTTATTAAAGACATTCAGATCGGTTGCCAGTAGTCGACCTGGCGTCGATTCATAATAAGAAATTAACAAGGCCGTGATGAATGATTCGTTCGAGGTGCCAGGACGAACCTCCTGGTCCCAAATTTTGCATGCTCACGACAGAGTTCGCGCAGACTTTGACTAATTGATGTGAGTATATTTCAAGAAATGTGTAATATTATGTAAAAAAAAATGTTGTATGTAAAATAAGACGGTTGGTTGTGTTTGAAGCGACGTGTTGTGGCGCAGAATGAGAATCGTGCAAATTGAAAAATAATCTCGCCGATGGGAGTGGTGATCTCATTATTCTCTTGGAATAAACACGATGCCGATACAAATACGACATGGCAGCTAGACATTTATCCGCATGTTACGGAGCAGTACGCAGCAGATTTTAAAAGGTGTTCCCGAGGTCTAGATAAATTGGTCCAGTCAGTGACCCAATCGGATGCTGTGAGTGAACGACGGCAAGGAGGGTGGTAATTTATCTACTAACAAGTCAAGGTGGCTAGTCTGATCCGTTTTAAAGCAGCCGACGATCGCCTCGCTTATTTAGATACTGGTCTCGAAAGGAATAGAAGAAAAGAGAGAGGAGGAGGAGAGTTCAGATAGCGAGAGACAGTGAGCGAAGAGAAGGAGGAAAGAAGAAAAGAAAAATCTAAGAACGGTCCATAAGAAGAACCACTTGAAAGTGTCACTAGGTGCATTCACGAAAACCAAAACATTCATTTTCAAGCGAGTCGGACAATGACGACCCCGTTGACCGAGGGCAGCCGACAATAGTGTCAGAGGAACCACTGAAAGAGGAATGTCCATCGGGCTGGGACTGACCCATAGTCCAGATCAGAGATAAATTTCGCATTTGTAAAAGATCGGTGGATCGACCGAGCTCGATATACTGCGTTGCTCAAGAATGGAGGAGGAGTATCGGAAATCGTCCGGGTTGATTTTTCTACCGCGAATCGGCACAATGCTCGACGTCGTTCCTTTTATCCTGGTAATTGTCACGTCAACAATAAATTCGAAAAACTCCGGCACATCTCACCGACAGTTTCACCGGACAAATGACAAACGAATAGACACAGATCGGAGTACAGGAGCTATGGAAAGAGATTCTAAGTGGTGCAACGATCCATTTCTGCACCTGAAAGGCTACTCGAGCGTAGTAACGCTTCTTATGGTGGATCGAAGAGATCGTGAGCAAAATATTATTCCAAAGCCGGGATACGTGTACCAGTCGTAAGAGTAGCCGCAAGTATATTCGCAAAGCGCAGTCCCGGCTCGGTGTTGCGATAATATTTTCTCTCGAAATAGAAGCTACTTACGATGCACTTGCTTCATCGTGTGTGGTCCGTATCATGGACACGAGAATTCTCGGTATGGCGAGGAGCAGGGGAAGGGAGGGAGGAGGGAGAGAAATAGCACGAAGACAGAGACCGTGGATGAATACGTTTTATCGAATATAGTACCGTGTATTCCGGTCGATTGATTTTTCCCCCAAGAATGAAAAGAACTCTTTATCTCCTGTTACTCTTCGATGCAGATGAATTCCATCCTCGACTCATACTTCATGTATACCGAGAATCGGTGAACCATAGAGATCAAGGTAATTAGCAAAAGCTAGAGCGTAATCCACGATACCTACGAAAATTCCGCGGTTACCGTGGCTCGCACCATTCTATCCGCACTCTATAATTTCCTTTCCAGCGATCCAATTACTAGATTCTCATTACAATTTTCGCACCATTATTATTCGCCGTTATATCGCCGTAAAGAGTACTTTAACGAAATCGTAGCAAATTCCTGGCGTGAATGTCGACACTGCGTGAAATCCTAGGCTGATTGGCGGTCAGCCGACAAGGTGGAAATGAAGAAGAAGTAGAAGAAGAAGGTGAGGGAGTCGAGTAAGGAGAGTAAAGATGAGACGGAATAAAAGTCAGTCAGTCAGTCAAACGTTGCGTTCGTGTTAACCTTAGAGTGAAATAATCTGTGTGTAACTCGACGCGAGGAATAATGCGAGTGTTACGTACCCACACACTTGCAGTAATGTTAATTGGAATTACACATGTGTGGTCACACGCGAATGCCTGATCTTGAGAGCCGGCCAGCCCATGTTGGCCTGAGCATGATGTATATGCACCGTGCCGCACCATCTTCCGCGGGGAGACAAGGACGAGTCGTCCTCTCACTTGAAAGATCATCCTCGGCCAGGATACTCGGCAATAGATTCTACTACGATTTAGTTGCAACTGAGCACTCTATGAATCTAATCTGTCCTTTCTACCTAAGTAGAACTGACTGCATTAAATACTAAACCCGATTAGTCACTACATTAACAGTACTATACCGCTCGGAACAATTTCATTCGAATGATTAATTAACAAGTTTAAAATAATTAATTAAATTACTGATATCCTCATCTTGGTTTCATAAACCAGCTAACCAAAGAATATGTGCACGAATGATGAAAATATTGTGAAGTTTGCTTCGTTTAATCCGAGAGACTAAATCTACGATAATCGTTTGCCGAATCATAAAAATATAAGGATTGACGAAACCCAGAAGACGGTTACCGTAAATAAATTCGAAGGGGAGCGATTGGTGGACGCATTAATAGTTGTCCTTAATTGGACTAGAATTTCATGCAAGAAAAGCGACAAAAGTGGATATCTCGTAATTGATCGTAGATATAAAGCATACAATTACGCCGTAGGGGGAAGAGGAGCGCAAGGTCGGCAACGAGATACACCTGTACATGTGCACTTCTACCCGTGTATGTGTCGCAACATTACTCCCACGTCGCGGTACATTGAAATCCTCGCACGAGTGCCAAGGAATGATGGAGGAAAAAGAGTGGAACTACGGTATTTCAGGATTTTTATTCTAGAACGCGCGTACGCCGGCATTAGTAATATCTAAAATTGTCAATGTGCACGGGAATCCTACTAAACAATGCAAAAACGAACACATCTGCCACCATATTTCAAATGATTGTTTTCGGATCAAGGTTTTCTCTCGTTAGGATTCTCGTGATCGAAAACACTGATCCACAGCGCAAAACGCAGGTTCGGAATATATAATACAAAACATGATTGCCAGGATATTAAGTTAAAATTTATTTTCATACGGAGGACGATATTTCACAAATGACGTGTTGTATAAGTGATAGCCGAAGCAGATCGCGATCCGCAGATATCTACGACCTTTTAAGTCGCGACTATGAATCTCCCGAGGAAAAAGTCTATGTATAAGAGCGGCTGCACCTGCGTGGTGCTGTTCTGGGTTCTCCTGTATGGAAAACACCTATGAAAATGTAGAAAGACGAAGGAGAATAGGGTAGGCGCGACTTTCCTCGATCGAGGGTAACCTTAATGTCTCGAGTAGTTACATAAACGCGCTTATAGGTAGCCAGCCACAGATGAGCAGGTCGGTGATGAAATCCCATAGTTAAGAGAGCCAAGATAGCGGTGAAGTAGTCTTGTATCACCGGATGATCTTGAACTAACACCTTTCAGGGCATATTCCGCCATTTATTACGGACATGAGGTGTTCCAATAATTGCGCAAACGCCACAAGATTGCCTGCATACGTAAGCCATCGGTAATCGCTCGCGAGGAGCGCGTCTCTCTATCACCGAGTCTTGTTTCCCTCTTCCTCGCAACATCGACTTATATTTGTCTTCCCTTCTCGCCTCTCCTCCGCCATCCTATGGATCATATGATTCGAGATGTATGCACCTCTTCGTACTCTTAGCAGCGGCAAGAACATTAACGTGGATAATAAAAGAACAGAAAAAAGATGTGGAGGAGAAAAGAGAGGAAAGGAGGCATCGGTGATGTTGGCTGGTACTTATCGTTTCCAATCGATGGATATCACGATCGTGT
Source organism: Nysson spinosus (assembly GCA_910591585.2). Lineage (NCBI taxonomy): Eukaryota > Metazoa > Arthropoda > Insecta > Hymenoptera > Crabronidae > Nysson > Nysson spinosus. Next base: position 7,417,662 of record OU342830.1, on the reverse strand, counting down.
CTATTGTGGTTAAGGTGAATATAAATTATTCGAATGAGTATATCTCACAGGGTACATCCGTACCGATGACCTCCTCAGCCGAGAAAGACGGACAATTACACGAGTAATTAAAAGTAAAATAGCGATTACGAAATCGGGAGGAATAAGTCTCTGGATTAAATACATTTTATCTGCTATTTAATTTGTTGCAGTTTTCATCCTCTGCGTCATTCGGATCACGAGCAATGCCATGAAACATAGTAAAGGCAATTCTGAATATTTACTTGTGTTACAATATCATCATTGATTTCTTGGAAAATTGCTATGTGTTGTTTCCATCAATCATTATAACGTGCAGCATCCCATTCGCGTTATTAGCATTATTAACGGCGAGGATTAACGATTTTGTCGGTATCAGGCATTTTTAGTAAATAAGTGTTTTGCAGTCTTCCGAGTTTAATCGTGATTTGCCTTGCAAATCACGATTTTAGACTAACATTCGGATTCTATGAAGTATACACTGCGAATGGACTACATCTGCATCGAAGAACATACGGATAAAGAGCCGTTGTCCTAACAAAGTAAGGATTGTGTACCATACAATATTCAGGAATAGCGAATTTGCGTTGTCGTGGTTGCGAATCCGTGCGAATCCGTAGCGAGGTATAATTCAGTGAAGTTGACTCTTGAATGGAGGCAGCCCCTTGTAAGAGCTTACGACGAGGATCGCTGTAGCGGTACGAGCACTGCAATACCGGGCTGAATGGCCGGCACTATATTCGTAAGCGTATAAAAAATCGGATTTATCGAGGTGGAATTCCGCGCGATATAAACAATTGACGGTAGGTCCTGTGCGTTTCTATCTATTCGCTCCACAAAGGAGTCCCGTGTCCCGAGGGTGAAACAATTGACCGACTGATTAACAAAACCCTTTCACCTGGTCCTCGACAACCCCGGGACAATAATTGCCCCATCGCCCTTCGTTCTGAGGGTTGTCGCAGGAAATTGTTACATCGACCGCGGCTTGGTACAGTCTGCATTGCTTAGTTAACTTAAATGGGCATTAACACGAGCGGTACTTGGGAAACACTTCTTTAATGATCGTATTATAACTATCCCGACGTATTTCCAATATCTAGCTTCTTACATTAAAGTTCAATTAAATCAGGTGGATCGCTATTTTTATTTCTGCCGTTAATGATACGTAAATACAAGCAGATATTACATAAGTAAATAAAGTTGGTCCGGGATTCGAGTTTATAGACTTCGAGGTTTGTTCTACGTAGATTATAAAGAGATCAAAGACCGTATGTTTAGAAATGCCAACAGTTGCCTTAAATTCCTAGTAATTTCAGGTGGAACGGAACACATGAAATCCGTTCCAGGTGCAGATACTATAATTAGAGTTTCTTGAATGGGGAACAACAAAATTAAGAAGTATTATATATTACACTATGCTACTAGCAGACATTATAAACATTGATTTACCATGTAACCACGAGTCAGTATAACCCAAGTGAAAATCGGGAATTATGCTTATATAAATATCTATGAAATGATACAAGAAGTGGAATCCAAGGTGTAACAAGATGGTCCATCGATATCCAGCCAAAAAAGCAGTAGCCGGCGAAATGGGTAACGCCTACCCGTTTCGCGTATCAGTTTACCTTAATCGTAGATTAGTCAGGGCGTGCAGTGGATTTTGCGGGGCTTTCGCGGATCGGGGATACGGAGATCGGAGCGTAAAATTCACGAGCGTAACTTTTATCGTCCCGCGGACATTCTCACGTTGTTGGGTCGCACGGAGCCCGTATTATGGTCCGCACGAGCGGAGCATCGGCGCGTGTGGGCGCTATTTTACGACAGAAAGCCGAGCAACGCCGATCGTTTTACGCGAAAACGACTTTTTGCCTCCATCCCGCCGTGCGTGCGGTCGACCCATTCGCCTCCGTAATAACGAGCCACGATCCCTCCACGCGGTTTGTCGGGATTCAACGTACGGAAGCTGTCTCGGGATTATTGCCGTGCATCTATTGTGTTGCACGAGCATGCCGTATCCCCAGGGAAACAATTTAGTAGTTATCTCCGTGTACCCCACCCTGGACTTGCTTAATTTTCAATTAACATTCCATAATGAGCATTGGCTTGTATAACAGAGGTTCGTTTAAATTACTACTAATTAAGTAACAATATATTGGTCGTTTAGTATATGCATTCTTATCGCAATCGTTTCATCAAACTTCTATTAATACGATAGAATATGTAAAGATGATATCATATTATATAATGTAATGAGGGAGATGTTCGAGATGAAATCATCAAATTACTATGGTTTCTTAGAATAAAATGTACACAATGGCCTGGAATGATTTAGATTGTTACAAGATAGATTTGCGAAGCTAATTTAATTGAATACTCGGGATTAAAGAACAATACCAAACCTACGTGACTTCGATACCATCCAAGTAACGAAGGGGTGCACGAATCATCATTATTATTCTTGGCAAGCCTCTGGAATCGTGCTCGCAATAATAACAATGTCAGACAAGTATATAATACAGAAGAGAGTGGCGGATAAAGTGGCTGCGTGACACTAAAATCCTTGAGCGAGAACAAGAATTTATCGGGAAAGAAGGAAGATCTACAAATAAATCACCCATCTACAAGTGTAGCGTGCCATGGTGGAAAAACTCTTGTTCTACACGGTAGATACTTCTTCGATGATCACGGGAATGTCAACAACGAATGTCACCCATTAATAATTTGTTTGGCATTTTCCAAATCCCGAGGAATCAATACGAATGATTCTAACAAGGAAAGTTAAGGAACCCAGAAATTCAAAATATTATGAAACATTCTACAAACATAGAGCTTAAAGAAATTCCGAATTAATAATAAATAAAATGTTTTTTTCCTAGTTTCCATAGTAGCTTACATTTATTTACATATATTCTCGGAACTTCGCGTAAATCTGTTAACAGGATCAGGAGTTATTGTGATTTTCGTGTTCTTCATACTCGCTTGGAAAGTTTAGAACATATAGGATTTCAAAAGAAATAATTATTTTATTATATTTATTGTATTTATTATATTTTGTATAATACTGAAACACTAGTTATTCATGTTTAAAACCGAAAGTTACAATTTGTTTTCTCCAAAAAGCACAGGGTGCTCCAAACTATTGCGCGAGAGTGTAGATATACCCCCTGAAGTATAAACATGCATTTATGAAACACCCTACATATGAGCATAATTAATTTTAACCTTGCTATAAATAATTACAATGATGTCCTCCTAGTTGATTACACTTATAAAGAAGACAAACTTTAAATGCTTTTTAGAGGGGTGGGGTCCCAGATTATAGATATATTCAATAATCCCTGCCACTCAATACAATATATCTTTTTACTACAGTAAAAAGTGGAGGTATATATTTGATTTACAGAAGATTTGGTGGGCCGTAACATACGTCTACTATAACAGATGTTATAGAAGCACAGTAGATGGGATATCCGGCAGTATCCCTTAACGAAGAAGAACTAACTTTATCGATAGAAATCGAGAACCAACAAACATTTAGCATCGTTGTTAAGAACGCAGGCAGTTCCGCAACTGGATGCATATCTATATACAAGTACATCCAGTTGCGGTTTCCACAATGCTCGCACGGTATCCCATAGAAAATCAACCGTTCGATTCTGTCGAACAATAGCTCTCCATTTGGCGCGTTAAAACCACGATTTTATCTCGATTCAAGCGTACCAGGAACGATCCGAAATCATAGTGAAAAGGAAGGAGATGCATTTTTTGCAGTCTAGCGTGTATGCATTGCTCGAAGGTCATAATAAAATTCGAAGTTTAGTTTGGTGATATACAAAGATTGGGCCAATGAAGGTGCGATATTGGTTATGGTAAATACACGTATATAGTGACTGTGCGCTTAAGCAACTCCCGTAGCCGATCAATTCATTCAGCCGATGCATCGTGTATTCATCGCATATTGCACCGGCGTTCTAAAGGTTGAAGAGATATATTCAGGAAAACATGTCTTCTTTGACAGCTGCAACGTACCGCGTGCACCTTGATGATCATTTTCACACCTCCGATAATTACCAGGAAAACATGGTACATCTAATCAGAATTACCAGGAATGTATTTTCACAGAACTATGCAGCACTGCGTTATGAACTTTGACCACTTGTGGTATTATCCGTAAAATATACCCTTTTGATTTTTACTTTTAATTATTTACATAAGTACGCACTGCTCAGTATAGTTGGATGATCGCTTCCTTAAATGCTAATATTACCTAACAGAATACCTGATTCCTTTTAAAATCAAAAAGCTCCTATGATTATTGACGTCATACAAGAGATAACGCCAAGTAAAATGCACAAGGATTAATAAACAATTCTATAAGAATCGGTTGAATTAACAGTCTAAGTTAATACCTGGTAATTCATTAATGTATATGGTGTAATGTATGTAATGTGGATATAATATAATAGGACGAGAATTCCAGTTATGCTCAAGAACGTTTATCTTCATCCTCGACAATCTGGTGATCCTTAAAGGATCTTATCTTTGCTGAAGAAAGGAGTACGACGACTTTTGCTCCGAGGCTTAGAACGGTGTCTTTCCTCATGCTTCTGATCTCCCTCCACAACGGTTGCTCTCCGCGTCTCACCAGGACTGCCCGTTAATTTGTAGGGCCGTCGAACCGCTTTTTGTTATGAACGGCGAGACCACGAACTCGAGTTTTGACACATTTTGACACGAGGACCACACAGAGCGCTGCTAGTCGTGCCAGAAAACATTATTCGCCCCCGACGAGCAAGCTAAAGGGACAGACTACATCCACGATTTCTACCGAGAGGTAGAGAGACGCAGGATAGACGCGCAAGAAGCGGGCGCTGGCCACCGTCTACGGGATAAGTTATTAGCGATACCGGGAAAGAACCTACGCGAATATCAATAGTCCTTCGGTTCTCCGTTGTTCACTGATGTATTTATTACCCCGATCGACTTTTTCCGTCTATACATGGCAAACGATCACGATCGAATTATTATCTCTATGTGGCGCCATTTACGAGGGCAGCAACGCTCAGATCGATCCTTTTCCATTTTCTTTGAAAGGGCAACTTTTATCGAACTCGTTCGCGTGGGAAATTATGAGATGATCTCGATGGACGATCGCTCAGTTTATGACGTCTCCATGCAGCGATGCATATACGGGATTACTGGTTTACAGTTTTTATGTATATTTCAAGAGACATTCAATCATAATTCTATTTATAAGGCAAGCCTCTCGAAAGGGGTCTTGTTGACAAGATTTAATTGGTATACGGAAAATGTGTAATTATGGGCGTTGAATTAAAAGCAGCAGACGAAAGTTTAGAAATATACGTGAATTAATATCGAGGACCGAGAAACATAGTTAATGGTGAACTGTCTAGCTGTCGATGTTGGAGGAACGTGGCGTTGACCTCGGTCGACGGATCGAACGACCGAACGCCGTTCCTGGGACTCGTAACTGAATCGCCACTGACCTCAAGCAGGTACGAGGTGTTAGACAAACAGCTGGCCCAAGCGCACAAAGACGCGTTTTATACGCTCTCCGGCTTCACCGGGGCTACATACACCTCTCGCGTGTAACCTACCAACACGTAGGTTCAACTGGACGACGAAGGCGATGATCGAGAAGGACGAGGAACAGAATGAAAAGAAGCAGAAGAGAGGAGCATCATCATGGACGAGAGAAGAGACGATGAGATGGATGTACGAGTATATAGGAACGTTGAGTACAGAACCATACAGAGCTTCTCTTCTCTCACCTCGCATAAACCGGCAGCTTCCCTTCTTTCTCACTCTCGCGTACCACCTTGCGCTGCATTCCAAGACAGTAAATCCTTCGATGCAATGGCCACGCGTCATGGATTGAAAATTGACCCCTGTATCCAATCACAATTCGTGATTGTTATCAAACTAGTTACTGAATCTTCTTGTCTCCCATCGCCTTCGTCCTTTCCTGTCTTTTTTTTTCTTTTTCATTCAGGATGCCCAGAATGTTCTACGAAGGGTGTAATGGGTTAAAAGTCAAACGCCCTGGAAGTGCACCTGACGCTCGTACACAACTTCTTCGACCCTTTTTTTTTAACTGGGTCTACTTTCGTTACCTCCTTCGAGAACGATAATCTATTCCGAAAGGGGGCTAATCTCGGGCGGAGAAACAAATTGGAATGTATACATGTTTCCGTGCAGGTAGATGCACATAATGTATATAATGCCGTGGAAATAACGATCGTTGTGTATAGGTAATCATCACGGCGGAGTAATTCTCGTAGCATCTGGTGACCTTAGTGATGATATATGAGCAGTAAAAACTATCGGACGGGAAATACGCTCTCTGAATCTCGGGATATTCTGAATAGGGCACCCGTATTTTTAACACATGGTACTACTATAAGCTGATGAAATCTTCAAATATTTATTCTAATAGAAATCCATTTCCATTGACTTCTTATACTACTCCATTTATATATTGGATTTTTTAATACGTGCAAATACATCTTGATATCCAAAAGGATCTTAAGAACTATAAATTAGTCGAATGTCACAGAGGTTCTTATTTAATACAAGCTCATATTCCTTTCACTTTGCCAGCACGGACATTGTCAACTCGTTCTACTTAAAACACAATAGCTAAGCTAGTCTGTGTACGTACATCAAAGTGGACATTTCTTTAGTACACATACTGATCTCTTACAAATGGTCGGTCAGAAAACAAGGTGGAAGATTGCCACGGCAGGTCCACGAATTCCCATGGTTCGCCCACGCCCTGAGGAAGGTGCTCGAGGATGTCGTCGACGCTCGTCGTCGGGGGCATAAAAGTGTCCAAGGACCGAGCCCCGAAGATCTCAAGTCCTCGGACCACCTTGCACGCCGCGTGGGCGATCTGCTCGTGAGCAGTTAGCAAAGCTTGCGCAAGTTCAACCTCTTTAAAGTCCAAGTGATTCAGAAAGGATCAAAGTGATATAGAGCGTGAATAAACATAGGAAGGGTATCGAATTTAATTCGATTTCTATCGATATCGAATAAAATAGCAATAATCCTTAAAGTCATACGAAGAACAATAGATATAAGATAGATCGGTATAAATTTTATTTAAATATCTTACAAAAAATCTCACTTCATGATCTCAATATTATGCCGGAGACTCGAGTCTTATCTTCAAGTCTCTTGATTACCCTTCTTCGTTCATTTGTACTTATCTTTTAATTTCCAAAGGAATAGTCTCGATAGTGCTGCTTTCATTCCAACAGTTCTGAGCCTAATAAATTACCACTTGCGCAGGAATTTCATTAATTCACTACATCAATATAAACAGTGTACTTTCAGGCAGCAATGAGCGAGCTAACATAATGTTACAGTGAAATCCATTTTGTTATCAGAATGTAATCCTAAACGCGCATACAGCATACATAGATAAAGGGGGTACACGTATATACGATTTTTTCGAGTGTTCATGAATAGCAACGAGGGACGAACATTAATCTTAATACTGATTCACAGTCGAGGCGATATCTAAAAGCGAAAATGCTGGAAACTGAATTGTGCACATAAATCTATGGATTCACATTAATATAATAATATATTTAAGCCTTATGTCGGTGTTATACATATCTCGATATTTAATGAATATTTTTAGCCTAATATTTAAGATGTTAAGTTCCTTTTTAATCTGAAGAGGTTTGGTTTTTTACACATGTCAGGGAGGGACGAGAAGTATTCTCGACAAGAAGATCGCGCCCTCTCCGCGTGAGGGTTTCATCGCCGCCAGTTCTCGAACGTGATTCTCTTCTCGTAAGTAATTTATTGTTACTATTAAAATATAGCTTGGTCGTCGTCGCGGTGGGTACGTAACGTTATGGCCGAATATAACCGTTTCTATGGGTGCACGAGGCGTCTTTCATGATTTACAATGCTCGGGGAGTTATGATGCGACGTGCCCACACTCGAGCTCACATACTCCCCTCTTCAATACTGAGGTCCTTTTTCGAACGACTTCTTATGCAGCCTTCCTTCTCAATTTTTCCTCCTTACGCAAAAATGAAGCTTAAAATATGGCATTAGATGGGGACAAATTTCAATATTTATTGCAGATTATAGCAACATTACACTAAACATTTTGTACGCGTACTATATTCTGCACTTAACAACAGCAGGTGTTTAATTTATGGGTGAATTTAACGTATTAATTATTCTTGCTACAAACATATTCCAGTATTTTTGGTAGCGATTAAATTAGGTTTGGTTTAGTGTTAATTATCCCTGGTACCAATGTACCCCAGTATTCTTTTAGTGTTTTCTGATACTTTAAGAAGAATACTTGGTCGCTCATATTCTTGAATGAAATGGACGGAAAAGGTCGACGCATCGCGGATCATCAATCGTTACGATCGGCAGTGTCTCGGAACGCATTCGTGAAACATTCGGCATCGTTACGCGTGTGTTTTCGAATACGGTGTGGTGAAATACGGCCCAATAAAAGGGCACTTTGACACAGTCTCTCGAAGCTCGCTGCCCATTGTTCGGAAGAACCGAACGATCACGACCGCCAAGTTCATCCAGCTCGTCTGCGGGCCGCGACACTTAACGCCGAGAGAAAGGAGCAAAGAGTATGAAAAACATCAAAACAGTGATTTTTTGATCTATTTACGCGCAAAAGTATAACGAAATGACTTTACTTGACGAGGGTCAAAATCAATCTTAAAAATAATATTAACCGGTAAAATCTGTTATTATAATGGTAATATGTCTAATATAAAATGAATAGCGATAAAGAAATTCCCGTGTTCCATATATTAACAAGAAATAACATAATTCAAATTGTTGTATTGTATTACTATAAAACGTACGGTTTCTGTACAAGAACACAATTCATTAGCATGGTGGAACTTTTACACCGTGCTTATATGAGTTGTAAATTGTAGTACGTAATGTGAGATTGGAAAGAGAATATTGACAAAATAGGATTGTTTCACGGGTGTTTATGGGAAGATATGGTAAATTATAAAGGCGATTCCTGGCGTAGAAGTTGCAGCATTCGCGAGGTGAAATAAGCCTCGGCGGAGAAGACAGGCAGGCAAGCTCGCGCAGTGATTCGAAGCTCGCTCACGGCCGTAAAATCGCCCTCGGAACGAGGAGCGACGAGAATTCCGCGCGACATCAATGACATTTCGACAGTTAACGTCAGGATTATTGACGCGAAACCCGACTCCTCGACGAGATTCACCGCGCGGAGCGACGCGGGTCCGAACGATTTCACTCGGCGTACACCCAGGTGTATCCCTTTTGCGCCACTTTCAACAGGATCCGCGGCAGGCCCAGCCTGTCGTCAACGGGGTGACGAGTTTTCACCTTTCGTATAAATAAAAATGGTGAAAGGCGACAAACTCTAAAGAATCGGGTGCTTCTCGGCACAGCCAGCTTCGGTAAGTACCTTTTCCGACTTACCAATAAATTTAGCTGACGTTCATCGAGGTGCGTCTTATAATGTGGATCTTTTACAGTATATCAACCGGGCTGCTTAAGGAGGAGTATCTCGTTGTCCTCGTATCAGTTTCTCGATTCCTCCAATCTTGGAATATAACAAATATTTTGCCGTATCCCTCGCCATCGAAATCCAGTAGTTAAAGATTGCCGATAAATTATGTCGTAAGGAGAAAGTTCAGTGACGGGCCAGACCAGGAAACATTTTTCGTCGCGATTCTATTATCAAAGTGAATCAAGCATATGTCATCTAAAATACATATCTAATCCTTAATATATTCGATCTTGCAAAATGACTTTTCTCGTGCGAACGACGATGTTCTCTGTCACGTTTCTTCGTTACGGACACTGTGCGAAGCCAGAATGACCATGTGAAATTTCCAAAGAGTTAGTCTGAGAAAATCCTATCTTAACCGATATCTATTCAGATTCACGGACTCCTTAGCCTTCTGTGCAGGCTGAGTCCTTGCGTGCGTGTCGAAGAAAAGAAATTCCGCAATTCCACGGCTCGTTGTTCCTCGACGGCATGCATATCGCCGTCGGGAATACCTGTCAGTTATCACGGGATTTGTTCACTGATACGAGCCTGGATCGTCCACTCTCGCCAGGGGATCTCCGTGGCGTGTTACGAATCCTGCCAATCACTGGAGTGTAATCGATATCGAACCCAGAGGTGGGTATCGATTCGATACGATCGGCTCCGCCCCGGGCGTGTCGCCGGCCTGAACGATTTATAATGTTAATATCCTGCAGCCAGTCTCACGAGCATCGCGCTTTTCTTCTTCTTCTTTCATCTACCTTCTTCGTCTCTTCTGCTGTACATACGAGAAAAAGGGGAGAGGATGCACAAAAAGGATCGGTGATGGTACACGATCATTTCTTGTATCTCGTGTAAGTTTGGATTAATAAGCATCAGTCTTATTCGGTGCGATGATATTCTAGATTGATCAGCGGATAATTAAAAATATGTTCTTATTAAACAAGTGACTCATATGATGCAGAACATGTTTCATTGATTATTTCTATACCTATAGTGTTTTACTGTATACTCTCCTGAAAATGAACTACTATGATCTTTTATATCTGGTACGATGCACGATAAATAAAATTCTGTCCCGAAGCAGTGAGGTAGATCCTGTAACGACGTACATTGGTCGAACACATATTTGTGTTTCTCACGATTTGGTTACAAAGTGACTTGCAGACGTCATGTCGACGAGTGCACTCGTCGGTGGCTTCGAAGACTCGATAGTATAACGCCTTCAGTCGACCTGCCTGAGGGCAGACCAATGTTTATCCGCATGTTCAACCGCCTTGGAAACTCTTGTTCGACCTGCACTCTCGAGCTCTTCACCATACTGCAACTACTAAAGAATGGACCACGAAGAAGGGAATCTTTGGATGCCTGAAGAGCTCCAAATTCGAGCTAATAATCGACGTTGAGGTGGGTGGTGTTCGAGCACCCTTCCGTTGTGTCAGTGCCGTGAATAGGAATAGTGTTCTAAACTATATCTATTTTAAGCATAATCATGCTTCACGTCAAATCTTCATTTCAACGTCATGGACGGATATATAGATCTAAGAATTATTATCGTAGACACTCCACCATAAAAGGAAATATTATTTAAACATTATTAATGAAAATTAATTTCTAAAGTATAATTTTACATTTACAGTAATTTGTATTAATTGACGTGTAGGATGTATCATTTGCAAAAATTAATTCAATTATTATAAATATTTACATTTATCACCGTTATCAGGCGTCACTTAGCTGATATCGCTTTAATGCCTTTGCATAAATGCGCATCGTGTGGCGACAAGGGTCAAGGTCAAGATATTTTACGAGAAACCCGTGTTAATGGCGCACTCCCTCGTAGAGTAGGAACGTCGATCGTCGTAGCAGAAGGGTAGGATGAACAGGAGGAAAGGAGGAGATTCGTTCGGTATAAACTGTAAATTAGCATTATGGTCGCATTACCGATGTTGTGACGGAGCCTTACACGAGCGCGGATCGTCCACGGCACGACGTACGCGGAGGATCAGCTCTCTCTAACTCTGATTTATGTCGCCTGTAGCGACGTTACGTCGCCAATATACTCTCCTTATACTCTATCCAAAGAAGGACACCGAGTTACGCATAATTTATGATATCACCGTACAACTCGCGAAACCATATCCATGTTGGAGTTCTATTTTACGAGGTTCCACCATCGTAGACGACTCCGCGTGTTCCCTACTTCGCGCTCACTTAAGATCTATTAATACTTGGTAATGTTGGTATTTAAGAAGATTGGAAACTTACGATCCTCTTAGGTTCTCTCAACGTAGCCATTAATAATAGCCGTTGGTAACAATGATGTTCGGGTAATAATAATTAAGATAAAGCATTTTATCAATGGCAAGTGAATGGATTGTGGTAGCTTATTGTTAAGTAAAGTTTAGTGAATGGATAGTAAGAAAGGATGGAATTCTCGGGTAAAAAAGACGACAGGATTCTGGACGTCGTGCAGAGCGAAGGCGGCGACCGAGAATGAAGAAGAACGATGTAGAAAAGAGTGGAGGTATGGGGAGGTACAAATTGCAGGATCGGGTATCGGACAAAGTAATTAATTAAATACAATAAAGTTAGGTCGACCCTCGTATCTGGCATCGACCACTCCTCCTATCGACCGTCCAACTCGTATCCAACCGTCCTCGGTCCCGATGCGCTCGCAACTCGCGAAATACCAAGAAAAGGATGCTGTCATTAAGGACTCTCTCCCTCTCGTAAGACGTTGAATTTTGATTTTTAGAGCAATTCCGAGGTCGCGATTCCAGGAATTACCATACTTTCATGCAGGATCTAACGTAACTAAGGTAATAAGTCGAGGACCGTAGACTCGGCGCTGTGCATTTATGATTTTAGTTGATATAGGCGTAGACATCGATTATTATCTCTCATAATTTATTTCACTTAACGTATTACGTTAGTGAGTTATCTTACTTGTAACCTGATGCGTTTGGTATAACCAGTGTAACGTACACGTATATCTTTCTACTACACATCTTCCGCACGCCAGTATTGCCGAGTAAGATATCGAGGGTATCGTAAGTAATGTTGTTAATTAACTCAATTTCCTTGTACATCGTAAAATTTCAGGATAGCACAATTTAGATAGTGCACCGAACCTTATGAAGTCCCTTGTGCCGACAGGTAATACATCTATTCATGAAAGAACCTCGTGGCTGGTTCTATAGGTCTCCCGGAGTCGAACGACGGGGAAGAGACCTTTCGAGCTATCAGATAAACCGAGGTATTCTGGTGCACGAGATCCGCGGGACGCGGCTAAGTATAATTATAATAATTGGCCGATAAATCGATAATTAATCAGAAGGCTAATTACGAATTATGGTCGCATCGGAACAATGCTTGGTATTGTTAGTGTAGATACGTATGAGTCAAGTGTGGGAAGGTAATGCTCGTAAGATAGAAAGTTATAAGTTGAGAGGCTGGCAATCGGAGTTTTTTCTGTACTACATGGAGCAACCAATGATAGCAAGTATATGAGCGCATCTGCATCGATCTCGGACTCGTGATTAACGTAACTCGACCTCGAAGGTACCACTCGGAATACACAATATGATTCATGCGTTAAACTCGTACTTTCGACATTGTTCGCAACAGCCTCGCAGGTGTAACTAATTATACCAGAATCGCGGCGCTTATTAAAATACATACTTGATAGCACCATTTAAAAAAGTAATATTCATGTTTTACTTATTAATGTTAGTTTTGCATAATTACAATTTAATCAGAGCAAGTTGTGTTTAGTGAACCTGGTTGACTTTACTATGAAAAGAATGAAACGATATAAATGTGTAAAGCCCGAAATGTGCTTATCAGCTCCGTCGTAAAGTGGAGCAATCAAATTAATCCACTTGTTTCTACCCGAAATCGTCCTAGAATATGTTTCTACATGATTTACCGTCGATTCGGGTCATTGAGGAGCCATTTGGGCGACTTTGATTTTTTCACAATTTTTGAAGGTATACCCCTTCACATTTTTGCGATTTTGGGTCGACCCATTTTTGACCCGAAACAATTTTTAATCCATTCCTTTCGACCCAAAATCATCCTAGAATATGTTTATACATCATATACCATCGATTTGGGCGATTTAGAATTGATTTTGACGACTTTCAATTTTTGACAATTTTTGAAGGTATACCCCTTCACCTTTTTGCGATTTTGGGTCGGCCCATTTTTGACCCGAAACAATTTTTAAACCGCTTCTTTCGACCCAAAATCGTCCTAGATTATGTTTATACATCATCTACGATCGATTTGGGCCATTTAGGACCGAAATTGGCGACTTTCATTTTTTGACAATTTTTGAAGGTATACCCCTTCACATTTTTGCGATTTTGGGTCGACCCATTTTTGACCCGAAACAATTTTTAATCCACTCCTTTCGACCCAAAATCATCCTAGAATATGTTTATACATCATATACCATCGATTTGGGCCATTTAGGACCGAAATTGGCGACTTTGATTTTTTGACAATTTTTGAAGGTATACCCCTTCACATTTTTGCGATTTTGGGTCGACCCATTTTTGACCCGAAACAATTTTTAAACCGCTTCTTTCGACCCAAAATCGTCCTAGATTATGTTTATACATCATCTACGATCGATTTGGGCCATTTAGGACCGAAATTGGCGACTTTCATTTTTTGACAATTTTTGAAGGTATACCCCTTCACATTTTTGCGATTTTGGGTCGACCCATTTTTGACCCGAAACAATTTTTAAACCGCTTCTTTCGACCCAAAATCGTCCTAGATTATGTTTATACATCATATACCATCGATTTGGGCCATTTAGGAGCAAAATTGGCGACTTTCATTTTTTGACAATTTTTGAAGGTATACCCCTTCACATTTTTGCGATTTTGGGTCGGCCCATTTTTGACCCGAAACAATTTCTAATCCACTCCTTTCGACCCAAAATCATCCTAGAATATGTTTATACATCATATACCATCGATTCGGGCCATTTAGGGCCGAAATTGGCGACTTTGATTTTTTGACAATTTTTGAAGGTATACCCCTTCACATTTTTGCGATTTTGGGTCGGCCCATTTTTGACCCGAAACAATTTTTAAACCGCTTCTTTCGACCCAAAATCGTCCTAGATTATGTTTATACATCATCTACGATCGATTTGGGCCATTTAGGAGCGAAATTGGCGACTTTCATTTTTTGACAATTTTTGAAGGTATACCCCTTCACATTTTTGCGATTTTGGGTCGGCCCATTTTTGACCCGAAACAATTTTTAAACCGCTTCTTTCGACCCAAAATCGTCCTAGATTATGTTTATACATCATATACCATCGATTTGGGCCATTTAGGAGCAAAATTGGCGACTTTCATTTTTTGACAATTTTTGAAGGTATACCCCTTCACATTTTTGCGATTTTGGGTCGACCCATTTTTGACCCGAAACAATTTTTAAACCGCTTCTTTCGACCCAAAATCGTCCTAGAATATGTTTATACATCATATACCATCGATTTGGGCCATTTAGGAGCAAAATTGGCGACTTTCATTTTTTGACAATTTTTGAAGGTATACCCCTTCACATTTTTGCGATTTTGGGTCGACCCATTTTTGACCCGAAACAATTTTTAAACCGCTTCTTTCGACCCAAAATCGTCCTAGATTATGTTTATACATCATATACCATCGATTTGGGCCATTTAGGAGCAAAATTGGCGACTTTCATTTTTTGACAATTTTTGAAGGTATACCCCTTCACATTTTTGCGATTTTGGGTCGACCCATTTTTGACCCGAAACAATTTTTAAACCGCTTCTTTCGACCCAAAATCGTCCTAGATTATGTTTATACATCATATACCATCGATTTGGGCCATTTAGGAGCAAAATTGGCGACTTTCATTTTTTGACAATTTTTGAAGGTATACCCCTTCACATTTTTGCGATTTTGGGTCGGCCCATTTTTGACCCGAAACAATTTCTAATCCACTCCTTTCGACCCAAAATCATCCTAGAATATGTTTATACATCATATACCATCGATTCGGGCCATTTAGGGCCGAAATTGGCGACTTTGATTTTTTGACAATTTTTGAAGGTATACCCCTTCACATTTTTGCGATTTTGGGTCGGCCCATTTTTGACCCGAAACAATTTTTAAACCGCTTCTTTCGACCCAAAATCGTCCTAGATTATGTTTATACATCATCTACGATCGATTTGGGCCATTTAGGAGCGAAATTGGCGACTTTCATTTTTTGACAATTTTTGAAGGTATACCCCTTCACATTTTTGCGATTTTGGGTCGGCCCATTTTTGACCCGAAACAATTTTTAAACCGCTTCTTTCGACCCAAAATCGTCCTAGATTATGTTTATACATCATATACCATCGATTTGGGCCATTTAGGAGCAAAATTGGCGACTTTCATTTTTTGACAATTTTTGAAGGTATACCCCTTCACATTTTTGCGATTTTGGGTCGACCCATTTTTGACCCGAAACAATTTTTAAACCGCTTCTTTCGACCCAAAATCGTCCTAGATTATGTTTATACATCATATACCATCGATTTGGGCCATTTAGGAGCAAAATTGGCGACTTTCATTTTTTGACAATTTTTGAAGGTATACCCCTTCACATTTTTGCGATTTTGGGTCGACCCATTTTTGACCCGAAACAATTTTTAAACCGCTTCTTTCGACCCAAAATCGTCCTAGATTATGTTTATACATCATATACCATCGATTTGGGCCATTTAGGAGCAAAATTGGCGACTTTCATTTTTTGACAATTTTTGAAGGTATACCCCTTCACATTTTTGCGATTTTGGGTCGACCCATTTTTGACCCGAAACAATTTTTAAACCGCTTCTTTCGACCCAAAATCGTCCTAGATTATGTTTATACATCATATACCATCGATTTGGGCCATTTAGGAGCAAAATTGGCGACTTTCATTTTTTGACAATTTTTGAAGGTATACCCCTTCACATTTTTGCGATTTTGGGTCGGCCCATTTTTGACCCGAAACAATTTTTAATCCACTCCTTTCGACCCAAAATCATCCTAGAATATGTTTATACATCATATACCATCGATTCGGGCCATTTAGGGCCGAAATTGGCGACTTTGATTTTTTGACAATTTTTGAAGGTATACCCCTTCACATTTTTGCGATTTTGGGTCGACCTCTTTCTTGACCGGAACGAATCTTTGATCTACTTGTTTCGACACAAAATCGTCCTAGAACATGTTGGTAAAACAATTATTTTTTATGTATCACTTTTCGGTTTTTTTGGAACTTGTATATGGAGTTATGTAACATAAGGATGGTATATATCATGTCCGTAGAGAATAAAAAAAATAGATATATTGGTTGTTAACCACCTGTGCTCCACTGGATTATGCTTCCCCTTTAACACGTTGGTTGAAAACAAGTTTTTGCGAACGATCATCCGGGTCAGCCGAGAATAGCCTTCCCCGAAGCGGTGTTCAATCAAATAAATAATTTTTAGGGCGAAATGGGCGGTGCGGAACCACCATGGCATAAATTATCCGCCGACGCAACTCGACTGCAGCCAACCTGCATATTTATACCTAGTGCTATGTTCGTAGACGTTCGTAGACTACATTTGCCACGAGACCCTTTTCTTCCATTCTACCTCTTCCGTTACCTTCTTGAAGATCACAGATCAGCTAGCTATGATCATAAACTTCATGTCAGAGAAACTATTTCGACCGACACTTCCTAAGATTTCGTAGATCTATTCTTTGCAGTAACCTCAGCTTCATGATCTATAAAATTCTACCTTTATTTACAAACTATTCTGCTGAAGAAAATCTTATTTGTTGGTTCCCATATATTTTAAAGAAACGCTGTAATATTTGTTAAGATCGCAATTCGGCTTGCATATAAGAAGTGAATTTTTGAAAAAAATAATTAACTCCACTGATATACAATATTGATGGAGATGGTCCAAGTGCCTCACACGATGAGACAGATGAACCACGGCGAGGGTAATGCAAGTTCTTACGTTCTTCATGGTGGATGACGCAGCAAAGGTACATGCCATATCCTTAGGACTGTGTTTCGTATAGTCATAAGGTGCATCGTAAATTCCTGTTACTTCGTAGGTATTAAGGTCGCTTCACACTAGGTGGTACCATAGCGAATTTAATGTTTGTATTCATAGCAAAGTTCGGAGAAGTTTCGAATTTGATGGATTACGACCTCGGGATTAGAAACGGCGCGGAATGCGGCAGAGATTGAAAAGCTATTATAAGATCGAGTACATATCTCCTGCTTGCCGTCCGCTTCTCGTCTTACGTGAAATTGGCAATGGCGGATAACACCATTAATCATCAGCGTTAGCGGATAGTCGAAGTCACTCTTCGATTTTTCCATCCGTTTCGTCATTTCGATGATGAACGCATACCGTTTCCTGCTCATTCCGGGAAGTCTATGAAACAGTCTCCTCTTTGACCCGAGGATTATGCAACGTACGATCATCCAAAGTCAAAAGGCTGCTTCATGAATTTCCACCGAGGAACTAATCTAAAACAACCTACCCCTCGATCGCAGAATATTTCATGAGCTATTTGTAAAGGGTGCTGAGGGGTCGCGGAATTTCGCAGCACACCTGAGATAATCAGGAACGTAGCACCAGTGTAAGAGTAAGAGCATGGTAACACAAAGGGTAGAGCGGACACAGGAAGAAGAAAGAAAGATGGAGGGAAAAGACCCGGTCGTAGTTCAGCCCGTGGCCCATCTGATAGCACCCAAGCTCTCCCCCGGAGTGAGAAGCAGTATTGGAAGAATGAGATGCGAAGTTGGAGCAAGAAGGAGAGACAAATCTCCTACATAGATACGCAAGTAAAAGAAGGAAGAGAATAGATAGAAGGGGGTGTATGTTAGACGATGTTTAATGGGAGTGGGGGTTGAAAGAGGCGCATTGTTTGCCAAGCAGAGCCGATAATTCAGTAATGAACGTAACCAACGCGCGCCCGGTTTCAGGGCTATAATTACTGATACCATGTCGGATAGCGGATACCTTAACTTCGGGTCCTGGAGCACTACGAAAGAGCGCGAGGGCGAAGGCACAGGCGCGAGCAAGTATATTCCCTCGGCCTCTTCTCGAGCATGTCTTAGAATGGGCAGCTCTAAATTAATAAATCAATAGCCAGAGCCTTATCCGATCCGCGAGTGGGTGGAGTTTGTTTGTTTAAGAGCAGGATTTATTAATTTTTCGTTGGGTGGTACGTTCCTACGGACTCCTTCCTCTCCCAACAGTTAGCCTCCACCTTCGCTTTCGTACGGACCTCTATCTCTTCCTTCCGTGTTCTTTATGAACGTCTTTCTCTATTTTATGTGCTGATAGTTCCCTGATGCAACCTGCGTATCAGACCGAACGTTGCGTTATATATTTTTCGAAGACAGTCTTAAAGAAAACAAATGCATAGGCAATAGGAGTGCACGCATAGCTGGAAGTCTTCCATTGTTCGCGTTATTCCGATGATTAGTGTGTACCTGGTAAAGTATCAGCGTAGCAGACACTGCAAGAGCTTCTTGTATTAGAATCCGGGGGTTGAAGGTGAAGGTCAAATTATTGGGGTGACTCGTGAGCCGTGCACCCAGTGCCATCTCTCTACCGAGTCCTGAACTGTGGCTCAAAGTCAGCGGGAATTCATTTTTTATTTAAGGTTCCATTTTTTCTGATAAACAAACAAGGCTTCACAGTGAACATGTTCAGTTAAAATATCTTTGACGTAGACTTTATGGGTTGTTAACATAATATTGCAAGTATGGTAAACCCCTTTATTATCCAAACGCAGAAATTATGCGAATTATAAAATTTACCCTATAAGGTTAATCTTATTGTTAGTTATACATTTAATGCTTGTATCATATGCACAAACATATGTTCCAATTTGTATGAATAACAATTGTTAAATCAATGTTTTTAATGAATGTGGTTCTTAAATACAGAAGATATACATGCAAATGAGGAAGTTCCTTAATAGAGACATCCCCGCCTTTGCTGAGTATAAACGAGAGATCCGGTAACCAGTTTCGCGGATTAGAATCCATCCATTGATTTCGGTGCCCCGAGCGTGCTTCGAATAATTTGAATTCGATCGGCAGCCCGATAGATCGATCGATTGATCCCGTGCTGCTTGTTTTATCGGTGAAAGAAGTGTTCGTGCGGCACGCCGATGTTCTTCTTCATCCTTGCTCTCTTTCTCCTTCACGGGATCCTCGAAGATCTGCGATCCTCGTAATTCTCTTTCCGCTCGAATTCTCGCGATTCTTCTGCCGCTCTTCGTGCGATAATGTTTTATCTCAAGTAAAGTCTCGTTTTCTTAGCCTCCAACAATTCAAAGTATACATAGAGAGCGTAATATATGGTTCTATTGAACTATATTTTTCATATCATTCATTTGTTCCTGCCACTCTTAACTTATAGGGAGAATGCATCTGTGGTTCAAGATATTTTCTTCGGGATAGGCAAGTAATCATTGTAAACAGAAACATAATAACATATTCCACTATATTTTTCCAACGAATTACATTTACAAAATATTATATCATAAAGAAGTATTGGTACATAAATATTATAAAACATTTATCATTCCTTCTAATTCGATACCAATGACATCGAGATTCATCGGACCTCAATTCTGGAGGTAGATACCGAGGTGAAGACAGGAAGTCATTCGAGAAATCCTACACGTCGTCAAAGAGGAGGACGGTGATGTCGCACGGCGGTCGCGCTGCGATAATGGCCGGTCTGACGAGGAGCAAAGTAAATCTGATCTGACTTGCTTTGCCAGGCTGAGACCGACGGGAAGCAACGAGAGCGGATTGTACCCGTAGGCAGAAATTAGACTCAAATCTCGTCTCTTTGCTCCCCGTGTTTTCTGGAGTGCCGGCCTGATGATAATGACGGTAGCAGGTGCTCGAGTCGATGCCACCTTCGCACCATCGTCGCTGTTCTCCGGTGCCGCGTATCTACTTACTTGCACATACATGAAACATTCGCATGGATGTATGGTAGGTTCATTCGCTTCCTCGTGGTTTTCGTCGTTGTCTTCGTCGTCGGGTCATCCTGTAATTCGTTGCTGTTCTGGTTGCCTCAGGGAATACGTTCTATCTACCGTAGTACGCAAGGCAGATAGGTATATCCTCACCTCGGAACCTCGTATGTGTGTTCGTATTTTCCTGCGTGTATGTATGACCATGTACATACGGGACGCTTAATATCTCGAACCAATCTTAGAGCTTGCATTCAGTGGGTTAGTGCCGTAAATGCCAGTAACCATCCACCGGCAATGGCCACTCGTGGCTACCACTATAGGCGGGTAGGCAGGTATTCATTCCATTTGCAGTTATGACGAGTACGAGTTCAGAGGCCGTGAGAGTTTGCCGACTCCTCGAGACCAGAGTCTGTCGAGTCTGGAGCATCTACGTGGTGAGCAGTTGCCGCGTTACACTTCCACACGTTTATCGGCTCTCCTAGAATCACCTCCTCGCCGGTCATGTTTTATGCTCCCTTCGTGTTCCGTTATTCCTTTGATGGACATTTGAGCTTTCTTGTCTACAAGTTTCTATTCGTATCAAAAGCAATGAAAACACGTATTCTTTTTAATTATCTACCTCTTTTTTATTTATGGTTCATGCGTCATTTCAGTATTTAGCCTCCATTTGATTGTACACGTGTGAATACATATTTCTCGAGTGTTTAATAATTGATTATTAAATTGATAGTATTGAAAGATTTATATCTTGCTTAAGTACTGTGAACAAATAGTCGGCGTTAAATGTAGTAGGAATAAGTTAATTGATATAGTTAACGTCGCCGAGTAAAATATTGCGTCTCACAGAAAAAGCATCGAATGAAAAGATTAATGGTCTTTGCCGTGGAACTCGGGAACAGACAATAATTCCGCGTTACAATCTAAGGAAAATTGCAAAGGCTTCGGAATGTAATCATCGGCGCAAAAATAGAATGGATTCTTTCGAACGATACGTTGCTGGATATTGCTTAGTGACTCTTTAAGTCGCTTATGCTCGATGTTCTATAGCACTGACCGACGTTATAGCCACATCTTTTTCACCTTCGACTTTCACGGAGATCTAACCTCCTCGAAGGATTCATCGACGAGTGACCGGGCAGCCGCAACCACCGCCGGTAGTCGCAATTATAGAGTATGACTGCACAGATTCGTTCGGTAATTTGTTATCATTGAATAAACACATCGAAAGAGACAAGTGGGTGGAGGAGCTTGAGGGAAAAGGTTGCGTACTGGTTTGCACATTCCGGAGCACATCCATATTCCAGGATCGTAATCCCGTAAGTCAGCCATTTAAAACGTGCTATAATTAGCAAGGTTGAGGTTGACCACAGAAATTCGATGAGTTGTTCGAAATAAAACATTCTTAGACCGTGATAAGGCTCGCCCATTTTTGATTCAGCAAACCTAAGGATTCCTTATAAGATACTAGATACTCAATCAACGCTTGTTCATAAATACTTAAAGGATCGTAATAAACCATACTCGTATGCTGATAAAATCAAGGTACCTTAACGAATTAATATTTCACATACACATTACCATACGGATACACGTAAACTAATATAACTGTTAATTCTTTGTATGAGCATAATAAGCGTGGAGAAGAGTAACGGATATTGTCTCATCGATTACCATCGAATTTCTCGTCATTTTCAAGTATAACATGAGAAGAATCGCTTGTAATAAATTGTGATCGAATACGATGGAGGATGTTTAATCCGCCCCTGGGCCTGGATGCGATGAGGAGGATGGCATGTCTCGTGAATAGAGAGATATCTCCTCCTGGCAACAGGCGGTAACGTCTAAATTAAATGTTTCTGGATCGACGAGCCGCGGATTCAACGTGTCATGCGCCGCTCTTAATCTGGATTTAACGGCGAGGTCTCCGGCGTGAGGCCACCTTGCGTTCCCTGGGTGCTTGAATAGAGCTTAATTGGCGAATACCCGTGGCCTGTGTGTGCAATCTATAGAGACGGCATAGAAAGGAAGATAGAGAGAAGAGGACAGGAGAGGAGAAGCTGAAGAAGAAGAGGAGAAAGAGAAAGAGAGAGAGAAAGAGTTATGAGCTCGAAGGCCTCTAGAATCTCGGTTCATCCTTCCTCTCGTAACCGTAAGTCTCATTCCTCCTCCGCCTCCTCCTCTCTTCCGCCTTGAGCAGATGAGGGCGAGAATGACTTCGCCGATTCGTCCGCGCGTTTTAGTTATTCATGGTATAATAATGACGATAACGATAATAACAACGGTAATGGTTACGATTCTAAGATGGTTTCTAACGAATCTTCTGTGGGAATCGATTCGCTCGTCATTGAAATTACAGTCATAAATGATACCAGAAAAAGACGTGTCATCAAACAGCCTTTATTCAGCCTATTAGGCTACGTATTAATAGAATATAATGTATACACAGAATAGATTGTGAAACATTTTTCCGACAAAGTACTTTACCGGTATACGTAGGAACGTAGAAACACGTCGTGGAAGGAATTCGACAAATTATTCAATGTAAAAAGAAGTGGAAGGTCGCATCCAAGAAACAGGAAAATGTACCGGGACCATAATGAGCCTGGAAGTACCTGTGCGCATTCCACGTGAACCAGATGCATAGCCCTAAGGTTCGTCGCAGTAAATTATCATTTTTCATAAGGGGGCACCGGTAATTTCGAAGTAGTAAGACCTACGGCGAAAAGAAGCTATTTACTCGCGGAGTAATAGGGTCAGCCAGAACCCCATGACTTTTTCCACTGATAAGAAATTCGTGACAACCGGAATACGTGTGCCTAGTAGTACCTTTCGTAGGGTGACTTTCCGGTGCAAAACAAACGTGTCTTGCCCGCGGGCACGATCGTAAATCAAGATGCGCGGAAAGTAGGAAGAGGATGGCTCAAAAGAAAGAGAGAAGAAAGGTGTAAGCGTCTCACGTGCGAAGAGTGTTTTATGGGTGAAAGATGGCCCGGACTTCCTTGATGGCGCGGTTCGCTGCCGGTTCGAGAACCGAACGGAAAGGTCGACGATGTGCCGCGCTTATAGTTCGGTTAGGTAACGAGGTGGGCGGTAGATGAATAAGAGAAAAAGTCACTGGTACCCCGGAAGCGTAAAAGCAAGTGACAATAATTCGTTGCCGTCGAGTAGTCGGTCGGCAGATGCTAATCGATTGACGTCACTCAGGAGTTAGTGCTCGAAGGCGGATAGAGTAGATGGATGTCTGGCTACTGATCGATAGCGTGCTGTTCAGAGAATAGCCGCACTTAATGATGCCCCGCTCGTTTAAATCAAAAACGTTCTCTCTCCGGTGAAATTGTCATGCATTATGCATACCTTGCGGTCACCGTGCGGAGCACGTCTAAATTACGCTAAAGTTATTGTGCAATTTTGTAACTACTTGTTTTTCGCACGTTGTTATTCAATGCATTATAACTTCTCGTACAATCTTTACGTCTTCACCGCGTGAAATCATTAAGAGAGATACCTACGCGAAGATATATTTTGTCCGATCGAATTCACTGTTCTACTCCGCGGGTGGTACCATTAACCGTCTCCAATGGAACGCAAGGCTAATTCTATTATCTCTACAATTATAATACCGTCGGTGTATTGCATTGAAATCCACCATTGGCTCGCAGCGTAAAACCATTCCGAAGATATTCCATCTATTCGATTATATCAATGAGACTATATAAACAATAAATATCACAACTAATAGAAAATAATACTCTGAATCAATTACACAGTACATCATGTATTTATTAAGCTTGGTACAAGAACTCAGATACAACAGAATTTCCAAGAACCAAATCTTCCGGAAGTCTTATTAGGAGAGTGGACTTAAGTGGAATTTATGAACCGCGCTTATAATTTTGTACAATTTCCTCGCTGTTAAAAATCCTCGAATTACAAAACCCATTTGATCTTCGTAAACCTCCACCGGCGACTTAATGTGGAAAATGAAGTAGTTTTCTTTCCTGACAAGGACAATCGTTCGTCTGCCCTGAGCGTTTCGTGGTCAGCAACAGTACCGGGAGTTTCTACTGGCGTAGCATCACGGCAGTAGAAACAGCAGCAACGGCAGCAGCATCCTTTCGTCGTGCAGAAGGGATCGAGCAGTGCATTACCCGTTAGACATGGCCTCTGCGCTAATATATTGACTTGGACAAAAAAGCGACTCTTCTTCTGCTCCCTGGCACCATGGCTGCTGTAGCCACCGCCGCCGCCGCAAAGTCCTCACCGCTCCTTTCTTTCTTCCTCCACTTCGTACTCTCACTTTACAGCGCGGTACAACAAGTTACACCGGCGAACTGTAGCCTCACACACACCATATTCTCTCCGTAGAAGAAAGATCTAACATCTAATGAAGTTTTCTACGTGGACAAAAAATATGACTCGGCATAGATCATTTCTACAGTAGTTCGTTTATTCCCTTGTATTATGAGATTAATTTATTCCCCCCTGCCTGGTTGCCATTGAATTAAATAATAATTATCGGACCCATTTACGTCCGGAGAAGAATACAAGAGTGTTATTACGTTACACCTTCTGAATGGGAAGATGAAAAGTATTATGTTGTTACTTTCAAGATCAAGAAGGAGATTTGCACCATTCAAGCGTAACACAGAAGCTTTTGATTTATATTTTTCTATTTTAATGAACGCAAAATCATATAGGTATTTGAAGATAGCCTTTCAATATGCACAGTGATTTTTAATATAATTAAATACATAATAACACAGTGCGTCGCGCGGAGATTCTTCTAATTCTTAGGTGCACTCAGTTAACTCTTGACATAGCATATTGATTGAAATATTCAAACAATTTTCGGGAAAGTGCTGTCTCATTAATCAAAGGTGCATTCTCGCATTGGCAGGCTTTTTAAAGAAACAGGGAAAGGGGCAAGTTGCGCAGTGTTTAAGGAACAACAAGACAGAAGAAAGTTGCAACATAGGAGGCGGAAAAGTCGTGAAAGAACTACGGTGGTATGTGGGGGTGGGAAGAGGTAAAGATATAGGGGAGCAAGAAATATAATCGCAGAGCGAGTGTGGCAGCGGTAGACCGATGGTACGGGGACGAAGAACCTATTATAGCAGGAGCAAGAGTAAAAGAGTCCGGACAGGTGAGATAATCAACCTGCAGCCATAGCTGCAAGCAGCCTCGTAGTAATCACTATTCGCGCACGGTGTGTCTTTTAATGCTCCTATGACTTGCCACGTATACACCTTCGTTCCTGCCGTTCCTGCCGTTGCTGTGCCGCATTGCGTTCGAAAGTTTCCTTGTAACAGCCTTCGGTGGCTTCGACTACCGACGATCTCCGCTGCGGTTTTCCTTGGCAAAGAACGATGCGAAAGATGTCTGCATCTATTCACTGCAATGATGAACCATTGCCTTCGAACTGTGCTTCGTAAGCTGTCAAAGCAAGCATAGCAATTGTGACCTACCTACTGTTGGGTTCTGGGAAGAAAGTACCTGTAATGTAAGTGTCACGTTGAATTTTGATTTACAATTGGTTAGATATGTTACATATCATATAGATTGTATATTAGATATTATGTACCATATAGGTTGTATATTATGGGCTTTCCCTCTCGTCGTCTAATCGCCGTGCCCCTTTATAATATAAAATATTTTTTCATGCATTTTCGAAGATTTTTTCGAGTGACGTCATAATTGGTGCACTGGACACCAATCCACTGAAACGATTCCCCTTTAGTGGCGGACAAGTGGTCCATTAATAAAGAGACTTCTTCGGATTCGCCCGAGGCGAGCGTAAGTAATGCACGGTACGAAATAACAGCATTATTATAATAATAGTCAACGTGGGAAAGTCATAATACGAGAAAAATCGGAATCAGAAAAATGAGTATATTGAGTAGTCACATCGGCAGGTACATCGATAATCGGGCACATATACCAGCACGCGAATCACGATTTCCGCGTGTTACGCGGGACTCCTTAGAAAACAACCTCGGCTAACCCACTGACATTATGGGAAAATCCACAAAGCCATTATAACACCGCTTAGCAATCACTTGTCGATGCGCGAGAGGGACTTTTTTTTCGTCGTTACCGCGTTACCACCAACGGACAATGGTCGTCGAGTTTTCTCACGTGTTTCCACACGACGGGTCATTATTTCTACTGGGAGTGTTATATTCGTGCGTGATATACGACCCTACTTCTCTCCGCAAAAAAAAAGAACCGAGCAGTGTCTTTCGTTGGGCATCGTCATCCTCGTGGATGTCGCTTTCGCAGAGAAGGGAACGCGTGCACCCAATATTTTATTGACGGAGGCATAACACCCGGGTACAACAATGCTCGCCATAGGTATCGTGCTTTGTCCGAGTCCAGTGTGGCCTGCTCGATGCCTGATTTACCGCTCGCCTAATTTGTAGGCGGCCACCATTAAACAATCCATAAATGCATATGCGTAAAACACTCCCGAGTTCGGAGTGGACTGGCAGATATGTATATACTCTCTGCCTCGAACGAGCCAACGAGCTGCGTACGATTTATTCATATTCAAATGTACGCACTTTACGAGCGCGCGAACCAGAGTGAGAACTCGTTCGCGTATCCACGGCGTGATACTACCGCTCGACGGTTTAGAGGTTCGCGGCAGGTTAAGGCGCAATTGCGAACAAATTGTTCTTGATTCATCTTACAAGCCTCATTTTCCGTCATCGTTAAGACCAATTTCCTGAAGTCACTTAGGAAAATTTCTTGATAGGAAGACGCAATTGCCCTGTCATCTTTCTGTGTATTTCGCACTTGTTCTCCTCTGTAAAATCGACAATTTGCTCCTCGGTTATATCGCGATATATCAAGATGAGGAAAATCTGAGTTACTATTATTCTTTATAAGTAAAGTAATCATCCATGAAATGAATTCGAGTATACAACAGACGGTTTCTATAATCAAGAAACGGCATGATTACGGATCACTTTGCGAGTTCAAGAAGTAGGAACTATATGAACCTAAAGGTTCCCCGAGGTTGAACTCTCGACCCCGACGTAGTCCACCTCGAGACAATACCCGGCACCGGGTATTTCGTTTCTTCATCGAGTCTCTTTCTCTCTTTCGACCCGTATTGCATTCTCCTCGATATCGCGACCCTATGGAACAACACGCACATTCTCGAGCGTGTGTAAATGAAAGAGAGAAAGAGATACGCACGTATGCACCTATTCCATTCATCGTGGAATTCCAGTCGATGCACAGTGCAGAACGGCATCGATGTTTTTCCGGAGTGAGTACGAGAAGGTACGTACCCACGTTTCTGCTGCCGTTTGCTGGACACTACCTGCATCACGGCCTGCTGGGAATTGCCCATAAACACCATTACGACTAGCGGGGGCAACTTACAGCGTACTTTACTGGACTTATGACGCGGCCACGCTTGAATTAGGTACTCGTTACCGGTATTACGTTTCAACCACCTCGTTCGAGACCGGTGGGAGGGCCGTGATATCCTGACATCGTTCTACCAACGAAGACGTATGTAACGATAGCACGATGAGAATGTTGGGAAGCGAAGAAAAGAAAGAAGCATTTGAATAGAAACAAGGAGAAGGAGATTGCCGAATAACGTCTAATCAAAGAAGGAAACTCGATTGAACCTTCCATTCCTTATACTCGTAAATCCTAATCCCGTGAGCAGAGTGTGGACCATGTCCTCGACATTCGTATATCGGATCCTGCCATTATACTCTCCGGGTTCTCCATGTTCTGCGTCCGCGCAGAACAAACGCCTTGAATATTCTGGCTTCCGTGAGATTACGCGTACGGTCGTCTTCTGGACTGAGAATTTAACTGTGCTTGAGAGACCTCGCCTTTGACCTTCGATCGTCATGGAGGAATGTGTGAAAGGGTTACGTTGGATAGTTCAAAGGTTTCTTGTTCATTGGTTTAGAAATGCGGGAAAGCAGGGATACTGGTACGCAAATATAAGCAGTGGAAAGAGGTAGGAAATCTTAAAAGAAATCTTAAAAGAGATGCTTAAGGAAAGAGGACTATCTACCGGGTGAAAGTTTAACGCACCTGAGTCATGGATATCTATTCTTTTATTATTATAATGCCATTAAACAGATCGTCTTTGTACATTCATAATTAATGCACGTTTGCGGGGATATTATATCATAACCGACATTTCTCGGAACGTAATATATAAAAAAGTCATTAATGGCTTTGGATCTCGATCTCCGGTAATGGATGTGAATAACCTGAAAATAAAAGATGGGAAAAAAATTGCAGTCAGCACCTGTGGAAAAAGTTGGGTATTAAGCGATATCAAAGATAGTTGTAAACGATCGACAAGTTATAAAGCATTTATGTTCCTGAATAACAAATAGATGATGTTAATATTATTCTCAATTAATTACGACTGGAGAGATCAATGGGGTCTCCCAAGACATCGACCTCGCTTCGAATCTCGAAAGTATGAAAATTAGAGCGATGAGCCAACCTTGCGGCTTAATGGATCTGATGAACCGACAAAAAGCCTCGAGCCGCTTCCAAACCGAGATGTACTCTAAATCTATAAATATAACTACAATACATCTTTAAATAGCAGATGTTAACCCTTTGCACTCGGATGCGATTCTCAGCCTTAATATGACTACAGAGATGTTTATATTACACTTTGTATAACGCGGAAGTTAGGTTCCAATTACTTGTACAATCACATTTAATTTTATCGTTTTAAATTTGAACACTTTATCTCTCATCTCATTCTACTATTGCCAAAGGAAGTGACGCGAAATTCCTTTGTACCACAAATGCCGCTGCATGAGTGGAGTCAGCACGGTTACTCGCGCGACTAGAAAAGACGACTTTTAAATCTTATGACTTCTCCATAAGAATCATAGACGAGTCTCGCAGGTTCGTGAACGGCGACGGGTAACGCGACGTGGCTTATTGCCAATGCATTTTAAGTAGTCTACCGTTCAGGACTCTCTCTTGTTCATTGTACACCTGTGTTTCCCGCAACGCGTTTTACCCCCACATGCGAACCCGGGGCCCGGTGAAGAACCCTGTACAAAATGAGCTCGAGTAAAACATTCTTCCACGACGAATCGTTGATGCTGATAGTATTGCAATTGAAAGACACAAAAATCATGTTAATGGCATCGATCGACCCAAGTAAGTAGAATGGTAATTGTAAGAACAGACATATTAGTGGATTCACTAGTTAAGTTGCAAAGGGCATAATTTATTGTTGTATGGGTTTGGTTGCGTTTATGTAATCTGTTTCTCTCAGAAGAATCATAGTCGTTTATTTTTAATAATCAAAGAGACGTGAGTTTGATGCGTTCATATAAAGCACTGTAGATGATGTATGTCAGATTCGAGGTGAAAAGTATGCTCGTCCATATACCGAGCCGAAGAATAGGGAAGAAAGATCAGTTACATGCAAACTGCCTCTCTGATGAAGTCATTTCGCAGCCAGTTCTTAGGAATCACGCGACGAAATCTCTGACTTTAAGTAAGCATTGTATGGTAACCAGTGTAGAATAGTCGTATGATGCTTTTAGAGAAGATGTCGGTTCACGGTATGTTTTTATTTGTATCTACCAACGGTGCTCTCTTGACTTTTATTAAATTCCGATTCGACGGTAGTAAAAGTGAGAGAACGAGGAACGGGACGTGGCAGGGTATGCTAGAGCGTTATTCGAATTACTTCCGGCATAAGATAAAACTCGGTGTTAATTAGTAATATTCATATTGGAGAGTGGCCGCACAGGTTGAATGCTAATTCGAATGCCCCCGTTTATCGTTTCATAAGAAACGGCTACCGAAATCTATCCGAGACGGGTGAATTTCGAAATAACATACTATCCACCTCTGACTCGGAGCAATTTTTAATCCCCGTGCTCACCAATGAATCACTCTCCGATCTTCACCAGATGCAGCGCTACCGAGCTCAGCCTCATTTCGTTCTCATCATCAGAATCCGTATAGCCGGGGGTCGTGAGCTCATATTTCTCGAGCATTATGTCTCGACAGCGCTTCCACACACATAGTACCACGTGTGTGGCTACGACACGTAAGTAGGTAAATACCTGGGACTACCGGTCGACGTAGGTGAGCAAGTAGATACGTAAGTAGCTACCGTAAGCGGAACAAGCGAATAGAAGCGACGTCGGTGGTACAAAGGATGTCGGAAGAGTACGGAAAGCGTGCTCGAAACGCTCCCACTGGGAGGACCACAATAACCAGACGAATAATCGTTGCATGCCTTCCGTAACCTACCGTCTAAAACGTCTAAAATGTCGTGTTCGCTATTAATATGACTGGTATACCTTACGCTTTCGGTGGCATTGTACCACATCTTTCCCTTAATCACCTCCTTTATCAAATATTTCTGTCACAGCTTTTCCACGGCGTACCAGGGCTGACACGTTAAATATGAGCTTCGAAGATTTCACGGGCACTACCCAAAAATTCAATAGGACGAAATATTAATAACCGCTTGTTTCAATAGAAGATACTTTTTCCATCTTGTCACATATGGTGTTACACGCGATGTCGTGCCGGTGCCGGTGTGTAAGTCATAGAATATTATAATTTCGACTTCGTAAAAGTACCGTTTGCGGCCGAAAAATAATGTGGTAATATTTTATATACTTCGATAAAAGATCTTTATCTAATACAAAGTTCCATCATGGAAATGGGTCGTCTAACGAATGTACGGAATTAATGCTCAGGGAAAGTAATCCCGTGAATGGCAGATGGTTACGGAATTTTTGACAGTGATCAAAAATATTGGCTTGGGGGAATATTGGCTTTCAAATCACCGCTCTTCTTTAGCGTGATTTATTTATCAATTAAAAACTATCCGGCTTCGTCCATACGCCCGTCCCCTATAACCGCAATCGACTATTCTTATGTGCTGGCATCAGCAGGAAGCCAGTTGTTAAAATGGCACGCGAATTTTACGACTCGCGCGTATAGTGCTATAAAATAATCGTAATCTTTGGATAATGCACACTTATACTATACATTGCCGACCGGCAGTCCCGCGCCATATTCCTCGAGTGGCCAAGATCATATTCATAGTCACTATCACTGACAAAG
Organism: Nysson spinosus; assembly: GCA_910591585.2. Classification (NCBI taxonomy): domain Eukaryota; kingdom Metazoa; phylum Arthropoda; class Insecta; order Hymenoptera; family Crabronidae; genus Nysson; species Nysson spinosus. The sequence goes on along the minus strand of OU342830.1, from coordinate 7,385,952 downwards.
TAACACGCCGAAGAAATTCAATATCAAAGTAACGCTATTCTCGATTTGCCATAAACGCGTTATTACGCCCCGCTTATACCGCTGGTATTCGCTTAAATCACCATAAATAAGTTGACGTACGGTATATACCAGAAATCGATGGTTTTTTTGCAACGCCTCATCGACGACGTCCAGCATAGAGCTAATCACTGACATCATTAATAATCGGTAATTGCGCGAATCAATCGGGAAAAATGAACATCGCCGGTGAGACCATCCTGTGGTAAACTGCTTGTAATATCGTGGCTTGCATTATCGAACAATTATCAGATCGAAATGCAACGGTATATCTCTCTTCTTTAATGTCAGTCAATTATCCGTGTCGTTGATTGGAATGCGGCGGAAAAGGGAATTCGTTATTACGGTACAAATAGATTTCAATGTTTTGCAATAGTTGCTCTGTCGTAAAAATGGATAGAATAGCTGGAAAGCATCGAAAGATTTAGGAGAAGATAGTACGTCTGATTTAAGGTTTGCGTCGCCCGATTTATCAACCGCGAAACGTATCGCGTTCGATAGGTGATTATGAGGTAGAAAAAGATCGGCCGAATTCGAAATACTACGAAGTCACGGATTTACATATTGAAATGATTTTCGCAATGAATGAGAGAAAGAAAGAGAGACGTGAGCATCGATGATGTCGATAGCCATGCAAATTCTGGCTCATATGAATTTACGCCTCTCGGGGACGAGTCTTCCAACAATTCGTTTGACCGCGTCGTAAATAACCCGTGTCGTAATCAGGAAATCGGTGACCGCTTCTCAGAAGCTTCTTATGATATATTTTCGAGACGTTAATTTCAAGTGACTCGTGAAGTCACAAATTTCGAAAATTTGCAAATCAGTATAGTTGATTTGTATGATACTTATTTATAACAAGAGATCAGAGAGACGATTATTACGATTGGAATAGAAAACCACACGAAGGCACGACGTTAAACTTCCACATATATTACAACTATATATTAACATCAGTTATACGTTCACCGTGAAGTATAAAAATATGAGTAAAAACACAGGCTCACCGATTCGTTAATACAAAATAGGCAGAAATGTTTATAAGTCACTCTGAAAAAAGGAGTCTGTCCTCGGAAATGGCCGTTATACCGGCATTAATAATCGTCATAATATCCTACCGTTTACTTACAATTAGATGCATGATATACACATACATAAATGTAATACGTTCCCCGACGCGCGGCGTTATCCTTTATGGCTCGACGGGCAAATCCATAAAACGGTATACAGAAAGTCAGGTTTATCCTATTCTCAGTTAACGCGTATACGCCGGTGTCAACTGAGAAACAGGAGATACGACGAGGTCAGGGAGTAACGGCCGTTTACATTTACACGGTGCACCTAACGTTCTCTGTTAAAGAGTGTTCTGCAACGACCCCCCAGGTGCACATCGATTTCTGAAACTCCGCTTAATTTCCCAGGAAGGAATTCCTGGATGTGTGCGAACGCCAAATGATCTTCGAAGTACCGGCGACCGAGCGGGACATAAGACAGCCTATAAGTTTATCGAAAAGAATTAACGTGATAAAAACCCTTCGTCGCCGTTATTGAAACCTTCCAGTAAAAAGAGAACAAGATTCTCATCTTTGTCTCATAACGCCTATCGACACTCATTTGCAAGTATTAATGTCAAGACATATATTTGAATTCATAAACGTATTTGTAATTGTCGTAATTAATTGGAGGTAGTAGTTATTATAATCACAAAATGTCCAGTTGACGTAGGTCTTGATCTAGTTTTACTTTCGATGTAAAATTAAGTTTTCTGTTTGCGAACATGTGGGTTTGCGTCTGACAAGTCGTGTTTGTTGATATTCGTAATACTGCGGTGTTGTCGTGGAAGCTGTAATTAAAGTACTTCGAAACTAATCCTTCAGTTTACGTTTGATGTGCGGCGAAGCAACTCGCTGACGAAATCAAATCGGCGGTTCCGTGTCTTCCAAATTTGTACCGTGCCGTGAACAAGTGTTCCGTGAAAAATTCGTCATTTGCACTTTTATTTCTTGTACGCATAATTACGGTGACGTTGCATTAGATTAGTTAATTATTAATGACAAAACAGTGCACCGCGATCGGACAATAAACGAAAGCAAATATACGAAAGAACGGGGTGAGCGAGTGAGTTATGTTATATCAACAAAAGACATAAAAGAAGAAGGAATCTCGTGTGGATTGAAAGGTGCAAGACAGAGAGTCGTAAGAGCGCGTATTACGACTTGGCTGCGAAATGTAAGACGTGCTCTTGAGCCGGAGAGAGGAACGTTTAAGAAGGGCCTGAGGCCGATCAGGATGCCGAGGGGCCCCGCGATACATGTAGCAAAGGTCGGGCCAGCACTAAACGCCAGACAATGCCCGTCGGCACCCTTTATACCTTCCTCGATCAGGCCGCAGAATGGCTTCGAACGGCTCCGTAGAGTTTCGCAGGGCCCCGTAAAATCGGGCTTTTATCTCGCCACGGTGCAGACTCTCTTGTAAAGTGGATCGAGAGCTGCTCCAATCAGGAGCACGTTCCTTCAAAGTAACGAACGACCATTTGAATCTTATTTCACGATCCTCACAAATCTCGTAACACTGGTAGAGTACTGCCTTCCGCTAATCTCGCGAATTAATCGTGAACCGAGAAGAAACACACGTTATACGTCTCTTGCGATAGAACCTCTCCGCTGAATCATTATATCTCTATGAATTAGTGGGTTAATTTATTGTTTCATCTTACACAAGATTTTCTTTATTTGCTCCCGTTCTTTATTACGCTAATAAGGTGAATAGAAATGTAAGTGTTGCTGCATGAAGGATGTTGCAGTTTGAGTAAGTTAGACGCAATTTATTTTGAGAGAATAGAACCTGACTCTTAATAGACTCCTATCCTATTTTTATTCGAAGTGTAGTTTTGAATACCTTTAAACATGCATGAACGATATTTATTATTTCGATTAAGTACAATTTTCTACTTCCTGACCCTTATACTATATCCTTAAATATAATTATTTTTCTATGAAAAGTATAAGTTTGAATATAAATTAATTATTATAAAAATATAATATACCAGCCAATTTCACCAGTAAATATAAATATTGTTTTACGCTTCATTTATTTTTGAGGTCGCATTAATTAAGTGACAAGAATTGTAAACCCTTAGATGTTTTGCAAATGTACTTCGATGTGAATATTATAGTCCATGTGGAATGTACAAGCCGCATTATACGAAGGTCAACTGTGTATTTAATTTGCCGATGTTTTGTACATTAAATTCAATCATATTATCAGAATTTCCATAAACTGTATGAATTTCTATGAATTCTTATAAACCGATAATATGAAGGCCACCCCATCATTTCTTTTACCCCAACGAATTGGTCGAGCAATTCTGGACCGATCCCGATCACAGCTTCGATCTCTTTCCACCTTTCGGAAATTGTAACGAGATGGTCCCGATGAGGCCGCACAGTCACGCCCATCTCGGGGTTTATCTTAATATAATCCGGATCGGAAATTCACGCGAGCCAAGTCAGCAATGCACAGTGTTTCTTCTTTCAAGTATGCCGCTCGCGGTAAAATCGCGGCTCGAGCTCTTATCTCTTCTGATCAAGTATGACCCTTGACCCTTCCTCGTCGCCTATTGGCGGTGAATTGCATGTCCCTTAATGGTGGAAAACGTGTTGTCCATACGGAAGTCGTGATCCCCCTTTTCATGATTTTAATTTGTGCATTTTAAATCGAATACCTTCAAGAGTATGTTATTGAATTTATTTCTAACTTATAACTTACGATATTAAGATGCCTATTTTATCGCGAGTAAAAGATTTCCTGACAAACCTACCAAGATAATACGGGGACAATAATTAATCGTTTGGAAGACTGTTTAAATCGATGACTCCTTGTCACAAAACCCAATCGACATCAACAGGATTCTGTTATTTTGATGATCCTTTAACGTGGGACTTGATATAATCTCCACATCTTTGGCAAAATTTCCACTATTACCATGTATTATGTAATACGAAATTTGTGTTCAACCGCTTATTTTCAAGTGGATTGATTACTGCAAAAGGACAACCGATTGTGAATTATATAGTTTTTATTAAATAAGATAAATAGTATGGTTTAAATAATTAATGAGCCGAAGCTTCTTCTGAACTCATAAGTCCTTGGCACGGGAGACAACGAACATGAATCTAACTCAGTTATTCCGATGATCTTTGAACGCGAATTTTGATCCGATCTTTGTTAGCGGTTGATCCTTGTTGAAGTACCGAGTGTATTCTTAGGATGTATATTATGCGGTATTAATTTATGTGCAGCGATAACGTGCATAAATTATGAAACTCGGACCTACTACTCGCACGCGAGACGGCTCGTTACGCACCGGTGAAACGTGCCTCTTGTAGATCGTCCGCCGATAAATTATGATAATACAAATACACGGGCATGTAATAGTGGATGTAATATTATTAATTATAACTGTATTACGAGAATGCGCAATTATCTCTATAGAGTTACAAGGATATTTCTCAAGATAATGTTCCCGAAGAGTGAAGTTAATCAATTAAGAGGTCCCAGTTGATTCCGGCAGGGAAAAATATTGCCCTTGTCTACCCGATCTTATCTCGTCAAGGAAATATACTAAGAAAGGTGACGTGGTATTATAATGAGGAAAGATGAGAGGAATGAAAGAGTTAAGAGATTCACGGAGATTCGCTACTCTATGGATGCAAATTGCTGAAGACCGTTAAAAGCCGGTCTCGAAATCTTTAACAATCCGAGTATACCTTTCTCAGAGTACTAACTTATTAGTTGTCCGAGTTTCTAGGTTGTTTGCAATTGCTATAACGCTTTGTACCGTTCACAAAGAATCCGAAGGACTTATCATTTTCGTCACCTATCTTATCTTTTACTTTTACAGGTTTTAAATAACCTCATAAATTATTTTGCAAAATTGTAACTATTTTAAACGTGGTATTATTTTACATTACTATTTTACACACTATTTTACATATGGTACGTTTGACCTATGAAATTGTACGAAAACTTTCTTTCCATCATATTTTCGTTTTATATATTGATATCAATATGTGATAAATTTGGTGGATTCAAAGTTCTAGTTTTTAAGAGTTTTAAGAAGATAGTTTAAAATCTTCACGCTTGTCGGTAGTTAAAGTAACATTATTGTTATCCGCTATGTTGTAAAATATTTCCGCCAATGATAAAGATCATTAAATATTATCGAACGACCCATTGAAGAACCATATGAAATTCCAGCTTGAAATCAAGTGAAATCGAGTGATCAGCGCAGATGCGCGAGTATCGGTCGGATAACACCGTGACTGGTATAGTATGTCGGAAATTATAGGGTGTTATTCGCGAGCTATCGGGCGAGCAAGAGTACGCGATTCAAGGAAGATAGGGCTGATCGATACATGGATTTAGCTAAGAATGTAAGAGAAAACACGCATTTATGAGGTTGATTTTAATGGGGCATTGATTATGATTATGAGGGTAGTAATTGAGACTGACTTTTAATCCTTCACCGAGTTGGAACTACTTCCCGTACTTTGCCACATTTTACAAACATTCGTCAGTTTACGAATTGAGGAAAAAAACGCGATAAAAGATGTAATCTTAGACGCTCTAAAATTTCAATATCCATAATTCCCCAAAAACCACTGTCTATTTGACAAAACATGTAAGTGGAATTTGAATATGTCTCTTTCGCCTGCTAAATATCTTTTGCAACACCCTGTATATTATTATACGTTATTCAAAACGAAATCGATTTATTCGTAAGCTCTCTGATATATTAAAGCAGAATCGCAAAAGTGGAGTTGATTTATATATAACCTCATTGCATTATAAAGTACGAATCGGCACTTAAAGACAAGAAGGGTAGACACAGTGCAAGGACAAAGGGCGCGAAAGGTACACCTCCGAATGGTTCTCCACGTGAGGTCAGCTCGAAAGTGCCGACGAGTGTGCGAACGTATTAACACCTCGAAGGATTTATGATATTAGGGTGGGGTAAGGGAATCGTGGTGTAGATGCTCGGAAGTGGAGAAGTTGGGGGCGAAGGAGAGGATGTAAGGCCCGGATGGGGTTCCCTGGGGCAAGTCGGCCGGACTCTCACAGAGGCTAGTGGAACAAATGGGCTCAATTTCATATTTTGTAACACCCTCGCTCCTCGTCCACTGCCGTTGCCCGGGCACCCACGCACCTGCGATCTATTTCATCGTCGTATTTCTCAAGTTAACCTTCCGCGCCCGCGAGCTTAGGCTATGCAATGCTCCCCTTCTATTCTTAACGTTTACGCTTTCTTATTCTTCTTTTTATTTCTCTCCTTCTTCTTCCACTTCACTACGTTCTTAGTTCGAGACGCAACCGAGTGAGCTCTTCCGGACTTATTTATCGTTTCGCGTCTGACAGAAGGCACGAATACGCCTCTATCACTGTCGCGTCTGAAAATTAGCTCGCTTGACAAAGTACCGCAATTCTTCACCCGGTAAATAGTCCCGATATGAAAAATGGAAATATTGTCAGCTGGTATACGAGATCGATGATTATTAGTTAGAAAAGGTACAAACTGATTTCGACGGGTTTAATTAGCCATTTTTATGTCTTCATTATAACGAAGACCATTATGGTCATATGTAATAGCTCTTTAACGTTGGCGATTAGTATGACGTTGAATAGCGCGCGTTTGAATATTTATGTGAACATATATTGGTCGTAGTTATCGTATGTGTACCACTTTCGTTTCCGCTGTTGCTGTTTGATTCCGAATAACTCTCGGCACAACGCGCATGATCTTTTTTCTTCCACGCCTTTGCGAGCCCGACCGAATGATCTATGGCCCTGAAACACGCATGCAACACGCCACCCCCGCAAACCTATTCGCTCTCGCACCACTAACAAATTGATATAATTTGTTGTTAACGGATTGCACGCCCGAACGGCCAGAGGCGTCGGGAGCTAAGATTCGTGCGAACCCGGAAAGAAGTACCGAGCACAAACGAGCCTAGAACTTTAATGACCGTGGCAAAAGTGGGTTAATATGTCTTACCTAAATTATCCTAGTTAGCCGATATGCATTAACTCATTGAAAAGGCAACGGATCATAAGTTTGCTAAACTTCGAATATTATGTCGCGGACGAAGAGAAAGTTGGTCTTCGAAAAAGAAGTTAATCGAATTGACATTTACCTTAGATTAAAACGTCACATATATTGGTAAAGTGAAAATAGACAGGTGTATCGCTTGGACGAATTGGTGACTCTTTTATCGTAGCATCCGTGAGATAGTCAAACAAGCGCAAAGAAGATCTGTAACGGGCCGTCTTTTGTCGTCGGCTCATCGTATATTGCCGTGTGAACGTGCACTCTCCGACTGTTTGTTGAAACAGTTTGACGGGGTTACATAATTACCGAGCAAACGTTGACTGTCTTCGACAACTACGAGGACGTTAAAGGAGGGCAAATATCTACGTTGTCTTATGAGGCCCCGTCCGTCCAGTTCCTCGGACCTATCCCCATTATTGTTCGACGATATCGTCTCCGGAACCTGTCAACACGAGCGAAAGATCGATCGAATCGTGGAATGATTTATCGGCACGAGTTACACTGGTCAAGGTAGTATTGAGAGGTGAACTGTAACGTAGTGTAAAGACCAAAGTGAGAACAAGATAAGAGTTAAAATAGTTGTAAACTATTTCCTGCACCGTTATTGCTCTACCTTCTATTCGTAAACAGGAAACCAGATTGTGTTTCAAATATTTATATGCTTTTTATATCGGTATCGATGGATTGTTTTGAATGTATTATTTAGAAAAGTATCAAATTTAAATCTGTTCGAAGGAAGAACATTTTTGAAAGTACGTATTTCGATTCCTTGTAACTAGAAATTTAAAGAGCGTAACAGGACAAGCTAAACAGGTCTTATTGTTAGTCTTACATTTGTTGGCATAAGTGCAATATAATAATTTCGGGTCAGCCAACAAAAGTAGCTATTTTTTTTAGCCCGCTCGTCTCTGTCCAATCGGGCCAGACACCTGTTACACCTGTTACACCTGTTACACATTCGTCACTGAATCCCCAGACGTACACACTGGCAAGACCAACTGGAAGCCATTTCGCATGATTCGGAAATATCGATATAATACGATATAGCTGAACTTGAATCGTTCGTCTTGAGGGGGTGAAAGGGCATCTCGTTATGTAAAAGGGCGGTCCAAATACCAAGCAAATTGGCACGACTCCCACACTATCATCGGTTGTCTCGCGTGCAAAGAAGGTAACTGCGAGCGAAGATTCGCTCGGAAACGAACCAGGCTCATATTATAACGAGCCCTCGTATGTACCCCACGCCGTGCGTGCGTCATTATATATTACGTTACGCTTATGCGTATGTAATTGCGAGCATCGTCCACGAAAGCGTTTGATTTATGTCTTCATACGAGGGATTCTCGTGAACGCGTGGGCAGTACAGTTGGACGCGGTTCTCTCTCTCTTTCTCTCTCCCTCTCTTCTTAGCATACCAGAAGATATTTCCTTTTCCGTTAAACGAGAGTATCCGTTCAGATTAGATGTACTTCCTTCATCCCGGTACACCTAATCCAGCTATTCGATCAACGACTAGTTAAAATTCTCATTTCACCGTACGAGGAATATACTGCTCACGTGGCATTTGCATAATTTCATTTCCATCACCTCTCTTCCCGTGAGAACATTATTTTGGACAAGACGCGAGACTTATTTTCTTGCCGGCTGATATGGCGGGTTTAAAAATTTACATTAATTTGCGAACGAACGTAAATGGCTTTTGTGTCGATCCATTGTGCGTCGATGATAAGCCATGAAAAAGGTGAGAGATCGAGTGAGAATCGGTAGAAGTACCCGGTCGCGCGCCTAATTAGAGAGTCGCCGTCAATTTCGCCAGCAACATTTTAAGCGGCTCACATAGCGAACGCCCACGCTATCCACCTTCAGGCAAAACGGACCCCCCGCGGCCACTTTCCGACCGCCTAATTACCGAACAAGCCTATCTTCGAGTGGGATGCTGCTAGCACAACCAGAAGGATCTACGGGGTGTCCCGAACTACTACGTAACTGATTACTATCGTATTCATTTACAACATTTTCTTCAGCTTACCATAAAATCTTCGGTAACCCGATACTTTCCATGGCGATATAAAAATTCTCCCTTCACTCACCCTTTTACTATCACGATAAGGGTAGTCTATGGACGTTTCACGGTTATCATGAATATCCGAAACAATTCTGAAGATTTGTACTCATCGTAAACCTCGAATTTACTCAAAATTAATTCGGACATAATTCGTTCGTCTTCGTGAAGATGTTCCGGATAAACGATAGAAGCGAACCAAAGGGTCAACTTTATTGTTCTCGTACACATAGACTTGAGGAACACCCTGTGAACCGTAGAACGTAGGATAAGCATCGTTGTTCGTAAAGGCCGTACACGCGTACGAACGTAGCGATCGGTTCGTTGGCTCGCTCGCGTAATAACGTTACCGTGAAATAAGACAGGCAATGCACCCAGCTGCGAAGCTCGCATAAACTCGGCCGATTGGATCCTAAATCGGTACAGTCGCTTGTCTTAAGGCGGGAATGCCAACACACCCCCTGAATCACCTCGCGATGATCACATCGCGTATTTATGCGGCATGCGTAAATTTCGTCGACTTCGCTGCACCGCGGTGCAACGCGTTGCACTGTTCGGACAAGGCTTCCCGGAATTTCGCCGCGGCGATGCAGGTTGTAGTATCGTGGTGTCCAAGTCAGAATGATGAAGAGGGAGTGAGATAGGAGCGGAATTAATTTGTTAATGCATTCTCCTCGATGGCCGAGCCCATGTACAAGAGAGGAACGCGTCTACGTTAGTAAGTCACCATTCTACCAGAACGCGTTGGCCGTTGGACGGGATACTTTGGATTTAGTGAATGTCCGATACAGCCGTCTCAATTACGGTCCAGGGCCAATTTATGGTGAATGATTTTGCACGGTGATGTAGTTCTTAGAATATACGTCGTCGCCAGTCCTCGTCCTTTTTACGACATTCTGCCACGGTGATAGAGTCGTCAAGGAGTCCGTGACTTAAGCGGTCGCGATCTCTCCTTACTCTCGAGAGTCTTTTAATCGAAAGACAATTAAGCACTTAACGTTCCTTGAATGATGTTCGCGCTGAGAAAGGACTCGTTTATAAATCGGCCTTTACGTACGTGGGTATTGCGTGGTCTAATACAACTGGATACTGGTGTACCTATAATAAACGGTACTTAACTGTAGCACGTAAAGCACGCGTTCCTACATAAAAGATTATACACGGACATCATTCTTGATTGAATGAGGCTAGATTCGAGACAAAAGAGTTTGCCCAAAAGAGATGATTAAGAGAAAGACGTAACCTGAAGAGGGATTGAACGAGGTCGAACCAACGAAATGATGGGTACAGAGTGATTCGACGGAGAGGAGCTCGATCACAAGAGGCGTGTCGACAAGTTGATGTACCTGTGGAAAGGAGATGCACCCTTCGAGCGATAAGTGACGTGCTTTCACGAACCGTAAATTCTTCTCCGATTGATTTAGATCTCCCTCCTCAAGAGAGAAAGAAGAGAGAAAAGATCACTCCATAATTTCTGTATTTTTAATTAATTATAAGATATACAGATATAGATTACCACAAAGTTATTATCTCACGTTGTTTACACACCTCCGGGTACAACATAATTCATCGCCGAAAATAATTAACTCTCAACGAAGCCGAAGAAATCTTAATAAAGCGATGTACAATTTTCATTCGGAATGTTCCTTTCCTGTTGTCTTGGAGTGACATGAGCACGGTCGAATGATTTCATCGAAATTGAATCTATCAAAACGGAAGAGATATGCCGCCCACTGCTCGGCCTCGTGTAACCTTTCAAGGGCTCTACTTCTCGTCTCCCGGTCAGACAATGTGTTATGGGGGTACCAGAAGGACTGGTGCAGGCCGCAGAAGGGCCGCAGAGAGCCGCTGACGGGCCATCAGATAAGGCTCGTGTTTGCCTAACCTCTCACCTCCCACTGGGGTCCGCGGTATGCCACACGGTATACCCCGAAGAGTGGTCCTGAAGAAGTGGGTGCTGCACATCTCCGTCCTGACGTGACGGACAGGTTCAGCGTGTCTTCCTTCCTCGTGATCGTTTAAAAGCTTTCGAGAGCGCCGTTCCGTCGTTTTTCTTCTTGGCGCGCTATGCCCTGACTTACCTCCCCTGCCACCGTGTCTGCTTTAATCACGGTTCACGTTAATAGCTTCAAGGAGCTCCCCTTTTGTTCCGATTCAGAATGTTCCTCAATCGAAATCTGCTAGCCCGTTGATATACTGTCTGCTTGGATAATATATAAAGTCTTTCATTATCTTTAAATAAAAATGTAATTCTTAATGATACTTGTTCGAATTAGGAAATAGGATTATAATTGGAGAAGGAATATAAATTCTGATACAAAATAAAAAGATTTGTGGTTCGAGGTATGTTCTTGCAAAAGGTGTGCTTTCTAAACGATCCCAGACGAGATAAATATGAAGTCTATCTTTAGTACACATCCAGCAACAGTTTCACTCGAAATTTAATATTTATGACTGCCGAGAAATATTCGTACAATATGGCAGAAATATTAGCCAAAAGATATATTATTCGTCGTACGGACTGCTGACCAATCAAGCAATAATTCTTACGTAATTAGAGGACGGGTCGAAGCGTACATTAATCAACATCGAATTGATTCGTTAGCATGCTAAGAGAGACTTTCCAGGAAGAAACGGCGAACGAAGGGAAAAGTAGCCGACCGGCGTGAGAGAGGAGTTAGTCTTGTAAAGAAGATAGCGCTCACAATATACACAACGGCGGAACAGAAGAGACCGTGAAACGAAATCACCATTAAGTGGGAGGAACCGTATCTCCAGGTTCGATGTAATAAACCAATTCTCTCCCCTTCAGCCAAGGAAAAAACTGTGCCGGGCAACCGTCTTCTAATTGGACCGCATTCCGCCAGTTCCTCTCTATTTATATGCTTTACCGGAATTTTCATTAGCACGGGACTTTATCGTGGCAGAAAGTCCCGGATATTTGTGCCCATACTCGAAACACTGACCCTTACTCGCAACACAGAACTTACAATTAGATAAAACGAAATAATCTACCGTTGGAGAAACCTCCTCTTATTTAAGTATTCGTCAATTTATATCTCCTCGATTATTTCATAATTGACGAAATTATACACTTTAATTTTAATGAATTACATATTTATAGTATGGCTATGAATATAATTTAATCTCGGGTACGTTCCTTGGCACGAAACTTCTCTATTAATTACAATCCAAGCACGAATATATATTCCTCATCGTTATAATCTGAACTTCCTGATGATACGGAAGGCTGATGCACAATGCTGGCACTCTGGGTGAAGGGGTTGAGTGGGTAAGCGAGGAGATGGTACGGAGATTTTAGCGTTAAGAGGCACAGCATAAAGAAGAGCATTATGTCTGGCATAATAATGCAGCCACGTAACGGCCGATCGAGGGATCATCGATCGATGCCGATCGTTTGATCATGGTGGCGATGCCGAAGGTGGTGGAATCATCGCGCGAGAAGAGAGACCTTTTAAAAGCACGGAACGCTCGAACGGGCTAATTGTGCGATATTGTGCATCGACAATGCTCTAATGAAGCATTGTCCATGCCCGGCACCGATCGGTGTCATCCGGCCGTGTATTTTTCAGCCGGCACACGTGAGACACGGAAAGCGAACGTGTTCCAAAGAACGGTGAGATAGAGCCGCCACAAAGGCGACAGAAGAGCAAAGCTGATACCTCCGACGTCTCATCATCTGCCGGACGTGCCAACTTTTCTGCCGGGGTTAAAGATCGTTCACAGATACTCTAATAAATAGACGGCCCAAGCCATAAAACAATAACCCCTTGTTACGGAACTTTGAAAATTTCCTTCGCGACATTATTATAGGCCTTTATATCAAATTATCCGTATCCTTGAATTACTACAATTTAGATGCCTATGGGAATTATTCAACATTAAGGTAAGAATATCTTTTAAGTACTTGAAGTCTGGGGATTAATATTATTACTGTAGTTCTATATTTATGGAGTTAGCAGAAAGGCTGGTTTTTAAATGCATGTCTGGAGACAATTTAATCACAATATTTGCACAAAGGTTTTTAATGATTCATTGACGTTCCGCGAAAGTAATCTATGTTAAATTGTGGGAAAAAGAGAATAGCTTCTCACAGTAGCTAAAGGTAGAGAGTAGCTTCACGTGGAAGGACTAGCATGTATCACGAAGGGATTTCGTTTTCATTATGCGCAGCGAGCTCTTCCACGATTGGGGAGCAATCTTATGCCGCGGCCGTGGCATCTACCTTCATCATTTGCGGTAAAAGTTATAACTCGATTATGCGTCTAACTAGCAATTTCAATACTATTAAGAGTGCAGGACGAAAGGCTACCGCGAGAACCGCGTAACGTAGGCTGCGAACCTTTCGATCGTCAGCCCTTTTATTACATGTAATTCAAACAAATAGTGCTGGTTCGGTATTGTTAATTCTTTCATCTCTCTTATAGCACATTTTATACTTGAAGGTAGATAGCAATAAAATATATTGTTACGAAATATATATGGGTATAATTGATTTTGTATATTTGCGTAATATTAATACAATGTGCACAATTATGTAGTTTGTAAATGCATACACCTATTTTGAAATATTTTATACACATTTTACAGGTATATACATAACGTGTCATATACATATATCGAATAGCAATATTAACAGGACATAGTTAAACGAAGGCCTCCAATAACTTCATCGTGTGCGTATATCCCAATAAAATCAGCAATAAAATAGCTCTTCCTTCCTGCTTCGTTCGACCAGCTCATTCGGTACTTCCATCCGTAAAGAAAATTGCGAATCTTCGTATGATATCACCGGTAAGGGAACAACGGTGCGTTTATCACGCGAAACTAATAGAAAATTATCTTTCTAATTTAAATCCCTCGTAGTGGTCAGAGCTCGTGGTACGTTGGTTGGTGCATCGCTTAGGAACATCCCGTTGGTCGCTCCTCACGGTTAACGGGCATAGATATATCCGCCTAGAAATAAAATCAGCGATAGTATCTTCGCTGAATGAACTCTCCCACGCCTATGTCTATTCGCGCTCATCCGCCCGAGCTCGAGCGTGCGTGTGTTCCGTACACACTAGTTCACGTGTGTTACACCATCCTGAGCTCGTACAGGGTATCCGTACGCGGTTCTGCGTGCGTTCACGGGCACGAAGATCCAGGTTCCAAAGGTCCAGGGGTCCATCGAGGTCCGACCCGTCGACCCCGGCACGTATTCGCCACACCCGCACACCGATGCTTAGGGGCCGCACTGAGATGCTTAGGTGGGGTCCCAGGCCTATACCTTGCAACTTTTCTTCTTCTTCTTCTTCTTCTCCCTTCTCCAACTCTTCTTCTTCTTCTTTTCTCTCCTTTTCTTATTTCACTCTTTCGTCCTCTTCTTTCTGCCGCCTGCTCCTTCTTTTCATTCCTCCTGCTTCATCTCGTTGTTCTTACTTATTCCCTGCACCTTTCTTATTCCTCGTATTCTTCTACCTTTTCTTCTTCCTCTACTCGTTCTTCCGCGACGGGCATATATGTACACCCGCGGAATTAATAGTCGCTCGCCGCGGAAAAATCACGGTAATGTGATTACGACGCTGTCTTTCGCTCGTTCGTGCTTACTCGACCCGCCTTGACTCGACTTCCACGTACGTGGCCCTTACCTATTCCTCCTACTCGAGGAGGAGCACTCTTCCTGTACCCGGCTTACTCACCCCTTCCTCCAGCAACTATACCCCTTGTACAGTTTCACGTATCTCGGGATCCATCGTACAAAGCGACTGATAGCGTTGCTTGTTTCCGGGGAAATAATAAAGTGAGATAATAATGATGTGGTGCTTATAGTCACGGTATTTATCCATTCCAGATTTCCCGATAATAATTGCAAATTTATTATCTGTATACCTTTGTGATTACACTAACGGGTTCAATCAATTTCGATGATGAAAATTACTATAATATGTTCGATTGCTCCTTTAGATTGTAATTTTCACATATTCTGTAATTATTGCATTTTATAAATTCCAACGCGTATATTACTACGAGGCTCAGCATTTATTAATGGTCTTGAGTAAATTGATAAAAATTAGTTACTGTAACGACTCGGTTAAAAAACCGGTCCTAAAACCGCAGTTGAGTACACTCTACACGAAAGTGGATTTTTGGTAGAACAAGGTGCGTATTCGAGCGAATTTAAAACGGTCATTAAGTGATGGATTTTAAGTGATCGTTATTCACTCCGTCCTAAAAGCGTCCTAAACTACCGGACTGTGCCGAGCGGGTCACGTACATCTATAAATCCCAGCAAGTATAACGATCCTCGATGTGGTTGCTGCTATAAAAATCCCCCTTTAACGTCGGTCCCAACTCGTGGTAGGTAGTTCTTACGGTTTTGCTCGTTATACGTGTAATGCGGGTATTACAATTTTATATAAATCTGCCTCGCGAACGTTTTGTCGAACGGTTCGGTTCGTGCGGCGATTTTCAAGAATTTGCGAGAGTATAAATTTCGGGTGGCGATCACCTATATGGGAAGAAGGGAGGACAGAATGGAACAGGAAGGTGGAGGAAGTATCCTTGACTGTCTTATAAAGCCCGACCCTTCTTGCTACGCGTTTTCGGCTGAACTCGGGTCAAACCACGTATGCAAATGGGATGACTTCGCTCTGAGGTGACCCTAAAATCTGGAAGACCAGCACACATAAATGACTCCACCAAGTGATTTTCGAATCATGGAATGATAATACGACGAATATATCATTCGAATGTGAAATGGTCAAGCTGGAAGTGTGTGAGAAGTTATTTTCTATTCAACTTTAAATTTGGTTAATTATACAAAATATTTATTTTAAAAATGTGAAATTAATTTAAATCGTAAAGCACGATCCGTTGGTATGCCAAGGTGTGTGTATTTTATGAATGTACATAAATCATGATTCTAAAGTCATATCAATTGTATGAACGTAATGAGCATCGGATGGGTCTTTAGAGTCTTGAATACATGCATAAGATCTTCTAGAAGCGAGCTCATTATTTTGAAAAAAGATCATGAAGCGCGCGTGAGCGCGACGATCAGAAGCGGATAATACGCGCGTACTGAAGAGCAAGCCGTAGCGAGTTCCTTAAAAGGCAGTAAATTATCGACTTTAATGCCACCGTGGTCTGCTATCTTGCACTTCTGACGCCCGTATGGACACCAAATCCCCACTGGGAGAATACCTCTTTAACTTTTGCAAAGCTAAGCCTCGGCTAAGATTCAATCTCCCTATGAATTCTTAAACAATCTTACCCTACAAATTTTCCTGTACAAAAACCGAGACCTTTTATGCGCCGGACAACCTTTACATCGATAATGAAGCAATACTATATCTTACGTACAGTTAATCCATAATACTCGAAGGTTAAATAAACCAATAAATGAAGATCGTCAGGCCTCCAGTGTGAACGGGTTCTAACAATTAAACAAGTTCTACACGACTGGGATGCAATTAAAGACATCGCGGTTGGTGACCTTCCTTTGGCCTGGAGTCATTACGATTAATTTAATATACCACATCGGTAGAAAAGTCCTTAAGTCAGTCTTTTATTGGATACAGTGCCAGGGCCGATGGAGCATGTAGGTGATTTGGCGCCCTGCAGTGCCCTGTACCCCCTTTCGTATCTTCCTGCCCCCTTTCGAATGTAACGAACACAACGAAATAAAAGCCGAATTGTGGAACGGAACATAGAAAGAGAAAGAGGAAGAGAAAGATTGGACGGTCGCGCGCTCGCGCGAGAACACACGAGCACGAGGAGTTTAATAAAGTGCACTAACCGGTGCGTATTAAGAAGATTTAGGTGGGTGAGAGCGGCGGGTGCACTGGTATAAATACCAGAATAATAGCGAGGTTATAGCGTATCTCCCCTCTATCCCGTGGATCGCTTCACCGTGTACTCTTTCAGTTCCTCCTTTGGAAGCATTTCTACCGCGAAGACCAAACGTATGGGGTGACGCCGGGGCCCCGCCATGGGTGGGCCCGTGCGGTGCAGCGCACACACGCCGATCTCGCCGCGTAAAATATCATCGCAAACCGCACCCCGATAAATTTCGCGATATTGCTCGTGAAACCGCTCACCGGTGGAAATAAGAATGCAAATGGCCATGCCGCGTGAGCTGTTCCTTCTTTTCCCTGCCCCCGTGTGCTGCCTTTGATCGCCGGTGTCTCGATCTTGTTACAATAACGTGGGAGCGAACGAAGCTTCTATAAATATCAGTAGGACGTGTAATGCTTGTTCAATAACGACTGATACAATTTATGCAATACAATGTAATATGATTATGCCATTAATATAATTCATGGTTGGGCATCCGTGTAAGCTCATGCTCGTAGAATTAATTTATAGTGTAATAAAACATACTTGATATTCATTGTTGCCATCAACAATGTTGCAATTAAATTATGCTAATGCACTGGGGAAGGATGGAAATATCAAAGTAAAAGTGAACGATTAGTCAGGGTGGGTGAGTGTTGTTGACAGAGGCGAAGAAATCAACCGCGAAAAAAGTACGTGGGACCCATCGAGATGGGCCCGCTCACACGCGTGTACGGACCGATATAATAACATGGACGTCGGGGCATGTACACAACCTATGTACGTTCTACGAGCCCATAAAACGAGGCCGTAAGAACACAAACGGGCCCAGGTAAACGTGTTCTGGCCACGTCAAGTCCGTCCGCTCGGAGACGTAATCTTATTAAACGGCTATTAGCTGCTCGCCGAGGCTTGTCAACATTTAGACATCTGGCAGACACGAGAACACATTCTCTTACTTCTCTACACGCCTACAGGGTCGCACCTCATTCGTGAGACGTATGCTCTCTTTACCGTAAAGAGCAACCGTGTATATCTACGGATGAAAGACGCCGTCATCGACGCCCCTGCAACTCTTTATTTGCCACCGCTTTTAATGCGAAGCAATCCACCTCGTATAATACGTTCCGCGTTCTATCAATCCGCATTATACGGGGCATTATGCGTGCATTATAAATCCAATACAGGAATACATATTTAGAAAAGATCTAGACGAAATCAGAAAAATGGTTCTTGTGAGATTATCAATTAGAGAGTGTAAATATGAAATTGGTACTTGGTTTGAACGCAACAAATCTTGTAATAAAATATTATTTATTCCATGTACATCCTCGATTAGTTTCTCATATACAATTTTTGACATTAGACTTGGAGATAGATATTATTTATGCACTATTTTAATGCACAAATTTCCATTTGCGTTCTCTTGAACTAATATGTCAATATATTTGTCGAGGATCTGACAGCGTTCTCGGAAGGTGAACTTCGTATTCAGAGTCTCCCATTGCCCGAATTCCTGTAGGGTCGTCCAGGTTTGACTCCCTTACCTCTTCCCACCTGGTACCCCGACATGGTCTGTGTTACGATCGAAATGACTGACGTACTGACGGGAAACATCGCGACCCCCCGCTGTCGAATGTCGTCGGCTGGATCATGCGAGTGACCGATGTGGGTGAATGAATCTCTCTACTCCAGTATCTCGAGAAGTTGGAGAAAGAAAGAACAGGCGAAACGGAAGGGATCGAACATAACCGGTGGAGTGGGGTAGAGAAGTGTCTTGGTGAAGTCGAAGTAGAAGGTAAGGTAAGAGACAGTCGGATGAACGAACACAGCGAGAAACGTGGTCTAATCTTGTCGGATGGCTGAGATTGTTTCACGAGCACGAGGAGAAACACAGGTTGCTCGCCTCTTCGCAATGTGAGGCCAAATCGAGATAGCATATCGGGGAACGGTATGGCCGCGTGTCTAGGAAAAGAACGACACTGCTCTAGGATACCGCTGCAGTCTGGTGATGCAGCACCATAGACGGTCGTGCGTTTTACTGCTTATCCGAAAATCACTGGGCCAACGACCGAGCGGGCGCACGAACCTACGATTTACATGGCTGCCAATGAATAGTAATTTCATCGAGTTTCATCTTCTCGATCTCGTGTACGAGTAACAGAAGGAAAACTGATACAATGCGAGCGATATCAAGTATACATGAAAACGTCGTTGTAATTCTACACTATCCGTGAATTCATTATCCTGATAAGAAATTCTCTTCTTTCTCCGAAGACCATTCGAATTCTCTATACTTAAATAGATTTGAATATCATCGCTTATGAAGTCGTGGTATAATCGTTCCTAAAGAGTTTTGGTTTTAAGCTCGGTAAAGCGGCCGGAAGTGCGACCGCAGACTCCGAGTTCGAATCGCGCACGATCTCCGGGAGGAGAGCCGGGTGCACTGCGAGGGTGAGGAGTTCCGCTATCTGGACCAGAATCTCGATCGAATTGCCTCTGGAGGTTCGCACGCTTTACGACGAGGAGAGGAAAAGAGGCGAAGCAAAAGGTGGAAGGACATGGTGGATGTAAGGATAAAACAGGAAAAAGAACTATGTTGGAGAGGGGTGAGAATCGAGAGGGGAAGGAGCGGAGTTCTCCCGACACCTTCTTGCTCTTGTTTGCCACCGACTGCGTGTAATTTCTTAGCAAAGGCGTTAATGAGGGGCTTGGCTCGGGACGGTAGATCACCGGGTGAACCTCGGGAGAGCCGCTGGGGCTGAAGTCGCCGCAACCGTTCTCCCAGACAACTTCTCTTTCTCCTTTCCTTCCTCCTCTTTTCCCGTCATTCTTTCTTCCTTCCACCTCCTCTTCGTCCGTTATGCTTTCTTCCCTCCTCTCTTTCTCTTCTCGAAGTCTCCACGGAGGTGGTGTTCACGAGCTGTGCGCCTCGAGGTAGTGCTACCGTGTACCTGAATTCCGATCTACGCTCAGATACGGGACTCAAGCTCGCCAAGGAAGTATCTAGATGCCAGTGTATCCAGGATACTGCTCCTTCTCGTACGCCATGGCCCTGAAGCACGTTCCCAAAGAAGAAACGACGCCTCGAATTTCTCTCTATCCTCCCATCTACCCTTCTGACTCTCTCCAATGCTATATTCTAACATTGAAATATTGTCAATCGTCAAAAACTCCGCAAGATATTCATAATTAATGCAACCTTTCGAATCCTACGTGCTTGCGTAAGAAATATTATGGTAAATAGAAGAAACGTTATTTAAAATCATCGGATATTCATCGCTTAGTACGAAGGAGCTAGATATAAAATATTTTATTGCTTGTAAGAAATTAATTTCCCATGCGGTGTACAATTCGAGGATCATTTCGGCCAGTTTTACGATTCAATAACTCCAGATAGATGACGCGTAGGGCCACATCGAGGGCCGCTGGTAAGACCAGTAAGAACATGCTGCCGCTACCCCTCTTTTAATCCAAGAGTTAGGACTCGATAGAGTTAAGCGCTCGCCTTGGTTAAAAGGGTCCAGGATACCTTCACCGGGAAAGGAGGAAAAGGAGATATCGCGTAAGCTCGAGAGGGACAGGTAGTAGGTGTATCCAAAGAAAAGAAAGAAAATCTGTGAACCTTAAGCACGATACTCGCAGAGTTTATTAATGCAATGTCGCGTCGCTCGACCTTCCTCTGTTTATTTTATTTTTAATTTATTCCTCCCACCAACGTTATAAAAGCACGCAAATGTCCATACACTCGCGGCTCTTTCCCTCTTCCTCTCCCGTCCTCACTCCCTCTATCTCTCTTCCTTTCCTCCGTTTCCTCCAGCTCGCTTCTTGAGATGCTCGCAACGGCGGCGATTACGCCGATTTATTAATAACCCGGTTTTCATTGGCATTCGGTCGCAAGGAAAAAATTACGTTTACTACCTATGGGGGCCTGACCCTTAACCCCGTTCGGACCCGTATCGCTCGTGTAGGTGGTGCGACCAGTTTTTTGTCCGCGCACATTCTGGGCATTCGTTTTCGTACGTCGCGATATCCTGCCTCCCCTCGCCATCTTTCTCCTTTGCCTTACTCTTCTTCCACGGTCATTCGTACCATCCTCTCTAGTTTCCTCTCTCCCGTGTCTCTTCTGGTCTCTCGATCTTACGTACGTACGACGAATGCATCCGTGGAGATCGACAAAGGCCGAGTACACCAGCTTAGCTTACCCTACCTCCTATGTGAAAGAAGGGATTGGAATTCGGTCGTAAACCAGCTGGAGAAAACGGTCCACCATTCATCGTTTGTGCGACAAAGACCAAGTGGCCCCGTAAGAGGGAGAGGGAGAGGGAGGAAACTTCGGTAATACGACACACGTTTCAACATATACGATAAAACCTGTAGTATCTGTGAACGTGGACGTTAACCCATTCAGTCCATACGCTGGCGATAGTCGTAAAAGTTTTAATGTACCGCTCGGATAATTTCGCTACAGTGTGTATTTTATGCCCAGATACGTAGGTGGTTTTATGGAAAAAATATCAAATATTTGTTAAGAAAACAGTGAATTGATATTAGGTGCTCGTGATCGAAGAAGAAACCTACCGTAGATTACGTAATAGGATTCACGCATTCCTGTACGGAGTTAATAATTTTCTCCTTCATGGTTGCTCCTTGCATGTTTTTTTCTTCGGCCTCGTGCCGCGCGTTCGATGATGATTTAGAAACGACGACGGGAAAGTGAAATTCGCTCGTAAACCGCGACAGAGAGAAAATCATTAATTACTTAGCTAACAGTACTCCTTCCATTGGGAAATATTTCCAGGGATTACAATTTAATTGCTTAATTTAGTAATTGATATTTCTATTATATTCCACGGGTAGCACAATCATCTTCATTCCATAGATCAAAGAATGCTTGAGTCGTACATTCATTTACAATACATCTAAATTAGTGCAAAATGATCCACATTTTCTTGAAACACGGAATCCGAGCAGGAAGAATATTCTCTGAAAGTAACATCGCGGAGGATGGTTTAATATAAATCAATTGCGGTATGTAAAAACTGAAGGTACAATGGATTGTGGAGGATTGAGGAATCGGTGGAGAGTGTATAGTAATTTTCCCACGTGTCCATGGGTTATCTTGGTTCTTAGGAAGAAGCAAGTAATCCCTCGACGTCCTATACGCTCGAGAGCATCGTTTAACCGATGTCGCTCAAGTGCGCGAGCTCTGCAGTACGCGGCATTATAGTGGTGCATAGTTGCAGTCAGAGCGCCGAAGCTATGCGACCGGGGCATCTATGTAACTTCTACGCGCATCGTTGCTCGCAATCAACATACCTTCCGGCCGCGAAAAAAACGCGAATAGCCTAATAGAATTTACTTTTTGACTCGCCTGAGATTCTACTCTCAGGACAGTCCAAAGCAATATTCGAATCAACTTTAATGACCAACTAAATTCTTCGCTCTCGCCTTTGATGATTCATCATTTCCATGCTGCGTAAGAAATGTTTCGGCATTTAAACGAAATACGTAAAATTAATATATATTCGTACTACTTACGAATATTTATTCCTTTATTCAACAGGAATGCATCTTTTACATCAAGAATACAAGAAAGAATCTAATATACGGAAAATATTAAATTATGTAGAATATAAATAAAAACGAAGTAATGAAAGTAAAATGAAAGAGCGATAGAGTGGACCTAACAGTTTATATAGAGTATAAGCAAAATCTAAATTAAATTATCTTGAGTTACATAGGTTAACATAACTTAATTATCCTGGAGCGAACGGTACAATTCTATGACCAAACACGGTAAAAGAGAATATAGAGGATGAAAAAAGAACAACTCTTTACTTATACTATTAGCGGTCATATATGTATGTGCGGGAAAATCGGATTTTTTAAAATATAATTAGATCGATAAAATATTTGGAAATAATCATTTAAATATGATCTTAGTGCTATTAATAAAGAAGTTAGAATATGTACTTCAATCTCGAGCTTAATTAGCATAATATTCCATTTTACCATAGAAGAATAATGAATGATACTTGTATTATTTTGAGGATCGTACGTGCATTCAGGAAGAGGGGAAAATAAAAACACTTGTAATTAAAAATCGTAAGATTTATTGGTACCTCACTGTAAGATTGATCATTTCGGGTACAATACGCTGAAGTAGAAGCAATTACAGGCCTGTAACGAATTACAGAACAGAGTATTGTCAGGGACACGTGACTAGCAGTAAATGAGGCGAGTTACGCGAGACCAAAGCTCAGTGCTCCGTGAAAACGTTGTCTACCTTCAGTATTCTTTCATGGATACTAACACTTTACTCCTAAGAGTAGAAACTCTTCCTCTATAATCGTTTGGCCGTGTCCCAAAATAATTCCAACAACGAACGGTAATCGTAAGGCAGGTAAAAACATTATTAATGCAAATCGTTCATAAATATTTAAATTTAATATGT
This sequence comes from Nysson spinosus, assembly GCA_910591585.2. Classification (NCBI taxonomy): domain Eukaryota; kingdom Metazoa; phylum Arthropoda; class Insecta; order Hymenoptera; family Crabronidae; genus Nysson; species Nysson spinosus. Next base: position 7,362,429 of record OU342830.1, on the reverse strand, counting down.
TCGTAATTTTCGTATATTTATTGTAGCGTTTTAATTATAAATAGCCGAATTTGTTTTCATCGAACTGCCGAGAGAATTGAATTAATGTGATATTGGCCAATTCAACGATCAACATCGACCGTAATTCATCCTAAATTATTGCGTTTAAGAATCACAGAATATTAGCACATTTTCTAGCCGAATCGAGGTTTGCCAATTTTGATTAAATATGCAAAATACCTTGGTGTATTAACCTAGTCGGAAATAGATTAATTTACCAAGATACTTAGCATATTTAATCGAGTGGGTCGGATTAAGAAGATATCGATATCAAACTACCGAAGGACTTCGAAGTAAAAGCGAAGTCTTGCGAGGTCGAGACCTAAGAAGATGTCGAACTGTGCAATACGCGGAGTTTATAGTAGAGAATGGTGCTTCACGACCTAATGAACGACGTCTTCGGAGAACGGTGCGATCCCCACACGGGTCCGCGAGTTTTGCACTAGCAAGGATCAAGCGAAACCGCGCGTATCGCCTAACCCCGCGACCCACGCCTCGCGACAATGTTACGCCCGACGCTTTCACCGATCCACCGAGTTCTGCTATTTCAGCGAGCAATCTTCGATAGCGTAGTGTTCAACTGGCACGGCACGTGATTTCATGACAAAACTTCATCGGTACAGACAAGTAGAAAATTTCTATAAATTGATACAAGATAATAATAGTATACGGAACAGACCTTCTCTTATTTACGTATGTTTCTAATTATCTAAAAAGACCACACGGAATTCTGTCTTCACTGTTTTCAGGGCCATCGAATCTAATAGTAACAGTCCTTGATCATTTATTCATAGATTCATAACCTGAATGTAGAATTGGCAAATATAATAAATACAAAATTCTGAGCATCTCCATAAAGAAGATGACCGTCACGTATAGTTTAGTTTGACCATCGCAGGATATAGGTGCATCTGTATAAGCAAGAGGGGGGATAGAGGCGGCGGGTGACCCGCGGTAGACTTTCACCCGCACTCGCCGCGACCTCACGCATACGAACGGATTTTCTCTCGTATTTGAACGCCTCACAGACGACACTGGGAATAAAGCAGTGAGAAGGAAAGAGAGGAAAGTGGTAAAGTACCAGGAAGAAGGAAGAAGAAGAAGGATAAAAGTAAAAGAAGGAGAAGCACAGAGCCTGTAGACAACACCAGTAAACGTGGTGCACGGAGGAACAAGGAGATTCAAGATGTTGGTGGAGGTGGACGAGGACTCGGTGAAGGAGGATAAACCGGCACCTGTACCCTCATAACATATAACCGTACCCCTCTCCTCTGGGGTTCTAGGTGTACATCTCCTCGTATATACGTATCCGCGGGTGTTGGACTATACGTTTGCCGTTTGTTTGACGGCACAGGGGCGTCGTGCGACACCAGGTTTTCTTCTCTTTTCCTCTTGATATCCTCCCGTAGACCGTTTGCCATGTCTACGCCACTGGAAGCTATCCGTCAGGGATTCGAGATCTCGCACAAGGATATACGGCCCTGCGGTGGATGCCCTCGCAAAGGAGAACGTTCTTGCTGCGTCTTGCTATTTGTCTTCCTTGCCGTTGATATCCGATACGCCGGCTACCTTCTTCTTACCTTCTGTTGCCCGTACGTCAGTGGTAGCCTCACGATGAATCGGGTGGAGAACTTTTCAAGCCGCGTCTACGATAGCCTCGCTCTATCACCTATTACTCTCCCCGGATTTACACACTTCTGTATTTCCAACCCTGTGTTAAGTTTCACTCAGTATTTTATGTGTTAGATATCCGTTGCTCCGTTTGAATGCTACACTGGACTCACTAGTGGAGGAAACGGAGAGGAGTGATATTGTCAGGTGCTATCGATACCTGCTTATTTACTTTAGGTATGTCGATGATACTTTGTCAGTGACAGAATATATTCGAAGAGATCTGACAAATGACGATATAATAATAAAATAAAATAAAGACGGCCCTGGGGACCACATAGGCAACGATGCATAGAAGTGTTCGACTATGTATATATACATAGAGTGTAGGCGGCGTTCCTAGCAGGTGCTCATTAGATTACAGGGACGATGTTCGAGATGTTAGCCACCTTTTACTCACTGCTCGAGAAGCCTCCACGCAAGATTGGGATCTCCGTGCTGTTCCCTCCTCGAGTCTGGACCACTACCTCCTTTTCATCCGCCTTCCCTGCTATTCCATGGTCTACCACCTCCGTCTATTCTTCCCCTCCGCCGACTCGTTGATGTTACCGATTTTTATGGAAATCTGAAATCCATACGACACAGCGCACCTACGGATTGCGTACTTGGGTTGACTAGACAATGTTCCACCAGTTTCCATCGATCCTCAGACTGCACTTTCGTATTGTTTTCTAAAGCGATCATGCAGTGTCCAATGACAATATCCATAATTGTCAAATATCTGAAATACAGTTAGATCAAGCTTCATTTACTTACTCCGTACTATAATTTAATTACTTAAGTTCAGTGTTTGCAAAGTGAAAATAATTAATTCCTTCATAGTAATTGAAGTAATTGTCGTATAGTAATCCAATTAATTAATATAATTCAGGTGGTACATAAGGTATCAATAAATAATAAATTCGCGTAATAAATTGGCCTGACCAATGGTAAGCAGATGTCTAAACAGTAGAAGAGTGTGTCGTTATGAGACCACCTAATAAATCCATACCCGCATCCCGAACCGGCTACAATATTTCTACCCTTTCCTATGCACTTACCCTCACCGTGGAACTGATCCACATAGAAGGAGAAATTCCAAGGGAATCGTCTTCGGAATCAACGAATTCGCGGCCGGATCGATATCAGGTAGAAACGTAAGGGCGCCGGTAGTGCATTTATCGCAGCAGGAAGTCGCCATACAAATGATAATCTAAAGCCGTGCGTCCTACCGCGGTCCACGCGCTGTAGATCTGAAGTGCAGGCGTGTGCGCTACCGTGTGCACTCTCTCTCTCTCGTTCTCTCTCCTTCCTCTTCCTTGGGATCGTGTAGGTGTACAGTTCACACAGGCACACGATCCGGGCGCCGGGTTCTTGGGAGTTGAATTTGTCGCTCCATATCTCGTCCTGGAATTTATGAAAGCCGACTTCGCAATAATTTACGCGGCCGGAGTCACGCGCAGTAAATAATGCCGGACAAAGCGATGGAGCTGAAGGTGCCGGAGGTGGCCTCCGGTGCCGTATGAACGGAATTCAGAACCGTAGACCTCGACAATCGGTGACGTGCCTTTGCCCGTTCTGCTATTTCGCACACCATGATCCCTTTCTTTAACAGTTCCAGTCCTTTCGCATTGAAAGAGGCCATTCGTGAATGAAGAAATTACAAATTGACAAGCATAACTCTAAATATATTAGGTGTACAAATTAATATGTTGCCTCTAACTTTATTCATTTCGTAATTAAATTTTCAAATGTAAATATTTCTCCTCACTTCTGTAGATTTAAAGTAACATGAATAACGGTTACAAAATAAATCTTGAGAAGGTGAAACTAACAACATTACCTTAAAAAGTAGTAATCAATTTTAACAACTCCGAGATATTAAAAGTAATTATTGACTCATGGCTCAACATTTGTATCGTGATGGTAATTAGAAACACAATAAGTCGCGTGTGCAGATCATTAGATTTTTATGTTAGGTTTCAGATGCCTGGGATTTAAGCATGCTTCATTTTTATAGTAATAGTATGTCATTATTTTAGGACAACGATGGAGGTCTACATCAGTGAAGCACTCGATGGAAATACCTCAGGTATTTATTTCGAAAGTCATTATTGGATATATCAACAGTGACTTCCGCGAGAAGATGCTCGAACTCGGTCTCCTTGTAGTCCTAGTGGACTGCAGGGTGCATGAGCTCGAATCACTGAACAGAATCTAATTACCGTCTAATTAGGACGATCGTGTATCGTCGGAGCGATTGCATCGAACAACGAGTTAGGGACTGGTGCACGCCGTGACGATAGGCCATATTTCCTTACCGCGAACGACTTTCGATACATGGTGAAAATGATTAGCGACAAAGCAGGGCAAGCGATCTTAGGTCGATCGTTAATTACCGTTACACAGTATGATACCGTTCCCTAACGATTTTCATTAACACTTTCGCACGACTTATCCGCTTGTTCCAATTCCAAATTAAACTATTAGATATCTTCACCGATAACGGATTTCCGGGACAAATTATCTTCCTGAGATATTCATAAACATATCCTTGATAGTTTCCAACAAAGTATATACATAGGAATAGTTAAATCCGTTATTTAATTTGATTTAAATAATCGCACGGTTTGCCGTCTTTTCTAGAATGATTTCACTCTCCAGACCTATTTGTAAGATTTGAAGATATGGTAATTTCATGTCGAACATATACCAAGGAATATTTATTTTCGTTTTATTAACATAATCCAATGACTAATCCAGTATGTCTTCTCGGCATATTTCGTGTTTGCATCACTTTCTACAACATCCATGAGGCGGAACCTAAATCTTGGAAAAAAACACTAGTTGTTAATCTAGGCTCAAATCTAGCAGATGTTCACGACATTGCTACACAACAATAAAATAAAGTACAATCCACGGTTCTTAAAAAGATGTCCTTTGCACCTGGTGGAAACTGCATCCAAGAGGCATCAAGATGGATCGAGGAGACTCAGCATCGCAGCTTAATGACGATGTTAATTAATATATTTGAACCGTCGGCGATGTGGCACGATGGGATGAAACCGCTCACACGGATTAGCATAAACAAACCCGGTAAGGTGAGTCCTCCGCGAGTGCTGCTAGAAGTGTTAATTCTTTGCTAGGTCGCTTCACGGCCAGACGGTTTCATGGAAGAGAAGTAGAAGAGGTGAGAGGGAAGTAGCAATGAGTGACAGAAGCGGAATCGAGAAAAGAGAATGAAAGAATGTAAAATAGACGGGGACGGTTGTTAAGGAAGAAGAGGAAAAAGAAGAAGAAGACGACGATGAAGGAAATCTGTGTCGTTGTCCAGCGCGAAACGACGCGTGTGTCCAAGGTGCGCGCACGATGTAGGTTCTTTTAATGCGAGCCAAGTGCTCGGCAAACAGCGCCGCATTAGTGCGCACCCGATCCATTAATGAAATCAAAACGAAACCTAAGAGAGTAGAGTTCCTTTCGCTGGATTGCGACATTAGTGCCGACCGGTCCATCGGGCCAGCAGGATCAAACCGTGGGATCATCGTACGGGTCCACCCGCCGTGCCACTCGACCGGTTATGTCACACCATTATTTCATCCTTTATGTCTTTATGCGATATGTGTGTCTATATATTTCGTCAGAGAGGCTAGTCTAGTCGCGTACGCGGGTTATAGTGCGAGCGCGTCATTAATGCGCGTAATAACAGCCACGAGCGACAGTCGAGGGATATCGCGTATATAAATTACATACTGGTATGGATATCGCCGGTTCGTTAGCCATAAATTACAGCTAAGATTGCGGGAACTCACTCGTCTCCCCCTTCTTCCCCTCAAAGGTTTTAAGACCGTTTCCACCGAAATCTCTAGCAAGTCACCGATGACTTTGCTGGATCGATCCGCCGCGCAAACGAGTACAATTAGCCGGGACACCAGGAGATAAGTAGACTCTGAGTATCGTTATTACCTTACTCACTGGTGAGTACTTGCGCAAAAACCGATTAATTCGCATATCACGTACATTACGGGCAGACTTAGAAGTATCCATTCCAGTGTTTTCATTAAAAAGCCATAATTTCCTTTGCCAGAAAAACTCGTTAAGATTATTTTCGATATTTATGATGCTATCGTGTATAAGTATGATGCATAACGCGTAATTACGAACATGGATATATATATATATATATATATATATATATATAAATGTGTTACAAATATACTTCGGTTGATAAATAAGCAATCGATCCTACGCCGATTTACATCTCCAGGATGAAAGAGTCAATACATAACAATATTAGCTGGAAATAATTTATCGCGCGGGGAGTCCCTAAGTCAGCTGTTTTAATAATTCAGGAAGATAGTCGAGTAGTGCAGGAGAGTCAAAGGCGAAACTTAAAAGGCATCGCGATTGGTAGGTGATGTAGCATCGTCGCAAATCTTCGGCGGAATAGAATCCAACGAATCCCAGCATAGCACATACGATACATATACGGACGAGTGCCGGTGAATAATACCAGCCGCCCGATTTGTACGCTATTAGCACGAGCGGATCTCCGATCGCGCCGACGTAATTCTTGATCCCACGACCGTTACTCCGTGAAAATCGCTCGTAAAGACCGCTGGCAGACTCGTACGCGTATAACGTCGGAGTCCTTTATTGCTCCATTCTTCGGACTGAGCCAACCTACTAACGACGGCGACCTATCCCTATCGGATGCGAGTTATGTACGCGTAAATTCCCTTATCTTCTTTAATACAACTTGGGTTCTTTCATCCCCTCCTTCCTCCTTCCCGCCCAGTGGTGTTTTCTGCTCGCGGAAGTCGGATAGAATAGACTTTTCAAAGAATGCTTTCCCGTGTACATTTGTTCCTTATAATCTCTGATGACATTCTTCGCTCTCCAATGAAAATGTACTATGGAGTCTTTGGTTTCACGCTTCGTATATTGTATCATTATCCTCCATGTATATTTCTAATAGTAATTACGCCAAATAGTAAATGATTCACATAATTATTTTCGAAAATAATTACCGTGTGTAAAGTGCAATGATATTTTATAGCTAACAGTTTAATTATCTGAAGCAGTATAATAATATCTGTGTTGGAAAATAAACCTGTTGTAAATGAATCTCTATGTGCCGCAAATTGGTTGTGTTCTCTAAGTGGAATGAGGATGGGCTAAGAATTTTATCGTGCAATATACACTTAATTGTTGTAATTCTTGAACGTGTGTTGTTAGACGACTCCACGTTTCTCCGCGTATATGGCGGAGTCCTTTATTGCTCCATTCTTTGAAACACGCGAAGCTACTAACAGCTACGACTTCGACCTATTCCTATCGGATCCAAGTTATGTGCGCGCAAATATCGTTATCTCGTTATTTCCATGGATACTCTTGTTTCCTTTCTAACTGTCCCTTGCAGTTTTCCTAGCCTGCAACTCGGGTCATCCACGAAGGATCTTCAATATGTCAATGAACGTTAAAATATTAGGCTGTATCATAAATAAGTTCCACCGCGGTAATTTTTTTAAATGGAAATTGAGAAAAGGCTGGTCGTTCTTAAGACTTTGGTTATCAGAAAATTGGAACACCTCAGAAATCACCTTATACTGGCATAATTAGAGATATTATATTTGGTATAGATATTATAGATTATAAGAAATAATACATTCGTGAGATATATATCTGTAAAGTTTCCACAAATGAACAAAGTGAAAGAAAAGAAACGGAAGTTATTTACGGTTCAACCTAATACTCTCATCTTGCACTGAGTTCCATCCGAATCATTATACATTAAGATTTTCAATATCTCTGCCATCGGTATAAAATTAATAGAAACTTTATATATTATATTATGCCAGTTTTTTAAATGCCAAAGGAACCGCGTAGTTTCATGTGACGAAAGTATAAATTGCAAAACCGATATGTACCAATGTACTTTCGAAAGGCACTGTACGTAAGTGTCCGAGTGCAAGGTGCACGGTATTCTCAACAGTTTCCACCGTGCGCCATACATAATGGAGGTTAGCCGCAGGATGGTAAATCACAAGACGCCATGCGGGCGTAGTTATATCGTGCGTGCGTGATGGAAGATTAGTACAGCATTGTGCGAGCACTCTGGAGGCACGCGATGATTTATCGCTTACGAAAACGCGTAGGGTGACTCTACCGTCAATGATCGCTCCCTATGGAGAACCGAATATGTTTTATCAAGTAGCTGATACTATCAAGAATATCCGAAAATTATCAGAATACAAATTTTCCAGAAGTACGTTGCTAATAAATTGGATTAAATTCGATTCCACATTTCTTTGAGTATTTTTGCCCTGAACTTGAGAAATAGTCTGAACATAAGACGGTTGTTTAATTATAAAAATGAATGAATCAATATTTTTTAATAGTACAAGAATCATTGAATATAAACTCAGACAATTTTCATAATAGTAGAACAATGGTATATTATAAGTTATTAGTTAATATCATAATTGGAGACACTTCGAGCGGCAGTGGAATGTAAATTAGTTTAAAGTCATTTCGAAAGTTGAAAGAGCTCCGATCTACGAGAACAACGAGCGCATATGAAAAGATATACATACCTACCCTGAAGACTGGCAGGCTACGAGACAAAACCGCACTACTGTAAATGGTAGCAGCCTGCAATCATCATATTTCTTGATGATGGTCGGTCTGCCCGGTACGTACGTATGTATGTATGTGCGCTGGGACAGAGGATAGTCAGGTCCCTTAGAGAGAACCACGAGGCCGAACCGCAAAACCGTTCTGTTCCTTATTGCTCGACCTCCGTCGGCCGCGCTTCTCTTCTCCACCCTGCAGCTTGAACCATGGCTGACTAGCCGGACCGATTGAGACCACAGACCACTTAAGATCTCTGTACCAGAACGTACGTGAAATGTTCAGCCACGCAACTTTCAACCTGATTTCTCCATTGACCCTTGCGTGATAGCTATTTGAACCGAATTATTCTATCGCGCAGATAACTTCTCTAACAATCGATACAGTTATACCATGGAAAATCTAAGATTGCTAGTAGTCAAGTAGTCTGAATTATGAGGTTAAGAAAGTAAGACATTCCGACGTAGGAAATAGGAACAGATATAACGTGGACATCGATCAAAGATTTAAAGAGATAGATGAATGTTATTTTTAAGTATATTATGATTTATTCATTTTCATTGAATTTGTATAGAATGTATATTCGGAAATACTTTTTGTGATGGAAATTGGAATTTTATCCGGATATGGCGAATGATGGAATGTGTGAATAATTGCGGTGGTCCTTTTGGGGTGGCGACCATTAAGTAAGTTTATCGTCGACGCTAACACGGCCGAACAATGCAATTTGTAGTCGCGAGGTGGTCCCGAGACTTGCAAAGTTCCTCCCGCGTTACATTTCGCCGGGGACAAGAGACTTCTGGACCGCGTCGGGGGAGGAAGAGAACGAAACTCTCACGAAATACTGCCAACATTCGCTACCCGCGAAATACTACACGGGCCACCGGGGACTACCAACAACGGCGCACCGCATTTTTTTCGTTTCTCAACATCTGATTTATGCCACGAATTCCGCGCACGGTTACAAACCATTCAGTAGAATTCCGATGTTTCGCGTTTAGCCGAGTCCAAATAATTGACGATCACCGTGCCGGACTTTGTCGTGCCCTTCTCATTCGAATATCATTTGCGTTTCTTTATTAATAATTTCAAAATTAAATATTAAAGGGTATGTCACTCTTATTTACAAATTATGTATTATTATAATCCGGAGAATACCTACACTTTTACCTTGGAATTATTTCAAGGATATCTTTCAAGGGTGACTTAAAATTCAGGCAGAGATATCCACAGATGAAGTAAAGTAAAAGATTTACGAGTGAAGTTGAGTACTCGGTAAGTGGAGAGTCAGTCTTTAATCAGGGCAAAGCAGAGTCGCGCGGCATTTGCAAGCGTAAAGAAGTAGAAAGGGAAAAGTGGTACGAAGACCATGTGTCATTGGATTAAGATTGTAACCAAATTATTCATCCAGTAGGCATCGCGCGTAAGATACCAACATGAGCAGGAGTCAGGTACGCGTAAAGGCGTTGGCTTGCAGCATGGCGATAGTACCGGCTGATATATGAGGACCACACAAAGCGGATAACGGAACCTTAAATCAGAATTAATAGCGCCCTTCGCGAGTCCCTTTCAAACGTTCATAGGGTGTCCGTTTTTACGTGGCTCGTAAATCGATGATAAGGTAAAAGTCGCTGTGTAAATATCAGGAGAAACGAGGGATTTGCCTAGCGAATATCGTGAATTGAAAATCTCTGGATTACAAGCTGCTATTTGTATGTTAATTCCTAACGCGAGAAATAGCAATTGTCGATGGATCGGTGAATATCCTTTAAACTACCGACCTCTCGGGATCCATCAACTACGCCGATCGGAGAGGTAAGATCGTTTTCTTATCCCACGAGTTCATAAAGAAAATGCCTCCTTGAATTTGATTAACGGAGTGTCGTCGTGAGAAAATTATAAACTACCAGACGTTCATCGCTGATTCAAGATAACGTGATTACGAAAATCACGGATCGTTTCGACGATACATAATTCTCGCTGCTTCGATAACCTACCATTCAAATTAAACTTGCAGTAATTCAGTAATCATGACAATATTAAAGGTCATAAAAGCCGACACTTGCGAGATGATTAAAAGAAGTGCAAATTAATAATTTTCCAGGAAAATATTCCGAGTACAATGTGATATAACACCTGCAATTGAAAAGCATGTTCTTTCGAACTTACATCGTCATCAGAATTGACCTCGAAATTCACTCGTGAACGAGAGACAAGAATGTAGAGGCTGTGTGAGAGTAAGGTCTAACTGTTGAAGAAGAAATAATGAAAAGAAAAGGAAGAAGGAAGTGAACGGTGTACAGCGAGGTTTTCTCGAGTAGAGCAAACGTAAACCGATCCGGTTGAGATGGGAGCAAATGACAACGCGTGGTTTGCATGTCGAGGACTGTTCGCGGTACCGCGAGTAAATAAGAAGGAATCTGCACGTCGCATTGTTTGACTTTCCGGACGGGCGTCTAGGGCAACGATGTTAAAGGGACCGACTTGGTACGCAGGATAAGACCACAGAGAAAGATAGTATGAGACCGATTTGTCAGAACCCTTCTTGGAAAACTCGAGGAAGCGAACTTCTAAGTTATCGTCGAGATACCGTTAAGGCACCGGTTTTTTCGAGCTTTTCGCATTCTTCCTGATGGCGTTGAACGAAATTCGTTTTCAATGAATTACATTAGTGATTGGATATCTATGTGAATCAAATTTGTATAATCACTATAATCAGTGTTACTGCAATTAAGTGATTTATTGTTAAATGAATATATTAATCTATTCGCGATTATGTCAGGCATCGCTCTGCAACTTCCCGATTTATACAGTAGAAATGATGACTACATTCGGTCTCACAATGTCTGACAAAAAAATACAATAATAGTCTTTTTTAGAAATATTTGTTTATTTACATAATAGCTTTGCTCAGTGTGCAAAAACATCGATAAATTCCCATTCTGATCGCAAACCTGGATACGCCGGTTTATGACAACTAGTTGGTTTTTTAAATTCAAGTGAAATAGTTTTCAAAATGAATTTTTCAAAAAAGTGTACTTCTGTGAACATTACATGATTATAAATAAACCAGTCTGTGACCTAAAAAAGTGAGACTGAAAGGGTTGAATAGAGAAAACACAGTATTAATATAAAATCTTTCATTAGAGGAAATTGGTAGTTGTAAAAATAAAAGTTTACCCTGGAAAAAAGGATAGCCTCGGTGTAGTTAAAATTCAGAAGCTGCACCTGTTTGTTCATTTACGAGGCAACGGTCGTCGTGGACTTTCTTAAAAAAACGCTAAACGCACCTGCGCGCCCACGGTTCGTGACCCGCAATTCGACTTATCGTATAATACCGATAATACTGTTTACACTATCCGAGAAAGTTTCTTTACAACTGGATATTATAATGGAGGTGGGTACGGTGTGATTTCTCTCGTAGCTACTTCGCACGTTCGTGCCACGACGTCATCCGAGTGAGAATAGTGCCGCGCGAGAATAACGTAATTCCTAGCAAAGAAACAAGTATTCGATATTCCATTTTATTGCATACCAAGTTGCTGGCTCAATTACAGGCCAAGTGACAGACTGGTTTATTTATAATCCTGTAATTATCCATGCGCGCACGAAATTACTCATTAACGCAACACAGTTTCTAAATTGTTCGTTATGATTTCGAGCTCCCATGAGCTAAATCGGTGCAATATATTTTGTGAATTCTTATGAAATATGTCCTCGATTTCTTTTGGTTTGTGCAACAGTTGTGTGAAGATTTAAGTAACCTGTTGCGGAGTATCATTTTAGTCGATCTTGCTGTCTTTAAGAATGTTTTATAATGTTTTAAGAAATGATCCTAAAATGACTAAAAATTAATCCTTATTTTACCTCACACCGGTGCCTCGTGATAACCAGCTTGCCAATATATTACTGGCATTAAATAATCACTATATAATTAGATAATTATCAGACGTTAGTTCATACACGTTACTCACTAATTTCTCCAAGTGTTGTAAATAACGTGATACAATGGAAATTGTATATACTTTTTCAATCAACGTTGGAATATGACTGTAATAAATTTTCTCGTTTGATACGATAGATGGTAATATGCAAATGAATCGATTGAATCGTATCTGTAGTAGAATGCGATGATGATAACGAACACATCAAACTGATGTAAATAGCTGGAAGGTTCACGGAGGAGGGGAAAAAAATCTCTTCATAAAGAGGAGGAAGATGCACGACGGAATGTTTTAAAGATGAAATCAGCACGATGAGTGAAACGACAGAATAATTCGCACCGAGAGACGTGGATACGCAGGTGCAGAACGAGCCGGCGCGATCACTAGAAGGAGAAGTAATCGATTAATCGATTGTACGGTCATCGATGCTGAGTAGATAGATAGAAAAGACGCGGATACAGGGTTTGAGGTGGAGGGTAGAAGAAGGCAGGACGTCTCGGAGAGCGAGTAGTGGACGGTATTCGAGTGCGTCCCAACAATTAGCCTGAGAACGAACGAGCGAGCTAGCGATTTGTCGCGCGAGATTTATAGCTTCATACATCGAGAGAGGGCCTTGCTTTCCCCGGACCCTTCTACCACCCCTTATCCTTTACGTTCCAGTCCGCGTTCGACCCATACGCGGCACGCACAATCGAGAAAGGGCCCCGACCAATGCGAGCTGAGCCTACATATCTCCATCCTCGTACGTACGTAGTATTCGTATGCGGTTTGACGTCTAAAACTCTCGCGTCCCGACGGATCTTCAACGAGATCAGCGAGATCAATCTTCCTTGACTACCGAGAAACCCTCCGTAACCGTGACCTACCGGAATGCCTGAGAAAGGAGGTATATCAGTCGATCGCGAGGCATCCTTTCCGGCTTGCCATTCGAGGGAAACGCGTGAAAGTTGCCAGCGGTTCTTGATTTCATCGCAATGACTTTCCTTATCGTTTCTACGAAAATGTTTTCATAAAAGAAACGAAGGTACGCCACACGATGTTGTGGTATGAGATATTATATTAAGTACACATAGAAAAACATATTGGAGCAAATCGATGTTCAAAGCATTAATGAATGTTATGGAGAAAGGTACATCGAATTGCAGCGATATTACATAAAGGTTGTTGAACCGATGGAGTGATAACATTGAGAGTAATTTCACAGGGTTGGTAATGCTCGAGTAGGAACAGTATAACTGGCTTTTAATAATTGAAGAAACCATAGTCTTTGCGGTAATGCCAATCTAATCTACCTTTTATGTTGGCACACCTACACACCTAACAGGAAATATTCCTTCCTACGTTACGTTATCCTTATTTACACCGTTCTCGATATTATATTGCCGATTGCTCTTTATCTACCCCCGATGCTAGCACGAGAGAGAGGTTAACAGTGCGAAGTGAAAAAACAAAAGACGAACCGCGGATTTATACTGTAAGCTTACGTGGCGAATTCTCCTACGATCTCCGGTTACACAGATGAGCGGGAGATACAGTGGTGAAGAAACAAGTGTAAAGACCCCAGTAAAACGTAGTAATTATGCGATAGCGCGAGACCTACAACATTGTCTGTTATATCGTCAGGCTTGCCCACAAGTTTATCAATTCCCTTCGCGAGAATCAACGTAAATGATTTCCCGTGTACTCGATCACCGTGAACACTTGTAAGTAATTAAATTCACAATAATTATGACATTTATTACAAACATTATTTATTTAGCATCCAAGTGTATTACGTTACAGATCATTAACTTCACTACCTAGCTATAATAGCATTAAGTACACTCACGTTGTGAAACATTAAATAATGCAAGAAGGAATATAACTCGATCTTGATTTGTCGAGGAGGAACTGTGCCTTAGGAGATCGAGTCTAAGGAAGCAGGAAAAAGAATGGATGAGTTGACGCGAGTAGCTAGGTACGGTGATGGGTAGACGCAAAGAAGCGGAGGCAATCGGCGAGAAAGCAGGAAGGTCGAGGAGTCGGGAAGCCCGAGCGGTCGAGACCCCGCAGGAATGCAACGGCGGCTCGAATTAATAGATCGAGGGACCCGGGCGAATTTATCCGCTTCGTGGCGGCGAGTTTAAAAGCGGCGCGGGTCTCCTTTGCATCTCGATCTCCGCGGCACAGGCGTCCAGGGGACGTACGTGGGGACCTCCGTATGTACGCTGGAACGTAGAACGTACAGACTCACCTAACAGAGAGTAAAAGAGAAAGAGGAGACAGGGTAGACGTTCGAGTCAGAGAACAAACCGGGATATGGCTACGTATACCTTCCCCGAAGGACCAAGAAAAGTCCAACTTGGGTCGTGAAGCTCTTCTCTTCTTTCTCGCGTTCCTTGTTCCTCCTACTTCTTTTATGTTCTTTCTTTTTCATTTTTCTTATTATTATTCTTCCTCTTCGTGCGCTGGTGGGATAAGTAAGAGAGACGCCGCGTCGGTGATGAGTCCGGACAACGGCTAGATAACGGGGAATCACATTTAGATAAGAAGCGCGGAAGAGGGCATTGAAAATATTCGAATCCTTGTGACACACGAGTGGGTCCCATTAAAGCGATCCTCCGCGGTCTGCAACGACGGCACGTGCGCCTTCTCGATAAACCCCCATATAAGAAATGTCCCCGTAATTAAATCGCGGAGATTATTCACCGGCGTCACTTTTCTTCTTTCTTTTACGGAGATCCTTACTTCGCCGTATCTCCTCGCTCTTTAGTGCACGTAATAGGCTAAGTGAAATGCAGGTTACGTCGGTGAGAATGATAATTACGTTGCATTAAATTTCAATGAGAAAGCTGCATGGAAATTTGCACGAAGTTTAATTGTATGTAAATCAATTTAATTAGAACGTTCTGTTATACGTTAAACACCTTCGTGGTTCTGTTTATTATTCTCTTACATTCGAAGGCTCACGAGTGTCTGATTGATAAAAATATTTTAAACATTGTCACGTTGAAATCTATTATTGAGCATCGAGGAACCGTGCGTACGAGCAGCATCGATAGTACCCGTATACCAAGATTTTTTCACAATTAAACAACAATGTTGGATTCCTTGCTAAGCCGACAGCATAAAAGACAGCCGTGCACCTGCGAGTCTGATCGCGGCGCGACGCATGTTTGATAATCGTTCGGAGAAGACTCTTCCCATGTTAGATCCCACGTTACCGTATAGAATACTTTTCTGATGGTATAAGGAATATAATACCGAGAACATGGTTCGGTACTTGTCGCAACCGAACCTACGAAATCCTCTGTCAGAATATACAAACTAATTACGTGAAAATTCTGGACTTTTATGGCAAACAGGAAACCCGTATACACAGAGTATACATAGAGACTTATTTAACCCACTGTACATATTCAGATTTATAGTTTTCTTTTTATTCAAGATAAAGTTAGAGACAAAATATCACGGTAACAAGAGACTCTCGTATCTAGAAAAACGAAAGCCACGATATTCTTGGTGGTTAGGTAACGGAAATCATGGTTATCGGAAGAAACCATTCTGTCTTGGTACGTAATCACTGGTAAATGGAAGAAGACGGCAGCGTTGAGACGGGAACGAGACCATGAAAAATGGTGTAATTTAATCGAGCGATTCGACACGGCATCTCCGAGACGTCCTTACCTGCCTAAGCTCTAAGAGGTGAGAAATGCTGCTCGTCCCGTGACCGATGTCTACACACCGTGCTGTCACGCACTGACATATCGCTCTGATAAAACCACGACCCGGCCAACGGTTTCTCCCTCGAGTCTGCCGAGTCCTCGACATTTAAGTATTTCTTACACGGAGCAACGATTCGATAGCTAATGTCCCGGACGTCGTGTATGAGAGTCCAACAGACTCGTCGTCCTCCTCGGCGTCCTCCTCGACGCGGCCACGGCGCCGTCTTTGCCCGACCTCGCGTTGAACTCACCTCGAAGATACGCAAAGTTAAGCCCGGACCTCGTCACGAGAACTATTAATCAGGCTGCTCGTTATCTTTTTAGCATTTCCTCGAGGATCCTTCGAAGCGTGTCAACTATGGAAATGGATATTCTTCGTGCTGCAGTGACGCATCCGCGTAGACATTAAAAACGAAAGCAGCGGTGGAACGAAGGTGTTAATTAATAATATAATCCCGCCAGGTGATACTTTCACTTATTAATAATCTGATTAATACGTCGCCCGTTAACGGGAGGAGTAAGATTAAGAAGCACCCGGACACGGAAACATATAAATACAAGATGTCTAAGAGACGACGGGTATTTATTAACGCATGGCGTTAAATAAATTTTAATCGATCGAGGAGGTTCAATCTTGCGGAGTGGTAAGTTCGAGGGGGGGGGGGGGGGGATAGAGGAGATTGGAGTGGAAGAGTTTTTTGTAGGAAGGACCTAAGCGGTCAATAGCATTTCCGCCTCGATCTCGTTTGAAACACTAGACGGCGGCTCGGCCGCGTAGCATTGAGTAATGCGGTGCGGAGTGGCAGTAATGAGGGGCATTAATATGCAATGAAAATGTCCCTACGCGGGCCGTGTTATTCGAGTGCGTGGGGAGTGTGAAACGTGCGATAGCACCGAGATAGTGGACTAATATTAATAGCGGCCCTTCATTGTTCTACGATACGACCACTGAGAATCGGAACCGAATCCTGGTTTCTCGAATTCTCTCATCTAGAACTGAGAAGGCCTGAGTTTCGAGTTCGGGATTTAAATTGAGAACATTATCTTTGATCATGAGAAGCAACACATTCGTGACGAAATCTAAGTAATGACAACCGTGATCAATTTCCTGACACATTCCAAGATCTTAATAAACTCTTAGGAAATGTTTCTATTCTTTCAAATAGATTTAAACTTCACTTATTACAAGATATAGAAGATTACAATACTGAACTCTTCTATTAAAGGTACCAAACCTTAAGGGAATACAAAGTCAGAGTTGGTTGAGAAAAACTGGATAAATAAATAGCGTACAGAAGGTTAACATAATATCATTAGTGTACGTCGTTTCATATACTTTGATAAAAATCGTGGAAAGAGTATCGTTTAGACAAGCCGCGTGCACTTGCAATTAGGAAATGGTGCTCATGAACGACGACAGGTGTGTAATTAACGAAGGTTCGCGGGTGTGCATATTTCGATGGTTGCATCGGGCACATTATATTCAGATACGGTGCCGTCGGGTTCGCGGAGGAGGGGAAGTGGTCAAGAAGACTACGAAGCGCGAGATTTGCTTCGTCGAATCCCAGTGCGCTTCTTCCAGAGTTCGGGCACTCTTCAACGTGGTGCATACCAAGCGCTTCATACAAATAACATGAGAAGGAGGGCGGCAGCATTACTCGGCGAAGCCGAGGGATTTGGCACGACTCGGTCTCGCCTCTAAATTAGTAATTGCAGCCTCCGTGACGTGGTGCCCCGATAAAAAGCGGCTGTAATACCCGGCGATACGAGGTCACGAACCGGGCTAAAGTGAATACTTATCCGTGGTCCCTCGCGCACACTATCTTATTATAACTCTTACACCGGTGAGCTTGTCTATGTAAAATAACGTAGCACCGCGTAAAAGGTATATACATCGACCGGAGGTGGATCATGCTGGTGTGAACCAAGTAAGCCGAAGAGGGGGCGTAATCCGCGGCGACGTGTATTCCCACGTCGTGCTTTCCTCGGTACGAGAGAGGAGAAGGCTCCGTGAATCGGCTCAACTCGGCCTCCACTGACCGCCTAGCGATCGGTAATCCCCGCGGAAGCGCAGCTCGATCCTCACGATCGATCCATCGATCGATCTACTGATCCCTCCATCGACGAGGTCAGCCGGTTTTCCGATACCGATATCACGAATATTTTATTTTTTATCCATACAATGAAACATACACTTTCCATACTCTTCAAAGATATCAGAGAATTAAAAATATTGCTTTACGTTTACGGTTGATATGAAATCAGATGTAGCACAGTTCAGTAAAGTAGAAATTACATATATGCGTATTCCAAATCGAAAAGTATATATGAAACTTACTACCTCATAGGAGGATTCCTTTTAAGAATTAAACGGGTCTCGCTATTCGTGTTTCATGGCTAAGATAAATTTGAGTAATAAAAGATTGTAGAACATTTACGGCCACCTTTTCGATTGCAATTTATGGGTAAGCTTGCATCAAGCTTTATTTTAAACCATAGAGACTCATACCGTACCGGGGGATCGGCATTTGCGCCCAGTATGAAAAGAAAAGTCAAGTGTTAATTAATACCGGAGTCGAGAAATCTCGCGCGGTGGCACGGATGGAATGCGGCACTATTCCAATGTTAACTTAACAGATCTAGAAATATCTTTAACGGGAATGCAAATCTGGATTTATACCCTGTGGTATGGGCATTACCAGATAGAAGACGTAACTCGGACGTCACCTCCGTTCTCAGATCGTTAAAGTACAGTCACCTGTTCTTATATTAACCAAAGAATGCCGATCTTTGGTTCTAACAATAAGTACTCTAAACGTATCATCAAATTCCTATACTTTCTGTATTCGACAATAGTTTTAAACGGTAAAAATCAATTTTGATACATCATGATAATTATAGTATTATATAAAGCCTTAAGTTCGTCACGGAAATAATAATCCATTGTTTATCTCTTATAATTGGAATATACAAGAAACAGTACAGTATTAATTGTAGGTTTATTATCTACAATTAATTCAATTTAAATAATTATATTTTCTACATGTGCCATGATTTTGCATATTGCAAGGTAATCAACAATAACAACGTGCTAAATGGACTGTGACTTCGTTACAGTATTAATTATCGGGAAATTACATGCGGGCAACAAGCCCGTAGCAGATACTTTGGTGGTCACGAACGACTTGCTAGTACAAACTGCGAATGGCGAAACGTATGCAGAACATTGACTAAAATGTGATTTTCATTTGGTAGGCGCGGAGAAAAAAAGGACACACACAGATACGTTGCTTCAGGCACTCGAACAGTGCATCTTCTGCTTAAGCAGGTGCTTTCCCAATTAAAGTACCCGGCTAACATGCACCTTCTACTTGTCCCTTTGTCTCTTTTCTTAAGACAATTCCTATTATAATTTGCAATGTAAATTAGTTTGATACCGTCTGTTTTCAATCCAGTAATTTACATTACAAGTCAACTTAGTCGCCTGTATTCCGTATCCGTTTTTAGATACCGAATTGAAATTTCTATTTTTATTAGTCTCGACTGAAGCACACGTTTTCATTGGTGGAAATTAATTATACTTCTTCTAGCTATTCGTGCGTTTCATCATATTTTCCTATACGCCCAATATTATTAAGTACATTCTCGTGTAACGGCTATTATTGATGTTACCAGCTGATAATCAAAAGCCGGAGATCACAGATATTCATCCGTCTCCATTCACTGAAAAATTGAAGAGATACGTTGAACCTGCTGCTGATGACTCGATAGAAGTAAAGGATGGTGTTCATCAAGAAATATCATGGATGAGCTCATACGAGCACGTGCAACGAGCCAAAGTCAGGATACGAAGTGTAAGCAGCGCAACAACACCGAGTGGGAGGGGTCGAGACGTCAGATTCGCACGCGGGGTACATTTTGAACCGGCGGGTTGCCCCGTCAAAGCTAGCAACAAGCGTCAGAGGCCGGCAAGGGCCGATTTCAATAAGCCCCGTGCTCACCTTTTATTTATTTTTCGTGGCCCAGGGAAAGGAGCTGCCTTCTACCTTCAGAAGTACATGGAGGGTGGAAGAAAGAAGCGAATAAGGGTAACCGCACCAAAGAAACTCAAGCAGAGTTCTGCCGTGTTATAATGCGGACACCTAACCATTATTGCATCGTCCACGTATTAGACGGTCAGAGTAGACCGCGCAAAACTCGGAGACTTGAAATATACGCCCTCGCTGCTGTACACCATTGTACATTAATACATTGATGTGTGCGAGACTTACGTTCTCGTATGTACACTTGGTCGCAAAATTATTGCGGGCCCCGAGCACCGGTTCCGTCGTAGATCATGCTAAGACTCCGGCTACCGACAGGATATTCTCCATTAGGATACTTAGGCTATAGTTACGCTTGCCACATAGATAATACGATGACTTACGAGTCGGTACACCATGGAAAGCTACAGGACCTCTGGAAAATATAGTGAAATGACGAAATAACATTGCTGAGAAAAGAACGTTTAATCAATGCCGCGAGCGTGCCTTACACTTTCTCTATTATCTCCCGGAAGAGACATTATCTTGTTATAGATGTGCATTCGTACACGAATGAACGATGTACTATTAAATCAGCCACTCAGAAATGTGATTTTGGACCATAACTGGTTGCGCTCGATGGATTGATTTACACGGCTTTTTTCTACAGACATGACGTTGATCGAAAATTCAATCTACGCTATGTTCATTGGGTCTAAGGGCACCCTTTTCTCACCTCGCTCGTGATGTTGCCGACTGGATATATTAGAACGGGGTGAAGAAATGGCCGAGGCACGGACAAAAGCGCGTTCAGGATTCAAATTCGGTCGTGCTCTCGCTACGAATTATGGCGAATGCTATGCCCTTTTGCATGCTTGCCGATGCAACACCGTGCGCGATGTAGATCGTAGACCGGCTAACCTTTTCCCGCCGAGGATCCAGTTCAGTTAACTGTAAGTTTCGAATATTGCAGATCTCTGTTCTTTCAATGGACTCCGATGCACTCGAATCTCTACGGTATGCTCGAAATCTCGGATAGATATTTAAATCCCTTCGCATTCTTCCACGTATCGTATATTGAATATAAATCTATAAAAACAGAAATATTCCAGAATACTCGAATGATTTAACTCGTTGTACCTCGACTGTTATGCATAAAGCATTAAGATGTAAATACGTTTTAATGTTGGCATTTAGTAGTAGTTTTATTTCGAGAGGTAATAATGTGGTTTTTATGAATCGATTTCGGTGTAGGGGAGCATTGGTGTATATTGTTGAATAGTTTAAACATCATCGTTACATCAATCGCATTCAGATTGATCATTTAACTGGACAAATCGCCTCAGGGTAATACATTATAAGACTATTCATTTGCACCGTGGGTAACCACTTTACTACTCTCCTTGTTAGAATCCGAATGTCCGACGGAGAGGAAGAAAAATAATAATCCACGTGAAATATCGTATCGTATTAATCGTGTCGTAATAAACGGAGACGTCCGTGCAGTTAATTATTACTGGAGCATCCATAAATCGCGAGCATTGTACGCGGAGGATATTTCTTTCCTTGTAAACATTCACGATCGGTATCTTAATGGCTTCTTATCCGCGATATTTTAATATTTAATTTACTACTGGCACGGCATAAAAAGCACCCGACAACTTGTAACTTATGTAACGCGTCACTGTACTCCTTGCACGGTCCGATAAATTACACCCTCTCGTCGCGCTAAACATTTTGTTTCTGCCACGTGTAGAAGCCACGACTATATTCGTCGCCGGTACCGAAGTAATCGAGAAGCCACAGCTATCTCGATTCCATCGTCCGTTTTCCGGGGGAAATTTGTTGAAAGTCCGCCAAGCTAAGAGACTTCCTTCGAAGATTGAATATGCTCTAACTCTCCTACGTTGCATTTTTCCCTATGAATCCGGTAAATCATACACTCGAGCCTTCCTATAAGGATCGCGTGAAACCGGAAACCTAGAGAGTCTCAAACCCTGTACGCAAAAGAAGAAACCACGAAAAACATGCGCGCGAACGTACTCACTTCGACGATAACTCTGTTTGCCGGTCTTTTTTTCAGCGAAAATTCGTTAAACGCGTGTAGGGTGCATTGGGGTTGAGAGAGTTTGGTTCGAAGGTTGTAAGGTTGGAGGTGTCGGACGCTGTAGGGGGCCCTGAGCCTAGCCGGTGCTACATCATCCGCGGGGACAGCGTATCCACTTGTTAGCGAAGCGGGCACAGCCACTGCCTACAAATACATTTCCACCGTGATAAATGGACTGCAACTCTCGAAATACGAAGGCATTCCGACTCCGGGCGTTGCTTGATTAATGAACTACGGGGATTTCTACGGTAAGTCCGCGTACCGATTCCACCTTAAGTTACCTCACTCGTGGAACATCCTCGATGAGAATGCTTCACGTTGCACCCGTGAAATCACCATTTTTAAAGACCTCGACACTTCCGGTTCATAGGATGTTGATAAACTTAATTGCCTAATAGGAATCTTTCAGTGATTAACGACAACTTTAATATCCTCGTAAATGAGCAATAACTCAATCAACTAAATAGGATGCCAATATCAATAACAATAGTGTACTACTAAAATTTAAGCATCCTTTAATATAATATATCTCCAAATAGAAAAACAAATTAATTGATGTTCGATATTTCAGTAATTATAAAATTACCAAAACATTTCGCGGTTATTGCCAAGATGTATTAAAGAGGGAACTTAATTTTTCTGAATCTTCTTCTCCACATTTGTCCTTCGAAGATGGTCAGGAGCGTATGCCCGAGAAGATAGGGCCCGTTCATAGTCGGGCAAGCGTAACGATAAATCAATAGCAGAGGCCCCGCGGTATTCTCGGTGGTGCCCATAATAAATTCATGAATTGTAAAACTGCTGCTCTCGCGCGGGACGAACCGTGGCGTATTGGATTTATTGGTCGACCTGACCCCGCTAAGACGCCACGCTAAGACTGCCGCGGTGGGTGCGGGAGGGGAAGAGAAGGATTCGAAAGAAGGTATGGGTGCTGGAAAGAGGGAGTGGAAGGGTGAAGAGATATCTTCCGCACGGGTGATGTATGAACGAGTTAACGGGTCGCTATCGATCAACCGTGTTACCAAATAATTTTCAATTATCCACTATAAATCGACATGGCAATCTGAGAGTAACGTGGGCCGAGCTATCGAATCTTTTGATACCAAATGTGAGCCATAGGCGAGAGTATCTCTGAACGGTTCGATCGAATCTGATTAATATTATAAATGATAATAATGATTGAAAGATTACCGGAGAACTCGTTATGATTGTATCCGAGGATCAACCATCAAATAACCGTAAGAAATTAAATTAACTACTGTACTCCAGTGTATACTCACTGGAAGGGTACATTAATGAGAGGAGCATTAATTTGACCAGTAACTCTTGAAAGTATTGCAACCTCGTTACGAGTTTGTTTATGCAACTTGGTAAAAAGAACGAGCGAAATATGTAAACAGGAAAGCGGAACGCATACCTTAGATGGTACTAAAAACGAATGTCGCATTCATTGATTCTTTAGATGCAAATATTAAGAGCCTGAATGTCGTTGTCGTTATCACGAATCATATTTTGTCGGGTAGCTCGAGGATCGGCTTACGGTCTTACAGGAGTATCATTCGCGATTATGCAGACGCCATTTATCGAAAGCCATATACCAACACTGTCTCGGAGGGCCTCCAGGCCGCGCCAAGAGAGATTACACGGCCGAGCAGTTAGAAGTGGTTTAGCGATAATTTAAACGTGCTAAATCAGAAACGCATTTACGAGATTGGCGTGAAATTTATAAATTAGCCGACTGGCAGATTTGTGGCTGGTATTTATACATTTACACCGCCATGGGGCCCCGCGCCGGATCCCGATGCCCTGCTGGCAACGGAAAACCTCCGTGTGCTTCGGTGATTTACGTCGGAGCATCAGCACCCCGACGCGAACGACGACGAAGAAGATGAAAAGCGTCTTTCCTCCTGATAATTCGTTAGAAAAAAATTGCTTTCCTTTGAGGTTTATGTTTTGGTGATTTATGAAGACGGTATCTCGAGATTACTAGAAATATTGTAATATCCTGAACGATGACATTTAATGATAAATAGAAATGTTAATAGGAAGACTGGTGACCGTTGAATTTAATCACCCGGAGATAAGGAACACTAAAAAAACTGGAACCGTAATGCATTACGAAAGACAGTAATATATGTATGTACATGAAAATTGCGTTTCGACCCTCAATGAATGGAAGTGAAAATCCAAAAAACAACTTAAGATTGCATTTCTTCGGTTTGAAGGTATGATAAAAATATATCTTTTTTAATATTTCACCGGATTTAGCAATCTATAGCAGGAAATGCACCGCCGTGGTATAAATCACACGCACCGGCAAGTGGATTAACCCGGCGCTAAAGGCTCCTCGAGTATGCGTCAGCTCGCTGAGCAAACCGACAGTTTTCCCGCGCAGATATGACAAAGAAACTTACGGAAAACTGCAGATCTTATCACTTACTAGTTCGTCGATATTTTAAGGTGCATTTCCATATAATAATTTCCTTAAAGTCAGGGTTTAAAAAATGAACAAGTATTATTGGAGCAATACATATTTTTCAATATATTTCATCCAAGTATTACATTGCAATTACTTGACTAATAATATATGTTAAAATTCATTGTGGATATATAATAAATCTATAACTATATTAATGACGTATATATTCATACAAGTGGATGATGACGAAAAATGAAATATGATTTAAAAATACCATCTTGAAGGAAGACTGTAGTAATGGCGCACAAAGTGGATACCCTGTGACAAAGTTCAGACTTAAAGTCTCACGCATACAGACACGCATTGAAATTACGTATGGTTTACCATACGAGTTCCATACTCGAGCATTAAGCTTAAGGACGATGTTGCGAGCGTTCATTATAAGGATGGAACTCGGCATGGGGTCCCCACAGAGTCGACACCCATCCCTGGAACGCTGTATTTAATTTCCCTTTAAGCGGGACTTAAGAAACTAATGAGACACGCGTTACGGTTACCGGAAGTGGACGTTGCGAATTTATTAATCGACCACCCTCCTTCCCCCCTGGCCGTCTCAGTGTGTCTCTCTGTGTCGATCGATTAGCTGTCGTCGTCGTTGGTGGAAAAAACCATGGGGAACACGATCCTCATGACTTGATTCGCGATACCAAGTACTCTTCTTCTTCGCGGGAGGAACCTCCCAGTCGTTATTACCCCCTGGGTGCACTTGTCCCGACAAAGAAATATTCGTTAAAAATTTTATTAACGCGATACTCTTTCTGGATAATTATCTTACTTAGCAAAGTACTTAAAATATTACAAGTGGAAGATTGAGTAACACCATTTGGTTTCATCTTTCTTGATATTAATTAATATATTCTAATGGGATAATTTTTAAGAAAGTTCGCTATTTTGCCAGGATTACTAGAATTTGTATATATCTCTTGTTTAGTTCAATTTGTTTCTGGGTTTTAATTTGATTTCGGGAGTAATTTGTTTAAGAATTATAAACAGGCAAATGAGAATGTGGATAAGCTTGCTTTATGCCTACTTCCGTCTGTCTCCTATGGTGAAAATCTACTTGGCCCGGTTCCCATGACGTTGAACCGTTACTTCAGCAAAACGTTCGGATGAATTCGATTGATATTAAGTTAAACTTGGACATCGCGCGAAGACCTCTGCTATCATAGCGCGGATCTATCTAGAACGATGATTGGCACGCTTGATTCGCACCTGCTGTTTCACAGGAATTCTCCTTGCGATGGGTTTCCATAATTTTCTCACGATACGTACGTAACCAGTTGCGTTCTATCGTCAGTGAGATGCCATATTCACCTTCGAGCAATCAACTCGATCTTCTAGTAGAACGTCAAAAACGTGATCATAAAGGTTAACTATAAGATTAATAGCAGTCGGTGAGCGTATCATGACAAGTACATTTAAGAATTTTTAATACAATTATAATATTTACTACTTTCTTTTAAAACACTTGTATTTTTCATCTTCAATAATCTGCTCGGTTATTTGGTACTATCTCAATTGTTTCACATTAAATCACATAGTACAAACATAAATAGAATAATCATAGCACACAGATTAATTAACGAACTACGAAAAGCCAATGAGCCCATTGCCCGATTCTCGGTGGAATTCGTAGCAATACAAAACGGGCTGGTTAATTTTAATTCTGATTTAGTCTCAGTGTCCATATGATTTTCACGATGATGGTTATGGTGGCTCTCTAGGGGGTCGACCGCCCCCACCAGCGCGGTATTCCTTGGGTCTTCCTTCTTGCTCTCCACGAGGTTTGGATTTACAGGGAACCCCTTATCCGGCACTGATCTCTTCGGGAACGCAAGCTCATTTAAAACAATAAACCGGGACAATTTCATAAATTTCGCCGCGGAAATCTTGCCGGATCTCGGGAGAGTAATTTTAATCAGGAGTGCCGGGTTGCGCCGCAGGACGTCCCGGGTAGCATAGCGACCCACTGCGGGACCAGCGATTCTCGTTGGTTTGCTGCTGGCCCCAAACACTCCCCCGTCGTGGTCCCTTTCTCCTTTTACCGCGCTCGAAATTCGGAGCCCCACGCTACTAATTTACCGCTACCTGGATACATGCAACGCTTACGGGCGTTGTTTTCTAAGTTGAGTTACGGCAGCGATACACCGGGACCAGCAGCAGCCAAGTTTCCCTTGGGAACTATGCGTATAAATAATTCCTAGGGCTCGACACTGAAAACGTTCCCCTGGATATAGGGACAGACGGGTGGTCCATATTCGTTTCTTGTCTTGGCTCGACCAAAATTCTCCTTCCCTTGTTATGTGTCTCATAGACGACATATATGCAGAATTATGTTTTTACGGATAGCAGGTGGAGGATAACTGCCCTAAGGGTTCGTGAGAGAATTTGGTACGTCGACGTCGTTAGGATGAATGGTACGATATGGATCATTATGGTGGAGCGTGGTGGTAGTAGATACAGGTCGTTGACTCTGAGACTAAGATATAGATCATAGATGGAATATTTGATTGTCTTGAATTTTCGGGTCCCTCGGATTTAATTCTTGTAATAAGTCAAACGGATGAAATGTATCGCTTCTGTTATGTATAGAGGGTTACGAAATCCACCGCACCCACGAGTGAAAAAGAATTCGGTCAATTCGCGAAATAGACGAGTATCTAAAAGCGATCAATAAATAATCTCGAAACGAATGAAATATGCGCGGATAACATTTTGAAACTTTCACCCACGGTTTCCCACGTGATGACGCCAGAACCGTCACTCCCGCGCCGATTGCCCGGTACTCAACCGGCCGTCTGTCGATTACTCAATGACTTATAGTTACTGTGTTTAAATACGGACGACGTTTCTGCCATGGCATTAACAGCTACGATTTCTTCGTATCGTGATGCGTAGGCAACGGTTCGCGTGAAATGTGACCATCCCGCTCTCGGGGAGGTTTTGAAATCAGGACGGCCGTTTATGTCGAGTGCCATCCGCCTCGGGCGGATCGAATTTTTGATCGCGATCTATTGGTCTTGTCTCCTCGTAGTAGACCTTGAATCCTCTTCAGGATATTTAATAAGGCATCGATACGCGTAAAACATGTTCAGTGGTTCGATGAACATAAATTTGTTAATAATAATATGTAAAGAATATTCGGATTTTTTGTAAAGCAATCTCTAGGATTTAAGAGAAATCTTCCGAAATAACACATACATATATCTTGATGCTATATGTCAGAGACATGTTGGCGAATCGTGTGCTGATTCGTTACAAGGCGACTCATGTGTCGACGGAACACGTGATAAGCTGCGGGGAACCTTAAAGATTTCTTATTGTTAGCTCGAGAATTCACGACAACGTTACTCACGTACAACAACCTGCGCAATGTTGTAGAAATTGCTGTAACACCATACCGATCACGTACCAGCGGATGGACTCTCGACCTCATCTGGTGATGATGATGGTACCCGATGGACCCTCGTATGGTGTGAATGAAGAGGACTAAAGATTACGAGCGTCGCAAATTGCTGTCAATTTTGGTGATTTTTCGACGAGCCTCGTGCGTAAAACGATGCTCACTTATCGCACTGGTAAATATACTGACGAGACATATGATAGATGGTAACATAATCAGGAGTAATGATTTACTCACCATGTAACTATAGAATTTATAATAATCTCGATACTAATGTAAGAGTACATTAACATAGTGTCTTTATTCGATATGTAAGTAGTTACATTTCCTTATTATCATAAGAGTAATACTAATTCTCTTGCACTAATCCATATCTAATAAAAAATATCGAAACATCTCATATATCACATAGCAAATTTTCAAGAGAACTTTACAATTAGAAACGAAACTTAACGAAGACTTTCAGCCTATGATCTTCTGCATCCATTGTGATCCGTTCGCCATAGAGTTCACGTTACAACGGGAAAATAACATGAAATGTCTTGAGTACTAGTTAAGTATCATCGTGAAGATGTAACCAGACCACAGGTTTGGATAGATCATGGAAGAATGGAAGAAGAGGTAATGAGGTGAATGAGGATGGTGCACGGAGCTGGCAGCGCAATGCCACGTAGCTGGTGCAGACGGCGTGTAGGATGAAGTCTTCCCCGCGAAGCGACCATTATCGTTATGATCGCGGCCAGGTAGATGCCACCCCGTGATTACCGTATCGGCCGGCGATCGACGGCGACAGGACTCGCCATTATGCGATCGACACCTTCCGAGACACGTTCGCGCCGTAAATCATCGGCTAAACGGAAAACCCCCTCGGCTGTATTTACGGGCAAACGCGGAGAATGTTGCACCGTGGCTACGGTAACATGCTCGTAACATCGCCGTAACTGCATCCACACAGCTGCATTTCAGTCTACACTGATACCGCGAATGTCGGCAAGTTGCATCGAGTAGTTTCGCAATTGTGTAAATATAAACATTGTTCGATATAAAACATTATCGAATTATATGACGGACATAACATGTCAGGAAAGTGGTATAGGGTAGTAGACGGAGACGTGACTTACGAGAAGATATTATTTTATTAACTGATTTAATGTGTACATATAAAATCATATATGGTAGCCAGTATATGAATATAACGGAGAGAATGAATCTTATGGGACATGATAATATATGTGGGTAACAATGCACGGATTACAGGTGATGTAACATCCGGTGCCCCGTCGGTGTCCCCCTGAACGAAGATTAGGGCAGCTCGTTAACTTGAGAAAGAAACGGACCAGTCCACGATTTTTCGTTAAGCCGATTTAAATGTACCACTAAAGTGCATCAAGCGTAATCTTTGAAGTGGCTCAAGATGTAGATAGGGAAAGTTATTTACGAAGGAATATTTTCATCCTGAACTTCTCGCGCGTCTTTGATATTATTTATTTGAAATCCTTTATACAGTTAAGTAAAAGAGTCTCCATATTACAGCATAGTGTTCGTACGTTGAATGACTCTATATTTAATGGTAAATGGAATGGAAATTATAATGGCGTTGAAATGTTCATCGTACTTCGGCCCCTACGGAAAACTGTGTAGTCGGCGCAGATAGAAGCATGGTAGCCACCATCGTTGTATAGTAATTACTATAGCCATACTAGTTTAAAACACTTTGCAGATCTTGCCACGAAAGAGGAATCCAATCGCGGTCGCGTTAACCCAGAGCTGGATTACTCCATGGAGGATACAGATGTCTCGTTCATTATGACACGGAACGAGCGAAAGAAAACCAAGAGGTAGATAGGAACCTGTCGCGTCAGGAAAGGCATGAAATTCCCGCCATTCACGATGTCAGCTATTAACGGACGTACGGCGCTACATCCTTTACAAGTCAGTTGCTTTGTAGCTCGGTGCACTCTATGGGCCCGGGCACGCTTTAACCGCATAATCATCCAATGGGCTGGGAACCAACGTTATAATAACGTTAACACTTCGAATTACATGTTAAGGGTCGGTTGATTCGTTTGATCGCTCCATGAAAGATGTACGATTTTTTATCGACCAGACACGTCCACCACGGTGAGTTCAATGAACGGCTCGCACCGATTCAACTGAATAACATCGATTCGTTTTGTGTTAACGTAATAGAATATTTACGCAATTCGAAGAAAATATAAAGTAAAACACAGTGTCGTAAGCACGGCTCATGTAAAATCCTGCTCCCGCAAGAGAGAGTTTGTTTATTCACGAACTTCAGAGGAAACCGTTTCGGTTCTTCCGGTTACCGGTGACACAACCGATGTCATATCTTCCTGGAATTCGGCGCTCGTATTCTTGGAATCGGACGACGGAGTTAATGAATTAAAATGACGAAAGTTTAATCAAAAATGAAATTAATCTACGCCGTCGGTTTCGAATCCTCATTAACGAAGTAATTTGACTTTTTTAATGATGTCGCCAATATCCGCACACGGTGGATATATAAATTCTCGAATTCAAAATCCACCGTGTGGGATTGTGAAATTCCTAAATGAGGACAATCGAGACAGCCGTGATCGAGAGCTCCCAGCGACTCTGATAGTTCACGGCGGGAATCGAAGCAGGCATACAGGCAGCGGGACACGTTGAAAACTGGGCGGATCGTAAAAACTAAGCAAAGCCGCGTAAACTCCTGAATTTATGGAGACGTCCGCGAGCACCGCAAACGAGGAATTAGAAATCGACCTCCATCTTTCGGCCATGGCGGAGGTCGTTATGATAATTCGGTGAAACTGGAATTGGAGTATCCCGTGTTGTTTTTACTCACACCATAAATACCGTATGCACACACGTACACATAAATACGTCATCCCAGTGTGATATAGAGATATACTCTGGTTTACATATACAGACACGAGAGTACTCATTTGTGTTCGTTTATCTTCTCTTTTGCCCCCGCTTTGGTGCCTCCGTTAAAAGCCACGGGACGCACCCAACCACCTTAAGGCACCTTAAGGAGGGAGAGAGAGAGGATGATACCGATGAAATTTATGTTTTCGCTGGCCTAGGAGCGAGGACGAGCGGTGCCCTTCCATCGGAAGAGAATCTGGGAGGAAAGGAGCGCGAAAGAGAACGCGTGCGTCGTAATTTGTGACGCTCGGAACGCCCACGGCGACGACCCTGATGTCGGAGCAAATTCCCCGTGTGAGCCTCGATTAAACGGAGCTTCGTTGATCTTTGCTGGAAGTTCCTTTCGGTATTCTGAGCGTTTAATGGAGGATACACGAGATAAAGGAAGGAGATGGAAATTATAGAAGACTAGAGTGGAGGAACATTATATTGAAAGATGATCCTTTAAAGCGTAAGTTAATTTTATTCAAAGTGGCCTTACCGCATGTTATTGTTAAACATATGTTTATATACATCTAACGATGAATTACAAACAGAAATAGTGTACACAGATTAGAACTTCCCAGTATTGAGCATTTCGGTGAAAATATTTTCAAACTTGTACTTTATAATCCACTTTTATTAGGCTATTAGTTAGATCCGTTAAGGATTAATAAACAGGCTGTAAAAAAAGGAGAGAAATCATCGTGCGACGCGAAAGCGATGATACTTAATTAAATCGGGTCTAATGAAAGCGAGCAGTCGCGATTCATCGTGCGATAAATATACGTGAAGCCGGAGGACTAATATACCGGTGAAATCTTCCAAATTAACGAAAACGGTGGTTAGACCGGGTCGACTATATTAATCGATTTCTAGCTGAGAATACGATACGATATAGTCGTAAATTAAGTTAATCGTTATATTCGGCTTGCCGAATGATGGGCCCCCGGGCTAAGGGTATATTAAAATCGCTATGGATATACGTTCACATATATACAAATGGTGTTAGTTATAAAATAGCCAGTTCAGTTCGTCGGAAGTTTGTTAAAAGGCATTTATAACATTGTAAAACAGTTGTATAATCGTTGGTTCATAATGCTTGCGAGTATTATTATTCAAATGGATATTAACGTCACGGAGAATGGAAAATTTATTATCATAGTCCCACAATAGCTTCGGGTAGTACGTAATCACATTTATTTCTCACTTTCAAGTTATATCCGCCAAGTATTCCCTCTTATAATTCCATTTCGAGAGAGAAAACGTATGCGAATCCTTTCAGCATGCGATTTATGGAACTACACGGTGGAGAATGATATAACCAAGAATCATTTTTCTTCGGAGTTGACAACGTCGCGTCTTTAGAACTAATCTCTCGCGTAATCGAAACGCATCGAATCCCCGCGATACGAAGGTGTAATTATCCGAGTTGGTTGCCGGCGACGACGAGTACAACGAGGAGAACGAATCGGCGCCGGCTACGAAGCTGGTCAACAACGCGTTCCTCCGTACTCTGTGACATTTTCCTGCGTCGATATATCGAGGATAATTGCCTAACGTAGAAGTCCGTGAGATTCTCTGGTAGATAAGTAAAGCACTTGGTCGATACAATCTGATTTATATTGAACACGATCCGAGTAACACACACCGAGAGCTTTGAGAAGAGCTCTGGCAATCTTTAATGTGAGGGTAACGGCGTTAATTGATATTTTATTTAAATCGACTGTTATCCAACCGCGTGTCGTTACGAGAGTTACGACACAGATACGCCGTTAGATGCAGCCTATCACTGTTAATACGCGTGCATTAATATTACTTTACGAGCGGTTTCGATTGGATGGCGTTTCTAACGTAGGAAGAGATAGGGGCGAGGTAGCATAGAACGTACCAAATTTATTTGTACTTCTAATCTGTATGTAATCTCGCAGAGTTCTGCGAACATCTCTTAAGTATTCTCCCTTCGCATAAAACCATTTCGCAGCCGAGCAATTTCTACATTATCATTCAAAAGGCATAGCGTTTCACCAGTTTCAACGAACCTCTTTATTATTCCTGAACGTCTCGGGGGGATTCCCGGCGCAACTGAGATTCTCCTCTTCGAGGAATCGCGATCGTTCTTCAGTATTTCTTGGAGGGAAAGAGAGAACTGTAACCTCGCACCTGACCGCGGGCAGGGCACACCTTCGAGACTACCTAGGATGTAACGATCCTCTCAAAAGATCTCCGGTTACCGAGATACTCTTGTAACTTTCGCAGTTACGAAAGAACCACGTGGAACTACCTAAATCTTTAATTAACACTCGAGTTACGTCTCAACGCCTGTCGAAGGTCGTGCGTCTAAGGTGTCTATCAGATTAAACACGAATAAAAATGTAGGAATATTAGATGAAAGCTCGTGAATACGGTGAGAAAAGAGGAGCTTCTAGGGCGGAGTGTACTTTCTCCGTTGGCCGGTCATAGGGCGTGAGAAGGTACTCGCGGTGACGTCACTGGAGTCCAACGTGCCGCAAAATAATTGTAGCCTCGTGGCAAGTGCCGTGTCATTAGGTACCGCGATCATAGAATTTTGTGTCGTTCACGTACGAAATGGTCATTAAATCATTATGTTTATCCGTCAACCCCGCGTGCCGGCAGCCTCTTGACCTCATCATGACCTCCTGGCACTCTCTTTCTCGCTTCTTACGTTGACCCCTCGACGATCGGATCACCGGCTTGGCGGACGAGGACGACTGTCTTTCCTATCTCCTGGACGTTCTCGATCGTCCTCGCCTATATCTTTCTCTTTCATTCACCGCTTCTACCTCCCGAAGCATTTTCTTCGATTTCCTTTGCGCTTCTTCATCCCGAACGAGTCACGAAATTATGAAAACGATCGTGCGAGTGCGAGGCGCGTAGCTACACGCTTAACGGCGACGAAAGCACGATCGCGATGACGCGCACTTTGGCATGCCGCGTGTCTTTTATGACAGTCAGGTGCCGTATAAATTTGTTTAATACTCCGCGACCCTGAAACTGCCGTGCCGGTAATGGAATCTCCATATATGCAATTCTTTATTACGTCGAAAATTACGAAGTGGTCACTTCTTCGAAGTCGCTCGGCAAACGAGGTGTATATGACGAAGGGCTATGGTTATTTACTACGTTTAACTATTGTAAATAGTATCATTTTTCTGTTTCCACACTTCATACGTGAGGTCAAGTAACTTTAATAGTTTTTGGTGGTAAAAGATGTACAAGAAACTTAAAAAGCAAATCAGCGATAAAAAATCTGCATACGTATAGAATATTTATCCTCTGGAATTAAAGTACAGTTGAATCTCTGGATCACTTACAAGATAGCACGAAGGGTGAGAGATAGGTTGTTGAAGGCTGGCAAAAGTGCGATCGCAGTCTGTTCGAAGGGTTTCGAATCTCGTCAGAATAACTCAGGCAGATCTTGCTCATCGATCTTACGATCCGCACGCGAGACCGATCTGTCGAGTTCGAGAGGAGGAAGACGGAATAAAAGAAACGGAGATAGGATG
Source organism: Nysson spinosus (assembly GCA_910591585.2). Classification (NCBI taxonomy): domain Eukaryota; kingdom Metazoa; phylum Arthropoda; class Insecta; order Hymenoptera; family Crabronidae; genus Nysson; species Nysson spinosus. The sequence goes on along the minus strand of OU342830.1, from coordinate 7,328,014 downwards.
CGGTGGAAAGGAGGAAGAAATGAGGTAGGAGATGCGAAGGAAAGGCTGAAGGGAAGTTAAGCTGCGCTACGTTCGGTCGTTTTCTCGCGCGATCCTTTATACGGGCCCTTGCCAGATAAAGCCTGGTAAAACTCCGGAGGCGCGTATCGCCGCGTTTCTCCGTCGATTGTTATCTGCCGGCGATATATTAAGCGCCATTACCAGTATTTAGAAGGCGGCGCTGCCGTGGCAGCGTTCGCCGCTTATCGAGATCGCCGAGCGTGAAACGTGCTGGACCACGGGCACGCAGCGATAAATGGGGATTAGCTGGGAAGTTCGTTATCGAATTGAACGTGATTATTCGTGAGAAAGATTTCGATGCTATTCACCGGCTGCATTGCGATCATTTTAACGACGTTGCGCAAAAATTCTTAACATTAAAGAGAACCCCTTTTTTTGACTTCAATGAATTTTGTCGGCACAGAATGAAAGAACCGGGGAGACCTCTTCCTTTTCTTATATGGGATTACGATGTACCGGGTAAAACATGGCGCTCCACTAAAAGGTAACGAATCGATGGTGTTCAATCGTAAGAATTATCGTAGTATCCTTTTTCCTATTGAATTTCAAATTAGGTAGCTACCCGGGCTAAACAGAATTAGGGATTACAAAGGACGGTAATTTACCGCCTCACTTAAGTTCAGACTAAAATTCTAGCTCTCTTTAGAGTGTCATGTAATCACCTGGTGAACCAATCGAGATAACGTGAAACCGGTCAATGGATACCCAATGTGGAATCGAAATAATTTCAAGCGGTAACACGAGAATAGTACGTCCGACCAATTACATTAAGGAGAACGCGCGATCGGTTTTAATATCAGAAGCCCGTCCCACCGATGTAGATATATTACGAGCCGAAGGCTGTGACATTCTTATATATTTTCGAGAATACATTCGATTTTTTATAACTGGTTTCAATTTAACCAGCAAATGGAAGGCTGCGAGGTGTCATCGTTTTTCATATTCTTCGCTCGTAGGTAAAAATCATTTCCATAAAGTATTGCTAATTATCACGATTTATTCTTTTTAACTGCGTGCTGAATCTGAATTGCAATCCAAATTTACATCTTAATAAAGAATTTATTATCGATCGTGATCTATCCGCCAGCCGCATAAAATTATATATCTCACATCTTTAGACTTTCAAATTTCATATTACATAAAGAGTCGATTTAATTTCACGAAATCGTCGTATCCCGTTAAAAGTGCGCGTGCGAACTTCCGAATGGAATATCGAAAGACGATGAGAGTTCATTGATACTTTGACGTTCAACCCTCGATCCAATCGGATCACGGACACGTATACACATACAAGTAAGCTCACCGGGTTCGCAGTAAATACACGATGGGAGCGGTGTTCGATATATATTTGATAAGCTGCTACACGGCCGCTCGAGCGCTGACAAATCGTTGAGAGATCGCCAAACCGATATCGTAAACCTGGAAGACGAGCTGATACACCGATGTATGATGCCAACCCAACCACAAACTTCCTCAACGATTCGAGGGCATTTTTAAATCTACTTCCTTTTCAACGTAAACATTATATTACCACATCCTATTCTGTAACGTTCATTCACGCTTTCGTAAACAGCATGTTTTAACGTGCTTAAAATGCGTGTATTAATTAAACAATTCCTACATAATTATATATGATATCGATTATTATACGACTTCTCTTGATCCTGATACAAATTAACACATAATTGCATCGCGAAGATCTATTTATTACTTGCTATTTATTATCTACTGTTATTTAATATAATAGACCTTTCGAAGATTTTTGGGAAGATTTTCTTCCGCGATGATCCGTGTTCGTAATTAAATATCATCTGCACAGTTAAATACATATGTAACGTACAATTGCATGTATCACGAAGACCTATTTATTTTTTGAGTAATTTAACGCTTCCAAGATTTTCCTTCGAGATACTCCTCGCTCATAAAGCGTAGATCAACAATATATGATGCGAATGCATCAATCTGTGATAATTATAATGTTGGGGGATGTAGATATATAAAATAGAGGTAGATGAAGGGGCAGGCAAAGAGAGAAGGATATGCTGTAAGATCGTAATGGGATGACTGGTCGCGGCCCTATTCTCCACCGCGAGAGAGATCTTCGATCCTTCGCGCGATCGTATCTCGGGGTGAGATCTTAGGATCGTGCGCGATAGAGCAAGATAATGGAGATAGTCTTGAAAGCGGCATTTCACAAAAGATCACACACCCACGTGTGGTTTGAAAGGGATCGATTCCAGCACGGTATTGATCTATCAACCGCGACCCAGTCAATTTTGGAAACGACTTGATCGTTGATTATCAACCACCACCTATCTCGAGATTGATGTAATCATTTTTACCGTCTGATATCTTGTTAGGATATTTATCTATGAAATAAGTAGTACGCCATACCATGATATTTAATGCACTGCCAATAAGGAATATCGCACGGTATTCACTTTCATGTATTTTTATTATCCTTATTATTAAGTTTAATGTAAAATTAATATCTCCGTGAATCAAGTATGTTTTATTAGGTGTGTTAAAATAATTGGAGTGGAAGGAATTGCACTCTTTACAACACTAATGTTTTCGTAGAAAAAATGCTAAGTAAGACTGGTATTGGCTTCTGGCACCATTTTCTCATTCAATTGTTCATTAGGTCTGTAAACACCTGTCGATGAAATGGTTCGAAACGTAATTAAAAGCAAGCCCCAGCACGGACAGCGGGGGCAGGGCGAAAGAACGATAATTAACGACTCTTCGCGTTACCTGATAATCGCTACTTGCGAATCTTAGCAGCGTCTTGTCTTCTTAACATTTTCCTCTTAGATCTCTTTAATCTTCTTCTTCTTCCCTTAATCTCTGCCCATCGCGAACACATCTTATATAGAAGTAAATATTTCTATCATTTACAGGGTTCGAATTAATTAAATAAAAATTTTAAGGGGAATTATCGTGTATGTATTAATATTTAAAAATATTATAAGATACTAAGAAGAGAGATTCAATTTTTAGACAGTACTTTGTCAACAGTGATATTCAAAAGGACATGAACAATCTTTATAAAATCAGACTATATATAATATTTTTTATTTTTTTGTTATATTTTATATTCCCCTCCATTTTACAACACAATTTTTATCGTCCTCCTTTCCTCGTTCTTCTTCATCGTCATCAAGCGGTTAGAGGGAAGAACCGCGGAGCCTAATGAACGCGATTCAAAATACACATCTTTCATGGAAGTGTCGGAAATTGAATTTCATCGGCACGATAGTGATTAACCGTGAGGAGATGAATTGCAGACTACGCCGAAGTTGCAAGACGTGAGTGTCTGTGTTTATGCACCTTCCAACCTTTGATGCCGTCAGTCAATCTCGACTTTGAGACGATCGAACAGAGGTAACGTCTAAGTACTTCGAAGAAATTCAAACGTCACATCCACCCGGACACGCCTCCAACAACCAGGTACATTAATTTAGAATTTACTAGGAATTTTTAGCGAATAAGTCCATGAACCACGTATTGTACTTTATAGGAGCGACATCATAAAAATAAGAATTTACCGATGTATGCAAATTGCAGACCTAAAAATAGTATTCCACGGAAACGGTAATTTCTATCGATGGTGACTGATTCTTACGAAACAAATATTATTTCTATTTAATTTTAATTCTTTATTGAAGAAATATGTAGAAATTTATATACTTCGTAATTTTCTATAATCAATTTATTAATTAGCACATTTTTGACATTTTTTTATAGTTAATATATTAATACTCTTGGACCCTATTTTATGGTACTCATCTCGTATGAAATGTGACGAATATAATATTTAATTTATACTTGGGTTCGCTTATAAAAAGATACAATCTAAACACATATTTTATATAATAATATATAAGTTTATGTTATTGTAACATAGATCAAATCAGTTCATCATAAACGTAAGATTAGATGGAAATATTAGATACAATATTATTAAGTAATACCTTATCATTCTTTGAAAAGGATCTAAAGCATTTGAAATGTAAATTATACCCCTCATAATTATGCTCCTCCTAAATAAGCCGATGGTGCGCTTCCTCGATACGCGCAATATCTCAGGACCTCCCGCTATTTGACTGCTTAACGCAGACGTTGATCTCGATTTCGTTGGTCCAAGTATCGCGTTACCCCTAAAGTGTCTCTATCCAGATGGGATAAACCCTTTCCAACAGTGGTCGGGATTAGTTTACTTAGGAGAGACGCTCGTCACGAGATTTCTCATAGCCACCGGTGTGGTCGACATAAGAAAGCATAAAAGTCGCGGTGATACGATCATGCGGCATTCCAGCTCGTTCTTTATCGTCCAGTCTCCTATAAGTCCCTGGGTAAGGCCACGTAACCGCTCACAGTCGTCTAAATATTTTAATTATTTCGGTATCCTGGCGCCGGTCGACGAAATTACGCGACTAACCATCTGATCGACGATATGAAGCTAGGCGCATTGTTAGAAAGACAATCAAATCGTTGGAATTCTTTCTAAGAGAGACCAAAAAAGTTTCACGCTAGGAGCTCAAACCTCGCTTCGTTTCCCCCTATCTCACGTAGATCTCTCGAAACTATGACACAGATACGCTACGCGATAAGATTTCCTTCGATTTCGATAAATTAAAAGAAGTTTTTAGTGAAAATATACGTTCTTTTCTGACTAAGATTTAAGCGACTGTAAATGAAAATTCATCGGCTCGTAATGGTAAGTGTAGAAGGGAATTAATTGCAGACAAATTAGTGATCGGTGAATCGATTGAAAAATTCACTTTACGAGATGTAATTTATCCCGTTGGGAAGATCAGAGATTTGTCGAAGTTTTAACGTGTCATCGATGTAAGCGAGTTTAACGAAGACTGGATGGGATAGTAGCAGGAGAGGATTGAACCGAGTACATGTACGCGAGTGAATACCTAATTAAGATCTTAATTACTCTTGGCTAGAAGAGCGTTTCACCTTCGACCGACTCCCACGATGTAGTTTACAAGATTGTTAATATCATCATTTATATCTCAGTAATACGAGATCGTTAGTGTCTTACCTGCCAGTTAATCAGCATCTGGTTCTACAAAACGAACAACCCTTTACTCGTCCAATTCATTCGAGCCCTTTGTAACTTGTTACCAGCAACACCAACTGATTGAACGGCTTAATACGTCGAAGATATTTACCGTAGTAGAACCAACGGTAATTTTAATGAATATTGCCATGGAAAAATTGCAACGAATAAAGAACAATATTTATTATCATTAAATTATTATTACACTAATATAATCATACAATAATGTATCTTATATTATGCTCGTATCTTTCACAATATTAAAATTCACGGTACTCCTGACGTTACACGGATTCTTAGTCGACACGCCATGTTTGCGTTACGTTCATTAAAACTGAAACGTAGGAAACGTGTAAAATTAATTATTCCCGCCAATCACGCTTCACAAATCGATTTCTCACGGTTTGCCGAATGAGTGACTCCAGGAATCCCCGACGTGGTGGTGCGAAAGTCACTTCTTACACGTCATTCGACGTGAAAAATGACCATTAGATTGTCATTCCAGGAAATTCATAAGATTCCAGGAATCTTATGGTTTTGCTTCGTATAACTCGATCATGTAAAAGGACACCTGTTTTATCGCGTAACAGACGCGAATTATAATTGATACCCCATCCTATGGTTCAGCTGGGCCAACGAGGCATAGCCACTCGTCGGTCGTGATTAATAAGTCATTCATTAATATAAATGAATTCTCCTGGCGCGAATGATTCCATGATGAATCGGCTGCATTTACCGGTACGCGAACGCCTGGCGGGTGTGAACGTACCGTCAATCGTACAAGCTTTGTACCACTTAAGTGTTAAGGTTAGCACGTTTGCGAGTTTGCACTTCAATAGATGTACGGGGTAGTTCTTCGAATCTTTAAGCCACCATCATCAAATATCGAGTAGTAAGCTGAACTTTAAGTGAAAAAGTGGGTGATCTATGTTCCTACATATGTATGCATATGAATACAGAATGAACTTAAAAGATCTCCCAATTATTATAATTAGTCCCAAATTTTACGTGGTTCCTTTCCATTTTGGACAATTTTGGTAATCTACTAACTTTCTCAAGAGAATGTATTGATCCACTTATGTCAACGGAAGATGGACACAAATATGTTTAACCACTGTCCAATTCTTTGGCAACACCAACATTCTTATTTCTGGGGATAATTAGTGATAGAAGTAAGATCGAACAGATAGTACGTTCGCGGTTATTTTCTGTTTAAGTAACGATGGGCTGTCGGGCACAATACATGAAAAGAAAAGGGTTGATGGAAGAAACGAGAAAGGCTGGAAGTGAACGAAAAGAGTAAGAGAATGCATGTTACGAAGATGAGAAGACGAAGGAGAGGGTGAGAAAGAGAAAAATAAAGAGGGAGATGGAGGAAGCTGAAAACCCGCAAGCAACGCACAGTATTATGCGCGATCCTGTGAATGCACCTGTCAGTGGTCATCATTCAACAGCTTCATTGACCCTAGGATCAATTGGGATGCAGTGATTCTCACGCTTGTGACACGCTGCTCGAACCTTGCGATCATCCTTAAGAACGCGCCAGGTAATCCTGCCTTGAAACTGACAAGCACTGTTCAACGGGGGCGGGGGTTAATGAGACACGTTGATTGGCTTCGGAGATTCATCGGGTGGCTGACGTTGATCAATTTTTACCGAGTCTTATTTGCATACAACTGGCGCTCTTCACCAGTGGCGTAAATGCGCCTTTCAAGTAGACTCACTCGTCCGGCCGTCTGACTGTGTTTGGAAGTTACTACTGAATCTCGCGTTTCCGATTGTTCTCGATTGCACACGAAACCGAATCTTATTTTTCTACGTACCTCTATCATATTTATTATATTCAATATCATTTTTCGGGGTATATTTCATGCAAAGTCTAATTGATACCATTAACTTCGATGGTTAAAATAATAGATACTGATAATGATACAATGGAACTGCAATCAAGCTGAAGTATCTAGCATACCTTGAAGTATCGGTACATTTATCTGATATTAAATCCATTAGGTTTTAAGGAACTTCACCGTTTCCATGTACACGGTGTAAATGTATATTATTACAATGAATACCAGGTAACACTTTCGGCAAATTTACTGTAATCACTGCCGATTATACGTCGGTATTTACAGGGAAATGAAATTACTGTACAATTAAGTAGAAGCAGAATATTCTACGCCAATGTTCCCTCGATACTCGCCAAGATTCTGGACAAATGTTCGAGTAAGTATAGCCGCGATACTCCGCGTACATTTACGGGACGTGGCTCATTCGAGCTCGCCATCCGTGCATAATCTTCGACGGCTAGACGAAGCGAGGTGACTCGTGGCATTCCGAACAAAAATTTCAAAACGAACGTTCGATATACACCAGTGATCGATCGTTCCTCCGAGTGAATCGTTATTACATTAATCTCCCGTGAAGTCATTCGTTCCACACGTTCGACGATAATTAAATTAATTATACTGACAGGTAGTAATTAAAATGTGTCTTTCAAATTTTTCGATTTATCATTAATAAAAATGAATTTCATCCCTCTTCCTTCTGGAGTGACTGCAAAAATGTTCAACTTATTTTTCGATGTCTTCTTCGTGATCTATATTTTTAAATTAATATAGTGTCAAAATTCGTAAATAAAATTCTCTGTTAAACATTCGAATATTTTCGACGCTTCCAAGATTTCAGATATAATATATTCAATTTTCGCTCCTATATTAATATTAAACAATATACGTGTGATTTGACGTATTAATTGATAATAATTCCAGAATATCATAAAACACCAGGCACTATTATAAACGATATAAAAATTTCAATAATGAATTTTATTAATCTCCGATCCTATTAATAGCATATTTTTTCCAAACTAAAACCACAAACACCGAGGTGACATTGCCGAGACTCCGAGTAAATATCGGCGAGAAGGTGAAACGTCGAGCGCGGAAGGAATGATTCGTAATTCGCACGGCTGGTCATAAACACCTAAGCGTATTATAAAGACGAGTACTATAAACCTGTAGCACTCCCGCACGACGTGTGGAATTGTAAAATTGTCAAGCAATCGTCCGCGAATGACGACGGCTAGAAACTCATGCGCGTTGCAGTAAAGATAAGAAACAGATTCGAGATGCTGGTACTATCGATGTATTCCTGTTGGGGTAAACAATTAAACAAACACCGTGCTTCCAAAACATCTTTGTTAATTTCTCGTTGATATTAATGAGTCTTTTTTCTCACCATAAATCCTTTTGTCTATTCGAAATTCGTTGAAAGTAACGAAACTTTCGCGCACATCGAAAGCGACGTACAGCTAGACGTAGATAGCGGAGATCCAAATGGCGGTTTATTGGTTTTAATTCTATAATATGAATGTTTAACAGTGTTTTAATACCCTGATAATAATCCTGCTTGAATAGTCTTTGACACTTTTATTGTTGCCTCCTTAGGTTACGAGCCAATTGATTTAAGGTACGAGGACTTATCTTGGGTGGGGATGAATGGGGTGTTTTATGAATATTTTTTTAATTTATCGGTTTGCTGACGGTCTCTGGCGCTTAAGTCTAGAATTAAATTATTCCTTGACTCCGTGGGTATGTAATCCTGTCTCTGGACTCCTCCGGAGAAAGTTACCTCTCACATTCTGCGTGAAGATTCATTATCAAGGAACTGTTATTGTCGAAAAATATTTTTTAGCGCATAAATTCTATGCGTGCTTAAGAAGCACATTACCCGCCGTCATTCCTCATAACTTACCCTATTAACATTTACAGAAACGTATAAAACTGAACAGGACGCGTTACAGTGGTGGGAAAGTAGTATCTCTATGAGAGAATATTAATTAATCTCCGTGTGTCCACAGGCTCGTTAAGTCCCAAGGGTAGTCCTTCGTTTATCAATCTCATGAACGTTTTCCTCGGTATAAACGGTTCACGTGGAGTGACCGTAGATTTCGAGATTTCGAAGGAGCGAGCAAGTAGAAACGCGATACACCAATAAAACCGGGATACGAGCGGTCCGTCCCTCGTGTGAACGAGTCGGAACGCGGGGTAGATCGGCCGAGGGAGTCGAAAATAAAATAAAATAAAATAATCGATCAGACGGCTCATAAAGTTTACGGAGGACGCAAATGAGTCGTTAAAAGACCGGCGTGCACCCCTGCTGCGACACGGGTTCGAGTCTCTCGTCCTGCTATCCCACTTATGAAAGTTTAACCAAATTAGAATACGTCGTTCCTGGGCCTCGTGCTTCATGCAACGAAGCGACGTTTATAACATCGTATATCCCCCATAAATCACCACGGGATATAAAAATGTAACATTCGCTGTTCGGGGATCTAGTAATTTTCGTTACATAGTTGATGCATCCGAAATTACGGAATATCGAATATGACATTTTTAATCACCGGAATAAATCTATTTTTATTATCGCTTGTTATGTCGTGCGGGTTATTCAAACTTGGATTTATTACTTACCTATATACGTCAGTATTAATAAGCAACAAATATTTATTATTTTGAGCTACCTTTACTAATCATTCACTTTATATTCACCTTAATTTTCTCACATTGCTTCATCGTAAATTTCATTTTTAAATACTTCCACTGAAATGACTTATACTTTTCATTTTTATTTCCCTATAAATTATAACAAGTTGAAGAGTTGTCGTGCATTCTTAAATTCTGTAATTGGGAAAATAATATCACTGCAGAGGGATGCTTTTCCAATATTGGCAAACTCGGTTTTGCACAGGCCAAGGATATAGGGAATGTTTGCGAACGTTCAGCTAGTAGACAGTAATGACTGCTTGCGAAATGGAATCAGTCATGTCGGAGAGATGAGTGACTGACCACCGGTACTGAACCCTTGGGCGCGGGTCGTGTGTGCCCTTTGACCTGGCACCGGCACAACTCGCTAGTGTCACGCGAAGTCACGTGGACGACATAAAACCTGACGTGCCGTGAAATGCCTTCCTAATGGCCGAAAGGGATGCATTCACGCACGCGGCAATCGTCATCGTCTTAACTACTTCCAATACCTTCCGCTTCGTACTACGTTGCTGTTAACAACTTTTACTGTAACAGATGCATCTGAGAAGTTTTATGGGAATAGTCATCATCCGCATGTTACGTGAATCATTGTATAAAATAATACATATAAAAATTACTTATATTCTTCCTTGGGAATACTGCATTTGCCAAAAAAGTTTAGTACCTTTGTCAATATTATATTAGGTATACATTAATTCCGTGCCTCTGGATTTATGCACTTCTGATTAATATTGCACATTTTAATATCTTCCGACGCGTTTGTGGATTTAAATGGGTTCTAATGATCGAATGTATTGAAGTTGCCTAATGAATACATCTTTAATGTCGTAGAGAAAAGTACTGAATTAATTTGTATATCTAATAGAAAATGTGATTTAATTTAGTTCCATGTCTGACTTGAAAGGTACACATACCACTGCCATATACTGGTTGCTTCTATCTTCTTGTAACATAGGACTCAAAGATTCAGTTGCGAATGTGGTGGAAGAATCCCTTTTTCTCTTCAAGTAGAAATACACGTGACCACCGCGCGGCCTCATCCATTACCGTGCAAATGCAATTATTATCGTTCCGAGTGAATGCGCTTGCCAAGCGGTACAAGAATACCGCTGTATCCCTGCGTCCTCCAGGATGCTGAAAACAAAGTTTCAATTAGCAAATTCTATCCAATGCAACGTACTAGCTATTACAATTTTTCCAACCATTACGTTATATTTTTTTCAGGATCTTCGTCCTGGTTCATTTTGAATATCATTGCAAATTTTCAGCAGTTTTAAAACTCTACAGAATGACAGAACCTGGAACAATCCTAATATAATATAGTATAGAGCGTATACAGCAACTTCTTCTTTTTCAAAATGATACGCTTCCCTCAAACAAAGACAAGACTTATCAAACCCTTTGTTATAAATTGCATAATTCTTTGAATTTATTAGATGTGAAATATTCAATTGACTTATGTTGAATGCAAATTACCTTGCCCCCATACACGACGGGAATAAAGTGTTTCTACGAAACAAAAGGGACACGGAACCGTAATCCAACATGCATGCGATGGTCGCCATGATCGACAGCAACGTGGTAAACGCTTGCCAGGTGAGACGTAGATCAAGAAGGGTCCTCTCCTCGGTGAACCCTTCTCGTACCTAATGGTCATACCAGCGAGCACGATCCTGCGGGCGCCCAGCAATTACATTATTAATAGAGATATTACTCCCTACGCTCGAGCATTACGACATCGTAACGTCGTAAGGGAACGCACATAGTTTGAGATTGGCTCGAAGAGCGACGGAGGGTTAGCGCGAGAAGACATTAAGATGAAAAGTAAGAAGAGAAAGAGGATGAAGAGGACGAGGTAGTGGAGGAAGAAGAGACGTTTCAAGGAGAAGGAGACAAAAAAGGTGGTGGCGGTTGCGGTGGAGTTAGTGGAGGGCGAAGGGCTCGGATCGCCGCTGTAGATTGATCGTGCTAATCTGTTTCTGCCGGACCACACATGACGCCCGACAGAAATGCTCAGTACGGCTAATTCCGTCTTCTGCCAACCGCAATTCAGATAATGCGCTAATATTTGATCCGCGAATTGTCGCCGAAGGAACAGATGGATGCAAAGGAAAGAAAGCTAGAAGTGGTAATGAAACAATTCGACAACGGTGATGATTGAATTCATTGAATTACAAGGGTATTGAAAAAAACACCCCTTTTCCGGGACGTATTTCCTGTATAATCAGACAGAAATGGGAAGTACTATAATGTTCTTTTAAAAGTAATGCGACTTAGGTCCTGTTAATTTGAAGGCCATCCCCTAAACATATAAATGTATAGAAAACAACAAGCGTGGTATGAAGCACATAATTAAAAGTAGAACAGTCCAATCGCGTAATCAAGGAACAAAATCAAGAGGGTGGTCGCAGAAGTAAAATGCGAGGTGGGGATCGTGCACCAAGACTACGAGGAATATGGAAAGCAATGGCAAGGAAAGGAAAGAAAAGGAAAGGTAAAGTAAGAAGAAAATAGGCGCGGTGGGAGTGGGTCAGGATGGCCTCCATTCTCGTCACTGGCTGCGAAGAGGACGGCTCCGACCAATCGGCAAACGTTGCCTGGGGCCTCACCTCCTCTTGTCCTCCACTTTAGAACGGATATCTCGACGCGTGTATGTACGACAAGGGGGAAGATCGTTTCAAAAATTGTGCCTCACCTGCCTGAGGGAGGTCGGAGGTCACCCTCGGGTGCCCCTTCATGGCGATACATGCTCGACAGTCAACGTCGACCGAACATGCGTGATATTCCATGGACCAATGGACCACCGCAACGACCACAAATAGGACCGACGGTGGCCAAGAATCCACGATCAAAGAAGAGGACAACCTTATGTTATCCACCTACCACGATGTACTACGCTAGGTTGTCCGATGACGATGGAAACCGATACTTGCGTACACGCCTTGTCGAACGTACGTGTGAATAGTTAGATCCTGTCGGTTCTCCAGACTGCCAACATTGGTACCGCTTACCTGTGCGATGTCTCGCACTTCCACGATTCTTTTTTCTCTTCTTATTCGTCTTTCGCCTGAGGCGCGTCCCCCGACTTCCTCTAGTCTATCGTGTAACCGATCCACGTCTTTCGGCAGGTGCCTCGAAATCCATTGAGATGCTACCAAAGGCACCAGTGGGAATCGTTCAATATAATCTTCAGAGAAATGTCAAAGTATCGATAATAATATGAGAATATTATTAGTGTAGGTAAATTATAAGGTAGTGTAAACGAGGTCTCCGGTTTCTTTTTCTGGATATTAAGAATGAATTGCGAAGGTGACTGCGACACGATCTCAGGTGTCCTGGAATTCTTAGGAGGCAGCACGCTTCTGTTGGAAATGTCAAACGAGCTATTAAATTATAAAGACGTTAAAGTCCTAGGCAAAGTATAACGTGGTTATCACTGTAATCTGATTCAACAAATGTGAATGCATTTTACATGGCAGCTGGTTTAAATACGATTGAAACATCACCGGGGCACCGAATATAAATTTCAACCGTAGGAAAACAACTTGATTTATTAGGAATCGTTAACTGTTCCTACGGTTCTGTTATTAAATTATAACTAAGCGTATAAATCCGGTTTCCCTTTTTGCGCATACCTTTGCGCGATTATCATTAGCCGTTTATCTTCTTCGAGCAAATTGCATTCAGAAACTCGAGCTAAATAAAACGTAATGAGCCGACTGAAGCGGGGAAACTTGTTCGATCATAATAATATTCTATTGGTAACTTCGACGCGCTACGGTAATCCTAGATTAAGGACACCACGATTATTTCGTCACGATTCAAAGCACGATCGCATAAAACAAAAACCTGGTCTTTAATGAGACCGCATTCGATCCCCTTCACTTTTACGTACAATTTACTTCTCCGTATTTGATATGGTACCATCAACAATTTTCCACGAATCCCAATCTAAAAAAAGAATTACGTCCAAGGCAAACCGTGGTACCAATAGCTCAATCTAAGTTCTACGTAACTCGCTTCAATCTCATTACCAACAGGCTTCAATAACGATCGCGCAACTCTAAGATGATCAACTTTGAAAGGGCGCAAAAACTCCTAACTTTTTATCTTTACTTCACTTTCCTCATCTTTATTGAACAGGTAAATCATCACTCTAAGTTGCTTTCCTTCTTATTCTATTGAAAGTACAGTCAATTTATTCGATCGGGTACCAATGCAAGCCATCAATGTCTTCTCAATAAAGTATTTGCCAATATGGATCGATAAATGTATTAATTTTATTCCTTACATTACGTAATATATTAGATTGCATTAGTTACTGTAATTATAAAATATCCAGGTAATGCCCTTGTTATTAGACTTATAACATTTCTATGGCATTAAATAACCAGTATTGCTGGAGAGGTTCTTCATAATCGAGTATACTTATTATGTTGCCTTTTTCTATCTTTTATGTTGGAATGAATCTTCTTGTACTGTTTTCCATATCATCTCTCTTTCGCTGACGTATCTTTCACATTGGTGACCGCTCCCGACAGCTCACACCTGCACACGTCGTGTTTTCCTCAGCGTTTCTCATGGCGGGTCACGCTGATTTTGTGATTGAGCCTTACGCGAGTCTCTCGATTGCATCCTGACAGGAGGGAAATTGAAGTTACCTACGTGCATAGGCGGCAATCTGCGAATTTCACAGTAGGGATGAGTATGATAATACCATGTATTCGTGGTAGTTCGTCGGCTGATTGCTATGAGTCATTTCATGTGTATTAAATTTATTAAGCAACCTAACGTCCAGTTTCCATTCGTGGTGTGCGAGATACGTAATTGACTCGTAAGACTATGTTCAGGCTAATTTCCAACTAGTCACTGGGAATTAGTTTACATGGTAGAAGTATTAAACGCGAGACCTTTATGTTTATCAATTGCTATCTTCCTTGTCAAGTAACCTAAGATATTAATCATTCCACGTAGGAAATTAGTTAATTAATTTATTATCAACCAAACGATTCAATGGTACTTCTGATGCCATTATTTTTTTCCTGACTATTTATTAGTTTCTATAATTATTTCTACGGTAAACAATGAGATGTGTCATGTAATTTTATTCTGATATTTTGTCAGAATTAATTTCGTGGTAATTCAGGATATCCAATGGCAGTTAGTAGGTGGCCACACGATGGAAAAGCGAAAAATGGAAAATACTGTTGCATCGTTGGTCGAAGTGCAGAGTGTCGAAAGATTACAACAGAGGTGGTTGCACTGTCGTGGTTTAAATGTCAGCTTCGCGACGCCTATTACCCCATCCACAATGCGAGCATCGCTAATTTATCTGTCGTTCTCTCGTAGTAAGGTGTCCTATGGTAGGTGTTGGTTAATCCCTGTATACCATTACCTTGTCAAATACGTGATGAAGGAAATGTAATGGCGGTTAGCTCGATATCTAACTTTCTAAACAGTATTAAAAAGCAGTATGTTGTATCCATCGAAGATGAGTCAGTTTCTCGGTGAATTATTTATGCGTTGCCCAATACCGTAAACGTACAACTTATTCAATATATACGCCCGTCCATCTACCCATAAATAATTATTGAATCGGAGGATTACTCCTATATAGATATTAAATCGTTTATTAGTTCCTTATAACAGACAGTTCAACAGTACCTGACCATATGCCATCATTTTTAGATGACTCTAAAAACCCCTCGGATGACTGTAAAAACACTTTAAACATAGATAAAAATTTTATGCGAATCGGTTATGTCTTCTAAACATAGAACTATTAAACGATTCCATCCACCGGGGGTTACACCCTCGCGCGCGATTCTAAGAAGCTGATCGCGCGTTTAAAACAGAGCTTAACGCGGAAGAGAATTTGCGACTGGTGACATTCCGATGCATATCGAAAGGTCGTCCTGTGTGATATCGAGGCGGGAAAAGGGGAGGAATGTCCCACCCGCAGTGATACCTCGGTGACAGGAGCTTCGTGTTTTCCCTTTTTATCTTTGATCCTGGTCTTCGTGTCATTTCAAGAGGAAGCGGATGGTCGGCCGCGACGTTAAAACCCCCGTCGAGAGGCCGGGCTCTTTTCTCCCCCTTCATTCCTCTATGCGGATTAATGGAGGGTATAAGACTTTAATTGCCGACATCATCGAGGGAAGCCTTGCTGGTTGCCTACGAGGAATTCCGCCCACCTTCTGAATTTCCTCGTAATGTCGCCGACCGGCGGGAACATATATAAACGTTTTCCCTCTGGTGATTTATTGATAAATATTTTTAGTAACGTCAGATTTGATACGGTGACTAGGCAAATACGTACTATGATCATAAGGATAAAAGTCTCTTCCTGAACCGCGAATCAGATCGAGCTGACAGTTTGGCACGTTCAAGGCTACGAGATCTTATGGTATCGAGATCCTATCTAAATTGGTCATCGATACAAGATGGACATGGGCATGGATGTTCATCGTTTAAAACGTGTCGGCTTTCTTCTTTTTCAATCTTCTCCCTCCCCGATATCTTACGTTCCTCTTTTTATTTTGCGGCGCTTTTATTAAATTAGCGATGGCCATCGGCTACTCGTCACGCCTGGGCAGAAGTCTACGAAAGAAGAAAGGAGGTGATGAATCGTCTCTACGTTCTGATATCCTCCAAAGGATCTCGCGTGCGACTCCGCTTAATTGTTTTCGATAGCCGAACGATCGATTCGACGTGCCAAGATCTTTTCTCATCTCTGACTGACTGCCTTTCTTCTATTCTCCCGGTACATGTCACTTCGTCGGATTGTAAAGAAATTTAGATATCGATCGTAAATGCAAATATTCTTATCCAGTTACTCCTGGATCATCTATTTGACATTAATCTATTATATTTTGACAGGCATTAATTTGTTCAATAAAATAGCGGAGACTGTTACCATTAAGACTAATACTAATGTTAATATTAATGTTGTTATTATTATTATATTATGATTAATTACAAGGATGTGTTTGGACATCATAGACTTTTGTTCTGAAACACGTTCATGTGGTAAGATGTCGATTACTCGTCCTAGAAACTTCATATTTCTTTCTAGTTGAGAGGTCGTTAGATCGGCGTCTCGAAGTAACGATACGCGTTAACGGTCTTTCGAAATTCCTGGCACATCGATCGTCAATCAGTGGCTGTTTTATGACTCGGTTCGACAACTCTGCAGACTGCAGTTCCTTGTGGTACGACACGGTTCCATCGCGGTGTCCTCTCCATAGGCAAACGCCCGGCTTTCTTCTTACTCACAAAGAAAAACAATAATTCATGTATTACAACCGCATGCCGGCACTCACTTTCGTCCATCAATGTTCCTCGATAAGGTAATGAATTATGACAATTATCTAAATAGCGTCGGCTTGTTCCACGGTGTGTATATTTCTGGCAAGGAAAAAAAGGATTTAATAAGAATCACGCGGCTAAAAGAGCATTCCGTTTACAAGCGATTCTTGGTATTCTTAGGACTAATCGCACACGAGAACCTACGCAACTTCCCTTTCTAATTACAACATCACCTGCTGGTGTCTTTAAATGTACGCCGAGAAAAAAGTCCGGATGGCTCACCTTCGTGGTGCGACGATTAGTTAATTGCCAGTAACTACTTCTTTCAACCTGACAACCTCGAGTACTGTACCCGAGAGGCATTGTCATTTTTGATTATCATTTTTGTCCGAAAGGCTTCATACACCGTTCACACCACAATTACTTTTCATCATTTAATTGCGTGATACGAAAATACATAAGCGTCTCTGTGCACGAACCTCCTTCCACCCTATTTCATCTTGGAGAAGATCGTCAAAGTGATACGATCATGATGAACGTAATATACCAACGTTCGTTAACACGGAAATTAATAATTCTTCCCTCATTCCTAGTATTATCAACAGATACGAGAACTCTCCGTTTCCCGACACGAGAATGGCGGATACGATGAATATTTCTTTTCAATTCGCAAGGATTTCCGTGACGCATCGTCGATGGTAGAAAGGTACTATCGAAGGGATAGAAGGTGGAGGGTCGATTCTACTTCAAATACGAACCACGCCCATCTTCCTCTGGCCCTTTTTCTTTCTCTTGCATGGTACCCGACCTCTGACCCATGCTGGTAACCCGTACTCTATGCGCTCGCACACACTAACGTGCACGCAACTATCGAGCCGCGGCGTGAACACGGACCGTGCCAGGGAAATGTAGAGAAAGAAAGAGAAGGGGAGAAAAATGAATCCCGAGAAGGACAGAGAGAGAGGGGGGGGGGGGAGAGGGAGAGAGAGCCGCGAAACAGAGAAGGATAGGGGAAAAACGAGAAAGGGATGGAACGAGGGAGAGTGAGGGAATGTGAAAATAATGTATAGAAAGGAGAGGAGCTGTAATTGAAGAATAGCGGATTTGAGCGTATATTATACGCGGAGAGGGAACCTCGATTTTTTTTGTCATCGTAAATAAGTTACGCAGGAATCCCATAAGCCGTTAATGCGAGTGAACGTCCTCCCGCTGAAACTCATACTACGAGAGCCATCCTCGTGGAACGTGTATCGATGATGCACGCAGGGAACACACTAAACGAGCAATAAATTCATTACAATTCATCTTGATCGAATTAATTGCATCTCTTTTCCCTTTCTGGCGAGGCTACCACTGGCGATGGATGGCGGCGAGTGTTTGGACACCGCACGAATCTCGTTTATCAAGCGAGGTAAGCGTTAATTTTAATCACTTTTTAAACACGCGAATTCGTGCATTTTCAATCTTCGGATAAGCGTGGTCACGTGCCGGGCAGAAATCTTACTACCATATACGAGGTGACATTATTTAACCTTCTCCACTCGCATTTGACAATAGAATCTTCCTCGGAGGATAATAAGAGACCGTAAACCATATAAAGCAACAACTCCGTCCTTTCACATTTCGCAATGATTGAATAGTGCAGTCCCGAGAATAGGTCGAGAAAGGAGATATTATGAATTTCCAGTCATTTGATAAAGGTGGAAGACCTTATCTATCATTCGCTAGTATAGAAGTAAATAAATATGATATTATATAACATGGATGCTATTATATATACAAACTTTATTAATTCCAGGCTACATAACTATTATTCGCAAATTGATAAACATATTTGATAATACTCATTAAAAGTCACTACGAAATTTTTAAACATCCCAACATATTTTTGCTTCGTAATCACTTAGCTTTGATGAGAACAATACATACACACTCACATGAGAAGTATATTCTCACGTGCGTAATTTACAGGTGACACCTGAAATGACACGCTTATAATTCAAAGAAAACGTTCACCGGAGAAGGAAGAATTTCGCGGAAAAGTGTTCGACGAAAGAAAGACGAATCACG
The DNA here is from genome assembly GCA_910591585.2 of Nysson spinosus. Lineage (NCBI taxonomy): Eukaryota > Metazoa > Arthropoda > Insecta > Hymenoptera > Crabronidae > Nysson > Nysson spinosus. The sequence goes on along the minus strand of OU342830.1, from coordinate 7,308,955 downwards.
GCACAAGAAGCGTGGCTGCGTTTATTACTGGTAAATTGTCGAAGCGCTCGGAAGTACGGCCGTGAATCTTAATACGTACGACGTGCCCATCGATGGTACCATACATGCTGTACGTCCTCAGCCCTTTCCCTTCACCTCCTGTTGTTTTGCGTTCCTCATCTCCTTGTCCATGGAGTACTCCCTTACCAACCCTTTGCATTTCTTTCTTCTTCATCCCCGTATATCTTGTGCGAGTGGAATGCCGTGAAAATCAGCTTATTACAATAACAATTATGAAGCCCTACTCAGCCGTTACATGGCAGAGGTTAAATGCAGGTCGCTGAAGCTTACTAAAAAAACCTTCTGCAGGTACCCTCATGAGTAGTTCACCCGCTTTCGCTGACTTTGGTGCTTTGGCAGTTTCAGTAGTATAATCAAGGATTATTTTAGATTCATATTACATGCTTAAAAAAATAAAATCTAAAGAGAGTTGTAAAAAAAATTGAAACTGTATAATAGTAAATCTCCCTTCGAAAGTTGAAACGTGTATTCAAATTGGTGAATGAATCCGCGAGGCTAAGTGAAATTTGTATTTTTAACATGTCCCCAAGCAAAGCCGCTTCCGTATGGACATGGAAATTTTCACTTAAACGTTGAATAACTGAGAAGGGTTAAAATACATCTCACGAAAAGGCGCTCTTTAAAGCAGATCGGGAGGTGTTAAAGGGCGCTAAGGAGGGCGTGTCGCCGGCCATTAAAAAACCGTTGAATGCATCGGCCACTCTAAGTGGCAACGTCGGCATTCACGTGTAACCCTTGCTAATTTTCCGCCATAAAGCCACCGGCTCGTATTGAAATAAATAACCGTGTATCCGACAGTGGGCACCGTTTACGCCGACACCAAGGTGCGAAGTGGGGCTGCGTATAGAGAGTCGAACGACGAGCACTACCCGCTGCCAGGACACCGTCAATGCAAATTTACACGCGACCAACCACGCACGTATAAATGATAATTCATTTTACGCTCGTTAACACCTCGCCGTCGATGTATGAGGATCCTGTTTTCAAGATGTAAAGGCACCCCCGAATTGCTACTGGTATTCCTTCGCGAACAGTGAAACTTCAATTTCATATATTTGCAATATTAATTAAAAGCATTTAATGTTATGAATCGTGTGCCAACGTATATGTGTGTTAAGAATCAAAGAAATTCCGAAATGAATTATAAACTTAAAGGATTCAGTTAAGGATTCTATTAGATACCGGCGGATGTTGAGTTGATGTAGTTCTAAGTAAGTGAATCTAACCAGTATATTGAAGAGCGTTTTAAACGCTGTATATTTTATACGGAAAATAATGTCTGGCAATCATTTATTCAAATAAATTTCATTCGTTTTTTCGTGCCTCGCAAGCGATCCAGCCTCATTAAGGCCCGCACGCGATCGGGGATAAATGCCGGAACGAGTGTAATGCGAATGAATATAAATACGAGCGCGTAATTGGAACATCACATCCAGGAGGAACTCTTGCACAGCATGGTATTTATCGGTGGTGCGGCCTATAATTTAAAAAGTCCTCTTTAGCACCGTTTACACGCCGTGTTAATGCCACCAGCAGCCTCTACTCGATCACTCTTGTGCTTTTGGTTTCGGGCACTTGGAATCTTTCAAATTTACAGATACATGTATATTGTACACCATGACTGACCGAAGTACATAAAAACCTGCCCAATTATATGTTTAATTATAACATAACATAATTTAATTATAACATAATGTTATTTAAAACATAACATTTTTCTATAGAAGAATGTATGCACACAATTATAAAAATCATAAATCATTCTGACTAATATTAAAATTATTTCTCTATAAATATTCTGTTGATATTTTTTTTAAACTATGAAGGATAGTCTCAGATATTGCAAAAAGAATTTCTTTTATTCTAAGTTGAAAATATAGAAAGAATGTTACATTTGTGAAATTTAAGTTTCGATCAAACTAATTCCGCACACTAGACATTCACTTCTTGCTCCTTTTCTTTTCCGAAGTTGTGCTCTTGTACGGAGTACGGAGACGCGCTCTGGAAAGAGACTTGAATACATGAGTACACGGGGTTACTCGATGCTCTATGGTGGACCGGGCGGCACTCTACCAACCACTTCCAGATATGATCGTCGTAAAATAAATAGCCAGCGCGCAAGAGCCGTGTGGGAGTAAATTACGAGAATAAATAAGGCGTAAACGAGCACGGAGAGAACTTTGAACCTCTTTAAGCCTAGGAACCCGAGTGTGGGCGCCGGGGACTTTTAGATCCAATGAGCAGAGCATAGGTGTCGCAAAGACAGGGCCGTAGCTAATCTTGGATCACGGATGCAGGTGGACTTGCACCAGGTGGATACGGTAGCTAAAAAAGGTAAAGTTCAATATAAACCTGAGAGACTCATGATTTTATTCCCTCTTATTATCACGCTGCATGGGTCCCATTACGATTATCATTTTGTTGAGTAAACGATCAAGTAAAATAACATGTACGTGACGAATTAAATTAATGTTCTACAAAGATATGAAATTATACAAACAAATGTTTATTATCATAAGTATAAATATAATTATGATTTTTCTAAGCCAGTACTGTGGAATGCATTACTAAGAATTTTAATTGGGAGAAGGTTAATTACAATTTATTGTGACATCTGTATATTATTAGTGTATTCTGTAATTAATGAATTCCATTGTATGAGCAGTTAATCGTAATTCGAAGACATCTAAGAAAAAGCTTTTCAGCGTTCTCACGTACACAAATGATTGTTATGGGACCGGGTCCCCTAAACCTGTAATCGACGACCCACGTCTAATCTACACCCAATACAACGATCAATAGTGTGCCGACTCGACGAAAATTTTCTTTCATTCGACCGACATGAAAGAAGTCGACTAACAAACCTGACTCTGACATAGTCTTACAACGACATCGTTCTTTCATCGCTTATCGAGGGGAGCAAACAGGTTTCCTGGCGACTAATGCTTCATATCTTTAAACGACGACAAATCTGACTGCGAAAGAACTGGACCTTCGTCAAGTATTTCGACGTCTATTTAAGATATTATGGAAGGTTGAAATGTACGTACACGCACTGCATGGTCAAATAATTTTTATCAACTATCAGATTTACTTCGATCGTACGAAATATTTGTTGTTCATCTCCATGAAAAGATGGTTCCTCGGGTTGAAAGGCCGGCCCTGGCATGCCGATAAAAAGCACACTGATCTACCGGTGATAGTTTGGCGTAATCTGAAGATCCGCGGCGGATGAGAGAAGGCCTGGAATCGGAATCGAAGATTCGAGAAAGAGAGAGAAAATGAGGGCGGCATCAACGGAAAGGGAGAAAGAGAAGGAGTAGGAATCCACAGAGTCGTCCTCCAAGGTGTCGGCAAACAGGGCCGTTCGACGAGTGGTTCGACTCCGGTGGTCCACGACGGTAATGCCTTAGTTTCCATGCAAACTGGCCGTACGCCTCCATACCTTACGCATAACCGGATATTAACATGGGAAGTGCCCGATGAGACTCTTCGGCTCGTCGTTGTCCTCCTCTTATAGCACTCTCCTCCTCCTTCTTTACTTAACCCCCCACCTCGGACCCAAACATGGGAAAATTATAAGGGAGATCGTGATCTCGTTCGTGGCCCATAAAACGTGTCCCCGGTACTCGCAGATAGTTCTGCGGTCGGTTGCTCGTACTAGAGAATCGCCATTTAGATCTGTTCCAGAGATAAACTTATTCTTTCGATCGAGCCATATCAGGGCTATCGATGGTACCGCGTCACGGATCGATTAAGGTCCGTTGTAGATCTACTTTGTTATTGGTACGCTTTATATTTAATATGTGTGTCACGTGAGAGATGATAGAAAGTAATTCGACTGGCTGTGAATTATTTTTCATTGCTTTCGTGTTTCAAAGAAAAGTTCAGAACATTCTCACGTGCTACAATTTAAGGCGATTTCTTCGCATACGAGTTACTTTGAATTCCTTATAATAATAATTGAAGATCTCGTCAATCACTGTACCGATGAATCAATGAAATAAAACTAGATTATGTACAAGTATCGATCGAATTCGAGCGTAACCGGATAGTGGAAAGAATTCAAGTATCATTCCATATATAAAATCTGCGCTTGGATTACATAGATCGGTATACTGATTCCTACTCAAATTGCTAGCATATTGGATTTAAATCCGATCAAATCATCATTCAACTCCAATTTGTTGCGCTGGAAAGTACATTTTCGAGCTCGATCTAGATCCCCACACCTTCTCTCATCAAAGTTGCGCTGTGCACTTTACATTCGTGTAATATGAATGCAGAAATACATACGTGTAAGGAGTCAACGGGTCAGGGAACTGGCCGCCGGAATCGTACGTCAGAGACAAACGACGATCACGTAACAACACGGAGTCATGATTCTCGAGATATCGTGGCAGTTAGCGTTGATTGCTCCTCGAACACCTTCGCTATAGTCCTCCTCGTACACTCCATTCAGATGATACCCTGAAGATCCTGGATCACTATACTTGCCATATCTCTACTCCACGTAGATGCAATCCTTTGAAATCTCGTAAATAATAGGGTACCAACATCAACCCTTAAAGTGGTGATATTATTTTAATTAGACATATACGTATACGGAAATGACGTAAAATATCAATGACGAAGTGAGAAATAACAAATGATAATTGTCGGAAGAATTGCACACTCAGTGCGGATGGTTGCAATATTTTGTTCCCAACATCCCGCAGCGATCGCGTGCACCGTGATAGAACATAACGTAGCGTAATAAAAACTTCAAAGCACTCTGTAATTAAACGAGCGTAGAAACCTTTCGGTCACGCTAGTTCTTACGCGAGCAATCCCGCGATAACTCATCGATAAGTTTAGCTCCGAACAAAACGTCGTTTTGTTGGCGGCGCAATAGTATCGTGTCCCATTAAACTGAACACTATCCGTCAAGAGTTTCCGGGAATGCGCGGCTCTAATGAAAACGTTGTTAAGGAAATTTATCTCCATGCTAACGATCGACTTGTAAACCTCTAACGATAAGGGTGAGCAGCAATTATGAAATAATAGGTATAAAACGCGACGATGCTTTACAAGCTGTTCCTATACTTAATGACCAAACCCGAGTAATACCTGTGTATTTATTCTTTGCATTTACTTATTTATGTGTTTTGTGTTTGCGTTACGTATATCTTGCACGCTATAAAAATATAGAAGAATATCGATGAATTTTTTGTAGCTGTGCATTATAGTAGACTACGTTCCTTTCGTGGATCGACTGTACACTATGATCAGGTTATAATGTCATTCGAGCTGTGGTTGGTCACGTTATGGAAGAAAATGTCTCGGTAAATGAATAGTTCACCATAACCAACACCTTTCGCCTTCTATTAAGTGCTCTGAAATTTAGCAGAGGTAATTGTATTTCAACGTTGATATATTACTCTGCATCCATGGAATGATTATGGGATATCATGCACCCGATACATTTAAAGTTCAAACGTTTTCTCATTTTTTCTCTCCTTATTTCTTATGATCATGGCTCGATAAAGTGAGCAAGTAACGTAGTAAGTAGCATCGGTTTATAAAATATTAACTTGGCTGCAGAATTTCAACTCACTAATTCACAGTACGTGTCGTGTGATTACTCTAATAATATCTATAAATGAAAACCGTATTGGAAACCGGTCGATCCACCGTATGGTAAGTTACACAGGCGTTCCGGTCACGGTGAATACTGAAATGTGAAGACGATTGGTTTATTACAGTAATCTCTGATCTATGGACATATCTATCGTGAGATCGGATGAACCTGTACCGTAGGACGCGAAAAGATACCGCTCTAGTGTCTCTCATAGAGTTCAACAGGTTTCCTCTTTTCCTTGGTGGAAGGTAGTTGCGACAGTTATTAGTCAAGATTAGCTCTCGTACGCGGGAGCGTTGGCCCTGACGGTGTGCCTGTATTTTGACAGGGCTCATCTCAAAATTAATCGGCACTCGTTTCGTGCCTCTGGGATTACGATTTGTCTGCATTATCCTCCGTATAAACCATTCCCGGGCGTTGCGTACCTTGTATCCCCGTTCTTTTTCTCTTCATCTCACGCGCGTTCCTATTTCACTCCTAACACTCTTTCTCTACCTCCGCAAGTACCATTCTTATACATCCTCGTCATTTTATCTCCTTTGACTTCTCTTCACTCTTCCAAGAATTAAGATTTCTGCGAGGACGGCGTGAAATCTTCCCGAGTTTCACCGTTATAACGTACCAGTCGCGGGTATTGTATGTACACGGCGTGGTACCTGTTAGAAGCGAGAAACTCACGAGTACACGCATCGCACGACCGTAGAGTTGTATGATTAGGCGAGTTCGTGCTGCGCGACAAGACGTTCGACGTTCAACATACTATTCTTCGGGTAAGAGGACGTTCCTTGTGAAAATTGACAAACGTCAGGGTAAACTGAAAGCCTGCGACCTCAAGTTAAGAATAAGCATGCCAGGAAAAAAATGAGAATACTAGTAAAAAGGGGAGATACATTCCTAACTACACAGTGACCATGCTGTGTAGCTTAATCTACATCTCTGTATAAGCGTATGCTTGAACGAGCAATTAACTGTTCTCTTTATCAACACGATTTTAATTATTAATATTAATACCGTATATGATACATGTAATTTTAGAACACATTGGAAAGGAAACTTTTGTAGAAAACATATAAATTTTGAAAATTTGATAACATTCTATGAAAGGCTGACAATCGCAAGTAGGTAGCTACGTAGGGGAAACCGCGGGTAATACATAGGCGTGTATCGGTGGCTATGACGAGCTGCAAAGAGACGTGGATATGTTGACGATGGGTATAACGGGGAACGTGATTAACAGTTGGTTTTCTCTGTGAAAAGAGTGGACCACCCCTGTTGACGAACTCACGCTTTGGCAAATAACTCTCGTACACCCCGTACATATCGTCACGTTCACAAGGGGATACATAACGTAAGATACATTATGACTGAGACGTCGTCCTCACGTCATATCTCATTCTTGTATCATTGCTCGCGCCTTTTTGAGGCGGCGTGACGACGAAGAATTCGATCTACCCCTTGGGATGGATGATAACGGTCACGAAAATATTTTGATACCACTCGTTTATCTTACTGCGAGTTTTATAACATTGCATGTAATATCATGTGTGCGTTATTCGAAAATAATGTGGTTAATCAAATTAAGGGTTATTTACATAAATGGTGTACATAAGATAGATTGCAATCGACCTTATCGTTCAACAAGCGCTGTGATTAAAATTTGTTAGTTGTTCACAATATTTGAGGAATTATTCAAAAGGTAAATGCGGAAATTAATTATTCTACTTAATGTATCGCGTTTTGCAATTTCGTAACACTGAAGTATGTACAATGCAGAGAGAATAGAGTTTTATTAATGGCATTCTAGATAGTATTAGGAATTCGTAATTAATTATCACGGTTTCAACAGATGAAAAGCGACCCTCAACTGATATCCTTACATTAGGCAACAAGCCAGATCCGATATCATCGGAAGGCAGTTGGTTACCACTCCTGTACGTCATTTGTCTCCTGTTCTTTTACGCCCCCAACTCGAGCCGCACTGGCACACCCAACGACCTACCGGGTGGAATCCACCAATAAAAATAAGTTTTTCTAAAAAACATCGACCTCTAACAGATTATACTCTCTACGGTTATAACTGATTAAAATCAGTCCTCTTGCAGTAGGCGTTCAGACAAACATTCGCAATACAATGTCTAACACGTCACTCATTCAGATACGCACAAAAAATTGAATTTTGCATCGGTGATCTTCCTCAAGCTTTTTAAGAAGACGCTGATATAATATTTGCTTTAGCGGAGTATAAAGTTGAAAACAATCTTATGGGCGACTTATTATTATGATAAACGTGAATAATATAATATCGTGAAATACTGTATCTTAAAAACTGTAGACATATGACGCGTATTAGGTGAAGTAATATTCAGTGATTCTTTCGACGAATAGCTAACATTACACCAGGATTGTAGAGCTCTCACGATTAGGAGGGTAACATTCGAGACACCGGGTAGCCTACAACGAGAGTAGGGTTACAAGACGTACCCGTGGCCGAGACCACCCACAGGTTGTATCGATCAGCAACTGATACCCCTGAAGAGAGAGAGAAAGAACAAGAGCGAGGGGTTAGGGAAGAAATAAAGAACAGAACTTACAGGTGTATCGGGGCTGCTTATACGCCTGCAGGACGTGCCTCAATTCACGATAACAGGTACGGTGCATCGGGAACTATCGGAGGCGCGGGAGCTTTTTAAAGTCGATCTTATCTAAAGAGAGACTTACGACTGGTGGTGCGAAACCCCACGGAGAATTCGGTTTGTATATAAATCACGTTCTTGATCGATATCGATCCTAAAGAAATCATAAAATATTACAAATTCAATTGGCTTTAAAAATTGTAACGAGTACCTTCTATAAATAAAACCTTGGTTCAGAAAGGACATGAGGCATGTATTAAAAGCAATATTTGTTACTCTTAGAGAGCGATCGTATTTTACAGAAATAAGTGGCACTGATACACGCGCGTGTATAGATGTGTGAAATATAAAAAGGAGGAACTGTTGCAAGTATAGGTCAGATAATAACGTGAAGGAATAAATCGTATGGAATGAAACCAAGCGAAAAGAACCGTAATTTGGAATATCTCTCGAAGGTATTTAGGTATGGAACTTCCCGAATCGTAAGGCACAGAGGCAGACGACGAATCGTCGTCCTGTGCGGGGGTACTCGGAAAGTCCGACGATATCGTAAATTCTGGCAATTATCCTTAATTAATAAGTATCCAGTTAGTCAGAGGGGGGTGCGGTCAGGTCTTGGTCGTGCGCGCGCCCCAGCACGAATTTAATGCCGGCTGCGGGAAATTTAGGTGAGGAGCTCGAGTCCCCGACTCTGCGTACCGTAAAGCAAGCTGTTTATTGGTGAAGCGGCGAAACGCGCTATTCGACTGGCACTTTCATTACCGTCTTTCTAATTGCCCGCCATTTAGGTGAACATATATAAGCACCGTAATCCGGGGTTCATCGTTTGCTCACCCGCGATCTCGCGTCACCGCACTTGAATCCTTCGAATGTCCGGCCTCGAGATCGCAAGAATTTCAGGGGAAAAAAATCAACCTCACCGGCGAAATCGGCTTAGCACCTTATTCTCATTTTCATACATAAACTCGTGACTTACGTATTCGTGCAAGTTTTTTGTCAATTAAAAAACCAACGTACATCGAGTCATTGGAATTATCGGGGGAATTCTATTATGACAGACATAAGTCCTTGCGAATGGACGAGTAAACAGAGACAGAAGTATGCGAAGTAAAAAAAGTGACCGAACTTGAGTCCCAACAGGCTGGGACGGCATAAAGTGTCCTGAAAAATAGTAAAAAATACGGGAAACAAGACAGGCGGTGTCGTTTAGCACGATTAACACCATCATCCTACGATAACATTGTCCACCTACATAGTCTGATCCTTGTTGACGACAAATACTGATTTTCATGGAATCGCAGGTGTTACCAGAAATTTTTGTTTCGTCTGAAATCCAGGAGAGACGGGACTAATAGCCGCGGTCGTAACAACCCGGACGACCCTCCCCGCCATTTCGAAAGACGAGAAGTCCCGGATACTCTGGACGACTTGGCTCATTGAAATTCAAATGTCAATCTCGAGAGTACGAGCATATATACCAACGAGACGAGGAGATGAGCCAAGTGGAGTCCGTGAATGCAGAGTGCTTTTCGTGTCGTGATGTCGAAAACGGTCGCCGGATCGCGCCCATGTTTGCTCTCGAATTCTGCTGGACGAGGATCTCAAATTCCAAGGCTGGTTTCCACTTGTCAATGTTATTTTATCACAACCTTCACAAATCTCGTACAGACGTAGTCCTTCTAGATTCGAGCCAGTTATATCAATTCCATTATCTTTATTCTTATATTATACGATTTCAGCGGTGAGAAAATAGATACCAGAATCATAAAACTGATCCTCAACCTACATCGTTAATAACACACTTTGGAGACTAATGTAATTAAAAATTTTCTGATAGCAACTTAGTCCCTAATTACCAAGTTCAACTAATTTGAAGTCTCACGTATAATTACCTGATAAAGAGGACGTATAAAAATAAGGGTTATTTTAAAACACTTTCAAAGGTCCTGTTGAAAAAATACCAAACAAAACTCAAATTATTCCGTAGACTTAGATTCGAATAGAAATTAATATTACAAGCTCAAGGATTCCTGGAGAACATCACTAATGGTGTATTCGGTTTCTCCACCAAGTTGGGAATTTGCGAAGTGCATAATAATCGAAGGTGGAGAACATCGGGAGGAGGTTTGAAGGGACGTAAGGGCGGTGGAAGAACTCGCGTATACACGAATAATAAAGCGTCCGGCGTAATATTTCAAGATGGCGCGCTACGTGCTCAGTAGATGGCACAGCTCGATATTATTTAGCGTCCTGGGGTCGCACCCACTTAACCCTATCCCGCGGCCGTGCGAGCGCGCAAAAAGGGCGCCCACAAAGACAGAGAATAAGTTACCTTAGTCCGCGCGAAAGAACGTGCCATGGCATTCCCTGCGGAACGGAGACTTTAACGGCCGCATCGGCCGTCTGCGACACGCGGGTGCCTCCTTATCGCGTCGAATGGTGCCGCTTTATTAATGCTCCCCTTTCGTGGACAGACTATTTGAGATTTACTTTTGCAACCATTCTTTACGGAAGATATACAGTGTTTACGAAAACTGATCGACTGCTCTCCTTTCTACTCCACGGTCGTCGTAAGTATTTAAATAAAGAGGACCAGAATAAATGCAGAACAGGAGGAAAAGGGTCGAACACAAGAAAAGTAAGAAATTGTTGGTGCATATTAGTATTATTACTATTACATTAGTACATACGGACTTGGAAATATAAATATAAATGACGCGAATAAATATGAAGAAATAAGGATTTGGGGAGGCAAAGAAAAGAGAAGTTCCTTTTCATTAAGTTTATTCAATATGAATATTTATTTCTGGTACATGTATACAAAGTTTATTGTAAACAAAGAATTAGTCGGGGTTCCATCATTCGTAGATTAAATTCATAGATATTCTTAATGTGTGAACTTGATGCAATTTCATCCAGAAATTTCGTGACCAAACATTGTAGCGAACTCTAAAAGTAATATAAATACTTTCTTCTACTCTTAGATCTCTTATCGGATGATATAAACTCTTTTAATCCCCGGTGATCAGAACTCTACCTAAGTCCTCATAAATGTGAGTATTTTTTTGAAATTTAATAGCGTAGTTTATGACTCCATTATACTTTGTGATTAGATTGTGAGAAAGTATCTTTAAGATTCCGCGTCTTCCGCTTGGAATTAGATTCTTGTTTTGATTTGTTCTTTCACATCCCACACGCGAGATAATTAAACACAGATAATTCGGAAAACATTCATAAGCTTCACACGGAAAAATTAAATGATTCACGATATAGAATTATCGAATACGTAAATTATATAGACTTACAAATTGCGTTATATTTAAATAAATTTATGTAATAATTAAGATGGCTATTATCACGTTAATATGGACAACTTTAAAACCAGAAGATGCCAATACGAAATATATATGGAGCTGGACTAAGAATGTCGGCATCTTTCGGCTTGTAGTTGGCTGTGATACATTCGTGGCTTAAAAAAATAAGATATTTGTCAAGTGTCATAGCAGTCTCTTATCGTGCGAGGGCCGGCACTTTATTAATGATCGTTCACGCGGTTTCTCGAAAGCGGTTCCTGCGCCTACGCAGCAACTTTCGATCAAGAAAGTTTCGATGACACAGCCGCGCGTATCATTACGCATATCACGATAATTAAAATCATGTCTTTATATAGTGAAGTATGTTAAAAATACCAGCTATCCTGATTCGAGACTTTTTCTCGGTCGGCCGACACCGTGAGTGGTAGATAAAGAAATCCATGTGCCGATAAATTCCGAAGTTATTCTATCGTAATCGCACGATTAAGTTCCTAAAATGCGAATCCGTCATTTCGAAATAGTGAGCGTCCTATTTTACCAGGACATTTGTCTCTCGGTCTCTATTTTCGAGCATCACATACGTATACTAATCGACTTCCAGGCATATTAAATGAGCATCACAGCTATTTTATACCACGGCATGCAAATGTCGCCAATAAAATTTGGCAAATCGCGCGAATATCGCCACCATAACAGCCGTTAATTCCATCCATTTCGTGGCGTATACGCATAACCGTCTCTCGGACGGTGAATAATAGGTTTACAAGCATTTTGGCGAAACCAGTTCCCTATTCTTTATTGACCCCGTCACATTACGGATGATCGTGCTCGAGCATATTATTATTACTCATTCCGGGATTTTTTTAGACCACGATATTCGACCAGAGATCGTCCAGTTGAGAAAGACCGATGGTAATTTTATGCGAAACCGTCGAACGGCTAAATCTCATTTTTTTCACGCCTACACAGATATTTCGCGAATTCACTGAGATATGAAACAACAACTGTACGAGTAAATCACGATAAAATAATGTTAACTCGATCGATGTAATTCGAATATAATCTTATAGTTTTGATGAAACGCTCGTTCAATAATATACACGTGCTTCTATATCTTTAAACATCTGCAAATCGGATATTATTAATTATCCATAACGACAAATCAGTTTTTATATTATGCTATACGGTCGTCTTAATCCCTTGATTATCTCAAAGAATTCTCATAATCTTCCAGTGGAATATTCAAATGCCCATAATATATTACTTCACGAAGTTGTTTTTACATTTACTTGCTCGGTTTTTAAAGTCAGAAATCAAATTATAATCCCTGGTCTCATAAATCGTATTAAGGATACAAATAACCCGTCGATGAGTCTCGAGTAAGTAGATGGTTTTTAACGAAGTACTATAAATGTACTGGTATATGAAGGATAATTTTTTGTCGATGATTTCAAAGGACAAAGCTCCATTGCCGGAATGCGTCACACCAAATCCTCATTACCGATCGTTTTGCTCGGAAAGCATCCCTTTCTCATATGCCGGCGATATTGGGTTTACGTCCACTCGAAGGATCCTCTTACGATGGTGCGTGTGCAACGTACCCAATTAGCGAGACCGCAAAAGAGCGACTTCTCCCTTTCTCCATCTCTTCCGCCTCCCCTACTTCCCGCGCTCCCAACGTACACTTAGGGTCAAACGCTCGTAAACGTCCGGCGGAACGTTCGACTCGACTCGACTCGACCGGACTTAACTCGACCCAACTTGACTCAAGTCATCCCGTCGTCTCCGCTACTCTCTGGACACTCAACTTCTGGCATCTATGAAAAACGTATTATGAATTTCCCGGTGACCAATCGGATGGTGCAGCACGGATACCCGCGCCGTGACCCCAGATTGTCAACCTTAAGCCCCCCTCTCTTTCTTTCTCCCAACGATTTCTATAAGATTCCCTCTTTTATACGAACACATACGCGGATAGACACAAATACTTGACTGGCCAAGCCCACAGGCCACAGGCCACAGGTGTAGTAAACCTCTTTACCTCACGCACTCGCGTGTAATGGCCCCTCTTACACTCGTGCCGCGCATCTGCCGACCTTAGTGTCTACCTGGCTACCTCGCCAGCCACAGCTTGGTTTCTTCTTCTTCTTCTTCTTCTTCCTCATCTTCCTCTATTCTTGTCTCCTCTGCTACTACTTATACCTTCTCGTCGCTCTTGTCTCCTTCCTCCTCCACAACTGACCATTTTCGTACAGTGGCTACCCGTATGACGATCTGATGTAGGTATGTCAAGTAGATGCGAGATGTTACTTTGGTCCTAACCTATTTATAGTTTGCTTTCTGATGTAAGCAAGGTGTCTATAGCATGATAGGTGGACTTATAAGAAGAAATGAAATTATACCAAAAGTCTCGAGCAAGTTGTCAAAAGGATGTAAAAGAAGACGTTAATATTAATTAAATACGCTGGACACGGTAGACGGAAGGATCCAAAAGAGTCTATAAAAATAAACATGGAATAAGATCCATTGTCTGGCACCTGCGAGAGACCGTACGTCGTTATAAACGACTTACTCCTCCATATGCCGTTGATGCGTGACACGTCGTCTTAGGAAACAGCCGTATAATCTCCAGAGTCTTCGTCGTTACAAATAGCTGTCCAGCTGCAAATAACGACAACGATGAATCTGAACGTAACCGGGGAATTAAAAGAAACTGGCAAGCATCGTTTTTTTGTTTTCCATAGGCGAGACCACTCGTTTGTCCAATGTATTAATCAGTGTCACTCTCCTACCTCCAAATTTCAATTTCTCCGTCAAGAAGTTGATAGTGATTTGACACGGATGTGCGCTGCCGTAACATCGGTTTCGCGAATTGACAGCTTGCAACACCGAGCATCTCATATATATTATAATGTGCAAACTATAATATAAATTCAATATATTCCCATGAATCTTAATGAATCGCGAGCTATCACTGTATCAACAAGCCATTAATCATGAATCAAATATCTGCCCAATGAGGAACGGTTATATAAAGGAATATAGAACATTCGTGAAGCAGGTTGTCCTATGTGAAGGTGAAGTGCGATTTAGAAAAAGGAATCCGAGACAGACTTCTTTTCTATCACCATTCATACTCGAGGGCCTTCGCCCCGTCAATGAAGAACCAACCGGTCCTCCTCTTTCGGGCTGGCTTCTCCCTTCGTCACCCTATTATCTCTTCTTCTGTCTTTCAACTGAGACTTTATTAATTTATTACTAGACAGTGACTTCGACTGTCTGCTGTACGGTTTCTTCAAGGTTTACGTAACGTGTCAAAATGCCAGGCGACGGGGTGAGGGCCGAAAACAAAACGTAGGAAACGCAGCTTTATATGAGCGTGCCAGAGAGATCAGTCTGGTGGATAGTTTTGTATAGTTATGTGTACCAACGAACGTCTCGCGAACTGCGAGATCGAACGGTTCTTTTAGGAGATGTGGAAAAAAAATCACGCGTGTCTCCTCGAGCTGTCTACCTGGATGACGTGGCCACAGTATTTAGAATTGTATGATGTCGCGTGACCTCGGGACAGGTACTATTTTGACAATTATATCCTCCTTGGCAAATAGTCGAGTAGTACTCTTTCGTTTCAATAAGTAATATATTGAAATGATTTTATACTTCAATAAACATGAATTAAACAGTTTCGAGCCTTCTGGAGTTGGATAAGCAGTACCAGGTGCTTCCTGGAGCCTCATGATTTTTAGCTGTTCATTTTATTAATTTTTCTAAAATATTACTTTATCAATGGAGAATTATATACGCAGAAAAAAAAGCCTTATCTATTAATTGTATGCATGTTCTTGGCCATATTGCACACAATCTAGATTGTATACGTGTATTGTACATGTATATTGTATGATAAGAATTTACGAGAAGCTAAGAGACACTGTTGCGATTGGTCAGCAATGCGGGTAATAAAATGATCCAGCCTTCAAGAAGGCTCTGTACGACAGAAGGACACTAGATTCAATAGTGTAAAGGAATGAAACGGTTAAATATTTTCTTTAGAATTCGAATCTTGTAAATAAGACTGTTGAGTATGTTGCAAAAGATTTGCAAAATACAAAGATCACATGTGATATTTTTAATTGTAAGAATAATGGTAAAGAATGGTGTGAAGAGTGGAAAATATGCAGAAGATGTGTAAGTGGCAACCTCGAAAGTCAAAAGGTGCTTCCACCTGAATCATAGATTCATGGCTTGCAAATGAATGATCCAGCGTATCATGGCCAAGAAAGTGTCGAGATGATTAACCGATCGAATTCTTCGACAACGTCGAACCAGTCATTATGATTAATGCCGATACACCTGCGTTTTACGTGATTTTCAACATTACGTGAATTAATAAAATCGTAGGGGCATGTTCATATTGCATAATCACTTCCAGGATTTATCGGAGCTCTACGTTTCGCAGTCATCTTGATAAATCCTTACCACCCAATTAGGAAATTGTCTACACATTTATTAATGTATTACATGAACAACGAATACCCTCTTCCATCTTTATCCTCTTTCATATCTAACGGATGCCTCACGAAGGTAAAAAATGGCGAATGGAAAACTAACCGATAACACCTACCGATACATCCTGTCGTATTCGGAAACATGTCTGCAGCAACGTAAATTAAAATCCGGATTCACTAAAAGCAGAATCTAATAACACTCATCGAAGCATCAGTATTTTTTGACAAGGTAGATAAATCCGAGGGACGAAATCTTTCGAGCAATTCAAATACCGATCCATTATTTAAGTTCCACTGCTTATGGATCTTTCAAAAGTTTGTTCATAAGTATATGTCACGTGTGGTAGAACTTTTCTTCGTATACATACATGTACGTATCTATATGTATATATGTTCACGGGACCCCGAACATTGGAAACCTGAATCGCTGGGCAGAAAACCACTAGAGCCCATTCGATGGACATCAAGTGGCTCATCTTCTTCGTCCCACCTAAGTCAACAAGCAAAGTCCAAGACATTTTAACGTCCGGGGTTACCGGTATGAGTGCTCGTGAATAGACGCAGGTGAACCAGTCGGATAAGGAGTACACACCGCCGATTCCGTGTCACTTCGAACTCTTCGCGAATTCTCCTTCGTACGTGTCGAACGATTGAGAAAACCCGTGGAGACTAAACGCGGAAACGCGGCAGTCTTCGAAGCCAACTACCGTTGAAATCTAATAATAGCTGAGCACCGTGACGACTCAAGTTAAAAACCTTTCTTGGAACACGAGTATTGATTCATGGAATAGAGTTCATATTTACTAAACTAATGGTTCCTTAAACCTCTCGATATTCCAAATTATTCTTCAATTGGACTTATACCATTTTATTTAAAACTGTTCATACATTTATCTCGTTTGTACAGATTATTTGAGAATTATGACGGTAGTTCAACGTGGTAGTTTTGAATCGAATCAAAAATAACTTTATACTCAATTGTTCTGGCTATGAGGAAATTCCATGAGATCTAAATGAAATAATTAAGAAAAAATTGTGAATTACATAGGACCAAATCGAAGCATCATCTGGGCACATTATATACCTGACCCTACCTATGATCTCCACTTAAAGATCGAGGTAGACGGTGTACATCCAGTTCCTCATTACTTCACGGGCGTTCATAAATTATCACAACTTATGATATATTATACGAAGACCGTGAAATCGCGTCGATTTCAGACCAGCGTAATTAGCAATAAACGGTCCGTACAAGGACGACGTGAAGTACTTCCTCGTAGCTGAATTTTTTAACGCATCCGAAGTGTCTCCTTAAATTTTTCATCGTTGGCTTCCAGTACTCCCGGTGTCACGGGTAGGTCAAGCAGCTTCGGTAAAGAATGCCTTACGATCGATATACTCGCCTATTTATTGCACGGTCTGGAAGAATATTTATCGGCGAACATTTTCGTTATCTCGCGGAATCGCATTATTCTTCCAGTCGTCGCGTTAGAACAGAATCATCGAGGGAAAACGTGTTTTACGTGGAACACTTCGAGGTGGACAAATTTATTACTAAAATAAATAACTTGGAAGATAGGATGATGCATTTACGCAAATCGCGCATGCCTGGATAACCAACGTGTGTTCGTACCGACGCCTTGGAATGCGAAAGATGCGCGAGACGAAAGTAATCGAATACCATCTCGAGTTCGGGGTATACGTGATTATGGATACCGATGTACGGGAAACGATGATCGAGAAGGGATTTAATGAACGACGGCTGAGCCGTCACAATCGGATATGCAATATTCTTTATTTTATTTCGTATTTTACTTGAACACTTGGTGTTTACACCTACCGTCCAATTATCGTCATCATGCATCTGTATTTTTGTACTGGCCATACTTACAATTTATTTAAGATTCGTAATATCCTCGTTGTCGACACTGACTTTTATCATTCCATCGCGCGCTATAATTTATTTCTCCGCTATCACAATATACATTTGTCATAGTCAGTTCTTTCAGAAATTATATTATCCATTCCCTTCGAAAATTGTATTCCGTTGTGACATCTAACAAATTTATTCTACATGAAACTCATCGAAAATTCGGATTACCTATGTTAATACTTAAACTTTGAGATTGTCGATGTCGCTGATTTTAATAATCACGCATAGCGGAAACCGCGATATATCCCGCGTTAAATAAAACTGGAACGTGGACATAAATAAACAATTTGTCCGTGTAAACATTGCTTAAGGCACTGGCCATTCTCGAACGTCGGAGACGATTTCGCTCACGCGAAACTTTCGTTTCGAGTGGTGGATCGCCTCTTCTTAGATACTTACACGCGTACACACATTTTCACGCAAGACACACATTGGCAAGCTTATAGTAACACACGCACACAGATTGGTATCCGCGAATCATGCGTATCTGCACGTAAGCGAATGGTTATTATTTAACGTTATCACGCGGTTTTTACTGGCACTCTACTCGGTGTAGTAGGCTTAAAGGCACCGGTTAAGGCACAATCGTTCGTCGTACATCTCCCTTGGGAATGGATGCATCTAGACGATCCTCAGCCGTTCCGTCAACGAACACCTGGCGAAGCAGCACCAGGAAAAAGGACTCGGCGTCGGCTAATACCAAGGACTTGAGCAATTTTCATCGACTTGATCGGTGATCGTAAAGTCATTTATGCCGGGTACGCACACCTCGCGCGACGCTCCACGCTCTTTCACGCCGACTATTCTTCACTCTACTGTTCATCCGTCTCACATTAACGTGACCCTGCTTGCTTATCGTTTTCTTCTTCTTCCTGGGTCACCTTCGCCTCGCTGTTTACATTGATTATCTTCCTTTACGGTCTTCAATCATCATTATCTAACGATCCATCTCCATAAACTTTATTCCGTTTTCAATTATCTGCATCCTCGTTCTTTCACGATCTTCGTGCTTCTTATATCCCACATCTGGTCTTATAATTGCACATTTTTTCTGCCTTCTCCTTTGACCTGTTTATATACTTCATGTCGGAAGTAACCCCTGGGAACGATTCACTCCGAGAGTACGGATATGATCCCCCCACTGACAATTCATTCTTTCACCTATATCGATTAATTTTAATTATAACTCGAGAGGCGTAGTGCGACTGGAGTTAATTCAGTTCCTATTAAGAGCTTTTGTCTCTTTAATGATAATTTTATGGTCATGTCTTCCGGGTGAGATCGAGAGGTGGCCCGGTATCCTGAAGAACTTCATTATCTTCGCTATCGGTTGATCTCTCTTCTTCTGTGCTACCAACGTCCACTTCCAGTCCTTTCCCTGTCTGACCACTTTTCATACTCAAATCGATGGGTTCTTCTTGTTCAGGTCCGAGCGATCGCAAATATGCTAGACTTTTATCATACGTAATCTCCGTGGATATTTTCTGACGTCCCCTTTCCGTTGCCTCGTCCCGGCAGTCCTCCCGCGAGTTTCGATTATCCTCCTCCCTCTTCGGTGACGGTGTTGATCGTGGACTAACACTTTCGCTCGAAGAACTCGACAAACTCGCTACCATCTGAGGTGCTCCAACCTGATTCACATAAGGAACGATGAACCGTTGTTGAAACGGAAAGAACGGCGTGTTCAGGAGCTGCATATGTGTCAGAGCCGGATGGAAGAAGGGTGGTCCCCTCCACATTGGGAACCTGGAGGCTTCCGGCCTAAGTAATTCGTGAGGTGCTCTAACGAGGTCTGCAGGTCTTAGGAGAGGATCCTGACTGGTTCTAGGTGGAATGTCTTGAGACCTCAATTGAGCTGGGATGTCCTGCGGCCTCAGTATAGTATCGTCTCTTTTAGGCAACCTATCCTGATGATGATGGTGATGGTGATGATGATGACGATGGTAACTATTCGCTGTAGTCGTGGCTGTGGTCACCATACCGACGATATTCCCGGCACTTGTCGTGCTGGTATTCTCGTTGTTATTGTTATTATTATTCGCCACGTCCAATGAACCGAAGGCTTTCTCGTACATGGATTTCGGATCCTTGATAAGACGCGTTTGTGCCTGGTGAGATTGCTCCTGCAGCAGACAGTGAATCTTGAACCAATTCGAACGCCTTCCGTACCTAGAACCTGACTTCGACATTCCGACCATCAAACACTTCCGTAATCGACAAGCTTTGCAGGCCGTGCGATTCTTCTTGTTGATCACGCATACACCCCCATTCTTGCACTCGGATATACTGCCTAAATTATTGTAGGTACGCCCAAAGAAAGACTGTGTAACAGAAAATATAAAGAGCCCGTCGGTTAGAAGTAAATTAATCGTTTATACGCGAAAGACGTATCAATTGCTTTTGGAACTTTGACTTTGGAGTATCATTTATAATTAAAGATCCTTCTTAAAGAAGTAGCTTAATTATTACTACCGCCGTCGTCTCGTGAAAGAATTTTACTGAATGAACCTCGAGGATATATAAATATCACGTATTGTCTTCAGCATTCGGAATAATGATATAAAAAGAACAAAGGCCCCGAAGGTACTGACCTTGCAGCCTTCGCACGTGAAGGCCCCGAAGTGAAAACCCGCGGCCGGTTCTCCGCAGACTCTGCAGAGCTGATTCATCTGCAACAAAAAGATGCGACATGTGGTTACGCTTCAACTACGAAACCAAAAGCGTTTAGAATACTCGGGCGATCGTAATTGAGTTGTGCCTTCCAGTTAAAAGAAGATATTAAAGCCGCAAGATGTATCGTGGATATTGCCGTTGCCCGTAATGTTAGGCACGTTACTAAGAATAATTCATAACACATTTTTCAAAAATGATTACACAATCAATTTCTAAACCAATAATTACACTTACCGTAATCCCTACCATTTCAATGTATTTCAATAAATACTATTTTCTCTGATCAGATATGAAAAGTATGAAGTATCAAGTACGTCTAGCGTATGTTCGAAAAGCGACGGGAGGAAGGTAAAAAGGACCTTTTCCTACGTTCTCCTGGGGCTGCAAGAAACATACGGGGATTTGGTTGCGAGACCATGTTCCTATTAAAACCTAGTTAGCCAGTCATTACCGGCGGTGAACCAGGTTGCAGCCTCTACACTGTGGATGCGACGATCAAATGAGAAAGGATGACCGAATGAGAAAGGTAGATTATGTACTCGAGCTCTCTCGCGAAATTGAACGAATAAAGAGCAAGGATATTATTCGTTCGAACTCGATTCTTGAATCGAGAGGGGGTGCAATCCAGTATGAAGTTCTATCACGATTTCATAAGAACTGCGAGAAATTAATCGTACACGTGACAGATAAATTATCAAACATCAGGATATTGTTACGTAGATATATTACGTTGTAATATTAGTTAAGGGAACACTTTTGCCAGGGTAATGCAAACCAATGCGCCAAAACGATTCCTGCGATGACTCTTCAATAGGCAAACAAGGAGATGAAAGTTCAAAGGACTAAGATTGAAAATGATTTCCAGTCTCATCGAGTTGGAGTATCTGGGTGAGACAGCTGATGACTTCTTGTGGGAAAGGCGGTGCAGCAAACGCGTATTCTGAGGTAAGGTAAAAAAAGGTTAAACGTCCAACACATGACGCGCTTGTGTCACCTCGCTTCTAATCCCTGCAGTCAGCCGTTGCACTCCAACGGAACTAAATAATGTTCTTGGTGTCTCGATGGGCACTCACGTCGCTCTTCCTGAAGTCAATGGTTAACTTATCATCTTCTCTCTTTCCATCCTTTCCTTTTTTTCGCTATTCCTGTTCTTATCTCATACTTTCAATTCGACTCTCTCAGAAGCTCGATATTACACCCGCATCCGCAGTGATCCGCGGACGTGGAGATGTCTCATTAAGAAACGCACGAAGGTAATGTCGATGACGAGTGACACTCAAAGAACCAATGAAAGTAGCGAACGAACGAATATCTTCCTTCTTCTACAATGACTCTAAGCGTGGGTGGTTATTCAATGACGTTTCCATTCTACTTGACATTCTTCAAGTACTAAACTCGAGGGAACCAGGAACCCAAGTCTATCAAACCCACTAATAGAGTTACTACCTTCTAACCCAAAGCATATTACTTATCTCTAATTTTAATAATATGCCGTTTATTTACTATCATATACCACAATGACAAATTCTGCTGTTCAGGGAATCCGCATCAATCTCAGATGTCAACCAGTTATTTTAAATTGTAACTAATGCAATAAGCCAACATATTAATAAAACGCGGAATAGCATACGAGCAATTATTATTATTACGATCATACTAGAGTTAGACCACTAGAGTTATGTCCCGTAATTCATTAATAAGATGGTTTAATCTAAAATATTTCCGTAAAGATTTCAACCATGTTATTACATTCTTACAATGACTCATTGTTTACGGAAATCAGGGGAATAGAAAGATCCAAGTAAATATTTTTAATTGAAAGGACGCGATAATCTGCATTAGTTTCCATTCACCAGCGTAGATATCCACAAGAATAGCATAAAGAGAAAAAGAAAAAATATGTTACCACGTCGGTGTTGGCCACTGCCGAGGTGATCGTCGACGTAGGCGTCCACCACCCTCCGGTGGCCGATGTCGTACTTGTAATGATACCAACACCCGTTGTTCCGGGGATGGATCCGCTCCCAGCCAATTCTGCTGAGCTCGACAAATCGCCCACGTCCATTCGATATCCTTTAATCTCTCGATGTAAGTTGTTCTCGCCGATCCCTCGGGCCGCCTCTTTCCTCTTTGATGTCGCGAGCCAGCATTTTCGTTTCTTTCTTTTGCGCATCCACCTCACTAGTGAAAATTTCGAAACTTTTATGGATTCTCACGGCCTTTCAGATGCGTAACGTTCGCTAAGCCACTCGTAGTGTAAATCCGACTGAAAGCATAGATACCCGTCCAATTTGTAATCATACGACTCAATAATTTCTCTATGAATTCATAATTTGTCAGCGGATAATATTTAGAGTGATACAAATAGTTTTATTTGTACATCTGAGAAATTCTTAGGAATCGTTCGATTCTTAGGAATTCTAATTATTTATTTATTAGATGTCTTATATTAAATAAATATTAAGTATAATTTACGATTAGCAGTGCATAATCGAAATGCATTTGCAGTCATGCAGTTATTCAGGCGCATGAAATTTCATATCACAATTGATACTATTTTTCAGTTGATCCCGGTTAAATCAGCCGAGATAACATGTCGTGTTTACAGCGGTGTAACGCCATTACCATGTTAACAGAGACCGCCTTGCGAGGGGCGCATAAATACGAGCGCTAATTACAGCGCCGACCACGTATTAATTTCATCCTTGTGCCACTTGGCAACCTGGCTGTATATGCCTGGTGAGCCCCGACGCGTGTAAACGTGCCCACTTCCGATTAACGAGATTTAATTTCAATTCATTAAAAACCACGGTACCGCCCTACGCGTTCGACCGCACCGCGTCTCGTTATTCGCGCAAAAAAACAAGGCGACGATTATCATGAAGATGAATGTGCACCGAGTAATTTAGTGTAAAGTAATCTGTTCAAATAATCCTAGATCTCTATTCCAAGATTTATTATATTTAATACATTTTCATCAAAATACTAGTTATTTACTTGATCGTATTTGCTGGTTATTTAATACTTGGTAGTTACTTAATAATATTATGATAGTATTATGTCGTATACTTAATCGCCTCTCTTAATGGATGCTCACTTTAATCGAATTATAATTTATGTATTATCCAATTCGTAGAATTTTAGCAGTTTGACATGCGATCATAAAAGAGCAGGTTAATTAAGGAAATCCGATTTAATTGGATATTCCTAAATCGAGGACGACAAAGTGTATACCTTAAAAATCGTTTGGATAAAGTAAGCGGGGAGTGTAAAATACGACGACAACTACAGATGCCGTGACTATGTTAAGGTTTATCGTGCTATGTCTTCCTTAAATAATGACAAATTAATTAGGAGCCGTATTCCCGCGGAAGACCGGTTCAGCTAAATATATCGTCGTCATGCTGTGCGTTAGATAAATTCCTGTTTCCACGAACTAACCACTTTCCTTGTACGCCGGATACGTAACGCGAAAAAAATAAGAGCTTTTGTTATGCTTAGTGTTCCACGTAAGTTACGTCTGCATTTTAATGTCTCGAACCACTTAAATATTTTCCAACGGAATTTATTAGTGTGAATATTGTAACGTGGATAATATATTCAATTCTTAATATTTCAGTATTATTATATGCTTCATATCCAATGATTTCATCTTTCAGGTATTTACTTATAGAAACATATAGAATATCCATCTAAATTAACTGAGTTTTCTCGATGTTTGACGTATAACAAGTTACGATAAAAAAATCATGGCCTTGTCATTCTAACTGATTATGACTCATTAGGACTCATTTTCTTTGGTGTAAAAAATACAAAGTTTTAATTATATAACTTAGATCGTGCTCGAAACAGGTTTTCCTTAAAGCGAGTGTAATAAAGAAAATTAATTACAACCTAGGTGAACAACGTACCTGACAAGGCAGGCGCCAAGAATGAATGTAAAACTCATTTCATTCGAAATTGTCTAACACATTAACTTACACATTAATGCTTAGAAAACTGTCAGAGTTCTAGGATATCAAGTACATTTGTTTACATATCGCGATTATTAACTTTACATCACCGTTAATGAAACTTAAGTGAACATTGAACATCGGCGAAAAACGAAAGAGTTTATGACATGTTATATATTCATTATAAATCAAGAGGTTTGTTGTATCTCATAATATGGGTTATTATTTGCAGCGGTTGCAAGAACATTTTAAAATTTCCTTGGACAGCGGGTATCATTAATAACTTAAACATTCATCCTTTTCACCCTGCCGAACTATCCTTCGGTCGTCAAGGAACGGGTCTGGGATCGCAATAATAATGATTGAAAGGTGAAACACTCTCGCGTCAAAAGTATCGCCCGTATATCGATGTTTTTTTTTATAGTGTACATCCCGATCGCTGCCAACTCGTGGCAGTCAATGAGTGACGAGCGGCTGCAGCTTTAATGAACCGGTTGTGAGCGGCACGTCACACGAATATCATGGTACCGACTGCAGACAGTTGAAATTGTTGTGTCCCGACATCGTGACAAATTAATCGTCGGCACTGCCAAACCTGAGACGCTTTTTCATGTAACCGCTTTGCCAGGGGCGTATTAGTTCATTAGACTATTCTTTTAAACTTCGCGTTACTTGCCGAGCGATTTGATTTCTTTGTGTGCGACACCGCCGAAAAATCGAGGACGTTCGTTTTATTGAACCGCACGTGGCAGGATTTTATGATCACCGAATGCCATCGATGGTATAATGAATCATATTATTTATCACCGATTTCCTTGAGATATATTTTAATATTATGCGTGATGCTTAATTATTTTCCTAAAGAATCTTTCTTCATCTTAGGACTAAGAAGTGCTAAATTCTGGAATTATGCATAACTTTACACGTACCACTAACTAATGTATAATTATATGAAACTTCTTCTGTGCAGATATCCTTTCTCACAGTTTGACAAGTTTGTTATCCATCACACAACTCATCATCCCGATGAACATTCACACACATGAGAATTCCAATCCTTAATTATTCTGGTACCATGATTAATTGTTAAGAACGTCCACATATCGTGATTAATTCCATACGAAGTAATTCTAATCCACCCACATGCACGTCACAAGATCCTCTTATCAGAGACGTCGATAACATCCGCGCACTTGGACCGTCGAAACACCTATTCCGCGACGTCGCTTGCGGGCCATTCGGCTCTCACTAACTCCTTTATACTCCCAAAGTCTTTTATCCGATTTCCGCAATCGCAGAACACTTGGTCTCTCGGGAACCGTACGGACATCCACCACGGAATTCTTCTCGTTCGATTACAGGATATACCGAGACACCGTTCGCGGAACAACAGCAAGCAAGACCGAGGAAGTTTCGGAAGAAAAAAAATCGAGAAGAAAAGAAGAGTAGAAGGAGAAGAGGAACGAGGAGCGTGGGACAAAACGGGGGCGAAGAAGAAGAGGACGGAGTCGTGGCTGGACCACCGGCCGGCTCGGGGCGTGCGCTCGTGTAGCACGTGGCCGCGAGACTGAATATCCCCTACCTTGGATACCTTCGTCAGTCCGTTTGTCTGCCTCGTCCTTATCTTACCTAGTCCACCGAGAAAGACTACCGCGGCCTTCTCTCGTTCTCTCTTCTCCCCACCCACCACTTCTCTTTCT
This sequence comes from Nysson spinosus, assembly GCA_910591585.2. Taxonomy (NCBI): domain Eukaryota; kingdom Metazoa; phylum Arthropoda; class Insecta; order Hymenoptera; family Crabronidae; genus Nysson; species Nysson spinosus. The sequence goes on along the minus strand of OU342830.1, from coordinate 7,282,564 downwards.
CACTGCTTCTTCGTCCTCTTCTTCCTCTTCTTTTACTTCTTCTTCTTCCTCCTCCTCCTTCTCCTGTTCTTCTTGATCTTCTTTCTTAACTTCCTCCTCCTCCTCCTCCTCCACCACCTCCACGACTCATCCTCTTATTCCTCTTCCACTCCTGTCTTTCTCTCGCGATCTCACTCCGCGCAGCATCCATCTACACTCTAAGAGCCACGATCTCTTGTCTTCTCTTTTCTTCTCCCTGTTCTATCTACTCGCGTCTTCTTCCCGACCTCTCATTCTCTTTCTTGCTAGATACAACCTGCTCTCCACGAACGCAGTGCACTCCTCCTGCGACGAAAGAGGCGACACATGTATGCACACTACTCCTTCCCACGAACAGCAATGTCTTGTATAGATGACCATGGGTGGAATCCTCTCCCTGATCCGTAATACCACGTATTCGAAAGATTGGTGATGGTTGCAATAGTATCGGCTACGAAACAGTTTCTATCCTAGATGTTCACCTTCGAGTACTCAGATAAACAATCGTAATATATGTTGAAACTAAGTGGAACTAATCATTATTTCATGTTCACAGACCTTTGGTACATTGAAGCCATTTTTGTCTGATTGGAATATATCCTATGAAAAATATCAGTAATTACTTGATTAACGATAACATTAACCGAACAATCACCATGAAATGATTACTTTGCTCTCGGGTGCCTTAAGCGAGGTGTATAATGTAAGCTCCCTCAAATTATAAGGGACAATAAAAATGGTAACTTTCACTATGCAGAGAATCTTCACTATTTAATTATCGTGACAAGCGAACGATGTTCATAAAATTCGTAAACCACAATATATTTCGCAGTTGTTCGTTTGCAAGTATCTCGTTGCCCATATCCATTTAACGAGCAGTATATTCGATATATTAATCGTGGACCACGATTTCCCATGGCCTTAGTCACCGCACGTGCGGAAAAGTTGGGTACTATAAAATATAATACGATATAACGTTTAACGGTGTTTCGCGTAACTATAGCAATCGTCCAGCTCGTAAACGTAACCGACGAAAGTACTGCCACGTCGTATAGAGCAATACTTTATTGCCGGCGTCCTTTTTTTCTGGCACTCTCGTTCGTCTACTTGGCTGCACAGGTGCAGCAATTCTAACTAGGATTATTGTGATTAACAATTGCCTGTTTATTTGACGTATCGTACGAAGAAATATGCATACAATTCGTTGCACTTCAAGTATAGTATTAGCGAGTAACTTGGAGACTTCGACTCCTGGACAAGCGAGTAACTCGGAGACTCCGACGCCTGGACAAGCGAGTAACTCGGAGACTTCGACGCCTGGACAAGCGAGTAACTCGGAAACTCCGACGCCTGGGTAGTTGCCTTTATCGGTAACCAAAGGATTGGAACTGGAGTATGCATTGACTTTAATTCTTCGCGCAATTGTGATATTTAATTGTTCAATTAAATTAGAGAAGCATACTTATTAAGTTCAGAATTAAACCCATGAAATTAATTACATCCTAGTGACAATGTTGATCTATAATGATGAGTGCAATTAATTGTTGTTCAACAAATTATTGTGACTTTTATAATCGCACAGTCTCATTCTGTTTAGATTAAAGCACAGATGAAAAATTCTTGCTAGTAATAAAATGCAATCTAACAAAGCTGATTTTTAAAAATATATTTGTCGCCGAATTGTTGTACAACGCGAGGCCCGTATAATAAATATTATTGATTATGGCGCAGACATATTGGAACCGTTTGGAGCTTCCGATGCTTAGCTGTTTTAAATGAAACGACACATGGTGTAGTGTGATATCACAGTTGAGTGGAATAAACCAGGAGAAGGCTTCGTCGTTCGAAGTAGGAGGTGCCCGATCAACAACCAATAGAAAGAGCCGCCACCCACGAAGCTATAAAAATTAATTTATCACATGGATCGCCGCCTACGCCATTGCTCCGTTCGCTCTTCTACGATTTCTCAGCATCCCGCAAGATAGCGTTATCTGTCGGGACTTCTTTAAGATCTTGTTTGTTTATTTATGCAATCGCTTTAAGCCCCACCTCTAATTCTTATTCAACAATAATCCGATATCATATGACCGTAGTTTTTGTAGATATAATTAATTGATGAGATTTGAGGGATGTCAACTTTACAACGCGCTTGTAAAGTGAATTTACATTTGGTAGTGACAATTAAAATTCATTGAATTACATTAGATACAAAAATTCGAAGAAAGTGTATGAGATATATCAAGTTTCCTCTGAATGCATTCTTAATCAGTTTTGAAATCATGATTTGTGCAAATATGATACTGTTTTGTTTTGTACGACATATCAAAATAAAGTTTTTTTACTGTATTTTAAGTCAGTCTGAAAACAATTGTAATCATTTTTATTATATCTTTTTGCAGAGGGCACCAACGTACGGATATCGCGCGCATGGATGCACATGTGCCAATTATCTTGCGGGTCTTGTTACCCACAAATTCAAAATGCCGACGACAATGATAAAACATTGACGGTCAAATTTAATTAAAATATATGAGTTATATATATAATTGTATAATTGAGTTTTCACTATATATTTAAGAATGGACGGAGCCTCGTCTTAACAAGTAATAAGGAAGCCTAGTCAGAAATTCATATTAGTTGTATTAAAAGCTTGAGCGCAGAACAGCTATTTTAATTGCAGAAATAGGTGCAAATTCTTCAAGCAAAAATGTAAGACAACATTTCTCCAGAAAAGAAATTGAACACAGATGACATGTAGGAAATCTACACAAGCAATGTATAATAATATACCAGTCTCGGGGGGCCGTGAAGCTTCCTTACCATTTTCGTATCAGTATTGACTATACCGACCAAATATGCAAACACAACTCTTTCCTATGCTTTTAGTACTAAAACTGCAAAGATAAAACCATGGAGTTATTTTTCGACAACCTTTACATCTGTCAACACGCACATACCTTGATATATAAAAGAAATTTTATATTTTTATAGTAAATGTCAGAATAAGCGAAAACAACAATAATAAATAAACAGTTTGGGAAAGAATATCAATTTAATTTCTAGCTATGCTTAATCTACGATTTAGAAATAATTTCATATCTACTGGTCACTTCCGATCTACTTTAGAGTGACATGATTTTAGAGTGCTAGCACGCCGTTACCATATTTATTATCAGTCGGGCGCGGATTTAGATGATAATATCACCGAGGAGATATAAGTAGACCCGGAACGATTTTTGTGTCACTCGTGACATTACCCACCAAACACATAAAATAGCTACTTTTGTATGTTTTTAATCCGAAAAATACAACCGGCAACCTACACGCGTTGAGACTTGGTAATCGGTAATCATTGTAGAGAATTAGAATTAGAATTCTTCTACAATTACAACCGAGCTAATAGCTGCTTTATATGTATACTTTACTTAGAACTCAGACACCTAACTTAGCGAATAAGTTAGGAATATCGAGCCGGATCTCGCTTGATTTTCAGTTCCGAATGACACTTTTCAATTTATTATTATTTAAATACACTATTGCACATTCTTATTAAATAATTCAGTGAAATAATATTTATTAACCCTTATATTCTCTAAACTTATAATGTACCCAAATAAGTTGGTTTATACACTTCAAAGACTAAAGTACTGATGCATCGTTGTAAACCAGCCGATTGAATGCTAGTGACGTATTTCATTAATAACTACAAAATAGTACAAAAATTATAACGCCACTAAGGCCCTTCGTTGCGGCGCCCCTGGCGTCGCCTTAAAGTGGCCTGGAATTCTGTTGCTACGTCAATGATGTTTCGAAGAGAATGATCCTTAACGTAAACAAACCGCGAATGCCAGAAGCCTTGATTAAGCTACGTCACATCGAAACATTGAGATTTCTTGGAAATAATGTATTTCTTATACTATTCAATGTACTGTACAACGTCTAGCATCGCCACTATTCTGAACTGATACTAAATATATGCGTAATTTAAAAAACGATATTACAAAGTCCTGTATTTTCACATTTTGAGATCTAAATACGCAATGATTTTCAATTTTATCATTGCTTATGAAGAGTACAACCCATTTTCAATAAGATTCCGTAGAAGCATAAAATAAATATACACTTATTTACAAGTTGGAGAACAATTTAATATTGGAAAGAGTCGAATGATTTTGCGAATATTCGTAATTGTAGATTCTGAATTTGTCAAATAACACCTTAATTGACGTTACTAATGACTCTAAATGTAACGTACTTAGTGACTCGTTTTTATTGCTAAATAATAATAGGTTTATAATGATTGGCCATAATAATGATTGCGTTGTACATATTCTATTGTTTATTCCTAATTAAAGCATTATTTAACAATATGTTTCGAGTAGATGCTAATTACTGATACGTCATACTGATATGCAAGATTGTGTATAAAAGTTAGTAAAATTTTTACAAATTTGTGTACTTAAAATGTTAATTAGCATTCCATATGGGCTTTAAGAAAGTTTATTCTATGTTTATACGGAATAATATCAATAAATCGGGGTAAAATGTCAGGCATATTCATTAACATGCTATGTATCGTTTGTTAATAATTCGTTAAAATTAATTATTTCAGAAATATTCACATGTCTGACGTCATTCAGTATGGCGTTATATGTTTGAGTACGTAAGATAGCTCACACCTAGGAAGGGCTTAAGTAGTGTTGGTAGCGTCGCTGTGCTCGGTACGCCGGCTCCCCGCTCCCGAGCATGTGCGGAACTTAGGCGCGGGGTGTGGTAAAGTCTCTCGCCGGTCGTTCCTCGAGTAGTGCGGACGTGTCGACAGCGTGCTCCGAGTTTTCAGTTTATATTTCTCAAAATTTTTACTTTTTCGTTTTGAAACGTGTTTGCACAAGTACGACGAAGCATCTTCGGCTCGGTTTTATAGTTTTTTTGATAATTAATTAGTAAATTTTCGAGTTATTTGTCGTAGCGTCACTTTCTTCGCGACGTACTTTGCAAGCGTGTGGTCCGGGATCTGTCACTTCGAATTTTTAAGTATTTTCGTCCTTTTAATATCAATTAGAGTCCTATTTTTGTAAATTTTGCGAAGTAAACTTCCAAATTTTCGTGTGGATGACGGTAGACAACAAACTACGCAGTTCAACGAGGCGGTTTGGTTTGTATTGCTTCGTAACCTTTCAAAGTCAAATCTTGTTCGCGGCGCAGTTACGCTAGCGACACTATCTCTCTCTTTCTTGCTTGAACTTCTAACTTTGATTCGTGATTAATATCATTCTTAATATCATTCTTATTTTCGATGATTAAGTTTAATAATTCTTACTTCTATGTAGTAGCAGTGTACTAGTACTTGAATATTTGTCTGTGAAATAATCGTCGAATTTCTTACCAACATTTTTTATCGCAAACATGGAATCGAATCGCTTCAGTTTTCGTTAATGAAGGAATTGTGGGATTTAGCGGACGCAAGTTCTTGTTAAAAATTGCTTTCGTGAGAGTTTTGTGTTCCGCTTTGCTTGGCTTTGTCTTTTTGTGTTGTCGGGAATTGGATGTTCGTTAGATCCAGAGTCATGAACTGATTTTGGGTGAAGTTGCTTGACTTTGCTCGTCTTTGTTTCATCGAAATTTCACTCTCTTCAGGTGTCACCGTCTTTCATTTGGAGTTCGTTCACTCCTATTTTTCGTTGTATAAACATATAAAGGGCTGAAAATTCCACTCGAAGTGTGTGTACAATATGCAATTGTATTTTGTACTGAAATTTTTGCATACACATAAACCGAACTTCCGTACGTCTTCTCAAGAAACTTTAATCTTGCCAATTAGAGTTGCTTGAAAAACGAGGAAGCCGGTTTATTTCCTCGTTTAAAACATTGGCTATTCTACTCGATTTTGGCTACGACGATAGTCATCCACCATGAATTCAAAATATATTTAATATTGTAATATTATATTTTCAACGTTTATTAGAGATTTCAATTTTGATTGACATTGATCAAACCTAACAAACGCTTGGCTTGAATATTTCTTGTGTTTAATACTTCTTCTTTCCAGCAATTTTTCGATCGCGCGCAATGCGATCTTAGAGTCACTTGCTTCCGAAAAAAAGTTCGCGGAAATTAGAGTCAGTGTTGTTCGCCGGAAATTAGAGTCAGTGTTGTTCGCCGGAAATGAGAGTTCGATCGCGATATTAGTATTTAGAGTTATAAAAATGTTTGCAATTTGCTCGTCCGCGATAATTAGAATCAAAAGGCGATTCCTGCGGAGAGGATCTCCATCGGGCATGGCTGCAGCGAAGGGACCGGTAAGTTTCGAAATCCACATTTTATTTCTCCTTTTCAATCGTAATTTTCCAGTAAGAAAATATTGAAAAATTCAGTCTCTCATTATACTGGGTATTTTGATGAACGTTGCCTTATGATTGATTTTTGTTCTCTCTTGTTACAGAATTCATCAGTGTGTGCATAAAATATCGCGAGATAGGGAGTGCATCTTTTTTCGCCGGAGAAAATTGAGTCGGTCGGGACTTATACCTTGCTGAATAATGGACTCTAAAATTCGTTTCGCGAGTGTTAACTTCAAGTCCGTAGGAGGTTCCAGGTTCCAGTTATTTGAGTTCCGTATTTTGTGATCGCGTGCAATGCGATCTTAGATAAAATTCGCGGAAATTAGAATCAGTGTTGTTCGCCGGAAATAAGTATACGGTCGCGATGTTAGATGTTAGTATTCAGAGTTATAAAAATCTTTTACAATTTGCTCGTCCGCGATTATTAGAGTCAAAAGGCGATTCCTGCGGAGAGGTCCTCCATCGGGCATGGCTGCAGCAAAGGGATCGGTAAGTTTCAAAATCCATTTTTATTTCTCTTTTTCAATCTTTCATTATATTGGGTATTTTTATGAACGTTGTCTTATCATGAATTTCTTCTCTCTCGTTACAGGATAAAATATCGGGAGTGCATCTTTTTTCGCCGGAGAAAATAAAGTCGGCCGCGACTTAAAACTTGCTACATAATGGACTCTAAAATCCGTTTCGGGAGTGTTAAATTCACGCTCGTAAGTTCCAGCTGCTCCAGCATCATCTTCATCATTGTCTTCAACCCCATCTTCAACATCGTCTTCACCTTCAACCTACTACAGGCAGTTTCAAGACATCACCGAGTGAGTCACAAAGGTTTCAATATTTTTTATACCCTCTGACCCGATTTTCAATTTAGAGTTCTGTCCCCCCGGTATCCTATGCCGTAGGACGATTGGTCCGAATCGGTATGGGGTGCCGGTTATAATTCTTTCTAAATATTTGCGAGCATGGCGACCGCGAGCAGATTCTACTTGTGGAATCTGCTCGTGGGTAGCATCAACATTGAATGTTTTATATTTATTAGCTGAGGTAGGCCTTCTTGTCTTCTTTGTAGCTTCGCGGTTTCAATTATAATATGCATGCGCGGATTATTTCCGCCGATTGTAGAGCCTCGTACCGTGGAATCGCGAATCGCGAATACGCGAGTCGCATGAATTAATTGCGACTTTATTTCACTTTATTCGATTAAAATTGGATCATGCATCCGATTTGATATTATATATTAGTCCTTATTAATTTGATTATACATCAATATGTATTCATTAATGTGCATTTCGCTTCATCCGATTTTCGTTCGTACGCTTGACGCAAAAAATGGTTTGTTGATATGAGCAAGAAGGCAATTCGCGACGAGTAGATTCCGAAGTCGAACGACGAATGTAATGTCTTCGATGAAGGGGTCGCCCGTGGTTACTTAAAGATTTCAATTTCCGTATGTACTTTTCAGTACATACTTTCATATATATTTTATTTGAACTTGAATTTTTCTGAATATTAAATGAAATATTGTGATACCCCTTTGACACGCGTCACTGAAATAAAGAATACATCCTTCCCTACCCTCGTATAAATCAATTCTTCAGCCCTCCGTTTATGCAAATGATTTAAAGTAAAGTCAATTTAGTCCGCTCAGATACTTATGCTTCCACTCTGTTAAGTGGATTATTTAGTCAGGATTTTCAGCAAACCTCAAGCTCCTGTGTACTGTGTTCATTTATTTAGTCTTAAGGCATGCCCATTTTATTTAGCTCGCAATTATCCGTGGATCTTAGATGTGATACGGATGAAAGCGGGCGGTGGGCATGGGTTAATTTTAATATTTCCTAATCATGTGTGGCGGCTGGCGGAGGATTTCGCGGTCCGTGCCCGACGCATTTCCACACGTGTGTATGATCGGTTGTTTTCGTGGGATGGCGTCGGTTTTTAACTTTTAAGTAAAGCCATGAACTTCCTTGCGAGGTTGGCGAGCCCCCAGGGGTCCGTCTACCTCACTTGGGCGTGAATCTCTTTACTTTTGCTATTTATCGTAATAGATTTTAAAATATAGTCATCTGCTATATTTTATACTTTCACGACTATGAATATTCATAGTCTTTACACGCGAGTAGCTTCCTTTTATTCAAGTTAAATTAACTTGAGATAGAGTCAACTATCTTCCAGTTACTTCGTATAGTATCCCTCTCGACACAGCATTACCACGGGGCGCTGTCTTTCGGCATAAGTCGTCTCTTATGTGGTGACCCCTCCGAAAAACCCTTCCTAAAAAATAAAAACTATACGAAGTAATTCTTGGAACGCGAGTTTATATTTGCATATATGCTCAAAGCATAAAAATTCGCAATGGAACGCAGCCTCTGTCAGTCGATTTTAGGAAAAACGGTACGTACATTTTCGTGATATGAGTTTGGTATTGAGTTCGGGTGTCGGAGGGGTCCCGGGACCTTCTCCCTAGTGTAGGCTTTGCACCCAGGGCTCATGAATGAGAACCGTGGAGTGGGTTGATGCTGATTGTGTTGGTGTGCCTGATTTGCTTTTTGCCATTTTAAATATAGCTTGAGGGAGGCAGGTAGCATATCTTCTCTAACTTTGTGTGCTTGATTATGAGTTAATTTTAAGTAGGTAGGGCCAGGGCTGAGGACTCACCTTCGGTTAGCATTGATAGGCGATCTTTGTAAAGGTGTGACCCCTCACCTGGGAACTGTTAATAAATTAGTATATCATCACCGATATGCTAAAGTGTTAATGTATTCATAAGTATTAATCCTAGAACGCACGTAGTTTAACAGGCTGCAGTGGTTCTTAAACACCGGTTTCTGAATTCGCTGAGTCCTTAAATCACGGACTAGTAAGGTTGTTCTTTCAGCACGTGGATTGTATTCTGCTTGGACATTCGATTAAATGTGTACAGGTACGAGCATCCATTTCGTTAATATGAAATGGCTGGGCGTGCTCTGTGCTAGGATACCAGTAAACTTTTTAATATATCTAACATCATATCTCATTTCTGTCGAAGTAAAGTAAATCTCAATATTATCCTTTTAAATTGAATTAAATTCAAGTATTTTTCGGAGAATGTCACCGAAAATATTCTATTCGTGGGTACTCGAGAATGTTTCACCGCAGGATATTCCGGAGAACGTTCAGTCTTTGAATGTTAAAGGGTATTCGACGGATGAATGTTCGCGGATATTCAAGAATAATTCAAGTTATATAAATGTAGTAAATGTAGTTTATGAGCCGGTTTATTGCACCGGAACACTCGTCGTTTCTGTGGAACCACCAGTTCTTTGTACGAAAAGGGAATGTCCGAGCAAATACTTTTCACGCAACGCGGGATGAAGAGCCAAGTGCGAAGAGCCCAAGTGGCGAAGACCTATTTAATGACGATTCATCTTCGGATGGATCGTCATTCTTATGCTATTAAGTCGCTATGCTCGCTAATTATATTTTATTCTGACCACCATACCCCCATACCCCCTTGTGAACCTGGGACGCAAACATCCGCGTCGCGAATCTTTAAGAAATTTGATGATTAAAGTTAAAGTTATATTTATTCCAATAATAGTTTCATATCCCTACAAAGTTTTTACTCTTTCCAGCAAACTTTTATTATAAATAACTTGAGATAGAGTCAATTATCTTCCAGTTGCTTCGTATAGTATCCATCTCTACACAGCATTACCACGGGGCGCTGTCTTTCGGCATAAGTCGTCTCTTATGTGGTGGGTCACCACTCCGAAAATACCTATTCCTAAAAAATAGCCTATACGAAGTAATTCTTGGAACGCAATTTTAATAAATTATTAAAATCGGGTGAATTTTTATATTTCTAGATTACATAAATATTATTAGAATCGGGCCACTTTTTATATTTCTAGGTAACATAAATATTATTGATATCGAGTCAATTTTTATATTTATAGATTCTATGATTTGAAGTCCTTTTCGAAGAAGTATATTATGAGTAATTTTTATTGAATTAGTAGTGTTCGAACTCCGTTGCCCCGCGTCCCCAGGGTTCACACACGAAAGCTGACATTACGGCTTTCAGTATATCTGGAATGGTCCTATTTGGAATATGACAATAAGGCCTAAAATTGGTTGAATGAGAGTTCCAACCAATTCATCATAGAAAGGCCTGTTCGAGAATATAATAATACGAACTCCTTCAAGACTCATTATTATAACGATTAATAACATTACTTAAATCAAGCATTAAATGCAAAATAATAGATTTCACGTTCCCTGTATATATGGAGCATACTCAAATATCATTTCTGGCACATATCGTCTGGATATTGCAATTTTTAAGATCTCAAGGAGGAAGACAATATTTGTCTGCCAGCTCTTTAACGTAAATTGCAACTATGTATACAGAAATAGAAATATATAGTTGAAATTTATCCTGAAAAGTATGGAGGATGAATTTTGTTGGAATTCTTGCGCGATTCAAAATTGTTATCCAGCAACTTGGATCAGAGGTGGGACTTGGATATGATCAGTTTATTATTAAATGTAATATTTCTTGCAAATATATATAAATGAAGAATTGTATCACAATATATATTTTACCCAATCTAATATGCACTTGGCAAAGTATCCGTCTTGAAGGAGTTCAATGCCCAAAAAGAGGCACGAGAAGGAAGGGACCCCCATAAGAATTTTGAACTCTCCGGAGAGTTGAGCCTTGTTTGCACAAAATTCTTTGGGGGGACGTAGGAGAACTGGTTCATTGCACGAGTATAAACTCCGAGGGCGGTTTGTCGTAGATTTCCAAGGTCTTGAACTGGATCGATTTAAACAATTGAGAGGGTTGTACGGAGTCCACTGTGGCAACTCTATCCGGATAGAGTTCGGACCGTCATTGCGAAAATTCTCGATGATTTGTTTGATCGAAACAGTTCGAGGTGCCGAAGGGGTTGGAGCGATTGTAAAAGCTAACTGACGAGTCACTCGAACCAGTTCGGCTGTTCAGAACCCTCATTTTTATGGAAATACAAAGGAGAGAGAATTTCTATCTGTAAAATGTACCATATTTTAACACCATTTTTGGTAATGTTTATGCAAATAACACCTCGAGATCTCATGGATTTGAGCGATGATCATATTTATTGTTTTCTTGTGAGAAAGTGTAATTAATTATATGCATATTTACTTATTGATAATAATGATAAAATTGATGATTTTAATGGAAATCAAATCAAATGAAATATAGAGTAATGTGAAAGAGGGTTCTGGAGAGTTAAGGTAGTTCAATGAAAGAAGGCCAAATTTGATATTGCAAAAAGCCAAGCGTTTGTGAAAGGTTAATTTTCATTACACAACACTGTTGGAACATCTTATTATTGATGATTTATAATGAAGTTGTCTATTCTTTGTACCTTCCGTGCTTTAATGAAATATTTAAACATATTCATTTTTCCAAGTATCGATATTTTACATCTATATTTTCTATGAATCAATTATTTCTTATACTAAAATGTGCTATTTTCTGATTAAAAATATTAAACGATATCAAATGATTTAGATATTATTAAAACTTTTGTCCTGGTGGATATTATCATCACGGTTAAAATCGGGTAAAGGAAGCATTTTTATGTTCAATAAAATTTCACTTTTAGTAGCTTTCAATAAATATATTATTATATCACGGCATGTTCATATATGATATATAATATTCAGTCGCACGTGTCCGAAAATCACGTGCTTTCAATTTTTGCTTTGCATTATATCCGTTTCTTGAGAGGTATACGGAAATGTTTTCACGTAAACTCAAGCATGATGCTAATTTGCAATTGCATATAAAAGCCATGCAGGAGGATGAAATTTATTAGCCTTTTTGTTTCCTTTTGTCACAATATCGTGACAATATTGGTATTTAAATTCGCAAAGTTAACTTGGAATACCTGAAGTCTGTGAAATATCTAGGAAACACAGTTGCGAGTAAAGTTTGGCATTGCTCGAAAGATTCAACGGACTGAAAGTTCCTGGATGACGCATCGACGCGGTCATCGCAATGCTGAATGCATTTTTTCATTTTTCGACGAAATGGATTTTCTAAAATCCACTAAAAATCCCGCTTTTCCTGTTCGAACGCCAGAATTGGACAGTCGCATCGCGAATAGATTCATTTGATTTTCATCCTTAAGTAGGATGTTTAGAGTTGTCGGCGATGTATTTCAAGGAAGACGAATAACTCCCTGTTAATTAGATTAATTTTAATCGTTTCTTTTCGGAAAAAATGCCTGATTTTTCCGGGCCAGTTTTCGATCGCGTTATACCCTAATCGGGTTTGATTTTTTTCTTCAACCCTAATTGGGTTCATTCTTCCATGATTCAATAATTTCAACTCTCAGTGAGTTTCATTTTCTCGCAGTTCCGCACATTGTTTGGTTTCTCTGCTTCGATTCCACACCGTCTCGTTGGCTCTGAACTGTGCTTTTGATTAGTTTATTTCGAGAGTTTAAATCGATTACATTTTCGAGAATTCCATTTTGTTTACTTAAACTTCCATTTCGAAATCGGTCCGGGATAAAAATCGTAGTTTATTACATGCCCATTTTGCCTGGTCCGCAGTCAGCCGTGGATCTCAGATGTGAATCGGATGGATGCGGACAGTGGGCATGATTTAATTTCGATATTTTAACTAATTACAATCTGCGATTGGCAGGGGATTTTGTGGTCCGTGCACGACGTATTTCCACATGTGTTCGTGTGCGGTAATTTCTGTGGAATTACGTCGGTGTTTTGAGTTTTGGTAAAGCGATTAATTTTCTTGCGAGGTTGACGGCCCGAGGGCTTTGTCTACCCCGCTTGCAAGTGAATCTCTTTACTTTAGCCGGCCGATTTAGTTTACTAAACCATAGTCCACTTTTGACTATGTCTATATTTTCGACTGTGAATATACGTAGTCTTCGATCTCAAGTAGCTTCCTTTTAATCAAGTTATGTCAGCTTGATGTAGAGTCGACTTTCTTCCAGTTACTTCGTACAGAGAGCTCCTGTATTAAGTAAATGGAATCGCGATCGTGGAATGTACCGCAAAAAGGTACCTGTAATATTCTTTGAATTCTTTCATATGCTAAAGCATATTCGCAATGGATCGGAGCCTTTTGCCAGTCGATTTCAGGATAATTGGTATCGTGTTTTTCCGTGGTATGAGTTTTGTATCGAGTACGGGTGTCGGAGGGGTCCCGGGACTTTCTCTCCCACGGCTCGTGAGTGAGAACCGTGGAGTGATGTGTGTTGGTGTGATTGATTTGCTTTTTTGTCATTTCTAAATATCGCGTTGTAGGCATGTAGTATACCTTCTCTAGCTTTGTGTGCATGGTGAAGATTGAATTTTAAGTAGGTAGGGCCAGGGCAGAGGATTCACCTTCGGTCAGCACTCCGAGGCGTTTTCGTAAAAGGTGATATCCCTCACCTGGGAACTGTTAATACCTTAGTATATCACGGCCGATATGCTAATGTATTAATGTATTTCTAAGTTCGTCGAATATCGTTTTAAATTCCGTTTTGTAATTGCCCGGGATGACGACTGTAGTGACCGACCGACGAGACAATTTTCATATTTTTTCACCATTGCATTCTGGTGAAATTAAGTGCGATAGCTTATCATCGGGTAGGTCGAATCAAGTACCTTTTTATAATACGTGCAAAGCGTTCTGTCAGGCGTTTTGCATCTGTGTAAAAAGGGAATTTTGTTTAGTTCAGCATATACCTTTTTATGCTGAATATAAATTAGAATTCAAATTTTGTTGAATTGATTGGGAGGTAGGTTTCTACCTCCCGCCCTTCGCACAGGGCGGGTCTCAAAGCAGCAACCTCCACGTGGTGAGACCTGGGCAATCGGAATTATTTGTCGTGTAAAAATGGCAAGAAAATTATTTTAAGGTATCGTTATATAGTAACAAATTTATGTAGAATTATAATTGTATTCCGTTACGGAAGGAGCACCAGCGTTATAATTTAGTTGTCGTTCTTATTACACCATAAATAATTTCGAGCTAATCGGCTGCTGGTTATTTTACATTTATAAGGCGAATCAACATTTTACTTATAAATGTAAAATAACCAATCCATAACATTGGTAGATTGTGGATTCGTTATTGTGAACGAATTAATTTAATATTAATTCACCACCTACCATCGATTTGGGCCATTTAGAAGTGATTTTGGCGACTTTTAATTTTTGACAATTTTTGAAGGTATACCCCTTCACATTTTTGCGATTTTGGGTCGACCCATTTTTGACCCTAACAAATTTTTAATCCACTTCTTTCGACCCAAAATCGTCCTAGAATATGTTTATACATCATATACCATCGATTAGGACCATCTGGGAGCGAAATTGGCGACTTTTAATTTTTGACAATTTTTGAAGGTATACCCCTTCACATTTTTGCGATTTTGGGTCGACCCATTTTTCGCCCGGAAAATTTTTTAAACCACTTCTTTCGACCCAAAATCGTCCTAGAATATGTTTATACATCATCTACCATCGATTTGGGCCATTTAGAAGTGATTTTGGCGACTTTTAATTTTTGACATTTTTTGAAGGTATACCCCTTCACATTTTTGCGATTTTGGGTCGACCCATTTTTCGCCCGGAAAATTTTTTAAACCACTTCTTTCGACCCAAAATCATCCTAGAATATGTTTATACATCATCTACCATCGATTTGGGCCATTTAGAAGTGATTTTGGCGACTTTTAATTTCTGACAATTTTTGAAGGTATACCCCTTCACATTTTTGCGATTTTGGGTCGACCCATTTTTGACCCAAACAAATTTTTAATCCACTTCTTTCGACCCAAAATTGTCCTAGAATATGTTTATACATCATCTACCATCGATTTGGGCCATTTAGAAGTGCTTTTGGCGACTTTTAATTTTTGACAATTTTTGAAGGTATACCCCTTCACATTTTTGCGATTTTGGGTCGACCCATTTTTCGCCCGGAAAATTTTTTAAACCACTTCTTTCGACCCAAAATCGTCCTAGAATATGTTTATACATCATATACCATCGATTAGGACCATCTAGGAGCGAAATTGGCGACTTTTAATTTTTGACAATTTTTGAAGGTATACCCCTTCACATTTTTGCGATTTTGGGTCGACCCATTTTTCGCCCGGAAAATTTTTTAAACCACTTCTTTCGACCCAAAATCATCCTAGAATATGTTTATACATCATCTACCATCGATTTGGGCCATTTAGAAGTGATTTTGGCGACTTTTAATTTTTGACAATTTTTTAAGGTATACCCCTTCACATTTTTGCGATTTTGGGTCGACCCATTTTTCGCCCGGAAAATTTTTTAAACCACTTCTTTCGACCTAAAATCATCCTAGAATATGTTTATACATCATCTACCATCGATTTGGGCCATTTAGAAGTGATTTTGGCGACTTTTAATTTTTGACAATTTTTGAAGGTATACCCCTTCACATTTTTGCGATTTTGGGTCGACCCATTTTTCGCCCGGAAAATTTTTTAAACCACTTCTTTCGACCTAAAATCATCCTAGAATATGTTTATACATCATCTACCATCGATTTGGGCCATTTAGAAGTGATTTTGGCGACTTTTAATTTTTGACAATTTTTGAAGGTATACCCCTTCACATTTTTGCGATTTTGGGTCGACCCATTTGTGACCCAAACAAATTTTTAATCCACTGCTTTCGACCCAAAATCGTCCTAGAATATGTTTATACATCATATACCATCGATTAGGACCATCTAGGAGCGAAATTGGCGACTTTTAATTTTTGACAATTTTTGAAGGTATACCCCTTCACATTTTTGCGATTTTGGGTCGACCCATTTTTGACCCAAACAAATTTTTAATCCACTTCTTTCGACCCAAAATCGTCCTAGAATATGTTTATACATCATCTACCATCGATTTGGGCCATTTAGAAGTGATTTTGGCGACTTTTAATTTTTGCCGATTTTTTGAAGGTGTACCCTTTACATTTTTGCGAGTTTGGATTGACCCGTTTTTTGACGGGAAAAAATTTTTAAACCACTTCTTTCGACTTAAAATCGCCGTAGATTATGTTTAGGCACCAGCTACTATTGATTTGCGGAATGGAAAATGCGAAAATAACAATGATCATCGTAGAATTTAGAAAATAATACTAATTTTATTATCCACTATGTTTAATTTCTTATAAGCAAATAATTTGATTAGTTTAAACCATGTTTTATGTGCTTGTAGTTCAGAGACTTTTTACTTATTTATGCACGTTTTACTGCATTTACCTTCACGGACCCGCTAATTTTTGACTTGTATCACGAAAGCCCATTTAATGGTTGCTCTTCCAATTGTACATCTCGTGTGTTGTGTATCCTGTATAATATGTGAATAGTATGTAACATATTCATCAATGGAAAACCGAAATTTTTCAAAACCCGACAGGACATCTATTCATTGCCACCAAACAGATACAATTTGATCCAGTAACTAAAAGCATGGCACCGCTTATTTCACAATATACGTCGCCAAAGGTAATATTACAAATGGATTAATATTAAATATTAACCCATAATTAAACTCGATACTAATCGTCCGTGGAACCAACGGGAACAATCCCAAACAACTTCACGATGGTGTACTGTGGAAGAAATGGCGGATTGTTTTTAGATCGGGGAAGTTGTAAAAATTAGAGCGTGAGACATGTGGGTGTTGTGACGATTCACGAGCAAGTAAACAATTAAATATTATTTTCGGCATGTGCGACTACTTTTGGGAACCCTTAGCTGAAGTGTATATCGCGGAACAGGCTGAGTCCCCTGACCCCGATAGTTACATTTATTGTCTATGCAGCAGAGTATTTATTCGGTAAATAAACCCGCTGAGCATGAAACCATTGTCATCCCAAAGCTTTTAGTTTCGACCTTATATATTATACTCGTATCCCTCTTTTTATGAATTTATGAAGAACGAATGATTTACAAATTTATTGATCAGTGGTGTGACACATAACCTAACCTTGACACCCACTCGACTGTACTAGGTGTAATAGATTTTATAAAAAAATGTGTTATTTTTTTATGAAACTCAATTTACCTATATGGTCAATAATATATATGATAGTAATAGATACAGTGTCAATAATTCTTACTGCACTGGATTTTAATATGTTATGGAGAAAAACTTCTTTATTATGTGAAAAGAAAGTCCTTCTTTTATCACATAATGTTTATTCAAAAACAGGAGCTATTACTATTATATGTAGGTAAAAGCTTGTAGTATTAAGGAATATCCCTCTTGGATATTTATGTTTAGAAACCCGGAGATTTATACAGTACCTGCTCCAGAGGATGCAAGCGAAGGAGAAGATGTTGAGGTTGATTGTGTGGGAGAGATGTTAGACCTTCACAAAAGGTCTACCATAGAAACGCAGTCTATTGAAAAACATGATGTAAGATATTTGTTTTTTACAGTCAGATGTTAGCTTGAATTAATTTATTCAAAGAACAGATATAAAAGTTTCTATGGTATGACAATTCAACAAACATATATTTTTCTACCTTAATATTAGGAAGAACCAGTGAGCTGTTACTGCAGTGCATCACATACAGACAACAATTATTCCACAGATGAACATGACTCTGTTCGTGATTCGGCTCATCGCCTTAATGCACATTCCCTCACGCAAAAGTTAGGTTTACATCAGTCTGATTCTGGTGCTGATCTCTCTGAATATCATGATCAGCATGAAGCTAAAAGTATACAAAGCCTTTTGGCTTCTTATGGGAAAACATTTAAAACTACAGAAACAGAAATTGAGAATGGATTTGAGCATGTAGATGTAGTTAAACAATATCAGCAAACAAAAGATGTAAAAATTGACTTTGAAGTAGTAGATGTAGAAGTATCAGATAATAACTTTTCTGGAGATATTGAGGTTTTAAGTTCTAAACTACTCAACACTGGAAAACATAAATCATATATTCAGACTCCATCATTCATTGTAGGAGACAAATATTTTGATGGACAGGGCACATCAAAAAATATTATCCCATCAACTAATGCACAGACTTGTAGTAAAGATGATGCTCCTACATATAACTATAGGTACAGTTGTTATGGTTATTTATATCCCTCATACTGTCTGAAAAAAAGAGAAATGGATATGGCATGGGAAAAGTTTTGGTCAGAGAATGGTGAACAATTAATTTGGACTACTTGGTTTGAGAAATATGCAGATTACATAAACCCAGAGTACTTGCAAGACAATACACAATTGGTAGGAGATGAGAATGTAACTGTAGAATCGAATGATGTGACTATAGACAAATTTTCCGAACAAAATACATGTTTTCCGAATCAAGCGCACAAACACTGTGAAATTGGTCGCTCAAGTTTTGAAGGAATATTTAGCAAAAGTAAAATAAGCGAAAATGAACTCAAATCAAAAGATACATCATTTCGCGTAAACTTCTCTTTTGAAGATACAAACAAACAGGGGGTTAATGATAAGGATGCAGAAGAAAATAGAAAAAAAATTATCAGTTTTGAAACCTCCCCAGAAGTTGGTGAAGGGTGGAATCCACTTAGTCCTTTTAGTCTCGAAGAGAGTTATAACCAGCAGTCCAATGCAGAAGATGAAAGACTTTTAACAAGATGTGACTCCATTAACGGTTCAATCGCTAAGACGAATGCAACATCCGATTCTATGACAAATGTTACGAAAATGACCCTTACTAGTTCTAGTTGCGACTCTAATTCTATACATTCATCTAGTCTCATCAGTTCTGTAACTAGTTCCATTGAAAGCAATATAACAAGCAGTAGTTCCGATCAGGAAAACGAATATGCATCGGGAGACAACGAGAAATACTGGCAGCATTTATGGAAAGAAAATTTCCAAATGCAATATCAAAGACATTACGAGCTATTTATAGAGAAATATAAAAGGGAACAAATCACAATAAATAATCAGTATTGTTGTGAAGCACATAGCAAAGAAAATATAAGAGAGGGAGAAACTAATGAAAGTGGAAAATTGGGAGGGTTGATTAAAAATGAAACAGATTTATTGCACAAAGTTACGGGCGTTGAAAATAAGGTTGTTGTTAAAATCGCGTCACATTCAAAAAGGGAAAAATCTAGGAAAAAACGATTAATCATGGAATCCGTGGGTGTACTTATGCAGAATCTAACAATGAAATCTGATGATAGTCAACCCGCGGAAAATGATTGTGGGCAAACCAATCATAATAAATATACTCCAGAATGCAAAAATGATGATCAGATTTCAGCTATTCATACTGATACTAATACAATTACATCTTACGAAAACAATGTTAGTAGTTTTCTACAAAAAAAATCTGATGGGAGTGATGGAGACAAGCCAAATGATGATAGGCCCATTACATTAAAACGAAGGTGCGATATTGTTTATTTTTAAATGGTCGCAGAATATTGTAAATCATAAATATCGATAAATCGTTGAATATTTATATTTCTTTCAGCCACGAAGCTGACTTTGATGATACACGCGAAGGTTTAGAGACAGTAAAAAAAGCATTTTCATTGATGGGTTATACATTTAATGAAAACCATAGGCAAATAAATTTACAAGGCGAAGTTGTGTACAGAAAGAGAAACATTAGGTTGCAAAATAGACAGTTAAAAATGAAAATCAATAGACCGAAACCTATAAACAAACACATTTATTTTGATGATAATGGAGTAGAAATTACTAACACTATAGATAAGGTAAACACTATTGAAAATGTTATAGAGCAAAGTATTTTTTACAATTTCGTGCGCAATCATGCGAACAAGACTGCCATTTTTCTTTTTTTTTTAAAGGTGAAACACTATCTATCTTATTGCCCAGATTTACCATCAACAGAAACAGATTTGCAATCCACTGATAAAGGTTCCTACAATGCACAGTTTACATCAAGTTCTGATGAAGAGTGCGATCCTAGTCTTAAAACAAAGTTGCAAGCAAAACGTCTTGTTTTTAGTAAACCAAGCACAAGTTCAGTAGAATCAAGGGCGGATAAAAAACTAATCGAGGATACATGTGATATTTTAAATGTTTCTGACCAACAAGACGATGTTTTTAATGGTACCGAAATAAACGATGATGTACAGTTCAAACATGAAGAAGAAAGCAATGCCGATAAATATATATCTAAGGATGAACATCCTTCTGAAAATGAAACTAAAGTTGAAACACAGAACACTGACATGGATGTTGATGAAAAATATAACAACGAATCATTGGGTATGAAATTATCTGACGAAGACAGTACAAAAAAGACACAAAAAAAGAAACGTAGGAAGCAATCGAAAAGAAACGTGAGCCTACCTGCGGAAATAGATAATGATAAGTCGCTAATGAAGTACTGGTTACAGAGATACCGTTTGTTCAGTAAGTTTGATCAAGGCATTAAACTAGATCGTGGTATGTATGAAAAGTATTGATAATCTTATATCGAATATTAGGGGTAAACAATGTTGAAAAATATCACATTTCAGAGAGTTGGTATTCTGTAACTCCAGAAAAGATTGCAGAGCACATAGCAGAGAGGTGTAAATGTGATACTATAATTGACGCATTTTGTGGCTCGGGCGGCAATGCCATTCAATTTGCCTTTACGTGTGAAAGAGGTACATCAGTTTACATGAGCAATTAATTCTTTTTATTGCGGGATTATGATCTTAAGTTTTTCCTGCAGTACTCGCTATTGATTTGGATCCAAAAAAAATTCAACTTGCGCGAAATAACGCGCGAGTATACGGTGTTGAGGACAGGATAGAATTCATTATCGGTGATTTCCTTCAACTCGCGCCAAAATTAACAGCAGATGTTGTATTTTTAAGTCCGCCTTGGGGTGGGCCTGGATATACTAAGGACGAAACCTTCGATCTCAATAATATTATGCCTCCCATTGGTGGTATCAATGTATTCAAAATAGCAAAGGGAATCACAGATCATGTGGCCTACTTTCTACCTAAAAATGTAGATACAATGCAGGTAAATCATTGATTTCCGATCGATTGATACCATTTACAATGTACTTTGTAGGGAATAATACTGTAAGATATATTTTAAAAGTACATACATAAATTACAGCTTGCCATGTTAGCTGGAGTAGGTTGTGGTGTAGAAGTGGAGCAAAACTTTCTAGATAGAAACTTGATAGCTTTAACAGCTTATTATGGTGAATTGCCCAGGGACTGTTAGTTGTGATATGATGTGTAACTTATGGGAAGATCCACATCAATTGCTTAAAAAAGGAGCTTCTCACACTTCTTGAATTGTTAGATGTAAATAACAACTCATATCAATTTGCTTAAGTTCATTCACAAACAGTTTTAATTTTCTTATTTTTTCGGGGGTTCCTTAGAACATCAGTAAGTGAAAAATATCACTTTTAAAGTATATTAAAATTTATAGATGGAATCGAAAGTTTTAGAACTATTCTTTAATGTATATGTATCTATAAGTTAACGCGCCCAAATTCTACACTTAAGCAAATTGATAAGGAAGTCTCAGTTTATGGAATCATCTTTGTCAAATTCAGACATTAATGTGTGAACATTCTTACAGGTTTTAAATTGACTCTTCCATAGTAAGAATAAGTGTTATTTTTACCTGACAGTTTATCAAGTCAGGCATTTAATTAAAGCATTTCATTTTAATCCATCATGTAAAGTATTATTTTAATTCAACGTGAATCATACTGCAAAACGACTTGCGATACTGTAATTTACATTTTACAACGATTTCCAGATTCTTATTTTACAATTTTTATGTACACATCTACTAATTTCCTATTAATTACCAATAAATATATTCAGAACATTAAAATTCAACAATTGCTTCCTCCAGATGCTCCTTTAGATTTATTTATATGTGAAATGTTTTAAATACTATTTGGCAGGAATACCATTTAGTACTTTCACGCGAATTTAATCCGTTCTAAAACGAATTACACTCCGTCTTGAAAGAATCTACTTCCGATCTTTTAAAAGTCGAAAGAATATTGATTACACGTATAAATGTAGCCAAATTTCCGCTTCAACTATCAATTTGTTTAAAATAGTTGTAAAAGTGTATTCTCAATTTTTAGTAAACATCTCTGTGAACATGATTACTATTTACGAAATAAACAATGATTTCAGAGAATATTATTCCAAAAATAGTATCACATTAAGTATTATCATTAAACCAGGATATTAATTTTATATGTATATCAAAGAAAAACAATTAAAAATTTAATAATTACTAAGTAACACGTGACTAGCATTTTTCATCGATTTAGCGATGTAATACAGTTTACTAGAGCATGGAGTCACTTGGTCATTTTCCTTAAACATGAAGAGATGAAAATTTTAGCAACTCATCTTTTTATGTTTTCACGAATCAACATCAATTGTAGTTGTGCCAGATTCTTCCGGTTCGGCTGGTATAGTTATACTGCCAGTATCTATACTTTCTTCTTCTTCCCTTGGAATTTTGAGAAAACAGTGCATCGTTTCTTCATCTTCCTGTTCTATCGCGGAATTACTTTTATTTTCATTGTCTCTTGTTGGCAATGTACCTTCGAGATGTTTGGAGGGTATTTGGATCGTAATCGTTTGTGATGTACCATCCGCGGAAGTTGAGGAAGACATTAAGTTGGCTTCTAAAGTATCTCCAACTTTTGAAAAAGCACCCAGACAACTATATATTAATTGTGCTGCGGCAATATTACCGGGAAATACTTCAACATTTTCGCCATCTGCACAAAATAAAAAAAAATCAGAATAAGACTCCTTTTAATTCAATTTCATAAAGATGTATGGTTTGGGAAATGAATAAGTCAAATTACCCTTTTTTTGCGTGGTTGCTTTGATTAATCCCTTTTCGTGATCTCTCACATGTTGAATATAGCTTTCATTCTTAACAGTTTTGAAAGGACATAAGTCACATGTAAATAAACCAGACAACAATGGATGTCTAGATTTTAAGTGATTTTTATAACTACTGCTTTGTATTGCAGTATAAGAACAATGTGGACATTTGTATGGCCTAAACCCTGTAAGAAAAAGCATCAGAAAATTCATAATCCTATGAGTTTTATCAAATTCAAATTTAATTACATGTTTCGCAATATTGTATACGCATATAATTTACCGGTATGTTGCATGATGTGCCGTCTCAATGTATTGTGATCACCCGTTTTATATTCGCAAAGCTCACAACTAAAAGGTTTATCCCCTGTGTGTTGGCGTAAGTGCATTTGCAACATAGCCTTTCTAGCGCTTGAATGCCCGCAAACGTTACAAACATACGGTCGTAGTTTTGAATGTACTGCTTGAATGTGACTCTTCAAACATTTCGAGTTTGCATAAGTTTTTCCACACATATCACATTTCTTTGAAGTGTACCAGCGAGTTACTTCTAAGGTTTTACGATCTAAATGCATTACTCGATGATTTCGCAGTTGACTGGCTTGCTTAAAACGTTTCCCACAGTCTGAACATTCATACTCCCGCGTGTCGCTGTGTACTCTCATATGCGTTAAAAGTTTAACCATTGTTGCGCTTTTGTAAGCTTTACAAATTTTACAAGTGAAAAGACCAATATCTGCAAATAAAGTTATTATACAGGAAATGGTTAATACAGTAAAATTACAATTATTAATATATGAAAAGCAGTAATGACATAATAAGTATGTGATTGCTTACCAATTTGATGCTTCTTCCATAAATGTAGACTGCACTGCCTCCACTTTGTAAATTTCAAATCCCTGCACACACTGCACTTGAATGCTGTTGCACTTTGCGATTCTGTATGGCAAAGTACATGCTGTTGCATTGTTTCTTCAGTACTAAATTTATAAGGGCAGCCCCTATATGAACACCTTTCAAAATGAAAATGAATAAGTTATGACCAAAAATGTCCCAAAGACATATATACATTCACAATTGATTTTTTTGCACATTTTGCATACTTTACGTTTCTTTCCATTAATTCAATCATTTTCTTATTAAGCATATATTCAGAGCTCAGAGGTTTCTGAATTTTAACTTGACGTTTTATATCATTATTTTCAACACATTGCTCCATTTGTTCAGGTAGTAGCTCAGAACCTTTTAAATCATTAGTTACATTCTCCTTTCCTCCTTTGTCAGTGCCTGTATCTGTCAACTGGTGGTCCTAGGATATAGCCATGTATTTATTTATAAGATTACTACTTCATGAATTTAATTAATCATATTAAAAAAAATATCTGTTTAATAATTACATTGATCATATGCTCTTTACAATCTTCTATAGATGGGAAACAGTTTGAACATTCTCCACACATATATAACAATTTTACTTCATCTGTACTTTTTGATTCCTCCTTTATATGCTGTATACCAAATATGATAATAATTAATTTTTAATATTGCTTTCATTTTATGATAAAATATATGGCAAATGTGTCAATACCTCCACATCTACTTTAGGATTTACATGTGCCTTTTGGAAATGTTGTAGTAGTTGTGTTTTGTCTTGTGTTGTGTATGTACATATCTTACATTTGAATGCAGTTACTACTTCCACAAAATCATTAGCATTAACATTGTGTTTCTCTACAATACAATTTTTGTCATTTTGCCCAGTGACAATTTCATATTGTTCCTGTGATTGTTCATCCAAATTTCCAATAATTACATTTTCATTTGTGATATATTGCTCCTGGCAATTTTCATCATCTTTTGATAATAAAACTGTTTTCTCTTGGCATTCATTCTGATCTATAATCGGGCTAAAATCCAGTGCCTGTAATTCTCCATTCTGAAATGCATATACTTGACCATCTAGGCAAACTAATGAGATTGATTCTTCTGCTTTTTCAAGTTGTATTTCATCTATAATATTGATTGCACCCTGCTCCTCATCATTTGGCACTGTTTTTATCACATCTGATGAATCTGGTATAGTTTGCAAAATATATTGTGTGCCATTTATTTCATAACTTAAATAAGAGGAGTCTCCTATATGTGTTCCTTCATTCATGGTGCAATTTATATTTGTGATCAAACAGATCAGAAAAGGATCTGGGCATTCAAATGAATAGCAACATACTCCCTGAAACATATTGAAATACAAACATGACCCTTGTAAAAATGTTTGTGACAAGATTAAAATACATATTTTCTTATAACATATTATACATTGGTATTGAGTTTATAAGGTATCTTCAATATTTATAGTGTAAAATATAGTAGGTAATGTAACTGCATTTATCTATGATAATAGATGCCAGTGATTACAAGTTGTAGGGGGGTGAAATACATACATAAATAGAATATCAGTTTATATCCTCCTAGACACTAATTCAATGCTATATACTTAAAGTTCATGTATTTCTTACCTCACCTACCCGATATAAATATTTTTACGGACGTCTAAGTCTTAGCTATTCGCATAATGAATAAAATTGAGAAAAAAATATAGAAAGCGGAATTCAAAAAGGCGGCATTTCACATAATTCACAGACGAGGTTATCTTAGGAACGGGTAACAATATGGCTTGAAAATCTATTTTATTTTAGTTTAATGGGAGTTGCATTGTTATATTTTCAATTTCCTAATTG
The DNA here is from genome assembly GCA_910591585.2 of Nysson spinosus. Classification (NCBI taxonomy): domain Eukaryota; kingdom Metazoa; phylum Arthropoda; class Insecta; order Hymenoptera; family Crabronidae; genus Nysson; species Nysson spinosus. The sequence continues at coordinate 7,256,584 of OU342830.1, read as the reverse complement.
AAAGCATTAATAAACAGTCATTTGTCCATACTAAAGGGTACTCGCAGCTGTTCAAATTCGAAAATCGTATTTCGCGAAATAACTCGCGCGTTGCAAGCGTCTGGTTCGAGATTTTTGAAAAAGCTTAACCCAACGAATTAGAAAAGATATCGTAAGATATTCGGAGAAAATTGATTTCACTTACTGGTATGGAGTTTCATTAAAATGAACAAGGATATTGAAAAAATGACATAAACGTCAAATTTTAATACATTATCCAAGAAAACCGTGACACGCCACCATTTTGTATCACGTGACACTAAAAAATACAGCATAACCAACTACCGTTGGCAGAAACTGTTCATAAGTTTTATCACTTGCTCATTAAAAAATTAATTGCTAAATATTCTTCTTTATTTGTACCTGGATCGCATTTTAAAGTACAGGCAATCTGATAAAAAACATCTGATTTAATTATCAATAGTTTATTGGCAGTATATACATTACATGTTTTACAGGAGTACTTCAAATTTAATTCTACACAGATATAGCAGAACAATACATAACTTAAGTATAATTAATATAGAATTATGTTATAAATCTAGATAACAATGGCCTCTTATTACCAAAATAATGAAAACGAAGTATTTCAATAATTTCTATGTTAAAGAAGATACACTTTAGTTTTGTCTGTTTGAATGTGATACAGGAGTTCTTTCCGCATTTTGTCTAGCGATTTCGGGAAAGAATTGCGAATTGTATTTCTGTTTAATTGTTGGCTTAGGTGTATCTGGAACTGCTACTGGCACTGGTTCACCTCTTAATTTAGCTAATAATGCTTCTGTTCTTAATCTCTCTGCTTGTTCTCTTGCTAATCTCTCTGCTCTTAGCTTTTGTATATCTGTACTTGATTTCTCCTTCTCTACCTTTTCCAAAGGTCTATGCTTTTGTTTTTTATGCTTCTTAGATTTTTTGTGCTTGTGTTTTTTTGAAGAACTACTTTTATGATCTGAATCACTGTCATCAGTATCATGCTTTCTTTTCCCTATGCTGGTTGAGTTTACTTTTACAGGTGATTCTGCTGAACTAGATCCCATTATTTTTAAATACTTTCTGATATCTCGAATAGGATCATTCAGATCCTTCTTTTTTGTTTCGATTTCAATATCTTTTTCTTGATCTGTTAACCGCTTTGGTAATTCCTCGTACCAACATCTTTTTCCTGTTGCTTCATTAGTATCTTGCCCAAGATATGTTAGATATCCAATTTGCTTCTCATATTTTTCCTTCTCTTCTTTTTTCTCCTTCTCATGTTCTGCATTCGGTTTATTATAGTCAATTTTTCCTTGTTCAAGATCGGCAAAAAAGTTAACATGCTCCAATTTGGATGGGGTAACATTAGTTTCAACTTCAGGTATTTCTGATCTTCCATCATACTTTGATCTTGCTTGGTCTCTCAAAAAATTGATTTTTGCCTCAGTTTCCTGATAAAGTACATAATATATATATGGTATATATATACACCAATAAAAGTATTAAAATACACTAGTTGATATTATTTAAATGAAAAGATTATTTATGTATGCCATTATTTTCTTTAACTGTTTCACCAATACTGTTTGAAACCTACTGCTTTCTGTGCTCGTTCTTTTTTTATCCTTTCCTCATCGGCGGCTTGTGCTTCATCGCGACGGACGCGAGCAATATTTTCTTTAGTACGAACATGCCACCTGAAAATGTATTCATATTTTAATACGCAATTAAAAGCGTTTTATGTAAAGTGCCATAATAATGACAAAATGTAAATGCACTAAAGTCCTTTTTGGGAAATCCAGAACGTACCTTTTCTTCGGTAAAATATTCATTTTTTACAACGTTTAACTTTTCCTTACGCAGTATGATAATTTCGTTTTAGTCACATTAAAATAAGAATCATTGGATTGTTGCTATCTTTTTTGTGACATTTTTTGCAACAGCATTTTATTTACGATTGACACAACCGTGATGTAAACACTCGATTCATAGCATATCACCGACAAGAAGTCCAGTTATTTTTTTGCTTTATATACTATGTAGTGGTAGCCATTCAAAAATCTGGTTTGCATTACTTCAGAGCAAACAAGTCGCGTCCGGCACACTGTGTTTAACCGGTTGAAGATTTTCCAAATTTTATCAGTAAACCGTATGTGAAATCCTATTTCCTTATTAATTGTATATTGTTTAATTCACCTCTACTTATATTGAGCTAAAAATTACATTTTAGTAATATTTATGCTCTTGAAAATTCATCATAACCTGTGTGCTATACCTTCATATAGCAATTTTAGATATCCTTGTTTTTAGAGATAATTAATAAATCATCACGATGGCTGCTACTATGCCAATAAATCCGAAACCATTCCTTAATGGTTTAACTGGGAAACCTGTTATGGTTAAACTAAAATGGGGCCATGAATACAAAGGTTATTTAGTATCCGTTGATGGTTACATGAATTTACAATTAGCCAATACAGAAGAACATGTTGATGGAAACTGCACTGGCAATCTTGGGGAGGTTTTAATAAGATGTAATAATGTAATGTACATAAGGGGTGTGGAGGAAGAAGATGAAGAAGGGGAGATGAAAGATTAACTTAGGTTATATATATTTCGAAATAGAATATTTTTTACTTTAAGGAAAATAAATAACATACAAAACATAATATACATTTGTGAGCCCAATTTTATTTCCACTTAAAAATATATTTCATAAATTATCATATAGGATATAATAAATGTTTAATAAATAACTGATTCAGTTGATTTTGGCTATGTTTGTAACTATAGGCTTTGGCCTAGTCCTGAAAACAAGTTTCTTTTTTACAATTGCCTTGATATCATACATGGTTTTAATCTCGGAATTTGATTCATTCTCGCTGGAACTATTTTTCTTTTCTAAAACTGCAAACGGTTTCGGAAGATTTACTTCCTTCCCGTACAGTATATGAATACCGATTATGAATATTGGTCCGTCAGATTTTGTGTGATGAACATCTCCAATATATAGAGAGTTTGCAACGTCCGGGCAATCGAATTTCAAGTCCCCCTGAAGTTCAATTATTGCCCATTCTTGAAGATCCCCGTTTCTAAAAGGAATTATAATGTACATATGTGGAAGACTATTAATTAAAATATTGAATGTATAGAATCGATTCATGAAATTACAAAAATTCGTACCTTTTTAAAGGAACGATCATTCTGATGATTTTGGCGGCAATACCTACTGGACATTATATACATGTGGTATATATATGCATGCTAAATTAAGTAAGAATTTACTGATTTAAGCCAACTACGCAATAAGCGTGCAGTGATTATAGCTTTTTCGTTTGCAGCACTGTTCCTAGTTTTCGATAACTAGTTATTAATGTACTTTGTTCTCTAAATGTTCTTGATAAATTGAAAACAATGCCGGGCAACCAAGAAAATAAATTTATACTTTCACAGTATTCTAGTTTATTTAAGAGAGTTGTCATCGTATTATTTAAAATTTTATTTTCATAGTACCAAGAAATTTACACTATATATTGCATTTTTTGCCTGGGAATCCCGGGATGTTCAGACTGTTGATATTGACTTCCTGTCATTCGAATTACGCATCACTGATAAGTTTTTATATGCATGAACTATATGTAGGATTAGTCAGAGACAATATATAGTATATACATGTAACACAATACATGTATCATACTTTATATTTGCGTTACATAATAAGAAACAATGGGAATGGATATATATCATAATATGGACAACAACAATATACATATATATGTATATTTTTTTGTATAAAGCAATATTTTGGGTTTTAATTTATGTTTATTGCATTTAATGCAAGGAATATATAAGAAACAGTAGTTTAGGTGGTTCATTTGCAATTATTTGGTAACAGAAACGTAGCATTCATAATAATTGCTTGAAATTATTCTAAACCTAAAAGATGAATCGATATTATTGTAGTAATAAACGTTTTATAATAATGTGTACTAATATCATTACGAATAATATTAGTACATGTCTTTTACATGATCTTCCTTGCACGTCGAATTATACACTTAAAAAGTCTTCCGCAATCGTACTGTTTTATGCCTTTGATATAGATATTTAAATGACTGTGCAAGTATTGGATGTAAAACATAATTTTCGAGGGGTGTTATATCTGCATATTTGTTTATAACTGGAATAATATTTATGTAAGCACGTTTTATTGGTATTTATAGGTATGTGTATTTTATATGTATACTGTGTTGTAGAAAGCATATTAATAGTATACTTTAATTCAAATATGAAAACATACACAGGGGCTGCTGTATTGGTCCTATGCTAGAGTATATAAAACTGCAGAGGAACAACCCTTTGTAAAATCAACACCCCCATTGTCTTGTAGTGGCACTAGATCAATCATCTTGCATGCGAAAGTGCCACATATCCAATACACATTCTCTTTGTCCATGGTATGTATATCTGCATATGCGTATGTGAGAATATATATATGAGAATTGTTAGTAATACAGACTCACATGCGCATGTGTAAGAATGTATACATCTACCAGTTTTGTCCTAATAGGACTTTTATGTCATATTACTATAAACATTTGATCTAAATATATTATACGACATAGTTGTTAGAGGAATCAGCTTTCAAAGCATTAGCTGTTGATTGTCGTTTTGGGGGACTACATAGGACCTTCTATCATACTAATTTTCATTGTACAGTAATAAATGCTGCGTCCCAAGCACAAGAGGGCTAATAGAAATGCACCTATGGAAAGAATTAAATATGACTCAGAATTTGTGTAAAAAGCATTGTGATGTCTAAATCTGTTTAGATTAAAAAATTTCTTATATTAGTAAATTACACCTACCAACATATGCTACATATATTCCACCACTAGTGTTCACAAATGCATATGTGCCAACCTGAAAATGTTGAAGTTAAAGAATAATCATTATGATATTGCCAGAAGCAAAGGTAATGTCTATTGCAATATCATAATCACATGTGTTACAGATATAAGTCTTACCGTCACAGCTATTGCAATTACTAAGGCTATAATTCCAACAATAATAAATACAATGCCCCGACCTCTAGCAAAATCTGGACCAACAGATGATATTTTTCGGCAATGTGGACATCGAGCCAAAGCATTATTCAATGTGTTAAACTAAAAATATATTACACAATAATATATTGTTAAGGGTGTTTGTAATGCTACATTTAATATATATGTATACAGTGTACTCCACTTTCTTCTTGTGGGTCTTACCAAAAATGTGTCGTGACAGTGAGCACAGCAAACCCTACACATTCCAGGCATAGAGAGAACAGGTGGTGTAATCGGACTTGGAGCAAGATTAATAATTCGTTTACAATTTGGCCTTGGGCAAGCGATACGTTGCGAAGAACTTTTACATATGAGTAAACAATTACACGGGCAGCGAACATATTTCTTTCCTGGTGGTGCATTCCGTATGGGCTATTAAAACAATTACTTTGTTCATTTGCTATTGACATCTGTCTAAGGATCAAGATGAATCTACGTGTCTGTAATCATACCGTAGCTTCATTGCATTGACAGCATTTAACAACATGTTGGTCTCTTTTACCAGATATATCTATCATAGCTTGGCATACTCTACAAGTAACCATAGGCATTCCACCTTGATTTCCTGATTGATAAGGTGGTGGTAATTCATCAGGACCAATGGGTGATACTGTGTTGACTGTTGATTGCGTTTCGTCTAGGGGTAAAGGTTCCATTTGAAATCGGATTAAACATCGAGTTAATCCTTCTCAGGAGATTTATATTATTTACCTATGACATCGCTGCCGTGTGAACTGTATGTGATATTCTCGTTCTTTAGCAACGGTTGTCGCTCGCCCTCCTTGCCGTCACCCATGCCTTGCCAATTATATTAATTTACTTGCTTACGACAACAATTTCTATTAAGTATTGTTTGACAGTCCTCCCGGTGCTCCGATGACAAGGATGACAAAATACAAATTTTTCTGACACCCTCCGTGGGTTTCACTGTTTATAGAGTTGCAACTGGTCTCCTCTTACTGCTAAATATCAGCCTGATGCATTGTAGACCTATAACGGATTACTTTAGGAATTCTGAGGGTACTCAAAATTATATGTATGTTGGCTATACTGAAATCAGTAACAGATGACGTTTGTGATGTGATTGCATATTAAAGTTAACATTTTTCTTTTTTTCTAATTTTTTTATTATAGAAACATACCACTTTTTATAAACAATGATAATGTACGCATTAAACAGCGTTTCATGAAATGCAACAAACTGCCAATAACGCGTTGTGTTATCTGATCACCGACCGCACAAATGTTGAAATTCGGTTTTAATGCAACTCCGTTCAACTATCTGACTCACAGATGTATACTGCCTTTCAAAAATTTATTGCACTTGCATTTAATCTAAACGGAAGTACGGATGCATCAGCTGTGCAAAGTCGAAGGTGAATTTGGGTATAGATCTATTAAAGCACAGAACAGTAACAAGTGAAAATTGACTGTTTACGAATCGTGAATTATTTAAATTATTGTAAATTAACAACCACACAAAAGTCAACATGGAAAAAATCGGTCACTTGTGGAAGGTGAATCAATTCATGACAAAGTTGAATTCACCACCAAGTGCAAGTTTACAAACACATTACATGTAAGTTCCAAACAAACTTCTATGCATGGAAATTATGTATACATATAGAATTTTATTCTAGTATTATGTAAGTGGTATTGTTTATTAATCTTTTTATTATAGAGAACAATGCAAAAAGTTGACCCAGGGGTCCAGCATACCATTGCAACAATTTAGTCCCACTGTAATGTGTTCACATTGTGGGTCCCTTTGGAGCACAATACATTATAAAGTTAGAATTTTCAAGAGTAGAAGGATAGCAAAATCTGTAAAAAAGATTGCAATGTCAGTGAATGACAGTAAAAAGAGAACACCCAAAGTACGTGCTACCTTAGGAAATAAAGCACAGCAGAATCAAATGAACAAAATAGTAATAAAATGTTCAGTTTGTACTAAGAACACAGAGTTACCTGCTAATAGACCAAACAGAGAAAAAATACAAAAGATAAAAAATATTGAACACAACACTGTTTTAAATATTGAAAAACGAAAAAAAAGGAAAAATAAAGACAAGACTGCTGGATTAATCCTTTCTGGAACCACAAAATCGAATGTGGAAACCCATATAAAAAAACCTACAGAAGAAATTACAAGGAAGCCTAAAAACATTACTAATGTCATTATACCAACACCCAAGTTGAAGAAGTTAAATATAGATCGTTTAAAAGATATTGTAAATCAGAAAGGGACTACACCAAAAAGAAAAAGTTTGCATTCATTTTTAACTGAACTTTGATAGGAATATGATTTTTAAGTGTTTTACAGTAAATGACATGTTATTATTATTATAATTAATATTTAATACATTTTGTTTAAAACATAACCTGTTGTCAATCAATAATTTATTAAATCTCTGTTAACCATCAACCTTACACAAAGAAAAATTATTTTGGTGGTATAAATTATATATTACATTAAACTCAAGACAAACAATTCTTAGCATAGGTAATACTACAACCATTGTAAAACTCAAGTTACAAAAGTTTTGCCTTAAATCAGTCTAATTGGTGAATGTTTAAAGCAAAAATTATTTTATTGCGCGGGAGATTGCAATAAAAATGTATTATATTACAAGAAGAAAGCGCACCCGTCCCTCGATTTACGCCGGTTAAACATTCCACGTGACTTTTTTACGCGGAAGAAAGCCGCGTGAATAGAGTCCGATAGTGTGAAAAAAATACGAAAGAAAAAAGCCGATATAAGTTATAAGCATATTTATTTCATATATTTTCACACAAAAATAATGATGATGATTCAGAAAAACCAAAATAAATTTTATTCGTTGTCGGTGTCGGTACTGTAATCCTAAACAATCAACCTCTTGTTTTTGTGTAACTGTATCACCTTGTATATTTGTTGTTGCTAAGGGATCAAGTTTAAGTATGCTCACTACAAACCAAAAATGGTCAGAATGATGTAATTAATACAGTTAAGTAAGAGTTTGCGTCTCATTGATATGTAGTAATTACATTAAATATTATACAAAAATAATTTTCTAACCGCGTGAATTGCTATCGCGTATAAAAAGTCCACGTAAACGGAGGGATTATTGACCGCGTACAAAAAGTACCCCGTAAATCGGAGGACGGGTATACGGTTTTCTCAATTGGATTCCACCCTTGTTTATTTGGAATCTCAATGCTCTATGTCATTGGCCATATACTCAAATAAATAGACTATACAGTAATGTATTTACCACAAATAATTTTCAGATACATAAATAAGCATCAGATATAAATATCTTTCTTCAATCACTCCAATGGAATCTCTTTCTGCACAACCTGGAAAAAGACCATACATATGGAATTTCAGATACATCTTTGACATAATTTTATTTAAACCTTCAAAACCATGAAGACGAAAAGAATGACCCAGTATTAATAGTCATTTTCATTATTTTCTCAGGTGCCATGAATGTGCTATGATAATATATTGGAATATGGAATTTGGATGTGCATGTGAGGGTGTGAACGTGGTTTCTACTTGCATGCATGTGTGTTAATTCGGTCAGTACATTGGATCAGGAGTTTGGAATACGAGTTGTTAGTCACCTGAATGCAGGCCTCGAGATAATCCCGCTCGGACATTTCCTGGTCCTTCGCAGGGGGAACTTTTCCCCGTCGGCGCAATTCTTGTTTGGCATCGTTCAAGTCAAAGATTGCCACGGGGTCCAGCTTGCCCTTCAGTACGAGGCCCGCCAAATATTCAATGTAGTGCTGCCTGCGGGGAAAAGTACCCAGATTTTAGTCGTGCCTCGTATCATGCATCTTCGTTTACCTCAATCAAGTCGTTCCTGTAATTTTCCGGGTCACGACCATACCAATTCGGTGGTAGTTTCACACCTGCACGTTTTACGCATGTTTCGAGATCATCCACATTTAATAATGGTAATGGGTCCAATTGTAATTCCCGAATTTTTCGAACTAGATACTCGATGTAATGGATCCTGAATATTGAAGGGCTCGTTAAATGATTACAAAGGCGGATTACTCGCGGAGGGTTTTAATTAGATCTAAACTATTCAATCAAGTGAAAGTATCGATACCGACCACCTGCTTAGTTTCTATTAGCATAAAGCAAAACGTTAACATTTTCAGGGAAGGAAAGTTTCGTACAGTCATTTTATCAAGTTTACTCTTAGCAAACTGTTTTCCTTCTTGTTTCTGTAATTCAGAATATCCAAGGATCTAGACTTATAAATTTAATATTAACTCTTATATAAGATTTTATAACATATACTTTTGTATGTTGGTTAATCTAATCTTCATGTTACGATTTACTGTGGTTATTTTACCAAGTAAGTTTATTTAAAACATTATGATACAAAAGAGCAGTAGCCGTCCAATTTGTTATCTGATAATGATGAATGTATTAGGCGACTTTTCTTTTATTTCCACGTTACTTCAACTTCATATGAGATTGTTTTGTAAAATGATAAACAACTTGAAATGTAGTTCTGTAAAACATTTTATATGAATGAAACGAATTACCTGCACAAACCGGCGTGTCCCTCGATGACGTCGGAATTGCAAACGGCATCAACGACACCCGTGGGTGTCTCTTTTTGTAGTTGCACCTTGCATTTCCGTTCTCCGGATGGTCCCTCGGTGTCGTATTCAATGCCATTATCTTTTAATAATTGCTGTAATTGCACCGGTTCCTTATCGCGAAGGTAAAAGAGGCAATTTCGTGGATGATGAGCGTGAAGTCCTAGTTTCGCACAATAAGCGCTGACCGAACACTTCGCACCCATCATGAAAGCCTTACCACAACCGCAACAAAATTCATAATTGCATTGGCTGCACGTGAAATGCATACATCCTGCAATTCACGAATTAAGTATGAATTAACATTACATCAAATTCCATAATACATCGAAATACGTTAAGAATTATTTTTATACATATAGAAAAATGTATAGAAATATTGGTAATTTAACACCTTTTTATCGTACCTGATTTTTATGAAATATATATTATAATTATATTATAATGCAATTAAAGTAGAATACTAAAAAAACTCAGACGCTCATTACAGAATTTCATACCAAATCCACGATTGAATTATATGCGTCACGTATATAAAATTAAAATATATAAAATCTCGAACAATGCGCCATTGCATATTCGAATAATCTTATTAAAAAGTATAGACCAGTTATTTTGAACGCTTTGGTAACTTTAGTCTTAAGGTATTTAAATATTTTTCGCAGATTATTGAATACAAACTTGCTGAAAGACTACGATATACAAATATTATATTTGGTTCAATGTATACACGAAGCCTCACCTCCTCGGGACAAAAAATATCGAAATTTGCATTTGGGACAGTCAATCCCATTATCCGCAAGGTGTTTCGCTAATCCCGCTTCTTGATTATCTGGATCATTCTCGTCTTTCCAAGCAGCGAACTGTTCGCAGGTTATTCTCTCGTGCTGCTTTTCCCACTGCAATAAAAAACTTCACATTTTTAATTGAATCCTACTTTAATTTGATATCAGAATTGAGAATATAAATATATACACATACGGGTCTTCGACAGAAAGCGCAAGTAATGGATCGGCAATCAGGGCAGGTTAATCTTTTCTGATCTGGATCCGCATAAAATCCACTCGAACACTGGAATACAAAGCGTATAATAATGTTTAATTAATCAATGCTTACGTAATTGAAAGTGAATATTTGTTACGAAAATGTCGTGTATGTAGGCCACCTGAATGCACCACTTAAAGTTTGGGTCTTGCATTAGAGTCCTGTCTCTAAGTTTCCGTTGGAAAAGTTCATGAATCGGTGGATCAAGCAAAGTTTTCAACTGTATATCCAAGTTGCTAAAGTATTCAAGAATTTCGTCCTCGGTGGCATCCCTTAAATTAGGTTCTTTGCAGAACGGGCACACCGCGTCCGTGATATTTCTATCGCTTATTTGGATCGTGAAGTAATTCTTCGCGCAATCGTTGCAGCAACGATGCACGCATTTTAGCATGGATATCATCTGCAATCAATGTGTTAATATATTATTGATGTAGAAGCGCTATAGAAGTATAAGTAAAAAAGTTACAGATAATTGACTATCGAATAGGCGGAGTTTTAATACTTTATTACGTACTTGGCTCATTGCATAGCGACCTGTACAAAGTTCACATTCTTGTTGCAAGAAAGCCAACGCCGATTCTACGCTGGAGCATTCTTTAGCCGCGTGGAGTGCTTCAACGTCCCCAAATTTAAGGGCCAACAAACTAGCAGCTACCTCGGCTTCATCGTAATTTGATGCCTTACCCTCCGCTAAGAGACGACGAGCTATTCTCTGCACATGCAACGAGGAAACGTATTTATATCGTAACAAGATGAATATCAGACTGTAACAAGTACGAAACCTGGAAGAAGTTCTTATCAATGCATCCTTTGGCTGTATATGATATACATATATGTACATATATTGTACATTATATCGTTGTTATAGAGGAAAAAATCAACTAACATTTTCATGTAAGCGAGTTACAGACATCTTTTTTTATAAGTGAAATTCCATTATTCAGGAAATAAAATATTTGAATGTAGCAAGTCATTTATATAGTATATCCTGCTTGTATTGTCTACTAAAATTGTGTTTGTTAAATTATTATAATATATTGGAAGAAGAAAATGGCGAAATTGTAGTTAATAAATGTTTACCTCTATAACAACGATATATGCATACATCGAGTCAATTCGATAATTGTACATGTTGCTTTCTTATAACAATTTAATTCTTTGCATATCATAAACATCCAACGTATTCAGGGATATATAAAGTAATGATTGTCATTTAGAATTCACACAGTATTTAAATGTTAAATTGAGACTTTAAATGTAAATGTTTCATTCAAACAAAAACTTGTCGAGTACAAATTTGTGATCTATTAAGTTTAGTGAGTGAGGTGCTTGGTGTAAGAGATCCAAAGAATTAAAATGAGATTACATATTCGTAACTTAAAGTGCACTAGACGTTCTGATGAACATTTTTGTGAATGATAGTCAAGTAACAGTAAATGATCCTTTGTTTTATGAATATGAATGAGACGATTACGAGAGAAAAAAACATCTATCATGCAAGCAAAAGAAAGAGACTGCACCAACGTCTAGAAACGAGCTCCCGAGACTTATTGTCCCTGACATCAGTTAAGCATGATTTATATATTAATATCGTTAGATATCTAACATTAAAATCAACCTTTATGGTGCACATGTGCTTTAGAAAGATTCTGTTAAGCTCTAGGAACGGAAAGCGTAATCAATGTATTAATAGCTAACGCTATATGGGAATTAATTTAAAGCAACATTCTCGAAAGATGTATTGCAAAATGAACCATTAATTGTGCTCCATCATTATTAGCATACGATTGGAAGAATATTTTCGAATGTTAATTTGAATTTGGCATTTAAATTTTCTTAGAATACGAATATTCATATCTTGGCATAAATTCCTTGCTAATAATTCGGTTATTAACAATTGATTCCAACATTCCATACAACAATTGCTATTGTGCGCATTCCTTTCCATCGACACAAAGATACAATATCAAAGTATTGTAGACGAAATTAGTCACAATGAAAGGTACTCACCTCACGAATAGAATCGAGTCTACGCAATCAATGAATGCACTTAAAAACTACAAACACAAGATTGTTAAGTGTCTAAAAAGGGTAAACCTAGTGAAATTGAATCTCGTTTGTTTTTGCTCGTCTGGTATTTCGAGCTGTTTGTAGACATTGGCATGTCAGCGGCAAGGACCGACAAAGTTGACAAGCGTTTTCGACAACTGTCTACTGACCTCCCTCTCCGTTTTGGGAGATCCTTCTGTCTTCGCGCTGGCACTTGTACCTTCGACGTATTTCCTTTCCGTTTTTTCTTCACCCTCAAACCGACGTATACAACTGGCTACCAAGGAGAATCGTTTCTTTGACGTTCCACCCTGTTCAACCCCCTGCGATCTATCGCCAGTTCCCGCTCTTATTTCTTTCCCGCCTGTATTCGCCCTTCGGCTTACTCTCGTTCGCCTACCGATAACACTTTTCGATCGCTTTGCCACCGTGTTCTTCGAATCAGTCTTATCTTTCGTGTCAACAGTCTTCAACGAATTATCCTCCTTTTCGAGGTTCTTTTTCGATCTCTCAGTGGTTTCATTCTCAACATCTCTACGAATATTCTCTTTGTTGTTTCTCGATTTTATTGATGTCGATTGTTTTCCTCGTATAGTCGAGGAAATGTCTTTATTTTTTACCGAGGTATCTATACTTTTGATATTGTTTGATATTCCGGTTTTCTTGGCAGTGTCCTTCATAGACCTTTGTGGATGAAGAATAATGGCTGCGCTAATTTCTGGTTGGGCCGTGCCTACTTCATTTACATTTTGATGAGCCTTTGCAGATTTTGGATTTAAACAGCCGTTTGCTATGGAAACTTCTTTATCCGAAATGTTATTAGTGATATTCCCTAACGTTACGTTAGTAATCTGATCATCTTCCAATTCTTCTTCTCCTTCGTCGGAGGAAGAATGATTTATTTCATAGGTCTCGGATTCTCCAACATCCACTCGGGTTTCAGTTAAATCGGCATCTTCTTGACTTTCGACATCAACGCTGTAATTATCTTCGCTATAATCTTCGGATTCGCAATCGGATATATTTGATTTTATCTCGTTCAGAGTTTTCTCCAATAGTAATTCAGCATCTGTAAGTTCCTCCATAGAGTTGCTTTCATCCGAGTGATGTTCCTCCGTAATAGACACTTCTGATTCCGCGGCACTCTCAAACTCTGAAGTAGAATCATCAAGGTCAGAATGTTCTTCCTCTTCTTCCTCAACATCCTCCTCCTCCTCTTCTTCCTCAACATCCCCCTCCTCCTCTTCTTCCTCTTCTTGAGAACTGAATTCTTCATTAAAATCATCATCATCATCATCCTCTTCCGCATCAGACTCATCTGATATTGAGTCATAAACAGTCTTCAAATCTACTCCTTTTATGTCTTCCTTTTTCTCTGGCTCCACAATTGTGATGTCCTTAAAATCCCGTTTTACATCTGATTCATTATCATGACTTTTATCGAATGCATCTTTATCGTTTATTATCTCATTACTATTTGATTTTATTGCTGTGGTATCTTCGTTATCTATCTTCTTAGTATGTACAGCTTCCCCGTTGCTTTCTATTTCTACATTACAGTTACTCTTCGACGTATCGAACTTTAATATCGCTTGCTGAGATCCCGGTTTCGTCGATGCAGTATTCGTTATCGGACCATCATCTGGTTTCATTTCAGATTTCTGTGCAACCTTAGAAGGCAGCTGTACGGCAATCCGACATCTGGCCGTTAAAATAGGAATTTTTGAAAGGAAAGAAGATGTACGCTTTAATTCAACTTTTTCCATCCTTTCCTTACCTTCTGCAATCTTTGTTACATGAATATCATTGCTTTTTATTGCAGAAGGTTTAGCGGCCGTCTTCTGAGTTTGTTCACGATCACTCGAAATTGTGTTCGAATTAGATTTTGTTGTTGCCACAGATTGCTTAACGGAAATCAATTTCGAAGAATTTGTTTGTGGATTTTTAATTCGTTTTATATAACCTGGTAAAATTGGCGTTTTATTCGTGGTCTTAATAACCGTAGTTTTTAGTTTGCTATCTTTTTTTATGATGCTGACAGTCTGTGGAATTTTGTCTGTTACCTGCATCGTTTGATTTTTTGCAATTGATTTCTTTAGAGTTTCGACTGCGATGTCTTTGGACTTTACAGCCATTGCTCTTTTTGGACTAATATTTATCCTCCCTAAATTCCGTCGAGGTATACCACTGCGTTTTTTAATTACCTTCACCGGAGACTTCCTTCTAATTACTTTCTTCATCGGTGACTTCGATCGCTCTATCACAGCATCCCTTGCAATAATGATTTCATTCATCTTTTTAACCACTATATTATCATTTCCAATTACTCTTTCATTTAAATTTACAGATTTCATTTGACCTGTCTTTTGAATTCTTAAATCTCGACCGTTATTTAAATTCGCACCTTTTATAGATATCAGAATCGATGGAACATCTTCACTAGCAACAATTTCCTTCTCGATCGCATTGGCAAAAGTTTCTATTGGCGCACAATCATTGACAGCTATCATTGGAGATTCTGTTATCTTTATCTCAAAAGTATCAGGTATACCAGGAGTAGTATCGCTACCAATTACATTCGTCGAATACTCATTGATTTTATTAATATTATTTGTACCAGGAATAATTTCATTCGACTTTAATTCAGGCATTTTTGTGTTTGAATTATTGACTTGATCTTCGGCAGAGGTAATTATATCTTTATTTAAATCAATATCCTTTACACTAATCCTAACTTCTTCCGAATTGAACGATTCAGTATATCCTGTCACATTATGAGATATAATTTTGGATTCTTTATTCGGTACGCTTTCTAATGTTTTATTGGAAGGAAGAGAAGGGGAGCCAATAGAAATATTCACGTTAGATTCTTCCATAGGAATTGGTTTACGTATGTCATTCGCGGAATCTGCTATCGCGGTGGAATTGTTATTCGAAATTCCGTTGTAAGTTTCGTTAAGATTTCTTGGCGGACTACCGATCGGAAGTTCTTCGGGGTTTGCATTGGCATTTGTAGAACTCGGATCTTTAGTACCGGATTCGTCTAAATTACTCACATTTTCCGCGAGTTTAGAATCCATAGAATTATTTACTTGGCACGGAATATTTACCGATTTGTTCTCAATCATAATAATATTACTTAACTGTTTATCATTCAAAGTTTCCGTATTATCCGATGAAAGCATAAATGCTTCACTAATAATTGAGATGGCAGAAGAATTCTGTTCTTCTAATCCAACCTTATTTCCTATTACGGCTTCCATTTTGGAACCTTCTTGTATTTCAATTATCGACTCTTTTGCTTTGGAAACATTTTGTATTTTAAATACCGGATCTGTTACTTTGATAGGGGACTTATTTTCTATTTCAATTGGCACAACATTATTGTCGCCATCTTTGCTTTGCACAAGGGGTTCCATTACGGAAGAAGTATTTTCAGCTTTCTCTGATATATTATTATTTAAATTAGAAGGTTCCTTTGATTTAATTGAATTGTTTGTAAAAATGATTGACGAATTATTAATTTCAACATTTTTCTGCGGAATATGACAAGCAACAGAAATGGGTTGCTCTACTTTTTCTGAAACGTGCAACGCGCTTTTTGAAAGATCTTGGACCGTGATTTTAGGTTCAATTTTGTTCTCATTTACATCTACTTCGATATAAGAATCTGCCTGAGATAATTCAATATTACAATTAGAAGCAGAAACTGGAATCTCCATTGAAACAGGGGACGAGTTTACTGCAATTAAATTAGTCGTGTTAATAGAGGATAATTCAAGCTTTGTAGCAATTACGTCACTCGATTGATCGTTAGCGACTGAAGATTCATTTACTACAATTGCGCTATTATTTTCAACAAGCTGAATATCTGTGATAACATCATTTATAGTCGGTGATTCGTGAATGAGCGAGTCTGAATTGGTTTGAGAATTTGATGGAATTTCATTTGGTAATGATTGTGCACCAATGACTTTGTTATTTATTATTAAATTATTTTCCGCCGATGATTCATTGTTTGAAGATGTGTTGTTCGGTGAAGATGCTTTCAATGTATCTGTGGAAGAGCTGTTTGCTTCCTTTGACATTTCTATGATATTTAAGCTCTTATGCATTATATTTTGTTTTGATTGCGTCGTGATTGGATGATTATTATCAGGCGATAATAAAATGTTTGACGATGATGGACGATTATCTTCACCTGTAGACTCTTTTACAGGCGATGTTTCTTTCTGAGAAATGTCGTTTTCGACATTACTTTTTTCGTTAGTTTTATTATCAGATACACCTTCCAAAGTATATTCATTTGACTTAATTTGGTTCATATTCTTATTAGATGAATTCTCTGGTTTGGAAGAAATTTCTTGTTTATCAGAACTATTCTTTTCCATATTGGTATCAGACAAGGTTTCTAGTTCAGATGAAACTTCTTTCAGTTCTACGACCGATAATTTTTTCTCTTCTACTTGTTGACTTGACGTTTCATCGAGAACTTTTTTAGTAACGAATTCTGATTCTACTGAATTTGGAAATGTATCCGGTGTCGAGTTTTGTGTGCTATTAGTTTCCGGGACGTTACCTTTATTCTTATCTGTACATACCGATTTGATGCTTTGCAGTTCCTTCGCGTCGGAGGCGATCGATTGATACTCGATTTGCTTTGATGCTGCAGATTTCTTAATCGTTTTTTCCGCTTCCTTAATAATAATGCCGGACATTTTACCAATATCCTGATCTCCTATTATATTTTCACTTCCTTTTTGTATCGCAGATATCTCTTCATTTTTTCTCACCACGTAATTTTTCGTCTCATTTGTTACAATAGAATTTCCTTCTTCCTGAATAACTTCAACTTGAGCCGGTGTTACAATCTTTGGTGAATTCATTTCATCGCATATTAAATTTGTCTTCTTCACTTCAGGAATATCATCCTTGTCTTTCTCAGTTCGCATATCAGACACCTTCGTATTCAGGTCATTTAACTTATCGATAACTTCATTATCCGCTTGTGATATAGAAATGCTGTCCGTAGACTTATTTGAAGATAACATTTGCATAGCTGATATAAAAGGTCCCAACAATTGTTCCGGCAACGACTTCACAGCGGATATCAGTGCTTCCACTGCAGCTCCTTGCGGAGGATTATTTTGTTGGGAATTCGAGACTTCCTTCGAAACAGCTTGGATATTTTCGTATATCGGGACACCCTCTTCCGAGGACATCGTTATTATTTCATCTTTTTTATCCACGTCCAAAGATATTGGTATTTCAACGCTCGTTTCCTCGCTTTCTGATGTCTTCGTTATGGCGGGTTCAAGATGCAAAAAACTATTGATTTCCTTCTCGGAAGAGTCTGCAGTCACTTCATCTAATTCTACAGATATTTGTACTTCGTCAAGTGCTTCGAGATTACGTGGTAACTTTTCATCGCGCACATTAGATTCTTGAGATGTACTTGCGCTTTCAGGCGGAAGGGACTTATGATCCACTTCGTTCTTTATCGCATTAAGGTCAGAACTCTGAAGAGACAATGTTGTTTTAACTTCCGTAGATGCGGGAGTTCCTCCGTCAACTTTTTTATCGGTGCTGTCGGACTTTATATTTTCCTTTGCATCGGGAAATTCATTTGAATTCGTAGCATCCTGGTTTATAGCTTTCACAGTATTTGGTAATTTAATGTCCCCAGAACTAGAAGGAGTCGAAGGTTCCTCTTCTTTAACATTATTATTTTCACTGGTTCTCTTATCATCATTTTTATTCGGGCTGTTAATTGATTTATCATCTTTGATATTGTTAACAGTCGGTGTTTCATCAAGTCCATTATTTCCTTGTTCTTGCTGTTCTTCTTTAACATTATTAGTTTTATTGATTCTCTTATCATCATTCTTATTCAGGCTATTAATTGCTTCATCATCTTTGATATTATTAGCAGTCGGTGTTTCATGAAGTACATTATTTCCTTGTTTTTGTTGTTCTTCTTTTACATTATTGATTTTATTGATTCTCTTATCATCATTCTTATTCAGGCTATTAATTGCTTCATCATCTTTGATATTATTAGCAGTCGGGGTTTTATGAAGTACATTATTCTCTTGTTTTTGTTGCATTGGTGTGTCTTTCATGATTTCCTGTCCTTCATTAGATTCTATAGTAACAATGTTATTATTTTCATTGCTATTTTTTATTGTTGTTGGTGCATCCACTTTATCGGTAGTATTATTATTAGTTTCATGAACACTGTCAACCTTTATTAATTTCGAATTATCTGTGATAGTTTGGTTGGTCCCTTCATTGATTATGGTATTTTGCTGTTTCTCCGGAGTAACGCGATCGGCCTCGGCTACTTCGAGGTCTTGTACGGCCCTTGGGACCAGATTTTTATCAATTAGAACAGTTCGACCGTCATCGTAATTTTCATAGAGATTAACAGGCTTATTACCGAGAGTAGTCAGGGGGTCTTTCTCATGTTGCCAGTTATCAGTCAGTTGTCTGAGGGCTGCAAGTTGCTTTTGAAAGTCGGCCTGCAACGCCACGAAATGATCAACTATTGGTGATATTACCTGCTTCCTTGCCTCTGAATCCAACACATTTGGAACCTGTTCCCGAACTCCTGATTCACCACCGACCGCACCTGGTTCATCTACAAGAATGAAACCAATATTATTTTACCAACTATAATATAATATATTATAATTTTGGGTTGGCCAAAAAATTCACGTGGTTTTGTAACTTATAAATGGGAAATGATTTTTAATCAATCTTGTAAATTTGTTCAATTTTCTATATTCAATGATATACAATATTTTCCGTTTTTACTTATAATATAATATTTTTTTGTTCCTCGAATAGTTTTCCGAATTTGAACTCCGTTCATAAAAATCCATTTATTTCTCTGCAGAAAACATGCTGATCGCACAACCTTTCTGACCAACCAAAGTAATTTGAACTATAATATAATTGTAACTTTTCCAACTCACATTTCGGAATTCATCAAATGAGATGTGTTATTATTACATCCGCAATGTTTTAAGATTTGTGAAACATAACTCAAAAATATATTTTCAATAATCCACAGATTCTATTTCAAACAGGAAGTAAATCTTTTTCAAAGGATTAATGAGGATATCGGTTACCATTCCGTGGTGCAGCCTCATCGTTTTCCACCCCAACCGGAGGACCCCAAATCCTCATTAAAAATGGTTTGAGCTGATTTTTTTGTAGCTCAAACAAAGCCGCATCCTCGGCACCAGCATTATTCTCAAGTGCCTTAGTCACTTCCGCCATCGTGAAATTTCCCTTTTTCATGATGTCCTCGCACTAAAAGGATTCCGGAAACCATATTAATCTAGCGTATCTCAAATTTCAATACCAAGTCTCACGACACATATACATTAAATAAACAACGTATAAAAATGTTAATAACAATATCATTCACTACATTCTGTATTCACTATTATTATATATGCTGTGGTTTATTACATACTTATTACAATATAGAGATATGAACTCACTTTTTGCTGGCGTCGATGAATCGCAGTTGCGACGGCATTCCAAACGTCGCCCTTAACAAATCGCAATGCCTCTTTTGCTTCGTTTGCGGTGAGCACCCCGATATTGTTCTCCTTAAGTTCTTTTCCTTGAGTGGTAACCAAAATTTGGACAGTTTCCACCAAATGTGGCCACTGTGTTTTCAGCCACTCGATTGGGTTAGTTGCACCTTTCACAAGAGCCACTTGCACGTCATCCGTCGAGTATCCTTGTCTCTCTGCTTCTCGCAGGAGCTCCACTATTTCTAGTCCTTGACGAGTTAAAGTCGAAACTGCTTGGGTTGATGTACTTGGACCAGCTTCGTGAAATCTAGGTTGACTTGGTTCCTATAACACAAGGTAATAACAACATTAACATAATTGCATACAAAACTTGTTGAAAAAACATTGTTCTTCACAAGGACAATTAATTGATACACAATTAGAAGGATTACATCGTCCTAAGATACCTTCAATGTGTATTTACAATTATATTACATCGGACACATAATACTTACTATGACTGATTAAACCTAAGCTATATTAATCTAAAGTGTATTATTCACACGTGTCAAAATTCATTCCTTAAACCGAACATAAAAATGAAGCTTAGAAAGTAATCTATGGAAGCATGTAAGATGGTGGACAAGGTAGTGCTAAAAAAATGTTTACTATTATCCTGCCTATTATCACACCGAGGCTACGGCGACTTGGATCGCAGTTGTGTTAAGTTTAATCATAGTGCAACGAAAACCAAAAAATCCTCGAGGGATAGGTTCAAGTTAGTTTACCCTGGAACGATAATAAAGATGGGTGGATTCGATGGAGTTCCTTCGCGTTCGATCCCTGCTGGCTCCAGTTATTAATTGTTGAACATATTGCTCCTGCACGGTCCGAGGATATAGGTCAGGACTATTCACGAACCTGGTTTGCTCCTAGAACAGACGCTCCGCCTCGTCTTTTTACTAAAACGCGTGACAAATAGATCGATGATAATAGGGAATATCGGAGTTTTTATATTCAATGCAATTCTAAATGTTTTAGGTGGAAATATAACATATATACTATTGTTTTTTATATATGATATGTTATTATATACAATAATTATAATTATAGGAGTCGTGTAATACGTATTAATATAATAGGAGAACAAAATTCTAATGTAATTTAAAAATACTCAGAAGTGATTAACATTTATTTTAATTAATAGCGTTAATTAATTATTAATTAATTATTAATAGTACTAACGATAATGATTAATTATTCCAAGCTTGCATAATATTTTTATGACTTTGAAATACCTCCGTGTCACTGTCTTCGTAATATCCAAACCCTTTTGACACCGAAGAGGATCTTCCGACTTCGGTATTTCCCCTCGCTGGGAGGTAATCATAAGTCTGAAATATTAAATTCAATTACTTCCTTATTACTTTATCGTTCACACATTAATCAATATATATGATATTAAAATATAATGCATATTAATTTATACATTCACCTTGTTATTTAGTAATTATTTTTAAGAAGCAGGCATTTCTTACTTGGGTCGAAATATTTTGCGGTGGCGGAGACGTTCCAGTGGAAACTGAATGGCTTTTAGGAATTTTTGCGAGCACAGGTCTTTCGGTAGGCAATTTTTCACGTTCGTTATTTTCCGTTAATTTGGGGGAAGCGGTGATAATCGAAGACTCTGTCTTTGAGGAAGTTGAAGTAGCTGGCGGGTTTTCGTTAATAGTTGTAGATGTATCATTTGTCGTTACTGAGGATGCATCTTTTGTTATTGATGAGTTTTTCGTCATGGATATGTCTGGATCTGACGTTGCGGTATCTGAAAAATTATATAGTTACCTATTTATTGTATATACTTACTACTTGGTACTAGGATCACAAATATGTACAAATTGTAAACACCAAATCTTAAGCACATATTAGTATTATAAACATAAACTTATTAAAAGTGATTGCAAGATCTTCATTTACGGGAGATGGAGATCGGAAAATGCAAAATATGTACAAATGTTGGTAAAGTTATTGGAACATTTTACATTTGTCCGTCAAAAATAAATTCTCATTATAAGAATTATTGCAGAAATTTGTCTGTATTGGAAGTCTAATTAAAAATGAATAGTGTTATTAATTCTTTTCATATTATAATATTATATTATTCTTACTAATATATTATTATAATATCATAATATTGAAATATTCATTTGGATGGAAAATAATCAAAATCGCCCAATATCGAAATTGTCATCCAATTTTAAGAACAATTTCCGGATGGAAAAAATACATGCCAAATGCACACCCGTGGTTGAAACTATCGCCTCTTGAATGAATAATATTCCATCAGACATGAGTGAAAGAGCTGGCTTAATTTCAAATACGACTATGCATTTGGTTTCCACTGAAAGTGTACGAAACATATTGCATGTCTCTTTATTATTCATCCAAGGGTATACATCGAAAGGGAACAATCATTTGTGCTCGTTACTTAGCCGTTGTCTTGGGACACGTACAAAAATGTAGAAATATATCCACACCTCTTGGAATCGGATAGGATTTGTGCGAGTAGGATAGTGGAGCATAAAAATCAGGAAAGAACAACAGGTACGGAGGTGTCTCATTTAAACGGTTTGGTACCAAAGGAAAAGCTGATTTTGCGCCTTGTTCTACCTTTGTTCTTGGTGGAACCACTGTCTCCACTTTCCTCGCTGTTCGAGACCTTTAACAAACTGGTTCTTTTTTCGAGATCGGAACTTGGGTTGCTCGGATTGCTCGAGGTAGTTACGGATCCACTTTTCGTTACTTGAGCTTCGTTCGAAGTACTCGGTATCTCGTCAACGTTATCAGGACTGCTCGGTGGCAAAGCACTGCTCCTTGTTTTACAGCAAACAATGCATACGCGATCATTTACATTGTTTATAAAAGTGCAATGTTCACAGGCCCATTCTTCTTGCGGTATTTCCATAACTGTTTGGGATTCATTGACAGTATCGGAGATTTCTTGTTTCGGAGATTCATAATGTTTCTTGGATTCTTTATCAGCAGGAGATCTTCGTTTGTCTTCTTGTTTGATCGTCTTATTTTCTACTTCAATTTGTTGGGTTTGTGTATTTCGTGTATTATCTTCGTGCTCCAATTTATCTATCTCCGTGGAAGGTCTACTTTTTCGGTTATCCGTTTCTTCGTTTCTGCTACTCGATCGTGATAAATCACGGTCCTCGCTCTCGCGTACTTTACTAGGTACTGTGTCTCGGGAAGGTGTTTTTCTGGAATTTTGGTTATCGGAATCGAACGATGATCTGCGAGAACTCCGCCTGGTAGATCTCTCAATTTCGTCAAGCGAGATGTCTCTCCTTAACGAGGATCCTCTCTTCAAGAGCGTTTCTCGATCTCGTGAAGTGTCACGATTTCGTTGATCCCTCTGTATCGTAGATCGCGGAGGACTTAGGTTCTCGTCCGTTCTATCGTTTCTAATCGAACGCACGGTATCGCGATCTTCGATATTCTGACTCTTCCTAGACAGTGTATCTCGAGAAGGTGTTTTTTTCGAGCTCTGTTCTTCCCTGTCGAAAGAGGATCGTGAATCTCGGCGAGATCTTCCTAGATCATCCAGCGTTATATCTCTTTTTACAGATGACGACCTTTTCGAGAGAATCTCGTCGTCCCTTCGTCTAAGACTATTTTCCACCCTTTCAAAGTGATCGTCCGAAGAACTCGTTACCTTCGATCGTCCTACCAAGTTGGATCTTCGATCGGACGACTCCTCGTCGGTACTGCGTCTTCCACGATCACGGTAACTGCCATTATGAACATGATCGATCCTTGGATCGAGCTTTGGCATACTGTTTCGATCGTCCTGGCTGTAACGACGTCGAGTTAGAGTATTCTTTTGAACTTCCTCGTAGTTTCTGGAAGACGATATCGAGTATCGTTTGCTCGAAGGACTTTCGGACCACTGATCCTCGGTACTTGTTAACTTCTCATCCGACGTTAACCTTCTGAAAAGACATAAATAATCAGCAAAATTACTTTTCATCGTACATGTGTATAACCTTTATCACTAACAATTCCAGTATAGCATTTTCAGAACTACAACAACATTTTTACTGATATTACAATCAGTCCAAAGTTCATATCTGTGGGAGAATATATTTTTTAATCATAATTATCCTCAACTTACTCTCTTCGATTCCGTGACAACAAACTCCGAGGTCCATCATCCTCGTGGAAGCTTCTCTGTCTTATATTCCTAGGTACACTGCTGCGTCTGGTATTCTTGGAACCCCGAGAAAGTCTGTCGTCGATATCTGAATCACCAGAACCTTCTGAACTCGCGTCTGACGGTGAATCGGGTGATCTTCTAGATCGTGATCTTGAGGCCAATGATTTTCTGGACTTCAAACTGGGCGATGGTGATGGAGGCCTCGATCTTCTACTCGATTTTATGCTCCTAGCTGGACTATGCGCTCTCGAAAGGGTTCCAGGATAATGAGGGGGTAACATTTGAGTGGCAGGGTATCCCATGGGGTAACCCCACATAGCTGGATGATTCAAACTCATTGTTGAGCCACCCATCGACATATCCCATGGGTTGTTCGGGGGGTACCACATCATGGGCATTCCTCCTGGCCCTAAATGTGCCATGGATTGTGCCTACCACATATATTAGGTCATTATATAGTGTTATAGAAAAAGTAGTTCAATTGATAAATATTTGTATGTATATTCCATTAATGTAATACCAATAATAATTCTATTTTTTATATTAAATTATATTCGGTTCGTGATGTACTTTATAGACACTCCTGTTGGCAATCTTGCAGTGATATTTTTTGATATATAGAATTTTCTAATTCGTATACAAAAAATTATATTTTTCTGTGTTTAATATTCGTGTAATGCTAATATACTGTTATATATCTGTGGCGTACAAAATTCCACACATCGTTTTTTATATTCCAACAAGGTGCCAGCAAAGAGGTTGATATATTATTACATCAGATTTCAATGAGATCGAAAGATGGTGAAAGTGAGGTAACACAAAATAAGAGCTTATGTCATCTTAATGTAGCACTGCACCTGTGTGAGTGTCTCCGAACAGCATACTAATTACCTGATGCATTCCAGGATTCCACATGTGAGGAGATGATAAATCGCAGACGCTGGCAGATTGCAGCATCGTTCTAGGAGGAGGTGGGGGTGGTACCGGTGGTGCTAGTTTCGGACTACCTGTACTCACTGGCCTTGCATTTAACGTGTCTCTTGAAATGTCAGAGGAAGGATGCCTTCGTCTATTTACATCTTGTGCTCTCATAGCTTCCTGGTACTTTCTATATCTCTCCTGTAGATTTTAACTCTTTTTACAGGCATTCAAATTATTACATTACTTTCACGAGACTTCTAATTTATGTGCACATAAATATATACATAAATATGTATAGGTTTATGAATGACATCTGTTTAGCATAAGGAACAATGTAGGATACATTCGATGTCTACGTTGGCTTTCGATTTAGATCGCTCACCTGAAGTGTGGACATTTTATCGGTGCCTGATCCTGATCCTTCGACCGAAGGTGTACTCAAAGATTGCGACGATTTTGACACTTGGGTATTCGTTTCTGACGTCATTGATAACGGCCTGGTTGCGTTGGGAAGATTTCTCTTCACGCTGCCAACCTTCTCGATCAAAGAGAAATTCGTAGATCCTTGGTTCTGCGTTGTTTTAGCCTAAGCGCGAAACTTTTATTGTAATAGACATCTTCCGAAGAAAACAGGCGGCACTCAGAATGATGTGATTCATTCTGGATGCAAGTTTTGTTTGCCTTGTGGTTGCAATAAAAGGATGAAACTGAAAAGGGCATCGTAGTGTGGGACCAATATCGTTGAAGCGATGCTAAAGCTAAATATTCAACGGCACACACAGGTTGCAGTGATCGATATAATAAATCTTTGACATATACATTCGAAGGTATCAGTAAAAATGTAAATATAAATAAAGTATTAAGAACAAATAACATTATTATAAACGAAGCTAATTGTGAGTTATTAATATTTATGTCCTATGAATTTTAAACTGATGACGTATGACGCTAGGCTGAAAGAAGAATGTGTTAGGAATGTTTCTGTGTTGAACCAAGAAAAATAATTAAAATAAATGTCGTGCAACAATGAAAAAACAAAATGTTGATCGTGATCCAAAATGTCACCGAGTACACCATAGCTCTGCCATATTCACCGTCTCGAAGGTTGCAAAAGAAATTTAAAAAATATGAGTGTGATTATGATAATGTGCATTTCAGTATGACTTAGGTTTCTAAAAAATAAGTCTAAGAATAATTTTCGAAAAAATAAACTGAAAGAGTGAACGGGTTCAGTGAATAGGGCAGCAGTGTTTTGCGGTAACATGGTGTATTAAAAAACAACGATAATATACAATAAAATTTGATAGTAAAACAACTTAATGGCTATTAAAGCTTGTTGTAACCGCTGCACTTAACAATCTTCGGTTGCCTCGGTGTGACGTTTCTGACTGAATTATGTCACTGTGATGTACAGTCAGTAATATCGTTAATATCTAGGCGAATTATTGTCAGCAATTAAATAACAAATGCGCTTAAATCGTGGGGAAATCAAGATTGCGATTTCTGAGTGGTGCCAACGATTCTATTACACACTGACATGGGATATTTGCTAAGCCCAACAATTAAATACTTTTTAACATTTAAAGTTATATACATATAACCATTCACTCTGAATCCTAAGTTGTATAGTGCTTTAAACTTACAGAATTTATTGAATATACCATTCTAAATAATATTTTGAATAAAAATGATCTATTGAGTTCCTTGATGAAACTTTCAGATTATAACTATTATATATATTGCTGGAAGATGTAAATATCATAAGAAGAAATAACTTTTAAATCGATCAAGTATGGGATTAAAGCAAGAAATTTTAATATAGAAGGAATCTTTGGCTAGACTTCGCAACCTTGTTTCCGGAAGGAATTGGAGAAAATCCTGATGCGATCCACGGATCCGACTCTGGACAACCTTGAGGAAGTGAATGGTACCTAAGGTCGACGAGATGTCAGCCTGGAAGAAAAATGACGGAGAGGGATGAAAGCCTCAGGCCAGGATGCATCCTACCTGAGTAGATTTGCGATTTCTTCTCGGTGGTGGTATCGGTGGTGGATTCGAAAGGTTCTCCCCTTTCGGTGGCAATGGCGGTTTGGTTTTAGTAGAGTGCTCCGTTAAAATTCTTCTTCTCACGTGACTTTTTCTTTTGGGATGTTTGTGATTCATGTTGTCGCAGGCTTCGCAATAATTATCCTTACAAGTGTCGCATCGGGCGAAGACATTCTCCGTGCCACATAGTGCACATTTACTGGCATTCGCCTTTAATGATACCGAGGATTTGTCGTTTTGTGGTCGGGTTGGAAATTCGATGATTTCGTAATCGGGATCACCACAGTCTCCGGAAAGAGAGGGTGGTGGTACCTTCGGTGGGGTCGGTGGTCGCCGTTGCTGTTCCTCCGCTTCCTTCTGTTGTTGCTGCGCCTGCGAATACCAAAATGTAATTCTGATATTCCATAAAAATGTAACCTTAACAATGTTATTATAAAAAGATCTATGTTATTAATAATATCATTAAGCGTACCATAACCCAATGGGGCATGGACCTTGCCATGCGAATTCGGGTGGAAGGATTCGAGATGGCCATCGGGCGCCATTTTTCAGCCCCCGGATTCTGCAAGAGATAAGTAAGTTCTTACAATACAATTCATATCACCAATTTTTCAAAAAATGGCTGATACATACATCAACCATTCCGATAGATAATATATTTTGTTTTTGTACACTTCCTTATAATGTCTTTAAAATACATAAACTACTTCATAAGTTACGGAAACTTAAATAGTAGTTAATAAGTTACATTCGACTACATATTCACTGTAAGAGGGTGTGAAATAATTAGTGCATCAATGACGCTCATGAGTTAATAATTATGGTTGAAGTTTGACTATTTTGCAAAACTTTTGCAAGGTAATGGTTGTATGAAATAATGTAGGGATCATTGTTTATTGGTACATGGGAAATGTCTGAGCAATTTGAAATCAGGGTCCCGAAAGAAGCTGGCAGGTTTGCCGCCACTCGTTGGTTGCCAAGCACTACGCGAATTCATGTCATCGCACCTTGGACTGGTGTTACCCGAATAATTTCGACGGTGCACAATCGAGATTTTTCGAGTGGACTCTCGAGAAAGCATGACGTCACTTAGCCGATTTTCGGCCGGAAGCGGGGACGATCGGATCTATTTCTGAAGTCGGGAAAAATTGTTTTCCGTGTCTAGAAATAAAATCGAGCCGCGTGGCATGCGACACTATATTTCTCCGGTGACACGTAAATTCTCGAAGATACTCTAATATTCGCTTTAAATATCAAAATACTATTTCCGATTTCATTCAAACATTCTATATATACTTTAAAAATACATTTTCACAAAAATAATTTTTATTCGGTTCTTGAAATATTCGCGCGAATTTGACGTATTAAATGGTGGGTGCTTTGGCCGTTTCACATTTCCAGACTCTTTGGATATATTGTACTTTTGGTTTAAGACCAAAATTAGCCTTCGCATTATTTCGTTGGATAATCGATTATAGATTGAATGGATTAGTTTATCGAATTAATTTGTTGAATTGTAGAACCGCGAGTGTAAAATAATTCAATGATTCCAGTCGTCTCAGAGGGAAGTGTATCAGACACGTGAATTAGATTCTCGAATTAGAGCCATCCGTATCTTTAGAACGTTTACCCCTTCTGTTCCTCTCAACGCTTTACTGTCTTTTGTTCTATCCTCCTATTTTGTTCGCTGAAGGACCAACAAGTTTAATGCTTCAAAGAAACATTTACGATGCACCATACGTATCAGAGAAAGTATAATAAGGGAAACGTTATACGATCGATATAAAATTAAAACCAAAATATATCGTTGTTATAAAGGCAAAATTCATTAACCAACATTTTAGTATAAAAATTAGGACGTTTTCAATAGATGGATAATAAGAAGTTGCAGCAATAAGGCAAAAAAAGAGTTTTTAAAAATATGTAGTTAATGAATTTTACCTGCATAGAAACGATATTATACAAAAGTATAAGTCATATTATTTCGGCCATCGAACACTAAATCGTTCCAGATGAATGCGAACGCCTACACTCCTGCATTAATTCTGGACGAAGGCGTGACTGTCAAAAGCTAATTTGAAGCAGCTTTCGACACTATTTTTCGATGAAATTGCAAAAGTCTATATAAGTTGGAAGGGATCCAATGTCTAGTATCTACTTACTAAAATTCCCTTAACGATCACTCACTCAACATAATGCAATTAATTCTTTCGTATTATTTTCTATTTGTTAATATGTTTCATTACAGTCAACTATACCTCGTAATTTAAAGTTAAATCGTCAAGTTGATTAGTTAGTTTTTAATTCATGTCCTTGGAAGCAGAAATTAATTTGTCATAAATAGTGATGTACGACAAGTAGGATTTTTTATTTTTTAGTATCAGTAATAAAGAAAGAATAATTGTAGTTTCTAAAAAGTCACTGTCAACAGTATTGATTTGATCCACTGACAAGGGTGACAGATCGCGTTATATTTTTAGCTTAATTGCTTAATTAAGTTGGAGAGTGAACGACTCTTACGAGTTATTATTAAACGATATTAGACCTATTAGTTCAAGATTCACGTTTACTTCGTACATATTTAAAATGCAGCTGGTAATTATTCTCGAACATCTAATTTAAAGGTCCATTCGGTCCATTCAGTCCATTCGTGAGATCAAGATCAAAACAATTATACACCTGTTGTCTAGGTAAACATTAAAACAATATCCCAGTAGCATTAACCCGAAGAACGTGTCTCCAAATATTTACTTAGAATTCACCTATTATGCATCTGTCGTATAAGCAAACCTACTAAACTTCTACTGCACTAGTCTGCATGGATTACAAGATGTAGAACACGTAAGACACAAGAAAATTTCCGTGAAATTCACAGAAGTCTTCCACGTGTGTGTTCATTGCTCCTTGTTCTCCTAAAGATATTTATAATGTGCCCAAAGTACAATGCAAGGAAAGTCCAAGCACCCTGTCGCAATTTTTATCACAATAATGCGATACAATAAAAAAGATGCAGCGTAAGGTTGTTTTATCACCGATGCACTATGGTATTTAAAAAAACGTAGAAAAACAGTTCGGTTTTAAATCACAATGCAGAACGGCGGAAGAGCAGCCACTGGGTTATTCCAGAAAGATTCGTCTAAGAATATTTCTTAGTAATATTTATCAAGGTAGTATCACAAAATTTCCTCGGTTGTAGATAGCACAGGATACAAGGAGAGAGCGAGAGAGATGAGCACTTTGTGCTTCAACACTTCCAGGCTGATGCACCATTACCGAAGGTCATAAGGGAGACAAAAGGTGCACTGTGTCCCATATCACAAATTGGTTTACATATGACTCGCGATGATGATGCACCAGGTCGTAATACACTCTTTTAAAGGAAGATCACACTCACACTCATGTGGGACTTGACGGAGATGATTTCTCCGGTTTTCCTCGGGAAACTGATCGAACACGGTACTGGCCACCTCCGATTCTCTGAGCAGCGCTCGTCTACAAGGAGCTGTTGCATTACCACCGCCGAAATCTATTTCCGTAACGTGGCTGCTGGACCGCTGCCACCATTTTACCGAAGTCTCCCCGTTCGCGTAAATATATCGCGATGCCGCGTGCTTAGAACTTAGAACTGGCACTCTTCTCGAGCACGGTGGAGCTTCGACTTTATCCGCTCCACAGAAATGTCTATCATTCTCTCTTCCGTTTTGAGTTCAAAGGAAAGAGGGTGAAGTATAATGTCTTTATGACGGGGTTTTGAAATTTAATAATATGGTATCAGAATAAAATTAGAAGCCAGATGTGATTACAAAACACCGAACATATTAATCGTCAATTTAATATTTAATTTAATGTTTGACTAACGCATCAGGATAATGGAGAAGTATTGGATTTGAAAAAGTTAAATAATTAATCTGTGAAGATTGAAAGTGATACCCACTGACAGGATATTATCACTTTAAGAAAATATGAATATTATTAACAAAAAATTTAAATGCGTGACTACCGGCCTACTGATTAAAATGCAGTGTCCTGTAATTATGTATGAGCTATCATCTATTTATACATATAACCATATTATATCTATATTACATCATCGCGTACACTTCCCTGCCCACATATGTAGAAAGGTTTATGCAAAGATATTCGTATACTTGTCGGTATATTGGTGTCTACTGATGGGAGTACTAATTTTTAAATATTATTTTGTACTATAAAAGCCAACCTTACGAGAGTGACATGACAAAGGAACTAACGAAGGAAGTACGCATAAAATGAGTCTTAATTAAGGGTAATTAAAGAGAAAACATCGCATTTTCAATCATGACCCAATTTTATTTTATTGCAGACAATACAATCGTGGCTTATAATTAATAGAAATAGAATTTTCTCGTCGCAACTCCCACTCCTTATTTCCTACATAAATAACTTAATGCGATGAGAATCCGTGAAATACATCCGCATATATGGTAAATTACATCGCTGCGATGTCTAATAAGAGAAGTATCAGTCACGATTTCGAACTCTGATATCCGGATACTTTCGGAATGAAAGAACTACGAGGCAGGTACATAGAAAAGAAATATGTGAAATATATACAGGAATAAGAGATGGCTTTAATCGTGATCCAATTAAATTGAATATTCAACGAATCGACACCTGTTATCTTGGCAGTGGAATCGCAGCAACTAGTCCATTTTCTTCTTTTTTTGTTGCGCGACATCAGTGCCGATCATCGCAGGCGATCTGATGAAAGTAGCGAATCAAGATCAACGCAAGTAAAGGAAATCTGACTGACCTGAAACAACATACCAAGATTGTTATAACTGAAAAAATTATAAGAACAGGGAGAGAAGAAGAGTGAATTTTTTAAGTGATATTAAAAGACCAAAAAGCTATTGTTTGGTATAGTATAAAACTCATGAATGAGGACACGTGGGTAAAGGTAAATCCTTGCAAGGTGAGCGCACGTAAAAGAATGATCCACAGATCGGTAAGAGGTCGGTTCTCCAACTTTAGCGCCACCTGAAAGGTATCGTGGTCTCTCAAAATGGCCGTCCCTCTCACCTCAGACCTACCTCGATCGTCGAAGGAAACAGGTGGCAACATTCAGGTTCGAGCTCTCGGTGCCCAGGTGGGTTGGCGGAGAGACCTCATTCCAGGTGGCAAACGTAAGAAAACTGTGCCAGAAACGCTCGTTCGTGGTGACGCGAAGGTCGAAAGTGGACCCCCGGTATCCGCGCGATTTCCGAAAGTAACCGGAACGTTGGACGTTCGCGTAGCGTCGATCGACGATCACGTTTATACCTATCGGCAATCCGAGAAGTCGATATCGAGAGATATACCTGGCAGGTGGACCAACTCTGACATTACTTTCTATCTCTGTTCCGTTCGTTAACGTGCGCGCAGAACAGGAACCACTATATACTGTGCGAGGTCCTACCGTGTTAGCTTCGTGGTAATCATCGTTATATGGTGATTTCAATGCGCGGTGAGGATAGAGCCCGAAGAAAGAAGCCTATCGGGGATATTGTGCGCGATTTCCCGGAGTGTCCCGGTTACCCGTAGGTGAAGCAGGACCACTGATACAGAATAACTGTGCCGGATTGAAGAAGATACCAAGGTGAAAGAAGTTCGCGGGACATGCTCGGGGAGCATGAAAGCGTGTATCACGGTTTCTTGAGGACGATGTTCGCCAGAAAAGTATGAGAATGTGGGTATACTCGAAGAGATATCGATGTCTATAAGCACCGTGAAGAAGGAGAAAATCTCACTTTGATGATGTAGTCACTTTTTTAATGCCACTTCGTGCTCCAATTACATTCTCTTCCAGTACTCTCTTAAACGCAATACACTTTTCCATACTCTTCATTCTACGTGCCCATTAAATTATACTTTGCAAGTGTACATCAAAATTTTCTCCTTCTTAACCTTATTCATAAATGTCATTTAAAAATGTACTTAACAGAACGAACTATGATAGTACTACGCACTTCGTCTTCAAACGTCAGTTTCTAAAACAGGCATTATATACAACTCGATTCATGTAACGGTGAAATACGCGAGACTCTAATAGAAGTTTTCAAATACTTGTCCAATGGAATGCTTACTATTCACCGGTTCTTTCGTGTGTTAAGTAACAAGATAAACTGTTACGAACGCAGTCGGATTTTTATTTCCATTAGCAGCGCCATTAATCTATGGTCCCCGCGAATTATATGGACTCGTTCTAAATCGGGAGTTACGGTTAGAAAAATGCACTTCCGATTTACTTTATAATCAAGTTTCACGTCCATTTAATACGACGTGCCAAGTTACGTGGCTCGTGTGTGCCTGTGTGTATGGTGTGCGCCTGTGTTCTGTGTTGGGCATAAATACCTAGGAGAAGGTGGGCCAGAATGGGGACACCGGTATTCGAGTGGGCATTATCGAATGATAAACGATGCAAGGAATGTAATAAATAATTTTCATATATATAACGCAGTGAGTTTCCGGCGTGTCTCGTCAAGAGGACGAGATCATTCAATTTTTTCGAGAACCACTTTCTTCTTGACATTTTTTTCAAAAGTATTACCACGATGCACTACCGAAGTGCACGTGAAATCTTGTGTCACAGGAATACTTTATCGAAGTAATCGCGCGAATCTCATACTGGATGTGTCGTATCTTATCAAAGCACGTACTGAATGAAAAGTTTCTCTCGAGGGTAATTGGAGGTCTGACGTTTTATCGGTACCATTACGATTTTCTCTTTTGGACTTACATAACTTTACTTTTATGTACGAACCGCATACCTCTTCAGCTTCCTATGTTCATCCGCATTCAAGGTAACGCTAGGAATTTTAAGCGGTATTATAATCACTAATGAAAAATTATTAGCTATAATGATATTTATGAAGGTCCATAATTATTTACGACTTCCGGTATATCCCGCCGATGCTTCTGGATAGGTTTCGATCAACTCCATTTCATCTTGCAGCTCGGGAATATCACGAGAGAGAATCGAATGTTAAATAAAATGTGTAAAACACTTTGCGTTGATTCGGATTATTTATAAACACCGAAGTAATTAAATATAATTAATAAACGTCTTGCTAATAAGCAACGGCTTTTGCGGGGTTCGTACTCTGAATATTCTCATTGCTCTCATTAATACCGCGCTTACATTAATTGTATATAATAAACGGGTTAAAACAAATATTTGTTGCTATAATAAGTGAGAGTTTATAATAGGAATTTCATTATTACAATTTAACAATGCCACCGCTGGTATCTCAATTATATTTTGCGGTATTCCACCGCGATTTGTCATTTGACTCGTAACTAGATTATCCGAGTTTCTGAGAAAAGTATAAATCATAATGACTCCACTGTTCATACAAGTACAAGCCATCTTAATGATGTACCTGGAAACATTAACATCAGATAATGAGTTCTTATATAGAGCAGCAAGGACAAGTACATCGCGAGTCCATATACTTAAGATATAATTAATGCATAATTAGTGGCATTTAGTATGAAATCTAATGAATATGCGAGATCAAAAATGGAATGCTTTCTCTTAATACGATGAGGTGCTATCTTCTTCTACTCGTTCTTCGGAAGAGAAGATTTCTGATATACCTCTTCGAAGGAAAATGTGCGTGTTTTAGCTCAGGCAATTTGCCATGACACAGTGCAGAGATTTTGTCGTGGATGAAAATTGTCACAGCGCAATGTTACTGCTAGGAGAAAAAAAAGAACCAGTGCGTGACCACAACAGTCACTGGAAAACTCGATTCGGCGATGCACGAGAGAGAGACTGCTCGCGTTATTACGGTATTGTTGTGTATGGTCGCTAACGGGGTGACGTAATGTCCATTGTAGTCCTGTGCAATTGGTATTTGTGGTCTAACAAGAATTATTGAAAGAAAAGCGAAACTTGAAATATTCTTGTAGTATAAATGAAAATATAAAAAGTGAATTCAATGTAGGATAACAATTAGGAACAACTTTGATGCTTGAAGTATATTAAATGTTCTTCACTAATATTATTAATATCTGGTGGAATTGCAGAACTATCAGGTTGAATTCTATGAAAAATGATTCGAATATACCACGGCTTTGATTGTTCCAGTTTTAATTGGCTAGTCATTGACGCTAGAACTACCGAAAATATTCTCAGTTATGCTTACACATTTATTTATATATAAATTATGGCTGGAGAATTTAAGTTAAGAATGGATTCTATATAAAATAAAAGTATATCAAATCTCAAACAATGAGCCGTGGTATTTTCAAATAATTTATCTAAAAATGGCAGGCAAGTCATCTTGACTTTTTTGGTAGTTCTAGTGTTAATTAAATATTCAATAAAATCAGAATTTCTCAGATTTATAGATTTACGTGAGTATAGCAAAAATAAAGTTACGTTAAAATAACACTCTTCAATGAAAAGTTGGATTGCATTATGAACGAAATATGAAAGTTACGAACGATGTTATGGCAAGTACATTGTACTCGTGAAATCTATTGCAACTTGAATTGCGATCGC
Organism: Nysson spinosus; assembly: GCA_910591585.2. Lineage (NCBI taxonomy): Eukaryota > Metazoa > Arthropoda > Insecta > Hymenoptera > Crabronidae > Nysson > Nysson spinosus. The sequence goes on along the minus strand of OU342830.1, from coordinate 7,220,521 downwards.
CCACTATGAAAAGTATTGGCAACGTTTTATTGCAAAACACAGGAAAGTGTTGGCGGTTCATAGTTCTGAGAATGTCTAAGTATTTATTTATTCGTTAATCAACTGTTACTGCTACTATCATTCATAAAGTTCTACAGATATGCCGGCTGTGTAATTATTGAGAGTTAGAAAATAGCCTCGCTCTAATTCACCTGCATTTTGTATTCCAGTAATTGCCTCCAATTAAAACAGGAGTTTAACGAAGTAGAATCATGAAGTATCTATACGAGCCTCTTTCGAAGGTCGCATTCTTGCATTCAGTTCTACAATAAGACAGCACAATACGATAACAAATGAATAATCTATATCCTCATTTAATTAATATTTAAATTACACCGCATATAAATATTATCCTTTCTCCACAAATTTGTATCCTATGTTTTACTAGGTTTGTTTACAGTCTATATTCCACATTTACGATCCCTTCGAGAGGAGATTTAAATTTGATTCTTCCACTATTACACATCACACTATAATCCATTATTCATACACGATTATATTCCATGTTTCATTAAATCATAATTAATTTAACAAGATCAAATCGATCGATTTCCAGAAGGTAGCTCAGAGAGGACTGAGAACAGAACGAGGGGATTCGAGAGGATTAAGGATCCAATAAGGAAACATACAAGGTGGCGAGATTTTCTTCTCGAAGATCATGTATCGGCCAAACTTCTACGAGAGCACATGCTTGAGATGTGCTCAAACAGTTTATCAGGTCGACAGGGTGGGTCCGTTGAAGGACTTCACTTTCTTCCATGCCGGTTGTTTCAAGTGTGCTATCTGCGGTACCAAACTCACCCTGAAGACCTATTATAACAATCAACACACGATAAACGACAAGGAGGTCTACTGTAGTAGCCACGTGCCGAAACCTGGTCCCGGTACTTTGGACGGATCCAGCGTGGGCATTAGGAGTGCTCTAAATGTTCCCAGAAGTGGTTACGTCAACGAACAGATTAGAGCTGGGGGCGCGTCACCGCGTGGGGTTTATCCTCCTTGGTAAGTGGTTTCGGTATATTTCTATTATTTATTAATACCAGTTTAATTCCAATTTTACTGACCAATGAACTATATGAATATACTTCCATTATCGACCCTCCCATGTTAAACTTCATTTCCCATCAGAAATAATTATTTGGATAAATATGCAAATATCCATAGTCAGCGTGGCACAGCAGTACTAATGTATCGTGTATACCCGTATTAATGATAACTTCATAAACTTATTTTTATTAAAACCATGCTCTTTGCAAACTGAATGTTCATTGTTACCGATAATAACATCTTTATTACACTATCGAGGAGATTTACATAAAGAAACTGAATTAGTCGGTTAATTAAATAACAGTTAACATAATGAGGGAATTAGACATGCGTAACGTGTGTAGCAGGTAGTTGTAATTGAAACGTGTTCTTCTATTTGCGTCAGCGAATTCTCATTCTTATTCTCGGTGCCGCGAGCGGAAGTCGATAAAGAAACTGACAGTTCAGGAAAAGGCTCTTGTTCTGGTTGAATTTCGGATTGGTTGGCACGAATATGTCGTATCGGAATGATGGCGTAAGAGGAATTAAGTGTTTTAATGTGTTCGACCATGCCAAGGCTGTGCTCACTTTCCTGCGAGCAACTAGTATTACCTATGGTTTTAAAGGTCACCAGTTGAGCCGTACATGAAATATTTTTTGCAATCATGTAATACTGCATGACTGCACGTGATCGAGAACTTGATCCACATTCGCTGATAATGACACTGATATTAGTTATAATTCATATTTTTCAGATAACGCGCTTATTAAAATTTTAGCGACCACCGTACTCTTGTTATTCCTTGGTTTTATGCGTTTTTTATCATTTTTATGAAATCTTTCGCTTTTTATAGGCATTGCCAATTAATTTCATTCATGTACTTGACATGTGATTATATTTATCACTATTCGTATGGTGATTAATTTTTTCCTTGTACAACCATCTTGATCGACATGATTCCATGCTGTTATTAATTTGTGACTAAACATATAATTGTGCGCGTTAAATACGTTCATAAACATCCCAAACAATCTACAATTTCTGTATTGAATATCTTCTGTTATTCCTCGTGTCGACTGAATCATAGAAGATCGAAAATCGGTAACAATATGCGCTTAATTTGTGTTACGGTAGAAGTTCATTTACATGCAAATGACATTATTACGTTTTATCCAGTTAAAATTCTGACTGTCACAGTCTGCTAGATTTATTTGTCGCCCGGTCGGAATTACTAATGCAACCACGTTACACGTAAAGTGCTGTACAAGTATCTGAGGAAAATTAACATTTACAGTCCCCTTTTACGCTTCCTGTGTTCTAATAGAGTTTAAACGATATCCCGGGAAGTCGATCGACTTAATCTACCTTCGGTTTCACCACTTTCCCTTCACTCGAAAAAGAAGACGGCATACCGGTGAATCTAAATAATCGTAAGCTATTCATCCAGTTAAATGTCTCCACGAACAATATTTATTATATACACTATAATCTTACATTATTGGATTCTTACAACATTCAGGACGTCTAAAAAATTAATTTATGGAACAAGAATAAAAATCGTAGTCTCCTTAATCCGAAGGTGAATTTATGCAAAATGCCTTGAATAAGGCATAATCGTGTTATTAATAGACATCCCATTAATCAGAATATGAATTTATATCGAATCTTCGGAGGTATTTCGTAGTTGGATGTTCAATGTTCTTCACAGTAATAAAGTTTGGTTATGATTATCAGTTGCAAAGAAACTTTGGCTTCGAGTCATACCGAGCACTGAATATGTGTCGAGTTGTTCTTTACTGGGCACCGCGTTCATCTTCGTTACATAACAACGCTACATTGGCCTTAATCCGATGAAGTCTAGTCACAAAGTCAGCCCGACTTGTGGTATTGTACACAAGTGGTGCATTTGATACTTAACCCGAATGCCAATGTCTGCCCCGATTTCGTTAAAGAGATGAATGCTGATTCATTTCTAGAAATACCAGGAGGAGCGATACTTTAAAAAAACTATGCTACACGATCGTTACAATTATTCCTTTAATCAGTACACAGTACGCGGTTATATTATAAATTCGTGGGTCTCTAAATTCAGAGTTCAGTATTGGTGTTGGCACACATCGTGCACACATAATTTACTCCAAATAAAATTACTATATCTTATTATTATTTTTCTTTTATTTTTGATCGATCCTGCTTTTGAGCAGTAAACATTTGTAATCCACTTCTCTCGACCCAAAATGGACCTAGAACGTCATTAGGCATCATATACCATCGATTAGGACCATCTAGGAGCGAAATTGGCGACTTTCACATTTTTTCGATTTTGGGTCGACCCATTTTTCGCGCGGAAAATTTTTTAAACCACTTCTTTCGACCCAAAATCGTCCTAGAATATGTTTATACATCATCTACCATCGATTTGGGCCATTTAGAAGTGATTTTAGCGACTTTTAATTTTTGACAATTTTTGAAGGTATACCCCTTCACATTTTTGCGATTTTGGGTCGACCCATTTTTCGCGCGGAAAATTTTTTAAACCACTTCTTTCGACCCAAAATCGTCCTAGAATATGTTTATACATCATCTACCATCGATTTGGGCCATTTAGAAGTGATTTTGGCGACTTTTAATTTTTGACAATTTTTGAAGGTATACCCCTTCACATTTTTGTGATTTTGGGTCGACCCATTTTTCGCCCGGAAAAATTTTTAAACCATTTCTTTCGACCCAAAATCGTCCTAGAATATGTTTATACATCATCTACCATCGATTTGGGCCATTTAGAAGTGATTTTAGCGACTTTTAATTTTTGACAATTTTTGACAATTTTTGAAGGTATACCCCTTCACATTTTTGTGATTTTGGGTCGACCCATTTTTCGCCCGGAAAAATTTTTAAACCATTTCTTTCGACCCAAAATCGTCCTAGAATATGTTTATACATCATCTACCATCGATTTGGGCCATTTAGAAGTGATTTTGGCGACTTTTAATTTTTGACAATTTTTGAAGGTATACCCCTTCACATTTTTGCGATTTTGGGTCGACCCATTTTTCGCGCGGAAAATTTTTTAAACCACTTCTTTCGACCCAAAATCGTCCTAGAATATGTTTATACATCATCTACCATCGATTTGGGCCATTTAGAAGTGATTTTAGCGATTTTTAATTTTTGACAATTTTTGACAATTTTTGAAGGTATACCCCTTCACATTTTTGTGATTTTGGGTCGACCCATTTTTCGCCCGGAAAAATTTTTAAACCATTTCTTTCGACCCAAAATCGTCCTAGAATATGTTTATACATCATCTACCATCGATTTGGGCCATTTAGAAGTGATTTTGGCGACTTTTAATTTTTGACAATTTTTGAAGTTATACCCCTTCACATTTTTGTGATTCTGGGTCGACCCATTTTTCGCCCGGAAAAATTTTTAAACCATTTCTTTCGACCCAAAATCGTCCTAGAATATGTTTATACATCATCTACCATCGATTTGGGCCATTTAGAAGTGATTTTGGCGATTTTTAATTTTTGACAATTTTTGACAATTTTTGAAGGTATACCCCTTCACATTTTTGTGATTTTGGGTCGACCCATTTTTCGCTCGGAAAAATTTTTAAACCATTTCTTTCGACCCAAAATCGTCCTAGAATATGTTTATACATCATCTACCATCGATTTGGGCCATTTAGAAGTGATTTTGGCGACTTTTAATTTTTGACAATTTTTGAAGGTATACCCCTTCACATTTTTACGATTTTGGGTCGACCCATTTTTCGCCCGAAAAATTTTTTAAACCACTTCTTTCGACCCAAAATCGTCCTAGAATATGTTTATACATCATCTACCATCGATTTGGGCCATCTAGGAGCGAAATTGGTGAATTTCATTTTTTGACAATTTTTGAAGGTATAAACAATATTAACTTGAGAATCCTAATGTTCATTATCTACCGATACGTCAGATGTCCGGGAATTTTTATTTAAAAATGGTTGCCAACTATCGGTTAATAAATATTTTACTTCATCTTAATATACAATACCAGTACAATATCACTTACACCACTAATTCAATTTATAATATATTCGTAATCTGCAATAATGTTGTAATATATCACATGTAAACATCGATTATAAATATATTTAATTGAACAACGAAATGGCTCGACAACGAAAGGAGCTGTAAGATCACATTCACACGTGTATACATAACTCGTATTTAAAACGTACAAGGGTACTAATGTTACGTAAACCCGGACGCGGATACATATTGCAAGAATTTCTGAAGTTATCGCCTTTTTATCGTTCGTGTACTGCCAGCTGGTGTGTAAACCGGCGGGCATACATTTTCAGAAAATCTTAATGTCCCGTTGCATCGATGTATTGTCCGAGTTTTTATTACCGCGATGCAAAAGTGCGTTCGCCTGGTTGGTTACACGCGTATGCACTGAACGTACATACATACACGCAGGTTACGCACTGGAAGAATTTCTTGTACCTGCCTTTTGTGCGTTACCTCTCGCTGCCTTAAAGGAGCAGGTAGGAGAGAGTGAGAGGGAAGGTAATGAGATATCTGGAGATGAAAGGAGAGAGGAAGAGGTAGAAAGAGAGAATGAGGAGTGGAAGCTTCATCGTAAGTGAATGAACCCCGGAGAACGTGTGAGAGGTGTAACACATTCATTTAAGTGAAACACTAAATTCTCATAAGCGATGCCGTGCTCGTACACGAGATGTGTTATACCGGATTTTTATTGCGAACCGTTGAATTAAGTGCGCCGTGCCTAGCTCGCGATTCAGTTAATTGAAGAATAACTCGCGCAGTAGGCTATTTATAGGGAGATAACTGATGTACCAAATTAGAGGTGATTTTATGCGGGCCGCGGGGAAACAATCGTTATGAGATTGCAGACTAATACGATCCAGACCTAGTTACAGTTTGACCCAGATTTTTTTCAAGATCATTGTATGTGCACTGCACGGATAACGGAATCGGAATCTATTCCTGTGAACCATTTACATTTGTCATATATGCCCATATATCACCATACGCTTGACACCTTTTATGATTGAATTTTTTATTTTATTATTTTTTAATATACTGTGCCGACAATTATTAAGACTCGCCGGGAGTCTGCGTACGGTCCCTTGGCCCCTGAAGACCCGTTGCATAATTTTGTTGCAGTTACGATAATGTAGACTCGCCTAATTATGCCAGGCACCTAAACGGACATGGTTCGCCGCCGGCTACGAATTCGTCCCAACGTGATTTTCATGGGAACGCCGGTGGAGCGTCGTCACCTTACAACCACAATTATTCGGGCGATGGCAGCTACCAGTACGGAAGATTCGACGCGAGTGCGCTTCACATCGCCCATGCTCTTAAGCAAACGGAACTTCAGAAGGGCTACAGCAAAGCTCGCGAGAAACCCATCGATTATTATCTGGTGAGTCATTGACATACTTTATGTAACCATCCGTCATGGTCACCGCCATATTAGGACCACTCAGGTATTATTCTAGCGGTTCATTGATCTGCCAATTTATACATTTCCGAATTCATACATTTGCCTAATATCAAATAACGTTATACGCATATCTTGTCATCAACCTTTTAATGATTACCTGGAAGAATGGGGGAATCGAAGATTTTATGAAGGTATAAGATAGTACGGATAGGGTAGAAATATATTATAGTGGATGATGCAGTAGGTGAAATATACAAGTGCCGAGTAAGAGGTTTTTTAGTGGAAAATCGTGAGTTTCCGAATTTCCGATGGTAGGAATGCGGACTGACCGGCATTCCGTGTCAGCCCGTGACTTTCATGCGCGAATCGCTTGGCAAGTGAGGAATGCGAACCGCACCGAAGACGGAGTTTACATGAAAATGAGTTTGCCGCTTTTCCCATCGACTGGTTGATGTAGAAGAAGGCCGAGCCGCTAGTCGCTCCACTATCGGCTCGTTTTCTCTCAATCCGCTTTCGTATATATCCAGCAAAATGGCTTTCGTAGATTGTCATTTATAGCATTTCACGAATCTCAGTCTACCTATTTATGGTGTTACAGATGACGGAAGCGTGGGCATTGACTAGTATAACACGACACTTCGTCCTTCGCATATCATTTATTATTTTATCTTAACAAAAACAGATCAAATTTAATCCCATTCACTCATAATGCAATGTACATCTTGTTTACAGAAAACACATATAATACCCTCAGAAAAAATATCGTTTGTTCGCTTCCTTTAATTAGTCAGACATCGAGCATTAAAGCGGATCAAACTTTCTACGTTTACACATATGACGGCATTGGCCGTAGCATAGTTGAACGATCGACACTACCCACGCCTTCTCTCGAATATGGGATCCATGTAAAATGTCATTACAGCTTTCTTTTCACACGCGCTCCACGACTTGACTTCCCAAATTTTGATCATTGCGAATCGAAAACCTCTTACATATAATATATTTCATGTCACATCCGGTAAGACACGAATGATTATTGCAGGAAAAATGATTAAAATTATCGCGATTTACATTTTCATTCTTGATATGCATAATCGTAGAATAGTTTTACCAGTGATTCTACTCCGGAGATAATTCACAACTACAGACTTAATAAGTTCGTTTTTCGTATTAAGAAAGATCTACCAAAGCATTTCGATTTTTTAAACGTGCAATAATTAAAAAAGAAAAGATAGAGTCGCAGAGTGTAATAGTCACAAAAATATTATAATGCCGTGAGTTCCTGATAAAATCTCATTCTACTGTGTACTTCCGACTCTGCCAAGAATTCACGGTGCGAATTAACTTTCCTAATCGTCCGACGCTGGTTCCGCGGAATTCAAGAACAATACAGCGTGCGCGGGGCGAGCAATGTCGTGCACATTATTCAAACTGTTACCACGGAAGAACGCGTTTCGCCGTCTTCTTTTCCTCGTTTGCGAAACTATTCATGACGTGTGTGTGCGTGAAGTGCACGCGAAGGAAAGCTTCACGTTTGCGCGAGGAGGCAGAATCATTTCCGCTTGCTGTACTCCTGCACTTGATAGCTAATTAGAGAATCGTTGCCGGGCCACGGAAAGAGTCAAGTGTGGAGTACCGTGTGCGTATCCTGCCGCCGAGTAATTGCAATTTCTCTCTCACGCGCATTTGCGAATTAATTGAAACCATCGATTTCAATAATGGGACACCTACTTTTTTTTATATGCGCCGTTTACTAATCATCTACTATTTAATTCGATTTAATTTCGGGCTATTATATGTGTCGATCTATAAAATTAGATTTTACTTTCTGTAAAATAGGATTGTATTATCGATGTTAATCCTGGCCCATTGGAAACATAGTAGTTTTATTTGGTCCATGTAGCATGCGGGATTCTTGTTTGTAGTGAAATTGTATTTCAATTTAATCAAGAAAATTGATGCCGTCCTTAAGGTTGCGCACGAAATAATGCTCTCTGTAAAATTGGATGGACGGAGATAACTTTTACTGAATTTTACCGGAAAACTAATATTAGCTTTGCCAATACGCACAAAAAGAGTTTTTCGAGGGTGAGCCATGTACGGAATAACATTTCAGTGAAATTGACGACGTCCGACGCGTTTACCTCGGACGTATCGGGAATTACAAACACCTTCCTCTTTAAGATAAAAGGTAGCAAGGGGTTGGAGAAGTTTGTTTACCACTTGGCAAATATACCAACTGAATTTTCACTCAGTTTCTAGTTTTTATGCATATCTAGAGACTGGTACTATTTAGGAAACAACTTGCATAAAAAGCAGCTACGATAAAGCGAACAGATAAGGCATTCATTTTTTGAGTTCTTTTTTTATATTCTACCGCCTCTGTTAATAATAACGTAGCAGTGAGTAGCATTATAAAAAGAAAATTTGTATTTAATTAAGTCTAAAAGGGAAGGTTGCAATTAACATGTGCACTGAACCTAGAACCATAATTACACGTTCTATTTCCAAATTTATAAATTTATAAATGTATATCATGTATCCTTCTTATATAATTATTATAATTTTCTTAGCTATAATAATATACTAAATATTGCATATAATTTTCATGTTATATATATTGCGCAAAATTAATAATTGAATAATATATTAAAATATAAAGTAAGGAGTACTAAAAATGTGCAGTAAGAGTTTTTGATGTGATGTACATTCACTTCTGTGTGATAATAATTGCGACAGTGTCCCGATTCGTTGAACTCAACGTCAATTTTTACTGATCCGTTTAACGGTGATATATGTCTGCATATCGATTTGTATAGAAATGTCAATGCTCTCTAATGTTATCCTTATTTGTCGTTATTTAACGCAACAGCTTATAGCGGGATGACGTAATTGTAGCGTGGGTTTTACTCGCCTCCGTAATACCGAGTGCCGGCGAAGGAAATTACTTGCGCAATGAAATGCCAAATTTGAAGTCCTTTAACATTGCAGAAGTGTAAGGCGTACACAGGAGTTTCTCTGCCTACCCTGAGAATTCTTGTTTTGCCGTTGTTGCACGATTCCAACGAACTCGGAAGATCGTGGGAACAGATTCGTGCGTCCTATAGGACAATATCCTATTTTTTCCCCAAGTAACAAGGTACAACATGATTGTTCCAATTTGTCGAGGACAACTTGGAAGCTGTAATTTCCGTACGGCTCTGATATGCCATAGAAACGAAAGAAAGCAGAAACATGCCGTGAAAGTAAACCCCGATAAAAACTGGACGGTTTACCTCCACGGCTTGGATCATCCAGCGCAAGCGTTTTAACAAATAAAGAAGATCACCGGATTTAATTACCTCTACCTTCGCTTGATGGAAATCGCCACGGGCACTGATTAACGAATGCGAGCAATACAATTTTAATTGATTACATTTCTGCCGTAACAGATATTGATACACGCTTATGTGACTTGTACATCATCCAATTATAAGAGAAAATTATGTTTTATGGGAAGAGATAAGATGCAATGCGGAAGAACAGTAAAACTTTAAATAACGTCTTTCACTTATTAATTAATAGGATCGCGATGAGCAGACGCGTCTCGAGATGAAACACCGGAAAGAAGAGGACGATCTTTACCGGAAGTTCGCTCATCATCGTGAAGAGGAGGATAGAAGAATTCGAGAAGAATTTAGAGTATGCATTGCTTCCTTTTTATTATATATATATGTACATCTTGGTGCAGTTATATAAGATTTCATATAAATCTCATTTATATTATTATATATTCGTTCTGGAATCAGGATGAATGGGAAAAGGAACTGGAACAATTATCAGCGAGATGGGAACGCGATAAAGGCGGAAGAGGCCGAACCCAACAATTTCAACAGGAGAAGGAGGACTTGGAAAAGAATATGACTCTCCGCAGGGATAAGAAGAAGGAAAGTCTCACGCGAAAGATGTTGGAACACGAACGGTATCTAATATTCATTTAATTAAACTAACTTTCCACGAAATCATTTTTAACCATGAAATGACTTTAATGTTTACCGCATCAAGCATCGCAGTAACTCCGACGAATAAACTCTGCCCACGGAGTCATTCGAAGAGTAACATCGTAAATTATATTAAATACTCCGGGAAGTACACAGTCTCCGTAATTAAAACTATGAATAGAATTGTCATAAATTAAAGACTGAGAAGTTCACTCGTTGAACAGCCTTTGGAAGTAGCGCGGTTTTGCGGGCTGAAATAAAATTCGAGTTGATTGGTATAATTAAAATTTGCCCCGTTTTCCGGAAGTTACAACATCGCGGTATACTTCCTGCCAGTGGTACGTTCCGCGCAAGGCAAGTTTTCCCTTTGAAAGACAAACGAACTTGTACCAGGATGCGTTAGAGTTTCTAAACTACCGAGGGTTTCGCACTTCACTCCGGAACCCTTCGTAACTTCCGATCAATTTATAGGGCGGCAACCGCAGCATTGGTGGAGAAACAGAGCTCGGAAATGTTGGAGCTGATCAATGAGGCGAGAAGCGAGTATATGCGCCAAGAGAGTTTATATCTTGACGAAGAGGACGGTTATGCCCAAGAAGCACCACCTCCGCCTTATCCATCTCGCGCACCACCCCCTCAACCACCCGCCCTTGCCAAGTACCACATTTACAATGATCCTCTGGAGTTTGCTGACATGGATCAGATAGCTATTTCGGTAAGCCGTCTGACGTAACGTTCTACTAACGGCACTTCCTACGAGTTTGATACCGATATATCCAAAACTTACCGCAATCAAATAAAAACTACTTAACAACATCTTTTTTCGTACGCCGTTTATATTTCGCGCTATATTTTGAAACGTTCGATTTACGTCAGAACTGACGTTATTGCTTTGCAATTCAGCACCGATTTAGAAGTATTGAATGGTTTATTCACCATTATTTGTTTTACGACATACCATGATATAGAATCTGTTTCTATATTGGATTATTCCCCGTTAAGAAAGGAGTTTATACTTAGTCGAGATTATTAAAATTTCGTTGAAGTTTCATTTAGATGCAGGATGTGATCCTGTTTTGGAGAATGTCCCGCGGTTTATTTTTTCACGATTCATCCAATTTCCATCTGCAATTAGCAATTCGATCAAAATACAATCAAAGTTGAATAAGATTTATCGAATACTAAAGTAAGCGCTCGGTGTAGAAAATATGAGCAGATTTATAATTCGTAGAGTTTCGTTTTTAGAAAATGCAGTAAGATATTCATTTCTGGATTTATCTAAAAAAGTTGAGGTCACTAGAAACATTCGTTATTGACGTACGACTCGATGACAATTCAAGGATATCGGGTTATTTATCGTTTGCTTTGTTTCCTGTAGGTAGCTCAAGAAGATCAAAAGACATTCACCGATTTAGTGCGACAGTTGGTGAGCAGATGCGGATCGGATATTGAAAAGGCGAGAACGATATTCCGGTGGATCACCGTAAAGAATCTTAACACCATGCAATTCGATGAAAATCTGCGTGGAGACACGCCTATGGGTTTATTGAGAGGAATAAAACACGGAACAGAAAGTTACCACGTTCTGTTCAAACGCCTGTGCAGGTACAAAAAACCCGCCGTGCTATTTTCTCCCCGATTCAATCCCATTGAAAATGTCTACTTTTACTTCCACGAAACTCTCACGCGAAATGGTTTACTATTATTTTTCAGTTACGCGGGCCTACATTGTGTAGTCATTAAAGGTTACAGCAAGTCCGCGGGTTATCAACCAGGCGTTTGTTTCGAGGACAATCGATTCCGAAACAGTTGGAACGCCGTTTATGTCGCCGGTGCATGGAGATTCGTTCAATGTAATTGGGGGGCACGACATCTTGTTAATGCCAAAGAAGTCCCTCGACCTGGTCAACCAAAAGCGAAGAATGACAGTCTGAGGTGAATACAATTAACATTAATAACCACATTATATTATAAATAAGAAAATTGCGCATTTAAGTAAACGAGAATTAACTACTATTAGTTCATAGAATTCTAATCTCTAACTAGATATCCACAAATGTATGCGTTGATATATATGTTTTTAACAGATACGAATACGACGATCACTATTTCCTGACAGACCCCCGGGAATTCATATACGAATTCTTCCCCCTGCAAGAGGACTGGCAATTGCTCAAGCAACCGATTTCCCTCAAAGACTTCGAAGAATTACCATTCGTGCGATCGCTGTTCTTCAGGTACGGCAACTTCCTTCGAGATCTTTCTTTTCTATGTAAAATTCTACATGGCATTTCCAGTTAAAGTATAAGAGTGACAAGTAGATATTTTATATTAGTACAAGAACTTTGCGTATCTTGTACATATTTAATGATGCAATTCATTATGCGCATTTAAATAATGCGAATTCTACTATGCACGTATCATACCGACAATATTAAGGACGGCATAGGTTTGCATAGAAAATGGTATAAATCAAATAATTCGCATAAACCCGTCAGGTATGGTCTCTACTTTCCGGATACGAATACGAATGCCGTTATGTATACGGATTCTACTGGTGCTGCGACCGTACGGATAGCTATGCCTGCACATATGCAATCATCTCTCATCTTTCATTATAATCTCAAATTCTACGACAATGACGGTGATGGCTATGATGGCGTGTCATTAAAACGTTTTGTAATGCAGGTAAATTATAAATTCATTCCGTAACCGGTATGAATACGATTTCATAAATATATCGTAACAATATTACTTCAACAACGAAAGAAATAAAGACTATTAACGGTGCGCATTTTCGGGAATTCTGTGAAGCCCTGCTAGTGTTTTCTACGAGGAAGGTAAAGTTTTTCAGCATTAACGTATTTGATTTGTTTGTTTAGTCCGTTGTCGGAAATATTGTTGCGTTCCGGGTCCACGCACCATGCTCCGGTGCTTTCCTCTTGGATATATTTGCTAACGCGGTTACGCCGAAAGAATACTTGACCGGAGAGCCCATGAAGTTCAAGAGCGTGTGTAAATTTAAAATTGCGTGCGAGGAATTGCAAACGGTGATGGTACCATTACCGGATTGCGCGAGCGGCGAATGGGGCCCGACGAAAGCGACGAGATTATTTGGTCTCATACCAATCACTCATCAGGTATTTTCATTTGCAAGCTAATTGAATATCGTGATTTTCTAATGCATTCAACGATTATAATTAATAATCAGTAATTATTATAACATTTAATTAATTTTGAAAGGCTATTACTTTTAATTAATTGGCATTAATTTTGATTATATTTCATTCATTATTATTCAGTATTATTATTTCGTAATCGACAATTTTAGGATGCACTTGTTTTCGCTGGTCGCGAACTTGAAACACAATTCCGCATGTCGAGACCACTGACTGACTTCATGGCGACACTTCACAAGAACGGAATCGAAGAGAAACGTCTTTCTAAGTATGTTACACATACAATCGCCGACGATGATGTTGTGACTTTTTCCATTAGCTTCCCCGAAGAAGGCCAATACGGTCTCGATATTTACACCAGAGAATCAACCACCCCCGCAAGCGCTCCGCACGATGTATCTGGTGAAAAGCACTTACTAACACACTGCTGCAAGTATCTGATTAATTCTAGCAAACGAAATTAGAAGAGAGATAGGATTTTTTTTATATCGTTTTTGATGTGGTTAATGTTAAATATGTACATCGGACTCTCTACTGGTTTGTTTTCCTACGCGAAAGAAAAACTCAGTAAATCATGACGCTATAATTTAATAAGAAAGTTGTTAATGAAAATGACTTGGATACTGCTGGCCAATGGTAGTTACAGACGTGGTATTTTTTCGAAATACAGTTTAAGTCAGTCACATTGATTTATACGGATCGAATCAGCAAGATTAGCCGTTACTTGCCAATTATTGAAATGCTGATATCGCGAGGAATACGAAAAGAAATACGCTATGTCGAATGGTATTAAAGAAGATGGTAGCAGACAGAATAAAGAATTTATTTCAGGGATAATATGAGCATTTAGATCAGAAGAATTCAAAGAAGCTACACATACTTTCGAGCTGACACGCTACCTCCATATTCTTTGTAGTTTTAGAATTAAGAATATGACTTCGGAATAATGAATGAAAGGTACACCTAATATACAGTTTCACACACGACAGGAAAATATGGATAATAATAATATCATAATTAAATATTTAGATTAATTTCGAATTGACACGCTAATTTCATGTAGTTTAACACTCGACGGTATTTTCACGTGAAAGTTAGGAATCATAATAATTACCAGTTCTCGCGATCCTTTCATCCGATAAATATATACTTGATCGGAACAAGGCGTGAGAATTTTCTCAGTTTAATTGCTCGCGGAAAATTAATGCTCATAATTAATATATCGCGATGCGGCCTTAATTAATTTTCGAGACCAGCGGCGAAGTTCTCTCTCTCTCTCTCTCTCTCTCTCTCTCTCTTGTTTTTATTAATTACTTTTCCGATTCCGGGGATGCGAATAAACGATAATATATTCCACGTACGTGAGGTGCTCGTGTATATAAACTGTGCACATAATCATTCCGATTTAATGAATCCAATATTGTAACAATTATTACTTATTACTATTATTTTTGTTACTTGTAGTGGACTACTTCTCAGTTAAGAATCTACGAGCTTTTAAGTCTCCTGCGGTTTACGTACTTTAATATTATATGAATACAATGCAAGTTATTTTTCAAACCAGTTTCGCCGCAAAATAATGTTTACAATTTACTGTAGCGATATTCTCACATCATGTTGCAATATGGTTGCAGACAAATTTAAATCATAACAAGTGTCTCAAATATAGCTCTCAAGTAAACAGTTTGTACAACAGGACAAACGCGCATCGAAAGAAATGTGTGTTGCCTGTAAGAGTGGAGGCGGTTCGTAATATTCACAACTACAGTTGATATTTTGAAGCACAGTTGCGACAGTAATCATACATTAGTTGAACAATTTTGCGGTTGGAGTGGTTTTCAAGTGCAGGTGCTACATCGTATTTTCCTCCCAATACGTGCACGACAGTTTTGTACGAATTATCATTCGCATAAAGTATAGTCGCAAACGAATATTTAACCTCCGGTATCCGAAGGATGCTGGGACAATTGTTTCTAGTAATGAAAGCTATATATTTGTTAATTCTTTTAATAATAATTATGAACCTGTTGTTACTTGAAAAGTATAACGACGTTTACGAAACATTCGACTTACGTTTGCATTCCGCGAATAAGTCGTAACTCGAGCTTTTAGTAGTTTAATACTCCTCTCTTCTAATTACCACGAGCATGTAAATTATTAATTTTTATACGTAAACTTTACCACGTAATAAAAACACATATTCTTGTAAAAAGGTTTAATAAAGTGTATGTTCATGGAGCTTGATGTGGAGGTTAATGAAGATTATTTTGAAATGCATAATTATACGTAATTAGATGGAACGAAATACTGATTAACGACTACATTATTCGGCTATATTATAGATAATATATATTATAATCACAGTACATAAAAAAGTCGTATCAGTAAAGTATGATAATCAGCATAATTTAAAATAAATACCAATCCAATAAAAGTAGTATGCAAGAAATTTATTATTTTCGCACATAAAAAGTACAACAAATATTTATTAAATTACAATGATCAAACGATATAAAACAATTAATAAATTTTTACTAACCTTTTTTTGTTATTTAAAACGCAATGTTGTTACTTTATAAAAATAGTGAAAGAAATAGGTAGAAAAAATATTTAAAAATCTCCGAGATAATAGTAACTTCCGTTTAACCGGAAACGACCAGAAGTTCTTTTTTTCCCGTAAAGATGGCAGCATTATCTCTCGATTCCCTCGTTTTTTGCTGCATGTTAAAAAACTGATTTGATTGTCGTGAGAGTAAAAGAATTCTTGTGTGTTTAATTTGTGATATATTACAATAAAAATAAGTGTTTGTGGTGCCGGAAAAGAAGCTGAAGGTTCTACAACTTGCACTGGTCGAAATTAAGGACAGATGCTCTTCTCGAGGCTGCAGAAGCCGTGAGTGCAATCACTTTGATTTTTAATGCTACTTGCAATTGCGATTTTAATTATGGTAAAGCTCGGCAGTTTCAATTGCAGCAAGAGAGCCATTATTTTCTATGAATTTCATTCATTATTATTACATAATTGCACACATTTTACTGTGAATTTATAGAATTTAAAATTACTTGAAGTTCATTTATGTTCGAACAAGTATTATATGTATTGTCATTATAACCTTCCATCGAGCAGTGTAGTATGGCAAATACTACAATTAAGAAAATAAGCATTGATCAATTTTATAATAGCATTCATTGCTGCCAGTAATGAGTTGTATTTATTCTGTACGATAATGAAAATAAGAATAGCGTTATTTCTTAGCGGTTCACTTAACCGAAATGCATTTTAAATAGATCGAGGAAAAAACTTTTGGCTAAAATCGGGGGCCGTATTTTATCTTTCTTTCCGCGACGAAGTTAGTTTACCGAGTTCTTATGAAAGGTAATTATTGGAGTCGTGCCTTAATTCAACGACGAATCGTAATTTGTAATACGGTTCCTCTATTTGTATCACGAAGAACGAAGGAAATTCTTGGGCCCTCGCGCCACTAATTAAATAACCACTATTCACCCGTTTCTTTCGCCAACTTCTGAAATACGACAGGCTCGAATTCTTCAGATAAGATAGAACTTTTTTTCATCCTCGCAGAATAAGAATGTTTTACGTAATTCTTCCTCGACGCCTATCATTTTATGATTTATTCAACGATGCTAACTGGACATTAAAATTACAAATAAGGTTTTCTATAGTTGCACTTGACCCCTTATAATGCGCTAAATACCTTCCGCATTTTATGAATCCGCGTTATAGGAGACATATCTAAACATAGATTATCCATGCACATGCAGGCACATATTTATAAACGATGAAACTATTTATTATAGCTGCTGTATTCAACTTAATATAACTTTAAAGGTAAGTAAAATATAAAACAAAACATTTGTTGGTCATGCCGATTTAATTGTTGCCATTCTTGTAAGACTTTAAGATTACTTATATTCTGAATATTTTTATAGAATCCATTAAATTACCCTGACAAATTATTTCACTTAGATCGTGGATAATGTAAATGTTTATATAGGGCAACAATGGGATTGAAATTTAACGATATAAAATGCGTGCTATAAACAAAAAATAATACGTCTGGCCGGTTTGTTTTATCTGGCACACCTCCCAAATAATTGCGAACTACGCTTCCCATATAGGTTTATTTATCGTCGATTGTTGTCGCGCTCCCATCAGCCCTGTGTGTCTCGTCCGAACAACTTTTTCTTCGCGAGCATTAAAATTCGTAGAGAACCGTAGGAGTGGCCAATGTGGCCATACGTCCACAGCCACATCCCGTTCCCGCTTAAAATACACACTCGAGGAACGTAAAAGCTATTGCCTTTCCGAGCGGACTATTTTTGCCAGGCATCGCACGCCCACCGCCTTCTCTAATCTGAGAGACCGAGCCGTGGATCTATAATGCATGCCGTACGTGCAGGGGTATTTCCAATCCCACGCAACCCTCTGGCAAACCACAGATAGAGACTCGAAATATCGAGCATCAAAGTGGCGCGGATCTTTTGGAGGGTGTCGTGCCCCACGAACCCTCTCCAGACTTGTGAGTCACGCGTAAACGACCTTCGGTCCTCCGTACGGGATCCATTGCAGACACCGGCACACCACCGTCTCCGTTGCAGAAAACGTCATTTATTTGTAATACGCGGCCCATGATATTCCCGTCTCCCCTTTGCCGCGCCGCGAGAGATAAGGGCGCGTTTCACGCTCGACCACCGATGTATTTGATGATACATGTCTAGCCTCCCCTTCCAACCCCCGGAAAGATATTCTCCTCTGAGTCGGCAGAATCGAAGGATGCATTATTTATCGGGAATCAGAGGTGAAAGTAATCATCCTTCGATGAGATAACGTCTCGGGAGTCTGATACTCCGCTTTGCAGATTGGTATGTGGTTTACATGAAACTGTACAACTTTAAATGGAAGAACGACCAGCGTTATTGTGAATGATGAAGCTAAGTATTGTTTAATCCGACGTGAAAGGGAACAGGTAACAATCCGTGTTTCGAGGAGCGTACTTTTTCGAATTATTATTCCATTTAAGGTGAGAGAAGCCCAAGCAGATAATGCGACAAAGTTGGACGTCAGTTCGCACTTTCCAATTCTCCTTCCTCGAAAGTTCCATGGACGAAAAGTATCCGCGGCTTATCCCCGAGACAGATATAAATTCATATGGATGACAAAGTAGGGAGCCATTAGTCGCAGCCTAACGCGGGATCTAAACCCAAAGCCGGCGCGAATCTTTTCATTTGCATGCTCACGGCGGCTTCTATTTATTGTCGGACAAAACTTTTCATCGACCACCCACGAGCCAGAAGGGGATTCACCGATCTCGCTAAAGCCGTTCCGATATACCTATACACGATGGAAGCCCCTTTTATCTCCGTAGCTCGAGTATCGGCTCCTCCCAATCGAGCAACATCCGCGGCGATCGACGATCGATCTGATCGATAGGCGGCATTTCGGAGATTCGAGGAACGATAACACATTCGAGGAGAGCGTCCCGACTATATCACTCTCTCTGTCTTTCGCTCCCCCTCTAACTCTCCGCCCGTTTCTCCGTCTTTCTTTATCTTCTTCACAAATTTCTCTGCATAGAAGCGTATGTAACAGCATCAGAATTTTTCCCGCGCTTTATGCGGCCATAGGAAGGAAAAAAAGGGAAACTAGTGGGCGCGATTGGACCGCAAGATTACGCCTTCCCAAATGAACCGTGCGTGCCTTGGATTGCACGGACCTTTTCTCAGCTGTGAATCGCTTCACTTTCTTCCTTTTTTTTCGAGACCAGATGCTCCCGGGTTTTAGCGATCATATCTGATAACGCCGGAAAGAGGAAATAGAAAACAAAGGAAGTGGCCTTTGTCGGGAAACATGTGTGCATCTAGAAAGCAATACAATACGCCAGTCCTATTATCATCGTGAACGTGCAGATTTCTTTTAATACGAAACACCGCTACACGAGTGAAGCGTGCGCTTAATTAAACACTGACATTATGTATACATTTTAAATTACACGTACCAATATGTCGTCCGAGGAATTCAAGAACGTTCCTTAATTCGGGGGCGTTCCGGATGAAACCGATACGCTTTGTAACTCCGTTGATATTATGCAAAAATGAATCTTATTTTCCGGCTAATAACGGAGTCAGGGGAGGAAAGCGCCACGCCTTCCTGGTCACTATTATGGCGATATAATGTACAGAGGCTCCGAGTTTTTATGACGGTGCGTGCAAAATTTATGTGCAATATGTGGCGCATCGTCTCGGTGAAAGGAAGAAAAAACGCATGGGGGAAGTCACGGAATACACACTATATAACGTCGACGACAAGAACATTCCGAAAAAAAGACTGAAATATTACAACTGTCGAGATTCCTGCGCCAGTAAATAAATCCACGTGGATGTCGTATAGTTAATTGGATCTTACCCTCCTTGGATGATGTCGAACACCTCTTCGAGACCCATGCAAAATGGCCATCGATTACTTTTCAAATATCCGTGCCTACGTGACGTGCAATTGTATGAGGCATTAATCGCATTGAAATATTTCGATTGTATGGAGGAAACCTCAAGAACTTTTCGATCGTGCAACACGCGGCACGAAACTACTATTCGCAGGTGACGGTACGTACTCAGCGATAAAATGCAGAAAGTGCATACCGCGCAAGAATTCAGCTGTTATAAAACATCTTTGCAATATTATTAAACTCCTAAATTTCCTCGATTCAGTGCGGAATATCCATTTCATCTCTGAATATTTAGTTTGAAATTAATATTTTCTTTAAACTGTAATTGTATTTTAAATTCAACATCCAATTTGATTAACAGGTGTAACTATATTTCGAAAAAATGAAGTAGAAAGGGCGAGAGTACCCATTTTCGAAATGGCCCTTTAAGTACAACATTGCTTAAGGACGTTCCATTTGGATAATCAAAAGTGCATTACTCTGTAACTCGGTATACTAAAAAGATTCGTTTTTGCGAGTAGTTGATAGGAGGAGGGTATATATATATATATTGTATTGGCAAGGGTGGTCTTTCTCTCTTTTTGCAAAGCGATTCGAAGCACCGGGATTGCGGGTCAGCTGTCATTTCCCAGGCAGAACAAACATCCGCTACGACCGTCATGACCTCCCCTAAACCCATTCACCGACGGTTAATTTCGGCCCTCTCCGAATATTTACTTGGTTACTATTTGCTAATTTATTTGCGATCCCCCCCAACCTCCGGAGTTATTTCCCCGATTGATAAATCATTAATTATATCGATTCGTTAATTCGCGATTGACTTCTTTTATCGGTCGAATATACGAATGAATATGTCGGCGCTTAATGAAAATGATCGTATGCAAAGCAACGTAGAATACCGCGGTAAACATGATTTAATGAAGGTCAATAAGCATTTGATACGCTACCAGTACTTTACTGACTCAAATATGCTGGCTTGATTGAACCACGTGACGTGTATCATCTAGTGTACACTAATGAAAATTGAGTGATATGCTGTGCCCTTATTCGTAACTTCAGTATATCACCAATAGAAATCCAGATAGGAACAATTGGAGAGTTTTAATGCCACGGAATTGAACGATAAATCCGTGAGAACAGAAGAATATTTCGTTGCTTGTGTTTATGGAAGAGTATGATAGAAATACTTCTCGGATCGTTTTGATTCATACTTGCATAGCATAGTATACATAGACCTTCGAAAATGCTTCACAACATTTCACATTTCGATGTGTATTCAACGGTCGTTGTTTATCGAATATCATGCTGCATCGCAATATGATATTCATGTCGCAGCATATTATTTCGAAGTATTTACTTACAAACCTAGTATCTACTTGCAGATTTATGTTCCCACCACCTTATCGTTAAATGTTTAAATAATCCTATGTAGATTATATAAATTAGCCGATTTAACTTCGCAAGTTTTAGACTTAACTTCTCGGCAGATTTAAAGTAGTGGAATGAATATTGAAAGAGTTTCATTGTCGAATTTCATAACATATTCTCGTTTGTCATAGAATATTAGATTGATATGTGGAGGTAGGATTACTCGTGGCAGAGGTGGATATTTTAATCGGTAATATGATTGGGGGAAATATACAAGTAGGAGATGATAAGCATAGAAAATCAGGTGTGTTATGTCTGGGTGTCAGTTTAGAAGATAAAGACGTAATAATCTTAGGAAATACGCGCGTTCCGACAGAGGTTCCTCCTAATCCCTTAGTGATAGTCTAAGGTTAGATACAGACGTGTGAAATAAATCGATTTTGGCGTTGGCGTTAAGGACCTGCTAGAAGATAATTTACGGCCGTTGATGGGGCCGTTTTATTTTATGCGCATCATCGTGCAACGACGTTAAGACCGGCGCGTGAATAAATTAGAGGTTTTAAAATTAACAAGCCGGCGATAACCTTTCGCCTGAGAAAATGAAATATTTATGATTCGTCGGACGTGCGGAAGGTCTTCCAGAATTCGATGTCCTAAACAGGTTTCAGATACGTCAGATCAGACGCGAGATAAAACACCATCGGTCAGCAGTGAAGTCTGATCGGCGAGTAACTTGGCAAGTCATTTTGGCTTTACTCACCCGCCGGTGGAAACACCGTGAATAGTTTGATTTGCGCTGGAAACCGGTTTTTATCGAATCGTATTGGGCTTTTTAACGATCCATTCGCATGGAAATGTTTTCGACTGATTTGGGAGGACGTATAACTGACAGTTAACCGATCCTGACACCTACTTGTCAGATAATTAACTGTTTTTTGCATTTGATCCGAGAGAGAAAAGGAGAGAGAAAACTGTTCCCTCAACGAAATCGTAAGTGTATTTAACGGGGATTCAATTTTGTCGGTGATCACCGCCAAGTAAATCAAATTAACGAAGCCCCAGAAGCGTTTTATATTTAAGTGGACAGGTTAGCATTCACATCTAGAACCCGTCAGAGAATTATGATTATTATACAGCTAATGTATCTCCGTATGACACTAACGTTATTACGAAATCATACGGTACATCACATCATTCATTCATAATATTTCTTTGAATATTCTATATTTGGATAATGCGACTCTCATCTTAATTCTTATCGTAATGCCGATACTTGTAACTTCCATATATCAAAATGATTTCTCTACTGTGAAGGAAAAATTTTACTCATGCGCGACATATGAAATCTACTGACGGACACATGCTTTGGGTAAAACGATTCGTGCAATGCCATACGGTCTAACAAGATGATTCGCTTGAGCTGGTTGGTTCATTTACTGGACACTTTGCTTAACCTCGTGCTCTCGTCTTAAGTAACGACGTTCCGGTAACCATAGCCTGCTGGCAGAAGAAACGACTTTTCTCTACGGTGTATAGGCCCATCGAACTATAGGTGCTTTAAGGCCCCTTGGGTGGGCCCACAGATGCGTAAAGAGAAGAAAGGAAAGGGCAACATTGTGCGTCACAACAAACTCTATTGGTGTGTACAAACAACGTAGGATTTCAAACGTCCCTAAACTTTCGTAACAACGAATAAATATTTCTGCTCGTTAAATCACGGTGGTGACTTTCGGGAAGGGATGCACTTCCTCGTCGATCGGGGATTGCAAAACGCTTTCAAACGTCCACCATCACGAGAGAGAATGATCGTTTAACTGTAACTTTTATGCAATTCAAATTTCTAATTAAATCTCACGGCTTATAGTTTACTTGGCTTTACCATTTTCGAGGAAAATTGTTGCAATTACTCGAACTTGATTGAAACCCTAATGGAAAGTGGATGGCAGGGTATAATTAGTAAAACGTAGCTCATTTTGCAATTTCAGAATTTTACATAATCTTCCGAATACTGAGAAGCAACGGGTTCTTGTAATGGGTCATCGGTTCTAAACATTCCCATGATATTCTTCTATAGTAAATTCTATAGGCTTTGATAAATAAGACTTCCAGAGAATGCCTCTTTCTTACACGACCAAACGTAATAGACATTTTTACACTTCCATCTTTGTCTATGGAAGTGTAATTTTCCTATAATTGTTCACATATGGATCTCACTGAATTTCATCCGATAACATTCCCCGAAACACAGTAGGTGTCGTAGAATTTAATACGAGACTCAACCGTCATTTCTATTCTAGCAGCAGGAATTTTAACTCCATCGATTCGTCTCAGCCACGGTGTACCTTTTCAAGGTGAAGCGTTTCAACGACTACACGGAAGGGGTACTTTTTCCAAGTCTTACACGCGGTGTTCCTTTTTTTTTTATTTACGTTTCGAGTATTCCTATCGCAGTGGGGGTGTCCGGTCCCGGAGTTAGCCACAATGAAACCTAAATTCGACGTCCTTCCTCTCTCAGGGCCTCTCGCTTTCGAAGATAGTCTCAGTGATTCGAAGGTCTTACCAAGGGAGATAGTCAGATATGGGTGCACAAAGGAGAAGGAATCAGCAACAATGAGCCAACAATGAACCATCCTGCACCCTGCTGCCTGTCAACCGCCAGACTTCTGCATTTGTGGGAACCCTATTTATATATTTTCCTAACATACCTGACTCTGAGTGGTCAGAGTTTCTCAAGGTCTCCGTCTATCCAAGCATGAGAGAAATCTATAATTTAATACGGAATGCACCCGCAACATTGCCACTAAGGGAAGACAAGAATCTTTATGACATCTAATCGAATTAATATTATATTTCTACCAACATAAATCAGATATCCAATAATACTATAAAACTAATTGCCGCACGCGTATCACGATCTTCACGATATAACTGTGGAGTGCACAATAATTTAAACGCGGCATACTTTCACAGCCACGAAAATAATAAATTCTTTCCGGTGATATATCTGATGTTTGGCGAAAGATAAACTATACAGATTTATATAGGTTCATAAATCTCAATGGAAGAAATTCCATCGGGTGATGAAGTAAATTTTCAATGTAACAGTAGGACGTTAAAAAACGAAATAAGTTCAATCCATCCTGTTGAAAGGATTACATAAATTCATTTGACTGGCAGATGAGGCGCATCTCTTAAAAACCCTACTTTAATTCTCGTGTACCTATCAACCTACGCAACCAGCATGTCGTTCAAAGTCAGATCTCCAACATACTTGCTATTAGGATGAGCATCCCTGGGAATGTTTCTTAACCAGGACAATACCGAATAATAGGATTACATAAACAACGGCAACAAGGTATTGTGGCATGGTAGGTAGGTAGGTAGATGGGTAGGTAGGTCGATCCATGAGGTATAGGTGCCAGAGGTAGGAAGGTACAGTTGGCCAGGAGACATTTGCCAGATTGCATTCGGTATAGGACCGATACTTTGTGGATTTTGGACAATAAAACCACCACAAGAACCGGTAACACCGATGTCGCCGATACCTCAGACGACCTACCCTCCACACCACGAACCATTTTCATTCAAGTAGCGGACTCGCCGGTCTTTCCATAAGGGCACCTCCACCATCGCCTCCCTAAGGGAGAATTCCACGGATGAACGTGGATGCGTTTCTCCACCCTTAGTGTCAATGGCCGATGCATTGTCAAAATATTGCCGGTGATCGGATCGTGCGAGCTTTTGTGCGGTGCATCATGCCCCGGGCTGACTTTTTCGAAAAGCCACAGAACTCCCCACAATTTTTTCAAAGGCTTTCATGCTACCGTCCATGTGTGTGTCCTAGCACGCAGTCTTTTCGCAGCTCCTTTTTCTTCCGTATCTCTTACGATGCCACGTAATCTTCGAGACTTTTGTTGTATTCAATGTGGACACGTGATATACTTTATTCTAAAACCTCAATATATCAGCAGACCTTTTATTTGAATTAGAAATTGAAGCTTGAAGTCGCCGATACTTTCTTTGAGACTGTTCCATGCATTTTTCTACGAACAAAATGTTATAGTACGATTTCTTCGTCATTTTCTATTTTTATTAATAATTATCGGGAGAGTAACTATTTGGGAGTATTATTTTATTATTTCTATTAGTTTTATTATTAGCGTATTGGTTAAGAGAGAATTAACATCTCCCAAGATTAAATTAATGATTAGAATAGGAAGCTATTAAATATAGTTCTATTGTTGTTCACTCTCCTCAAGCCGAATAATGTTTGACGTTAATGTTTCATCTTTGAAAGTACGAGTTTTTGGAATACCTAAAGGATAAATTTCGAAATGATGCCAGTATCAATTTACGGATGCGGGAGACCAATTACGTGAAACTCCATTCAGCATACAGGAGGTGGAAATTTCCTTTTATTTTTACCGTGTCTTGTTCATAACCGCGGAGTACTCGTTGCGGATTCGCGCACCGTTATATTTCCGAAGTCAAACGCATGTTAATGTGTATTTGCAAAACGTAGTTCAAACATGCGAGAGTTTAGTACAATTCACGGGACAGAAAGAGGTTTTTTTTCCTATTAAACGTAAATATGTGATATTTTTTCACGGTTGAATGTTTTTGTATACGGAGAAGGGTATGGGTAGAGATACAAAAAAAGTATAAAATAAAATAGCAGGGCTCGCGATAAGGATTTAGGAATATCAATGAAGGTGAATCGAAATATTTTTTAACCGTTAATCCTGGCAAGATTATAATACATATTATTAATTTCGCATTTTAAAGGCGTTTGACGTTATCGCGGGTTACGTCGGATGATATTAAACGTCTGATATATGGGAAACTTGGTAACGTGTTGGTTTTATTATACTGAGACGTTATCAGGTTTTTTTCTCTGGTTTCACCGGTCGCCGGGAATTCAAAAAGACGAGGACGACGTCCTATACCAAAAGAAGGACCATAGAAATCGCTTATCGTCGATCGTTTATGGACGTCCTCCAGCAAACCACAAACTACCGGTCATAGACATGTCGTGGTTAGTATACTTTTGAAAAAGCTTACACGTGAATCTGAGTATTCCATCTAACATAACTGTTTCCTTAAGCATGCGTACACGGTATAAGTAATAATAAGCATCTATTACCTAGTTCAACATCTACGAGAGATAAATCGTAGGAAAAATCTTGCACCTATTTTACATACAAGATATCACGTACAAAATTGATTCTCCTGATTCTCAGTGTACATGATGAATAACTTGAAAAAATGAGACTTTCGTTTCAAACAGGGACACGTTTCTCAAGCACATAATTATTCTCTCGGAACACGCAATAAGGAAAGTCTCCTTTTATTCAGGCAAAGAAGCTCATTCATCGAATCAAGTATTCGATGCGCGAGTAAAATGAGCACATTAAGGTAGCAACGCCTTCGTAAATTCATCGTAGACCATGAGTTAATTACAATTAAAATACGAGACGCGACACGGAGATGCATTCCCGACTATTAATGAGCGTCGAAGCGTCTAATTGGCTTTGAAAGCTAGTACGTACTGGAAGTATCATGTGTGGTATTAGGGATCCCCTCATATCACGAAGGCTCTTTAGGACAATCATGAACTGGTCGCCGCAGTAAGCGGCTTCGCTAAACGGTTCACGGTGTTTGCGGAGAGTATTAACCACATTAAAAGCAGTCTCGTAAGGTCTCATCTGCATGAACATCTGACATACGGCGGGTACTACCGATTGCTGCCCCCATCTGCCGCCCTTTTTACCCCATTCCTCCTCCCTTAAATGCTCTCCACCGCGGGTAACCTACGATGTAACCGAGAACAGGGCCGTAGACGGCATCGGTGAATTACATTCCTGAATTCCGTGCATCCTTCGGATCGTATCGAGTTTCAACATCGGGACTATTTACCTTCGAGACATACTTTAAGTTATGTGGAAGGAAGATCCTCTGAATCAGCTGTTTTGCATATCCTTTATTATACCTTCGTCGATACACTTTATCTGTCCGAACGAAACATTAGGTTCGCTCCTTTATGAAGTATATTATTATAATGAGGAATATTTAGTATTGTGATACTGTTGTGCAGGTATCTCCGGGTATGGTGGTCCATTTCCCACGTAAGAAATTATGCAAGTGCCCTGAATTCTTCATCGTTTCAGTGATCATTAGCATATGGATATTCATAGATCGAAACTATGCGGTGTTCTTGAAAATCGTCCCGAAATGGTTTAGAAAAATATTGCCTT
Organism: Nysson spinosus; assembly: GCA_910591585.2. Classification (NCBI taxonomy): domain Eukaryota; kingdom Metazoa; phylum Arthropoda; class Insecta; order Hymenoptera; family Crabronidae; genus Nysson; species Nysson spinosus. Next base: position 7,192,744 of record OU342830.1, on the reverse strand, counting down.
GACAATGAGCATCATTGGGTACCAAAGGAATATATATGTGTATCCTTTCTTTTTTTTTCTCATAAAGCACAAAGTCTGCTTTGGCATCGAGTGTGACGGATGTGAAAGTATTCCTTTGGTAAACGTTTCCTTACGGATGGTGGCATATTCCGCGGTCCCCGTGTCCTTTGTTCCTCAAGATACGTCGTATGAAGCGTGACAAAACGTAAGACTTTCTTAAGTCCGTACGTTTTGTCACGCAGGAACATTTGGACGACATTCGTGGCAAACGAGTCGTGACGACGTCGACGAGGCCAATTCACGGCTGAAAAGAATATTCACAATGGACATTCCACGGGACATCTTTTATTTTTGAGATGTTCTCACCGTCGCTGAATCAGTTGGTCTACTTACCTAAGGCATACGCGACGGTGTTAATGAATAATCGTGTGACTAAGAACCGCGAGTAACCACGGACATTTCGGGTTCACCGTTCGAAATAATCTTTACCACAATATACTTTAGTATTCGACAAAATCACATAGAACTCGATCATTAACCTCGTGACTTAATCATTCCAGATGAGATCGCATTAAATATTACGATGAATATCGTGAGAAATATTTACAAAGTATTAAGGGTACCGGAAAATAATCAATCACTTTTTGCATTGTAAGTTGTAAATAAAGCATAAAATTTCGTGGTTACACCACGCAATTATTTTATAAAGGATAATCGAGTTCAGTATTACAAAACAATTGATTACTTTCCGGTACCCCTGATATATTATAATGCGCACGTGTATCGAGTTTAATAACAATGTTGATAGTAATTTATAACAGTCTTGTAAGAGGATGTATTATTGTTATCGGGCAAAATCAGTAAATAATTGTCGTTAATAGTAAGAATACTACGGTCCTGGACTGCAAGCAGTGCACACAAATGCTAAACGAGTACCAACCCTTCACGATGAAGCACGCCCTAATATCTTCCCCTTTCCCTTCGACCCTTCAATTTAATCAGCCTCATTCAGTGTACCGCGAAACAACCTGCCACATGGTGGCCATTGTAATACACTGGATATTATTAACGACACACTCACAGCGGATCATTTCGTCATCTACTCCTCTTCTCCTCTGTTTTTTATATCGTATCCTATCACCACCGTGAATAAACACTGAAACCGCCATATGCACACTTGTGCTTTCTTTGTTGCTGTATTATTGTCATTTATCCGCCCCATGAAGCCGCGTGACTGAAATTTCTCGAAGATCGCCATACTGCTAATATCCAAACACACGCTTAATTTACTGAAAAAATATGTCCCCTATGGAGTTGCGAGTGGATTACTTGAAATATTCGTTTGCAAAGGAGGACATTTGCATTTTTACACCCGAGTTCACTAATCATTTGTATGTATTAAAAGAAATAAGGGAGTACCGAGGTATAAAGTAATAAAATATTATAATATTTCTTGATCAAATTAATATATAATAATATTCTGTTACTTTATGTACTTTATGTACGTGGTGAATAAGTGTGTATTTTATTACTTGCAAAAATAACATCTTAATGGTATCCTATTGGACGGTCCACTTTTCAATGTGTAATTGATTATTGAAATGTCGGAACATTTCTTTTCTGAAGTATTCGTATCATAAAAACAGGGTATTTAAATGAACCGTAAAAACTGTCTTGGAATTAATGAACCATAATTATCGATATCTCACGCCCTCATTGTCAGAGTGAATTTCAGATCTGTATAACTGTACGTAGTCATCATTCTGCAAGAATTGCAGGACATTGAAATTCTTAACGAGGCAGCTTATAAGATTGATTTAATTCAGAGTTGTATATTGAATGTGATAGAATGCACCACTCAAAATATCGACGAGTCTATCGGTTGATTTGAGACGGTCAACAATGATGATAATGATGGAGATGACTATGGCAGTTGTGATGATTAACGACTGTAGCCTGATACTCGGTTCAGTTCGATTTGTCTTCTTACGTGCTTCGGGTAAAATTGTATCTTCTAATCGCTTCGGCACTTTCTTGGTAGATAATGAATTTACACGGTAATCAAAAGATTTTCAAGAAAGCACGCCTCCTAACTTGATTTTGATCGATGATTTTACGTGAAATCTAAACGCGTCCAAAACTAGCTTGTGATAAGAAACATCAAAATCTTGTTCGATTTTAATGTCATACACCTTCCGACTCTTAAATAATGACTTTATTAAATCATATCTTGGTGTCTGATGATAATTTAATCATTATTTTATATCATGATATACAAGTGTGGGAATCAATATATTTTATCTTCTTACCCGTGACATGTATAGTTAACAATAAGTGAATGAATTGGTGATAAAGATAATATTATATCAGTTGGGTGGTCAATCGTATCCGGGAAGAACTTCCGTTAAAAAATGATTCTTATCTTAACATCAGCTGTAAACCATACCTATATTGTCCCATGTGAGACGTTATCGATCATTTCGACTACTAGCCATTTCTATTATAAGTACCAATCAATCACTGCTGCGACTTTTATTGTAACATTAGGAGATGCCGGTCGTTAAAAAATGGTGTAATTTATTTTACAAGTGCCGTGTCCTCTATTGCGGCCATTAAATTTGATGGGACAGAGTTCCGGAATGTCGATGTTAGATTCAAGTCTGGCTCTACCCAAGAAGAATATTTCTACATGTACCTTAACGTAACGCCCAAAAAAAGAAAGAACAAGTTTTACTATTAGATACTTTTACGTTTAGAATATTTAACGGATTATCCTAAGCAACAAGAAATGCCTTTGTGTATGTACTACGTAAACAAAGTATTTACTACATGTCCCCATTATCTCTTTAATATTTTGACATTTATAATAGAAATGATATCAATCTCTGGTCTCCTTAAATACCCCTATTGTAATAAAACATCAAGAACTATCAAGATCATATATGTATAATCTTGGGACAAGTTAAAAAATAAGGTTGGAGAAACAATTGATCGGTACAATGAAATATTTTGATCCTATAAGGGATTGTTAGAGTTTTGTATAAAATAGTAAAGTGTGCCGTTGGAACTGGGTAAAGACTCGCAGATAATATAACGGGCTTCCAGGTAGTTTGAAGAGAAAGGGGACGACAGGGTGGGTTTAAGCTTCTTGTCAGGGTTGGCTTGTAGGAGGATAGAAAGAGGGCTTGTTCTATAACTACTTTGACACGTTCCCTGTCGTTGTTGTCAGTGAGTTTTGCCTTAAAGAACCACGGGATGTCGTGTACCTCGCAGCGGTACACCGGCGTCCCGCGGCTCTTTCGAGCGAAACACTTCGAAACACTTTAAAACCGCTGTACGTACCTTCAGGCTTCGTTGGAGTGTCGCGCTCGGCACTCGCCCTCCTTGATGGATTGGATTTATGCGAATACCGGCAAACGCGGACCATCCAGGAAATCGAATGTAACCGAGATTCTTCGATTTTTATCACAACCGGGATTTAAAGTAATGATCGATCATCCTACGAATTACGAAGGATCTAGGCGAGTTTTATTACCAGGCGTTTTCGACGTTCCTCGAGATAACTGATATGATCCATGGAAAAGAATAAATTTCTACGATGCTTTTACACATGGAACCGATATGTAGGACCCGAAATATATTCTTATGAAAAAGGAATGTTATACGTGATGCCAGTACTCCCGTACTTGGGTTATGAAGAATTATCCGCGAGAATGAAATTTGTTATTCTAACTTCGTTATATCAATGTCTTCCCTATGAGTTTACGTTACACGTGGAATTTGTAAAATTTGTAATATTTCGTTTATTCCATACGAATCCATTCTTCCCATGGGTGGTGAACGTTGAAACCAATTTCACGATAATGAAGTAATTAGCGGTGCTGTGGAGAGGATCAATTTATAGAACACATGCATTCAAGTACGAGTACGGATACTGGCAAGTACTCACGTTATTATAAGGGCCGATAAAGCACTTGATTGGAAATAATATGATGCGCTATCGATGCAACTGTATTTAGGACTATTTTATCTTCATTACCACAACTTTCCATTAACGAGTGTGTTATCCGCTCGTTAATGCACATTACCAATAGTATCCCTCACGAATATACTGCGCTACACTATTTTCATTCCCAGGCCTTTTTATTCAGTTTTCTAATCACTTTTGATAACCCGTGGTCATTCAGATAAACAATTATACACGCAATAGATTTTATCGGAATTATAGATATGATTTAAAACGATCTACTATGACACACCAATAGATTAATATCTATATATCTAATATTTCAAAAATTCATTTATTGTAACACCTACAACTACGTGATAAGATTACGCCATAAAAGCTTTTAATATTGAAGAGCATCAGAATGCCATTAATTAACACTTTACAATAATCTGAAGCTTAATTGCTTAATTGCTAAAAGCAGAATTGAAATTTGAAATAAACAAGTAATGGCATAAAATTACATACACATACAGACAATTATTGTCAGACCTTTTATAAAGTAAAGTAACCAGAAATCATAATGGTTCATGATGACCACCATTATAGTTGATATACTGAATAGTCCTAATTTTCTTTCGGTACGAGCAAAACTATATGAATATGTGTGCAAATACATAAATAATAAATTAAGTAAGGGATTTGGGCAGACATTTTAGGTCCAGGATCTCCCATCTGACTAGATACACCCCATTGGTGGTGCATGGGCTTCTAAAGATAGGAATCAGTAATGTTACATCCCCGTTGACATCAGAGATTGCGAAATGCCATACCGGGTGTCGGATTAATGGTTTCTCGGCGGGGTGCAACAATGCTTGCACCCCTCGAATATCCGGACACAAATGCTCGACTTTGATTCGTGGAGAACGATCCTACGTTACACCCCTCCGAGATGCGCCAATGTAAATCCACATCGATGTACCTACAAATCTACATTGCCGAGAGATTTAAGGCATTTCGTTGTGCGGGGAATAAAAAAGGGAGACAGATATGGGTCCACGAAAATCCTCGCCATGAAAACGCCTTCTCTAAAGCCTACTTTCGACGATTATGTTTCCGCGCTCGACTCGACTTCTCACAGATGTATACCTATGTATTCCGAAAATGCTTGATTTCCAGAATATATGAATGTTTATGGGTCCAATGAATACACCAACGTTAAAACTACGAGGAGATTCTGGATTTCTAGGGAATTCTTAAAGAGGGGAGATATTTTTGAATTCACAGGGAAATAGTATATTCTGATATTATCAAAGATCGTTTTAGTGTGCAGAAATATATACTACAGCGCCTTTCGACTATATCGATTTCATGAAATATTTTTGTTTTTATGTTCTTGATGATATGAAAATATGTCTGAGAGATACTTTAAAAATATTTATCTCGATATGAGTAAATCTTGTGTCCATTTCTATCTTAATATTGTCATATCATCAAGAATAAAGAGAATAAATATAGGACATGAAAGGACAGGATAACATTCCTATACATATTAATAAAATATTACGACACTTCTGCATGTTTGATCATAACATTATTTATTTCTCTAATGATTACAGTTTTCATAAATATGCGCTGCTTATATGTCCTGTACTAAGATGTTTGTTCTGAATTTATTTATTTGGATAAATTCATCGATGTTGTTGAATCTAGTGTTCTTATCAGTCTATCACACTAACCATCAATCAAGTATAGATAGACTATCGGATTATCTGCAAAACACATCCTTAATCATTTTTAGCACAGAAGTGCATTCTCGTTAAGAAAATCACTGATAAACTACCGGTACCGGATCCCATCGTTCTCACGATCCAAAATCGGATTCTAGGAAATACCACAACTCCATCGGCGGCCGTATAAAATATTCAGGGATTCTCCGACTTCCGGTGCTGGTATCTAGCATTGGGTCTTTCAAAATAAATTCAGGATACATTAAGATCATCCTATGCAACGCGGATGTCTATGACCCTGTAAAAGAAATCCCCATTGAAACAACGAAATCCACCTGAATACTCGTTTACAACGAATACCATACCGATTTCAAAGATTGGGGGTTTATTGTACGAGTTGGTTACCCGCCATCCAGAAGCGCGTTTATTCGCTTAGTTCTCGCACGCAACATTGACGACGATGAAACGAAACACAGGGGCGTTCTGCAGGCGGTCTTTCCAGCACGAAAGCTCCGCCTGCGAAGCCGGCCTTTGGGTGCATGCACGAGAAACGTCACCTTCTCCGTGGCAACTGCCTCCTCGTCTTCTTCATCCTTCTCTTCTTCTTGTTCTTGTTCTTCTTCTTGGTTCTCTTCCTGTTCCCCGTGGTGCATCTGCCGGCACGTTCGAGGTAGACTGGTACACGGTGACCCAAGCTGACACTTCCACGGCAGGCACGCCGCTTTAGGTTATATGCTAATGCCTCTGGCGTTTCGTGACGCGATACAGTTTTCGTCGTTAACCTCCTTGGTGACCTCGAGTACCGAGGCACGAGTGAAAGTGCACCCAGACTGTCTGTTCCTCTTCCTCGAGTTCGTTTCCATCCGGCCGATCGATCTATTCCGCGGTCGAAACGGAAATCCTTATGAGCCCCATGAATCCCACGAACGAATAGTACCCAGTAGACTCGACTTCCAGAACGATGGGTTCGATTCGCGGCTGAACGATACCAAAGCAGTTTCGGTTCCCCATTGAAAGGGACTTTGCGAAATTCTTTTTGCCGAAAGAGGATTCTGGCGAAAACGTTTCGTGTTCCTTTAGGTGGATCTCTTTTAAGGAAAAGTCCTCTATGAGGGAGTAAAGGATTAGATTTCCTAGTAGAAACTCTCATGTTTGAGGTCGAAATAGGTAGAGTAAGAGGATATTAAAGAGGATGTATCAAACATTATTATAGAATGTTCACGAGCTTAGATATTTTTAGATCTTTTTTATCGTGATTTCCGAATAATTTATTGTTAGGTTTATATATGGAGTTCGCATGGTGTAGTGGTATAAGTAATATAATATTTAGGTTGGAAATATTACATCCTGAGTCAGTCAGGGGCAGAGGAATTCTTACAATGAATAAAGAATTTATGTGGTTGATGCACTAAAGGGAAGCAACGCTCTTATGTGTTGCCATATTGTGTCTCATGTTGCTGGGCTGGTTATCCGTTCCGGTAATGAAGTTCTGGTCTTGAAGTACTGCATCACGAAACCTGCAGCTATAACGAGTAATGATTTATGTATTAATATATTCTGGCTCTTCTGTGGGATGTTACGGGTACTTTTTAAAACTTGGTATTTCTCCCATTTCATAACGGACAATGTGGTATCACTACAGAATGGGATGCTATAAGACAGAAAAAGTGCCTATTCAAATAAGGAAGTGTGTCGTACAAATAACCAGCTCCTTTCTTGGATCACGCGGATGGCCAAGCATAAATATAAATTTCCATGGGGAGATGATAAATTATATTCATACGGGTTACGTTAATTCAACAATATTAAACAGCCTCATATTATTTCAATTTTTTAACCTGTTCCACATTATACAGTGACAATATTATACTCGTAAAACTATCCGATGCGAACTGAATTTTTTATAAGCACTTAAGTGAAGGTAATTGCTCCACTTCGGTTTAGTCAACATTGTTAAAATCCGCGATCGAATGATTCAAGTTTTAGGAGGCACGTAACTGGTACACCTTGCGGTTAATTCAGCAAATGTTTACCCGGGCTAATTAAGTATTCCAATTGGCACGCGGGGTGGTTAATCTTCGGCCGAAACGATGAGGAAGTGATATCACGTTGACAACCCGTAAATATATAATGAAGTGTGGAAACCCCACATGCTTAAAACCATGAATGCCTCCATCCGTCATTGTACACACATGCTACGACTTCGAATTTATAATCCCGTGGACTCATCCACTATCCGAGTATGATTCATCATCTTATACAAGCCTAGTGTGACAGATGAGTAACTATCGCTTAAAAGAAATGCAAGGAAGTTGTATATGTGTATGACTTTTTCTTGGGCCATATTCTGTGCATTGATGTGAGTAATGTGTCAATTAGGGAACTCCGGTGACACTAAAGTGGCACGTTAATGAGTACATGCACAGATATGTGCTTCATATTGGGCAGGGTCACTTAGTAAATATGACGTTAATTATAAATGGGAGATAATTACCCAAGGCAATTTTCACATTTTTTTCATCCCAAGAGTTGAAAAGGGTTAGACATTTTTTTTCAAAATCATAGAAAAGTTCTGAGTCCTTCGAGTAGATGGCACCAAATGTCTGACCATCCTATGGGTAACCACCCCTAAGGTGACTGGTATTTTCTTGGAAGATTTCTTAATGGGATAGTTGCACAAGATCATTACGGTACAACGCATGAGTCAGGCGATTAGAAAATATCCCATTTGTTAATATTTGTTTAGGCGCTTAGTTCGAAGAACATAGAAATTATACAGTCTAATATTCCGTTTCTTGGCACCCCGCCCACGATTGGCTCGGCGAGTCAAATAAAATTAATACAAATAAATCATAGTGAGAATTCTCTTTCCTTTTTAAAAACCTTGAGTCAATAGAGTTGTTTAATAACTCGAGTACAAAAAACAATCACGGGACTACTACTATTTATTGTGATAGCGAGTTATGGGGTACTCTTCTAAAGTCTAGTTGGCGCTCCAACCGGAAGTACCCCGAAGACTTCGCACGGGTGTACCAAGTTCGAATCGCAGAGAAAACACAACAAATCATAGACAGGAACGGTTTGTTTGAAAAAGTCTGCCGACGTACACTGTAGGATACTTCTTGACAATTAAATAGTGCCAACCTCGTGTGAGGAGTTGGTCCGAGGTAGGGAGGAGAGTGCGAAAGAAAAAGACATACGTTCGTTGAAAAGAAGCCGCTTGATAAATGCGTGCCCCTGCGCCTAGGAACCAGTTTCGTGTTTACCTAGTAAGTAGTGTTGTCAGTCAGCTGGTTTGTTGCATCTTCGCCCAGGCAGCCCAGCCGCCCGTGGCATACAACGCTCGTTTCCTAGGAACACGTTTTTGGTGGTGTGCGCGGTATAGTCGTGCTTTACTAGTATACGTTTTGTAGGGGTAAAACGTTGAGACCGTTCAGAGGGGTACATCCTGGGGGTCGTGGTGGTGGTAATTTGGGAATGGAGGGGGCCAGAGTGGGGAGAATTGTACGAGGACGTTGGAGAAGGGTGCCTGGCCGTCGATAGAATAGGGATTCAGTCTCAGAGTCAGTTGCTCTCCGACTTCCGCGGTGGAATGTCGTTGAATTTTTATTTCTTTGCGTCCTATCTTAGCCCGCGCACGTAGTTTCTCACGAGGCCTATCTCATACACTATCATTTGTGACTGATAGGAACCCTGTCAGGTAGTGGTTATGAGAAATTATCAGTGGTTAGACTCGCAGAACATTCACGAACAGTGTTGGACGAGATCGATCAACGGATCAGTGGCAGTGTAAATTCCTTCCGACGGGTAGAAAGGAAGCAACCGTGGAATCGGGAGTTAAGTTTTTGTCTCGTTTAATACGACCGTGCCGTGGAACGAAGTGTACAGTTAAAACGGAGTGCTGTGACTATGAGTGCGTGACGGTACGACCATACCGAATATCCGAGAGTATCTTTCGGCAGGAGTGTGATTTCCAGGAGTAATATTCAGAATGGAAGCACACCGTTCCGTAATAGTGCTGGGGATCCTTTGGTGTCTGGCATTTTATGTCAATCTTACACACGGACGTAGTATCACCAGCCTCGAAGCACCGAGCGGATGCGAATGGGAAAATGAAGGAGAGGATGGCGAAAAAGCTCTCGCCTGTAGAGTACGGACTATCGCCAATGTGCCTGGCCTAATTGGCAATCTTTCCGCTATTCAAGTGGACTCGATAACTTCTTTGGGATTGGAGTGTAGTGACGTGCTCTTCTTCGAAAGTCAACTGGAGGGTCCTCACGGCTTATTTTCTCCTTTACCACGTTTGGAGAAACTTCGGGTGGAATACTGCAAAATTCGTTACTTACCCGGTGGAGTGTTCGCCTCCGCACACAATTTACGAAGTTTGTCACTGCAAACCCATAATGGCGATTGGTCGGCAATGACCTTGGATCTGCACAGAGATGCACTTCGCGGTTTAACGAACTTACAACATCTCGATCTTTCTGACAACAATCTTTGGACCTTGCCATCAGAATTGCTTTGCCCAGTGCAAAGCCTCTTTACTCTGAATCTGACGCGCAACAAGTTACAAGACATCGTATCGCTGGGCTTCTCCGAATGGGTTGAATCCTGCACGCCTAATCTTGAGACTTTGGATTTAAGTAGCAACGATCTTAGTGCCTTGCCCGATCGCACCTTGAGTAATTTGCGAAGTTTGTCTGTGTTAAAATTGCAAGAAAATGCAATCGCTGCCGTTGGTGATCACGCCCTGACTGGCCTTGTTGCCCTTCGTTCTCTTAATATGTCCAGCAACAGACTGGTAGCGTTACCGCCAGAACTGTTTTCCAAGACAAAGGAATTAAGAGAACTTATACTCAGCAACAATTCGTTGGCAGTTTTGGCTCCAGGTCTATTGGATAATCTTGTGGAACTTCAAGTTTTGGATTTAAGCAGTAACGAACTGACGAGCCGTTGGGTTAATCGGGATACCTTCTCACGACTGGTTCGCCTCGTCATACTCGACCTGTCTTTCAACGCCTTGACAAGGATTGACGCCCACGTCTTTAAGGGACTGTATAGTCTTCAAGTCTTGAAGCTCGAGCATAATGATATCGACACGCTGATAGACGGATGTTTCGGTTCCTTGACGAACCTGCACTCCTTGACTCTCTCGCATAATAAGATCGCGAGATTTGACCCGACTCACACGGTTGGCCTTAGTACGCTTGGTCAACTTTTCTTGGACAGTAACAAGCTTCGCGTGTTGCATCGACATGTATTCGACAATCTCACGGATCTTCAAGACCTCTCCTTAAGTGGAAACATTTTAATGGAGATCCCGTATGCAGTTCGTGTACTTCGATCATTAAAAACTCTTGACCTCGGCAATAACCACGTGTCTAGGATCGATAATGAATCCTTCACCGGCTTGACCGACCTCTATGGATTACGTTTAGTGGATAATAAACTGGAGAATGTATCCCGCGACGCTTTCGCATCGTTGCCAGCATTGCAAGTACTTAACTTAGCAAACAATTTCATTCGTCACGTGGAACAAAGTGCATTTGCCAGCAATCCAGTACTAAGGGCTATTAGATTGGACGGGAACCAACTAACCGAGATCCGTGGTGCTTTCACAAGTCTCTCGACTCTTGTCTGGTTGAACGTATCGGATAATAAGTTACTATGGTTCGACTACAGTCATTTACCGTCCAGCATAGAATGGCTGGACATACACGCCAATCAGATAAGCGAGCTTGGGAATTATTACTTGGTGCGCAATACTATACGAATAAAGATGCTGGACGCTAGCTACAACCTCATCACCGAGATCTCCGAGACCACTATACCGGACAGTGTCGAGACATTATTCCTGAATAACAACAAGATTCGCACGGTCGCGCCAGGTACATTTTTGCAAAAAACCAATCTGGAGAAAGTAGTGCTTTATGGTAACGAGATGAGAAATTTGGACGTTGCCGCGCTCGCGTTACAGCCGGTACCGGAAGACGCAGAATTACCGGTTTTTTATATTGGGAACAACCCGATTCTTTGCGACTGTACCATGGAGTGGTTACCGAGGATAAACGAGTTGGCTCGTCTCAGGCAACATCCTCGTGTCATGGATCTGGACTCCGTTACCTGCGAGATGGTACATGCCCGTGCTACACCACGAAGACCGTTATTATCTCTGAAATCCAAAGACTTTCTCTGTAGATACGACGCACACTGTTTCGCTCTTTGTCATTGTTGTGATTTTGACGCATGCGATTGCGAAATGACTTGTCCTGACAATTGTTCGTGTTATCATGACCACAGTTGGTCTAGTAACGTAGTGGATTGTTCTAATGCGGGTTACAAACATGTCCCGGAACGTATTCCCATGGACGCGACGGAGATTTATCTGGATGGGAATGAGCTCGGAGATCTAGGTAGTCACGTGTTCATTGGTAAACGCCGTTTAGAAGTATTATACTTGAATAACAGTGGAATAGCTGCAATACATAATCGTACGTTCAATGGTGTCGGTGCACTGCGGGTCCTTCACCTCGAGGACAATGCATTAAGGGAGCTCAGAGGATTCGAGTTCGATCAGTTGGAACGTATGTCGGAACTCTATCTAGATCATAACGCTATCGCGACCGTGGGTAATACGACCTTTAAGAAAATGAAGAATCTCGAGGTATTAAGATTGGACAGTAATCGTATCGTTGACTTCCGACCATGGGAGGCATTACCTAGTGTTGGGGACAGTACGAAGGTCGCTTTGGAAGGAAACGCTTGGAGTTGCGAATGCGGCAACGCTGCTAAATTGCGAGCTTGGCTCGCTGAGCATCGTGGAGATCCTGAAAAGATGTACTGCCGCGACGGCGTCGAGACTCTCGCGCAAGCTATGAAGCGTTGCGGTGATCCGTCTACGGAGGCTGTCAGCCGTGGAATTCAAGAAATCCCCCTGCTAGGTGGTAACTTCGTGCCACTTTTAGCGGGCGCCTTGGTAGCGGTGATCGCTATTTGCCTCTTCGTCGCCTTAGCATTTGCCTTTCGTCAAGACGTTCGTTTATGGGCGCACGCACGTTATGGTCTTCGTCTTGGTAAAATGGCAGCACCACCGGATGAGGAGAGGGATCGTCTCTATGATGGCTATATCGTCTACAGTGAACGCGACGAGGACTTTGTATCTCGATTTTTAGCAGCGGAATTGGAACAGTCGGGTTTGGCTATGTGTCTTCATTGGCGAGATTTACCACCTGCAAGGCCCCAGGAGGCGGTACCACCAGCAGCGGCAGCCGCGAGACGTATCATAATTATCTTTTCACCGGTGTTCTTGGCGAACGAGTGGCAGCATGCCGAGTTTCGAGCTGCCTTGAGAACCGCACTGGAAAATATTAGACCAAGTTCGAGGAAGAGGCGCGTAGTTGTACTATTGGCTACCGAAGCATCACCCCGTGACCCAGAATTGCAACTGCTTCTCCAGACGTGCACTGTTGTAATGTGGGGTGAGAAGAGGTTCTGGGAAAAACTGAGATTTGCGATGCCAGATTCCGTAGATAAAAGACGAGACAGTAAGAAGGTGAACGACCGAAATCGTACGCCGGCGCGTTACACGGCGGCTCCTTCCGCCGGTGATGTGTGGACCAAGCCTAATGGAGTTTTGGTTGCACCGGTGCACGCACCCACGCCCACACCCACGCAGTCGACCTATGTCAGCTCTGCCTCCAGTAGGACCGAGGACGAGGACAGTGGTGCGGAACACCAGCACCAACATCACGGTGGTTACAGTGCATTGCACACTGCCAACGCACGTCCAGCTAGTTTATCCTCAAGGGGCAGCCATCTTTATAGTACTATACCGGAACCACCGGTGCCCACGGCACCACCCGGGGAGGTTCTGACACATCCAGGCAATCCGCGTACTTATTTTGTCTAGTATAGAGGTCAGGTGATCGTCCAACGATCCAAAACTAATGCCTCGAGAAGCTGGGCTTTAAAACCTTGTTTGAAAACCAAATTCATTCGGGAGAATCGTTGTAAAAATCAGCTTTAGGATGGTATAGTTGTTTGTACAGTTTTTAGCTCGCGATCAATCGACCATGGTGTCGATCCGTTTGCTCTTCCACTAGAATTGGTTGATTAGAAGGTTTTCCTATCTTTAGTTCTTACAATGGGACCGAATAAGTTAGAGGCAAAGATTGTATGTCTTGGAGAAATCAAGGATGAGCTTCTATTAGTTTATGAACTAGGTGACTTACTATCTCTTTGCCTCGGTAAACAATCATTCTACTACGAATCTTGTGGATTTATTTAATATTACTTTGTAATATAATGTTATATAGAAGCGCGATCGAGTCATTATTTTTACATACTAGTTGAGGATGATGTGGTATAGTGTTCTTCTTCGTACAGAATATATATGATGGGAATTTCAGAGAGATCTAGAAGATATTGTGAATAAGGATCTAGAATCTCGATGTCTCATCACTAGCATCTAAAAAAAACCCGCAGTTATCCTGATTCTGAATACATATAAGGCTAATGACAAAAGTATTGTTTCTCCAAGTATTCCTCAATTTTCTAGATGTTGCTCGGTCGATTCATTGAAATGTACAACTTACTGATTTATTCGGAAGTGCCAGATTAATGATAGTTTCAAGACGTTGTTTTATATAACGGTGATATTTTATTTTGCAGACAGAGTTCTACGACGTTGAGTTAAATTAAACACGTTTGTAAAACTTCAATTTGTAAGTCTACAAAGTCAACTAGAGATCGATCGAGCAAACGCGATAGCTGTGACTTATTTTGTTCACTAATACGATTATTTATTCCTCACGTCGACAGCTAATTATGTGTTGTAAAGGAAACAGTATAGTTCAAAATGGCATTAAGTAATCGATTCCACGCAGTTTGTTAAACGGTATATTCAGAATTCAGTTCATCCTGAACGCAGATCAAAATGTATTATAAGCGAATTGCACTATTTAGTAATATTTATTTTGACTGACTATAAACGAATGCATTTATTTTCGACATTGCCAGTGATTTAGTATGTGAAAGTGAATCAAGCAGAATTTTCAAGTTCACACAAAAGTATTGAAATTTGTCTTTCTTAAGGCCAGCCTTAGTTCGACAAGATTATAATTAATATAAACAACGCGGAGATCCTTCCAACGAAACGTCTCCAACAATGAACTACATTATTTATTTAATTTTTCTATTATCGTTTGTCATAATTCATCAAACTTCGGAAAGGATGTATATATCGATATTTCCACGATACTCGGTTTTAATGACCGAGCGATCGAGGACTTTGATTTTGGAGAGGTTTTCGGGAAGCCGAGAGATGTATTCCTGGTCTAACAACGTGTTAGAGTTCGTTAAATGTTCGAAGTATTTTGTAACGATAAAAAGAGCCGATAAGACGAGAATGATGACCCCCCGTTCGTGAACTCCGGATCTTGGGATGAACTTTCCTTCGTACTAATGGTATTTTTTTCCAGAAACAAAGTGCATCCCCAGTCCTCATTCCTCTCGTTCGTTCGTCCGTTCGTTCGTGCGTTCGTGCGTTCGTTCGTTCGTCAATTCGTGATATAAGATAACGAAGTCGTCTAGTGTTAAAATAGCTGAATCGAAAAAAAAGACAGACATCTTGTGAGACCTCGTTCCTAAGATTCACCGACTTTCTTGGAAAAGTAACGGTCGCATAACGCTTATTAGTATGTAAGTAAATCTCTCTGTAAATACTGTATCTAATGTTGTAAATACTCACGCACACTTTCGAGCACACCGGCGAGATCAGGGCTTTAACTTACTGATCCTGCAAGGCGTCTTAACTATAAAGATCCGTTAGGAGATTAATATTAATTGTATTGTATTATTGTAAATACGCTCATCGAATCACGCATTATATTCACGATCTGTTATATAACTATTAAATTAAATACCACTTTCCATTTCAAACAAAGAACCATGAAAATAAACACAAGTTTGTTTTATAAGAAAATCGTCGTCTACGTCTGTTCTTCGATCCGCATTAATTATAATCGAGTGTGGAAGATTCAAGAAAGAGTTCCGATTATTGGTGTTTATATGAAATATGTAATAACGTGAACAAAATATGTACATTACAAACATTTGATTTTGAAGCAACTACATAGATTTTTTTCATAACAACGTTTAAATACGTCCTTCCACAAATATTTAATGTTTAAGCGTTTAAATAGATTTATTTTCACATATACATGGAATTCTTATACATTGCCAGAATTTTCCGATAATTAATGCACGCATCGTCGGTATCCCAAGTAAGCAAGCAAAATTTAATTTTTAACTTCTGCTGCATCGGAGTGTTTAATAGTGCATCTGTTTTTCTTCAATCGTAAACGTAAAGTGTTATTAGTCTCATCTGAAAAACATCGCTTATCTCCATGCTTAAAACAGATAGGTAATACCAGATCCCGTTAAAAAGTCGTGTATAAAAAAGGTAAATTCGAGGGGATTAATACGACTATAAATACAGAGTCCGTTTCCAAAAACACCGTAAAACAGTGATAACATTAATTCAGTGAAAAGAACGAGTATACGAAGAAGAAGAAGAAGGGGCGAGCAAAGATAAGTAAAACGTAGACAAATTTATAGTATTACTGGTATCGCAAAAAACGATGGTGGTAGTAACATTTCTGGAAGTAAAACGTTAAATGTGGTGCGTACATGCGGTGTCCGTCAAGGAACACCTTTATCACCTAGGTCCACCGAGCAAATAGACCTTTCTACGAGGGCACTCGTGATAACGGCAGAAACGCGTATTCCTTCCACCCTCGCATTTCCCATCGAAGTACCGGGAAAGAGTTACGATCGTGGGAATCGAGTATACCGATATAACGAAATATTAACACTCTTAGTCGAATATCACTTCCAGAGTTTTGCCGGTAGCTAAAGATACGTCGAAGGGGATTCGGTATTTTCTCGGTTTACTCGTATTACTTCCCCAGGTCACGTACTTAAACGAGATTCGAAGGCATAAGTAACAGTTCGTCCGTAAGAGGTACCGTGAATTGCCTTTTTAAAGGGATGGTCAGACGAGATGGGCGTTCTCTTTGCCTTTCTGCAAAGTAATAGTTTTATCGAAGAAGGTCGTGAGCCGAAGTTGAGGGGTTTCGAAAGGGGTCCGTGGGGTAAAGGATGCAAGGAGGCCAGTCGTTAGAATATCGTCGAAAGCCCTGAAGCATCGGAACTCCGGCTCCTATACTTGTGTACAGGTCTATATCTGCATCTCGATGTACATAAATAAATATATACGGATATACGAGTGTATGCGCATATATGTGCAGGTATAGATACATAGATACGTATGCATAGGTATGGGTCAAATATTTGAATGCTCGTGGCCCAGGAATACCAGAAAAGAGCCGTAGCACGGCTAATGACATTACGACTTTAGGATGCTCTCGGGCAAATTACATTTGCCAGGCGAACTGCGCCGGGTACCGAGAGCAAATGGAATAATAATATGACCTGGTGATATCGAATGAAATTGTGGAGCATGTAGACGCGTTTAATAATTAAAGTACTTCCCGCGCTAAGTGGATCGATAATTCAGAGGTTTTTCCCTTATTTTTCATGGCAGGATAAATTGTTGTTAAAGCGGGATCTGTAACGTATCGCGTCATTAAACGTTCCATAAAAACTGCTCCATGTTACCTCTACCATCCGAAAATGAACGTGACATGTAGAGTCTAACCCATCGATACTTTTTCTATAACTTTTTATATTTGCCACTGCTATACGTAAATAATGCTCATCGTGGAATAGGATGAATGTAATTGAAAAGAAAAATAGTATTAACCGGTTTGCTGTCTTAATTACCAGGGACACGTCTCATAAACCTTACCTGATCAGGTACAGTTAAAGAAGATCGAGGGCTGTTTCTACTAACACGTGTTTTTAATTAGGGGTGGTAGCTCGACACGTAACTACCCTTAGATCTTGGTTATTTCCCTCCGTTTTGTATTCAATAACCGTAACAGGCGACAATAATATTTTGTGTTTATAGTTTCGCAAGCATTCTTTATTGAAATATTCTCGTGTTACGTACTCCCCGATTACCCTTATAAGTTTATAATACTCTTCCGCCCTAATCACTTGTTTCTTACCGCTTATCTAGTGATACTTTGCCGGAGTATTTCGGCAGTTGTATAAATTAGTATTTGTTGTAATTTTATCATCCTAACAGCAGACTAACATGCAAATCGTTTTTGATAACAGAAATCCGCAGACTTTTTAAATCCTGCCGTCGTTCGAATACTTTTGGGCAACCGAGTATATACATATATTATATACGATAATTTCTTGGCTGTTATCGGAACATTGGTAAATTGTACTGTACGATTTTGACGGTCATTTATTTTCTGCTTCGTAAACGAGTCTGTCTAGTACCTTTCTAACGTTTTATAGTACATGTATATATAAATGGTAGTATCTCGAGTTGTAAGATGTGTTGGTGAATACGAGGTTCGCGTTCTTCCTTTTATATATCTTGGCTGGAACAAGCGGAGGCGCCGGTGCATCAATCAACTGTCGAACAGTGAGCCGCTAATTGCACCAGCCACAATATCTTGATCAATCGAACGTGGGGCGTTGGAATTAATTAGAATGATGACGTGCTCGGTCGTGGCTTAGTTGATGTACTCCCGAAGGTAAAATCGCCGTTTCGTTGTACGGCTGAGATATCCTATCTTAAGTGAGTAGTAGTTTCCTTTCGGTTGGGATCAAAAACAAGAAACCCTGCTCCAGATAAAAGGAACAAATTGTACCGCCCATCGAGTGTTTGCCGCCTTCCACGGGGCTTGTAATACTTCCCTGAAGTTAATACGATTTCGTTTCGAAGATTAATTTACGATACCTTTCTCATGAGCAGTAACCAATTTTATCTACACTAGTTCTATTATGTCTCTTTTATTGTATAATAACTACATGCTCCTTACATAATGTAGATCCAATTCTATACTTGCTGTTTAAATATCAAGTATTTAAGAAAATTGTGTAATTTCACGTTCTTATAATCGACCGTCACAATTGTTATTATTGTTGTTCTACAGTTTATGCTGTTATTTATAATTGATGTGTATATGGGTATGTAGCGATTTCTTAGCAGTACCGATTTGGGAAGTCGGTGAGGTATATTTTCGAAAGTCATCCTTGGATCACAAGCTGGAATTACGAGTTATTCTGTATTAAGTGCCCATTCTACGACCCTCCTCTCGCATATACCACACCATATTAGGACTGATTACGGCATAACAGCCATCAAGTCAATTCCCGACTTGACTCCGTCACTTCGAAATCCTGACGAGCTGAAAAACTGCATCGTAACAGTTGCGAGCGAAGGGATCTTATCATAGTGTCGTGTCTTTAAACCTCTGCGTGCGACCCAAAACTTTCTTAGAACATATTTAGGCATCATATAACATCGATTTGGACCACTTAGAATTAAAATTGGCGAGTTTAATTTTTGGCCCACAAGCCACTTTTTCGAGAATACCTCCTCCCCCCTTCCCAAATTTTTCGATTTTGGATGGCCCCATTTTCAAACTGAAGAACATTTTTAAAGGATATGTGTAAAGTTGTTGACTCACGCCTGACACACCTTACACATATTTCACATTTTTTTTGCCTCCGCATATATTAATTTTTATCGCGCGATAACTTGATTTATTCTTAATAAAAGTGGCGCCTATAAACTCGCAATGATAATAGAAACGCTATACTCGGTGGTCGCAGTAATAATAATAATTATGATAATGAAAAGCGTATTCATATTTAATTTAGAAATAACCTTGTTATTGTGCCGTAAATGCATTTTCAGGGTGGAATATTATAACTGTCGCTTGAATTCGCTGACACAAAGGACCAAAAGGTTACCATAAAAATGTAGGGTGAACTACCCCTCTGACTGTGCCATTCCCCAACGCGGGGGTGACTGAAGAAAATCAATATTGAATATAAACAAGCAATACATTTCGGCCGATCCATTCTAATGAGCCAATTTTAATATCTTTTATTCCCATTATTCCGATCGATTGCTTTCCTATAAACGTCTCCCCTGAAATAGATTACGGTATTATGTGCAGATACGAATACTCAACAGTCTACTCAAATTTACTGTATTAATAGTAATTAGTTTATTACTCATACAGGAAGTTTGTGTTCGTTGATATACAAGCCAGAGTTAATGTTCAAAGTAAAATTTGGCAAAGAATAGACTTAATTAGTACGCGCTCCGAAGATAACTTGCTAATCATACAAGAAAGAGTTCATTTAGAGGGCTAATTATTTCACGCGCATAACTAATCGCAATTAGACGAGCAAAGTAGATTATTATATTTGTTACAAGCATATTATTAAACTCATTCGAATAACGTCAATACTTATAATAATAAATTACATAATTATCTAGTTATAACATTCAAGTATTCACGCATACATATACGATATAATACAATATAAACGTTCTTACACAAAAATTTGTTAACGATCATCAATAACGATAATCGAAGTTAAAATTAATTTCTTCGGTAATGAAAATGTACTTGCTACTTATAAAGTAAGAATTTCTCGTTAATAAATCATCTGTGAAATGATAGCTCTATAAGTCAGAAAGTAATCGAGAGCAGTTAATGTGACAAAGGGTGAAGGAGAAAGTATTGGTAATAAAGAAAGCGGTGACGAGGCTTAATTCGCGAAAAGGCCCTCTTATTAGTTCTAGACTCATTCTATAAGAGAAGTGTACTCGTGAACGTCGCGACTATCGCTCGAATTGTCGAAGACAAAAGCGGTGGAAAGGGCGCGCCGTAGGTAAAGGGCGTGTTAGATGCTTCCTGAATAAAACGGACCATTTGGCAAGGGCAAAGGGTAAGGGCAAGAGCGAAGGGTAAATATGCAAGAGCCCTCCTTCGGTTGTGAGAGAGTTGGAACGTGGCGGAACTTACTTTCGAGGCTTATAGCCTCCTCCCGCAGTTGTGTTATTACAAGCAGACCCAACTTCTCAAGAAAATATAACCGGGGCTCTCTATATTCTTTGAAATTACCGCGCAACGTGTTCCAACCTCTGTTTTCCTTTCGGATAGGGTAAGGGTTCCTCGTCATTTCTTGATTTTAAACACTCATTCATAACGATTTTAATTGAATACCATGGGATTTAATTAAAATCTGAAAGAAATTACATTATTCGTATTATACGTGAGTGGGGACTCGTTTAAGTAACTGGATATAAATTGAATCAGAAGTTACCGAATAATATACACTTACTTTAAAAATGTGTAATGCGATACACATTAAGGAGGAATGTTACCGTGAACCGTTAAAGGGTTTCGCAGACTCCTTGCTCCCAAAATTCCTGTTTATAATAAATTATCGCCGATGGAATTCCGTAAGAATAAAATCGCCGGTATAAACACGAGGGTGGAAATTCCTAACATGCCTGACTAGGACACATCTTCGATATACTCAATTTTGCTTGTCCATCTTTCACATTTTATTCCGGTACTTCTATGAACATCAGAATAAACTTCCCAAACAATTCATTCTTGAGCAATTAAATATCTTTGAAATATTCATGCGTCTAAAATATTCTTCATCGAAATTCAATTTAGAGCCTCATATAAAGATCGCAAATATAAAGCACGCGTTAATCTTACGGAAAGAAACGTTTCTTTTAAAAATATCATATATTTAAGTTAAGATTAAATCAAAAGAGTAACACGAAAATATATGGTATAAGGAGATAATGCATAAAAAACACACGGTTTTTTAATTATGAAAATTTATTAAACAGTTGTTTTAACGTAGATACAATGAATTCACTAAAATCCTTTGCAATAATAAATTAAAGTTTCGCAAAGCAAAATTCTATTTTCTTCGAATTATATGAAGCAACTAAAATTGAAGCCAAGGAAAAGAACGTCGATAGAAGCAGTCGGTGTATCCACTCGAGAAGAATCCTGAAGAGAATGGAAGCCAAAAAGCCGGGTGGCGCGCAGACCCCCATAGCCCATGTCTAATCCGAGTTCGTCTCGCCCGCTCACGGGGCATCTCCCATGGAGTTTGTCCTTTTGCCTGTTCATCCCAGGTCAGAAAGATTCCAGTCAGTTGCAGACTATAATCTAGCTGGTTTCCATGACACCGACTCACACCGTCTACCAACTTTTTCTTATAGATCACTGCGGAATGGCTGGGGAACTTGTCGATCGCAAAATCGAGCAGCTGTGACTCGATGATGCATTGAAATATTTTATTTCCCCGAGATAGATTCACTTGATTTCAATACCACATTTTCGAATGACGAAGAAATCTTATTGTTCGTCGTTATAATACCACCGCAACGAATCGATAGAAATTAACCTGTTTTCGATATTCCCGTAGGAGTCTTCATTTGGGAAGAGGCTATTGGAATTATTTTTTTTATTATCGTTGAAAGTTTATATTTATATTTGTGGATGAAGGGAGTTTCGAATTCAGCTCGGATATTAGAGCATTTATTTTACGAAAATGAAGAGGGTAATTAATTAGTAGTTGAAATTTTATAAAACATCTTTCCTCGCACTGGCCAGTGGTTCCTGCTTGGGGAACTCCTTGAAGTGAGCCACTTTAAAAATATTTAATCTACCCTCCTGATTTAATTACGCTTCCGCGTAATTTTTTTTCCTCGAAAGAACAAAAAAAGCAGTCATCAAAGGAGAACCGGATAACGAAGTTTGTTCGACAGGAGTCTTTCCGTAAAAATGTATTCCGAAGCACGTTTCGTATACATTTTCCGATAAAAACTGACGAGCCTTACTCTTCTAATAAGCTTACATTTAATAAGCGATTTACTTGGCTGCGTAATTTACATTATCATCCATTTCATTAATAAGGATCTCCACCTTCCTCCTCGGCGAGCAACAATATATATAAAACAAGGAACCGCTATTACGACAAGAATTCCACGGGCGTGCAAACATTTCAGGTTTTCACAAATATTTACAAGCGTCCGAGTGTGAATTTCAACAGGTGTAAGGTACGTTAGTCGTTGAACGGAAAAAAATCTAAAAAGCAAATATGAACGGTGTACCATCGAGAACCGAATTAACACGGCTAGTGGCTCAGGATTTCTCTATCTCTTGGAGTGCCGTAACGTTTTACCAGGAAACTATATTTGCCGTATTACGGTGTTCCTAGAAAATATTTGCTCGGCATAATTCAGCCTAGCCGAGTAAAGAGACTCGAAGTGATTCGTGGATTGAAAATCTCGATACTAACCGGGACCAGCAGGCCCTGCTTCATCAGAAAAGATCCCTGGATATTCTGTGGGAAAAACGGGGCGCGATTCGTCAGGGATAGCACCGAACACGTGTTCCGGTCCATGACCAATTTAACCGGATACTACGGGGTACTGGTTGCCTTCTATGTACCACCCTCTACCACCGTCTTCCATCGACGAAGAAATGTCAGTTACACGCGTGCATCTGGATCATTGTCGGCGAGATCTGTGGAGGAGGAAATCGCTTCGAAATTCGGCCACCGTGACAACGTTACGCCGGCCCTCGGGAATCACTGCCACCGAGAATCATTGGGCCTGCTACTCGTAAGATGACGATGCATTCAAATCTTTACCCTGACTTCGGCCATTCAACTATTCAGGGGTGGCCTTTATTTTTTTGGTTTCTCTCACCAATTCTTTCTTGACAGATGAGACGTTAGCTAGTTTTATTTAGCTACACGGGTAATACTTTTTATAGTTTATATTCAGTTAAAAGTGTCTGACAAGGAGTGACGGGTGACCAAAGAGATATTGTTAATAATAAAGTTAAAATATTACACAACGCGAAATGTTAAATTGGGCCACCTTACCGCTCTATTTATCTTCAGGTTTACGTAGTAAAGAAAATTTAAAAATTTAAATCTGATAATTTACAGGGTTTATATTTTTGCATGTGCGGCATTTTGCGTCGCGACTTTTTCATCTTCGCGTGTCTGCAGTTATTTGGTACGCCAAAGTATTAACTATTCTTTCCACATTCGTGTTGCCAACGCATATCATATTTCCAAGCGAAATGAAAAGATATCAAATATTTATCAATCTACAGTCACCTTCAAATTACAGATACGAAATGTGTTTAAATGAAACTTATAACATCTTTTAAATCACTGCTCACTCTAAGGTCTCGGATATATTTTAAGAGGTTCCAAGCGAAGCTATTTTAGCAAGATGATCAGCTCACACTTAGAAAATATTTTACTCGACTACTGACGTAACTTCGAACAGTAAGTTGACTGATACGTGATGTTTCACGGTAATTTATGAAACGTGTTTTATCTACCACGGAATATTAAATAACATTTTTTCACGTGCCAGAAGCTATTAGTTAATACGTTATTCTAATAACAATAACTTAGAGCGCTCGTAAGCGATAAAGCTGGTATACGTAGTATACTATCATTATTCTGATGGTTCTTTGATAAATTACGACTCGTGAGAAACCTCCCCTCGTTCAGGTTCGAATTATTTAACTCGCTGTGCTCGGCATTCGATAGTTCTCGGTTCTACGATCATAAACCTTGATTTCATAAACACGGCCGACCACTATTTCGTCGTTCGTTTTGATTTAATAGAGTCTAATGGATAGGGGTGCCTCGCCATCCGGGTGGTCCTATCCCAGGACTTTGTTTAATTATGACGTATAGCTTCCCAGTTTATCCTTTCCTGCGAATCAACTTGAAAATTATCGAATGCTCGAAAAACTTTTTTCACCCGTTAGATCGTTTTCGAGTTGATAATAAGAGAGATACTTTACGATTAAAGTATACCCTCTTGAAAATGTCCTTAATAATAGGATGTCCGTGGGTTTACTTATAGCGTGGTTTATTATGAATCACATTGGACGAAGAAGTGGAGAGAAAAGTGCAATTTAGTAGGTTCTATGTAGTAGAAGATATTACTCTCGAAATAAAGTCGATATCTTTAGTGAGACTAGACGAGTGATTAAATTTTACTCAGCCATACGGTGTGTAAGAGAATTTCAACGATGTGACTGCCACTGGATATTATGTGGAGGAACCTTAACGCTGGTCACATTCTGAGAAATATTTACCTGAATTCCTGTCTCTAATTGTAACTGCTGGCTGATTCACTGACGGGAAATCGATGAGTATTTAAGCACCTCACTGTCAGCTCCGAATTGCTCCCATTAAAGGAGGTGTATTAATATATTAGAAGTATTACGACTTCACTGATAAAGCGAACGAGGTATGATTTACTTCTGGAAAATGTTTCGCTATTAATGTCGTCTTCGAAATGCAACCTGAAAAATTCTGTTTCATGTAAGTCGGAGGTACATCGAGGTCGTTAGACTTTCACGTTATTGGATAAAACGAGAGCACTTCCGTCTCCCCTTTTTTTCCGTAGCTTCGTATTTCGAGGTATATCTCGAATCTCAATTCTTTCTAAGAGTAAGCGTAAGTAAGCGAGAAGAGCAAGAAGTCTGTATCCGTAGAAAGGACTTAAAAACTCGAAGGTCGGGTAACGGCGGATCAGCGAGACAAATCGCGGCCTGACCGAGGAACTCGAAAGCGTGACGATTAACGTTTCGTTGCTCGGTGCAATAGGGTCTTCAGGAATTGAAAAGACACGGGGAAAAAGAAGCAAGCTGCTCGCCGACGTACAAACTAAACACGCGTGAAGTCCCTCGAATCCGCCGATGCCGCGTCCAATGACAAAAGAACTCTCTGTCTCTCTTCTCTCGTCTCTCCGTTTCTCGGTGTATGTCGACTCCGCCATCGGCTTGCCCGTTATTTTACTAATGGAACAAAACCCGTTCGGCTAAGTAAACGAATGGCACAGGTAAACGGTGCGTTCACCGGTGTGAATCGGAAATTATAACCAACGGTACCTAGTGCTCGGTGTAAAATTAATTAATTAAACGTTCCGGGCAAATCCACGGATGGAGGAAGCGCATGGCGAAAGATACATCGGATACATTCGAACAAAATGAAATTGATGGCGGAGGCGTCACGGAAGCGTGATGTTTCGCAGCTGGATCGTGAACGCGGGGATGCGAGCGAAGATAAAAGCGAAGGCGGAGAAAACGCGGAAAGGGAATGACTTATCACGAGGAAGAGTAACGAACATCGCCACGGTACACCGTACGTGTAAACGAACCTCGAGGATCTTTTGAAATATTTGTCCTAGTTTAACAATGTCCTGCCGCGTGACAAAGAAGTAACATTTACATAGCAATTTCATTCTGTGTTAAAGCTTTCCTTGAAATAATACGTCCTCGGGATACACAGGGAGTAAGTAAATAACTTACGAGTTACTCGAAAACAAGAAGAATTAGCATTTCAATGATAAAGGAAGAATAAAAAAATCAGTGGGTCTTATTATTCTCTTTGGACCGTGTAGTGAGGCGAGAATTGAAAGAATTGGAAATAATATTCTCTTATTAAAATCCAACATTATCATGATCTCTGATGCAAGTACTTCAAAGAAAACTATTATCAGTCTTTTATAAAGGTGTGTAAATTTTTATGGATATAATGAAGGTGCTTTTTCACACGAGAGATTAACATGGATAAAATTGAGTTTCGTGAGTTCTTGCGAGCAAGTGCGCTTAAGAATTATGAAAACGAGTAAAGAAACCATCCTAAGAACGAAGTAAAAACGCGTGACGTCCGTGCGATCTACCTATGCCGCAGGGGACCACCCGCACGCAACCTGCGTCACTTTCTTTTCTTTGCCTCCCACCTTCTCCACCTCCTTTTCCTCCTGTCCCTCCTCTTTCTCCTCCCTTTTCTACTCGAGTAGAATCTCCTTCTCTTTTTACTCACTGTCACTGTCTTTCTCTTTCCCTCGCACGGTTCCACTTCATCCGATCCTCCGTCTCACTCGAAATCGCCTCTTTTGCGGCCGGCGGATAGAAGCCGCGCGCGGATTTATGAGTTGACCAGACTTTACAAATGGATATCCTCTTCTTTTCTGGGGCAAGGTGTCGCACGTGGTTCCGTCTAGGAGTCATCTTTCGGACCTTCCATTCCTTTTCTCTCCCTTCGACTCTTGCCTTCGTGCCACCCGCGCTGATACAACCACCGAAGTAGACTTCTCGAGATAATAGAAAACGGTAATAATATATTGCATCGTAAAAGACCGGGGAATAGATTCCTGGCCTTTTTCGAATATTTATTCAATCATGAATTTTGGACTTTGAAGTTTTATGTTCGTCAGGGTTCATCCGTTTATAGAAGAATTTTTCGCAATTTTTTTTATTATGTTATACTACGAACAGTGAACATCAATGTTTCATCGATTCGTATCCTTTAAATGGCTCGCACAAAAATTCGTTAAAGTATTATTTCATTCGGTAAATCAATATACACTCACGATGAAAAGGGATTTCATGCAATGTTCTTTAATGTTTTCCAGTAGCGCATCATGAAATTGGAAAACCCGATAATTCAAAGAGATTTGAACAGTATTTCGATTTCGATCTCAATCATCCTGTAGCGTTATAATTCCGTGGACTTTCATTTCATGCCGGGCCAACAAATGTCCGTGGCACAGCTGTTTTTGACAAATTCAGTAATCATATTTCATCCCCCGAACTTTCGGGCCAGACATCGACTGCTCGTATTCAACGTTTTTCAACGAACGGGACATATTTTCGTGCAGTGAAATTTCCTCGATTTTTTTCTTCGCCACGGTACACCTACTATTCCTCTTCGAGGAAAAAGAGAGAGAGAGAGAGAGAGAGAGTAAGGGAAGAGTAGGTATGAATTTTCATTTGCGATGAATCTAGCTGGTGGAATCTCTACATTAATCTCGTTGATATTCTCGATACTTAATGGAACTTCCGCAAAGGACTACTTTACCCTTCCTTTGTTAAGATTTACTCGTGGAGCGAGTGCGGTGTGATAAATTTCGATTACGTGGCCGTAGCTAAGAGAAGGCAAGGGGTTGCGTTTGTCCCTCGCGTCAGTGACCGGAATAATTAGGATCGAAGGAAGGAAAATATCTAAGCCCGTCACGTAAACGGCCATTTCTAAAGGAGCAGGTCTCCTAGTAAATGTATTCACAGTAGGGTGGTCCAAAAACCGTGCGGTAACAGTCAAAAGGCATTACCACAAAAGTCGACGGAAACAGCCCTTCAAATGCGGCATCGTGTCTTTCCGCTCACAATTAGAACCCGGATTAGTATAATGAGTTTTCCTCTCTTATTTTCATTCCAAAAGAGCATCGTTTGCTTTCGCAGACTTCTAAATATGGATGCTGGAACAATGCCTAGTAATAGACACTCTCAAAACTCTTCCCCTATCCTTATCTTATACCAATACAATCTGATCCTCCAAGTTCCACTATACTCCTACCTTTCTTTGGAAAAAAGATCAATGTAATAACTGATTCTTGTACATGATCATGTAATACCAGTGTTTCACATCGTAAATAATATAATCTTAGAGAGCGGAAAGTATTTCTAACAGGCTCTGCATCAGCTCTATTGAAATTGATCGGTCCTTTGAATCGTAGAACTTTCATTTTCGATAGAGTGCCCCGTCTTCTGCGTCATTGAAAGCTGAATAGTAGATCCAAAGGAAGGGATAATGGCGAGGGGTAGTGGTTATTCCGCTGGTGCTGCAAGGGAAGATGGTGATCACTAACCATTTTCCCTTCTCTTCGACAAGCTGCTCAGCTTTCAGTGGCGCGGCCATAACAGCAATTTCCACTATATTTTTTTTTATCCCGGACCAACCACCGGGATCGCGAGTCAACGTGGACGCCCTGGGATATCGTTGCATTAAAATCTAACCATGTTAACCGGGAATAGATTCTGGATATTTACATACACGTAAGACTATGCCGATCATTCATACTAGATAATATGCAACATAGAAGTCCATTTTACATAAATATCTCGACCCTCGATTTTTCCTCCGACTTCTATAATTAAGTATATCTAATTTAATCATTTAATCCGTTGTAAGAAAATGATCATTTTTGAGAAAATTATCATAGTTTCGTCGTGGTGGTTGATAACTAACAAACATGATACTAGTGACATTCATAAAAATAGAGATAGTCCATCGAGGTCGTTCCCTGGAAAATGACGGATAAAAGATGCAAAGTGCAACGTGGGCACAATGCTTACCCTGATAAAAGAACACACACGGTAATACGAAAGAATGGCAGAGTCTCGGTAAAAGGGCGAGCTAAGAGACGGAAGGGCAGAGTCGTTACGTGCCCTGGGGCACGGACGCCATATTTTATTACTTAAACGGCATGCCGGGGAGGTTGTTTGTTGGTTAAACAAGGAATTAATGCCGTGGTAATCTGTCATTATGGATACTCGTGCACGAGGACCCGCAGTTGCATGCCATCCTCATCCCTCTCCATTTCTCTTCCTCTCCTTCTCTCTTTCTCTTCCTCCTCCTCATCTGACTTCTTCACTCGTCTTACCTCTACCTAAATCACCTCTTTTACCGCACTCCCTCCGCCCCTCTATCCGTTGGATCTTTCGATTGGTTTCTTAACGGGGAATAAACGAGGTACGCGGAATCCACGGAGAGAAAGATGGCATACGGACATACGTTTCGCATGAAGCTACGTGAATTTCGCATGAAGCGTGTCATTCGAGCGCAACGCCATCGGCGATCCATCATCGAATATGCCAGAGATGAATAATGGAGGAATATCGATGCTCCCTTTCGAGACTGGGACTCAAGAGAGTTCTCAAGATATCCGGAGGAACCGTGAGTTTTCGGGGGACGAGTCTGTTGTGCAAAGTTCATAATCGTCTTTACGACGACGTAAAACAGGGTTACCAGGGTGCCTCGCGTTGAGAAAAGCATAACCGCTCTAGAGAAGTATCCGTAAAAAGTGGCCTCGACATGGTACTTCCAGTATATACCGTAATTATCCGCGTTCTCGACTCCTCGGTAATGATAATAATCGTCTATCCGTTACATTTCTCAGGCGGACTTAATGCCATTCAATTGTAAGCTCGAACTTTTGCGAGTTCCTGCCGAGCACGCGACTTCTAAATTCCGCGCAAGTCGTAAAATCTATTGCGCTCGGTTGAACAAAACAATCTGGCGAAAATATTGTAATTACCCTTATCCTATAATTGCATCCTTTAATTACGATTAACTTCGCGTTTCACCTCTGCTAGATCTCATTTCACTTAGCCAAACATTCTCTCGTTGATAGACTAATTCCCGGTAATTAAACAATTTCGAGTATATATAATTAAAAACATAGTCAGCCTATCATTATAGTGGACGCAGGGAGGAAGTAAGATATTTTTTGAAGATGGAGTGGATACGCTAATATATTTTCCATTAGTTTTATTTTTTGGGGGATGGCCAGCAGCCACCGTTACATCATGGAACACACGAAGTGTCTTGTTAGGACGTCAGCAAATTAACGACGTGTCATTTAAGAGTGATAATATCAAAGTGAAGTTGGGTAAGGAACCGCAGGCTGATGCTAATTGCAGAGGACATTGGCATCCTTCTCGGTTAAATGCAGGAAATAATGCATTTCGTGGGCCAGTCAATCTGTCCTCGTATTACGGTAGGCGGTGGAAGATGAGTAGGTATGACTAAGGTGGTCCGATCAGGACCAGACAATTTAATTGTTCGAACTTAAATGGAGAGCAGCTGCCCTTTCCCGCCTAACAAGGCAATAATAACTCGGTTCTAAGGTCTTCTCTCTTCACTTCTCCCTCTCTTTCCCCTCGTTCTTTCTTTCTCTATCCTCCACTCCCTCTATTCCCTAAACTCTGTCTTCCTCCTTCTATCGTTGTCTTTCGTTCTCGTTGGCTTATTCGAGCCACTAAACTCTAACCATGACGCCCATGATCCTGATGGTATGTTGGATTTATAAACGAGGGGCTATCCGTGAAACAGCAGGTGCTTCCGTCGTGCTGGTCGTCGGTCAAAAAATAAAACTTTATCCACGTTCCTGGATCTTTCCAATTTTGTCTTAATCGTTAGATAGTTAAGCTCGTATATACACAGTGTTCTAAAACTGTTTCCTTATCCAATGACAAGAGGCTTCCCCGAAAAGAAACAAGGCTCGGAATTCTTTATATAGAATCGGCATATACGATAATATGTTACGGTTCTTTTATTATTATTACATTCGTTCTCCATTACGAAGTCGTAACGTTTTTAATAATGCGAAATTCGCAGTCATACGCTTCTATTAATTTCAGAGGCCAAATTAAATTTATTTCGCTCACGGCACGGATATACGCAGCTTATTTCCCGCGCAACACGTTAAAGTGAATTTAATAAATTATTGCCGGGAATAATGAAAAATTGCGAAATGCAATGCGGAAATTGGTGTTTAATTCGATTTCTATTAAAATCGTAACACCGCGTTAATTTTCAAGCTTTTTACAACGGTATATGGTCCGTGATTAAATGTAGTTAGTAATTACAATTCGTATATTTTATTGTTCACGATTCCCCAAATTAAAACTATGATTTCTTAAGTCCTAAAGTTTGCTTTAAATTAGCACAGGATTAAAAAGGATTGCTTATAATTAGTTAAAATTACGCAATACCTGATTTATTTTACTTTTCAGTTATTAACAGGTTATCATTTTATTACATGAGACATACGTGTATGCATCGCCTGTATATTTATATGGTCATACAAATTAAATATAAATAAACATAAAACGTACAACCAATGGTAGTTGCAAATTTATTGGAATAACGTATTCATCGCCGAATTATTTATACAATAATATAACATCAATTTGGTTTAAATAAAATTTCAGTCATGTTTCTAACGCAAATTGAAAGTAATAAAAATAAGTGGAGTAATATTTGTGTTTAAGAAACAATTCTTCCTGGATATAATATCGTACAAATAATGCCGCAAAAGTATGTTACTTCAAACAATATTCAACTAGCATTATTTTTATATTCCTGAAATAATGGAAAAATAACAATGGCGTAGCAACATGAGGCACGTAGAATAAGTGACTGAATCGCCACAGAAGTAATCGTACCATAGAAATTTGGTACGCGTAAAACCAAAATATTCACAAGTTTATTCACTGTTCGTTAACGACTTGGTTAATTAATCATTTAAGTTTGCTTAAATTCCTGGTTTTGTTACATTGAATTCTTATATTACAGTAAAGTTTATATCAAATGAAAGCTTAATTAACACGCCATACGTGCACATTGATAAGCATTTTAAAATTTGTATTCTAAAAAGTATCATTTGAACTGACAATTACTGGAAGTATGAATACTTCTGTGACACACTATAAATTTTCATTTAATTACCTTCGACATAATGGAACACGTTCACTTATATTATACTCACTTTATTAATCCACTCGTATTCTTATAATAAAACCGACAAATTTAATACACACGATTGCCTCACATTGCTTACGGTCGAACATGGGAATCCGAAATAACATTCAGGCATGTTAGTCTTGGCATAATCATCGTACTGATAAGACATGTATTCCAGTGCTCCGATCCCCTACTACGCGTTACTTATCGAGTTTAAACGATTTCTAATTGCAATTTCTTGTTACTCGTCATTATATTTTCATTACGTTATCGCGGATTCCAATAGAAATCGAATCGGTGTTACGAGTGGACGTATCGCGTTGTGCTTTAATTACCCGCACATTCCTCCTCGTTAATTCTTATATCTCAGAATTCTTGGCCTCGTTGAATAATCGCGAAAATAGAGTCAGTGTTTCACTGAATGAACGTTGATCACTACAATTAATTACAACTTGTATCTTTTCGCCATATTCTTTTATGAGTTATGTTGTAAGCGCGGAGTGGAACGTATTGAAGAGAGTCACTATCGGATGGAACTCCGGCGAGGAATGTAACTGCAGTGAATGTACATTATGTTGAAGATCCTAGTCTATATGCATTTATATAATTATTTATCTTCCACCTTCCGCGGAAAGATAAATAATTATATAAAATAAATTGCATCGTTTATTCATTCACATATTAATATGATATCATATCATATTATACCATATTATACAAATTTGTTGACTATAGTAGGTAGGATACGTAAGATAGAAATACACGAATCCTTGGGTTTCGATACGAACGCTTAATAACATTTTGTTATTAATCGGCATGGCGCAGATTTGCGTCACGGGGCGTGCGCCGGGGTCACCTAAGAAATATCAACACAAGGCATTCTACGCACCTGCTAGTCGGTGAATAAAAAACAATTTTTTCCGACGGTCACCAATTACGCTCTACGAGAAGGAATACAAACAGCATGGGTGAGTGGTTGTAATTTATATCTCATAATATGAGTCTGATATGGAGCCTAGTTATTAGAAGTAAGCCTTACTCGAGGACAATATCATTGGATTTTATGTTCTTCATTTCTGGAAATAGTCCGTTATTATTATTATAATTAAAGATATTCGTTATATTTCTATTGAAATATATAGTTACGCATATATATAAGGTAATAACCTTTCATTAATAATATACTAATATTAATTATTATACTGATATTAAACATTTAACTGTGCAATGAGTTGTGAGATATAGATTACGAGCAAAATTATTTATTTCATAAATACGTTATCCAGTAATATTAAATTATTTAAAATTAGTGAAATCCGTTATATTTTAAAATAAAACAGCTGTTTTAAATAAAAATTTATCACCATGTAAACAATGGAAGATTTTCATCGCTATACTAATAAATTTCATAGTCGAGTTCCAATTTTCATTGATCAATTAAATTGATTGTATTTCACAAAATTCTTGAATCTTCATTTTTCATCTATGACCAAGTAATTGGCCAAAGATTTTGGTTCATATAGATATACAACTAATTATTATACCCATAAATCTCACAGCCAAGCTCCAATTTTAATGGACCGATCTTAGCTTACGGTGTTCTCATGCTTCGGTTAATTGTGGTTAAAAGACAGACTAAATGGTTCGAAGTTAATTGAATTAGAGATGAAGCCCAGTGACCCTCTGATATCGCATCGCCTTATTGTAACGTAAGACACCAATGGTTTCTTATATTTATATCCACGCCAGACTTTTATTGTATTTCGGGCACTAGTTGCGTATAACGTTCACGTGTCGTATAAAACAAGATATATCGCGTTAAGTAGACCTTGGAATAAAAACGTTAGCCTTAACAGCTATTTTATTCTTCGCCATTATGTATTTGCTTTTCGATGATAACTCGCCATCATACATTATACTTAAAGACTGAAAGCACATAATCAAATTTATTCGTGAAACGTTACGCGAGAAAGTTATTAATGCCATTCTTTTATATATGGACAAAAACTAGAAATGTGTTAATAACTTCCAAGATAAACTCATGTTTGCAGACTGATAATACAATTAATAATTGTAACAGACATCTATAATTTCTACAGATAAAAGTAGATATAGATGAGTATAGGTACATCAAATTTATGAAAGTTGTGATAAGAACTTATTATATCAAATATTTTCATAAGTTATCAGTGACTTGTTTTGAATTAATTGTTTGACTTATTCATAGTAAAATGTACATAAACGTATTTTAATCAGGGCACGTATTTTACATAATTTCTCGGCTACAGTTTCTTTTATTCAATACACAATTCGACTTATAATATGAATAAGAAACACAGTTTATGTGAAAGCATAGATTTACATAATGAACCCTATTCTTGGTAGCAGATTTCGGGAAAATCATGCGCATTTTTAAACTGTAAAAGTATGCTAAATACGTGTATTTGCCGAAGGCGTCCCGGGAAGCCTTCCCTGTTGCAGGTTTATTGCACCTGGATGTCCATTAACCGTGTTGTAACCATTTTACAAAAGCAGTTTAAGGGTATTTAAATAAGGGTGGTTTAGTCTCTTTATATCTATAAGGCTTTAAACGCAACCTGGAATCACCCGAAGTGTCATTTTTAATACCTGCTAAGAGATCTATATCTCTGATTTTATCCAAGTAATTATCAACGAATTCGGAGAATTTTGGGTTGACTATTTATTTTATTAACTTCACGGCATTTCTTAGCTTCTTCGGATCTCCCCAGATTTTTATCAGTCAATCTTAAATGCCGATGGCATCTAGTTTCTATGTATAATGAAACTCGACTCGAGAATTAATCCACTGTTACGCGTTTCTTCGTTAAAAATTCATTACGTATAAGATATGAATAGATATATTTAAAGACTGAATTAATATTAACTCCCATATAAATAAAATGGAATCACGTGAGAAATCAATATACACGTAAACACAATACAAACTAATGGAATCACCTTAAAGTTCTTACAAAATTATTATTTGTACACCAAGCTATTTGAAATCTAATCATAACAGTATAAATATTATCTCAACTTCAACGTGCAATTATGATATTATAATCCACCGTATAAATTTGAATATATTATCCATTTCCACATTAAAGTACATGACTTAATCATCCGCATTGTACTCTGTATATATCACACTTGATAAGACAGAAAAAATTCCTGCACACTCTACTCGTTACTTCGAGGTTTTAACAGTTCGGTGGACGAGCTTTTTTCCATTTCTCACAAGGGATTCGATATTGTAAAATAACGAGGTAGTGTAGGGCAGACTGTATAAGAAGCGGTCTCGGTTGCGTCACGTGTCGAAATTAGG
Source organism: Nysson spinosus (assembly GCA_910591585.2). Classification (NCBI taxonomy): domain Eukaryota; kingdom Metazoa; phylum Arthropoda; class Insecta; order Hymenoptera; family Crabronidae; genus Nysson; species Nysson spinosus. Next base: position 7,157,397 of record OU342830.1, on the reverse strand, counting down.
CATTCACGTGCGTGCAACGTAGGCTCGAACCTAGACAGGGTGGAGTTAATCTTTCGAATTCCAGATACGCTATCTTATTAAGAACGAAAATCATTTTATGCAAAAGTATTCCCTTCGAAAATGTTGAATAATCACGCACGATAGTCCCTACGGTAATTTTGCCTGGCAGACATCGCGAAGGAGATCTTAACACGTGGGGTATCGAGAAGAAAAATAAAATGCTTGCTATCTTTGCAAAAATAACTACGATAAGGATACGTCATTGATAGCAATGACATTTCGACAAGGTAATAGTCGAGGATAAAGAATTCGTGTTTCGATAATTCTAGTTTGTTATTTTACCAAAATCTTTTAATTATAACGTTTTGATAATCAGGTGGAAATTAAAAGAATATGTGTGTTGTATAGTGAGGTGATTTGTTTACAGTTGAAAAATAGCCACAGCAAATGTGTTTATACATAAATTTTCTATTTCATTCTTCTAAGTAGATGTTAATTTTAAGAAAGTTTCTACTATTTGGTAAAGTTCGTTTAATTCCAAATTTCTGTAATATTTCAATTTAATGATCGACCAGGGCTTGTAAATTATGTAAAATATGCAGCTACTATATATGATTTGGTTACTTTTATATTGTAAGCGAATCATCCGCTATGATTTGGTCTTATTGTGCGGTATTATTATTCTTTGAATAGTGATTTGTGATTTGACTATTGTTAAGAGTAAAGAACTCTTTGGGAGAAAATGCATCGATATTTTGAGAGGGATTGCTTTATGCTCGGAGAATTTGTGGAGTGGTCGTGGCTAGGTACTTCTGGTGAGGGTAAGGGCCCTTGTATATAATAATACTGGGCAAGATCGTTTCCTCGGGCAACATTAATAGTACTTATCTTCCGTACAGTACACCACGTGGTAATTATCGTCCAATCTTCGAAGGACCACCGGGTCTCTACGATATAATTCTTCCAAGTTTGCTACTTAAAAGCATGCGCCTTCGTTTTTCGGTTATACCGCGTGCCCTCGTCTCTCATCCACGTATATCTCTCTTCGACACACGGCTTCTTCCGTTTCCTTTCCTTCTTCTTTTGACCCGCCTCCGAAGTCGAGTGAAATGGCCGAGATTTAAATTTAATTTAACGCTTTCACGTTCCGTCACGATAACGAGCCACTGACAGCTGATTATAATACTCATCGTAGGATGAAAAGTATTTCGGAGCGATGTTACCACGTGATCAGCGTATACCTCGAAAAGAGCTGTAAAAGCCAGGAGATTAATACGTCAACGTGGTACGCTACACTCACCAGCACTTGTAATTTATACGATGGTTTTGCATCGGAATAAGGATTGTCCAGCGTGGCACAGGGATAATTAAATCTACTCGTAAGATAATTAATATTTATAGTGCAAAGATCTTCGATGGTTTCCTGCAGCGTTGTTCACAATAGCCAGCAACGTTTAACTTGTTTTAATAGGCTTCCGTACTTTTCGATAGTTATCCTTCACCCAACGGTAGCTTTTCACTTGGAGACTTCACTTTTGACCTGAAAATTATATTTTCTCGACGTAAAGTAGTACAGCCATTATGGATTTTGAAAGCATCGAACGTTCTGCTCGAGGTCGACCGACGATTTTACTTGAAACAATATTTGCGCCGGTTAGAAATCTTTTCCTCAAATACCTCGCGAGGAGGCTTGAAACTTTGGAAAAAATGTAACCTTCGGCCCAGGTAGGGACCAAAAATTAGCCGTCCTCAAACTTTCACCGGTACCCCTCCATAAATGATGCTTTCTGCCAACAAGTTTCTAAGTCAAATCCCCGGCAATAATAACAATAATAAAAGTAACAAGCTTGCACTGATAGAGTAATGGCTATGCTTATTGCTTGTTTAGGGTCGGTAGAACTCGAGTAAGCGTTGGCTCGACCGTTTCCTGAAACTAAAGTCGCCGAGAATTACTGACCATTCGTATATTTCGTCTCTAAAAGGCGTAAACGGCACCACTAACTAAAAACGAAAGCCCCATAAAGTTCCATAATAGACGACCTTAAAATTATTTTCCCGCTATTAGATCTAAACGTCGTATTTAAAAGTAATCTACGGCCGAATGTATCAGATGTAAAATAATAAAATAGTCATAAGTAGCTGCGGACACGTGTGCACTTCATGTCACGCTTAAAGTGCCATTAAATTTCGGTGGATAATAAATAATGGTGCTTTTCCCGATTAACATAATAACACACCTATATCTTCCAATTACAATGAAGATAGATAGTGTACATAAAATTCTATGGTTATTGGAAAATTATGGGTGTAAAGTATCATTATTCATGAATGTCTTGCAGGCGACTATTACGTAATAGTCAAAAAGTAGTTTAATATATTATTAACTACTAGCTTACTGCTTATGCAGTTACGAGTACTTAAGTAGAATCTACTTAAGGATAAGTAGCAAAGTAGGTTGCAAGGTGCAAGGATACGCGAAAGGCGATGATCGCCGGCAGTTGTTAATGCTCCTCTTGATTCAACAAGAACCGAAGCGTTAACGACAAGCTAGTAAAGTAGAGTAGACTATGTATGAGAACAAGGACACACCACCGATCCACTTGAAAGCTTGAAAACTTTCTCAGATGGTCCAACCAAAAGTTCACTCATTAAATATGAATACAGTGAAGAAGAGCGCGTCGGCAGATAGTGCAAAGTTCTATCTCAAAGAAAATTAAATACTTCCAGTGCCGTGAAAGAAGGGACATGTGTATCATCGATCACTCCTTGTCGACATTTAAAACGTTTTTGGTTTGCTTGTCAAGTCCGAAGATCGTCCATGATTCCTGATTACCTGAAATATCGATCTCGACTTCGGATCTAGTATTCTGGTATCCGAGTAGGTGTATCCATGTAGAACCAATTCTGACCGAAGAAAACGATAAGGCTCTTTCCCTCCCTCTTTGGATTCCTGTTCCCGTTGGTACATCAGCATCTTTCCGCTGGGTCTTCGAGCTGGTCTCAAGTGGGCCAATGTGAACGGGGCTTTGTGATGGCATAACGAGCGTGGAGAGCCTCTCCCATGCCCCGTGTAATCTGGTCTTCGGGTAATTGTACGTTATACGTCCGGAGCGGCTAGTGAGAGTTTGCGAAAAATCGCGGTTCATTCGGGTACAGGCAGAAGTCTCTCGTGATGGTCGAGAAGGTAGAAGAAGAAGAAGATGGTGGAGAGAACGAAGAGATGAAAAGAGGTGGAAGACGATGAAGAAGAAGGCTAAGAAGAGGCAAAGGAAAGGAAGCCGAGAGAAGGTGAAAGAAGAAAGATGAAACAGGAAAGAAGTAGATGTAAAGGGAAAGGGAAAGGGAGAGAAAGAGAGGAAGAGAGTGTGTGAGAATGCTATCAGCGGACTCTTCTCGACCTGAGGACCACACCGCGAGACCACCGTGCGTGCCTTCGGCCCTCTTCACCAATATATCCGCGATCAAACATCCGAGCAAGTTGGTAAATGCGTGAGTTTACTATGATCGTACCAATTTTCCCCGTTCCTCCCTTCGTGTCCCCTTCACTCTCCACCGAGAAATTAGAACTGTTACGCGTATCATTACGCCAAAAATGTCTGCAGTCCGAGTTCAATGGTGAAATGTCATAAAGCCGTGAAGGCGGAAAGAATCGATATCTGGTGGCACGCAAAAGTCAGATTACATTTCTTACTTGATATAATCACCGGAGCGTAACTTTTTTGTATGCATCCATTCACCTTTAAATGCAGGATATCGTTATGATTGATAGAATGCTGCACGCAGACGGTATCATCCGGTTTACTTTGGCCAGTTCGAATTAATGGTCGACGTAATACGATTATTACACAATTATTGCATCCGTCTGCCATCGAAGCACGAAAGATCATTTAAGATTTGATGTGTTACTTAAGAAGGATCAGGTTGCATGCACGAACGTCCAGTGTCACAAACCTAGAAAGTGCACGATATATTCCGCGTCACTGTCAATTCCCTCGTGCCTTTCCAACCTACTGCCTCGCAAATTAGAATTATCACGTAAAACGTGCGCGTGATGCTAATAATCAACGATAAACTTCTTCGTGAAGCATTTGCTGCATACATTTCTTCGGAATCAGATAATAACTTCCTACAGCGTGCTGCCAACCATATTTTCATTGTTTTCTTGTTAAACCCAGCTACTATGTACTTACGGTACTGCTAACGATGAAAATAAATTCATAAAAATAAACTTGCTGGAAAGTCAACGACAGAGTATAAAAATTGTCAGGTTTATTTAGTTGTATAAATTTTATGGGGACTCATGGGATTAAATGTCGACACGGATAACTACATGCGTGATATACTGGGATCCTGGCGTTTTTCTTATTACTTTTTCGCACCACTTTCCCTCGTTATTCCTCCGTGATAAATCACATTCGTCGACTGGAAGATTTGTGTTATTAAACGTCAATGGGAATCCACGATGTACAATTATTATTAACCTATGGAGGCAGTACCTAAAAATGCTATTATGGTGCATTAAAATAATTACTTACATTTGGGATTATTCTAAATATATTAAAGTACATTGTTAAGATACATCGCATCATCGATAATGTAATCACTAACTCCTACACATAGATTTATCTACTTTTCACTTGTATCAAGAGATACATAATTATCTTCGCAAAAGATTAATGAAGCTATAACTTACATCAATTAAATAATCATAAATAACGTAGGAAGCTGTAAAACTTGATCCGAGGCTATTTTGAAAAGTTTTACGATACTTACTTGAGGGGACGATAATCGCGAGGTGGATCCGCACGGTAAAGACTAGTATCCGAGGTATAAGCCATAAAATACAAAGAGTCTCTTAATAAATAAACCGTTAGGTGGAAAGAACATAAACGTCCCTATCTCTTCCTAGAGTCTCCCGTGAACTCTTTTAACAAGGTAATAAGCTCACCACGGAGTCAAACGCCATCCCCCTTGGACACTCTTATTTCCCAGTGAGAACCGCTCGTCCAATTACTGATTAACGATCTTGCCTCCGTGGAAATAATTATAAAAGTTCAAAGAATGCCACTTAACCCTAAAGGGCGCATCGGGAGACGGGCATAGAGAATCGTGGTCTCCGTTCCGACCTACGACCTACACCAGGCAGGGAGGGTACATCAGTTTCGATCAACGTCCCATAAAGCGATAAATCGTGTTAAAGCCACAGGTCCTTTTTGATTGGTCGGGATATATTGGTGCACGGAACAAACCCGGTTTGGCTCACCTTACGCTTAATGATGTGACGAGAGGCGTGCGGGAGCAAAACGTGTCCCTGGTTAACCGAATGCATCGAACCTTATCCTGTTTCCGGGCTGACGGAAACTACTACGCCAGCCTTTCAATTCGTACGCGCATTGAAAATACTACGGTGATAAATTACTCCTAGGTGTGAAGTATCATATTTTATAGCGGCTTTCTTGTCTGGTTTATTTCATACTACTAGCACGTACTCCTGAGCCGCGTGCCGTGATGTACGTAAATCTTGACGTGTTCATTTTTATTTTAAATTCGCCCCTAGTGGAAATAGCTCGCCTATGCACATTTTGTTCCTGACATTTTAACTGATTTCTTCTCTCGTCTTGTAAATCAAAACTTATTCATAATTGAACGACGTGTGGGATTATGCAGTAAGAAAGACAGATTAGGACAAATATTTAATTTTATTGTACGCAGGATACATCGTATAAGGTAATCTTATATATCTCTGATAGAGAAGTTAAGTATAATTACTACAATAAGTAATATTCGAGGATTTAACAAAATCATATTTTCAAAGACCCACCGTACACCGAATTAGTTTTAGCAAATAAGAACCAGTTCGATAGCAGAGTACTAAATTGCGTGCATATTTAACCGTATAATCGCAGTGAACCGATTCTTCGGAACACGTATGATAACAAATTAACACTTATGGACACCGCTTACGAAGGTTCCCCGCACACGTACGAGGTTTCTTCCCCGTTGCGATACCGTGTAACCTATCTCGGCCAGCAAGAACGACTCTCGGCGCACACGGTGGTTACAACCGCGGCAATCTTAATACCGTCATTTTTCGGATTCACCGATAATTCCGGCTAGATAGTCTCACGAAGATAAGAGGAACCTCCACGCAGGTGCCTCAGGTGATATCCCCGGGAGGGTTGAGGGCGGTAGAACACCACTGTTACGGCTTGGTATAACCGAGTAACCGTAGGATGAGGAACGTAAGCCGAGAGGGTCGAGAGGGTGAAGAGGGAAGAATCCGAGGGGAAGACAACAACCACGGCGTAGTCCGTATCCCTTTGTTCGACGCGTGGCAAGATAAATTCAGCTAATAAATGACCGGGGGCTATTTACCGTGGCGGTAGCGCCTCGTTATCCGGCTCAGGGCCGTCTATACACGCTCACACACAGACATCCTGTGTTTTGCAGCATTTTGAGTACGGCTCAGTATCGGTAAGAGGCCGATAAATCTTGGTGCTCGACTCCTCGAGGCTCCGAAGTCATCCCCGGTCTCCGTGATGCTGTGTCCTCTCTATCCTTCTACATGTACCTCTTTCTCGGTTACTTCAGAATCTTCGAAGTGTAAGACGAAGAAAGAGCGAGGAGAGGGAGAGAGGTGGCTAATGGAGAGTTTGAGTACGTGTACTTATGTACATTCTTACAATGTACTTGTATTGGTCACTTGGTTAGCCGGGTGTTGGTGTACTCGTACCGTGAGTACCATATGTAAGAGAGTACAGTTATGTCCCATACTTACGAGGGCGGGTGGGTCCTCGTCGTGAGGACTAAGCCGCTATCGCGAAATCAGCGTCCGTCTTAATTATCGCCCTTAGCCTCTCTTCCTCTTGGTCTCTCACTTCGTTTCGTGGCTCTGCAAAAGATCCTTTTTCACTCTTACCCGCGCATCCTCTCCTTTTATCCGCTCGCGGCGCAAACCTTTTACCCGTAGGACAATATCTCCGGCACCAGGCCGCGGTCCCCGCGATATATCACCCTGCTACGAAGCGTGATAGGGCGAGGCACCATCCGTTCGCTGGATGGAATTTGCAAAAATTCAGAAACCATCCGAACCTGAGAGACTCCCTTTGGGGTTGGTGTCATTGCTCTCAACGTCTCAAGTAGATTTAGATTCTGGATTTCATAGAAACTGACGTCTCAACATGTTACTGGAATTTCTCATAAATGAGAATGAATAATAAAAGCGTTATGCTACGAAAATATCGGAAATTCTTTCGTGATTATAAAGAGACGAATAGTTTTGGATTAATATAGATAATTAAAGTTTATTCTATGTTATTTTACTGAATTACTTAAATGTTATGAAACAGTTCATGATACTTTTTATGGCATTAATCTAGGGGGCGTGAGAAAATCGTATCAGAAGTGAAATACCATTAACGATGCCGAGGGTAATCGGAGAACTTGTGCGTTTAGATAATTCGAGCCATGTGACACGGTTCGCGGTTTGAATATCCCATGTCACAATCATGAGATGTACCATTCCTAAAACTCACCATTGACCGAGATATTTATTTTAACCGAGGTAAGAAAAGTTAGGTATCGCTGGGTCGAATTAAAAGACCCCTGTAAAAGGGATATCCGAGAAAAAAAGCGTTTAATAATTTACATGAGAACCGATATCTCGCGAAAAATAAAGATGTAGCTACAAGCAGCCATTTTTCCTTGTTAATTGAAGGAAGCAAGCCCTTTTACTGGGTAGATCACGATAAGCTTCGAGACCCACCAACCAAACAACGAGACCAGGTTGTATAGGAGCGGCTTCGTTCACCTTCCTTTACCTTGTACAGACTGCTTCCTGTCTGGTAACCATTTCTCTTTCTACCACGTACAAATACATCCTCGCATTCTATACGGCCGCGATCTGCAGGAGGAATAAAATTATCTATTATCTACAGAATTTATAACTAAACGAATCACAAGGAATGTTGTTACAATGCTTGCAGTTGAAAGTTTTATAACATTGGAGGACTTCATTTCGATCAAGTGGAGCCGCATTAAATTAGCAAACCTGATTATATATTTATTATATCAGGCTACTAATCGGAATATTTATGTGACCATTGTTACAAACATGGTACATGTAAGCATTTTTAAATCAAGTTATTCTTTCTTTATGACACTGCTTCTAAACTGTGTCCCGCAAGTCTTAAACAAGTGCCCTGTGAACAATTACTAATATCAATGCAAATTATACTTTGATTTTTTAGATGCATAATAGGTATCAAATAATCACTTTAGCTTCAATATGCATTTGTTTTATTGAAATAACAGCCAATTCAACGTAAATGCTTGGTGACAAAGAAAGTTTTGGGTACACTGTCTTCCAACAAACCTATTCAAAATAGTAGGCAGTAACAATATTGTTTGTAGACAGAGTTTTAGAAGAAAAGGTGAAGCGACAGATGTTTATATATATTAAACAATCTTCTCAGATCGATGTAATCCCAAATTCGTTAGGAAGCACGCGCGTTCGCATTCTTTTTCGGGATTAGAAGCCCGATGCACGGCTGCCACGTGTACCTCGTTATCCGCGATAAAAGCATCCCAGTGAAACGACTGCTCCTTACGAGGAAACTTTCGTGAAAAACTTCCAATTAATAATCCCTTTGTCTCCTAAGAATCTAATTTTCCGAATTAATTTATATCAGCCTTTATTCATTATACGTTCGCGCGAGAAGCAAGTGGATGATTATTAAATGATATTAAATACGACATTTTTGCGAGTCTACTTATTCAAAGATAAAGCGCTCGTATAATCCTATTGTGTGATTGCCATATTGTGCTTCAGTCTTGCGTCAAATGCTTTTATTCCGCCGTCTATAAAGCCCGCGGTAGACGGTTTTGGTATTTTCACCAGTGATTCGGGGAGTTTTAATCCTAGCAGAGGGCACAGCGACCTAAAGGGAAAAATAGTCCCTGTAATACCGGAACTTTCCAGACTGTCGGGAATCAGGAGAGAGAGATGAGTTCGAGACAGTTTCGTAAAGCCGATACCCTGCAACGACGGAATTATAGTATATACGATTCGCATTGACCGTGCCGCGTGAGCGTGTATCATCGATTCCTCCTGATTAAATTAAAGTTTCTACCTTTGCACGAACTGCCACGCGAAGAATCTTTGCAACATTCGAGATAACACAGCTACCAGAGTTATACGGTTTCTCCTTTTTCCTTCGCTTTGTAAACCTCTCCCCTGGTGACACGCACGGGATCACGAAATATCTAATTATATTCTGTAGGAATTTCATAATGGACATAATGGACTTGGTACATTGATGTCAGCAGGGTATCATTGTCTTTATAATATTCTATGACATCTGTAGTATAGATATGACAATTTTACTTTTACATTTTACATTCGAACCAATTAAAAACCGTGGTGGTCAGCCGTTATACAGACGTTCGAGTTATAGGTTATTCTTGAATAGGGAATTCTACTTTTTTGGATGGAATCGAATTATACGTCCGACAAATGTTCGAAGCGGAAATCCCTTGTCCCAATATGCCAGTCGATGAGAGCTATAAAATATAAAGTGACACGAGTTCTCCCAGAGGAGATCCATTTTTATTACACTCTCTGGAGGAAAGCATAAAAAAGACACAACGAATTTATAGTATACGAGAAATTCTTTTGGTGAATTTTAATTAAGACAGTATATTCCGGGATAACGTATCTTCGGAACTTTAATTCCTTTCCCCTTGGCAGTGTTCCTTATTTAATCGAACTACGAAGCCGGAACGTCCCACAGTTCTTAAAGTTTGATCGAAAATTCATTTAACTTCAATTATTGAAAAGGTGAATTATCCTTCGAAACAATTTCCTTTCATCACTGTCGATCGAGTAGTGAAAACGCAATTGGCCTGGCTAATCGATAATTGATATCGGTCTTTGAGTTAGTCGCTGATAAGTCTAATCATTTTTGAGCCTTCATATAAAGTGTTATATTAAAGAACACTATGATTTAACAGGATATCCGTATATATTGCTATGCAATTATCTAAATATGTTCAACTTAACATTTTAGTGATATTACAATAATTCTGGTGTTAAAAGTGAAAATTTCTATATATTTAGTGTCATTAAAAACGGTGACTCGCAAAGTAATATAAAGCATAATAAAATTGTTAGAATATCCGCAGATGCGAAAGTACCACCAAGACTTCACGCGAGAAAAATGTTAATTCCATTTTAACAGAGTATTTGGCAGAAACATATTTTAGCACCCGATTGCTAAATTTCTTCGCAATATGTCGGTACATGTTAACGACCGTAGTATGCTAATGTCAAACATTTAAGAAGACAACTTGTACGAGACTTCGCAGCATCGCTTACACATTTTATTCGACTCGTTAAATATATATTAGAATAATTCATTAGTACTTCAGTATCGAATTCCACCTGACTGGCATCTTGTAAATTCCTAACAGGAATGTATGTCGTTGAGAAATTGATTACGCTGATCATTTATTATAATCGAAGGATCATTGGTACATGAGCTTCAACATCGATGATAATTGCCTTTTTAAAAAAACTCCTCGTTTTTGGGAACTTATGGTGTGCAATGATACACGGTGCGCTGTAATATTTATACATTGCCTTTCTTTTCTTTGCGCGGGCGATCATAGTATTTACGAGAATCCGCTTGGCACGAGCTTTACAATTGTCTGACAATGAGAGCAAGAGCAGTCGAAGTAAGTGGGTCTACCACTACCTGTTTTCCAATTTCCAGTTGACGACACACCAGAAGATCCGATCGCGATGCTATAAGCAGACATACGATACAGGAGGTTTCACAATATTGTAGGTCCCCGGGCCCCATGACAGGAGGCGACAGTATTCACAGGGGTGGTACGACGTGGAGGGGTGGGTACGAACCCTTGTCACCGCAAAACTCAACTGGAAATTGAATTCTCAGGGCATCGAATGACAATTTAGCCGTGGCCTTTTTCGAGAGAAAGAGACAATGGGAACTAGGCATAGAGGAAGCGTGAGATGGATAGAGATGGCGGCGGTATGAGTGAGTCGAGAGCGTAGGAAAAAGAAGGATAGGATGATAAATAGATTAGCAAGAGGAAAAGGAGGAAGAGGGATAAAAAGAGGAGCGATGTCGCCCAGTGTTCCAGAGAGATGTTATCACCTTGGAGGAGGTTATACCGGGACAGGGACGTACGCGATGAAAAGGTGCCCAGGACTAACCAGTCCCTAACAATCGTGTCGCGCATTCTTCTCCAGGCGATCCGCTCGGTCCGATAGTTTCGACAGAGTTGCAATTTGCTCGATGCGGTTGGCGCGTCCCTCCTCTCACCCTTAAAGGATCCTCCACACCAGTCCTACGACAATGAGATTCTTATCGGATCAGTACGTTTCTTCTTCTTCCTCCTCTTCTTATGCAGCTGCGGCACCACGCACTACCAATTGTATTTCTCTAGCGGAATATATACTGGATTCTGTTCTTCTGTGTCCACAATGCATCTTCCCTCTGCAACCTCGATATAATCAATAGCCGGTGCAACCAATACTTTTCGAGATATTCGCTACTCTAACTTCCTTCCTCGGCTTCAAAGATGGACTCTCTTCTTTAAGATAAAGACAAAAATTGTATCGCGGAAAAACGACGAGGACTTTCAAAAAGGTATTGTAACATTTCTCATCTTTCACAGAACCACTTTTTTCGACCAGAAATCGTCCTAGAATATGTTTATATATCATTTACCACCGATTTGGGCCATTTAGAATTGGTTTTGGCGACTTTTAATTTTTGCCGATTTTTGAAGGTACCCCTTTACATTTTTGCGATTTTGGGTCGAACAATTTTTTGACCGAAACAAATTTTTAATCCACTTCTTTCGACCCAAAATCATCGTAGAACATCATTAGGCATCATATAGCATCGATTTGGGCCATTTAGGAGCGAAATTGGTGACTTTCATTTTTTGAGAATTTTTGAAGGTATACCCCTTCTCATTTTTGCGATTTTGGGTCGACCCATTTTTCGGCCGAAACAATTTTTAAACCACTTCTTTCGACCCAAAATCGTCCTAGAATATGTTTATACATCATCTACCATCGATTTGGGCCATTTAGAAGTGATTTTGGCGACTTTTAATTTTTGACAATTTTTGAAGGTATACCCCTTTACATTTTTTCGATTTTGGGTCGAACCATTTTTTGACCGAAACAAATTTTTAATCCACTTCTTTCGACCCAAAATCATCGTAGAACATCATTAGGCATCATATAGCATCGATTTGGGCCATTTAGGAGCGAAATTCGTGACTTTCATTTTTTGAGAATTTTTGAAGGTATACCCCTTCTCATTTTTGCGATTTTGGGTCGACCCATTTTTCGGCCGAAACAATTTTTAAACCACTTCTTTCGACCCAAAATCGTCCTAGAATATGTTTATACATCATCTACCATCGATTTGGGCCATTTAGAAGTGATTTTGGCGACTTTTAATTTTTGACAATTTTTGAAGGTATACCCCTTTACATTTTTTCGATTTTGGGTCGAACCATTTTTTGACCGAAACAAATTTTTAATCCACTTCTTTCGACCCAAAATCATCGTAGAACATCATTAGGCATCATATAGCATCGATTTGGGCCATTTAGGAGCGAAATTCGTGACTTTCATTTTTTGAGAATTTTTGAAGGTATACCCCTTCTCATTTTTGCGATTTTGGGTCGACCCATTTTTCGGCCGAAACAATTTTTAAACCACTTCTTTCGACCCAAAATCGTCCTAGAATATGTTTATACATCATCTACCATCGATTTGGGCCATTTAGAAGTGATTTTGGCGACTTTTAATTTTTGACAATTTTTGAAGGTAAAACCCTTTACATTTTTAGATTTTGGGTCGAACCATTTTTTGACCGAAACAAATTTTTAATCCACTTCTTTCGACCCAAAATCATCGTAGAACATCATTAGGCATCATATAGCATCGATTTGGGCCATTTAGGAGCGAAATTGGTGACTTTCATTTTTTGAGAATTTTTGAAGGTATACCCCTTCTCATTTTTGCGATTTTGGGTCGACCCATTTTTCGGCCGAAACAATTTTTAAACCACTTCTTTCGACCCAAAATCGTCCTAGAATATGTTTATACATCATCTACCATCGATTTGGGCCATTTAGAAGTGATTTTGGCGACTTTTAATTTTTGACCATTTTTGAAGGTATACCCCTTTACATTTTTTCGATTTTGGGTCGAACCATTTTTTGACCGAAACAAATTTTTAATCCACTTCTTTCGACCCAAAATCATCGTAGAACATCATTAGGCATCATATAGCATCGATTTGGGCCATTTAGGAGCGAAATTCGTGACTTTCATTTTTTGAGAATTTTTGAAGGTATACCCCTTCTCATTTTTGCGATTTTGGGTCGACCCATTTTTCGGCCGAAACAATTTTTAAACCACTTCTTTCGACCCAAAATCGTCCTAGAATATGTTTATACATCATCTACCATCGATTTGGGCCATTTAGAAGTGATTTTGGCGACTTTTAATTTTTGACAATTTTTGAAGGTAAAACCCTTTACATTTTTAGATTTTGGGTCGAACCATTTTTTGACCGAAACAAATTTTTAATCCACTTCTTTCGACCCAAAATCATCGTAGAACATCATTAGGCATCATATAGCATCGATTTGGGCCATTTAGGAGCGAAATTGGTGACTTTCATTTTTTGAGAATTTTTGAAGGTATACCCCTTCTCATTTTTGCGATTTTGGGTCGACCCATTTTTCGGCCGAAACAATTTTTAAACCACTTCTTTCGACCCAAAATCGTCCTAGAATATGTTTATACATCATCTACCATCGATTTGGGCCATTTAGAAGTGATTTTGGCGACTTTTAATTTTTGACCATTTTTGAAGGTATACCCCTTTACATTTTTTCGATTTTGGGTCGAACCATTTTTTGACCGAAACAAATTTTTAATCCACTTCTTTCGACCCAAAATCATCGTAGAACATCATTAGGCATCATATAGCATCGATTTGGGCCATTTAGGAGCGAAATTGGTGACTTTCATTTTTTGAGAATTTTTGAAGGTATACCCCTTCTCATTTTTGCGATTTTGGGTCGACCCATTTTTCGGCCGAAACAATTTTTAAACCACTTCTTTCGACCCAAAATCGTCCTAGAATATGTTTATACATCATCTACCATCGATTTGGGCCATTTAGAAGTGATTTTGGCGACTTTTAATTTTTGACAATTTTTGAAGGTATACCCCTTTACATTTTTTCGATTTTGGGTCGAACCATTTTTTGACCGAAACAAATTTTTAATCCACTTCTTTCGACCCAAAATCATCGTAGAACATCATTAGGCATCATATAGCATCGATTTGGGCCATTTAGGAGCGAAATTCGTGACTTTCATTTTTTGAGAATTTTTGAAGGTATACCCCTTCTCATTTTTGCGATTTTGGGTCGACCCATTTTTCGGCCGAAACAATTTTTAAACCACTTCTTTCGACCCAAAATCGTCCTAGAATATGTTTATACATCATCTACCATCGATTTGGGCCATTTAGAAGTGATTTTGGCGACTTTTAATTTTTGACAATTTTTGAAGGTATACCCCTTTACATTTTTTCGATTTTGAGTCGAACCATTTTTTGACCGAAACAAATTTTTAATCCACTTCTTTCGACCCAAAATCATCGTAGAACATCATTAGGCATCATATAGCATCGATTTGGGCCATTTAGGAGCGAAATTGGTGACTTTCATTTTTTGAGAATTTTTGAAGGTATACCCCTTTACATTTTTGCGATTTTGGGTCGACCCCCTTTTTTTCTTAAATATCATAGAATTAGGATCCTCTTCCTGATAGGTTTAACACACTCAATAGAACTATCGTTAAGTTGTAATATTAACGTTTATAGATAAATTGCACCTTTTTTTTGTTCTTGGTTGATGTAGATCTTTTTCAGCTTTGAACTGTCTTCGCATAGCTACCACTACAATAAGATCGTTATCGGATCGGCAGGTTTCTTCTTGATGTTCAGCTGCCCAGCTAGGACACAGGACGAATGTGTCTTTATAGGAAGGTAGAGAGTTTCAATGTTGTAACCAATCTCTTTCTGTGCTGTAAAGTTTTCTGGTAAACTCGGATGGTAGTGGGTCGTAGCTCAAAGACAGAGAGAAAAACTATTCCTCGATAAAAAGAATGGATCTTTAATAAATAATGGGCCGAGTCGTCGGCGAGATAGGCGGTCCATTGTAAAGCGTTTCTTTAGGTTCGTGAAACCAGCCGGAGAAACGAGAAGTTGAGGACGCTTTTGGTAAGAGAGTGCACTATACGATTCCACATTTCTTCTTCCTTCCTTCCAGCAATACAATCTTCCTCCCATCTTGAATTGTTCGAAACTGGTAATCTAAAAGAACGAAAGTGTTGCTGGCCGCGGAAAGTTCTTTGTCAAAATTGAATATATAGAGGATTCGATACGGTTACAATTTAATATGTACGTAACACACAATACTTGTGAGTAATACACGAATCAATTAATTCGCAGATGTGATTTCTTTTTACAATCACGATATTCTACAAGATTCCGCGAAATGAAATTTTCTCATCGATCAATTTCCCTTTTTAATAAGCGATCGCAAATATCGCTCGAACATGAAAGTGACAAGTTCTTGTCGGCATTAATTAAGACATCGAGATTAAATTATCTTTGCGTGATATTAATAGAGGTGGATACGAGATCGATAGGCGGCAATGAATGGCGGATAATTTCTACGGTAAATTGGAAGATATTGCCGAATAAATGTAATTGAAACTGATCAGCCAGAGGGTGGCATGCCCGTTGGGGAAATTGGAAAGATAATTGAAGAGGCAGGTGGGTGTAAGTGTTAGGTGCATTCACTGAGTCCCGAGAAAAGGATCTTCAAGTATACGGGCTTCCATAAGTTTTTCATCCCCTTCCTTTCGACTTCGTCGAAACTTTAAACGTCCATGGAGCAGGGTGGTGTAGACATCCTAGAACCACTCTGTAGTAGAATATTCGTTATAAGAAGAAAAACATAGTGCACGCTTCCGCCATAGTTGATAAATGCATCGTAACATTTATCCATCCTCCGTTTATTTTTCTGCTTCATTACACTCGTATACGTTAGTTACTAATCAAACTTACGAATATTATAATCCGTCCACAAATTACTGTGCTATCGAGAGCATTCGCATGAAATCAATTTACTAAGGACACACGTCGTCGTGTAATTATGTTTAAGAATAATCAAGCCACGGGAACAGTACGTAATAATCTTGCGAAATTAACTTGTCATTCCGCGTGGATAACACTTAAGAAAAGTTTCGGGTGAATTGGTTCCAAGCGTACATGGGTGGAACGAGGATACGTAATTATACGATTAAGTGCTTGATCTTTTATGCATTCAGTCTGCGCTTGTTTTTCAGCCCACGTCTCCGTTTTTGTAGAGTATTCGATGCCATAGCTCTTTATCTACGGGTATGCAAATATTTCCATAGAAGGATGATACGTTGAAAATACACCAGGAGAACAAATTATATGAAGTTACGTGTACCATCGATACTTTAACTTACTTTCTTATAATGACCGAGGGATTACAACTTTCTTATGTATCATTACACTCGTTTACGTTCGCATTCTTTCCTGAACAAACCTCTTCGGGTTCCATACCACAGTAGCAGCCTCGTAAAACAGTACGATGTCAGTGAAATCTTTTAACAACCGAATTATCGATCATTCGAATCTTTGTTACAAAACCTATAACGCTGAGAAACCTATATTTTAACCCGACTTTCTTACAACCATCATTATAGTCAATTACTACGATCAAGTATTCCGATATTGATAAGAATGGAGAATATTTCGTCGAGACATAAATTCATGGATTATTAAAGATATTTCTGAAATATGCCAACAAAGAAGAAAAGTATCAACGTTAAAAAAATAAAATACAATAAACCGATATTAGATTAGTTCGAACTAAGCGTGTTAAGAGAATCAAGTGGGTGAACGAAAGCACATAATTGTGCACGAATCAGAATCGGGTGACTGCTCGGGGTGTTCTTTCTATCCTCGTTAACCTTGCAATCTCGGATACTTATTTCTCTCATTACCTCGACGCTACACGTGCACGACGTGGTGAAACCGACCGTTTGCGTTTTACTGCCGAGACACTAATAACGAGACATTCCTTTCTTTTGGAATCAGCTATGTTCACTGATCTATATAGATTATCGGTCGAACGATTTTCATCTCTAACGATCGATATAAATTACCGTGAACATATTTATTTGAGCTAGTATCGAAATGAAAGTGGAAAGTGGAAATGACTCTGACTACGAATCATTCTTTTGTCAGGATTGGAACATTTCTGGATAATATAACAGTACAAGAATTAATGAAACATTTTTATTTGTATTATATTACACGCGTGAGATATACATATGTATATATAATATAATAAAATATAATAATATATTATAATATACTATTCTTAAAAATACGTTCCAAATGATTCAAAGAAGAAGAGCATTCTTTATCTTCGAATTGCAATGTTAGCAGAGATTTACATTGAACTTCGTTAACTGCACTTAATATATGATTTATTACAAATTATGATTCAACGGGTACTATTGACATCAAATACCGTTTTACAATTTTTTAATATAAACGAACGTCGAAAGAATACGCCGATAAATAAACGGTTATTTGGAAAAATGCGTAAGGTAATCCTGCTGAAAGTGCGTCAGAAACGCAATAAGTAAGGAGCATCGTCAGTTATAATTGATTGCAGCTCATACTTCATTACGTACACTAAAATAGTATAAGTTGTACACTGCGTAGGATTCATTGAATTATATTTACTACGTGTGGCTAGTCTGGCGGATATGTTACCGTGGCCCTTTATACTGTGTTTCTTTGGGATAAGGATGTGTGTCTATCAGAGAGTGGGAGAGAAAAACGTGTGAGGAAAGTGGAGAGACGAGATAGGAAGAGAGAGAAAGAGAGAGGGTAAAAGATGGAAGGAAAAAAGAGAGACAAGATAGACGGAGAAAGAGAGAGGAAGGATCTAAGGATAGGAGAAAGAAACATAAAGGAAAGAGAGGAAAGGAGAGAGATTGTTGGTAGTGTGAGTCTGCCTATACGTATAAATTGGGATCCGGAGCGTAACTGTCGAGTGAAACTGGTTCCACAGAATCAATGGGTCTCCCGCTATCTGATCCACGGCACCTAGTATGTGTCACCTACTGTACAGATAACCACATTAATGGTGTCCCACGGAATGCGACCCACTGTGATTTACGGGAAAGCCCTGGGTCCGGATTTCTTTTTGCTCGATGTCGCGGACAGGAGGACAGTTTCGTTGAAAATTAACTCGATTGGCGAACTGATAGCGAGATTAATGTATCGCCGGATACCGACTCACATATCGCCGTCCGATATAAACCGGATTACCATTTAATTAATTTCTGTGTAATCGTACTGTTCGCCGGATGCATCGCGCTTCCATGACACAATTTTGGCCCACGCGGAAAAGTTTAATTGATCGGGGTACACTGATCACGGACGGGGTTACCGAAATATGTAGTTTCAAACTCGTTCGATTTATACCGACTAGAATCACTGAGGATGTTCATGAGATTTTCCATGATTATTTTATAATTGCTCACTCGCGTGGTTTATGTTCTTTTAATTACTTGGAATAAAAAGGGCTTTGGTCCTCCGTAAAGGTAATAAGGATTTAATAGCGCTACGTACATAATAGTTATTTTACCTTTTTGGCGAGGTGTTTTATTGCATCGTTAAAACGTTCCAGCTACTTGAAGAAGACATTAAGAGCCATATCTCTCCATAAAGATAAAAAATAAATTAAACTACAAGTTATTACAGTGCGGTTCGTTACACACGTTTAACGTTTTGGTATGTGGATAAATGAGGTGTATGAAAATGTATTAAATCGGTATCAGTATGTTATTAGGTTTAGATACCACAATTTCATTGCGCGTTAACACTTTAACGGCTCGTAGTTTACCGCGATTCCAAAGTAGAAAACCGGAAGTTTCTGTAATTAAAAGAAACACGATTAATAAAATCGCGGAAACTTGCCTTTGATCATCGGTAAGTCACTTATTACTTATAATTGGAGTAAATACAGGTAATTCTCATTTGTGCGGATGTTAAAATGAACAATAAAACAAGGACATTTGTTCGTTCAAATAAGAAAGTGAATTATTTTAGGGTATTTTTTACTTCTCCTTCGCTAGAGAGACATTTTTCAGCCGAAAAACTATCCAAACTTTATTTAAAAAGAAATATATTGATTTCAACGTATATCCATTTGTTGATTCTAATCAGTATAATACTGAGCCGATATCAGCCTTTTAAAATTTGGACATTTGTGAAGAATGATAAGGTACTAAAACGATTAACTCATCACTTTATATAGAAAATCCGTGATACTAAAGATTATTGCAAATTTAGTATCTTTTCACGTTAGCCATGAAAAAGCGTTGTGTCACATGGGCAGTCATTGAAGTGTTAGTTAGAAAGTGTTCTTTCTTGTCATCGGTTATTAATGTTACGTATGCATTGTTCATAAATGTACAAGTATATTACATGTAGCGTCGACATTGGATTAATATAAATGTTATTATCTGTGCAGATACAACAGGCTGAACATTTCGACGGCGAAGAAGTGAGTCCGACAAATTCTTTTCCAGTTGATTTACACGGGGTGTAAGTTATAAAGAAATATTAATACAGTAAACTGTAGGGACGTCTGACATACGAATGCACCGTGCAATCTGTGGATCGTCTGTTTGCGATCGTTTCCATTCAACCGTGTGATTCGTGTTTCCCTTTTGATATCACTTTGGCATTCATAGCTGGCGTTCAATGGCGAAGATAAATCGAAGCCTTTAAGAAAAATTACCTCAGCCTCGACGGTCCTCCCACGAATTTTATCTCGACTCGAGACCTCTGATACCGATCGACCGATCCTTTACGCAAACTAACAATCTTTGTTAACGATTCCCTTTATCGCCCTACAGATAACCACGTATCCTATTTGCTTACTCGAATTTCTCCCAAGAAATAATACTTTCGATATCCATTTATGAAATCTATTTAAAGACGAGAAATGATTTTCACATATTTTATATTCTATAATTGAAATGCACTATCATTACGCATACAGTCACAACATGTGTTTAATCAGCATAAATACTTCGTAAGTAATACACCCTTCTGGGCAAAGCCTACTAAACTAGATAAATCCGTACATAAATATTAAAGCACATAACCTTGCAGTATTAAATAGACCAAAGGAGTATATTGATTTATTAACACCAATTTACCATCATTAAGTCTTAATGCCTCGAGTAGAGTAATGAGGTGTTAATTAGATTATCATACATTCCACGACCAGTTGGTTGGCCAAGTATGATTACACTCGAAGTGAGAAAACTGGATATGCGCATAAAAAAGGATCCACGTAATATCTACGTAAGCTCCGTACCGATGTAAGTACACCTTTAAATCACCGGGTTGAATAACGTTTGTAAAGAACGTCCGCGAGTATAAGGAATAGCATTCGAGCGTGGGTATATATTTGAGCACGGAACTTCGGTGTGTTAAATGGAATCGAGTGCCACCATATTAACAATAATACACATCTGAATTTAGTACTACCTATCAATTACATTCCACGTCGCGATAATTGGATTTAGTGGAAGGCTGCGAGAGTCGGTGAGTCGATCGACGTGCAACAATAAATATACAGGTATTTTCATTATCGTACGTCGACAGGCCAGCCGCTCGTAAAGTCTTCGCGGAACGAGGTTCGATGATTTACTGGACCTTTTTTTTCCCTGAGTCCCATCTCCTCCGCTTTACTCGTATGTTCCTATCGTTGACTTTTTTCGTGGCAAAACAAGGCGAAGGTTAGAACGGACATCGGATGTCGACTGTAAATTTGCCTAACAATGCGAACGGATATTTCGTCTATATTCGTTTGGCCGCTCACGGCAAGAAATATATACGGTCGACGGTTAGTGCCACGCCTAACTTATTCTTCCTGAAACCGCTGTCATTTCTCCAACTGACTTTGACCTTCGATTCCTTCGGTTCTCCACCCACCCTGCCCAGTATTTCTAATTACAGACCGCAGCAGTTTTCTTTGACCATTCGATGTATCCCTAAGGGTAGTTCCTAACAGAATGAAACCAAAATTACAGACACCAAGCGCCACTAGAATCTGCTCTTCCCTGATGCCTGATTATAAGACAAATTTTGAAGGCTATTAGTAAATCCAGGAGATACGCTTCTTTTTTAATATGCGGTTTTGTCTCCTTGCCAAACTCGGTTTCCTGGTTCTGAATGAATTCCTATTTTATACTATGCAATTTTGGCTTACTATTCAGAGCTTAAGAAAGCAAATCCTGCCTGAAGATTAGATGGGAGGATTTTGAAGTTCTGAAAATAACGATGCTCTTCCTGGCTTTAGATCGGCTTTTAATTTTTATTCTTGATGTATTTACTCCGCCCACCGTTTAACCAAAGTCGGGGCTCTTTGTTCTTTCTTTTTACACACAGTAAAATTCATCAGCAGAAAGCTGATAATGTAACGTAAACTAAAATAGACTTCCTCTTAAAATGATTTAAAATCTCATTAAAATAACAAATTGTATCCATTTTTTAAAAGTAATCGAATATTACACAACTTGTAGATTGCGTTCATTTCACTATTTTCGATTACACATTACTTTGTAATATGTTAACCAAAATGGTGTTAAATAAAATTCAATTAAAAAGGTTGTTTACTGTTTTACAATAGATTTTGACTTTTGTGAAGGATACCGTTAAAATTAAACTGAAAATTGACGCGACAAAATTCTTTCCTTCACTATTCCAGATCATTAGCATGATTTTATTCTACGAATTAACGGCAATATTAAATCGCATGAATATTTAAGGATACTTTTGCAACTGTCAGACAAACTTCTCTTAAATTATTATCCTTTTTAGCTCTATTAGAGGCGCTCTTAAGCGAGCGGGCAAGCAGTCGCAACTTTTTCCCTGGCTCTTTAAATAGGCCACTTCCATTTTTTAATTTTCACTTTTAAACTTATCCATTGAATTCCCTCATTAATTATTCATCGATATCAGCGCAGGGTATGTTAGACCCGATATCCTGATTTATCGGACTTAATATTTCTTGTTTGACATTAATGGATGAAGTTCCTGCTTCAAATCACTTTGAACGCTTGCTAATAGCCAATAAAAAAATGCATGAAAAAATCCAATGGAATTTTTATATAATAACACTTAGTTCCTTTGAATCGCGTTGCCGATTATTTGTTTCTAATTAACACGTTGACTGTTATACCGTAATTCGGAGCTGACCTCCACGACAGTGAACGTGTTAACAATACTAAGTAACCCACGAAGTTCATCTTCGAATAAAACAGGCCGAGTAATATACACGAGATTAATGAGAAGACTGGAGGTTTGCTTCGAATCCATCGTAAAGTTTACATTATTCCAGGAAGGGAACCAAGGAGAGACGGAATAAAACTGGTTTTGTAGGAACAGAATGCTGAAAAAGCACTTAAAAATATTGTTGTGCTCCGCCTATAGAGAGCCGGGGTTACTTAAATATCCTATCTTAAATGCGGCCTACATTTAAAGTATAGTCTACCGGCAGAAAGGGCGTGGACTAAGTAGCCTACAAACCATCCTGTATATTCTTTTCTATCCTGGTTCATTCTTTCTTTTTTCGTTAATTGCGACTAACAGCTAGAGCACGCTTCTCACCTGTTGCAAACGAATAAATATTACAGTTCGTTACCTACGATTCGCCTAGTTCCATAAACCACAAAGATAATCATCGTGTCTGTCGCATGTTTTGAACGACCGGCGTTTCTTTAGCGGCGGCGACCGGAGGAAAGTCCCCGGAGCCGAAAATTAATGCGCTTGTATGCAAGGAGGAGCTGCGTCGTAAATTGTTTTCCTTATTTGGGCCAGATGTTGCGCGTAAAAAGGGGTGGAAAATAGCGAGGGTTCAAGGAACAGATACGCGAGACGGTATTATGGAAATTCCTAAATACACTATATAGAAGGGACATTATAATATTAACGATGCTATTTGAGAAATGAGCACGAGGTGGAAAAAAGGAGTGATATCGTGTACCTTAAAAAGTGACTTATCGAATAAGAATATCGGATTTCACAGGAAGTAGATTCCGTGTGGTGCCGATAGAAGGATTTTTCACCGCAAAAACCTTTTCGGAGATATTCTTGTGTTACTGTTATCGATATCAATGATGTACGCCAGTGTCAGCTGTATTTATGTGTCACGGTAATTTATTTAGTGAGGAACTACTTCGGTAATATCTCACTTAAGAAACGTTATCGATGAAATTCTGACGTCAACGAGTATAGAATTGCCGTGCATATCATCCGCGATATCAATCCGAAGATAGACCGGAAAGGTGGCTAATTAAAGTTTTACGATCGGGCCAGGTATCCCCCAAATCGTTTCTAATCTTCCGATCTTCGCATTCGGTGGGGCGCAACGTGCCGTTTACCTTTCTTCCTCTTAACTCACCCTCGTGTTATCCTCGTCTCATTCGTTTCCCATCCTTCTCCCTTCCACCGACTCGACCATCTATTTCCCTACCTTCTCGTCTCCTGGCTCCTCTTGTCAGGACGAGTGTATCAGATTTCCGATGGCCGCGGCATACGTACCAAGCCGAAGGTAGATTAGATTTTAATAATGCAATTTGGGTTTACGGCGGTATATAGGCCGCGGAGGAGGGTGACGGAGAGGGTGCGCTGTTCGACTGTAAAACGAGCCGGTTTTCGCCCCGAGGAAGTAAACCAGCCCAGACTACGGAGCCTGGTAATTGTTGGAATTTGACTGTGAGCCTTGACTCCAGCACACCACGGCGCACCAACTGCTGCGGTTACAGTCTGCCTCCGTTTCTGTTAGCACGACTTTGAGTTCGAATGTCCTACGGCAATTCGCGGAGCTGCGTGCGAATGCGAATTCGAGAGCTTTCCATCGAAATGGATAATGGAACAGCTAGGGGTACTTGCCCTACGTTCGAACAAGCTAGAGGTATGCCGTTTCTATATACACTGAAATACTAGGAAATCCGTTACGTACCTTAACAAAACTGTTTCAGAAACGGGGGAAAGTAACAATGACCTATCGAATATTATATACCTCGGGGGTGCAATTTTATAAAAAGTAATGTGAATTGCCTTCGTGTCGTCTCATGTTTCAGTAAATTCTAACCGGTTCCGAAGCTTTCAATGAAACTGTAAAAGAATTATTATATTGCCGAAAAATGTTCTTCGAAGAATTAACAGCACAAATTCACTTTATTATTTGCAACTACTGGTATTTTGGAATTCAGTGAGAAAAACTGGAATAGGGTTGATCCTCGATTGCTGTGTAAATTGATGTCAATCGAAATGCTGCGTGCATGTAATAATGCTCGAAACATGCACCTACTGTTGAATTTGATCGCGATACAATGTATCATCCTTGCATAAGGTTTACACAGTATTAATGTGATTGGCATGTAATGGAATCTCGAACACGCTCCAAACTGTGGATATTTCACGTAGGTTCTGTACACGAAATTTCCAATGGTGCATTACACCAAATTTGCATTATTACATGTCTCTGATTACAATGTTAGTTACTCAGGCCAACGGTCATTTTTTTATTTCCATCGATGGATACACGTGGATCAGGACGTAGATGTAAGATGAGCTTGCAGTGAATAGTATATTTAGGCGATTTATCATGCCATTGTAAATTTACTTACTCAACTGTCCGTTGGTATCCATCCTCATTGAAAATCTGATCGGTTTCGATGATACCAAGGAAGATATCATTGTCAATAATTATCCGGAAACGATCGAAAGCGCGATTCGATAAATTATCGAGTATCGTGGATCCATAATATAAAGGTAGCAGATTTCATATTTCTCATCAGTATGATATCAGACACATGTCCCGCTGTCATGTTACAGTCACGTTAATGTCACAGCCGAAAAATTACCGTAACCGTGTAACGGTGATACGTCAATATAATATGTAAAAATTAACGATACAACTAATGGCGATACTTACTTCGAAGGAAATTACATATCGCTCGGACATGTAACTTCTTCCTGGGAATGCGTAAACGGCATGCTGCCCACGCGCGACTGATTCAATAGAGACTCGCCTTGACCTTCTACTTTTAGTCTCGTCTATCTTCGTATTGGACTGTCTGCGAATAGATTAATCATTTATTCATTCATGGAGCACGAAAATACACCCAAGACAGGAAGATGCAGATATCCTGACCGTTTTTAAACTACGAGAACACCATTCCATGGAGGATACAGCTATTAAACGGAGTATACCCTTTACTACCATATAAACATGATAAGCCTGAAACAGCATCTATTAAAATTACGACGTCGTAAACTCACTAAAAAAAATATTCCCGGACTATGTCCACATCTCCGTGGTAAATGATTCCAACGACCGACACTAAACGGTAGAATCCAAAGAAAGGTTGATCGTTCCGCGAATTCGAGGTGACTGAAATTGAGTGGCTCATCGCGGTACCTCGCGATTTACAACTCGACAAAGAAGCGCAAGATAAAAGGGAAGAAAAAAAAGATCGATCCTCAAGTGGGACGTGGTGGTAAGAAAATCATAGGAAAGAAAGAAAGAGATATAGAGCCGCAAGTGCAGTAGCACCAACGGCCAGATAATTTATTATGGCATTACTCACCGGCGGACACCTCAATGGCCAATGGAGAAGCCACGTATATGTGGTTGAACCGTGTGTCTGGTGCCTCCTCTTCGCATAGTTGATATTATTTAGCCCGTTGCACGTACCATCCGGGAACGTAAGGGAAGGAATGAACGCGAGAAGCTCCAGGAGGTGGGACAGAATGCACCTTAGCCGCGGCCTAAGGTCCCACAACGCATAGATCATCCGGCCCCGGTATACCGGTTTCGTGTCACGTGCATTCACCATTCGACTCTCTGCGAATTTGCAGACATAGCAGAGAGGGTACTCTACGGTGTGCATCTCCTCGTCCAGAGAAGTCTACGTCTACACGGTACCAGAATATTGCACCTTTTGTGAAAGCACAGACAAGATATAAGTAGACCAAATCCTAAATCGGCTTTCGTGATTCCACTCAAAAATTACAGACGGTAAAAATCAACGTAACCAAAAGTTCTTGTATCTCGTTTGTGATGCAACGCAAGAAAAGGTGCCCCCTGCAGAAACGAGTAAAAGAATTGTATACTGCGACCATTCAAGATTAGAATTTGAGGGAATTTGCGATTTTCATTAAATCGCATTGGAGGATTTCGGTTCGTTATTGATACGGATGACCCCCGTAGGTCAACTGATTGTGAGGCACATGTATTTCCTGATACATCTTGTTAGTCACGAGTACATTAGTTATACGCCCGATTTCGCTTTTCTCGTGACTCCGACTTTTAAGTGACGTACTTTCGATATCAAGCTAAAAGAGTCGGAGATTTTTCAATATCAGACAAGAAGGACTTCGAGGTGTTAATACTCTTCCACTTTTTCTTCAGTAATATATTATTTACCAAATACGCCTTATTAAAATATAATACCACAGGATATAGTAAAATTGAACCTTACGATTGGTTGTAAACTATGCAGGCATGGTATCAAGTAAAAAATGTAGAATTAAAGGTACCGAAAAGAGAGTATGAGGAACACGTATCCGTATCGTACACCGTGAATAGTAAGTTTCTGTAACGTGTGGGTGTTCAGTGTTTCGTGGAAAAGTTTACGATCGAAGGACTGGTTTCTATTTGTTTTTAAAAAGGTACTCGTAAAAGCCGGGCCATTCGTCGACTGCCATAAAATGGCCAGTGGGTGTGAAGGGCTGACAGGGTAGGTTTATACGGACCATCAAGGTTGCACAATCTGTCATAGAAGTTTGGTGGGGCGGCAACCTGTTGCTTCATTGTTACTCCGAGAACGTGCATGGTAGCCGCGTATATAAACTGCCTTTCTCTAACGGCTGCACTGTTGCACACAGAGGCTTTAATGCGTTACAGCATGCACCACCGTGTTACACATCCGGGCAGACTCATTTTCCTCGAGTTCCACGGCCAGCCGTTTGTCATCGTTGCAACCAGTTAATTCCACGCTTTTCCTCTCTTTCCTCTCACCCTGACGTGTCTACACTTATTTTTAGATCGGACCGTCAACTGGCTTATTTATAAGTGTCTCCAAAAAAGAAACCCTCCCCGGATAATCATCTACTTTCTTCGTCTATGCTTGCCTGTATCTAATTACTGATACCAGATAGTACGACTATGATCTCTTCTTCCATTTAAAGTCATATATTTTTCGAATAACTAAAATGTTCTCGATTACTTCCTCCTCGATATTACAATCGACCAGTTAAGTGTTATCGTAGCGTTTGTTGAACAATTTTCTACGAAGCTTTCTCGACGGAGATTAAAATGCAATCTGTCCGTGATATTAAAATCACTTGATGCGTGACTAAGACTCCTTGACATCGTAAGAGCCGGTCTAAGAGGAAATTCCGATAATGCGTATAGTTTGATTAAACATTATACTTGAAGGTGAAAGTAGCCAATTTCATGGTGCAGTGAACTCAATAAGGACATGGAATGCGTGCTTCGAACAATATGAGATAGAATGGTACTAATACGTGCACATTGCAACTTCATTTTTCACATCGAGCCGGTTCCAACGGAGTGATCGAACGAAGGTTAGACTTCTTTCACCATTCTATATGTGGCTAAGAGTAATGACAGTATTTATCGATTTGTCACGTTTTATCAGATTCTAACGAAGATATGAGTAACGTATTATCTAGCGTGCACAATCTTATCGTTGAACGATTACTATTATTAATCAGCATTATTTTTCACCGATCGAATGAAGTTGTAATTTATCGTGAATTTACTTGGCACCCGAGAGAACGATTAAATTCTCAAACGCTTAATATTCCGTGAAAGTTTGCCCTGCTTAATACTTATTCATTCAGCTGCTCCTCTGATCTGCAGTGACGTCGCGATCATCGAACCGTGAATCCTTACCGAATTGGCTCCCAACAGTTTAAGAGTTTAATAAAAGAGGATGTTGTGCTCTGCCAAACAGCCGGCGAAAGCCCAATTATATTCAGAACTAAATTGGATTTTTTTTAAACGCTAATGTTAACCAATTTCGGTTGATCTGCTTAGTTTTTATAGAATTTCATTATGTGACTTGGAATTCTTTTCTTTTGACTGCTTTGTTCATATGCTATGCATCTATGCCAATGACAATGAATGAAATAAACAATAAACATCGTTTTGTCGAGTATATTTAAGTTCCTTAAAATCTAGCATAGTACAGTGATTCTTTTTTAAAGTCACTTGTATTTTCTATTGAATTTTATTTCCTTTGAATTCCGATATTAAAAGCGCCATTAATATATTAAATATATAGAGAAGTAAAAATTATTGGTAATAGATTATTTATGTACGGTTTATTAACATATAAAGCTTAATACAGATGCAACCTTCATTAGGATCACTTTAAATACTAGTTATCAGTAAAAGCATATTATATTACGTTATTATATTTTATGTTGTATTATTATTACATTATTAGACTTCTTCGATTTACATTACTGTATATTGTAGTATATTATACAAGTATAAAGTACTGCTAATAAATGATGCAAGGAGCAGGATACTTTTTGTACGCGGTCTGATCATTACGTGATTAGAATAGTATCATAACTAGCACGATATCACGTGAAAGGTTCTCTAAAGGATATTTAAGAAACGACTTTTGAGAATTTAACAAGCGTCGTACACTTTTGCTTGGCTCGGCTTATTAGCCACGTACATTCGTTTAACTCGGCTCCGGCTGACTGACTTTGAATTGGCCAACTTTGAAGACTCGCCGTTAATATCGTAGTTAAAGAGTTTTCCACTGGCACGAGCACATATACAAATAACTAACTCTCAAAGAAGAGCATTTCGGCGATCGACGTAATGACTCAGCACGAAATTTGCTTTTAAAAAGAAAACTCCGTGTCACAAAATCCCGGGTATTTTGTTAGAATTATTTTTATCTCTGGTAAAGAGAACATCCCGCGGTTCGTGCAAATTTGATAGATTACATACTTCCCTGGTATACTGAAATATTTATTTATTATAAATCCGAATTATATCTTTGTCAACGTAAAACAGAGCCATATCATGTGACCAATGAATGTCAATCAAATTTTATTTATTTTAAACCGAAAGTTCATTGTGTGTTAAGAAACATAAGAGTATCGCCTGCAATATGACAATCATAAAATATCACTGATAATTTATATTCATTTTATTCGTGCACTAAGCAGATATAATACATATGTAAGCATACACGCTTAATTACTCTTTAACGAGGCATTTCATCTTAAGATAATGAGAATAGAATTCGAAATTCACGATCGAGAAAGGGATCGGTGACTAAGCGTGGTAATCTAGAATTTACTTGTTACTACCCCTATCTAGAGGGTAACCTTTATCGCGTTTAAGGTACGGGTTCGAAAGTTCTCCCTTCTGGCGCACTTAAGAATCTAATAAACGGTATCGCATCTGGGTTGCCAGACGCACACATTAAGACTCCTGACCGGCGTAGCTTATTGTCGGAGTATTTCCATTTAACCGTCGACTAGATGACGGAGTTTAAAGAGTTTCCCCGTTAATTCGCAGTTTCGAGGGTTTTGCACTCGGCGGGCTCGTGTGGAAGGGGACAGAGGGGTGGGAAAGGTCGAGGTGGTCAAGATATAATCTAAAGAGAAGAACGGAGATAGGGAAGACAGAATGAGAATGAGCGAGTAGATGGAAGGTGGTTCGTGCATCCGGGCAGTATGCATTGAGAAGCGTGTGTATGCCTAAGTCAAGTGGGCATAACCGTGCTCCGCCTACAGGAGGCGGCTTGTTTGAGTTTGCAGCTGCACCGGTTTCCCTCGTGACGCAACTGCATCGCTACCAAGCTTGCAAGTTGAAGTGCATTTCACCGGTGGATCGTGCGGACCACCGAGCATACGGCCTCCATGAATGCACGAAAGGCTAACGCGCGGGCAAGCTTCCTTTTTAAAGGACGAAAAATTTCCAAAGGGGAGTTTTCATGCACGTTTGAAAAGAGCTAGCCACTAATTTTAAATAACATGGAAAAAGCTGGTTATTCAAAAGATACGGCACTCTCCTTGCGCTTCCGAGGTAAGAAAGCGTGGCAGGGTTTACTGTTGGATGCTTGCATGCTATTTTAATAACGTCGTCTTAGGTCAATCATTATTTTCATGAATAAAAATGTGGGTTTTCACATTGCGCGCTGAGGAGATTCCATTTATAAAACGCCTATTGAGACGCACAGAATGTCGTGTGTCGATTGGTAAAGTGTGTCACGTTTACCTTCGTTGACTCTTTTCTTTATTAAATTTAGCACCTCGCGGAAGAAATGTTTCTATTCATCGGTTATTTAGATTCTAGTTAGTTATGCGGAAACCGAGTGAAATCGCAGGTAAAATAATGGAAATTTGAAGGATGCAAACTTTTAAATGGACTACTGCAAAAAAGGTCAGTAGCGTGCCATGGTGAGTATTGATCCGAGCAACCGCGGCCCAATTACAATATTTTATTGAACTATAACCACGTGTTTGTCGGATGCAGAAAAATTCGATGATATTTGGTTATTGCACCATTCGAGTAATCAAAGCTGGCCAATAAAAGAATAGCTTATACTCGCCAATTATACGGCTAATGGTCATCGCAATTTTCGTCTGAGCCACCGGATAATCGTAATCGAAATTCCACTCGGCATCACAAAACTGAATTGTGTTTGTTAAACAAATCCCCTAGAACTTCCTCAAAAGCTAATTAATCAAATTCCAGAAGGGAATCTCGTTAATCCCCGATATTAATCATCATCCTATAAATCGGACATTTCAGTGGATTCACACATACACGCTCTTATTACTTGCACCAATCAAGTTTTGACGTTGGCTTTACTCGATAGTAACTTTCCACTTTAGTCGTGGCATTACTCGCGTGGTCGGGAATAATAACTGACCGTATTACATACTCGCATAAAAGGATATACATATACCATACACATACACGTGCGCGTGCCCCATCGATCATTATCGTGGCACATTGTTTGCTTTCGGCACTTTACTTTTCACATTTATTCATACGTCACTTACGAAATGGACGATTATACGTTTACACTTGGTGTTAATAAATTCGCTAAAACGGCGGGCGGGAGTAGCGAGAGTAATTCCTAAGGCAAACAATGAGAGAAGAGAGACAGTGACGACTTCGTCTTAAGAATTCTAGCAAATTGGCTACGCCTCGAGAGAAACGGTCTCTTTATTGTAATCAACCAGTGAAGAGATTCTCGACGGTCCATAGAAGTTTTCCGGCTCCCCGAGGAAGTGGAATGTCGGTGATATACAGCGGCTCTCAGCAAATTAAATGAGGGTGGTTTGCAGTGCTGACACGTACACTCGTTCGTCACACCCTAACCGCGGAGTACCCCTCGTTTTACACGAACCGACCAACCCCCGCCCCTCCTATCAAAATTGAACTGCAACATCGATGATAATGGTCAGGCATACTTCAGGTGTGCTAACCGAAAAGAGATCACCTTCCGATATTTGCCATGATCTAACCGGTTCTCAGACGTGAGCCACTTCGAACTTGAATCGGCTATCACGTATTTACATCTTCTTCGATCGCCTACATTTATCTTATCCGTCAGTTGGGCTGAGTTTTTATGAAAGTGGTATATCACCAGCTTTACTTCGTTTGAAATATACAAGCTTTTATATCTCGAACCAATGCGATGCTATTTTACACGTTGACGGTCGGACCGAAGTCCGTGTTATACGGTCCCTCGCGATACACGTTCGTAACATGTATATAACATATTAAAACAAATCTGTTTAAGTGTCATATGATACGGTAGTTACTTGACATCGTTATCGTAACATTGAAAATATTGACAATTTTACAAATAAGTTACGACATATTTTATTTGAGCTTTAATAGTATTTACATTGTTGGTCGCCAGTGACTCCCACAACAACCAACGTGTTAACCAGCGGTTCTATTCGACTAATTCCTAGGAAAATTGAAATATTTTCATCTTGATATTAAAACTTATCGGGTGTACATGAAACGCACTTTAATTGATACTCCTCCAAGCGAGACTTGAATCACTTTTAAAAAGGGCCGAGATGCATAAACTAAAATCGTGCTAATATTTTAAATACATTTACATAATTATGTATTATCTCTGTTATATGGTACGTTTAATTCAGAAATAACTAAACCAGTTTTATTCAAACTAAACTTAAAATACTATTCAACAGTAAGTTCTAACAACGCATACTTAGAATCAAGCTGTATTCATTTCTAATATTCTTTTAATAAGAAATTGTTGACCAAAAAGTATGGGTATGCAATATAAATAAATATATTAGACAATAAACATTAAATTATAAAAATTCAGAAAAGCAACTAAAAAAAAAATTCCGTCGTCGAGACTCGAACTCTCGATACTTTCCACAGCAGCTGAACGCTCTAACCGCACGGCTACCGCGGCTGTTGGAATCTGACGTTACATTAACGACTGACTATCGAAGGCATTTTTAATAAAATCTCATTTTTCAAAAAAACGGTAAGGTTTACAGCAACATTGTATTAAACTTTTTTGTTTCCCTGATCAAGATCTACATGATGATATCAAGTTTTTTTTGTTTGGAGGATCTCGGATTTTTCACCTTTTAGGGCGATTTTTGCAAAAACGCGTGGCTATATACGCCTAAAATTTTAGCATCGTAATCTACGCACTGAGACCTACAATTTGAGCTATCGCACGTTAAAAAACCAGAAATACAAACGAGGTCCTCCCCTTGTTAGATCTTAATGAAAGTAATGAACGCCTAAAATAGACATATTTTCAATCAGAGGAGAATAGTTTCCCAGCTTCGTACAGAGATATTTAAAGTGCCAAATTTTGTTTCGGGCACACCATTTAGCGGGGAAATCACAAACTTGAAATTAAATTTCCGGCGGCATTCTCTCGGTTCTCGTTGACTGAATATCGCTTACCTCGCGCTAAATTCGAGAAGCGTGCCAAACTTCTGAACTTATAAAGTGCAATTAGTTTCGTTCGAGAGTGACGTTTCAATTGTGAAACGCGAAGGAAGCGTATCAATGATGTCTCGAATAAAATGTTTTTCTAAATATTCGCGGAAAAAAAGGGAGAAACTTATGAGTACCGGAGAAGAGGCACTCGGAATATTTACACGAAGTTGTAACTTTACGGTTGCACGTGGCAAATTGAGATGTAACCAATCGAAAGAGTCGAAGTACGTGAGCGCATTGGATGCAATTCCAGGCGAAGATATTCCCGGCGCGAGAAATATATTAAATTACGGGCCCAGCGCGGATGTATTTAATTATGGATTTCATTATCGTCGATCGGGGAAAAAGTTGCTTGATATGCGTATTTTTGACAGGCTTTCGATCAAATTGAATTTATAATTAAAAGGGTCTACAGCTCCTGTATAATTTTAGTTAAAGTTGCCGAGGGTTAAATCTCTCCTTGTCGAGTACCGCGATCCTAATTTCATTCACTCCTACGGTGCATCAATTTTAATGAGCCGCACAAGTGAATTCGCTGTGTGCGCTTCGCCGGATATCGTGTTTTTCATCGTCCGCCATGATGCCAGAGATTTAATAAATATACATACAAATATACATAATCTACATGTACCAAGAGAAAGCACCGACCTATTTACTTATTATAATACATTACCCACATTAAATATATAAATGAACAAGTTCCATTACAATGAGTCAGCAAATAATACCAAAAAAAAGGTTATCATATCAGACTACTGATAGCCGGGTGAACGCGATTCGTAATGAAAGACTAAAAACCGGACGAATGTAAGGAGTATAAGGGAACGTCGCATGGGAATATAAAGCAGGCACATGTTTGCACGTGAGAGGTATAGAGATTCTAATTTCCGTAATTACTCGGGGTAAAGGGACATTATAATGAGAGCGCAATCAAGTCGTCACCTTTTAATCATTATAACTTTATCGCGACGCTCCCGTGGCATAAGTCAAAGATACACGGTGGCTCGGGTTACGTGCTCCCTCGCATTATAAACGTCCCGGGGCAACCAATTTTGCAAAATTATGGCGATCCCGGTGGTGGTAACCTACCAGACCTGGAAACGGGCATTAATATCGAGCGTGTCATGTTAAAGTAGCGCTTGGTGAACGCTTTCTCATTCGCTTACATCTAACCTCGCTTTCGCGTACTACCCCTTTCGAGCTATCAGTTTTAATTTCACTGCATATGTGCTACTTGTTATGCCACGCGCACCAATTTATCATCTCCCGAATTGAAACCCTTCAAGATGATGGACCTCTGTGTTTAAACTTCAACGCATGCCTGCCATAATTGTTGTTCCTTTCAAATTGTTGAATTAAATTCCGAGATTTCGATGATTTATGAAAATTATGGATTACTCGGGTGTCTGCAGAGCTTAATTTATGAAATCTAGTTATGGAATTGATTTGTGAACTAGTAGAGGTTTTAAGAATAAACAATTATTTAACTAGGAAAATAATTATATAATACTTATATATACAATTCGTATATATATATAACGTATCCGACGTAAAATACGCCATCTAATCGTACAATAATATTTGCTTCTGTGTGAAAAATATGGGTGTAAGAAAAATTCTGTAAAAAGACGACAACGGAAATAACATAAGTACAATATTATTAATTGGGAATCATTTTTATTACGTACACCGTTTGCAAAAAATATTCTATTTTCATTAAAAACTAATAAGTGATACATGTTCATAATAAGTTTGTTAATCTAAATCATTGATTATAAATAAAAACATAATAAATTGTTTGCTACAACGTCACAAGCTTACACTTCTTCGATGAGAGATTTAAGTCCACGCTATGTGGACAAGCTATTACGGCACGAAGAGACGAAGTTAGTTCCTTTGAAATTGAAATCGTTGGATAGATTCTTCATTTCCGGTGTTCCAAGTTCTCTCAGGCTTATTCAAAGTATTATGAATGAAAATCCTTCGACTAGAAAATGCAGCCAAAGGCTGTAATATAGAGTGCACTACACTTAACAAACAAGTTTCTTAGAACTGAGATAAATTCAAAGTATTTACTTTCCCTATCGCTATATAATGCGCAATACCCAATCATTGACTGCTCACTTACGAACAAAATTTTAAATGAATAATATCGCAAATATCAGATATACCATTCGAGAGTGTAATGCATTTTTATTTGATGTCAAAGATTACGATTAACATTGAATATTCATAAAGCACTATCAATTTTAGCACTAGAACAACCAATCATATAATCAGTAACCTGTACATTTATTTTTCTATAAATTATTGCTGGAGGATGTAGTTAATCAATGGATTTAATTACGTGCGTTACGGGCTTTAAAACAATGGTATATGAAATCGATATTCGAATAATTTTATTGGGAACTGCGGATCAGTTATTTTGTCTGCTTTGGTAGTTCTAGTGTTAGCTTGACCACACGCGAAGTGTTAGGTGTCTACTAAAAGTTAGAGAGTTTCAGCGGAAAAAGGTAGATACGTTCTTTTATGAAAGTCGATATACTGCCGGGAATCGATACACCGATTCTCAGCATGGGCACACATAATTTCGTACGTAATATCGTGAGAGCCACGCGGCTACTGAATTTCCAAAGTTCCGAACTCTCGGCTGTGAACTTTGTCGCCCTCGCCTTCGTCTTCGCCCTCCAGGGCTTCTTTCCTTCTACCGTAGACGCTTCTGCCACCCCTTTGCAGTGTTTTTAAGAGTTTTACCTTCTAACTGTTTCGATAAAACTTTCGAAACTTTTATGATATGGGTATTCGAAATTTGCAGCATAGTGTGTTACGAATTTTTCTTATATCCACCGAATAAATATCGCTTGTATGTCCTTTGAATTATGATCCCTGGTGAACCGATTTACTGTAGCGCTTTATGATATTAATTATATCCGGTACATTCTGGAAAATTTGATGGTGTCTTTATTTTCTGTAAAGTCTTTATTTTTTTATAAAAAGTGCCCTTGTAATAGTACTGTTACAGGAATGTGCATACATTTCAATTAATATGTAATTTGACATTCAACTTATGATAAAACTATACACAAATCCTTACAATTTAGATGAGGATATTCAGAATCCTTTAATTTTTCTATATTGAATTTCATTATTATTATTGAAAACACATTCAAGATAGTTCCTAAGCACATTTAAATACCAAATGTTTAAAAACCTGAAAGTCCTGTACTACAATAATTTTCCCGGAATAAAAAAGTGACCTTTTACCTTCTAATTATCATACATTCTCTAAAAGAAATAAGAGTTAAATATGTTATGAAACGTAATGCGTATATAGATGTGCGTAATATAAATATGGCAGTTTCAGTTTAATATCTCGTGGTTTAATTAAAGTACGTTCTTTTAAAACATTCTTCTAGTGTATATACTCGAGCCTCACTTTTACTAGTGCCGCTAACTATGTACTGTTTTTTTTCTTCGTAGCCTGTACGGTACTATCAGCGCTAACAACGACTTATGCATACAGACCTACGTTTCTAAGTGCATTAAATATGCAGCTCTGATAACACCAAAAGAGATTAAGGGTATATGGAGAAACTGGAGGTATGTGATACGACGTTTTACGAGTCGACATTAACTACTTAAAATGAAGTAGAATACAGTGACTCTACGTACAGGTAATACCTCCCTACAAAGTGAAGCTAATATTACTCCTCACAACTATTTGTGGTGGATTAAATAGAATCAAATTAAATTTAATATTAACTTTGTGATATTCCTTATGTAGGAGCTCATTAACGAGTATACTGCAAATTCTATATGAATGGATTTATTATTCTTTATGAATAGAACGTTTACTATATGTGTGCATAAAATTTTATATAAATTATTTCAACGTTTAATCAGGGTTGGTTACACTGGCAATTTGTTCGGGTTTTTGTCTTGGTTGTTTTTTAAATCCTTGAATTACTCGATATAGCCAAGTAAAAAAAGATCTTTCCAGTAACTTAATACGGTGCATCAGAAACTAGGTTCAAAAATTACGATTCAATTATTATAAAACAAAGAGTGTAAAAATAAGCGGAGGTTTATCGAAATAATCGTAATTAATTATAAGCAACAGAACGCTTACAATTAATCATAATCCTTTTACAAAGAGAAAGTACAATACATGCGATACTTTTAAAATGGTGGGATTAATAAGAGTATAAAATTATCCTCTACCAAATTTATTGGCTGCTTATCTTTTCCCCGAAGTCGGATAAGTATACGCTATATATAATGATGAATTAAGTCTCCGGTACGAAAATAACTAAGTGGTCAATTAAGACTCAATTCTTGTTGGATGATAACAAAAGCTAATTACGGTAATAGTCCCCGTCTACTCTCGGTTTCATCGATTCACCCAAAAACAATTACCACTTGGGACTATAATTGACACGGTATTCCTTATTCTCGTCACGTTCCGTGAAACCGTCTCCGGCAAAATGGAAATCCACGGTAAATTGAATTTTCGAAGGATCTTCAGACGGAAGAAGTGCCGCATATTCTGAATATCTTCGTTTAGTTCGCTGCAAGTAATTTATCACATAAACTTATAAGTCTCCGTGCAGTTATCTGGATAAAAGTATAAATAAGTACACAGTTATTATACTTACATATTCGCAGTTACTAATTCCGTATTCCTATCATTCGGATTTTATGCGTTCATATTAAAGTTCGACCGATTTATAATTCGCGGAAAAACGTTTCTACACGAAAATTTCGTGGTCACGGTAATAATACCTGCATCACGTAAAATTATAACGATCGTATTTTCCAAGAACCCCGGGATATTAAAGCTAGATTAAAATACTTTTATTACGCGGCTTCTCTGGAAATAAAAGATCAGTTTTATGCTTAAGGAGACCTACATTTAAATATTCGGATTATCATTTATATGGGATATAAATGGATATAAATGGACAGAAGTACGAGCGGTAAAAGTTAGTATGCTCGAGGTGAATCACAAAAATTTATACTTCGAATATTCTTCCCACACTTAACCTCCGACAATTTATCCCGTAAATTGATCATGTTTCATTTGATCGTCCCCACGAATCCAAAGTTCTCTGTGTCTTTCGGATTACAAGTCTCTCCCTTATAGCGGTTTTCCTTGAATACTTTGATCCTTAATGGTTAGTTTTCTATTACTTGCCACCGAAACTTTCCCCTTTTTCAAAAGTTCCGTCGTAGGGGTGATAACAACGCGATATCAGGAAGGAAAAGTCGGAAATTGGGCATTTGATTCACCATCAATCAAGTCACCACTTGTGGCAATAACTGTGTCAATATTCCTTATTCCCATCACGCGCTGGGGAATCCTATACCCAATGGATGAAATGGAAATGCGTGAAGAGAATCGGGTTCCTCGTAAGATCCACGCCCAGAAACTCGAGACAGAGTTAAAGGGAGAGATCCGTATTTCCGTTGCCACATACAGCTGAATCCTGATCCAAGCATTCCAGCTGATTCGATTCGGTATATTCGACGTGAATTAACCACTTCGACGCAATCCAGACACATCAAAGTCTAATCAACCCTTTAGAGTGATACAACGTTTCTATTTTACCCTATTCGATTACTCTACCCGGCTAATGAATATTTCAACGTAGATTGTTAATTAAATACTGATGCGCGCGAATCTAAATAATTAACTACCACGATTGTTGGTCATGATTGCAATGCATTTAAGTTACGAGAGAGTAACATTGAAAACTATGTTATACATAATCGAACTTTAATTGTCATTTATTTAGGCTCATGTGTCTTATTTCGTGTTTCTATAAAGGTTTCGCAAAATCTTTCTTTCCTTTGAGAAAAATTACATTATTCTTTGTGTTTCCAATATAAGTATCTTTTCGATTGATGAAATTGAACGACGATTTAAGCATTTGCCTCATAGTTTTACTTTGTTCACATTCAAAATATGATATTATTTATTATTCTATGAGAATTGAAAACGATTAATATTAAGAAAATATCTAAAATTCGATTCATTTTTTTTAGTATTTAATATAAAATTTGTGTTGAATATTTCACGGGCGCAAATATTTCATGTATAGATTTAATGGAACCAGTACTTACGACTTATTCAGATCCATGTATTCACAGAAGCATCGTTAACAACACAAATTCCAAGTAATTCAATGAAAGACTAACTCGGCTGCTTAATAAAATTTCAAAAAAACACGTTTCTTTCTCGAGCTTCGTTCGTTCTCGAACACAGCGATATTTCATTATTAAATTATAAAATGTAGGACTCCTTCGCCGTTCTCTTTTTGCGGTGCTCCGAGGAATGACGTTAAAGTTTTCTTTCTTGAACAGACAATTTCTGTACTTACAGTCTTCGCTTAAATTTCAATGGAAAGGTACAAAGAATCCGAGAGAAGAAAAGAAGTACGAATAGGGTCTTTTTTATCTATATTAAAAATTTCTTTTTTTTTCTTCTTCGTCGTAACGAGTGCTCGAGATCAATGAAAGTACGAAACTCTTCGGAGAAAAGTGGAGGTCCACAAAAAAATAGGGAGTCAGCAAGTTGGACACTTCTCACGACAGAACAGGACAGTCCTTGAACTGGGCAGAGTCCGTGGGATTCGTGTTTGAGTCGCGCGGGTTTCCCAAGAATGAAAAGAAGTCGAGATTGTAGCACGGGGAGATAAAACATGTAGGACTTCCACCGCATTCACACACTGACTGAACTTTTACTCTTGGGGATGCGTAAGATACTTATCTTCGAAGATCGTTTGAACAAATAACCATCCTTGAAAGTAATTTCCCGCGTAAACACCGCCATAAATCGAAGTACTTTTAAGGTCTTCGGTAATAACCCAAAAGTTCCTGAAGTTGACAATGTTCGAACATTTTTTCGCTACATTGACATCCACTTTCTATGTTATAGCCCTTTTATATTTCTATGATGTTCGTGTTACTTAAATATCGTAGGGTTTTGTGGAAACTGGTAATAAATATATTTTTTATTATACATAAAATGTCTGCTTAATAATTCACTTACATAATAAGCAAAACATCTTACGAGATCTTTAGGTATCAATTTTATAACCAATATAATTATTCCAAAAGAAGAAATTCAAATATCGAAATTAACATCCCACAAAATAATTTCACAAACCACCCAATATCAAGATCATTCAATATTACTTCGCTAACAGGAAATCCACAGAAAATTTTCACTTCCCTCGTATCGAGATTCCATACCATTACAAAATTACCGCTTATTTTATTACATTCATTACACCACCGTTAAAGCCCCCATTCCACCCCGACATTACAGCACACCTACTATAATATTCAATGTACCTATCCAGAAAAAAATGAAAATATGAAACTTACATTAATAAACAAGAGCTTGCATACGCTGTGACCTGGTCCCAAAGTCATTAGGAATTTCGAAGCAAATCATCGTTTGATGATTCCGTATCCATATTTCCATGAGAAGGAAGGAGGTTGTCAATTATGT
This sequence comes from Nysson spinosus, assembly GCA_910591585.2. Lineage (NCBI taxonomy): Eukaryota > Metazoa > Arthropoda > Insecta > Hymenoptera > Crabronidae > Nysson > Nysson spinosus. The sequence goes on along the minus strand of OU342830.1, from coordinate 7,116,597 downwards.
AAGCGGGTAAGTGGAGTAGGAGGTATCGATAATCGAGGAGTAAAATCGTGAAGGAAGGGCGAATGTAAGCGTGCCAAGGCTATTCTGATTCCGTTTGGCATCTACGTCAGGGAAACGGAATGGAAATCCATGTGGAGGTTGTACCGGATAGAACGAGTAAGAGGCCCAGGGGTTAGGTCGTTAAAGAGGGTAAAGCGTTTACAGCACCGTACTTCACCAGGCAGCAATGTGAAACAGTTACACAATTATCGAAAAACCATTACGTCGACATTGGCCAGTAACGGGCTACTTACACAAACGCAGCCAAAGATATCTGTATACGAATCACTCGCGTATGTGATAGCTCCCTCCACCACCTTTCTAGTAAGCAGACGAACCCGTGATTTATAACTCTACCTCCTCGTAAATATACACGCGACAATATATCTCTTGGACTTGTCGTGAGAGAGCAAGCGCACTTTTCGTACGAGACTCTCTCCTTTTACCTCTTCTTCTTCGCTTTGCTTACTTCGACCAGGATTTTTTTCAACATTTATCTGTCTCTCCCGCCCCTTTCGCAGAAGTATCACGTCTCGTGACGTACACAGTTGGGGTGCAAAGAGCGCAAGCAAGTCGCGATGTTGACCGATCGAGTTTACGATTCTCGTAAAATAAATCAATAAGGACCCACTCGGTTTTAAGGACCTCTCGATCCTCTCGATGGAACCTGGCTATGGGAAGCTGAGGTTTTATAATGCCCAAGAAAAATAGGGGTCAAAGAGCTTCTTGCATTCTTTCATACAACTTTAGTTAACAAGTTTCGCTGGTATATAATGTATTACATCATTATTCCAGGATTGGATACCAAAATATGAGGCATATTTTCCAATATTGAGTGGTTGGATGAATTTATGCTTTGCAGGAGTATAACAAGGTATTAAACAAATCATAGTTTATTTATTTTTGGAAGAAGCAATTGACGTATATTTTAATTAATACATGAAGAATATACATTAGTCATTGATCAAACATATAAGTTGGAATCGATAAAATAATGCATAAAATGAAGTTCGTAATAAGCATAAAGCGAGAGATGTCATTAAATCTTGTCACTTCGGCATTAAAGAGAAATGATGGAGGTGAATCCTCGTAAATCGGAAGACGTTTGCAACTCGGTGCCACAGAGTAAATAAAACGCTTTGTGCTTGCTATATAACTCTTTTTCCTCCAATAAATATTTATGGTTGTAAAGAGCAACGGGCTTTATTACGGTTTGCCGAAGTCGACGAGGATCTCCTTAAAATTGTTGTGACCCTAGTTATGTACATATTTGAACGACCGGCAATGCACGCCACAATACTTTATACGAGGTTGTAAATCTTAATTCCTCACGCATTTCTCAAGCATACATCATCCACGGGGGTTTCGACTTATCTTTAGTGCACCGGTGTAAAATCGTTCCTTGTAAAGGTGTTGCCCGACACGGCGGTTCGCCCTTCGAAAACGTTCAAATCCCCTTTTTGTCACCGTTCTTATCTTGGCCGCATTAACTCGAATGTACTAGCATTTCTAAGATTTCCCTAAGACACTTTTTCTGGCCCAACTGAAAAGCTTTTCCAGGTGTACCTTAATGGCCGTCGACGAAAAGTCTGTAGAGGTGTACGGTTCTTAAGAAAGGTTTGTTAACAAGTTTGGAATGGTTATTTCTAAAACGGTTTGTAAACCTTTGGTGACACAAGATTGTGTAGTGATCGTGTAAACTAATTAAAATAATTAATATGTTTATATTATATCTTTATGTTACATTATGCTTTGAGTAACTGACCATACTGACCATATGTTCTGTTTAGATTGAAAATTGAAAATTAAATCTAAGTATATTAAAGGTATTTTTCACGAGTTATTATTGCAATTAATAAAACCGAAGTAATGTCAGATGAGCAGATGATTGAATAATACTGAGTGAGTACTATTAGTTGCAATCTCCGGTTCAATGTATCATATAATTGTTTAAATTATTATTATCGTCTTTACGCTCATTCATTTGGAGTTTACATCTTGCCAAGTGTCATATAATGAAACGCAACAGCAAATAACAGCATCCGATTACACCAGCTTCATTCAAGCAAGTGTTAACGTTTGCATAAAATATACCGCACTGATAAGTACCCCGAGTAACCTAAGAGTTACTGCAACAGAATAAGAATACCGAGAAGTTCGTTTACAAATAAAACAATTACACGATGCATAATTTAATATGCGGCTTCCTGAGGAACCGTATTACTACCAGAAAAAAAAACCAATATATGTAGATCATATTCAACCATTTCCGGTGCAGTACTCATATTATTAAATGTGGGTTAGTTTAACATAAATTAATTCATTACCTTTTAATCAATATTATTTATTGAAAATGAAATCAAAATAATTGTAATTGCGGTGCATATTGGATTGCAGTAATTAAGAGGTTTCATTAAATGTTCGATAACAACTTTAATACTAATTAAAAAGACCTTACAGCATTTTTCATAATTACAAATTACGACTTCGATAAAACTGCAATAGGTAAACTTGGACGGGGATAATACTAATGAGATAAAGAATGTAAAACATCAATTAATTTATCAGTAATGATCTCGAAAGATCAGGAGTATCGCAATTCATATTTGGCAGTCAGTGAGGGTCCGTCCTGTCGGGATGGAAGTCAGCCTTGGGTTGCGCGCTGCCCATAATTTATAATGAAACACCATATCTTTTGTTGCTCGGAGAAATTGATTATTGCCTGTTGTTTCCTCGCCAGCGAATCAAATTTCACGCTTGTAAATCATGTGGGTTTAATATTGGCCGTGGCTGCGCTGGCATTGCAACGGCATGCAGCAAATAACTATCTTTTTTTTTATTCTGATCACCGAAACTCCTTTCCCCAACGAATATCCACCCACATCCCTGTCGTTGGACCAACCCCCTTCTACATATTGAACCTCGGCATAACGCGGGTGATACGTTCTGCATTCTTTTAAAAGATCCAAAGGTGTACTATAAATGTTGCATCCAAGTTAATACGATCGTAAAGTAAAATGAAATATAAAACCACATGTTTATTTATTGCATTAATTTATGAGTGGAATAAAGAAATTATTAATTAAATAAATAAGAAAAGCGTTAAATACATTAATACAGTGATAAATATCGAGTTGGATTCGTGATACGGAATTCGAGCCAAAGCTGAATAATACAAGTCATACTCGAGGTGCGAATTACGAACCAAACATAAACATAAGTCAACCTCGTAGTTCAGTTCTAGAAATGTATTTACATCAGTTAGAGGCATATATTGTACTTTCAGTCTGTGCTACGAGCAGGTATCTAATATTGTTCGTTATTTCGTACATTCTTCAGTTTGTGAAAACAAATTTATTTAAAAAACCCTTAAATAATGTTTGATTACCGCTAAGCACAAGAAAGAAGATCAATTTTCATATGATAGTTCCAATTAAAGTATGAAAGTATCTACCCCCAAAATGTTGTCACTCTTGTTAAAACTTAAAGTTATCTATATTTCTAATATTTTCGTTAAATCAATGAAATTACAACTGGCATTTGTTCATAGTGCGTTATGAACAAATTTAATCAGGAGAGTATTTGCACGTAGTGATCCTTGCGTGTTGCGGGAGCCTGCAATTTTTTTACCGTTGTACACTGCCGTGTTATAAGAGAGTGCAGTATATGAATTCTTATTATATTCTTCCGTGACCAAACCACGTAACACGTCAACGCCTTCATTCCCTATCACACTTGAAACTTATACCCTTTGACCTTCGCAGTTAATGGTCCTACCGAAAAGTATGACTATCGATAAACGCTTTCCTTGACCATCGATTGATCCTATGACTTAAGACTTTTTTCCTGTTTGTTTATAAACTTTACTTTCAGAGAGTGATTAAGACTGATTGAGAGGAATGGCTCACGACAGGTTTTATATTTTTAAGCAATTTTGACGAACCACGACGTTTTTGTTTTTACTACAGGTTTTATTCCATTTTTAACACGCTGATTGCCTCGGTAACTGGCGATGCGAATATTACTTATTAAACTCGAATCAAATATATCGCTAATATTTGTAAAATTTCCAATATACTTAATGATACTATAACGGTGTAAAATAACTAACGTATCATAGGCTACTTAAACAGTTTTATCGTATTACACTGATTTCGGCCCGACAGTCAAAGTATTAATTGCGCTTGGTACAATTCAATATTACATGTGAATATAATGTAAATAATATATAAGTGGTTCTATATTTTTAATTGATTTAATCGATACATTGACGGTTTTGTATTTTAAATCAGTATTCTTATGTATTGTGGTTCGTAATTGTATAACGGATCAACATTCCTCGAGGTGGTAATAAAATTTAGTTTCTGAGAACCTTCGCATTGCGTTCTCAGCAGGATAGGTAATATTATGGCGATAATGATTTACATCGGATTACAGTTATGTGATTTAACAGGATATTTTATATTGTGTTACTTAACAAGCAGTAGCGGAACCTTATCTTGAGATTTAATAACGATAATGAAACGATTTCAACAAATAACAATTAATTTCATTTTAACTATATGAATAATGAAACTAATCCTAATACTATACTAAAATATAAAGCAAACAATTTTTAATCCAATTTATTATAAAATTCTCGTCAGTATAACGACGCAAATGATTACATCACGTTCAAGGAATATTATGTAAATTCCACTCTGCTCGACTCGACTAATTCGTACATGGCGAATACCACGAATTCTTCGCGATAAACGGCACAGTGATATAAATAGATTTACGTATCATCACGAATTGAAATATTTCTTTCCAGCTCAGGTTTGTCATAAATAGAAGTAATTTACGTATTATTAGATGACTGGTTAAATAGCTTCATAAATTCGAAAGGATTGTTTAGTTTGATGAGGAGTGCAAAGCATTTTCAGTAGACGAAAGCGAACCTCGACGGAGGAACGTAATAAATGATTCCTAAATTGAGTTCGTGCCACTAATTCCGAAGGTGGAGGAATATAATCGTGAATAGGCGAGGCGCGGGGATGAGTCGGCGCATTAAAAGACTCGGAGCTGTTGAACAGTGAATGAACGGTTGACGATTTTCAACAGCTCTCAAACCAGTGTCAGAATCACTTTCTACCAATCACTCGCGACGGGCAACCGGGGAGCGCTGACTGCGCGCTTGATACGATGAATGTGATCATTGTTATTCTCTGTCATTCACGATATCCGTGCTGGTGTTGATTCGTAGAAATGCATTTTCATATTCACCGAGTTTTAACGCGATACCACTGGAATCTCTCGATGAAAGAGATCACTGATGAGCTCGAGCTCAATGGAATCATTTGGAAACGAAATAATCGACCTTGCATATAATTCCTATCGACTCGAGTGGTGACTTTAAAGAGGATTTTTTTTATGTTTATTTGTAAAGAGTACTTGCGTATTGGAATATCTGAGTAAATGCATTCGTCGATGACGATGAATATGAACCTCCACTTTCGAAGCATCTGAACCTTAGAATTCCTTAAATGACCTCAAAAGTGTCATAATCTGAGAATTATGAAAAGTATAATTCTAATTTATTTCGTAATCTTTGAGATAAGCGCAGATTCAAATGACGAGTTAACTCGTCCTACCCAACTAACGGGTTATACTAGACCGTCATTAATTTACTTATATACACAATAATTATTTATCCGGTTTATCTATGAACAAAAAATTGTACATGAGATAGTTATTTATATTATTCACATGACTAGTGAAGATTTCTTCTGCTTCTGAATAGGCGTCTGTATAAATCTTCGGAAAGTTGTCAGTGAACTGCATAAATCACCCTTTACTATAGATAAAGGAATGTCAATGTCTTCCGTGTGATGAATGTGATGATTGTTATTCGTTGAGCTATCCGAATTGATTGCCTCGACGATGAGCAAAAGAAAGTGAATTCTTGTATTCGGCTGACAGTAAGGTTCTAACGTGAGGTAGAAAAGTCAGTGGTATAGGGTTGGAAGGAATAGCCGTTGATAAACGCCAGTCATCGTGAAAGTATTAATATTGTGTTGACACCGACGTCAGTATTAACCTGCAGCTTGAATATACATCGAATATCGTATGGCATGTTTCGCCTCTGGCATACATAAAACGATCTTCCCATATTCATGGTGATAACGACGTAAATGAAACGTATCGCGCACGAGGATTACATTAAATGTATTTCATTGGGAGAAAAACGTGTAGATGGAGGATTCATGTAACATTACAGTATCGGGAGTACAAGGTGATTTCTACCGGAAAACTTTTATTTATTTTATTGGGTCCTTTGCACACATAGTCCATAGACAACGCAGTGGAATGTCAATATGGTGGGAAAAGCTTCCGGATCGTTAATAGCGGAGAGGCTTGAAATTTTACAGATATGAATTTTTCGGTTGACCGGATTTCGGTTGACCTTTCGGATGAATGGCGCACTACAGTTTGTCGTCCTAGTAGCGGTGCACGCCTGTAAACCAAACTAAATCCCTGAGTGCAAACAACAAAAATATAGTCAACTGCTACATTCATTTTGTCGCGCATCAAGTGTTCCTCGCGCTTTATAGATTGAAAACGTAACGGAATACACTCGAGTATTCCGATATCTTTCGCTGGAAGTCAGACGAAATTGTCGATCGGCAAAGTCACTGAGTTTACTTGAGATACGGGAGTGTACCGTGTTACATGTAACAGACAATGGTATTCCTTGGCCAATTGAATTTCGCCCATAGGAAAGTTCGCGAAACGTAGGAGCGTGTCGAAAGTTAACTCGGGGACAGAGTTTGCAAAACGAATTTTCATATTCTTGCTGGGTGGTACTGCAATTCCTCGGAATACGCTTTGAAGAAGCGGATGGTGTTGTTTGCAAACCCGGTATACCCAGATACCTTTTACTATTATTATGTTTACTGCACTTGTTAGGAAATAGATAATATCGAAATATTTCCGTCTTTATATTTTGTTTTTAAATGTAACTGTAAAATTCATAAATATCAGAAGAATATAAGAACATACATATGTAGGAAACATAAGGATATAATATTTACCTTCCAGGTTACATTATTATAAGATTTATGTATCTCATTAAAGGAGAAGGCAGTAACTAGTAGTAGAAGGAAGCAATATTATTTTTTATCCGTGCATCCGATAGAAGGAAGATGATACTTTAATTATAGTACATAATCTACCGGCTGCTTACACGGTAGCAGAAAATAATTAATAATCCCTTCTCATCCGGGCTAAAGATTCTTGTTGAAAGTAGTGTCAGGGTATCTATTTTCTCTCGTCTTTCGTTTGAAATTAACTAGTTTTTGGGCGACAAGTGAATTGTTGTTAATTAATTCAGGCAGAAAGCGGTAGAATATGGGGGATCGGTGTCGGAGCACACACGTTCGTCAACAAAGAGCCTGGCAATTAATTAACCAAAGTGGCTCTAGCAAGGGGGAGGTATTGTTGCGGGCTTGCAGTAGCCATTGTTGGATGCAGGACAGCTCCGCGAGCACCTGAAACCGTGTCCTTGTTTCCGCGTCCTTGCACCAATACAAACTTCCTGGTTGTCCGTACCGACGTAGGTGGAGGACCTTTCGACGGTTCCGCAAGCATTGTTGCTCGACATTGTAAACGCCGCTATCAATTACGATTTGCGATTTATCGCCGGCGTAAAACCGGCATTTTAAGTGGCGTGCACTCGTGTGCCGATTATCGCGACGGATCGGCCCATCGTAAAAGCCAATTTGCGCGCAATTATCTCCCGCGATTGCTGACCTTCCGATTGTCCGAAGATAAAGCACGTTTTGTTACACTGATTCCGCGTTGATTGAACCACTGAGGATCATCAGTCAGCCTGTCCTGTAAAGATACTTTGTAAAGGCACCCATATACTCCTAACGGGATAAATGCTGAAGGTACAGCCTAAGATAATGAGGATCGTCTAAAGTGGAAACTGGAATATTAATAAGTACTTGAATGATGACCGGCTGATGAAGAATACGTTTTATTTACTCATTTTTCATTCACTTGGAATAGAAACGATCACTGAAAAATAATTTGAGCTAAATGAGGAAAGATAAGAAGAGATGAGCAGAGGTTCGGGAAAATGAGAAAATGGTTATCAACGATTTTGTAAATTCCATCCTGTTAATACAATCATATGTGCAATGTACATTTTACTGGATGAAACTAATCGATGCGGAGAAAGAGTATTATTTGGAAAGGAGAGCAAAGCAAAAAGTGGAATCTGAATAGATGATGAGAAGAGCAGATATTCCAGTTCGATCCTTTTTACTTCATTGGAATAAGATCCTGCTAATGTAACTGGTAGAGGGGAAAGCCAACAGTGGAAGAGATGGGAAGCGAAAAAATGTAATTACAACGGAGAATGATAATGAAGTTTACATTTTAATAACCGCTGTGTCGCCAGATGGTCTTGAATGCAATATTAATATTTCCCCTCGCTGCGTTTACAACTACTACACCGTAGTCTGGAACCGTTGGAGGGTCCAGTGGTACCTGGATATAATTGTAAAGGTGCGAATGTCCGTATAAACCTACGTGCAGAACTAACTCCCTACACAGAAGACTAAGAGATTGCACAAGGTGTTATTGCATTTCACAAAGAATGCAGTCCACGCCGTCATAATATATTTGCGCCGTGTAAGCCCGAGGCTCTCCACGTCGACACGTCGACGCGTACTTCCCATGACGACACAACACGAATCGAATTTATAAGTTATGAGTCTCTGTGTATGTACCCGAGCATCGTTCCTCCAGTTTTTTTCCTCCTCCTTCGGGACGAAGACCGACCCTTGGACGAGTTTCAATTTGCAACTCTATCCTGTGCCTGTGTCGCGGATTCCAGGTTCTTCTAACGAGACAGATCTACCACTTACAGTATATGCTTGCTACAAATTATAGTTTCTCAAAAATTTGCTTGATTTGTTATCGATACATTTAAATTAAATTTCTTTATTTCAATTTTGTTAGATTGCTGATAATATTCTGTTACTTTAATACGAGAGTATGCTTGGTCTAATGAATATATATATATGTGTATTATATATGATCGAGGAATGAAAGAGTATAGTCTTCATTATACCTTCATTAATATTAATTAACAGGGCCTGTATAAATACGAGTATGGTACACAATCATATTGAATGGCATTCCTGGAGTTACTAAAAAGTTACACCACCGGAATGAGGATAATGATTATCATTCGAATCGACATCCAATTACCGGGCAGGGGCCTCCATACTCGGCTATCAAAATTCTGCATCTAAGAAAAAGGTAGGAAGAGAGGACGCGATAAGTTCGTAACTAGATCCACGTAGGTGTTCCACCACGATTTTCCCGTAATTATCGAATCTCGTCAGGAGGGGAAAAAAAGGGTAAGAAGGGGAGGAAGAAGCGCTAGTTGCGAAAGTAAATGGCTGACGGCAAGAAGTAAGTGCCCGGAATGATTAGAGAGCAGGAGTAGAAGATACCGTTCATTAAGTCATTTTGCACAGTCGAACCTCCGCCCACTCGAGGGAGGGTTGCCCGGACGAGGTAGGCGCGCAAAGCAAACTGGCTGCCAAGTCCCTTTAGTAAAAAGTAACATTAGCTTCGTCGAGCCTAGAGGAGAGTGGTTCCGGCATTGACTGCTCCTTTTCTCTCCCTTCTACTCTCCTCACCTCTCTTCCTCTATTTCCTTCCACGTTCTTCCTTTTCTACCCGTTTTCGAGCCGCTATCTCCACCGGGGGTAGGTGAGTTCTGTCCTTGCGCGAGAGTGTGCCGCTGGAGTCAGCCCTCCTCTCTTTTCCGCGTGAACTCGCACGAATGCATTTAGGGCTCTTCTAGTACTCTCTCGCTTCGAGCCTGGCCTGATGCTAATTAAGCTTTTCTCCTACAAGTTTACTAAACGAACAACTTAAACGTTTACTCCGATTTTGTAATCTCGAGTGGGTTTTGCGGGTTGGATACCGCATCGCGTTACTTTCATTAATTCGGTCTCACCGAGTTATTTCAGTCGGCGATATTATACGATTCTTACGTTGACCCACATTTTCGAAATTACGTATTATTAACAGTGCACAGAATGTTTCGGTTACAAAGTGCGTATATTTTACGGGCGGATTCTGCAGCTAATTTTCCCGGTGAAATATTTTATACACACACGCCTGATTTTCAGAGATTATGTGGATTTATGGATCTTGACATTTAGGTCAACGAATAATAAACAGACATTTTCGTACTACTATTCATCAGCTAATGAATTGAATGTATGTATACCCTAGAGGAATTCTTCAAAATTGTCAATTCTGAATTTTACGCTAAAATTTCAGTCATAAATTCATTCAGCATCATTAATGTAAAGATACTAGTAGAGTAAACAATCAAATAGTGACAAGAGAATTTCCATATCTTTCCTCCAATCTTATAAAAGTCGAACTCTCATCATTATCAGAATGCGATAGAATTCGGTAAGTTTACTTGCTAACTGTTGACTTATAAAAGATCATTAATCTTAGGTCGATACGTCAAGCAAAGTTTTACACAAAAGACAACAGTAAAGTTGTAGGTATTCCGGTGTATAAGAAGAATCGAAGAAGGGGAGACATTTGGCAATTCCGTGAGCTGATAGCTATTATCATATTCTGCACATATCATATCAAATTTATGGCTAATAAAGGCCGATCGAATAACAGGCCCCTGGGCCTTCGAAGATTCGCCATACGCGGAGGTAGGACCAGGGACCCCTTACGTTGATTTTCTCTCGTTTGGTCCCATGGCGCGTTCGCCACCACCGTCGTGGTTGGCTTGGCTTTATAGTCATGGCACTTGGCAGTAGCGGCAATTGATATGCACATCATTGATATATGGGAGCATATTTCACGAGGTTGGCAGAGCTGCGAGCTCTCTCCGGGTTTGTTATCTCGTAGGTTTCTCGCTCATTCCACTACTCTCACTTTTTCCCTTTCTCTTGATGCTTCTTCCTCTTTCTATAACCATTTGCTTCGCCAGATCGGCTACCAATATGCCCAGTGAATTATGCTCACCCTTTGTTAAGATCCTTGACATGTCTTTGATTGGGAGCGTTGCCTCCCGTGGAAAGAATAGTCGGGATACTCGAAGATACGAGATACCTTTGACCGGATGTCTGCCAGGCCGTGAAATAGTGTTTACGGCCGAAGAAAATTTACTCTCTAAACGGACGTCAATTTTGTGGATAATGTGTAAAGTATGGCCGTACCATTAACAGTTCGTTTGTTCAAGAATGAAAATATTGACTTGCTCCTTTCACGGTGTTCCCAGAGGCTCGTGTCGTGCCCTCGAAATACCGGATGATGTAAATGGCGGAGTGTAAGAATCTGTTCTTACGCGAGGTTTACAACGTATTTCCGCATTGTTCTTTAGTATTGAGGGCAAGTCAACGGGAATAAGATACAGAGGATACTTGGCCGGAGTATGACTAACTTATAAAACTGAGTGCTCCCGTGAGTCTCTGTTGAATAAATTCATGAGTTCTATACAATCGACTATAAATTATGCACTCATTTTGTTAATATTCATAACGTATGTTTAAATCGAACCGAAGGGATCTATTGTCCACCGGTGGTATTATCAGACAATGTTTCCTCTAACGAATCAATACTCTTAATGCATTTATACGTAATACAATTCCGTCTATCTTCTAGTATAATCTTTGGGGGCATAATGCCCGTATTATTTTCCATTAAATACATCTCGGTAGAAGCGTTTAAAGGACATACAATGTAAAACAATTGACCGTGTGTAATTCCGCGAAAGTATAGACTTTTTCATTTTACGGCGTACTTACCGAGCCGTTCGTGAGTACGGAAAAATGTCACCAACTTTATCAAGAGTCACGCATTCCCAGAAGGCTTATCATCGGTGCCGACCTAATTATAATTGCCGTTCTGTGTTCGTTGAGGCCATAATGATAATACGTTTCCGTATTTCACATTATATATACACTGCCAATGAATATCTCTGGTACGCGAATATGTCGAAAAAAAGGGCTTTTATTCGAGTGTGATATGAAAACAAAGTACAAGCAGCACCGCGAATTTCGCTATTGTAAAATTTCACGCGAACTTTAATACTCTTGAAATATTTACTTTACGCTTTCAAATTATTTCAAATAACGAGAACACCACTCGGCTTTCGAATCTTTTTTTCTTCGCCTGTTCATTCTTTAATACACTTTCCCCTTCTGTATACGAATAATAATTATAGCCATGCTTTGATAAGAGTGTACATATATTTGCAATCAAACTTATTACATTTCTGCTCGTAATACGGAGCCCACGTTAAACGTGAAATATTTACGGTGTAGTTGTTAGTACATTATGCTTTCGTGAAAATCGTCCCACCCTTGATCTGTCTCAAAGTTCCTATGGAACTTTGAGGTGGTTTTCAAGTGAACCCTTAAGAGAAGGGCTAGGTATAGGACTCGACGAAGAACGCAAGCGGTCGTAGAGAAGTCATTTATCGGATGAACTTTGGTCCAATGTAGGAAGGAAGAAGTCAAGCAGGAGGGTGTGGTTTGATGTGGTGTTTAACCACGGCTAAAGGTACACCCATTAAATCAATGGCAAACCCCTGGACTCTTTCCATCGAAGAAACTTCAAAAGTCGTTTTTGCTTCGGTAATACGTGCCAGGCGATACGGTACACATCGATTGCACTTTATGACTGCTCACCAGCCAATAGATACTCCCGCATCACGAGTAAGTCTACTTGGTTCGAAAATTACTTTTTTCCTCGCAAAGAAATATAGCGAATAAAAAGGAATAGTATGTAGCATGAATATCCAAAGATCAGGATACGCTTCTTTACTACGATGGAAGAAGTAAAATGGAAAAGAAAATCAGAGGAAGGTTATCGTAGTTACTGGGGTTCACTGATAAAGTCCTTTTCATAGATCTCTTCGACATACCGAAAGCCATACTTTCCTCGAACTTCAATACTTTCTTTTCCTTGTGAAAAGCAATCACGATGTGTAATAAGGAAATTACTTATAGTGCAATGATGGATATGCGGGTTTTCGTAGTATGAGTATTCATCTTATAAAGTCGCGACGATCGGGAATACTGAATGCAAATGTTCGATAGGATTGAACTTATATGTGCCGTTGGAAGGTGAACACTCAGATGTAATTATTCGCAAAGGAGCGGATAAAAAATCACTTGGCAGGGCATCGATTAATTCAAGCATTATTACAAGTAGACTAATCATATTTTATCGTTCGGCGCACGGGTGGCATCGGGATGTTTGATAAATCATTCGAATCTGTCCGGAGCCAGCAATTTGCCACCAGACTGTCATTATAGCCGTCGTTGTGTAGTATGAATCATTGGCGGAGGCTTCTTCGTAGGCGCCCAATACAAATGTGTATCGAGTCTCGCACGGGCCTCGTATACGTCCGACCGAAAAAGATTTAAAGTTTAACCAAGCGGAGGGTCGGTCGATCAGCTGAGCAACAATTTGTCGTGACGTGGGCGGCTGGAATCTTACATATCCCTCGAATGCCGGGCTATCTTTGCAATGTGTGTGTGTGTTGGTGCCGACACGTGCGGATACGTGAGTTAGATCGTGTGGATCTACGGATACGTGGAGAACAACACGCGGCGATATATACACACCGATTTGTCTGCTAGCATCGGAGAAAACGAAGTGGCTGTCTGCCGCTGGCTTTTCGCCATACGCCCACGCAGCCTCCCCTTCTCCCTTTCTCTCGCCATGTCGCCCTCAAAACATGTCCCGAACTTAGAACAACGTCGCCACACTAATCCCACGGATATCCAGCCAGACGCGCCAGCCACTGGATTCTTTCCTGTGTTTTCCTATGGTACACCATTCTACTCCTTCCAGACTGCTCCTTCGCGTACTCACGTGGATTAAAAGGAACCAGGACTCTAAATCTGTACGTGCCCCTAGACGACAACACTTGGAATCCTTGCTTTCGAATACACCACGATTGCATTTCCATATCGATCATTTATCACGCGGGAAGAAGTACTTAATTGAAATGCATGCATCACGACGTGCAATTAGAATAAAGTGGCTGGTGCATGATTATACCGTATTAATACCAGTGTTATGTATAAAGGGAAATGTAATTGTAAGCAAACCGGAAAAATCTCTGAATATTTGATACGCTGCTATAAAATGTAAATTCGCGAATACAAAAGGCCACTGTTTTACGTGGCAGTGCACTCACGGAAAATTTGTACAACCGAGAATTTAAAAAAAATATTTCTAACTGTTGTGAAACGTGTTTCCATGCGGTTTGGTATAATTATACTGGGGGAACGTGATAAGCCAGAGTGTAATGGTTTTTGGTGCATAATTATGTGTGCCCGTGTACGTGCTCATTGGACGGCAAATTGAATAATTAACCCAATATAATTTAATTGCCGAAGCACTTAACCGTAATTATTTGGCGAAGAGTTACGCGGTAATATTCAACGTTATCGATCATTGTTTCTGCTACTGTTCTACTTTGATCAAATGCTTCTACGGCTCTGGCAAATATCTACGCGATATTTCATGATGAACCAAACATCAATTTTATGGTAATAATATCCTCGTCGAGGAATGAAAATAAATAGAAAAATAAATAAAGACGATACCAATGTTTATCAGGGGGCATACGAAGACATCGGGGGAACATTTACGAAACGTATTCCCAAACAAAGAGGAACGTTAGCCAGTTAATCCCGGATCCTCGTGGCAGACGGCTCGGGAAATAATTCTTCCCTGAACTCAAGCGTTTTTGCTCGCAGTTACTTGGATTAAGGAGCACTAATTTATACAGAAGAAGACAGGAAAAAGCCGCGAATATACTCCAGAACCAATGAACCACCACGTGGAGATAATCCATAGGCTTCAGAAGCCCACTGTAAAACATAAGATATTTTATGACTTCTAACGTCAACTTTGACGTGGCTAGTACATTCCAAACACAGCTGACGCATATATCTTTCATATTTTTTTGGAACTTATTTTCAGAATGTGTTTTATAAACAAACGCGAAGTAAGCTCTACACAGGGTATACCAGCAAAAACGGGTCACCTAATTCTCTCCTTTAGTTGCGATAGCACAAAAAATGTTTAATGCGTTATATGAATAACTTTCGGGGATCAATATCCCGAAAGAAAACTTCTGTTCAGTAGAATACTCTGTATAAGCAATAAGAGGTATCTATGGTTCATTTAACACTAAAACTACCTAAGCAGTTAAAATTACCCATCCGCGGAATTTAATGAAAATGTTCAAATCTATTACCTTCCATTTTCTAAGATTTTTCTAAGAATTTATTTTGTCCATCCATCCTTATTTATAAGGACACACACATAAATGTACAAATACAGCTGAATATATTATCGGTAATTCTAGTGTTAATACATCGCCATCCGATTATCAAAGGGAAAAGAAAAAGTTGATAATTCAAATCCATAAAATAGCTGGCCCCTTAGATTCAATTAATAAACATGGTAGGCTTCCTTAGCAGTAATAAAAAAATTGTTAGCACGGAAGCGTTGCCAGTGGAACATCAAAGGCGCAACTTCTCTGCGGTGTAATATCGGACTAACACCCCGGCGACTGAACATAGGTATATAAAACGAGTCTCAGAGTCGTTAAAACAGTAGGTGGGATACGCAGGTTCAAAAGCATACCGCGAGCTTGACTGCACGAAAGTCTGCATACTTCCGCGGCGGGTATTCCACGGGGTGTCTCCTTGGGACCGGGTACTGGCACGTTAGGTTACACCCCATGAATTACATCCCCTCGACGATGCGTCAGCGCCTCGTTAAAACCTCTACGACGTCGTTCAGTAACGCGTTGCTTTGCTTGGCGATCTGTGATACACCGTTAAAAGACCGACCCACATACGGCACTCAGTCAAAAAGGGGCTTTGTACATTGAACTTGTAACCCTGCGTAATTTTACGTGGTAGGAGAATATGGTGTTCGTGTTTTGAACCGTGTCATAGGTATTTATTCGATAATTAGTTACAGCTTGAAAGTAGTTATAATAAATACACAAACATATTTCACATTTTAATCATTCTTCTTAACGGATGTTGTCATTTGACTTAAATTCTACTATTTACGCAATATTCTACTGAGATCGAGGGAACATTAGAAGTTAATGTTATACCAAGATTTATAAATTAAGGAAAGAATGTTACTTTTTATTGTGACTACTTTCATGTTGTAAACGAATTATCTGCTCTGGCTGTAATTAATTCATCATTAAATTCTGACTCTGGTTAAATAAGTTCTAATGTATTCTGCACTCTCTTGTATGGATTGCAAAATCGAAAGGATAAACGACGGTGAGACTCCGTAAATCTATAGGGAACACTTTTATTTCATAATCATTAAACAAGATTGCGTAAACCGCGGAGATGGTGTAAACTGATAGAGATAAACAATACGACAAGGGAAAGTGGATGTTGATTCCCGGTTAAGATTTTTATTCCACAATTGAAATCGTATGTGTTGAAATCGAAAAAAGAATTCTTTTAATTGGCTTCCATTTATTTATTCTATGCATTCACATTATTTATTAATGTACTCATAAATGTGATCGTAGTAAATGTAAATTCCTGAACAGAGTATGTCACGAAATATTTGTTATAGAGGTAGACATCACGAGCACCAATATCGCCATTTTCTTCTTCAAATATAATAATTTAACAAACTCTGTTTTACAGTACAGGCAGGATATATAAATGACTCGCTACATTCAAATATGTTATTTCGTGAATATTGACATTTTTTTACAAACAAAATGCAAAGACCTGTACCTTTATAACAACATTATGTTTCATAGAAAATTCTACGACTCTAAAGGAGTAAGGAAGAGAATTTTTTAAGAAGCGCATGTGAGTCGCCTTGAAGACAGCATCCGCGGAAAAAAAGCTTAGAAACCGCGACAGTGAGTGATCACATCGATACTAGTCGACGTCGCGTCAGGATTTCTCATTGAAATACACCTCTCGCCTCGATTAAGTCTTACCTTTGAACTTTTTTGTAGTCTCACCACGTACAGCACTATCATATTTAACAATGACGTAATAAACAGCCACGATTGCTCGAACTGGGAAATGTGCATTACGAGTTTTGAATAGAGTCTACGATAATAGATAGGATATTCGAGAAAAAATATCATTGTTTCAGGGTGCACTATTACGTGGGAATATTTAAGATCGCACGTAATTCAGGTTAACTTGACTCGGTAGAATAAAATAATTAAGGAAGGAGACTTAAGCTTGCTCGAACACAAAGGATTTGATAATTTTTCTATTTGCTTAGGAGCTAATTTAGTGACAACTATTACTGAAAATAATGAGCAGAAATCTGGTGAATGCAGCTGGAAAATGCAAATAGGAAATATGCATGAAATGCAAATCAGTAGAAGAGAATTCGTGTAAGAATTGTTCTCTTAGGAAAACTTGGTTACAACGGAGATATTACTTGGTTTGCGAATAAATAATACTCGTTGAATATAATTCTCACGTTTTTTATTTTAACGGGTATCCGATGTTACATGTATGTAATAAGGTTGATTTACACAAAATCCAGTGAAATGTAATCAATTTTTATACAAGGTGATAATATATGTGTAGTAATAAATTTTCGTGGTCGGGGTAAATGTTACTACATTTTTCTAGCCGCTCTTGCATCTAAAATACCATCACGTATGAACCTGAAAAGTATGTAGAACATTTATGTTGAACATCTTATAAATCTTCCCCACGTAAGTTAAATATAACTTCGCAATGAAAATCAATAATCAACATAATTAATCCGTCGATGGAGCAAGAACAATTCGGTAAGAGACCGAAGAGCGAAGTACACTTTACGATTTAATTCATACGGATACCATTTTATTACTTCAATTAATCCATCATGCAATCAAGCCCCGCGACACGCATACATTGAGACGGAGAAATAAATCATAGATAGTGGGACACGATTAATCATCACTCGCAACAGATCTATTAAAATTACATGTCAGAGTCTCGGCGAGATACATCATAATGCTCTGTGAAATTAGAATCTTCGCATAAATTTTCATACCAACTATGTACTCTGGAAAGCCCCTCTTTATATTAGGTGTATCTAGAAAGTGCAACATCTATAATGTAACAAAGTGTTCTTTTATATGATACCGAGTCACAATACGCCCTCTCATTCCGTTTCTCTCTTACACTGTTTAGTGTGCTCTCTCTCTCCTTCTTCTCTCGTTCTCTTCCTGACGATCCCCTTGCGAATGATCCATCGTGTGCATCGTAGGGAAGAGGCACAGAGGGAACAATGCAAATAAGCCAATTACGTCAATCCTGAGAAATTGTTGACTAAGAAGGGAGAAGGAAGGGAAGAAAGGCCGATAAAGAGGAAGGGGGTTCGTGAACAGGAACAAAGGAGATAGGAAGAGGGAGTGCTCGAAGTATCGTGAGTGAAGCCGAGGGCCATGGAAGCACGAGCACATGCAACGAATGCATGCGCGGTGCATTAGGTAATGATATCGGCATTATGGCCGAACGTGGAACGAACGAAATGACGAACGGGCCGACGGATTGGAACCGGGGCCCATCGGGGCCTCATCGGGGCCTCATCGAGGCTCCATCGGGCCCATCGAAGGAGGGCCACGGGGTAATTATACAAGCAAACAAGGGGCGGTCCCAGCAAGATTATAGGGTTCTTCTTACCACCCTCCGCCCTGTCCCCTTCTGGCCACTCTCTTTCCCCATAATTACAGGGCCAAACTGCTCTCCGTAGCATCCACCTCTATCTCTTCAGTCTCTCGTCGGGAGATGCCACCCGCTAGTCTCCTTTCCGTCTTCTTCATCTTCTTTTCCCTTCGTCTTCGTCCCCTCCCCGCTTCCTCTTCTCTTTTTACGGCCTCTCGATATGCCTTGATCGTTTTAAAGTCATTTCATCGGTGCTAAGGAGCCACGATTTATTTCGCCGGCCCGTAAGCCGTCCTTTTTTAACCGGTTTTATTATCTGCGTATATTTCGGGGTTTTGTGGCTATCGATCTATATTCATTTATTCTTATTATCAATTGAACAATTACTATTCTGGGATTGAAAAGTTATTGTTTCCTTCGGGAGATTTATATCATTCGCGCTTTGTGCGGTTTCATTTGAGTCCGTACGAGTCGGATGTACACACGAATTCAATTTTGTTCTTTCGTCGCAATTACAGCACCAAATTGTTCTTCGTGGTATTCCGTCCGTAAGTCTTTGAAACCCTCCTCGGGAAATACCTACCGGCTAGTCCTCATTCTGTCTTTTTCGTCCTTCGTTGTTTTCCTTTATTTTTCCACGTAACTCGAACCATGCACTCCCGGAATACTTCATCAGCCAGCGAAGAAGAGAAACAACATTATTCGACCAACGTTGAATTACACTCTACGTGCATCTCATTATACATCTTTTTCTCCTTGTTAAAAGTTAAATTACGTTTTAATAACATGACGTGTAATAATCATCTTTGGTCCACACCCAGCGCAGTGCGGTAGCGCACAAAATAACGAAAATATATAAACTGCATAAGAAACGAAATAATATTACGAATTTATTTCAAAGCATTTAATTTTAACTTCTTCAAATTCCTATGAGTTTATCTCGCCTACTTTGTCCACGGAGTCGCCATTCTCAATTTAATAATATTAACTTTACGATCATTCTATCACCGATTAATATCAATTCCCAGTTGCGATGTTATTTATTGCTTCTCGATAGTGTTCATTTTACAGCCTACAAAAATGATCGGTTTCGTGGAGTTCCAAAGGATTCGGTGTAACAATAAATATCGAAATTTATGGTCCCATTATTACATGTTTAAAACCGGGGTGTTTATTTCCGAGCATGTTGATTAATTATTCATAGGCATTCGAGTGAAACACTTGTTGCATACAAATAGAAGGCACTGATTATAATTTTGAACCGCGATTGCGGACAACCGGCGCGGTAAGTTACGACATAAATTATACAGGAAGAATGTGGAAGACACGTCTTTGCTTTTCCAAGTTAAACTATTCGCCATTTTCGAGTGCTTAGAATTCATAAGTACCTCAACGAACGGGTCAAGTTACTATCGAGAAGTCACGAACCGATTAAACCGGCTTAATATTTACGGAAACCTCACCGACTGGCTTCGAATCGCGAAACTCATGCAATCCCTTTTTCACTTGATACTAAATAGCGTGGCATGCGAGAATATTTCACGCGAATGGTAATAACGCTGAAAAAAGTGAACGTTTACGACGGCCACGACATTTACGATGAGAAACTTACTTGCATTTTTTAGTTACACTTAAATGTGACCTCATGTCTTTTGCAAATTTTAAGTGAGTTTATGCCACTTGAGAAATGATATTTCTTTTCTTTTATCGGTATATATAATAAAACTCATATTTTCGAAAGATACTTTTCATATATGAACATTCTTTTAAAATAATATAAGGAAGCCGCGAAAAATAAGTTGATCATTGTTCTTATTTCAAGGTAATTCGTGGCGAGATTGGAATGTCTGATTTTTAAATTTGAATAGTAAAAAGGTGATCTCGGTCTACAAAAGTTATACTAGGTTTGCAATTAGCATGAATTAATTATTATAATAATCAATATTATAATTATAGCATTTACAACACATTGTCTCTCATACAGTAGAACGCATGAGATTATATTGAAAATTGGAATTTTTCGTTAGATTATATTATATACCAAACTTTGATGCGAAGAAATTCTCCACTCCCGAATTGATTACTTTCCGATAACCCTAATCATATTTATTCGATTTGGAATAGAAGAAGCACCTAATATAATATTCCAGAAATTTTGAAATTGGTAAAATAGTACACCTGGAATCTGAATTGTACCCTCTTCCCTCTTACGACATGCATTATTTTAAAGTAAACTCGAGCGTGGTACGTGATGTATTTTGGCAGTAGGTATCGACTGGCAATACCAATGCCGGGTGCATTTGAAGTTTAACTTAACAGAAGAGACAAACTTGGTTGGAATCCTACATCACCTTGACGGTTTCTGTTGAGACTTCTACCCTGCTCACTTTGCCATCTACTTCGACCTACTTTCCACCTTTACTTGAACCCCCAGCGGGAGCACGATAGTCACGAAACCAGCACTGATATTTGAATATTTTATAAGCAAACCAAATGTACTTAAAAAATAGGTACATTCATATAATTGGATAGACGGGATATCAAAACACGATAAAACAAGTCGGTCGAGAGATTTTACGAGAAATTAATAGTAGATGTATGTGAAGTAGGCTCCGCGATTTCCACCAAAGACTGGTTCCTTAGGCGTTCATTAAACACGAAAGTGCATAAGAATAAAAAGATCATATCTCGAGGGAATAGAAGAAGACTAGTTTTATGGTAAATAATAAATATCACTGAAGTGCACTTTGAATATTCGTCTTGGCACAGATAGCTGGCAAGTAACGAAGCCAGAAAACGTTTATTTTTGCACTTCGTAGACTAATAATTTAGGAGTCCCCGGGGACACCATAAAACGTTTTGTTACATAGAATCCACGTCGTTAAAATCGTTACGATAATCACTTTTCCCTATCGTCGTGGCTCATAAACCGATACATATAGCACTTTATACAGAGATACTGGATACATTCGAGAACGACACGATATTCACGGGAATTATTCTGCCGCAAGACTTTAACAAATCAAGTGCCACGGTGGAAACCGAGGAGTACGAGTTGCACGATTCTAAATCGGGGAAGTAAAAAATTTACATCGAAAGAATGTCCAGTTTCGGGTAAAAGGAACAGGTTGCGTGTAAACTAGGAAAAATATGGGATAGGAATAAAGCGTGCGACAGTGAGACAAGCTTTTCGGAGAAAAAGACTTGCGAAAAAAAGAGTTTCGATCCGGCGGCGGTGTTGGGGGACCGGGTGGATGGAATTTTAGGATGGAATTCCTCGAGGCATAACACGAAACGTCATTTGGTTACATGCACGGTGAGCTGGGCGGTGAATTCCCGAATTACAAGTCTCTCTCATTTGAATAAACATACTGAACGACAGAGAATGCGTGTCTTTGTTTCTTGGAGAGTCGAAAAATGACACGGCCCTCTCCCTGGCCTGACATCTAAGGAGGCGTTAGACGTTGTGAAACCTTCAATATAAATAAAATGAGATATGTACAGCAAGGAGCGGGCGGAGCAGCAACCACGATTTAGTTCCGAAACAACAAGGTATTTCTGTCAAGATAATGTGAAACGTGGGTGGATCAATTCATATACATATCAGAGTCTTGATTTTACCTCTTCGAAGAGAACAAAGATTCAAAAACCGCCTATGGAAAATTCGATTCACCATATATTCCGTGGAGATCGAATCTTACGCTGTAAAATGAAGTTTCAATCCACGTAATTTTAAAAGAAAATTATTATTTTCCTAGCACACGGGCATACATGAATGAATATATTAATCGACTAAACAATGTATTTGTTAGTATAATGAGATATCGAGCACACCATAACTCGTTGGCTATTATCTAATAAAAAAAAGTCCAGTTTAATTTTCACCGTTATATGTTATATCAGGAACCAATTTAAATATCTGCGGAGGGTTCCACGAACCAGAACCGAGATAAGGTGTGTATGCAAAACAGTAGCGCTTTGTAAGAGTCAAAGTATACCTCGAGCAGTAGGATAAACTGAAACAATAAAGAGAAGTCTATTCGTTTCCTCATTCCTGATACCACTTAGCCGGACGTTCCGCACCGAAAACGATCCTGGTGCGTCGATCAGAATTCAACACTAGCTTCTCGCTAATTCTCGTTACGGTCCTCTACTCCGCCGATTCTTCGCAAAGCGGATAAATTCCACGATGAAATCGTGGTCCGTGGGTTCTTGCCGGTCCCCGTAACCGAGAAATGCGAGTAACGCGCCAATTTCCTTGGACGCGGCTTACGGCTCTCTGGGAAAAGCGGCGCGGTAAAATCGCGCTGGGAGAAATTTTACGACGTAACAGGGCGCAGAAAAGCATTTATTATTTGCGGTCTTAGAAGCGATCCTCGTTATCCTCGTTACCAAGCCGAGGGTCTCAACGAGTAGGCACCAAAGACGAGTCCAAAAGCACGGAAGACGAAGAGAAAGAAAAGAAGAGAGCGCGCAAGCCACGAGTGGAAGAGACTAAGGTCCAAATAGTG
Organism: Nysson spinosus; assembly: GCA_910591585.2. Lineage (NCBI taxonomy): Eukaryota > Metazoa > Arthropoda > Insecta > Hymenoptera > Crabronidae > Nysson > Nysson spinosus. Next base: position 7,093,310 of record OU342830.1, on the reverse strand, counting down.
CTGAGCGAGAGTAAGCAAAGAGTACCGTGACGAGGGACGATGAGAGCTGCACGGAGGAAGAGAAAACAATAAGACGAAAAGATATGGCGGAGGATGAAGAGAATAAGGAAGAGGATGAGGAGTAAAAGAGCCAAGCTTGAGAAGGACCAAGAGAAGAGTAGATAGGCACTGGCGGCGGAGTAATAACGGACTGCTCGCCATGATTATAGAGCACGAAGCAGCCGGTACGTTGCTTAAATCAACAGAGAACAGAGCCGGACGTTTCACCTGCCGAATCAATTTTTACCTCGTTTCGAGTATCCCTCTCTCGTTCTTTCATTCGTTCATCCTACCCTTCCCACTTAAGCCGCTCTCCACCCTGGCTTTAGAACGACCGTGACCGGTTTTCCTTGTTACCGATTGCTTTTCCACAGATCAGATTCCAAATCTTCTTACCTGACCCTTCCGCATTCACGTTTCATCCGTAATGCGAGCCTTAGCATTTTTCAATTTGAACCTATTCGTCTACTGAAATACAAGTGGTGTTAATAATATGATGATTTATTATATACTAAGAAAGTTAAACACATAACCGGGAAACACCGAAGAACCTCGAATAGGTACATGAAACACAAAAGGCTCTTCTTCTTGTTACAAAGTAAAATACATTACTTCTTGTTGGAGAAGATGTGAACAAAGTGCACGTGCTTCTAAGAGAAATTCATATATTTTTAATTCAATTAGTTTCCTTCCTTCCAGTAAGGTCTCTTTCATAGCAGGAACATCTTGTTTCCCGGACATAAGGTAAAGAACTCTCCATATTACATTTTGTTCTGATTAAAATGTACGAAAGTTTTTCAGTAAAAAATACAGTCAAACTTGGTGGAAGAGAAGGGAAATCATCTTCGTCCGTATACAAGTCCGGAGCACGCTCTTCTCGTGGTCCATCGTGCTGCTCTAAATTTTTTTCCACGAAACCTTATAGGATCTCCTAAAATACCGCGAGGTGCATTACCGCAAAGTTCGACGGTCTCCGGACATTTCGAAATTTACGAATAGTTCCATTATTCAGGGACAAAAGAGGACGAAAGATACAAGGCGGTTTCCTTATTTTCGTTGTAACCGGCGGTAAGGAAAGGAATCGTGTACTCCTCTATCTCCCTTTTCTCGTTTGATCGCACACGAAGCTAGACAACATGGTCAGGTTTATGCGAGGACATCAAACCAGTCCTGGGCCGGATATCGACAACTTTACACCGACAGACACAGGCCAAGTTTCGTTCAGAGTTAAAAGACGTTTTCCTCGCAGCCATGAATTTCGTCTATTCGCGGTTTATCGCCCCTTTCCGTTCCCGGAACAACGGTGCTTTTCACGTCCTCCGTGGACGAAAGTATTCGCAGACCGCATGTTTCAAGTACTACTTGACTTCAGTTCGTAGCCTCCGTCACGACACGCGATATAACGCAATATCCTCGAAGGAATCGTTTCAGATAAAACCATGAATAATTGATAAGTATATTGTCACAAATTGTTCCGATCGAACTTCCATTCCTCGTAAAAAGGAACAATCATCAAAAGCGCAATGACATCGTTTACAACCAATACTCTTATAGTACGTTGAGCATTGCACAATTTATATTATGACTTATACTACTTGCCATACCAGCTTTATCGACGAATATTATCTCTAAATCAGTTTTATGTATGCAGCATGATTAGAGTGGTGCGTTATTAGTATTATCGTGATCGGCTGGGGAAAATCGATCGACAACGATAGCGGATATTAAACTACACGGCTCGAGGAGCGCAATTCTAATTGACGAGAAAAATGGTTGACGAAATCAAGTTAATACTAGAATCTTCTGGTAATCAGGCACACCCATAAGCTAGAACAGCATTAAATGAGCATTAATTCTGCATTCCCCTCGTCACCGGCATTCACGAATATGATCACTCCCGCACGGTTGTCTGGACGCACGCGTTTGCACATGCAAGCGATTCGATCCGGTTGCAGCTGCCGATCCATTTGACTCGCACGTGTACTGGACAGCTTAAGTGAATTGAAGCGCGAGTTACGAAATCTCTCGAACTTGTCCCACGAACTCCGTTCTCTAAAGGGTATGATAATTCCTTGATCCCTTCTAAGGTGTTTCTTTTATATCGACATCTTTATAATGAGCGGTTTTATGATGCATAAGATACGCGCTTAGAACAGTTACAGATATAACAGGTACGTTGTATAGCACTACAAATAGCCTTTAAGAATACTTAACACTAGAACTACCAAAGCGGTCAAAATGATTTATCCGCGATTTTCAATAAAATTATTCGAACACGCGTGATGCGCGTAATTATAAATAGTAAACTTGAATAGTTTATATATAAATAAATATGTAAGTATAACCGAGTACATGGCCTGTAGTTCTGGTGTTAATGACCTATGACATGAATAATCCAATGACAACAAAATGAAATGTCAGGACATGGTACGAACAACATTTTGATGACCCATATAGAACCGTATTTGAAATTCTCGTGGAAGAATGAATTTCACGAACGGGACGTTGTCCATCAAGGAGAATTTAAATATTCAAATTTACATATTGTCTAAGTGCAGAGACGTGGTAAGCGTTGCTGTTAATTTCGCGACTAGAAAGAGGTAGAATATTCGCATTGGTGATAAAAACAAAAAGATGTTTTTCTCAGTGGGTAGACGGTTCACGTTGAAAGGCGCTCTGGGGTCTCCGAAGGGATATGATAGCGGGCTTATGACAGCCTCCGCAAAACGAGATCCTCGTTGCGGCTCGGGTGAAGGCAGCCTGCCGTGAAATGCATTACGTATGCATCGCGCTATCACGTCGAGAATCCGAGTCCAGACATTCGCTAATTCACGCGCCACGCTTGGGATTTCCTCGAGCGGAAACTGGTCCACGCCGGAAGACGTGTAAGCGCACATTATGAATTCCCAGTCGACTCAGATTCTACCGATCCACTTTGCTCCTTACCCTTTCAATTCTTTTCTTATTGAAATGCCAGGGAAATTAATTGCCGCTGCCAAAAGAACGTCAGCCCGGGAAAATCGATTGTCCCGTGATGAACGGCATCCCAATTAGTCTCGCTGACCTGACGTGAACAATTTTATACTTTCGAAAGGAATCACGACGGTGAAGTCATTTGTATTTTTGCACTTAGGACAGGAGCAGAGTTTAATTGATATTATTGTGTCTTCATTCAAAATTTAACAAGATCTATAAGTACGAGTCATAATCTTTAGTATATTCTTGAATTAACTTAATCGAGAAAAAATAATTGAGTTCTAACAAAATATTTGTTTACGTGCCTGGTGCTGTTTTGATTACTTCTGAAATATATTGACCGGCACGAAAACGTACCAATCAGACGCGTATGTTTTCCATATTTGTGCTGAACCGGAAATTGGAAACTGAAAATTTCGATCTCGTCAGAGTCCGACTTAATTGATAGGAATCACTACTAGTAATACTTAAACGGGCACTTCCAATTTCGGCCAATAAAATTGAAATAAAATAATATTCGTGTCAGGAAAAGGCGAAAGAACGTATCTTCAAAAAATATGTAGATATACCAATTCATTTTGCGACACTGATATTTTCTGCCGAAGCTATTCAAAAGTGAGTTCTTCAATAGATACTTTGCAAGGCACAATTGCGAAAAATTTGTATCTTTAATATCATAAGTATTTACTATTCGAAGAAATCCACACTTTAAAGTTGTTATATCTACACAAATAGAAACATAGTATAAACGTATTTCAAATTTTCACCCTGGAAAATCTGTGCTAACCCCGGAAATATTTGCACATGAACATATGTTTTATCTGAATAAAACTATTCAAAAATAAAGTTCCATAACTTGGCAGGAAAGTGAGGTCAAACATAGGTTTTCGCAAGTAAACACATCCTTAGCCATTCGAGCATAACAAATAATTAATCAGATTATGAGCCATTATACCTATGTAGATGTCCGTTCATTCTGAATGTAATCAGAGCAGAGGGGCTAATACGACAATGCCAGAATAGAGGTCGAGAATCCAATTTCATTATTCATAATTATTCGTTGACATTAATAACAACCTTAACGGGTTGTCATAGGATCCTGTCTTAAGATCATGGATTTGAGTCAATGAAACATATATGTTGATAAAATGTTGAGTTATATTTATATACATATCTTGGTGTATAACTTAAAGAGATTTATAGACTGTTCCTTGAGTATCAAAGATCTTAATCGTAATAATAAATGTGAAATAAATTGATATTAATTCCTATGAAGTCCAACGGTAATGGTAACCTAGATAGAGAACACGAGTGTCTACATATGGATAATGGCCACAAGCAATCCCATCACATTTATAATTTCACCGATGTCTGCCGAATTATAGCTGAATCCGAAATGCGTGGACATTCGGAGGAAACCTCGCCCAACCTCAGGATGACATTAGTTCAAATCAAACTAATTGTGGTGCGCCCGTGGATTGTAATGCGATCCACATGTAATCCCGGACAGAATTAAATATGTAATACGTACAAAACCAAATGATTCATATATCGGGACGTTTATCTAGTCTATGTTTACTGAGATTGAAAAAGAATCTGACTTAGAACGTCAAAGTATAAAGCGATGAAATATTTACATCCATTAAAAAAGGCATTATCGTATTATGAATGTTAGTTACATTCGAAGGAAAACAATTTTCGATTGAAGTTCAACAAAACCATGGTAATCCCACATTATTGAGAAACTTTGCCAGTTGAGATGAACGCATGAAGACATTAATATTACAACAGTATTCCTCCATATCTTGCAATATCGTGGTCTACTTTGAAACTACAAAAGTGTCTACTTGAAACTCGGTGAAACGGTGAGATGCAAAGTGGAAGTATTGCCGGGCACGATAAACCGGTGAGATGTTCTCAGGCACATTCGTGACACCAGTTTTTCTCCCGTTCCCTACTTTTGATAAATCTGGATTTTTTTCAGTGTTGATGTGTTTCCTTTTTTTTAAATAAAAACGACACTTCCACGGGCGAGCGTTAGGTCACGAACATCCTTTTCGCGGTGATATTTATGCTCTTACGTCACGAGAGAAATATCGTGGAACGAGGATCTTGCGAGTGAGCGCGGGTGTACTTGGAAACTCACGTGCGATCGTATTATATACTAGGTATATTTGGAATCACGCATACCACACATACGTGAACCGTTACAGCGTGTGTTTTTACCCGCGCATTAATTAAACTCTAACTTCAGTAACTGGCTCCATGGGCCAGACGTAATTTTCCGCTGTGTGATTCCCGCGCTTTGATCCTCCATGACTAAATTCAAACGTGTCCCGGTCAGTGTTCAGAGAACCTCGAAAAATGTTTGGCGCAAAAATTCGCCAATTGGGAAAATATTATTAACGTACGTCAATGATCGTTTCGCTAAAAGCTATTCGCTGCTTAATATACTCTGTAGCCGAGTTGAAATACAGGGTATGTTTGCAAACGATAATTATTAATGATAACAACTATCATTAATATTTTTATGTGATGTTTCTCGAATTTCTCGAATTTTAAATATTAGATTATGAACCGTTCATATAAATTATAATGTTATTAGGCCTATTATACAAAGACAAAAATACTCACTGAAGAGTGAATGTAGCAAATAATTCTCTAAAAATTCTTTTCCTAGTAAAACACACAGTCTAAAGCTTACTGTCGCTTTGTGTTTCGCAGAATAAAAGGTACACTCGTGAATTCGAGAAGAATTTCTCAGAGTTGTCGAGCCGTCATGATCGATTAGTCGAGGTATGTAAGGATCGACATCCGGCACTCAACGAGTGTACAATTTACATTAAAATGGATGGAGTAAATTGTACAAAAAATTCCAAATTATATTTTGTACTAGTGAAATGATTTTCCATTGGATACTTAAAAATTCTTAGGCTTAAAATTATTGAGGGTCTTATCTTGTGTATAGGGTTTCATCTAATAATGCGATCAATGTACACGACATATTTAGGATCACCGAATAGATGAAAATTTTATTCCGTCCATGTGGGCAGCCCGAAAGTCTCATTCACGAAAACAAATTCGAATGTCCAACATCGATAGAGGAGATAAGAGGATCGGCCCTGATCCTGTCGGAGCACCTCGAACGAAAGAACTGTCTGTGGTAAGAAGAATAAGCAGGCAACATTTCTCAGGCGGACCGACGTGGAGCCATAATCAATCCGGTGGATGTTGAAAAGAGGCGCGAGCTATCTCGCCCAAGGATCCCGGATGGTTCCAGCTCTCTCAGCGGGAAGCCCACCTTACATATCTTGGCTATATCGTGCGAAGTTTAGAAAATTGCACAAAGAATCTGTAATTCTACTTCAACAACCACTACGTCCTTGAATCTCATTCATTTCACAAAATTGCATAATATACTATATATTATTATTAACCTTCAAGTTACGATTACCGTCGTACATAACTCGTATTCAATACTTAACGGACGCATTTATAAAATAATGTTTAACATGGAACAATCATGGGACGACTATATTAAGAGTTGTTGGATAGGATCTAAACAGTCGCTTATCGTGAATCTCGTTAGAACGCAAATCCTATCACGTCGTATCGGACGATCGAGCAAAAATCCTTACTATTTCCATCCAATTAGCAAACGTAATCCCACCCGATTATCCAATGGTTGGCTTTTATACATGTCGATGGAGGGTCGTTTAAATTCGATCGACATCACCGTGAGCCACGCGGAAGGAAGAAAATGGTCCGGTAAATCCGAGAGGAGAAGAGAGTGTGGGAGGGAAAAGAAGAAGGAAGAGAGGATTATGAGGAGAGAGAAAGAGAGAGAAAGGGAGAAAAAGAGAAAACCAAAGGTGAAGAACCATAATCGATCCGGCGTGCGCTGAAAGAAAGGAGGTGCGAGCTATCTCGCGCGCTCGTGAGCTCAAAAGAACAAGGAGGTATGGTGTCCAAGAAGACTTCAGGGCTGGTGTTGCGGGCTCTCTCGCAGCGGGAAGTCCGAAGTTCGTGCAGAAGGGACTACGTCGGCGTCGTTCTCGGTTAACTAGATGCCAGCCGAGATTCCACGGTGAAGGGTTGGACGGACGAACCTGGCGAAGGTAATCATAAAGCTACGAGCGGAGAAAGAAAGAGAAGAAGAAGATGAAGACTAAGGCCAGAACCAAAAGATGAAGAAGAAGAAGAAGAAGAAGACGATGGCCCTGGGGCTGCCAGTGCGGCCTGGAAGCGTGTCAGTAAATTTAAACTAACCGAATACCGAGGGATATATCCTTCCTTCTTCCTTTACTACTTCTTCCTCTCTTGTATCTTTTAAAGAGTAGGCCCTACTCGTCGAGATGTCGATTGCACGAACGTTCACCGTTATAAAAAATCTCCCCGATGAAAATAAACTCGGTAGATATCCCGGGCAACGTATTTCAAACAAAAAATAAATAATTGAGAATACGAGCAACTTTATGTCGGCAGAATTCTCTGAGTCGAATGTTATTTTTTTCCAATGAAACAATTAAGGGTGGATTTATTCTTAATTCAATCGTTGACATTGTGCAACGTTTTTATTAAATATTCGTTTACACGGCTAACTGGTATTCGACTGAAAACGAAATCATCACACAATGCATTCCAACGTAAGCGCTGCTCTTCTACCTTGAAGCACATCCCCTATATCTTTTAGGAGGTCGGCTTTACCGAACGATCAATGTCAATCCCTTTAACGTTCAGGGTTACCCTCAGGTATACATGTACCTCGTAAGGTACGTCGAAGAGGTACGAGCAGCCTGAATTACACGATCTCGCGTTCGAGCTTCGTCCTTTCTCATTTCAGAGATCCTTATCGCGTGAGGCTGGATGCCTCATCGACGACCTACGACGGAGTGCACCGGTTGGTTCTCCAGTGAAGGTCGGAGGTTGAACATTGCTCGATCGACAGCTGCCACGAAGTCACCTTCAACACTTACAGGGCTCAAATTCCATAACGAGATTCTCGTATTTTATTATTTACTTGCATTTTTTTTTTACTTTTCTTTCGATAGAATACTTCAAAGCTTGTCTGATCAATCCTACGAAGATGGTGGATTCAGAGGCACCGTTCTACCGTAAGTTCTTTTGTAATCGAAAAGGCTCGAGTCTCAAAAAACTATTGTACACTAAAATAGGATATTTCAAGCTAAAAGTAACATCAAAAAGGTTCAATTATAATCTAACTATATTACAATTTAATTGGGTACTCAGAAGACCATCGTGTCTAAATGGATATGCCTGTTTCGGAAGGTTCAAAATACTGATAAGATTAGATATGAAATATTTTGCAAGTTAAGTAAGATATTAATATTAGGATCCACGGACAAACAGTCTATGAAAATACCACGAAGATAATCAAGTGTAAGCAAAATAGAATATTGCAACAGTCACAAAACTCCGGAAGTAATTACACCGCCACTAAAACACAGTTGGGTCGCAATTACAGATAATCCACGCGTATATATCGTGCCAACATCTATCGATACAGGTCGATACTCGGACAAAGTTAAGATCAACGAGAATGAAGGTGATCAGTGTGCAAGAGTCGTGGGAAGGGGGGCGGGGGATGGAGTGAAAAGAGCGTGGCCACAAATTTCGCGCGCTTTTAATTACTTCCCGTGAGCTCGAGAGGCCTATCGATTTCCGAGCCGCCGTAATTGAGCTCTTCCTCTCTCTCTCTTCCGCTCTTTTTTCACCAACCTCTCCTCCTAACTCACTCCTTTTCTCTCTCGCCATTTTTTAATCCCTTTAAACCGCCCGAAGAAATAGGGTTTGCGGTTTGGCGTGTTTGCTAAATAAACGGGACGCTCCCGCCTCTTTTGATGGTCCCCGCAGAAGGACAGCATACATTCGTGGTCCGTACATCGCGGCCCATTAAGCGGCTAATAAGTGGACAGAGGCGGCTTACCGGTTACACGCGCTCAACCCCCTCTTTCCCACTCCCCTTCACTTTCTCTCTCAGTTTTGTCTTGTTCCTCTCTGCCTCGCTTTATTAGCGATATACACATCTTCGTCTTACCATCTTTCTCTGTCTCTTCTCTCCGCTCTATGTCAATATGCGTGAGTATTTCTCTCCATTTCTCAACCCTTTCGTTCCCCCTTTCTCCCTTTGTATCGCTCTTTTCCCCTACCACACTATTTTCGTCGTCTCCCTCGCCCTTATAATCACGCTATACTTCTTCCTCTTACATGCGTTTATTTTGCACGATCGTATGCGTAACTTGCCTCGTACGTGATACGGTGGTTGGAGAGATTAGAGGGAACGAAAGGGAGAATGAGAAGTGGACGAACGCAGAGGGGGAAGAGTATAAAGAAAGAGATAGTGAAGAGGAGTGAGAGAGCAAAAGTGCAAGAGATGGCTGCTGGGATCCGTGAGATCGTGTTCGAGAGGAACCCATGTCCCCTACCAAAACTTTGTAACTCCTTTTGCATCCAATTAAGTCTCGCGCAATAACTTAGGCTATACCAGACTCCGATATCGAAGACTCCCAAACGCACACCTCCGCGTAGGACAATGTATTTCTACATATATCGAGCCCAAATTTCGGTACAATGAATGTTTACGGTTCCCCGAGTATTCGATTCCAAATTTTATATAAAACACATCAAATTACATTGTTCATCGAATCGCCTTATACTTGTTTTCGTAACTTCATAATATCTTTTGCATTGAACTATAATCACATAATAATTTTATACGAAACTCCACCTTTAACGTAGTACACAAATTTTGATTTCCAAATTCACCGCAGAATATTATACGAAAATGAATCCTATATTAGTTTATATGATGCACTTCTCATTAGCGTTATGCTAAAACTAAAAACTGCATGCTATAGTAAAGTTAATTTATAATTTCATAAACGCGAACCACCTATGTTGTACAGATAGAAATTTCAGTCCTATATTCATAGGATGCATTATGCGAGAAAACTATTCAAAACTATTTATGTTGGAATACACGGTTCCTCTAAGATCAGAGTGATTCTAAGTTCGCATTGGTTACCCTGATTAGAAGATGAATATAATAGGTCAGTTATCGGGACCTCTGCCCTGACATTACTAGGAGGTACGGGCATAGTTTTGGAGTTCTCATGCAGTCAAGTCTCGTGCAATAATTTAGGATACGCCGGATACCGATACTGGAGAGACTAACTCCTCCTTGGCTCGAGAACAATATGCACTAACCTCTTCAAATCTTAACCTTAATAGAGAGCTTAATGTATAGTCGCTTATATCGATCTTGTCGATTGAGTTCCCTGGTATGCTCGAGTAATCTCACAAATTCATGAGAAACTTAATTAAACAATCCACCTACTTGGTGTCTATTACGACCAACAACTATCAAAATAACGGGAACATGGATCTATTGTCGATGCAGGAAGGAAAACCAATTACATATATATAATTTCCAGAAAGACAATACATTTATTACATACATCATAACATTATAAGCCTACACAACACATTATTGCCAATAAGAGTTGTCTGAAACTGATTTTTTTTATTAATCACACTGTATAAAAAATTCTTAAGTTATGGGATATATTATCTCATATTTAATTTGTTACTTTGATTATAAGAAGACAAGCGCCGAATGATCCAAATACATATATCGGTTTAATTCGAAGCAATACATAAGAAACATTCTCATACAGTGTGTACTATGAAACTTCATTCTACATAAATGAGACGTAAAATAGAAAAAAAGTATGTGATAAGCAAGAAGAAAAGCGTGTATTTAAATTGCATGGTTAGATCCGTATGTGTAATATCAATTGTTGTTGCCGTGAACGGGCAACGGCTTAGCCTGATTCTTTTTTGCTGTCAATAAAGTTGGCCGGCTGACAATGAGAGGCAACGAGCCCATGTAGCTGGTAACTGACCGCGAAATTAACCTCACTTTAGAGAGGTATGCGTGGTTGCTTCGTAGTGGCACTTCGTGTTATTTATTAACTGCAACAGCATCCACGAAACTTGTTTAAATTGGGACAGATTGGCGTGACGTTCCTTGGAAAGCAAAATAAATAGTCCGTGATGACACTCGTAACGGAGGACGCATTCCTCCTACCCCTTTTTAAGGACGTCTATGAATTGTATTAATTGAACGATAAATCAAGGGTAAATGAAAGAATAATTGTATAATAACACGGTGAAATGTAATGTTGCGAAACCTTCATCTACGTTATCATTAAAGATGCATTAAATTGAAATTGATATTAAGTCAAGTGCATAATAACCGTACTTTAAAGAATTATTAATATGCATCCAACAATTTAATTGAAATAATAATTAATACTGCCAATGATGTTATTTTGGTACTTACCTAAAAATTGGAAGATTATAACGAGCACTGCGTTTGTTATTAGAAGCTATTACGATAATGATTAATGTGTAAACCGGTTTGACGAAGTCGCGCATTAAGAAAAAATCCACGAATGTGGCCACTTTATATTACTGGAACATAATTTTATTTACTCCTTAGTACGAATCCGTCGGATGACTCTCAAATTGCTTTGACTCATCCTTTGACGATTTTTGCCCTGCAGTTAATTACTTCCGGGAATAGCTAGTGAAACCTTAGACATCGGTTAAAATTAAACTACCAATTAGACGCGGAAAATTCTATGGAAAGTTACTTTTCTTTTCGTAGAAGCAAGGATCAACGTACCGGATTAATTATATTTCTCAATTAACTGTATTTAATTAAAAACAATAAGTATACGTACGAAGAAGTATAGTATAGCATACCGAACTAATTGTTCTCATATATATTTTAAGAATAGTAATTCTAGGTGTGTGTTATATCAATATTCACTTAGGGCTTGGCCAAATAAAATGTAGCTAAATAATTGAATAATCTCATTCTATTGAATCTACGTGGCGGGGAAGATAGAATGGGCAGTTTCCGCGTTAATTAGAAAGGCCATTCTCCAAAAGGATCTTAACGATCGTAATGCATAGTGTCAGAGATAGAAATGTCAGATGGAGGACGTCGACCAATCCATCACCGAGACATTCCCCTCCCATATCTGTACGATTAGTCGCACCGTAGAAATTTATCAAGAAGACTCCATCATTTCCTTCGGCCTTTAATTGAAGAGCGTGTTACGAGTGCTACTTCGGTACCTGATATGCATAACGAGGTCATTTGGTTAAATACAGACAAAACAACCTAGCGTTTGCTTTGCACGAAGCGCTTAACAAGAAACCCTCGCTGTTTTGCATCGAAATTATTCGGAGCTGATGCTTACGGTGCTCGTTTTGGGTTCGACGGGAGAACAGTTCAAAATAGTTTCGTTTTTTACACTAATCGAAATACCGAAGTTTTGCGCGCACTGGAACGCTGGACGTGGATACGCGCGAATTTGCCAAGTCTTTATTTACATAGAATCGGCATTCGTGACAGGAATAATAATAAAATCAAAATGCGATCGGAAAATAACATACACAGGATAGCAATCTAGACAGGACATGATATATTCATTGACTTTATTGCGACCACGGCGATGTACACCAAGATCCTGAACATGAACAACGGCACGGTGTCGTATCTTAAGAAGTTCGAGGAGTAAACAAGACAATTTATACCCGCTGGTATTTTCGGATATTGTCTAATTTCCAAAACAACCAGACCGGGTAATGTCAAAGTGTCGAAGTGGGTGTCTCTTCGCAAATTTCCTTGTCGGTGCAGCCAATCCCCTGGCACACCGGCAGCATTCTTTCAACAAAACAGCAATGCATTTTGATAGCCCATTGTCAAAGGAAAAGGGGGTAAAGACCATCGAAAGTTTCGAGAGGGCGTTTCGGAATGGAGACATAACGCAGGAGTTTGCCTTATTCATGAGTTCCATGGGATCCTGGCTGGTATAACTGATGGAAGACGGGGTTGTAAGGCCATGATGGCCATGTACCAAAGTTGTATCAACGAACGGCCTCGGTCCTCACCGCGTAACGATGATAATATGCTACGTGCCTCGTGTCTGAAACGACAACTACCCGAACTGAATACACAGCCTCCTGTAATCATATATTCCTCTCCCTCCACCTCGTGGCTTCACCACCCAGTGGATATCCCCGACACCCACTTCGTACGAATCTCCACCATGCCACGACCTTTTACGAGGCCACAATGCCCTCTCTTCTTACTCCCCCTCACTCCTCCGCCTCTTCCTCATCCTCGGCAAACTACTCTACGTTCTCGCCACAATGATGTCCGGCAAGAATATACTATAGAAACTCGTTCGGTGATCCGTTCGTTACTAGTCAAGAGGCAAGATACTGCCGGAACTACGAATGGGACCGATCGATGTGATTAGATTGCGAATATGATCGATTCCGCTCATTGGACTTCATCCATCTTACAATAGATTCTCGTATGTCAGCGTTGAAAAATATGGCAGGAATGAATTCAATTTGACAATTCTTCAATGAATTATATGTATATAGTATCATAGAAATAATGATGTATACATTAGGAAAAGTATGAATAGTTGAGGCAGTGAAAAAAGATCAAGGTGGGAGGTGTTCGAGAATGTGGGAGAGCTCTTTCGGAAGATTTAATAATATATGTCCTTTGGAAATATTTGAATAAACCTGTACAGTAGCAAAGTGTATCGGCAGGCTTTGATCATATAAAATATTCTTATTCTCTTGAGAAGGATCGTTTTGCCGCGGACATGTAGAGGAACACAGAGAGAATAATAGCGCTCGGTAATTCGTATGCCGGAGCTGTCTAAGGATTTTTAGGACACTCGGTGGTTCGTTCTTAGTCACACGTTTGTAAGAGAATCAGTACGTGACATTAAGCAGTAATGCCACGTGGCCACGGTGTCCATGCGGCACGAAACTTGAAGTAGTATTACTGTTGCTCCCATGTCGCTTTACCTACTACTTCTCAGGACGTCTACCTTCAAACAGTCCCATCCAGAATGTAGAATATAATATGGTATGAACCGCATAATAAAGAACGACCACCGTGGAAAAGAGAATAACTGCCTCGACCGTGGTCGTATCGCTCAAAGAAACTAGATAATACGAATAGAAAGAAGACGAAAAGTTCTAAGAAATGCCAACAAAATACATATCAAGAGAATACTAATCAGACTCCAAAGACGGTGCAACATAGGCAGATCCAACGTGGAGAATGATATTCTTTGTATCGTTCGGTTCATTGAGGATAACCAGAAACTTTTGAAGTAGAGTCACAATTCCACGTTGAGAATGGACCAGGACCCATCTATTTAAATTGGTTCAATAGTTTATGTTTGTCTTTGAAAAAAATAGAGTATATTTTTTTAGGTATCGTCGAATGTTGGCTAGCTGCGAATCCAATTTCGCGCGAAATTTATCTGTTCCCTGTGTATCCAGAAAGTCCATGTGTGGATTCCAATATTCACTCGATTTCGAATGTAAGCAGATTTACCATGTCAGGTATTTCGATATTTGGTTAATGCGAATTGCACCATACATGCAAAACTAAAACAGTTACGTGTTCCCGGTACCTAGCAGTGCATCGTCAACTTTATACGTATTTACATGCCCTAATATGCAACTGTCAGGAAGTAAATTTACGCTTCTAATTACTTGGAACACTAATTATGTATTTTAACTCCCCAAACGTTCTATTTTGTTAGTTCACATTATACACGGAATATAAACGTTACCGCCTTAGAAATCATTCACAGTGGTTCATTTAAAGGATAAACAGGTGTCTTTATTTATTATCAAAGTATACATATATTCTCGTATAATACATGCCAGAGAAATATCCATAAAAAATCATGACCATTATTATAATAACTCCAGTTAATAGTAAACAAGTATTACTATTAAACGCATAAGCGTACTCCGGTATCATAATCACGGTATGTAATACCAATAAACCGGTTGATTTTCGATTCATTTAAACCGGACCACAGGTAAATAATACAAGGGTACATTAGGTGTACCAGGCTTGTATCGTAAATTACAGCGGTTTGGTAGTTTTGGTGGGTAAAGGTTTATTACACGTGCCAACCCCGGTAAGGCCGGTGCTCATGTACGTCTTCATCCCGCGAACATGAGGCATTTATCGCGGCTACCCACCACCGAGCCGAACGATCTTCTTTCTTTTTCTCCCGGGGCCTGAGCTTTTTAACAATGTCCCGGGACGACTTACGGACCTGGTCGCCTTAACTTACTCCGTATTCGCTTTGAAGTAGCCCGCATACTTATCGCTTTGATTGACGTCCCCTTTCGTGGTGCTACTACGCGAGGGCCATATTTACATGAAAATAAGTGCACCTTGTCAACTGGTCACGAGGAACGTTAACTCGTAGTTCACGGAGAAGTTGCCTTAACAAAACAAAAAGGAAAATGAAGAAAGTGAATATTTTTCAGGCATGCAATACTAGAAGCGGTTTCTGCGGACCGGTAATCTCTTTCAACGATAATGGTGATCCCAGTGAGAGGAACTGGAGGCTTTGGTAATTGATTCTTTAATGATACCGTTTAAATCCTATCCGATAATTTGAAGCAATTTCGGACTCGGTCCAGCAGAGTACATAAATATTTTCCGTGAATAGATCCTCATGCTGCTTTTCAGAATTCTGAATGTATACATTTGTATTTTATAGTGTGCGTTTCATTCGAATTTCAATCGCATTCGTAAAATGCGTTGCAAAGTAAAGTTATAGGTGAAAGTATTGCACACAAATTTTTGTAAATATGGATTGAGAAGTGCATCGATTTTCCAGTGCATAAAATGATGATTTTTAATTAAGGATGTTTAGGAATTCAGGATAGCTAATTAACGTATCTGAAACGAAGTCCATTAGAGATCTTCCGTAATGAATAATATCCGTAGAATAACGGTTGCATGTTTTCAAGAAGTTTATACGTCTTCTTAAAGAGCCTACTAGTTTTATTCAAATGAAAAGTTCAATACATTCGCTGCTGAAAGGGAATGCTTTAGTAGACAGCAACGGGATAGCTTAATTCAAAAGAAAGTCGGGACAATTTTTAATCTTTCAGTAGAAAACTGTATCAACTCATCTGCTATAGCATTTGCGGAAGAAGTAAAAGGCGGAGGCAGATATCCACCTTGATGAAACATGAAGGAGATGTACAATGCTAAAGAGTATTGCGATTACGTTAATCAGAATAATTCGTGAAGTTAGGTCCAACCAGAGGCAAATATATAATAAAATGACAAGATTTCCATTTTTGCCAAGATCTGTACGCTATACGTGTTTTCATAATTGATTTCTTGTTCTTCAATTTTTAATATTTATATGTCCATAGAGAACGATTTAACAGTCGCCGTGTTAGAGTTATCTTTCGAAATGAATTACGTATGCAGCCGGTATCGGGCACATTTATTTGCATCAACTGTAGGAAATTTATTTAGCATATTTATTTCATTCATTTCCATTAAATATTGGACGATGCAAATGTGATTTAATAGGATGCTATTCCATAAATTGTTCAAATGAGAGGATGATGTACAAAGCATTATACTACCATCCATATGTGTCGTTTATCATGGACACACGATGTTTGAAATAAACTGAATTTTAATTGTTCAAATCGACGATCCGGAATTTCTACCAAAAAGTGATTCTTGCAATCTCGTACCTCGCTCAGTTACAAATCACTGATAAAACGAACAAAACGCGCGGTTATTTACAACCGTAAAAATAACACCATTTAAAAATAGCAACCAACAACCACGTAAAGACAATATTCGATTAAAAAGAATAAATAAAATATGATCATTCTCGGATAATATTTCATCGAAATAAAACACGACAAAGGGACATGACAGAATCTTTTATTTTGTTTCATCTTCCAGATACCTGCACCTTTGGAGTACAAACATATTTTCCACGAAAATCGAATGTATTTCTTCCGAGAAAGATAGGATTCTTAGAAAACGGTATAAATTTAAAAAATCGAGGGTATCGAGTTAAAAAAAGATTGAAAGCTCGTGAAATTCGATGACATAGCCGTTAGTCATGGCTGCTCAACGAGATATTAGTGAAGGCCTATATACGATGCGAATTTTGGAAAGGTTCGACCGGTTCCACGAGCGAAATATAAGCTCATACATCGTGACGGGAGCACATAAGCGCATCGCGTGTTAGTATGTACACATATAAGTACAAGTACATACATAAGCTATCTAGGCTGAACCTTTCGAGGTTGACTTCTTGAGACACTAGAGCGGAAACACGAGACGTATAGCATGGGTTCTACGAGGCGAGTTAATCCCTTGAGACAACTGGGAGCCACGCCGTGGAATGGGAATGCCAGGGAGAGACCCGGTGGTGTATTCTCGCTACTCGACAATGTTATTATTACGCTCCCCCGTCCGCATTACGCGGATAATTTATGTTACTCTTTACGTATAGTATGCACACGTCACCCCCCCCTGCCTTAGCTCTATGCATATACGTGTGTATAATAAATGCACACAATACTATATGACTGTAATCATTCACCCGCGTGATAAATAGTGTAATATTTGAGCATCCCCCTTACTTACTCTGCGGTTTGTAACCTTAGTCTTTTACGCGCTTCGCGTAGAGTAACAGGTAAATCGATTAGCCGGTGCAGTGTCACGATGCACTATCCGTTGCTAATGGTTTATTACTCATCAAACTAAATGACACGTTTCTGAATAATTGCATTGTTACGAAGTGATGTGACATGATAGCATTTTGCATGATAATTGAAGTTAGAAACTGAACTAATAAGATTTATGTGCCCTGAGGAAACTATGGCAAGCAGGTGTTCATGGTAACTCATATATTTTATTTCATAATATGCGTAAGTACAGTTTAATAATACTGTATAAATAACAATCATGATGCAGGAGATTCGATTTTTAAAGGTAGTAAAAGTCTAATTTTTCTTGATTTGAGATAGTCGTAATTTTGATGTGCTTGCTAAAGAGAATAATTTAATCTATCATGAAGTATCATTGTCACGAAGATGGAGTATGTGTTGTGTTCTGGTAATGGCATTCCTCTATATTTAAAACGTTTCGTAAATACGGCGAATCTGGAGATAATTAGCATTCTTTTGACAGAACCCTTTACAAAGTATATTTTTACCGCCCTTCCGACGTTTCCTTTGATCTATCTAACGCGGTTTAATTCATTCCAGTTTTTCGCACGCATATGCATTCGCGTCTATTCGAGAGGGGTGGAAAGGATAATAATTCTTATCCGTGAAGCAGCCGCGCCGGCACCACGCGATATTATTTCACGTGCCGAGACGTCAACAGGATCGTAAATAGTCGAGTCAAAAGCCCTTCGTCACTCATACGTGTACCGGTAAATTGTGGAATAACGATTCACTGATTCGCCTGTCAGGTAAATTGCGAACGTTTTACGATGGTTACAATAATGACTTTTCTTCAGAGAGAGAGAGCGCGCTCATTTCCGAGGTAGTCCTTGACAAGAGAGTTGCGGACTAAAACCGGTGCTTTTCGTAGCCGCATAATTTTCCCATGGTGAATGTAAATTTATCCCCCCCGGTGGTGTACCGTGCCTCTGTCCTACGCCACTGTTCGCGTGACTATGACCGCGGCCACGAGCGAATTTATACCGAAACCACCAAAACGTGACAACGACTAGGAACTCTGACGACTCCTCGAGAGGGCATCGTGGACGAAACGAGTCTTAAATTCACATTAAACATTCATCGGGATAGACCTTGCTGACAGGAGGCCGATGGAACGGAGATAGGGGCATTCCTGATCGAGCTAATGCGATACTGAAAACTGGTCGAGGTCTTGCCTTCAACTTTTTTCTTCGCCTCTTCTAAACGTACGGTTCTATCCACGGGGAGAAGAGTTAACGTTTGTATTCCCCATGGCATTTATTACTCTTTTCTATTACTCAAATTATAATTCCTTGATAATTATATGTTTGATCTCGTCATGAAGATGTAGAATGAAAAAAAATTAATGGATGATATATTTAGGTGAAACTCAATCTAACAATAGCAACGAAGTAACCTATATGAAGTGTGTGATTATAAAACATTTTTTGAAAAAATTTAAACAAATATTTCTTTATAGTGGTATATCTTTAGAATTTCAAGCTCCGTGAATAGTTATAATTCCAACGGCGCGATGGCTGCAGTGGGGTGCGTAAAAATAATTCTGGTTTCCGTCGAAAGGTTTTTCGTAGTGTAATGTTTGTGCATCATCCGTTTCTCATCTGTAGAAGCGCAATGGTATCGGTACTGGCAGCGTGCTGGTCGATTCAAACGTGTAATAACAAGATGTGAGGTACCATAAGAGCGCAATATGAAGGCAGAATACGAGGCGACAAATATCACGCAGGTCGAGGGTGCACAAAGGACATGAAACGAACGAGGAGTCAAGCAGACGGAGTTTCAAACGGATAAACTCGTTGCACCGATCGTTTAGCCACCGCTTCGGGCTTTTTCTGATTGCTTCTCTACCCTCTCTAGACGCGATATTATACCAAGCAATTGAATTTCTTACTCTACTATATTCTCCCTTTATTTTCCTTCGACAGTAATACATACTGTCGAGCATACTGAAAATGGTTCAACTGAAACACACATTCTTAATCAAAATAACTCAATGCGATAATAGCCCTCAGAAAATGAAATTCTTTTAATTAATTACAAAAATGGATGAACACGTGCGAGAAGAAAAGCTGAATTCGACAAAGCCTTAGAAAATAGTTTAGCATAAGGAAATGCAGGAGGAAAGACTAAACAACCGTTTGAACGATGCGCCGCGTTATCAGAGGGTTCCAGGTGGTAAAGTACCCTCTCCGAACGTAAGTAAAGGAGAAGTTGGTTCATACGTATGTATATGCGAACATCAAAGCGACCGTTTTAAATAAGAAAGCCACGGCGGTCGAAGTTCTGGAGAATCGACGACTCGTGAAGTGCCGACTTCCACCCAAAGTGCGGACCAATAAATTATGCCTGAGTCAAGCGTAAATACTCTCGAGCTCGATTACCTTGAACTTAAAGGGAGAGGCGAAATGACGGGCGTGCTCCATCGAGAGAAAGGCGGTAACTACTTTTAGCGATGGAAAATAAATAGGCGCCATGTTGTGCAAGGGAAACCCTCTTAAAAATAGTACAGGATTCTCGTGACGAACTATAACTGTATTTTTCGTCGATGGTGTATAAGTACGAGACGGTCGTTAGCTTCGAGGAAAAGGCTAATTAAAAAGCAGTAAAGGAAGTGACGCACGTGCGTGCCCGAAAATCCGTACTCCTTAACTAAACCGTGGTAGGTCCCCGGTGTCATATTCGTGGAACACTGATTTTTAATAATAGAATCACCATCACCTCGCAATCACTGCCACCAAACTATTTTCCAGTAAATAACAGACACGGATAGGAACACCTTTCTTAATTATCGTACATTCCGAACGATGTTCTTCGCTGGAGGTAATTAAGCGGCGACGATAACGAAACGTTTCCTTGGGATGAATAGAGACGACGATTAAAGAACGACTCGGTAAACGATCGAATATATTTTTAGACCGGCACTAAATTTCAAAATGGGTGCTCCACGCGCGATTAACACCACGTTGCGAGCGATTTGTCGGCGTTCCACCGGGAAGAAGTATCGCCGTGGTGCCTTCACAAGTGAGAGGGATACTATTTTTATGCGTTTTACGGGATATGTTTTCGAAGGACGATTAACGGTGGCAGGAAAAGAGATCAACTACACTTCACGGTGATGTATTTGAGGGATCACCTTTACAGCACATTATTCTGTTGTACGTGCAATAATGCGTTTCAAAAGAATCGTAGCTTTTACCGGTGAAGATGTTAAAGTGGACCAGTGGCATGATATTTAAATGCGTATACTATTTCGAACGAGTACAGTCAATCACCTAAAAATAGTGGAATATTTTGTCTTCGCTAATAGACTTAAGTTCGGAAGATTTATTACAATCTTCCGAGTGTCGTGTAGTATAATGTTTAACATTAGTTAGACTTCCATTAAACTCACCGTATGAAATTTTTGGTATGTGTATCATACGCGCAGAACTTTGTGGAGTACTTGGTAAGAAAGTACACTGTGACATACGTAGTTACAAACTAAATTACGCCATGTTAACGTAGAAGGGCTCTGTAATATTTATGTGAACTTTCCTCAATTAATTTCATGTCATTGTTTGCCGTGTATGCGGCATAAATTATCATTTCATATAATCCGCACACCGAAAGAACTTTAGTGTAGAATTCTATTCCTCTGACCTCCTTCTAAACTCCAGTGACGGTGACTTTCATACGAACTAATTGACATTTGTCTTTTATGTGAACTAATGTATTATAACAGCGGAGTCCTTCATAACCGCATTCCTTTACGGGTCATTGTACTTATCCTTACAGCAATGTTCTAGAAATTGATGATCATTATCTTCAACCCACATACCAGTGCAGTGAACTAAGGTTCGACGTACGTTAAAATGTTCGTGCCTGACGTAAGATCTACTTATACAAAATAAATGTATAATATGACGAGCTTTTATTTTGGCCAGGTACGTCTCTCGAAGTTGACCGTCCTAATCGAAACCGAGCGACGAAAGTTAAGGGCAATATGGGTTTCATCAAGTAGGGGGCTCGCCGGATGACAAATGAGAAGTAGTGATGTAGCTTCACGCTGTGAAGCTGCTAATTGGATGCGCATTATTAACAAGATAGCGCGAAATGTTTCTTCAGCCTGCTTGGCTTCTCGAACGAAATATATCTATACGTTCACCGAGTTATCACATAGGTTTCACTTTATAAAGCATCTTTTCAACACGTGGCTATTAGTAACTGAATTTCATTAGCAATAAATCGCGCGCTTTGCGATAATAATCGAATGCGAACCGCTTTTTGGAATTGTCGGATTTCTCGTTTTACGATCATACTTTTTCGTGCTGGCCAAACGTGAAGAGTTATTGTGAACGTTCGCAGAAATAATATAACGAAATAACTGTCTATTACGATGAAAAATATACAATCTTCGGAATTAGAAGAGGTCTTTTGTCTGTTCCAAATATTGTTGAGAACAAAATGTGAGCGTATGTATGTAGAGTAAAAATGCGAGAAATATACCTATGTCAAGTGACGACTATTATTCTCATCGTCATCGGAAATGTGGAAATTAATATTACAAGATTGATGGCCCCCCGCGATTTAGTATCAGACCGGCTATTACGAAGTGCATGCTTCAGTATGAAAACGCTTAGAGACACGATATTGTAGCTGTCCTGCGATAATCCTCTTTTAACTGGAAGATATGTGGATGCAGTATTTTTGTGATTGTGTACAAAGAAGCAAAAAGGTTCAGGTCTTTGGTCATTCCTAATAAACGTTCTTCCATTTCCTTTGCATGTTGCAGACATTCCGTGCGACGAACTCGGCGGAGATTTCCGAATTCTGTCTCATCTCAGGACGTATCGTAACGGTTTCAGTCTCGATGATCCTCGACGAGACTAAGGAGAAGAAATGAGATGAAGATCCAAGGTGGGAGAAAAAAACGAAACGACGCTAGCTACACCTTCAGTCGGGATGGTTAGCAAGAAGAAAGATGTGAGAGGAAAGGAGCGAATCCCACCGACAGAAATCGTCTGAAGTCCTCCGACAAGAGGGGCTGATTCGTGTCGGTCATTTGGGGTGTGAAAGTAAAGATAAGGCCTGCCTGGCTCTTCCCGTGGATCGTAAATTTTTACGACAAGTACTCCCTGTCAGTGTTTCACGAAATTCCTGAACCACCGTCGAAAAATCGAATGAACCTTCACGAGGCTTTCGACTGCTTCACTCCTTTCCTTTGATCGTTATCGCGGACCCACGGTTATTCCGTTTATTAATACGAGCGTTGCATTTAGTTTTACAATCTTTTAATCAACTATATAATGCGTCGGACTTTTAGTACCGTATATTTATATCAGGTAATTGATTAAAGTCGAAAATAGCTACTACGGATACTTATAAAATTGAATAGTCATTGAATTTCTGAAAGCATCCAAGATGTATTATCCAAGGATGGATGTACGCCATAGTAAGAAGGCTTTAATCAAATTAAATACTTGGAATGCTTATAAATCTATGAATAAATTCAATAAGTTATTTGTCATTTCGACATATAAATACGCGAATGATGCAGCTACAACTGCTTGGATATTTGTATTGATAGAGGGACAATGTTAAAAAGAAAGGTTCGATGTTACATTTAATCCCGATGAAAATCTCATTTTGGTCGTGTACTTTCTAGTGGTCCGCAGAAGATCTCGGTCGAAGGATTGCAGCATCGCGTCGGTGGAAATATCAGACCAGCGAGTATTATTGGGTAAGATGAAGTTATTTGGGTTAGGTCAGGTCGGGTTGCGTTATTGTCTGTCCGGCTCGAACTAGCGCACGTAATCATAGAGCAAAGCTCCTGATCCTCCTACCCGTCTCTATTCGTAAGACGCAAAATGGTATGTTTCCTTCCTCGAGGTGGCTTTTCCTTCCACGGTTGGGCAAAATTGAAAAATGAAATTGATTCTGCACGGTCTTCGTAACCTCATATTCAATTAACAGTTAGATACAGCTTTCTTCGGAAGATAAAACTAGGAGGCCAATCGATTAAATGACATATAATCATGACTCTATTGATTAAATATAAATATGTTATGTATGATTATTTTTTCGACTTGGATTCGACACATTTTTTACCAATAAAAATTTTTTAACCGCTTCTTTCGACCCAAAATCATCCTAGAATATGTTTATACATCATATACCATCGATTTGAGCCATTTAGAATTGATTTTGGCGACTTTTAATTTTTGACAATTTTTGAAGGTATACCCCTTTACATTTTTTCGACTTGGGTTCGACCCATTTTTGTACAATACAAATTTTTTAACCGCTTCTTTCGGCCAGAAATCGTCCTAGAATATGTTTATACATCATATACCATCGATTTGGGCCATTTGGGGGCGAAACTGGCGACTTTCAATTTTTGACAATTTTTGAAGGTATACCCCTTTACATTTTTTCGACTTGGGTTCGACCCATTTTTGTCCAATAAAAATTTTTTAACCGCTTCTTTCGACCAGAAATCGTCCTAGAATATGTTTATACATCATATACCATCGATTTGGGCCATTTAGGGGCGAAATTGGCGACGTTCAATTTTTGACAATTTTTGAAGGTATACCCCTTTACATTTTTTCGACTTGGGTTCGACCCATTTTTGTCCAAGACAAATTTTTTAACCGCTTCTTTCGACCAGAAATCGTCCTAGAATATGTTTATGCATCACATACCATCGATTTGGGTAATTTAGAATTGATTTTGGCGACTTTCAATTTTTGACAATTTTTGAAGGTATACCCCTTTACATTTTTTCGACTTGGGTTCGACCCATTTTTGTCCAATAAAAATTTTTTAACCGCTTCTTTCGACCAGAAATCGTCCTAGAATATGTTTATACATCATATACCATCGATTTGGGCCATTTAGGGGCGAAATTGGCGACTTTCAATTTTTGACAATTTTTGAAGGTATACCCCTTTACATTTTTTCGACTTGGGTTCGACCCATTTTTGTACAATACAAATTTTTTAACCGCTTCTTTCGGCCAGAAATCGTCCTAGAATATGTTTATACATCATATACCATCGATTTGGGCCATTTAGGGGCGAAATTGGCGACTTTCAATTTTTGACAATTTTTGAAGGTATACCCCTTTACATTTTTTCGAGTTGGGTTCGACCCATTTTTGTACAATACAAATTTTTTAACCGCTTCTTTCGGCCAGAAATCGTCCTAGAATATGTTTATACATCATATACCATCGATTTGGGCCATTTAGGGGCGAAATTAGCGACTTTCAATTTTTGACAATTTTTGAAGGTATACCCCTTTACATTTTTTCGACTTGGGTTCGACCCATTTTTGTACAATACAAATTTTTTAACCGCTTCTTTCGGCCAGAAATCGTCCTAGAATATGTTTATACATCATATACCATCGATTTGGGCCATTTAGGGGCGAAATTGGCGACGTTCAATTTTTGACAATTTTTGAAGGTATACCCCTTTACATTTTTTCGAC
Source organism: Nysson spinosus (assembly GCA_910591585.2). Lineage (NCBI taxonomy): Eukaryota > Metazoa > Arthropoda > Insecta > Hymenoptera > Crabronidae > Nysson > Nysson spinosus. Next base: position 7,068,173 of record OU342830.1, on the reverse strand, counting down.
TTGGGTTCGACCCATTTTTGTCCAAGAAAAATTTTTTAACCGCTTCTTTCGACCAGAAATCGTCCTAGAATATGTTTATGCATCACATACCATCGATTTGGGTAATTTAGAATTGATTTTGGCGACTTTCAATTTTTGACAATTTTTGAAGGTATACCCCTTTACATTTTTTCGACTTGGGTTCGACTCATTTTTGTCCAATAAAAATTTTTTAACCGCTTCTTTCGACAAGAAATCGTCCTAGAATATGTTTATACATCATATACCATCGATTTGGGCCATTTAGGGGCGAAATTGGCGACGTTCAATTTTTGACAATTTTTGAAGGTATACCCCTTTACATTTTTTCGACTTGGGTTCGACCCATTTTTGTCCAAGACAAATTTTTTAACCGCTTCTTTCGACCAGAAATCGTCCTAGAATATGTTTATGCATCACATACCATCGATTTGGGTAATTTAGAATTGATTTTGGCGACTTTCAATTTTTGACAATTTTTGAAGGTATACCCCTTTACATTTTTTCGACTTGGGTTCGACTCATTTTTGTCCAATAAAAATTTTTTAACCGCTTCTTTCGACAAGAAATCGTCCTAGAATATGTTTATACATCATATACCATCGATTTGGGCCATTTAGGGGCGAAATTGGCGACGTTCAATTTTTGACAATTTTTGAAGGTATACCCCTTTACATTTTTTCGACTTGGGTTCGACCCATTTTTGTCCAAGAAAAATTTTTTAACCGCTTCTTTCGACCAGAAATCGTCCTAGAATATGTTTATGCATCACATACCATCGATTTGGGTAATTTAGAATTGATTTTGGCGACTTTCAATTTTTGACAATTTTTGAAGGTATACCCCTTTACATTTTTTCGACTTGGGTTCGACTCATTTTTGTCCAATAAAAATTTTTTAACCGCTTCTTTCGACAAGAAATCGTCCTAGAATATGTTTATACATCATATACCATCGATTTGGGCCATTTAGGGGCGAAATTGGCGACGTTCAATTTTTGACAATTTTTGAAGGTATACCCCTTTACATTTTTTCGACTTGGGTTCGACCCATTTTTGTCCAAGACAAATTTTTTAACCGCTTCTTTCGACCAGAAATCGTCCTAGAATATGTTTATGCATCACATACCATCGATTTGGGTAATTTAGAATTGATTTTGGCGACTTTCAATTTTTGACAATTTTTGAAGGTATACCCCTTTACATTTTTTCGACTTGGGTTCGACCCATTTTTGTCCAATACAAATTTTTTAACCGCTTCTTTCGGCCAGAAATCGTCCTAGAATATGTTTATACATCATATACCATCGATTTGGGCCATTTAGGGGCGAAATTGGCGACGTTCAATTTTTGACAATTTTTGAAGGTATACCCCTTTACATTTTTTCGACTTGGGTTCGACCCATTTTTGTCCAAGACAAATTTTTTAACCGCTTCTTTCGACCAGAAATCGTCCTAGAATATGTTTATGCATCACATACCATCGATTTGGGTAATTTAGAATTGATTTTGGCGACTTTCAATTTTTGACAATTTTTGAAGGTATACCCCTTTACATTTTTTCGACTTGGGTTCGACCCATTTTTGTACAATACAAATTTTTTAACCGCTTCTTTCGGCCAGAAATCGTCCTAGAATATGTTTATACATCATATACCATCGATTTGGGCCATTTAGGGGCGAAATTGGCGACGTTCAATTTTTGACAATTTTTGAAGGTATACCCCTTTACATTTTTTCGACTTGGGTTCGACCCATTTTTGTCCAAGACAAATTTTTTAACCGCTTCTTTCGACCAGAAATCGTCCTAGAATATGTTTATGCATCACATACCATCGATTTGGGTAATTTAGAATTGATTTTGGCGACTTTCAATTTTTGACAATTTTTGAAGGTATACCCCTTTACATTTTTTCGACTTGGGTTCGACCCATTTTTGTACAATACAAATTTTTTAACCGCTTCTTTCGGCCAGAAATCGTCCTAGAATATGTTTATACATCATATACCATCGATTTGGGCCATTTAGGGGCGAAATTGGCGACGTTCAATTTTTGACAATTTTTGAAGGTATACCCCTTTACATTTTTTCGACTTGGGTTCGACCCATTTTTGTCCAAGAAAAATTTTTTAACCGCTTCTTTCGACCAGAAATCGTCCTAGAATATGTTTATGCATCACATACCATCGATTTGGGTAATTTAGAATTGATTTTGGCGGCTTTCAATTTTTGACAATTTTTGAAGGTATACCCCTTTACATTTTTTCGACTTGGGTTCGACTCATTTTTGTCCAATAAAAATTTTTTAACCGCTTCTTTCGACAAGAAATCGTCCTAGAATATGTTTATACATCATATACCATCGATTTGGGCCATTTAGGGGCGAAATTGGCGACGTTCAATTTTTGACAATTTTTGAAGGTATACCCCTTTACATTTTTTCGACTTGGGTTCGACCCATTTTTGTCCAAGACAAATTTTTTAACCGCTTCTTTCGACCAGAAATCGTCCTAGAATATGTTTATGCATCACATACCATCGATTTGGGTAATTTAGAATTGATTTTGGCGACTTTCAATTTTTGACAATTTTTGAAGGTATACCCCTTTACATTTTTTCGACTTGGGTTCGACTCATTTTTGTCCAATACAAATTTTTTAACCGCTTCTTTCGACAAGAAATCGTCCTAGAATATGTTTATACATCATATACCATCGATTTGGGCCATTTAGGGGCGAAATTGGCGACGTTCAATTTTTGACAATTTTTGAAGGTATACCCCTTTACATTTTTTCGACTTGGGTTCGACCCATTTTTGTCCAAGAAAAATTTTTTAACCGCTTCTTTCGACCAGAAATCGTCCTAGAATATGTTTATGCATCACATACCATCGATTTGGGTAATTTAGAATTGATTTTGGCGACTTTCAATTTTTGACAATTTTTGAAGGTATACCCCTTTACATTTTTTCGACTTGGGTTCGACTCATTTTTGTCCAATAAAAATTTTTTAACCGCTTCTTTCGACAAGAAATCGTCCTAGAATATGTTTATACATCATATACCATCGATTTGGGCCATTTAGGGGCGAAATTGGCGACGTTCAATTTTTGACAATTTTTGAAGGTATACCCCTTTACATTTTTTCGACTTGGGTTCGACCCATTTTTGTCCAAGACAAATTTTTTAACCGCTTCTTTCGACCAGAAATCGTCCTAGAATATGTTTATGCATCACATACCATCGATTTGGGTAATTTAGAATTGATTTTGGCGACTTTCAATTTTTGACAATTTTTGAAGGTATACCCCTTTACATTTTTTCGACTTGGGTTCGACCCATTTTTGTCCAAGAAAAATTTTTTAACCGCTTCTTTCGACCAGAAATCGTCCTAGAATATGTTTATACATCATATACCATTGATTTGGGCCATTTCGAATTGATTTTGGCGACTTTTAATTTTTGCCGATTTTTGAAGGTGTACCCCTTTACATTTTTGTGATTTCTGATCGACCCATTTTTTAGTGAAAACAATTTTTGAACCACTTCCTTCGACCCAAAATCGTCCTAGAACATGTTTATACATCATGTACCATCGATTTGGGGCATTTAGGAGCAAAACTGGCGACTTTGATTTTTTGTCTTTTTCTGTTATTCGCGTATTTCGTTAGACTAAATGCTATCAAATGAGGAATAACTACGAGTTCATAATTTACAATCCACGGAATTACTCTTCTGTACAAAAAAGGATACATTGCGACACTAATGTCCTTTCTTATGGAGCATGAAAAAAGTGAGAACACCAGGGTGATTACAAAACAATACCCTTCCCCCAAAACTCGAAACGTCGCATCGCGACCACCATGAGTATCGCATAAAAAAGGAGAAATATCCCGGCAGAGAACATGGCAACAATTTATTAAGGTATCCTTTTCCACTGCGCCTGACAAGTCCCGGACAAATTGAGCGTGCGTTAACTGGATGGATGAATACATTCCACTTGATGCGACCGAAGAACTCAGTGACTCTCAGTCGGCATTAATAAACTGACCCATTGAAAATACCCATCAAAATCTAATTACTCGAATATATTATCCGATGTTCAAATCAATTTGATCGAAGTACAGCTGTGAGTGTAGTTAGAAATAATCAATATCAAGTACTAATATCCAAAGTATTTTATAGATGTTCACCAAGGTAAAAATAATTAGAATAATTCGTTTAGTGAATTAATTTTATTTTAGTTGGAATGCTTTGGGAGAATTCTGGAGATATATAGATCAAATGTAATTCGTCTATAAGTAAGGCTACTTAGACGAAGGAACGAAAGTTTTTGCTGTAGATTGCGATGAAAAAAGGGTATCTGTACATTTAATCATACTCATATGAAAAACACAAGGTTAAGATAAGTCTAAATGTATCTTTCGACAGAGGCGACGACAGAAAAACGACTTAACCGTGGAAAGTCAAGTAGGCGCCAGAAATCAACCCTCAACATCTGGGTCGAGAGAGTGCAATCGGTGAAAACATCTGTCCTCCTTTGCGTGAGTCCTGTCCAGGATCAGTAGAGCGCAGAGGCCATATTTATTTCAGTGATTCCCTTTCGACGAGGAGGCTAAAAATTGAATGCCTCTATAAATCATCGCCGATAAGAGAACGAGTTCTTAATGTGAGGACATCACCGCTACCAGGCCCGAAAATTTCTCGTATCCTTGTCTTTCTTCATTGGTTCGAAACTTCTTCTTACCTCGTTCGATCTGATCGTTGGCTAGTGTCTTTCTAACTTCTTTCCTGGACCACCGTGTCCATGATGTTCACCTTCTTTCTCTAACCATCTCGACTCTATCTGTACGTAACATCTACTACACCTCCTTCCCACTGCGGATGCCGGTTTGTGTTTCTTGTGTATCCTCCGCCGCGAGATCAGATAAAATGCGGAGGGTGGGTAGCGGGGGTAGTGGAAGGACCTCGGTTTAGTTTGTCACCATCGCTTAAAAGAAGGTGGAAGGAACGTGGCCAGCGGAGGAACCCGGAGGATTTATTGGACTTGTCTTGGAGAAGAATCAAGACTCGTTGTGCTTGCCACGAGACCAGTTCTCCACGAGAAAGCCAATTAAATCGGTCGACAGTCCCAAAAGATTCTGAGTCCTCTCCGGCTCCTACATCTTTCCACGGGCTTCGTCCTTCTCCCTGGACCATCTCCTCCTCTTCCTTATTCTTCTTCTCCTACGTCTTTCCTCCGCCCTGACCTTTAATCCTCCTCCTCGCGCGCTTCCTTTTTCGCGAACTTAAATCGGACGTCTTATCTCTCGACCCGATACAACATGCCTCGCGACTAATGTCCAGCACAGCCGACACTGAAGAGGATTTCGCACGCCCGGAGATGTCCAGCAAGAAGCCTGGATAACTGTCTGTATTTTCGAGAGATTGATCGGTCTTCCAGCAAAAAGACGATCTCTTTCCACGAAGGAACAGGAGTTCCGTGGAACGAATGCAGTTGAAATACTTCGTGGTCAGAAGGAAATCATCTGATTAAGTCTAATATCATGGAATACGATTTTAGTTTTTAGTACATCCTCGATGAACTACGTTTCTAAAGCCTCTCTGTCTCTCTCTAGTTTCAATTTGAAATGCGAATATCTCCACTGTACAAAGAAACTAATGTCATGGCACTATTTGCAATAGTTGGTCAACAAGATCACTTATAACTGTTAGCGGTTTGCGAGCAAGTACTGAATGAGGGTAACGGTTGATCGTTACCACAGACCACATAGTGTCCACTAAACTTCTAATGTATACCTAAACGGAATCTATTCCTCTCAAAAGATATATGAACGCGCATATAATTTAAGCCTGTAATGGTTATCCACATTGGAGGGAACCATATCTTTCATCCACATATGTACTACAATTTCCACGAGTGCAAAATTCCATTTCAACACATACTTCCTAGATACTAATACCCCGCATATCTCTATTTAATATAGAATTTCATCGCAGTCAAATTACATACTCCAACTATAATAGAAGGATTTAATGAAAATATCAGTGACTCAACGCGATGGGAACTTATGGTCAATAGATAAGGAATGACTTTTGAAATCTATTGGAAAGATACGGACCGCTATTTTTTACCGACTACCGGAATTCCAAAGGGGCAGTTCCTTTTAACGAAACGGTAGACACTTTGTAAAAGGTGCGTAGATTTTTTTCGCGAGGTCGTTTCGGCGCATTCCTTTGCGTGGGTTTCGACAGACGGGGGAGAGGTCCGGGGGGGCTTTGAATGCAAGACCGCGGAATAATTTATATGGAAAGTGAGAGAGATGCTTCTTGAGGAAGCATTGTGCTTGGACTTGAATTAAACATCACCCCCTTGACTGTGAGGTTCTGCCTGTGCCTCTTGGCGATGTCGTGACTAGGAGCTCCGGGATAAAGGGGGATCAATAGGGGCGCAGGAAGTAGGGCTGCTACTATACAAACTGGCAAGGTATTTCGTATTCCTCCAAGTACGTATCCCATGGGCCATACCACCATAACGAGACACAAACGACAACGTGCTCTGATACCAACTCTTTCATAGATGCTAAGACGCCCAACGATTACCACCACTCAACGTACTCTAGTATAAAAAAGTTACTGCGAAACATCCAAGCTTTTACGATAAACATCTTTAACTATATTTCAAAAAGGCACACGCCACGAGTTCTAGCGGCTTCGAGTCTTAACTTCTTCCCGGTATTCTTAAACGGTATTCTTAAACAAAAAACAAACTGGTAAATTGTTAATCAAACTTTATTAATATCGCCTCGTAGTTCGATATTCTTAATAATAGTTTCCTCCTCAAAATTATTATATCTTTTGTTTCATTAGCTTCGTAAAGCGCAAAGATTTCTTATTACGGAAGAATTGATTGGACAAGGTATCATTGTATCGAAAACCTTAAAAGAGTTAACCTCATAAATATTCAATATATGATATACGATAATATTGTTTGGTAGACAGTATCGAAAGTAACGATATTCCACTATCTTCGCTAATATTTCTTATTACTTAAAACCTATTCTGGGAAGGTCTGTAGAGGGTTGGACACTTATCGGTGACCTAAATAACAATGGATTTACGTTGTATGCCTGCTGGTAGTAAGAGTATGCCGTTGGGACGCGATTTTCTCTGAAGTTTAAAGGCACGTGGCGACATATACGATGTCTTCCCTAGTTTCATCGTCATATGGTATCCGCAAAGGCATTGGTGCAACTTACGAGAAAATATCGTATAAAATTATCAACGACGCATAGCGAATTCCTCTAGGCATCGAACCATCTGCCAAAATAAAGACAACAGCTTGAGCATATCTTAAATTTCATGCACCCCTTTCGTAAACACGTGAAAGTCAGAGGCGCGTATCAAACTTAGCAACCTCGGTGCACCTGATTTTTTAATTTTTTTGATACGACACCGTTAATTGTATATGTTGATCTTTCTTAGTGAGAAAACTTCAAATATCATAGGAAAATATGAATTATTATAATTCACAGAAAGTATCTAATGAGTATAATGAAGTACCAGGAATTCTGGTGTTTATGAATCCACAGAATTTCATAAGATTTATGTGGTTGAGTTTCAATGATTTTCACACCAAGTAAAATTTTCTTTCTTCACTGATTCCGCCGTCGGAAACCTGTTTAAATATACCGAAGAATGTGTCCTCGAGGTTCGTAAAAGACTAATCCCTATTTGAGCGATGGAAAGTTGAGGAACCCGACTGACATTTTTCGGAGACGAGGAACAAAACGCTTCCGTGGCGGTGGAGATCGGCCATCCTGAAATAATATTTGAGAAATTCGTTCTTCGAGAATACGGGGAAGAGCTGGCTACGAACAAATGACTAACAAATATGTATACAAGTCAGTTTGAGCTTTATGTGTCAGCGCCTGCAGCTGGCTTCGTCACTCCTTCTTCATTTACATACATACATAGCCTGTGGAACTGGCGGTACTCTTCATGGTTTCACGTTGCATTTAAAACGTGCACGACGAGCATCGATTACAGCTGAATCGCTCAGGTGCGTCTAAATGGAAATAATAACGAGCAGGTGCCGGGCTAATTATTTTTTGTGCCTGAAATCATTCCCCCATATGTCGTGTCAAAGTAATCTCGCCTCGACGGTATTTCCAACTGGCGGATTTCGGCACGCTCCAAACACTGAATAATTCCAAATTTACCCCAGCATGATAGATTACTATCATGGAATTTATGACCCAAATGAATGTATATTTTAAATTAATTTTTGAGGGAAAAGGGCAGTTATTGATATGAAAATGAAATTGAATATCTCCTATGAACTTATAACTATACTTTATTACTAATTGTAATACAGCTTCGTATTCATAATAATTAGAGTACAGCGGATGACTTGAAAACATAATACAGATTCAATGATTAAGTATTTAGGTATAGATATAAGTTAAAAGTGAGATATGATTTTGTAAAATTACCGAGTTGATTTATGAATAATAACCGACTTTCGTGGGGATAGTATGGAGAATATAAATTCAGGTAAGATAAAGTTGGACGATTTCGATGGATGGTATACTTCTTGAAATAGTTTCAGTACGCCCCGAGGCATTTTACTTTTCCTAGAACTTTGTTTTCTCACGAAAATTCTGGATAACAGCTGCAACAACAGCACCGAGACTATGCCTATCCTTTCAGCGGAACTTTACCTTCATAAAGCAACTTAAAGTTCGAGGACAAAATCTAGGCACAATAACAACGAGATATAGAATCTATACGCTCTGTGAGCGTATATTTTTTCAAATAAGTCCCGCGACCTTTGTCGCAGAATTTTCGAAAAGTTTACTTTTACCGGTGAGCTCTTTGGTTGGGACAAAATTTTATTCGGTGGAAGAAAAGGTAATGGAATGCGTGTACGTACGAAACGAAATGGGCAGGAAGCATTTATGAGCAGGAAAGACTTGATGAGAATAATTCGTCGTTGAGAAAAACCATAAAGTTAGGTCGACCACTGTATGACGAACCCTTAAAGCGATAAGCAAAGAATTTCGTTAATGTTACATCTTTTCTTATTCGCCGATACATAGAACTATTATTTGGAAAGCTCTTATCATAATGTCGAGAGCATTTGCTTTTCTGACCAAATATTTGCTACGAGCCGCCGGACGATTTTAACATCTCAAAGCACATACTCGCCGCTACGCTATGACGAAGAGTTTTTTTATTTGAGAAACCTTGTAGCCATTGTGTACTTAAGAATGGTCTACGCATACGGCTTGTGTACAATGCATAGGACGAACGACCGGTCCATTGTTTCTATTGTTTGTCTATGAGCCCTTCTACGATGTCTACGGATCTTTAATTTAAAATATGAATTTCCATACGATTTCGTAGGCCCGGCACCGAAGAGCACTCCTAATGAAACTACTCCTTTCATTTCATTGTCAAAAGCAAAATAAGCGTGGACGAAAAATACCAAGTCTCTTGTCTATTGAATAGAGAACTTATAAATCTTGCCTCCTTAAAAGGGGACAGTAAATATATCTAGTATTTTCCAACTTATCATTAAACTCCTATTCTTTCCTATTAATAGCCAACAATCAATTCGGCCATTTCTAAACTACCCATAAACCTAAAATCTATCGACGATATCACCAGGACCACCGGTACATCTCGTGAAAGTTAACAAAGCCTCATTCCGCCGAGGAAGATTCGACGAAATCGACTTCGAACAATCGACACAATCAGTGAACAGCCCCTGCCGATGTCGCCACGCACGCACACCCCTACCACCCGGAATCATCCCCGAAGGATCTCGCGTGAAAAGTGCGAAAAGTTCGCTTTCTACCAGACTAGAATTCGGCAATTATCGCAGCAGGAGTCCCACGTACATTCACGTGGAATGTATACACTAAGGGAGAGAGAGACAGGAAGAGTACTTTTTGGAAAGGAGTCAGAAATCAGGGAAAGAGGAAGGGAGAGGATGGGACAGCTGGCCCGAGGCGCGGGTGTATAGATCATAAATTATCGAGGTGCAACAATAGGAAGAAGAATCCTTCGTATCTGCGCGGCGGCATCGTGGCAAGCGAAACCCCAAATATTTACACTACCCAGTGGCAAAACTCGAAAGTAATAGATTCGAGATGACTTTTCATTTAACTAAGCACAAAAGGTAGCCGTACGCCCTGCTCAACAACGCTCGCGCCCACCCGCTGGCTTGCGGCCTGGCCAGGACAATGTCCTTTCTCTCCTGACTGTGCGAGTTGCTCCACGGAACGGCCGGACCTGGCCGATTTCCATGGAACATCCTGGGGGAGGGTTTGGCACTGTACGAAATGTCGCTTTGTGGCTCGTCGTTTGTCAGCCCCACCGGTTGGACGCTAATTGTTATTGCTCGCTAATTTCCCCGGATGTGGCGAACTTTTGGGGCCACATTAGAAGACCATTCGAAAACACGCGTGGCATGTATACCACCGTCACGCCACACTGTATTATATGAATATAAGTCTCATTTCGCTATTGTGTTGTATGGGGATGTCGTATATTGATATATTTCCGGATGCCATGCTGGTATAGAAGGTATAAGAGGGTAGTTGTCCCATATTCCATGCATTTTTGTTTTCGGGAAATACGAATGAGATAAAGAAGGTTTGGGGGTCGTACAATAGGAAAATATTATATCGATATCAGTACGACGTATATTTAAAAACAAAACCAAATTTTATCTCTTCTTCAAAGATTTATTTGCAAAGTATTTACATATATCCACAATACATGCTTGGCTATATTGATACATGTTAACCTATTTAATACAAAATTTCCTTATCTGCTATATTATATACCTTAATGGTAGAAACGTTTGTTACATTAAATGACAATAAATTATTGTAGTGCCACATTTTCTTGCAAGTGATTGAACTGGCAGTTGTCGTGGAAAGAAGCTTCCATTTTCGGAGAAACGGCATTACTTGCGGATGGATCACCGTCATCGTCAATAAATATTAACTTCGGGAACAAGAGTAAACTGATATGCCGAGTAGCACATCCGGGTTTCGTCGATACGAAAATATTTCGTAGAACATTATTTATCAGCCGCAGACGTTAATTGTTATCGCTTATCCATTTCCCTATCGTCACAAAGCATGTCATATTCTTTGAAACATGAATAGTCATCCGGAAACGTGTGCTGATGATACATATCGCGGACATATCGATTTTAATAAATATTTAACAGATAAAGTGAAAAACGGATTTTCAGCAATGAAATAAATTCAAAATTCGATTGCCATAACTCTCTCGTTATATACTCGCCACATTAAAAACATTCATACTTGGTGAAAAATAATGTATATTTTTATGTAGGGATAGAAATTTCTATGTAGAATGCTATGTTTGGAAGCATAGAATCAAAAGAGATACGCAAAGGACGACGGAATATGTACGATCTCTGTGGGGTTAGAGTTAGTACCAAAGACGCTTTGTGAATGATCGTTTGTGCGAAAGAGAAACGCTAATTATTATCGCTCGCTAATTTCCCAGATGTCAGAAACATTAGAAGAGAACTATAAAAGGCTCCTTTGACTGAAGACCACAGGGAATATAAGACTTACAAACGGGCCAAGAATTCTTTGCAGAAAAAAACAACTGAATTTAGACTAACATAATTGACTTCTCAGCAAAGTACTTTAGAGTAATAATTTACGCCCTAACCCTATACTACCTGTTCACGGTCAATGATCGATCAAATTAACGAGCATAACAAGAACACCCTAATCATTAGTTCTGAAGCTTATTTAGAATATCATAGAGGGATTAATGCGTAAGAAAACACACCCTGGCATCGATAATCTTCCTAAGCCGGTTGTTTCCGCTTTACCGCGTAGTCCGAAATGTTACGCGCCACTTGAGATACATTTACGACTTCCTGAGAGGTGATCAAGGGTCTTGATGTATTACACACGAGGTATCCGAAGCATAGTCTTAAGAACGCGTGAAAAAATCGGTATTAAAGTTTGAAGCACTGCAGACAGCGGAACAGCTGTCCTTGACATTGAACATACTGCGGTACCCGTTACGCTTCCGGTCACGAGGGCAACCCACGTGTTTGCGGAGGTGTGAGGCCAGCTGGAACTTTGAAAGAAAAAGCGCAAGTTCTGACCTCATGCCAGTGTCATCATCAATACTTTTTGCACCGCAGGCACGCAGCGGGAGAAACGACGCTGGTGACACCCTGACATTTACCAGCCCACCGTTTTGTCCCTAGATTTATAGACCAGAATCCCTACGGATATATGATTACGAAACGCTAAGTATCTTCTGTTTTTATCCTTTCTTTGACTTCCTCCTTGCGTGGACCAATAGCACATGGATTATAATTATTATGGTTACACTGGATATATTTATGATGTTAGTTTTAAAACACGCGTTTGACGCTTTATTTACCTCTTTCCTTACGACGATCCGCTGAAGTGACGCCAGTGAACGGGACACCGCGCCGAAAAGTGTGCACATTGCGTCGATAGTGCTCGGTGTTCGCCGGTGACGCCGGATATATCCGGCACCCGTAACGAAAGGGTTAATTAAACTACAGGGCCTCCTCCGAGCGGTGGGTGATACGCGCGAACAAAGTTGAATGAAAGTCGCCGAATAAGTGTGCATAACTAAGGAGTCCGTGAAGATATCTGGATGCAACAAAGTGCATTCGAAAGAGCGAACTTTTCTCTACAAAATAATTGGCGGGCAAAAATATCCCACGATTCGTTCTTCCGCAATTAATTAAAATACGGGGCCTCCTCCGAGCGGTGGGTGATACGCGCGAACAAGGTTGAATGAAAGTCGCCGAATAAGTGTCCATAACTAAGGAGTCCGTGAAGTTATTTTGATGCAACAAAGTGCATTCGAAAGAGCGAACTTTTCTCTATAAAGCAGTTTGCGGGCAAAAAGATCACACGATTCGGTCTTCCGAAATTAATTAAAATACGGGGCCTCCTCCGAGCTGTGGGTGATACGCGCGAACAAGGTTGAATGAAAGTCGCCGAATAAGTGTCCATAACTAAGGAGTCCGTGAAGATATCTGGATGCAACAAAGTGCATTCGAAAGAGCGAACTTTTCTCTACAAAATGATTGGCGGGCAAAAAGATCGCACGATTCGTTCTTCCGCAATTAATTAAAATACTGGGCCTCCTCCGAGCGGTGGGTGATACGCGCGAACAAGGTTGAATGAAAGTCGCCGAATAAGTGTCCATAACTAAGGAGTCCGTGAAGTTATTTTGATGCAACAAACGCATTCGAAAGAGCGAACTTTTCTCTACAAAATAATTGGCGGGCAAAAAGATCGCACGATTCGTTCTTCCGCGATTAATTAAAATACGGGGCCTCCTCCGAGCGGTGGGTGATGCGCGCGAACAAAGTTGAATGAAAGTCGCCGAATAAGTGTCCATAACTAAGGAGTCCGTGAAGATATCTGGATGCAACAAAGTGCATTCGAAAGAGCGAACTTTTCTCTACAAAATAATTGGCGGGCAAAAATATCCCACGATTCGTTCTTCCGCAATTAATTAAAATACGGGGCCTCCTCCGAGCGGTGGGTGATACGCGCGAACAAAGTTGAATGAAAGTCGCCGAATAAGTGCCCATAACTAAGGAGTCCGTGAAGATATCTGGATGCAACAAAGTGCATTCGAAAGAGCGAACTTTTCTCTACAAAATAATTGGCGGGCAAAAATATCCCACGATTCGTTCTTCCGCAATTAATTAAAATACTGGGCCTCCTCCGAGCGGTGGGTGATACGCGCGAACAAAGTTGAATGAAAGTCGCCGAATAAGTGTCCATAACTAAGGAGTCCGTGAAGTTATTTTGATGTAACAAAGTGCATTCGAAAGAGCGAACTTTTCTCTACAAAATAATTGGCGGGCAAAAATATCACACGATTCGTTCTTCCGCAATTAATTAAAATACGGGGCCTCCTCCGAGCGGTGGGTGATACGCGCGAACAAAGTTGAATGAAAGTCGCCGAATAGGTGTCCATAACTAAGCAGTCCGTGAAGTTATTTTGATGTAACAAAGTGCATTCCAAAGAGCGAACTTTTCTCTATAAAGCAGTTTGCGGGCAAAAAGATCGCACGAGTCGGTCTTCCGCAATTAATTAAAATACGGGGCCTCCTCCGAGCGGTGGGTGATACACGCGAACAAGGTTGAATGAAAGTCGCCGAATAAGTGTCCATAACTAAGGAGTCCGTGAAGATATCTGGATGCAACAAAGTGCATTCGAAAGAGCGAACTTTTCTCTACAAAATAATTGGCGGGCAAAAATATCCCACGATTCGTTCTTCCGCAATTAATTAAAATACGGGGCCTCCTCCGAGCGGTGGGTGATACGCGCGAACAAGGTTGAATGAAAGTCGCCGAATAAGTGTCCATAACTAAGGAGTCCGTGAAGTTATTTAGATGTAACAAAGTGCATTCGAAAGAGCGAACTTTTCTCTACAAAATAAGTGGCGGGCAAAAATATCCCACGATTCGTTCTTCCGCAATTAATTAAAATACGGGGCCTCCTCCGAGCGGTGGGTGATACGCGCGAACAAAGTTGAATGAAAGTCGCCGAATAGGTGTCCATAACTAAGCAGTCCGTGAAGTTATTTTGATGTAACAAAGTGCATTCCAAAGAGCGAACTTTTCTCTATAAAGCAGTTTGCGGGCAAAAAGATCGCACGAGTCGGTCTTCCGCAATTAATTAAAATACGGGGCCTCCTCCGAGCGGTGGGTGATACGCGCGAACAATGTTGAATGAAAGTCGCCGAATAAGTGTCCATAACTAAGGAGTCCGTGAAGATATCTGGATGCAACAAAGTGCATTCGAAAGAGCGAACTTTTCTCTACAAAATAATTGGCGGGCAAAAATATCCCACGATTCGTTCCTCCGCAATTAATTAAAATACGGGGCCTCCTCCGAGCGGTGGGTGATACGCGCGAACAAGGTTGAATGAAAGTCGCCGAATAAGTGTCCATAACTAAGGAGTCCGTGAAGTTATTTAGATGTAACAAAGTGCATTCGAAAGAGCGAACTTTTCTCTACAAAATAAGTGGCGGGCAAAAATATCCCACGATTCGTTCTTCCGCAATTAATTAAAATACGGGGCCTCCTCCGAGCGGTGGGTGATACGCGCGAACAAGGTTGAATGAAAGTCGCCGAATAGGTGTCCATAACTAAGCAGTCCGTGAAGTTATTTTGATGTAACAAAGTGCATTCCAAAGAGCGAACTTTTCTCTATAAAGCAGTTTGCGGGCAAAAAGATCGCACGAGTCGGTCTTCCGCAATTAATTAAAATACGGGGCCTCCTCCGAGCGGTGGGTGATACACGCGAACAAGGTTGAATGAAAGTCGCCGAATAAGTGTCCATAACTAAGGAGTCCGTGAAGATATCTGGATGCAACAAAGTGCATTCGAAAGAGCGAACTTTTCTCTACAAAATAATTGGCGGGCAAAAATATCCCACGATTCGTTCTTCCGCAATTAATTAAAATACGGGGCCTCCTCCGAGCGGTGGGTGATACGCGCGAACAAGGTTGAATGAAAGTCGCCGAATAAGTGTCCATAACTAAGGAGTCCGTGAAGTTATTTAGATGTAACAAAGTGCATTCGAAAGAGCGAACTTTTCTCTACAAAATAAGTGGCGGGCAAAAATATCCCACGATTCGTTCTTCCGCAATTAATTAAAATACGGGGCCTCCTCCGAGCGGTGGGTGATACGCGCGAACAAAGTTGAATGAAAGTCGCCGAATAGGTGTCCATAACTAAGCAGTCCGTGAAGTTATTTTGATGTAACAAAGTGCATTCCAAAGAGCGAACTTTTCTCTATAAAGCAGTTTGCGGGCAAAAAGATCGCACGAGTCGGTCTTCCGCAATTAATTAAAATACGGGGCCTCCTCCGAGCGGTGGGTGATACGCGCGAACAATGTTGAATGAAAGTCGCCGAATAAGTGTCCATAACTAAGGAGTCCGTGAAGATATCTGGATGCAACAAAGTGCATTCGAAAGAGCGAACTTTTCTCTACAAAATAATTGGCGGGCAAAAATATCCCACGATTCGTTCCTCCGCAATTAATTAAAATACGGGGCCTCCTCCGAGCGGTGGGTGATACGCGCGAACAAGGTTGAATGAAAGTCGCCGAATAAGTGTCCATAACTAAGGAGTCCGTGAAGTTATTTAGATGTAACAAAGTGCATTCGAAAGAGCGAACTTTTCTCTACAAAATAAGTGGCGGGCAAAAATATCCCACGATTCGTTCTTCCGCAATTAATTAAAATACGGGGCCTCCTCCGAGCGGTGGGTGATACGCGCGAACAAGGTTGAATGAAAGTCGCCGAATAGGTGTCCATAACTAAGCAGTCCGTGAAGTTATTTTGATGTAACAAAGTGCATTCCAAAGAGCGAACTTTTCTCTATAAAGCAGTTTGCGGGCAAAAAGATCGCACGAGTCGGTCTTCCGCAATTAATTAAAATACGGGGCCTCCTCCGAGCGGTGGGTGATACGCGCGAACAATGTTGAATGAAAGTCGCCGAATAAGTGTCCATAACTAAGGAGTCCGTGAAGATATCTGGATGCAACAAAGTGCATTCGAAAGAGCGAACTTTTCTCTACAAAATAATTGGCGGGCAAAAATATCCCACGATTCGTTCTTCCGCAATTAATTAAAATACGGGGCCTCCTCCGAGCGGTGGGTGATACGCGCGAACAAGGTTGAATGAAAGTCGCCGAATAAGTGTCCATAACTAAGGAGTCCGTGAAGTTATTTAGATGTAACAAAGTGCATTCGAAAGAGCGAACTTTTCTCTACAAAATAAGTGGCGGGCAAAAATATCCCACGATTCGTTCTTCCGCAATTAATTAAAATACGGGGCCTCCTCCGAGCGGTGGGTGATACGCGCGAACAATGTTGAATGAAAGTCGCCGAATAAGTGTCCATAACTAAGGAGTCCGTGAAGATATCTGGATGCAACAAAGTGCATTCGAAAGAGCGAACTTTTCTCTACAAAATAATTGGCGGGCAAAAATATCCCACGATTCGTTCTTCCGCAATTAATTAAAATACGGGGCCTCCTCCGAGCGGTGGGTGATACGCGCGAACAAGGTTGAATGAAAGTCGCCGAATAAGTGTCCATAACTAAGGAGTCCGTGAAGTTATTTAGATGTAACAAAGTGCATTCGAAAGAGCGAACTTTTCTCTACAAAATAAGTGGCGGGCAAAAATATCCCACGATTCGTTCTTCCGCAATTAATTAAAATACGGGGCCTCCTCCGAGCGGTGGGTGATACGCGCGAACAAGGTTGAATGAAAGTCGCCGAATAGGTGTCCATAACTAAGCAGTCCGTGAAGTTATTTTGATGTAACAAAGTGCATTCCAAAGAGCGAACTTTTCTCTATAAAGCAGTTTGCGGGCAAAAAGATCGCACGAGTCGGTCTTCCGCAATTAATTAAAATACGGGGCCTCCTCCGAGCGTTGGGTGATACGCGCGAACAATGTTGAATGAAAGTCGCCGAATAAGTGTCCATAACTAAGGAGTCCGTGAAGATATCTGGATGCAACAAAGTGCATTCGAAAGAGCGAACTTTTCTCTACAAAATAATTGGCGGGCAAAAATATCCCACGATTCGTTCTTCCGCAATTAATTAAAATACGGGGCCTCCTCCGAGCGGTGGGTGATACGCGCGAACAAGGTTGAATGAAAGTCGCCGAATAAGTGTCCATAACTAAGGAGTCCGTGAAGTTATTTAGATGTAACAAAGTGCATTCGAAAGAGCGAACTTTTCTCTACAAAATAAGTGGCGGGCAAAAATATCCCACGATTCGTTCTTCCGCAATTAATTAAAATACGGGGCCTCCTCCGAGCGGTGGGTGATACGCGCGAACAAAGTTGAATGAAAATCGCCGAATAAGTGTCCATAACTAAGGAGTCCGTGAAGATATCTGGATGCAACAAAGTGCATTCGAAAGAGCGAACTTTTCTCTAGAAAATAATTGGCCGGCAAAAATATCCCACGATTCGTTCTTCCGCAATTAATTAAAATACGGGGCCTCCTCCGAGCGGTGGGTGATACGCGCGAACAAGGTTGAATGAAAGTCGCCGAATAAGTGTCCATAACTAAGGAGTCCGTGAAGTTATTTAGATGTAACAAAGTTTATTCGAAAGAGCGAACTTTTCTCTACAAAATAAGTGGCGGGCAAAAATATCCCACGATTCGTTCTTCCGCAATTAATTAAAATACGGGGCCTCCTCCGAGCGGTGGGTGATACGCGCTAACAAAGTTGAATGAAAGTCGCCGAATAAGTGTCCATAACTAAGGAGTCCGTGAAGATATCTGGATGCAACAAAGTGCATTCGAAAGAGCGAACTTTTCTCTACAAAATAATTGGCGGGCAAAAATATCCCACGATTCGTTCTTCCGCAATTAATTAAAATACGGGGCCTCCTCCGAGCGGTGGGTGATACGCGCGAACAAGGTTGAATGAAAGTCGCCGAATAAGTGTCCATAACTAAGGAGTCCGTGAAGTTATTTTGATGTAACAAAGTGCATTCGAAAGAGCGAACTTTTCTCTACAAAATAAGTGGCGGGCAAAAATATCCCACGATTCGTTCTTCCGCAATTACATAAAATACGGGGCCTCCTCCGAGCGGTGGGTGATACGCGCGAACAAAGTTGAATGAAAATCGCCGAATAAGTGTCCATAACTAAGGAGTCCGTGAAGATATCTGGATGCAACAAAGTGCATTCGAAAGAGCGAACTTTTCTCTAGAAAATAATTGGCCGGCAAAAATATCCCACGATTCGTTCTTCCGCAATTAATTAAAATACGGGGCCTCCTCCGAGCGGTGGGTGATACGCGCGAACAAGGTTGAATGAAAGTCGCCGAATAAGTGTCCATAACTAAGGAGTCCGTGAAGTTATTTAGATGTAACAAAGTGCATTCGAAAGAGCGAACTTTTCTCTACAAAATAAGTGGCGGGCAAAAATATCCCACGATTCGTTCTTCCGCAATTAATTAAAATACGGGGCCTCCTCCGAGCGGTGGGTGATACGCGCGAACAAAGTTGAATGAAAGTCGCCGAATAAGTGTCCATAACTAAGGAGTCCGTGAAGATATCTGGATGCAACAAAGTGCATTCGAAAGAGCGAACTTTTCTCTACAAAATAATTGGCGGGCAAAAATATCCCACGATTCGTTCTTCCGCAATTAATTAAAATACTGGGCCTCCTCCGAGCGGTGGGTGATACGCGCGAACAAAGTTGAATGAAAGTCGCCGAATAAGTGTCCATAACTAAGGAGTCCGTGAAGTTATTTTGATGTAACAAAGTGCATTCGAAAGAGCGAACTTTTCTCTACAAAATAATTGGCGGGCAAAAATATCCCACGATTCGTTCTTCCGCAATTAATTAAAATACGGGGCCTCCTCCGAGCGGTGGGTGATACGCGCGAACAAAGTTGAATGAAAGTCGCCGAATAAGTGTCCATAACTAAGGAGTCCGTGAAGATATCTGGATGCAACAAAGTGCATTCGAAAGAGCGAACTTTTCTCTACAAAATAATTGGCGGGCAAAAATATCCCACGATTCGTTCTTCCGCAATTAATTAAAATACTGGGCCTCCTCCGAGCGGTGGGTGATACGCGCGAACAAAGTTGAATGAAAGTCGCCGAATAAGTGTCCATAACTAAGGAGTCCGTGAAGTTATCTTGATGTAACAAAGTGCATTCGAAAGAGCGAACTTTTCTCTACAAAACAATTGGCGGGCAAAAAGATCGCACGAGTCGGTCTTCCGCAATTAATTAAAATACGGGGCCTCCTCCGAGCGGTGGGTGATACGCGCGAACAAGGTTGAATGAAAGTCGCCGAATAAGTGTCCATAACTAAGGAGTCCGTGAAGATATCTGGATGCAACAAAGTGCATTCGAAAGAGCGAACTTTTCTCTAGAAAATAATTGGCCGGCAAAAATATCCCACGATTCGTTCTTCCGCAATTAATTAAAATACGGGGCCTCCTCCGAGCGGTGGGTGATACGCGCGAACAAGGTTGAATGAAAGTCGCCGAATAAGTGTCCATAACTAAGGAGTCCGTGAAGTTATTTAGATGTAACAAAGTGCATTCGAAAGAGCGAACTTTTCTCTACAAAATAAGTGGCGGGCAAAAATATCCCACGATTCGTTCTTCCGCAATTAATTAAAATACGGGGCCCCCTCCGAGCGGTGGGTGATACGCGCGAACAAAGTTGAATGAAAGTCGCCGAATAAGTGTCCATAACTAAGGAGTCCGTGAAGATATCTGGATGCAACAAAGTGCATTCGAAAGAGCGAACTTTTCTCTACAAAATAGTTGGCGGGCAAAAATATCCCACGATTCGTTCTTCCGCAATTAATTAAAATACTGGGCCTCCTCCGAGCGGTGGGTGATACGCGCGAACAAAGTTGAATGAAAGTCGCCGAATAAGTGTCCATAACTAAGGAGTCCGTGAAGTTATTTTGATGTAACAAAGTGCATTCGAAAGAGCGAACTTTTCTCTACAAAATAATTGGCGGGCAAAAATATCCCACGATTCGTTCTTCCGCAATTAATTAAAATACGGGGCCTCCTCCGAGCGGTGGGTGATACGCGCGAACAAAGTTGAATGAAAGTCGCCGAATAAGTGTCCATAACTAAGGAGTCCGTGAAGATATCTGGATGCAACAAAGTGCATTCGAAAGAGCGAACTTTTCTCTACAAAATAATTGGCGGGCAAAAATATCCCACGATTCGTTCTTCCGCAATTAATTAAAATACGGGGCCTCCTCCGAGCGGTGGGTGATACGCGCGAACAAAGTTGAATGAAAGTCGCCGAATAGGTGTCCATAACTAAGGAGTCCGTGAAGTTATTTTGATGTAACAAAGTGCATTCCAAAGACCGAACTTTTCTCTATAAAGCAGTTTGCGGGCAAAAAGATCGCACGAGTCGGTCTTCCGCAATTAATTAAAATACGGGGCCTCCTCCGAGCGGTGGGTGATACGCGCGAACAAGGTTGAATGAAAGTCGCCGAATAAGTGTCCATAACTAAGGAGTCCGTGAAGATATCTGGATGCAACAAAGTGCATTCGAAAGAGCGAACTTTTCTCTACAAAATAAGTGGCGGGCAAAAATATCCCACGATTCGTTCTTCCGCAATTAATTAAAATACGGGGCCTCCTCCGAGCGGTGGGTGATACGCGCGAACAAAGTTGAATGAAAATCGCCGAATAAGTGTCCATAACTAAGGAGTCCGTGAAGATATCTGGATGCAACAAAGTGCATTCGAAAGAGCGAAATTTTCTCTAGAAAATAATTGGCCGGCAAAAATATCCCACGATTCGTTCTTCCGCAATTAATTAAAATACGGGGCCTCCTCCGAGCGGTGGGTGATACGCGCGAACAAGGTTGAATGAAAGTCGCCGAATAAGTGTCCATAACTAAGGAGTCCGTGAAGATATCTGGATGCAACAAAGTGCATTCGAAAGAGCGAACTTTTCTCTACAGAATAATTGGCGGGCAAAAATATCCCACGATTCGTTCTTCCGCAATTAATTAAAATACGGGGCCTCCTCCGAGCGGTGGGTGATACGCGCGAACAAGGTTGAATGAAAGTCGCCGAATAAGTGTCCATAACTAAGGAGTCCGTGAAGTTATTTAGATGTAACAAAGTGCATTCGAAAGAGCGAACTTTTCTCTACAAAATAAGTGGCGGGCAAAAATATCCCACGATTCGTTCTTCCGCAATTAATTAAAATACGGGGCCTCCTCCGAGCGGTGGGTGATACGCGCGAACAAAGTTGAATGAAAGTCGCCGAATAGGTGTCCATAACTAAGCAGTCCGTGAAGTTATTTTGATGTAACAAAGTGCATTCCAAAGAGCGAACTTTTCTCTATAAAGCAGTTTGCGGGCAAAAAGATCGCACGAGTCGGTCTTCCGCAATTAATTAAAATACGGGGCCTCCTCCGAGCGGTGGGTGATACGCGCGAACAATGTTGAATGAAAGTCGCCGAATAAGTGTCCATAACTAAGGAGTCCGTGAAGATATCTGGATGCAACAAAGTGCATTCGAAAGAGCGAACTTTTCTCTACAAAATAATTGGCGGGCAAAAATATCCCACGATTCGTTCTTCCGCAATTAATTAAAATACGGGGCCTCCTCCGAGCGGTGGGTGATACGCGCGAACAAGGTTGAATGAAAGTCGCCGAATAAGTGTCCATAACTAAGGAGTCCGTGAAGTTATTTAGATGTAGCAAAGTGCATTCGAAAGAGCGAACTTTTCTCTACAAAATAAGTGGCGGGCAAAAATATCCCACGATTCGTTCTTCCGCAATTAATTAAAATACGGGGCCTCCTCCGAGCGGTGGGTGATACGCGCGAACAAAGTTGAATGAAAATCGCCGAATAAGTGTCCATAACTAAGGAGTCCGTGAAGATATCTGGATGCAACAAAGTGCATTCGAAAGAGCGAACTTTTCTCTAGAAAATAATTGGCCGGCAAAAATATCCCACGATTCGTTCTTCCGCAATTAATTAAAATACGGGGCCTCCTCCGAGCGGTGGGTGATACGCGCGAACAAGGTTGAATGAAAGTCGCCGAATAAGTGTCCATAACTAAGGAGTCCGTGAAGTTATTTAGATGTAACAAAGTGCATTCGAAAGAGCGAACTTTTCTCTACAAAATAAGTGGCGGGCAAAAATATCCCACGATTCGTTCTTCCGCAATTAATTAAAATACGGGGCCTCCTCCGAGCGGTGGGTGATACGCGCGAACAAAGTTGAATGAAAGTCGCCGAATAAGTGTCCATAACTAAGGAGTCCGTGAAGATATCTGGATGCAACAAAGTGCATTCGAAAGAGCGAACTTTTCTCTACAAAATAATTGGCGGGCAAAAATATCCCACGATTCGTTCTTCCGCAATTAATTAAAATACGGGGCCCCCTCCGAGCGGTGGGTGATACGCGCGAACAAAGTTGAATGAAAGTCGCCGAATAAGTGTCCATAACTAAGGAGTCCGTGAAGATATCTGGATGCAACAAAGTGCATTCGAAAGAGCGAACTTTTCTCTACAAAATAATTGGCGGGCAAAAATATCCCACGATTCGTTCTTCCGCAATTAATTAAAATACTGGGCCTCCTCCGAGCGGTGGGTGATACGCGCGAACAAAGTTGAATGAAAGTCGCCGAATAAGTGTCCATAACTAAGGAGTCCGTGAAGTTATTTTGATGTAACAAAGTGCATTCGAAAGAGCGAACTTTTCTCTACAAAATAATTGGCGGGCAAAAATATCCCACGATTCGTTCTTCCGCAATTAATTAAAATACGGGGCCTCCTCCGAGCGGTGGGTGATACGCGCGAACAAAGTTGAATGAAAGTCGCCGAATAAGTGTCCATAACTAAGGAGTCCGTGAAGATATCTGGATGCAACAAAGTGCATTCGAAAGAGCGAACTTTTCTCTACAAAATAATTGGCGGGCAAAAATATCCCACGATTCGTTCTTCCGCAATTAATTAAAATACGGGGCCTCCTCCGAGCGGTGGGTGATACGCGCGAACAAAGTTGAATGAAAGTCGCCGAATAGGTGTCCATAACTAAGGAGTCCGTGAAGTTATTTTGATGTAACAAAGTGCATTCCAAAGAGCGAACTTTTCTCTATAAAGCAGTTTGCGGGCAAAAAGATCGCACGAGTCGGTCTTCCGCAATTAATTAAAATACGGGGCCTCCTCCGAGCGGTGGGTGATACGCGCGAACAAGGTTGAATGAAAGTCGCCGAATAAGTGTCCATAACTAAGGAGTCCGTGAAGATATCTGGATGCAACAAAGTGCATTCGAAAGAGCGAACTTTTCTCTACAAAATAAGTGGCGGGCAAAAATATCCCACGATTCGTTCTTCCGCAATTAATTAAAATACGGGGCCTCCTCCGAGCGGTGGGTGATACGCGCGAACAAAGTTGAATGAAAATCGCCGAATAAGTGTCCATAACTAAGGAGTCCGTGAAGATATCTGGATGCAACAAAGTGCATTCGAAAGAGCGAAATTTTCTCTAGAAAATAATTGGCCGGCAAAAATATCCCACGATTCGTTCTTCCGCAATTAATTAAAATACGGGGCCTCCTCCGAGCGGTGGGTGATACGCGCGAACAAGGTTGAATGAAAGTCGCCGAATAAGTGTCCATAACTAAGGAGTCCGTGAAGATATCTGGATGCAACAAAGTGCATTCGAAAGAGCGAACTTTTCTCTACAAAATAATTGGCGGGCAAAAATATCCCACGATTCGTTCTTCCGCAATTAATTAAAATACGGGGCCTCCTCCGAGCGGTGGGTGATACGCGCGAACAAAGTTGAATGAAAGTCGCCGAATAGGTGTCCATAACTAAGGAGTCCGTGAAGTTATTTTGATGTAACAAAGTGCATTCCAAAGAGCGAACTTTTCTCTATAAAGCAGTTTGCGGGCAAAAAGATCGCACGAGTCGGTCTTCCGCAATTAATTAAAATACGGGGCCTCCTCCGAGCGGTGGGTGATACGCGCGAACAAGGTTGAATGAAAGTCGCCGAATAAGTGTCCATAACTAAGGAGTCCGTGAAGTTATTTAGATGTAACAAAGTGCATTCGAAAGAGCGAACTTTTCTCTACAAAATAAGTGGCGGGCAAAAATATCCCACGATTCGTTCTTCCGCAATTAATTAAAATACGGGGCCTCCTCCGAGCGGTGGGTGATACGCGCGAACAAAGTTGAATGAAAGTCGCCGAATAAGTGTCCATAACTAAGGAGTCCGTGAAGATATCTGGATGCAACAAAGTGCATTCGAAAGAGCGAACTTTTCTCTACAAAATAATTGGCGGGCAAAAATATCCCACGATTCGTTCTTCCGCAATTAATTAAAATACTGGGCCTCCTCCGAGCGGTGGGTGATACGCGCGAACAAGGTTGAATGAAAGTCGCCGAATAAGTGTCCATAACTAAGGAGTCCGTGAAGTTATTTTGATGCAACAAAGTGCATTCGAAAGACCGAACTTTTCTCTATAAAGCAGTTTGCGGGCAAAAAGATCACACGATTCGGTCTTCCGAAATTAATTAAAATACGGGGCCTCCTCCGAGCTGTGGGTGATACGAGCGAACAAGGTTGAATGAAAGTCGCCGAATAGGTGTCCATAACTAAGGAGTCCGTGAAGTTATTTTGATGTAACAAAGTGCATTCGAAAGAGCGAACTTTTCTCTACAAAATGATTGGCGGGCAAAAAGATCGCACGATTCGTTCTTCCGCAATTAATTAAAATACGGGGCCTCCTCCGAGCGGTGGGTGATACGCGCGAACAAGGTTGAATGAAAGTCGCCGAATAAGTGTCCATAACTAAGGAGTCCGTGAAGTTATTTTGATGTAACAAAGTGCATTCGAAAGAGCGAACTTTTCTCTACAAAATAATTGGCGGGCAAAAATATCCCACGATTCGTTCTTCCGCAATTAATTAAAATACGGGGCCTCCTCCGAGCGGTGTGTGATACGCGCGAACAAGGTTGAATGAAAGTCGCCGAATAAGTGTCCATAACTAAGGAGTCCGTGAAGATATCTGGATGCAACAAAGTGCATTCGAAAGAGCGAACTTTTCTCTACAAAATAATTGGCGGGAAAAAATATCCCACGATTCGTTCTTCCGCAATTAATTAAAATACGGGGCCTCCTCCGAGCGGTGGGTGATACGCGCGAACAAAGTTGAATGAAAGTCGCCGAATAAGTGTCCATAACTAAGGAGTCCGTGAAGATATCTGGATGCAACAAAGTGCATTCGAAAGAGCGAACTTTTCTCTACAAAATAATTGGCGGGCAAAAATATCCCACGATTCGTTCTTCCGCAATTAATTAAAATACTGGGCCTCCTCCGAGCGGTGGGTGATACGCGCGAACAAGGTTGAATGAAAGTCGCCGAATAAGTGTCCATAACTAAGGAGTCCGTGAAGTTATTTTGATGCAACAAAGTGCATTCGAAAGACCGAACTTTTCTCTATAAAGCAGTTTGCGGGCAAAAAGATCACACGATTCGGTCTTCCGAAATTAATTAAAATACGGGGCCTCCTCCGAGCTGTGGGTGATACGAGCGAACAAGGTTGAATGAAAGTCGCCGAATAGGTGTCCATAACTAAGGAGTCCGTGAAGTTATTTTGATGTAACAAAGTGCATTCGAAAGAGCGAACTTTTCTCTACAAAATGATTGGCGGGCAAAAAGATCGCACGATTCGTTCTTCCGCAATTAATTAAAATACGGGGCCTCCTCCGAGCGGTGGGTGATACGCGCGAACAAGGTTGAATGAAAGTCGCCGAATAAGTGTCCATAACTAAGGAGTCCGTGAAGTTATTTTGATGTAACAAAGTGCATTCGAAAGAGCGAACTTTTCTCTACAAAATAATTGGCGGGCAAAAATATCCCACGATTCGTTCTTCCGCAATTAATTAAAATACGGGGCCTCCTCCGAGCGGTGTGTGATACGCGCGAACAAGGTTGAATGAAAGTCGCCGAATAAGTGTCCATAACTAAGGAGTCCGTGAAGATATCTGGATGCAACAAAGTGCATTCGAAAGAGCGAACTTTTCTCTACAAAATAATTGGCGGGAAAAAATATCCCACGATTCGTTCTTCCGCAATTAATTAAAATACGGGGCCTCCTCCGAGCGGTGGGTGATACGCGCGAACAAAGTTGAATGAAAGTCGCCGAATAAGTGTCCATAACTAAGGAGTCCGTGAAGATATCTGGATGCAACAAAGTGCATTCGAAAGAGCGAACTTTTCTCTACAAAATAATTGGCGGGCAAAAATATCCCACGATTCGTTCTTCCGCAATTAATTAAAATACTGGGCCTCCTCCGAGCGGAGGGTGATACGCGCGAACAAAGTTGAATGAAAGTCGCCGAATAAGTGTCCATAACTAAGGAGTCCGTGAAGTTATTTTGATGTAACAAAGTGCATTCGAAAGAGCGAACTTTTCTCTACAAAATAAGTGGCGGGCAAAAATATCCCACGATTCGTTCTTCCGCAATTAATTAAAATACGGGGCCTCCTCCGAGCGGTGGGTGATACGCGCGAACAAGGTTGAATGAAAGTCGCCGAATAAGTGTCCATAACTAAGGAGTCCGTGAAGTTATTTAGATGTAACAAAGTGCATTCGAAAGAGCGAACTTTTCTCTACAAAATAAGTGGCGGGCAAAAATATCCCACGATTCGTTCTTCCGCAATTAATTAAAATACGGGGCCTCCTCCGAGCGGTGGGTGATACGCGCGAACAAAGTTGAATGAAAATCGCCGAATAAGTGTCCATAACTAAGGAGTCCGTGAAGATATCTGGATGCAACAAAGTGCATTCGAAAGAGCGAACTTTTCTCTAGAAAATAATTGGCCGGCAAAAATATCCCACGATTCGTTCTTCCGCAATTAATTAAAATACGGGGCCTCCTCCGAGCGGTGGGTGATACGCGCGAACAAGGTTGAATGAAAGTCGCCGAATAAGTGTCCATAACTAAGGAGTCCGTGAAGATATCTGGATGCAACAAAGTGCATTCGAAAGAGCGAACTTTTCTCTACAAAATAGTTGGCGGGCAAAAATATCCCACGATTCGTTCTTCCGCAATTAATTAAAATACGGGGCCTCCTCCGAGCGGTGGGTGATACGCGCGAACAAGGTTGAATGAAAGTCGCCGAATAAGTGTCCATAACTAAGGAGTCCGTGAAGTTATTTTGATGCAACAAAGTGCATTCGAAAGAGCGAACTTTTCTCTATAAAGCAGTTTGCGGGCAAAAAGATCACACGATTCGTTCTTCCGCAATTAATTAAAATACGGGGCCTCCTCCGAGCGGTGGGTGATACGCGCGAACAAGGTTGAATGAAAGTCGCCGAATAAGTGTCCATAACTAAGGAGTCCGTGAAGTTATTTTGATGTAACAAAGTGCATTCGAAAGAGCGAACTTTTCTCTACAAAATAATTGGCGGGCAAAAATATCCCACGATTCGTTCTTCCGCAATTAATTAAAATACGGGGCCTCCTCCGAGCGGTGGGTGATACGCGCGAACAAGGTTGAATGAAAGTCGCCGAATAAGTGTCCATAACTAAGGAGTCCGTGAAGTTATTTAGATGTAACAAAGTGCATTCGAAAGAGCGAACTTTTCTCTACAAAATAAGTGGCGGGCAAAAATATCCCACGATTCGTTCTTCCGCAATTAATTAAAATACGGGGCCTCCTCCGAGCGGTGGGTGATACGCGCGAACAAAGTTGAATGAAAGTCGCCGAATAAGTGTCCATAACTAAGGAGTCCGTGAAGATATCTGGATGCAACAAAGTGCATTCGAAAGAGCGAACTTTTCTCTACAAAATAATTGGCGGGCAAAAATATCCCACGATTCGTTCTTCCGCAATTAATTAAAATACGGGGCCTCCTCCGAGCGGTGGGTGATACGCGCGAACAAGGTTGAATGAAAGTCGCCGAATAAGTGTCCATAACTAAGGAGTCCGTGAAGTTATTTTGATGCAACAAAGTGCATTCGAAAGACCGAACTTTTCTCTATAAAGCAGTTTGCGGGCAAAAATATCACACGATTCGGTCTTCCGAAATTAATTAAAATACGGGGCCTCCTCCGAGCTGTGGGTGATACGAGCGAACAAGGTTGAATGAAAGTCGCCGAATAGGTGTCCATAACTAAGGAGTCCGTGAAGTTATTTTGATGTAACAAAGTGCATTCGAAAGAGCGAACTTTTCTCTACAAAATGATTGGCGGGCAAAAAGATCGCACGATTCGTTCTTCCGCAATTAATTAAAATACGGGGCCTCCTCCGAGCGGTGGGTGATACGCGCGAACAAGGTTGAATGAAAGTCGCCGAATAAGTGTCCATAACTAAGGAGTCCGTGAAGTTATTTTGATGTAACAAAGTGCATTCGAAAGAGCGAACTTTTCTCTACAAAATAATTGGCGGGCAAAAATATCCCACGATTCGTTCTTCCGCAATTAATTAAAATACGGGGCCTCCTCCGAGCGGTGTGTGATACGCGCGAACAAGGTTGAATGAAAGTCGCCGAATAAGTGTCCATAACTAAGGAGTCCGTGAAGATATCTGGATGCAACAAAGTGCATTCGAAAGAGCGAACTTTTCTCTACAAAATAATTGGCGGGAAAAATATCCCACGATTCGTTCTTCCGCAATTAATTAAAATACGGGGCCTCCTCCGAGCGGTGGGTGATACGCGCGAACAAAGTTGAATGAAAGTCGCCGAATAAGTGTCCATAACTAAGGAGTCCGTGAAGATATCTGGATGCAACAAAGTGCATTCGAAAGAGCGAACTTTTCTCTACAAAATAATTGGCGGGCAAAAATATCCCACGATTCGTTCTTCCGCAATTAATTAAAATACTGGGCCTCCTCCGAGCGGAGGGTGATACGCGCGAACAAAGTTGAATGAAAGTCGCCGAATAAGTGTCCATAACTAAGGAGTCCGTGAAGTTATTTTGATGTAACAAAGTGCATTCGAAAGAGCGAACTTTTCTCTACAAAATAAGTGGCGGGCAAAAATATCCCACGATTCGTTCTTCCGCAATTAATTAAAATACGGGGCCTCCTCCGAGCGGTGGGTGATACGCGCGAACAAGGTTGAATGAAAGTCGCCGAATAAGTGTCCATAACTAAGGAGTCCGTGAAGTTATTTTGATGTAACAAAGTGCATTCGAAAGAGCGAACTTTTCTCTACAAAATAAGTGGCGGGCAAAAATATCCCACGATTCGTTCTTCCGCAATTAATTAAAATACGGGGCCTCCTCCGAGCGGTGGGTGATACGCGCGAACAAAGTTGAATGAAAATCGCCGAATAAGTGTCCATAACTAAGGAGTCCGTGAAGATATCTGGATGCAACAAAGTGCATTCGAAAGAGCGAACTTTTCTCTAGAAAATAATTGGCCGGCAAAAATATCCCACGATTCGTTCTTCCGCAATTAATTAAAATACGGGGCCTCCTCCGAGCGGTGGGTGATACGCGCGAACAAGGTTGAATGAAAGTCGCCGAATAAGTGTCCATAACTAAGGAGTCCGTGAAGATATCTGGATGCAACAAAGTGCATTCGAAAGAGCGAACTTTTCTCTACAAAATAGTTGGCGGGCAAAAATATCCCACGATTCGTTCTTCCGCAATTAATTAAAATACGGGGCCTCCTCCGAGCGGTGGGTGATACGCGCGAACAAGGTTGAATGAAAGTCGCCGAATAAGTGTCCATAACTAAGGAGTCCGTGAAGTTATTTTGATGCAACAAAGTGCATTCGAAAGAGCGAACTTTTCTCTATAAAGCAGTTTGCGGGCAAAAAGATCACACGATTCGTTCTTCCGCAATTAATTAAAATACGGGGCCTCCTCCGAGCGGTGGGTGATACGCGCGAACAAGGTTGAATGAAAGTCGCCGAATAAGTGTCCATAACTAAGGAGTCCGTGAAGTTATTTTGATGTAACAAAGTGCATTCGAAAGAGCGAACTTTTCTCTACAAAATAATTGGCGGGCAAAAATATCCCACGATTCGTTCTTCCGCAATTAATTAAAATACGGGGCCTCCTCCGAGCGGTGGGTGATACGCGCGAACAAAGTTGAATGAAAGTCGCCGAATAAGTGTCCATAACTAAGGAGTCCGTGAAGTTATTTTGATGTAACAAAGTGCATTCGAAAGAGCGAACTTTTCTCTACAAAATAATTGGCGGGCAAAAATATCCCACGATTCGTTCTTCCGCAATTAATTAAAATACGGGGCCTCCTCCGAGCGATGGGTGATACGCGCGAACAAAGTTGAATGAAAGTCGCCGAATAGGTGTCCATAACTAAGGAGTCCGTGAAGTTATTTTGATGTAACAAAGTGCATTCCAAAGAACGAACTTTTCTCTATAAAGCAGTTTGCGGGCAAAAAGATCGCACGAGTCGGTCTTCCGCAATTAATTAAAATACGGGGCCTCCTCCGAGCGGTGGGTGATACGCGCGAACAAAGTTGAATGAAAGTCGCCGAATAAGTGTCCATAACTAAGGAGTCCGTGAAGATATCTGGATGCAACAAAGTGCATTCGAAAGAGCGAACTTTTCTCTACAAAATAATTGGCGGGCAAAAATATCCCACGATTCGTTCTTCCGCAATTAATTAAAATACGGGGCCTCCTCCGAGCGGTGGGTGATACGCGCGAACAAAGTTGAATGAAAGTCGCCGAATAAGTGTCCATAACTAAGGAGTCCGTGAAGATATTTTGATGTAACAAAGTGCATTCGAAAGAGCGAACTTTTCTCTATAAAGCAGTTTGCGGGCAAAAAGATCCCACGATTCGTTCTTCCGCAATTAATTAAAATACGGGGCCTCCTACGAGCGGTGTGTGATACGCGCGAACAAGGTTGAATGAAAGTCGCCGAATAAGTGTCCATAACTAAGGAGTCCGTGAAGATATCTGGATGTAACAAAGTGCATTCGAAAGAGCGAACTTTTCGCTACAAAATAATTGGCGGGCAAAAATATCCCACGATTCGTTCTTCCGCAATTAATTAAAATACGGGGCCTCCTCCGAGCGGTGGGTGATACGCGCGAACAAGGTTGAATGAAAGTCGCCGAATAAGTGTCCATAACTAAGGAGTCCGTGAAGTTATTTTGATGTAACAAAGTGCATTCGAAAGAGCGAACTTTTCTCTACAAAATAATTGGCGGGCAAAAATATCCCACGATTCGTTCTTCCGCAATTAATTAAAATACGGGGCCTCCTCCGAGCGGTGGGTGATACGCGCGAACAAAGTTGAATGAAAGTCGCCGAATAGGTGTCCATAACTAAGGAGTCCGTGAAGTTATTTTGATGTAACAAAGTGCATTCGAAAGAGCGAACTTTTCTCTACAAAATAATTGGCGGGCAAAAATATCCCACGATTCGTTCTTCCGCAATTAATTAAAATACGGGGCCTCCTCCGAGCGATGGGTGATACGCGCGAACAAAGTTGAATGAAAGTCGCCGAATAGGTGTCCATAACTAAGGAGTCCGTGAAGTTATTTTGATGTAACAAAGTGCATTCCAAAGAACGAACTTTTCTCTATAAAGCAGTTTGCGGGCAAAAAGATCGCACGAGTCGGTCTTCCGCAATTAATTAAAATACGGGGCCTCCTCCGAGCGGTGGGTGATACGCGCGAACA
Organism: Nysson spinosus; assembly: GCA_910591585.2. Taxonomy (NCBI): domain Eukaryota; kingdom Metazoa; phylum Arthropoda; class Insecta; order Hymenoptera; family Crabronidae; genus Nysson; species Nysson spinosus. The sequence continues at coordinate 7,035,919 of OU342830.1, read as the reverse complement.
AAGTTGAATGAAAGTCGCCGAATAAGTGTCCATAACTAAGGAGTCCGTGAAGATATCTGGATGCAACAAAGTGCATTCGAAAGAGCGAACTTTTCTCTACAAAATAATTGGCGGGCAAAAATATCCCACGATTCGTTCTTCCGCAATTAATTAAAATACGGGGCCTCCTCCGAGCGGTGGGTGATACGCGCGAACAAAGTTGAATGAAAGTCGCCGAATAAGTGTCCATAACTAAGGAGTCCGTGAAGTTATTTTGATGTAACAAAGTGCATTCGAAAGAGCGAACTTTTCTCTACAAAATAAGTGGCGGGCAAAAATATCCCACGATTCGTTCTTCCGCAATTAATTAAAATACGGGGCCTCCTCCGAGCGGTGGGTGATACGCGCGAACAAGGTTGAATGAAAGTCGCCGAATAAGTGTCCATAACTAAGGAGTCCGTGAAGTTATTTAGATGTAACAAAGTGCATTCGAAAGAGCGAACTTTTCTCTACAAAATAAGTGGCGGGCAAAAATATCCCACGATTCGTTCTTCCGCAATTAATTAAAATACGGGGCCTCCTCCGAGCGGTGGGTGATACGCGCGAACAAAGTTGAATGAAAATCGCCGAATAAGTGTCCATAACTAAGGAGTCCGTGAAGATATCTGGATGCAACAAAGTGCATTCGAAAGAGCGAACTTTTCTCTAGAAAATAATTGGCCGGCAAAAATATCCCACGATTCGTTCTTCCGCAATTAATTAAAATACGGGGCCTCCTCCGAGCGGTGGGTGATACGCGCGAACAAGGTTGAATGAAAGTCGCCGAATAAGTGTCCATAACTAAGGAGTCCGTGAAGATATCTGGATGCAACAAAGTGCATTCGAAAGAGCGAACTTTTCTCTACAAAATAGTTGGCGGGCAAAAAGATCCCACGATTCGTTCTTCCGCAATTAATTAAAATACGGGGCCTCCTCCGAGCGGTGGGTGATACGCGCGAACAAGGTTGAATGAAAGTCGCCGAATAAGTGTCCATAACTAAGGAGTCCGTGAAGTTATTTTGATGCAACAAAGTGCATTCGAAAGAGCGAACTTTTCTCTATAAAGCAGTTTGCGGGCAAAAAGATCACACGATTCGTTCTTCCGCAATTAATTAAAATACGGGGCCTCCTCCGAGCGGTGGGTGATACGCGCGAACAAGGTTGAATGAAAGTCGCCGAATAGGTGTCCATAACTAAGGAGTCCGTGAAGTTATTTTGATGTAACAAAGTGCATTCGAAAGAGCGAACTTTTCTCTACAAAATAATTGGCGGGCAAAAATATCCCACGATTCGTTCTTCCGCAATTAATTAAAATACGGGGCCTCCTCCGAGCGGTGGGTGATACGCGCGAACAAAGTTGAATGAAAGTCGCCGAATAAGTGTCCATAACTAAGGAGTCCGTGAAGTTATTTTGATGTAACAAAGTGCATTCGAAAGAGCGAACTTTTCTCTACAAAATAATTGGCGGGCAAAAATATCCCACGATTCGTTCTTCCGCAATTAATTAAAATACGGGGCCTCCTCCGAGCGATGGGTGATACGCGCGAACAAAGTTGAATGAAAGTCGCCGAATAGGTGTCCATAACTAAGGAGTCCGTGAAGTTATTTTGATGTAACAAAGTGCATTCCAAAGAACGAACTTTTCTCTATAAAGCAGTTTGCGGGCAAAAAGATCGCACGAGTCGGTCTTCCGCAATTAATTAAAATACGGGGCCTCCTCCGAGCGGTGGGTGATACGCGCGAACAAAGTTGAATGAAAGTCGCCGAATAAGTGTCCATAACTAAGGAGTCCGTGAAGATATCTGGATGCAACAAAGTGCATTCGAAAGAGCGAACTTTTCTCTACAAAATAATTGGCGGGCAAAAATATCCCACGATTCGTTCTTCCGCAATTAATTAAAATACGGGGCCTCCTCCGAGCGGTGGGTGATACGCGCGAACAAAGTTGAATGAAAGTCGCCGAATAAGTGTCCATAACTAAGGAGTCCGTGAAGTTATTTTGATGTAACAAAGTGCATTCGAAAGAGCGAACTTTTCTCTATAAAGCAGTTTGCGGGCAAAAAGATCCCACGATTCGTTCTTCCGCAATTAATTAAAATACGGGGCCTCCTACGAGCGGTGTGTGATACGCGCGAACAAGGTTGAATGAAAGTCGCCGAATAAGTGTCCATAACTAAGGAGTCCGTGAAGATATCTGGATGTAACAAAGTGCATTCGAAAGAGCGAACTTTTCGCTACAAAATAATTGGCGGGCAAAAATATCCCACGATTCGTTCTTCCGCAATTAATTAAAATACGGGGCCTCCTCCGAGCGGTGGGTGATACGCGCGAACAAGGTTGAATGAAAGTCGCCGAATAAGTGTCCATAACTAAGGAGTCCGTGAAGTTATTTTGATGTAACAAAGTGCATTCGAAAGAGCGAACTTTTCTCTACAAAATAATTGGCGGGCAAAAATATCCCACGATTCGTTCTTCCGCAATTAATTAAAATACGGGGCCTCCTCCGAGCGGTGGGTGATACGCGCGAACAAAGTTGAATGAAAGTCGCCGAATAAGTGTCCATAACTAAGGAGTCCGTGAAGTTATTTTGATGTAACAAAGTGCATTCGAAAGAGCGAACTTTTCTCTACAAAATAATTGGCGGGCAAAAATATCCCACGATTCGTTCTTCCGCAATTAATTAAAATACGGGGCCTCCTCCGAGCGATGGGTGATACGCGCGAACAAAGTTGAATGAAAGTCGCCGAATAGGTGTCCATAACTAAGGAGTCCGTGAAGTTATTTTGATGTAACAAAGTGCATTCCAAAGAACGAACTTTTCTCTATAAAGCAGTTTGCGGGCAAAAAGATCGCACGAGTCGGTCTTCCGCAATTAATTAAAATACGGGGCCTCCTCCGAGCGGTGGGTGATACGCGCGAACAAAGTTGAATGAAAGTCGCCGAATAAGTGTCCATAACTAAGGAGTCCGTGAAGATATCTGGATGCAACAAAGTGCATTCGAAAGAGCGAACTTTTCTCTACAAAATAATTGGCGGGCAAAAATATCCCACGATTCGTTCTTCCGCAATTAATTAAAATACGGGGCCTCCTCCGAGCGGTGGGTGATACGCGCGAACAAAGTTGAATGAAAGTCGCCGAATAAGTGTCCATAACTAAGGAGTCCGTGAAGTTATTTTGATGTAACAAAGTGCATTCGAAAGAGCGAACTTTTCTCTATAAAGCAGTTTGCGGGCAAAAAGATCCCACGATTCGTTCTTCCGCAATTAATTAAAATACGGGGCCTCCTACGAGCGGTGTGTGATACGCGCGAACAAGGTTGAATGAAAGTCGCCGAATAAGTGTCCATAACTAAGGAGTCCGTGAAGATATCTGGATGCAACAAAGTGCATTCGAAAGAGCGAACTTTTCGCTACAAAATAATTGGCGGGCAAAAATATCCCACGATTCGTTCTTCCGCAATTAATTAAAATACGGGGCCTCCTCCGAGCGGTGGGTGATACGCGCGAACAAGGTTGAATGAAAGTCGCCGAATAAGTGTCCATAACTAAGGAGTCCGTGAAGTTATTTTGATGTAACAAAGTGCATTCGAAAGAGCGAACTTTTCTCTACAAAATAATTGGCGGGCAAAAATATCCCACGATTCGTTCTTCCGCAATTAATTAAAATACGGGGCCTCCTCCGAGCGGTGGGTGATACGCGCGAACAAAGTTGAATGAAAGTCGCCGAATAAGTGTCCATAACTAAGGAGTCCGTGAAGTTATTTTGATGTAACAAAGTGCATTCGAAAGAGCGAACTTTTCTCTACAAAATAATTGGCGGGCAAAAATATCCCACGATTCGTTCTTCCGCAATTAATTAAAATACGGGGCCTCCTCCGAGCGATGGGTGATACGCGCGAACAAAGTTGAATGAAAGTCGCCGAATAGGTGTCCATAACTAAGGAGTCCGTGAAGTTATTTTGATGTAACAAAGTGCATTCCAAAGAACGAACTTTTCTCTATAAAGCAGTTTGCGGGCAAAAAGATCGCACGAGTCGGTCTTCCGCAATTAATTAAAATACGGGGCCTCCTCCGAGCGGTGGGTGATACGCGCGAACAAGGTTGAATGAAAGTCGCCGAATAAGTGTCCATAACTAAGGAGTCCGTGAAGATATCTGGATGCAACAAAGTGCATTCGAAAGAGCGAACTTTTCTCTACAAAATAATTGGCGGGCAAAAATATCCCACGATTCGTTCTTCCGCAATTAATTAAAATACTGGGCCTCCTCCGAGCGGTGGGTGATACGCGCGAACAAAGTTGAATGAAAGTCGCCGAATAAGTGTCCATAACTAAGGAGTCCGTGAAGTTATTTTGATGTAACAAAGTGCATTCCAAAGAACGAACTTTTCTCTATAAAGCAGTTTGCGGGCAAAAATATCCCACGATTCGTTCTTCCGCAATTAATTAAAATACGGGGCCTCCTCCGAGCGGTGGGTGATACGCGCGAACAAGGTTGAATGAAAGTCGCCGAATAAGTGTCCATAACTAAGGAGTCCGTGAAGTTATTTAGATGTAACAAAGTGCATTCGAAAGAGCGAACTTTTCTCTACAAAATAAGTGGCGGGCAAAAATATCCCACGATTCGTTCTTCCGCAATTAATTAAAATACGGGGCCTCCTCCGAGCTGTGGGTGATACGCGCGAACAAGGTTGAATGAAAGTCGCCGAATAAGTGTCCATAACTAAGGAGTCCGTGAAGATATCTGGATGCAACGAAGTGCATTCGAAAGGGCAGACTTTTCTCTACGAAAAAACTCGCGGGCAAAAAAATCGCACGATTCGTTCTTCCGCAGTTAACCCTTTCGTTACGGCAGTCCGATCCACCGAAGTGACGCCAGGGAACGGGTAAATGTGGGAACGGGTAAAGGATCCGAGTAAATGTTTGTAAATGGAAATATAGAAGATGTAGGATATTAAACGTAAATGTATTATAGTGGAATGTAGAGAGCTATGGTATCGTGTCTACGTTAATGGATGAAATATGATGTACTTATTTTTTATTCGTAACAGGAATATATTTTATGATCATTTGCCTTTAAAGAGGAGAATTTTTTATTCGAAGAGAAAATGTACCCGGAGAAAAGGTTGTAGCGTATAATGGTATAAAAGCACCACTCCATGCGTCTACGAAATATCTCGGAAGAAAATCCGGATACGTCGCACGATCTCGATGAACTTTAGTGGGACTGGAGACGGTAAGAGAGATCCTGGGTAGAAGGATCAAATTCCTGCGGACGAAGTGTTTGAACAGGACGCCTGTACGACGCGGCCCGTTGCTAATGGCTCTACACGCTTGGATCGAAAACATCGACGGAGCCAAATAATGTTCGCACACAGATACGTCGACCATCATCGTCGTCAAGTATTAATGCGATAACTAACAATAACAAGATTCAGCCCTCTCTGGTGAGCTCCATCGTGGTACGTACACAGGTATCGTGTATGTATTTTCCTGATTCCACGGTGCCTAAAGCGTGGAGGTTCCCTTTATAGAACGGAACGACGCACAGAGAACTTTGATCGTCGTGTTACATTGTGGCGGACCACTGATAGACTGGAGGCTGGATAATCCCTTTTCGAGTAGGGACCGAAGGGTACTTTACCTCCGGGCAGGTTTGCCCTCGTTCAACAATCGCTCCTTGTCGTCGTTCTTTCTCGCCTCGGGGACACAAGAAACGCGATCACATTGCTACTGTGAGATTTCAGTTTCATCAAACTGCGGTATCAAAAATCTATGATCTCTCACGTTTGCCAAAGATGCAATTATTTTTACGAAAGTCTGAAACGATAATCATTAGTTAAACTATAGGTGTATCGTATGGCTTATTTTCCTGGCACACATAGGGAGCTAGAAAGTGGTATAGAACCCTTTAAATATACAGAAAAGTGAAATAAGAATACAATATGGATAATGATATTTTGATCCCCCCCTGGTTAATTTCTGTATCTTTTACCCTCTTAAGAGTGCGCAGCACTAGAAAATGTTAACCCCGTACCACGTGTTACGCTCATATAGCGTGACGCACACACGGTGGCATATTGATGTGAGCACACACCTGTGTTCCGAGGATGCCCCGAGGAAGAATTTTCTCTTGACGGGTTCAAACGACGTACAGAATACCTTGATCGTCGTGTTACATTCTGGCTAACCACCGATATGAAGAGGGACGGATAATCCGTTTTTGAAGAGAGATTCGAAAACAAGGAGTGCTCGGAATCTCACCTCGAGGCAGGCAGGTGCTTAGACCCTACACAGAATACTTTTTCTGCATTCTTCTTGCCAACGAAAGATACAAGGGAAGATGCTCTCGGTGACATTGTTGACCCTCTGCCACATGGCGTTTCGCATATGGCGCACGTTCCCGGAGTCGGTTATTTTTATACACTTCGTAGATGAAATTTAGCACGCGGAAAGGTGGCCCGGTGCGGAGAAAACGTCGACAGATTGTCAGCTGGACCGCAGATATGTTAATGTTACAGCTGCTTTTCACTACATCTATGTTACTTTGGTCAATGGGTACTTTTGAGTTAATTAAAATTCGGATAAAGTGCTCGGCGAATCCTACCGACTATATTTGGCATTCTTTAAATGCTTTATCCACTTATACCATATATGTATATGAAGTAAGTTGTCCACGTGATAAAACACCGTTTTGTTATATATGATATACATTTCTAGAAATGTCTAGGTGATGAAAGATAATCTACATATTTTTCATTTCGCCATTTATATTAATATTATGTCCTAACAAGATTCATTAACAAAATAAATTGTCATGCCATGTGAATATTATAATTGGGCATTTTTAATAAGATTTTGTTCAGTTTGTGCCAAAGTATAAGCTGTTTTCTAACATATTATGATGCTATGTTGAAATAAATTTCCAAAACAAATTAATTTGATATGTGTGATTATGCACTCAATGATAAAGGGGATTATGGACGGGTTAACCCTCAGACAAATTAAGGGCCGTAAAGTCAATCGTGCACAGTATTACATAAAGTGCAGTGAATGTATGGAAATCGACATAGTTTAATCAGAAAACTGCAGGGAACGGTGGTATCGTAAGTACCCTCCATTGGTGGAATGTAGGGGCATTTAAGTAGATGGAGGGTATAGACCCCTGTCTACTCCATTTGCTCTCAGCCCGAGGGACCACCCCGATATATATCCCAATATTCTCGGTAACAATGATGAATCACTGCGGAGCACCTCTTGCGCAAGAAGTTGCACTTCCAGTACCCTTGTAACGTCTCCCCGTCTCGAATACGAGGTACAGTTTTACTCGCAATAATGTCTTTCTGCATTTCGTGCGGTTATGTAATACTGACGTAAAACCTGAATAAATAAATATGTATCATCTGTTACATTAACCTACCAAAACATTCGTCCGCATTATTTCGTAACTCGAAGAATACAGTCGTTTGGGGAAAGTCGTATAATTTTCGGGAGAAAAATGGTGCAGTTATATTTTCTTCTATGCATACACCGAGCAATGTGGAGATAAGAATAGCCTTTTCTTACAGAGCATGTTAACTATAAGATATTATTAACCTTCTTACGCGAAGTTTTTTAACATTCTTTGTTTATCGTGACAACGATTAATTATATTTTATACTGAACCAACATGATTGGAATCTTATGAAGACTTACAATTGTTAGATATATCAATGTAACATGTTCATGGAGTAATTTCTAGCTTCCTATAAGATAATAATGGATAATTTCATAAAAAGTAGTACAAGTTCCAATTACACTTGAAGTAGGTAAGTAAATCGATTCTGATTTACATATCTTATTCGTGTCATTATAGCGTCTATTTTTACATCGTTTTTCAAGAGTGATATATTGCACTGTACTCTCCTCCTATTTGTGAAACATGTAATCCCATACATATAGTTATGCATTCCTCATATATCTCCGACGGGGTACCGTCGCGCGTTTTATCAACCCACCCTCTTGGCGTTTCGTTAAATCTTAATTTACAGTACCAACACTTCATATCTCAAGGAGTATTTTCAGCCAGTTACATAAAGGAGGCAGAGCTATTTATTGGCGCGATAAATCTGCGAAAGAGCTATGTTCACGGTGACCAATTAGCGTTAGATGTGAGGATCGGTGGGTCAGGGCCCATGTAATAATGACGAATCAGTTCGAAGCCGGTCTGGTGGCATAGCTGACTGGCTCTTATTAATAAATTCGCTTCCCATGCGACGTCCTATGAATCACTCGATAGGCAACGGGGGAGATTCTATTAGACTGATTGGTTTATGCCTCTATGGTTCAACTTATACCGATTCGTCTTCATTCTTAGGAAGAACCAATGCTTAGTATACAGCTATATCCCTGATACGACAAGATACCAGTGGAAACGTATACCACTTCGTATATTCGCTTAATGCATTACATCGATTTGACGCGGGGATGAAGATACAATGCCAAGTTAAATGGGACAATTACATCTATTATAAATAGGGTAGTCAGGTTCTCATTTTTATTTTGCAATAGAAGTATAATTGTAATTCATTATGAAATGACAACCGCGTATTTTTGTGAAACACGAATTTTTCATTTTTCTCATATCACTATCGAAAGTTATGGACCCCTTGGAAATTTAATACCAGCGCTTATCAGTGGAAGGGAAATATATAAATATTCAAGACCTTATTGACCAAGTTAGTTATCACGCTATCTCTATACGATAGTCAAGCTAAAAAAATATTATAATGATACACTCCAATTTTCTAAAAAGCCGAACGTGATGCTATCATTACTAGACAGGACCGCATAAGCCCTGATGACACTATTTGAAACCTGAGCGTAGTAATTTCGAAAATATTTACCGTGGATGAGGACGCTGGTATCAACAGGGGGAATCCACAGGTTTGGTCCGCTTAACACTTATAATTCGAAAACCGGCAGCTCTTTCATTTTGAACGATGAGGCTACCTTACGTTAAATCATACTCCATTCTGGATAGGATTAACTCCCCTAATTTATTGATTCTATTTCTGGCATGGGGTTCAAACCCCCATGACTTGAAGTTTACATTGTTTTGCAGGGGTGAACCTCTTGGGAATTCGGTATCTCCTTTTGCATCGGATGCGAACCCCTAATATGCATACCGCATGGTTGCAATCAGTAGTGACAAAATACTCCATGCATATTTGTCATATGACCTACTAAGTACCAGTTTCGTTAAATTGACAAAGTACTGTATTTATTAGCATTGTAGTTATTGTTTTTAGTAATCGTACTTCTGGTCGATTTCCTAATATAATTTCGCGATCATAAGTTCATCTATATCGAATATCGATATCTAGAACTTATTTCAAATTTGCAATTCTTCATTATTGTTCACGAAGTACTTTATTCCTTGATTCATATATAACAGTACAATTACAAAAATAGTGGAAATATTCATATTATTAAACTTCATTAATCCGGAAGTTATGAATGTTTCTAATAGCACTGCTCTGAAACACGCAACATAAAAGGAATAAGTTCAATTTCATTTATAATTATATGTGTGACCATTTACTTACTTTACTTACTAACTTACGAATTTCAGAAAGACATAATTTCATGTTTATAATTTTACTAACAACAGGTGTTATTAATATCAGTAATATCCACATGGTCCTAAAACTGCATCAATAAGTATAAGCTTAAGTTAATCATCCAATTAAAATCCGCAGAATAAAATATTCATTAATAACAAGAAATAATAAATTGATGCATTTAGTTATTCACTGGTGAATATATGTATATTTATATTTGCACATAGTGTATGTAATAGACGAGTGTGAGTATGGAGAAACACGTACAGGTAGAATTGCGGTCTCAAAATCACGGTTGTATGTGATGTAAATAAATGTAACCGAACTCGTCCTTCCGGTTATCGACGCTCATTACTCATCGCACAGCCGAGGGGTGAACGTGTAGGTACTAGGTACGTTTCCTGATTACGTCGGTAACCGAGCGCGTGTTATCGTTCGCGCCTAGCACTTAAGGAAGATCAAACCGGCCGAGATTTACGTAAAGATGTTAATACAGTCTACTGTACAAGTGTTAAAGTGCACAAGTGTAAAAGTACTCAAGTGCGTTGAAATACTTGAGTATTCGAGTGTCCACATGCTCAAGTGCTTACTTGTGTGAAAGAACTCGAGAATGGAATGCGTGTTGACGAACTTATGGATGCCAATGTTTACCCGAATGTGTTTTATGGGCTGATTCTGTGGTACTTGGATAACCGGTAGGACTCCGACCGGAAATAGGAATATCAGTATGTTAATTACTAACTTCTCACTATAGAAAAATATTTAACAACATTACATCCGTAGAAATAGTTTGAACAGCTCGTTACAACACTAATATGAAATAAAAAGCAAACTGAAGTATTGTTTAGTTACAAATAACGTTAATTATCTATAGTTTTTCTCTGTTTTATAATGTTTAAATTCTACATAAATCCAGCCGGCACGTTTTAAAATGTAGGTTGACCTGACGCGTTCTTTCACGTCCTAACGCCATCTCTTAGGTTTTTATGACCATGGTCACACTGATGTTCGTCCGATAAGAGCATTTTTCAAATAATATCGATAAAGTAGATTCTATTCTATAATTCAGATCAATATTGATGAAATTCAGTGTTGATTTTAAACTTGTTATTTTATTCTGGTAGCATACAGTACGTAATGAATGTGTAAAATATCAGATCGTAATATGTACATCGTGGTATAAATCTGAATGGTTTATGCCGTGTTAGTTGAATACGAATTGTAATTAATTTGATCTGGTGAGGGATTAAAGTATAAAATGTACACAGATTTAATGTCGTAGAGCATAATTTTTTTATTCATATGCAAACAAAAATGATCCATTGAGATATGTCGCTGGCATCATTTACAGTACAACATATACGCAGGTATATATTTATATATAATTATAATTTCATTGTCGTCCGTTTATACGATATAAAAAATGTCGTTATATCATTGCAGTAATTGTTATTGAGGTTTATACGTCATCTCTGAAATTAGGAAGCAAGCGCGCATTTATGTACAAAATATCCCTCAAGTTACTGCAATATTTATTGCAATGCTCGGTATATGTTCAAAGGAGATACAAGTATGAAAATGTCGGATGAAATTATTCACGAAGCACGGGGAAATACACGCGTTAAAATCTGTTTTTCTGTCCTCTGTTCCCAGCGATTTCATTTTCTGAAAAAATCTTGTTACATCAAAAAGGTTTCCGCCGTGTAAAACATGTTCGTGAAAGTCCCTCTCCCTTAACGTACTAAACATACACTAGGTATACATTGTATCTTTACCGATGATGTACGTTCGAGAAAATAAATATTAGGTTCGATTCTTTAAAAAATATATATTACAGTATTGCACTTAAGGTAAATGTACACGATAAAACGCGTAAAAAATATACAACGAGTTCCTCTGTCGAGGCACTAACGACAAGGAACACAGAAATGTCATGTAGATCATGCATGACTGTTCGTGTATCCATTCTGAAATTTTCCACTTAGAGGATTCCGGTTTATCATATATCCTTTAGGCATCCTGATTTCATTGTATTTCCTTTTGCTATGTAATCAAATTAATGGTATAAGATGCGTGTAAGATACGTGTAGGTATAGCAACAATGACACGCATCGTCCACATTGATAATCTATCGTCAATGTACGTCTTCCAAAGTTTGAAATTTGATCTCGTCAACTTTTGCACAACATTACTTTTTCTTATCCCAATGTTTATCAAAATTCACACTTTTATCTTTTAGTAAACACGGAAGTCTTATCTTATTACAATGTCGAATTGTAGTAATGTATACGAAAGTGTGTTAATAAACCAACACGCTAATGAATTGTATAAAAAGGATGAATTACTTTTAAATCTTAACATCGAACAGAAGCAAAGTAATGCTCAGAATACTAAAGATATGCTTCTCTTTAGAACTTGTTATATCCGCAGGACGATTGCAGATACGCCTACATGTATCTTAATATATTTCATACACTTACAAGCTCGCACAACACATTTGCACACAGGAACACATACATACAAACTTGCAGTTAATACGAGTGTCATTAAATTTATCCTTAGAATTTCATTACAATCGAACTATAGAAAGTATTATTAAAATAGTAAGGCGAGAAAATTACGAGACCCTAAGACCAATGTAATCTGACATTTAATTACTATTAAACAGATTGAAACCACGCGACATGTTTCGTCGAAAGCATAATTGTATCACGAGCAACTTCCCCGTAATTAACTTATCAGTAATATTCCTTGCTAGTACAACCACTATCCGGTTGGCACATTATTATCAAATATTCGATATCCTTGCAACATGTTTAATATCAATGATAATGTTATTTACTGAAATTCACGTTATAAATATTAGAATATTGGATTACGTACATATTCATACGAGTTGAAGGAAGAGTACTGAAACAGTAGTTATATACCTCGCGATTTCGAAGTACATAGAAAACAATTGCATGATTTTTCGTGCAACATTAATTAAGGAACATTCATTATAACAACGCCATGTTATATATACTAACGATTTCATTATATCCTGCATAAACTCGAGAAGTTGCAGCAATGTTTTAATTAAAATCAGTTGAAACAAATTTTAAAACTTTGGGGAACACTGACAAAAGTTGAAGAATTTTATTACAAGTGTAATGGCAAAATTAATTTGATTCGAGGATTACTAATGCTAACGCAAAGTTATTCGATGAAATAAATCAGTTATAAATCCGATAATAAAAATACCATTTTTTATCGGCATATAGTCGATGAGAAAAACGCAAATGAGCTTCTTGATATTATATCATATTTTACCTGTGCGTTATTCTTTCGCTGTATAGGTATACACAAAGAAAAGCAGAATACGTTAGATGGAGTAATGCGCTTAAATAATTCTAACCATCGTTGCTTTGTGCTTCGTTATTTAAGTGACACAAATATATACTTATATGTACAATTACGTGTCTATAAGTATAATGTTTAATGTTCACTAGGTAAAAGAGTAGTTCCGGAATAGTGGATGGAATGGGAGTATTGTCGATTAAAAACTAGGATATTACGAACCTAAGAGAGGTTCTGATTTTTGCGATTCATTTCTCCACTATTCTTTGCAATGTCAAACATTCCATTAATATATATATATATATGTATGTATTGTATAGTAAAGGTATGCTTACGTAACACACGTACTTCATAAAATATAATCTTATTGCACACGTGCAAAGTAATATTTCAATATACCCTTTGTGATATTCGTTCGTCCGAAAACATTCATTCGCAGGAAACGACGGAACTATTACTGCCCTATTAATAATCTCACAGTGAAACTAAGCTAAAACGAAAGATTGCAACAAAATCATATAATGTTATCTGTCATCAACGATCAATAATATATGTCCGTATGTATTGCAAGGTCTACTTTTCTTTATCGTCTTGCCCATAGTTGACAAAGTGTATATGTATCTGGATATTATTCTATATAACTGTAGATAATAATGTGATATATGTTTTCCTTAAACTCTGAAGCGTCAAGCCATGCTATGCGTAAAGCTATTGCGATGTGCTTGTGTTTATTATCGGGAAATACTATTTACTGAAACCTTTAACTTCCTTTAGAGATATTAGTTACGTTTACTACAAGTATTACGTAATAATGAATCTCGACACGCAAATCAGATATACTATGAAAGAAAATTTGTCTAATTAATTTGATTTGTAAGAATAGTTTTCATTGAACAAAGTACTATGCAACAAGCACATACAATAAGCTTACCGTAATTCGATCGTAAGAAAATACGTTTCTGAGATCATCGTCTTGTAATAAAGCTCAATGATTACATAGAAAATTAGTGGATCATAGATCATAGATTTCTAAATCTCGGATATATTCTACCTCCATTACAAAGGCCACTGAAAAGACGGGACAAGTCTTTGCGTATTCACAACTCAGAAATGACGGAGTAGATTAACGTGGTGCAAATGAATTTTTCCGTAAATTATTGATTATAGAAGATAAACATTTGTTCTGCCATCTTTTCGTGTCAAGGAATAAGTTGCAGTTAATAATATAAAAAGAAACAATTCAGGAATACTGAATATACCTGGTCTTTGCATATCATTGATGGCTGAAAATTACAAAGCGAAATAGCGCAAAAATAAAATAAAGTTTACTTTGCGGTTATGAATGTTTAAAAGAGTTTGTTCGATGGAAGTTTGTACATGTAGATAAAATTGAATTCATGTCTTCAGATATTACTGAGACAATAATAAAACGGTATAAATAATAAACCATACATTGCTTGAAAATCGTGCGTTAATTTATAAAACTTCTAACGGTTGTTTCTAACTGTGTAATTTAGTTACACAAGTTTATATCTTCAGATTATGACTTTCGTGTATAATATCGAAATATATAGAATATGTAGAAGCTTGTACGGGAGCGGGTGGAAAGTTTTTAAAGGTTAATATTTGTTGTGAACAATCCACATAATATATCTGTTTCTTATTGTTTAGTATAGCATTAATGCGATTAGTTACCGACACTGATCATTAAAAATAAAGTTGCACTAATCAGCTTCCAAAATACATACCGATTAAAATTGATTAAAGTCTTTAAACAATGTATTCTGTAATACATAATCTATATACAAAGATTTACTAGTTGCAGTATAGTTAAAAATGTATAGTCGTGTTCGTATTTTAATATGTTACCATTTAATTAAATTTGTTCGTACGTATCTGAGTACATTGTTGGAGATTTGTTTAGAGAGATAAATATCAGTAAAGATCTGGTACACGTATTTAAGATATTCGAAAATTTGTTAAAGCTGCAGTGCAATGATGTATACATGTAGCACTTTTTGTACACGTAACATTTATGAAATATATGTAGCTATTGCGGATTAAAAATAAGATTATTGATTTCCGAAGGAATGAAATACTTCTATTAAATCAACATCCAAGTATATATATACGTTTGGATTTGTGACGATGGCAAAATTGTATAAAATCTTTCAAAGAATTAAATGATATGAGAAATATACTTGAGAAATTCCATACGATATATTATAAACCAAAAGTAACGATCTTTCTTAGCATTTAATAATACAAATTAATATATGAACAAAATGGACTGAACGTCGTAAATAGTCAAAAATTAAAAAAATAAATTCAATAGATCTCTTTAATAAATAGAAATATAAAATCATATCAACAAATATTGTTCCTTCTAAGATTTGAGAAAAGGAGTAATTAAAATTATACGGATCTTTTGAACATAAAACAGAGTATTTATAAATATGTATACGAGATTCTATGTTTCAGTGTTTCTGTTTCAGTATTTTTAATTTTAAGAGATGAATATTTATATCCCGTTAACTGTGTAATTGAATTATCGAGATTTACTTGATATAATTAAAGGAGAAGCACTTCCCTTTTCATGCTTTCTGTTAAACAAATATCACATCTATCGCCATTTGCAATTGCAGGTACAAACATAACACTGGGATATCATGAAAACCTTTAACATGATTTAGTTTACATTAAACAAAAAATCAATTTTTTCGAAAAAAAAAGATTTTTCTTAATGAAATTTTCTGCGGAGAAAATTTTCGATATTTGTTTTTAATACTTGGAAGAATATTGCGAAAAAATTGTACTTTGAAATTATACATGATTAATAGGGAATATTATTTTTATAAATCTATATAAATAATCTTCTAAAATTGGACATAGAAAACATCTTTCACTGATCACAATGATAAAAATATTATTTGAGATTCCCTCTGCTAAATCGATTATTTTTCTACATTCTTCATTATAATTTACAAAATTATGATGAAGAGAATTGAAGCAACATTTGTTGGAACGTAGTTGTTCCAATAGTAGTAGACATTTGACTAATACTGTTGAACAAAGCTTCTGCCTGTAAGTTTTCTGGCAACCTAGTAAGAAATTGGGCACCATGTACAAAGTCCATTTTTAATAACTCTTCTTGGTATAAGTGTAATACACCAAGTGCCGTTCTAAAAAGGAACTCATCTCCATCTCTGAGAAATACATCCCAAATTCTACATGCAACATCCAGAGGCATTGCTTTGGCATATATTGTGTACAACCAATCTAATAAATATAAGTCTGGACTAAGACCAGCTACTGTAAAATGGGAAAATACTTTTGGCAGCTTATGTGCTAGTGCACTGGAGTAAACCTTGTAATAAATATTCATTCTCTTTTGGTCCAACATAAAGGCTGCTCTATGGCAAGGATGATTTAGCAAATTAGCAAAGCAAGTAAAGGCATCTGGAGGTTCCATGTTTAATGATAATACAGCACCCACAAAACTCATACCTTGCACATAACCCACATCCGGCCTGTAAACTGCATAGGCTGCCAAAATACCTTGAAGGCTATTAGACAATGGTCCACCTTCTTGAAAGACACATAAGGTAGGAAAGGTACGAGATACGTCTAATTTGATTGCAGCTAAGGTTTCATTGACAGGATTTGAAAGTGCTCGGTCCAAGCATATATTGTAAAGATGGGGTGTTATGTTTAAATCATTCTGTATAGCTAATTTCCACACTTTACCACGAACACTTGGTGGTAAACCACGCCACCATAACTCCCGAACTTTTCTTGTGTTTTTAACACTTTCAAATTTTGGTATAACATTTGTATTCCAGGTATGAGAATCTTCTGCTAATCTCTCCTCTTCTTTAAGTTGCAATTCTCTTTGTTGTTTGCGTTCCTTTTCTTCTTTTATTTCTCTCTTCCTTGCTGCTTCTAATATTGCATTGTATTGCTTTCGATGACGTTCTTCTTCAAGAGCATTTTTTGCTGGTAAATTTGCTGGTCTTGGCTGTTGTATCAGAGCTAAACTTCCTCCTACCTTGTCTATATTTCTTGATGGACTACTAGTTGGTGTAGATTGATGAGATTCTTTGTTCTTCCATGAAAATACATTCTTTGGGAAGAATGTATTCAATGTCCAACGTTTAGCTTTTTCAGTTTTATCTACTACATTATCTTCAGTGCCCAAAAAACTTCCAGAAGGGGATACTTCACTAAGGGAAGACACAGTACTACTACAGGAACGTGGCAAACTGTTCCTAGGACTACTATTTGCACTACCACTTTCCAATCTGGAGTATTTATCTGTCTCTACCTTTGAAATAATATTGGTAGGATGTTCTTTTGGTATGCATGGAGAGTCAGGGTATTGAGATTTACAGTCTAACTGTATATCATTTGTTAGATTAGTATCTTCCACAGAATATATTTGTTTTGTGGAAGGATTATATGCTAAAGACATACTCTCCAAAGCATGGTTTAAACTGGTCCCTGCTACTCCAACAGAAACCACATTTCCAGCATCATACCATTTATTTTCTCTAATGTGCACAGACAATGCTTTTGTTTTGACAGCAGGCACAGAGGCCACATCACATGCTAAAGCCTCATTAATGTTCACACTGTTACAACTCACAGAATCTCCATTGAGTGATACTAGTTGTTGTTTCCCAATTTTGGGGACAATGTTATTTGCTATGTAGCAATTGGAATCTTTTCCAGCTACTTTTAATACCTGATAATTATTAGGCACATTTCCAAAACGCGACAGAATACAGGGTGACACATTTTGTGGTGAAATAGAATGATGAGTATTACTCCCATTCAAATGATTAGGTACAGGACTCTTCATGGTTGATGTCCCACCCTTAACCTCAGTAATACATTGAATAATTTATCTCTAATCACAGCAAACCAATCACCATACAGCTTTCCATGTATGCTGTTTATAGATTTGTAGTCATGCATACTTTCTTATTAAATTTTGACCAGGTTCTAGTACGTTTTTCATCTTCGACTACGTATTAATTCTATGATACTTTAACTAGACAACACCCATGTATGGGGACCCGTTAAGTTTGGCATGGCTGTCAAACTATAATACTTCGCGTTTACAGTACTATTCCATAATTGTTCTCAAGAATTCGGAATGTATCACAGGCAATGCCCCGTTGAATTCGTAATATCTCGAATCACGAACTTGATATTAAATGATTTTACACGCATTTCCTCGCATTTCTCTATATCTTGCAGTTTGTTGCACCGTATTATTACAAGTTCGAAAACAACAAAGTAAGACGATTTCGATTTACGTGCAAACAAAATGCAGTGGCGTGAGAATGGTTAGTTCCACTCACGAATACCCAACATAATAACACTTGGTAGTGGTAGAAATTTCAGCATAAATCGTAGTAGCAGATGTGTATATACAGCGATGTAAAAAGCAGAAGTACCGTGAATATTTTACTTGCGGATACAGTAACGATTCAATTATCGATTTTTCAGTCGTTGTTATTCTTATCTTCAGGAAAAATATATAATCTCCCGATAATACGGCAATCTACGAAAAACAGAAAAAAAATCTTTTCGCATATGGTGATTGTTCTTGACTTCTGCGACTATGATGCGTCACGTGACCACTTTAGCATATCCTGTTCCAAGATTTAATCTCACTCTAATCTTTAGCATAATTAAAACATGGAAAAAGAACTTGATATTTTACATTTAATTTGCCAGGAATATTAAATATTATTCATATCATGTACAATTTTGAACACATTTATACTCTTTTAATTTTATAGCAGTGAATTATTCTTTACAAAAGCTCAGTATAAAATGAAAATAATTTAAAAGTAAATATCTATTAAGTAGTTGCATTGGAGGAAGTTGCATTTAATTTCAATAAAAAGCTTACATGGAATGTTAATCAACAATATTTGAAAATAGAATTTCTGCAAGATTTGTGAAACTTTAATTGTTTAATCCGACATTATCACTGAAAAGTACCTCTGTTTTGGAATTGCTAATATGTTGAATTGATTCTGCTGATGTTTTTAATTCATTCCTGCATTAACAATGGAATAGTTTCATATTTAAATTTAAATGAAGCATATAAAGAATATAAAAAGCTTCTTAATTGTAAATGCTGCTTTATTTCAACACCAAAGTCCCTAGATCGAATTCGCAAGAACAGCTGATCATAGAAAATGATGAAAAGAAAATCTGAGTAAATTAGAAGGGTACTGAAAAGTAGGTTAAAAAAAGGTCAAATATTCGTCGTGTCACCATCGACTGTACGTCTCGAGAGAGAGTTTTGATTATTTTAGTTTAACTAAACTGTGAAGGGTGCATTTGTCAACATAACAGATGTTTGTTGTAAGAAATGACACAAATTGATATCCAGAATTTATTTGATAAAAGCAGGTGAGCTGCACAGCTGTAAACAATGTCAAGTGAAACTTTACGTTGTATGAATCGAATTTCTTTAATGCATTATTACATTAACAAATGAAAACATTAGTAAAAGAAAGTAAGCGGAAATACTTATGTAAATGGCTAAATACAATGCACACATACATGAAGATGCAGTACTTACAAAGAACATCTATCTAACATTAATATCTTTTTTACGTCTACGTTAAGTATTTAAAAGACACAAACATTTTTATGAAGCAGTATTCAGAATATTATATTTTCCTAAAACTTAATGATTATTGAAAACCTTTAATTTGATAAGTATAATAATCTCTTCTTTAGAATATCTGCTTTATTTGTATATCATGTATTAAATACTATCCAAAAAATTGCACAATTATTCCTAACACATAATATGTTGTTTAGGTTCCCCAGTGGTTGGCATTTGATATCATTACTTCTGTATACTCCAGTGGGTCTTGTACTTGTATTATTACGATTATTAGTAGCTTTACAACTTTGGCTTCTTACATCTTTATTACCTGATTGTAATACTCTTAGAGTACTTCTAAATCATGCATTTAGTTTTATCTTTGGAATTGTGGTTAAAGTCCATCCTGAGGGTAAAGTTAAAGACAAGGAATCAAGAATTATAATTGCTAATAATGTCTCAGTGCTAGATCACTTTGCATTACACAAAGCAACTGGGGCATTAATGCCTAGTATTCGGGAGTTACCTACTGCCCTCAGTAATGCATTAGGTCTACAAGAAATGAATATGAGCAGCAAAGATGCTTTGGTTGCCAATATAAAAGAGTTTCTCTCAACTTCAAATTACAGTATTGCACTACAGCCTGAGTTTAGCACCACAAACAGTCGGGTTGCTTTATTAAAGTTTAACTCATGGCCATTCAGCATAGAAAGTGCTGTACAACCAATTGCAATTAGAGCATTGAGACCAGAATTTGTATCTGTACGCGTGACTTCATTGGCATCTACATGGTGGACTGATATTTTTTGGTTCATGTTTGTCCCTTATACAGTCTTTACACTCAAGTACCTGAAAATTAAGAGAAACACAGATTATGAGTCTTTAGTAAGAGAAGTAGAAGAAGATATAGCAAGTGCTCTTGGACTTCAAACCAGTTCTCACACTGTATCAGATAAAGCAGAATTTGAAAAACGCTGTATTATAGAAAAGTCTCACAATAGGAGATTTAATAATGGAAATTCACAAAACTCACAAGTTGTACATAATATTGAGATGATAAGAATGGTACAACAAGTTAGTGAAGTGCTTCCATTTGTCCCCCATAATGTGATTCTTAGAGATCTTTGTGAGTAATGTTAAGTTTCTATCATAAATTAAAATTATAAAGCATTAGTCGCTTTAGTTAATCATCATAAATTAAGATACATATCGAAATGGTTGTTTTTTTTTAGTAAAAACTCATAATGTTGATATTACAATTGCCAATATTCTTGATGGCATAGTTACTTATACTCCAGAACCTAGTTCATCAACATCTACAGTATCAGCATCAATAAGTAAAGCACAAGCAAATACAGTTAATGATAATAGTATTCTGGGAACTCAGGAAAATAAGGGTAATACAGTAAGCGAAACAAGGGAAGAAAGCCTTCAGGAAAGGAAAGCTAAAATGATCAGGGAGGCTAGGGAAAGGTATATTCAAAAGCATGGACTCAAAAATTGCTGACATTCTTACTATTGTTTTATTATGGTTATCATATGGTCATTAAAAAGACGTACATAATGTTTTGCTCTATATGTATTTACTATTACATGGTATGAATATAACTTTATTTCTAAAATATAATTGTACAACTATGTAATTACCTAACCTTTCAATACATACATTCATATACATACTGTAATATCATTATCAGTGGCACATACTGGAAGACTGTGTTCTTAAATAATGTATCATTTGTTGCATTATTTCTTATACATGTAAGGCCTATGTGGCATAAGAAACAAAGCTAGCTGGTCTACATTATAATTGGGTATTTAGTAAAAATGAACTTTTAGTTTTGTACATAAATATAGAATCAATAAATAGACCATTTTTTATGAATAGATATGTTGTTAATAATTAATCAAAGGCAATGATCTAGTAAAGATGTGCATTTGTAACAAGGTTTACAACTTCTACCTTTCAACCAAGTTCTTTAAGAAGAAATATATGCACTTTTGTTCAAACTCTCCTTATACATTTTATGGTGGATAATTACAAAAAAACAATAGAATATTTTTAACAACTGTTGATATATGAGTGAAATACGAAAGTAAAAACATCTTAAATTGTAAATATACTTCTACTAAAAAAATATTGTCTTACAGTATAAGATCTTTACATATTCTGAGTTATGTAATTTTAGCTTCTTTGCCTCTTTTGCAACTACAGGAATAATTGTTAGTGTCTGACATTTCCAATACATACATACTTTACATCGACAAAATCATCTATACCATGTTTGGAACCTTCTCTTCCCAACCCTGATTCTTTGACTCCACCGAAAGCCGCTTCCGCGCATGAAATTAATCCTTCATTTACTCCGACCATACCTACTTCTAATTTTCTTGCAACTCTGAATACTTGAGATATATCTTGGGAATAGAAATAACCAGCTAATCCAAGAGGTGTGTCATTAGCTTCTCTTACAACTTCATCTTCGTTACTAAATTTATTAATAACAGCAACAGGGCCAAAGATCTCTTTGTTATATATTATCATATCCTTTGTAACGTTTGTTAAAAGTGTAGGAGCATAAAACAATGGTCCTAAATCTGGCAGTGGTGTACCACCACAGTGTACTTTGGCTCCTTTCTGCACAGCATCAGTGACTAAATCATGTACCATCTTTATTTGACTTTCTTTGACAAGTGGTCCATGAGTTATCCCCTCTTTACTGCCATCTCCCATTTTAATCTCATTGTTAATCTTTGTCAGAAACTTAGCTACGAACTTATCAAATATACCCGCTTCTACGAAAAATCTATTCGCGGAAACGCACGTTTGACCAGTATTACGGAATTTGCTAGCCATTGCACCAGATACAGCTAAATCTACATCTGCAGAATTAAATACTATATATGGTGCATTTCCACCTAATTCAAGGCTTAGACGCTTCATTGTAGAAGCAGACTGTTCATATAAAATTTTTCCTACAGCAGTTGAACCAGTGAATGATATTACTCTTATTTTAGGATTCTTACATAGCTCTTTACCAACAGCTGCAGAATTCTTCAAACTAGTTGTTAATACATTAAAAATTCCTGCTGGAAAACCAGCTTTTTCTGCAAGATCTGCCAATGCCAGAGCTGTTAATGGTGTATCTTCAGATGGTTTAACAACACATGTACATCCAGCAGCAATAGCTGCACTAGCTTTTCTTGTAATCATAGCATGGGGGAAGTTCCATGGTGTAATTAAAGCTGCTACTCCAACAGGTTGTTTTAGTAAAAATAATTCTCTGTTAGGCAAAGGTGCTTGTAATACTTCTCCATCAATTCTTCTAGCTTCTTCTGAAAACCATTCTACAAATGCATTTCCATATTTAATTTCTATTCTAGATTCAGCAAGGGATTTTCCATTTTCCTTAGTTAAAATTTGTGCCAAGTCTTCTGAATGTTTCACCATAAGATTATACCAGGTTCTTAATAAATCACTTCTTTCTTTTGCTGTTGTTTTACGAAATGACTCAAAAGCATTAGCTGCTGCATTAATAGCTGCTTTAGTATCATCTATATCCATGTCAGGGATATAGTCAATAACAGATTTATCTACTGGATTAAAAACTGGGAATGTTTGATTATTATGTGTTCCTGTCCATTTCCCATTAATATATGCAAGGTCCTTTAAGAGATGCATTGCTCTACTTGAAATAGGAAGCTGATGAGCAATGCTCTTTTGTAAACATTGAATCCCATTAAACATGATGGAATATTAGTTATGAAATAATCTAAAATAAAACAAATAATATGAGTTAACATTCAAATATTGAATGAAATATAATACATGCATATAATCTATGGATATGTCACAATCTGCTAGTAATAACATAATCAATAGCTAATAAGATATGTATGTAACAACAGGTAAAAAATTACGTTTAATAAATATACAGATTATTCACTTTATTTCATCTAATTGAATATAATTATTATCGGTCCTGCCCTTACAATTAATTGTTTATCAAATTAAATACTGTACTAAAGTACTGTCAACTTGAAACTTACCTCCCCAGACAGCAGAAGAACAAAACCACTAATAGTCGGATTTTCAATTTAAAATCTCGTCGTTCGTTTATAAATGGTTACTCTTAACAGATCTTATCAATTCATGTTATCAGGTCTATCAACAAATTGACCTTACATAACTTAACGTGATCCTCCTGTCGATTGCACCCCTCGTACATGATCTAATATATGTGATACAGTTCTTAATGTATAGGAGTGTGCGTTACCGGCGCGCCGGCGTCATATAGTCAATAAAGCTCTTATCAAGCGCGAATATTTTTCAAAGTCTTATATCAGTGCATAAAAATACACACATATTTTGTACATTATGAGTAGCAACACAAAGAGGACTATTTATGTAGGCATGTAATTTTGCATCAAATACCACCAATATATTTTATAACCTGTTTATAACCTTTACAAGGCCATCTAACGTTTTTCTATTCGATTTTATAAAAAAAAGATTTATAAGCAAATGTATGATGCACTTTTGAAATAACTTTATAGTCTACATACAAATTGCTCCGACTCTTCCTAGGTTGTCTTTAAAAATTTTCCTTATTTATATTGGTTTATATATTTCTATATTATTATCAAATAGGGGGACTGGCAGAAGAAGTGGATGAAAAAGTTTTACATGCTGCATTTATACCTTTTGGTGAAATAGTTGATGTACAGATACCTTTAGATTATGAGTCTGAAAAGCATAGAGGATTTGCGTTTATTGAATTTGAAGCTGCAGAAGATGCAGCAGCAGCAATTGATAACATGGTACATTTCTAAAATGATATATATATACATTTGCAAAGTATTCCATATAGTATAATAATTTCATAGTATTTTTTCTTGAGAGATGAAAATTAATCTTTAATATCTAGAATGTGACAAATTTTGGAAGAATTATCAAAGCATGTTTACATAGAAAATATAGTACAATATTGATAATGAACAATATACTTTGACTGACTACTTTTATAAGATAAATATCAAAATGGATTAATTTTGATTATCTAATCATGGCATGTTAATGCTTGAATTTAGAAGATTTTATTTTTTTGATAACCAGAATGATTCAGAGTTGTTTGGACGTACAATTAGAGTAAATATTGCAAAACCACAAAAGATTAAGGAAGGTTCATCAAAACCTGTTTGGGCTGATGATACATGGTTACAAGAGCATGCAGGAGAAACCCTCCAAAGTGATGAAAATGCAAAATCTACTAATGTAGCTCAATCTAAGAAGGGCAAACAAAACCCTCAAGTTTATTTTGATGTCAGTGTTGGAAAACAAGAATTAGGTAGAATTATTATGATGTTAAGAGCAGATATTGTTCCCAAAACAGCAGAAAATTTCCGTGCACTCTGTACACATGAAAAGGGATATGGATACCAAGGGAGCATACTTCACAGAATTATTCCAGATTTTGTATCCTTTATACATGTGTAAATGTCTGCTATATTTTTTTTAATTGCATGAGATATGATCTTCCTTACATAAATATAGATGTGCCAAGGTGGAGATTTTACAAACCATAATGGAACAGGTGGAAAATCAATTTATGGAAATAAATTTGACGATGAAAATTTTGAATTAAAACATACAGGACCTGGTACAATATCAATGGCAAATTCTGGCCCAAACACAAATGGTTCTCAATTCTTTCTATGTACTGCACGTACAGAGTGGTTAGATGGAAAACATGTTGTATTTGGACATATACTTAGTGGTTTAGATGTTCTTAAGAAAATTGAAAAATTTGGAGCAAAATCTGGTACTCCTACACAAAAGGTTGTCATAACTGCATGTGGAGAATTGACTTAGAGAATTTTAAAAATATTGTAAACATGCAGTGGTGATATATCTTGCATAATTGTACATTATTTATCAAATAAATATATAAAATTCATAATACAATTTTATGTTATGTACTTCTACCATAAATTCTTTTATAAAACACATTTATACCATTGAATTTTATACATATACTTGTTCCATTTGAATAAAATTAACCTTCATCATTCCTCTCATTATAATAATGCATTCTGGCCAAGGACACAGTCCGAAAATAATTATTATCGTTATACGTTATTGGATAAGAAATTTTTATCATTAGAGGGTATTGGATATGTATGACACGTATGAATATTTAATACCGTACAAAAAACTCAGGTTAATAAGTGGAAGTGGTTGCGACTTTATCTAAAACGCCGGGTTAAAAGTCATCGTGACGTAGAAACTCTTTAAAAACTCGGATAAGTGCACTGTAATTAGTTTCCGTCAAGAACTTTTGTGCAAAATGTTACGTGCATCGATGGGTCAAACTGTGCGAAGATTTAGCGCAAATTCGGCATCGGTCGTAAAATGTAGGCGATTAGAAGGAAAAGTTGCAGTTGTGACTGCCTCGACTGATGGGTACGTCACTAGAAAACGATACAGTATTTCAAATTTTTGTATATTCATAAAGATGATGCAACTCTTTATTAATGACTTAGTTAATCTGATGGATTATTTTTTTATTTGTGTAGAGTATATATTGCTACTAAATTGATAAACATATTATTTGAATATGATTGAAGAAAAGTATAGAAGTATATTTTACAGAATATGCACTATTTTTCAGTATTGGATTTGCAATTGCAAAACGATTAGCACAGGAAGGTGCTAAGGTAATGGTCAGTAGTAGGAAAGAAGAAAATGTAAAAAAGGCAGTAGATCAACTTCAGTCTGAAGGATTAGATGTTTGTGGTACTACATGTCATGTTGGAAAATCAGAAGACAGAAAAAATCTGTTTGAAAAAGTATACTGTCCAGTATGATTAAGCTGTTGCATAAAGCACAGTAATATGTGAAATAATTTTGTAACATATGTGTTTAGACAAAAGCAACATTTGGAGGCTTAGATATTCTTGTATCAAATGCAGCTGTAAATCCTAGTGTGGACATGGTTTTAGATTGTCCAGAAGCTGCCTGGGATAAAATTTTTGATATTAATCTTAAAAGTACATATTTATTAATGAAGGAGTCTTTACCACTATTAAAGCAAAGTAAATCAGGGTCTATTATAATTATAACATCAATAGGAGCTTATAAACCTTTCAGTGTAAGTAGTTATGCTTGTGTAAAGGATACAACAAAATTAAAATGACTTAAGCAGACAATGAATGAATTACAAATTACATAAATATTATAATTTAGTTGCTAGGTGCTTACTCTGTGAGTAAGACAGCACTATTGGGACTCTGCCAATCTGCTTCATTCCATTTAGCACTGAATGGAATACGTGTTAATTGTATTGCACCTGGTATTATAAAAACTAAGTTTTCAAAAGCTGTATGTATCTCTTTATTTTATATCTGCTATAGGTGTACATCTACATATTTTTGAGATTCTATATTATTCCCT
This sequence comes from Nysson spinosus, assembly GCA_910591585.2. NCBI lineage: Eukaryota > Metazoa > Arthropoda > Insecta > Hymenoptera > Crabronidae > Nysson > Nysson spinosus. Next base: position 7,008,875 of record OU342830.1, on the reverse strand, counting down.
GATTTAGCTCTATGAATCAGAAACTGCTGCAGAAGTGTCCTTAGCACTAATACCAATGAACAGATTTGGGGAACCAGAAGAAATAAGTGGAATTGCTGCATTTTTAGCAAGTGATGATGCTGCTTACATTACTGGGGAAACTATAGTTGCTGCAGGGGGAATACAATCCAGACTTTAAATATATGTATATAATATTTTGTTATAGATATGGGCAATATAGGGAACAAATGCATTTAAATATAATAACATGACAGTTACAACAATAGGTCACCCTATTGATATTGATTACACCGTTTATGTTATTCCAAATCCTATAAAAAATGATTTCGTGATATTTTTAAATTTCCTTAAAATTTGCCGCGGTAGAATAATCACGCGCAATCTGAAGGTAGCTATATTAGAAGCATTCTTCACAATGCACAGTTTATAATTCGCGATTAGAATTACTAAACCATCATATAAGAATCATCATTGTAAAGGAGATGTTCATACTTACATTGACTAATGTATATGATTATATAACAACCTTTGTCTATAACTTTAATAAAGAAAATCTTACCCCCCGCCCCTCCGTAAACAATTGCCAATGTCTTAAGCTAAATAATTTTGAGAAAATTTAATTGTTAATGTAATAAATTTCATACGGATTTAATAGATTATGCAATAAATTTATAATAAACCGTATGCTTGATTAGATGCGATGTCAAAGAAACGACATTGGATTCCGATATTAGTAGTGAATCCTCTAGAACCGTTTTTACATATCTGATTTTTCATTGAGGCTTCCACCACACAAATGTAAGGTCATGATAATATATTTAATTCTCATTGTAGGAATTATAATCAGCAGTGAACCCCTATTATTGCAAAAATAAAATAAGAAACTTCGAATATTCAATTGAAAGTTAGTAAATTGGAAATATAGATATCTGACCAAAGAGTCTCCATAAAAAAGGGGCACAGTATTTTAATTCTATTATTAATAATATTCATAATGTAGTGATAGGAGATTTCAAAATATGATATATTTCCAACTTCCATTTTTCATTGTAAATATGACTTAAGGACACACCTTTATATTCAACTGTCACCTGATCTTTGATTAATGAAAAACAAATGGCTGCCGAAAATATGGTTCAAAACGCGATCCAACCGGGAGAAAATTCTCATAATGATGACTTTGAACATTGGGAGAACGGAGTAAACGATGAAAATTGTAATGAACCTGGTAAATACATATTTTCTTATAAAAAAGAATCAGTGACATACTAGTAGTCATTGGGATTCCCTACTTGGACAAACGTGAATTTGTGCTGAAACGATCATAGAACACATACTTAGTTTATTTTTCCAGAGTTTGTCGAAATAAATGCGCAATTAGACCAGCTAAATTCTGTCCTGGATAATCTTGAACGCAAAAATGATGACATTCATGCGGAACTAGTTGAATTGTTAGAGTCAAATAGAGAAGCCAGGAAGCAATTTCAAGAGAGTCAAATGGGCAATAACTCTGATTTACCAAAACCAAACGCATAATTATTTTATAATTTAGACAGGTATTCCGTTCATTATTAATCCAGCAATAAGGAATAAACAAGCACTTGTGGACATTAACCAGACCTTTGAATTAAACACATGTAGTTAGAAAGTTTTTGTTTGTTACAGGATGAATTACTTTATGTATATATATATATATATATATACATAGAAATGAGTACATCAATATAATGTCATACTTTTATTAGGATTAATAAACACTTATAATATTATTTTACCTTGTAAGAGTTAGGTGACATTCCTGTGGGAAGTAGTATAAAAATATGTAACAAAAGGTAAACAAGAACCACAAAACATTTGTAAGAGTACTTATGTTATTGATATTTGTATACATAGGAGAATGTTTGTGTATTCCTGATTTTAGAACCTAGTATTATGTACATGTAATATTTAATTATCCAAAACATTAACAGAAAAGGTTAGGAATTCTTTAAATACTTTTCTGAAACAAATTTCTAAATTAAAGATACAGTAGGTTCAATTGATAATAAATTATTAAAAACAACTTAACCTCTTGTTCTATTATCATAAAGTCTAATGTCTACATGATTACAACTATGTTTTTGGCTACAGCTTGTTTTAATATTTTTCCAGCTGAAATACCTCCTAAATGTTATTCATGTACTTGTAATAAAACACTAAAAATTTTGGTATTAATCATTCATTGACATTGAGGTTGTTTATTATTATATTGAATGTAAGTCTTCATAATAAAGGTGTTGGAAAAAATCAGAGACTGACATCAATTACTTTACACAATCTAATCTGAATACATTTGTCACAACATTATTTATCATATAGTTTTTATTAACACAAGTAACCCCTTTAGTAACATTAGAAGTAAGAAGAATACTTTTTTCATCGATTATAACTGCTGTTTTTACTACTCTCTTGAACAGAAGAAATAATCCTCTTACCTACTATATATAAATGTGTTACTCGAATAAGTATTACAACACACAGCCGTAATCTCTTCGTTTTTACATAATAAATATTTTCAAATGTAAACAAGTTCTATCAATACCGATTAACATGCTTACCTTGATTAGTAATTCGATTAAAGAAAAAAATATACATTTTTGTCATTTGAGTCAATCTAGTTCTAGTACTTTTATCATCATTTTGTGATTTACACTAATTTCGAGTATTTCAATTCATTAAAAGTATTTCGACATTGAGGTTGATAAATAACGTATACCTAAAAAAATGTCGCAGAAAAAATCTGTACACCCAGCTACAGTAGAGGGCGCTTTAATAAATAAAATAACAATGCTTGACAGTTCAGGAGTGTCGACGGTGGGAATCTTGTTATGCTGTTACCAACATTCTCTGCCAATATTTAAGTGTATAAGAACAAAATATTGAGAAATAGACAGTGGAAAATATATACTACACATAATATTGATTCGTGAAATAATAAATAAGAGAATAAAATGGATGAGGCGAAATTTTTAAAGAGGTAACATTACTTTTTACATCAATGATGACAGTCTAATTGACTTTCCGAATTAAATGTCAAATTTAGGTATACTACTTATCCTGAATTTTCGAAGACTTTTTTCTTAAATGCTTCATATGTTATTCAAATATATGTACATTTTATGACTTAAGTTGATTAAAATCGTTATGTATAATATATATATACTGCGTAAAAGTATCACCCATGTAACACGAATTTTTGGTGCAGGATTATAACTGGTTTTTCTTAACTTTTTCGTCATAATTTCTTAATGTTTAGAAAAGTGAAATCTGGTACTTTAGACGTGCATCCGACGGAAAAAGCTTTAGTTGTAAATTATGATGTTGAAGCTTTAATCTTAGGAGAATTGGGAGATCCAATGCTTGGTGACCGTAAAGTGAGCCACTGTTTTCATCAACAATTATCTTAAAATCCAGTAAATGTGTACTGGTTTATTTAAATTGTGTATATTACTTTGTAGGAATGCCAGAAAATAATTCGTCTAAAGAGCTTAAATGCAGATACAAATGTATCACTCTTAGCTAATGAAGTAATTGAGAAGTGTTCCCTGATACATAAATCCAAACTTCGTGAAGTAGAACAATTAATTTATTATCTTCAAAATCGTCGAACAAATGACAGCTGTGCAAGTAATTTGAAAGAATATCTTATGAGATTTGTTCCCTTTGGTTTATACAGGGTGTCCCACCTAACTTGAGCACCTTGAATATCTCACTTATTTTTTATGATAGCACAAAATGTCAGAAGAATAAAATACTTCGTTCTAGGGGGTAAATATTATGATAGGTAACAATTTTCTCTCAAGGTCATATTTTTCGAGATTTCAAGGTCATAGCAGTTTTTTTAAATGGGACTACATATTTCTATCGTAGTTATATAATAGCTGAAATTAAAATGAATCCAATGACTTATAATACTATGACCTTCGCGTGACCTTGAATACAAAAATTCATAAAAGTAAAAATAGCAAAATAACTATGATGGAATGATTAATGGAGGAAAATTTATTCTCTTATTGACTACAGTATTCTAATAAATTCATACAAGTTCTGAAGGGTATTTACCTTGATTTGGGATTAGGAATGATATGGATTCAAAAAATTGAAGAAATCATTGCCACTCAAGTTATAGCAAATATCATCATTTATGACATTTCTATGTTGAAAATAGTTGACATTCCTGGTAAACTAACTTCGTTAACAAATTAGCACCTGTTCAAATATAATTTTGCTTCATTGACCCTTCTATCATAATAATTTCACTACTTTCATTAATTGCTCAACTTTCATACTATTGCAGGTCTAGGTTAGGTCTGTATTAGGTACCCACTGACCTACTCCTTCTACTTCTATGATTATCAATATCCGTAATTCTACGAATTTTTGTACTCAAGGCCACATGAAGGTCATAGTATTATAGGTCGTTGGATTCATTTTGACCTCAACTATCATGTAACTACGATAGAAAAAAATGGTCCTATTTAAAAAAAACTTCAATGACCTTAAAATTTCAGAAAATCTGACCTTGAGAAAAAATTGTTACCTATCATAATATTTCCCCCCTAGAACCAAGTATTTTTTCCTCTGAGATTTTGCGCTATCATGTAAAATAAGCAAGATATTTAAGGTGCTCAAGTTAGGTCTGGGTTAGGGGCACCCTGTATAATTTGTAGATAAGATATAATATTTCTATTCCATAGCCAGTGACAGTAATTCTCAACCTTCGAGACCAACATCATCAAATTCAGTAATTGCTGATAATGGAGAAATAGAAAGAGCTATAATAAGTAATGTTGACAGCTACATTGAATTATTATATGAAGAAATTCCAGGAAAAATTAAAGGCTCATCACTTATTTTGCAATTAGCCAGAATACCTGATAATCTTCTTGAACTAACGAAAAATGGTATAATTTCATTTTATTGTTAAATGCAATATTTATAACAAATATTGCATTTTCTCAGAATTAATAATGGAATTATTGTATCTTATAAATTTTCTTTGCAGAATCGTTATTAAGTGCATTAGCTAGAGTCTTGAGAGAGGATTGGAGACGCAGTATAGAACTTTCAACAAACATTATCTATATCTTCTTTTGCTTTTCAACTTACAGACAATTTCGTAATATAGTTCTCGAATATAGAGTAAGTGAAATTATACATGATCCAAAACATTATAATTAATGTAACATGAGAATTTGTTTTTCATGTGTAGATTGGGTCTCTTTGTATGGATATAATTGATTTTGAATTACGACGTTACGATCAATGGAGAGAAGACATGGAGAAACGTAGACGTCAATTTGAAAATAGTACAGGTTTAACTCTTTTCCCAAGTGGAAATAATGACAATAGTGAAAAAAAATACAAGAACATTGATGATATATGGAATACAGATAATCCTTTAGATTATGAAGTCAAAAAACGGTCGTCTGAACTGGCAATTGCTATAACTGAAAGTGATGTAAGGAAATTGAAGGAAGAATTAGAGAAAAGTCGTAAGAAGTTCAAAAGCTTAACAAAAAAACAAGAACAACTTTTACGTGGTGAGCACAACTTTATGGCATTATCTTAATATAATATAAAGTTTGTTATACTATTTTAATTGGTCACTTGCACATTCTTATTACAGTGGCATTTTATTTGCTTTTAAACATTGCTGAGAGTATGGAAGTTGAACGTAAAATGTGCAAAAAAAATATTATTGGTATGTTGATCAAAACTTTGGACAGGACAAATACTGATTTATTAATCCTTGTTGTCACATTTTTGAAAAAATTATCTATATTTCGAGAAAACATCGACCTTATGGTAAAGTGGAAATAATGTGTAAACTATTCATTACATATGTATCAAAGATCTTGACTTTATACTTATTTCTTTCTTATAGATCAAAGGAAATATAATCGAAAAAGCCCCAAGACTTCTGCAGAATATTAACGCTGATCTTGTGACAATTACTTTAAAATTATTTTTCAACCTTTCTTTTGATGTAAAACTGAGAACTAAGATGATGAGAGTAGGATTATTACCCAAACTTATTAAACTTCTTGGTCAAGGTAGATATACGCGTGTATTATATTTTACTCATCTATTAGTCCTTTTTACATTTTTTAGTAAAAGTTTGTGTATGTTAGGTGACATTACAAATAAAGGAACAATTCTGGGATTGTTATACCACTCGAGTATGGACGACAAGGTGAAGGCCATGTTTTCAAATACTGAATGTATTCAAATGGTGAGAGCACATAATTTCCAGAAAAATATATTTGTATTTAATGAAAATTCCTACTTTCTCATTCAATGATTTTACAAATATTTTACAGGTCACAAACATGCTCTTGAATTCAGAAGATCAATTAAAATTAGAGCTGGTAGGGTTGGGTATAAATCTAGCGATTAATAGCAAAAATGCACAACTTATGGTAGAAAACAACCGCTTACAAGGTCTTATAAAAAAAGCGTTTAGAATTCAAGATCCATTAATTATGAAGATGATTCGAAATATCTCGCAACATGAGTCAACCAAAGAGAGTTTTGTTGTAAGCCAATTATTTTATTCAAAGGCTTTATAAATATTTACCCTCCTAGTATAAAAAATAGGATATTATAATAGTTGAAACTTGTCATTAGGAATTCGTGGGTGACTTTGCCATGGCTTTAAATCAATCAGACTCTCAAGACTTTGTGCTTGAAGTTATTGGTGTGTTGGGTAATCTAGAATTACCTGACTTAGATTATTCACAGATCCTCCATCGTTGTGATTTAATACCATGGATACGTAATAATCTTGTACCAGGTACGATCTTATTATTATACTTCACTATTAACTCCATTATTTTAAATAAATTCTAAAGTTTTAATATTTATCTGTAGATTTATTTTATTTGCTTTCATAATATTCTTCATTATGGTTGAATGAAATAATCGTTTCTAGGAAAAGTACCAGATGATTTAGTACTGGAGATAGTCATATTTCTGGGCACTGCAGCTTATGATGAAGACTGCGCGCGTTTATTGTGCAAAGCAGACATATTGTTGTCTCTCATTGAACTCCTCAAAGGTTTACATTTGCTATTAAAAATCTTTAACAATTTGCGTAAACATACTTATGTTTAACAAATTTTCAGCTAAACAAGAAGACGATGAAATGGTTTTACAGATAATATACGTTTTTTATCAAATTTCTAAACATGATTCTACAAGAGATTATTTAATACGCGAGACTGGTAATGGTAATCGTCAATTTCGTCTTATTCTGTCGGCTTAATAATATATGTAATTCGTAATTCGTATACAAGTTGAACACATTTTACATGCTGTGTACTGAAATATTTGTACCACCTACAGAGGCACCGGGATATTTAATAGATCTGATGCACGACAAAAATCCGGCAATTAGGAAAGTGTGTGATGCGTGTTTGGACGTCATTGCTGTAAGTATTCGTTATGAGTTTTTAGTTCCACATAGTATAGTATTGTTATTAAAATCATTATATCACCATATTTATATAGTAAATAATATAATTCACAAAATATGTTCATTTTAATCCTCAGATGTGCGATAAAAATTGGGCAGCGCGTATAAAAGTCGAAAAGTTTAGATCTCATAATCAGCAATGGTTAGAAATGGTGGAATCAATAACAACGGATACAACTAATCACTTATTGCCAGAAGAAGACGAGAGTCTGTCCCCTTACATGAGTGGTGACCTCCTAAAACATACTATGCTATTTCCATCCAGTACGGATCGTCTGTTCTGCATACAAGTTGATTTTTTAAACTATCGACTTATCACGATATTCTTTTTTATTAGGCAATGTAACTTCTTTCAATACTGATGACGGTTTCTCGGTCATGAAAAATTCTACGGACTCATCTGACAATCCAAGTCGGCCAGTTAGCAGGTAATATATATGTAGGAAATACTATATTTCCATATTAATAGTAGACTATTGGTCGTTTTCGTCTTATTGGCAATTCATACACACGTTTCAGATATAAGGATCTTGACGAAATCGGGGAACTTATGGCACGTTCTAAATCACGCATGTCTGTGGGTTCTGGTATAGAGGACCTCTATTACAATTCTAGAGTTAAATTTACAGAATCGGACAGTTCACATGTGCTAATATGAAAGGTAATCACGCAATGTAAATTCGTAACTCAGACTTAATATTGAAATTATTGCATAATACACAAATATGCTGTGTTCTTATAATAGAAGTTTTGCAAAGATGATAAAAATTCACGTAACAGAACAGCTTTTTTTATTCTTCGTTACAGTTTTGTACGAAACTATTTTAGAATTGTTAAAGGCAGTAGTAAAAAGAGTATGTGTGCTTGTAAGAAATTATTAAGTTATTACTGCGCTCGCGTGATTTATGTGAGATTCGCAAGGATTTTTTGAAAAGCTTTAAAATGTTGTTTACATGATCTCGTACTTAACTGTATTATTATTGTATACATTGATCTTTACACATAAATGTCAAATTTAGACTGATTTCTAGTCCCGTAACTTTGTAAATTAATCAACATAAGTTGTTATAGTATTCTTGAGCTTACCTTGCAATTTTGCGACACTCAATAATTTAATGTTATATGTGATTAAGTGCAATTTTATTAGAATAAGATATTGAAAATATACACTAACGCAGCGTTCATGATACATAAATTTACTGAAAACGCGTGTGTAAAATACTGGCAGTTAAAAACCGCATAGGCAGAATTTTCTTATGTCTATTTTATACCGAGAAATTCGGTAAATTCTTCGATTGCGCTTTTTCTAATTGTATAATCAATTAAGCATTCCATATATTTAACAACTTATTCGTTCAAAGAACACTAAGATATAGTATTTGAAAAACAGAAAAATGACTAGTATATTACACATTGCTGCAAATGCGATATATATATGTAAGTACATTTATATTCGAATCGCATTGAAGCTGATAAGTCGAGCTATTACCCACCATCTTTCTTGTTTAAAAACAACTGTATCCCAGTGTACATATTCGTACAAATAGTTAAGCTGTATTAAAAAACACTTTATTTATAAATATATTCACTAGTCTCTACATATTAAAAATAAAAAAATATACAGAAATCATTCAGTATAATCCTACTTTTTTTAAAAACGTTTATTTACATCTTCGGACTACATCTGTAAAATCATGTTATTGTGATATTCTTGGTTTACTGTTAGAACTTAAACTCTTTCGTATAATAACTTCATCATTAGGTGTAAACAACGCTGTATAACTGTTATCCCCATCTGTAAAGAAGTTATGTTCTTTCAAATCCCAGCTAACTGGACTATCTGAAAACCCCTGTACGTGAAAAGCCGCCCATGGTAAAGTATCATGCGCTGTTATATAGCCTCTCATATTTATGTATAGTCTTTCAAGTTGTTTTCTTGTAAAAAATCCAGTCCATTGTAAATACCGCACTTGGCCTACTTTTGTGGAAGGAGACGGAGATGTATATGTATTTACATAGTCATCTTCTTTTCCATTTTTCCTACACAAATTAATTATATTTGGATCATGCTCCTCTTTGCATTATCATAACTCTTTTATTTCTCAGGAATCTTATATACATACAAATCTCCGGAAATGCCAAAGATTCCAAGCCATTCAAAGAATTTTTCATTATTATATTCTCCTGAAACTATAGGCACTGCAATGGAATACTCCGTTCTTTGCGAAAATCTTTGATGACAAAGTGTAACATTGTAGCCACGTTCATGAAACCACGCTGCCGCAGATGAGGGGCACAGTTTTTCTTCTTTAAGTTTAAGGTAATTTAGTTAGGATAAAGATCTTTAGAATTTAGTTAGTAAAAGATGATCTTACCTGGTGGATTCCATGACACTATAATATCAAATGTTTGCTCAACTCGTTCCTTTAAAGCTACTCGTGTATGCTCATAATTCTTCTTACCAGGACTAAAACTTTCTGATTTCAAATCAATTGTCACAACTTTCGATGATGGGCGTTACCGGTAAAAAAATCAAATTGGGAATGACGGAATAGAAAATTAATTTTTGAATATAGTCAAAATGTAATGTAAGTAATAAAACATTTCAGAAGAAATTTAAAGTATATCCCATGTTTTGTATATTATAAAAATGGTATAACATTCCTAACATCTAAGTTGTACAAATAATCTATTTTTATTACACAGTTAAAATCTTTATAATAGGTATTATTATTCACACTTAAATACCAAAAATATAAATAATATCAATATTAGGTAATCATATGTTGTTATAAATGTTTATCATATACTTTGACATCATTTACTAATGATAATCTTAAAGTAACGGAAGTCGAAAAACGATGTTGATACAGTTAATCCTCTCTGTAAACAGATATCTGTATCTTTTTGATGTAATTAATCATTCCAGAATCATGTGTAAAGCATCCTTTGGTTTACATTCAGTCTCTCATTAGTGCACAGCTTGATTTGATCATACTTTAAAACGTAAAAAAATATATTTTCGAACTGCTCATTATCAAAATTTAAATATTTATGTGGTAAATATGTATATTTTATGCGAATGACAATGTTGGACTAGTATCCAAATCGGTATTACTACTTCTTAACTCTTCTCGAAAAGCTGTTAGTTCACCAATTGTTATTCCTTCCCACCCCTCTAATTCCGATAAACGTCGTAAATTGTCACAGTTTTGCATTAGTAACCGCACAGTTCTCATTGATAAGTCGTGGCTGTACAATATTTTAAGCTCTTCTAATTTGCTCATTGGGTTTTGTGACAATATTCTTCTCATTGTTGCATCTCCGATATCCGTTGATGAACCCAATTGGATAAATTTAACATTTATGCAATGGGACAACAAAAATTCTAGATGCGTATTTGCGCATTCGGCCACGCATTTAATACTTTGTAATAGCTTGAATGGTGGAACTGGAAGTTTTCTTGGATAGTCTGGTGCAAGTTCAATGAATTCGCAATTATAAAAAACTAAATTTTTCATATCTGGACAAAATTGACTTATGCTTATTAATGCATTCAGATCAATTTCATCTACATGCTCCAAATGCAGACTTGTGATCGTGGGACCTCTGATTTCCAATAATCTTTTAATTCCGTGCGTGTAAAAATCGCAAGATAAAAGTTTTAATTCTTTTAAATTGCTTAAAGTAGATAAGATCGTCAAATCGTTAATCTCCTCATCACGTAGCAAGCATAAGCTTGTAATGTATGGACATGTGTCTACTAATAGGTACATATGTGTCATACTGAAATTTCGGCTTTCGAATGTTCTTATATGAAATAATGTCTTAACGTCGATATCCTTTCGTTGTATAAGCTCTAAAGCGAATCCAAATTCATCGCATCTGCCAATGTCTTCTATATTTGTATGCTCTAAAAAGAGGTCTGCAAAGCCTGGTACTGTCATAGAGGTTCTAAATAATTTTAGTTGCTTTAACTCCCGACACGCAAATAACGGGACAACGCTGCGATCGGTTACAGATCTAGATGCTGTTGCATCTAACTTTTGCAACTTTTTACAATTTTGTGCAAGGGCTGTTATAATGTTATCTGTGCAATCAAAGCATAGAATGAAGCACACTAAATTTGGCATTGCAGATACACCATTGATTATAACTTTCTCAATATCAGATGTTTTCCATCCAGCAGAACCTGATCCTAAATCTAGGACTTGTAGTCCAACCATAGTTTCTAATTTATTATATAATATATGTCTCATAATTTTAGGCCAGGCTGGAAATTCAATTGTCTTTAGATTTGAATGTACAGCCACTTCTACCAAGTGTAGTATTACAGTTAAGTCAGACAGAAAGGTTGTAGTTAAGGCATAATCATTGTATGTGCTTTTAGTCTCTTTAACTGAATTAACAATTGCATTGAAAATAGCAACAGACATTTTGTCATACAAATGCCAAGGTATACTAGAACTCAATAGACACTTCATCATTTTTAACATTGATTGCAATTCAGTATGTGCTTTATCTGGGTTTTTTCTATATATCTTGCGTACTGGTTTAATAATTATTTTACCATAATTGGTTACAAATTCTCCAATTGAGCACAATGCTAGGTCAACTAGTGTTGGTACTTCGTGCTTTCTTGGCATTTTTAACTTTTTGTATTATGTTCTTCTTATCACTTACCATAACGTGTATGCACCTTACGGTCAAAAAATGATGCTTTTCCTTCTAAACCAAGTTTCTGATAATCTTCCGTCAGTAAGGAGAGCAGTAAGTGCCCTGATGGTGTAATAGCCACAACATTATCCACATCAATTTTATTTCCTATTGTTAATAAACTAAGTTCCCCTAAAAAAAGATGAATACATATTAACTTACAATAAAGAACTATTATTAAGTTATTTGTTTAATCAATTATGAGAGCCACTGAATAGCATCAATCCTAAGAAACTAAAATTGTGTAAAGCTGTAATCCTGGCACTAATCCATCTAGATTTCCAATTATAGTGTGAAGGGACACAATGTATATATTATATAGTTTTCTTTTTATTATTGAGACATATTATCTAATTCTCCTTAAAGGAATATTACTTATAATGATAAAGAGATTTTGCAGAAGATTCTATATGCAGAGGTATTATAAAAAACTATATATGTTGACTATAGCTGCCATTCTTGAAGAATTATTTTACCCTTTTTTATGAATGCTTCTATGAATTCCTTGTTTATTAGATCGAATAAATTTAGGCCGTTTATCCGATAATAATCGGTATCTTCTGTAATACAAGCACCCAATTCATCCGGGACACTGACTGTGTCAGGAAGCACTAAAGAAACCTGGCACAGGGCCAATGGTAATTGCGAATTATGTAAAGATTTTTCAAGGCATAACCTTCTATAAAATTGATGTTTTTTGATATTGATTCGATACATACCGAATGGTTAAAGTAATGCGTACTGACTTCAGCGGGTATGTCATTTTTTCTGGCGTCCCTTTTTTCAATAGAAAAGTGATGTCTAGGTGGTTGGAAGTCCCATACTTCAGGACTGAGCATTTTAGCAATAAAACAAGCCTTGTTGTGTTTAAAACCAGCAATGCTTGAATCAACCAAACTTTATTGTCCTAGAATCCCTATTATGTAGTTGCTCTCAATACCAGTTTCTAAGCATACACGTGCTTTTTAAATTCCACAAATAGTATTAAAGGACATAGTTCGAACACCCGCCTCGGTAGCGCAGTAGGCAGCGCGTAAGTCTCATAATCTTAAGGTCGTGAGTTCGATCCTCACCCGGGGCAATTTTTTTGTTTTCAACCATTCTATAAGAACTGCGCTAAACATTGATTTTCGCCTTAAAAATATCATTTTCAGAAACATACTTTACCTTGTACGAGAGCTCGAAATTAAGATATTGAAGTACAGTAATGGTTTATCACAAAACAGTTGTGTCATGTATTTATTTATTTTACAAAATATTTAATTTACATGTTCTAGTAAATTTTAACTTATGATTGTATAGCTTAATATAATTAAGAGGTATGCGCGTTATTTCCGCTTCTTTCTGGATTCGTTTGGATTCTTTTTCATCCAGTACTTCATAGAACTACCAGGTCGAATGCCTAACATAGCTGATTTGGAATTTACATCACGCATAACGAATGGAGAATACCCAGCAACATAATCTTCTTGTAAAGGATCATTTATTGTGCGCGCTAATCGCGATGGTCTTTGATGGGGTAATGGTTGATCTTCACAAAGAATTGGATTAGATGCATGTTTACCACCTTGTGGTTTTGGTAATGAAAACTGAAAAGCAGGAATGTTGTAATAACCAGGCACTGTGATCGAAAATATTAATAACAAGAAAAATAAACACATACCCTCTTTCCCTTAGTAGAAATTGGTTTTCGAAAATTAATATGAATTTGCTGATTTCCTTGTTTATCTAAGGAGACTGCAACCTTTTTTAATGTTTTATTTCCACAACTTGGACAAAATACCTTTGTCATAACACTTGTAGTTTTAAAACAGGCATGACATCTAAATATGAAAGTCCTCATTTGCTTGATTACTCTACCATCTAATGCAGCCACATTAAGACCAATTTGTTTTAAAACATTTTGCATTGCAAAGTCCATTGTTAAGCAAGCAACAGTGGTTGGTTTTTCTTCAAGTATTTCTGAATCAATTTCCTTCTTCACAATTTTCAGATTCTCTGATTAAAGACAAGTAATTTCATAAAACAATACATTTGCTTTATATTATATTATTATTATAAGTATTATTACATAAACTTACTTGGAGTAATCCACCCACTGTCATCATCATCATCATCATTCTCCCCATCCTCAAAGTCTTCCTCTTCTCCTTCATATTCATCATATGTAACATCCTCTACTTTGTCATTAGATTCTGTTTTTGTTATAGGTGCAAGAATATCATCAACATTACATTCTGTGTCTTCTTTGTCTTTAACTACTAACTCAGTTGGTTCACAAGACAATTTTGAAAATTTGTCTACTATGTTTTCTGGTCTAGTACAGACTGAATCAGAATCAGCTGTTTCATAATCTGATTCTGAATCATTAGATGTGTCACTATAATATGACTCTGATTCTTTTTCTTCTTGTGCTATATCTGTTTTGTCTTCAACATCCACTTGAACTTCTTTCTGCTTGTCATTATTGGCAGGTGATTCTGTCTCTTGAGATTCATCATCTTTATCTGCCTATAAATTAGAAGTTAACAGTGGCAATATAAAAAATTGGGTAACCAAAAAGAGATAGACTTACTTTCTCCTGTGGCATATAAAAACCAACTAGAGGTTTGAGATTTTCTTCAGGCTGTTTAATACTAGAGTCTACAGTTTTTGATATTATTGGAGCACTTCTTAAATGTGTTGTTCCTACTTTCTCCTTTTCCAATTGGTAAGTTAATGCAATGACTTTAATGTCAGTAGCAGATAAACTTGTGTAATCACCAGTTTTCTTTGCAAATTCAGTAACTATAGGTAGAAGAAAATGTTCTTATAAATATAAAAATTACCAAATAACTAAATGTAAGTTACACATACACAAAATTTCTTCTTAATTACCAAATTTGATACTTTCTGGATCTGCATCTTGAATTTTTAAGTCATATGGCAACACAACTAATCTTCTTAATTGTCTCTTGTTTGTAATTTCATTTACTACATCTTGTTCTGTTATGATGTTGATACCGATATCCTAAGGAAATGCAAATTTCTTAATGCATAACTTTTCCATGGTGGAAATGACTACTTCAATTAAAAAGCACAGTCTGTGAAGATATTAACTCTTATTATCCTTCTCTAACTGCAACAGCTAATAATATTCTAAACAACATGGTTATTGTTTGATATTAAAAGGCAAAGAAAGAAACAATTGTAAGTGAATAGTGTAGAAGAATTTGAAGTAAAACTACTTTTAATGCTGCAGCTCACTGCTAAATAAAATCAAAGCATTTTTCGCAAGAACCATAGAAAAAACGAATGTATCCTATACAAACAAACCAATACCCTATCATGTTTCTATTATACACGTTCTACAAGAATCACCTGCAGAGCAGCATTTCTGATAAAAGCGCTAGTATCAACAACCAAATATTGCACTTTTGCAGTTTCGTGCATGTTTATTTCTGTAATAACAGGTAAACTTTAAAAAATGTGCATAACACGTGCTTCTAGAAACACTTGTACGTATACTATCCCAACATACGATCCCTCTTAATCCTGATCCTCGTTTCTATGAATTTGCAGCTGACAGTAACAGACGAAATATAAGTAGACCAAGCACGCAATGCAATCTGTAATTCCAAAGTTATTGAGTCCTAGTGCCCGATAAAGATTTTTGTGTCACTGGTGACGTTGCCAACCAAACACATTAAATATCTATTTTTTTATATTTTTAGTCTAAAGAATATAAAAACAGTTTTTTTTAAAACCTCTGACATTTGTTAGCATACACATTACTCTAAATTTAATATTTATTATATATACTATAAATTATATATATATATAATATAAATATTAATTTAATTATTACACATTACTACAGCTACGCTAACGTAAGACGTGAATTATTTAATGCAATCTATTTAAATAAATAATTTTTAAATTTCCAAAAAGAAATTTAGTTTATTAATCAATTTATTAGATTTGTTAACTGATTTGGTCTTTTATTAATGATTACAGAGAAACGACTGATTGTTTCGTTGGGACGTCCGCAATCAAAGAAGATAACAGACCGAAGGGCCATCGTCCAGATATTGCACTTAGAAGTGTTTATTTTTTGCATATATTTATATATTTGTGTTTGTTATGTTATAATATTTATTAGCGTACAATGTTGTATGAAAATTGTTGTACCTCGTGAAATTTGCATTTACAATAAAGGACTTTATTACGAATATTTTCTAATGTACTTTATATTTCCTCGACGTACCGAATATGCACAATCCCATATGTCCTAAAAACTTCGGAATAGCTCCTAGCACGTCATGTTCTCCTGATACCAATTCTCGATTTCAAGGCAAAATTTCAAAAGTTGCCCGAAAATGTTTTGTATTTACTTCTCATTTGAATGGCGCCGGCGAGTCGCCAAACCGTTAAACCTCGAAAAACGGTTGGTTACCGAGAGCCGTTACGAATTAACGGTCGTGGCGACTGGCCGGCGCCATTCAAAAGAAAAGTGAAAATCGCATATTTTTGGGGGTTTTCGGGGAATACTTTGGGGCCAGAAAATTCGGGAATTTCACTTTTCATTTGAATGGCGCCGGCGAGTCGCCAAACCGTTAAACCTCGAAAAACGGTTGGCTACCGAGAGCCGTTAGGAATTAACGGTCGTGGCGACTGGCCGGCGCCATTCAAATGAAATGTGAAAATCGCATATTTTTGGGGGTTTTCGGGGAATAATGTGGGGCCAGAAAATTCGGGAATTTCACTTTTCATTCGAATGGCGCCGGCGAGTCGCCAAACCGTTAAACGTCGAAAAACGTTTGCTACCGAGAGCCGTTACGAATTAACGGTCGTGGCGACTGGCCGGCGCCATTCAAAAGAAAAGTGAAAATCGCATATTTTTGGGGGTTTTCGGGGAATACTTTGGGGCCAGAAAATTCGGGAATTTCACTTTTCATTTGAATGGCGCCGGCGAGTCGCCAAACCGTTAAACGTCGAAAAACGGTTGGCTACCGAGAGCCGTTACGAATTAACGGTCGTGGCGACTGGCCGGCGCCATTCAAATGAAATGTGAAAATCGCATATTTTTGGGGGTTTTCGGGGAATAATGTGGGGCCAGAAAATTCGGGAATTTCACTTTTCATTTGAATGGCGCCGGCGAGTCGCCAAACCGTTATACGTCGAAAAACGGTTGGCTACCGAGAGCCGTTAGGAATTAACGGTCGTGGCGACTGGCCGGCGCCATTCAAATGAAATGTGAAAATCGCATATTTTTGGGGGTTTTCGGGGAATAATGTGGGGCCAGAAAATTTGGGAATTTCACTTTTCATTTGAATGGCGCCGGCGAGTCGCCAAACCGTTAAACGTCGAAAAACGTTTGGCTACCGAGAGCCGTTAGGAATTAACGGTCGTGGCGACTGGCCGGCGCCATTCAAAAGAAAAGTGAAAATCGCATATTTTTGGGGGTTTTCGGGGAATAATGTGGGGCCAGAAAATTCGGGAATTTCACTTTTCATTTGAATGGCGCCGGCGAGTCGCCAAACCGTTAAACCTCGAAAAACGGTTGGCTACCGAGAGCCGTTAGGAATTAACGGTCGTGGCGACTGGCCGGCGCCATTCAAATGAAATGTGAATTTCTGCATTTTTGAGTTTTTGTGCAACGCCGGAAATTTTGCCGTAAAAATGGGAATTGGTATCAGGAGAACATGATGTGCGAAGAGGTATTCCTAAGTTTTTAGGACATATGGGATTGTGGATATTCGGTACGTTGTGTAAATATAAAGTACATTACAAACTATTCGTAATAAAGGCATTTATTGTAAATGTAAATTTCATGGGGTACAACAATTTTCATACAACATTGTTTGCTAATAAATATTATAACATAACAAACATAAATATATAAATATATGTAATAAATAAACGCTTCTAAGTAAAATATCTGGACGATACATTATTAGATGTTGATCATTACTGTTATACACAAAAAGGTTGTCACAACAAATATGTGATATCAAATATAACAATTATTTTGCATTTTTATTTCTGAGTCATCCGAAATTCATCGGCAAAAGAAATGCCGTCCACCTAGCGGTGAAAACGTGGAACTAAATCCGATGTTCCTCCCCTCTAAAAGTCCATGGACAAATGCAGAGGAGCAGAATAGCAGGTTCTTCTTCACTTAATTTATTCAGCATTTTAAGCCACTTTGACTTTATTCTTTTTTCAAAGTTATAATTTAATAGTAATAATTTTATTAAATTCCCACGATGATGATAAAGTATTGGCGTATTTATTTCATAACTGTAGAATAACACACATTTGTTAAATGTCGAGTAATAGGTGTGTCACCAGGTGTAAGAGTTTTGAAAAAATAATATAATGTTTTATTTTTGTATTTTCATGACTAAAAATATGAAAAAAAAACAGCTATTTTATGTGTTTGATGGGTAATGTCACCGGTGACACAAAAATCGTTACCGGTCTCTAGGACTTGGTAACCCTGGAATTACAGATTGCAATGCGTGCTTGGTATACTTATATCTGGTCTGTGACGCTAATAAACCCAGAGGGTAACAACGAACGGGAACCGCACTATAATTAATGATACAAGCATGATACAAAATTATTTTGCGTATAAAAGTATGCTTAATTTATGGCGCAGACGAGATATACACTAGACGATACTTCAAATGCTGTTATTAGTCACCTGCTTTGGGGGTCTCTCTGGAGAAAAAAAGATTTTATATAAACTATATTTTCTTTGTCACACATTATAATAAAGATTTAATTTATGTCAAGGACTTTTCATATGTGCTATTGGTTGATAGTTCAGATTACTCATATGTACTTTCAATATACTTTATAATTAGTTATTTATTGTAGTTTTATTCTTCAAAGTAAATTTGCATAAATTTTGCAAAATATTTATGTAATTCTATTTATATGTGTGACAATTAAGGAAACCATTTTTGTTGATTAAAAAGTTCAGCAACGTTGTATAGAGATTGCTCATCGTTTGTATCTTCATTCCTTCCAAATGCTTACCGAGGGCGTCTGAATCGTCAGGCAGCACCGGAAATGCAGGATGTGTCTTACTAGTGTTTTGCAGGTTTGTGTTTCTTTTAGACGTAGGCACGATGGGTGAGAGATGCTATTTTATGGAAAGCTGTTTTTATCGCTTTCAATCCGAATTTGTTGCTTATAAATCGTAATGAAATTGATAAAGAATTGTTCTAGAGGCTTTATTTAATCTTATTTGATCCATATTATTTTAAAGTTCATCATATATAAGTGGAAAAATGATTGTGAATGTGAGAGTTTGAACGCTCGGCTGTTTTGACATGTGATTTATGTTATTAATTTTGTTACTTCATTTAATAAAATCTATTTACTTTGTTAATATCATGTACTTGCCTTATTTAAAGTCTTTTTGGCTAACTTTCCAACTTTGATATACTTATTGTCTTGCATTCATATGTATGTGTACAGTTAATAAACATTCTCAGTCGGATTGAAGGATTGAAACATTATTACTTAATTTAACTATCTATATTCTTTCTGAGCACACGAGACGTTAATGTTTTCAGCTATCTTACATTATGTGATACTTAAAATTTCATTTTAAAATAGGTATTTCTCGTGACCATTGGCATAAGCGGAGGGCTACTGGTGGTAAGAGGAAGCCCCTTCGTAAGAAGAGGAAGTTTGAGTTAGGACGTCCAGCTGCAAATACTAAGCTTGGAGCACAGCGTATTCACACAGTAAGCACTCCAAAATTGATTCAGATTTAATTACTAAACCTTTACAACTAATCTAGTATATGAATGTTATAATATTCTAATGACATTTTTGAAGATACCATCAAATTCATACAGTATAATATCATTAGTATATTGAATCTAATTCATATAATATTGCTTTAGAAAAATTGATATGCTGTACTTAAAATCGAATATTTTCTTAAAAATTCTCAGAAATTCTGTTTGTATTTAGTATTATTGTGATATTCTAATACTTTAGCATTATATGATGATTACCTTTACCTACTCTGAGTGCCATGTTGACTCACATCTCACAGCGTACTGAAAAATATATAAAATTTAAGTAATATTGTTGTGGTAAAAGCATGATATTAATTCTTATGTATTTGGTATTTAAAGGTACGTACTCGTGGAGGTAATAAGAAGTACAGAGCTCTTAGGTTGGATACAGGAAACTTTTCATGGGGATCTGAATGTACCACAAGGAAAACCCGTATCATTGATGTAGTATATAATGCATCAAACAATGAGTTGGTCAGAACTAAAACTCTTGTCAAGAATGCTATTGTGACCATTGATGCTACACCATTCAGACAATGGTATGAAGGTCACTATATTCTGCCACTAGGACGTAAACGTGGTGCTAAATTAGTAAGTGATATAGATATTGCATAATTATGAAACTATACAAATTTAACAGATTGATGAAACAAAGCATTAAATATTTAGACAGAAGCTGAGGAAGAAGTTTTAAACAAGAAACGCTCCAAAAAGACAGAAGCTAAGTATAAGTCAAGACAGAGATTTGCCAAGGTTGAACCTGCTTTAGAAGAACAATATGCTACTGGTCGTGTTCTTGGTAAGATTTGTTGTAGCATAATAGTAACTTCAGATAAAACACCTTGTAATCATAGTCTTAGCAGATTTTATAATATGTATTCTCTTAAAGCAACAAAGAATGGGAATAATTATAATTTTTTACACAATTGGCCATGTTAATTAATTAATAAATGATGTGCTTTATATTTTAGCTTGCATTGCAAGTAGGCCTGGACAATGTGGTAGAGCTGATGGTTATATTCTGGAAGGAAAGGAACTAGAGTTCTACATGAGAAAGATTAAGAGCAAGAAAGCTAAGTAAGCGTGTAATTTTGACAAGAAAATAAAACAAACTATAGAAACAGAAAAGGTGTTTGGATATTGCCTATAAATGAAATATATTACCTCTCCCTTATACCACATTGATGTTCCTCTACTGTTCCGGTATCAAAAAATCAATGTTTCTAACAGGGTAAGACTTCATTCAAAATTGTTGCAGTTGTATTACTAGCAGTTTATATTTCGATAAGAAACAAAGACGACATTTAAACAAATGAATTACATTTTTATGTGATAAATTAAACAGGCTAGTAGATTAACTTCAATGACTGAAAATAACCCTAGGAAAGCACCATGTATCTCAAAGAACAACGATAATATACTCATACATTATTAGTGTAAATAATTAAATCCCTTATTTTTATACAACTATTAATTAATATATATCCGCGAGAAGTATTGATGCACAGTGCGGCAAACATTCCTTAATACTTAGCACTTCGTATCCAAACATACAGTCAAATTAGGCTTATGAATCATTTTTCGTTGCATCATTTAAAATATTGTATACATACTCATGTATAAAAGATAGTCTACAGCCTGTACATAATCGTTTCATATTAGCTTTATGTATATAATTATTTACATTGACCCATAAGAGAAGGCATATTCTGCCAATGCAAACATTTCACTCCAAGTCTAATAAACTTTGTGTAAATTGTGTACTTAGAAAACTTATCTTATAAATACTATTTTAGTACTATATCAAAGATCATTATTGCAATAACACGTTGTTCATTCAATGATACTCTCTTATGATACCAAGTCTTTTATATGGAAAATGAGTGTTGCCTACGACGATTCTTGATTCTTGGCATTTTTAGAACGTGACAAATACAGGGATGTTGATATCTCACTCGATTTGTTGTGCGATAGTGCACAAACCCTGCCAGCAGGGTTGTTTACTTTGGCAATAAGATTCTGAAAAACATATAAGCGATTCGTGGAGCAACATAATAATAGGTTTGATAAAAACAAACATATACTTGTAACTAGTTATATTATCAAAATTATGGTTGGAAGCACAATGAAGGGTCTAGAGATTATTTAGAGTAAGTTAAAATTACAAATATTTTCAAATACGTATATGTTAATCAAATTGTATACATATTAGACATGTAATAATCTAGACCCTACTATTATACTACTATTTAATTATAACTCACTTACTGGACTAGGCATTACTCTTTGAATAAATACCATTTATTTTGCATTTATGCTTACTTACATTATAAAGTTTTGTAAAAAGTACTACCTTGTCCAATACTATAATCGCGGCGCTTAAATGTATTCGAAGTACAAAGTGCGATGGAATAGATATACAATAATATTATTAACATTACCCTTACACTATGTGTAACTTGTTCGATTTTCGCGACTCACGCAAATTTACTCTAGGCCCTCCTTATGTGCGATGTCGTGTGTTGTGTATTTACTATGAGTCTGGGCATCACCTGCTGCTCATTGGAATTTGCAGCAGAATTGGTCACGATTGAATCAGGTGACGGTTGCTGTGCACATGTTCTCATGTGCGTCGGCCAGTGTGACTGCTGGCAAGGGTAATCGCAATATGCTGTATTCCAACAGCAATAAAACAATGCTTCGCGGCCACACGCTGCACACCATTGTTTCCGTTTAATTTTTTCAATGCACCGAATTTTCTCTTCCTCTGCTTCTCTACGTGTCTCTTCGATTGCACGAATCCGTTCAGCTTCCATACTTGCTCTCATTTCTCTTAATATGCGGTCTGAAATTAAGAGCAAGTTTCTTGTGCATCTTAGTTAATTTCTTAAATAGTATACAATTTTAATCCTTTCCATTCGAAAGACGGCTCTCACTCACCACTCAGTTTCTTGATGTAATTCGAGTGGCTACTGAGAGGCGTCATTAAGATTTACTCCACTTATTTTTAGTTAATGAATTTTAAATCACCGACCTAACCAGACCTAACTCAGTCCTAACCCGGCAACCGGAGTAAATTTTAATGTGGTCATTTATGAGTGCAAAGGGTTAATCTAAGCTTCTCTTATCTCAAAGAATACATACCAGTATTGTGTTTTAGTTCGGCCAGTTGCTGCTGATGTTGCCACCTCATACGTTCTATTTGTAAACGTAAAAAGTAGATTGTTGCTTGATGATTCTCTTCAGCCGCTTCTTTGTATGCGGCTTCCATTAATTGTGCCATTCTTTTTGCTAACTCTTGAGCTCCCTGATATAAACAAGCACTAACAGGCCCCGCTTCTGGTGGTAGAAGCTGATACCCAGTACAATTTTCATTTTGTTGAACTGGAGAATAGATTGCGGACTCAACTGTGTTTGGCAACGTGTTTGCAGACGGTTGAACCATAGTTTGCAAATAAGTACGAGGCTTATTAGGAAAAGACTTTCTTGCCTTGCTTTCTTTCTTTTGATGTATTGGCTGAAGCGTGTCTTTCGGTATTTGTTGTACTATTAAATTAACATCACCCTTTTTCTCTCCCACGGCTATTGGCGTAGGTTGTTTAACATTTTCAGAGTTTGTTGTTCCACTATTTACAAGAAGGAGTAGTGCTACAGATTGGTCTGCAACAGATTTAGTAGGCATCTGTGATGGTGTAGATGCTAACACAGAAGTGGTCGTATTGTTATCAATTTTTTTTACTGTATCATTTGTTGTTGATGACTCATTTTCTATGGGCTTAGACTTATGCTCCATTTCTCCTATATCTAATTCTTTATTCTGTTCACTCAAAGAAATTGACTTTAAAGCTCTCTCGGCATTAACTTTATCTACCATTCTAGTTTTTGGCTTATAAACTTTAACTACGTTTTTTGTTATTTTCGAACTTGTCTTTTGAACATGTGATAGATTTTGTAATGAATCTACTTTAATTATATCGCGTTGTAAAAGCGAGTCTTTTTTGTGTGTTTGATCATTTTTTAATAACTTTTGTTTCGAATTTATTGTATGTTTAGACGTACTCTCTAAAAGTTTCACTTCACCTATGGACTCTTCTGAATTATTATTTTCTTTCAATACAACAATATTTTCTTCAGACACGTTCTTTTCTGTTACATTGGTACTTGGAATATCAGCATTTGTACTGATCTGTAATTTGACATCTTTCACTTCTACCGATTTTGGTGGAACTTCTGTTTTCCTCGACTTTACAAACGTATCATTATTCAGATTTGACGTTGGTTCGACTCCATCATGACCCTCGGATTTTCTTCTTTTTAGCGCCTTGCTTTCAATTTTATTTTCGGCTTTCTTCTTATCATTGGTACCGGAAACACTGGTCGAAGTCTTATCAGTGACTTTATGCAAATCGCTTTGAGGTTTGAGCCTAATTGATGGCATTCGTTTCTTGGGTGTGGCTTTTTTCTTAGGTGTTAAAAAAGGCGAAGGTATGCCATTATTTGGATGAAGTGGGTCGTACTTCGGTAACATTAGTTTTATTTGAGATGGATCGTTTGGATTATATTGCACTCGTGGAGGTGCGAACTTGAATTGTCCAAATGCTAGTTCAAGCTTTCGGCAATGTCGAGTAATTTCTCGGACACATTCATCCATATCCAATTTCCTTTTGCGTGGCAATGGAACAGGAGGATCTTCAGAATACAGATATAAATCTCGAGGTGAGACCCACGCTCGGTCATGTTCTCCAAAAAAACGCACATCAACAAAACCTTGTGAATTTACACGGGGCATAGCTTTCGCTGGCCAAAATGGAAATCCTTTCAATTTAGCCCAAACAAGAGGATGTGGCCGCCGACATGGTTCAATGAACCACGATGGTTGTGGTCTGGGTAAATTTCTTCCATGAGCAAAACAGTCAGGGCATGCTTCGATTTCTGATACCTCTTGGCGTGCCACTTTAATTATTTGTTTTGCAGCATTTGTTAATTTTGATATGTCAGTATATACGCCCCCACCTATAGATAAAATTGTTATTTTGTCTAATTGATTATTTTCAGAATATGCAAAATAATTTTCTATATATAGTTTACAATAGAGTTTACTATATAGTATACATACATGTATTAAACACAATGCAATTATGTTGTATCCATTTTGCATCAGCCATGAATGCATCAGTACTACCATACAGCTTTGCTTGCACATTGGCTTCTAAGAGACCTAAATCCATTGGCTTAACTACATAATCTAGGTAATTAGGAACCTCTGATATATCAACTGGTTTCCAAAATGGCTCAGACTGTTCAAGGAGAAACCATTAATGTAATAAATTTAACAATAGTATATTGCTTTGTTGTCGATGAAATAAATGCACACGAAGAAAAGTATATACATACACCAGGATAATCTCGCATTCTTTCAACCACATGTTTTAATAACAAACATAACTGATCAACAGATAATTCTGACATCGCTGTAGACCGGGTCTCGGCATTTTCTGCTTTCAAAATGCCTGCACATTCTCCACATATCCAATTTTGAATGGTTGATGGTTGTATTCCACCTATACATTTACGATGCCAAGAACGAGGACAAGCAGTACAAGGGACATCAGCAGATTCCTTGTGACATCTCCAACAAAATCTATCAGTTGCATTTTTTATTTTCTTTTTTTTAGTCCTATGATTACTGTCATCTGTAGATGGTTCCGTTTCCTGACTATTAAGAAAACAAACAGTTTGAAAAATTATATGTATCATTAATTAGTTTTTATGAAAAGATCATATTTCTGATTTATTAGATGTGTTGGGAATAGTACTGAGAAGTATATATACAATCAACACTATATTATTTTCAAGGGCACTTAGAAAATTTATTATTTATACTCACATAATAGTTCTTCGTGTTCTTTTCAGGATATTTCCACTAGGGGCAGGTGATTCTTTTACATTTTCATTATTACCAGTCTTTAAATCAGTATCTTTTTTAATGGAAATTGGTGTTAATTCTTCTAAATTCTGTGCATCTTTTACTCTACCCATGTTAGGATCATTTTGTTGATCTTTCTTTTCACCTACACCCAATTTTTGTTTATTTTCATATTGTGTGTTATCACAGTTTGTAACTTCCACTACATCCTTAATATCAACCACTGATTTTGCTTTAGCATTCTGAACATTTGCTTCATTGTGGACAACAGGATGATTTTCTTGACTACAATTACTTGCTGAGTTCTGAGTATTATTTTCTTTCATTTCAAGCATTTTATTTTCATTTTCTGATTGAGAAGACTGTACAAAATGCTCCTTAGCTGCCATGGACGCCATTTTTAGTTATCCCATCTAAACCTGTGTACATTAGTATAACACTAGTAATACTCCAATATACTTCAATTGATTAAAACATCATAAACAATCAATGTTATTGACATAGTTAACATATATAATACAGGATTACATAGATCATACAACTTTTAATGAGTAAAATATGATATCAACTGAAAATTATGAAATGTATATAATTTTTAGGTTGTTCTGCAATGCTTATCAATCCAAACATTTTTTTCAATGTTTAATATAAAAGATGAGGCAGCAATACAAAGAATTTCTTACTCTGCAATAATATACCATGAAAAGTAATAGAAATTAAACATGGACATTTTTAAATGAGCTCCCATCCATCTGGTTTAGACAATATGGGAAATTACCATATGTTATAGTATGATATAATTGGACTATGATTGCAAAGTTTATTATAAATATTGTATCAGACAGACAATCGAAATAAGATAGTGTAAACAATTATGTTATATTCAACAAAACATTGAACGAAATTATATAAAAATTGAAGTTGATTCAAGATTCAAACAACAAATACATAAAGAACATATAAGAATGTGCATGAATTGATAATAATATAAAAATATTTATGAATAGCATTATCTCTTGTTTATCAATATATAAGTCCACTACATGACTTCAAGGATATAATCTTTCATTGGCTATGGAAAGATGCCTATAAAGTACTCTGCTTAATGTCAAATGAGTTACAGAACATATTCAGATCAGCAAAGTTTCATCTAATTCCTTGCATTATACTAAGCTACTGTGAAGCTCAGAAACTTATAGTGAATGTAATACAATCAAAGTAGACTGGAAAAATCAACATAACAACACATACATAATATCAAATCTTATTTTGCTCAAGTAATGTATAATATATGTATGTATACAATCCTGGCAACAGCACAAACAGCTACATGACATATCACAGTGATTACAAACAAGTCAATTACTATTGATAGCATTCACATTAGACTCAACATCTTCATTTTAAAAAATGGTTTTGAGTGAGACTATATTTCCTCTTATATCTCTATCCTTTGTGTTGAAATCACAGTCTTTGCAAATACCAAGCAACATTAATAAGCAAGCTATATCACTTACCCACACGACTATATATGAGAATTATTGCCTTTCTTTTTGTATGTGCCAGCTATCCATGGCGATTGTGCCGCCATCTTTTAACGAATAATCGCAATTATTATAATCACGTGGTATCTTAACATATATAATTGCTTATGTTACCTACCTAGTGAAATACATCAATTGTCAGTTTATCAAAACATAACTTATTATTAATATAAACCGCATATTTTGTTGAAAAAATAATGTACAATCGTATTATGTACCTGGAAATGTATATCATATAAAAGAATTGGCCTCAATGTTATGCCATTACACAAATTTTAATGCTTAAAATACAGATACTTGCCTAGGCTGTGCACAGTTAAATTTCTATACAGTGTTGAGCTGCAATAAATATATGCCACATTTCTTTATTACATCTATCTGATGCATTGTTGAACAATACAACAATGAAGTTTAATTTGTTTATATAAAACATTGAACTTTGATTGTTATAAGAAATTACCTGTAACATAAAGTTCTAGTTAAATAGCATATAACAGTAATAATAAAACAACATAAAAACTTACACTTGTTAAAATAGAATGTATTTACATTTATGATCATATTTATTTAATAACATTAACAGCAATGTTTAATCCAAGGACATATATTATACTAATTGTAGATGAAATAGATGTTAAACAACTATTATAATAATTCCCACCAATGATTGCTTTGGTTTATAGTGAAGAAGGTTATGTATCATAGAGTCACGTGGTTCCATCTGTAGGATATGAAGACTACATACAGTATAACATGAAAGAAGCTTAAAAATCGTTGATTATGTATATACTTAGTGTGTATATATATGTTTAGTAACAGTATCACAGTTCTGATAGGAGGCATATAAATAACATCTGCCACCTTCTCAGTAGATCTATGCAGAAAGACCCTTTAAAATGGATTTGTTATTAAAACAGAGAGAACAGGAAATGTAAAAAGTTTCAAAATTTTGATAGCCATCCAAATATAATTTGGAATTGTAGATTTCATTTTATATGATGACCATATAAGAAAACTACAATAGGTTATGTGAAACTGTCAAAATATTTGTGTGTAAATGTTTTATCAGTAGTGATATACCAGTAGATTGTATAATGGAACTTGGAGACTCAATATTAATTCCAAAACTTGAAAATTGTGCATTAGTTGATAAAAGTGATGGAACTCATAAAAGCATAGATGGTAGATTATGTATTAGTAGTCATCATCTACTTTGGTCTTCAAAGCAGGATAATCAAAAAGAACTTTGGGTATGTTAAAAGTTTTTACTATTGTTTTAACACCTTATGTATATTTCTTATTTTATGCATGTACTACAATTACAATGATTTCAGCTCTTATACAGAAACATTGACCTTCTTGAAAAGAAATTAAACACACAAAGTTCTGGTGGTAGCATCATATTAAAATGTAAGGACTTTCGAATCTTCCAATTAGATATTGAGTCTAATGAAGATTTAATGAATGTTGCATTATCTATAGAAAATTTAACATCACAAGGTACATATTGTGTACATCATATATGTGCTAATATGATATGCTTAGAGATGAATCTAATCATTGTTTATGCATTTTTTCAGATCAAAGCCTACAATATCCATTTTTTAATAGACCACAAACCACTAATAACAGTATGGTTCAAATAGAAGATGGATGGACAGCATTTGCACCAGTTTCAGAGTGGTCTAGATTACTAACAGCTCATGCAGATGAATGGCGTATTAGTTATTTGAATAGAGATTATAAAGTGTGCAATTCATATCCATCTTCAGTCATAGTACCTCGTCATATAGAAGATAATGTCATACTAGCTTCTGCTAGTTTCAGAGATGGTGGAAGATTTCCTGTTTTATGTTACAGACATGAGGGAGGGGTAAGAAGAAAATAAATTTAATGATATAGTGTATGGATCTGTGTAAATTTTCATTGAGAAGATAATAAACTTTGTAGAGTATTTTATTGAGAAGCAGTCAGCCTTTGTGTGGAACTACTGGTAAAAGATGTAAAGAAGATGAAAGATTATTAAATTCTGTTCTAAGTCCTGGAAGACGCGGGTAACTTAATAATTATCTCCAAAATAATAGCTGATTTGGATGGAATCTTTTCATTTTTTGAATGTTACTAACAGACTTCTTTTTCCAGGTACATAGTAGACACACGTTCAGTTAGTCAGGCCCAAAGTTCTAAAGCCAAAGGGGGAGGCACAGAAATGGATGCTGCTTATCCACAGTGGAAAAAAGTACACAAATCAGTACCACGTCCACATGATTTAGCAGATACTTTTTTTAAACTGATGGAAGCTTGTAATGATGTATCTTGTTCTACTTCTCAATGGCTCTCAAGGCTTGATAACAGTGGGTGGTTATCTGCTATACAAAGTGCTTTAAATGCAGCATGTGTTACTGCACAGTGTCTTCACCAAGAAATTGCAGCTGTATTAGTTCATGGTATGTAATATAAGCATTATACTTCTTACAGGATATTAATGGCCACATGTTTTTACAGGAAGTGCAGGTAGAGATTCTACTTTAGTAGTAACTAGTGTAGCACAAGCAATATTGAATCCAGATTGCAGAACAGTACGGGGTTTACAAGCTTTAATTGAACGTGAATGGATACAAGCAGGTCATCAATTTTTTACCAGGACACGCCATGGCCCATATCATCCTTCCAATTCACAAAATTCAACACATGCTCCTACTTTCCTACTCTTTCTTGATTGTCTTTATCAGCTCCATTATCAATTTCAATTCAGCTTCGAATACACAGTGGACTTGTTGATTGAATTGTATAATCATGCATATTTTTCGTACTATGGTACATTCTTAGGTACATATATGAAGATCTATACCTTGAGTATTATTACCAATATGTATACGAGAATTAGTTGGAATTATTCATTTTATAGGTGATTCTGAAGCAGAAAGGATTAGTCTTCGATTATCGGAACGAACGTGCAGTTTATGGTCGTATATAAATCAACCAAGTATCTTAGAAAAATGGCTTAATCCCTTGTATGACCCAAATCCAGGAGTTATTTGGCCAAGTGTAGCACCTATCAGTATTCAATTATGGAAAGAACTTTACCTTGCCCATACTTGTGCTGCTCCATGGAATGGTTTGCTCCCATGTGCAAAACAACTTAAACAAAATCATAGTGCTGTACGAAAAGTGGCTGCACAACTGCAAGCACAGATAAGACGCGCGATAGAAGAAATGCGTTCTGTTCCAGATATACCATGTGAAGAAGAAAATCAGGATGAATATACTCGTGTAGCACAATTAAGTTTAGAGCCTCAAAGCACTTGATACAGATTACAGATGTTTAATAAGGAAGAAAATTCGTATTGACGAATGTCTTATAAGTCTGCCTTTATCTACTTTAAAAGATTAGTGTATAAGAAAGAACTTTTTTTTTATACGTTATAACATAATATACATAACATACATAAACATATAAATAATTTAGTTTTAAATAATATAAAGTCAGGATAATATATATAGACGAATCTAAATTATGATAATCGTTTTCATTAAATTAAAAAAAGAATTTATATCATCACAATGTATTATCTTTCATATATGTGGATCAACATGTGCGATCTTTGTACACACGAATTATTTGTAGGCAATTTAAAATGACCGATTATACGCTGTACCAACATTTTAGAAGTGAGAAAAAATTGTGATATCTGTTTCAGGATCTATGTGTTGTACTGTTTAATAGTCAATTATAATGTATTCAAACAAATGGTACGCAGAAATGATAAAATAAGATATACGGAAATGTTGTTATGATTTAATACATCGGGGCAGCTTGATTCAAATTCTTTCCTTCATGGCTGAGAGAAGAAAATCTCAAGGGGTACGGGCAAGTTTTTACCGTTATTCAGGAAGGACGATAGGAGGACGGGAGAGGTTAAGGGCGGGATTATTGCTGTTGAAGAAAAGGGGGAGAATGTCGGAGGGGAACACGGCAGGTGTTCGCACACAAAGAAACAGAAAGGAATCCCACGGCCATTGGCTTGGGACTTAAGAATCTTTCATTTATTTCTTACGGCAGCGTACCCTACAATGTTTGAATAATTCTACCATTCAACATAAATATTTACATCGAATCAACAATTTCTTATGCGATGTACACCTATATATGTACATGTATACTGTAATCGTTATAAATTCAAAAATTTTTAAAGTTTTTGCGTACAACAGATAAATGTTTAATATCAAGACATAGTTGGCCCATTAGGTAGCCTACCGCAGAAGTCGATTTATACGTAAATGGTAATAGTTTAATTTCTTTTTTATTTCTACACTCATTACCTTCCTTATTCTGCAGCATTTTATGTAACAGATTATAAAACTTTTTTGTACACGACATAGATTTTCTTAGGATTCGGAAAACAAATGTATCCCTCTTGGCCAAGATATCAGCCCGGTATCCTTGGATGAGTGTGGATCTAGTCACGAATACAAATACAAAACGTGGACTGAATTCAAACCCATCCAGGGCCGCCGGACAATTAGTTTGGTCAATTAATTGAACGAATTTGAACAGCATCAACCTAGGAAACAAACACTCAGACAAAAATATAAACGGGAGAACAGCCAAAAACATCGCTAACAGACTCACAAGGCAGAATGATGCGTTTGAAGATGGACTTGCAGGAATCACGAGTAGGGGAACCTGAAGAAGGGGTCCGGATTGGTGCTCCCTACTCCTGTAACGAGTAAGGCCCTTTAGAGGGGAAGGGATCTTTATCCCAACCCGTCAAAATCACAACAAGGAAAAAGCTTAAGTTCTAAGACGACAATACTGTAGTTTTTTCCCAATATCTACTCTTTAATATTGTCTATCGTCGAAGGATTTACGATATAGCTTGATTAATTATTCAAAAATTAACCTTATATGGTCAGTGCTACATCGAACGATTATCATATTACCGTAAACAACAATGAATACGGGAGGAAAAATGAAACAAACGTAGCGTTATATGTAAAAATAACTAAAAAGAAAAATGTTGTTATTTTTACATAGAAAATAGACGAACTATTATTGCTGCGTATCGTATGATATTACGTCTATCATATTTAACAATTATACGGAACTCTTAACTCGCAGAATAAAGTTCATGGAGTATTACTCTACATACCTAAATAACTAAAATTATAATCCCATTTAACATACTTGATCAGATTGATATATAAATTATATATAATACGTACCGAAGTTATTGTCCTTTTCTAATAATTAATACAAAGAATTTATTAAAGAAGTTTGAGCATACTATAATCTTAATATGCAGAAGGGCGTAATGTTTAACTGTATATTGGATATAATGAGATGATATGATAAAAACCTGTCATGAATGATGCCAACGTAAAAAGTCATACTTCATAAACCATATTTTCGTTAAAATCTTAACATTTTAGTATTGCGCTTTGATTGTCAAACTTCTTCTAATTACATTGTTAATAGCAATTGTACTTTTTTAATACAGTTCATATAATGAACGTGATAAGCAATATGGTAGTCTTAGAAAAATATTAGAATTTATTTAATTTGTACATTTTAAGATGCATATGTAAATATTTAATCACCATTCGTATGATTCTTATGTGTGGAAAAGGAAATCGTATGTTGCATTGTTAACGTGAACAAATATTAGTTTTTTGTTATCATTATATTAAATAAATAGATGATTAATCGCGAGGACTTACTAAACATTATTATAGAGTAACTAAAATTGTTCATAGACTTATATAGAAATATTATTATAAACTTTTAAGTACGCCTATGTATTTAATGACAATACAGGCCTATTGTATATTATACGCAATCTGTAAACACATATCATGAAACAAAAAAATGTATTTTCATGAGGGTATTAAATTGCATCCGTCATAGAGATTGACGCGTGAGAATTTATATTTTCGATAAACCAACTATAATCGGTTTATTCGCCGTAGATTCCTGTTGTAAATGTCCCTACCAATCAACTTGTGTGGAGTTTTTAGGACGTTTATTTGTCTGAATTTAGCTTACCTACACTGGTCTGTGCGTACATTAGGCGCTATAAACTTCTGTAGCAATGCGGAAGGTTTTGTATCAGTTGTAAAATGTTTTTTTTAAGGAACGTCAATGAAATTGAATTATTTTAAAAATGTCGTTTGTGTACGTTTAAGTAATTCGGTAATGGTTTTGCTGTCCTATATTTCTACAACGGTATGCACAGTTTTATTATGAATTTGTCTTGAAATATTGACGGCTGTCAGATTTAAAACATAAAAAAGCAATACGCTATTTCTGCTGGATAACATTTTCAAATTTTTGGGCATTCCATATCGATATCACATCATATTCATGCTGTCTGCCGTATTTCAATGCAGCACTAAGCTACTAATATACCTTGTAACCTCTAAATATATTTGAAGATTTTATAGCCGTTAACTGTGAAAGAATGTAGAAAATATGTATGTTGAAAGTGGTACCATTCACATTTTACTGGTAATAGTATTCTATTAAATTTTGGTTTATATGGCTGTTAAATTTACAATAGTGTTTCACAAAAACATCATGGCAGAGGCAATTCCTATGTACTGATACCTGGGAAGCATATGATTCTGGTTAAGGGAAGTATCCATTTCATTTTCAGGTAAACAGAAATGAATACAACATTAAGTTCTTCGGACAGTGGTGGTGATAAACGTCTGCCAGAGACAAATGTGCAAAGCATAGCACAAAATTTAACTACAATGCAAAGTGTACAAAATGTGCAAAGTGTTGTTCAAAGTAATATACAAAATATTCAATCTACTCAGACAATTGTTGGGACCCCTACTGGGCTTGTAGGGAAGTCTGTATCATTGGATATGAATCCAAAACTGTCTCTAATGAAACCTGTTGTTCCATCAGGTACAACATCAGCAGCAGAAACTAACAAAATAACTACAACGGTAAAATTTGTCATGCATATTTATACTACATAATTTTTTGTCTACAGTGTGTGTAAAAGCCCTGACTATTACATGCAATCATATTAAAACATATGTATCACTATATAGATTGAGATTAACTACAAGAACCTTCACACATGAAATGTTCATAAAATGAATGAAAAGCTTAAATGCTTTCAACATTGTAAAGTACCCTTGTTGCTCAGACATTTTGGTGGTTAAAGTTATGTTTGTAATATTGTATTATACTTTCAATGAAAAAATTTCTTTTAGCAAGATTTACATCAATTTATATTCACCTATTGTTTGTATTATTATTATTTGGGATTACATGGACTGTTACAGCTTTGCTCTGTGGGATCAACAGTAAGAATAATATCTCCAGGTATGATTAGTACAGTAGAAAGACAGACTCAACCACAGACTCAGCAATTACCACAACAGACACAAGTAACAAGTATGCCTGCAACATATCATGTGCCAAGAGGCCCAGCAGCAGTTGCTAACATTTCTGCACCAAGATCAACAGTAGCAACCCCCATAGTAAGGGCAAATACTGGGCAAGCAGTACCTACTACTAGGCCAGGGTAA
This sequence comes from Nysson spinosus, assembly GCA_910591585.2. NCBI lineage: Eukaryota > Metazoa > Arthropoda > Insecta > Hymenoptera > Crabronidae > Nysson > Nysson spinosus. The sequence goes on along the minus strand of OU342830.1, from coordinate 6,973,823 downwards.
ATATTCTTCATTATAAATAGACTTTCATTATGAATGTGAAGAAATTTTCAATAACCTCGGTAGGCATCAAAGTATGGCAGTTTATACCTACAAAAAAATGTATACCTGATTAACCTCATTGACAATTTTTATCCACATTATTTTACATTTCTTAATTTCCTTTTCTTGTCGTGAATTTTGCAACCAAAAATATTATTTTAGCATCTAAAACTTACAAATATCTTATAAATCAATGTATACTTTAATATTTGGGAAAATGCTAAAATTTGTTGTACAAGTTTGTGTAGAAAAAAGTGTATAAAAAAGTGTATAAAATTTTTACACTTTTGCAGAATAAGTACAACCATTTCTAATCCTCAATGGCAACCTAAAACAACATCTGTTGTATATGCACAACCACAAAGGCATCCAGTTCCACCAGTTAGTAGAATATCAAGACCATCATCAACAGTATACACTGGACAACAACCTCGGCTAATTACTCCAACAAATCAAGGAAGATCGGTTCAGGCCACAATGGTCACAGGCGTTCCCGGCACCCCGTCCAGGTTGATAGCACCCGTTCTTCAATCAAATAATAGTATTACAAGACTACCAATTTCACAAAACAGGCCACCCACTCCCCAAGTAGCAAATATATCCCAAACCTCTCAACCTGGCAGATCTTCAACTCAAACGATTCAAGTAATTTTTTAATCTATCAAAATATTCAAATATTTTAACAAAGTAACTAGCATTTCTAATATGTAAAATGCTGACAAATGATTTTCTCTGACACTATAGCCTAACCAGTCAAATAGACCTTTGAATACTACATGCACTGTGAATCGTATAGCCGTATCAGCACCTGTAGTTGGTACTGCAAGTAGAATAACTGGCACAGCTTCAGTCACTGTGCAGCCAACTGTTGGAAGACAATTGTCGATTAACACGGTGGCTGGGCCATCTACTGGTACTGTTAGTCGAATAGTAATCCCTCCACAGCAGGTGTGTTGAAAAATGCAATATTTTTTAGATTGATTATGTGAAAGAACACTTTTCAAATTTAGTAAATATCAAATACAACTTACTATGTTTATAGGTGCAACAGCAGCAACAGGCACCACCGCGGGTTGTTCAGACTGTGACCTCTTTATCAAATCTGAGTACAGTGTCCCGAGTTATTGCTACTACAGCTAGTACATCAAACGCATCGAGAATACCTCAACCGACACCAACAACAGTTGCGAGAATTACTGGAACGTCTTTACATCCATTGCCTTTGGCACCAGCAAGGGCTACGCCAACTCCTGTTAAAACAGTGCAGGCACAAAGTATCGGACAAATTGTTCAAATAAAGCCTCCTCAACAACCTGGGCTTCGAGTTTCTTCTACAAGTAATACAAACAATTCAGCTCCTGCCCCTGCTCAATCAGTTCAAGGACAATATCTGCAACCACCACATACTACAACTTATTATTCTTTTGAAACAACAGGTAATTTTGGATGGCTTATAAATAATTTTGTTATATTTGGGCTTTAATTAATATTTCATAGTTTGTAACGTAATTCTGAGGATATATAATTGAATATATAAAATCGCAATCATCAATTACGAATGGTGTACTTCAATATTGTACAGAAATGTAGTAAGGTATCAATATTATTAACGATGGTAAAGTAGTATGTAACTTATGTAACTTTAATATTCAACCAAATAGATAGTTACAAAAGCAGACTCTAAACAGTGCAATTAAATAAATTGCCACATTACCGTTTACAAATTTTTCTAGAAATCCATTTTTCTGCCACTAGCTTGAAAATAACTTTTGAAGTTTTTTAATCAAGCCGCATCACAAGCCAATTTGCAAGAATCGCAAGTTTTATGAAAATTAGAATTATTGTAAGAATTGTTTTACGATGCCCCGTTATAACTTATACAGGGACATATTCTCAATATCGACAAACACCAGTACAACCAGTAAGATTACTCGTGGAACCAGGATATGATGAACCACATAGTAAACCGAATGCCTCACCAAGACCAAGTATACTTAGAAAAAGAGATCATGACAATTCACCTATAAAAGGTATTGATGCAAGTTTTCTATTGCATATGTTACATAATGTTTATTTAATTATTGTTGCCTTTGTTAAATATAAAGTTATCTGGAGAATAATGTAAATTTTGCAAAATAGGTATTTAAATTATTTAAGTTATTCATACCTAGATTTTAACAAGCGTTGTTTAAATGTAATAGTTCCTACTCGACTATGTTAGGTGCAGCAAAGAACTTAGTTCCTGTACTTGCATCTTTACCATCAGTTACAACAGCATCTAGCCCACCTTGTTCACCAAGAGGTGATCAAGATGTAGGAGGTTGCCAAAGTTCTGGATCTACTACAGTCTCTGCTACATCATCACCAGGACTCGATGAGGAACCTGAACAATCTAGGATCAGTATTAATCCAACCGTGGAAATGTCACCGAGAAAAAAACCTCGTAAACAACAACTCACTGGTGTGGAATTAACTGAGTCACGATGTACAGAGGAGGAAATGCAGTTTATTACGGAAGAAAGGGTGAAAAAAGAAGTGAAGGATGAATCTAAAGAAAAATCCTCAGATAAAAGGCAACTCTCGAACGTACAACGTGATGTGAAATCTCCTATCCAGCAACCAACTGTTATTATGAGGTCACGGCCTACACCAAGTTTATTAGGTATGTCATGAAATATTATCAACTTTACAGTACATTGTGTTCAGTTGATATATTTTTTTATGTCTAATAAAATCATGTATTTATGTCACAGGACCTTCTTGGAAAAATAGGTGGAGTAGTAGACTTCATCATTACAGAAGGCCGAGTGAAGTGCGACCCCGCGAGGAAAGAAGACCTACAGTTGCCGAATTAGCGCAACAAAAACACGTATTACAAAAACTAAATGGATGGAAAGTGTATCATCTCACTGCGCAAATGGAAGATATTGCTGATCTTGAGAAACAGGTATGTTTATATTTAATAAATGCTTGATATAGCTGAATATTGAACAAAATGATAAACTTTCCTTGATCTCTTAGGTACACGAAAAACTAAAAACAACATTAACTATTCTCGAATCGCAACAAAACATCAAACATAGGCAAGACGATGGGCTTGAACGCGTAAATGAATTAATTAAAGGAAATATGCAGCGTAGTTCTTTAATCAGCGAGGGAATGAACGAAGCGCGAACGCAGCTTATTGCTATATTTCAACATAAAGGACCTATCACAGATATTTTACAACGATGTGGTAACAAAAGGGCTCAGAAGAAAAGAGATAAATGAGCCGTTATACACGTCAAATTATTAAAATGAGTGTGTGATGAAAAGAAACCTTGGTAAAAGCAAGGTTCGAGGACGAGTTATTTTTATCTGTGTCACAGAATCTATATTATAAGAGTAAAATAAATGATTTTATAAGTCTAAAAGACACGACTGTTGCTACATGTTTATAATTTTATTATAAAAATCTACGACTTTTTATTTTAATATAATACTTCTTATTCCTCTACTTGTGCAAATGTTTTCTATATTGTAACACTATGAGTCCACCTGATTTATTTGCATAGAACCACATATGTACACACAACACATAGTTTAAAAGTGTTTTGGAATACATTATATTTTGTACATTTATATATGTATGTGTGTAGAATTTGTAAAATGTGTACTATGGCCGAGGAAAGAAATCTGCTTTGATGTATAAAAGAAAAGAGCAATGTGAAAAACACGGTAGCACATAATAATGATTAGTATACATCGATATGTTACTATAGTGATAACATACTCTAAACTTTCCATAGTAACGAATATGAGATGTGCTATACAATTTAACATACCCTTTCTTTTAAAGGGAAACTATATTCAATGCATTGGTTGTAAAGTACAAAACATAATATAAATATGTGGTGGGGTTACAGTCCTGCTTTCGATATAATATCTGAAGTCCACAAACAGGAAAACTGTTTGGGTGAATATCTGAAAGTATTAATTGTAGGTGCTGGTGACGCAAGACATATTGTGAAGACATTAGCATCATCTTATAAGCATCCCGATTATACTGTTATATATCATGTGATCGAACCTACATTGGAGCAAGTGGCAAGATCAATACTTTTATTAAATATCTGTTTAGACAAGAACTTAGGTATGTATAAAAAAGATATTCCAAATGTTGTATCCTCATATTTTTAAGAATATCTATCATAATGAATACTTAAGGACTACAGGAAGCGACACGGTATTACTTGGAAATTTTGGGAAATACACTTGTAAGACCAGCAACGGCCAAATATTTGGCAAAGTATTCACATATATTGGCAGATGTTTCTACAAAAGCAATTGACAGCCCTTGGTTGAGTTTGGAGAAATTCAAACATAGAAGTATAGATCAGTTGGAAGCAATTTTTAAGTGAGTTTATCGCTATTTGAGACATATCTTTTGAAAAATGGATTTGATCTATATTTTGAAATTTGCACATTTATTGTGAACATTATTAATAAGATTTTGGGAGCGTGCAACATGTGAAAATGTTCCGATCGTCGATTACTGGGATCGCAGAATTAGAAAAGAATTAAAAACAAGATATGATTGTCGGGAAGGAGTATTTGATTGGGATTATCACATGGTTTTGAAATCACGCGATGTCCAAAACTTGACTATACAAGAATATAGGTATAATTATATAAAACTGAAAATCAATTTTTATGCTGTATGTATGATATATTTGAAGAACTTGCATTCTTACAATATTTTATTTACTGATGAGTAAGGTTTTGGAGGAACAATGGGGTAGCATTCACATGGTTGGAAGGAGAACCTGCTAGATCTAATCCAACTCTTCTTAGCAACATAATACAACATGGAAATGGATTTTTGCATTATGCTTATTTAGGAGACATTACAAATGGTCCTTTTTACATGTGGACCCCAGATAATGCAAATCAGAGTCAAATGTAAGATAGTTTTAACAAACATGAATATTGCAATATTTTCTGTTATAATATTCAAAAACACAATTTAGAAAATACAGAGCAACTGATATAGCAGAGAGAGAAATAATGTGTTCAATACATGAAATAAAAACAAAAGAACCTTTGTGTGGAAAAGTTATTGGTGCACATAGAGATGCATCTATCATGAATGGCACAATAGTTACTGAAATGCCAGACAGGGATATGGAAAAAGAATGTTGGACAGTAAATAAAAATAAATATCAAGAAAGTGATATATCTTGGACTAACATTGGAAACCACAAGGTATGTTAAGTTGATATGGAAGAAACTTCAACACACATAATGGTCATGATTATTTCATTTTTAGGTGATTTTTCATCCTGCAGCAGCATTGGAATCTCTTAAATCCAAACCAGAATATACTAATAGTTTTGATCTTATTTGGATAGCACATAACATGACTAAACAGTTACCAAATACTTCGCCATTATTGAAAAAAGGATCGAATATGATAATTGAATTACGTAAATATTTAACTGAATTACGGAAAGCAGATCTACAGAAATTTACGAAAGAATTGAAAAATATTGCGCACGAAAATGGACTCCACGAAGTTTATGATTTTAATTCTGAAGAGCACTGTCTCGCTCGATTTTGTAAACATTAATTAGCGGTAGCTTAATGCATCTATCATCCAAAAACATGTAGATGGAATGCTAATAAAGACACACTAATGTACTTAATCCCTCATAAAATTATCTTAAGACCTTCCTTCTATAGTCCTTACCATACTGTCTTTTTAAAATTTTACAGTTGTTCAATTCAATAATTTCTTATTGATTTACAAATTTCTGGATGGCAACCCCAACATTTTTGTTCTCTTATAAACCATGCATGTAATACAAAAGAATTTATACTAGTTAGAAGGTAATTTCAAGCTTGTGTTTAAATTATTTTACACCGACCAGAGGCGAAATTAATAAACGGTTCGAATGATAATAATACTCTCAGTTCCTAAATTTACATTGTGGGCATAAACCTAAAAGTAATTCCTACATTAATCAAAATCTATTTATTTCCTTTTGTATACATAATTATACGTATATATCTACCGTTCAATAATTGAACTATAGTATTTCGCTTTTAATAATTTAATAATATCTCTTCAGCATGTCGTGACCATGTCGGCCAAAATGAAACATGTAGACATATATTATTAAGATATTGCATAAATAATATACATTCAATGTTATTTTTCAAAAAATTGTTAAATGTAACAATATAATAATAGGAGTTTGGACATCATTAAACTGTACCGCCAACATGGGAAACTCAATCTGACTTAACTAAGAGTTGAATTTTAAAAGTGCATCATTATTAAGAATTTAAGGTACAGTATTGCCTGGATATCGACTGTTAAATAATGGTTTAAACTGTATCAGACTTAAGCTTTATGAAAGATTTCAAAATCATGAATATCTTTGACGTGACTGTTTCAGAAAAAGCGTTGAAAGTTTGTATAGTGAAAAAAATTAAAGCACGGTTATGAGGATCACCCAAAATCGCGGGAAACGCGTCCCATTCCAGAAGCTCCGTGAGGTTCAGTTATAAGTCCTTAATATCAACAATTGGAATTCCATAATAAGGAGTAATCATATCATCATAGAAGCTCGTGTGAAATATGTGCTTCTGGTTGTATGCTCGACAAGGAGATGCAACGTGTTTTCGAGAAATAAAGTAACCCTTGAAAATCGGCCATCGCAGCTATTTTCAGCGGTAATGGATATTGTTTTCGCTGCGTGAGCTTTTGATACGTGAATTTTAGAGTTAATATTGCGCTGACTGCTTGAGGAGCATTTAAGGTTTCATGATTTCTTGCTTCTGCTGGCAACAAAACACGAAGATGATAATTTAATCAGTAAAGTATGAGCTCCATCAACACGGCGACTGGAAAGGTGGGCACAGCTATTGAACCAGCATTCAGCGAGTCCGAGAGAATTTCGGAGATTCCGAGCGATGATTTGGACATTGATGCAAGAAACTTTAATATTAATTATAACGGAACCTCTCCAGGTAGAAGTCGTTATGGCAGAACAATAAAACCCAAGTCTCCTAAGAATGAGGTTGCCAGTTCTCCAAAGGCATGTTGAAGCATCATTAGACTAATTATAAAGTTTTCGAGTATTACTCACTTACATATTTTACATAGTATGATATTATCTGTTTTCATTTCTGCTATTATAAGTAATTATCTTTATGTACCATACATAAATATTTTGACTTTTCATTATTACCAATATATTCCAATCCATATTATAATGAACTTATGGTTATATAATATAAAGCAAGAAATAAAATTATTTTGCAGAATTCTAAGATGCCAAAGACTCGCAGACATCAAAATTCAACAGATAGTAGCTCTGAAGGTATAGATGAAAGTAACATACTTAATGATGTAGATGATACTAGTGATTCTTCAACTGTTCTAAGTACTACGGATGAAACTCCTACAAAAGTAATGAGTCCACATGTACCATGCAATTGGATAATAGGTCAATTAGCATGGGCTAGAGTTGGAAACTTTCCATTTTGGCCATGTGTTGTTACTATCGATCCAGCTTTAAAGACTTATCACAGATTAAAAGGTAATTGGGCACATCTTGTGTTGAATGCTATGATGCCATTTTTAATATATGAATCTTTTTTGCTTTTTTATTTTAATATTAAAAGTATTTAGAATATGCTTTACTTTCTGAAATATGCACAATGTAAGCTGAATTTGCTTTCACAGAACATTTTGTTTTAAAAGAAAATTAGAAAGGCACAGATAAAAAATGAAAAAAGATTATAACTAAGTATTAATTTAATTGTGTTACTAGCTACTGGCAGATCACATATGTTGATGATACATGTTCAATACTTTGGTGATAACTGCCGTCATAGTTGGGTCTCTGCAAATTCCATGATTCCTTTTACAAATCTTGCTGATTTTCAAAAACTATCAGAATCTATAACAGCTGAAGTTAAGAAAAAAGATGCAAAATATGCTAATGCATTTGTTGTGAAACCAAGTATAAAATCAAAATGGGAAAGTGCTATACAGGAAGCTATAGAAATTCAGCCTATGAGCAATGATGATAGAGCTGATATTTTCAAACCAAGAGAAAAAAATGCAAAATCTAGATCACCAAAAACAGTAATCTCTGAAGATAAAGACAAAGGTGGCAAAAGAAAATATTTGAATGACTCAAATGGACCTGAAGCCAAACGTAATAAACAGGAGAATGTAAGATTATAAATCATTCATTTGGAAATTGTAATGTTATACATGAGTAATCACTTACCTACAATTATTATATACTTTAATTTTATAGGGATATGAATCCGACAAATTAGACACACCTAAATCAAGAATGTCAAAATATTTAGAAAATGGCAAAAGTAATGTTAGGCTCAATTCAGACACTCCTCCTATGTCTCCTCTTAGTCATAAGGAATCTAATGATGAGGTTCCTGTCTCTCAAAAAGTTGAGTTTAGAGCTGAAGAAGATGTAGATGGTGTGTTTGAAGTTTATTATGAACGGAATAGAGACATGTTGGAAGATGAATATCCAGATGCTACTGAAGATGAAATTAAAATGTATTTAAAAAAGAACTGGGACAGCATGAATTCTTCTTTCCGAAAGAAATATCGATCATATGTTCCTCAAGAGAATAATATACCATCTAAAGAAAGTTCTTCTGATCCTGAAGAGAATTTATCAACAGATACTGAAGTAAACACAAAGGAGACTAAGAAATTGAGAACTAAACCAGAGAAGGAGGAAATAACAGTATCTGAAATAAAAAAGAGTAGACCATATAATCTTTTCAAAGGAATGAAGCAAGAGAAAGTTTGCCAAATTTGTGAAAAGACTGGAAAATTAACCAGATGTAGAGGACCATGTTATTCATATTTTCACTTACCATGTGTAAAACCTGGAGAATCTAGCCCAGAACATTCCACTGATGAAAGTACAATTGATGAAAAGTTATTTGATGATTATAAGGAGATTAAACGAAATGCTCCTAATGAGTATGAAAATAATGGTAATCATAATTATGATTGAAATCAATAATAATTTATTAAATGAGCAAGCACTGTTAAATTTTTTATCTTTACCTTAGGCAAGAATGAAGAGCAAGAAGATGAAACGTTTAAATGTATTGATTGCCTATCAGGAGTAGCACCTGCTTGCTTCATATGTAATGAAAGAGAAGGGGATCGAATAAGGTGTACTGTTTTAGCCTGTGGAAAACATTACCATTCAAGTTGCTTAAAATCATGGCCACAGGTATACTTGCACACTTTCAATATAGCATTATACAGAAAATAAATGAGGATTTTGAATACTTATTTTCTTGTATCAGTCTCATTGGCAAGGTGGTCGCCTAACATGTTCATATCATGTCTGCCATACGTGCAGTTCGGATAATCCACAAGCCAGCCACTCACGGGCCCCAAATGAGAAGTTAGCACGGTGTGTTCGTTGTCCTTCATCTTATCACACTTCTACAATCTGCTTACCCGCTGGTTCGGTGATATTGACAGGCAGTCAAATTGTTTGTCCTAAACATTACCAAGCACCACATCCACCACTGAATGCAGCTTGGTGCTTTTTATGTACACGGGGTGGAAGTCTTATTTGTTGCGATACGTGTCCGACGTCTTTCCATCTCGAATGTTTAGGTAAGTTCTTATAATCTTAAATAAAATGTATTATTTGTTTCAATGTGTCCTTTGATAGAAAATGTATACTATTTTACATGCTTTGTAATATGTTTAGGAATAGACGCGCCTGATGGTGCATTTATTTGTGAAGACTGTGAAACTGGCAGACTTCCCTTATATGGAGAAGTCGTCTGGGTCAAACTTGGTAATTATCGTTGGTGGCCTTCACGTATATGTTATCCTCACGAAATTCCTGAAAATATAGAGGCGATCCCACACAGCCCGGGTAAATTTTGTGTAATGTTTCTGGGGTCGAATAATTATTACTGGGTACACAGGTAAACTTACAGTTACTTAATGTTATTAGAAAGCACAATAATAGAGAATAACGATCGATGATTTATTTGTTAGAGGACGTGCTTTTCTTTATCAAGACGGTGATGCTAATATAAAACCACCAAAAGGTAAAAAAGTTGTAAGAGATGATACGTTCCGCAAAGCTTTAGAGGAAGCGAACGATATTCATCAACGTTTAAAAATTGAAAGAGCTGCTGCGAAAGATAACGGTCCGCGAGGGTTAAAACCTCCTCCATATGTTAAATTGAAAGTAAGATTTATGAAAGAGTTTTCAGCGTATGCTTCCGTTTTAATCATTAGATAAAATCAAATTATCACTCATTTATTATAAATTATATCTACAGGTTAATAAACCAGTAGGTAACGTGAAGCCGGTCGAAGTCGAAAGCATTGTTGCTTGTGATTGCGATGCAGACTGGGAGAATCCTTGTGCTCCAGAAACGGATTGTTTAAATCGAATTTTATTAGTCGAATGTAGCCCTGGTATTTGTCCAGCTGGCCTAAAGTGTAACAATCAAGCTTTTGTACGAAGGCAATATCCAGCTATGGAACCATTTCACACCGCTGGACGTGGTTGGGGTCTCAGAAGTTTAGAATCCATTATCGCTGGACAGTTCGTTATTGAATATGTCGGTGAAGTTATAGACGAGGCCGAATACAAACGAAGGCTATATAGGAAAAAAGAATTAAAAAATGAAAATTTTTATTTTTTGACTATAGATAACAATAGAACGATAGATGCTGAACCAAAAGGCAATTTGAGCAGATTTATGAGTGAGTATAGTACTTAATAATTTCTATACTGCAAAGCAAAATTTATCAATATATTTTTATGCAGATCATTCGTGTGCACCAAATTGTGAAACACAAAAGTGGACAGTTAATGGCGATACTCGCATTGGTTTATTTGCATTGTGCGATATTGAACCTGGCGAAGAATTAACGTTTAATTACAATTTGGCTTGTGATGGTGAAACGCGAAAACCGTGTTTATGCGGAGCTCCAAATTGTAGTGGATTTATAGGTTTGAAAGCGCAGAAATCACAAGTAATGACGCCCACAATGCAGCAAAAGAAGCTAGATAAAAGTGAGAAAGTTGAAAAGGGGAAACGGCAGAAGAGGTGAATTTTTGTTATCTTGCATTCAACATTTAAAACTGCACATGACGACTTAGAAAAGTCAGAAAATAATTCTTTTACATTTATAATTAGTGCGAGATGGAGAAAACATTATAAATGTTGGAGCTGTGGTGAAGCAATTGAAAAACTGGGAGACATTTTAATTTGTGACCAGAAAACTTGTTGCAAAAAATATCATAAAAGTTGCATAGACATTGATGATGAGGACACAAGGTTCAGTTGTCCTTGGCATCATTGCGTGGAATGTGGGCGTAGAACTTCGGCACACTGTTCTTTCTGCAGCACTGCCTTTTGTCAAGGTAGTGATATGATACATCACCTTATATATATGTAAGATTAAAAAATAATGAAATTCTGAAATTATGTATATATTAATAGTGCACCTTGAGGGAAACTTGCTCGAATACAGTGAAAAGACTGGATTTGTTTGTAAAATGCACGAGAGTATGGATATGCCGAGATCACCTGTTGAGGATGATAAAGACGACTCCGATAATGATGTCGAGACAGACAAAGAATATTCTTCCACAGGTTCTAGTAGTCCAATTTTGATGGAAAAACCCGTTGCACGCGAGCCATCACCAAGAGTTTCAATCGTGGAGGTGAGATGAAATCTTATAGTATGCCTGTAGTGGTCACAGCATATCAGGAAAGAAATCATATTAATTTTTCACATATACTTTAAGCATTCATTTCCAATCATTTTATACATAAAACTTTGATTGCCTTTTCTATTTTGTTTATATACCTTCATATTAGTTGGCAAGCAAATAGCACTTTATTACATTGGTGGTGGTTGAGCATGAAGAAAAAATTTTATATAGAGAAATATATTTGGAAGTAGTGATATCTCCAATGTTTCTTTGTTTTTTGATCGGTACATTAAGCAAAAATAATCAATTTTAACGTTTTATGTACATTACAAAATTAGGAAATTTGGTTTACTTATCAGTGCCTTTATCTAGAAGTATTTACTATTTGTGTAGTAAAGTCCAAGTTACAGGGTTTTTAATCCTTAATCATGTATCAAATTGTGCTCATGTATCAAAAAATTGAGCAGATGAATATATACATATTATCTTCTACGTGCAAAAGCCTTTATTGTGTTCCACATATATAGTTGAAAATTTTATTTAATGCTTTTCTGCACCTACCTTGTACAAGTCATACAGCGGCATATCTTGAAAGCACGCAATTATTGCTGTAGTGCTACGAACATAATGTCATGGTTAATGTAATATCCACAAGCGGAATGTTTCCAAAAAAATTGATTAATCACAATCAAATCTTTTTTTTAATTCTTTTTCACTGTTCCCAGCATCCCCTCCTTGACATTGGCAGTAGTGAAAAGTAGTAGCAAGCAAACATGTTTTGTTTAAGTTTGTACGTATAAGTAAGTGTGTATTCTTTGCTACTCTTTATTTGGACCCTTCATATATCAGTATGATTGTTTTAAGACATTTATAGCCATCAATTGATTGAGCCACCCTCATTGTACACAAAGAATAAAATAATTTGGATGAACGAATTTTTTTCTATGTAAAATTTTTGCAACAGTAGTTACATCGTGTTTGTTATTTGTTTCTACAATTTTTTTACTTCACCCTGTATTACTTCAGATTACTGTAAAATTATGTAGAGCTATACCTTAATGGTTATTATACTTTCTGAATGATAGAATTAGATTAGCATTTGATATGAAGGTACTTAAAGGGTCGTATGCCAGTTCATGTTTTCTATGTAACTACCTGAGAAAGTGGTGTCCCTAAGTGGCAAATGTGCCTCGTAGGTTCATCCCAGCAGCGAAGAAAGTGAAGAATCTCAAAGGGAGGAAGATGAGGAGAGTATCCTGACTGCCTTTAAGTCATATGACTATAAAAGTTCAAAATCAATGAGGAAAAAGACACTGCACCGTTTATCTCTTAACTTGAGTAAGAATGAAGATGCGGTGGACAAATTGAATAGTCTCACTTCTAGTCAACTGGAAGCCATAATCGGCGGCAGTCTGCAGGAGTGAATAAATAATTTTCACTCGTTAAGATTAGGTAGCAAAAGTAGTAAAACATGTATAGCCACAAATCTTATTTCATGCATTATGTATTATACATTGATAATGCGACGATTTTGCCGTGTATGTAGTTGTAAAATAATCAATAATCATCATTTGACAAGTTCATTCCATGCCAAATAGATCAGTTAAATAACGGAATATAAGCAATTTTAATTATATTGAACTATACCATCAATAAAGTCACTATGATGTATTATAATGTATTTATATTTGATCATATAATGTGAGTTTTTATATTTGACAAGTTTTAATGCACTAATAAATGGTATACAACATTCATAAACTAATTACAATAAACTTCTCTTTCTGCAAATACCAACGAGAGGTGAAATTGTATCTGAATACATTATTACTTTAAATTACAGACTGTATGCAAAGCATAGTAGGAGGTATTTTTGGTGTAGATACATTCGAAATTTACTTAGATTCAGTAAAAACTTTTCAAACGGTTTGTAATTAACGTTATTTATAAAATCATATTGACATGGAATGTTCCTACTTAGAAATAAATCCGAACTGATAATTCGTAATAGAGACATAAGATAAGAATCATTTGTTTAATTTCCATAATATTAAACAGTTAAATGGTATTTTTACTTGAAAGCAGTGACATATTAAAGATCAGTGCCTTGGCAAGTCATTGTTTTCCGACGCCAATGTTTATCACGTGCGATAAGGTACAATGCCTGTGTGTGATAAGTTCTCTGATTGTGGATATTTTTTTGTTTACAAACGCAGCAACCCAGTAAGTTTGATCATCGAATCAGTGAATACATGGAAAATGCGATAATCATCATAACACTGCCTTGTAAAATCTTTCAAATTTATCACCAATTGAAATACGTTCTATATATAATTAGTATTAAGAAATTGGTATCCACAGGCATCAAATATGTAACAATATTAATGTATACTAAATGGTTTAATTTTTGCGTTCAATTAAACTTTATTAATGAAACTTATTAAGGAAATACATCCTGCTTAAATGAATATTAAATACTGTACAAAACGGAATTATTATTCTTAAGTTATCACTAATATGAATATCGTAATACGAAGTAATATATATAAATTTGTTATATGATTTTTTTCTATGTATTTAAAATTGTACATATACATTGAATTAGAATATCATTATCAGAGATTTGCGAAAGTTTCAAGAGTACGGACGAAAATACATGTTTGTATACTTTCAAAATAATTAGATGCTGCATACGGTGATTTTAGCATTTGTGACTAGCATAAGGAGATGAATTGCACAAATCTGACACAAAATGTAAAATATACCATATTTAATTGTCTTTTGTTATTTGCAAAGACGTAATTATTTTCTGTAAAGTTATATGAAAAGATTACTATTATTTAACTAATCTCTTTTTCTGTAAAGATTAATTAATATCATACTTTTAAAGTTATACAACTATACAATTTCGCGTTATATTTTATTTGTAATTTATAATGAATCTGTCTTTAACATGTGGTTAACTCAGGATGTTCAAAACAGAGTAGAGACAAATGGGTCGTTACAAGGAAATGTTATTTTTACAGCATTGTGTAAACTTTTAGATATCTTTTGTAAATCATAAAGACAGTGACATGACATTCACTTAATAAGCATATAAAGTAAATGTTATTAATTATTATTTTATACTGCAGTAAGTTAATCTCCATCCCTGTACTTATTTGTATTTCTTAACTTTTACAAATTTTCTTAACATTTTGTCCTACAAGGTTCTTAAACCATGCATTTAGAACAATTTTGGTTTCTTGAAAACGATGTTCTCAAGTTCATGGATAAGACGTTTACATTGCATATAAAATGTATACAATATATTTAGTAATTACTAATTTGTATAGTAATTAAGCAATACCTGCAAACTTTAAATCCAATTTTTATACCACAAGCTTCAGTGAATACTATAATCAATTCTTTTCCATTGCAATTTAACATTGATTTTATAAAATTAACTTGAGGTCATGTATTTGTAGACTGAATGGTGTTATTAAAATCAGGCTAAACCCCACTGTAGCAGTGAATTATTTGTTCTGTATATACGTAAAGATATTATACCTTCGGTTCTTTGCCATAATTTTGATATAGAGTTGGACTTCCCTGTACCGATGAAGTAGTGCTTCTCGTACTTGGTACATTAAGATCTGAAGTCGAGCCTGCAGATATGGTTTCTTCTAATGAAGCCTGTCTCTGCCGCAACACAGGCGCAATAAAGTTTTGTCCCGTCGAAAGATCTCTCTTCAGAGTGTGGGACTAAAAAATCTGAACTTAGTTACTTTTATCATTATACATATCTTGGAGAAATCATAACGAGATGCACCTTAGGTTTTGACATAGGTAATGTGGCTCCAGTAATGAGTCCTAAAATACTTGCAGCGAGACCACTAAGTTGAACCGCCGCTAATGGCGAAAAACCCCTTCTTACAAAACCTAAAGCTAATAATGCAACTTGTGCTAAAATCGGAGCAGCTCCCGTAGCACCTGCGGCTACCCCTGCTAATTGTCCACCACTTATACTTGGACCATAAGCAAAGCATAGATTATGCCTGTCCACCTGTTTAAAGTAGTAATCGTTGTATGAATATCAGCACAGTTCTGTACCTCGGCCTTATTATATGGAAACCAAACGAATTTTATAAACATACTAGGTGTTTCACAACAAGATACAGTAGCCCAAATGGTGTAATTACGGGACATGCTACACTGTATACAGTAGTCATTGTAAAGACTAATAGAAGCCAAGCATAATGGGCACCCAGGGGAAAGTCCCATAAAATAGCTTTCCTAACATATATTCTTTCTGCTCTACTACGAGCTACACACAGCCTAAAAGCATACTGAGCTAATTCAGGAAATCGAACAAGCTCCAGACCACTTCCAACCAAGGCTGCAGTGATTACATAATTTACGAAGAAGGCGCCCTGCAAAAAGAAATCAATTTGTGCATAGCACGTTAATTGCATAGAAATATATTATTTCACCTTTTTATTTTAGACACAAGACATTACCTGATCAGGTAGAAATACGCATTCCCAACTTGCTGATTCATTTTTTCCTACAGTCCAGTTTAAAAATGCTTCAGCGCTTGATAAGCCTAAGCTGGGTAGTATAAGAACCATGAGTAACAGAAGAAGTAAAGTTTTTCTCAATACTGCTTGATTCAGACTACTTCTAGTCCAATGTCTGACTAGAGATTCACTTTTTGCTACTAATACAGGCATAAGAGCAGCAACACTAACTAATAATACAGTTGGGAGAAAGGACGAAAGTACAGGGCTCAGGTTTATAATTTCCCCCGTGATTGGTAATCTTCTTACAGCACCCACTATTACCTAAAATTCAATATCAATAAGTTATTACGAGTCTTAGTATTTATTAAATATTATATTTTTAATGTATTTCATTGCATTAAATGTACTTACAGCTGGTGTAGTAAGGAAGAACAGTACAATGCCAAGTGCACAGTTTATTAGAACAGCATTTAAATACCAGCAAGGCTTAGGTATGCTAAGATTTTCCCAGAAAATATCTGACGGTGTTGGTGCATAATCAACGACCCATCTTATATTAGATGATGCTCGTAATTGCTTTCTCATTGCTTTTGCTGCACCAGGAGTACCTACATTATAATATTTTATATTAAATAATTACGGAAAGTATCATTTCAAATTAATTTAAATACAAATTAAAATTCCTCAAAGTGTATTCGGTCAAATATTATGGTTTTATGCAATGAAAGTTATTTGTAGAAAATGTTAGAAAATCTGAACAATTAATGTAGTACAGCTTCGTACCTAAAGTTACAAAAGCTACTCCAAGAGGTCTGCTGAGAGCAACTTTCTTTTCTTCTTCTACTAAAGCAGTCAACCGAATTTCTTCTTCTATATAGAACTCCATTGCATCGACTTGTTTCTGCTACAGGATTACACATTATTATATAATTATGCTATATATATTATAAATTGTTATATAATTATACAATCTGTGAACGGAATTAGATCAATAAAGATTTTTTACCTTTTTGCAACAACAACCTACTACTTGACCACAAGGGTAAGGATACATTTTAAGGGGTTCTCTTTTTCGTGCATAATTTTCGCAATACAAACGTGCTTGTTCAGCACAATCTCTTTCTGCATCTAGTGCTGTAAGTCTTCTAATATCATAAGCTAATGTTATATCTTCTACAGTTAAAGTAGGAAATGTATCCCTGCAATTTATTTACATTTAGAAAAAATATAATTTATCTCACTGCTACTGAATAATAAAATTTGTCAGAATGACAATACTATAAAGATTTTTTTAAATATTGTATTTAATCAATGTATTAAAGATAAAACTGTAAAAAGCTAGTTACATACTTAAAGTTCTCAGATAGGGCTTCAATATTACATTGATGTTTGGGTATCTCTGTGATTAATAATGTTCTAGCTGCTAATTCACCACCATGTCTTGCATCTCGTACCTATATAATTTAATGTATTGTAAATAAAAATAATACAAGTTTTACTTCTCACAATATTTAGGCATTATTTAAAACTAATATTCCCTGTAAACCAATTTTGATACCTGTTTAAAATATCTTCTCATAATGTACCCACCAATGGGTAAATATAATAGGATTATGATTGTATGAACCCATATCAATGCAGACATTGGATCTAAATTAGCTAATGTTGTATGACCAAATGTTGCATTATCTCCTTGCATTGTTCCATGAAAGTTAATTGGTAATGCCACAAATAAAGCAACAATAGTCATAAGGCTTGTTAGAAGGATTAAATATCGCTCAAATGATATATATAACAGGCCATCCAACCCAGCACGTTTTAACAATTCCTCATCTCTAGAATTATAAATAAAAAATGTTTCTTGGGTTCATATATTTAGAATGTAGAACATATGTACTATAATATGTACCATAATACAATTAGCATAGAATATTTGTTTTAAGACATACGTGACTTTAAATGCAGTAACAATCCATGATAAAAACCCTCTGTCAACCTGAGATAGTTGAGAATTAACTGAGGTCTCAACACATATTGCATCTGTGTCTCTTCCCTCATTATCACCATAAAATAATTCCATCCATTTATCGTCAGTTTTGTTTAACAGAGCTAATCTTCCATAATTCCATGCTTTTTTCCTTAATATGCCAAACAGGAGGACAAGTAACTAAAAACATAAGATTATATAATGTTATAAATATTATTTAACTTTTATATAATAATGATATATATATCTGAATTTTGAGATTTTATTTAATTTTACACTTAAATAAAAATACTAAAAGCAAACAAACAAGATTTTTAAGTAAAAATGATTTTTACCAAAAATCCAATAATATTGAACAAGAAGTTCTCCGGTATGCCTACATAAATGTCACTTATTATTGTTGTATTGAGTCTGGGGTACAGAATGCATTTATTTACTGATGGAGCCTCGTGCAGACTCTCACTGTAAACAAAATGTTTTTTAGCATATATATATATCATAAACATGACGAATGGTGATAATAGAGTAAGCCCATGACAATGGAATGTTACAAGTTCAATTATTTATACGAAACAGCGGATATATAAATGTTGCGTTTTATATGTAACTAAACATATAATCGTATAAAAACCAACTGGATATGAATAATAAGAAAATTTGATAATGATTTGGGCACAAAGATGAATGTTAATATTAGAACATTCCAATTTGCTTTTTGGAGGTGTAGCCTGATAAACTTAGGAATTAAATCATGGACTCATATATATTGGAATTTGCGATATTCCTTTGATGACGGAGATAAATAAATCTCATGATTATTGATGTTATGATGGCTCTAGATGAGATCATGCAGTATGGAGAAAGGTCATGTATATAAGCAAAGGGTAATTAAACGAACATAGATTCCAATAAGACCACTTACTGCGTGAACATATAATCCATATTTGTTTCCGACATTTGAATTAATATGCGGTTAAATAAATATGAAGACACATGTTAACGAATGTGTGCTAATTTGACACATTGTACGTTCCTGCTGATCGCAAGTATGCGTCTTTAATGTAACCAAACCTGAGTATTATATGTAAAGACGTCATTATTTCCTCGTTTTTACCAGTATTCATGACAATCAAAAGATCTTTCGTGAAAGTCGTTCTTTGGTGATTCAGACTTCTGTATATACCTTGTCTTATCTCGGTAGTTCAGATATTGATTAGCTGTTACAATATTTCAGAACAAAGAAATAGCAAATCATTCAAATAATCCCTTTTTAATGCGACTTCTGCTATTTTATAAACATATGCTAATCATGCTAATATAATTTCAACTTTCTACTTACAGAAATAAACGTCTAATAATATGTTATTGACATTGCTTATCGATTATATATGCGAATGACTAAAATACAATCTCGTTGCAAAAAAAACAATGATTATTTGAGATGGCTAATCCTCTTGAAAGATTTTAGCCTTTTTTTGGGTAAACTAAGTAAAAGTTTCACTCACTCTTCCAGTTCAGGAATGTTTTGGATTATATTTATTAAATCATATACGATAAATGAAGCATATTATAACAAAGAAATGTATTGTTATAAATATTGAGTGATATAGGAGACATTTCAAACATATATACATATGTATATATTCCACATTTTACAACATTAAATTTTTTAAATGCTTGTATGTGTTTCAGTAGATAAATACAAATATTTATACAAAAAGTAATAAGAATATGTAAATAAATATAAAAACCTGTATCTCTTAATTATAAACCTTAACAAAACAGAAATTTCCATATTATATTCAATATGCTTTTGCATACTGTTAGATGCAAAATCTACTATGTATAAAAAGTTGATCTAAGAAAACTTAGTATACAATTGTCAATTTACATTATGTGCATAATGTAATAGAACAGCAACTCAGCTTCTTTGATATTGATTATATGGTTGTAATTCACCTGTTGTAATGCAATCAAATACCCAAGTTTCTTTTAGACCTTCCTTACCAATCATAATTTTTGCTAAATGTGGATTTTGAGTTATACTACCCCCTGCAGTTTTAATAAGTTCTTTAAGAATGTGGCATGGTGGCTTTGTGCCATTTTCTACATATATATATCCACAGGCTGTAAATAATTCTGGAATATAAGATACTCCAAATAACTGTCTATCCTTACGATTTTCCTGGAATTTACAAATAATTTATTGGATAGTTTTAACTGTCACATATGAGGTGTCCCACCTAACTTGAGCACCTTAAATATCCCGTTTATTTTGTATGATAGTACAAGTAAGAAAATAAGAAAGTAAAAGAAAGTATAGTAAGAAAAATACATAAATGATGTTTCAATTAAATTTTGTATTCTAATTTATCACATGGCTGGTTACCTGCACTGCTTTAGAAAAATGAATCATCTCATATTCTTGAGGATTTAACCATTTATTGCACTCTAAAGATTTTAAAACCCATTCAAGGCTTACTAGCCAACAACCTTGTATAATTCCATGAAGTAGATTTATCGTACGTACTCCTGTACTAACAACATGTGTTGTTCTTTTTGAAACAGTTGGTTCTATCCTGGCCATGCCCAGGTTTTTGACAACACTTTTCACAAGACTTTTATCTCTGTAGGTCGAAATGGCGATTTAGTTTACATGATTGAAAACTATGAGAAACTAGTTAGTATATTCGTATCTTATTTTTAAATAATATTTTAATATTGAAATGAAAAGTGAATGTTTTTCTAAATGGAATTACATTAGTGAATACATTAGTAACTGCACTACAAATATAAAAATGAAAAATTGCAACAATTATATTTGGCTGATTACAGAAATGGGAACAATATGTGAGCCCAGTAAAACACAAATTATCCGAATCTTTTAATAAATTGTATTAATAAACGCAATACTTAAAATACTAATAACATATAGCATATTCTTAGAAAACTTCTATATTATGATGAAATGTTTTTTACCCCAGTGATAAACCTGTTGTTACAATAACAATAGCCTGCATTCTCTTTCCTTGAAATGGCTTAGATACTCGTTTATCACTCTGAAAGTCATTTAATGACTTCCTAATCCTTATAGTTTCATCCATTTCTGTTTCAGTACAATCATGTTTATCTCCAATTAATTTTTGTAGGACATCTTCATTCCTTACTTTTTTTATGACAATCTTTTTGCTAAGAATTTTGCGGGGTTTCTTTGGTCCTTTTTTGTTATCCTGGTCAACATTAAGATTATCACTCATAGATGTTTCCTTGTCTTTTTTCCCTTTATCATATTTTTCAGTAATTTTACTGTTCCTTGGTTCCAATATCTTTTTTATAAGTTTTTTGCCTGGTTTTCTCCGTCTTTTTATATATGTTGGTCTACTTAATGGTAATGATGTATCTTCAATTGGTGTGAGTGACAATGGTTGTGAGTTGTTACAAAGTGGTAATAATTTCTTTTTAGATTTCTTTGCAGGTTGATCTGGCACATTTTCTGATAAAGTTTTACTGCTTTTGCTACTTGTCAAACCATCCATTGATTCTTCTATGATAACCGTTTTATCAGCTTTATTACCAGTTGTGTTTTCCGAAACAGAATCATCCAAAATGACTGAACAATGGTCTAAGACCTTGCTGTTGCCTTTGTGCATAACAGGTTTTGCTGTTGTACTAGTTTGACTGTAAGAATGATTTAAAAAATTATTTATTAGAATTTTCATCTGTTACAAAGGGAAACTGGACCATGCATTTCATACAAATAGAAATGATACTTACTGCTCACATGTCTGATTTGTTGAAGAAACAATTTCTGTACCTCTTGACTTACTATTATGCAAATCATTAGAAACATTTGAAACTGAATTTTTGTTTAAATGCAAAGTTTGACCTCTGGTAGTCTGTTGTAAGTGTGTTCTTAACAGCACAGATCGACTAATAGGATATGGTGTTGCTTCAATATAACTGTTACTAAATCTACCTTCCTGTGCATTTTTTGTGTTACCATCTTTGGTTATTGCCTTGACAGTAGAATTGGATTTAGTATTGCATGCCTGTGAAATACTTCTTAATCTTTCAATTAAATTCATATCCTCTTGACTATCATTTTCTGTATTTGTTAATTTGGCATTTATTATAGGTGGGCTTCTTGTATTGTCCAGAGCTGAAGCTCTATGATTATTGTTTTGTAAACTTTCTCTGTTCTGTGCATCTAAAGATGTATTCATTCTTAATGATGTATTCACAGTACTGATACTTTCCCATTCATTTTCTAAAGAAATACAACGTACATTATTTTCTTGTTGGCTCTGGATGGTATTCTTATGTTTCAATTCCTTAGTATTACATTGATGCACTTCTCCGTTTATATGCTTATTTGTTATGGGTACATCAATGGAAGTATTTACATGTAAAGAGCTTTGCACTGTTTTAATACTATCTTCATGAATTGTCTCAACACAATCATTGTTATGTTGTATATTAGTACTATCTACTTGAATTATTGGTTCCATAGGTGCACAGGTGGTTTCATGGAGATTCTCAACTTCATTGCTTTTTCTAATAACATTCTTACTTGATTTTGATTGCTTGTCACCCATATATTCATCTACATGGGTCTGTGCGCAATTACTTTTCTGTGACTGTGATATGAGTGTGTCATGATGTCTTGATGTATTGTGTGTATTAGTTCTCTTTTTCAGACTGTTATTTTTTAATGTATCAGTCTTAGTTTTATATGCTATGGACAATTGCCTTTCTTTTAAGGAAAGCTGAGGGCAAACATTGGTCATATCCATAGATATTATATTATTTGTAGTACCCTTTTCAGAAGGCTTCAAAGAATCATCATATAATGATTTAGGAGATACTTCTTGTGCACCATCTGGTAAATCACTATAAATCATAGTAGAACAACCAACAGGTACAGCAATAGATACATTATCATCTTCTGAATTGCTGGAAGCAAAAATAACTGACTTCTTTATATTTATCATTGATTGCCTCCTTGTTTTTATTGACATTCTTGAAGTGTTATGTATTTTATGACTTCCACTCAATATTGGACTATAAGATCTTTCCTTTGTTTCAGTGTTATTAAATTGATTTTCCTGTATAAATAACCGTTTTTTTGTTAACTTCAACTGTCCCTTTGATTCATTTTCACTTTTATGCTTATTTTTATTTTTTGGTGTACTATCAATGGTGATATTTGTATTATCATCTTCATCAGATGAAAGGTCTATTGTTTTACTTATATTTTTCAGTATCTTAGATGGTTTTCTGTGTGTTGTAGATTCTTCTGTATATGAAATATGATCAGAAGAACTTAATTCAATAGTTTTCACATCAGGTGAACTTTCTTCATTACCTAAGACCAAAGCTGTTTTTATAGAAAGCTCATTTTTCTTATCAAATATTTCTCTAGTCTTATTGATTATAGCTTCTCTCAGTTTACTGCAACTTAAATTCAGAACTTGGTCATTCTTGCGAATGTCCTCTAGTATTACACTAGCATTTTTTAATGCAATTCCTCTATATGATAAACATGTTTTGTTTGTGTGATCTTCCTGACTTGTAGGATTAGTTGAAGACTTCTCGAATATCGTATTTCTTCTCGACAATACATTACTATCTTTTGCGTTAGCAACTATATTTCTATCACTTTCAAACTCTGTGTGCTTAAATGAGCCATTACCTGAGTCCGCGAAGCTCGAAGCATAACTTAAATTGACTCGGAGCGAACTGCGTCGATGTTTAAAGCTATCATTTCGGACAGAGTTATTTTGACTCAACATCTTTTTCTTATTTGGGCTCATTCTTTACTTATTAACTTAAGTTTTAACACTCTTGTTTCATTACAAACTGATTCATAAGATTTTGACGGTTATATGTCACATTCGCAATAACCATCAAATACGCTTATCATACCACATACAAAATGGTATGTCATTTATCATCTGCAATGTATAACGTTACATTGTAGCAAAAATAGATCTCTGTTACAAAAACAATGATAGGCTACTGACAATTACATTGTTTACTTTCTCAAAGAAAATGCTCCTACATCGCACTATTCTTTTTATTTAAAATTACCCCTTGAAGTTGTCCCACAAGAGTAAGATTTTCAAAATCTTGAGCCTAACTTCACAAGGTAAATTGCATATAAGTTAATGAGAATATTTTATAAATCAGAAATGGCAAATTGTGTTGGAGCTTAGGATAAACTTAGAACTAGTTATATAATATATTCAATCACTATCGAACTTCGAAAAATAGACAGACCAGCAACTTTTCCAGCGAATAACATCCCGCTGCTGTTCAAAGTCGATCAATCGTTTGGATCGCATCGTGTGTAATCGTGTTTGATCGTAACGTGTTACAACAAGTTAATACATGCTACATAAATCACGTCCAAACGGTTGTTTTTAACGCTACCACTACGGACAACTACATTCAGCTATATTTATACATTCACATATGCAACTTTAAAAATAAGTATGGATGGGAAAAATAAATTAATCGATTTAAGTACGTCCATTGCAGAAAGTCGGCCGCAAAAACTCTCAGAAAATGGAACCTTATAAATTTGAACGCTTTTATTAAATTCCGTGAACCTCTCATTTTAACCGCTTCCATAGTTCTGGTGTTAATATCATACCATTGTAGTGACAGAATAAATTTGCTACAACATTTAACAAGATTTTGGAAAGATTCTTCCAATTGTAATGCATTTTACGTAATCAAACAAATTTCGTACGTCGTTTCTTTAGTTTATTAACAACAAAACGATTACGTTTATTCGCTGACTTGGCATCATAATAAGATAAGTCAACACATCATTTGTTTAATACTTACTGTAACGATGCTTTTTGCACTTTTTATATAACGGGCGATTCATACAGTTTTTACATCTTTTTTATGTAATACTTATTCTGCATTTTGATCAAATCGTTTGATTGATGAAAATTTGAGGTTTCGGTCAGAAATCGTTTACATATATTATACTATAGTTTCATATAACGTATACATACATACGTAGCTGAATGCTGATGCAATCGATTAAAACATTAAAATACATTTATGCTTTTTATAATCTCACAAAAGTACTAATGATATATTCCTGAATGCATTGACTTCATCGCAAATGGATTGAATTACAAAATAAGAAACTGAGAGTAGATAAGTTGTTGGCGCGACGGATAATATTACGTCTCAAGCATTTATTTACATTTTCCTTTGTTTATATATTTATTATAAGTTCTAGATAAATATAATGATGATTCCGAGGCCTTGCCTTTTTTTACGGTTGAATAATTTTCCTTTATTGTGTTTGAGCGGTTATCGTAAGTTGTACGATATCACGTTAACGTGTGGAGAATGCGATAATTTAATGCATATTATCTATTTTGAATTTATCTCTTACATTTTAATATAAGTTAACATAACTTTTACTTTGTTATTTAAATCTTTTGAATATCATAATATTTCCTTATATTGTGTACGAAGTGCGACGCGCTCATGTGTTATAAATTGGTAAATTTTTAGTTTGACGCGGATTAATATTACGCTACGTCTATATTTTCAGAAAGTAAAGCGTCATGGTAGATAAATAGTAAAGGGACTAACGTAAGTATCATCTATAAACGGATGTAAGGTTTCATGACAAAAAATCCGTCTTGGTGTAGTCAACTTTTATCGATCTTCTCTAAGATTACGGAGGTGAGTTACTCCTAAGAGGCCATTACTTCGTGCTTGACGGGTTCAGTCACTGAACAATATAAGGAATAAAAGTACAGAGAAATACATAAACTCACATGCAAAGAAGTGAATAAAAATGGACGAAATGACATAGTTAGTGCACTCTACGAGAAACAAAATTGCGTTCATGAATGACGATCCTGATGGCTGTATATGGTGAAAATGATAAGTGTGGAGTTTATTGGGTAAAAAAATGCAATTCTTATATTTGAAGACATTAATACGTCCCTGGCAATGTCAAACCCTTTAAAGGGAGGTGCGGTTTGCACCGGAACACTGGTGGGGCGTCCTTAGTAGGACGTAGCCTGTATTATGTATCTCTAGTCTGACTACATACATTTCTGTTTCACTAGCCCGTTGGCCGCGTGTAACACTTCTCCGCGATTCGTTATGTATGTCGCTAAACTTCTCTTTACTTTTAATTTTTGTGACTTAATATATCACCGAAACGTATGCGGAAAGAGGTGTTGTCATCTTTAGTGAATTGCAATTCCTTGTAAGGAATCGATTGCAAAAGTTTTTACGAATGATTGACAAAATGAGGACTGCACCGGAAACGCAAGCGATTTCTACGCGCGCTGTACCGTGACATATCGATGATTACACTCGATAATAGTGATAATAAGATGGTCTTCGATCCAATTTCAGAAGAACAAAGGAAACAATTCTTTCGACAAGGATATGGGGCTCATTTACCTGGGTAAGATGAACATCATATTACAAATAAATATTGTATTTCATTAGGAATACAACATGCAATATATTAGTACTATAAATGTTTCTTTATCATATACTTTTGTAATATTGTTGCATTAATTTAATCGAAAGGTATTGTAATTTGTATTAAGCCTCAATTAATGGAACTGTAATGGAATCTCAAAATAAATAGATTATTTCAAGTTGTTAAAAGAGGTTTAATATTCCGTATTATAACGATGTAAAGAGTTTCATTCATAAACATGGCATACCGCACCAATAACTTTCAAACAATGATTCAATTCCTAGTTATCTTGTTTATATATTAGAGTGAATGATACAATAGTAAACAAGATTTATGTAGAAATTGCACAAAAGGGTTGCGCGGTTTAAAAGGATAAATAGATCGATTCATAAAATTGTATGAAGATAGTATTACGATGATGAACTTTAACTTCCTAAAAATAGATCTTCTTTAGTCGATTAGCTAAATGTAGATATTCATTCATCGAGATATATCCGTGAATACAATTGCGGTCGCGTTATCCATGACGTCGTAATAATTATCGGTTCAGTGATGTTCAGAAGGCTAATTGTATTTGTGGCAATTATCATCAACATCAAATGTCCTAATATGTTCACCTGTTGTTGCGTAACACTTGTAAATGCAATGCACAAAGCAGACGACACACGCTAATTCTCACGCTCGAATCAAATATATCGCTAATATTCGTAAAATTTTCAAAATTTGTAACGTTACTATAAAGATGTAAAGTAACCAATGTATAGTAGAACGCTTAAACGGTTTTATTTTTCGACGTTATATAGACGTTATGGAAGCGTATCGCGAGGTATCGTATAATACGGATTTCGGCGTGGCACTAAACGTGTTAATTTTTTTGTTCTTCATCAATTTAAGATTTTCATTCTAACTCATTTACGAAGTTGATACTAATGAAAATGTTTTTTAAGTTGTCTTGAAGTTAATTCTTTTCGACGCTGTGATATAGAAAACGAAATACTGCAGTATGCATTTAAATGTAGAATTCATGTATGTAAACTTAAAGTATGCATCGAAATTTTATTCTCGTTACATAATACTATCTGCTATAAATTAGCCTCAGAAAAAATATCTTTAAATGATTATGTAAGTGGGATAAAAATTAAATGCCGTTCAATTTGAATGCATAATCACCTAGTTTTAAGTCATGCGACCCTCTTATGTCACTTACTGACTAAACCCAAGTATGACCCAAATCTGAAAAACTGCATGACAACGCAAATGAATCAGCATATCTAATAGCATAGAACCATTTCCATATGTTATATATTACTTATTATACTTTTGACATTTCAATTTTAAATCGCTATGGAAAATGCTACTCTCTATTATGTTAAATCCTAACATACCTTAAATTAACAATTTTGACAGAATATCAATGAATGTTAAAGTAATATTCTTTCTTTCAAAAGCAAATATTATTGGAATTTTAAATCATTTTCCGTTGTAATTGACTACTTGCGATTTACAAACGATTAATATTCATGTAACACAACAATACCAGGTCAATTGATTGGCTATGATAATATAAACTCTTGGTCCTTGTAGACCTCCCTTTTCGGCGCGATACTGCAGTAGATAAGGATCTCGCGATCAGACTACGTGTTACGTACGGCCAGTTAATGCATTATTTATTCATAGCGACCGCATTTGCTAAATTTGTAGCAGTTGTATATCTAGTCGGAATGATCGTAAAGATTCTAGCCTCATGCTTGTTTTGAAAATATAGTGATCGCGAAGAATATCATCAAAGGATCTCAATAAAACGCAATTTCGAAAGTATTGACTTCGCAGAGTACGCGATGAAACTGGTACGAAGCATGGTACCGGGCCACTTTACACCCCGAATCCACCACGCGAGGAAATCACGCACAAAAGTACCTTAATGTCGATTTACCTCAAACTATTTATCACAACATTAGATTTACCCTTGCGCTCATATTGATCCGTCTAACGATAAGAAGTTTTCATAATTAAAGCAGTAAACATCGGTGAATATATTTCGCCTTCGGAGTACAAAATTTAATATTTCTATTATTTACTGATAGACTGATAAAACTCTCTACAAAATATAACGTTTTAAGATCAATAAACTTCTCTTGTATTAAGAAAGCTTGTTCTTAAATCTCTTTTTTTACAGTGCCATTTCTGTATTAAAAGAAAGGTATATTTATGTACTTGTATTAATGAACAAATGTAATCTAAACACTATGCAGAACCTAGAATCTTGTAGTCACACTAAGTGCGGTAATTCTAGCCAGTTCCAGGATAGTTGTCGAGAGATCGATTGACATCAATATCTTGACACTGATGTTCTATCATAATGGTAGAACTTGACAACGAAGACAAGATTTGCGTGCATTTTTTATAAGAACCCGAACGTGCCAATCGAACAAGACTGCCGTTTGTGATCCACGATACTGTTAGTTATGATAACGTGACCGTCAAAGAATAAACTTTCGATTTACTAGGTCACCGGTAGTACTCTTTTCCGGTTCTATGATTATATTCTTTAGAAAGCGACTTGTTCTTTCGGTCCAACTTTGTTCCATTGACTGTATATTCTTGTGATCGCTGGATAACTTCTTTTTGCAAATAGTACACCAAGAATAATTGTTGTAATATTTGGTTTAGATATACAGGACATTGCCCAACTCTTAAATTTCGAGTTGGGAAGAGATTTGGAGCTAGTACGGAAGAAATAATGAAGGTGAGATAAATGTTCGTAGGCATTTCCGACTTCGTTTTCCGCATAGGGTTACATTACGATTTATTTATGCACTAAATCAAAAGTGTAAATATAATAGTATAGGTATATTATTATATGAAGCAGGCAGCTTTAAAACATGTAATATTTGCAAATTATGGTACATTTAGTATAATTTTTGATAGTAGATATCTAAGATATAAGTGAAACATAAAATGTAAAACATTTTCATATATTTCACTTATATTTTAGATTTACTGTATAATAGGGAGGAATCATTTAATATGCTTGTATTTTTTTATAAATATTACATGACTTAGGAATTGCTTGAAAAGAAAATTCTCAAGACTGGACCTTATAGACCAAACTCGGGAAAGGAAATACAACGATCGATTCCACGTGAAGCTGATATAACGAGGGACTGGAGAAACGAAGCACACTTATATAAAGCACCCCCGTATATTTTAGGATACACTGGTATTTAATTAATTAAAGTGAAATATGAAGTTCGTTTGAAAAATTGATTACATTTTATATTGTAATAGGCTATATACCAGGATTTAATAGTAAATACGGCTTACCGTTTATGAGAGCTGTAGAAGAGGGTGCAAAGGAATGGCGGGAGAAGCAGGTGAAATTAAGAGCTCGTAGGGATGCTATGAGAGCTCATGCTGAAAGAACCGATTCTAGGAATCTCTTGTCCCGAGCAAGAGCAGATAATGTTGAAGTTGAAATCGATCATGGTCACGACCAAGGCCGAATGACATTTGGTACTACCTTGATAACAAATGGTTAAAACATAATTTGACATTTTCTGAACATTATGAATGCTGTCGGGGTACCGGCGACCGACGATGCGAATATTACTAAAACTCGAATCAAAATACGGCTAACATTTATAAAATTATAAATATTTTTAATGTTACGATAACGATGTAACGTCGCTAACATATTATAGCGTGAAAAATAAAACTTAAACATTTTATTTTTCGATGTTATATACGTATTACAAATGCGTATCGCGAGGTATCGTGTTCATATCTGTACAAAGCACAGGAATGTTTATCTTTTTCATGATAATGGTATCTTCATTAATAGACTATCAGGTCTCTCCTGCAAGACCACCGATCGTTGGATACACGGGACACATTCCGGGAGCAAAAGGAGAAGTTGCACTTTCGAAGAGATACGCCCAAGCAGCCAGAAAAGGATTGGAACTAGTTCAAAAAGAACGAGAGGAAAGATGTAGCAAAGTGAAAACTATGAGTAGCGTGGAAAAAGTTTTAGATATTTCGGGTCTCGATAATACAGGACACACCAGGGGTTAGATATATGAAAACAAAATTATTACATTCAATACTGTTTAAGTTTTAAGAGGACAGTTTCTACTCTCAAGCGATACAGACGAACAGAAAATATTTTTGTTACTACTACTACTACTACTCAAAGTGAACTTATACTTTAGACGCTAGGTGTTTATTATTTGATAAACAAAATCAGTAATTTCCAATTGAAATATAATTCTAAACGGTTTAGAATTATATCCTTGGCAGTAAGACATGCATTATATCCAGTGTTGAATTATACTATGTTGTCGAGAAAAACACAGAGCAGCCCTATTTACGTTCTTTAACAATCATATTTCCAGTATTACTTCGACTTGATTTTTATATATATATATATATACCTTTTTGTACAATTTTTTCATTCATTCAGACCAGCTTTGCTGTTGATGGGATGCTCCTTGTTATATACAATATAATCGAAAAATAGAATGACAATCTGCATAAAAGTAGACAACTGTACAAAACAATATACTGATTAATGCTGATAACACTAAAAATATTTCAGACTTTTAGTGAATTCCGTCCACGTTAAATAGTACAATTTTTTTCGAATTTATCGATTGCTAGATGCTCCAATTGCCAGTCTATGAAGTCGCTTTTAGGATTCACATAACTGAATAATGCAATGTAATTCCAGCAAATCATTCTTGAAAATATTTCTCTTGAGAAATATCTTCTAAGAGTAATTCAGTTGAAATCAATTATGCTATTTCCACTTCATGTTTGTAAAGAAATAAAAGTCTAGTAGTAGCATAAATTATGTATACTATATGAAATGGAATTTAGCAAATATCCAATGTAGCTTGGGCTTGGCTGCTCTCATAACTTATGATTTATATACACTTATGTTTTATTTATTCCTATAAATGCAGTTGTTAGTATGCATAGTATCTACACTGTTAGTAGACTAAATCACAAGATGTACAATAAAAAGTGTATCCTTTTTTCTGAAGTACAAAATGTTATTGAGCATGCACAAAATAAATTAATTCTTATCTAAGTGTATAAACGTACAATGAAAAAATATAGTTAGTCTCGTATTCATAGGAAATCTTATTTATGTGATGGTATTCTATTTAGCCTTTCCGTTTCCATTTCAACAGCGCGTTTCCAATATTCGGTAGTTAACACATTCGACCCATTTGATAAAGATATTAGCCTAGCCAGTATCATTAATGCATGCAAATGATCTGCATTTATGTTTTCATCTTTTTGTCTCATTTGTATAAAATCTTCTTGGACGACCTAGAATTAAAAGATATTTTGCTACCAAACGTTATTCTATATTAAGAAAAAAAGACTATTTACATACTTTTACGATATCTTCGTTAAACTTAAATTCTGCATGCTTTAAGACCTCAATGTATTGCCGAATATTCGTTAGCCGATTTTCATCTTTTAAATATTGATTTATCATTTCCACTATTTGAGGATATAGATTCTCTGAATCCGTATCTGTTTTAAGGATTATCTGTGTATGACACTAAAAAGATAGATTACTATCTATTCAACCTTAAAGAAATCAAACGCATACCAGAACTTTCACTTACAGGAATAAATGATTTAGCTTCTGACAGAATCAGAACTGGAATATCTGTTTCATATTCCATTGTATAATATTTAAAATCATATTTTACTTTCTGGAAATTAATTAAATCGCCAATGGCGTTGTAATTGTCCCTTCCAGCTTGTGAAAGTTGACCAGTAGTTAAACCTGTTTCATCCACTATGAGATGCGTATTATTACTCAGTTGAAGAATACCACTGGTTAGCCTATCGCACTCATAGTCTTTTCTAATAAAAACATTATTTTTAATATAAATGTAACAGTTCTAAAATATGAAAATAATTATTTACATAATTAAGTTACATACTTTGGTAGCAAGGCAAAATCGTTTAAATTTTTAAGTGTGATTTCTAACAAATGACTTTTCTGAACAAATAGTCTTAGAATGTTGTAGAAATCTTTCGGAAACTTTTTATATTTTGTAGCAGGGAAATGCGTTATATTCAATGGAAAAGTACCCAGACAAAGAAAGTCTTTTCTCATGTATCTAAAAAAATACAAAACTGAAAGATATTCCGTTATATAGAAATTTCTTAAGGCCCATGTAGATGCTGAAAATACTGAACTTACATTGTAGAAAGCAAATGACATATTAAATAATCTGCAGCTAAATGGTCTCCAAAAAGAAGTTGACTTAATATTAGATGCAAATCACTTCTTATGGATTGTGCTCTGCATATTATTTCAGGAGCATTGTTTATGTCATGTTTAGCAATGAGAAATACTTTTATAGCATGGAGTCTAGGAACAAGTGAAGCAGGAGGGTGGTGTGTGTTTTTCTCAGCTTCTGTCATTGTGTCATCAGAATATTTAGTGCAACTCAATAATGGATCCAAAGATATAAAACCTATCACTTCAATTACTTGATTTAATTTCAATGATATTTCATCATATATCTGTAAATTGATTTAATGTGTTAGAGAAATAGGTTCTTCTAAAAGGCAAGCAAAGGAAATATGTTAATCACCTTCACAATGCAAGCTTTACCATTATTTATTGGAATTGGAAAATTAAGTAGATGATCATTTGAAACTGTTAATGGCTTTTTATCAGATTCAGTGATAGCCTCTGTGTCCATATTATTTTCTTGTGAAAGAGTTCTTTCCTTTTTTTGCATTGGCTCTGAGCAATCCATCTCTTCACATTCATCCAAACTTCTTTTGTAATTTGAACAAGTTGTTAAATTCTCATCTTCTGATTTATGTGAATACTCATCTTTTTCTTTTACCCAATCATTTAACCCTGGCACTGATATGACTACACAAGTTTGCCTTTCTGAACTTTGGTTATTCTTTGAATCTAACAATATTTCTTCATTTTCCTAAAGGTTATTAGAATGAATATTATTATAGTTATAAAGTAAAAATGAAAGCTATGCTTGTTCATGATTAAAAAGAATTGTAGGTAGTATTATACATGAGATAAACTGTACTTGAAGCATCTCACACCTAGAACTACCATAATTTATTAATCTAGGCCCATACATCATATCAGGAAAATCCATGGGATGCAGATTTTGATAGAGCAATGATGTTCCTCTGGGCCATGTGAAATAAAGTATAATTTCTTACTGTGCAATGAGCAGCATCTGCATATAATCCACATTTAACATCACATTCTCCAGTCTTTATGTTCTTCACTTCAAATTGTTGGAAATAAAACTCAGGATTATACATATCCTGTATCATTCCTCTGAATCTAATTAATTGTTGATCCTTGAAATTATGTAGCGGAGCATTGTTTATTAAAGGAATTTCTTTTCGCATTGTGGGATCCTCTAAGATTGAGTTACAATTAGATTGGTTTGCAATAAAATATTTGGGCGTCCAATCAATTATTTCCGGATAAGCTAAAATCAAGAAAATCCTATATCTCAACCCGTTATAAAGTATTCTAACATTTTTATACCAAATCGAGAAACTGTATTTATAAATTATTAGATTTAATTATACTTACAGATCATTTTGGAATTATAAATGAATTAAGTAATATTAATAATAATATCTATTGCCAATCCAGAGACAGCATCAAAAACTAAACTACACAAAATCCAGGCAATATCAGCCATTATATTAATGATAAAAGCGCGGGTAAGTATTGCCGGAGATCAAGTATATTGGTAGATTTAACATCTTATGGTTAAAAAACTACTAACGGCACAGACGAGATATAAGTAGACCAATCACTAAATGGGCTTTTGTGATTCCACTCAAAAATTATCGACGCGGTAAAAATCAACCACCGACGAGATATAAGTTATAGGGTTGCATACAAATTTGCGACGTAAGTACAAAAGCTAGACAGTTTTTATTTATTGTAAAAAATTCTGCGGACTTTTGCGAATAAAATGATATGAATTACATTTGCAATATAAATTTGGAAATGCGTTTAAATATTAGTTAAGTTTGGCGCGGCAAAATCCGCGCGCTTATTTTTCGAGATTCTTTTCAAATTTCCATAAAAATTAGGTTTCAAACGAGGATTCCAATTACTCTATGCGATAGAGCAGACATTTTTCTTTACAAAGCATTTCTTAAATATGCAAAACGAACTTTGGTGCCATAAACAAAAGCCAAAAAGTCGACGAAGTCACGGATGATAAGGAGGTCTTTAAGCAATATTTAAACAAATTAATTCTAATTACTTAATTTACGGAAATATTAACACGAAAGCCTTCCTTGTTAAAAAACAAACGATTTTTGTTGAAACATTTTCTTTCTATCTACTCTAATAAACGAGATATTTAAAAAAAACTATTTGTGTTTTTTATTTGTGAGATACCCTTATAAGGTAAAATTGTCGTCCATCTAGCGGCGAAATGGTGGAACTAAACTCGTTACAAGGGCGAAATTCATGGCATGTCGTCCATCTAGCGGTAAACAGGCGAAACTAAATTCGCTACACGGGCGAAATTCATGGTATGTCTCCATCTAGCGGTAAACAGGTGGAACTAAACTCGCTAGAAGGCCGAAATTCATGGCATGTCGTCCATCTAGCGGTGAACAAGTGGAATTAAACTCGTTATACCACTCTTACGACTGCTCCCCTGCAAAGGCGAAATTCATCGACAGGAAAAATTCACCGTTAGATGGACTGCATTTTTTCTGCCCGTGATTTTCGTCCTTGCCGGCAGCTGTGAAGGGAGAGTTAGAGCGGGTATAGTTCCACCTTTCCGCCGCTAGATGGACGGCATTATTTCTGTCCATGAATTCGTGCTTGCCTACCAGCCAAAGATTTCTTACCAAAGACCACAGATCACAAATGTAAACCCGACCATGGGCTTTTTAGCTCAGGTTTTTTTTGAAATTAAAAAAAAAAATTCGTGCTTGCCGAAGGGGGGCACGCATAGGGAGGCAGTAGTCAGCTTAGTCCACTATATGACAAATGTACATACATCGTTATCGGGCTCTAGGACTCGGTAACTCTGGAATTACAGATTGCATTACGTGCTTGGTCTATTTCCATATATCTCGTCTGTGGTTGGAGGTGGCATCAACATTTATAAATTCTCTCCCTCTGGAAGCCCATCAATAATTTGTGCGTGTGCCATGGTAAATTCGAGTAAAAGCAGTGCAACATTGTTAGTAGGTTTTTACTCGAATAACTGTTTGCTTATAGTTCTACGTATCGCATAAATATTTCTTGTTTAAAGAAGCTTATAGATAAGTTTCTCCAATAATTATCTGCAATGATAACTTGGATCTTGGGATCTGTTGAGGATAACTAAATGATTATAATGAAAAATGCCATTTTCAATGAAATAGAATTACAGTAAATAAACATAGTATGCCGAAAAATATATTCTAATTTCATACGTATCACCTCCCGTTGTTATATAGCTTTAAAACTGATCATTTTTGGTTTCGTACGTTTAATTCTGCTTTCTGCCTTTCCTTATATTTATTTAATTCTTTTCAATAACAGTCAGTGAAAGGTGTGGATTTATTACATTTCTCTTTCTACCTCTGATCAGTTCAATTTAATAAATGTCTATTACTTTTTATGTAGTTGGGAATTGCATTAATCGGGCAAGTTAATTATTGAAAATCTTTTCCTATGAAGAATTCGTTGCGGACGTGGTTTATCAGAAAAGGCTTTGTGCCGCTTATATAAAACGCTACTAACTCATATAAAAGTCAATCTCAGCAGCTATTGTACTACATAATTTCTCTGAAACTGATCTGCATCCTTTTGAACTTGCTCAACTATTTCTATAAGCCTTGTAAGCGAAGAATATCAGATTCATTGATCGTTAAAATATTATTTTTTCATCCACGTTTCGTTCCGTTATTTATGAAATCTGAAATGGGAGTTTATTCAGATGACAGTGTTTCGAGAATATGTTTGTCAAGAAAATATTCAGAAAATAAATTGAATACACCTTTCTCTGAAATTATTAAAAAAATATTCTAAATACTTATTCTTCTGAATATATCCAGAAGAGGCAAATATAAACTGTCATTTTATGCAAAAATGATGTCGCGGACGATGATTCACTTTAATTCTCAGAGGGTTCGATAAATCCTCGTTTAGAATGGGTGGGCAATCCTTGAAAATATTTTATCCAGACAGTATTCGCGGTTTAATAAAATGTCTGGTGCAGCTTAGTAACCGCAGTCATAAATCTTTGCTGACTACCAAGAAAAACGTAAATTAAGAGTTCCATCATTCCTTCAAATGTAATATATAGTATGAACGGAAACAATGTATGTCGTTGAGGATTTTTTATTTATTTCCTTTAAAACAATTCAAATATTTTTTCAAACGATTAAAAAGAGGCGGTATAACAGTAGAATAAAACAAAATGAGTATAAGACAATTGGAGTTACAGTCGAAAAATGGATAATCTACGAATGAACGACATTAACGATAATATTTTAATTAAAGCTCTGATACAATTAATTCATTATTCGATATGTTTCTCTTTAAGCAAGGCACTGCCAAATATTCTTGTATGTAAAGTCATTGTATTTATGGGACGCAGTAAATAGATTTCAGTTCAATAAATATTGTTCTATTCAAGGAGTACGTACATCGGTTAGAAATTGATTCTTCGATTTATGGATTATTCTATGCGTCTACTAATTTTAATCATAGCCTGTTGCATGTTTAATACATCAGCTTGTGTACAAACTACGGAACTGCTACCATTTCGATGATGACATTACAAATTACACAGCGCCCCGTTTGAAATACTGCCGGTATAATTAATTATAGTCCCCATTAAATTGTCTTGATACCTCATTTAATGACGGATTTTCCTAAATAAGGCTATTAATCCTCTTTGCTGATCTAACTATCTTAGGTGATTTACAGATCCTCTTCTATGTTGTAGTACTCCTTATAAAGGATTTCCTACGAATACTGATGATCCTTAAATAATACTGATACCCCTTAGATTCATTACTTTTCAAAATTTCAATTTTGTACATTAATACTTTACTCATATATGAGTTTCTGAAAGCGCGGCTGTTGCATTCCAGTTTTAAAGATTTTTTTTATAAATGCATGTAGTTGTTTTAGAGGTAATATTCGCTAACTACAATTCTTCTGCAAATATAATAATTAAACAAACACAATTTTAGTAGACAGAACAGGCAGGATGTATAAATGACTTGCTATGTTAAAATATTTTATTTCGTGGATGTTGGAATTTTAATTATAAAAAGAATACACAAAAGCGCTGTAACTCGTTTACATAAAATGTTGTTTTATTGAACTTTACCTCTATAACAACGATATGTTCTTGTATTTTATTAACATTGTATGATTATGTTACGAGTACTGATTTTTATTCAGGTGTTCCTTTAATAAGGATTACTGTTAATTCTTTTTCAAGGATCTGGTAAATTTATATAATATTACTGAAGCTTAACGTGAGTTTAAGGGTTGATAAGCTACTGCTTGACCCACATAGGATATTTGGGTGGATTATATATATTGAAGGATTGTTCTTAGATAATTGACTGTCAGCCGTTTGCTATCAGCTACCAAACGTTGTCATGTGCTGTCAATAAACGTCTTATTATATTTCTTGATATGAAAAAGTAGACGTATCTGTTTACAGTGGATTATTGTTCTAAAAATTCTCGCCTTTAATGAGGATTTTGGGCAATATATTTCTTGTTTCTCACTTTTCAAATGTGGAAATAAACGTTGATAAGTGTGCGACAATATACTGCTAATAAATTTTGAGACAACAAGTACAGATTTAATAATGTATCATGAAAATAATAAAAACAATATTCGTAGACATTTTTGGGTAACTGTGTCACCTTTTATGTTAGCTTTCGAAAAGTGGTTGTTCTTTTCAAATTTAAAAATATAGGTATCTTATCTTATCGCACATTTACGTTATCTCTGGCGAAAAGACAAAAATTTGCAATTTTTATCCTAAGCACTCACTACTTCTATGTTAGCCTTCTGCATTCGCAATTGAGCTGATCATTTCTAATATAATTTTGTATATAGTTATATGATCTGGTTAAGTTTTAAGATTCATCAACTTATTACATTGATTTTGACATCTGATATTTTTACCAGAACCTGAAAAGAATCTAATTGTAAGATTAAACTTCCTGGAATAAGTTTCTTTAAAACTGCGAATTAAAACGGCTGTCTCATTTTATATTTCCCTTCATTGTTAACGTGTTAAGATTAGCAGAAATGAAATGTAAGTGTTGAAATAGCTTGACGTATATATACGTAGAAGTAGCCTTTATATAAGGACATATTTATATATCCTTTCTGATTGCCGTCACGAAGTATTTGGGACAGACCAAAGTTCTAATGAGGGTGCGAACTAATTGAGTATTATTACATCACAAGACAGAAATAGTTTCCTCCGAACTTCAAATCTTATATAACACATTCTAAATCAGATTTTTCGGCGAATTGAGTTTAGTCTTAATATTAGGAAGATAATAAATCTTCTCATCTTGTTCTTCTCAGATACTTTGAGTAGTTTAACTTTACTCATTTCTAAGTATCAGAAATAAATAATCAATCTAATAATTTCTAAAAAATGCTCTTATTCAAGTCTTTTTTGTTTTATTTGAAATATTTAATTTTCCTCAAAAATGTAATTCTCTTAAAAATACTTTGTCTTGGAGCTTTTAAACATGTATCCCGGAAGTCCAAATTAAACTTTTCATTCCACAAAACGAAATGATTCTATTTTGGAACCCGGAATTCTCTAATAATTATAGTGCGACGCTTTAAAAAAAAGAATAAAGGGAGAATAATTTGCATTGTTGCACATACTAGTTTAATTACACCATTCTGTTCCTTCGTTGTGGCCTGGTTATGTTAATTGTCATGCATAGAATTGTTAGATTTTAAACAAATATTTGCGATAATATTCATACTTCTTGTTAAATTAACAATTATTATATAATTATTATAATCTAATTTTAAGAAAAGGAATAATGATTTTTAAAACAAAAAGCGTAACTCAAAGCATAATAATGTAAGTCTAAACTTGGAAAAAATTAGTTGAAAGTAGTTTCTCTTGCAATGTGATATCTTTTTTGTATTATTGGAATATTAAAGTCAAGCGATTTTAATATCGCTGTTACACGATAGAAACTGAACCATACGCGGAATTACTATTGTTGGAAACTGCACAATTTTTAATATACCGAAACAAGAAAAACTGCGTTCGTAATACTTTCGAAAAAAACGGCTTTCATATCCTCTATGATACATTCTATATGTTTTAACATTGCGAATTAGTATTTCTTTTAATACATATTTGATTGAATTTCCAAGTATTCATAAATAAATTCAGTATTGCTGAGTAAGGTGTATATATCGTGTTATTTAAATATTTTACTCGAATTTGATGAAAGGTGAGTTTAGGAGAACAAATGTTTGGTAGACGGATATAAATCATACTTAACTCCTGCATAAACCGTATTTCTTATCTTACGTCCTAAAAATACGATTCGATGAGAGCTGGAAGGGTAAGGATGACTATAAATAGTCTTGATCCCCTCGCACATAAAACAACCCGATAAAATATGGCCTTTTTACGCTAATTTCGGGTACTCTATAATCTTGGGAAGTTGAAAAAAATCCAAGCTTTCTCTACCAAATCCTCCCCTATCAGGAATATTCAGTGCGCTCCACGGGAAAGACACAGTGGTACAACTAATAGCCTACTTACGAACTAACATATAATATATATTTTACATGATTTAATAAATAAGTAAAAGCATCTCAGCAGCGTTAACGGAAAGTCTTCATCTGCCAGAAAGAAAGCGTATAATCGAGTGTTGTGATACTCCATTAATTTATATTATGTCTGGTGTTAGTTTAAGAAACTCGTGTACTTTATATAAACATAACCTTTGGATCTTTCACTTTGATATTTTCTTTGTTCCAAAATTACCCGAATGCGCTAAAACTTTTTCCTTCGGCGCGCTTTGTTTCCCCCTGTGTAATTAAAATCGCCAGGCTCTATAACCCCCGGCGCCTGTCTCACGGCGCGTTTCTCTCTCTTTTTACCTCGGTTTACTCATCTCGTTCAGCCTCCCCCTCGTCGTGGACTCCGATTACCGCAATCATTCTCCAGTATAATGAGGAATAATTGCGGAATTGAAATCGGAGCCGAGAGAAAAAGGGGAGACACCATTCCTCGACGAAGAAACGAGAGGTTCGGCAGCCTGTTCGTTATCAACCCTCTCATCGACGAACACCGACGAAATATCGCTTACCTTCCTTCTTTGTAATTCGCGTGTTTCACGTAATCTACACAAATTTTCGACGATTCCTGCAGATGATTATTGCTCACCGTTAAATCGAATTTATTACGTAACACTCCCGATGCGAATGGTTCGCCGTAGTTCTATTGAATTTCAACCATGGACGGTGTTCATTCAAGTCTTATCTTATCGATACCTTCGAACTCAAAGAGAGTTTATTCGGTTCTATTAAAAATAACCCTTTATTTGAAATGGAATTCAGTTATAAATACTGCGAATTAAAGTGCCGTCTTTAATCATGGCGTTTAAAGTGTTAATCAATAATGTCGTTGTATTATGATCACTTATCTTCTATTTTTTAAGACGTTCATTATAGCAGTATAATGCACACATTCGCCCTTCTTTAATATAAGGCTAATTACGCTTATTATGAATTACTTATTAGCTATATTTTTACCTACTAATAAATTCTCATCTCGTAACAGGATAATATAATCCGATATGTATAATATAATGAAATACTGTATTTATGAACGTTACATAAGAGTGATACTTTGGCCTTTCTTGTGCTACACATTTCGTATCAACAGGAAATTAAAGTTTTTTTCCGAGAAAACTTACGAGTGGACTGTAAACCGCATCCTCTTTTCCCAGAGTTTTCCTAGATAGTTACATCTTGCTATATTAGGTCTTTAAACCGAACGACGGCGTACTTGCCACCCGTGTACATTTACGGCCCTAGTTCTGTACATTGTTTTGTACGTATTAGTTTAACGACTTTTCGGTCGAACTTCTGCGTAAGAGCTAACTCTGATATCGGTTGTAGCCCACCTTTCTAACCAATACATTTACATCCCACTTTAATCGACGATAATGT
Source organism: Nysson spinosus (assembly GCA_910591585.2). NCBI lineage: Eukaryota > Metazoa > Arthropoda > Insecta > Hymenoptera > Crabronidae > Nysson > Nysson spinosus. Next base: position 6,931,840 of record OU342830.1, on the reverse strand, counting down.
GTAGATAGCTCGAAAGAAATGTTAATTGATTTATTCTTTTCTGATTATATGATTATTATATGATAAAATTTAAACTGATATATTCATTACTAACATTTATTTTATGTGTGTTAGTTTAATGACTTTTCGGTCGGACTTTTCTGTAAGAACCAACTGTGTTATTACATGTAAAGCACTTTTCTAGTATTTGCGTTTCTATCCGACGCATTCACATCTCTCTCTAAAAGAAGATAATATGTAGATAGCTCGAAAGAAATGTTGATTAATGAAAAATGTAATCGCGATATCACTCTTTTGCGAACCATGCTTTATAAAAAATCGATACTTTACCTTTGTAAAAAAGTATTTCTTTCACTACATGCCATTATCTCGACTGGTTAATATTATAAATTCTATTTCCTTTCATGAATATCACAGGGGATGTTATTCAAATTTCATTAGTTAAAATTGTTCTTTAATACGTGATATGACATATCAGTATACGTGGTAGAAATGATTTATAATTGAATTACAAATAAAGTTACGTAAAACATTAAGTCGCTAATTTTCTTTGCGCGACATAATGTTTATAATAGTTCATTAGAGTGCAACATCTTGTAGGTTCTTGGTAATCTTTTATGATACGATCAAGATTCAAGGCATGCATGGATTAAACTTAGCAATTAAAATTATGTATTCTCACCAACTTTTACTATTTGCTATCTCCCTGTTTGATTTTTCATCTACTGCTAGTTAGTGATAGTTTTAGCAGTCTGTATCCGTAAGATGCTTGCGGCTATCTGCCAGTAATGGCAAGTGTACAGCGTACAGTGCCGTGGGAGAATTAAAGCAGAGAGTTTGAAAGTCGATTTCCAATTACACGATTGCTCTGCTTTTTGCACACAAAAATAATTATTGCCTTTCTTCCTGGTTTCTCGAATCACAGTTTACGTCGTCTGAAGTGTTAGTTTCCAGTGAAGCTTTTTCGAGACTCATATAAAACAGGGTTCATCAAAATTTCTTAACCAAATGCAGTTACGTTCGTCCGTTATAACTGCATAGATTTTATCGTTAAGTATATCAATATAAATAAGGCTTAAATAATTTTTAGACATATGTTTTATAACGAGTTATGGTGGAATGTATTATACATTCGAATATCTCGGACGTTCGTCTTTAATATCTCGCTATTACAGTTTCATCCCTTCCATAGATTAAAAATGAAAATTGATGCGGATGATACTTTTAGTGAATGTAATTAGAACGTTACCTTTGAATAGGAAATACTCTCGCTTCTTATTTTGTACTAATTACGAGATAGTATGTTTAACTGGGTATGTTTGCTGCTTTTTCTTCCTCTGAAATATTATTCGAGGTCAAATCATATAATACTCCGATACATATATACATACATATATAAATATGTCTGTATAATATGTAAAAGCATCAAGTAAATATGATGAACATAATAGAATTTTACAATAAAAATTGTTAATTTGTTGCCACTCCTTTCGGATGTACTTGCTTGGACCCGAAAGTTACAACTCTTGATTGATCAATTAACATTTACTTTGAAATCGGTGCAACAAGAAACATTATCTGCTAAAATAAGCGGGTTTCGTGTTAAGACAACCGATGAAAAATGGGCTGTTATTAGTCTCGTTATTACCGAATAATTTATAGGAAGATAATAAATACCTTTCGATAATGCCTAACTTTAGAGCAATATCTCAAATACTTCTTCGTCGTGAAAATCATATACCTTTGAAAAGCAGAAAATCTAAGCACATTTGGTTTACATTATCATCTACATCGATTTTCAATGACCATGAAAATTAAATTATAATAAGCTACATAATATTTTCAAATATTCACTAGAAAATGTATGCTTTTTGCCATGCATTTATCCGTATTTTCTGAAAGGAATACGATGATTTATCACCTTGGATTCATTATGTTTGAACTAAAACCGCGATGAAATGATTAAGATATGCGAAATTCATCGCTACACTTCCATGATATTATGACTTTTAATGAGAACTTTTGAAATTATTACTTTCCACTTATTAGCTGGTTTTTTTATGTTTATGTTTTCCAAATTTACAGCCAGAAATCTCGTTCTTAAGTCTTCCGACATCCACATTGGTATTACGCTGGAGCATTATTATTTGTTTTTTTAGGTCTACTTAAAATTTTTTAATAACTCAGGTTGTAGAGGGTGTGCTTCCAAGCATACGCACATAAAATGTTTTAGGAATATTTTTGTTTTATTTAGTCTGCGATATTTTATTGCGAGGTTTAAAGAGCTGCGATCCTGGAAATTTCCATTCAACCGTTTTTATTTTCATGGCGCGTCTAGAAAAATTAATTATGTCATTCATTTACGGCGATTTGTTTGGACCGCTTATAACACTCCAATCTGCCTATAACGAGTATCCCATCTGTACTTAAATGCGCCACATTTTTTTAATGATCTAATAAAAAAGATTACTGACATTCGGAAAAATTTTTCTTTAATATTACGCGTAATATAATTTACGTAATCGAATATAATACCAAGAATTATAATAATCTAATTTTGTCATACGTTGGAATTTTTTCATTATTCGTACGTGAATGCGAGTGGAATTTTTCTTTGACTAATATTTTCTTTAGTTTCATAGCAGCGTTCTTTTATTAATATCTTCTTTGTACGCTTAACTTCTTTAGCCACTATGGAATGGCATTTTTAATTCAGCACTGTCAATCTTCCGCATTCACTTAATAATAATCCGAGATTTGAAAAAGCGCTTATAAAAAATTAGCGTGGCCTTTAAAGTGAGGGATTAAACGACGTGGTTCTTGGAGGAAGGAGTTTTCTCGGTGAAATGAATTTAAATATACTACGAATTGGAAGATAAAAAACCGTAGAATAGGTAGACCATTATTAAAATTTCACGGATCGAAATTGCGTCACGGCGGAAAGTAATGGTCTAATTAGCGGAGAACCGCAGAGAGTGAAGAAAGAACTTACGAGGATGTCATAGAACTCATGCCTCGAGTATGGAAATTAATGACTCCGAATAATTTTCTGTGACGTAACTTCATCTCCTGCCATCGTCTATTTATTAATTACCATTGTCTGGACGATAATCCACCGTGCGATGGTTAATCGGAAATTTAATGATTTCCTGATTTCCTTCTGAAATAACAAGGCATATCAACAATAATTGTAATTAAGCCAAAGGACGAGGGGTGCTTATTTTAATTTTTATTTGTTATCATTCGATTAAATACATATTTGTTGTTGCATGAACTGGTTTTACGGTCAAGTACGATCTAGTTCACTTAATCACTAATATTCATACAACGATTCTTAATTAAATCACAGTTCATACACACAAAACGAGACATTTACGCCGTGCTCGCATATCGCTTCCACGTTACCTTAATCGGAGCCTTCGCTTACTCTAATTGTAATTAATTCACGTCCTCGCAGCAATTTGCGAAGATGGTACGCATGTAATATGGATTCCCTCCATGGTGCTTCCTTCACCTGAAAAGAGAGTAACTTAATATTAGTAAAACAATTGAAATTCTATTATAAAAAACATCCAAGATTTACTAACTATTGTCAAGTTTCTAAATCCTCTATTTACATATACATATGTTATATTGTATATGTACATTAAATATATAAAATTCATTCCTTAAGAGAAAGTTTACCATACAGTATACATTACAAAGTAAAATATTACACTTGACTTTAGCTCGCTTTTAGTTGACTTTAACATTTCAATGCGCCATAATTAGCATATAAAATGTGATATAGAATGTTCTTTTAGTAAAACTGTGTTATAATATTTCCACAGTGCATTTCATGTTAGCGAAGAGTTTTTAACATTTTCTGATATATAGAATACATAGTAATGCATATGGTTTTTAAAATGGCGACAGTGTTTTACATAAAATAACTGGGACTACATAAAGTTTCACTCTCGTTTTGTTTACCGAAGAGGCTGCGTTGATTTATCGCTTTGTAAAGTGTAAGAGCAGTATGACGCGTTTATATATTTAGTGATTCGTTGTCTGTTAAGTGTTTTACTAATATTGGACATAACTCTATCAGCTCGTAGAAGATAGATGGTGTAAATTGATAATGACCAGTAATTTAAGTTCAAAAATCGTCTAATGTTCGAGGAAATTGGAAACGATGTTTGGTTTACCTAAGACGCCATTTACATAAATATACGCAGTTCTTTAAATTAAGCGACAGCTGTAAGAATACTAAATTTTTAAGTTACCGGATCAACTATGATTCAATCAATATTTTTATATTTAAATCATTGTATATTTAAACCAGTTTTTGACACTGCTCTATACTTACTAATTTTTAAAGAAGTATCGGTAAATGAACTTAGTCTAACAAAACACTAATAATGTATAATATATATTTTATATTTAACACTAGATAAAATTAATATTCGAATAGTTTATTTATATTTAAAATAAAAGTTTGAAGTGTCTTAATATTATGCCAACTTTGCTATGCATAGAATTCCTTTGATTTCAGTATTCACGATAGAACGTATGTATCTATGACAATGGATAAGCAAAGAATGGAAATGTAAGAAAATACGTGAATGTCCGCGGTGTACATATTCCACTGATGTCAATCTAACATAGAACAATCCTGCCCTTTCTTTGTATTTTACTTCTTCTTCCACCGAAGTATTATTATCTCCAGGATGACCCTTTTGGACCGATTTCCATTTCACTATTCTCACACTTCATTTAACTGAAGTTACTACTTATTTCCTTCTGTGATCGTACCGCGTCAGAGAAATGTCGGAAAAGAATGATCGATGCCTTTGTACCCTTATCACCTAAATACTCAATTTTTGTATTTGTTTCCTTGTAAATGTTCGGTTCCTAACGTATTTGAATATTTATTGCCATATTACCATTTTTCATTCCTTTACATATCATTAAATATTAGATCTACACGCGTAAATTCCGTCACGAATATCTCCATTACTGATATTTGAAAATAGAGAATTCAGGATTGCAGATTTCATTCCCTTCCTGACGTACTTGACATAGATTTAATTCTGCATTTATTTTAAGTAATCAGTATATAATGTAATTCGAGTAATTATTAAAGTTTGTAAATCACATATGTAGTTTATCATAATTTCTGTTCGGTATATCTGATCAAGAGAATTAAGCATCACGCAATTAAGCACATTCCAACACACTATTTCGAGAAATCTTTTCAAAAAGTAAAAGCAACGCTATCGTGTCAGGTGTACCATTTTACGTTCCTGACGTTTCAGGAAACACGTTATTTTACTTCATCTCATATTGGCGTGTTTCTGTTAGGATTGTCACTTTTATGTGGACAGCTTACACTCTTGCGGAACGTGAACAGTTCACAATTTTAGATTGCTAGCTCAGCATGATTCGATCTGACCAATGAAACTGAAATCGGACTTCGCGAATCCTCTGCTTCGCATGATGTAATACAATGAATGACAAAGATAAAAATATACTTTTGCAAACATACATCTTGAAAAGATTCGTAATAAGTACACGTATGTACGTCATACGCGTTAAGTGCGGTCATATAAATGAGAGGCATTTGGACGGTAATTAGGAATGAAATAATAACAAAAGAAGCAATTTAGTAATTATTGACGTTAGTATCTGTTGTTATTTACTTCTCCCAAACAGCAGATCCGAATGGAAATCCTTTTTCATAACCGAAACTTGCAAACTTCTTAAACTCTTCCGTCGTTCGAATACTTTTGAGCGCTAGTGTGTTTCCAAAAATGATAATATATGCCTATATCGTGAATATCGCAGCGTAGAGCATTAATAATTTTTTATCAACGCACGTCGTAGTTAAAGGGTTAATAACCTTTGGTATTCGTTTTTATATAATTCTTATGTATGCTCTCTCTAATGGTATAATGAGAATCGTTACTGTGGTTTTACATAAGCTTTGTGCACCTTTTGTCACGTAAGTTACTAAGTGACTCGTAATATAGAGTAACAAGGAGGATGGTCTTTTAGTACCACTTCCTCTTAAGTTTGGTCACTGGTCCAAGTTTAGATTAAATTTAAAGTTGAAAGTGGTTTAGCGTACAGAAGGGAAACAGAGATGATTATTAACAGCATTCATCTGAAGTGGTATTACAGATAAATTACAAGACGGTCTTTTAGAGATTCAGTGAAATTCTGCAAACGAATCAGCGAGCATTTCTAACCGGATTACAGAAACCTCTGTGTAGCGTAAGTGTCTATATTAGGTTACAGTACGAATTCGTATCTAAAGTAGCATCTTCGATTTCAAGGTCGAAGGAACCTATTTTAGATGATGACGAGTTTTACGAGCAATTAAATATCTCGATACTGATCATTTTTGACTTACTATCGAGTTCTCGTTTTCCAGGAATCCTCGAGCAGATGGTATTACTATTTGCGAGGTTAATATGAGTAGCACATCGATCTTCCTCATAACGAGATCCACGTGTTACTCCGTCGAAAAATACACAGTCACTCGACTGATCCGTATCGATACTTCGATAATACCTGTAGGATTATCTTTCCATCCTTTTTCGGAAATCCTATAATCAGGAATCTCCTTTGCAAAGAAAATCAAGTGTGCTATCTCACTTTCTCGTTAGTTGATATCCACGGGCAGACCAATTACCGCGTTTGCAATATTTGAACAAAAGAGGAAACATCGTGACGCGCAGCCCAGAAATTGCATATAAACTCTTGTTACTGGCCGGATTTCCGAGGTTCGCATAAATTGTATGACGCGAAGGACAACGTTGGATCATTGCTAATTATGCTATATCAGACAAACATTGCTGTGAAAATTGCATCGTAGGGTTTGTGTTTGTCATCGATTAAAATACTGTTGTTAGAAGTGAAGTGAACTGTTATTGTAATCGTTACTGTTTATTCTTTGATGATCTATATTCAACTGATTCTACATAGCAAAGAACGTTTACTCGTGAAACCATTCATTGTTTACGTAAGGTATAAATACTTCCTTTGCAATTAGCACTGTGAAACGAAGAATATGCAGTTTATACATAAATGACCTTCATTGTATACATAATGTAAAGATTTTCAAACAAATTGATTAAGTATGTGAAATAAGTACATATGTAAAACATTCCCGAAATAGTGTATTAAAGAGTGCTTAATGCGTGATGCTTAATACTTTTGATTAGATATACCGAAGAAAAATGGTGATAAACTAAATTCGTGTATTACAATGACTACTAATTTATTTGTTTTGCTATTATTTCATTCCTAAATCGCGTATCCCTGGTGATTAAGACAGCAAACATTTAAGAGTAGTCTGTAATATATTTATATTTAACGTTATGAAATGTTCAAATACTTCGAATAAATGTAAATAATGTTATTCACGCGAATGCAACAAATGAAACGATGACAGTGCTCTGCAATTGTTAAAAGAAGGAGGACAAGCATAAAAGAACTTACATTACGAATTCCAAGAAACATGTCTTTGTAGATTCGAAACGGGGATTCAGAGTCTCGGTAACAACGAAATAGGATGCGAAAGCATCAGATTGCGTGTCGTAGTTCGATATTATTGCTATTATAAAATACATTTCCCTGGTAAGTTGATAGTTATCAGAAAGATATAACCAGAAAACCATGGAATATGTGAACCTAATCCATATTTATTAATCTCATTTAATATTTACGAATAAATTAAATTTATTTCGTTGATTCTCTTAAATGTTTTAATTCGCTTATCGATTCTTCGCATTATTTTGAGATATATTACTTAACTTTGACGTACGCTTCGAATCCAGAAACCGTAGCTAACTTATCAAGCTTTGCGTTTAAATGCTTCACCACGAAACTTTGTCATAAATAGAATTTTGTAGGTCGAGAGTCTATCTTCAAAGTTCCAGTATATAACTTCTATGAGATATTACATTACCGAACGGAATATCAATTATATCGTATTAATCGATAGTTATTACAATATGTTTTTTGTATAATATATTGCGTCGATTTTCTAAAAATTCTTGTAAATGTAAATAAAAATACTAATAATCTTATTTTGCACTTATTTTTCATTGAATTAATAAACGAGAGACTTCTCAGTGTTCAACTTAAATTCATAGAAATAACTAAATGAACCAATTTGAATAATGGAAACTTGAAAACTTAAAAGAAATTAAATTCAGTAATTAAACTTAAATTCATTTTAAAAGTGTTATAATCTGACGTGATTATTCGAAGAGTTACGAACAAGTGTCTTAAATTGAGCAGCTAATATTATATATAAACCGACAGCTTGGAGCGACCATTATATTTCTTAATTGTTTCCTGCCAAGGGGGGGGGGGGGGGTTGTTCCATAAGAGAATTGACGAATCAATTTGAATTCTGATAATGGCATTTAAATCGAAGCTTACAAGAACAAACTACGTAAGCAAATTAAATCAGTATTCTTGAACAGAACTTCAGTTTTCATATGTTTTCTCTAATTAATGTAACTATTTATTATTTCCGAGAAAATTTTGTAATATGATATTATTATCAATATTACTACCCTCTACTATTAATTGCATCAAGTTACGGTAATTGAAACTATTCCATTCAAGAGTTTCATTAGTTTTTTGCTATAACTTCAGATGAGTTCTCTCTTTTGTTTACACACATAAATTAAGACTAACACGTTCTGCAATTAGATTATACGACGCACAGATTTTTGATAGTTCCCATAAATAAAAGGAGGTTTCTGCAAATCAAAGGAGGTCAATAAAACAGAGATGGACTGAATTAGCTATTATTGTATTAAGAAACTGTCATTGTCGTGCGATAAAATTCTTGGATCTAACAGGTTAATCGAAAGTCCAAAATACAGCATTTATTATCGAGGAGCATATCTGGCAAAAAGTACATCAATATTTTAAATATCATTTAAGAACTAAAAGAAGATGATTAATTTCAATAAAACGATAATTCACATAATTCGTCACGGCTGTCGAATAAAAATAATTCAAATAAAAATATGATCGATTTTTTCAACAACGTATCGCGTAACCGAACATACTGTGGCAGTTCCCTGTAATAGTGGCAGTAACTCGATATTATTGGGTTCTACCACTGATCAGTAGTACTAGTCGAAACTATTCGTCCCAAACGTCCTATTCGCGTTTTGCCATAACTTATGACTGTTTTCTGCTACTCTATTTCTCTCTCCCCTAACTTATGGAGGAAATTGAAAAGGCGACGGGAATGCCAATAACCCGCGGTTAGGGTATGCCACTATTATTATACCCCTCTATCCCTTATATGGAATAGTATATATGCAAGTACATATGAGCCATCAATAGGTATAGTTTATTATTCTAAAAGTTTGATAGTTTCACGAAAACTATATGTTATAAAATTATTTTTAAATAATCTCGAAATCAAATTCGACGTATATTATTCTGTCAATGTTCAGCATTTTGTTACGTGTACTAAAAGCAAGGAACGAAGGAGTACATAATTCAGTTATATTAATCGTAAATGATATTTACTTAAATAATTTATATAGCTCAAATAATAAACTGTAAATAATAAACTAATAGATAATTCATGGGAAACAGCCTGCGCTTTTACTTGTTCGAAACTTCATGAATAACCACGTTAGATTACAACACTGTTAAAATTAATGTGTTTAAAATTTGCAAGATTTGATTTAATTAGTTCTTGGGAGAAACTCGGTTAAATAATATTTCATCAGATATAAATGTTATGATATTAAAAATCTCCAGTGTTTTCGTATTGATTCGAATCGGAAGAAACGGGTCAGACATTGACTGATTTGCGACAACTATCATTAGTTAGGATCCAGTTGAGTGGATGCTAGTAGAATAGACAATTCGAAAGGTGCCTAATAATATTCTTTGAACGTACGAATTCTTCGTCTTCGATCCAATCCGAACTACAACAGGGGGTGAGAAGTGTGATGGGTTAAGCAGTGGGATTACGACTTTTCGCTCTTTGCCTGTCTGCGTCACCTCATCATACGAGGACATTACCCCGAGTCCCATGTTACCCATTTTCACGAATCCTCAGGAAAGAAAAACATTTTAGGACAGATGCGGTTGTCAGGATTGGACGAAAGGCAGGATCGAAAGGCAGGAGAGAGAACTTGAAAATAATGAAGGCAGTTAATGCGTGGGTGACTGGAATGATGCAATGACTCTAGATAGCTTTGGATCGTAGAAGGGCAAGGAAGGTCCAAAGGATCGAATCCAGAGGACTTTCCCTTTTTTTACGGTCAAAGGAGGCGTTGCGATTAGGTTTTACCTCCTGGAAAAGGGAAGACCGATCAGGCGATAAAAGTGATCGAAGTTACAGTTGGGAGGAGTAGAAGATTTGTCCTACGCATTTCATTCAAGTAATATAAGATTATAGTAACTTTTACTTTAGGACTTGAATTACATTTTCGTCTTATGGCTCGAGGAAAAAGGTTGCAATCATGGGAGCGATAAAATTTGTTTAAAATGAATTTTAAACTTAAATACATTCAATTTCATATTGATACCATATTGTTCCCGCTTATTTAATAATATACAGGCACGTGCTTTATTACAAGAATGAATGTAAGTTAACATTTTCATTAATAAAAGAAGATAATAAATTTATATTTTTTATTCATCATAACTGACCCGCAAACCTAAATCTGTTTTAATAATAATTCATTGCTTGTAATGATAAAAGTATACAAAATATAGGTATAGTAAGTCTAAATTAGTTAACTTAGATTCATACAGAATCAAGTGGTCTTTTCAAAAATATACTTTGATCTTTTGTAGTTAAATGAGTGTCTAGAAAATGTGGTCTTTACGGCCTCCATGATTTAAAGAAAATGAGATTGGCTGATAAGGAAAATGTATGAAACGAGTCGAGTAATAGTCTGAAAGAGTTTTGGTGAATTATATGAATATGGAAATCCTTGAAGCTATATAGCGGTAATAGGTTAAACGATTAACCCTTATCGTAAGATAAAAAGGATGGAAGTCAAAGATCGTTAATATTCCTGTAGAAGTAGGAGAATATACCATCGTCTGTAATCTGAAGATATCGTCTTGGGGTGACTAAGTTTCCCACTTTTCCGAAATACTGATATTCAAGCCAAGTAATATACGGCTGCGTGTTAACGAAACTCGTTAATCTAGTAGCTTTAGTAACTGATAGCTAATAGTAACGATGATAAGTTGCGATCTATTAGATAGATTATAGGAAATAATGCCAATCTTCCTTCTACTTCGTGTGATGCACAGCGGGATTGTAAGATTAATATACGCTTTCACCAATTAGATCACCGATTTAACCTTTTATTGCGACATCTTGAAGTATTTATTGTCAATTGATTTTTCGTATCACTTAAACAGAAAGGAACTATCTTGAAATGAATTTGTTATGCATCGGGTCAAATAAAAAAAGATGAATTCTATCGCTATATAAAAGTCTATAATAATCAATACATTATCGAGGCATCATACATGCGAATTCTACAAACTGATTACTTCAATTTTTGAAAAGTCACGTCCCCGTAAAATATGAAAGATACTTAATATCCCGAATAAATTTTATATTTCGAAGTTATAACTAGTTTCCTTGCCAACGACACGCATTGCATTTCCATAACGACGTTCTATTTCAAAGCATACAAAATGTTAGAAATAAGTGGTAAGCGTATTATTTTTCTACGGCTTGAAACACGAGGTGTCCACCTTTGAAAATGAAGCAATTTCAAATGTTCTAGACAAGTTCCTTAAATAAGTTGAAAAGGGAGCATGCAGAAAGGGTCCCATTCACAGCCATTGAATTTAAACAAAGAATAGTTTCGGTCTAAATGAAAGGATTCCATGGAGGAGTCCCTTTAAATGACAGTAGCGATGTCGTTGATCGACAATACACTTGCTTTTACCTTCAAGCGTATCGATGACTTCCTTGAAACCGTAATGTCTGTTCCATCGGTTTCGCTACTGATTAGGTGTGTCGTGGAACACTTTATCAGGATACCTTCGTGGAAGGTGATGTAGAAGGTCTAACGGGGTATAACTGATAGGAGATACCTCGGTGAAGTAGTTTTCCGCGCTATTCAAAATACGTATCGTACATTGAAGTATTTCTCTGATAGGACGAGGGTTGCAGCCAGAAACACGTAAACGCATCTTCGATTTACTCTGACGTAGTTACGTGTCCGTATTCCTATTTCTATTCGATGGCGAATCAATAAGGGAGAGTATTCTTTACCGCGGTGTGACAATAACGAGTTAAATCGAACGTAATAGAAAAGCGGAATGTCGGAAATTAAGTCGTGTCCATCTACATTATGTATTTATTAGGAAATGTTTTCAATTCACTTTTCTTTGATGTTTGTGTAACTCAATAAAGTTATTCATTTGAATAAAGAATTTATATCAATGTTTTAACATGAACAGTAAAGTACTTATCTTTTAACAAAATATTCTTAATACATTTATTAATCTCAATCATCACTGAAATGGAAACCACAGGTATATGTAAGTAGGCAATAGGGGATTACGAGATTTCCGAGAAGTTCCATTAAGATGGCCCTTCTTTCGTTTCACAATCAGTAAACAACTGATATCGATTTGTTTGCTCTTCTACATATTCAAAATATATATATATCATGGTAAACTCTACTGTAGTTCAATTAAATAATTAATTAATAGAGAGCTAACAAGACAATTAACAAACAGTAGAATAACACTGTTTCGAGCTAGTTTCGAACTTAATTTTCGGTAACAGTTTGGTGAGTATTCGGCCGCAAATACTGATCAACGTGGATCGCAGTATCGTTAATGGTTTCACGCACTGAACTAGTTGAAGCCTGACTATAATCGCTTTGCTTATCCATTCCGAGTAGTTTCCAAGGCTTTCCACTACGATGAGGAACGAATTACTAATTCACTATAAACATTCTATTTCCTTTTCAATTTCAATAAAAGGATTAATTGCTGGGATTAAATAAACCGAAAATTCCTCTTTAAACGCAGAGTATAACTCGCGTAAAACTTTTACTTTATTTTGGTATTGAAACGAAATTGAAAAGCACTCTACGCGAAACGGGATGTAGAATAGTTTTGCAAAATATTTCTTCACGTTCCTAAATCAATTACACCGAAGCTGAATATCGTCTGTTTTATTCAAGTATTCTCGTACTATATAAATATTTAATGATTTCAGTTTATGTAATTTTCAGTATTTAATAATTAATTTAATTGTTATTATGTCGACGAGTATAACCAGTTATATTCGATTTTATTTTCGTATGATATTTGAAAAATTTTTATATTTGAAGTCGATGCGTTAGAATCCCAGAAGAGTATCCTCAGTCACTTCGGAATTTGTCAAAGTAAGTAATATGTATGCAACAACTAGAAATCCCGATGAAATTCAACTTTAAGTTGTTGCAGAGATAGAGTGATATTTCATTTGGGAATAAAAATTCTATGTTGATGTAATATTTTCGTGTGTATAAATATGCATAACTGTATTTGATGCTGTCTATGCACTATCCACGCTGCCGAATGCAAAATTTCCATATTTGATTCAGTCTAACTCTCCTCTTCAGCTTTATTCGATATGTTACATTTCACGTTGTACTATCAATAGCTAATTTATTCAACAACGCATAGAACATCTCGCGAGTGAACATTACTTTTCTTCAAATTTTATTACATGAATATTATCATACACAGTGACATTTTTATTCTCTAACGACAAAATTTGTCAACCTTCGGCACTTTAACATCATTCAGGATAATAAAAGATAATAAATTTATATTGATATACATAAATCAACAATGGATTGTTTATATAAAGTGAAATGGAAACTAGATCATCTTTTTCCTTTTTTAAAGTGAGCCATATTCCGTACAAAGTTTTCTATAATCATCTATTTAATATATACTCTGATGTATCAGTTCTGGTATCCGTAAGCATTTCCGTGAATATGCACAGTTTCCATAATAAAATTTACGGCGCGCCGAGGATTTGACACGAAAGTAAAAGAAACATTTATGGTAACAAGGAATTGGCACTAGCGTATTTCCCTATAGGGTTGAATATCCATAACTTATATGGAGATGCCTTTATTTATCCAACTTTTATACTCTATCTTACTTTCTTTTGAAAGGAGAGATTTGCCTCTGATTTATACGGGGCGCGGTTTGTTACATCCACCGCGAAATGTTTATATCTCTTATTTATAGCCCATCCTTTCTAACCCTCTTACACTAAATATCTATTTAAAATACACTGATGTACCAAAACACAGAATATTAATATTAGGTCATCCCCTAAGTAATGTCGTCTTCGGACTCTCAGTGCAAATTTCTTTTAAAATGCAAAATATTTACATATTACACACATATTACTAATTCTTTAAAAACCGTATTTGCAAGCTTTAATCAACAAATCATTGAACTTAATCAAGCAATTGAGTCGTGAAAAAGTTAATTCAGCTACGTTTCCAATATTATTAAAAGTATTATATGTATATGTATATGTAATGCACTAATATAGATACAACGAAACTTATTAATCTAAGATAGTAATATAAAGGGCTTGAAATTAGTTCCCCACCTTCGAGGGAAATTCTATTAAAGTACAGGCGATCTTGAATCGTAATAGCAGCAATGAAGGACGTCGATTTCAGTTAGCCGCTCGATTAAGTTAATGGAGGGGTTTGATTGGGATATTCCCGCGGTAAGCATAAAGTTACGTTCCTAGGAAACGGACAACGGGCGAGCATTTAAGAGAGTACCCGTTGATGTTCTGCGGTTAGAATCAATAAATATCAGAGATAACGGTCTGCAAAGATCTTCCAGAAAGGGTTGCTTTTACGGAGCCTTCGATAGGAACGTCGATCAATTTCCCTCGAAATCTAACAGTGTGTCTATCCACTATCGATCCCGCTCGGTTGCGGTTTCCAGTGAATTACAATCTTTTCCGCGGTTAACCGGCTTTGAAGGGTTGCGATGGGACGAGAGCTTTGTTGTTACGACACGTTTGTACATGGTACTTTACCGATTTCCATAGGTTTATATACGGTTCATGTTAACCAGAGGAACGTCCGAAACGGTATCTTTTTTTCTCGAACATGTTGATTTATGGTTTTTCAAAGTCTCGTGATTGGGAAGGATATTGGTAATTATACGTATAGACCGCGCGAAAGGAACCTATTAGTTCGTGGTTGTCACATCAATCTAACTTCTGTAACGAAGTGAAGCAAACTGGTAGAATGGAAGGAGTATTAAATTGGAGTGCAGAAATATCAATGCGGTATTTCTACGGAAAATGGTCGACGAACGTCAGAACCTTGATTTGAAAGGTTATTACTCGATATAAAACAGTACATATGCATTGTCATGGTTTTATACGGATTTTATGATTCATGATTATCAATGCGGATCTTTCACCTTCGATGCATTGTGACATATTTCTGCTTTTAACGGTGATCATTTTTTAAATTATTTTTAAAGCTTTCGTATTGGTAGCTGGCATTCTATACGTTGTATTATTGAATATACGTACATTAATTGAACAATTAATATCCATACAAATTAAATTACTTATCGGACTACATATCCTAACACTAAATAAGCGAGTCATTAAAAATATTTATAATTTGAGTGATATCAGTTTTCAACATGATTAAATTCCTAAGACTAATTTTATAATTAAGTTGGACAACAGTTGGAGTTTCGATGAAATACTGCTGTAATAAACACTGTCTCATTTCCTTGGATGGTGTGCTATAAGCTCATAATCATTACGGGGGAACGCAAATAGAAAGGAAATAAAGGCGAATATGAAACAATCGCATGCCATAACCATTTGAATTAATATCTTTGTTAATTTATCAGCCGTAATTATTAGTTTCGGTGAACCGCGGTTCGGTCAGCGATCTACGTGAACGGGATAATATATTACGTATTTTCCCTATTTAATCTACAATAATAACCAAATCTCCATTTCTGCCGCAATATAGAATTGTAGATATGTATATAATTACACGCCTTCGTCATTAAGTATTCAATTATCTGTTATCCGATCACACGAACAGGCTTTTGTTCTTCCTAACGATTTGCTGCGTGAAGTGTTTAATTGTCCATTTTCACCTTTATTTAATATTCTCTGCTGATTTCATACACATTCTTTTCAGTGCTTTTCATATTCCTCCTTTTCTATGTTATTATATCATATTATATAAATGCATTTTGTATTACAATTGTTATATAATTATATAAAAGTTTATTGATGTATAAAACATATTTTCTGAATGTAATTATTCGAAGAAGAAATTCAAAATTATTAAATGAATCTATGACTCCAAAAAGTAAATAT
The DNA here is from genome assembly GCA_910591585.2 of Nysson spinosus. Lineage (NCBI taxonomy): Eukaryota > Metazoa > Arthropoda > Insecta > Hymenoptera > Crabronidae > Nysson > Nysson spinosus. The sequence continues at coordinate 6,915,444 of OU342830.1, read as the reverse complement.
TGTTCGCAACTGTGTCACATTTACATTCTTTTAATTTCTAACCTATTTTTATTAGGATTTTTATTTCCACAATTTTATTTTATTTTACACGTTTTAATTGCATGATTAAGTTCAATGATTTGTTGAATATTAAATAAAGAAGATACTATTTTTAATCAAGTTATAAAGCTTTCATATATGCTTTTTAAAGAATCAAGATTCGCATACTAATCAATGTATTAAAGAGATACCTCATTTTTAAACATTAACATATGACATGGATTTGATGCATTTTAAATAATATCTTTGTTTGTTACGATAAAATTAATAGTTTCGTATGTTCAATTCGAAGAAAGATCTAAGCATATATTTACTTGTAACATTTTCTTATCATTTAGTGATATACATTGTGAATTAATGATATCAGGTTAGGCAAACACCGAGAGTGTGTTGGAGACAGTCTTCGGTGAAGTGCTATTTTATGTGTTGCGTTTTAGTAGCACCTCCACGAAGAGAATTTCGAGAAGACAATCGTAAAATTGATCACCACGATTAACTTCCGGAAACCATATAAAAATCCGGTCTTTCTCCCAGCTATTGAAAAATATACCCTCATTCCTTTTCGTAGTCTTTACTGGTATTTCTCTACTATTTCTATAAAAATCGAGCAATTTTATTTTGATACTAAAACCTTTAAATTAATAGCTATGATTCTTCCAAAATTCCTATCCTACCGGTAGAAAGGAAACTCACTATTCGCTCTGTTATTGAAAGGAATATTATCACAACTAAATCTATTAACTACAAATCATGTTATAATTAGTCGACGAAGTGTATTATTAATTATTATATTAATTAAAGTAAACGAAGTAACAAGACTTTCATTGTCAGATATAGTTAAAGATATGTGCATACAACATGTATATACAACAATTGCTATTTAATTATTTTTTTACTTTGTTTTATAGAAAAGAAACTTCTATTAAACACTTGTAGATAATTTTATAGTAAAATATATTTTCTGATGACTTGATACAAGGTTTAATATCGTAAACTGGGGCAATGAGGGTTATCAACAAATATTTATTTATGTATTAATTCACCAGTGAAAAAACAGTTTAATCACCTCTGCTATCTTACAATTCTTCCAAGTATAAAGAACAAGTTATCCTAACCATTGTTGAGTTATCATTTACTTTAACCATTGTTCGCTTACACGTGTAATATACGTCGAAGAAAAATGTTTCAGAAAGACAGTAGTTAAATATCAACCATTCGTCATCAGAAATATATATTTTGCTTTCGTGAAATTAATGTAGCAGATGTGACGAATATCACTTTTATCGAGTATAATCTAACGTAAGACGATGGCGAAGAAAGTTTCGTTTCTGAACGATTTAAGAGACTCGAAAAACCCTCCCACATGGGATTACAGTTCCTTCGTTTCAATGAAGTGGAAGACAAAGGAAACTGTGCTCTATTATCTAGATTCTTCGATTTTCAAGAGACATTAGCTTGTCTCTCTTTAAATCTCCTTTTCACGCTCAGCACCGTCGACTTTCAACCGTGATGTCCGAATTATTCCTCATATCATTGAAATTACCACTTGAAATTTGTGTACAATAATATGACATCATTACGAGAAAATAACATAATAATGTAGCTTGTATATTGTTGGTATAAAGGTAAAATTCATTAGCTACATTTGTTTCAAAAACTCCTCTTTTGTATTTACTCCTGTAACTTTATGAAGTTATTGAAATTGCGCATACGATGAATATCATATTTCTTGGGCGCATAATGAAACAAATGTCTAGCATCAGTAACGAAAACAATAACTCGAAGCAATAGTCAAGGTAAGCACTTTGCTTAATGCAATATACAACAGAAGTTTTATCGGATTTATGGAGAGCAATTTTCGTTCATTATGGAAACATAGAGAAGCAAAAAATCACATTTTTCACAGCTGAATGGGAGGGCTCTTAATTTACATAATACCTTCAACTTTTCACTTAACTCATTAATTCTCTTTAATTATCTTAAATGAATACTGTTGATAACTAATACCTTAAAGCCAGGACAATTATTTAAAAATAAAAATTCATATACGTATAATATTCACTTAAATATTTATTAACACTGAAGATATCATATGTAACTAAATTTGTTGGAAATATTTATGAAATATAATTAAATAATTGCAACAATAAGGTGAAATACTAGATTAGAAATGTTTGAATTAACTTCACGGTTTGCCTGAGGTAAATAAGCGCAAAAGCTTTCAATCAGAAATTTTTTTATCTGCGGAAGTTTCTCTGTTTATTGAATCAAAGAAATAATTGAGATATCAGGTAAAAGCTCGATGTAGTAATTTCGTCGGTAATATAATATTTAATTTCCATTAAATTAGAAATAGTAAGAAACGAAAGAATTAACTTAATAGATAATTATCTATACATTCAACTTTGTACTTCTACAATCAAGATAATGTTAATAACACAGTGCTAGAGTACAGTAATATGTTAATAACACAGTGCTAGAGTACAGTAATATGTTAATAACGTAGACCATGATGAGAATAGTAATTCATACTAAGCTATTAGTAATTGATATTAGCATTATACAAACGGAATACTAACTTCCATTTAATGTTTCTTTAGCTTATATTAATATTTGCGTGCACTTAGAACCTGTGCAAAAGTGCACATGTTTCCAACGCCAAATTTGTACTGTAAAGTAAAATATTGTTGCATAATTAGCATTGCACAGTAATGCGTGTTAGTTTCTGTAAAAGTAAAGGTATTGGCGTTAGAATAAAATTTCCTTTGGCGTCGTATTTGTAATGACTATCAGTAAATTAGAGGTGTACACATTCGAACGAACCCTTGTTTTCTCAAGGGTACGTTCTTTCGAAACGTTAAGGTGGAGCTCCCAAGTGGCGATAAACAGAGCGTAATTCATGATCATACCTAAGCATAAAATGTCCTACTCCTAGAGACTTTATAAAGCTAATAACGTATCGCGCGATATAACTGGAATCCGATAAAATCTTATTTCAATATATCACCCCAGTTCCTCCCAAGGCCTCCTAAAAAATTACTACGGCAGTTCCTTAATATCCAGTAAAATATATGTACATCCACAAATGAAGCCCAGTTTCAGAAAATACTAACTTATGCCTCAAAGATATATCGATATTAATAAGCAATTGTTTACTTTGGATAATTGTAGTACCAAGAATATATGTACTCATATAATTAATACTTAAAAGACACGAAAGAAGTCTATTATTACTATAAATTAAATGTATGGTGAAACGACAGAGTTTCTATTTCTTTTGAATTCTAATTGGAAAAGAGCTTTAATTAATACGAGGCTAATATATGTACAATGTAAAGGAAAGATCGAATCGAAATCAATATATTTTGACATTATATGGTGTGATATCTAAATCCAGAAGAGAATTAAAGGACAATATAGTCATGATATTTTGAACTTATAAAATAGGTATAAAATGTTCTATTATAGTTGACAAGATTTGTGTGTATCCGGAGAATAATTAGATATTGATGGCAATTGATTTCCTACATTCTTCGTTCGCATTTATTTCGATTAACATTATAGTAGTCCGACAAGTACCTTTTGAAGATGCAAATTCAAATTGAGGTATATTATGAAAAACTTGTTTTCATTTTAACTCACTCAGTTTAAGAATGCCTTTGTCAAAGGGGTTGTAAAGTAAAGAATTCTTAAATTGGAAGCGCATTCTGTAATATCAAATTCTTCTTTTCTCGCTCCATTCAATTGAATTGTACGGAATATGGGTTCGTGCAATCTCTGGAGACGTAAAATATCCAGCCATTAAGGCGAGGAAGTACGAACGGTTATCCGGAGGTTAAACTTTATGGCGGCGTAACTTAACGAGCAAACCGTTAAAAATGTTTTTGAGCCTTCACGCCATTAATTCTTAAGCGTCGTCCTTCGACGGTTCTTTGAATACGAATCAATCCGCTTTAACCGAAGGTTAGATGAGAATTAGGACACTGTGCGATTCGAGTGGTTTCGGATATATTTTGTTTCGAATTGTCAATGGATCTTTAACTTAAATTGAGTTGAACGGATGTTTTGCTGTGTTAAAGAAACTTTCGGAAGAAGATTTTCCCAAATCTAACCCGTTTCCTCCTTCAACTTTCTGAAGTACCAAGGCCACGTAATAAACGATTCAAAGTTTGAATCTTGAATTTATATGCGAATGTATATGTATATATATTCAATTATTTGACCTGAAATCCTTTTATTTCTATCAAATGTGCCGATGTGTAGATATAATTATAGTAATCTAAATAATTCACTTGAGAACAGTGTATATAGGTATACCATAACCATCAATATATAATAATATAATATATATAAACGAGGATCAATTACATTATATTATATTAATAATTATAATACACCTACACACACCGTTCCTAAGTGAAGTTTTTAATTTACATTAATTATATCTATAGATCCACAGAACTCATAGAAATGAAACGATTTTACGTAAAAATAATTTCTTTCCTAATTGGCGTGCATTTTTAATGATTTTGCATTGGAAGATGTATAATTAATATCCACACTCACGCGATATAATTAAGCGGGCGAGTTAAATAAAAATCACTCTGATTTTAATAACTATCACTGGGTTATACAGCACGATTGCAAAGCGTACTAAAAATGTAATTCATAACGCAGTACTATTATAAATGTTTTTTTTGTGATCATGTGTAATTTCATTACTCAGAGTACATACGATTCCTAATTGTTTTCGCAGATGTGGTATTTGTTTGTTCGGTTTATTTGCGAAGGTACCATATCGCGATCTCAACGATTATATTGACAAGGTTCGAAGGGATGCCGAAGGCAGTGTATCAGAAACTACTATATATCGTTTAGTATATACGGGACGCGCAATCAACACCGACTACTGTTTGGTATACTCTCAATCAGTAGAATTATCAATTGAATCGAGTGAACCATAAACGTACGCGTATCTTCATCATTGAGTAAAAGCAAGTTATATTAATTTATTGATCAAACAGTTAACAAATGCGTATACGAACTGGTTGCCGCGGCGATGTTATATATCTGCATTATGCACACGTGTTTATAAACATGTATTCAGTACTTATTGTTGCATATATTATTGTATATACAGGATGTCCCGTTTAAACCGACCCATTAAAATATCTTCGAAACTGTTGATGATACTGAAATATATTTCAGACAAAAGTTAAATGATTTCAGGGGCACTTTAACTGGTATATAAAAGTCAACTTTGTTTTTTAAAAAGGAATTATATATTTTTGAATGCACCAATCGATGACGCTCGTTCTTCCCTACACAAAATTACTAAACGACTTATGTTTATAAGATATTTTAATTTTAATATTGGGTAATGTATTTGTTATTGAACGAAAAGTATGTGCATCCTGAGAAATAATAAATCGTCTAACTTATAGTAATATGCTTGCAAAATTCATTAGATTCGAATATATATGAAAATACATACGTATTATGTTTTTTAGAAATTATAAGAAGATCCGGAATCACAATCAATTTTCATTTATGCAATACATTCATGTATTCATCGTGCATTTTATAAAAAGTATAATCGCAGGCGACTCTATTTCTTAATTTAGATAACCAAATGTGTTTTTGTAATGCAATTATACAATCTTGTTTCGTACTAGAATGATTAATGTCTTGGTTAAGAATACTATGATTATAATATGAGTGGTAATCATTTACGACTCTATACATTTTCAGGCAAATATTTCAACAAGCTTAAAGTAGTAAAAAGTGAGAATGTATAGTATGTTGAAATAAGTAATTTATGTGACATACATATGTGATGGTTAATCGATTTATCAATTTTTCCAATTTTAGCGTCTCACGGATTTAATGAAATGTTTTAGTACCGGTGGATTTTAAAATAATATCATTGTCTATAGTAAAGTTGGGAATTATGCAAGGCGTGCAGAATCTATGGTGATTGAGTTTCAAACTATCCCGAGTAATTTCATGGAATCCTCTTACATAGTAATAATAAAACAACATGGGCGAAATAATGAGTATTCTTTAAATACTAATTTCGCTATATTTTATTTCATACATTTTCAATAATGATCGTAAAATATTTCTACTTAGATATTTGTTTAGAAACTAAATAAGTAAAATAAAAATATATGTATAAATTAACTTGTAAAATAGTATCACAGTACAACAAATAATATTATTTTACAAATATTCAGTTATTAATACGTACTCCTCAAATGAAAGGCTTCACTAATTATTCGGTTTCGCGTTTAATTAATAGCAGCGATCAGCGTTTTATTTTATTAATAATATTCTGTACACTCCAATTCATGTTATAATATTTATATTGCGAATGTAATTAAAAGTTGCAAGGTGTTGTTTTTATTCAGATTATGTAAAATTATTTTACATTAAAATCTCTCGGGATTATTTTCAAACTGCAATGTGAGAGGAACTTAAAAGAAAATAAAGTTTCTAAGGAAATGTATAGTCAATGGAACTGTAGTTCCTTGGATACAATAAGCAATTGTGCTTTCGCTTTTACAACTAATATTGTATATTGTTCGAGAATAATAACTGCAGAATGAAATCACTGGAAAAATAAGGAGTTGAACGGCTGCAGTGGAAGTGATCGATTTACTTGCAGTTACAAAAAATAAAATGGAAATATCACCGTGATGGCTATTAGCTGTACTATGTATATCGTACATTGTGGTATTACATTGAATTTCCAATATTAAATTTCATATTATATAAAACTATATACAGTGAAATTACTAAATATGTAATACAACCTCTATTAACTGAATAATACAGTTTACTTTACTTTAACCATACACGATATTACAAATGATTAATTTTAGATATAGAATCACATTTCGAGGTAATATATTAAATGACACGACCGCTCAGAATTATTCGAACGGCGTTAAACAGCAGATGAAAATGCAAATCCTTTTTCATAACCGAAATCTGCAAATTTCTTAAACTCTATCGTCGTTCGAATACTTTTGAACGGTAGTGTATTTTTATATGAAAGAATAGAATCTTTCTCAAGTATTTAAGAATAATAACGTGCTTCTATATCTGGAATTAATAATTCATAATATCGTCTGTGGTTAAAGTAAGGTAAACGGTATTATTATCAGCGGCCAAGAAAAATATAGTACCTGTGAAGAGTACACGGATAACATTCATATGAATACATTGTCATCTAATTGTCAACAAGCATGCTAACAGTAAAAAATTATTGCCATTTTATTTGTATATTAAACGCGAAATCGAATATTTATTGAAGTCTTTCGTTTGGGAGGTACATACTAATAACTGATTATTTGTTAAATACTATTACTCAATGTACTATGATACCATTTTATAAATACCACACGGAACCAAATTGATAATCATTTCATTAAAAACGTGAGAATATAATATTCTAGGAAGTGATAATTCATCATGAAGTAATATGAATATGTAATATGTTTCTTATTACATAATAATTATGCTATATCATGAATAGCAATAATGCTCTATTATGCACGTTCCACAGAAATATTTTATGAAGCTTCCACGGGAAATAAAATTTAACGTTTTCGAAGCGCCCTTATACTTATAAATTATATCTCGCCAATCTCTGGTCTCCGATTTTATAACGAAACTTGTGCATAATAAAAAAAATGCAATTATCCACGGTAAGGCAAGTGTAACATTGAATTTCGAGTAACAATTCGCAAACCCTCGATATGAAACTAGCTTGGCATCCAGCCAAATTAAATCTGTCTTTCCCTGCTCTGGCTAGATGTGATGGGCCATATTTAACGATCCCGACACGCGATAAAACTATAATTGGATTTCTACATGTTATCCCTGCATAACGATCGCAATTTACTATTTTAACGTTAAAGAGTTCTCCAATAAGTTATACTTAAATTGGTACGAAAATTGCGCTATTTCAAACTCAATTTTCCGTTCTTTGTAATACTATATTATACAGGGTGAGCAAAAAATTATAAACGCCGTGAAAAGAGTTGTTCAAACAATCCTCCATTGCATATTTGAATAATTCTATTAAAAATTGGGGACAAATCATCTTGACTGCTTTGGTAGTTCCAGTGTTAACGTTAAATATTAATAATATGAGAAATATTGAAAATTGATTTCATAAGGCTTCGTGACGTCAAATCGGAATGTTTGAAATTAGGGCAACCTTGAAGTTGACCTAAATATTATGTGAATCTAATTGTATTATAATAACTTAAAATAAAAACTTTAGTCGAAAACGCTGAGCTTGAATATTTATATATTTTTCTAACGTACGAAGTTGTGATCTAACAGAGTCGTCAAAGAACGAATAATTTGTACGAAAATATTTGGTATTTTATGGCGCACTTATTGCGTCCGAAAATCGACATATAAAAATTTGTAGCTGTGTTTGATAGCACTGTTTTTTCTACTAGAAAGCACATCCATCTTTCGAAAGATCACTCTCTATCATTGTGACCCAACTTTTATTTCTAATTAATATTTCCCTATTCTCCTTACATTAAAAACTCGTATAAGTTAACATTTGTCTCATGTCTCAATAAGATTCCAATAAACAAAGTGAAGATTTTATTAATTAATAATAATAAAGTACCAAACGTTTTCGAATATGAATATGAATCATATGAATGTAATGAATTGTTACGCAAAAAAGGAGAATTAAACACAACGTAATACAATTTTTATACCAATTTAAATATAACTTTTAAATAAATATTTTCGTTAAATCGTGATCCCTGTCATTGTAACTTAAATAAAATATATCAAAACAATGATACAAACAAAAAACGAAATACAGTATACATATCACACTATTACACACAAATAAATTATTTTCAATATCTTCCGAAGTCCCCGAGGAATAATATGTGCCGCTAATTACGAAAATGGCCTAAGTCACTTTTCCGGATGGACCGATTAAAAGCGTTTTATGTTATAAATAGATACAATCTTCCAATCTAGAAACTATTGATTGTCAACACCTTTCAACATCCTTATCACAGAACCAATAGAAGTTTTACATATTAAACAGAATTGTAAATAAATTTATTTTAAGCGACATAGATGAAAAGTGACTTAGACCACTTTCATAATCAGCAACATATATAAAATATGGAGTATTAAAGTATCCTCTAATTTCATACTGTGAATCAGGAAGTTAATGCTGTTTGCAATGAACATTTGAATGAAAGTCCATTTGCGCACTCATCTCGGCACTCACTAATTGCACATTATATTACACTGCACAATTTTATACTTTTCCCGGAAATTGAATAAATTTAAAGCGGATGTAGTTTAGGTAGAATACACGTGCTGGCAGACCGACGACAGAAGCAACGTGTTCACTCATCGGCTTTCGGGGACTATGTGCGCCAGTAACTCGAGAGCTAGTTTAACAATGTTTACTCCCCTTGCGAATACATCGTTTGTCGGCGGACTTTCCAACGTCTCGCATATTCCTTATAGAGGATGTCTGACAAAAATGATGTTATACTTATATTTCCACTCGTACATCATGATTTCACTTTCAAAAATGTATATCTCCAATAAAGTTTATTGCTATATTTTATTTTACTATTATATGTTATTATGATTGAATAATTATTTCTGTTACTAAATTTTACATTATGCTAATTGTACGAAACTAATAAACACTAATTAAGTGTAGACCTGTATTTATATTGTATAATAGAGAATTTATATTCTATTTTCTTGAATATTAATACATCATTACCTTTATTATTTCTATATTTTATATTATAGTAATTATTTGCGTACAAACTTATGTATGTATCTTGCAGAGTTTAGATTCTACTATTATTAGTGTTAATACATAATAATTTGCAATAAAAAATGTTTACTACCAATAATTTTTGTTATAATACTATGTTGTGCTACCATAATTAACCACAGTCTGTTGTTACTGTATTTTGCTTTACATTGACTTTACGTGAAATTAATAATTAATGTCCAATAATTTTGATACAGACTTAATTATTGTCAAAGAGTCTTTGTCGTCAGAAAATCTCCCGAAACTTTATACTTTTACTTGCCTACTTCTTCGACTTTTCCCAATGGTGTAGTCTGGTTATCTATAAAATTAGTTTCGGGAGGTTGTTTCGGAAAACTTCCTTTTTAAGATTACTTCACGGTGGGATACTCTACAACTTTGGATGAAAAGATAGCCATTTCTGTCGTATCTTAAAAAGTATGAAAGTTGGTTCATTCGTTAGCATTTTCCCAGGTATATCGGACACGAAATTTAATTATGTGGAGATTTAAAGAAAACTTCGAGAATTAAAAGCGAAATACGAACAACATTTTTGTGATTTATCGCATAATTAACTGTATCGTAGTAGGATATCAAGGTTTTCATTATGTTTGAGGTATCATGCTACTGTAAATAGGGATTTTCAAGATCACGATATCACGAATTTAATATGCTCGATAAATATGAGGATGTGGGCGTCATAGGAGGAAGTGGAATCCTATTATTATGTCCTTGAGAGTCCGTACATTTGTCCGTGCACATTTCTCAATATGTATTATCACCGGTATGTACATACATGGGATTGATAGGGGTTTCAATACCTAACGAGGACAATAAAACCGAACAATACCAACTGATACAAGGTGTGCTAGAAAAGCAATAATTGTTAGCAATAAAACTTAACAACACTGTATAATTTTTAATCACAAGCGTTAAACGCGACATAAGAATAATTATGATATGTTTCTTTCCACTCGTTTTATGACTATAAAGGGATATCGTTTTAATAATGAATATATCAGGAGAACCGGAAAGTAATCAATTATGTTTCACATACTTTATGAACCTCGATTTATTTTTTCATATTCAACATTATTCTATTAGATCATTCCAATCGTTATCTATAATCTTTGACTGACGATTCTTCAATGTCATAATTCCCTTTTTGAAAAAATCAAATTCCAAAATTTCGATACGGAAAATGCACCACATCCGAATTGATTACTTTCCGGTATCCTTAATAATATAATACACTTCCGTAAGTAAGCCATGGGACACTTACTAGTTTAATCTTTACGTTCCAAAAAACGTTATTAAACATCCGAAATATTAAATCAAACGATTATCTACTGAATCCTTACACAAAGTACAATTGTTAGGTGTTAAGAAATATTGAAAAATACGTGTGCAACGTTTTTAAATCTTATTAATATATGCGCCCTGTGTTCCGATGAGAACACGAGCTACACACAATACCCGATTATAATCAACTTTAATTTACGTTACATATAATATATGTATATACACGTATAGCATAAGATTTATTTGCCGAATAATATTTATAATTTTTGCATCTCATCTCCAAAGGAATATGATATCAAATCATTGATTACACTCGATACGAGATCTATTTTCAACAAATATTACGATCACGTTGTCGAATATATTATCAAGAGGCTGTTCCTTAGAATGTCCATCTCTTTTTTGTTTCTCCTGTATATTTTTTTGCGATCTAAACACCACTGACCACTCTCGCTTCGCTAAAACCTTTTCTGCGTACGTCATCACCCATAGTCACACCATGAGCCACACGTTTCGGCTATGATTTTTATACGCGAATATACGAGTACGAAAATTGGGATTTGATGTTAGGCGCCTGTTTGTGCCTCACGGGTTATCAAGTTGGCAAAAAAACAGAGGTTTCCTAAAAAAGTTATACAAGAATCAGTACTTCCCTGCAGATATTGAACTAAATATTGTTATACAAACAAGTTATAATATTTCTGATCTGTATGTAGAATGTGTTTCAAAATATAGTCTTCTGTACTAAAACATTATTATTAAAAATATCAGTGTCAAAGTACTTATGTTGAGAGTATTAAAAACTTCGTCAAACAATTTCATCCAAAAAATATGTTAAAAATCATTTTATTTATGAATCGATGTTGTTTTGTGTCATAGCAAACAAGGATATTTTCATATTCCTACCAATCAATTAATAGAATATTATTTGTTATTATCTGATATCATCTACTATTAGTATATCGTTTATCGAAAGGATAATATCCTTTCGATCTGGCGCTCACAATATTCTTGATTACTGGCATTCTGAACGAAACGTAAAAACAATAAATTCCCTTCAAAGCCAAAACTCGTCGTATCCCTGGAATAATCAAAGGGTCTGTGTCCTAATAAACATTCTTTCTCCCGAATTCTTCGAGTGCCGTGTATGGTTTAATCCTATTGCGGTACTCTAATCAAATTCTTATGCCTTCCGCCAGCATGCACAACTCCACCCTCATCAAGGAAAAATCAATCGCAATTCTAAATGAACTTTTAACCTTTTAAACTGGCAATTCATTCAAAAAACAATATCACACGGCTACTTTCAATCTGGTAATAAAATAAGTCTGCGCGGTATATTTATAATTATGACGTGTATCGCGATATATCGTATAACACTGATTTCGGCGCTGTGCTCAACGCTCGTCATCTCCAGTTAACAGTTTACTCGTCTACTATAGAGATGAACATTTTCCAATACGCATAGCATGGTCAAATGATTTTGGATAATAAAATGTTCTCCAAATACTCATAAAACAAAGCTTGCAGATTAATCTCACGGTAAATGATGGATTATATTTTCCTAATTGTGGACCAGCGTACAGTATTTTTAATAGTGCAAATAATATTTTTCAGATTTCAATGTAACAAATTTCAAAATCGATAGGTAATGTAGGTCGAAAACAGATTAATTCAAATCTAACTAACTCCGGTGAATTTCTCAATATACCGTTTATAAAATGGTCCTCGTGGTTTTGAATTCGGATTAAATTGCATGGTCAGAGTCAAATGATGGTAATTGTCAAAAAAACATTAATGCCATATCGTATTCTGGAACATTCAGATACGCAAATATTTTTTATATACACGATTAGCTTTTTTTTACATACAAAAATACTTTTACCGATATAAGTTGACACGTTGACTACTGGACCGAAATATGTGTTATATGATACCTCACAATACACATTTGTAACATGTATATATCTAAAAATAAAACAGCTTAAGTGCTCTACGATATGTTAGTTATAATACTTTACATTGTTATCGTATTAAAATGATTGAAAATTTTACAAATGTTAGCAATATATTTGAATCAAGTTTTAATAATATTCGCATCGTCGGTAATCACTGACTCCCTTGGCAGCCGACGTGTTAATTAGAATTGATTAATTTATTTCAGATTTATTTTAGTATAAATTATTATATTCTTCGTATCGTGTACTTGGAAGAATAATTACTATTAATTACTCTTGATCTAACAACTCTTCCACGTACGGTAAGGAGAAGTAATAATTGAAGTAACAGAACTCAATTAGTGTGGAGTTTGGTTTCGTACAAAGTTGCGTTCAGAATTCATAGATTTTCGTGGATATAAATCGGTGTTAAATTAACACCTTCGCGGAAGCCTTATTACATCAATCTCTAGGATAGACATTTTTGTGGTATCCACTGTTCCCCCTGGGAATGTAACTTGCGAGAATTGTAGTCAACCGTAAGATATAAGTAATTTCATGTCACAATAGCAAGTCGGTAGTTTGATACGACAACACCTAAGGAGGGAGGGTTCGAGTTCGAATATCCCTCACGTCCATCGGCCCTTTTGGCCCTTTGGCCCTGTGTAACCGATGTCGGTTCGTTTGGAATGGGGCAAAAAGTTTACCGCACACGAAACACTAGAGGAAAAAACGGAGACGTTTGTGGCATAAAGTTGTTCCGTGTGTTTACATAGTGTTTGATAGCAGATAGTGTTCTTAGGGTGACCAGTTCTCGATTCTGGGTTTCTCCTAATTTCTGAATTCACGACAACCGTGGAAGCTCAAATAGTATCGTAAAAATATCCAGCACTGTGAATTTTGCCTTTTTTCTAAATGATATTGTAACCTTAGAGCTGTAACGAGTTAATCGTTACTAAATACATCAGCAAATATGAAGTTTATGTCTTCGCATTTCTAAAGACATTTTCGATACATGTATGGATTTTGACGTATTTTATTATTGTATTATTTAAAATTGTATAATTATAGTTGAATGTGTAATAAATATATCTTGATAAAGAAGAAGGTATTATATAATTTTTTAATATTATGGAATTCTTTAATGTACAAAAATGGTACGCGCAAAGTATTTCGAAGATGTATTATAAAAAATACATTCCGCAAATGGTCGATGAAAAAAGAATTGCACGAATTCAAATTATATGTAACTATGCCAAGCAATGCATTGTAATACAATGTGATGGAAATCTGAATTCTCTTCGATAATATATCAAGAATTACAATGTAAGTGAAATTGAGTTTGGAACGGAATCGGAAACGACGTCGTAGCACTGGATAATGGCTTCATATCTTTTCACTGAAGATAAAGATTTGAATTTACTTACTATTTCCATTGTTTTCTCAGAGATATAACATCGATGAAATCTTTTTGTTTTATCCTCTCAATTATATGATGGAGATTTGATCGAATTTAATTTACATAACAGTAAATTCATATGTTTTATTTAGCACTTTTAATAATTCTCCTACGGGCTTTATCATAAGTTTTATTCATTATTCTTAATTTGTCCTGCACATCATGTGTTCCTCTAAATATTTGCAGCACTACGTAATTGGTAATTGGTCGTTTGCAATATGTAAATTACGGTACACTCATGGTAACTTCCGCTTAATCGAGAATTAATTGCATATACGTATACAATTAGCGTACGCGACATTATGCAGCATTTACTATTGAAATGCAACACAATCGAAAGCAGAGTCTAATTTGAATGAACCTGGTAGAAATGTAATACATCATATTCCCTATAAACCTTAATACGTTATGATGTGCACAAACTATATATGTATGTAGATACTGAGTTAATACATTGCATTATAATTTAGCCAATTTAGCCGATTTAGCTAATTTAATACAATGAAATACACATAATATTTAGGTCAAGTTCAAGGTTGCCCAAATTCCAAACTTTCCTGTTTGACGTCACATTCCAAGCATTATAAAATCGATTTTAAATATTTCTAATATTATTAATATTTAACATTAACAGTGGAACTACCAAAGCAGTAAAAATTACTTGTCTGCCATTTGTAAGTAAATATATACGATACGTGTAAACTATAATCTATAAATACTCAGTTGGTGTAATTTTTATGATTTATGGTCATATTATCGTCAGGTCTCCTTTAATCTTTAAATCGCCGAAACCCAAGATTGGGTACACGAAACTAAAGTTTCTCCGCACATTTCGGATTGTTTGTTTCTCGTTAAGTTTGAGCATCACTTTGGGAGAGTAGGGGAACCGGTGGTTTCCACATTTTCCTGGTGAAATCACGTACATACCGAGGAACGGCTTCCGGGTACAATAACTTCGAAGAATGGGGTGGAAAAGTTTGAGTGAACTCTTTTCGCGCAGGATTTCTCGAGTTTCACTTGTCAAGTTCTTACTGGCTGGAGTCACGAGCAACATCCGAATGGGGATAAACAACTGATCTCCTCTAATCTCCGAGAATTCTCCCTATATATATGTCAATCTCGAGGGATAGCATGATGGCCTTGCTTACACTACAAGATAGAGACGCCGGTGGTACGACCTGAGTTTTCCATTACCAAGCCACCTAAGCATTTTTCACTAGCGAATTTTTCAAAGTCACCGGGTGACTTCGATTTGTCAGCGGCGACGATTGCACAGAATACGCCCGAAATAAGGTTTGATGGTGGTTGTAATGAAGGTACGACACATATTGCTTTGTCACGCGAAAGAGTAAGGGGAACTGAATGAGAATCGACCAAGCGACACGATATGTCGTCTCTATCCTTTCAGAAAGCATCAGTCAATGTTATCCTTCAGGAAGGAAGTATTTAATTAAATCCCATCTGATTTAAATTCCCTTTGACCGGAGTTAGACAGCGGATTTAAGTAGCCACGTAGGAGACCAGAAAGGGGGATTTTTTTAAACCTAATTGGGTCATGTATTGGCTCCAGTTTTCTCATATAAATCCATATTTTTATTACAGAGCTATAAGTATAATATTAAATACTAGTTAAAATTATTATCACAGTAGACATCCGTATAACACGATTAATACGTTACACGTTGTATGAAATCGCGTTATAGGAAATTAGAGATAACAAGCTATGCTATGCTCGACTGAAGTAAACGGAGAATTCCTGCATTGTATTATATTATGTAGCGAGTTATATGAGAATACATAAATGTATAAAAATATATAAAAAAATCGTAGCAATATCATTGGCACGTTGTAGGAACTCGTGTTATGCGGGAGTTAACTGTGCTCTTATATGTTGTTAATGATTCTTTAAGCAATCGAACATATTACACTTTCATAAACAAATGCATATTTTATGTTAAAAAATAAATAAGTAAATTTATACCTTAATTATTTTTTAATCCCGATAAAAGCAAGAAATTGCTTTATTAAGAGAAGATGGGTGACATTGGACTGTTTATGTCCTCTACCAACAAATATAATAGACAAGATATTACAAATTAAAAAAGTATACACGTAAAAGTAGTTATCAGTATTGTTGAATGTTGTTATGAAAAGAAAAAGAACGAATAACTCGCGAGATGACCGAAACACTTTTGAAATCCTGCCATTTTTAGCTTGGTCAGTTCCTGGCCGTTTTAAAGAGCTATTTAATCTTCGCGTTATGAACACGAAAATCGATTTAGCAGAGCGCGGCATTAGATAGCCAATCATGTCGGATGAAATGTAAACATCTATACAGAGGATTATAGGTAGCGATCAGAGCTCTCAAAAGCTCTGGTTAGGGCCATAACAAAATTCACGAGCAAATCTTCTCGAGAGTCGAATGGATTAACCCTGAAGGTACGATAGCCCCGTTTATAACCGTATGTTACATTTTAACTATCTTCTTTGGTACACTTTCAGTTGACCACTTACACCTAGTTTGTAAAACTTGATTTCACTTTGATATAAACTTTTACCTCATACTTCTCATGCTACTTTTCATCGCTTTTTCTTCTAAAAAGGGAATAACATTCTTGGATAACAAAAATCTATATGCAAATATTTTATTGTGATAGTAAACTTTCGCAGAATAATTAGTAACATAATTAGCCGAAGAAATATAATTAATCGCTTGAAAATGCACTGATCTTTATATCTATTAGTTGCGTTAGAAATAACTTATTATATGAAAAATATTGTATTAGGTACCGGAAAAAGTTCGTGGAGATTTTTAAATTAAGATTCAAATACGCTGGACATTCTGGAAAGTAATTTTATTTGACGAAGTAATCACCATATATTTCTACGATTCTTTTCCAACGTTTTACAAGCTTATACATTTCTTTTTCACAAGAATCTAATGTTGTACTTGCAAGGAATGACTTAATTGCTTGCCTTGAGGAGTTTCATTTTTACTCATTTCTAACGATATGTCTAACGTTGTTTGTTTCAGGCAGAAGATCAAATTTAAAATAAACCAATTACAATACTGTCTGCGATAAAACACAAAATACGGTTTTTTCCATCATGTAACAATTGATAGCATATGTGAAAGGGATCAGTGATTGTACATTACATCGACGAAAAAACGCGAAACTGGAACAGCGTGATTGATAGTTGCACGATATTTTTCTGGTGGACCGCGATGCGTTTTTATCGAACAATCTATATGGTCTCTCTGTCTCTCTACTGACGTCGATAACGTTATCTTTTCGACAGAATGTGCTCGTTGTCGATAGCGATGGAGAAGGTCCCACTATTCGCAGTTAATTTTTACGTTTAGTTCAATAAAACTTCGTTAGCTTCCACCACTTTTCCGTTTCAGCCATTCGAAGATTTATATTTATTTTATATAAAGGATTAAACACTTTACGCTGTTACAGTATTTCCTATTTACCTTAATGATCACGAGAAGTTATTAAGTAACTAACTTCATGAATCATTCCATTAACAAGTAAGCAGCACTCATAAAATTACCAGAACTTGTACTACCGTGTGTCGCAAACACCATTAAGTAATAATTCTCACTTCATAAATTCCGACCATAACTTGTATATTGTTAATCCGTAGATTCTGCGTTGCCCTCAATTTATTATACTGTGAATCCAGGAATGAGCATTATCAGAGCGCGGCTTGTTCGCGGTTTAGCGAACTGTAGTTTACTGATTATAAATCGTAAAACAGGGAGAAAGGTAGAAAATTGCTTTTCCAATTGTTATAGTCTAAAAATTGGCAATAAATATGAAAAACGATAAAGAAATGACTGGGTCAAAAGATATATGCAATAGACTTTACAAAATGTATATGATTTTCCAAAATATAAATTTCACAATGCACATAATATAATACATCTACAGAGATTTTAAAGCGTCATGAATCATTCGAAGTATAACATTTGTTTTTACCTTTCATTTTGATTTCCTTTCTCTCTCTGTTCTTTTCATTCGTATCTGTAATGCTGAGGGAAAGGGTTAAAATGCGTCACGTGTTTTATGTTTGTGTGTGTAGATAAATATTAATTTACTAGATAGGGGTGCAAACAGTCCAGCGTAATGCAAATCTTTCGAATAAAGATAGATTAAGAAGAATGTTTTTAACTGGTACCCTAAACATTACGCTAATAACTATTTAGAAGATAGATTCTGAGGTGGACAGCGAAGTCCTGAAAAAGCAAGGGTCGAATGTTTACTGCTATAACTTAGAATTAGTGGTATTCCTTAGAACTAGATTGCAAAGGTGGGAAAAATAACAAAGGTACAAAATGAACTCTATTATATAACTGTGGCTGTAGATCATTGCTTCACAAATAAGAGCTGTAATTAAATGCTCGGATAATTTCGTTAACGAATCCTCAGTACATATTGTCTCTTAGAAGAGACTTGCGTTTGAACAACCAATGGAGCACGCACCCTCGAACACACTCCTGTTGGTTTCGCCAATCGATTTTCCCGTCACGCTTATCTTAACCTTCCGTTCTACGACATACTTCTGTATCACTAAAAATGTTTGATCACATTTGCGGCGAAGCCAATTTATCAAATTCACCTTGATCTTCTCGCAAGCCGTTAATAATCGTATATCGATCATGGGCTTTGTAAACATTCTATTAACGGATCACGACATTTTTCAAGGTTCGGGCGTATCATTTGTTTTAAATCCATCAAATTTTCATTTTTCTCAATTTCGTGTCATATCAATTTAAATTTAGTTTTTAAGCTCCTTGGGTTTAAGAAGCCTAATCTGAACATCATATTATCCCACTTAATTAGCCAGTGTCGCATCTGGAATTCATGATGAATTTTTGCAATCTCTCTTCTATGGAAAACTTTATAACTCCAAGCGTGCGAAATCAATTTGAAGAATACACTTTTTTTATCAAGTTAAAATTTTGTAAGAGAATTAATTATACGCAGAACGGCCTTTAAAATTCGTTGAGTAAATAGGGGAGTTCGGGCGTAACTTTGTTTACGTTAATAGATTATACATGCCGCCTATTTGTCGGAGAGCAATTACTAGCCTATCGATACATACATAAGTATGTGCTGGTGAACATGTCGAAAGACCAGCTGAAATTAATCACATGTTCACGATCTGGAACTAATTCGAATACGAGCATTATACTTTTTTTTATCCAAAGAGTAATAAAAATCTTCTAATTCAATCGGCTTATCGAAGCGGGCTGAAGTAAATCAGAAAAAATTGGAAGGATATGAATTTTCAACAAATTCTGAATTGAACAACATTTTTGACAAATACTGATAAAGACAGTATACTACAAAGAACACACGCCTACATGTACAGTCGAGTCTCTTTTATGCGGTAGATTCCACAGAATCCCGCAATCGACCCTTTCTTTGATCAAAATACTTTGCATAGAAAGGAATGAAGAAAATCGTCATATTATGCGACAGAATCGCAGGAGAAAACCATCGTGAATCGAAGAAGATTATAATCGTCCGTGGAGTACTCGGTCCATGATATTCATCATCGAAATTCCACTGATATAATGGTACGCCGATGAAGTACGAACGTTTCGGAATACCAGCGTTCCAGAATACCGGAGACTCAATAAGGTTTAGTATTGGTCCATCCGCCATCCTCATCCCCAACGAACGATCTCTCACAAAGGACATCACAATTATGCAACTTGTAGGCCGATAAATCAATGGTTCAAACATAACTTTGTAGCACGAGAATTACTTATTATAAATGTTATAATCTTCGAGTGCATAATATGTCAACCACTGGACATTCATTTATAGTAGTGAGCATCGTTATTATACTGACTTCTGACTCAACACCGGTTATTAATGAAATTCAATAAAAGAACCGCTTTGCTTAAGTCATATAATGGTCCTCCTTTTGAATAAAACTTTCACCTGCCTGTTAAGATATTATAAATACTGCAGAAAAATGGGTACTACATCAATTCTGTCCTCCTTACATTAAATTAAATTTTACGAATTGATTATTACTAAAACCGTAAAGACCGTAAAGCCGTAAAGCCTATCCCTGTATATGTAAGAAAATATATATATTGAGTGCTTTACGTGTCCCGATTCACATCACGATCACTACAGCATTCGCACGATTCCAATATTTTACACAACATATACAATTTTCGATAAATCAACAGAAACGAAAGCGAAGAATAAAATTGCATAAAGGTTTCCAAGGCATTCTTTCAAATAAGAAATAAAGAATAGTAAGCTACACATATCTGGAATGATAGTGTTATCGTAAATAATGGAGAACTTCTCGTTGAATTACAGCTCCTGGCAAATGTGAAATAATCGGGATGTGGATAATGCGAGGTAAGGCCGAATCAGCATTAATAATTACGTTCACAATGACAAAGGATATCCTTATCTACTTATGTATCAACGAAAGCAGGATAAACGTTAAGCAGAGCATCCAGCGATAGAGTGTGAATCTTACTGAGCGGTACCATTCGGAAACTTTCATCTAAGCTTATACTGCATTTCCTCTCCGGATTTTCAGATGGTCGTCTTCGAAACTTATACGCACACTAATGCATTTCTAAACTTTAATACACTTTGTTACGTGAGATGTTCTCCAAGACTGTATCTATTATGAAAATATATGGATATCTTATGCGTCTGTGCCAGTGGTAAATTTATTTAACGCAATTCTCCTTACCCCGACTTTTCAGGGAAATATATAATAGATATTTTTTGATAATTGAAAATTAGTTAAACGCATATCCATTTCATTTTTATCTCGGAAAGAATTAGAATCACGGTACGATTCGTTATAAAATGTTTATACAATTTTGCTTGCCAGAATCTTTTAATGGTTTAACTTTGTATTTAATTAGGATAAGGTGGACTCTCGAAGTCTCAAAGTGATAATAGATTTAATAATAAATTGACGAATGCTCGTATGTTCTGGTTTTAATTAAAATTTAATTTACTCGAATTTGTTGTGACTCAAGTCTTGAATCCTTGGTAAACATAATAGTCGTGTCGGTAACAGGACCGCATTAATTCGATGTTCCGATAGAACTTACATAGATCAGGATTGAAGATTTCCACAATACTTTGAGATGCACAGGAACTGATTTGGCAGCTGTCGCTACCTTGAAAATTATTATGACTGTAAGTAGATAAAGGAATCGATTCGACGGGAGGATTTTCAATTCCTATTACGAATTCAGTGATAGAATCTGCCCGTTGAAATCTGTGCGGAGCAGGTATGGTTTCAGAGGTTCGAAACACAGTGAGATAAAGATAATGAAAATGGAAGTGAAATTTCCGAAATGCTTATCACAGAGAATTTTTCTATCCGTCTTTCTTTTTCTACTCAATAACTCCGGAACATATCATTTTGAATTGTTGATATGTAAGAAACAGTAAAATTACTATGTTTATAATACTTTATATTAGTAATAAACAAAATTAGTATGCTTGCAACATATATCAAGGGCTTTAATATACCCGTATGATTATTATTCATATAATACAGATTTTTAAAAATATAGTATGAAATACGACTAAAGTAACTTTATTACTTGCTATCCAATAAGATTATGTTGTTTATACGCAATAATCTAGATACGAAAAGAATGTGGAGCTATATTTGCGAATGAGACGACAAGTTATTGTGAAACTCGGTAAGAAACGGCGGTACTTAATCACGAGAGTTGTGTATCGTAAACCGTAAGTTAGCCCCGAAGGATTTTTGGTGACTCTATTCTTGATCAGCATCGATGCAGAAAGATTCATCATCCCAGGTTTTCGCGACTTTAACGTTCATTCTCTCTAGAAGTTGCCGAAGAAAAGTGGTGTCTCGCACTCCGCTGAACTACAATAGGAATACTTCTTCTGGTAGACCGACCAATTTGGTTTCACCTTTCATCGCCAAGTTCTATCAGATCAAGGGGAATCAGCAAAAAATCCCGTCCATAAACTCTCATACCAAATCTTATTGTTGCTCACGCGGAAGAAAAATCTTCACTTCGTGACTAGTGATGTGTCTAGCCTTTCTATTGCATATTGTTGCAATACATTTGTATTAAAAAAGACGTTTATTGTTTGTTATCAACGGTGGCATTTATTATCCACTATTTCATCAGGTATACGAGATTTATTGTAAACTTATCCCGTGGGCAGTATATTATTTACTCTATTATTTATATATTTTACATATGCAATATTTCATGTTTCATCGTTTAAAAAAAAGCACGAAAGAGAAATAATCAAATTATCATTAGAGTTGTAAAGTTTGATGGTACTGAGAAGCGCAGTCTTATCAAAACCAATGATTTATTATAGCAAGAAACTACTGTAAAAGTTCTTTGAAATAATTCAGTTACTTTTGCAATTTGCAATTTATAATAATATCGTTAAGTTATATACATAAATGTGAAAAGATCGATATTTGCTATTACGTATTATAATAGGCAAATAATTCGAAATTGTCACTTTGAATACCTGATCCGCGATCCTTATCAATTGCATTATATTTGAACTAGTTTTATAGCCAAGCAGTATATGTAACGAAAGAATATCAGCCACTTGATAATTGATTGCATTCATTGGCTAGTATTCAATAAAGATTCTACGAAGATTTCAATCGCATTTGAATATCTGATCATTTCTATTTGGTCGATCTTCATCCGCCAGGAATGTAAAAACACAATTAAGTTTCGTATGATAACAGTATACCAGATGGTCCTACTGCATTCGATCACGATAATATCATCTAATCCCCTGTTTTTCTGAACAATCCAATATGTTTCCTGATATCTTTGCTACGTTAATTTCCAAGCCAACCTAATTTCGGGAACCACTGGTAGTGATATATGACCAGGAGGTAAACAGTTTTCCAGGGAAATCTAATACCGTGTAATAGATCGAATAAAAAGCCACTAACGAAACTAATTAAATTCCTCTCCATATGCAATTACCTTCAAGCTCACTAATACGTTTCCAGCTGTCATATTCCCATAGGATTTAATCAAACGAGGAAAAGAGATATCATAAAAGGAAAGTATAAGTCACTCACTTAACATTCCTTATGAAAGAAAATTTCCTTCTGTAGCACCGGAAAATGTTCAGGTAACGAAACCTTTCATTTTGTTCGAGTGCAACAAAGCATGATATAAATTTAAGTGTTCCTCGTTTTTCAATATAGTAGACGAACAAAATGAGAGAAATAACCTTCGGATATGTACATGAAAATACATGCACAGATGGGTACATACCAGTCGAATGATCTGTATCAAGTCACAGCACCGCGTCCTCGATGTCTCTCGAGGCATTCGTCGTCGTTGCTTCCAGAATGATCATCTCGCATCCCTCGGGATTCTGTGTTCTGGTTGCTTGGCTTGGCAGCAAAGACTCCTGCAGGGTGTTGTTTCCATTGCATATCTTGTCGTTCTTGTATCCTTCGGTAGTCCTTGGGGTGTTGTCGCTCGCGGCTCTTGGGAAGCATGGTAGGACCTGTGGAAACCATGTGAACAGATTTAATGAAATATTTCTATTGGCCAGTTCTAGGACTCCTTTTTTCGTACATATAATATACTAGTGATTATGATTATAAGTGTTAACAATTTTAATATCTTAAAATATCGATACTTATTTGTATGAGTAATATAAATATGATTGAAAATAACTTATATTAGAACACGGTATATCCACTGAAACTGGTATATCGAAGAAGAGAGTTTTAATGAATTTTTAAAAGAAATATTATCGAAGACTTCAGCCTTAAGGGAGGTTTAGGATGATCATGATAAATGGATATCGGAGAGTGGCAAGACAGATGAAAACATTGGTCGAATAAAAATTCCCCGAGCTTCCATGGGTTTACATTGGAAACGCATGGTTTTAATTAAAAATGAAACGTTAATAAAACATTAATTGAATGATATCGATATCACATGATTGATGTCAACCCAATATCAAACATCAGACCTTTCATAAACAATTATTACTCACTAATATGACAGTATTTATTTATCAATAATTTCAAAATACTTTCATCCAGTATTGTATCTTTTATTGACTTATTGGAATCAATATACAAAGGGTTGGAGAAGCCAATTGATGCACACATCTGTTTTAGATGTATCATCCCATGTAATAATACCTCATATGAGCTTTTTTCAAAAATATATAGCGAGTATGCAGATTTTGTTCCCATTCAGATTTTAAAAGATGAAACGAAATCTTCTCTCAAGACATCTCGAAGACATCCCGAAAGGATGATAAGACCATTCGTATGATAGTAAAATGGCTTTGAAGTGACTTCCCTTCCTTCACTCCATGCGGCATCAATTTTTTAGTGCAGATAACTAAAACGCCGGCGGCGAAATCCAGGAAAAAGTACAATGCGGATTGAGAGTGTAGTAAACGTAACAACGCCATGAACAAAAATTTCCCAGAGGACCGCTAGACAAACTGTCACTAGACATGTTGTTTACCAGATAAATAAGAGCATAATTTATGTTAATGATATTTTTACAATTAAAGTTATGTCGGCACGTTTCAACTATTTTCTGTGCACACAAATTACAAGCACATTTCTCTGGGGTCTGGTGGCTGTTAAAATTAATACATATATTAGCATATTGCAGTTTGCAATTTCTTAGATGTATAAATGCATTCTCTATCTAGCATAATGATGATTTGTTTGCAACTTATAATTTACATATATTAGAATATCCTTACAAGCACAATTGAAAAGTAGTTGAAATTCCTTCAAGATAAACAAAATTTATCTTAAATATTCCATGTATTCAAACTTGTGCGAACAATTTGAAAGCAGAACTCCAAGTAAAGCAATGAAGAACGGACATACAAAATGTGGAAGTTTACAACGATTACTAGAAATATAATTCTAATGGAAACTGGAATAGTGTACTTTAACATAATGTCGCGAGTAACGATTAATATCAGTCTTTTTTGTACCACAAATCTGAGAGAACTGTTGAAGTTTTGACAACGAAATCTGATTATAAAATAACCTCGGAGAGAGTATAAGGTCAAAACATATATTCAATCGTGCTTAGTGTTTTTCTTCGTTGTTTGGCAAACTCGATAAGGATGATGAAAATCTAAGTATGAAGACGTGTAGATCTCGCTATCCCTCGGGGGAGCATTCATGATAAATGAAGAGATTAATATCTATGCTTTTTCCTTCCATCTGTTGGGATTTGATCTTCCGAGGGAAATCGTTAGTGTTTCTCGAGGGAGATCTCGGAAAAATCGAAAAGGGATTCCTATAATATTGATATTGTTTTAGAAATCTTCGTTGTACTAGCGCGGACAGCAATCATTTTTATACGCTCACGGATTTGAACGACCAAACCGGAAATTAACGGAAATGTATAACGCGTTGCTTGGGAAATATAGAAAATTTGACCTCACGTTAAAAGTTTTTTAAACGACATTAATATATTTTTTGTGTCCATAATGTATTCCCACCTGATAAGTCGTCTGTAATACTTGTATTTAATCCTGTTTGTTCACATTGCAATACTATTTCTTGCTTTACAAAAAAAGTTAATAAAATAGAATATCAAAACTGGAATGGATTGAAAATTCTACAGAATCGATCTACACACAATTGAAAATATTATCTCGCATGTTTGCTCGGCGCAGTGTTAACAACATTGTGTACGAACATAAAATAAAAAGATAAATGTATGTATACTACGAGAAAGAGATTGAAAAATATTGCTTAAAGATTTAAAAATTCCGGAAGCAATACTTTCAATCTTGTAAAAACCATAAAGCTTGAAATTTTAGTCTGAGATTAAATGCATCTATAATAAGATGACATTAAAATGGATAATTGCAAATGGAATATTAAAATATCGTAACCTGTTAGAAGTAGTACCTAATAAGAGAGCTCGAAAATACGCTGTTTTTTGATATCAAATTACGGAAGGCTGTGAGTGACAGTTCATCAGTACTCATTAACTGGTTGATGCCTTAATGTTATGGAAATTCTCTCTCGATTTAAACCCATTAAAAGGGTCCCTTGGTTGGCTGAAACGTTTCATCCTTAGAACCCCTGCTTCGCTTCTGTTTAATTTGCTCAAACAGACCTTTAGTCTTGGTTTGAATCCATGCAAGATTTAGGGCTAACTCACGTCCAATTTGGTATTCAGCCAGAACCTTACGTGAACGAAGGAATGCCTCGCTAAACCATGAAAATGGTCAGACCAGTAAATAACCAAGTCTCATGAATGGTAAAGCCAGATAACAGCATCAATTACAGGCTGACGTATCAATAAACCGATGGAATATAGAACATCCCGATTGATTTGTTCACTATTACTGACAGAGAAAAATCCAAACATAGAGTGTATTAAATCTCGAATAAAAAGGACACGAAATAAAATGTATGTAAAAATCGACATGTATGATCATTAATTAAAGCAAAGACACTTTTAATTATTAGAGCATTACGCGAGATTATGAAAACAGCAGTGTTTTTCACTGCTTAATTCCAAAATGGAATTTTATTCTTAAGTATCTTCTTTTGTTGGATTATAATTATTTTATGTTTCCAGGAAGCTGAAGGAATGTGTTTGTGTGAATGTTCAACTTCGCTCCATTTAAGTACATCTAATTGTCCTTTTTGCAGTGAAATGTTATAAATGATACGATAACTTTGAAAATTATCTTACTAAGAGGAGCAGATTTTATTAACGATAAATTACTAAGAAGTTAAAGAGCGGAATATTACAAAAATACAGGAATACTACTCCGGAGTATCTGATTGAAAACATAATAGAAAAATGTACAACGAAAGTAAGAAAATTAGATGAGTTGTTTTATCTCTTTCATTAATGATTCTTTTTAATGAAATAAAGTCCGTGGTGCTAATTTTTACATATAACATTCTGGCTTCTTCATTCTTTGCTTTTACCTTCTAACTGGATAACAAAAACTAATGCGAAAAATAGAATCGCTTTTCTGCTAACGAACAGGTTAACTTTAGATCTTAAGAATTAAAGCTTAAGATAGATGGAAACAGCTTATTAATCCAAGTATTTTATGCAATTTCACGGTTGATACGATAAATCTGCCGTACACTGAACGTGACAATACATATTCTGAAACACCTATTTTTATTGTTTATTCGACAATTTTGTGTTCGTTGCAATTCACAAATTAATTGGAAACTGCCGTCCGTAATCTTTTCAATTCGCGTGTGAAATCATAACATAAAATATTCTATTTAATTTCATCTGATTGCAGATCTCCGATTGCGTTGTTTTTACAAATCTATTATTTCACGAAGAAAAATAAGATTATAAACTATAACATTTTGAATGTCATATTCTTTGCAGATGAAAAAATGTTCTGTCATCGGTGTATTATGGGTTACAAGTTTTGCGGAGATATTGAACAATATGGTTCTATTTGCGAAGAAAGAGTCTTTGATCGAAAATTTCAAAAAAATTCGGTTTCTTGTATGCATGAAAGTCACGATCAGGTTGTAAAAATAAATGTGCAACTACACAAACCAGAGATCAGGAATAATCGGAATTTATACCTTCAACATTTTCAGCACAAAATACAGAAACATGATCTTTTGGCTAGTATTCAATTTCCTGAATTAATCCTATCGCAAGAATGAAATGAAAACGAATCTTCGCCCCTTTCTTATTCCAATGCAAATAAGACGATTCCCCGACTTTTGTCGGGCATCAGGACGCGAGTGAATAGCGAATTTTACGGGGCTTGCAAAAATTTCCTTACGAAAGTTATTGTTTGACCGGGCTTCTAATAGAATATTATGTTCCTACGAAAATAAACGCCCAAAAATAATGAATTTATTCCTCTTAAGGGTCTCGAGTTTTACTTAAGTGGACCTTCTTAATTCATTAAGGTTTCTTAAAGCTCATGAGATTCATTAAACCCCTACCTCCGTTCTTCCAATTTCTAATAAGAAGTAATGAACCCCTAAGGACACCCAGGATAGCCGGAACCTACGAACTCAGTAATTTCAAATAAGTATTCAAAGTGTTTCGGAATTTACTTAAACGTTCGAAACATTTATCACTTTTGTAAATTATATATTACAAATTTTAATTATGAACAGATTACGATCTTAAATGTTTTGCCTTCTATCATAGGTGGTTCCAAGATTTCATTAAAATAAATCGAAAACTTTTTAGTATATATAAATAAAACAAACCTCCTTTGTTATTTTTTAATTTTTCGAAATAAAATTTCTGTGCAAAAAGAATGTTTTTTTGCATAAGAATCCGGTGCTTCAAAGAGATATGAAAGTGGTGATATTATTGGAACCAAAGCAGTTGAATGTTTATAAAAATTAATAAAAGAACTAGGTGAAAGTTAGAATTTAAAATATTTCTAGGTAAATTTAGACCACGTATCAAGACTCTATTAGCATTATCCCTTTCATTATGTTTTAAAGATGAATAGAATAAATAATTATTGAAGTTAGCGTGCGGTGTTTGTATTAATTATTAATAAAATACTACAAAATCGAACTCAAATATGATAATGTGCTTAATTGTCGGTTGCTATCCGGCCGTATTTCTTATGCTTGCGTATACAAATATAATTTTGCTCTTACTCTTTACGTGATACTTTATTTACGTGATTTTAAAGCTTTTGTATTAAGGAGTATCACCTTTTCGTTTCTCGTAAATTGGGCGCGTTTCCGCGTTCACAACTTACTTCCAACTTTTGTATTAAATAAGCACTCCTTTTATGACGTTTAATAATTTCAACTCTCTTTGAGCTTTTAAGTTCGCAGAAGCTTATCAAACTTTTAAAAGCACCAAGAATTCACGTGATTTATCGAACTTCCAGGCATTCTACAATCTCAAAAATTTTTGTCTTATTCCAAGTCTCCGCTTGTATATCGAAAGCATGCTTTACTGACTTCGTTTATACTTGGAGTATTATTATCTTTTAAGTGAACTTCTTCCATTGTAACATCTAACAATTTCTTAGTAGAATTACAAGAAATTGCTGCTTTTAACTCGAATCAGGTAGCTGTGCTAAATATATGCAAATTAAATAGAAGTTTTGATTATTCCAAGATTGAATTATAATTGTGCTGCTGATTTAGTATTATTTTCGATAATTAACGGATTAATCTGAATTTACTTCTGGAAGAACAAAATAAATCTGTATTAATTTCTTAATGCTTTTAAACACTTCATACTACAATAATATTAGCATGTCAGTATAATCAGCTTAAGCAGAATTAATCCAATTTTATTGTGAAAATTAATTATGTGTAAGTCCGCGGAATTGAAGATGATAGTTACTTAAGTAGTTTCACCCAACATCTCCCCTTTTTGAATATGTTAACAGAGTTAATCTCCATCTTATTCCACTCTGAAGTAAACCCCATTTCTTAACCCTCTACTCATCTTCTTACTTCTTACGGGAACAGGTTTCCTAGCTTTTATAGCTACTCTGCTTTCTCATTCTGATTTATGGCCTTGTTTTTTGTCCCAGATTGATAGTAAAATTCTTTTTATTGTATTAACATTCTTATCTTATTCTCTGAAGTGTGTTACGTATTCTGATATACTTATATAGCATTTTTGATTGTACACGCTACTTGTAACTAGTGACGTAATAAAGTGATCAAGTAAATAAATTATGAATTATAACAATGTTGCTTAATACGTCAACAAAAAAATGAAACAGTTTTATATCAATTTTGGCACACTACCCAATAAAAATAGCGCAAACTTGTATCCAGGATTAGTTTAATAATGATACTATATAATAATAAATATATAGTATTAATAATTCTAATGAAAACAATATTATTGATATTATAAATATTGAGTATTCGACTCATTTTCTTGTTTCTTGAATAACTTATAAGACCTTAATTTTGATAGTTGTGCACTACGAAAACTTTTTGATCACGATATCCTATTCCTCTCTTATTAAATAATATAATGGTCTAATTAGAATGATAGGCCAAAGTTCTAGAAAGGGAAAATAAATGTATATTTCCTCATAATAATTCCTTACGAATTGGGCACTACTTCAGTTCCCTGTTTGAAAGGAATATTTACGCAAACGTTAACAAACTCCATAAAGCAAATGTTCCACTTTCGTAACTCTTCGAACCAAGTGCGATCCTCATTAGTAGAAACGATAAAGTTATTCAAATTTCAACCGTAATAAAACTTCGAAACTTTACGTGACCAATCGACCAGAAATGCCCTGCCGGCTAATCACGTAGTTTTAAAGTTCCGCTAGTATTCAAACTTAGATGGATTTCCTTGCAATAATTGGACTACTTGATATTGAAATAAATTTCGATGGAGCTTCGAATAAAAGGTTAGAAAATCGATGTAGAATTGAATCGAGATGAGACATTAATTAGGGTTTGTGATAGAACTCGAAATTGCAGCGTACATGCCACAACGAAGTAATCGCAGTTCATTCTGTTAATTGCCGGTGCAAATGCAAATTTACGGTGAGTGAAAGAGGGGAACGAGAACTCAAGCGAAAAATACAAATTAGCCGGATGGAAAATCATTATATTGCGCTACTGCATGGAGGTTTCCGGTATTAGTGACTCTTTGGTCATTCGATGTATCAACCATTCAAAAATGTTCAATAACTCTCAAGGATATTCAAATTAATGTTTTCAAAAATCAATAGATATATGAAGATAAGGGGCTTTGAATTTTCTTGCGACAATAAAATTCCTGAATTATAATTGAATCATTTTAATTTGCGTAGGTGGATATGAAAGTTCTTAGGATTCAAAATATGAATTTAATGACCATAAAGCACTCAACGTCTCTTGTAAACTATTCGCGTAATACACATTCCTCGCGCCGAGGTGCTTTCAACTTTATACCCTCCGCCTTTTATACTTTCATTCCTTTATCACCGATAACAATCTCATGGAGAAACATACTTTGTTCAATATTAGTTTGCAAGATAAAAAATATTGATATAATGCTCGATACAAATTTCTGACATAAAGTAAGGTATTGCGCGGATATAGTAGAAAGGCAGATAATATAATGATACCCCATTTCAAGGTATGAGGTCGTTATCAAAGATCTTTATATGAATCCCCTGGGACTCGAATACAACGTTTTGGGAACACCAGGTAATCGAATCACTGATGCTTGCCCAACCGCTTCGTAAAAAAAATGCGTTTCTTGGCTCGCCGCCAAACTTTGAGCTTTCTACACTTAATGTCGAGCACCGATCCTGACAACGTGAAAATGTTACGACACTTTCATAGTATAAACATCCGACGATAAACTAAATTACAATGGGGGAACGTGTATTATGACTTCATCGTTAAAAACGTAATCTCACGAGTATTTCAGAAACGACCAATAAAATCATAATATTCCAACATACGGGGTATACGTACTGTGAGGATGATATTATGTGACTCAAAGTGTTAACGATTGTATGTCAATCATCCTAGAATATGTTTATACATCATATACCATCGATTTGGGTCATTTAGGAGCGAAATTGACGACTTTGATTTTTTGAGGATTTTTGAAGGTATACCCCTTTACATTTTTACGATTTTGGGTCGACCCATTCTTTGACCGAAAAAAATTTTAATCCACTTCTTTCGACCCAAAATCATCCTAGAATATGTTTATACATCATATACCATCGATTTGGGTCATTTAGGAGCGAAATTGACGACTTTGATTTTTTGACAATTTTTGAAGGTATACCCCTTCACATTTTTACGATTTTGGGTCGACCCATTCTTTGACCGAAAAAAATTTTAATCCACTTCTTTCGACCCAAAATCATCCTAGAATATGTTTATACATCATATACCATCGATTTGGGTCATTTAGGAGCGAAATTGACGACTTTGATTTTTTGACAATTTTTTAAGGTATACCCCTTCACATTTATGCGATTTTGGGTCGACCCCTTTTTTGACCGAAAAAAATTGTAATCCACTTCTTTCGACCCAAAATGGTCCTAGAATATGTTTATACATCATATACCATCGATTTGGGCTATTTAGGAGCGAAATTGACGACTTTGATTTTTTGACAATTTTTGAAGGTATACCCCTTCACATTTTGGCGATTTTGGGTCGACCCATTTTTTGACCGAAAAAAATTTTAATCCACTTCTTTCGACCCAAAATGGTCCTAGAATATGTTTATACATCATATACCATCGATTTGGGCTATTTAGGAGCGAAATTGACGACTTTGATTTTTTGACAATTTTTGAAGGTATACCCCTTCACATTTTTGCGATTTTGGGTCGACCCATTTTTTGACCGAAATCAATTTTTAATCCACTTCTTTCGACCCAAAATCATCCTAGAATATGTTTATACATCATATACCATCGATTTGGGCTATTTAGGAGCGAAATTGACGACTTTGATTTTTTGACAATTTTTGAAGGTATACCCCTTCACATTTTTGCGATTTTGGGTCGACCCATTTTTTGACCGAAAAAAATTTTAATCCACTTCTTTCGACCCAAAATGGTCCTAGAATATGTTTATACATCATATACCATCGATTTGGGCTATTTAGGAGCGAAATTGACGACTTTGATTTTTTGACAATTTTTGAAGGTATACCCCTTCACATTTTTGCGATTTTGGGTCGACCCATTTTTTGACCGAAAAAAATTTTAATCCACTTCTTTCGACCCAAAATGGTCCTAGAATATGTTTATACATCATATACCATCGATTTGGGCTATTTAGGAGCGAAATTGACGACTTTGATTTTTTGACAATTTTTGAAGGTATACCCCTTAACATTTTGGCGATTTTGGGTCGACCCATTTTTTGACCGAAATCAATTTTTAATCCACTTCTTTCGACCCAAAATCATCCTAGAATATGTTTATACATCATATACCATCGATTTGGGTCATTTAGGAGCGAAATTGACGACTTTGATTTTTTGACAATTTTTTAAGGTATACCCCTTCACATTTTTGCGATTTTGGGTCGACCCCTTTTTGACCGAAAAAAATTTTAATCCACTTCTTTCGATCCAAAATGGTTCTAGAACATCATTAGGTATCATATACCATCGATTTAGGCCACTTAGAAGCGAAATTGGCGACAATTGTGTGAAATTAAATGATAAATATTATATTACATTGCAAACGTAAAATTATTGTATTGCTGTACAATTAGAGCCAGTTAGGAAACAGAGTGATGGACAATTATTTTACTCCGCGCCATTTTATGTACACGTTTCAATATGTAATGGGCTAATACCAGTTGATAGCAAGAATTTAACAGTAAAAAAATGAAGAGGGATATTAATGTACGCAGAAATAATCCACTTCTTTTTAAAATTATGTGAATGTAAAAAATTCAAGAGAATATAGTTTTTAATAAAAAAAAGTTCTTACTTCGAATTCATCGTAATTCATAAAATAGACCAAATATATCGATGTGCTTTGCTTACAATTATACATCATTACTTTGAAATGATTTTCGATGAATTGTGGTATTATCGAATACATAAAGATGAAAATAATGGAAAATCAAACATAATCTAATTTGAAAGTGCATATTTTGAAATGCGTTTTCTCAATAAACATGAACTGTACCCACATGTATGCTATATCACTTTGTCCGTTTTTACAAGAAGATCTGAACGCCTTTACTTTCTTGAAATAATTCTTTTTAAAGGAAATAATGAAGATTTATTTAGGACGTAATTTATCACCTATAAATCCGCACTATTATCCTATCATATTATCCTGTCGCAATTAAGTTGTACAACTGCAGACCCAAAAATGATTCGATGTTCAAAGGAACAATTATATCGAAGGATTGAAAATAATGGTTCGCGAAACGAATTCGCAAATCACGGAGCTTCTGGGACTCGTTTCATATAAAAATCTACCGTGAAAGTGTATCAAGTTATCCGGTGTCCTGTCCATCGGAGTTTCCTGTTTTCTTTAACTGTCAGCGAAAGCAATGCACTTATAAGAAACATCTGAATCAATAAGTGAACCAAATCCCCCCTATATCCTTGGACAACATTCGCACAAGTTGTTCCCACGGAACTCACATTTCTTTAAAAGCATAAATATCAATTATTTTTTCAATTTGTTAAAAGAGGACCTAATTAACCTGGATAATAGTATTTTACAGTATTTTACGTTGAATTCTGCAACTATTTAACGGTTCTATATTTTACAAACGTAATTTTAATAATTCCAAGATTTTTAAGAATATGTGATCCAAAATTTGTAGCTAACAAAATTTCCCCGTGGAAATTAAAGTATTAAATTTAAGTAATGAAATAGTATTTTGTTGTGCTATTTGAACTTTCCGTGAATATTTAATTAGTGCTTGGCTTCTTTCCAATAAATATTGGCCGCAGAATAATGAAATTGATGAGACATTTTCTCACAGTAAAGACACAGTTGTTATGATGCATATTTAAAAGAACGCAAAAGTCTGTTTATGGGGCAATTAAATATATAAAGCACGAAAGGAACACGTGAAAACCGCATTTTTCATGGATGCCATAAGATATATTTACTTATTTAATATATAATAAGATGTATTTACTTTGTACACACTTATTGAGACTTATAAAATTCATTGAATTATATATTTTCTGATCATTCGTACCGAAAGTTGACTTTAAAAACTGAATGATAAGCATTGTAGTAGATGGAAACATTAATAATTATACGCTATATTTCAACGTACCGATGCGTAAGTTTATTATAAATGTACTTCTTCTTAATAATAAATCGTTATATCATAAGCATTATACCAAATACAATATCTCTTTTGAATAGAGCCCATTGCGTAATCGAGCTATTGCGAGTACTCGAGCGATAAAAAGGATAATATATCGTGAGTTTAATTTCGGAGATGAAGACGGGAGATACGCGAGGTGAATAAAGAATTTTCAAAGTAAGCACATACCTGCTTAAATTCTTTACGGAAGTTATCGTTGAGCCAGGCGTAGAGGAATGGATTGTAGCAGGTGCTGCTCATAGCAAGGCAATGTGTCATGAAAAAGCACAATCTGTAGTAGGACCAGTCATTAGCCGCAGAATAGAAATCATCAACGACATTGACGATATTCAATGGTAACCATGATATACCAAATATGGTGACCATAGCTATAAGCATTCGGTTGGTCCTCCTCTTCCTCTCCCTATCGGCTTCTTCCCTTTTACTAGTTTTCGTACCAGGCTTGGATCTTGCTCGATCATTCAGTTTTATTGAAACGCACACGTAGCAGAATGCGATCACGAAGAATGGCACGACGAATTGCAGTATCGAAGTGACGGAACTGAAGACTTTGCGGAACGGTTCGCTTGGCCAGTGTTCTTCACAAAATGTGTAAGGTTCCTCGAGTTGCATATAAAGGCCGTACGGTAATGTGACCAATAATGCCACTACCCATATTCCAACGATGATAGTTAGGCACACCTCGACCTTCATACGTGGATGAAACGGATATATTATCACGAGGAATCTATCGATGGCGATGCTCGTTAAGGTCAACGTACTAATGTACACGCTGACACCTTGTGCGTATGGTACTAAATGACATAGAGTTCTACCAAACACCCATCCACCGAGGAAAGTATAGAGGGGTGTAAATGGAACTGCCAGTACACAAAGTAGAATATCACTCAGTGCCAAGTTCGTGATAAACAGGTTCGTCACTGTCTGCATCTGACGATTCCGAGCAACTACGAAGCACACCAGGACATTGCCGAAAATCCCGAGGACGAAGATGTTACCGTAAAATATGCAGAAAATAATTTGCACTATCGAGTTCGAGGTCACGTCTTCGACGGGATAAGTAAAGTTCTGTGACAAGGTCTGCATGCTGATGTTACGTGCAACCGTCGCGTTACCCATCCCTGCCACTTTCGATTTAATCTGGTAGCCGACCCCTTCGAATATCTTTCTTTCTTATAGACGGCCAACCAGTTTTACAAGGGTGCTTCCTCGTTTTATCCGCTTTTCAGCCGTATTAACGTTCCACTCGCCACGTCCTATCGCCGTTAGTGGAATACGCGAGCCGAGTTTTTGCATGAGAATGAAGGGACTCGCCCTTTTCGCGGATAATCCTCTCTGCTTCCTGATGTTACCGGCGATTCGCGCTCTTAGGAACCCCGTCTTCGTTAATCTCGGGGTTTATGATTCGTTACTTTAACGCATTACCATAAGTAGTACTCAAATCCTATCCCAAATATAGAGAAGAGTAATCAGATGAAGTAAAGATCTTTGATGAAAGCAAACGATCGCACCATTCTCTTTTCTTAATCACATTAGTGTCAGTAATTCTTTTCAACACTCTGATGATTCTTAAGAAATGCACAACAAAATGACACGTTATATCTTACGGATTGCATTATCTACAAGTTTTAAGAAGCAATTGTAACAACGTATTAAAATATTCTGTTTTAAGTCTCAAACATACATACACTGGACATCATTTCCTGTAACGTCGTATAATTTTCATAACGCATTTTAGAAGTGTGTCGCAAGTACTTGCCACTTTTCAAGCAAATACATTAAACTTAAAATATTATTCTTAAATAATATTTTCTATTGAGTAGATACAAATAATTGCGTTAAGAATAACGCGTTATAGCCTTCAGCTAACTTTATAACCAACTTAATTGTTCGTAAAATTTCACAGAGTCGCGTTAGTATGTATTCCTAGAAGACTAATAATGTATGATGTGATTGCATCGAACTTGCGAAACACTTCATCGTCATATATATATACATAAATTAATACGATCTAAACCGGAGCATAGTTTAATGAAATAAAGGCTTTCTTACAACAGTTAATCAGTACAAAGCATTAATACTCTGAATATTTTAATAATGAAAAATATTAGTGAAAACAATTTAATCAGTGGAGTTCTATAGAATTAATTATAATTAATTAGATACCATACTGAAAAGAATATACTTTAGTATAACCACACAAGTCAGTAAGTGACGTATATCACTGCAAATTATAAATCTATATGCGAAGTATATTAAAACAAAGATTTTATTCGTCTAACCAAATTCGTGTGCAAATGTAAATATTCCATTTATATGCATTCAATTTGCTTAAGACTTTCGTTTGTTTACAGATCTTAGTTTGTACTCTGAATGTTTTGATGCAATTATACACCCTCCTCTTCCTATTTCACGCGAATCTAGCATTCCTAATCTCTTTATCAGACTCAAGTCGAATTTCTACGTTGCGTTCGAAATACGTTTCAAAACAAATCTACGATATTTTAAACGATGAATTTGTTTTTAGAACCCCGTTTAGCAGACAGCTTTATGTCGTAAATAGAAGTCTTTTCTATTTGCAGAAATGTTGGAAAAATCGGCAACAATTCCAAGTTCACTCGTGATTAGCGAATTTTACTTTATTAAGATATAGTTTTATTTAAATTTAAATTTTGCGTTCATTTTAATACAGGATCGTGGAATCTACAGTACTTTGATTTGCTATATAACAAATAATTGATTATCCTTCCATAATAATATTCTACTTTTTATATTTTGCGAACAATATTTGTAAAATTTTTAATAATTGCTTTATGTTTAAATTCCTCTATACTCTGATATAAATCGAAGTCAGTGTTTAACACAGAATAACAATGGATTATTCTACAAGAGCACGCTTTGTTTTTGCTTCAATTGGAACTTCAAATTCTATTAAATCTTTGCAACGTAATATTTTCCGACTATCTCGAAAACGTAGATCCTCATATTGATAAATCAAATGTAACTACCTTTGAAATAGTGAAATCTGCCCGTTTCCCGAGATTGCGGCATTAAAACGTCCCCCAAAATAGAACCGCACTCCGGTGACGCGAGGAACCTCCGGCAACGTTTTAATTTTTTTCCACACAGCACCAAATAATCGGTGAAAATAACGCGAGAAAACAGCTACGATTACGAGGAATACCGGAACCCTGATATACAATCGTTGATTCTAAAACTTCCACAGGTGTATTCGTTCAAAGAGGCACGTTAGATATCACGGAGAATCCTTTGAAAAAAATCTCGTACGAAACTCAAAGGGAATTTCATAAGATTCTTTCCACAGCGTGAGCCAAGCACGTGGAAACCACAATTTTCTTGATATCTTGCTTATGCGGAAGCATTTCCATGAGAAACCGGCAAATTGAATGGAGCTTGAATTGAGGGGATTTCAACGTTGCATTTCATCAATGTCTGCTTCCTGTTCGTTTATGTCTAAGCATTTTACCAAGATGAAGACTCCTCGTTAACGATGATTCAATCGTTGCAATTGATAAAAGCTCGTCGAGTCTAATCACGTTGAAAAAGGTATAACAAGTGCAAGATACTTTTCAGCCACCTGTTGAAGATTCCAAGCGCGAACGACTAGAGCTTCCTTTTCACAATAAAACTTCAAACAGCAAAACTTCCGTCTTATTGCATAAGACGCAGAAGGAAATCCGTAATAACTATCTCAATAAGTTCATGAAATTGATATAAATAGACTTATGAGTTCACTGTCTTAAAGTTCTCCATAGTCGTTTCTCGTTTAGCTTGTTCCTTATGAAATCCTCTTAACTACTAATTAAAATATTTTTTTCTTGCACGATGACACCCGTGGTGCACTGATTAAAAACACTTTCGCACATTTAATTAAGAACTTCTCCCCGAGTTTCCATTATGCAGATGATTCTTGTGAAGTTCGATATTCTTTTCCACTGTGGATATTTCCATGTGTCTTGAATTATATTTTGTGCACAATATTGTAAATTTTATCTTGAATCGTGAACAATGATTACAATCGATTGATGGTTATTCTTTGAAATTATCCCGCTGTTATAATCGTTCATTAGAGTCACGTTTGCTAGGTATAAAGACCACGGAGGTGATCCGTAGCGCGGTCTTTCCCGTCGACGACTGAAAACGGAAAATCGCATAAGAGATGAGTTAGCGGGGCCGACTTGTTTCCTTGCGCAGGCGTCCGCAACAACCCTCCACAATCGAGGACCACACAACACGCTTCTTGGTTTTGGTTTACTTTCTTGTTGATGAAACAGGATGATTTAAGGTGTTGCAAATTTACGACAAAGAATTTCATAGCTATTGAGTATCCTCCGATATTCCAAGAGTCACGAAAACTCTTCAAAGTCTTAGAAACTCGAAAAGATTGGAAAGTTTCAAAGGTGTTGCCATCCGAAAGGCTCTCGAAAGGATTTGCTATACGATATACGTTTTTTTTTAACGAAACTTTCATGAAATATGAGAATAAGGTGAGACTCTGAAAGCAAAAAGTAGATAACGACAGATATTGCATATCAAACGAATATGAAGATGATACGGGAGGTACGAAAGAACGAACTTACGTACGCGTGAACTTCGCAGAGTTCCAAGACCTTTCGAAAGTTTTAAGATCTCGAAGATCTTTATAAAATCTCCTAGACTTTCGAGACCTTTTCAGACCTTCGCAAATCTTTAAATCTTATGATGAGATTAGATACGACGGATTTAGAAATGAAATTTGGGAATGGGCGATTTGATTCAAAGTTGCAAATGAATAATCGAATGGAAGGTAGTCGTAGGATCGCTTACTATTTCAAATAGTAAGGTTTAAAATAGAGAATAAAATTATAATACAAAATCTGTCTTCTGCCCTTTTGACCGGAAAGCTCATCACTTAACATTTTTAGCTTTCAGCGTTTCTTCATAGTCGTAAATTAATAGGCCAATATAATTATAAACATCGTCTTTAAATATTAATTTTCATGCGTAGCCAAAAATTAAATATATAATCCACCTGATGTTCTAACCAAAACAGATTATTTGTAACAAAAAATCAGTATTATCTTTGAAAAGGTTTGTACTTTCACAAAAAATAGTTTCAGATGTTATTCATGATTGAATCAAATTATTAAGAAAGTTACAATGAATTTGTAGTTCACTGCAAATAAAATCTTCTGCAAAATGAATCCGATTGAAACGCAAATGATATAAACTAAATGTAAAGAAATTCATTTTCAAAGTAAATCATTTTAACCGACACCCGGCTTATCCACCATTAAGAGGTGAACAAACCACCCGCATCTTCGACGTAGAATACGATTGACTTTAACTGAATTATGCACGCGAATAGTGTTAAAATACGGGCGTTGTACAAAATAAAAAAAAGGTAATATCGCACATAAATCCTGGGCATAAGTGTTGAAGATATACCACCATTATAAAATACAGTAATTTATTAATAATGAATCATTCGTCATTCTCGTAATTCTCGTGATAAATTAGATCTAGAGAATCTCCATTTACCTTATTATACACTACACGATTTTTGTCTCCATGTCATATAGCTTATAATGCAAACAATTGCATGATTAACTATTATCTATATGCGCACGTGTATGTGTGCGTGTAGAGGCTTTTACAGGCACAAATACACGCATCCTTGCGCGGACGCATTACTTAAAAACTTATATGATATTCCGATGAACGCGTAGAATCTTTGATTGCACACGCACGCATATACTCTCTCACCCTTTTTTCCTTCATCCTTCTCTTTATATTCTTTTTATAATATTCTTAATTTTACATTATATATATATATGCGTATATATATGTATATATAATATATCTATTCATTTATATGTATATATATATATACTTATATATATCTATATATTTGATCTCATGTACATGCATGTATGAGCACGTTTTCACGTGACACACATCGTTACGTCGTAATGTCATAGCACATTCTACGTTTGTTAAATCGTATTACTAATTACTTTACAATCGTACACGGTACAAATGACCGGATGGTGCGGAGGATAAGTCTTCCAGTCAATATATCCTCGGAAAATCGCAGAACAATAACTACCGGCAACGGCCGCATTATTTTATTTCAAGACATTAGAACGAAAAAGAATCGAATGCAATTATTGCGGCGGATCTACGTATGCTTCGATGAATTGCACTGACACTAACTAGTTAGTTGTTTAATTATAAAACTACCAAAAAGAACATCGATCAGCAAAGCGAAGCGGTTTAATCATAGAATCGATACACGTCTCTCATCTAATAATTACAATATAATCTTTGTATTTATATATATAGATCTCTAATATTTTCTGATATTTTGTTAATTGGTCATGGGAGAAGCAAACGGCGAGCCTCTAGAAATAAACATTACATGTCTTCACGACAACCTTCGTTTTCGTAATAATCTATTTACATTGTACACACGTTGCTCCGAAGTATGTTTTTCTGGAGACCCGATTGCTCTTCCTTCGATTTCGAATCTTAAATGATATTTCAATTCATCCTTATCATACATTACGTAGAACAGAACATAATTAACACTTCGAAAGAATAACGCGCGAAATTTTGCTCTCACAGGAAATGCAATCCCCCTTTCGCTTTCATTTAAAAGTATAAGAGATGCCTCGAGTTAATAAATAATGATATTATTTGTAGTGAAGTATGCTATTATTCTCTAAAGATTAATTGTCTATAAAAATTCGATACGAAGGCACGAAACTTGTGAGAATTTAATCGTGACTGCTGTTTTCGTGCGGTTCATTCGTATCACCCAGTGCGTTTGTTTTTTTTACAGGGCGTGCTGCATTTGTATTCTGGCAGCTTCTGTTTTGAGAATAAAACTTTTCATCGCAAAAAAAGCGACGCGAAAATCATCTGCTAGTCGGCGTATTATAAACTCTCTTGAGTGTTCGTCCTGGCAGGTACGCAGCGTCGCTCGACGTAATAAATAACATTTAGCATTTATATCATATATTATTGTTATAACGAACTTTTCCTGTTAATTGGCATATATCTCATGTACATATCTACTACTGGGTGTGCTTACATACGTATACGAAGTAAGTGAATTCATAATCTTATTGCCACACAAGCTTTTATACACCTCTAATTCTATGCGACTGAAAAGTCCGTTGGTAGACTGGCAAAGTAACGGACAGCTATAACGATCTTATTAACTAGGCTGGAAAATTGTTGGTGTTTAAGGTGACCTACACGTTGCTTCCTGATATCTCTTATATTACAAGAATACTAAAACGTAACAACAAAAACATAGGGGTACGAATTCGTAAATTTCTCTCTCATATAACAAAATCATTCAAAGACGAGTAATTCGTGCAACTTCTTTGAAATTATTTCCTTTAGCGATGAGTTTGTTTACATATTAGAATCAGGCAAGTTATTGGGAACAGATTATCCACGTGTACACTGGTTACCTATATGTATGATATTCCGTGTTTAAAAATAAGTATTCAAGTTATTCCTATACAGTGAGACAATGCTTGTATGGAGGTACTATTACTTCTTTCGTGTTTATCATATTACCTTATGAAAATCAATGTAACATTACCATAGTTTGAACGTTTGATTATTCGTAATGTTTAAGTAGAAAACATACGGAAAAAATCACATCCTGCTTCTAAGTTTATTTACAACATTGACGATCTAGGCTTGATCAGTGGAAGGTCATGTATTTTTAACGTTTATTCGATACCTTTACGGTACCAAAACAATAGGACCTCTCTAAATAAATTCGATGCGTCTAATCAGTTTTTGCAGTAACTGAAAATCCCGTCACAAAACAAGAGTTTTCTTATGTAAAAACAAATGGAAATATTCTCGAAAGAACAACTGCCGATAATGATGAAAGATTGTACTATTTACGAGTAATTAATAACCTGTAGAATTATGTAATGCATCTTTATACAATGTATGGAATATAGATAGATGAATGTCATTTAGGCATTGCATTCCTTTATACAATAAAGGCGTTCCAACAG
The DNA here is from genome assembly GCA_910591585.2 of Nysson spinosus. Taxonomy (NCBI): domain Eukaryota; kingdom Metazoa; phylum Arthropoda; class Insecta; order Hymenoptera; family Crabronidae; genus Nysson; species Nysson spinosus. Next base: position 6,871,998 of record OU342830.1, on the reverse strand, counting down.
TATAATTAATGCAACATAATTATTTCGATTTTTGTTAGATTTTAAGCATTTTCCTTGGTACGGAACTTTTTTCCGACATTGATGAAAAATATTGTATTTATAACGATAATACAAAAGAATTTTTGTATGTCAGAATTTGATTATTCTATATCCTGAGACTAATCAATCTACTCTAATCGTCTCGATAACGCGTCAGAATCGAGCATTAATGATTAGCCAGTAGCTGGGAGATATCGAAATGTCATCACTTTTATGCAATAAGTTTTTAAAAGAATATATTAGTGTACAATACGGAATATTGCGTTGCCAAAATAATTTTACGCGTGTTTGCATACGGGAAGCGATGTGAATTATGACTGTATAAATTAAAAATAATTCAAATAAGACCTGACTAAATGGACAGTGTTTCTTTAATTAATTTTTTCATTGTATTACCCATAGTAGTACTTGAAGGGCTAGAGGTTGTAAAAGACAATTTAAAGAGATATGGCTGTATATCAGGATAAGATGTATCAAAGATCAAATCCAATTCCGCCTGATTCGGCATTTTCGGAAGATAATCATGCCGATTCATAACTTCTGTTATATAAAGAATTTTATCTGTTAATAAATCTCCAACCTTTTCTCTGCATATTTGTCGTTCATGTTCAGTCGCTAATTTTATAAGCTCCAATCGTACTGTCCACACTTCCCACGGTATGCACTCTGGTTGAAAGGGCCAACGATTTTTTTTCTTTTGAAAGAATTCCAAGGATATCTGGCCAGAACCTGGGCTGTCCGTCGAACGCAAGGCTTCCGAAAAACCTGATATCTCGCGTTTCAATGTTTGATCCAGATGTACAGATGAACAACAGACATATGTGAAATCAATAAAATCGCAATCTACATCTTGATACCCCACAGTGCCAACTGAGTAGCTGCCTTCTTGTTTATATTTAAATTTACCAAGGCTTCGATGAAAGAGAACACTGTGGAAGATGCTTGCTACAGCTTCGTCCACTTGTCGACCCTCCATGCTTAATTCAAATAATTGAGTTCTGGCATTCATGATGATTCCTAAACAAACAAATCAATCCACTTTTTGTTACGGATAATAGTTTTGAATATATTGAGAAACATGCAGACTCCAAGGAAGTACAAAGCAAAACATAACAGCAAAAACCTTGGCTCAAAAACCAATGAAAAATGTTGCCCAAAAAATGGAAACCAATAGTGTTCATATTGATAAAAGAATGTTAACTACACTGTTGCATCAATACAATACATGCATACTTCATGAGTACATGATACTCAAACTCAAAATCATAAAATATAATCATCAAGAAACGATCTTTTATTATAATCTGCATTTATGGAATAAAAGCTCATTGGTCTTTAAAACCCTTTGCTGTTCAATAATTTCAAGGTCGAAGTAATGAATATTTATGAGAATCGGATACAATCAGAGTTGTATAGTATACAAACAGATCGATTTCTGATTTTCGGGAATTCAAATGAAAGTAGGAGTGCAAAATAATAGCAAACTAGCCGAGGCAGAAATATTTTTGGACATCCGACGTAAGCAGCTGATGTAGCATGAACGAAAATAAAAAAAAATAAGTTCATCGATCATGTCTAACCTCACAGAAACAGCGGCAGAAACGATGACTATCAGTGGAGACTTGTGTTACTGGACGATATTTGGTCATCTTATACTCGTGGTAAATAGTCGAGTAGTCCGAAAATATAATTAAATCACTGTCGTGCAATGTCATAGAAGCGGACCCGCGAATTCTTGAAAAATCCGCGGGACTTTACTCCACAGTACAGCACGAATAGGATGATAAATTAAAGATCACGATTAATACGCCTAAAGCGTACCGCTGTATTCGCTTTGCCGCTCGCCGGATGCTTCATTCTTGCTTTTACATAACGATGACGGAAAAAGCACTCGTACGCATTCGAGAAATAAGTTTGCTCTTATATTGAGTACAGAGCTCGAACTTACTTCTCCTTTCCTCTTTACTCCGACAGATGTGATTCTATTTTTTCCCTCTCTTGCGAGTACCCGGATTATTAACGTTCAATTCGAATCCTCTGTCATTATCCCCGACGGAACGTAGGTCCCGGTTAGCTCTTCCATGAAGAAGAGATTCTTCTTGGATCCGTTTTTTCTTGGATGCCAGCACAACCACTTCCACCACCATCACCGTCGCTACTACCACCGCCGCCAACAACAGCTTTTGCCTTCTTTAAACTGATCTACCACTAACCCAGTCTGTAGTACTTAATTGTCCATCCACCAATTTCCATTCCGATACACATCGGAATCACCTCGCCAGATCTTGAACATACGCGAGAATACCTCTTCACGCACTTCGCCCTGACAGAAGTCAGTTTACGTCAACACTGCTTTGTGGGTAAACAACAGCTGTGCTCGTGGCACACGCCATTTTGCCTTGATTTTTTACTTCACCATCTGACCTGATGGGGGCTCTTTCATAGTGCACCATGAAAAACATGTAGCTCTGAAAAAGTAGATTACATCAAGATACAACATTTTGGTGATAAGGGTTGTTATACCACAGACGAGATGTAGGCAGACCGAGTACTGAATAGGCTTTCATCATAGACGAGATATAGGAAGACCGAGCACTGAATAGGCTTTCGTGATTCCAGCCAGATATTACCGACGCTGTAAAATGCACCGCAATAAAAAGTGCCCCCTGCAGAAATAAGTCAAAGAATTGTGTACTGCACCATTCAACAGCAACACCATGAAAAGAAAGACGGGACGGATGAACTACAATAAATTGAGTGGCAATGTAGCGTTATTATATTGCTAGAAACAAATGCAAGTGCGTTGCGTGCATCTACCGGATGCGATGTATTTTAAGATTAAATGATCCCATAAATGTTCAAACGAATTCACATCTGGGCTTTATGGAGGCCAGACAACAATTGAATTTTAATTTATAATGAATAACTTTTTGCCAACATATGCAAGGTAGATTTTTACGACAAATTCATAAAATTCTATGAATTCACTTTCTTTGCGAAACGAGCTCCCTAACAATAGGGACAGGTCGCGTGCCTGCCATAAACCGTTTCGTGCCTACTTTATCTAATGTCCATAAAAAAGAAAATCTGTTTTTAACTCAAGGTATTTTTTGCTGATAACTCGACAGCAACGGTCGATAAGACTACCTCTAAATTGACTTTGAAAAGACATGCCACATTCTAATTAATTATTTCGCAAATACCTAAAGAACTTTAATATGTACCGAAATAACTTTGTCGAATAGTGAACTTTAATAAAATTTTAGTGATTATTATCGACAAATCGTCGTTTCTCTTGTCCACTATCAACGCAGATTTAGACATAACTGAAATACCAAGTAGCAGATGGTAGTACGATCTTGAAATGATCTTCTTGGTAACGTGAGAGCAGTTGGACAATAGCTGACTGCCTTTCCTTTTTGAATTGTACAGTATCGATTTACTTTGCAATCAACGGCATGCTGATCATCGTAAAAAACCTACTAAATCCATTAAATTATCGAACCTCTTCAAACAAACAAAAGTTAGCTCTTTATATAATTGGCGAATATCGTATATGCTTATTGCAGGAATGTACTTAAAATCAAGAAAAACTACACCAATTTAACTGTAATCTAATCGAATTTAATTGAATTTACACCTTATAGAACGATATACACAACAAACTTTTAATTTCATAGAGATTTGTTGTTTCCCCTTTTTAGAATACAAAGTTTCTTGACGCGTATAACGTAACAGAGTATAAATTTTATTATTCCAACCAAATAATAAAATACCAATGGAGGAGAAAAAAGGCATTATCCTTGTGCGCATTGTAGACGCTCACTATTGCCAACAGGCTTGTTACGCTTTTTCGCAATTACTCCTTGAGGTAATGATCTACTTGCGCCTCTTAAAAATCTGGAGTGTGTCCAGGTCCAAGGAGTTTCGTATACTTTGTGTCTTATAATTTTTATAACTATACTAATCGTCTTTAAAATATTAAGACTATCAAAAACAACCAAAGAAAGCTATTTCGGAATGAAATCGCATGTATTGGCGTGATGAAAAGCCTTTCCTTCTGACAGGTGTAAGTTCTAGTCTCTTCCACCATGGGACATCTTATCATTATTTTAAAATCAGGGGTTCCACCCTTGTTTACACAGCGCGTTAACTGTATCGCAATCCCTCCAATACAAAGTACCATACAATACTCCATGCGACATACTCCACAAGAACGAACATTGATAATATATACAGTGTCGGAAGTTTTTAATAATAAAAACGTAGAATTTCATAAAAATGGAATTTTAAAACTTGCATCACTTTGGGAAAGGATCACAGAATATGAAAGAGAAATTTGCCAAATTGAAAGTGTCTCATTCGGTATAAAATTGCGTCTTGTCTTTGGACAACGAAAACCGCGTGAACTTTCTTGGGCACTTAATACATGATAAGTAAATATAAGTTGATTTGCAATTTGTATTAGATATTTTTGGTCACGTTCGTTGAATAATGCTCTTCCACTTCTATACTTATGATGTAATAACGAGGTTTCATTTTAAAGTATGCAGATAAAGTAACAAAATATTAAATGGTAATACATTTACCTCTTGTTTGATTCTTTACCGCGTTTGACTTCGATTTTTTAAGCTTAGATCGGATCGGGGTTGTCGTGGGGCGATTACGTGAACGAAATATAGGTCAAAGTAAATTAAGTCGAATTTATGTGATTTAAATTAATTGTGATAGTTTAAACACGGTTAACGTATAAAATCAGAACAAATAAATGTAGTTCAAAGATAATGTATATTAGAAAAATTCCACGAATTCAAAATCGAATGATCAACTTAAAAAATGTAAAAGATTGGATATAATAATATCGTCTAACTCAATCTCATCTAATAAGGCTTTCTATCAAAGACATCTAACTATTTTATTATTATTAGTATTATTGTTATTGTCATGATTATTATTACAGTAGAGATTTGTAGAGGTATTTAATTTCCGTATTTTTACGGTACAAACTCACGGCTGCAATATTTAAGAGTAGAATTTTTTTCGTCTTTCTCTCCTCGCCCTACAATCTGCACAATCTAAATATATCACAGCTATACAATGAAGTACATTATACTAATGAAAAATGTTCATTTGTCGAAACAAGTCTGAACTGCATCTTGCGGTACAGGAAAGAGAAATCAATTGTAGTTTCTCTTTCGAAATACTGTGTAAATATGTACAATAATGTACATACACGCAGGGTGTGATACAATAGCATTCCGCTGCATTTGAAAGCTGAAACGGGAAACTGGCCTTAAACTGGTCTGGGATTGTCCACCTATTGACTTTATCTCGAAGGCAAGCGGAACTCTTTAACCGGTGACAGGAAAAAGACTGAAACTGAACGTTCACGCTCCGATGGAAAGAACCGATCGACTTTAACGACTATTTCGACCGACTTTGATCAACTACTGCACTTACACCATGAATATATCCAGAAATTCGTACAAATTGGCAACTAAATTTTTCGGCAAACACAAGCCAGACGTTAAACCTTCGTGTAAAATAAACCAAGAAACATTTTCAAAAATTGTACAACAGTGCTGAACACTTTGAAATTATTAAAAAGAATCCATCATATAAATGTCGCCTTTTATCCCCTTTCTTATATTTATCACTTATATCGCTTAGAGTAATCAGAAGAAAAGAAGAAAAGGTCAAAGCCTATTCGGTTACTTCCGTAACGGAACGATGTTTCTGATGTTTATTTTTAAACAAAGATGATCCCCCTATTAAGAGATGGATACTTTCGTGTAGTGCAGTAACCTCCGACTAATACATAATTAAAAATTGACATAAAGAAGTATTTAGAAGTAAAGATCATTTTGCGATACATATTTTTAAACATCTCAACAATTCCCCGACTGCCGTAAGAATAACATTTCCCAGTAGCAAGTAATATCTCTTGTTTAGTGGATCAATATTATTTGATTATCTAAGCAACCATTTCTTCCATTATTTGCAGGAACAATATCGAGTTATCTGGAATACTGTCGTTCGAAGTTTACAAGCGATACGGTTCGTCGAATTTACTTAATGTCGATCTTCGACATAAATATACGAGCGGTCCCGCTGACTGGTGGAAAGATTGGCAAACTTTCTAAAGAGGACGAACATCGGCAGTTGAAGAACATGATGACTCAGATAAATTATGAGAAACTGGTGGTTCCCTCCTAGGAAGTTCTTGGCTCTTTACATCGATTGTCGCCTCTGCCGGAAAATTTTCCTGGAACCGTGAGATCCGCAATGTGACTCACCATCGTTTTGCCGAGATTCAAGGTCATCGATCCGCCTACAAAACACACCGTCTTCCACGTGTTGTTAGTAAGAGCGAGAAAAGGATGCTGATAAGCAAAAAGGGTAAAACACGGCGCGAATATATGCACGATATTTTCTCGAATACAAGAACTCGGTGAAAAAAAAGAGGAGGCGTAGTGAAATATGAACCTGCCGTGATCAACTAAAATCTGACTCACTGGAAGTGTATTGTCTTTCACCAAATCCGGTATTCATGTAATCCGAATATCGCTTGAATTTTATTAGTTTTTGTTTATGAGTTTCTATTGAATTTACTGTGAAAGCAATTGTGAAAAAGGATGCATTGTATTTCTTATTCACATATTCAACCTAACACGTTCCAATATTCCTATAAATTATCCAGTTCCTACAATGCCAATAAAAACGATTGTATAATAAAACATCATACTTCTGAAATATTAAAACTCGATACCAATATATTTCACGTAATAAAATTGATAATAGAATTGCAAATTGCCAATGTAAAACTTTAAATATCTTGAATATTTAATGAAGTTTTATTATCTCCTTGTTTTATTGTACGTATCACTATCTCAATAATGCAATAGCTGCTTCGTATTCTTCTTAGATACTTTTACCAGAAATATTAGAATTACTAATAAACCGTGTACAGCAATTAAGAATTACTAATTAGAACACATCTTTGCGATGTAACAGTGAGAATTAATTATGGTTTGTAATAATCGACAGACTACATTACGTTACGTGATGGTAGATTAACAATTCTTCAGACATTAATAACGGCTGAACCTTCCACTGACCATACCTCCCGAGAATGATAATTTAATTGTGATTGCACGTCTGCCAACGTCGCGATATGGAGAGTCACGCATGATACGCTTGGATCGAGTATCAATTTTGTAAGAGGTTTCCGTTAAATAATATCAACCTAATCGCCGCGATCAACGATCATAAATATATGTTGTACTGGGGGAAAAATAACAATCGTACTCATATTAATATGCTAGATACATCATCGAGTATTAAGAATATCAGGGTTCTCATCTCCGTCGAATAAGCGTGCCGGTATTTAATACACAGAATTGAAATATTTCTTCGTCTAATGGTTTATATAACAAAACGATGCAAAGTATTTCAATCGATAGTTTAATCAATTTCGCGAGTATAATATATTCCTTTTTCAATGCTAATCCGCTGCAAGATATTATTGTGTAACATTAATTGTTATTAGAACGTGATACTCTAATATGATATGTAAACTAGACCTTCCAAATTACCATTTTAAAGTCTTCTATAAAAATGTTCATTTTTAATTATTGATGACTAATTTTTGCTTATTAAACAAGCATAATATTGTATGTAGGAAATAACATGCTAATTAGAAATTATTAGTCAGATATAATATACGAGAAATAAAATGCTAATTTTGAATTATTAATAATCATTGCGTAATTAACGTATAGAATTTCGAACGTTAAGGAAAACTATATAATATATCGTCAGCAAATTACCAGGAACCCTGATTCCACTTAATCCAGCATTCCAGCGTATCAAAATGAAGGGAGCTGAAAAGAGAAGCAAATTTCAAGAGGGGACAAGTGGAGGTGGTCTGAATGAATAGGTTTGAAAAAGTGGGTCCCCCGTGTTTCCTCAGGTGTAAGAATGTCGAGACGAATGTGTGAGTGGTATGTGAGTCACCCAGGTAAAGACGCCGCGAGAAGGAAAGGGGAATTCAGAGGAACGATCAACATTCTCGGAGCAACCCCATGAGTCACCGGGTCGTCATCCCTCGACGGCTACTTGCTGCCACCTGTTGCATCCACTTTCTAGGTCGCTTTTCCTTTTCACCTTTCTTATTTTTATGCTTCACTCCTACGGCTTCGAATTACGATGTATTCATCCTCCACGAACCACCCGGAACTCGAAAGAATACAATCGGATTCGTACTGCATCGGCCCGCAACAGAAACCACTTCCGATTAGATTAAGAAAATAAAACTTTTCGAAAAATCAAGCGGGATATCGTTTTATTACTATTTTCCACATGGAAAATCTAATGCTAGAATAATTGTATAAAATAAGGAAACTTGATTTGGATTGCTATGGACTGTGCGCTTATTATTTAGTATTTATATTTTGTTATTAATACAGTTATCTAAAGAACAATGATGAAAGATTTTCGTGGTCTTCTTTTGAAGAAACCGCTTTGTTTAACAAATAGTAATTATTTAAAATGGGTAACTTCCCTTGAAATAAAATATATAATATTCAAACTGATTAAGATATTGGGAAAATTATGACTTTCTTTGGTGGAAATGTGACTGTTAAAAAGTATTAATTAATAATTTTTTATGTATAAATTAAATCTTTCATTTGTATTACTCTTATATATCATTATTATCTTATATCGTTTTGGACTGTAAAATTTGTCGACCCATATATTAATACAAAATAAAGAAAGAAATAATCTTTTTATTCCCGCAACCTTCAAAAATCCTCGATTAAAAACAGTTGATTTAAAAGAGATGCAAAAAGAAGAGCTACCAAGAAATTGACGTAAATCAAGTTCCTTTTTATTTCCTTCAATATTGTTCTTCATGTTACAAAGTCGAAAAAGAGGCACGCAAGTCCTCGACCACGTAGTATGTCGGAGAAACACGAAAACAAGTATTTTTATAAAAACCTGGGGAAGATTTCCACTGTTTGTCCACACGACAAAGAGTCCCCGGCACTGTAACAGTTCGATCAGCTGTGAAATTTAATGGCAAAAACAGCCGCCTGTATTTACGATCGGGAGTTTTCTTGGGCACTACTTCGAATAGCGGCTGACGGCGCAGACTCGAAAGATTACATGAATATAAATCGAAATCTAATCTATCAATAACATCGTTTTATATTAAATTCAATGGCTCGTTTAATTCCGCTAAAGAAATGCGTCATAAAACGACATTGTGGTATGTATGTGAAAAGAGTCTGTATTATGTACACACTTTTTTCACGCGCATGTACAATGCGTGAGCAAAAAGTTCTACCGACAGCTTTTTCTGATACGCGCTTATAATATGCGAATTATCAGATTCCTCTACTATTATTGATTAACAACGCATTTTTAATTCTGTCACGCGATCTATTAATATTTCCTTATCACCTGCTATATTCTTATTATATTTTTTCTTTAAAAGTACACTTTCCAACAATTGCTCTAATTTTAATTAAATTGAATTCAGTATAATTTTAATTTTAATTAACGGTGCCATACCTAAACCGATTCAAGTCAGAAGTCTTCTCATATTAATTAATAACCCATTATTAAATTATAAAATGCTCTATCTATTTCTTCCTCGGCTTCCATATTCTGATTGGATTCTTTCTTTCAAGGTAAACGATATCACATTAATTATTATCGAAATAATTCAAAATGCATAACACCATGTATTATTTCTTCACCTTCCATATCCTTGTTATACTTCTACTATAAAATAATCCTTGCCACATTTGCGATTTTATTTGAAAATCGAACCGAAAGTCATTAATAGTAAGTACTTGTTAACGATAATTGGAATTATGAGATGTATAATATTTAATATGTTTAGGCTGCTGAAGCAGCGTTACTTTTAAAGTATTATTCAGCTAGTAGGTTGAAAATATTTTCTATAATTTATATGCTATAATATTTTCTATAATATTCCATAATATTCTAAATATTTCCAATGTTTAATAGGATTAGTTTTCTGGAGGAGAGTTACCTTCAAAGTAATATTCAGCTGGTAAGTTGAGAATATTTCCTTTTCCTGTTTCGTCGCAAAGTGCAATGCGGATGTAATAAAGTTCCTAGAATTCGATCAGACTGAAAGAATGGCCGTAGTAGCACGGAACGATCGCGTTTAGAGTTCCAAGAACATTTCATTCATGATAGGTTCGCGATTTGCAGCAAACCCGAGCGGTGCGGAGTCCCCATAAGCAGCAAGTTCCGGCTTCTCACGGATGATTCACGGGCCAAATTCCTACGTATAATGGCAACTCATTCAAGAAATCTGTCGTTCTAAGAAGGAGAAACTCGTTTTATCATTTCCCAAGTCTCCGACGTACTTCTCAATGAGCTCGTATACATCGAATACACATTTTACAGTAATACAATCCACAGCTACTTCCTTCCCTTCAATGTCTACAATAGATTCTTTATAATTATTGTACGCTTATAATTAACATATAACAACAGTGTACCAGAAAATGAGCAATTAAAATAATCTAAACATTCTTATGTGTATTATTATCCCATACAATTAAACACGGTTGAATGACCTTGTTTATCACTAATCATAGTACGCTGTAATCTTTGAAACCAATAGATCAAAGATATTTCCGAGTGAAATCTTTCCACTGTTTTCTATGGTATTTCGTAAACTATGTCTTATGACTTTTCCATGGAATTCCGCAATCGGATTAAGTTATATTTTGTTATTGAACGTTAAATCATCGACAATTGGACTTTTCAATGTCGTCTTTCCCACTCGAATTGCCGCAATAAACTGAGTGACTACTGAAAGTCGCTTCTCGAGTACGAAGTGTTAATCAAAATCAATGAGAATTAAATTTGTTTTGGTAGATTAATTAAAATTAATCCTATTTCGGAATTCCAACGTGCCGGATAAGTTAACGCGGCTTCTGATTAACATGAGGTCCGTGATTCGCAGCTGCAGGTATGCCATTCCTCGGCAGTGCATACGTGCAGTTATATGAGTCAGTATGGCGGTCAGGCAAACAGAGCCTCAAGAGTAATCCTATGTCTTCGACAATATTTGAAGAGTATCGGATTGCAGACTCAAAACATCGGCAGAATTTTATACAATGGAGACTATGGTCAGCTTTGCGATATCGGACCTTAATTATAAGATTGTCTAACCCTCTTATTGGTTTTTCTAATCATAAAACCACCCAAAAATAAGATTATGGTCTTTCAATGAATTAAGAATTAAGTGATGAATGCAGGTATTTTGAAAGCTTTTCTTTAAAATTTTCATTATCTTCTGTTCCAAAAATAAGACCTGGTCTTATTTTCGAAAGAATAAATAAGATTGTTTAATCCTCTTACTGTTTTCTTCCAATAATAAGATCACCCAACGATTTTTGTCTGAAATATTTTCTCGAAAATAAGACCATAGTCTTATTTTTGAAAGAATTTTATAAAGATATTCTTGGAAATTCCTAGGATAATAAACTCCAAGACTTTACTAAAAAATGTTATACAGTAACAACTTTTAACATAAAAATGTTCCTTATCTGCCGCCATTAGTTTGACGCGTAAAAAGTTCTTATCCAACTTTCGCGCCTGATGCATTATCGTTATCGACGCACTGGTTTCGTAGTAATCGTAGTAATCTAGAAGTATCACTTGTCCTCGTTCCAGATTCCATTAAAAACAATTTCTTTCAGTAATTAAAATAATTAATAATAAACCGATTTCGTTTACACTCTTGATAAACAGTTAAGTCGTACAAGGTGTACTTTAAATATGTTTGCAATATTTGTAAGATGTATATTTAACGTAAGACTTAATTACGAGAATAAAATCACTTAGATTATTAATTTCATTATAAACTCATAATGTTTTATGATCTATTATAATGTTCCTTAATTTCATAAATATTCCTAAACATTGTTGATTAATAAAATTCCATTATAATGCTCATTAGTTATCATAAAATTCGTGAAAGATATAATTCATTTAAAGAGTTAATAATTTTATTGTTTGAAAAGCAAGAAATGAAAAATCAGTTCCCTAGACAACGAAACATGTATGCCATCCAGGGTACCTGCCTTGAAAAACCGTCACGTTTCTATCGCGTAATGATTACGACATTTAAACGAGGTGCATATGTCATTACGTCATTGCGCACGATTGCATACGCGAGTTCGAAAAACTCTGAATTATCACTTACGATAATAAACGCGCAGACATAACGGGACAAAAATCTGCAAATCCCCGATGAGATACGTACTGAGCAACATTCTAAACTACGTCACGGTACGCTTGCTACGGTTAACTCATTTACGAAATAAATAAATCACTACTCGAACGAGTATTCAAATAAGTGTTCACAGCTCAAAAATCAAATCCTTGTACGCAAGAATATGTAGAAAAACGACAGAAATGTAACGACATTTCCGTGTTCGCGTAAAAAAGAATTCAAATATGTTGGCTGTTGTAAATTATTAGATGTCACTTGTTTCAATGTTTAATGGTAATAATTTAATAGCGGGGTCATTTTGAATTGATTACTAGTTATTACTCAAAAGTCCGCTTCCAATATCATAATTATAAAATTTTAATGAAAATGTATATTTACATTTATAATTTCACTTGTGCATATTCGAAATATATTTTTTAACATTAATTAATTACTGGCCTTATTCAATATTATTAATACTAGAATTATTCTACAACTGCACTTTATTATAAAAAATCTCAGATTCGTAATCTTTTCTAAGATTTCCAGGACAAACTAATTAAATAATTCGGCCTTTCAACCGAATATTTCAAGAATATACGTACATAAAAAAGTAAATAAACCTAAATATATTTCTGATAATTCTAATATTAACGCTTAATGGTTGAAAGGCCACAATTAGTAGTGGCCATGACACTCATGCTATAAAAAACGAAAGGCCACGCATTACTGTTTTTATTATCATGAATATTTTCTTTAAATTAAAAAGCCAATACTTTCACCTCTTCTAGTTGTATATTAGAAAAAAGTGTTAACTGTTAAGGGGTAAATTTGTCAAAATGTCTCTGATTAGTTCCATGACCTGCGTGACACAAGTATTACATAAAAATGGGTTTCATTCGAAGAAGTTGGATAACTGATCTACGTCACTGAAGTAAACACAGCGGTGCGTCATGCACCATGCAATACCCGCCGGAGGAGTTTCCCTACGTATTATTCTTTTTCTCTTTTCCTCGTCCTCGCGGACCCTCTTCTTTCTCTCTGTATTACGTGTATCCACGACGTCTCAACGAGTACGTCATCGTTAGCTATCCTCTCGACGGCCATCTCTGACTCATGTGCCGGAACGTATGATCACCGTAATACACCACTCTTCTCTATATTCCGTAATTGCGGCACGCATGCAACATCAAATGCACGCGAATGAGACCATGAAGGAGTTTCCACACCGTGTCAGGCACTTACGTACACTCACACGGGTACACGCGCAAACGTAAATTACACGGGCCATAATGAACTCGGGCAATTAACTTTTATTAATTTTCGCAACGAGCAGAGGCGAACATTTTTTTCGAAATTAATTGACCGTGTAAATGAAATAGGCGAAATATATAATGCTGAAACATCCAGGAGATAGGTGAAATTGCAAGATAATATTAACGTTAAGTCCACGATAATCAGTAGATCTTCCGGTTCACCGGAATTATATGAGAAACTTGAAGTTATTGGAAATGTAAACCAACCTTACGTAATAAACACTTATTTTTATGATGCTCCGGATTTCTTGTTATTTGTGCAGTGATTATTTGTGGCCTTTTAAAGTGAATATTACGTGTACGGGAAAATATAGTCGTTTGTCGCTTTACCTAATCATCGATGTTATTCGTTCCGACAGGTAAATTCGGCATCCATTAGTCAGTAGATATCACGGTATCTCATCAGCTTTTTTAATAAATCAAAACTGATATTAGCCTAAAACATTGTCATTTATAAAAACGATTTATCCGCATAAGATAAAGATTTTACATCGAAGAATATATACATATAAATAGTACGGCATCAATGCCCATAGAGATGCCGCTTTATACTCGAATTGAAAAACACCGTAGATGGTGAAAGTGCATTCTAACTCTTGACGGTAATCGCGTCACTACCGTGACGTAGGATGCAGTTTCGTGACGACCTGAGTGGGCGAGGATCCGCCGGTGGAGAAACGCATTAACGGTGCGAAGAGGCGGAAACTGTGGCACGCATGCCTCTAATTACAACGAGCAGACTATTGATAATAGGCTTGTAATTAATGAGGGCGTAGTACACGTAATATCATCGGCACATACGCGCCTATCAGCTGGCTGTATGATTCAGTACTCTTTCGTGCCAACGGTCACGTTTCTTTCTCGATTCTACACTTCTTGTAATACTGTTTTTTATGTAGTATTTTCCGCGGACAAAGTTCCGTATCATCGCGAACAATTATTTACAGGGAAATGTGACGTCTGACATAAGTCGGCCAGTAGTGTGTTCCATGTTAATTACCGAACACATCTATTCAGTTATACTTACACAATAATTGTTTGAAATGTTCTACACTTTAAGACACCGTCAGATTGGTTAATTCATTGTATTTTTAAAATATATTTTTAACAAACATCCCTCGTGATTTATTTAAGAAACACTAACTGTAAACGTACTTCAAAGGAACACCAAAATGTCTAGTTTAATAAAAATTAATTTCAAACAATGAAATAAATGCTGATGAAACACGTGATTTACCAAATACATTGACAACATTATTTTCGAAAATATTGAAATTTTATCTGAAGAGGAAGCATTGTGAATAAAATTGCATGCTTGAAACGCGGGATGTGAGAATCGAATTTAATGGCGAAATAACAGGCATTAAGATATCCGATACGAATACAAACGCAGATACGAGGGGGCGTATGAAGCTGTAAAATAAATTCGCTTGTGAAAATATAGAAATGTGAATTTTATTTGAATAGTGGCACGGAGAGCGTATGGCAAGATACTCAATTTGGTCAGAGCGTATATCGTGCCGTGTATCTCACGATCTCGTGGGCGAACTGGTATCGTGCAAGTTCAACATTTGATGTTTTATATTAACAGTCGAACATCCGTTTTTCCAGATTATATTGCCATGGGATCGCACAAATAAACCTACACGAAAATACATACACATGAAATTCTGGCTAAATAGTCCTAATGTTTACACTTTAATACTGAAAATATATAATTACATTTATCTAATATTTCTTTTGTAGGCGCACTAAAAACGAATTTAATCGGCGTAAAATTCTAGTCGTCCCAGAAGTCATATCCCCGACGTCTTTGTATGTCAAGGGATTAACAAAGATGTAAACAAATGAATATTCTCAGGTATACGTAATATTTTAAATTATACGCAAAATCACGTAACTCACTACGATTAACTCACGACTCAAAATAGTAGACCTTGCGAGAACATAATGCAATTCACTGTAAACTTTTCCACCATCAATAGACCACTAAGCTCAAAAGAGTACAAGATTGAGCAACGGGGGATGAGACGATCACTTAATTTGGAGTTGGTTTAAGCGTCGAAGATTGATGAGTATTGTGTCATATTCGCGGAACAAGTCGTGGAGGACCCAACAATTCGCAATAGGTGCGAATAAATATCTGCGTCGCTTGCATGCATAAGTACCGATTTATAGATCGGATTCGCAGAATGCGATCCCTTTGGCAGTCTAACCGACGGTTTTCTTAGAGGCGCTGGCGCTAAGTCTCGGCCTACATAATCATCGTGCCAAAGATCTGAGTTTTCACCTTCCGATTCGTACTTTAGGACTAAGTTCCGACAAACTGATTCAAGATCTTTAGTTATATCGTTAGTTCTACAGAAATAACTATTTCTCTACTTATCGTGATAATTATGAAAATATTCATAATATATTTTAAGTATTATACATGATAACTAGTAAGCCAAAGTCACTTCTGCTAATAATAACGTCGTGTTTTGTTAATTGAGTTATTGAGTAAGTTATCTACCTTCACGGAGCCATGTTGTTTTTATATCTTCATACTAAAAATGACGTACTTACAATATTTCATAAATAACATAATAATAGTATCTGCGTACAAATTGGGCATCATTTTAAGATTCTTGTTAAAATACGTGTTCAATGTTTACTTATAAAAATGGACGAATTTTCATTTATTTCCCATATATTTTCGGAACAATAATAATAGAATACGGTTTGACGAAATTATAAGAAACCTATTCGAGATACAATTACATCAAAACATATCTCAAACTCTACCTATTCAAGGCGAAATCATTCGAATATCATGAATCCCGATGGATTATATACGCGAATAATTTGACTAGTTAAGAATTCAGAATAAAAACTTCAGGGTTAAACGGTATTGATATACAAATAGGAAACATGTGATTAGATAGTTCCACCCAGTATTTACCGCGTTGTTACATACGAGCCTATTAAACCGGATGTCTTACGTAAGTGCACCGTGCAAAGTTAACACTTAAAGAGTCCGTGTGTCGATACGGTTTCGCTTTACTTACATCGGATTCGCGACACGAAGACGAGACCACGAAGAAGGATCTGGTTGCCCGAACAAGGAAGTAATTACACCGTAATATCGACTGTGTACAAACTTATCAGAAATTACTTGAGAATCACTGAGAATTATTAGCCCGTGTAGCCAGTTAAAGATGGTTTATCATACATTAGGTTTCATCACTGGTAAACACGTTTATTACTACTTAATGTCTTGCAATGTATTCTTGCATATCCAATGATCACGCTTCCGTACTAAACCGGTAATATAATTATTATATCATAATTTTATTTGCACATTTATTATCGTTTAACACCTACGTATCTCTCTTCCCGACTAACACTAGTAGAATTTCATCATGCAAGATCAGATATTACGGGGAACTTGTATAATATATTACTTTCGTTATTTGAGCGTAAAGTATAAGTGGAGCCTTACATGAATTATGGCGTCGTATTCTATGAATCGAATGGAAAGGGAGATGGTACAGTGAGAATTTTTTTCAAATGTGTCGTGGTATGCAGTTTCATTATTCGAAAGTGACGTACGTGCCAAATCGGAGGATAGACCAGTTTGCCGGGGACACTTAAGCCTCGTAATCTCGTAATGCAATTCTTTCGGGCGACTAATTCGACGAAGTGAGCAAATGGCCCCTTTCGTTCAGTTTTTCAGGGGGGTTGAGAATACGAAAATCAATACGCGCTTCCGTACCCCCCCGTTTCATGTCTGTCCCTGGAAACCACGAGACCTGGGGGGGGGGGGGGGGTTTCTACTGGAAAATGCATTCAGGTTCGGCACACCGGTAAATGTTCCCTATGCAGTTACATTTATGGTTACACGAGTGATTGGATTCAAAACTTTTTCTTGTACTAATACTTGTAACAGATATAAAAAAGATAAAAGGGGATATCATTATTTTCTTCGAATATGTAATTAATATTAATTCAAATTTACTAAACGAAGATGATAGGTCTTTAAAATTATAGGATATGTGTTTAGATGTAGAAGATTACAAAATTCAAAGCTGACCGAGGATATCGTAGTTTGAATGTAATTGATTGTACTGAAATGAAAATGTATGTTAATGTAATGTTTGTTGTATAGATGAACAATATCACTTTGGTTTACAGGAAACCACAATTTTAAGTAAAAAGCAAATTTAAACAAATTTCTGTTACAGACTCTCATTCTTGATAGAAGTATTATTACTGCTATCTAAATATTAAAATCAGGACATTTTAGTATTTCCACGAATTAGTCCACAAAAGGTAACATGTTAAACAAAATTGCATGGTGTCAGAATGATAAAACTTCAAGTACTTGAAACAACAAAAATCAGATTTGTAATACCTTAAAAAACGATTCTAATTACAACGCAAGTTATAACGCCCATAAAGTTAAAGTGAGAATTTATCATCATCTCCACTGCCTCATCACTTACAAATTATTATTACCTTCCAAGTCATTTCTCTTCGGTATCGATAGAAATGAATTAGAACAGAAGTAGCCATAAACGTATAAAAGTTTGCGAAAAAGTAATTCGAAGTTTCTGAAAGCAGAGGAGGTTCGATAAGGGTGGATTACGGCCCTGCATATACCTTCAGGGCGAATCGTCGAAGCGTGGCCCCCCTCAGATAACTCAGGCCGAACCCCTGCTAACATTCGGGGGTTGAAGAAAGAGACGAAAAGAGTGGACTATGGTGAAAGGACGAACCGTCACCCAGCACCCTGGTGTGACAATGCAAAAAAAAAAATTGTCTAGAACCACTTAAGAACCACGGTGAGCGCGTGGCACGATCGAACGGCACGTTCTAGCGATCCATAGATCGCCATTGATATTCCAGGCGTGTTACCGATGCCGCGGCACCGCATTATTCCGATCCGTACATGCCGTCGGAATAAAATCTCTGCACCCCACATTGTCGTCTTCCAGCAAGCCTCTGTAATTTGTCAGTGAACTTGTTGACATCCACTGACTGTTACACTGTTACATGCACACGACAGACTCTAACTTCTACATCACTCCGAACTTTTTCAGCACCATTAACCGACTAATTAATACGTTCACCGTCCTACAAGGCGGTCAAAACCTCTACTTTATTCCCAACTTTTTCAACTCCATTAATCGACTAATTAACACGTTCGCCATGCTACAAAGTGGCTACAGAGAAAGTTGAAAGTGGAGGGTGAGCAGTGGATATGAAAGGAAAAGAATTTTAATAACTGTAGAAGACGAGATTAAGAAGACTTATGCCACTCAAAATAAACGGCTTATATATTGGATTTAATATTAAACTGCCAGAAAGAATCATATAATATTTTTCATAATTAAAACTTGATAGATCACTATAAATATTATAAAAACTTAACGGAACAGAGATTGTCATCTTACATTGTTATTCCAGCCGCCGTTTATGAGTAATAACTGTTGAAAAACGGGTAATGCTGATTGAACCTACATCCAACAATATTCCGCACGTGCACCCGATATCTCGACACATTATTCCACTCGGCGTGCGCCGACTGTGCAAATATTTTTACAGGGAGTTATTTATTGCTAATAAAAAGCATAATCTTCGATCTTAAATTATCAACGTCATAAAAATCATTAAGATTATAATAATATTTCATATCTACAACGTAGAACACGAGCATTATATTTAATGTGGAACCTACGACGAGAGAAGTATAATGTATCTTGAAAATTGATACTTTTCAACACAGAAATTGCAGTTACTTATATTTGAATTAGAGAGAGTGTTTCGACGTCCTACGCCCTTGTACTCGTGGAAATATGAACAGAAAGTTCGAATGAACGTGGACGTGACTTTGTGAACATTTCTGCACGCAAACTTCCTATTCTTATATATGTATGAGCTCGAGATAAGCGACGCTCAAACAGGAAAACGAGAAGCCAATCGAGTGGCATACTTCTAAGTAAGAGGAGAACAAAGTACGTCGAACATATTATTTTTGTTGGACAGAACAAAGATCGAGCTCCTAGAACGTGCAAAAACAATGGAACAAATCTGAAGGAGAATTAATTGAAAGTACATGACAATTGATCCCTTGTTTTTATTTTAAGTGAATGTATGCTATAGCCTTTAGCGAATGTATCCTTTACCTCAAACAGATTTGTCGCGGGGAAAATCCACTGTGCGGTTCCACACGAGGATGTTATTCGATTATGTTGACTTCACTTGAATATACTTTTAATGTTGACTTAATTTCATAGAATATACTTCATTCGTCTCGATCTTCAGTTATTTATTGCGATTATATTTATGCGTAATCTTTAATTTCTACATCCCCTATTATCTAAGTTTGACGATTTCTATAATATCTTCTTTATGCCCGTCTAAATATATATCTTCCTAGAATTTTGTTCTCACAATTGTTACCAGAGAATCATTGTTTCTTCCTTCATTTTTCCTAATATTTACACGGTTTGAAATGATCTTGTACATTTAATATTATGATTTTGCAATATACATCTACATCGAAGTATATTAGTTAATTTATAGTAATATTCATTAAATATGAGGTAAATGATTAGGTTAGAAAATGAGTAGACATTTCCGTACAATTATAATACTTTGTTCTGATAAACACTAGTAATTAAACACTAGAACTACAAAAGCAATTAAAATAATGAGTCTACGATTCTTAATAAAAATATTCATAATTTATTTTTGCCGTCCGTTCTTGTCTCTAAAGACATCCACAAAGATCAACTAAACATTAACTACCGTATTCGGTAGTTCCAGTGTCAAATACGGAATATATTTTGATTCCGTATAATATAATAAATAATATAATCATTAGAACTTTAAAAATAAAATTGAATAGTTAACATAATGGCCATGCACTCTGCATACACGACAAGCCGCCGGATGCAAATATGCAACTGCCTAACGAGGGGGAGAGTTGTAATTATTCAAATATGTTCTCTAGCGTGAAAAAGTAGAAAATTTAAAGTCAAGTGTCGAAGAAGCAGAAACCTTTGGAGTGCGTTGACCCTCCACCACAGAGGTACCATGGTTCCCTTCATTAAATGTCTCCCCCTCCCTGTCAGCCTTTTTTCACGGTGCCCCATGTAACCCCTATTGACGAGACAGCTGGTCGCGTGCTGAACCCCATGGCGGCATATACGGGGGCCCGTATTAACTTAAATTCGATGTCTACAGGGTGTCGCATGAAAAATTCTCTTACGATATCAATCATTTGACTTTACTTTTGTAGTTCAAAGAATTACATTATATTATATTACGCATAATCAGTATACATTTCATATTGAAATGTATGAGTCTTCACAAGAAGAGAATGTCCTTAATTAATAAAAGTTTCTAATTATTTACCTAATATTTCATTAATATCTGTCTATTTGTTAAACTCTTAAATCTAAGTAGAAAACTTAGCTTTTACAAATGGCTTATATCACAGACAAATCGCAGAATAAGAATTCCATCTTCCGTACGGTACTAAAATGAAGTGATAGTTTTAAATGAAACAAACGCTGTAATATTTGTTGTCACCCTGTAGATCGTTTCCTTTATCCTGGTGGGGCCCAACAACAAAGGATTCAAAAACGGGATCCCCATGCTATCGGCATCATTAATATACATCAATTTCGGTCTCCTCCGTAAACGCCCACGTGGTGGAAGCGCGGTTAAGAATTTCAATGGGCAACTCCGTCTTTACTTTTAATCCTTCTATCGACGATGACTATCTTATGATGTCTTACCGATAATCAATCTTAATCTCTCCCTCGAGGGGATTAAGAGAGATCTACGCCTTCTTCGATTAATCCTTCGTTAATCCTGAAGACGTGAATTGTACTCGAAAAAGTACACGGCTTACATAGATTAGGATTAATTTCTGCATTTCCTACTATTACAATATACACGTAGTTTTAATAAGGCCCAAATGTTTCCAACACAAGGATATTAATCTTTTACACTCGAAGAATATTTCGGTTACAAACGAGGATTTATTCTAACGTAAGACATTTTGTGATATCGCTTCCCAAATTATAAATGGTCTTTTTCTATGGCAATTAACCAAATAATGTCGCCGTTGGGGAGCAATAGAATCAAACAATAATTTGTATTTTTCAATATAATCACCCTGCAATTCAATATATTTTTTAGAACGACTAATTAGCTTTTGTACACTTCAATAGACATCAAGTGTACGTAGAATTTTTTTAAAGGATAATAATTTTGCAGAATGATCCCATATATAACAAGAATAAAAATAGATCAAAGTATGGCGGAGGATTAAAGTCTATTTAAAGTATTGCGTTATAAAAGTTTCGCTTCTAAAAAATAATCTGAATCTTTTTCTTCAAATGTTTCCTACAATATTTAAATATATCCGTGGTATTTTATGCCATGCAGAGTAATACTCGAAATTTCAGTTTAAAGATAGCAACATTATCAGTAACAGACAGTTTTTAAATAGCAGTTCTTCCCTCTCAGATTACGGTGTAGCGAAACAACCAACAGCTTCCCCGATTAAAGTAGAAGATGAAGTTAACCCGCTGACTACAATTATACTTCTGTATTTCAAATAATAAAATAAACTAAATAAACAGTTTATAGAAAGTTTGATTACTTATGTGGCTGAAAATTAATGGTTACTATAGTAGCCAAAAACAGTCAGCAGGTTAAAGCAAATACAGTTCACTGCTTTTTAATATACTCTCTGAATAAGTGTAAAATATTTGTTTGAAAATATCCAGGTCATTTTACTTTGCCAGCTTAAAGAATTGCAGTGGTATGCGATCCCACATGCAAGTTGTTCCAAGAAGCGATAATTGATAGAGCCTAGTGACAAGGTTGACCCTTACTGCACGGCCTTGCGCTTTTATGATCGTTAAACACCAAATCCGGTAGTTACGTTAACGGTCCACGTCTAGAATGAACGAACTTCTAGGAAGTTATGCAAATTCTACATCTTTTTTATACATTCAATATACAATCCAACTTTTCAATGCAAACATTTCATTGCCAAATAACAATCTTAACAAAACAATTCCATATCGACAAACATTGGAAACGTGGAATAAATTACTGTTTAAGTATGATTGATACCTCGAGGATAAAATATACAATCACATATATAAAGTTAAATGAAAAATCCGTTTTTTTACGTTGAATAAAACGAGGTAACATAACGAAGAAATAACATATTAGGGCGTATCAAATGAAAATGACGCATTTTAGGTGAATTAAAGGTAAAATTCAATCAATCGAAATAAAAATCACACGAATTTATAGACTAACCCAATATATCCCATTCACTTCAATGCTCTTTTTCCCACGTGTAGCTCCCAAAAATATACATTTTTATAATAGTCACTAGAGTTATTAATAATAAATTGCTCGGACACCTCTATTACTTCCCTCTGATTTCGTAAGATTTTATTGTGTATAAATAATTCTGATAGTATGATATAGACGAAAATAATGTATAGTATGTTATGAAAGCACAGTTTGTATAACACCTTCCAGACTTTGCATGCAAATTAAGACGGACGCCTCGCGAAGTGGAGCAGTTGGTTTTCATCGGTATATTCAGGAGATGATTAGCGATCTGCAAAAGACACCCCGACTGTATGGCATATTACCCTTCAAACGTACTCCTTACATAATTCGGGCTGACACAGAGGGGCGTACGCTTAAAAATAAACTGGTGAATAAGGCTTGCTATACGGTTACGCGGTGTCAACAGCTAGAAGGGATTTATGGACGCCTTACTTTTCGCGGAAAGTCTAATGACACAACGTTATGCAACTCTACGGATCTTACACGAACACAAAATTTCAGTAAGGTCATCCTCGTTACGCTGAATAAATTATTCTTCGATAAATTGCAAATTTTTCCATACATACATGTAACAAGAGTTTCAGGGAATCGAAAACTGATGTATTTTAATACTCGATTAGAAAGGATATCATATTTTAAATAAATTACATTTGATTAGTATCACTGTTAGTAGATGTTCAACGAGAATAATTTTCCTTGCATTCATTTTTATACTGATGTACATATTTGGTGGTTTTGAATAAAATGATCTTTTAAGTATTTTACGTGTGTCTCTATCTATCCTATCCATACTCCCTTGATCCATATATTATTATCAACGATATGGAACAGTTATTTTGGTGCCATTAGAATATTATTGCTCCCAGAATAACAGTATAACAAACCATCCAACCAGATGCTTCAGTGTATTTATTTTACACAAATGAATATAATACACACAATTTCAGCAAACTATATCTACTGTTTACCCTGGCTGTGCACCATTATTAATACTTCTACCTACTAAACCATATAAAATACTAAAGGTATATCGTTCAGTAGATATATATAGGTGTACTCTTTATTGACGCACTTGAACGAACATTGTTTTTAGTCGATTGGAAATATCAATTAAAAAGAAATTTATTCGCATGATGCTGGGAAACGTCGATCTATATAGATTATCAGTACCCGGATATCTTCTTTTTGACATTTATATTCGAAGCTTACCAACCGATATGCACGATTCGGAGGAACGATACTGATATAAAACACAAGATAAGATACCCGCAAGGTAAACTCCTTTCGAGGTGGTACGACGATCTACGAAAAAGATCGCGATCAGCCCACGTGCGATATCGAGAAACGAAACCCGAGACGATCATCCCGATGTGTACCTGCTGGGTACGAAACCCTCGGAGAATCAAGACGTACGAAAGAAACTAGAAAATGAACGCGAGAAGAAAGAGCATGCGTGATGTAGTTAAAAGATAGAAGAAAGAAGATAGACACATCGGGAACAGTCTACACTTGTGGTTTTCATTGCCTGTCTCTTTAAATACTTCTGATACCGCCATCGCCAACAATTAGTAAAGAACGAAATAATAAACGTAATTGAATAAATGAAAATATTCATATTGTTATGCAAAGGTATCATTGAGTTATTGCAACATGATTTGGTTCAAAGTTGTAGCGCAAAATCTGTGTAATTATAGAAAAACTATTTTATCCAGAACACTTATATTTGCCGCAAGTACTCAAATTAATAAACTTACGTTAAAACGAATTATTTGTTTACTTCCGGAGAGAAATACGAATATTGGCGAAAAAAAAATAGTTTTTACTAATTTCAATATTGGATGTATTATTTGAAACCATGTGGAGGAGCGATAAAAAACTGCTTTTTATCTACGGAACTCAAAATGGGGAATTTAATAAATTAATGTATGAACATATACACGAAAATGGCTGTTTGAAACGGAGTCACGAAAACCAAGCTTACAGTCGTTGTAAATAAGAACTGATATCACACAGTTTTCAAAGTACGTAGAATTTGTTTAAAGGATAGTCATTTTACAGGATGATCCCATATATGACAGGAATAAAAATAGATCAAAGTATGACGGAGGATTAAAGTCTATTTAAAGTAGTTGCGTTGTATAATGTTTCGCTCGAAAACGTTACGCGATTACTATCTGCGGAGTGAAAAATGATGACTATGGTCAGCTATTTATTAGAAGGAACGAGCACCACGAGATCTCGTCGGTACCAATCGATCATTATAGTCATTCTCCGATGCAGTAACCATTGCAAATTTGCACATAACTACGCACTATCATGCATTGCATTGAAGAATGACATATTTCAAACTCGCCTTCTGCTTTACACTAATAAGTTCCATTTTACGAAAATAAACCTTGAACCATTTTTAATTCCAACCCTTTCTAAACTTCTCGCTGCTTGACATCTCAGTTTACTCTCTCAGCTGGTGATGCATTTATTATCTCAATAAAGTGGCGTATGTTATCAAAATATCAACATTGAGAACTTCAATGGTTGTACAACAAATCTTGTTTCAAATGACCCGTTGAAATTAGTTAATTGTACCATCTAAACAGGTTTCAACTATTACATTTTTATTATTATATACTATGTATATTAATCGGTTCATTAAATTGGAATAACATAAGTGTCCTTAAAATATCAAGAGTATAAAACTAGTATAAAAGGGTATAAAAAGAGTATACTTCGAATTATAATTAAAGGAAAAAAGCACTTCTAATCATAGAAAAAGGAAATAGAATTCACAATATCTAAGCTTGTAGATAAAACGTTCTACTAGTTTCTTTGACCGGCAAATGAATCGTTAGACAATCGATTAATACGGCGAAGAAGTTAATCGCGGTAGAACCGATCTATTAGAAGGTATTCCTGAATACTCGGAAAACGCATTTACCCCATTCTTTGACGGTAAGAATCCTCGCTGGCCTTCGCATAATGCGCACATCATGCGTACCCGCAATAGGAATAACATACGTTCACAGAGTACCGTCGCCGTGAGCCATGTAGATTCGAAACTGTGACCCTGGCTCACTGACCCTTTTAGCCGTGGAACCTTCGCTTTGCCTCGTAAACACTGGACTCAATGTTGCAATAAGCGCCGAGGCACCGCGATCTCGCGAGCGGTATCCTTCTCTACTATCTTTCACCATCTTTATTTCAAATTTTACTTCAATTTCTTAAATTTACATGGATTTCTCTTAATTTCGAAGTTTACTTCAATTTCGTAAGTTTACGTGGATTTCTTTTAATTTCGATTTTATTATTATATGTGAATATTAACGTACGTTGTAAGATCCAAAAGTTTCTGGGCGGAATATGCTGTTTCAGACCATTTTAAGAATCACAATTCAGATTATTTTGTCAGTGGTCTGGAGAAATTAATTAGCCGCACTAAAATATATATTGAAATAAAAGGTGACAATATAATAATTGGTACGCATTATGAGCTCAAAAGTACAACAGTTTCACGTACAGTGGTAAAACATATTTTTATGAATCAATGTGTGTCATTAATTATTGTGGTACCGCCATAACCGAAAAAATATAAAGATACATCATCATATAAATAAACGACCCACTGTACAACGTTGAAATTAATAAAGGTATTTTTCTAAAACAAAGATCAATGAATCTTGTAATATTCAATTATACTTCATACTTATAATATTTACGTTATTTATTTATAATATTTACATATTTTTATAATAGTTACACAATTAACTGAGCATACTATTCATTTCAAATTATCTATAGCTTAAGAAGTATTATAGAAGTGCGGTAAGTTTACTTTGAACAGTTTAAATAAGTATGAACCCGGTAATTAATCTGCCAAATAAGCAATTATGAGCAACATGAAGAACCAAAGCACAAATTGTACGATTTTTATGATCACAAATAACAGAGGGACCATGTACAGAGGTACTATAATACACACCTCACTACCTTAATATTTCGAATATACAGAGCAATTTTCTACTTTTTGGTTTCCCTAAAATCCAGTGGTTCCTAGAGCGATACAATGATCTTTGAATTGGGCCACGCGACAGAGGGCAAAAATAAAAGAAGCCGACACAAGCAGAAGGACGGAAGGCGAGGAAGCGAGCTACCGGACGGAACCCCCTTTACGAGGGTTTAAGAAATTCGGCACTATGCCAATTTTCCAAATCCGGAACGATGACTAAGCCTTCGAGGAGAGTACAACCAATCGCAACCCTGCTCAATTTTAGCACCGCCAATAGGCTGCCACCTGGTCCGAGAATTGCCACCCTGAGTGTCAACAACGTTACTTGTGGATCTCCTACCTTGTATTTTTCATTTACCTTTTTTTTCACGATCGTTTCTTTTTCTCAAATCGCGAACTGAGTTGGCATGTTTTATTGCGAGTCTAGTCGATTTCTCTCGTTTAAATACGCCTGCAGATAGATTGGTACACGTGAACGAAATTACCTTTGATCGGGAGGGATCAATGTGATCGGACAAAATTATACCCGACTCCCAAGAGGAATCAAAGGATTACGTAAGATCAGGTTCTTAGTTGACCTTTTAAAGGAATGGGTCGAGGGTAACTGTCGGATTCGTACTTATTGAGTTGGTTCAAAGAAACATGCTGTACTTCTGATACACATTTTGTAGACATTTTAGAATGAATAGTGTGCAACTTAATTTTGTATAACTATTATAAAAATATGGGTATGAAGTATAAATAAATATTACAAATTTCATTTATCTTTGTTTCACAGAAATGTCTTAATTAATTTCAATGTTAGATAGTGGGTCGTTTGTTTATTTCAACTAAACTATGTACTTCTTGTCATGCGCCAATATTTAATTACTAGACCATTGACTGGAATAAAAGTAATTTTTACGGTTCGTTGCACGCTTATTATTATTATACTCCTTACATATCCAACGAGTATGTAATAATTCTATATAATATGATTATATGATAGTTATATAATATTCGAAATAATAAACTCTGTTTAAAAACTAAGTCAAGATTCGATATTAAATGAACATTTTTTTTAATAGAGGCTCGTGAAATCCGATCACATTTATACATGGAATATTTCAATATATCCGAACAACGGAACAACCTATCGATTGTATCGCTACTCTTATCCGCCAGCAGCTGATCGATCTGTCTCTATTAATCTCGAACACCTGGACTGAAGTGGGTGTTAAACCCGACCCTTCCATACCTTTCCATTTGTGTCAATGGTTCCCTTACCTTCTAGGTTTCGTGATCGTAACTATCATTTGGAAACTCGAATAGAAAAATCTCCTAGAATTTATCCGATATAATCAATCTTAAGGTACACGAGTCTATTCACCTTTGATGGACAAGTGCTCTCTATTAATCTTTAGAACTTGTGGCTTTAAGGATGTATTGTTACTCGACTTTGAGAGTCGAGTTTACGAACAGATAACCGTAACAAAAACCTTCGTTTATTATGGGATTAACTTGTACCGGAGGAAATGGAAAGGTATTAAAGAAGAAGTACTTAAAAATTCATTAGATATCAGTCTTTGACGTCTTTCGCAGTCAAAGGGTTAACTAACGCGTTATACGATTTTCTTTTAGTCACCAAAGAAATTACGTTATAGAAGATTAACAGGTTAAATTCAAAGTGCATCTTCGTTCGAAATTTCATAACCATTTTGGTCAGAGGCGTATCGATCTTATCGTCGATCTACTTTCTGCGTAGAATGGGGTAAGACCCGCTGGAAATAGATCCGAAAGCAACAGATGTTTCAACTTGGTCCTCCCGTTTTGGAATCCCGCTCAGCGAGTTCGTCGTCGAAATCAGTTTATTTGCCGAGGGAATCGTGGAAATAAAACATCTACTGCCTCCTGGTCAAGTTAAATATTTACGGGACGCGCCTACTTCCGAAGATACTCACTTTGAGCAAGGAAAACATGGAACAAGGGCTGCGTTTCATAATCGTCCCAAAACGACTTTTAAATCCCATAGAAAAGATCATGATCGACCTCAATCTTTTCTTGAAAACTTCTCAGAGTAACGTAATTCTATTAACACGTCGAATGCCGTGGAGGTCATCGGTGATCGACGATGCCAATATTACTAAAGCTCGAATCAAATACATCGCTAATGTTTGTAAAAATTTTAATATTTTTAACGTTATTATTTTGAGATTCATTGATTTATTATTGTTTTCAATTTCTCGGGCGAGGATTATAAACGCTTTATTTCAAAACTAAATTAATTAATTGACGTTATATAATTGAACTATTTCTTTAATTGAGTTTGACAGTGCTATATCGAAAAATGTAGTAATAGTAATTTTATGATTTATATTAGTATTTGGTTGAACAAATTTAACTCTAAATTGAAGTATATGTCTAATATGGCCACGTGTTTGAGTATCTTGTTATCTTCCGCTTCCTTTTATTAATTGCAAATAATGTAACGATTTACATAATCTATGATAATATATATCAGTATTCTTATAACTGATTATTCATGCTACAACTCTATAATAATAATTTGATTTCCTACACAGAAAAGGGTACAGGAAACTCCTGAATAAGTATCCTTGACATTTCGACTTTCTACTAGAATGCATTATCTATAAAAATAATAAATTATTTCCTCGATTTTAATGGCGATATATCGGGGACATTAATTTCGCGTCGGCCATAAACTCTTCAAATTAATCCGTAATTGTACCAATGACTCTCATAACAATCGATTTATCGGAGATGTAAGTAATTTTCCTAAACAGTTCGTAGTCCATCTCCACCTATGGTGTTCGTTTTATTTCCCTTCGATATAACACGAACCACCACGAAAATTTATTCATTCAGCTAACGAACGTACGGTACGAGCTATGAATAGGTAAAGGCCGGTGCTTAAGAAACCAGAAACAAATCGTTTCTCCTTTTCCTCCTTCTCTTGGCCTCCGACGAGTCCTTCCTCGAAAAAGTGGGCGCGATTCATATTGTAATTTCGAAGGCAGGATCCATTTATCTTGCCGAGAGAATTTTACAGAAGATTCGTTATCCTCGACACGGCAATAGTGGGAGAAAAAAATGAGGGAGTGTGTGTGTGAGAGAGAGAGAGAGAAACGTACGGTGCTTACCGACTCGTGACGACAATAAACTGTTTCCGTGGCAATAAAACTGTGCATTGTTTAATTTATATAACTCCGCTCTTTGTGCGACCGCTTTGTCCTCTCCATGCACAATTGTATCAAAGTAATCCGAGTTCACATTAAGTTTTGTTTTTAAAAAACATTATTTATTATTATATTATAATAACTGAGGTTATTTTTATTTTGGGGCATTTTATTTCCTTAATTGCATTAATTCCTTGCAAGGAATACTAGAACTAAACATTTATTTTTATATAAATTATGGCTGGAGGATTTAAGTGAGTTAATGGATTCAATTATTTGCGTTATGTATATAAAATCTCAAACAGTGTCATTACAGACACTAGGTTGTGTTTCTTAAATAAACCACGGAAAATATTTGCAAAAATTAAGTTTAGGAAAATGAAATCAATTAATCAACGTGCTTCTGTATTAAACTATAGAACAGTGTATAACATATTCAATATTTTCTGACATTTTTTTAATTACGCGAAAGTATCTTTAAAGTTTCGCAGCTATTAGCTCGCAATTAGTTTGAATATTTATCGTAAGATAGATATTCAAACTAAAAGCGATTACCAGATCTCACCACGTGGAGGTTGCTGCGACTAGAGATCCGTAAAAAAAAGAGAGACAAAAGGAGTTTATCGATCTTTCTTAAACTTAGAAACAATGGACTTGAAGATTAATTAACCGCTGAAATTAATAGACTGATTATCTGAAGATCAGAACTATGTCTCACGTACATAAAATTAAGGTGCATTAAATCTTAAAAAAACGCACAATAGAAGTTATAAGTATGTATTTATATTATTACTCTAATTAAGGTGAATATAATTGAATTGATTTGGTGAATTTAATCATAGTAATCTAGCGTTTTTATACGTATATTGATAATAGTATCACATTTAATAATACCACATATTATATCACCGGTATTTCACTCGAGTGTTTGACATAAATGGTGTGAAGAAATACGATGATTTCTCCCCAAGAGATGTACATTTTTTTTCCTAATAATCCAATTATAATTTTCCACTTGCAATCAATCAAAATAAAACCAACCCTGTCGTTTAAAGGCTGCATGAAAAAAAATGAAAAATATTTGTAAGGAAATTAATTTTGTCACAGATATCAGGCCACCGTATCCGTATCTAACGAGCGATGTGCTATACATCATTTCGTCGGGGTGATATATGCCGTACTACCTGGCATTAAAGTAAATTTTATTTAAATTTCTTTTGTACGGTACCAATCCACATTTCGGTCTCCCAACGAATCCCGAAAAGTAGAACGCCAAGTACTATCCAGTCGTCTCCTTCGAACCGTTCGGATTTCACGGGGAATTAATCGCATTATGTTCGCTTATTTGCGTACACATAGCAGGGAACATCGAATAAGTGGGCGGACAGATGAAAATATGTGTCGCTCGTAGATTCGACAGGCGCATTAAGCATATTCAAATTCCGTAACCGCTATGGAACCTTTTGGGCTATAATCCAAGGTGTACCTAATAGAACCACAATTATGCAATCGACAAAAAAAAAGTTGTTGCATTTCACGAAAAGTAATCCAGAAACTATTTATTTGTTTTTAAAACGAAATATTCAAAAGAAATATTGATGTATTGCATTTGTGTCATTATTAAATATTTAATTAATGTATTTGGAATATTATGAATTTGCATTTATAATAATATATTGCCCCGATTAAATGATGTCATGATGTATAGCACTTCGTCTATTAAATACGGATACTGTGGCCTGATATCTATGACGAAATTAATTTCCTTAGAAATACTGTTCACTTTTTTATGCGGCTATTAGATGGTAGGGTTGGTTTTGATTGACAATTTTGGTTTTGATTGACAATTATAATTGAATCATTACGAAAAGAATATATATCTTTTGGGGAGAAGCCATCGTATTTTACCATACCAATTATGTTAAACACCAAAATATGCAAAAATACGAATATATTAAAGGCACGCATAGACTAACAGCATCGAGATAAGTTTCTTAAGTCCATTTTAGTAATCACATTATGGTAATTCACTTATATAATTATATTATCTTGTATTAATATCCATTATTGTTAGATATCATATTTGCGTTAATTAAATTACCAGTAATATCGTGTTGCATTAATTTCCAATATTATAAGATATCATGTTACCTTAATATCCTCAGCTGTTGAGTAATATTGATATAAGAAATAAAACAAATTATTGAGAATTTGAAGCTGTTGATTTATGTGTATTATGCAAACTCTGTGTAACGAACACAGAAACCGTTATAATATAATCCACCTAAAGAAATAATTTCGCGATATAAACGGTTGACATTAATTATCCACCACAGTAGATACATCTACAATCTACAACCACATGATCGCTTTTTTATTTCCGGAAACAAGGTGACATCACTAATGATATTATGATCAATGTAAAATTATGTGGTCAAATATTAATAAGGGTTACTCAGTTCCATTAGATTATTGCATTACATATGTGGAGTTTGATAAATAATTATCTAGCAACGGATACGTGTAATAGTAATTAATGTAAGTAATAAAAGGTGGAGGTTCTTTGAAAGCAAAGAGACGTACTTTCAAGTCCAGAACAATATTCATTCGGGAATAAGGCGGAATCGCAAACAGGTGTTCTTTACTTCATTTCATTCTCATGGCCATGACATTAACGATCTCGCTCAAATCTCTTTAAGTGCATACTTCTGCTCGCTAACTACGCTACGTAATGCGAAAGCTGAGTCACTTCCTCCTTTTTTTATATCGACATCTCGTATAACGCGTGGGTTTCTTGACGGATCAAAGTACACGTGAGGCACACATGTCGCGGCCGCGAGAAAAAAACCGAGCGCTCCCGACTTTACCCTTTCCTCAGAATTCTAACGTGGATCCCGTAAGAAACATCGAAAGTGCTTTCGGAACTTTCAAGACTTCTGGGACACCGTTATATCGAGGCACCTGTCGACTTCGACTAAATTCAAGCATTAAGTGATCCTGTGTTATAACACGAGACCAGAATCTTAAGTTACGAACGAGGAAACGTAGAAATCATATGGAAAATTATGCAATAGCCGTGAATAAAAGTGGCACTCTTATCGCACGGCTCGCTTCAGCTTGCACAACATTACCGAATATTCTGCTTCGCACAGAACACAGTAATATCTTCAAGAATATAACCTCTGATTGATTTGTTACTTAATATGAATGGATTCAAGAGGAGTAGACTGTTGTTAACATAATATTAGTATATAATGTTTAATTCAACATATGCTTTGCATCTAAAACCTAGCTTTTGTATGAAATTTATTACGGTTTGTACCGTTATGAATTTTAAGGAAGATTGGTGAGCGACAATGTACAAGGCAAGATACTATTTGTTAGCATAATTTGCAATCGAAATAATAATTCGATACTATGAATATAAATTTACATTTATATATGATATATTAATAACAAACTAACCGTGTACGTATGTACTTTTCACCATTAAAAATCATGAATGTAATCGTATATGAATGTTAATATAATCTTATTGCATAATTTTCCATACGATTAAACATTGTCTATTATAATACCATCTTTCAATACTTTCATGGCATCGAAATGCTGCTGAACTAACACAATAGTAGAGTTACGCAATGCCGAGCATTAAAGAGAGTTCCACGAATCATAGCAGATGTATTATGCCAGTGAAACGAGAACGGAATGAGGATCGATAGATCTCCTTTGATTTAATGGGACTCAGTTTCATGCCTATTTTCACAATCTTAAGCGAGGTCGATTGACATCACTTCAACCGATCACTGGAATATGCTTTCTTCCATCTGACCGATTCATACCAATGTAAAGTGCATCGAAAAATCATTATTCCATAGGTCTACCTTTTTTACGGATTACGGTTACAATTATGTCTACTTACTACCATAGGATTCCAGAAAGAAGTCAGAAGATGGCTTTAGACAGAGAATCGAAAATCCCATGCATAACTTATCGGAGTCCCTATATAATACATAATATCTAATATATATCATATATACTAGTATACTATCAGTAATTATTTCCCCCCCATAAAATTATTCCCAACTGCATCGTTCTTTCTAATTACTGACTTACATACTTTACTTCGCATCTCTTCCTCGTTCCATCTTATTATACTTTCAATCTCTTACACTTAACTCGACCACGTTGTCACATGGAGTTAACGCGGCGCACCTTACAGCACATTATAGTGAATGGTATGCAAAGGGGATACGTAACGTGAAATCATTTAGCCATTCCTCGAGGTTCGCAAGAAAAGTCATCGAGACGGTCGAATTGTCTGATCACGGCCAGGTGGTACTCGTCATCGTCAATCTGAATCTGGGCGGATCTCATGTAAATTACACAGTAGGATCGGCACGGCGATCATTGCGTTCTCGCCGAGAGTCGTTCATTTACAGGCATACCACCTGGTTGAATCATCGGTGATTGTTTTGCAGGGAGATAACGATCAGCATTAATAAAATAACAATCTAGGTAGATGGGGACTGTTGAAAAAATACTAAGATGGAAAGATATCGGGGAACAGGTTAAGAATAACTGCGCCAGAGAAAGTTAGTGTTACGAGTGAACTATAAGTGTAAGTACTCAATGATGTTCAAGAAAATTACTCTACCATGATTCGCGTACCTTTGTAAGAAAATGTATTAAGTATCTTACAAGTATCAAGTATCAATTGTTAACTATACTTCTCTGTTGTTTGTAAAAGCTAATCATATACAGTGAGTGTAAAAAGTATTCGTGTATCAACGAATTTTAACAAAAACCTCGTAGAACTTTGTTTATTTAAAGCATTTAATAAACAAGTAGTATGTATATATCTTATCGTTAGAGATCTTCGTAATGAACTTCATAAAAAAAATGTTAATTATCCATATTTTTTTTATGGAAATATTCGCAATTTGTTTCATGCGGAAACAAAGTTCTGTAAGCTTTTTTGTTAAAATTCGCAGCTTTTATACTACAATACTTTTTAATAACTATATTTTACGCGTGTCACCGAGTCCGTCGTTAAATTGATAATTATCTCCACTCAAAAAGATAGTGGTGATTCACTAGGACGGTATGTACGTAAATACGGGGTTCGCAAGGAGAATGCATGCAGTGATTGCAAGTACAAGATCGGCGTACAATCATGTTGAATAATTTGCATACGGTACTGGCAAGTGCTGGTTGGATCGGGATTGACAGCGACGGACATCTGCGATCACGGGTTTTTGTACCGTGATCTCAACTAACTTGATTACAGTCTCTGACATCCGGAAAAAAATCAACGATATCACTTGTCGTCACGTTCTATATGCAATTACTTCCTATTAATTTCCATATTGTCTTATTTAACCCCGACGAGCAATATTGTTTATTAATTATATTATTCCGCGATATAAAGATTTCGTAATAAATTTAATGCTTGATATCATTCTCTAGATTCTGGAAGAACGTTCAATAGAACACGATGTACAACCGGCGAAAAAGCATGTAGTAGGATAACTAAATCAATAAACTGTATCATTCTATGGCTACATTTGTAATTATAATCTCTTTTGCCTTGGTAATTCAGTCTGTCTTCGTGATTATTATAATATATCAATAAAGATGCAATTAATATTTGTACGTAATCAAACTTTGCTTGAATAAAATTATAATCTCCCAACAAACTTATTCTTTCATTTGTGAGTGTCGATTACACTGCCGAAATTCGATTCAAGAAACTTTCAATATTTTCTTCTAAATTCGGGTGTAATCAATATTCCGGTGCATTGTTCAGTTGCAGAAGCGTGGCGCATAAAAGGACGTAAAGATTACACAATTCGATGCATTATGCACTCGAACGTGCAAAGACCGTGAGGAGGAATCATCGGCGGGCTAATTAATTATGCCAGACTGAAACTCGGAAGACGAGATGCATTCGCGAGCGCGTCATTGTCCACTTCCAACTGGGTGGCGCCTTAAGATTAAATGTAAATTAATAAACGTATGATCGTAGACTCACCATTGAGATCACTGCTGTCCTTGGCACGTTTCTTTTAAGGTCCACGTCGCTAAGGTTGTCTCGAAGCGAAGTACCGTTTGTTTGCAAATTCAACGAACCAAAATATTAATATTACTGTATATATTAACAGTCGCATCCCAAACATTGCATAAAAACAGTCTTTACTATTTATAAAATAATATCCTTGTTATCAGTACTTCACTCGAGACGTCGCGGCTACTAAATGCTATTTACTTATGTATTAGCTAAAGTATATAAAACCCGTTTAAAACTGGAAAGATGACAAATGACGATAAAAGAAAATATTACAAATATGTTGCAGTTTTAGTTCGAGGCGTTTACTATCGGCATTTATCGAAGTCGATGTAAATCTTTCCTGATGTTTTGGAAACGTCTCGTGCGTATCTCTGAATGTCCGGAAATTTTGCTTCAACCCTTCTGTCTTTATAATTATCTAGGGTTACCATCAGTGACATTGAGGGGTGTCTGATTATGTGTCTCCTGCACGCATTTTCTATTCTACCCCGAAAAGTAATTTGAATCCGTTATTAGAATTTCGTAATCAATAAAAGTTATTCTAGTCGGAAGGTAATGAGCTATGATGAGTCTTAAAAATCAATTCATTAAATGTCCGCGGGTCAATAAATCAATAGTTCGTTAGTAATATATATGGCAATATATTCTTCCGAATAATACTAACAAAATAATATTTCGTTTCTTTACACGTTAACGTTCGATGTACGTAGTACATCAATCTCATAAATGCTACAATAAAGAAAGA
Source organism: Nysson spinosus (assembly GCA_910591585.2). Taxonomy (NCBI): domain Eukaryota; kingdom Metazoa; phylum Arthropoda; class Insecta; order Hymenoptera; family Crabronidae; genus Nysson; species Nysson spinosus. The sequence goes on along the minus strand of OU342830.1, from coordinate 6,835,012 downwards.
ACCAGAATAATACAATACGATAGCAGTTGCATGCGACGAGAATATTTGTTTCGGGAATTCTCTTACAGAATGTAATTTTAGTACGTAAAAAGCTATACATAAAAACAAAGTTATCTATGCGTCGCAGTTAAAGATACGCAATAGGTAATCAATATATTCCACTGATATCAAAGCAACGAAATTTCGAGGTTGGGAATCACTGTCCGTCGGACAGGATGTGGGAGGCGAATGTCAAGGCTAAACAGTCGTTGCAATCTGTTCCCCTCGATTCCCTTGGCCGCCACTCAACTGATTCTGTTTGTACCCCGATTTTCGCCTTCTTTTTAACACCCATCCCTTTTCCTCCTCTCTCGGCTGTCCGAGGCTTCCCAACCCGCAGAAAATAATTTACGAAAGCCCGACTGTTGTTACGCTCCTGCGGGTTCGAATATCTTCGTCTTTCGTGGAAGAATTCATAAGAAACGTGGCACGCATTATCGCATGAAATTCCTACCAAGCGAACCCTTTTTTTCTAAAAGGTACGGTTATCACGCGTAGTTATCAGCGTGCAGTGTTCGAGATCGTATGAATTTAATGATCGTACAAACTTATAACGATGCTAAAGTTTGAACACGTAATTTCTGCTGTAATTATAAATAACTGAAATCGAGGTACAAAGTCGATTAAGCAAATAAATTTATATTAACTTTAACTCTTTAGGATTAGTAATCCGATGTGTAAATTGCTTATCAATTATCTCATTTTAATTTGACAGACTTAAAGGTCTTGAATTAAGAGAATGATAACTCAATTTCTTTAGTATATGCAATATCGGTATGAAATATTGAAATGTACTGATGTACTGAATAAGATATGGATATGTAGAAGTAAAGTAATTGTGCTATGAAAGAAAGTAAATAATCTTCATTATCATGTTATACACGATATTCACTGTTCAAATTTTTCGGCGTACGATCGTAAAAACTAAGGGCAATAATTATCATGGTTGTAACGAGCAAACGTGGTAATTATAGGGTTCTGGATAATGGGTCGTCATGGAAACTCTTCAAATGAAGTAGAACTCTCCCGCACTGCATTTTAGGTCTCCCTCCATCATCCTCAGTGGAGCATCCTCCGTGTTAGAAATGGCTCTAATAAAGTTAGCTGCACTTATACGAGAGACATAACGGGGCCAAATGAGAAGAATAAAGCGAAATGGTAGATTTATCGTTGCGGGGAAATCTCATCGTTTCTTCTTGCGTGATTGTCCTCCATTTCTTTCGACGAATCGACCGATGGCCTCGTTAATTGTTCGACCTTATCCTGATCAATTATTTACCCTAACCGGCGAGTCCAATTTATCACGGTTCACGAAACAGAAGATTCTTCTTCCGTACAGAGTGGCGAGTTTAATTGAGCTTAACTTGTTAGTTCTAGGGTGACCACTCTTCCACCCTTCTGATAATACTATGAAGTTAGTTTGAAAGAATAGTAATCTTCCATATTTTACATCCACATTCTACATTTTGTAAAAAGAATTATACTTTACATTTCAAATAATATAGTGAGCAAAATTGGTCTTAATTCGCGGTGTACTTTAATTGTGACTAAAATCACAGGCGAGATACGACGAAGTGCATTGAAACTACTCATTTGACAATTTGATGTTCTTCCTGCTTTCAAGAAATTAAAACGGATGCCACCCACGCGACGTAAAATGTGAATTGCCGGTACACGGTAGTAGCGAGCGTTCGTAGAATTTAATAGGACTCGGTCTCGTCCATCGTAAATTCCAGGAGGGGAATACATGGGCACGGTCAGATATTAAATTACGTTTAATAACATTCAAAAGTTGTAAGACCGCCGCGAGAACGGGGCGAAAGCATCGGCGATTATCCTTTGTCGAGGGCGCCTGCCCCTATACCACGTTAATTGCACCGGCATATATAAAAGTGTATTATCTTCGTGTGGGTATCCGTGTATGTGACTTTTTGAATGCGTGAGTACGCGTTTGTGACGTTTGTACTCCAACTTGATCCTTTTACTAATTAAAAGCCGCGATAAACAGTATTTTGTTCGCTTCTGCTGTGTGAATTAAAAGCCGACACACTAACTATGTCTACCGGAAATAATCAATTTAAGAATAGAATAGTCCATGTCTTTTACATTTTCTCCATGTAAAATTTGTAATTTTCATTTAATTCCAGCTACTAATTATTTGGATGTAATATACTGATACTTGATTACCAGTAAGAAACGTGCATCCTATTATGTTGATGAATGAGTTACATTTTCAAGTGATCATCAAGTACATCAGATAAATCCAGATGACACCATTTCAAGTCCATTGAAATACTTAACAACGAAGGCTTTTACGAGTAGCAGTAAACTAATGGATACACTTCAAACCTAATTAGCAATATTGGGGCCTACTAAACTATACTCTTACATAATTAGGGTGTATACAGTACAAAATTATCCAAGTGCAATCACCCAAGGTGAAGAACCGACCTTCCGTGGTTTAACTGCGACAATGGTGATAAGAATGAGAGCAAACCTGGACTAATCGTCGATAAACGGTTCACTGGAAGAATCCATTAAGGGAGGTCTTCACGGTAGAACGATTACCTTCAGGGTAAAACACGTACGTCGTGTCGTTCTTAAATGGCGATCGAGGAGAGTGACCGGATTAAGCGTGCGTGTGCGTAACTTTTAACCACGTGACCACTACACGAACGAAAGTTAAGTAGCCTTCGAAAGGTCCATTAAGTCCTGGTTTTCAGTTTCTACGGTAGCAACTACTCCCGCGTACTCATACAGTGCCGTCCATTATACCGGGTATCTAAATGCTGCCGTGTTGACCGTCCGAATGGCAGAAGAGAGTTCTACGGCTAAAATGGTCAGAGCTTCGAGAACGAGTAGGTTAAAGTGTTAATGCCGTATGATTGCCGGCGAGGCTCCAGTCCGGCGACCAACACTGACGGGGAATAAGTAGCTTTCCTGCGTTAAACCGTCCGTGTAATCTACCGGGTGATACCCAACGATAATCCACTATTTTTCGTTTGACTTTATGTCCTTCCATCTTGGAAATATATATCCATGAACTATTCTACCTGCTGAACGTTTCTGTTGCTTGTTTGTATTCTCATCAATAACCAGCACTTTATATTTGACTTCGATATTTGAAGAATAATATTTGTTAATACGTCGAGAGCCGCGCCGAAACCCGCTTCCGTAACGTTTATATAACATTTAAAAATAAAACTGTTTAAGGGCTCTTCGATAAATTAGATATTTTACATCATTATCGTAACATTATTAATATTGAAAATTGTACATATGTTAGCGATCTATTTGATTCGAATTTTAGTAATATTAGCATAGTGTGACACCGGTGATCCCCACGACGTTCAACTTGTTTAATTCGTTCATAACTATATGTACGTTCATATATTTCACTATGAAATTGGTAAATATACTTTTAGAAGATTGAACTCGGCCTCAATTCCAATCGTTTCCCTCCTTCGAGTAATCAAATAAAGGTTTCGTGTATCTTCAGAACTTAATTTGCGGGGAATCTTCGTCTAACGATAAGCCACTCAAGGGACGAGGGAAATTAAAGCAAATTAACTGGAGGTATTGGTAGGGAGTCTGTTAAGTGCTACGTTCGCAAATTACACTCCAAGATGTACTTCATATAAACCGAACAATCTTTATCTACCAATTCTAGAAGTACATATATTTCCACATCTCCTATTAAATTGCAAGATTGTACTTCTTGGGAAAACATGTTCGATGCACCTCGTGTACACGTACGCGTACGAAGGTCCTGACTTTCGAAGCGTGCCTCGCCGACAAGCAAGACAAGACAACGAGTCGTCCATCCTGCTGTAAAGGAATGACCACGATAGTGAATCGCAATTTAATCTTTCGAATGTCCTTCGCATACACCGAATACGTCAGTCCGAGTCTCCTCGCGTGTTGCAATCCAAATACGTTTTACACCGAACGAGAGATAAATCTAAAGAACACCGCCGCCACTATCGTTACCATTATCAAACTTTGCTTCATCCATCACACAGAAAATGTATATTACCAAATTATACTACGCAATCAGTAAAAAAAGATAGATAAGATTTACAAAGTACTTAACAAGGCTGACATTTTAGTATACTTTAGTATTATAATGAAAATAAGATTTATGTTACATCGAGCACAGAAAAAGTGTAATAATTAAATGTCTTTTAATGAAACTACCTTTGACTTAGCAATTACGAGTCTAATAAAGGTATATCAGTGTTCTTAATAGAAGGCTTAAAAAGCAGAAAATGTAGTAGATTGGAAGTAGAAGCAGTAACAAAAAAATTGCAAAATTATATTTCGCACGATACCCGGCCCGATAAGGTAAACGAAATGAGAGAGACTGCGTCGAGGTCCGCTCTTGAATTTATGAGGCTCTGTGGGTGCCGAGGGTGCACGGGTGTACAGACGTGGCGCCGGGCGTCCCGACGCCTAGACTCTGAGGGGCCGCACGCACGTTGACCGTGAAACCAAAGGGACGTGGTTGCAGGGAACTTAACTGCTCGAGTTACTTCTGCCAATTCTGATTTCTTAGATTCCTTATCTTGATCAACCTCATAAATTCGGACTTAACCAAATTACCCGAAAAGCTACTTTACTTTGCATGGCAAATATATCGATTTCAGCATTCGCATTATTTCAAAGTTCACTCGCTAACAATTCTAATCCTCTTTCTCTACAAATACAAGCAACTTTCCTTTATCTCCGAATGGAGTCCAGATTCATAAATACGGAAAATCAATAGTGGTTGTAACCATTAATCGAAGAAAGTTCGAAACTTTCGGAGTAGCTTGTGTTGCAAAACAAAGTAAATTTCGACGATAATAAAAGGAGGGAACGACGATAGCTTCTGGAACAGTGGGGGCACTCCATTTCCGTTCATGTCCTTCCCCCAGGACACAGAAACGAAAGGATCGATAAAGTTCGAGGGTTCCACGCGTGCACGTATCCCCCGACGACCACGGGTTAGTCCCTTCGTACTGAATTAGGAATTCTTATGTGGGAGGGCCCCTGTATACGTGATATTTATCCCCGTAACCCGGGGGATGGTAGTCTCCCTTTTCATTCACCCTCAACGACGAGCAATATCCGCGGGGGTCACTGAATCGCCCTAGCAACACAATGTCGTATAGCGGAACGCATAAGCCTAGTCCCCGTTTTGTACAAGTACCGCGATCAAAATTTTCAACCCTCCCTTCACACTGCGAGATATCACTTTTATTCCAAGTGTCGGCAATAAATCGCTGGCATACCCTGATGCCGAGATCGACTCTGGAGATACTCCTTTGTTTGGAAACATTCTGCTACGCGTGGGAAAACACTTTTTTCATGTAAAGTAGGCTACATATTTATTATACTCAGAACTTATCTAAGCGCGTGTAACACGGTACGAAGAAATCGCTTGGAAAAATTGTACTACATATCACTTCGTGGGGTATTCGAATATTATCATCTGTATGAAAAATGACGACATTTCACGAACTTAAAATATTCGGATTTTATGCATACTCTGTAAGAAGGGTAACTCTAACGTCAAACAAGTTTTACGAACATTCTGTGATTATGGAATATCGGAAGCACCATTTTGTCGGAAATGGTCTATCTATCTATCTATCACTATCATTCAAAAGATGAATATATGGATATCTTTTGATGCACTGGACATTCATTGGACCCTTTGCCCGAGTTGAACTTCCGGCCTATTTCGTATGGCAGCATGGTTTTTAAAGGGGATAAAGAGTAAAGCACATGTTCGGCGGATTAACCGAAAGGTGGTTGCCAGACAAGAGGGTGGGCTTTAATTCTCTAGGCGCCGTCTGGACTTTCACCCCTCGAAATTTGAGGACATAAAACCGCGTAAGAGGTGTGAAGCGGTACCCGAATCGTAAGAACAGCTAAGCTCTACTTTCTGTATGGAGAAGAAAGAGGTTTTGGATATATAGGGTGTGCTTATCATTCATATAAGTTTTGCATCTTTAAAATGGTAGATGTTAGTTGAAATTAAAAAAATGTAATATTTTATAAAAAGAGATAAGATAACTTAAAATTAATGAAACTACAACGAATCAAAGTACACAAGGTTCAATTAATAGTAAAATGGCATTAATCAGCTTTGTTGTGCCTATATTATGCAATGCAAGAAAAAAGGAGTTCCTAATACTAACAAATCTTAAACTGACATAAAACAATCTCTTATACAGTTTGACGTCATGAGAAACTTTATTCTTCTCATTAAATGATAGCGTAAGGTCAGGTAAGAAAAAACTTACTTCTTCTGGTTGTCGGAACTGCATTTTTGTGTTTGTCGCTGACGACAAACTTTGAAGAACTTCATGATAAATGATAATACTATGGTCGTGAAAAATTAAACGTTATTAACAGTGCTATTACATCCGATATTAACACATCTGTGAAAGAAAAATGTCTTCCACGCACGATTTAAAACATTTGTTTTTACTGCGGAAACAAATCTCCAATAATCTCTTGGAAAGATATGTAGGATTTGCCATTACATAGCGAATTTGCAGCTTGTTATTCGCGGAGGACCGAAAGTACTCGATAAACCTAATCTCACGTTAGTATTTCTCGTACGTAATGCATCCATGATAGTTTATCGAGTTCCTTCTCCGGATGAAAGCCGTGGTGAGATAGTAATTCGTGAGCCACAGAGGACAGTACCAAGTCAAAACATAAGTGAGAAAAAAAGAAGAGGAAGAAGGGAAGTGACGAAAAAGAGATAAGGGCGCTTCGTTTGGCGCCGCAAAGTGAATCACGCGTCGCGAAATAAATCGTGCAACTTACACATTTTAAGGACATGTGACAGTATATTGCGAAAATAATGTTCCTATGGTGACAGTACATTTTTTCTAAGACGTTTTAAAGTTGAAGATGATGATTACCATTCTTAGATCTAATATATAATGTACTACCCCGTGTTGCCTAATTATTGTAATCTTAATAGTACGACACTATTACTATGCTCTTCATAACTTTTTTCAATTTTATACCAATTATTCAATCTTGAATGGAACAAATATATTAACATACCTCATAGATTATATTTTTAAAAATTAATATTTTCATTTCTTCGTTCATGTACTGTTTTCGATAATTACGTATTATATAAAAGATAATAGTTTGGAAGACAAAGATCTTGGATATATGGATCGGTGTAAAACTCGAAGATAGATGTAGGCGAGAAAACAAGAGTCATGATGAGCATTAAGAAAAAATTTGTCAGTCCTCTCTGCCAGTCATATCGACGTGTAATTTTCGAGGATGTTGGAACGAGTTCGTCCCTCGACATTCGTCTCACGATCGGATGCTAGCCAGCAGGAAGTTGCTGAAAGCATGCCACCGTGCCTTTGTTTTTATTGGCAATCGACCGATAAACATTTACATCCTACGCCAAAAACAGCTGAACGTCCCATTTTCTGGATCCCAAAAGACAATTTATCGACTACTTTTGCTTTTGAATCACCGGTGAAAGTTACAGCCGGTCCAGATTCAGAACAACACAAAATCTAATTGAATTAAACCTAAATAATGTCCTACGTCTTCTATGTACATATTTGAATAAAAACAGAATATTTATGTCATGTAAGAAAGCATACTTATAAAAATAGTAAATGAACATTTTTAGCATGAGAACATGGTAACACGGGTACCAATAACAATCCTAATTTTGACAGAGGACTTTGATTTGGGTGGACAATAATGATTCTTGGTTCAACCTCCTATCATTTAATGGACAACCATTCTCCTGTAGATTGAAACTTTTCGATGTTAGACTCCCATCGGTACGTTATTTTAGGCACATCCTACAAGTTAGGCTATTGGTACACTGGCAACGGTCCAAATGGGATAAGCCCTGACGTATCTCCATGAAAGTAATTGTGTTTGTGTATTTATTAACACGCTTCTATAGCCTCTATGGAAGTATTACACGTGTAAATTATGCGGGTATAATTCAAATTATTCGTGTTACCGGATCTATAAGATTCATCTATGCCTCATAATTGTTAATCGATCTTCCTACTACAACGTTGATTGAATTAATTTCTTATCTTTTCTTGAATTCGAAGCGTCCGATTCATGAACGAATAACATAGCCGCATATTTAAAGTATCTTATCTATGATTTATTACAGTTTGAGTATGAATCATATACTAAAGACTGCTTTTATATACCGCAATATCAAACTGAATAATAAGTTGCATAATAAGAACACGATATTCTTCGATGAGATAATAAAGCGGTGAAACGTTGCTGGAAAGAACATATACATTTTTAAGAACTAAAGCTCGGGAGAATCCTAAGTTGGGAAAACTTCTAATGGTTATGTTGGAATAAAAAATGGCAGAGCCGTAGGCGTGAGAGCGTGTGGGTGACGGAAGGTTTTTGTTGTCATTAAAAACGCATGTAATGTGGATATAATGATAAAACACGCGGTCTTTCTGTAAACTCTTCGAAGGGCCTCGAAGCAATGTTACGAACTCACGGTCGCCCGGCCTTATTCGGAACTCTTTCACTTGTGCAATCCTGGGGGAATCCTTGAGGATTCCTCAATGATTAATGATCAACCAGACGGGACAGCACGGTCTTACGAGGTTTGGCACATACCGCTACGATTGTTGCTAAACTTTGTAATCGTCCGGTATACTTTACATAACAATTAAGCTGTGGCCAATTTTTCTTACTTAAACAAGAAATTGCTATTCGCTGGCAGTTAACTACGCAAATGGCAATAAATTAAACCATAATAATTTTTTGCAATTTTGTAACTATGATATGATGGAATGTTTTATAAAATTGTCCAACGATGATTGAGCTAGATCTACACATGGATATTATCTTTTAAGTAATAAATAAGCTTATTGAGTGATTTATTCTAATAACTCATATCGTCAAAGTCTGCTATCCATAAATTAACTCGGTACGAAATCATGATTCAATACTCGTTAAAATGATTAGATTCCGTAAATGGAATATTTCTCTAAGAACGTTAAGCAATTATGAGCATTACGTGCAATTTAATATATTATTATGTGGTCGTACGTGGTCTTCTTCAAAGTGGGCAGACCTTGAAAGAAGTATCCGAGGGCATAAGGAGAAGAAAAGAGAGAAGAAAAAACAAAGGAAGAATAAAAAAAGAAAGAGAGTAAATCAACGTCCACCTGAGCCAACAACTCCACTGTCTAATCGCTCGTTTTCACTGACATTGTCACATGCCGCGTGTAAACACGAACACTTCGGCACTTTCGTTATATCCGTGTAAAAATGTCAAAGTGCGACGTGCTACTTGTCAAATTTCACTGCAAGCCCGCATTCAAAGAAATGCAAAATATCCTCGAAAGTATTCAACCTTGACTCATCAAAATGGCGGATTCAAAAGATACGTTGGATATTCATTAATTATTTATTACCAAGGAGCTCGGTAAAATCAATACGAGAATACGTAATTCTTTATGTACGTCGCTTATAAGGAAGTTCCATAAGAGTGATTGACCTAACTAAAAGTCTGTTAAATTACTAATAAAATATCTGTAATACACTTCCAATCTCTTTATACGAAGAATGGAAAGATCTCGATAAAACGGTAACCGACATTTATGGCGCAGACCAAACACGGTTAAAATAAAATATTTAATCGATACCTTATTTATTATCGATATTTACTTGGGGAAATATTTGCTGTTCCCTTTGTCAGTTAATAATGTGATTGGATTCGACTAGATATTATATAAATAATTAAGAATATCCGAACGACATACTCCGTGATTCGAATAGAATTTATAGAGGTGAAAGTTCGGTCAATGTCAAACATGATAAACAATTGCGATGACAAAGAATTATGTTCCTTAACTTGTACGTACGTAAATGTAATGCGTTACAATTAACAATTTATTGTGGTAACGCAAAATTCATGGTATACACATCAGTTGAATATTTAAAAAAGATGTAATTATGATGATAGTTGGTATAAGATTTATCAAAAAGTCTTTTCATAACATATAACGACACGATAATTTATGTTGGGCGTAATATAATGGATATAGCAAACTGGATTAGAGAAATTACCGCGTTATATACAGGAAATACCCGTCCACATATTAAATGATTATTTTGACAAGGAAATTAGGTTATGAAATATGAATCCCATATAGCAGCGAGTGCAAACATTGGCAAGCTTTGCAAATGCAATATACAATGTAAGATAAAGATCAGAGCAGGGCAGAACGTAAGCAGTAACAGATAGATATTTCCATTTCATTTTCAGAATCATCTTCACTTTTGTTATGTTTGTATCTTTGACCAAAGGGTACCACCCGTTAAATAAATAAATAAATAAATAAATCACGATTCAACCGACTGACACACAAATGTGAATCTACCGGCCTCCCACTTGAATGTATAACCAAATACAACTACAAAGATGTATCATGTCAAATATTAAGATTATTCTTGTGAAAAAGTATCGCACGATCGATGGATGTTTAGAATTAACATTCACATGAAAGAATATGTTAATAATAGAATATATTCGTAGTGTTAAGAATAGCGTCATAACCTAAGAATTCGCATGGTCTCGTCCATAACAGTAAACGTCTGAACATCGACATTACTGCTGTTATTGTTTTCATTTCTTATTTAGTCGTATAAAGATTATACCCAAGATTAACATCTAGTGTTTGCGCAATACGTATAATGCTATTATTAAGTTGTAAAACAAGAAAGGTGCACTCACCAAATTGTTGATCCAGGGAATACGCACTATACCACTATACCACTATACCAAGCAATACGCTCGTAACACTGGTATGTGATATTCCACACTGCCATCTATGACGCGTATGTACAGAACTGAGATCTAGATGAACAACATAAGAAATATCTGAAGGTAGGAGGGATAATTTTGGTATATCAATAAGTGTATTAACTACAGGAAAAAAGTGTTTTATGCAACTTCGAAGTTTAATGTCTTATAAGATGGGTGCTATAGAAAAAGAAGATAGAGAGCGATCCTTATCATTAGCCCGAGTCGCGAAAATCATGCTTACCCGGGTTTTATTCGATCTGGCAAGCTTGCACATGCACAAGCCACGTGCACCGAACGGCTGACCACCTGCGGCGGAAAGATCTTTGTCACAAAGCGCAAACGTAAACGAGAGTGTGTTCGTTGCCACTGTTACCGTGATGCATGTAGAGATCAAGTACGGAGTACGTATGTGCGCACGTTTAACGCGTGAAATGCACACAAGTGCATCATACACGGACTCTGTCTCGGGTTCCAAAGAAAACAGAGTGCGGTCCGTGCCAACCAGAGATACGTTACGCCACGAATAGGGCCGGCTGTTTAGATTTTCAGAAAGACTTCGCGTGGCTAATTACAATCATATCAATTCAATTATTTTATGCTACTGATTTTAGTCTTAATCTCCAATACGAAAAACTCATGAAACACACGTTACGAAATCAATATACATGTATGTATGTATACTATATGTTCTGCATACAATATACCGCGTAGCTAATACTACTCATAGTTCAGTGGATACGTACATTCACAAGGCGGACATCTTTCTTATTTAAATACCTCTAACAAGTGGAAAACGAATTATGTAACAAACTCATTAATATGTAATGCTTTCCTGCCTTATAGAATAAACATGTGCCTTCACGTTTTCCGACAACCTATATGCTTCGATGTTTTTCCGGCATTTCTCTTGTGACAATTGCCGATATAAAATTTCATTTTTTAAATTACTCATAATACTTATAATAAGAAATATATAAAGATGTAATTATCTGGCAAGTAAAGGTCAATCGTGAGTTTATTATTTCGTGTAATTTTAAAAATAACATTTATCTACCTTCCGCGTAAAAGTATCAGTAAACAATCCGCTTCTTGGTACACAGTATATGTTATTCACAGTAAGGAAGGTAATTAGAAAACGAAAAAGGAAAAGTAATCGCGATATTACGGCGAGTGGGAGCCTTCGAGGAAAACACAAGGCACACGCCGGAGTTTTGTCACGATTAGTCATGCATTGGCAGAGTTCTATTGCGGGCAGGAAAAGGCGGTCAACGATTTCGCGGAGGGCTACTTGGCATCGAATGAAAGCCAGACAAGGAAGGAGCAGTGTTCAACGAGAGAAACGAAGAGACGAAATCCCTCGTACGTCACGGTCACGTATGAGGGATTTCCTCTCCTCTCTTAACATCGAGAGTTTAATCTCTGACGTGTGCAAATGTGCTACCAGACATATATCATCGGGAAATAAAGTTTTAGAGAAAAATAATAAGCCGGGTAATATAATGCCGACCGGATTGTAGATCCGGAATACGAGCGATTCCTTGAAATACGGAACATTATTTATGATATTATTTAATATATGATTGTTGAGATGAAATGTTACGCAAAATTCGTGGTATAATATCAATGTTTCGCGTTGTATAAGAATAATAATCTTACAATAAAAAGAATTTTTAACGTTCACGCGTCTCTGTAATTATCATTACTTAATGCCCCGAAAACGGAAAGAATGAAAAAACACACCAAGTGTATAGATAAACCTTTGATTACATAAAGTCGACATATTATCGGTATACATTGTGTGCGCACATTCATTTGCGACTGCAATTAAGCTTGACTACTGAAATTCTTGATTCAGTGAAAGAAATCGTTCCGTGCTTCGATACAAATAGTATTTATTTCCTGATGTACGGCCAATTCTTTAAATTATTCTGTTCCGTTGACATTCATATGGACTTCAAATAGAAACGTTAAATATTACGCGAGAATTATTATCTATTTATATCACAGAGCAGACTTTAGTTGTGCAAAATGCAGATAACGAGTTACAATAACTTACAAGTCAAGTAAACTTAATTGCATACTTAATACCAGCTTTTTGATTTCGAATTATTTAATTATAATTTGTATTGAAATTAGAGTATGATTAGAAACATTAAATGTTTTACATAGCGATGATGTAAGTATCTTCAACCGACCAATAAGTGTCGATAGGAAAAATGTTTCTATAAAAGTCTATCATTATTAATAAGCGAGTTTTGCGGGCGCGTGAAATAAATGTTTTCTTTTCCGGCAAATAATGGTGTGCCCGACAAGTGACGTCGCCCTGGCTCTTTGGTTCTATGCTCGTTAAGATTAACGACTGTTCGAGGATAGCCAAGAATACAGGGTCAACGAGGGAGAACCTATAGACAAGGGAGACTCTCTCCACGAAATAGATACGTTCCCACCTCCAAATTTTCCCATACATTCCCCACGAATACACTTAGGAGAAAAGAAACCTAGGTGGCAATTTCTAAATAATCATTTCCTTCGAGTGTAAATCCAGAATTGATCAAAATCCCTACTATCTATATCAATCGATTAGTCTTACAGATATTTATTATTAAAGTGCTTCATCATGCATAACACACATGGGCTTAACTTATAGAAGTAGAAAATTGTCGTCATCTTTATCATTGTATACGAGTCTTCTTAAACTTCAAACTCTGGTATAATTTAGCATATTGATTTATAACATAATCGCGAATAAGAATAATAATAATATATTCCATTTCATATAATTAATTAATGCGAGAAAAAAATGCATTTTTAATTATTTTAATTAATTATCAAATTATGATTTGAAGGTATTCTAAATTATATAAAATGTGTAATACGAACTACGAGATATCAGGTTGTAGGTGTCTGATTAAATCAATTATTCCCAGAATGAATATTTTTCGTAAACTTTCGGTGGTCGAAACGTAACGAAGAAAGGAGGTTGCGGTTTCTACTCGCGTTTCCAGGATCGTAAAGACCGCAAGGATATCGCGGGTGTTTCGGTGTCGCTTTATTTTCGTCGTCCCGAAAGCCACTGCTTGTTTCGTGGAAGGAGAACCGGTCGTTTCGAAATCTGCCCGCGGTATACCCGGGGGCCGGATAAAGAAACTCGTCCAGCGAACGTAGAGACAAGCCGGTGGTACTTGGCTCGCTTCCAAAATTCACGACACCCACAGATTTATCGCGAGGAAATCCTAAAGCTCAATTTCTTTGTGTGGGTGATGCGACTTGTGTACTAAAGACACCCACGGAAACTCTCCAAGGGGACAAATAATCGCGAAGAAAGCCAGAAATCAAAGCAATGAATTTAAAAATTCATAATCATCTGTATAGTTGCAAACTTCATAATTAAAGGTCGATATTTTTCTTGGATTATCATCATTATTATGTATATAATATATATAATAATCACATAAACAAATGTCCATAATTACAGGTAATAATGTGATTGGGAGAAATATTATTCAAGATATATTACCCAATTTTCCTAATATTTTCCGAAATAAGAATATTCTTTCCTCATTATTATCATATCATATTCGTGTGCAGAGTTAGTAGTATGTTTTTCTCGATTTTAATCCCCTCGGTGATTTAATTAATACTTGGAATATTATATTCCTTCCAACGGACGAGAATAATTTGTAGTCCACAGATGAATGCTAATATGGAACACGTTTAATAAAAAATAATTCAAAAATAGAATAATCGCAAATATTATCACTGCAGATTAATCCTCGATATAAATATTTTACGAAATACTCTCAGAGGAAGGAATTAAATTCTTCTTGCGCAAAGATTTTATCATAATACCCTTCTTTCAATCATAATTACATAGGCCGACAAGAAGGAAATATTCATATTAAAAAGAGGCAATTAATAGAAAGATATTGCCAAATCGTGTCTATTCGGCCAGTTGACCATTTGACCTCGAAATGCTTGCTATCGCATATATAATATTCATGAAGAGTGTACACACACGAATACTCACTTCATTCTGGATCCTTCCGCGAACTTAAGTATGCGTGCAAAAACTGTGCGCGTATGAAAGAATGCCAACAACTTCCAAGCGTAGCCTCGGAGGACCTGTTACACGTTCCTTTAGACAGTAGTTTCTAAGTTATTTCATAGTGTGTCAAAATAGAAACCCTTCTGGACTTATGTAAATCGAAATTATGCACATATGTGTCAGATTATTTTGCAATTAGAACTGTGCAGCACGAGTTATTAAATTTAATTGACATACTCTTATACTTAAGAGTACGTGAATGCAACTGTCGTAATTAATTAGACATAAAATGCAAAAATGTCTACCAAATTGTGGAATTAAAATGCGTATGTATTTTGTTCCTCTGCCGTTTGCAAAAGTTCGATTTCATTGAGAATTTTGTGATTAACATTGAATATATCATTGTCAGTGATAATACATAGAAATAACAACATGAATTGATGTGGAACAAAATCCAGTAACAACGAATGGTACTTTCACTTCTATAACTGTATATCTTACAGGAATGCTGTACTTGGGTATAAATATTATTAAGTACATATCGAGAAAATGTTCTCCGTCTATTAAGAATTTACTAAAAGTGTCGAAATTATCCAACTCCAAAATGTCCAGATCTCAAACTGTTCTTTGGCAATGTAGCTTTTACGAATCCGTTAAGAACGTAAAACGTAGAATAACAGAATCCAAAATTCTTTCGTAGAATTATTTAAATATGAAACCGTCGTTTGTCTCTGATTAAAAGAATTAATTCGCTTTCACCTGGATAAATGCGAACTTACCAGGAACATTCAAAAAATGGTATGAAAGTGTTTCTAAGAATACGCTGAATATGGTAAAGCATTGCTCTCTCCTTCATTTCCTTATTTCGAGATTCCTTGACTTCTTGGTTTCTCATGTTTCTACACAAAGATGCATTCCTAAATCAGTATTTCAACTATGCGCAAATTTTACAAGTATGAATTTTAATTTCTCCTTACCGGCGTTGATAACAGTTTTTATGATTGAACTTGTCAAAAAGGCATTAAGTTTCTGTATATGATAGATTGGATTATCAGGAGACAGCGGTTCTGCGACCGTGATCGGGTATACGTCACAGTATTAGAAGGCGGTAGATAACTCAAAGACCTTGATAGTTCCGCACATGTCAGACTAACAGGAGCCAGCGAATGACCTTGATTGTCTTCTATTGCCTATCTATCTGTACAACTAGGAACCAGATTTCGTGAGTTCCTTGTATTCCATTGTGTAACAGTACAGACATCGTGCGTACATCGCATTTTCTTCGACCTTGAATATCAGACGTACATAAGTAAGTCTGACCTGTAAGAATCAACCATGGCGACGTTCATATATTGAGATTGAACGCTTGAGAAAAAGAAAACGATATATACGCAGGTCACGTTCGCCGTCGTGGCTGCCAGCCGAGCAGGTTTCCACGTACCGTTTTGTTCCTCTCCTATCACCAACGCCTGCAAAACCCGATGCAGAATTAGGCAAACATCAACGTACCAAAACCGGCATCTTCGAAATTGTATTATATAAAGAAAAGATAAATTATTCGTAAAACATAGGCAACAAGAGAGTGTCTAAATACGAAGATGTAATACACCATGTTTTCCCAAACATGCGTGACAATACCGTATGCCACATGTTTCGTTAATTACTGCAAAAGTGGGGTCTTATTTTTAAGACAAATATACGAAAATGAAATGATCAATATATAAATGATTGCAATACAAGAACAGAAAGGAGTGTAGTTCATTATGGATCTTTAGAAGAATCCATCTGGAAGAAATAGGATGAAGTCGTAATAATACAGAGATACCCCGAAACAAGACTCGAGACGACAATTTGCGGAACGTGTTCGTGTCTTCCGGCGATCGGATCGTTCTTTGTTCCTACTGTACAAGATGCACATACGTGCATAGGAGCATGCACTCGCGCGTGCAACGTGCAACGACGTGCGAACTGCGCAGCGAACTAATCTTGGGGAAAAAGATAAGAGAATCAAGAGCGAGGAAGAGGGACTGGCCAAGATAGAAAGACAGACAGCGAAGAAAAGCACGTGGCGATGCCTAGGTCAACCACATACAACGCCCGAATTGATGGCGGCGGGGGACTACCAAGTAAAATACATTGGGTTATTCCGTACTGGCACACGTACGTACATTTATGTCGCGTGCACGTACGTGCTATACCTAACTCCATGCATACCATGGATATTCGAGGACCGCTAGCCTTCGGAACCATTCCTTAATTATAAAATGCTTAATGACGCAAAGTGGCGGGAGAAAACGCTCCTCCTAATTTCAACATTAACCGAGACGAAACCACTAATTAAATGTGAGGACGAGCCGAGCCTAACTATATTTAACCCACATGATTAGAGTGATATTTATGAAGCTATAGTTACTGGGATTCCCCTGGTTATATTATTCTACATGTATATTCATACATATAGAATTTGGTCCTGAAAAGTAATGTGACATTCACTTGCGAAATTAGTATTATTTATATAAAGATAAAATTTCGTATTCATGTTAAGTTCGTGTTTTATGGAAATCGGTAATAAACATGAAACTGTCCGGCCAATGAAAACATCGTGTGATAAGGAAACGGCCATTCCTCCGTAAAAATGATGATCATATGTAAACACTAATTTTTTAGAATTATAACAAACTCCTTTTATAAGTATGAAATATGTTTACTTATACGCGGAATGTGAATATCCTTTTTTATCATTTCCAATGATTAATTTTATTATTAGACAATAAATTTATACATACTAAATAACAGATCTGAAGAATGTATGTATGTGTTATTATGAGTGGCTACTCCATAACAACTTGCAGCATACATGCACTTACGCGTGTATTCTCGCATTTAGTGCGGGTCTCGGAATACTCTTCGAGGGTCGTTCGCAGTATTGTGCGCAGTGGAGGACTTTCCAGTTAAAACGTGCAAATAAACAGCAGAAGTGGCTCGAATTAAGCATGACTCCCGCAGCGGGTGAGAAGAACGAGGAAAAGGAGAGCAAAAAAAACCGTGGAAAAAGTAAAACTCAAGAGGGAAGGAAGGGCAAAATGAGTAAAAGGAAGCAACGATGGGAGGACGAAGAAAAAAGAAAGAGAATAGACGATGGACGAGTGACACAAGGTGGTTGTGTTAGCTACTCCCTAATAGTGATGGGATCAACATTGCATTGGTGGTGCCCACGTGACCAAATACTTATCTTAATACTTTTGGTACCAAGATTTCCAAAAACTTCGGTTGCATATTCTGTAATTGAAGCACATGAAGATGAACATATCGTTGTTATAAAAGTAAAATTCATTCACTATCGCCATGATGTAAAAATTACGGCGGTTTCAATAGATGGATAACAATAAGCTCCAGCAATAAACACAAAAAAGTAGTTTTTTTAAAATGTAAGAATGAATGTAAGAAAGAAAGAATGACGGAAGTTAACCCTAGCTTCATCGAGTTACAATTATATATTCCTTTCGTTCCTTGTTCATTTTGTAATGTTAAGATCAAATACATTTTCGATTATCGAGTTTGTCATTGGAAATAATTTAAGTAGTAGGTTTCGATACTTCTTCGTGTAATGCATGTTATGTAAGCAAGGCATATGTAGATACATATAATCGTTCCCATCACTACTTGCCCATCGTATCCCTAAGATAAATTCAAAACAAAGCGCCGTGGGATAACGCTAATATAACGAACGAGAGGGGACAACGAACTTGCACCGTAATACTTGCTGCGCATATAATCGCAATTCTGGGTTAAGCGCCCCAACGCTGCTGCGCAGAATGTCACGTGCATATTTATTGCAGGAAAATTGCATACTGCACGTTAAAGTAACCGCGGATCTCATGAATCCACCTTCCCGAACGTGATAAGGCACGCAGCACAATTTTCTTCTGAATTTTGACCGCTGATAAACAATCTATAAAGAACACTCATAGAAGTGCATCTTCTACTTGCAGTTATTAATAACCCCGTGCTGCCCATCGTTCTTTGTTCGGAGTCCTTTTATTTCAAACTGCACGAATGGACTCACTCCGTACGTACAAAAAGGATCTGCTAAAAATATCTCCATTGTGTGAATTGTATTTCTATGAAGAATTGTATGAAAGATTTTTTAATATACATCTGAAATATTGATACAAGATCTGTTCAGAACACTATGTTTATTGAAGAAGCGATTGTAATTAATGAGAAGTTTGAGGTAATTTATTTCACGGGGAATTGCGTAATGACAACAATTAAAATCAGGATATGGTGAGGATAATATATGGCATAATGATTAAAGGTTCCGGTCACTATGAGTGAAATTCTACACTTGCTTTTTCGTTATACGATAGAAAGTGAAGAGGTAAAAGAGTAATTTACTCTTAACGAGTACTGAAAGAAGATACCTTTGTGGAAGATAAATACCGGCCTCGGGAATTCCTTTCGTCCAAACAATGTTCAACGAAATATAATGTTCCCGGGTAATAGCATCGTGGGACAAACGGAAAGAGGACGAACAAAGAATCTAATACGTTACCAACACCCACTGTTTGAAACTCTAGAACGAGGAAGTGGCTCGTGTAGAATATTCGGTGGTTTTATTTTTTATCATGCATTCCGGGCGAGCCTAAAAACCTCAGGCCCAAAAAGGTCTGGTTGACCTTGTTCGGTTCCGTGAATAAAACCTTTCTGTGCTACACTTCAAGAGTCTTTCTAAACCACTAAATGTACGATATTATAAACCACTCTAAACCATCGTTCTTTTATTTTAATATGATGGTACTGCGTTAAAATCTGAATTACGTAACTGCATTAAAAATTTAGAAACATAAATGAAGTTTTACTTGAATTCGTGACAATAATAGAGGAGACCTGAAAATAAATATATGTATATTAGAGGGAGATATTATTAATCCAGTATACATTAAAGTTTTATTTAAATCCATAACTTTTGAATTATAGTTGCGAATGTTAATAGTCAATAATTCGTGCTGTTTTATTAGTCAGTGCGTATATTATTACTGGAATTTTCCGGCGGGTACGAAAGGTTAAAACGCTGACGGAAAAATTATTTTATTCCCACTGTTTCTTTGTTCCGTAAAAGATCAACGTACATACATATACTATATATACGTAACGTCGGCCTTCGAACTATTCCCTTATCGCGAGTTCAGTGCTGGCTTCGCATAATCTGGATCTTTGTCAGCGATTCGAAACAAAGCGGACAAAATCTCGCGGATAAAATGTTTCTTCGCCGAGCACGCAACTCCTTATCTAAAGTAAACTTTGATTTTCTTTGTCGCCGTTACAGAGGAAGAAAGAAAGACTAATTGCGACACAGCTTCTAAAATACCTCCTCTATCTTTCCGGATTGAATTCGCAAGAGCCATCCGCCTCAGAACGACAGCTGCACCATTGAATTATGAAGCACTTATGGATTCTTGGGTTTTATATCTAATTTATTAGATTGCATTAAAATGAAACATCTGTAAAGTATCACTATTACGCTTGAAGAAAAAATATGAAGTTTTAATGAAATTTTCCCGCAATGATGATCCAGGACTACAAATTTGAATTTCTCGATTATTAAATATTATGAGGAGAATAAAAAACAGCAACCATGTAATATAATATTGGTTATGAAAAATCTGTGAATTGTTTCATGAAAATGAGGTTTAACAAAAGTGTTTGCCGATCTAAAAAACAATGAACACCTATTCGATTTATGTTCGAATTTTCACGACGACCGCTATTCGTCCGGGTTAAATACGTCAGTGACGTTCTCCGAAATCTATTGGCTCGTTGGCATGCCACGTGATAAACTGGTACATTGCCAATCGGTATGTTAGGCTAGATTTGGCAAAGTGCCATTTGTTTATTGAACATGTACGCGACTCAATGTCGGCGACTGGACCAGCTCCTTTGAAACGTGAACTTGTAACATTCGCCAACTAAACTAAATATTGCAATATGCACGTAATAGCATTACACAGCCTTTTAAATCTTCTAGTTTCCATGTAATTCCCTACCACTAATACTGCCTTTAGTATTAAAAAATAAAAACAAAAAATCTTTTCAAAGAACATCGTAATTAAGACAGCTACTGGGACATGTTGTTAAGATTTATATATAAACTTGCTTTTATTAAAGGTTTAGATATTCTTTTAACCCTTTGCACTAGAGAGGCAACTTTCAGTAGCCACTCAGAATATTACGGCAATTTGAGTGGCGACTGAGACTAATTAAAATTTACCCCAGCTGCCAGTAATTTAACGTCCAATAACAAAATATAACTGAAGAAAATCTTAATGTCGCCTATCAGTTACCACTCGAATTTTTGCAATAAACTGAGTGGCGACTGAGAATCGACTCTGAGTGTAAAGAGTTAAAAGACGTAATTTATGATTAGGTAACAAGAGAAGTAGATAAAAAATGATTTGGTGGAAAATTACATATCGCATCGCATCAAGAGTGAATGCACAAAACATTCATAGACGTGCATCGTTTGCTCGTCCATTTTGCAACTCCGGGATCCGTGACTCGATTTTCAAAGGAGCACAATCCTGCTTATTGCAAAGGGAATCGTGAAACGAATTAAATACATCTCGAAGTTATGCGCCATTCATCGGCATCGTGCGAGAGGAATTTCTTTGAATGGAGGTCACGCATATTAGCATAAGAAAATTGGAAGCCCACTTTCGTACACCGTATTTCGGGCGTAAGCGATTAACAGATCAGCGTATAAGGTCCAGGTATTATGCACCTCCGGGTCACATTTACATCCGAATGATGTTTTCTTTCGAAATGTGCCCACGTGTCCGGATGTCATGCTTTAACCGATAAGAAACCTCCAGGTATTGTTGAAAGGTACAGGCAATTTCGCTTTTCAATAGCAGCTAAAAGGAAACCACTCTGCGGCTAGCACGACTAACCGGATTAAGTACAAATATTTATTAATGTTCTATTTACCAAAAGCACCACAATATTGCCACTGTGTATTCAACTATTCATATCATATTTCCTTTCATCCCCGGGTGGAAAATATTTCTCGATCGCCTCTCGTAATTTTTAATACTCGAATCTATATTTTCATCATTCAAAGACTCACACACAAGTCAGACATACCCACTAATTGTAAGTTGGTTGCTCTTCTAAAAATGATATAAATGGAATTATTTTTATTTCGAGATACATAAAGTGTTAAATCATTTTTTTGACCCAATTGGACTTTTTAATCATGGAGTATATAAAATTACAGAATGTTAGCCATTTTCGTAAGAATATAGATGAAATTCATATAAAACTCATTAAAAAAATACTGTATAAGGAAAATGTAAAAAAAGTTATGGAATTCCACGTCTGAAGGTATGCCGCAACGATTAACTATATCTGTACAACTATTGAAGAAGAAAAGGGGATGAGATTGATCGCGGGAATGCATTCTTTGTAGTGAGATTAAAGGAGGTTAATCTTATCGGGTTAAACGCATGAAGTAAGCCGGCGTATCAAACTCGCTGCGTGCACTATAAAAAATGTCAATTTACACACTGGGAGCATAACGCTAGGCCAGTAGTTTGTAGCCTATTATCCGTATTGGGACTTTATAGCACTGCTATCGCAACTTACACTGCCGTCGTTGAGTTTAACGACTAATCTGCGGCCTTTAAGCTTGTTTTATACTAACACACCGAGCCACCACACACTTTCAAACTACGGTATTACAATTCAATGTAGATTTCCTTTGTCCCACGGTTTTCCTTCTACAGCGCGCACCAGAAAATAATCATCAAGAAGCAAGTATCAAATTGAAAAACAGAGATTTATCGTCTATGAAATTATTTTAAACAGATTACTGAGAACGTTTTTGTAAAATGAATTATTAAAATCAAGTTACTTTTACCAATTAGAGTTAACCTTTTACCAATACGACTGAATTGTATGACTATCAAACAAAGTAACTCGGATGGGAAACTTTAATTCATCCTCCATATTCACCGGACCTTTCGCCAACAGATTACCTCTTTTTTTTATCATTACAAAATCATGTAGCAATTAGAAACTTCGTTAACAGAGAACAAGTAACAGGAACAGTGTTGGAATGTTTTAATAATAAAAATGTAGGTTTTTATAAAAATAGAATTTTAAAACTTGCATCGCGTTGAGGAACGATCATAGAATATCAAGGAAAATATTTACCAGATAAAAAGTATCTAATCAAACCGCACGATCTTTCTTGAGCACCTAATAATAGCAACTGCAATGATAATCATCCACGTCGATGCAAGAATCATGTAGAACCGACATAGTCGAAGAATCAATGCAATCTGATTTAAGCGGTTTTATAAAGCAAAAGTGTTGATTTTTCAAATGGCACATCCGTTTAATGAAGTAGCCTGTACAGGGTGCATAGTCTTTGTTTACGCGCGCATTCCACCGTTTCTCCAGCGACTCGCCAAATACGCGGATGAATGTGCAATATACACATGCACTCGCGTGCGTGCGATGTGCATTTGCATTAGCCACGTGTTATCTACATCACAAAGCGTCGCCGCTTAGTTGGCCTACTTATCCCACGTCTTGACGCTTAATAACTTAGGGAGTGACACGCTCAGATAACATGCATTACAGTATAGGATTCGTGATAACGGGGAATTTTCGTACGGATCGCTGTGTGCCAAGATCTTTTAAAATTTCGAATTCCGCGAAATGGCTAATAAAGATAGCTATACTGTGTTAGCATCGAAGACGAACGATCACAGATTGTTTCTACGTCCCAACATATTTTCGTAAATACTCAATGATTTATTAAACATCAATTATTTACTTACAGTGATTACGTATAATTTGGGGATGCATATATAGTTATTACAAAGATAACATTCATTGACTACTATTTTTATGTAAGCAAGTTAAAAGGTTTTTGTATTTTGATTACAATTAAAATTTTCGTTTTCAGGAAATTAAATATTTGAATATACATGTCATGTATATATTCTGCTGTGTTTATTCAATTATTACAAACTATTATATTATTAAATTATTATTAATGAATTTTACCTCCGTAAAAATGATATCATAATTAAATTTCAAGTAATGTGAAGTATTAGAAAGTACATATGATGGATAACTGACATATTATTAAAGAGAACCTCTTCGATCCGTTAGTCTTTTAAAATGTTAAACGCATTATCTAAAATAACCAGATGTCTCCGAATGCCGATTATTAATAGACATAGATGTTGTTCTGCAACGTTAAAAAGGAATGACCAACGATCAATGCATTCAATACTCGATCTCTGGGATAAGGTTATCAAGTAACGTTTACATAAAATAATAACATTATCACTTTATTACAAAGACTACCAGAAGTACTTGTTACGTAAAGAAATTCGTGACGTAAATGGTCCTTTATTAAAATGATATTTTCAATGCAACTGGTATAATCATACAACACTGTTATCAACTGAACTCTAATAATAATCTTTGAATAATAAATTACACACCGATATAATTAAATATTATTACTATTACCATTCAACGAACCACAACATCATCCAGTTATGCAAGGAACTTAAATGACTGTGTTATGAATTATTTAAAGGGGTTAATAATTCCAAATGAAAAACAGAATTACGAGTAATTCAAGGATACGCAGCGCGGTGTTGAATAACGAGATAAGGTGAACGGAATTCGTGATAACACCGTTTCGTTGCCGATTAGTTACGTATATACGCGTAGCCATGTAGGAATATTTTAGAGCGTCCTCACACTTTACGCCATTTTTAGTAAAGTTCGGGCAATCTATTGATACATTATGAACAGTATATATCCAAGTCTCCTTTTATGCGGTTGATACATTCCACAGAAATCCGCACAAAAACAAGCTTTCTTTGTAAAGTTTGGGATAATTCGTTGAGGTACCAACGGCACGAAAGAGATAGCGTACACAAATTCAGTTGTTTTGTTTATGCATACAAATATTTTAAGCTGATAACATAAAATACTTATTACATATACTTAACTACATATGTATATAAATATTTTTAGTGTTAATAAGTATTTTATGTGAATTTTATTTGATTTTGTGTTTAAGTATTATTATATAAATGCAAAAAAAATTTAATTTCGGAACAATAACTTTACATTGGATTTTATTTTTATTAATTTATTTATTTTCTTTTGCTTCGACTTTAACGTTATTGAAAATTAAGCGTTAGGTAGTATTTCTAATGTATTTTATTTGTATTTCTAATATATGTTATTGACAATAATATTGCTGCGAACGAGTATCAACTTAAATTAAGCCTATAATTCAGAACGATAATAAATATCGCTTGGTTTAATTTACAAATGGTATTGTTATATTTGCTCAGCCCTGTGAAAAAGACCAATAATTAAACGCGAGTGGAAAAACATTTGAATTCTGTGGCAAATTAATGGTATCTATGCGCATACGTAAACAGTGGAAACCTCTCGGCTGTATAATATCCTGGAGTGAACAAAGCGCGAGAATGCGACAATTATGCGGAAAATCTATAAATATGCAGTGTATGCATTGCGAAATCATCTCCGTTTCTACGCATTGATGCGCTTTAATGATTTTCGCGCAACAAACTTTGCACCGCGATCGAATCGTTCGTAGCAGTGTACAATGAATATAAATATAATTTGTATAATTATATTATACAAATACAAACAAAAAATGAATGAATCTGACCGAATGCAAATATGATCTTTTTTATCGACAAAATTTGAATTTACGAAGAAATGTGTCTACGTGATGAATCTGGTGCTCACAGTTCCTATTAATTAAACGGAAAGATCAACGAAAAAAATCGAATAAAAAATGTGTGTTGAAATCATTTTAACGAATGAACAGCCACGTGTTTTCGAGTAGCGTTTCAATGGCAATTAAAGTAATTATCGTTGCAATATGGAATTTACGCAGCCGCGAGCATTTTATTTAATAACCGCGGGGTTCAATTATAATTTTAAGAGCAGTAATAACTCATAACGTATATAAAACGTATAAGTAAAACTCTACATTTTTAAGAATCTCTCTTCGAAGTCCACATCGAAGTCCAGTTAAATTTACAAGATAAACATTCAATTCGAAATAAATTATTAATTAATCTATTGCACGCTCATAAATTTGTATAAGTACACTGCAAAAATATCGGCGAGAAATTAATAATTAATTGATTGCATCTGCAAGGGGGAATATTCGGATCGTTAAAAAATGTATCATATAAAATATAACTGCAATTAATCGGGAGAATAAATGAATCAGCTAACTTCGACGGGGATGTTTACATCAAGAGATGTAGTTTGTGTACAATTCTCGTTTTCAGTATCAGAGATCGGGGCGCATAATCGCGCGAAGTTTCTCGGTACGTGTGGAATCGTTTGTTCTGCACACCTGTGATACGCAGACGAAGAAAACGGTCGGCATACGTGCGTCCATTAAAAAAGCTCTTACGCGTGTTGCGCACACGGCCACTTATCTTTTACATTCCACTGAAGCCAAGGTAAGTGGAAAGAAAAAAAAGGATGGCACGTCGTACCTCCTTTGCTCTCTAGCCTCTGCGTCCTCAACCCGACATCAAGGACCCCCTTCTTTAATACTGCTCCCATCACCCCTCCAATCATCCTAGATCCTAATCCTCCAATCCGATCAGGACAATTATCGCGATACTTCGTGATCGCTGAGTTAATTAAAGATCGATCAATTAGAGAATGGGGTCGGACGAGCGAGTTCGTGGAAATCATACGGTGGCCGTTGCCAGCGGTATTACTTCACGATTTGATTTTACGTCTAACCTAGTTGAATAAAAATGCAAGGACGATCGTTTCTAAATCGCTAAGGTTTTTTTCTACGTTTGTAAAGTCACCATGCTTGATTTACATTGCTGGAATGACCGATTGTATCTAATAAATGAAGCGAAGAATGCAACGTTCTGTTAAAGTACTGAAAAGAGGACACGCGGTGACCTTGTGTGGGAACATTTAACTTATGTGAGAATCCCTATACAATCTCTAAATAACCTGTATAATATGTAATATGTCAGGGTTACCTGAAAATAATCAATTATTTTGCGCATACTTTATGAAACTCCAGTTATTTTTTCATATTAAACATTATTCTTTTAGATAATCCCCATCGTTATCTATGATCCTCAACCAGAAATCCACCAATGCTATAATTCTTTTTTAAAAAAAATCAAATTCCCCACTTTCGATGCGATCAAATTTTCCAATCCCGAATTAATTACTTTTCGGTATCCCTAATATAATCTATATAATGTATAATCTGTTATATCGTTGTCATAGAAATAAAATTCGTTATCTAACATTTTCTGTATTCTTTTATGATTAAAATTTCAAATATTCACGGAATAACATATTTGAATATAGCAAGCCATTTATATACCCTGCCTGTACTGTTTAGTAAAATTGATTATTAAATTGTTATGTATGAAGAAGACAATGGTGAGGGTGTAATTAATGAAGTTTACCTCTGTAATAAAGATATGTAAAATGCACAACCAATCGGAGATCGAAATTCCACATGACTACGTCTTACTTAGTGCCTTCTTTCCAGAACCCAACAATAATTAAGTTCCCTTTATAGAACAGTATTTTCAATTCGCATCTGGTAGCACTGCGGTTTAACATATGTAGAGATAACGGTTTAAACCTGTCTCAGGTTTAATTCCACTCTCTGATTATGTCGTTACACAAACTAATTGCGGAGATTGTAGTTTTTTTTAACGAAGCACCGAATCTGTTTAGAGAGTTTATCAAACTCTGTGAATGTACATATGTGGCGTGGTGTGTATATGCTTATCTTGTATATATTGAAAGGACATTATCTTATTTCGGATTAGACGTATCACAGTACACCAGAAACAAGGAAATTTCATTTGTAACATTGAAACCGCAAAAGGCACGGGTCAACGGAGAAACTTTGTATTTGCCTTTTTTTTTAAGTGATAAGTTACATCCGATATGAAGCAGGGCAAAGCGCTTACGATAACAGCCTGATAACGTCCGAGATAATACATCGATATCTGGTGCGCATACGCGGTCATAGTTTCCTGAAATTTGATCGGTTTAAATATCTTTTCACGTGAAACGCCCAAAAACATTTTGAAATTCGTGAGTTGATGTGATCGGTAATTTTCCAATGTCAACATGTGTTCGTAATACGAGTTCGATTATAAAGCTATTAAATGTATTGCTGTGCAGCAATTCGTTTAATGTATGCCCACGGTGTCACATGTAATATTTCCATGTATGTTATTTGCACAATTGAAATATGTACCATAGAATTTTGTGATTATTGTTTGTCAGTATTCGATATTCATTGTGTCGTCTTTTATGACCGTGAATACACTTCCTGCAATCTCCTTTTCTCTGTTATTCTCTACGGCTTCCATAAAACCTTGCAATATCCAGATTCGAACGGCGCGCAGCTTTGTTTCGTTCGCTCACAACGTCCTTCTGAGTAAAAATAACTTGAAACGTTAATGTAAACGTTGTAATGTAATGTACGTGAGAACCTTTTGCGAGAACAAACCGGCGAATAATTCTGCTGTTGCCGATTATACATACATTATAATGCAGCTTATAATACGTTCAATTTCTTCATAACGTATAAATAAAGTATGAAATTCAGAAAATGCAATACTAATGAATTTTCGGTAATAAAATTGTAATTAATCATAATTAATTCTTACAAATTAGAAGAGAGAAATATATTTGGTCATAAATAGAATTATTTGTAAAACGCTTCTTTCTCTGCTATTTTTTGATATTTGTAATCAATTATTCTTCCTTACTTTATGTTTGAAATTAGTATGTAAAACATTACGCGAAATACGTAATCAATTCTAATCGTGAGACGAAAATTATATCCAATATTCTAGACAGAAGCCCGAAGTGAAAGTTTTCCTTTACGAGGCTAAGATCATCAACGTTACACTTATTGTTCTTACGTAAAGTGATTATCTTCCTATGAATCTCGGACTGACAATAAATGAGTCGAATGCAGGTAGACGTAATCCCGCATTAACAATACTAATGGAAGTGCTGCTTAACGTATCTTTGGATCTGTGGGAAAAGCAATTTCAGAAATTCTTCGCTACATAATTATTTCAGAGAAACTATTATACGAGCGAAACTTATCGTTGAATGTAAATGTAAAAAATCGATACGCCATTTAACGGTTAATAATTTAGGATACAATTTCGATGAGCTAAAAATAGATTCTTAGAAAACATCGGGCGATGAAATGTCTTTTAAAATTATGACTACCCATTAGAGTAGTCTTAACTCGTACTAAGAACTTTCCCAATTGAGACAATTAGCCAATTGCAGTAATTAACGCAGAATGGTAGTGTATATAGTGCCGTGTTGGAATTTCGGTTAGTCGTCTTTAAGTGACTCCTTATCACTATAATATCGTGGGTTTTATGTAAATCGCTTTGTAGAAATTGTAGGTCATAATAAAGAATAGACATGTCATTTTCAAATAATATAGTGAAATTTTATTTTCATCGTATTTCATTCAAAAATAAAATTATTCGTAAAAAAAGATTTCTCCGCTTTGTCGATAGACAATATATATATAACATATATACGTGTATATATATATTTATAATATTATTACATAATAATAGCAATATTTACTCTCATGTATAGGGTTATATATAACTCTATATATGCGGTGTGTATCTCCATTATCACCGTACCACTATAATAACTCTAATGGGGTTTTCGCTTACTGACTAAATCACATGTGGTTTTTACTTTCATTACGTTTTGTGCCACCGCTTTTTTTTTCCTGCTTGCTTCCTAACTGGCATATTAATCGTCAGTGTTAAATCACACTTTTCCCTAACCGCCGCAACCTAAGTCGCCTCTCTTACTTTAGCACGCTTCTTCGTTCACCAACTTCGTCTACTACGAGATTTCCGTTGCTTTTTATTTGTTCGCGCAAGAAAGAAAGCTTTAAATAGATAATACGTGGACGAAAAGTCTTTCGATTGTATCGCTCCATGTGCAGTTACTTGAGAAAAGGCACGCAATACGTGATGGCCGATTCGCAAGATCAAGAGCCCCGGTAATCCGTTCTCTCTTCCTACTTTGATCATGATTCCATCACAAAAGTCTCGTAACTGGCAAAACGAAGCCTGTTAAAAGACACCCCCGATAATGAGGTCGGCGTTATCGCCATTAAAAGACCCCCGTCGTCTTTCCTTCGTCTTTCTTTCTTCCTACTACGTTTATCGAGTACAATAAAAAACAAGGCTTTCATCGAATTGCACGTAAGCGTGTCCAACGATAAAAATGAATATCTCACGCAGTATCAAAGAATGATCGAGGGACACGTCATAGGCGATAGATTCTAACCGCGTAATAAATTAAATTAATTGGAGGCCACAAGCAAGAGATAATAATGATCGAAGTTACATAGATTAAAAAATAAATATGTTTAGACATTGTCACATTACGTCCCGAAATGTCGGATATTAAAAGGAGAGAATAATCGCAGCAACTGATAATTACTGATCGTGAGATATACAAAATGAGAATTTATGAATCAACATAATAAATAATGTAATTTTTAGAAAATTACTAGTTAAAATCCCTTCCTATCCGAATCGAGAGTCGCATATCATTATTCTTTGTTCAATTTTTTATCACGCCATACGATTCGAAAAGTAATCGATTGATCTTCATGCTTTAATCAAATACCATTGCGAATCTTCATTCCGCTAACTTGATTTCACAAGGAATTTCCAGTTTGTCGTAAATAGTAAAAAATCATGCGTTACAATGATTCTCTGGGTATGCTTCCAAGACGTTTCTTCGTCTAGAATTGAAACTTTAACGCGGTCATTACAAGAATTATTGAAAGAAACAATTACAGCTCCCCTTCCAGGGGCTGTAACTTCAAGTATAAAACTTCAAGTAGCACATTATCGGTGCACAAACTGTAAATTTCGATTCTTGGAAACTGCATTATATAATACATTGAACACGAAGAAGAATATTCGAACGATAAAGTATCACGCGTACACATTGAAATTCTAAGCAAAGGCTTCTCGCAATAAAGATAAAGAAGAGTATCAAGTCTTCGTGGAATCCCTTTGGGATTCTACGAAGGTATTAAAAATTTACGTCGCGATACTTTACGCACGTGAAAGGCATACTTTTCTGCGTGCTCGCGCGAAAAGAGCGATATCGAAAACTACCTTATGTGGCTTACAAAATAACGCACAAAACGAGGATAAAATTTCTTTGTTATTGCTCGATTCCCTATACGTTAAAACTTGAAATCCACGCATCCTACGGAGATACGAAGACGTTATTGCCGATTAGATTTCCGCGATCTAGTACGACCGGAAGTAATCGTATAGCCCAATCTTAATAGCAATGCGTGTTGCCTGATTCCAATAAACTCTTCTACTGCGATTTCTGCACCACAGTTACGCTGTATGATTATATTACCACATGCCTCTAAAAGGACACACGAGTTATAAACATTTCCAGAATTCCAATCGTACACGAACAACTCCGATAACAAATGTAAAAAGTGAATTTCCGTTTTTGTTTTGTTTTATCTACAGGGTCCCTTAATCTAAATGCACGCCGCATATGGTAATATAATCGTACTTATGTACGTGTTTATGTATCTTGACAATTCTGTCTGTATGTATCTGTGTTCTCGCGTATATTTCATGCAAATCTGCGCGTACGCAATGTGCACAATTTACAAGGGTATACTGGACAAGACTAGATGCACATATGACGAAACCAAGTTCTACGACATACGCTGATGTTGAAGAACCGAGGGAACGTGAGTCTCTGGCTTAACAACTAAAGGAAAGATTCGGCTTGTCTCAGAGGACTTACAAAAATTGCGGTTTACGTGTATTCCGGATTTTGTCAACAGTATACAGCATCCCCGTTGCAAAAATGACTTTGTATATCTCATTTCAACAAGCAACTGCTTCCAACTCTACTCTATTTGTACAGCCTTAACAATCATAGTTCTCTTATAAGCGGGATTAAATCTGGGCATACCGATGCATCCTATTAACAGCGTTATGCTATTCGCGTAACGTATGTGTACATCCTTTTTTCTTGAGCGATAAATTGTGAAAATATTCAAGAATTTTGGAAAATGATGTTAATCGGATGCGAATATAATGTACAGTTTTTCTAAAGTACAGCACCGTACTTTCTATGATTAGATTTTATGCACCAAAATTTCTAATAGAATGCATACGTTTGTGGCCTCTTATTACATCGAATTTGACACGCAATATTCTCCCGATTTGTTTGTTATAAACTATTGATTATCTTGTTTGCACATAAGTATGTGTGTAAAGTTACACACTTTGTAAGAAGTTTCTAATGAAATGTGTTTAGAAGGAATTCAAAGCACTAACATAAAATATAATTTCCGAAATTCAAAAATGTAATAAGAGTACAACAAAGTTACTGCTCTTCGTATTAACTTTCAAATGCGCTTTGGCATGAAACTCGGAACATGCAAACATGTCCGTGTATTCGATAAAGAGTTTTTAGATGTTTTCTGTAATCTTATCAAGTTTACAATTCACAGAAACGCGTGTCGGAAGATTTTGTGATAATAATCATTGACCAAGAAAATCTTAATAATTAATAGCACGATTTGCGAATAAGAAAGATGCAAAGATCATAATAGTTCACAAATGTCTGATTAGAAGAATCCACCGTAAACTGTATAAAGTTATCAGAAAAAATACAAATATACCTGGGCTTTCAAGAAGAACGATTAAATCGTGATCTAATTTCGAGATTACCGTCGGCAAGATTCTGCTCGATATAAATTTGAAGCCGCGCAATTAATACGAACAAAGAATTCCAGTCTCCGAGAGATTCGAATCTCCCGCCTGTACTCGCGTGTTCTCCAAAATGGCCGTTAGAATGTCCCTCTTCTTTCCACGAAGTCCCACCCACTCCGTCCGTCCCTCTTCGTCTTTGCGTTCTTACTCCCTTCCTCGGTCCCTCTCTCTGACGCACTTTATACTGGCTCACACACAACGTCCATAGCTGTATGCGCGTGTGTGACGCTTTTCACGTGTGTACAAAACACTCAGGTATAATCCTGCTTGCCCCTCTTAAAAAAAGTATCTTTGTACATCACACGAAGGCACTCCCATTTTCTTCTGTCGTCATCACTATCTTCTCCAGCTCGTTCCAAAAACAATGAAAGAAAACGAGAGAAAAAAGGACCGATTCTTCTGGATGGGTAATGCTTCATCGGTTCCCTTTACCGCAGACTTCAATGTTACGGGCAAAGAACCGTCCATAGTCGAAGCAAATACCACGACAAAACGTCATCGAGTTTTGCTGATTGTGCCCACTCAGAATTGTCCAGAAACGGCCATGATCTGGCAGCCAGAGTGCACGTGGTCCATGACCTGTTCTTTCAACCGGCACACGTGTTCTTTGAGTCTGTGCACTACGGCGCTAAGCTCACTGTTCTCGCCCTTGAGGAGCTTAACCTTGTCCTCGAGCCTGGAAATGCGTTCGAGCTTGCGCCTGCGGCATTTCGACGCCGCCACACGGTTCCTCTGTCGTTTTCTCTCCAGCTTAATTCTTTCTTGATTTTCCATGTCGATCGGTGACATTGGTGGCGAACTGGAAACACTTGGTACTGTCTGAGGTTCGTCTTTTATTTGCATCAGACCCTGGCTTATAGTGGACTCTGTGCTCTGCACACTGCCAGGTGGTTCCAGGGTCGTGTAAGTTGCACCATGAATACTTCCTGGTTCTTGAGAACTATCCGAATGATGAAGCTCGTTTAATGCGTCCACGAATCCACGGGCGTACAATTCCTGAGCTTCGGTAATGGCTTTGGGGAATAAGATCTGCGTCGTCGGTGTTGGTATATTTGTCGCAAGACCATCTTGCTGAGCAATTAGCAATTTTTCCAATTCGGGAGAACCCAACTTCAACATGTTCAAATCCGGTGAACTGAGAATTGGTGTGACGTTGTTTAGAGCTGGTGGTAGGGGACCCAGCCGCGGCCTCTTTGCTTGTGGACCCTGCCTTTGACAACCATTCAAGTCCAACGTGAGATTACGTTTCAATTGACCTACGTTGTTCTCGCGATTCACGGCGCCGTAGACGCTCGTGTCTTCGTAGAACGTCTGCTCCATCGTTAAACTTCGCACCATCGATGCCACGGAACCAAATTCTTCTTGCCAATGGAAAGTTATTCCGTTCTTCGACGAACCAGCTAACAATTCAGCGACTAGAGTAGTCGTACTCCGCCGCCTTTACTCGAACAAGTTTATTTTATGCGACAGTCAATTGCTTTTCACAACAAATATCTTTTCACAATCACTCCTGTCTGGTTTTCACTTCTGGTTACATAACCATGCAACCAAGTCCAGAAATCCACCTACGGTGGTGTCTTCGTATTGCACACTTATGAACGTTCGCCTACGATCACAGATGTGAGTTCTCCGATACTCACGGCTCGCGATATTCGCGAATTACGTAGACTGGTTGCGACACAGCCAACGTATTTTATCTTTCTATAAACAGTCCGTAGGAGCTGAGGCGCAAAAGGAGTACTTCCTCCAACTACACGATTTTCAACACGTTTAAAAAGATGTAGTATCTTTTGGTACCCGACGGTAACACGAGGACCGACCTGATTCAACTGTCAACACAACAATGACTCACGACACGCAATTCAACAAACGTGGTAGTGGTGCTCTGCGCGTGTCCACCACTAGAACAGTTTGCGATGTACGTCGAACGTTTCTATTTCTCCACCGCACAGCACGGTGTCTCAACAACTTGTGAACACCCAACTAAACGTACTGCCTTATATCCCGTGACTCACGTCGTCTAAAAATAGCTCTGCCGTCACCATCCCTAGTAGCGATTGGTGGATGGTGGCGTCAGAGGACGAATATTATTGGTCGGTCGATCGGCACTACTAGGAAACAGCCCGGGCATGCGTATAACTCAACGAATGCTTCCATGGAGGGAGAGTTTGAACGCCGGTACACGCGTTAAAGGTAGGACTCCACTTACTCCTTGAAATTCACGTTATTTTCGTGCGTTGATTACAGTGTCGTTTTGCAGCGTTACATAAATGATGCGTCCGCCATCGAACACTGACTCGGTGCAGTAACGATCTTATGCATTCTTTCGATTGTTCGAACTTGCTTTTTTATTCAGGAACATAACACGTTATTTTCGTTCATGGATACTGTCCTTTAAGTTCACCATCTCACTCCTACGCATTAGGTGGCTTGTATGTTTTCTTCTCGTCGCACACTTTCTGAGAGGATTTTACCGCGCCTTACGTTCGGCCGTATCGCAATTTTAGGAAAAGTCTCAATATCTCTGAGTATTATATGCGTGTTGATAACTCCAATTCATTGTTATGAGAAATATGCAATCGAAATAAGTTACAAAGAACATTAACACAGTTGTTCCATATGAATTTAATAAATTGATATAAATCCAAGTACAAATTGATGGACATGAATTGAAACTACAGAATTATTCATTATATGAAATTAAGATTTGCATAGTCAGATACTTCGATCAATTGCATAAACCGATATCAATGAACCATAAGTCAATACACCAATCAGAATTGTTTCATGCTATCTTACATTCACTGCATAACGTCCGTAATTGACTACTTGCAACTTGTGCAATGCTTTCAGCAATCCTCTTAACAATAAATACCAGGGTGAAAGATATCTCACAGTGCAACATATCGGAGTAATAACGTGACACTGCCCGAATGAGATGTTATAAATCTTCATTTTAACAGCCACAGGTTTCAGACTTTTAAGATGTGTTTTAGCCTGGTAATATATTAAAAAATAATAAGATTGTTATGCAATTTTATTGTGCACATGATCAATACTTCATGGTGGAACATCGTATTCTTATTTGTAAATATTTATTGGCGCGTACGTGACGAAAATATTTATGATCATAACATCTTAATTGAAATATTTAGGATAGAATAAAGGGTGGGGGGCACGGCATGGTGTTTACTCCGATTTTTCCGACTGGGACAAAACATTAGCCCTCAGGTTACTTGTTTACGAATATATGCACTGTAAATCATTACAATCTCATACCCCATTCATGGATTGATTCAGGTAAAATGTTTATCTCCCATCGTGCGTGCACGTATTACCCTTAATCCGCAGGTAATCTGTTTACTACTGAAGAAAATATCTCCACGTCAGAAAAATATCTGCATAAATAGATTTAAGTACTGTTTACATCGCCATAAATCCACTCCCTTCACACAGGGTAGATATTTTTTTCAAATGCAAATATTATGTACGCAAAGCAAAGAAAATGATTTATATGCTTTTCATCAAAAATAATTTATGTTCATATAAGTAGTGTTCGTTTATTAAACACGTGTAAAAAGGACAACTTAATATCACGAGCTATTGTGTTGATGAACAACTGAATATAAGTAATTATACTTTTTTCTAAGTTTTTTAAATCAATAATTTACTGTTATTTAAGGTCGCCCTGATCTCATTTAATAATAAAGTATTTTTGGCACTAAATTACGTTCAATTAGCCAAAATTGTAGGGGTCTAATCTCGCAGTTAAGAGAGCATTCTTTCAGCTGATTTTATCGTTAAAAAGACATTAGTTCGGGGATCGATATATTCGTCTAATGATTTCAAATATCTGTATTAACCAATGCAACCATTATCCCGGTATTTTTAAATACTTCTTGCATAATATCGTGCAGTTATCCTCGACATAATCGACTTTGAATACGACCTGAATAACTTTATCTCGAATTCATCGTTCCTAAAACCAAATTTGTTCCTTAGTGCCTCAAATATATACACGCGAAGTCTTTGTCGAGTAAAATCACGCGTTTCCAGTTTCGGTGTGTGGGCGGGGCAATGCCAGCTGCTTTTTTCATCTCGAAATTAAACAAACATAATTAATTTCCGCCTCTACGCCAGTTACTCTATAGACACGATAGCTTGGTAGTCGCGATGGGGAAGGTTAAATCCATTATACATACTTCTTCCTCGAGACCTAGCCTTTTTAGTTATGCATTAACCCGACTATATATTAATGCATATAATGCATATAATCTCTGGAATTCTTTAAAAAAGTGCATTGGATAATTGTTAATTTTTTAGAAGCAGATGCAATCATGCCAAATGGTGCGCGAATAATATTTCTACAATTATTGTTCCCCAGTTCAGAGAAATAAGTTGACGAATTGCATGATTACTAGTCTTAATTAATTTATATCTTTCGATACGTATTTTAATCCAGTTTTTCAAAAAGTAGGAGATTTCATACATACGTAGGCGTACAAGAAATCTGTAGTACGCCTACATAACTTTTCACTCTAACGGATCAACAGTGCCAATCCGGAATTGACAGAATTGAAAATATCGATATGTAAGATTTGAGTTATTAAAACTATTGTGAATTTGATTGAAACACAACAGCATCCGTAATATTATATGTTTCAATAGATTTTTTTGCTCGAAATATTATCGAATTAGCGTGTGTCGGGAAAACAGAAAATTTAAAAATGCTCATGAAACAAAGCATGCAACTGTAAGAATAAACAATTCTAAATATTTCTTTGAGAAAACTTCTAATTTTTTAAAATATTTGATGAACGGTAACATTATAATATATCAGTGTTTCATCGTGCCCGAAATTTTATCAAACGATTATGAATGCATTTGATCAAGCTACAAATTTCGTCTCTAACTTTTTTAGTAGCATCGATTATAGATTATTGATGAATCTCTGCTGTATTATATGATATTTGTTTACCCGCGATAAGTGAGTAACATATTTTCCAATTGAAAAATGGCGAGGATGTAGATAATAAAAATGATTACTAGATACTATGTAACGACGTTCCTGAGCATGGTATTTACATTGAATCCGAATTGCTTATATTTTAATATTTTTATTAATAATGTAACCTTCAATGATGATCTGAGTGCTCAGTAAAGTCAAAAATCGCTTCTCAAACATTCTGTTTATTTCTGGGAATATCACAACCAGGTAAAAAATATATAATGTATGAGAAGTATGAAGGAAGCCAAATAACCAGGCCATGATAAATATGCCTATGACCTGCAAATAATTATTATGAAAGAAATAACAAAAATCTTCTAACTTGTCAGAGAAAATAGAATAACTGATACATGGCGTTTAATGCCTTATTTAAATGTTTAAGTAAATAACTCATTGTTACAGTTGAAAGTAATAACAAAGAAACAATTCTATTTCATTCCTGCTTTCTACTGAAGAGTCTTAATTAATTTCACGTATTGATTAATTATTTACATGATTTGGTTGGAAACTTAAGTATATTTAGAAAAACACATCGCTGTGTTTCGTTATTGTGTCCGCAAATATCCACAAGTTGCGCGATATTCCTTAACGATTTCTTCTTAGCTTTCTGGAAGAAATAATAATTTTTGTAAGATATATGACAATGAAGATAAATATAATATCCCATCTTGACGTTTTAAACGGGAAAAATTATATACTTCTTTAAATTTGGTTCCTGTAAATTTGTCGGCGCTCTTTTTCGGCGCGGACGATTTACGTTACATGTACTACTAGAGCTCGTATTACTTTCTGAATCGCTGGTATTATTCAACCGAGAAGTAACAGGACTCCTGAAATTTGAATACCGAAAACTATTATAACACAAAGTAATATAAAATTGACTATTAATTGTACTACTGACTATCTGCGTACATATAATTCCTAGAACGCCGAAACGACATTTCTTCTGGCGATGATGATCTTTGTTTAACATCAGATTCGTTTAATTTTTCTAATACCACTTTGGCAGAACTTGGATCCTTATTGCTGATAGATATTTTCTTTTGTTTTTCATTTTCTTTATTAAATATTGATGATCTATCAAGGTAGTCGGGCGAGCTTATAAAAGTTATTCTATTCCTTCTTCTTTGTTTTACTGCTTTAGATTGCTTGTTTATAATGGGTGATGACTCATTGTCACAATCATTGTTCATAAGTAACGGTAACTTTACTGTAGACTGATCAAATGTGGAATGATTCAAACTATCATTTGATACAGATGGGATTGGGCAAGTTTGAATGATCTTTTGTATGTTTGTAGTTAGCTCTGGTTCAGGTTCATTCACAACCGATGGTTTCAAAGCAGGCTCCTCTAAAACGGGCAATCGTAAATCGTTTATATCAAAGTTCATGTTTCGTTGTGCAGGGTTATACATTAATGTGAAGTCATCCACATCCTCTTCTGCATTATCGAAGTAGCCCCGCCTTTGCGTTATAAAATTAGCAAGATTTACCGTGCCATTCTTTCCCCTTCTAGTTGTGTTATCAACATTGGAACAAGGTGGAACGGTCACCGGCGGTATGTTAGAAAAACTATTGTTATTTTCTTTCTCTTGGAAGCTAGTAGTATCATTACTTTTATCACTTATGGAGTCGTTTTTTGTAGAATTGTATGAATGGTTCACATTTTTAGTGCAAGCTGGCAGTTGTAAATCATCTTCCTCACATTGTGCATTGTCTAATGTGCTATTTAAAGTTGTTTGGTTTGAATCATCAAACATAGATGTATTATCATCATTAGAAGGATTTGTATGATCATTCTCAACCCCATTACTTCCTAAACAAGGCACAGTTTCTGAATTGTTAAACAACCAACTTGGTCCTTCAAGTGGGTCATCCCAACTTGTTGTCCTCTTTGACGCTTTATTTTTGCTTTCTCTCGCTTGATCGTTTACTTTAAGAGATTCATTTTCAACACTTTCTTCCGCGTAGCTTATAGTCTTATCACTATCTCCTTCCGACTCGTCGGTGGGAGGTATCTTTGGAACTGTAACATCTGATTGAACATCTTTCTGATTGGAATCATCACTATTTTCTGAACTCTCATTAATATTTTCCTGTTGATTTCCTTCCAACTATAAAAATATATAAAATATACTGAATTAAAATAAGTTATAAATATGTGAATATTCCTATATTCATATCGCTAAAATATCATTTTGTATTATTGAAATTTAAAAACATGTGCATATACATGAAAAAAGGACACGAACCATTCGAATATTAATACTTTGCGAATTTTGTAACAACTTCGACACATCATTAAGTTTTACTCTAGGGCTTCTCATGTGCTCAATATATTCCATACTGTTCCTTGTACCAACACTTCCAGACAATCTGCTTGACTGGGGCCTTGAAAATTTGTCTGACATTCTTGCAGAATGCCGACTACTTCTTTTACTTAACCTTCTTTCATTCTCTTCTATAAAGTTAAACAATATGTTGTTTACTGTGATTCAAACATATTAATCTATTTTTGCAATTTAACATACCACTAATTCTTGTGGAAGTTGCTGTCAGTCTTTCAGGCATTCTACACACACGACTAACCTCCTACAATAACAAACACTTTTAATGCTCATGCTTTCATAGAAAATCAAAATATCCTTTTCATCAAATAATACATACATATCTCTGGTGTCTTATGGGAACTACAATGTGGGATGTAGAATTATTTAAATCCTGATTATTAGGGGGTGTTGTAGGCACTTCCTCTATAATACTTAGGTCTGATGGATTATTCCTTTGCTGCATATTCACTCTACTTATATTAATTGTGGGTTTTGTAATGGTGTGTCCACTCACCATAGGCTTCACAACTCCTTTAGCCGGAGATTTTGTTGATAACCGCCTAGATGATTCTCTTCCTGAAGTGATGTTACATACAATATCATTTCTAGAAAAGCTAATTAACTTATATAACTGATTATAATCATTTTTCCTTACTTCCAGATGAACTATGGGATTTCTGTAAATTTACATCAGAAGTTGTTGCAAATTCTTGGCAACATGTGATTGTATTTGTTATACAGCCAGTCATTGCAACTAACATTTTAAGTATTTCTTTAGCATTTTGCGAAACATATGAAATTACATCCTATAATATCATATGAAATATCAAAGTAAATAAAATTCATGAAAAATGTTATATTGACTATCCTACATTTACTTACTTCACGTTTCTTACAAGCTAGATCTAAGTCATGTACTTTTGCAATTAAAGCAACATTTTCAGAAAACAGTGATTGACACTCCTGCTTTTCCTTAGACAATGCTTTGGCTAAGGTACTATTATTAATTTTTAGTTTCTTACACACTGTAAATAAATATGAAGTTATTAATTTTTGATTAATATATTCCATCTACTTGAAATGTTACAAATGCCTCAATATTTATATGCATGGTAGGCAATAATGTTATGTACTTCCTGAGTTGAAACTCACATGGTTTATAAGATTTACTCCTTGTTAATGTTCTTAAATACTGAACTTTTTTCACAAGCACTGTGCTCCTTTTATATTTCCTCTGCTTTGATATTTGAGACATCTTTAATTCATTAACTACTACCCTGAAGAGAATAAACAGTATACAATTAAAGAGGTCCAATTTGATAAATGTTGAAACAGTGGTCTTACTGTACATAAGGTTTAGTTTATTGAAGCACAAACTATATTAGAAGTTGATTTGTGTTCAAGCCATGTATCTTTTTTGTAGAAAATTTGTATGCCATAAGTAACTGCATATCTTTATGTCAATAACTACAACATATTATGAGGATGTAATAATATGAATGTGATCTGGCTATTTCGTACAGATCAATTAGAATACTTCATGAAAAATTTGTTGTTGCATATTGTCATTGTCTCGTGAATAAAGATTATACACCGTAATTAGTTTTGCATTATTAATTCATATAAAACATTCATATCAAATACGGATTTCGTAATAAACTCGATTAAAAATATCGTATCAAGTAGGAAAAGCAACGTGCTTCAAATAGAGGGAAGAATGGTAATTTAAGTAATTTACCTTTTAAGTGGATTTTACCTTTTTTCGGTTTTTAATAGGTGAAACCTTCTCTGGAGAATAACTTCGTTCGTATTAATGTAATAATAAACTAATTTTTAAATGATTGTAGTTTCATTGTAGATTTAGCATCAAATGAGGGGGTACATTTCCGCCATTGTGAAAGCACGGACATTACATTGTAGCGCGCTCAATGTCTCAAAGGGAATCTTATATACTATAAAATTTCTGTATTCGTTGACATGTCTTAAAAATATCCGCAATGTAACCAAAGAGATTAGAACTTTAAAAAGATAATCTTAAGAATATGTTTAAACTTCCATAAATTTGCAAAAAATAAAGCATTAAAGGGTTACTTGATCAAAGCTCTTTTATTTGGTATGCCAATTGACTGATTTTATTAACTTCTTTCTATCATACATTTTTAAAATAATACGCAAATGTATTATTGTAATCTTTCTATGTTTAACTTTCAATAAAACATAAAGTTCTTTCGCAGGACTACAATTTTAGAATTGACCTTGCAGTTTTACCACCGATAAAATATATGATAAACCACAGACCTAACTCAGACCTAACCACAGCCGAAATACAAAATAGACGAAACCTCAAATGCATTTCTGTGTTCTTTCTCACTCACTTTTAGGGTCTTCGGAGAAAAATGCATTTCAGCATCGTATATCTCGGCAGTGACTTGGTACAGTTAGGGAAATTTAGTGCTGCTATATACGATTCACAGTACCTGGTTCAAGTTTGGAAAAGCTGGGCGATATTTCGACAAGCGCCATAGTTGGCTATAAGCACACGCCACGTCTATGTCAGTTGCCAACAGTAGTCCAATTGCCGGTTCCTCCGAAAACATAGGCAACGATAATATTGAATCGAGACGCTTTCTAAAACAGAAAGTATGCTTCGAAGTAGCTTGAGTACATTAATATGGAGTTTAGCATTATTTATTGGTATAAATGTCCACTATATCATCGCATCCGACCTCGTGGATCCTGACTTGAGCTTCAAGAATGTGGACAGGCATATCGACCTTCAATCGCAACTGACAAAAATCACAACCAGGCTCGTATTA
Organism: Nysson spinosus; assembly: GCA_910591585.2. Classification (NCBI taxonomy): domain Eukaryota; kingdom Metazoa; phylum Arthropoda; class Insecta; order Hymenoptera; family Crabronidae; genus Nysson; species Nysson spinosus. Next base: position 6,792,019 of record OU342830.1, on the reverse strand, counting down.
GAAAATGGTAGTAAAGATCGGCATATACGCCAATTCATTTTCGCAATCGAACACAGTCAGAAGAATAGTCTTAGCTACATTGCGGCTTACCGCGAACCTGGACGTGCTGAACTTAAAACAACAGAAGTTAAGAAACATGCTCATCCTGATAAAATATTCTATCAAATTGAATTAAAAGATCCTGTGGCACCTGGAAGGATTGTGTCTGTCGAAGTTGAAACGATTTTAACACATGAACTTGTGCCACATCCTAAAGAAATTACACAGAAAGACAAGCAGCTTGTCAAGTATATTGGAAATCTGTACCTTTATTCACCATACAGTATCACTAAACAAACGACTACAGTGTCTTTGCCATCCAGAAATATTGAAAGTTACAGTAAGATTAAACCAGTCTCTCAAAGTGATTCCATGATTACATATGGTCCATATGAAGAAGTACCTCCATTTTCATATGAAGAACTAGCAGTGCATTTTGAAAATAACAACAAGTTCCTCACTGTTACTAGAATTGAAAGAAGTATTGAGATATCACACTGGGGTAATTTAGCTGTAGAAGAGCATATAGATCTATTACATACTGGTGCTTTATTGAAAGGCTCTTTCTCACGATATGAATATGCTAGAAAATCTAAGTCTGGTCAAGCTAGCATTCAGAGCTTTGATACTGTCTTGCCAGCAGCTGCATCAGATATTTATTACAGAGATGAAATTGGTAATATCTCAACATCTCATACCCGCATTAAGAAGGATTCAGTAGAACTAAGTCTACGTCCCAGATTTCCACTATTTGGTGGATGGAAAACAAGATATATAGTTGGATATAATGTACCTAGTTATGAATATCTATTCCACTCTGGAGATCAATACATTTTGGATATGAGACTGTTGGATCATGTCTTTGATGACATGGTAGTAGATGAATTAGTTGTGAAAGTTATCCTACCTGAGGGGTCAAAAAACATTGAATTGGACTTGCCATATGATGTAACACATTTATCTGATTCACTTCATTACACTTATTTGGATACTACAGGACGTCCAGTAATTTCTGTGACTAAAAAGAATCTAGTGGAGAATCATATTCAAAACTTCAAGTTGAAGTATACATTCCCCAGACTATTGATGTTGCAAGAACCACTACTTGTAGCTGTAGCATTATATCTTTTATTCTTATTAGTAATCACATATGTACGACTTGATTTTTCAATTGATAAAGATGAAGTATCTGAAAGTAAATTAAGAATAGCAGGCCAATGTGAAAAAATCTTAGCAGCTCAAGATCGCAGAGTTACTTCTTACAATGAATTGGATGACCAACTAGCATATTTAAAGACAAATAAAGATGCCAATGCATTTCTATCTGCTGCCAAAGGCATTAACCAAGAGTATAAACGTGCAACAAGTGCAGTTGCAGAAATTGCCCAACGGTTGAAAGGAGAATCTGGAGATGTATATGACCGTGTACAGGAATTACAAAATTATGACAGAACTTTAAAGGAACTTTATAATCAACAACAGGCATTATATGTAGACAAATTGGTACCTGGGAAAATAGGAAGACAGCAATTTGTGGAGGCTGAGGCAGCCATTGCAAAGAAGAAAGAAGAATGTGTTGAAAAAATAAATTCCATTGTAAAGTCTCTTCAATAATATGGTTATACAAATGTTTCCTTACAGACCATGTTCAAATAGCAGAAACTTAACAAAAATGGTGCATTTATAATACATTAAGATTATTATCAATCCTGTTGATATATCATCCACAAACTCATAGAAATGAGATGTTGAATATGTTTAAACATTAAGTCACAATGGTACTTTTCCTGTACAATAAATTAAGATTTGTAATAAAGATGTATAAAATACATCCCACCATGTTCTGAACTACTATCACTTTATAATAAAGAAATATTATATGTAATTACTATTGCTTTACATATAATATATGAAATAGCATTTCAATTAACTGCAGTATACAAACAATTGTATACACATGGATTAATAAAGATTATAATTAATTTTTATAATACTTTTAAGTTGTACTAAATTATACTGGTAAATTGAGTAATTTTTTTGATTATTTTAAACAGTTGACGGATTTAATAACTAATAATGAAATAAGAAATATACATAGTTGCGTTTACACCCCGTTGGTGGCAAACTTGCGTTTCTATCCGACTGCGCAGAACGCGCAACGTCAATTACTTAAGCATCAATCCACCTATGAAACTCATGTGTTAATTCATAACGCCGGTTAAACAAGGGACACCTGCTAACCTTTCGAGCAGTGCCGTGACTCGAACAGTTGTCACTTGATTAACACGTTTGATGCTTGGAGCTAGAATGACGAATTTGCGAAAGTTTATAGGTAAACTGTTCTTGTACCGAGGCAGGACCCGCATCTAGAAGAACTGCTTTTTTATCTAATACTTTCAAAAATTGATGATGAAAAAGGTTATATCATTGATTTTGACTTCAATACAGATATCGGTGCGAATTTAACGGATCCTATGTATCAAGGGATCTACCATGGATCTCAGAAACATCAACCAGATCTAGATAAGGTGTTGGAACGAAGTTGGAGTAATAATATTTCAAGGATAATAATCACTGCCGGTAATGTGGAAGAAAGCAAAAAAGCTCTTGAAATGGCAAGAACAGACGGTGAGTCTCTTTTTGTCTTGATGCCATGCCAGCCGTGAGAAGTGGCATGTAGAAATAATTACTAAAAAATGAAACACTGTTACTGTCGCGTCTCTCTGTCATGGACAATTATATAGCTTTGCCAAATAATATAGTCTTTTAAAACTATACTGTAAGTGTATAATAGTTTTGATCTTAATATTTTGCACACCTTACAGGTGTACAACTGTGAGGGTAGAAACTTATTGTTATAGTGTCCATCAGCTGTTATTAAATGACAATGTAATCATTGTTTAAGAAGAAAATGCTGAGAGAGAGAGATGCAATGGTTGCTGTGGTTCTATATTATATCTGCATCCCAAAAATGCATGTCAATGGAAATACCTGGGTACATAATTTACAATTATGTGTTTCATAAGATATTATTATATTCCTGTGATCTCCTTATTGCATATGCAACTTGTAAGTATATTAAATGACATGTATATTACAGAAAGATTATTTTCAACTCTTGGTTGTCATCCAACACGTTGTAATGAATTTGAGGAAAATGGTGATCCAGATGAATACCTTAAGTCTTTATCAGACCTAGCTTTAGATAACAGAGACAAAATTGTTGCAATTGGTGAAATGGGCCTAGATTATGATAGACTACAGTTCTGTCCAAAGGATATCCAAAAGAAGTATTTTGAAATGCAATTATCTTTATGTTCAACCTTGAAATTACCAATGTTCTTGCACTGCCGCAATGCTAGTGAAGATTTTGTTAGAATTCTAAGAAAACATAAGGATAAATTAACAGCAGGTGTTGTACATTCTTTTGATGGAAACCCAGAGGAAGCTAATTCTATTTTACAACTAGGATTGTATATTGGAATTAATGGATGGTATGATAGGCAACTTACAATCTGATATATTATGCAGAATGCAGCATTCATATTGCTTTGCTTTCACAGTTCTCTGAAAACAGAAGAAAACCTATTTGCAATCACAACTATCCCTTCTGATAGATTGATGATAGAAACTGACTGTCCATGGTGTGAAATTAGGCCAGCCCATGCTTCAGCAAAAGATGTCATAACTAATTTTCCATCTGTTAAAAAAGAAAAATGGCAACCTGATCGGATGGTCAAAGGAAGGAATGAGCCCTGCACTATAGTGTAAATATTCTAGCAATAACTTAAAAAAATTGTTTTTTAATTAGGTATAAAATTTTATGTTTTCTACTGTATTAGCAAGTAATAGATAGTATATTCTACTTGTATACAAATGTTTTTGTGGTGCATTATGACTTAGGTTATAACAATTGCTTATGTAACCTTTTATTTTTATTTGCAGTCAAATATTAGAAGTGCTTGCACGTATTAGGGATGAGGAAGAAGAATATTTGTGCAACCAAATATACAAAAACACAATGAAGGTCTTTTTTCCATATGAACTATAAACTGTGTGAATGGTTGTGATCAGAGTAATCATTAAATTACAACAGTGTGCAGCTTGCTATTGCACATGTCATGCATTTAATCAGGGAGAAAAGCTGTGAAACTACTTAGTGGAAGAAAAGAAGATAGTTTCTACAAGATCCACTTCCCAAAAGAAAAAGAGATTAAGATACTCATTTTTACATGCATATAGCCTTATAACCTGTGACCAGGGTCACATTCCACTGATCTCTTCCCATTACAAAACTAATATATTCTTGTTAAAACTATTCATCATCATCACCATAATCATCTTCATTAATTGAATCATAATTCTTATTAATATTATTATTATTGCTATATTTATGAATATTATTCTGCTATTCCTATAACTACCAAAGTTGTTAATACTATTATTACTTCATCCTACCACAGTGTGTTAATACTCTACAATATTCTTGAGGGTAACCTGCATCTTCCACTACTCCTTTATTTTTTTTGTAAGAATATTTAAGAAAAAATTGTAATTTTATTTATCATTCGATCCATATACTAAAAACGTTAAATGAAAATACATTAATGAATGTACAAAACACTAGGTTTAAGTTTTATACCAAGGGTGATCTATATATTACTTTAATAATTATTCTTTCAAAACATATGTATACCTTAAACCAAAGAAATTTTTGTAACATGTATATAGATCAGAGGAAATTTTGGACGATTTCCCAGTGTCAAAATGTCAGCTGTCAAATGGGTCAAGATACAATTTTTTTCAAATATCACAGGTAAAATGGCTGCTGCAATATGTTGTTTGACTAATATGCAACGTTATTAACTTCGGAATCTTCAAAATAAATGCTCAGACATGGAGGAGACTTCAATACCGAAAGAAATCGGTTGGAATATTAAATACTATTCAAGGGACTTTGGAGAGGGTTTGCACCTTTTGATAAACCCAGTTGTAAGTTTGGCTTGCAGCTGTTTGTGTTGTATCAATTGCCCATGAAGCATAACTCTGTATATTTTCTGGGCTCCATTTTCCACTAAAAGAGATAAGAACATTGATGATATTTTATAATGTAATACACAAACACTGGCACAAAATCATTTGATACGTACACAAAAACATTCTGTTGTAACCATTTGATAATGACATTAGTATGTTCAACCATTTTCTCTCCAATCAAACTTGAGTAAACTTTAATAAGCTGTAATCCTTGATTACTCCTTACTTGAATTTCTTCTAACAATCCTGGTGCATAATGCTCAATCTACAAAATAATAGAATATAATTTGAATTCTGTAAAAATCTTAAAGTTATCATGTAAAATACATACTGTTTCCAAAACCACTGGTCCATTTTGCCCAACATACACAACAGCATTTTCATAGATTTTCATGGAGAGATTCCTTACTGATAGATAAACATCTCCTGCTAATTTAATATATGGTTTGCATGTGTCAACTGTTGCTTTGTAATATTCTGGTGAACTTGCTTCTATATACTCAAGTCCTTTGGAAGAATAATCTTTTGTCATAGATAATATCTGTTGGCCATATGAGAGTGCACCACTTTTCTTCAGGAACTTTCCAGTACCTGATGCTAAATCATTTCCAAATTTAATGATCCATATTCAAATAATTAGAAGATTATTAAATACTTTTAAATTGTTCTTTACCTTCGAATGAACCATATTTCCGAACATCATGAGCCAAAATAGTACCGATTAGCACCAATAAAACAAGACTTCCTTTCCTCCAGGGAAATTTGCTTTGATTGGAAGCTGTCATTTTCGCTAGTAGTACCTAAAACAATATGCAGCATACACTAATATCTCGTCTGTTATCTACGCGAGTATTTCTCCACTATTTAAACCGAAGATAACGGTTCCCTCGTCATCATATTATACGCCGGAACGAAGTTGATGCGTATACACCGAAAGGATGATAACACATTTAGATTGAAAAGGGGTCCCAATTTAAAGTACCTTTACGCGTTTAATTATTACCTTCGGAACTGATGTTAATAGAATGCAAGTGTTCGAAGAATGAGGCTGGTAATCACTTGAAATATATCTCTCAATAAAAAAATGCAAACGTAACGAAGTCAATGTCGTCACTAGCTCTATCGAGGGGGTAACGCGCGATCGATAGTCTACTCCCCGAAAAACAAGCTCGCCTAACCTACCCAACGTCTGATTTGAATCTTTCGGTGCCGTTCGGACAATTTGCAATTAATCTCAGATAACACTGATAAGTTCAAGTTGCTACACTGATGAGTTCTAACGGTATAATACTCGCAAGGTAACGTGTCAACTGTCCACGTGTTAAATTAGGCAATTGGCCAAAAGTAACGGAGAACTCTTACGTTTGCAGTGCGACTGTAACGGTTGCCTGTAGGACTTTGCGCACAGGTAACCGGGTACCGCGAAGAAGTGGGAGGCGCAGTACTCAGAGAGGATTCGATCTTACTCGTTTTTTCGACTGAATACAGACGAAGCTCCAACTCGTGACCTTAACAACAGCTCAGATACGTAATACACAATAGAAAGAATTTACGACATAACCGGTTCGCGTTACAGCTAATAATTTTAGCCTTTTTATGCCTTATTTTACAAGAACTCGACTCTGTCATTTTTGCGTTAGCGTAAAAGGAATGTGCTCTTTGCTTTCAACGGGATGTTTAAATCTAAAGTCTCCTTGCAAGTAATAACGTAGTTTTAATAAAGTTGAATTAATTTAATTACGAAAATAAAATTTCGTTTGTATCAATACCAGATGGAGTTGTTTTTAAATAAATGCGACTTTTACCGGAAAGCACCGCGGGCATATACGTACAAATTAATTTTGCAGTTATTCAGTAAAAAATAATTTTCTGTGCATACATTCCTTATAATCAATAATTTATCTTACTTGTCAAGCTAATGCAAAAAGTTAGTCATAACTTCAGTTATTAAAAAGTTAATTAGCAAAATCTAATTACACAAATTTGAAGAGTATGTAAATCTGTATCAAATTTGTAGTAAAATCACTGATCTCTTTGTTATAAAGTACAATATTAACTACATAAACTGATATTTGAACTTTTTTGTACTGCTTATCACAAAATGAAATACAAGATTTGTTTTCTTTCTGTACATGCTGGCTGTTTGGGTTGAATCAGCATAGTACTTTAAGGAAAAGAAAAATTACATTTTTATACAAAAACCTAGGTAATGGATGACTTTTATGATATAATGGTAAACATATAGGTCATGCTTTATTTTCTTATGACTAGATGAGGGAAAGTATACTTTATATAAGTACATTATATAAAGGAACTTTCTATTTGAAACTATATAGCTTGAAGCCTTTAACTCTTTTGCAGATTAAAATGATTTTATCACCTATTATTTATTCTATACTGCAATTTTTTGGAGAACTGAACTAAAATCAATTTATAACTATACTGTCAACATCAGCAGCTATGTAGAATGCAATTTCTTATTATAATTTTTATTGTTCATGGCACATATTTTTGGAAAATGCCAATTACTATTTGTCAGATGAGGGTCAAACTCAGATATTAATAAGGCATTTCTAATATAACACAAGTTTTCACTTCAACCCACAGCAAAAGAATTATAGTATATGTTTAATGGAATTCAAATCTTACCTTGCATAATTTACTGCAATTGAGTGCCAGATTTTCATCCTTCCCTTTCTTCCACCTCTCATTGGTTGCTTGGAATTCTATACATGTTTCCTTAAAACATTTCACTTTGAATTTGGAACGTAAAACATTCCAGTTTGTATCTATAAAATAAATGTACCAAGTTTGGTAATGTTCTAAAATACTTTGATGTGTTTTATGCATATTTAAAACACAACTTACTTATGTATGTTAATAGGAGATGAGATTGATATAGATTTTTAGCATAAAGTGCCCTCCAAGTAGAAAAACATAATGGGTCTGTAGCCAGACATTCTATTAATGTTTTAATTAATTCATCTCTATAATTGGCATTGAGTTTCTGGTTGACTTTGGACATCAACATCTCAAACAATTTTGTACAACTTATACTTTTGTTCTTGAACAACAGTACCTGTAATGTTTGAATGTCATTTATGTTTTGGTTTTTTACAACTAATTACATTAACTAATATCTTTAGTTAATTTACCCTCAGTCTCTCAATGCTAGTATTGATATCTGGTAATACAGTAACAGGAATGTTGAGTTTGCCAGAATACACATTTTCTATAATTTCGACATAAAGTTCTGGCCTCAGGTCATGTGCATTTTCATGACCAAAAACAAGGTCATTCAAAATCTGTGCTACATAACTAGAGTAACTCTTAGTTTCCAACATAGGAGACATAACTTCATGCCATACTTTTAAACCAATTGCCAACTTTTTCCTACCAGCTTGGGACAAAGCCCAAAGTAAAGACATGCCAATTGGTTTCCTATTCTGATAAGAGTTCCTTAGACTGACTAGTTTAGGAATGTTGGAAATAGTCATTTCAGGATTGGAAGTTGCCAAAAGTTGCAAAAATATTTTATGCCCTACAACAGCTACTCCTTTCATCATGTCAGCAGCCATTGTAGTAAGGATATTTTCATAAAAAACTTGTGCTGTTTGCTGGCCTGCCATCTCAACAGCTTTCTCCAAAGTTGAGGAAATAGCTTTAGGTACCATACTAAGAGGATAGTCTTTTAGTTTTCCTGTGAAAGCTGCATCCTCTTTTTCAATAGGTATTTTATGGTTAAGGAATGCAGCAAGATCCTTAAGCCAGATTAATGGAGCATCAGGGAATCTAGCTTGGCCATTGGTTAGAACATCACTGAGCTCATCCGGTTTAATCTGTTGAGAATTTGATGTTTCTTTAAACCTATCCTTCTAGACATTGACAGAGAAATATAATGAATCTTATATATGTATGTACCGCATTTAATGCATCTTTTATTGTTTTAGGAGGCTTCTCTTTAGGCTCCTGTTTCTTTTTTTCCGAATTCTGCTGCTTTTGCTGTTTTTTCTTTTCCTCATTTTCTTTTGTTTTGTTCTCTTTGGACTTTGATGGTTTCTTATTTTCTTTATTGCTATCCAGATTAGCATACAAAGTTTGCACTTGGCTTAGCGGCACTAAAAGAAGCCAGTAAATGTTTTAATAAAAGGAATACTTTAATTATGTAGGGCATAATTGATCCATATTGCAAGTTGATGTTATTTATAAACTGTTTCACTGAGAAACTAGGTCTTGTTACATATATTATGTTTCATGCATGTTAGAGACTATAAGAGAGTTGTTGAATGATATTTATCTTAATTTTTAAGCGTATTATACCGAAGTTATGGAAGAAGAAATTCGGCAGAGGTTAATGATTAAACTTACAAAAATCCTCCACTTTTGGTGCATTTTCTATGAATTTCTTTTTTTCCGCCTTTGTCAGCTTATTGGCCTTTCCATTGGGCTTATCCTTCTTATTTTTTCCAACCACTTCCCAGCCACCAGACGACATACCGCAGTAAATGCAACAAACAATCAACAGTTAAACAACACTGCTTGAAGGCACTGAAGGGTTTGTGGCAGTTGTGTACTTATAGTATATAGGCAAAGTGTTAAACGTGGTCGCGCATGCGCAGTTTTCAATCTGCCACGCGCTATGCTACTGTTTCTCACATCTTGTCAATATTATTATTGCGAACTAAGTATACACGTGGGCCAAAATCTGAAAAAATATAAGTATAAATATAGTATAGAGCCGGTAAGATATTTGATGCACCAAATCGCAAAGATATATGTAATTCTTAAAATGCCACAAATGACAAGAATATTATCATTTTTACCATAACGATATGATGAAGAAGGAATTAATGTAATTATTTCTGTGGACAAATGTTTAAGAATAATTAAAAATTGGCAGAATAGGTTGATACTTTTATCACAGACGAGATATAAGTAGACCAGGCACTAAATAGGCTTTCGTGATTCCATTGAAAAATTATCGACGATTACAATTATATTCGCGACCTTATATTCTCTAAACTTACAATATGCCCAAATAAGTTGGCAATGGAAATGATTTCAGACAAATATTCGAACGATTTTATATTAATTTTGTTTGCAGTATATTTCAAAAGACATAATATTTTCAAGAATTTCATTTAATTAAATAGTTGTTTAAGCTGCTGGGTTTCATTTGTTAAATGATTGCTTATGTGTACGCCTGAATAAACAAATCCATTAATTATACTTTAATTATTATATATTTACAGCTACTCTAACGTAAGACAGGAATTATTTCATGCAACCCATTTTAAAACGCTCTAATTGAAGTTTCTAGGCATCAAATTCCAGCGAATATGTAATAAGAAATTACTATGAACCCTCAGCTATATTCCCAGTACGAATTCGAAAGGATTTTGATTGATACATACGAGATATTAATCAAAATTGGTCGATATGTCGCGATTACTGTGGATTTTGAACGAGCAGGCGTCGCGCGGCTATGACGTCACTAGGAGTGCTCCTCGCATACCTCCTTTATCATCATGTAATCCTGCTACCAGGAAATAATTTTCGGCCGTTTTCTGACTCAACTTGCGCGTACGCCGGTCGATAAATTGCGAATAACTTTATAAAAATAACACAGAATATTACTCTGATCACTCTTCAATGTCCGTATCTATCTTTGATAGCTTCTGTACGCCTTTTTTGAATTAAAACCGCGTTAAAATCATAACTTTAATGAAATGTTTCGACATATAACAACGAAATTCAATACGTTCTTGAGAAAGTCGATCTAAGAAAACGTTAATATCTTTAAAGAAACAACTCGGATTATTACTCGGATCGTTTTTGAATATTCTCCTTGATCTCCCGAAACTTCCCAATATCTTTATTTGAATTTCCTGGGGGAAATAAGAATTTTTTAGAGCGATTATCGTGTCGTCTACTAGATCGAGCTTGACGGGACAATTAATTCGCGCGGATTAAAACGCTCTAATTGAAGTTTCTGGGCATCAAATTTTAGCGAATATGCAATAGGAAATTGCTATGAACCCTCAGCTATATTCCCAGTACGAATTCGAAAGGATTTTGATTGATATACGCGAGATATTAACGAAAATTGGTCGATATGTCGCGATTATTATGAATTTTGAACGAGCAGGCGTTACGCGGCTGTGACGTCACTAGGAGTGCCTCCTCGCATACCTCCTATATCATCATGTAATCCTATTACCAAGAAAAATTTTCGGCCGTATTTTGACTAAACTGGCGCGTATGCTGATCGATAAATTGCGAATAACTTTACAAAAATAAGACAGAATATTACTCTGGTCACCCTTAAACGTTGGTATTGATCTCTAGAAGCTTCCGTATGCCTTTTTATAATTAAAATCGCCCTTAAATTGTCTCTGTAATCAAATGTTTCGACATATAACAAAGAAATTCAATCCGTTTCTGAGAGAGTCGATCTAAAATATCATTAATAACTTTAAAACAACAACTCAGATTATTACTCCGATTACTTTTAAATATTCTCCTTGATCTCCCGAAGCTTTCCAATAGGTTTATTTGATTTTTTGAGACGGATGTCAGTACTTTTTAGAGCGATTATTGTGTCGTCTAATAAATCGATCTTGACGTGACAACAATCGCGAGAATTAAAACGCTCTTATTGAAGTTGCTGGGTATCAAATTCCAGCGAATATGTAATAAGAAATTACTATGAACCCTCAGCTATATTCCCAGTACGAATTCGAAAGGATTTTGATTGATATACGCGAGATATTAACGAAAATTGGTCGATATGTCGCGATTACTATGGATTTTGAACGAGCAGGCGTCGCGCGGCTGTGACGTCACTAGGAGTGCCTCCTCGCATACCTCCTATATCATCATGTAATCCTGTTACCAGAAAATAATTTTCGGCCGTATTCTGACCGAGCTGGCGCGTACGTCGATGCATAAATTGCGAATAACTTTAAAGAAACAGCACAAATTATTACTTTTATCACCCTTGAATATTTGTATTGATCTCTGGAAGCATTCTTATGCCTTTTTATAATTAAAATCGCGCTGAAATTGTCTCTGTAATCAAGTGTTTCGACATATAACAACGAAAATCAATACGTTCCTGAGAGAGTTTGTCTTAAAAAGCGTTAATATCTTTACAACAACAACTCTTATTATTACTCCGATCACTCTTGAATATTCTGCTTGAACTCCCGAAACTTTCTAAAACGTTTATTAGAATTTTTGGGGGGATATAAGCATTTTTTAGAGCCATTATTGTGACGGGTAATAAATCGTTGTTGACGGGACAATTAATTCGCGAGGATTAGAACGCTCTAATTGAAGTTTCTAGGCATCAAATTCCAGCGATTATGTAATAAGAAATTACTATGAACCCTCAGCTATATTCCCAGTACGAATTCGAAAGGATTTTGATTGATATACGCGAGATATTAACGAAAATTGGTCGATATGTCGCGATTACTATGGATTTTGAACGAGCAGGCGTCGCGCGGCTGTGACGTCACTAGGAGTGCTCCTCGCATACCTCCTATATCATCATGTAATCCTGTTACCAGAAAATAATTTTCGGCCGTATTCTGACCGAGCTGGCGCGTACGTCGATGCATAAATTGCGAATAACTTTAAAGAAACAGCACAAATTATTACTTTTATCACCCTTGAATATTTGTATTGATCTCTGGAAGCATTCTTATGCCTTTTTATAATTAAAATCGCGCTGAATTGTCTCTGTAATCAAGTGTTTCGACATATAACAACGAAAATCAATACGTTCCTGAGAGAGTTTGTCTTAAAAAGCGTTAATATCTTTACAACAACAACTCTTATTATTACTCCGATCACTCTTGAATATTCTGCTTGAACTCCCGAAACTTTCTAAAACGTTTATTAGAATTTTTGGGGGGATATAAGCATTTTTTAGAGCCATTATTGTGACGGGTAATAAATCGTTGTTGACGGGACAATTAATTCGCGAGGATTAGAACGCTCTAATTGAAGTTTCTAGGCATCAAATTCCAGCGATTATGTAATAAGAAATTACTATGAACCCTCAGCTATATTCCCAGTACGAATTCGAAAGGATTTTGATTGATATACGCGAGATATTAACGAAAATTGGTCGATATGTCGCGATTACTGTGGATTTTGAACGAGCAGGCGTCGCGCGGCTGTGACGTCACTAGGAGTGCCTCCTCGCATACCTCCTATATCATCATGTAATCCTGTTACCAGAAAATAATTTTCGGCCGTATTCTGACCGAGCTGGCGCGTACGTCGATGCATAAATTGCGAATAACTTTAAAGAAACAGCACAAATTATTACTCTTATCGCCCTTGAATGTTTGTATTGATCTCTGGAAGCATTCTTATGCCTTTTTATAATTAAAATCGCGCTGAAATTGTCTCTGTAATTAAGTGTTTCGACATATAACAACGAAAATCAATACGTTCCTGAGAGAGTTTGTCTTAAAAAGCGTTAATATCTTTACAACAACAACTCTTATTATTACTCCGATCACTCTTGAATATTCTGCTTGAACTCCTGAAACTTTCTAAAACGTTTATTAGAATTTTTGGGGGGATATAAGCATTTTTTAGAGCGATTATTGTGACGGGTAATAAATCGTTGTTGACGGGACAATTAATTCGCGAGGATTAGAACGCTCTAATTGAAGTTTCTAGGCATCAAATTCCAGCGATTATGTAATAAGAAATTACTATGAACCCTCAGCTATATTCCCAGTACGAATTCGAAAGGATTTTGATTGATATACGCGAGATATTAACGAAAATTGGTTGATATGTCGCGATTACTGTGGATTTTGAACGAGCAGGCGTCGCGCGGCTGTGACGTCACTAGGAGTGCTCCTCGCATACCTCCTATATCATCATGTAATCCTGTTACCAGAAAATAATTTTCGGCCGTATTCTGACCGAGCTGGCGCGTACGTCGATGCATAAATTGCGAATAACTTTAAAGAAACAGCACAAATTATTACTTTTATCACCCTTGAATATTTGTATTGATCTCTGGAAGCATTCTTATGCCTTTTTATAATTAAAATCGCGCTGAAATTGTCTCTGTAATCAAGTGTTTCGACATATAACAACGAAAATCAATACGTTCCTGAGAGAGTTTGTCTTAAAAAGCGTTAATATCTTTACAACAACAACTCTTATTATTACTCCGATCACTCTTGAATATTCTGCTTGAACTCCCGAAACTTTCTAAAACGTTTATTAGAATTTTTGGGGGGATATAAGCATTTTTTAGAGCCATTATTGTGACGGGTAATAAATCGTTGTTGACGGGACAATTAATTCGCGAGGATTAGAACGCTCTAATTGAAGTTTCTAGGCATCAAATTCCAGCGATTATGTAATAAGAAATTACTATGAACCCTCAGCTATATTCCCAGTACGAATTCGAAAGGATTTTGATTGATATACGCGAGATATTAACGAAAATTGGTCGATATGTCGCGATTACTGTGGATTTTGAACGAGCAGGCGTCGCGCGGCTGTGACGTCACTAGGAGTGCCTCCTCGCATACCTCCTATATCATCATGTAATCCTGTTACCAGAAAATAATTTTCGGCCGTATTCTGACCGAGCTGGCGCGTACGTCGATGCATGAATTGCGAATAACTTTAAAGAAACAGCACAAATTATTACTTTTATCACCCTTGAATATTTGTATTGATCTCTGGAAGCATTCTTATGCCTTTTTATAATTAAAATCGCGCTGAAATTGTCTCTGTAATCAAGTGTTTCGACATATAACAACGAAAATCAATACGTTCCTGAGAGAGTTTGTCTTAAAAAGCGTTAATATCTTTACAACAACAACTCTTATTATTACTCCGATCACTCTTGAATATTCTGCTTGAACTCCCGAAACTTTCTAAAACATTTATTAGAATTTTTGGGGGGATATAAGCATTTTTTAGAGCGATTATTGTGACGGGTAATAAATCGTTGTTGACGGGACAATTAATTCGCGAGGATTAGAACGCTCTAATTGAAGTTTCTAGGCATCAAATTCCAGCGATTATGTAATAAGAAATTACTATGAACCCTCAGCTATATTCCCAGTACGAATTCGAAAGGATTTTGATTGATATACGCGAGATATTAACGAAAATTGGTTGATATGTCGCGATTACTGTGGATTTTGAACGAGCAGGCGTCGCGCGGCTGTGACGTCACTAGGAGTGCTCCTCGCATACCTCCTATATCATCATGTAATCCTGTTACCAGAAAATAATTTTCGGCCGTATTCTGACCGAGCTGGCGCGTACGTCGATGCATAAATTGCGAATAACTTTAAAGAAACAGCACAAATTATTACTTTTATCGCCCTTGAATGTTTGTATTGATCTCTGGAAGCATTCTTATGCCTTTTTATAATTAAAATCGCCCTGAAATTGTCTCTGTAATTAAGTGTTTCGACATATAACAACGAAAATCAATACGTTCCTGAGAGAGTTTGTCTTAAAAAGCGTTAATATCTTTACAACAACAACTCTTATTATTACTCCGATCACTCTTGAATATTCTGTTTGAACTCCTGAAACTTTCTAAAACGTTTATTAGAATTTTCGGGGGGATATAAGCATTTTTTAGAGCGATTATTGTGACGGGTAATAAATCGTTGTTGACGGGATAATTAATTTGCGAGGATTAAAACGTTTTAATTGAAGTTTCTGGGCATCAAATTACAGCGAATATGTAATAAGAAATTACAATGAACCCTCAGCTATATTCCCAGTACGAATTCGAAAGGATTTTGATTGATATACGCGAGATATTAACGAAAATTGGTCGATATGTCGCGATTACTGTGGATTTTGAACGAGCAGGCGTCGGGCGGCTGTGACGTCACTCGGAGTGCTCCTCGCATACCTCCTTTATCATCATGTAATCATGCTACCAGGAAATAATTTTCGGCCGTTTTTTGATTCAACTCGCGCGTACGCCGTTCGATAAATTGCGAATAAATTTATAAAAATAACACAGAATATTACTCTGATCACTCTTCAATGTCCGTATCTATCTCTGATAGCTTCTGTACGCCTTTTTTTAATTAAAACCGCGTGAAAACCATATCTTTAATGAAATGTTTCGACATATAACAACGAAATTCAATACGCTTCTGAGGTAGTCGATCTAAAAAAAACGTTTGTATTTTGAAAACAAGAACTCGGATTATTACTCGAAACACTCTTGAATATCCTCCTTGATCTCCTGAAGCTTCCGAATATGTTTATTTGTTTTTTTTCTGGCGGATATTATTTTCACAGACGAAATATACTCGGCTGTTATCAAATATATATGATATTGAGTAATGTACATGCTAACAGATATAAGAGTTTTTGAAAAAATAATTCCATGTTTTTTTTTATATTTTTTGAACTAAAAATATAGAAACACAGTAATTCTATGTGTTTGGAAGGTAACGTCACCAGTGACACAAGAAGTGTTCCCGGGCTCTAGGACTCGGTAACTCTGGAATTACAGATTGCATTGCGTGCTTGGTCTACTTATATCTCGTCGGTGGTAAAACCTTGCAGGATCTGTCCACGTCAGTCTGTATGGTTTTTAGTACCGTAACCTAAAGAATGAAATCCGGTATTCAATCTTGTCAATGAGCAGATCATACGCGCACATGATACTTTTTGTATACGTTCCTTAACATAAGCAAGGTATTTTATGAATTTTTGAATGAATATTGATGTACATATAATACGTATTCTCATACGTTTATAACAGAAGTAATAATTAAGACATGTTTGTATTGTTTATACGTAAACATTTAATATGCTCTTGCAGAGAAAATTTTCAAAAATGTACTGGACGGTATGGGTATTTATAATTGGTTCTTTTGGCTGTAAATATACACATGCTCAGGTGCAAAGAGTTCCACCTGGAGTACCACCACAACATTATCAGCAGGCAAGTTCTACTTTAAATACAATCAACAAACATATGGGTACTACCCTGTTAGTAAATAATTGTTTTTTACAACTTTTTGTGGATTTATATGAATTTATTATTAATATCCTTAATCTATATTAAGTCATTGCACATACTGAAATCTTATTAAATAATTTATTGTATTTATATGACTTTATAAGTTTACTCTCTTTTGGTATATTTAGCAAGCTCATCATGTACCACAGCAAGCTCATCATATACCACAACAAGCTCAGCACATTCCTCAGCAACAGGTACAATTATAAGATATTCTCAGTATTGTAATATATAAGAAAAATATGTTAAATAACAGTTTAGATTTTGTTTATAATATGTTTTCATTATATTCTATTATGGTGTATATATTATAATTCAATTATACCTATGATGTTGATAATCAAATTTTCATTCTTTGCCTTAAATTCCATATTCATGGATAATCAGCAAGTACCAGTACAAAACATGCATCAAGTTCCGGTCCAACAAGTACCTGTACAACAAGTACCTATGCAGCAGGTACCTATGCAGCAGGTACCTATGCAGCAAGTACCAATGCAACAAGTACCAGTGCAACAAGTACCAATGCAGCAAGTACCAACACAACATATACCAGTTCAACAAGGACATGCTCATGGTGGGCATCAAGGACACCCTCAGCAAATTCTTAATGCTGCCAACATTGCTCATGAAAAAGCGTATGTTACAATTAAATATATATGAAAATACATGAGTTTAATAAACTATTGCTCCATACTGTTAATTATTACAAACATAATGTTATTTGTTCAATAGCCATATTGCTGAACACATAGAGGTTCCAATAGATACAAGTAAAATGACAGACCAGGAATTACAGTTCCATTACTTCAAAATGCATGATGCAGATAATAATAATAAATTGGATGGCTGTGAACTAATAAAGTCTCTTATTCATTGGCATGGTATGTATAGTAGAAATATTTATTCTAAAGTCACTTTTACTGGAGATTGATGATCAGAAATCAGAAAAAGTATGCAGCAGCTTGGAAATTATTTGCACATATTTGTTTTGTTACATACAGAGCAAGGTAATAATGAGGCAGGAGGGCCAAATCCTGGTGACAAATTATTCATGGATGAAGAATTGGTTACTTTAATTGATCCAATACTTTCTATGGATGATAGTAATAATGATGGTTTTATTGACTATCCAGAATTCATCCAAGCACAGCAAAATGCTGCTGCTACTCCTGGGCGTCAATAGTTTTGTACAGTAATATATTTCATAATATATTTAAATGAAATTCATATTCCACCAATGAACAAACTTACATTGTTTGAAAGATTTTGTCACTATAGTGACATTATAACCAACTCATAGTGTAATGCAGTTTGCTGTATTATATGTAACTGAAATTATTTTCTATTATTTTATAATATCTTTACATACAAAAATCAGATTAAAAAGAGTTTATATTTGACAAGTATTGAGCCACAGTTTCATTTACTTCATGAAAATAGATTTATTTGATAAATACTTCGCGTTTTTTATCCTCTTCCCCGACTTATAAATGATATTTCTTCCAAATGTTAAACAATGTTGATAGTTTGCAGGGATAAAACTGCCATAAACTATGCAGAGATCTAATCGAAATTTGTAAAGCGACTGAAAGAAATGAATAATACGAGTGTGCATATTTTTTTTAAGTGGTCATTAATGTGTTAAAATTTTTCTGATACAAGATCTATAATGTTTTTTTAGATATTATTTAATTTGTTGTAATAATGTGCACTGTTTCGTAAAGGGAAAGGATTGATTTTCTTATGATACAAGACTGGGTTCTTGATAATAAATAACTATTTTTTTATGAGAAATTTTTAAGGGATACCTCATTCTACTATAAGTTCATGAATTTAATTCAATTGTTGACATATCTTTAAAAATCATAGATACGTGGTGTCAAATGAATGCTAAGGATGCACCAACTGAATTTAAATGCACTACAATGTAAATATGTGGTCTTTAATAAATAGATCAGCATGTATTTCTATTTCTTAACTATTTATGAAAATGACTGTATATTATTCTCAGATTCAATGTAACCACAAGTTTAACATAGAATACTGTAATTCTTTACACAAAATTCTGTGTGCAACAATTGCTACTTTAAACGGGTGATTTGTACATTAATAGTAGTAATATCTTTAGTATACATTTCCATAACTTGGGTGCTTCCATTTTTTTTACTAAAGTTGCGTGGCTCAAAAATATTGTGGCCTTCAAATGTAGTATATTACCAATCGCGCAAAAAAGTGTGTGAGCAATTAATATAACATATAGCATTTTATATCTTTGCACTTTGTTTTCAATCGTTATGTTAAGAAGTGAAACATATAGAAATACAAAAAATGTATTTCACTTAAGATTTTGTATACATGTTGCCAATATAAACTGTGATTTAATACAAACACATACTATCAGAGTACTGAAAAATATATGTCACAAAAATCACATATACATAATGCATAGTACTTTGAATAATTGTAATACATAAAGTGGGAATCATACATAAAATGTAGATTGGTAAAATACTGTATCTTTGAATCAGTAATTCTGTTATGAATTATTAATACAAAGACCTATATATATTGTATGGTTGTATAGATTATATTATGAATATGTAAATATAGTTTTGTTACAAACTGTTGGTTTCAGTGTTCTTTAAATCAAACTGGGGCATATATTTATACAATATCTATGTTACTAAAGTAAATGTGTTTCACTAACATTAAAGGATATTTCTTTATTTTGTTTTCTTTCTAGCAGTACTAAGCCAGGGCTTTCTGAGATTTACAATTTTATGCTCCCAATATTTTTTCATCTTAATGTACATATACAAAATACAATAACATCATACAAACTTCATTAGTATTGAGTGATATGAACACACAATTATCGCAGAGAATCGTTTCACTTTAGGTAAACGTTTAAAAATCTTCCTCAACATGTACTTTTAATACTCGTTTATACGAGATTTGTTGATTCACTCTAAGTATGTATATATAACGACTTTATTTTTTAGTGAATAATACGCGGCTAAGCAACACTAACGAAAGATTGTAAACTTAAATTTCGTTAAAAATTATACTGTCGAGCAATGCCGAGAAAATAATGCTTAGTATTTTTTTATATTATTGTATATAGTAGTATGAAAATATGACTAGGTTTCCTTGACTAGATTAATTCATGTCTACCTAAAGATACATACCATTAACTAAATAATCAGCATCATGTGCATATGGTCCGTGCCCTCGTCGCCCGCGTCTTCTAACAACTCTTAGTCTACAAGCTATTAATGTAGCTGTAATAGCTGTTATTGTAAGTCCTAGAGCCAACGATATCACCGCTCCCTTCGGTCTTAACATTTCGTTCTCGTTTATTTGCTGAAGGTGTTCCGCAAGTAAATTGCTTTTTGCATGATCTCTAGTATGCTCCTCAATGAGTATCAAACTCTTCATTTCTTCATGGTATAAGAAAGAACAAGCAACACTTTATTACATAGATATATAAAAGATAATATTTCAATCAAATTATGCATTGCTTTTAGATACCAACAAACATTTTAAGTTTCAATGAACGTTTAAAAATGATCATGCATTAACATACCTTTCGGTTCTTTCATCTGAATATGATTAAATTTTGAAGTGCTACTTTTTGATGAACCTAATTTGCTAGTATCTTGATTGTTTTCTTTCTCATGAAATACATGTTTCTCTGTTTTTTTATTTGTTTTACCGACCTCTTTAGCTTTTTCTGGATTAGCTTTCTGCTCACGAAAGTAGATAAAATCATTGTTAAAAATCATGTAGATTCTTCAAATAATATGCGTTATTTAATTTAATATAACTAAATGATAACACAGTTGAAAATTAGCTTACATTGCAAGGTGGCACTGTGGTACTGATAACATGTTTTGCTGGATCCTCTATTTCTTTGTGTTCAACATTCGGTATCACTGAGGAAGATGGTAGAACTTGTGAATCTTGCCATGTGTCTCTATTTGATAAGGGAAAGTGTGGAATGTGTGGTCGCTTCTGATCCAAATATGGGCTGCTAGTTAAACATTTTAAAAATTTGAATGTCTTGAGCAGCTGTGCATCCCTTTTAATTATGTATGAATATATAAAACAAATTGCAGATTTCTATGCAAAAATTAGATATCAACTACCTTTGTGCTTCTTTTTCTCCCATAACACCTGGTCCTTTATGATTGAAAATGTGTGGTTGTTCTTCTAAAAGCATACAGTGTACTATGTTTAAGAAAGATTAATGTAAACAGCAAAAAGTATTTGAGAACTATACTAACGGTCATAAGGATTCAGATTGTTTGGATCATGATAGGAATTTACAGGAATGTAAGGATTCTTGTTTCTATCATATAATGGTTGATAATCCCATTGATATCCAGGAGCACTGAAACCTTTTCTTAGTTGTGGTATTTCCAATTGTTGTGCTGGATATAAAAGGCTTTGTTGTTGTGGTAAAACTTGATGGGCTAAGTTTGATAAGTCCCAAGGCTTGGGATTTGCTTCTGGACCATGGACATATAAAGGAGCAAGAGATTTATGAGGATCAACAATCTGTTGATATTTTATAATATCAGCAGGCAAAGGTGGTGGTGGTTGTGGGGGCTGTAAAGGACCCTGAATCACCATAGATGGGGAAATGGTTGGTTTTTCTGTAGGACATACAGAATCTGCTACTTCATCTGATCCATCAGCACATTGTGGAATACCATCACACACATTATATATTGCTATGCAGTCTCCAGATGAACGACATTGATACTGATTATGACTACAGCCTATTGAATAACATTACCTAAATATTAATTTCCATAATAATCTTGCTAATTTTGATATGCTTTATTTGAGCAATACCTTGTTTAAGGGGTAAAGGTGTTGTTAATTGTAAGGATGGTGCTACAGTTGCAATTAATTTTATGGAAGCCTCAGTTGGGGAATATTCAACTGGTTCTGTATCTCCTATTTTTCTATATATAAAGTAATCCATTTATATTGCTATTATAACATAACAGTCTTCTTATAATCATTTATAAACATGTACCTGAGAGATTTCAATTCATGTTCTTGTTGTGAAATTCTAACTTCTTCTTCTACTTGTGGATTACTTTGTGGATTATAATTAGTACGGACTGCACTGGTATAATTAGCATGACTGGTAAATTTGCATTTGAAATCATTGATTGGACCACATTGAAATAGATAACAGCTGCCAGGTTTCTATGCATAGTTTGGAAGTATTATTTTTTTTAATTGAATATTTGTTCCTAAACAACAGATATTTTTACTACAAATTCTTTTCTTCTAATATACAAAATTGATTGGATCATCAACATAACTAAGGGCAATTAATTACATTATTTACTTATGTTACTACTTTTCATTAGTTGGAGTTCATTAAAAATGTAAAGCAGAAATGCATTTGCATAAAAGCAGTTGTGCAGAATGCATAAGGTGATATTCATTTTAGTATTCATTAGTTTATATACAATTTCTAGATATATTGAGATTTATATTGTAAAATGTTCAGAAATACATGTTCATGATAATATCAATAAATGAAATTTTCAAAATTTAGAGATTACATACACGACATACACACACATCCTGCGAAGTGTCCATAAATGTACTCGATCCAGGATGAAATGAAAAATTATAATAAGGAAATTTACAAATACATCATACCTTTTCCTCAAAAATAAATACGTCGCATCGATCTGTATTACAACAGTATTTTAAGCATTCGTCTCTCGAATCTACATCGTACACATTCAAATACTTAGCACCCATGTCACGGGAGTCCTGTGTTCTGATAATTTTATCTCTGTGAATGTCAAAACTCTCGATACACATTTGATAATTATTTCTGCTACCCACACGTTTCTCATTTTTCTTCAATAAACTTTCACCAGTTATACAGGAAATAATTACAATGAAATAAAAAAGGGTGTACGAAGCTCTGCAAAACATCATTCTTTACGGATAAGGGATAAGGAAGATGCGCATGCTTTTCCGGTGTTTCAACTACGATCAATAACTGCAGCGTTTATCTTATTAAATTAGTTAGAAAGCTATACGCAATCGTCCAGTGCTATCATCTTGATATTATAAGTTGCAGTAAATATGAAAATCAGGACTTTTGTCAATCGAAATTTTATTTTCAAATTGAACCTATTGTTTTGTAAAAATGTAAACAAAGAATACAATACTTTAGGAATGATGATTCACGCGCACCCTAGGTTCAATTACAGGAAAACATTATACACGATTATATGTTTTTTAACATCCAAATTTATTTGCAAATGAGATCAGCTTAAAATTCAAACTATGAAATCATATGTTTCTAATAAGTTTTAAAGGCATTTTACACCGGATTTACTTGCGATTAAATCGCTGATGAAATTCTGGACCTACAATTTTTCTATAGGTTTCTCCAATTTTAGAATTTGCATATTTAGGAAGACACTGAATATTATCTTTATACCTGTGTTCAAATTTACTAATTTGATTTTATTTGCGTTTTGAAATAAGGGAGTTAATGTGAAGTTAGCTATTAGACTATTTCATCGCGGGAACGGTACAGCAACCTTAGTAAATTGAATCATAGGCGGACAAAAGAAGACTAACTACTAAGTGGAGTTTCGTGTTTCCGTTAAAAAATGACCACCAACGGGATGTGAAATACATTGCAACAAAATGTAACCCCTGCAGAAATTTAATTCGTTCACAATAACGAATCCACAATTTACCAATGTTATGAATTGGTTATTTTACATTTATAAATGAAATGTTCATTCCACTTATAAATGTAAAATAACCGGCAGCCGATTAGCTCGAAATTATTTATGGTGTAATAAGACCGACAATTGAATTATAATGCTGGTATTTCTTCCGTAAAGGAGTACGACATAATACGAGCTGTAACTACTATAATCGTACATAAATTTGATACTATAAAATAATCTTCGTATCATTATTACACAATAAATAATTCCGATTGCCCAGGTCTCACCACGTGGAGGTTGCTGCTAATGGAGACCCATTGGTATATCTACTAATTGTAAGAGGTTGATATTATTGAACCCTTAATATATTAGGGTTGAATTACATGAACCTTTCACGAACTTCTTTAAGATAGATTAATTCTAATCTGTCATTATGTTTATCCTTGAGTACAATTTTACTAATTTTACTAATTTACTTTATATTTGCGTTTTAAAATAAGGGGGGTACTGTGAAGTTACCTGCTAGATTATTTTACCGCGGGGATGAAATAGGAACTTCGACAGTTTTAATTGGAATTAATAAAACCTGACTTAAACAAAATAAATTATATATAACTTTTATGTTAATTTAGAATTTTAATAATTTGTTTTTATAATTTCTGTTATCCACCAATCTTTACGTTTTATAAAGTGCGTTTTACTTGATCATCGTCAACCCCAAGCCAATGCATTTTCTGTAAATAATCTATTGTAGAAAATATCTAACGTTTTATAAAGGTAAGAAAATTATCAGTAATCGAGACCATAAAAGTTCAGAAGAATATAGATAACTAAAGACACTTAATTTGTTTAAATTGTATTCGGAAAGTAATCGGCCTGCTCTCTCTATATATAGATATATAGTTTCCATAACTGTTCCCACCTGTAATGACTTCAGATTCCATCACGTAAAAAAGGGTGTACGTTCAAAAAGTGACAGCACTGGCCGGTAAAATGTAATGTGAATAAGATCGTGTAGTATATTTTGTTTACCTTCCTAGAAATAATACTTATTTGGTAATGCTTAATTATTAGAAATAATGACGCGCATTACGTTTTTGCATCCCGACCTCGGAATTGGAGGCGCGGAACGATTAGTAGTTGACGCTGCTT
This sequence comes from Nysson spinosus, assembly GCA_910591585.2. Taxonomy (NCBI): domain Eukaryota; kingdom Metazoa; phylum Arthropoda; class Insecta; order Hymenoptera; family Crabronidae; genus Nysson; species Nysson spinosus. The sequence continues at coordinate 6,767,008 of OU342830.1, read as the reverse complement.
TAGCATTAAAAAAGAAAGGTCATGAGGTTAATTTTGTGACAACCCATCACGATCCGGATCATTGTTTTTCCGAAACGAAAGATGGAACGATTCCTGTTACAGTCGTTGGTAACTGGATACCCAGACATGTATTTGGGAGATTTTTTGCATTGTTCGCTTACATTCGTATGGTGAGTTTCTCCTTTTAAAATTGTTATTTAATTGTCATTACTTAATAGAAATGTACATTTTTTAATAGAAGACAATAAGAACTATCGAACGTCGATGTATGTATACAGATAAGATAGTTAATTATATATATAAATGTCTTTTTTATACATGCTTGTACTACTTATATATTTTCTCCGAAATCTGAAAGATTATATTTAAAAATGAATATTATATCAGGAAATTGGGAAATTGACTATTAAAATATAGAATATATTTTATAAATAAAAGCTAATGTGAATAAATATAAAATTGTTGTACATTATTGTAATCAGAGTGATTATAAGCATGTATAAAATAATCCTATTTTACCTATCTTTTTTACAGATATATGCTGCAAGTTATATAATATTTTTGGAGAATCAGCCAAATATTGTATTCTGTGATTTGGTATCAGTATGCATTCCTATCTTAAAACTACGCATTCCATATGTAGTATATTATTGTCATCATCCAGATCAATTACTTTCACAACCTGGAGGATACACTAAACATTTATATCGCATGCCTCTTAATTTTCTGGAAGAAATTACAACTGGGATGGCACATAAGATATTTGTTAATAGCATATATACTCTTACTGTTTTTAAGAATACTTTTAAAAGATTACATGTAGAACCAGAAGTTCTATATCCATCTATTAATACAGATTTCTTTGACAAAACCAGATTAATGTCATTGGAAAGAGTACTTGATAAAAAATTATCATCTGATAGCATTGTGCTATTATCAATTAATAGATATGAACGTAAAAAGAATTTGGGTCTTGCAATAGAAGCATTAGCAGAACTTAAAAAGTATTTACCACAAGATACCTATGAGAAAGTATATTTAATTATGGCTGGTGGATATGATAAAAGAGTTGAAGAAAATGTGGAACATTACTTAGAATTGATAGGTCTTGCTGATGAATTACATGTAACTGATAAAGTAATATTCTTGCGCTCACCCTCAGATATAGACAAAGTATCCATTCTGCATCATTGTAAAATTTTGATATATACTCCACCAAATGAACATTTTGGTATTGTACCATTGGAAGCAATGTATGCAGGGAAACCAGTAATTGCCCATAATTCTGGTGGACCAAAAGAATCAGTAGTATCAGGTGTAACAGGACTTTTAGTAGAATTGTCAGGTGATGCTTTTGCTTCAAAAATAGCACACTTAATCCAAAATCCAACTTCCATTCAGGAATTTGGCAATGCAGGTAGAGAAAGATTTATTAAAACATTTAGTTTTGCTGCATTTAGTACTCAACTAAATGAAGCAATTGAACATTTAATTCATCAAAAAGTAAAGTGAAATTCTGACTGTTGATGTTTTATTATTTGTTATATATGGACTGCAATTCTATTTTATTAACAAAACTTCTTGTTATAAGACTTGTATAAATGAATAATGGTATAATTATTATATTATATGACTTGTTCTTGGTGTAATGATTTATTACATAACTTATACTGTTATCAGAGAATGTTATTTACACTCCATTGTTTCCTTTTATACAGCATATTTTTAATTTGTCATAAGTATATGTAAAAATAAAAAATATTTCGTTTGTAAGAATTAAGATTTGACTGTTTTCCTGTCTAACAACCTAAAATATACAAGTTTTATAGAAATACAGTGTCTTATCTTCTCCTACACAAAGCATGAAGACATAGGTTTTTAAACATTTATATTCAGTGACATGTGATCTAGATAGTTTTGGACTATATTACAATTTATTATTTGTCCATAAAATATAAATGGATGCATATCTTAAACATACATCAGTTAACCATATTTCCACATGTGCATCAGTGTCTAAGAAGTATATTAATCCAACAGGTGAGAAGTGTCAAGTTTCTCACTTGAATAAAAACCTGCTTTAACTTGTCTGCCACCAAAAAAACGTCCATTGAGATCAACAACTGCTTTAATAGCACTCTCTATTCTCTTAAACTCCACAAAAATTCGAACTGCTTCCTCTGAACTAACATCACTTATCTCTCGAATAATGACACGAGCTACATCACCATATTTTGTGTTACATTCATCCTTTACCTCTGGTTCAAGATCATCATCTACTTCACCAGGACCAACCATATTTCTTAATAATACAACCTAAATGTAAAAACACATATATTGTTAGTTATTCCACTGTATTTTTATTTGTCAGTACTAATATTATGAACAGCAACTGCAATGGCATTGACACCAAGGAATTTACCTTGCTTGGAGATTTCATAATCTCAGTAATACTAGGCTCTTCAGGGGGTTGTGGCTGTATAGCAGCAGGCTGCTGTACCATTGGTGGTGGGGAATGATTAACAGGTGGAGGAGGTGGCATAAGTTGTTCTCTTTCCCCAACAATTCTACCACCTCGTTTACTAGTTTTCTCTACTTGCAAAGCAACTGGCATTCCTTGTTCTTTTTTTCCAAGACCTTGGCCTTCTTTGAATCCATACTTAGCCATAATTTTTGCAGCAACAGATGATGTTGCATAGCCCATATTAGATGGCTGCCTTGGTGCTGGTGATGGTGATGGTGAATCAGAAGACTCTTGCAGAGAAGGTGGTGGAGCTATTGCTGCACCACCAGCTACACCTCTAGATGATGGAGTTCTTTCCTCATCTCTTTCTGGAGGAATCATTGTATTGTTTCCGGAAGAAGCTTGCTGTATATGATGTTAAATTCTTTTTACTCTGTTTTAAGAACTGCTTGCACTTCACTAATTGCACTCCATGAATATCAATAGCAGAACCCATAGAATAATAATATATCACCTGAGTATCTTCAAAACGTGAATTATCACGCCGACGTTTGCGCATTTCTGTTTCTTGATCGTGCTCTCTGTCGCGGAGATCGCGTAATTCTTTAACGACTTTTTCATATTCATTAGGCCACATGGGATCATATTCATTCACTACATTCCAATCAAATTCGCCACCCACACCGATACTACTAACGTTACTGGCTGTAACCGGATTATTGTGTGCTCCGTCTTCATCTCTTTCTGCATCTTTATTTGATTTTGACTTTAAATCTATTACTGGTGCCAATACTGCTGTTGCTTTTCTATATTGTTCACGTTTTGGCTAAGGAATATTATTTCTTAATAATCTCATACGGCTCTAAGAAACGTGGAAGTTAACCGTAATGTTTACATGATATTCACCTGGGTCGTTGCAGCCTTTTTTAGCTGAAGTTGGGATTGCAATAATTTTATTCCGGATGACCATCCAGCTACCTTTTCTGAAGCCCGATGTTTATCGAAATCATCGTACAGAGACATTTTACTCCGTTTACATCAAGAACGGTTCCGTCAAAACATACTACAACCGCAAACAACACGAACGGGCTATAGGTAAACTAATTGTAAGTATAAGGGGAGATTATATACTGTTTCTCATTTAAGACTGCAACTGCTTGGCGCATCTCCCACTATATACTAATATATACTATATATCCCAATATGTACTAATTTTGTCCTTTATACTCTATACTCCGTGGAACGGGCTATATACTGTTCTCAATATGATGGCGCTTATTTGACTTGAGTACATACATAGATGTCGACCGAAACAGTGAAAATGCATGAGGAATAAAAATCGGAAAATTATACAAATACAAAAATGTAGGCGCTTAAAAATAGGCTCTTAATTTACAAAAATCCTTATTCTTATATTACTGATTTATGTACGTACATCATCAACTTATGTCAATGTATTTTGAACGCCACGTTTTTAAAGGCAGCTAATAAACCTTGTTATTTTCTTAATCAGTGGTACTTGATTTTATTCCAATTTATTAGAATAAAAAGAAGAATATTATGATTATATAAGGGAACGAGGATATTCGTGAGTTAAATTGCTCCTAATGCAAAAATTTGATAATTAAATTAAATTGGTAATTTTCTTTCTAGGCATTGAGATATGTGTACATTACGTTAAACACTTTGCTTTTATCATTATTTAAATGAAAATTAATATTTCACGGTTTACTTAAAATTGTAAAATGAAGTAGAACAACCGCTATTATTACACTCTTACCAAGTCATGGAAACTTGGTCGATTTATTGTCGACATAGCTTCCAGTAAATTTCTGATAAAATTTTAGAGGAACATCTCTTTCAAATTTTTGATTATTAATAATCAACAATTATAATGATTCAGTTTTATTCAGTGTTAATGAGGACTGATGCAATTTTATCATAAACTGTATTTGCTACTTAAATTATTCGATATTCGAAAACTTCCGAACCGGTTGGTATGCCTTTGTACAAGTTAGGAATTTATAAAAGGGACAGTTGATAAGAATACAAGTTTAAACTGAATCCTAATGTTTTTTCCACCGGAAATATGAAAATTGACCGTTGGTCTAACGTGCTAAAAAGACAAGGGGTGATGTTATACCTAGAAATCGAGTTAAAAAGTTTACGATTTCTTATTTATCATTGAAAAAGTTCGTTAAATGCATTGCGGCTGGTTGATGCACTCGTGTGCAGTAATCCTATCGTATCCGTCAAATGCGCGGGCTTTTGGCAAGAATAACTGCGGAAGAAGAAATTTTTAACAAGTACATCAACGAGATCTGAGAAAATTGCTATAATTTCTTTTAATATGTCACATAACACTTTAAGACAGTCAGGACATGGATTTTGCGATGCTATTTTTTCAAGCTCGCCGGTTAATTTTGACAAAGAAAATTCTAATTCGACCAACAAGAAGTAAGTTTTAAAACACGTCTCTAATTTACCATAACTACTGAATAACAATATATTAATTACTCCAAAAGTATATAATCACTTACATCATAGTAGAAAAAATATCATTTATATATTACAGGGAAAGAGTATGTTTCAATGTAAACGAAAAACCACATCAAAAGATCGAAAGTGGTAATGATTTAAAATTCTCGAAACGTGAAAAACGTAAAATATTATCAGATAATGATATAGCACATAATGCTCGATCAATAAGTAAACATTGTACAAAGGGGCTTACATGTTCAAAGAGTACCAACATGCTTCATAAACAAACTTTGTTCTCTACAAATGTAGTATCCGAAGAAAAGCACAAGACCCCATTAAAAATAACATCAGCATCATCCTCATCCAGTGACAAAACATCTGTCACACATTTCTGTACTCCCAAACAAGTTAAAGCACGTACTGCTCTGAGTAACAGTAAAATAAATATTTTACCTGTGAATAGGACCCCTATAAAATGTTACTTTAGTGATGAGGTTTTAGCTCAAGCTACACCTGACTGTTATAATACAGTACAGGTAGAAACACCTTATGGTAAATCTAACGAAACAGGCATTGAAGATCAAACAGTATTTGAAGGAGAAAGTAGCAATCTAACTGTAGGAATACGTGTTAGACCCTTAAGTATAAAGTAAGTCATTATAATATTATATTATTTAGTATAGAATATTATTTTGTTTAATATACATTGCCTTTGTTAACACAAAATTCTATCTGATACTATCTTTTCTTTAATTGAATTATTTTGTAATCAAGCATATTATGTTCTTCCCTGTTTTACAGAGAGTTAAGTGATCAAAAAATTATATCAGTTGTGGAAGTTAATGGACAGAATATTATAGTTGACTCTGAATCTTCTCAGCATACTTTTATGTATGACCACTGCTTTGTATCATATGCAGATTCAAAAACTCCTGGCCATGCTAGCCAAGAAACAATATTTAAGAATATGGTATTACCTTTAGTACAAAATGCTTTTGAAGGCTACAATGTATGTTTGTTGGCCTATGGTCAGACAGGATCTGGCAAAAGTTATAGTATGATGGGAACAGAATCCTCACAAACAAATTCTGTATCACTGGATGAAGGAACAGGCATCATCCCACGATTTTGCCAAGAAATATTTACAAAAACAACATATGATAACAAGACGAAAATTACTATAGAAATCAGTTATTTTGAAATTTATAACGAAAAAATACATGATCTCCTAACTAATGTTAGTAGTGGGACAAAAAGAGCACCTCTTAAAGTTCGTGAACATCCAGTATTTGGTCCACATATTGTAGATTTAAGTCAACATTGTGTACAAAACTATAAAGACTTGCAGGTACTTTCATATTTAAAAACTGAAGCATAAAGTATAAAATCTTAATACTTTTTTTTTACAACAATGGTCTCACTTCTTAGACATGGCTTAAAGTGGGAAACTCTCAGCGTGCTACTGCAGCAACTGGAATGAACGAAAAAAGTTCACGATCTCATAGTATATTTAGTATTATACTAACACAAACACAAATAGATGAGCAATTGGATACATCTGTGGATGCTAGTCGCCGTAGTAAAATCAATTTAGTTGATCTGGCAGGAAGTGAGAGATTGAGTCAAACTTGTGCCAGTGGAGACAGATTAAAGGTTTGTGTTTTTGTCAATGACCATCTTATTTACTTTTAATATTATTTATAAATAATGGTATGTTTTCATATCTGTTTAACAGGAGGGAGTATCTATAAACAAATCATTACTCACATTGGGTAAAGTAATCGCGTCACTTGCTGAAAATACAAATAATCGTAGAAGAGGCTTTGTTCCATACCGAGAATCAGTTCTTACATGGTTATTAAAGGTATGTAACAATTGATACTTTACAAAATTTTGTGTTGCAAGGATTTCTGTCCATGTCACACCATCTTATCTTATAGACTTAAGCAATCGAGTTTCCTCAAACTAATGCAAATTCAAAGAAATATCTGGAAATATAATAGATGCATATATTTGATAAACTTGCATTACTATACATTTGCAAAGTGCATGATATTTGTTAACTCTACCCTCTGTGCACATTGCATTCGTTTTTAATAATATATTATTGCTTTATATTAACATTTCGCAAATATACAGATATACTGATTCATGTAACACAATAGCTTACGTGTGACATAATATTACTATGCCAACAAAATGATACTAGACCTTATCTAGTCTATTTGTAAATTCTGCAACTAACAGCATATAAAATATTCCTAAATACAAAAATATGTATTATACAAACTGTTTAAAAATTTACATATTTTAATGTATTAATGTGCAGTCAGTCTCATGAAATCTTAGTCATATAATTTAAGAAAATATTTATATGGCTCCAAACATACTTTAGGGGTATTGCACAAAGATATCATCGTTCATTTGCAATTATATTTCGAGTTTACAAAGAGGCATTTCCATTACTGTACATTATTATCAATGTATCACTCTAGGCATGCATTTAACAAATTTAATATTAGAAGATATTATTAACAATATCCAAATTAATCTACTAAACGAAAGAAATAGATTTTTCATAAAATTTCATTGCATTTGCCATTTTTCTTCACTGTACGATTGTTTTCGTAAACTATGTCCTGAGATTGTATTTAAATGCATTAATTTCACACGTGATTTTCAATACATGTGTTATTGATTCACCTACAGTTAAAATTTACACAACATTCAACGAAAATATTTAAGCTTACGTGCAATGATTCCAAAATAGAATAAAAGATATAATAAAAATGGCCCATATAACTCAACTTCATTGAGACTTGCTCTTAAACGAGTAGCGTATCAGTTCTTTCAATTCAAGTTTAGTTTTTGTTAAGTACGACGACGCCTTTTCTGATTCAGAAACACAGCGTCAAAATGTACAGTATCTTACTATTTGGAAAGAAACTACATTATATTTCAATGTTATTCTGTGAGTCGATAATATTAGCATGACTTAATAGTTCCGCCTATAGTAAATTTTGTTGTAACACATGCAAACAGATATATAATAAGTTCGAGAAACTATGCTATCAAAAATACATAGCCCAAATTTTCTCTGACATATGATTTTTTCACCAATATTGTTATACAGTTACTAGTATAACAATAGCGCATATTATGTTTGATATATAGAATGTAATTATCATCTTATTGTTGGATGATAAAACATTCTTAATTGATGCGTGAATGTTACCTTCCCAAGCAGTATATCTTATTACGCCTTAAGATAAACATTATTTACATGATACAGTGTTCCTTTTGAATTTCATAATGAAACACTTAAGCGTATCAGATTTCATTTTTCTTTTATGTCGATATATTTTATTCCCTCTTGCTTTTGTTGTTGTTTATCGATTTTGGTTGCATCATTTTCAGAACTTAAATTTGCATTATTAATATTCGTTGCATCGTACTCCTCTTCTTCCTCGTGAATTTCATGGCAAGAATTTTTTCGTGATTTCCCTTTTATGTAGGCTGCTAAACTCCTTCGTTTGCTTTCGCGACATAAGTGGCAGTTGTCTTTGGATTGTAGTTTTTGCGAATGTTGTTCCGGTAGACGCGGATACTGGATCTGCGGGGACTTTCCTATAAAACAGAATGTATACAACTCCTAATATGAACCGAGAATTCTTAATTCTTAATATAACATAAAGATATATTCAGAAAGCACGCGCAGTAGAATATTTGCATAAAAAAATTATTCTGTATGCCTGTTCTATTAATATCATTATGATTAACATGGCAAATATTTCCGCATACACACAGTTCTTTTAAAAGCTATCAAATTTATCTAAGTGTTTTATAAACTTCTTATCAGGTGCATATTTGTATTAATTCTCATTAACGCTAGCACTATGAATTACGTACATTTTCATGTGCTTTCAATAGTGATTTGTCAGGCATTAGTGAAAGTGTTGTCCTCCTTTTGTATTGCACTCGTTTCACGTTTATACTCGGAATACTTTGTCACAATATGACCGTAACAAATTTGATGATACAATGTATACGACATTAGTATTCATGATTAATAGCACTACCTGCCTGTTATCGTTTTATGGTCAGCTTAAACTATATTCTTATGCAAAGATGTGGTATGTACTGATAACACATTTTATAGTATGGTAATTTGCATAGAATACTAAATTATAATTATCTTTTTCAAGAAATATACTTTATAATCGTTATCTCTAATCTATTCTGTTGTGTAATTCTTTAAAAGTACCTGGAATTGAGTACAAGCTAAAGACTTTATTAACGACATTCGTCGTCCCCAATTTGAAATTGTGATGTGCTACGTGCAAACAAGCACGTTACATCGTAGGTATCTCCACACCCTTTCTCGTAGTAACGACCCACGTGTCGTAAACCCGATGTATCATTTTCAAATTACACCTTATAAAACTATGAAAACTAATATTTACGTTCTTCTTGTGTATTCAGCATATCCATATTCGTATAATACGCGCGGTATATTAAGATCCGCGTTTATTTTCAGAATCAATGTTTACTAAGGTAATCTAAATTTTAACGATTATTCAGTCAACTACGAAGTTAAATGTGAAATATGCGTTAGAATGTCACTCAGGATTCATAAATTAAATCAGCAAACATAAATATAATCTATACTTTATGCGTATGTCGTCTGTCTTGCACATCGCACAAAAAAAATCATTTCGCATTTGCATTTCTCCATAATAATAAAGACGTGCAATAAAGAGATGAATTGCAATTTTACTCTAAAAATAAGTCTGTAATTAAAATAATAGTGCAATGCTTTAATAAGATAAAAATGACCTGCAATAATATTTTCGTACGGCTTACATTTTTAACACGGTACGCAGTGTTTGGCACATTTTTAAGATGCGCATGCATAATTTCATTACGCAGGAAATAACAATTTAGATTTATATTGCTGTAAGCAATTTATTGGTTTCTTCCTGTTTGCTGATAAGCGATTTCTCTTAAGCGCTTGATTTAACGCGTGAATAGAGTACTGCTGATTTTATCGCTGATAGCTTGGAATTTACGATATTTAGGTGTGGCTAGGTCAATAATCATAGTAAAAAAGGGACTATTTATAAACAGGACGTTTAAAAATAAGTTCGCACGCTTTGCCAAAATAATGTATGTGCAGTATAGCGACCCAGGTATAAATTTGGAACCAGACGAGATGATATAGCGCAAGTGCAGATATTATTGAGTCAGGATTATAACTGTACCATGAATGATTTACTAATTTCACTTATTTCAACTGAGTGCATGTGAACTAAGAAAGATTCATCGCTTTAAATCTATCGCGTGGTATCCCTATTCCTGATGCAGATCATCGTAATTTTGATTTCATTTTTCTCTCGTGAGCCTAACGCTCTTTATTTGGCAGCGGGAATGTTTAATACGATTGTTATTTTGGCTACCATTACCCCTTCTATTTAAAGATCCAAAAGCATACATGATTGTTATCATGCCGTTAACCCATTGTGATATTAGAACTTAGACAAAAACAAACACATGGTAAACATGATTACTGTAATAACAGCGCGTCCTTTATAACAGGTCTGATCATTTACGTGCGACGCCAGACAAATAACCTTTACATTGAATGTTTATCACGAACTGCGCTATTTTATAGAAGATGTGATTGTATACTATATAATTGTACTCTCATTTCGCATTGAATTTCTTTTTGAAATCATGATTTTTAAGAATCTATTAGATCGTCGAACTTTTAAAGAATTTGTTCTTGCTACTGGCAAGTATTGCCAGTATAGTAATCGAGACATTACAATTTATTTTAACAATGCGAATCTCAAAATATTCATGAAAAAAATATCCTTTCCCTTGCACGTTGTACCATGATATTTTAGATGACGATGATGATGGTTCAGCATAACGTATGATAACTAAAGCGAGTCGCCTACCCAATGTCCAGTTTCTCAAATGGGTTCAGGAGAGGGGAAATTTTACGACGCACAGAAATACCTGTAACGTACACGTAGGCGCATGTGTTCATTATACCGAGAAAGTAAAAAAAAGTAATCAAACTTAAACGTACAAGCATGGTTACGAAATGTATATTAATATTTGCGTTGATAGACGATACATAAGAACACATCGACTGCTCTTTGTCTGCTTTCTGTTATCATATATGACCGTATGATAAAAGTTGGGCAGAAAAATACTCAATAAAATGAGTTGTGACATGTAAACGGGTTTCAAAGTATTTTTCAAGCAGTTTTATAGAAACCTGCTCTTTTGAATCTGACCTCTACTTTCTACGTGATAACGAAATAGAAAACTATAAGTAAACATGAAATCTTCGGCATGCAGTTTGACAAGTTATTGTTTGAAACAGAGAAATGCACTCGATACACCGTAAGTTAACATAGGATGTTTCCTACACACGAAAAATAATTATAGATTTCTATATATAAACAAGCACGTTCGAAAGGTTCCAATATAAATAGTGAATTCTAGACTGTATGACCGGTTTTTGCAGACACGTATTTATGAGCGACTCGTATTTCATTTTAACAAGTGTTTCGAAACATTGTTTATCATTAGCGCGCCGTAGTTGTCTTTAGATATAGGCCACATTAATACTAAATTTATCTTATAGCTTGTAATAGTAGAATTCATCATTTTAATCTAAAAATTTAAGATAACAAACAAGTAGTGCAATTACAACTGCTATGACATCCCAAGGCCTCACTTTGATAATTAATGCTTTTGAAGACAGTCGGAAAAATTACGTTTTACTTGAGTAAAAAGACTGGATCGGATTACGTGATCGGTAATACAAGCTGCATATTAATTGGCAATTAGCAAGCAGTTAGTACCCACCATAATTAAAGTAGTCCTTGTTCCAGGATTGCTCGTAATCGCGATATTGAGGGCTCCGGAAAGATCCGTAGGTTAATACTTCGGGAATGTAGACTAGATCCATTTTCATCAAATGATGATTACTCAAAGTTCAATAATTTACGATAATTTCGCGCACGATAAATGCATTTGCATTTCCACACGTGCTCGATGTTTTATGCTTCTCACGCCTTTTCGCTCTTCTTCTGACTTAAATGTGTCTTGTTAAAATACTTCTTCGGTTGTACTATTATACTGTTGTAGTCTTTTGCGACAGACTATTCATTATTTCATGTTGCCCGTCTTCTTTGTGATGTTTTTCTTCATGAACATGGAACGATGTTGATGTCTTCTCGTGCGTGGAACTGAAGTGAATTCTTCTCGTTTCGAAGAGGTAGAAGATCGTTGGTTAGAATTCCAGACCTTCTTCCTTGTGGTCTCTGATTAGAATGCATTTGTAGACAATTGACAAGTTACAATGTCATGTCAGAATAGAAAGAACGTGCTACGTGAGACAAGTCCCGAATTCCAATAAAAAGGAGGTTTCTCGCGTTTCGCTCGAATTGCCACAGTGTTTTGCTTTAAACTAATGAAACATGGACGCTGCTGCGAGTAATGTTTATCCGCCGGTCTCCCCTCTCCGTCGACACTCGTTTCTCCTTTCCTCTCTTCTCTACCATTACCGCTGCATGTCCTTCAACTGCGCTTTTGCCCCTCCTTCCTTTCATCCTATCAGCTTCACGAGTTCTCCCGTACTTGGCAATGCGAAAGGGTCCCTGCCAGCTTAAGAAAGTGCGATTATATGTCCCTTTTTGTACAACTTTTTTTAAATACTGTGAATATTTCTATTCTTCGTAAAATTCACATCTGCACTTCACAGAATAACAGAGATAGAGGTAAAACATTACAATCTTTATGGTATTGAACTAATTGAAACAATAAACTGTAATTACACAAACAATTGTTTCGTTTTTTACGCATAAATCTTTCGAAGGATTACCAAGAAATATTATTCGAATTTTATTATTGTAATGTATAGTACAATGAGATGTTATGATTTATAACTTTGGTATAATTGTTAGCCACAATACATTTGGAATTTCGTTTATTAATATGACCGTTTAAAAGGATGCGGTGCAGATTATAAATGGCAGTAAATACGTGACATGAGACATGCGCTAAATGCGTAACTGTGAATTGTTTGTTTACTAGCTACTATCTTGATACGCACTTATGCAGTTTCTCTTAAGATAACTCTGTTTTTGTTGTTAACGCGCTATTTTAATTACTGAAATCTTTTAAACAATAGTATTTTTAAAGTAAAGTATTAGTATTGCCTAATTATTTATGATAATATAGGTACTTATGTATTATGGACGTAAAGCTATACCTTTTCCTTTAATTTAATGAGAATGAACGATTATCGCACTAATACATTAATTTTGCCATATTTACTAAGAACTAATAACGGGAAGTACTGATATATATATAAACCTTGATTCGGTATAATGAAACAAAAAGATTAGTGCTCCAAAACAAGTGTTCTGCTTTTGCATAAAACGTGTTACATAATGAATCACGTATCTCGTGTATAATACTCGAAAATATTATTATACCTCATAAATGAATTATATACCACGAAATTTTTCCTATGCGAGGTATAAATTCAATGAAATTTGACTGCTGATAAGACTGTCTCAAGCCTGTACGAGAAAGAGAAAGATAAATTCCAGTTACGATAAAGATGCATATAATTCGATTTTTACCTTTTTTGCTGTTACCTCACCAAAAATCATACAAATAATATAATTTAATCGACCCAATTATCAATTATCAATTATAAAATGAAATTACAGATAAGAAGTTAATAAAAATACAAACATTTTTGCGAACGATTAGCACCTCGCAAGATAGCGCGGATGTGAGTGCTATCATCGAACTCATCATTGAAATGATTTTGCCATCTTGTTAAGATAATTATTTTCACGCTTCGATAACTCCGTCAAATAGTTCTTTAAGTATCCGTATTAATAACGTTATCTATATCAAGCATCCTGTGCAATACTTATTTCCTATTTGTGTACGAGTACTCTGAAACGCCGATTATATCTGATAACTTGTGATTTTTCACACTCATATATTGAAATCCTTCGTAAAAGCGGAACCGATCATCCAGCATTTTATTCGCAGTTATCCACGTACAATCAATTTGAAAAGTCCACTTAAATCTGATTAAAGACGCACAATGTGCCTGGTATCAAAAACAATGCGTCAAAGTATGACATCTTCTCAGATCAAGTATTTACAATTATATCTTATGAATGTAAGAATGTTTTAGAACGGATATTTAAAGAAGGAAAAGACTCCCTTTTTTTCATCCATTGTTAATAACAAGCTTTGTACTCGTTCGTGCACGTGTACCCACAAGGAATTTCATATGGCACTTGGAATCTTATCACTTTGTTATTTATATCTGGATGTAAGAAAGAGGAGTCAAGGTATAATCGATAACGAGATCGGTACCACTCGCGAAATATTAGACTGCAATCATTTATCTTGATACGTGAGGCCTTATCTTACAGGATGTCGATAATGATTATCTATGCGTAAAAGATCAAGTTTATCCGCGATAGTCGCGATAGTCGCGATACCGTACTTTAAGCAAGAATCCTCAAATTACAGGCCTACATAAGAGGACGAAACAAAGATAAAATGGCTGAGATATAGTTATTGATATCAAAATACATATTCCTATATAAAACGATACGACTACGCAACAAAAAAACGGGATTATATGAGAAAGAATAATTTATGCATTAAGAGCTAAATAGCTTATATCAAAGTATTGTGTTTTGTAACGAGACTCGATGAAGACAGGTTTGTTAAGAAACCACGTCTGGGAAGATCGCAGGACGTTATGCAATAATTAAGTAAAAATTATCATTTATGCGTATAACACCAATATTATTTGTGATATCGCATATTATACCATATTAACCAAAATCCGCGTCTTAAAATATTATTTTTTGTCAGAGGACTCAAGGCGATTTATTAAGTAAGCACATCTGTTGAGGTTCGGAGTACATGAAAGTAATCTTTCGGTAACAGGCGCGGCTTTGCATATTCGCGAAACTCTGACTTAAGAAACTTAATATTAATCTACCTTAACTGTGGTACTGCATTCGAGAGATAAATAAATATTTGGTGTTGGACAATGATGCGTCCGGAAAGCTACGGAAACCCCCGTACTTTCTATAATACGTATGATATAAAAATTCAATATTTAAGTACCTACAATACGTCCACATGGTATTGGAATTCATAATTACACACAAATAATTCTGAAATAATTGCTGCAGATAAATATTGTCCATTATGTAGAATGCAATTTGCATATGGATAGGTATAATTACTTATCTTTCCTTATGGAATTATATTCATAAATAAGTAAATTTTATGTATATCATTAGGAAAAATAACGTAATAAGACCCATCAATTTTTTACGATACCGTCAACATGTAAGACGACTATGCTACTAATCTACTTGTACTTCGTTACTTAATTGTAGAATAGACATTTTAACAATGTTTTTAATTGTAGTATAACTATTCTGACTATCTCATTGATGTTTTTATCGTACATATTTTACTCCATTTAATATGTATTACTTATTATAGGAAAGCCTTGGTGGAAATTCGCGTACCGCGATGCTTGGGACGGTGTCACCGGCGAATTTTCATCTGGAGGAGACACTTGCCACCCTTAGATATGCCTGCCAAGCTAGGGCTATTGTTAATCGTATACGAATTAATGAAGATCCACACGAAAGGCTTATACGGTAATATATTTTAATTATATATTCCTTATAATTGACATTTATACCTCATTGCTCATATTCTTAATTTCGTTAATTTGAATATCGCTAATTAATTCAACACATGACGCGCGAATCTACGTGTAATTATTGGCATACCCCAAATTAATTATCGGCTTTCAAATTTTATTCAACTCGGAGGGAATTTATTTATATAACCTAATGAATTGGTAAACAATGTTTTGACAGTGAATTAAAGGCAGAAGTTTTGCGTTTACGTGGGGTACGTGAAGGATACGAGAAACAACTTGGAATTGTACCTCGACGATTACTCGATTGTCTTGAACCGTTATCTAAAAGTAACGATGAAGTAAAACAGAAACAAAAGGAAATTGATTTATTGAAGGATCAATTAAAAAAGACCGAGGAACAACTTGCAGCTACTCAAATGTAAGTTATTTTGAATAATAAAAATATTATTGCTACTATTGATATGAAACTATTAGAATCATTACTCGACAATATAAAGTTTATAATTAACCGTAACTTATTAGAATTATGATCAGCTGTACAATTTTAATCTATATGAAGATATTTAATACTACCGATTAATAATGTAAGACACTGAATGAGATATCAATTCTATGACATTGTGATCAAGGCTGATATCAAAATGGTTCTCGGTGAAAAAGCTTTACCAATGATCGAATGCCGAATTGTTCCAACGATTGATCGAAGTATTGGTGTATTAAATTGATACTGATCGATAAAACTGTAATTGTTAGGCATGTGTAATTGCAGGACATGGCTGGAGAAATTGCAGGAAACAGAAGAGAGGAAAAATTCCGAATTAAAATATTTACGCCGTTGTGGAATCGCTATTGAAATTGATTTCCACGAAAAGGATAAGCAGCCTTGCCTTGTAAATCTCGCTGCTGATCCTATGTTGTCCGGTACGCTTTTGTATCTTATCCCGCCGGGGTTGGTTCGCATTGGAAAAAATTCTGGATCTCGTGTTCCTTCGAAAACTTTGGATATCATATTGGATGGGCCATTGGTTAGGCCGTTACACTGGTTAGTTATGGATGGTTTGCAGCTCGGACGTTAAAAAATATTGACATTTGGTTGGATTGGATGCTTGGTTCATTCGCTGGACTGTCCTTCATACTTCATGATTCCTGAAGATCCTTTCTTGGTGTATGATTTCCATGGTTCTTGCCGTTTCTATAGTTGTTCAGTCCATTGTTTGCACATCTTGTATACCTCTATTACTGCATGAATCTGCGTCTCACGTCGAAATAATATATTTTCACCTAATATCCATGTTTTTCATTCTCCATCTCAAAGTTTTTGCTATTAATAGGCGGTTGCAGACTGTGTTTCCTGCAATCCTGGCATAGTGGGCACGCTTTACAATGTTCATAATATTTCACAATTCTTGTATCTCAAATCTAATGTTTTAAGTATGTTTTAATACTTCGCTACTTTTTAAATTTGTGTGTATTATTTATTAATATCCATGTATTTCATAGTGCGATTGAGAACACTAATGGTAAACTGGTGCTGTCGCCCGAAATGGATGGAGATACATATGTTAATGGACAGGTATATCAATATTCTACAAGTTCTTATTTTTAGTATGTCTTACTAAAAGCTACTTTTGATTTAAACCATTTTTTCAGATAGTAACTGGCAAAATTGTGCTGAAACATGGTGATCGAATAGTTATAGGTGGCAATCATTACTTTAAAGTCTCAAACCCTCATGATGAACACAGTAATATACAAATTTCTGCCCAGGCTGTAGATTACGAGTTTGCGCATCAAGAAATTCTCAGGGTGCAAGAAGAAAAGTAATTATAATGTTCAGTTTATTTGTATATTCATTACTTTACAAATAGAAGCACTTAAAGCCGCGGTATTTTTTTCAAATGGTATAGATTAAGAGCAGAACTTGAAGAATGCAAACAAAAGGCAATGAAAGAATTAGAAAATGCGAAACGGGAGGTGGAAATGCAATTAGGATCTCAAAAATTATCGTATGAACGCAAAATCGAAATACTCGGTTCTACTTTGCAAGAACAAAAACTCGCATTAGAGCAAATCAATAAAAAAAAGAAAGAATTAGAATTGGAAAGAGAATTGCTCGCAAATCAAGTAGAAACCAATAATAGAATGAAACAAATGCAGCGGGAACAGAAAGTTAATGTCACTCCATATAAGTCCACCTTTCTTCAAGAGTTAGAAAGTATTTTAAACGAAAAAACTGCCGATGCTGAATTTGCGCTTAAAATGAAAGCCAGTGCAGAAGCGATAAATTGCGGTGGTATCAGCCTGCATGAAATGCAAATACTGGTAAAAGAAGCTACCGAACGTTGTCGAGAAGTCGGAATAAGTTATGTATGTTTTTGTTTATTATTATTACCTGATTCAGACCGCGACGATAATAATCAGACACTAGATAAATATTCGATGAACTTTTGTTTTGCAGGAATTTGATCAACAGCAAGTAATTGTCAATAAAAGTTTGCAACCGATGGTTCGTATTCGTAACAGAGATCGTATGCAAGAAACATTATGGCAACCAATGCGATTTTTAGATTGGGTTCATCGTTTACGAGACTACGATATCGAGGATTCTTTAAAGGAGCTATGCACATCGAATGAACATTGGGAAATCTATGAAGATACTGAAACGTTTGAAGATTCCTTGAATAATAGCCGAATTTCAATAAACATGACACCCGTAAAAAAACACTTGAATGAAAGTTTACATCAACTTTCTATGGATGCGTCGATGTTTGGTAATATAATTAATGATCAAACACTGGATCATACTAAACAAGAGAAGATAAATAGCTGTCTCATGCAAATGGAAAACATTGCGACCACGTTATGCAAGTTATGCGATGAAGTCGAGGAAAGTCATGCAGTCATTGAATCTGTAGATAAAATTCGAAGTATTATCGATGGTATAAAAGATTCGTTAGCATCGAAAAGTGCAAGCGAATGTGATAACGAAAGTGCCAATTCTGTTCTAAGTTGCAACAATACCGTAATAGAAAAATCTGATAGCTTAGATCTTACTACTAATACCGATGATAACGCAAAATTCGATGTTTCGCCAACTAAGTCGGTTTTACGTGCGAATGCTGCAGGTCTGAGCAATAGCAATAATGTTCCAAAAAGTGTTCGATTCACTGAAAAAATGTAAAAGTGAAACGTGAACTAACTTAATGCATTGGTTGAAGTTTTGAGAAACGATACTCGAAACAAATAGTATTAACAGAAGAAGGCATAATTTTTACAAAATTGACAAACTTAAAGATTATTTGAGTGGCATTTGTATCAACACACAGATAGACTAAGTTTATGTATAAAAAGACGAACTTCAGAATTTGTGTTCATGTTAATATTTAGAATTTGAATTGTAGTGATTGGAAAAGCTCTTTAAAAACATTAAATATTTGATACTCAATTGTTTTAACAAAATAAGGCAGTATTAACATATTATATATAACTCGCAATACGATCAATTTCATGTTCTGTCTTTCAACAACAAGGAGAATACTGTATTATGCACCGATTTTCATAGTTTTAAATAATGTTAATAAGTGTTCGAAGTTCAAACTCTCTTGTATTTGTGAAACCAGTTAATACAGCAGTTTAATTTATTTTATTTTCATGCAGAATTATTTCATGAGTGTATCTTTAGTCGAAGAAAGATATGTGATATATTTTATTTTCAGTTATTATGATTAAAGTTTCATGCATATTTTATTTAAATGACACAGACTGATATATGTAGATATAAATATCTATAGGTAGAATATATAAGGCTTTTAATGTAGCGTCTAATATATATATATATTCTAAGCTTTTTACAAATCTAATAAAACAAAGGAAAACTACATCAAAAATTATTCCGACGAAATTATCTATTAAGTTTATACCCGTAAATCATATACTCCTAATCAAAATAATCATCAATATCGATATCAGGGTTTAATAAATCTTCGCCATATATACTTAAATCTAACTGATTCAATATTAGATTTTCACACATTTCGTCTAAATCTGTATCGCCAATGAGAACTGCTCCCTGCATTTTACCGTTTTCTAATATGAGTTTAATATACTCTTTCTTTTTAGTCATTCGTAATAATATCTCGTATTTGTTATCTAACTTTTGTCCATTATACAAACCAAGTAGCACTACCTTGTAATCAAAAAATTTAGTTACATGAGTGAAAAGTTCAAAACAGAAATCTTGCAAGAATTCTTCCCCTTTAAGTTTGGAAACCATTGCTTTTGCCGCATAACGGCCCATTTGGTGCGCCTGTGTCCATAATCTCATCTGGAACCAGTGCTTCTCTGTTTCCCACCCTGCAGTACATGCATCTCCAGCAGCATATATGTCCCCCTGTGTAGTTTCTAATTTCCAATCAACTAATATTCCACCATCATCACCCTTTTTTAAACCTTCTAAGCCAGCAATATTGGTATTTGGAATGACACCAGTTGCTGATACAATAAGATCGCAGCCAATCGTTTTACCGTTTGTTAACTTAACATAAGCAGGCCATTCCTGTTTTTGATCAAATAGTTTTTGTTCGGATATATCGAGAATTTTTTCCACTTCACACTCATATTCTATGTGCACTTGTGAAGTTTTAGAAAGACTGCCTTTTATATCAAAATTACTGTGCCAATCTGGTCCAAGTGCAGGACCACCCTTTGCAGGTGTTTTGTCTGCTACAGTATACCGCATTCTTTTAGTTGGTGCATTTGTATCAATATTTAAAGTTTCATCTCTACTAACTACACTATCCAAAAAGAATTCAGCAGCTCCAGGATCAACAAATGCTGCAGATATATGCTTATCTTTAATTACCCAGATTACTTCAACACCATCCACTTCATGCACAAGTTCAGTTGCAATGCCACCATTTCCAACAATGACAATTCTTCTAGCATTTTTAAGTTTCTGAGAAAACTGGACAACTGATTCAGTATCTCTAATACCTATTACAAAATCATTATTCTTTGCTATTAGCTTAGGTCTGGCACCATTGCTAAGGCATAACATTTTATATTTTATAATTCTACCATTTTCAGTTTCTATTGTCTTGTTCAGAACATTTATTTTAACTGCAACATCATGTATCACTTTTATTGAATCACATGTCTCTGTTAATATGGTTGTATCTTTTTCTTCTACATCAAACTGCATTAAGGTTTTGCCAAGTGGAACAATATTAGTTACAGCTTTTACCAAAGTACTAGCAGTAATTAAAACTACACTCTCTTGTGGAGCAAGAAACCCTATGCCTTGTGTACAAGAAACTCCAGCAATACCACCACCAATTATGGCAAAAGTACAACTTATATTTTCTGTATTCATTTTTGCAATATCAATTATTTCTATACAAAATGAATATTGAATTTCAAATACAACTTGCATGCACAATTAGTTTTTGGGATTACAGTTCAGCCTTGTCTTCTGGCTGCCACTCTGAATAATCATAATGTCTAATAGGAACATCATATGTGATATATCCGTAATCTTTTGCTTTAATTAAAGCAATAAGGAGATTCCTGTGTTGTTTCTGACAAATACCTGTTTTGCTGTAAAAAAGTAAACTTAATACTCCATATTTTTCTTTTAATATTCTTTGTCTACTAATATACTGACATACCTATAACTTATTGTTTCTCTGTTATAAGGGGAAAGAAATTGTTTTAACAGGTCAAGGTTACGGTAGTCAAGGATAAGGTATTCATCTCTACATATCGGACAAGGATTACCAGCACTGATCATACCTTGCCTCTGTAAATTATACAATATTAGAAATTTATCTACTAATATTTCATACCTTACATACAGATACTAACAATGCAAGTTTTACGAGTTTTTTTTGGTTGATATTGTCCTTTGAAGTTCCTTCTATATAATTTCCATACAGGGTCAACTCCATAAGTTTGTTTATAAGCTACAATAATGTATTTGATAAATGGAATATTGCTTTGCCTTTATACAATAGTTTGATAGCTACCTACCACTACTTTTCAAGTAAGCTATACTTGTTTCAACAGGTATAATTCTACTTCTGTCTTTAGTAATTTGTCGTGTTTCAATCGGACGTTCTGTATTGTTTTCTGTTTGGAGATTTTTAACAGACGAACAGCAAATGAGTCTGATGGGTACAACCTAAAAATCAACCTACGTTTTAAGTGTACTTCCAGTTTCTTTGAAATTAAAGTTTTCACATGTACCCTCTTACTTGTGCAGATAAACAGGTTCGTAACATTATTCCAGATGTTTGGAGTGTATTCCAAATCAATGACATTATTTGGTTTAAAAGTAACTTCTCTTTGAAAATACAACTCCTAACTCCAATAAGAATGAGAAAACCGGAACCACGATATACGTCAGCAAAATAGAGAGTATAACTGAAACAATATCTTGTTGCAAATAAAATGATATTCGTCTTATTTATATATTTAAAGTACTCAAAGTTTTATATTGGTTTAATAATCCAATTATCTTTTTTCTTCAATATATCAAAGTATATTAATCGTAGCTTAAATTATGCACTTTTGTTACATGAAAGAATAATTATGTGAAATTTTTATAAGATTATATTTTCATACAAACTATTACTTCGAATTGTGATATTAACTGATTATATTTTTTTCATTAGTCATATTTTTCTTATATATAGTAAATCTGTATGAAACTCTAATTTGAATCAAGTAGTAATAGGTACAAGTTTTCATGAGTTGTAACTAGTCAATAAAAATGTTGAAAATTTTGATAAATTTAAAAGCAAACTTGGAGTATGCATATATTTAACGTTATTGAGTGATTAATATTAATTGCGTTAAATTAATATTCTTTTAATACAAGCATTGGAATATAGTTGAAAAAGAAGAAGTCACCAACTATCGCTTGAACCGTGCGAAAGAGATATGGCACTTCCGGCTTCATCCGCAGGGGCTTCTACGGCGTAGTTAGGTGAGGATAATTTTACACAAGTCCGGAATAATTTGAGGAATAATCGAAGAAGATATCACGACAAACACAATATTAAGGTAATAAAAATAAACTCTGAACAATGTTTGCTTGCAGATGGCTGACCAGCGAGAAGATATTTACGGCTTTCGGAGATTCTTATAGCGTTCGCTGATGCGCAGCCAATTTGTTGACGAGACGTAGGGCCACGTCGTTCTCGTGTATAGGAAATATTTAATTTCTTATGCACTCCTGTGAACATTTGTTTTCCATAAAAAGGATTTAATTGTTAATCAAATGTGAGTGGCTTTTCTGTTGTCCAAAAAAGCCGAACCGCGTGTCGCATACTTTATAGAATACGGCTACACCGAGAAATTATAGGGTGGGGCTCGTTTTAGTTTCTTCGACAAGATATTCATTTAAATAACGTACTGTACGAATGCCAGTACATTTTACAAGAAATATCAATAAAAGGGAAGGATAACTGATGTACTCGATATTGAGAGAGCAAGGTGAAAAATTGTAATATATTAGTGACGTAATTTCATAAGTCGGAATATGTCGAGGGTTACTATCAAGATTTACGTGAAGCACACGTTGCAATACGAATTTCTGAGAGTGCATTCAAATATCAATGGAGAGAAATATTAAGTGTTAGTGACAGTTTATATTAATATGGAATTTCGAAATTCCTCAGAATTTATAATTTAGCACAAACGGAAAATCATGTGTTATAAATAGAACAAGGCATTTCGTGACGTCAGTGATAGGGTGGGGTCGCGACGGTTATTTGTCGTCTTTATAATGGACCTAGGCTTCTGATTGGTTCACGGTGAAAATACTCTGGGTGGGGCATGCGCGGAAGTACTGCGCAACAACGATTTCGCCAGTTGACTGCCGAACGAGCACCGTTTACCGAAGGACTCGTACCTTGCATTCACATTTTCATCATTTCTATAGCTATCGTTGTTAATAATTTTAGTATTTACACGTTATTTCATATTAACGTATGATAATTAGCGAAAATACCATCTAAGCATTAAAAAATTAGATAAAAGTTTCTATTAATAGTTGTCCATACGCGTGATATAATTGATCCGTATGGCATGATAAAAGAGTATTAACTATGCGTTTGGAAGCTTTCGTATTTTCAAATGCATTTTGGTGGACGTAGATTAGAGCGTAATGAGCTTAGGTAAACAATATTTTATGATATAACTCGGAAAATTCGACTGTAAGAATGTAAATGGTCATTCGTTCCGCTGTATAGTCATTCGTGGCAAGTCTCGACAATATGGCGATGTAACGTGTACGGTTGTGCCCTCGAAAATCAATCTTCGTGTATTTCATACGTAAAATCGAGTTCTCTTGTGTTTTATTCCAGATTTACGCCATGATCCTATGTTCGAACATCAATATGCGCTAAATCACCAAGAATAACATCAAAATGGTAAGTCGAAAATGTAAAAAGATTTCCGTTGCTCTTTTTTTTAAGTTTTACCATTTTAAACATGGGGGCGCCACGTACGCTTGTTGCGACAGCACAATCTATGAGAAGGGGGCAGTAGAAAGATCAATAACCTTCGTTTATATGACCTCGTATCCTATTTCTGGTGCATTTAATTTCCACCATGTTGGTCTTGTTCGTGCAACTTGCGCTTATTCTTCCCTAAAAATTTATAAAGAAATATATTCTATTTATATTTATAATGCATTTGGCACCGCGCATTAAGAATGAGCAAGGTATATTCTTCTTTTTAATACTGATATTCTAAATTTGTCACTAAACTTCTCAAAAATTCTGAACACTATCTTCGGTTAATATTACTTGGTAATCCGAATTGGTGTGACGATTTATTTCTTTAATATTGCATTTTTAATCTCTAAGAATTTATTTTTGAAGTGACCTCAGAAATTACACAACTTTTAATGTCAGGTGATGTTGTGACTTGGTAGAGTAGACCATTCCTCCATGATTAAAAGTTTGTTTGAGGAAAGAAAGTATATACTATAGTTTATATTTTACTGTTATTAATCATTTCTGTATGATATTACATGTGCAAAAATAGTTTTGACAAACTGAAGAATCCTGTTATCTCTTTCTTATTCTCTTTTGAATGTTTAAGGAAAAGTTGGATAATTCATCTTGTGCTTATAAAACTTAAAACTTGTTTCATATAGCACGACTTTGATTCTTAAATGGCAAATCAGTTTCACATAATTAAGTTTAAAAAAAAACCTGTTATTTTTAATTTAGCAACAGAATTAATTACATTTCAAAGATATTGCTTTACAATCTTATATAATCCTCATTTAATAAGAATCCATGAAGTTTGAAATATTTAATCCATTAAAACAGACTAATGATAAACTTTATCCAGTTTGCATAAGTAATGGAAACAACATAACATTTAGAAACATTCAATTATTATATGCGTACAGTGCATCTGCCATTCTGCATGTTGAGACTCACGGATATTCATAATTTGTATATACGTGTGAAAATTAAATATACATGCAAAATTAAACAAAAAGACTCTAAACCATTGGATGGTTGTAAAATATCGACTGCATTCACTGAAAGGGGTCTTACAATTAAATTTAACATTTCAATGTACAAGTTGTATAATATTTTTGGCAGTAACAGTTTCTGTGTTAGCAAATGTGGTACATTACTCCTTTGCATGAACTTGGAATTGTGAAATATTTTGGCAGCTGTATAAACATTTTACAACATGTGTTTCAGTTATTCAATGCATAACAGTCAATTTTCACTAGTTGGCAATAACTGAAATTTTATTATGGTGGTCAATTAATTTGTTCATATAATAATGTAAGAGTTTGGCGTTTTATGGAATATTAACCCTTTGCACTCGAAAGGCGACCCTAAGTCACCACTCAGTTTCTTGATATAATTCGAGTCGTCGATTTAAATCACCGACAATTGGAGTAAATCTTAATGTCGCCTTTTAATTGCCGTTCGAGTTGTCGCAATAAAGTGAGTGGCGATTGAGAGTCGCCTTTCAGTGCAAAGGTTTAATAGTACTTAGCTCTGAAAAGTTTGGTCTTAATGGATTCAAATAGTTTACTATATTAAATAATTATTCACATTTCTGAAATAAAAAATTAATAATGATTGCTTATATATACTGTACAACAGATTAAAAATTCAGATTAGAGCTCCATAATTGCTAACATGTTTATCTGAAAACTTGTACTTGTTTTCAGTACCCCGTGGATATTTACATTCAATATGTCTTCCTGTTTATTTTTCAGCCTCGTATAGACCCATTGTCCTTGTTAAAATGTCTTAGTGTCTTATTGGGCCCAAATGGAGGCATTAAGAGCAAGGAGGAAGTGCACCGGTTAGCTAATTTGATGACCAAATTTTCTAAGAAACTTGTCTCTAAGTGCATTTACATACAAATACTGAAAACTACAAATACAGAATTACTTCGCCAGTAAGTGATAGTACCAAATTTTTGTGTTCTCATTAATATCGAAAAAAGTACACGTTTTAAAATATTTACGAAGTGGACATCACATGTTGTAAATTTTACGCTTTGCATGTTGAGACGCACGGGTATTCATAACTTGGATAGTCGTGTGAAAATTTAATAAACATGCGAAATTAAACAAAAGAGGCTCTAAACCATTGGACGGTCGCACAACATCGACCGTACTCACTGATGAGGGCCTCACAAAAAAATGTCAATGCTACGAATTCATAAGTTTTGCTAAAAATCGTTAGCTAAAAAGTCCATTTCGCGTTAGTAATATAGTAGAGTATATGATTAAATTTGATTAATTTAGTAGATTACGAAACGTTACTGCAAATCTTTTAATAGAAGTCATGATAAAGACATAAAATATTCGTCAATGTGATGTCTGAATGTTAGATTCATAACTCATATTTTCCAGTGTGAACAAATGGGTATTTAGGAAATATGCTCGATTGTGTACTTTCAGGTTTATGGGTGCTGGAGGATGGAATCTTATTCACATGTGGCTTACGGATGGCATACTTGCTAAAAATTGGGCACTAATTCAAGAACTTTTAGAACTCTTATTTCTGTGTCCAATAGATATAGATAGATTGAAGAGTAACAATTGCCCGAAATTAATTAAGGGTTTATCAAAAGAAGGAAGTCATCAGAATGTAAGAGTCTTAGCCAGTCGTTTGGTGGAACAGTGGTTAAAAATAGTGAAGGGAGAAGCTGCCCCAAATTCTGTACCAGCTCAAATCATGACTATTCCAGTACAAACTACCACTGCTCTTGGGCAGAGCATAGGTCAGACCTCACAGCAACAACAGTATTCCATGAACTGTAGTCTTCAGCAACTTTCTGATGGTGTAGAAAGTGCTACTGTCCAAGTGCAGGACTTACAATTCAGTCCAACCACAACATCAACTATTGCAGTGGCACATATCCAACAACAACCTCAAGAGCAGCAACAACAACACTTGCAAGAAAGATTGACTGTGCAGCCTGTACAGTTGCAAGTAATAGGAAAATCTCAACAAATGCAAGTACAGCAGCAAGTGTCTCAACAAACTAAGAAACCAGCTTTTGTTGTAGTATCTACATCTTCACAATCGCCAGTACCATTGTATAAACTTACAATCCGTGATGGCAAACAGGTTCTGACAAAAGTGGAGACGGACGCTACAAATATTAATAGTGTTATAAATACAAACAGTACAAGTATAGAAATTAATGGAGATGTTGTGGAAGATGTATCTCTTGCAACGCCTGCTGCAGGGGATACAGAATCTACACAACAGCTCAGTGATGGTGTGGTCAGTGATCAGGGATGTGCAGGGGATATTAGTCAATCAGAAAATTTGGACCAAGTTTCAAGTGAAGTGAAACAAACTGTAGTAAGTTCCAAAGAGAGTACCAATGGGGAAGTTAATAATATTAAAACTAAGGACAATAAAGACAGTAAAGACACTGTTAGTAGTGATAGTAGTAAATCTAGTAACAAAGAAAATCGGGACTCTCACAAAAAGGACGAGAAAAAATCTAGTAGCAGTTCAGATAAGAAAAGTAGTAGTCACCATCATAGTTCATCTTCATCCAAAAGTTCTTCAAAACACAGCTCAAGTTCGAGTTCTCATCGCACTAGTTCTACATCACACAAATCCAGTAGCCATCGTTCCTCCTCTAGTAGTAGTTCAAAAAGCTCCAGTTCCAAGGACAAGTCTTCCAGGGACAAAGAGAAGCATCATTCATCCAGTTCATCCAGTAAACATAGTTCTAGTAAGAGTAAATCCGATCGGGATAAAGAGCGGGACAAAGAAAAGTTGAAAAAGGATCAGGCCGAAAAAGATAAAGCCACATTAGAGAAAGTACAAGGTCAAGCTTTAAGCTCAAAATTAGGAAAGATACCTAAAAAGAAGTCTGAAGATGAAATGTCCGGGGATGCAGTAAGAAAATCATCGACTGATTCTCGGGATAGCTCTAAAGAAAACAAGACTGATTCGAAGAAAGTCGTTACGGTGCCAGAGAAGAAAAATATTTCTATATCCATTGAGAATAGAAAAAATTCTCCAGATTCGACGACGCGGCCAAAGACTGTGAAAACATATAATTCTAAATTCAGATCAACAGGTTTGGAGGAAGAAGTAAAACCTCCGCCACCCAGATCAGCAAAGAAACCAAATCCTGTAATTGATAAAAAGGTCTTGCCTCAGAAGTTACCAACCTTGAAGCGGCCATCACCACTGAGAGAAACAATTCCACCGGCGGATAAACGAGCCAAGTTATCCTTGGATTCGCCGACCACACCGCCTGCAGAAGAAAAGAAGGGCGGCATCAAGTTAATAGCACCAAAACCAAAACGTAAGTATTCAGTACAACAAGTGCTATATTTATATCTTTTCTTTACAGACACATATAAAACTATTGCAATAGATATATTCGCTTTTGTAGTAGCAATAATGAATGTTAATTTTAAGTTCATGACAAATGCCGATGTTCTAAGACTAGCAAAAATGGAAAAAATTTCAATTTCATTATTTACAAATTATTGTTGTTGATGAGTTTTATCAAATAATCAAGTGTTAAGTACAGATTTCCATGTATATATAGCCCT
Source organism: Nysson spinosus (assembly GCA_910591585.2). NCBI lineage: Eukaryota > Metazoa > Arthropoda > Insecta > Hymenoptera > Crabronidae > Nysson > Nysson spinosus. The sequence goes on along the minus strand of OU342830.1, from coordinate 6,738,235 downwards.
GGTTTTTATCGAACGTTTATATAAGTTGAACGTTTCGTAAAAATTATCCCCTGCATTTAAGAAAAAAAATAGACATTATTTTGTATGGAAAAAATTATCTATAATGACATTCATGTTATTGACAACACATGAGAAAAATAAGTTAATAAGAATAACATATTGGTTTAACACACTGGGATTTAAGCCTTAATTATTCGTTCTTAACATTTTACATTACTGTACAACACAGATACAACAAATTTTTATTTCACGATCTTACTAAAACCATTTTAAATTATTTGAATGTAATACAGATTTTGCGATAACTTTTTTGTTCTTCGTATATCGCACAATAATTAAATTTCGTACAGTGCTTCTTTCTAATTCGTGTTTACGCGCCGTTCAAAGAGTGTTAGTAATTTATATCTGAATGATCATAAATAATTAGTGTACCACCTCGTTATTAATCTAGTCTTTGAACATCAATCCCTCCAATATCGCTTACTTCCACTAACTTCATAATATTGAGTTTGCAGGTGGATGGCACCAGGAGAAACATGAGCAGACTATATACTTATATGACATTTTATACAGTGTGCAAACATCATTGATATATGAAATGATGTATCAGATTAGTATAAATCTTGTATTTTGCGTCTGATTAATTTACAATTTCTTCCAGGCCAACTACTTTCTTTAAATTCTATAATAGAACCCTGTAGTACTTCCCTAAAAATCATAATTAGACTCACATAGAAGATGTAAGAAAACATCAGTCAGTCGACCCACGTCTCAAGTGGATCGAACGGACCTTGTGCTTCGCTCTCCAATTATCATCAGGTTAGAAGAATGAAGATATTAGGACCATCTCAGCTTCATTAAATATCCTATATTCAGAAGATTCAGCAGGTAATCTTCGATAAAATATTACTTCAGTCGTATATTCGAATACTCGGAGAGATAGTGTCGTGCGGTAAAATCATAAGCTTCAAAGTCACGATTTAAACCATAAATCGGAAGATTCGTGCCGTTTTCTTCCGAAACCCGATAGTTCGGATATAACGGAAAAAAGGTGTGTACTTATCATTAGAAGTCTCGGGGTGTGTGTTTTTACCGGCCTTCGGCGAAAGATACTTCGGTACAAGTCATCACGGATAGTAACTAATCTACCTAGGTAAGAAAACAAACCAAACTCTTGTCTGTCCATACTTCTTCCCTTGTACATGTACACCCTATTAAGCATTTTAAATAAATTGATCAGAAATCTAGAAATACTTAACTCTTGGGTTTCTGCTATACATCTTGCTCACTGAATGCTTGATAAAGCAAACACTTCACATTACCGTGGGCCCATCCAGATTTCCATCCTCTCGGTGACTAATCGCACAAACCGAAGGTGCAGGCCAAATTTTGTCGGGTCTTTCAAAGTGGTGTCGATCATTCACAAAGATACAATTATCTTTTGAATAGTTACTAGAATAATATTTATACATAATACTATTAAATTACGGTGCTTTGGGAAAACACGTAAACAATATTTGTAGTACATTAAAATCGCAGATACTGTTGAAACAGGTCAGATCAATGTAAAAATTGACGAGACTTAGCTCATTTGCATGCTTTCCTCTCACATAAACTAGTGTTTAATCCCTTCCAATCGTAACCGCCCATGATAACACTAGCTTATTCTTAAAATGCATTTTCTTTCGCTTTTAAAGCAACCTCTCGACCATCGGTTTTACATCCTGTAATGGATCGTTGAATCTTAAATGTAGTTATTAAAGACACCATTTCGACTGTCGCTCGACAAAAATGAGAAGATATCTTGTTTAGGGTATACTTTTTCAATTGTCTGCTATTATTCAGTCCACAGTGTAATCGCAGAACGATTTGATTCGCATTACGCTCCTGCGAGTTCATCAGAGAGAATTGAAATTTGACTGGGGCAGGTGCTCCTCAAAAAAACTACTTTGTTAATAGGAAAAATAACCAAACGAATGATGTTAAGGGGTGAGCGCGAAAGGGGGAGAAAGGCGTAGAGAGATTGAGAGAAAGGGGTGTGAAAGAGCGGGAGGGATTGAGGAACAGTATGCATGGGCGAGAATAAATGAGAACTGGGGCAAAATGCGACACATCGTTCAAAGGCAAGTCCATTGAGAAAAGAGAAATATGGAACTCGTGGATTGAGAAAGCACTTCTGAGAAAAGTGCATCAAATTCCGATGCTGCGAATCCGACATCCTCGAGCAAGTCGCCCCTTAGGACATCAGTGGGCACCCTTACAACACGTACAGAAGTACAGCTCTATTTCTGATGACGACGTCGACATGGCGATAGAATTCTCCTTGCCTGCAGTCGCGGATTAAATCGATTTGGCTAAAAAAATACTATTCGAATGAGAAAACCATATAGAAAAAGAGGGAAAGAAAGATACGTGTATCTTCGCTGTTGTACTTACTTATAGTACAGATGAAATATAAATTCCAGTACAACTTCATATACAACGCGTTAAATTACTACCGCTGAAACCGGTGCTTTTGTTCATTCTTCGAGACGCAGTTAAGATTTCTTGTTATACTGAAAACATGAGAGAAGAACTTTATTTTTGCGGGCGGGCATAATCATGAAATTATCAACCACGTGTACCGTTAGATTTCAACCTTGTATAAAGATAATCAAATAACACTTGCCGTTCTTTCAACAACTGATTATTGAACTAATCTAGAAATATCCATCTTTTTAAATAATTTTATTATATACAAAAGGATTTGAGAATTATGGTTTGGATGTTGCCTACGTATTACTTTTTCCTACAAAGATCGGAGCGACTTTAAGTACGCGATATTACCGTAATACTGCATATCAATATACGAAATTGCATAGAATTTTACAAGTGAGCTTAATGCGTAAACATAGTGTCGAATTTCCATAGGGGGCAAAAAAGTTCATCTAAAAAGATTTGAATCAAGCGTGAAGGGCGAGCGTGAGAACGAGAATTATAATGGAGTTGCGCAACGGCGCACTCACGGTAGTGCGAGAGGGAGGAGACCAATGTTTTTACGACGGTTTTCATGGCGTCTGTGCCATGTGCATACCGTACTCTGCCGCGGCAGTTCTGTATACGCTCACATCATATATTAACCGTCCAACCAAACTCGACCCGCGCCGTTTGCGAACCTGTTCTTAATTATCATGCGCTCTTTATCTTAATTTATACTTGACCTTTACACGAAAGGTTTCAATCGATAGTAAAAAAAGAATTTACAGTTTTCTTCCCCCCTATTTTGAATTCAGTAATTAATATTATATTTTCGTAATAATCATTCTATAAATAGGATCTAGTCACTCGACGATTTTTTGTGAATCCAGATCTATTATTTTATATTCAAAAATCGAGTTATGCGCTTTACGCTTTAATTACATCTTCTGAGTAATTACTTTTTTATACGTTGTTTTAGTAATTTAGTAATACATATTAATAATTTTAGTATGTAATCAAAATTGTGTATTTCATGGAAGTTTGTAAATTCAAAGCGGCAGTATGTTTATTTTCAAAATTGGCTTCATGTTTTGCACATCTTCTTAGTTTTCTCTGATAATGTTATTTTACATTTTAAAATGAAGTTTTTCGAGTTGATATACTAATTATTATTAAAAAAAGAAAGAGAATATTACAATTCCGTTGAATGCAACTTAAGGCTCTTAAATAGTCATAGTCGACTGCAATGCTTATTAAAAATTTTACAACAATCGCATAGATTAGTTCTGCAGTGGAAGATAAATTTGTAACTGTTATTAACTTATTTAAAGTGTAAGCTTTAATGTTTTAAAGGTTTAATGGAATTAATCGCGCGTCCCTTTCATCTCGAATTGTTCGGGTTGTAGCTTGCAGTTATGAAAGTTAACAGAATAACTATCATCGGATATTCCAATTATTATTGCTGCAGTAACTATGTACGATTTAAGTATCGTATAAGTGATTTTTAATAATTATTTAGCAATATCCTTTCCTGTATTGTTAATATATGGGATATTAAGAGAATTAGTGTGTACTGCACGTTATACAAAGAACACGAAATGAATATATTGAATTTGTTTGCAATATCTTGGAGAAAACGCGAATAGAGTAAATCTCGAGCGTGGATCGATGATTTCTGGAAATAAAATTGCAGCCGTAAACTTGAACCCGCATATTCTTCCCCAGCTTACTATTATCATTTTGTATCGGTTATGATTGCTGTAAATTTATATGATTATCATATAGCCCAGCTTCTTTATCGATTTAACGTGCCATTTATATTCTTCTTAGAATAATAAACTGTCGGTTACAATCGTGCACCATCCGAATTGTAATGCAAAAGAAACTCCTTTCGTAAACTCACTTGCAAATACATTTAATTAACGATAACGTCGTGCATACGTCTATTTTTATATCGGCCACGTTAAAAATAGCATTTTCTTCGAACAATTTATTTATGGACAGGAGAAATTTTATGAATTTTAATATTATGATGGTCTTAAGTCCGAAATTATTGATTATTAAGTGGATATTTATCACTTTGTTCCTGCGATTGCAAGATAAAACTGTGCAAAGAAAACTCATTCCTTTTATGATCTATTTATTCCGATTTGTTACGAATTCTTCAAAATCGATCAAAACTATTTTTTATACACGTACATTAGCGATTACAAAAACTTCCGAGTTATTTTCTACAAAATTTATTATAATCGAGTTATCCGTGGTAACTCAATTAAATGCTATTAGATAGCAAATGGAAAAGCAACGATGATGGAAAGTAATTTAGCGATTAATATCGCTTTATTACTTATATATTATAAATACATTATGTGTCACTTTTATTATAGATACAAGACAATGCTAGCACTTTTTTGCAGCAAAGAAGTACATCGTCTTCAGAATCGACATGCTTCCTGAAATTATATTTTGTTATTAATGTAAAAAGTTATATACTTCGCGGGAAGATATTCCAAATATCTGTATAAATTACAAAGAAATGACCAATATTTTGCAAATGTTCAAAGCCTATCTATCATTTACAACCTTTGTAAAACTTCGAGGAATTTCTCCAGGCGTACATGCAAATATATTGTAACATAAACCATTGTAGTGTAATGAATCGGCTAATTATGAATTCGGAAATTTCTTCCGATCCTTTTAAGAAATGATTTTGTGAATTACCCACTATTTTATTGCAGTTTGTCATATAAGTATATAGTCGCCAATCTTAAATCTTTCTTTCGATAATTTACAGGGATTCTGCTGGTGAACGGACTACTCTCAACAACCAATTTTGGCAAATAATTACTAAAATATTATCATTGCCCCAAGAAATCATCATTTATTACTAACTTAATACAATATTTATTATAAAAATAACAAATTTCTCCATTTTACAGATCTCGAAAAAGGGGTTTATCATATCTTTTTTTACAGCATCGCAGTAATGTAAAACATTCAAATTCCAACGACGTACCGTATTTCACAATGTTTACATACAAACATTTCTAAATGTTTCAAATAATATTTATGTATAATACATAATTGCAGGACGAGCTGCAGTTGAAGAACATATTGATATTCTCGAAGCAGCAACTATTTATAAATTTAAACAAGTATTTGGAAGTGTTTGAAATTATGCGTATATGTAATACAAAATTGCAGGGTGGACCGCAGTTGAAGAGGAACATACCGAAATTCTCGAATCAACAACTATCTTTAAATTATTGTTAATTATAAATATATGGAGTTTTATTTAATCGACCGATCTTTCTCTCTTTTTAGCGATGGTTCTTCAAGAAAGTGATATGTTCATGGATGCTCTTACTGCATCCACGAAAAGCAAAGAACCAAGGAAGAGAAAGCGGAGAACATCGATTTCGAAAGATTGTCCTACGGAAGCTAAAAAACAAGAAACGGCCAGCTCCGATAATCGTGACGTTACACCTCCCCCGACATCACCGAGTGCCGAAGAGAAATCACCGGTAGTCGTCAAGCCTAATTTTAAGGTATTTATTATTTAAATTATATTACTATAATAATATAATTATTAGTTGTAATTATATTATATACACGTTAAAAGTTCAAAGCTCATAACGGTTGCAATAAATAAGGATTCCTACTTTTGGCAGCAAGAACAACGTAGAGTTTCAAGAATTAAATTTTAACAAATAATGCATTGTAATAAAATTACCGAAATCATTCTCTTCGCAAAAAATAACGATAGAATGGTATTCTATATTACTTGCAATATACTATATTGGATAAAAGAATCTATCACTACTATTGCGGGTTTAAGTTTCGCAAAGCGGGTGGGTTGCGTCGTTCAATGCAGGGTACCGCAGTAATTAAATGTTGATTTTTCCTATGGAAATATACAGAACTTTTGGATATAGAATTTGAATACTATTAATTAATATTTAAAATACAAAGGATCGTAAGAAGTTCGTGGTTATGCAATTTAATTAATTTAACATGTCATGAAGTACAGTTGATTTATTCTATAGAGCCATTTTGTGCTGCCGAAATTTTTATTTTGTTTTGATTCCTAGTTTTTATGAATCTGTGTTACGTTCTATCACTAATTGCAACATAGTAAGTGGCATAGAACTTGTTATTCTATCTGCTACGGCGTTACGTAACCAGACATAATTAATATATTCTACCGACTGCACTTGACTTCAATTTTATATCGCGAATATTATCTTTTTAAAGACGAAGAGCAGGTTGCGGCCATTTTCTCGTTTCATTATATATGCAAATTACATTGCCCGATTTAATTTTACCAAAATGTATACATTACATTTCATAAATATATAATTTTTCTTTATAGTTCTATCAAGATACTTTAGAGACCGACGAGGACAAGGAACAAAATGAAAAAGAGAATTCAGAGGAAGATTTTAAGAAGGAGAAAGAAGAGCCGGCGGATGATCTTAAAGAAATCAAAGAAATGGACGAGGATGCAGGCAGCAACAGTAAGTTGATTAAGTGTTATCGGTTTAAAACGGATTTAGTGAAATTTTACGATCATTATCAATTGTGATTGAAAGTCCAAATTCTTAATTCTTAATTCTTAATTTACTTAATTCATCATAATTTAATTATCTACTTTATTTAATTTTCAGCACCAACCCCTGATGACGATGCGGAGGAGAAAATTTCCGATTCTCCGGAAGAAACATCGACATCTGATTCATCGAAAAAGGACAATGTTAGTTCTTACCCTGAAATACGTTATGTTGATGGGCTAAGAAGTGTTTTATTACTTCAGAAACGAAAAGGTCCAAAGAAAGTGCTAAAATGGAAGACAGATTTGGAATCAGTTCGATATTTCGAATTAGATGAAACGGAAAGAGTGAATGTGACCAAAACTTTTACTGATATGAAACAAATGGAGAAACAGAACGAGAGGGAAGCATTCCAAATGGCAAGAAAATTAAGTAAGTTCAATGCTTTGATCAATTTGCATGAAAATGTAATAGTAGAAAGAAATACTAAATAAATAAATTTGTGTTCACAGGTAACGAGGACCTAATGGAAGAAAGAACAAGATGGAAGGCATTAATTCCGATCGATTTACCGCCAGCGTTAGTAGAACACGGAAAAGATAGTAGAGAAAAGGATATTCAATATGCGAGAGAAAAAGGAATCCTCCAAGCGCTCTACTTCAACCGCAGCATGTAAGCATGCATATTACGCTTATATTAATAATTACAGTAACTTAATTAGTTATACGAATTATATTAATTTTCATCATTTACTGAATTTTGTTTCGATTTCTCAAAAATTATTTTTCTTGTGCAGGATTCCGGACTCTGCCGCCGAACCAGATGAAGAACGTCATCATGTATATAGTGACCCTAAAGTAATTCCTCTTGAAGATCTTACCGGAAATAAGGAGAGTGAAAAGGATTTCACTAACGTTGCTTGGCCCGAACCAAAACCACAGTTACAACCACCACCACCACCTGCAGTGGCAAATTTCCATTATCCACCATTCCCTCACAATCAACAACCAATGATGCCGCCTATAGGTCCACAAAACACAATGGGTCCAGTACCACAGATGCCTCAGCAAATGATGGGTCCTCCACACATGGGTCAAATGGGCCCAGATATGAGTGGAGGTCCACTGCCTACAAGTGGAGGTGGAGGATGGAGAACAGGAGATGGCAAAGTTGTTGTACCTGACGGAATAGGAATGAATCCAATGGGAAATATGCAAGGGGGATTCCCACAAGGAATGGAAGGTGGTCCCATGGTGCCACCAGGAATAATGGGTCCACCACCCATGTACAATCAACAGCAGGAGGGTTATGGCATGATGGGTCCTGATGATATGGGATTCAATAACATGAATCCAAACAACTTCCAAGGACCACCTGGCCCTATGGGATTTGGGCCTGGCCCGAATTTCCAAGGCCCCAGAGGTGGTGGCCCAATGCATGCCAGGGGAAGGGGTGGTCCAGGACCAGGTCCAGGACCTGGACCTGGTTGGTACAGAGGTGGTGGGGGCCCTGGCAGAGGTGGTTGGAGAGGAGGTGGTGGTGGATGGAGAGGAAGTGGAAAACAACCACCAGTGTGTAGACAATTTTCTAAAAATGGTTTCTGCCGTGTAGGAGACAAGTGTCAGTATCTACATCCTGGCGTGAATTGTCCACCGTTCTAAAATTAGTGCAAGAACTTATTTCATTAATTACACAAATCTCTGATATGAAAGACTCATTCCCAATGTCATATCAGTGATAATATACGAAGACTAAGAGTAGTACACAGATATTCGTATTGACAAAAACTGACTAGTGAGAGGAGAGATTATAATGTGCAATTTTCTGTTAACAACGCCGAAAATTAAACGAGCAATTTAATAATATACTAAGTATATTTTAAGAGATTCCTGTATTTAATAGCTCTCGAGATTCTTTTATATCGCGCGATACATGCGAGAGAGATTACACTAAATACGGTATGACAAGTTCATTTTCTGCACACGATTTTTATGAAGCTGCGTTCATTAATTTTGTCTCGAGTTTCAAAGCAACGGTAAAAGAACAATAGGTTCGTCGGCTGCTGGGCGGCAAGAGGCTCCTAAAAGTGTTTTTCATTATCCATTTTCAGGATACACTTAAAATATCGGAATGTCTTGCGTAACACAAAATCCCGACTTACCGCATGTCTTCCTTTTATGTTCTCGATTTCTGAATAGTGGTCCACTGCCAAAAACATATGGTTTCATGTACGTCAATTGTAACGATGATGAAATGAGTAGGATCACAGTGAGTTTTAATCATATTGTCATGGCGAATTAATAATTTTGAAATCTATGACGTAATCGAATAGAAGGCGCAAATACTGGCCCAAATAGTGTTTGCCCTTTCGAGGTCGATATTCATTGTTTCATCGCTTTTGACTAATATAGAGAGTAAAGTGATGTTGAAGTGGATCGAGCAAAAACAAACAACAGAAGATTGTGACGCCAAAAGTTCAAATAACAAGTTAATACTTTTTATTGTATTAAGATTGTCACATACTTAGTTGTTTCTGTAGATTTATTGTAAATATCATAATTGTATCATTTTGTATAAATTGCTAGCTCTAACAATGAGAGACTGTTTTAGGCTTAAATAGTATGTAATAATATAAAAAGCGGGCAACAATTTTTAGTACACACATATGATTTTCAAGTAGATAATGCAATACGATCTATATTGGATGCATTATTCCAAACATGATAAAATGCATCCTATAAAAATGATCAACAGTATATTATTATTGTATCACATATTTTTACAATTTAAGGGTAGCGGTTACTTTTTTGTATATGGTTAGTCGTTATGTTTGTATATAACATTGATTGTTGTACAAGAGCTGCTTAATGGAATACATGAGTCAACTATTTTCTAAAACTTGGCGTATTACTATTTGAGCATTAACATCCCTTTATTCAAGTATTCCCATCTTCAATCTCTTTTCCCGGAGCATTTATTTAACACTTAATCTGCTGGTAACGGAATATACTGTTTCTAATTTATATATTCGAGAGCGTGTGACAACAGTTTATTAGATTTTATTTACACAAGGCATACCCTTGTGACGACGGCGGCATCACCGAGGCGTCCGTAGGCCCATCAATCTCGGATGTGTGAGTGTGTGTGTGTGTGCGTTTGATGCCCGTAACTTCTTCCATATAATCGTAAGCCCAAAAAGCGGCCCGCGTTAGGCGAGAGGCGCGCGCTCAACAAGCCCACAGATTAAGTGTTAAGCATTAATAAAAACACTAAAATATTCACAAAGTGAGAGAATGTAATTTGTTTCTTATTACACGTATTTGATATATATTATAATAATTTATATATATTAGATTCAATGATTGCAGCTTTACATAAAGATGTCTAAATTCAGTCCATTTGCTATGAGGAAGTTTTAAGTTATCATTTTGTTCCTAAATCAATTTGCATAGTAATAACAGAATGGATCACAGGATGCACAATATTATTAATTAGATTCTACATTTATTTAAATTGTTGTGGTGGGGGTCCAAAAATACTGCCACTTTGTTTACTTGCAGTTCTAGATGGAGCAAATCCAAGCATCTTCTGGATGTTCTATAAATGACAGCAATTAATTATTTTGCAATATCTCTTGTATAGAGATTAATATATGGAATATCTTTTTCATAGAATTATTTCAATACCTGTCTTATACTCATAGTACAAAGTATATAGAGAAATATAAATGAACATTCCGTATAATCATCTCCAGGTAGATTTCTATGTGATAATCCTTGTATCCAACTTATTGGCACAAAAGGTAGTCTTGCCACGACTCTACCGTCGAAAATGCTATTAAACATGCTTAATAAAGCAGTAAATGCAAAACCAATTGCAAACATTGATTTCATTTTTACAAGAGATAGATCTCTGTTATTATTTTTTAATCTCTCCTCCTCTCTCTCAATCTTTTTCTTTTGTTGTTTATCCAAAGAATCGCCATGTGCTTCCTTTCTTTTTTCCACTGAAATTATTTCAAATCACGACAAAGTCAGGTTTGGGAACAATGTTTGGAATCTGTGCATTTGAACCGTAAACAATTTACAATGAACTCTTACATTTTTTACTTTGTTTCTCTACTTCGGCTTTTAGTTTCTGATATTTTTCAGTTCTATAAACCATTAACCACGTCAAGCCTGAAGAATATTGAAGAGATAATGTAAAAGCAATATTATTAAAATGTATGAGGTATAACCTCAGACACAGAGGTTGTATGGCATGTAAAATATACAGTTACCTTCTCCTAATAATGCTGTACATACACTAATAAATACAATCAATATTGTGTCCGCCCACATATTAATAAATTATATCAAGTTTCTTTTATTTGATTAAAGCACATCTAATTTTTTCTTTACACGCTGCTACACGTCTGCTATACACAGTTAAGTGTATCCGATACGTCACCTGATTCCGCGTGTCGATAGGTGAGAATAGATGCGTGCGCTACATCCGCTGCTTGTTTTATGACACAAAGTATTTACTTTGTGATTGTCAATATTTATATTTATATAAATTTATTGCAGAAATATCTTGGGCTTTAGACAGATAACGTATCGTCAGCAATTTCAAATATATAAATAATTAAGTATTAAACATGTTGAATGGGACGCAAAATATTAATATCTATATAAAATTCATGTTCAAAGTTTAAATAGATTTCATCGAACATAAGCAATTACCTGTAAAAATAGGAATTAAGAATACTTGCTTTGTATTTTTAACATATAGGAGAAACACATAAACAGCTCGGATGTGCAGTTTCATTACAAATATTTATTTCATAATAAATGCCTTCTGTGTTTATACGATAATTATGTCATCACTTGCACATCTTGTTCTCTCTAAAACTTTCGCATAAACAATCTTATCTTTAACATGTAGTCATAAAAACATACAATATATACAAGAGATGTAATAGATAGTAGAAAAAAGTTATCGTATAAAACTACTGTAGGTAGATAAAAAATAAATCGGAAATTTGTTATCAACTCTGAGGAGTAGTTCTAGCACTAATAACTCAAGATACACAATGGACCCTGGAAAGTAGCAGTAGAATAAAACTTGCACTGTGATTAATATATATTATACTGTGGTTAATATGGGTATAAGATAATATGTATCAAAATGCTTATAATACTTTTGGTCGTGAAAAACATAAAAGGACAATCTTAAAACATAAAACAAAAATCTTAAAACAGAGAAACTTAAAGGCCTACATATCTTTACTGAACACAGGTTGGTAAATATATGTAGATCAAACTTCTGATTTTCAATAACAAAGGTTGTGCGACCATGTAAAACAATATATGTCATAAATATAATGCGATATACCGCGTTAACGTATCCAACTCTCAACCATTTTTTACTTTTTTTCCTCTGCACCGGCACTCTCGTTTTTTACACACTTCCTGATCTCATAACCGAGAGCTGCGCCCAAAGGTGGTGGAACGGCATTACCGATTTGCCGATGTTTATCGAGTATAGTTCCATAAAAGCGGAAAGCATCAGGAAAACCTTGAGATCTGGCGCATTCTCTAACGCTTACGACTCTAGTTTGTTCAGGGTGTAAAACGCGACCCTAAAAGCGAATGATGATCCAAGTCAAGTCTTTGCAAATCTGTGTGGATTAACAAACTGTAAGGGGTCAGAATATTCACCTGTTTTCCCATTGGTTCTGGATTAGTAATGGTAGTTCCAAAATATCCGTCCCATTCTAATCTACCATATAATCCTGCCCAATTATTATGCCGATTTCCAGTATGGGGTAAACACCACGGAATTAAAGTATTATATTGTCTATCCATTGAATCACACGATTTTCCTGTACAACAATTACATACTCCACGGAACGCCCCAGTGGAACTTTTACCTGCTTTCTTATCATGATAAGTGTACTCCCTTTAGTAGAAAGGAATATTTTACACGTTTATTCCATGAACGTTGTAGCCGATTGAATCGGAAACTTTGTTGTCTAATATGAATACTGATTGAGGAAAACTTACAATTTTCTTGAATACGTTGCATCACTTAAACGCACCGCAATATTTGGTAGGTCACGCCAATCGGATCCAGTAGCAGTTGGAATATGTGCAATCCTAGCTTCAACTAATGGTTGCATATCTTTACACACATGATCGCGCAATATTGCATCCGATTCCTTTGGCCTTACCTTTCAGTGAAATGATATGAGCAATAAATGGATTCTATACTTAATGCACGCGGTTAGTAATAAGAGAATCAATTTTGTTACTTGTCGCTGAAAATGTGATATTGGATCATCCCCGTAAGACATTTCCTCGTTAGACCAACCATTTCTTATGTTCGGTAAATCATACATTGCATCGCGCACACTTATTGTTCTGTATGGTGCAGATTCGTTCCAGTCACAATTTGACGAGTATTTTTTGTTGTCGACAATAACGCTTATTTGACAAGCCCGTTTACTAAATACGTGCGTCGGCTCCGGATATTTCGGAAGTTTTTGACCGGGTGCAGCAGCGAGTATAATCAATCTATTAAATTTAAACGGCAATAGTCATAATGATGAAAATAATGCATTGAAGTGAGTGAAATTCAGGTTTGGCGCACCTTCTTCGCGTTTGCGGTATACCGTAATTGCCAGCTTGAAGAATACCAAATGTACACTGATAACCCATTCGAACGAGGCACCTCAGAGTTAACTTCAATACCATACTTCTTTTAAAGGAAACAAAGTTTCTAACATTCTCCATTATAAAAAACTTTGGTCTATAATAATCGCAATAGGACAAACAAGCGACTACCAAGGAGTTTTTGAATAATGAGTATTGGCGCGAATTAAAGCGATTCATTCCGCTAAAACCTTGACATGGAGGTCCACCACATAATAATTCAACTTCCCCTTTCTGAGGTAATCGTTGTCCGCTATTATCACACGTTTCTCCCTACATTAATGTATAATACATTAAAATGCATTGGGAATATCCATTATTATGAAAAAGGGAACGTTCTTTAAGATACTCACACTAATTACTTTCTTTAAAAGTACATTACAGTCTTCACAAAATACTATTGTATTGGGATTATTAAGACGATATGCACACGCGGCTGGCTCATCCTTTTCTATTGCCCAACGACTATCAACTATGCCAGCTTGCCGTAAACCTTCCGATAATCCTAAATTGCCGTTGGTGCAGATCAAATAAACAACATTAGTGAAATATTCTACGTCAGTTTCATATAGTTTTGTGGTAATGTGTTTACGAACCACCGCAACCAGCAAAAACATCAAGAGTTTTTAGCTTCCCTGATACACCCCAGTATTCTATAGGTTTATCAATGAGTTTTTTAGATTCTACATTCTCTGCCTTCTTACTCTTGCATTTTGCTTTCCCCTTTCCTTTGCCAGATTTTCCAATATTCATAGCATGATATGGTGGATCATCAAATGTTTTTTCTGTCGCGTTATAAGCTTGTGTAAAATAAAAACGATATGGACCCGCGGCTGTCCATTCTTCAATGGATATGTCTAAGTTTTCAGAATATGCCAGGTAACATTTACCTGCTACGTCCGAAAACTTTACCTCGCATACTACAAACAGTATAGTGTAATCAGAATGTATAGTTCATGCCTTTTTTTTATGAAATAAATAATTAATAAGTTTAATATGATATTTCACCTTCATCACTCCAGTAGACCATATTGAGATCTACTTGCTGCATTAATGTGAGACCTTTATGTGTGTTTTCAGGCCTATACATTTTATGTATTTTAATCCAAATATCAGATGATGCCACTAACTGATTGGCTGTTTTTGCATATATTGCATTTATATATCCAATATGAAAAGGTTCGGGTGTATCAGTATTTGAACCTTTTACATGTTCAGACGATTTTCGATAGTACTCTGGGTACATATCCTCATCTACTATGCCTTTCTTTGTTTTTGGAGCAAGATGGGTAGTAGCTGTGTATTTGTATTTGATTGCTCCAGGTAATAAAAATACGGCAGACCCAACTCTAAATTCTTCTCCTTTGTACTTTACCGTAGCATACAATACTTCTGTATTACTCTTTTCCTCTAGACGATCAAAGACCTAAAATCGGTCGTTCGTTCTTTAGCATACAGACTTGAGAGAATATAGAATTTATTAGCGTTTTACTTGTAAAAAATCGAACCTTTGGTGCATAATGACATTGTAGATTTGTAAAGCGCACGCAAGCTGGACAAAATCTATGACTAATTTCTTTACGCGGACATTCAGGATCTGGCGCAGGGTCTTCAAAACGTGCACTTTCGGGAGTATATTGTTTTTGGTAGAAAAATGTCTTTCCATTTTTGTCTTTTATCTCATCTTCTGGCAGTATATCTGCATTGCCTAAAATGTGATTGATAGCATTCTAATTTTCTATAAAATATTAATTTCGGTACAACAGAATATGTGGTTACCTAATTCAGCCCAATTTTCTGGGCTCCTTTTGTAAATGACAGTAGCTTTAGATTTAATCGAAGTAAATGGAACATTATCGCATTCGTCGAGTAAAAATATTTCCAAAGGATCAGATGTTTCGCCGAGGACAGTATCACTGCCTCTTCTAAACCAATTTGCGTGACATAGTTTAGCACCGCTTTTATCTTCCCACATATATATAACTTTTGCAATTTGCAATGGAACCTTAGGATCACTTGATTCAATAAGTACATAGTCGTTTGATGTAATTTCTTCATCAACTAACATAACTGATTTGTAAAATGTTCTTCGACCATCATCTATAATTGGTTCACCAATCCAAGTAATTTCTTTTTCCACATGTTTAAATTCTTTCAAAATCATTTTTTGTGTAATTTTGACATTATCCAAGAGTGCATCTGTTAGTTCATCGTCTTCAGGATCTGAATCGTTTGCTTCCTAAGATTAACATAATTATATACTTAAAATATTTTAATTACCATTAATATGGATTTTATATTACTGAAAAACGTATTGTATTCTATCATGGTTTATTACTTGAATAGCCATGTTTGGACATCTTCTTCTGCAACATGCTTGTTTACTTCTCCCAGAACCACCAAATTTTGGCATATCTTTACAAGCTACACATATTCCACAATCTGGTTGCTGGCATGTTTCACATACCTCACACCTGTGCCTTTTTGGCCCCTATTGAAATGTTTAAGTGAAAATTAAAGTAAACTGTAGTAGAATGGATTTTGCCCAAATTTGTATATTAGATAGAATGTTGCAAATAACTTTTTTTGCATTTTTTTCTATATGAAAATCCATTCTCAATGTAGAAAAGTAAACTATAGATGAAAAGATTCGTTTAAGGAGTAGTTTAGAACTTAATGAAAAGGTAAAGGTATATGTATCACATACCAACAGATCTTTTTCACTGTTCTGAGCTAACTGATCAGAGAAGAATGTCTCAAACATGTTATTGACTAATTTTGTAGTTGTTGCTTTTGTCCAAGTCACTCTTTTAATTTTTTGATCATGAGTATGGGCTCTACGGAATGCAATTCTTCTATTTAATGTTACACCAGCAAGTGTTACTAAAGCTCGCATGCATGGACTTGTAATTAGTAAAGGATCTTCCGACTGTGCGGATGAATCAAATGAAATAACTTGGTCACAAATAAATTGTGCATAGCGTAACAAGGAATCTTCAGTGAATCTAGATAATCCTTTGGGTGGTACTATGGTCTGAAAAGTGATTTTTGTAATGTTTCATAATGTCATATACATTACATATACATTATGTACCTCATCTGCATAAAAATCATTGATATACCTGTAATCTATTCAGTAAATCTTCATATGTAGGATTATCGTCATCCGTTAAAAATTCTATAACTATTTTACTCATGTAAATCTTTTCTTTTATAGAAGAGATAAATGGGGCATATGATTCTGCTGGTTCCATTAAAATATATTCAGCAAACGGAGTACTAAATCCTACGAGAGCTAGCTCACCACCATCAAACCCTGATAACCACCATTCATTTATTGGTCCTATATCTTTAGTAGGAACCCCACCCTCTGGTGATGGATTCTCTTCGTAAATAGGTTTCATATATCCAGAAAAATAAAGTATTACATTCTTTTCAATTAGGCCAGTATCAAATGGGCACAAGTGTCCATTTTTATCATATACACTAGTGAAATTAAAAATATATATATATATATTAATGGTGTTTTGTTACACCCCAAAAATTATAGATAATCTTAATAAAAATATTATATACCAAAAATATGTTATTTTGTTTTGTGGCCTTTCATCTCCTTCATATACTAAAGCTTCCTCTCCTGTAAATAATGACAACCTAGGATCTGTTAATGAAATGAGTTCGTCTTCTGCTCCATTAGGGTGACCTGGATATAACTTTAGCTCATCGCTTGCCAATTTTTGACGGCAGTATTCACATTTCTGTTGAATATTATTACGTTTTCTGAACCGTGCTTTAGGTGTTTCATTGCTTACAATATTATCAGTTTTGGTCCTTTTATGAGTTTCATTTTCTAGTTCATCATCAGATCCTTGCTGTACTTGTCGCAATTCGTTTTCTACCTTTATGTCTGATATTATTTCGTCTTTAATTTGTACTAACATGGGACACTTTGCTGAGGGTTCTTCCATGCCAGTACTCTTTCGTTTAATAGTTTCTTTCGCTTGCGCTTTTAATTTCGAGGAGGTTGATTTATTACGAGACCCTTTACTTTTATTTGACTCTGATCCAATCTCTTTACCCACATACTTCCCGCTACGAAGCTTTCTTTCATTACTGGTATCTTCCAGTGGCATGGGTGCGATTATTGGCGAATGTGTTTTATTTTCAGTCACATTGACAGCATTTTCGGCGCGTGCATCTATATTATATTCAGACGTTACAGTCGCCGTTTTATTTTCTTTAAGAACCTCTTTTTTTGGAGATACTTTGCGTCCTTCCATATTTTCAGTCTGTAACTGATTTTCGCTATCAGAATTTTCAGAATTATTGGATATCATTCTTGCACCCACTGATATTTGTCAATGAATGTTCCGCCTAAAAATCGTTTTACGAACGATTGTATTTTCTTTTAAAATGGAATCGAATCTTTAATTACCACTATAAACCAGTATTATTATCAGAATAGTAAGAGTCAACAGAAATCAATGCGTTTCTGCACGTTTCTTCACAATTTTTGACGTATCTAATGCACAGGTATAAAGGAATGACATGTTACGCTAATAGTTATACCGCCAAAAACATTAAAACGCTATTCACAAGTAGCCGTTCCGCGGTACCAGCGCCACGATACGCAAGCCTCGACATCATTCATTATTGGTAGGTGCACAGACGAGATATAAGTAGATCAAGCGCTAAATGGGCTTGAGTGATTTCACTCAAAAAATATTGTTGCGGTAAATACACCACAACAAAAAGTCCCCCCTGCGGAAATGAGTAAAAAACTGTGAACTACGTGCCCCTAATAGCTCTGCAAAAATGACAACGAATACCTTCAAAAATCGTCAAAATATCAAAGTCGCCAAAATCAATTCTAAATGACCCAAATCGATGGTAAATGATGTATAAACATATTCTAGCACCGTTTTGGGTCGAAAGAAGCGGTTTAAAAATTTGTTCGGGCCAAAAATAGGTCAACCCAAAATCGCAAAAATGTGAAGGGGTATACCTTAAAAAATCATCAAAAAATCAAAGTCGCCAAAATCAATTCTAAATGACCCAAATCGATGGTAAATGATGTATAAACATATTCTAGCACCGTTTTGGGTCGAAGGAAGCGGTTTAAAAATTTTTTCGGGCGAGAAATGGGTCGACCCAGAATCGAAAAAATTTGAAGGGGTATACCTTCAAAAATTCTCAAAAAATGAAAGTCGCCAGAATCGCTCCTAAATGGCCTAAATCGAAGGTAAATGATGTGTAAACATATTCTAGGACGATTTCTGGTCGAAGGAAGCGGTTTAAAAATTTTTTCGGGCGAAAAATGGGTCGACCCGAAATCGCAAAAATGTAAAGGGGTATACCTTCAAAAATCATCAAAAAATCAAATTCGCCAAAATCAATTCTAAACGACCCAAATCGATGGTAAATGATGTATAAACATATTCTAGGACCGTTTTGGGTCGAAAGAAGCGGTTTAAAAATTTGTTCGGGCCAAAAATAGGTCAACCCAAAATCGCAAAAATGTGAAGGGGTATACCTTAAAAAATCATAAAAAAATCAAAGTCGCCAAAATCAATTCTAAATGACCCAAATCGATGGTAAATGATGTATAAACATATTCTAGCACCGTTTTGGGTCGAAGGAAGCGGTTTAAAAATTTTTTCGGGCGAAAAATGGGTCGACCCGAAATCGCAAAAATGTAAAGGGGTATACCTTCAAAAATCATCAAAAAATCAAATTCGCCAAAATCAATTCTAAACGACCCAAATCGATGGTAAATGATGTATAAACATATTCTAGGATGATTTCTGGTCGAAAGAAGCGGTTAAAAAATTGTTATTGGTCAAAAATGGGTCGACCCAAAATCTCAAAAATGTGAAGGGGTATACCTTCAAAAATCGCAAAAAATTAAAAGTCGCCAAAATCACTTCTAAATGACCCAAATCGATGGTAAATGATGTATAAACATATTCTAGGATGATTTCTGGTCGAAAGAAGCGGTTAAAAAATTGTTATTGGTCAAAAATGGGTCGACCCAAAATCTCAAAAATGTGAAGGGGTATACCTTCAAAAATCGCAAAAAATTAAAAGTCGCCAAAATCACTTCTAAATGACCCAAATCGATGGTAAATGATGTATAAACATATTCTAGGATGATTTCTGGTCGAAAGAAGCGGTTAAAAAATTGTTATTGGTCAAAAATGGGTCGACCCAAAATCTCAAAAATGTGAAGGGGTATACCTTCAAAAATCGCAAAAAATTAAAAGTCGCCAAAATCACTTCTAAATGACCCAAATCGATGGTAAATGATGTATAAATATATTCTAGGATGATTTCTGGTCGAAAGAAGCGGTTAAAAAATTGTTATTGGTCAAAAATGGGTCGAACCAAAATTGAAAAAATGTAAAGGGGTATACCTTAAAAAATCGCCAAAAATTAAAAGTCGCCAAAATCACTTCTAAATGACCCAAATCGATGGTAAATGATGTATAAACATATTCTAGGATGATTTCTGGTCGAAAGAAGCGGTTAAAAAATTGTTATTGGTCAAAAATGGGTCGACCCAAAATCTCAAAAATGTGAAGGGGTATACCTTCAAAAATCATCAAAAAATCAAATTCGCCAAAATCAATTCTAAATGACCCAAATCGATGGTAAATGATGTATAAACATATTCTAGCACCGTTTTGGGTCGAAGGAAGCGGTTTAAAAATTTTTTCGGGCGAAAAATGGGTCGACCCGAAATCGCAAAAATGTAAAGGGGTATACCTTCAAAAATCATCAAAAAATCAAATTCGCCAAAATCAATTCTAAACGACCCAAATCGATGGTAAATGATGTATAAACATATTCTAGGACCGTTTTGGGTCGAAAGAAGCGGTTTAAAAATTTGTTCGGGCCAAAAATAGGTCAAACCAAAATCGCAAAAATGTGAAGGGGTATACCTTAAAAAATCATAAAAAAATCAAAGTCGCCAAAATCAATTCTAAATGACCCAAATCGATGGTAAATGATGTATAAACATATTCTAGCACCGTTTTGGGTCGAAGGAAGCGGTTTAAAAATTTTTTCGGGCGAAAAATGGGTCGACCCGAAATCGCAAAAATGGTGCAAATTTCAAGGTTGTCGATTTTGTTTCTAAATGGTCCAAATCGATGGTAGATGGTGGATTAATATTCAATTTAATTCGTTCACAGTAACGAATCCACAATTTACCAATGTTAAGAATTGGTTATTAAACGTTTATAAATGAAATGGTCATTCCACTTATAAATGTAAAATAACCTGCAGCCTATTTGCTCGAAATTATTTATGGTGTAATAAGACCAATAACTAAATATAATGCTGGTACTTATTCCGTAAAGGAATACGAAATAATACGAGCTGTAATTACTATAATTCTACATAAATTTGATACTATAAAACAATGCCTTAAAATAATTTGGGTGTCATTATTACACGACAAATAATTCCGATTGCCCAGGTCTCACCACGTGGAGGTGGCTGCTTTGAGACCCGCCCTATACGGAGGGCGGGAGGTAGAATCCTACCTCCCAATCATTTCAACAAAATTTTAACTCTAATTTCTATTCAGCATAAAAAAGTACATGCTGACAAATTTCCCTTTTTACACCAATGCAAAATGGTCAAATTGATCGCTTTGCACGAGTTATAAAAAGGTATTGACTCGACCTACCCGAGGATAAGCTGAATAAGCTGGATAAGCTAAATATAAATATTAAACAATTGGACAAAAATTTGGAAACAAGATGAAAATTGTCTCGTCGGTCGTTCCTAGCACTACAATCGTCATCCCGGACGATTACAAAACGGAATTTAAAACGAAATTCGATAAACTTATAAATACATTAATACATTAGCATATCGGCCTAGATATACTAAGGTATTAACAGTTCCCAGGTGAGGGATATCACCTTTTACGAAAACGCCCTGGAGTGCTAACCGAAGGTGAATCCTCTGTCCTGTCCCTACCTACTTAAAATCAAGTCTGCACCATGCAAACAAAGTTAAAGAATGTATGCTACCTGCCTACCAAACGGCATATTAAGAAATGGCAAAAAAGCAACTCAATCACACCAACACATCTCACTCCACGGTTCTCATTCATGAGTCCTGGGTGCAAAACCTACTTTAGGGAGAAGGTCCCGAGACCCCTCCGACACCCGAACTCGGTACATAACTTATACCACGAAAAAACACGATACCAATTTTCCTGAAATCGACTGGCAAAAGGCTGCGATCCATTGCGAATATGTTTTAAACATATGAAAAAATGAAAGGTATACTACAGGTACCTTTTAGCGGTACATTCCACGATCGCGATTCCATTTACTTCATACAGGAGCTCTCTGTACGAAGTAACTGGAAGAAAATCGACTCTACATCAAGCAGACATAACTTGATTAAAGGAAGCTACTTGAGATCAAAGACTACGTATATTCATAGTCGAAAAACACACATAGTCAGAAGTAGACTATGACTTAGTAAACTAAATCGGCCGGCTAAAGTAAAGAGATTCACTTTCAAGCGGGGTAGACAAAGCCCTCGGGCCGTCAACCTCGAAAGAAAATTGATCGCTTTTCCAAAACTCAAAAAACCGACGCAAGTCCACAGAAATTACCGCACACGCACACATGTGGAAATACGTCGTGCACGGGCCGCAAAAACCTTTGCCAGTCGCAGATTGTGATTAGTTAAAATACCAAAATTAAACCATGCCCACTGTCCGCATCCATCCTATTCACACCTGAGATCCACGGCTGACTGCGGACCAGGCAAAATGGGCATGGCATAAACTACGATTTTTATCCCGGACGGATTTCGAAATGGAAATTTAAATAAACAAAATGGGTTTCTCGAAAATTTAATCGATCTAAACTCTCGAAATAGACTAATCAAAAGCACAACTCACAACCATCGAGACGGTGTGGAATCGAAGCAGGACAACAAAAGAAGCCACAGGCTTCAGAATCGGTATAGCGGGATGCAGAATTCCAAGGAAATGAAACTCGCTGAGAGTCGAAGTTATTAAATCATGGAAGAACGAACCCAAATAGGGTTGAAGAAAAAATCAAATTTTTTCCGGAAAGAAACGTTTCAAATTAATCTAATTAACGGTCGTCCAATTCTGCCATTTAAACAGGAAAGGTGGGACTTTTTAGTGGATTCTGGAAAATCCATTTCGCGAAAAAATAGAAAAATTCTTTCAGCATTGCGACGGCCGTGTCGATGCGCTGTCCAGGCATTTTTAATTCGATTGGATCATTCGAGTAATGTCAGACTTTACTCGCACACCGTGTTTCTCCGATAGTTCACCGGCTTCAGTTATTGCAAACTAATTTCCCGAATATAACGAATGTAAATGTATTAATAAATATTGTCACTATATTGTGACAGAAAGAAGGAATCTTGATTTCTCAAAAGTCTCAAGAACCGCGGCGCTTCGACAAAGGACTAAAAAATTTCACTCTTGTGCATCTCTTTTACATGCAATTGAAAATTAATAACATCTTTGGCTCTACGAACAAAAATTTCCGTATATCTTCCCAAGAAAGGAAAGGGAAGCAAAGCCAAAAAAAATGTGTGTTTCATTACCGAGCGACAAATTTTTAATATTTAATCAAAGCACGGAAGGTGCAAAAGACAAACAATTGCATCATAAATCATCAACAGTAACATGTTTCAACAATTTTATGCAAAGAAAATCAACCTTTTACAAACGCTTGGCTTTTTACATATCGTCATTTGGACGATTGTATCTTTTTTCATTGAGCTAGCTTAACTCTCCAGAACCCTCTTTTATGCTACTTTACAATTCATTTCATTTCCATTGTCATAAGCAATTTCATTAATAATATCAATAAATATATACAGAATTAATTACACCTTCTCTCTCATCAACCTATAACCTTTGTATCATTATTATTCAATATGAAACATAACATATTCGACAGATAGAAAATCTGTCTTGTTTACTTGTTACTTGTCTTGCTTTTATACAAAATTATTGTTCTGAAGAGCTAAGTGAACCGGTTCGAGTGACTCGTCAGTTAGCTTTTACAATCGCTACAACCCCCTCGGCACCTCGAACTGTTTCGATCAAACAAATCATCGAGAATTTTCGCAATGACGGTCCGAACTCTATCCGGATAGAGTTGCCACAGTGGACTCCGTACAACCCTCTCAATTGTTTCAATCGATCCAGTTCAAGACCTGGAAAGTCTACGACAAACCGCCCTCGGAGTTTATACTCGTGCAATGAACCAGTTCTCCTACGTCCCCCCAAAGGATTTTGTGCAAACAAGGCTCAACTCTCCGGAGAGTTCAAAATTCTCATGGGGGTCCCTTCCTTCTCGTGCCTCTTTTTCGGCATTGAACTCCTTCAAGACGGTTACTTTGCCAAGTGCATATTAGATTGGGCAAAATATATATTGTGATACAATTCTTCATTTATATATATATTTGCAAGAATTAGAAGAAATATTTATGTCAGTAATATAGAATCCATTACATTTAATAATAAACTGATCATATTCAAGTCCCACCTCTGATCCAATTTGCTGGATAACAATTTTAAATCGCGCAAGAATTCCAACAAAATTCATCCTCCATACTTTTCAGCATAAATTTCAACTATATATTTCTATTTCTATATACATAGTTGCAATTTACGTTAAAGAGCTGGCAGACAAATATTGTATTCCTCCTTGGGATCTTAAAAATTGCAATGTCCAGACAATATGTGCCAGAAATGATATTTGAGTATGCTCCATATATACATGGAACGTGAAATCTATTATTTTGCATTTAATGCTTGATTTAAGTAATATTATTAATTGTTATAATAATGAGTCTTGAAGGAGTTCGTATTGTTATATTCTCCAACAGGCCTTTCTATGATGAATTGGTTGGAACTATCATTCAACCAATTTTAGGCCTTATTGTCATATTCCAAATATGACCATTCCAGATATAATGAAAGCCGTAATTTCAGCTTTCGTGTGTGAACCCTGGGGACGCGGGGCAACGGAGTTCGAACACTACTAATTCAATAAAAATTACTCATAATATACTAAAGTTAATTTCAAATAATATACTTCTTCGAAAAAGATTTCAAATCATAGAATCTATAAATATAAAAATTGACTCGATTTCAATAATATTTATGTTACCTAGAAATATAAAAACTGACCCGATTCTAATAATATTTATGTAATCTAGAAATATAAAAATTCACCCGGTTTTAATAATATTTATGGTGTTCCAATAATTACTTCGTATAGTTTGGATTTTTTAGGAAGGGTGTCTTTTCGGACATTATGGGTCACCACATAAGAGACGACTTATGTCGCAAGACAGCGCCCCGTGGTAATGCTGTGTAGAGAGGGATACCATACGAAGCAACTGGAAGATAATTGACTCTATCTCAAGTTATTTATAATAAAAGTTTGCCTAAAAGAGTAAAAACTTTGTAGGGATATGAAACTATTATTGGAATAAATATAACTTTAACTTTAATCATCAAATTTCTTAAAGATTCGCGACGCGGATGTTTGCGTCCCAGGTTCACAAGGGGGTATGGGTGTACGGGGGCAGGGTGGGCACAATAAAATATAATTAGCGAGCATAGCGACTTAATAGCATAAGAATGACGATCCATCCGAAGATGAATCGTCATTAAATAGGTCTTCGCCACTTGGGCTCTTCGCACTTGGCTCTTCATCCCGCGTTGCGTAAAAAGTATTTGCTCGGACATTCCCTTTTCGTACAAAGAACTGGTGGTTCCACAGAAACGACGAGTGTTCCGGTGCAATAAACCAGCTCATAAACTACATTTACATAACTTGAATTATTCTTGAATATCCGCGAACATTCATCCGTCGAATACCCTTTAACATTCAAAGATTGAACGTTCTCCGGAATATCCTGCGGTGAAACATTCTCGAGTACCCACGAATAGAATATTTTCGGTGACATTCTCCGAAAAATACTTGAATTTAAATCAATTTAAAAGGATAATATTGAGATTGACTTTACTTCGACAGAAATGAGATATGAAGTTAGATATATTAAAAAGTTTACTGGTATCCTAGCACAGAGCACGCCCAGCCAATTCATATTAACGAAATGGATGCTCGTACCTGTACACATTTAATCGAATGTTCAAGCAGAATACAATCCACGTGCTGAAAGAACAACCTTACTAGTCCGTGATTTAAGGACTCAGCGAATTCAGAAACCGGTGTTTAAGAACCACTGCAGCCTGTTAAACTACGTGCGTTCTAGGATTAATACTTATGAATACATTAACACTTTAGCATATCGGTGATGATATACTAATTTATTAACAGTTCCCAGGTGAGGGATCACACCTTTACAAAGATCGCCTATCAATGCTAAACCGAAGGTGAGTCCTCAGCCCTGGCCCTACCTACTTAAAATTAACTCATAATCAAGCACACAAAGTTAGAGAAGATATGCTACCTGCCTCCCTCAAGCTATATTTAAAATGGCAAAAAGCAAATCAGGCACACCAACACAATCAGCATCAACCCACTCCACGGTTCTCATTCATGAGCCCTGGGTGCAAAGCCTACACTAGGGAGAAGGTCCCGGGACCCCTCCGACACCCGAACTCAATACCAAACTCATACCACGAAAATGTACGTACCCATTTTCCTGAAATCGACGGGACAGAGGCTCCGTTCCATTGCGAATTTGTATGCTTTCAGCATATACGCAAATATAAACTCGCGTTCCAAGAATTACTTCGTATAGGCTATTTTTTAGGAATAGGTATTTTTGGAGGGGTCACCACATAAGAGACGACTTATGCCGAAAGACAGCGCCCCGTGGTAATGCTGTGTCGAGAGGGATACTATACGAAGTAACTGGAAGATAGTCGACTCTATCTCAAGTTAATTTAACTTGAATAAAAGGAAGCTACTCGCGTCTAAAGACTATGAATATTCATAGTCGTCAAAGTATAAAATATAGCAGATGACTATATTTTAAAATCTATTACGATGGATTACGATTTGTAGCAAAAGTAAAGAGATTCACGTCCAAGTGAGGTAGACGGACCCCTCGGGGCTCGCCAACCTCGCAAGGAAGTTTATGGCTTTACTTAAAAGTTAAAAACCGACGCAATCCCACGAAAACAACCGATCATACACACGTGTGGAAATGCGTCGTGCACGGACCGCGAAATCCTCCGCCAGCCGCCACACATGATTAGGAAATATTAAAATTAACCCATGCCCACCGCCCGCACTCATCCGTATCACATCTAAGATCCACGGATAATTGCGAGCTAAATAAAATGGGCATGCCTTAAGACTAAATAAATGAACACAGTACACAGGAGCTTGAGGTTTGCTGAAAATCCTGACTAAATAATCCACTTAACAGAGTGGAAGAATAAGTATCTGAGCGGACTAAATTGACTTTACTTTAAATCATTTGCATAAAGGGAGGGCTGAAGAATTTATTTATACGAGGGTAGGGAATGATGTATTCTTTATTTCAGTGACGCGTGTCAAAGGGGTATCACAATATTTCATTTAATATTCAGAAAAATTCAAGTTCAACTAATATATATATGAAAGTACGTACTGAAAAGTACATACGGAAATTGAAATCTCTAATTGTAAGTAACCTCGGGCGACCCCTTCATCGAAGACATTACATTCGTCGTTCGACTCCGGAATCTACCCGTCGCGAATTGCCTTCTTGCTCATATCAACAAATCATTTTTTGCGTCAAGCGTACGAACGAAAATCGGACGAAGCGAAATGCACATTAATGAATACATATTGATGTATAATCAAATTAATAAGGACTAATATATAATATCAAATCGGATGCATGATCCAATTTTAATCGAATAAAGTGAAATAAAGTCGCAATTAATTCATGCGACACGCGTATTCGCGATTCGCGATACCGCGGTACGAGACTCTCCAATCGGCGGAAATAATCCGCGCATGCATATTATAATTGAAACCGCGAAGCTACAAACAAGACAAGAAGGCCTATCTCAGCTAATAAATATAAAACATTCAATGTTGATGCTACCCACGAGCATATTCCACAAGTAGAATCTGCTCGCGGTCGCTATGCTCGCAAATATTTAGAAACAATTATAACCGGCACCTCATACCGATTCGGATCAATCGTCCTACGGCATAGGATACCGGGGGGACAAGACTCTAAATTTAAAACTTTGAAAATTGAAAATCGGGTCAGAGGGTATAAAAAATATTGAAACCATTGTGACTCACTCGGCGATGTCTTGAAACTGCCTGTAGTAGGTTGATGTAGTAGGTTGATGTTGAAGATGGTGTTGAAGACAATGATGAAGATGATGCTGGAGCAGCTGGAACTTACGAGCGTGATTTTAACACTCCCGAAACGGATTTTAGAGTCCATTATGTAGCAAGTTTTAAGTCGCGGCCGACTATATTTTCTCCGGCGAAAAAAGATGCACTCCCGATATTTTATCCTGTAACAAGAGAGAAGAAATTCATGATAAGACAACGTTCAAAAAAATACCCAATATAATGAAAGATTGAAAAAGAGAAATAAAAATGGATTTTGAAACTTACCGATCCCTTCGCTGCAGCCATGCCCGATGGAGGACCTCTCCGCAGGAATCGCCTTTTGACTCTAATTATCGCGGACGAGCAAATTGCAAAATATTTTTATAACTCTAAATACTAACATCGCGACCGTACACTTATTTCCGGCGAACAACACTGATTCTAATTTCCGCGAGAGACTCTAAGATCGCATTGCACGCGATCACAAAATACGGAGCTTAAACAGCTGGAATCTGGAACCTACGGACTTGAAGTTAACACTCGCGAAACGGATTTTAGAGTCCATTATTCAGCAAGGTATAGGTCGCGACCGACTCAATTTTCTGCGGCGAAAAAAAATACACTCCCTATCTCGCGATATTTTATACACACACTGATGAATCCTGTAACAAAAAAGGATACCCAACAATAAATACCCAACTTAATAAAAGACTGAATTTAAAAATATTTGATTACTGAAAACTTAGAATTGAAAAAGAGAAGTAAAATGCGGATTTTGAAACTTACCGGTCCCTTCGCTGCAGCCATGCCCGATGGAGATCCTCTCCGCAGGAATCGCCTTTTGATTCTAATTTTCGCGGACGAACAAATTGCAAAAGATTTTTATAACTCTAAATACTAATATCGCGACCGTACACTTATTTCCGGCGAACAACACTGACTCTAATCTCCGCGTTCTTTTTTTCGGAAGCAAGTGACTCTAAGATCGCATTGCGCGCGATCGAAAAATTGCTGGAAAGAAGAAATATTAAACACAAGAAATATTCAAGCCAAGCGTTTGTTCAGTTCTATCGATGTCAATAAAAATTGAAATTTTTAATAAACGTTGAAAATATAATATAATACCATTATACATGTAATACAAAAAGTATTGCACATTTTATAACATTAAATATATTTTGAATTCATGGTGGATGACTATCGTCGTAGCCAAAATCGAGTACAATAGCCAAAGTTTTAAATGAGGAAATAAACCGGCTTCCTAGTTTTTCAAGTAACTCTAACTGGCAAGATTAAAGTTTCTTGAGAAGACGTACGGAAGTAAAGTTTGTGTATTCAAAAATTTAAGTAAAGAATACAATTGCATATTATACACACAGTTCGAGTGGAATTTTCAGCCCTTTATATGTTTATACAACGGATGAACGGATATCGAACAACGAAAAAAAGGAGTGAACGAACTCCAAATGAAATACGGTGACACCTAAAGCGAATGAAATTTCGATGAAACAAAGACGAGCAAAGTCAAGCAACTTCACCCAAAAATCAGTTCATGACTCTGGATCTAACGAACATCCAATTCCCGACAACACAAAGAGAAAGCCAAGCAAAGCGGCACACAAAACTCTCACGAAAGCAAGTTTTAACAAGAACTTGCGTCCGCTAAATCCCACAATTCCTTCATTAACGAAAACTGAAGCGATTCGATTCCATGTTTGCGATAAAAAATGTCGGTAAGAAATTCGACGATTATTTCACAGACAAATATTCAAGTACTAGTACACTGCTAGTACATAGGAGTAAGAATTATTAAACTTAATTATCGAAAATAAGAATTATATTAATCACGAATCAAAGTTAGAAGTTCAAGCAAGAAAGAGAGAGATAGTGTCGCTAGCGTAACTGCGCCGCGAACAAGATTTGACTTTGAAAGGTCACGAAGCAATACAAACCAAACCGCCTCGTTGAACTGCGTAGTTTGCTGTCTACCTTTATCCACACGAAAATTTGGATGTTAATTCCCCGAAATCTACAAAAATAGGACTCTAATTGATATTAAAAGGACGCAAATACTTAAAAATTCGAAGTGACAGATCCCGGACCACAAAGCTTGCAAAGTACGTCGCGAAGAAAGTGACGCTATGACAAATAAATCGAAAATTTACTAATTAATTATCAAAAAAACTATAAAACCGAGCCGAGGATGCTTCGTGGCACTTGTGGAAACACGTTTCGAAACGAAAAAGTAAAAATTTTGAGAAATAAAACCCGAAAAATAGGAGCACGCTGAGAACACGTCCGCACTACTCGAGGAACGACCGGCGAGAGACTTTACCACACCCCGCGCCTAAGCTCCGCACATGCTCGGGAGTGGGGAGCCGGCGTACCGAGCCAGCGACGCTACCAACACTACTTAAGCCCGTCGTAGGTGTGAGCTATCTTACGTACTCACGCATACAACGTCATACAAAACGACATCAGACATGTGAATATTTCTAAAATAATTAAGTTTAACTAGTTATTAACAAATAATATATAGCTCGTTAATGAATATGCCTTACATCTTAGCCCTATTCATTGAAATTATTGCGTATGAATATAGGATAAGCCAAGATTGTTCACATAACGAGCTTAAAATATTAATTAACATTTGAAGTATTTGCACTCGTATAAATTTTATCAATGTATACACAATCTTGCAATTTGGCACTTCATTAATTACCATCTACTCGAAATAAATTGTTAACTGATGCTTAAATTAAGAATGAATGAATAAAATGAACAATAGACTATGTACGACGGAATCTCCGACAAAAAATTCACGATTTCTTTGAAATATCATTCAGATCTACATCGAAACGAGCCATTAAACAAATTAATGACATTCAGAGTCATTAATAACGTCATTCAATGTGTTGTCTGAAGTACTTAGTATTTATAATTGAAATATAATTCGATATAATTGAAAATCATTGCATATTTAACTTAGAAAATGGGAAAATACAAGATTTTTATTTCGGAACAATAACTTTTCATTGGATTTCATGTTTATTACAACAACTTAAGAAAATAAATTTGTAGAAAAGCTTCTTGCAAAGGGATGAAGTTAATTTGGAAAGGGACCAATTTGATATGCCAAAGGGTTAAGGAGTTTAAACTTGGAGTACAAACTCTTTTTTTTGCTTAAAAATTGTGACATAAGTATAAGAGACAGACAGTTTTTATTCATTGCCAAAAATTCTGTGGACTTTTGCGAATAAAATGATATGTAATATATTTACAATATTAATTTGCAAATATATTTAAACGTCGTTTAAAAAACGAATAGACTTGAACCCTAATTCTAATTATTTTTATCAAACCGTACCAAGTGGTACATAAACTCGGATGATATAATGCCAATTGCTAATTACGGATTAATATTCATTTCAGACGCTGAAACAAAGTATTATTTACTTAATTCACTCGGCATTTTGAGCCATTTTGTTTTTATTCTTTCTTCAAAGTAATAATTGAATAGTAATAATTTATTTTTATTCTCACGATGATGATAAAGTAGTGGCGTAATATGTATCTGTTAAATGTGGAGTATTATGTATGCTAACAGATGTAAGAGTTTTTGTAAAAATAATTTCGTGTTTTATTTTTGTATTATCAGAACTAAAAATACGAAAAAACAGCTATTTTATGTGCTTGACGGGTAACGTCACTCGTGACCCAAAACTCGTTACCGGGCTCTAGGACTCGGGAACTGTGGAATTGCAGATTGCATTGCATGCTTGGTTTACTTATATCTCGTCTGTGACTATATATACATCGTTCGTTTATCATAATAAGTAACAAGCCTGATAATTTTCTGTTAAATATTTAAAAACGTGGAAACGGCATGCTATTGAAAGAATAGGTCTGGTATGAGAATACTACCTAACTAACAAAATTTGCGACAGTGATTTATCAGTAAAGCTTATAGAAGGTACATTTTCAAATGTGCTATCCTAATTAGGTATTTTTGTATTATTATATTATTATGGCTTTGAAATTAAAATTTACAACATCTGTATGTTCTCCCATTTTATTTTCGTTCTAGTCCTTTTAATCAGGTAGAAAGCAAGCAGTCAACATGGTTGACAGCAGTTTAACACCAGAACAGAAGGTATTTTTAGAAGAATGTGAAAATGAATTTAAAGATCGTTACAGTGAAAAGGACAATGCTTTTATGAAAATAAAAAGTATGGAATTAAGGAAACCACCTATCATAGATCCTTGGTATAACAAGCCACGTAGGACTGGTTATGATTGGTCACAAAACCAAGGCAGACGTAACAATGCTTGGGATCGCCGTAATAATGACAGAGGAGATAGGATGGAAAAACACTCTGACAGAAATCATCCATATCGTCACTAGCAATTTTAATAATAGAGACATCTTAATGCAGACATAATTACTATACCATATAATTCATTTGTAATTATCATTCATATAGATGAATTTAGTTTTTCTGTAAATAACTACCAACATTCATTTCAATAAATCTATCAAACACAGACTATTTGAATTGGACTAATATAGGATATTGATAAGTGTTTTGAAAATTTGATATGTATTACATCATAAAATATAGAAATAAGTTTATTTGTATGAAGATTACTTAATTCCATTGATATGATAAGATGATTCTTTCTATGTAGTAATATTGAGGATAGAAATGTACATGTAATTGGATACTGAATGAAGTATTTTACACAATTATTCCGTTTTTTTGTATTAAAATGTGAGGTGCACCACCTTAATCTTGTATATCTTTGACCAGTTGTCATACAATATTTTCAACAAACATATTTGTTTAAGCATCAACATTTATAATACAGGAACGATATGATAGTGATAAAATCAAAATAAAAATGTTGATAACGATAACATAAAAACGTTGTGCCTATCACTGATGAAGTTTACAGCATGGGGATACTGTTTTTAATACGTATCATGTGATCGAAAATCAGCTGATTCGAAAAATGGCTACTGTCAGTTGCCCAAAATAATACGTTGTCATATTAAAATTGTTGTATTTATTACTTCACCGAGACATATGTATATACTCGATGTTGCCCCATAGGATTAATAAAGTTAATGCTTACATGAATTTCAAATGTTTTTTCACCCATTACATCATTTCTTCCATTGTCCTACAGATTTATTAAGGCAAGAATACTACCATACTCTTTCAAACATACTTAATTGGCAATTATGAACGTAGACAAATTTGTTGATTGGATCGTTTGAGTATTGTATTTCGAAAATGATTCTATAATGAATGTCTTGACGTTGAATATATTATTACCACATTTGTCAGCGCAAATTTGGCTTGAAGATACATAAATGCTAGAACCAATTTCATCGAGCATTGCATTAAATTTTGAATTACCAATTGGAAATGTTTATTCTACATTTGATATTTACATACAATTACATAGAATATATATTACTATTTGCAACTATGTTGCCGCACAGATTTATTAATAAACCTTCTCGATTGCATTGCCGACATTACGTGTAATACCTAAACTTATATCTATCCAAACATCTATGTTTGTAAGTCATGATTCGCAATAAATATTCAAACATTTCCGTACAAAGTTCCAATGTACATTAACAATGATGCCCACTTTCTGCAGTGAATAACTAGGTTGCAAGGACGGGGCGGAATTTTAACGTCATCGCGTAATGCAGAAAGAATAAAAAAATGCATTTTGTCGTTTTATATTTATCTCAAGCAATATTTTAGTCTCCGTTGGCATACGATCATAATCAGCTGCATCACTAAAGAAATATAGCACGTGTTGCTCTTCGGCTTTATCAATTGAGATTACATTCGATAAAACAAAGAAGAAGCGTCGCGGGCGTGATGATCGACTGCACAAGTGGTATGCGTATGCGTCTGCATTGATAAATGTCACGTTTCATGAAGAGATTTTTACTGAATTCATGATGTGAATCTTCGACGTATGTAAAATAGATATGTAACTACTTTTTGATAGATTGTAATTGAATCTAAGTTGTGCTGTACACATTTAATTATCCCCCGTCTCAACCCATTCTATGTGTCCCTATCATTAACGGTGTGCCATACAATTACTGCAACGTAGTGTGTTTGTGCTGAAGGAGTTTATTAGAGTTTGAGAATTTGAAATGATTTTCTTCATTTAGCGGGAGTGTGGTGTTTTTAAACGACGTACGTATTCGTAGAGTTACTATACAGAGCACATAAATGAAAAAATAAGCAAACCCTTTTCCTGATAAGATTATAATCGGTCTGATCATTAAACAAAGGCAACATTTTCCATATCTGGAATTTGAATACAATTTGTCTATGATCATTTTTAATTCGCTTTTAAATATCGAATGAAATCATTTTCATTTCAGATGTCCAACACTGTTTATACTATGAGCTGATATTCATAAAGCTAATATTTTAAAAATAGGTGTGTGTAATATTCTACACTTTGTACTTTTTTTATACTAACTCTTAATGGATTGGTGTAAGAAGAAATTAAAAAGGTATTGTTAGCATATTTTACTTTATTAATGCATTTTTGAATTATAAAAAATGTTCATTATAGGAAATCTTCTCCATTGTCTGATGATTTAGAAACAATTATTGAAAGAGAACAAAGATGGAGAAGCATATATGTAATATACTTTACAATGTTTCTTATGTCTCTTGGCTTCAGTATTATATTAACTGGAGTCTGGCCATATTTAAACAAGGTAAATATTATAAAAATTTAATTAAGATCTCTTTTAGAATTCATGATTATAATTTTATAGTTGGACCCAACAGCAGGAAAAGAATTTATGGGATATGTGGTAGCAGCTAATCCTTTAGGGCAAATGTTATTTTCACCCTTAGTAGGATGGTGGGGTAACAAAAGAGGATCAGTAAGATTACCACTCATAGTAACATGTGTTCTGTTTGTACTTGCATCAGCACTTTATAGCATCCTTGAAACCTTGCCAGGAGATCGAAAAGTTCATATGATTCTTGCTAGATTTTGTGTTGGAGTTAGTTCTGGTTAGTATTTTGTTTAATTTCTCTATCATAATATGCTAAATGGATTAATCATTTTCATGCTTATTTTTTCATTTCTTGAATAAGATGTTGGCATACTATTTGTATTTCTTTTAGCAAATATTGCAGTTGCACGTTCCTATCTATCTGCAGCTACAAAACTTGCCGAACGGACACCTGCTGTCTCTATGGTGTCCCTTGCCCAGGTAGGCATTTTGTGAATAGTTTTTTAAATTATTTTATTCAATAATCATTTGAACAGTTAGAGATTGTATTATATATCCTACAGGTACTGGGATTTGTAGTAGGTCCTGGATTGCAAGCAGCAGTAACTCCTCTTGGAGAGGAAGGTGTATATTTTCTAAATTTGCCTTTTAATATGTATACCATGGCTGGATGGATTAATGTAGTAATGGGAATTCTTAATGTTATTTTGTTCCTACCATGGAATTTCACTGAACATAGAATTGCAATACGTGAGGCCATGCGTAATGAAGGAAAGGCTACAGGTGATTACATGACTGTCACTTCATTCAAATACAAATATTTCATAATTTTATGTATAGTAAAATAAGTAAAAGGTGTGATTTTTTTTATCGAATGGTCGCATTTTATATTATACTTTAAAATTATAAGTTATAATAATATAATTTATAATATTAATTTTTGCATTCTTTCGTTTAATACTATTATTTTGAAGGCCTTTAAATAATTTACCTTGCAATTATAGAAGAGGAAACTTGGAAGTCTATAAAACCTGATTATTTGGCATCTTGGACATTAATTTGTGCTTTCTTTGTTTTGGTCTTTAATTTTGTCCTTCTTGAAACGTGAGTATATATCCCATGCCAACATATTATAATAGTAATACAGGGTGTTCCATCTAACTTGATTTTTTGAAAAAAAATACTTGGTTAGAGGAAGCAAATATTATGATAGGTAAACAATTTTTCTGAAGGTTTGGGTTAGGTCTGAGTTAGGTCCTTATGATAGATAAACAATTTTTCTTAAGGTCTGGGTTAGGTCTTTATGATAAATAAACAATTTTTCTTAAGGTCATATTTTTAGAGATTTCAAGGTCATCGAAGTTTTTCTAAATAGGACCATATATTTTTATGATAATGACATGATAGCTGAGGTCAAAATGAATCCAACAACCTATAATACTATGACCTTAAGAGAATTTTTTACCTATCATAATATTTGCCCTCGCGAACCAAGTATTTTTTTCCTTTGACATTTTGTTTTATTATACCAATTAAGCGAGATATTTAAGGTACTCAAGTTAGGTGCGACACCCCGTGTATTTATACTAAATTATCTATTCCTCTAAAGTCTTGGCACATCCCTTACTATGGATCAATTTGCTTGGACGAAAACTGAAGCGCTTTATTACATGGGATTGTTAATGAGTGTTGGTGCTATAGTAGCATGTGTTTCATTTGTCCTTATTGGCCCACTTTGCAAGAGGTATTCAATTGTAATATAAATTCCGACAATCCTATTACTTCATCTGTTCTACATTGACTCTATAATCCTAGATTTGAAGAACGGAATGTAATGTTATGGGGAGGGTTTCTATTCATGGTAATAGGAAGAATACTTTATATCCCATGGGGACCTGATCCTCCAAAGATTGCTGATGTCGGTCGTAAGTTCGCACAAAATTTCATACGAGAGCTCTTCTAATTTTAATTTCGCGTTGTAGTTGAAATCAGTATATAGTATTAATGATAATCACTTTTAATAATTCCTGTGATTTACAGCATATAATAATATCACAAAGGACGCCAACGGTACCGACATCCTAGGATGTCCAAGTTCACAGGAATGGTGTTTACATACACCGCAACTCACGATTTTTCAATGTTTACTTGGTTATGGTTTTACTACGATCGGTTATCCAATAGGTGTAACTTTAATACAAACCATATTTAGTAAAGTTCTTGGACCCCGGCCGCAGGGGGTGTGGATGGGGCTAATGACGGGTGCCGGCTGTGCCTCACGCGTTATGGGTCCAGTTTTTGTTAGCGTTATTTACACTCGTTACGGAACCTATCATACCTTTGGAATTACGGGTCTGACGTTACTCCTCTGTATGATATGGCTACAAATTGTACGCAAACGTTTAATTCCTCCACAACCGGAGGAAACTGAATTACAAGCTAAAGAAGTAGCTGATGTAGAAATTCCATTGGTGCATCTCAAACCTAATGAGGTACAAGAACAAAACGAAATGCCAAAGTACAACACAACTACGAATCGCGATAAGATATAGTTATACATTTGTGCAAAATTTGTTTGACTGCTATTACAAGTTATTTTTAAATCTTGTACAACAGTGATATTATAAATCGTAGCTATATATTTTTTAAGAATATTTACCCTCTTCGATATTATTTAGCTGATAAATGAAATCGTTAGTAAAAGCAGAAAAAGGCAATATAAAGTCAAATGCAATTTTATTCAATACATTTGATCTAAACAGAGATTTCGAAGAAATTTATATGTCAATATTATATCAAGTATTTAATTGGGATAAACTTGTAAAATAATCAATCGTAATAGTACAAAAAATTGACCATATTTTTTCTATTATCTGATATTGCTAGTAATTTTAATTGCGTGTGGTATACAACTGTTTAATGTAAATAAGATACAGCATAGAACATGTTCCTCGAAATTCGTCAATTGAGATACTGTATAATGAAAAAGACTGATTTAGGGAGTTTACTAAATTTATACACGCATACCGATTGTCTTCCAATTAGCAAGCTAAATTGTAAGGTACTTATTGTAACACCATAAGAGATGGATTACACGAACGTGCTAAATGTAAGGTTTAATAAAAATAACACGCTATAACGATAACGAGAATTATATACAATAGAAATTTATCCTTCATGGTTGAAAGTGCATCTTGCCAGAAATTAAAATGTTTGCTTTAAAATTCGCTTTTAACTATTACATATAAAAATGGTAATATTGTAGATAAGATCGCACAAAAAATGTATGCACTACGAAAATACTTTTATAATATCTACAGAGTATTATGTTTTTTGAAAACTGATTAAAATGACGGATTATAAAATACATTATCGTTATCAAAAATATATGTTTTAAGATTTTTTGGTATTTATTACTTTTATTGAATTATTATGGAAATAAACATGGTGGTTTCAAGGGTCACTTATTCAAATTAATTCGCAAAAATTTGAGATTTATTTATACTCCTTATTGACAGTAAAAATTATTGTATTACTATGAATTGTATTTGCCTAGAATTGTTGACATAAATACAATGAGCTAAAAATTAAAAATTCATGACTAAACTAAAAGCTGCTATGAACAAGTATATCTTAAAAATGCTTTAGTAAAAGTTTTGTTAATAAAAGTTTTGACAATGATATAAGTTTGGGACTGTTATTAGTTATAAAAATTATTAACGCGCATCCTTAAAAAAAATGAGTGACATGAACGCCAGCATTTTACATAAATAACACTTACAGATATGATTAGTCTTTCTTCTTTGGCTTTTTGGGATTACGCGACCGTGATTTAGCTTTACAAAGGGGGCAAATTGGTGCATTTCTATGAATTTGTTGATGGCATGACAGACATGATTTCATTGGAGGTGGTTGTTGCCTAAAAATAATATAATAATTCATAGTATACATATTAGAATTATCTTTGATTTTTAAGCTATTTAATGTGATCTGATGAGGACACTTTGTCAGTTGTGTGTGAGATTTTTCAACATGATTTTGATGAGACTTGGTATAGGTAGAACTGATTCTATTGTGCAGAATTTTTAGGTGTCACGGTCCGTGCGTTTTTCATAAATGGGGTTTGAAATTAGACGCGATTTTCATAGATTTATACATTTTTTGTTATACAATATGACATTAGTGGAAAGCACGGGTCTGCGCGCTATGATTTAAGAGCATTATCCGTTCCGCTTATATTAAGCGGAATTAAAATAGAAAAAGAATTAGGCCGGATTAAGATAGAATAAGATTTAAAACAAATTAATAACCCGAATCCGCGCGATGTGAGCCAAGTTTTGCGTTCCGCTAATGTCACATTGCATAGGGTAAAATGCATAAATCTATGGAAATCGCGTGAGTCATGGCACCAAAAAATTGCGTGCAATAGAATTAGTTTTGTCTATATTATGTCCGATCATAATCTTGTTGAAAAATCTTAAACACAACAGACAAACTCTCCTCCTGAGCTAATTTTGACAAGTGATAAATATAGTTTGTAACGGATGCATTATGATGTATGATTTTTGCCAATGTTCACACAATACAATTATATTATAAAATCTCTATAGCTACATATAAATTGAGTAAGGAGTTGCGATATACCAGTGGTACCTGAATGATGGAGTAGGTGGGCCCGGTGCTGGAGGTAATGGTCTTGGTTCAGGTTTACTTGGACCTTGAATGGGTTGGGGAGCAAGGAAAGGAGTAGAACCACCTGGATGGCCAGGATGGTGTAAATTAAGCGGGGGTAATAAATCTTCTCCACGGACTTCTACTCTCCACTCTGCCTTTTGCATCGGGCGTTCAAAATAGCTATGAACAAACCGTCTACACGATAAAAATTCAATTCAGCATAGCTCATTATTAACTTCTTTGCTATGTATGTTCCTTATATAATTATGAATTATCTCTATATGTTTTCTCATGTCCAATGTACATTTTCGAAAACAATCAATATGTAATAAACAATAAATATACTTACTCAGGAGAAATTAAATCTGATTCAGTCTCATACAATTCTGGTAGCCTTTCTAAGCCAAGGAATTCCCTACGCATACGGTCAATATCATGTTTTAATGGCTGATAATCATTATTATGAATCAATTTGGCTGTTTCCCTTGCTCTATTTCTTGCTTCCTCAGCTTGTTTGATAACAGCCTCCATCTAAATGAGTTATGAACTTAGCAAAGTTTGTCCAATCAGGGACACTTGTGTTACAATGAAGGTGCATAGATAAGTAAATCATACTGCATTAATATCTGCATGTATTTGCCTCAACTCTTCTACATGTGCCATTTTCTCTTGCATTAGGAGATCCATCTCCTGCTTATATTCCAATAAGCATTTTTCCTCCTGCTCTGTTTGTTCTACTTCTTGCATAATTCTTTGCTTCATCTTTTCAAGTTGTAGTGTTTTTGCTCTTTTTTAGGAGGCCACGAAACATATTAATATTTAAAACATATAATTCAGGACAATCTATTTTATTGTAATGGCCATTGGTCTTGAATTTTTATTCCTTTCAATGATACTTAAAAAAATGTTCAATTCTCAGATGTGTGGTCTACTTACTTAATGTCCTTCAAAGCTTCAAGCTTTGCAAAAATTACTGTGCTTTCGGTCGCTGACATCCTAAGCGTTTTACTAAGCGTTTTATCCCTCGAATAAATACTTTTAATTGCGGAATAATATTTTGTTCTTTATCAAGGCATCGCGGGCGAGATGTTAAGATGGATGGAAAGATGGAATACTATGTACTTTGTATTTTCATTGATAACTGAACGAAAGCCCCTGAGCATCAATTATGTTTTGAAAAACTAGCTAATACCGCTGACAAGCGAACACAATGTACCTATATTTTTTGCCATAAATTTTAACGGAAGTACTTCTTTGGTAGATAAGAAACCCCTAAGATTTTAAGGGATGAAGGGTATCAAAACGCCGTTCGGCGAACCAGAGATGAACTATGTTCGGAAGAGCGCTGAGTTTCGAAAAACATCCCTGATTGTATGCAACAAAGTATATTTTCATATATTCCTAATGATTGAGTGATAATAAAGATAATATATTTACTATATAACTTCAAAAATGACACAAGCTTCTGAAAATTGTTAGCGGATTAGGATTAAATATCTGTTTCCTATTTTATAAGTTGCTTAAAGCACTCATTTAGTTTTTCAGGAAAGAGGTTCCCCTGTAATTTTCATAAATTCTAACTATTTTTTAGTTCTACAAAATAGTTATGAAGTACAGCAATAATTCAATATAGAATTAAATAGGCTAGCGTGAAATTAATAAACTAATAAGAATGTAATTTAGCTGTAGAAATAAATTTTATAATTTATTATTAAAGCAACATTAACTTAAAATACAATTACTGTTAAATGAAAACACATACGCTTGAAGATAATAAGAAAAAGTATTTCCATCCTTAAAGGTAGAAGCGAAGAAACAGAAACATATTAACACAGTGTTTGCACAAATTAATAAAAACGATATATTGTTATGTGTTTTATCCGATACACATCGGATTGTTACATGTGCGTGCAAAAAACGTAAAATAACAAACTTATTTGTTCGGCTCCCACTCGTCTCTAGATTATTACGATTTCAGGTATTCGAGCATTACCAACATTATTTTCAGTGAAATCCACGGTCGCTTACTTAGTAAGCAAAATTTCCCGTATGCGTAACCGAGTCGTGAAAGTTCAAGTTCACAATCTTATCGAGACGCGCGTAAAACGCTTTTAATTAGAATCCTCGTTAAACTGGTTACTTTGATGGATCTCTGATGTAATACGATTGTCAGTCTCCCCAACAAGCTTATCAGCCCCCGAAAATTTTTACATAATCGGGCCTTCGTGATGTCTGACTCAGAGGCAAATCGTGGTCAGTTAACGATCGAATCGCGAAGCGCATACGGATAATTTTAATTGACAATTTAATCTGCCAACGTATCAACTTTCCCGTCGAGAGATGACACAGGGGTGGCTATCGTGTACGGCCTTACGATAAATCTATCTCGCGAAAGGAATCGCGCGCGCCCATTCTTATCCGGTACGAGCTACACAGAAATTGAAGTCAGATAATAATTAGTTCTTGCATGTATACACAAGATTTTTATCGGCAATATTATCTATGTATCGACCCTCCAGTGTTTTCACAGACGCATCTTTCTCGAAGTCGTGGAAAGAGAGTTAAGTGTATTTGGTTGAGTTTGAGAACAATTCTACCCTGATAGATATTATCACCGATTAATATACGCTACGTGTGAACGTGAATACACATGTTGCTTTTTAAATTTTAAATCTCCGTATTGTGATGGGACGTGCGAATAAATAACACTGTCCAACACAAACAAATCTGTAACAATGAATAGGCCATACTTATAGATTTTATAGAAATCGAATCCGCAAAGCGTTTTTCTCCGTCATCCTCAGTTTTCGAAAAAATCAATTTTGACAAAAAATGGTCCTTTTCGGCCTTTGATCAAGATTTGTGACAAACATATAAAAGTTAGACAATTTTTATTAACTGCAAAAAGTTCTCCGGACTTTTGCGAATAAAATGATATGAATTACTTTTGCAATATAAATTTGTAAATATGTTTAAACATTAGTTAAAGTTGGTGAGACACGCTTCCGAGCGCTCATTTTCCGAGATTCTTTTCAATTTTCTCTAAAAATTAGGCCTCTGACGGGGATTTAAATTACTCTATGCGATAGAGTAGACATTTTTTTGTAAAAAGCACTCATCAAATATGCAAAACGGATTTTTATTTCGTAAATAAAAGCCAAAAAGTTGTGAATGTCACAGATTGTAAACAGGGGTTCTCAGACAGCAGGGCGATCAAAATGGTGCTCTCAGAGACGGTTTGCGGATTTGTTTTCAGCGTGTCAAAATCTATAAGTATCACCTATTTGTTGTTACAACCCAAAAAAAAGTCAAAATTTGTTGGACAATGTGATCTTTGAATTCTTTTCAATATATGGATTCATATGGCCATCGAAGCTATGTGTGAATATTTAATAAGACAACCCTACAAGAATATCGTTTAATTGATATTTAATTTAAGTGCATATGTGCACTTACGTTTTATGTGAGATACTTTTACAAATAAAACTGTCGATTTACATCTAATCGTAGGATTAGATTTAAGCAGATAGTAATATTTGCTAGACATTAAAACAGGGAATGTCTTCTCTTAAACACTTTCTTCCATTGCTACTTATGCGAAATTAAAAAGCAATGTCATAAAGTCAGGTTATCATAATTCATCACACATCTTAAAACTTTTATTTAATATTGTATAAATTTAAACTTGGTGACAATTATATCATACAAATGAAATGTAAAGAAAGATTAAAATCATTCAAGTGATTTTTTACATCACCGCGGCTTCAAGTTTCGAAAATCAAGCCATTTTTTATGTCTTTTTATATACCAATCAATTGATGAGATATATTGAATGCCGAAACCACCCGATTAAACGTCTTAGTTTATCATATCTTCAGGCAGTCATCGTGTAATTACAATCTTTTTCATAATTTCAGTCTAACATTAATGAACAATTATATCGTAGAATAACATGTAAGAGTCCCATAAAATTCAATGCAATAAAACGCTTCTTCATCAAGTTCGTTCCTGTCGTTTCCCTGGTTTTGGCATTCGTAAGAAAAATTCTAAAGAACAAGTATGAAATATTTGATCGAAGAAACTTACTAAAAGTATGAGTGCTCTTTGTGCTCGCATCACCGCGGTGGTGGTCGCACTGATAGAACGTATCGTTCGAAGAGAATTGTGCGATAGACACTCAAGATATACGGAGGGATATATCTTCAAAGAATGATACACATGTCCGATCAGGCCGGTACGTCGTGCTATACCCCGCTACCAGTTTGTTGACCCAACTTTTACAATAAGGTCCGATAAGAAGCTGGTGGAAAAACGTTCTACTGGCCGCGGAGAGCGCATCCAGCTCTCCCCAACTTTTTATCATTTAACCGCCTGCTGCATCAGTCTCCTCCTACTTGTTAGTCCTGCGTTAGAAACTTCTGCACTTCGTATGACTAAAACACACCGACTCAAACTTCCGAGCATCCGAACCTTTCTAGGCTTGTGAATATAGAACAAAGCCAACCCACTCGTTTCCACGCTGGATCACTCGACAACGAGATCAGACGCTTTCGCGCTTCCGCGCTTTCACGGACCGATTACTACATTTTCGTGAGTGTTCGAAAGTCTCACCACAGCCAAGATGTCGATCAGCTTAATGGGATCTCGAATGTAAGTGATTAAGAATGATTCTGATAAGAGTGTGTCTTAATTAAGTGTGATTGGTGTGATTAACTTCGTCATGTTTCCGTGAGATATTTTATTTTAATGAATGTTTCACGCCGTTTGAATGAGTTCTGTTTGTTCATTATGTTTCAGTGAAATTGCTCATAATTTCTGTTAATCTTAAATGAACCTTACGAATATAACGATTGTTCATCCACGAATTATTCCTTGTTGAATTGTTCCTTGATTTTCCGAATATTTTGA
The DNA here is from genome assembly GCA_910591585.2 of Nysson spinosus. NCBI lineage: Eukaryota > Metazoa > Arthropoda > Insecta > Hymenoptera > Crabronidae > Nysson > Nysson spinosus. Next base: position 6,693,819 of record OU342830.1, on the reverse strand, counting down.
AAGGTTTTAATTCAACTTCGGTTGCGTTCTTTTTTCCGAGTGTATTACGTTTCGTTCAGTCAGCGTGTTGATAGTATTAATGAGATTGAAATTTAAACGATACGTGGGAATTATTATTCGAATTTTTCAGTAAAAATTGCAATTTTAATGGATTTTATTTAATCGTCTAGCAACAGTAATACTGTCATGTATCCGATGTATTTACGGGTTACCGTGTAATTATGAATGTACCGAATTAGTACAGTTGAGTTTATTTCCCTGGTTTCGATGTAAGCTTGTGTTTAATGTTTTCATAAGTGGTCGACAAAAAATGTCGACTGCACGAGAACTCTCTTCATTATTATCGACAACATTTCGTTCCACTCACTCGTTTTACACGTGCTTTTCATTGTCCCTCAGAAAACGTCATTATTATTATTATTATTGCTTGTAACATATCTACAGACGTCAGCTTCTGGTGTTCGGTATCATTATCTTTGATAGATTACATTTACATGTGCAAACATGGCGGCACTGTGTATCAGACTTTTCTTTCATAAAATCTCTTAAAAATAAATCCACCTTATATTCTCCGCGACTTAACCAACTCCGCAACGAAGCGTGTATTTATAGCGTTCACGGATCCACTGTTTGGGAAACAAGCATATTTTTTATCGGTCTATAGATTCTCTCATTTTTTTTTATGAAATAAAATGCGATTAAGTCCGTCTTGGATTTTGTATTTAATCAGTACGCGAGCCCGATAATGCGAACTTCGTAAAGCTTCAACGATACGTCCGAATGCGCAAAAATATATTATTCGTATAAAAGCCAAGTTGACTAGTACGCCTATCACTCTTCAAGTTCCATGTTAAAAACGTGTTGAAATCAGGAAAATGTTAAGAATATCCTATGAGCACACAAGCGGTACACAGATTAAATATGACTAATGCATGACACGCGTGATTAATGAAGTATTAACTAATGAATGTTTTTCGTGATGTACCATTCCTCTTGGCTCAATATTTAAATGCATCGGGCTTTGCTTAACGATGCGTGCCTTTGTTTCAATAATACTGCGTACGAGTCACTTCCTACTGACGTGGTAGCCTTTGGTGGGTCGCGAGTCACAAGAATTGACGCACATTCGTATCACCACGAATTTTAGTATTCGTATGTTGCACCTTCTCCGCGAACCTTCTCACGTATGCTTTTCTTACTGTTAAAGTTTATTGTCACACTTTGGTAGGCCGTTAGTGCTCAAGGTTCGATAACCAGCCACACGGGGAGCAAATGGAATACCGATACCGAATAGAAATTAACTATCGTTCTTGAAATTGAAATATATTTACCTTGCGATTATACTTCGCCATGTAAACCGCTCGTTGATTATTGGTGTCATATTCACTCGGCCTTCGGAATATCTTCAGACACGAATCTCTATTGACTTTAAGCATTAGCCATTTTCTCATAATTTCCATTGCCATTGTATGCTCCGAGAATGTGTCGCCTGCTTCCGAAAATGAAATTAATTTACATTTTTAATTATCACTATTCAATGATAATATTTTGTCGCTAAATTGAAATGTAGGATACGAATGATCGATTGTATTAAACAAACTTCAAACGAATGCGGTTTATCGTCATATAAATAGACTTCTGTTTGTACTATAAAAACACTTTTTCTTGAGTGGTTATGATAAAACCACAAGATTATCTTTTGCTTTTTTTTCCATCGCTGTAAGTATATCGAAGTTATTTAACCAGCTAATGGGAGTAGGTTACCAATATTTGGCGAATAATATTTGTTATCGTATGCTTTTTATATTGGACGTGTAAGCTGCGAATGGATTTCCGCACGTAGAAAGCGATTGAGGAGTATGCGTTTCAAGTAATTAGTTATAAAAGAAGCGCTTATCGGAATTTTTATACGTGAATTCGATATGAGATACACTGCCGCTTTTCAATTCGAGAGATATATCATGCTCAAGCAATTCCCTCTTATCGCACTTTGAATTTTACAAGAGGACCTTTCATCCTCCTTTCTAATTTCGGATATATAAATTCAAATAAACGGAGATAACATTTCTAAAATCCCACTTCTTTTTGTCAAATATTACTTTATTCACTATTTCTTGTATGAATAATGGCAATGCAGAATTTGCGTTTATCAGAAAAGATAATAACCAAGTAAATTCAGAGATCACACAAAAGGTATGATAAATGAAGGAAAGGAATTAAAAAGTTTAAGATGCACTAGATATCAGTTTAATTTATCAATCTTGCCAAACTATTTTTGCCGGATATCTCCGAGTCAATCTGGTATTATTATTTACTTTAGAATCGTGCTGATGGGTGATATCTATCTAAACAGAGCATAAGACAAATCTCATGACTTTCGAAAGTACTCGCATGATCACGATAGATAGTCAGGGAAATTTCTTTCTTTTAATGCACTTATGTGCACTTTTAGGTGCCTTCTAACTGTCGTTCAATGTAGACACATTAATTGATTTCCCTTGAGGGTTGCTTTCGACCCAGATAGGCTCGGAATTAAACGAGAAATATGATCGAAAAATGTAATCTGTTATCAAAACAATGTCCGTAATTTGCATGGATTTCGAAATCGTTTGTTCCACGATTTTTGTACGAACTATATAGATATGATGCAACAATAAACCAGTACGTATGTTAGTTGCAAGTAAGCAGTTGCATCCGGTATAATCCGGTATAAACCAGTTTTATTTGATTTTTCCCGAGTTGCTTTCGATGAACTGAATAAGACAAAAGTATATACTGAATAATGTTTACGCGCATTAGCTTATCTAGTCACAGATGTGGCGTATCGTACCCCATGGAAAATTGAATGCATTTTTCAGATTATCGGTCATCCTTTATGGACGTTATTTTCGCGCACATATTAGATAGAAAAAAATGCAGAAGACAGGCGTGATATGGACTTTAATATATGCAAATATGTATAGCTTTGCAATCAGGAATGATCCGTGAAACAGGAACTTATGGTGTAACTAAATTTCAATGAGAACGAGTTATTTAACAAATTGTTTGGAACTACGATCTCATAATTTTTTTACGATGACCGACCCAACGAAAATTATTCTTAGTTAATACTTTTTGCCATTAGAAAAGTATCTAGGTAATAAAGTTTCTTCCTATTTAACCGACGTTGTAGTAATAAAAATGGGACCATTAAACAAGGAGCCCGTTGAAGGTTATCTTCCAAGTTAAATAGTGTTTCGTTACGAACCACGAAAAGGTACCAGGATACTGGAAAATTTGCAATGACAGAATTAATTTAACTCCCATTCAATATGTGCGCTTATTTCTATTCTAACCAGTTCTCTAAAAATAAATCAGGATTTACAATCTTCGAAGAAGTATACGTGGAAAATTTATGTCCCCCACCCCCCTTTACATACTTTGATTTTTCGCGCACGTGATTACATTATGCACCAACGTGGTCAACCATATCTGCGCGAATGTGCTATTATCATAAGCGAATAATTTAGAAGACGTATATTTAGTAAAATCGGGGACAGGTACAGAGTGCGATTGGTAGATAAGTAAGTACCACTCGTAAGTAAACGTGAAAGACTAGATCTTAAGAAGGACTGACCCTTCCCCCTCCGACTATTTTACTGCTCACACCCCCCTCTTGGACCATCGAGGGCAATACGATGGACAATGCGTTTACCTTCAAAGACAGTTGTCGGCTGGAGCAAGATGGTAACAGGTACACGCGATGCATCCCGGAAACACGTCCAATCGTTATTTTAGTGAAAAGTGCACTTAAATATTTCTTGTTTATAATAAATAATACAAGGATGGTGTAAACGGGGATAAGACGAACATTTTCAAAATCAATCGGCCACCGTTTCAAGGCGCGCATAATTATATTCGTGTATTGTAAAGGTAAGGCATTATAATTTAATCAAATGTAATCAATTGTACTGTTATTCTTGTCTACTAAAATGATCGTATATTTTCGTTTATGAATGGCGTTTTATAAATATTTCCGTGGATACTTAATTATATCCTTGTTCAGAAATCCAGGTGAAGGACTTTCACGAGTATGCTGTTGGTTTCATACTTTAAAATCTATGCGTAATCTTGGACGTATTTGACATTGAATTACAGATTTCAGAGTAGGCATAGATTAGAAATATAATGAAGTATGTGAAATGATTGAGATAAAGAAGTTAGTGGCACGATCTATTTTGATCGACGGGAAAAATCATGCCGGGATATTGTAACATGAGCAATCTTGTATCAAATTAAGAAGAATGGGAACTAGATAGGAGCGTTTAAATTACTAGTAGCAATTGATTACTTAACTGAATTGCTCTTCAAGGTGGACATACATTCAGTTACGATCGTCCATAGGAATATTCGATTGTGTTTGATCGGCACAGATTGGATTGTGATATTACAAGTCTGCAACAATATTAAGTTATTACAATAGTAATACTCGTAACGTAGTATACGACGTTCCAAGAGACTGTCTTCTATTATGTGTTCTGTGATGATTTTAACAACCGCCGCGAGTGGAAGGAATGCAAGAAATGTTAGACATAGCATAATTAGAAAATTGAGATATTTCGCGTCAAGGAAGGACTTAAAAGCGGATACATTATTTAAATATTAATGCGCTCATGTAAATCTACTACGCGTTAAGTCGTATGACCTTTTCTATACACTTTAATGAGCACGGTCAGTTTCTTGAAAATCTTCCATTGCGGGAACCAAATTTTTGAAGAATCTCAGCTATTCCAATATTGTTCCTATTATTCGTATCTTATCTCTATAATAATCGTATATATGACATGCTCTATTAACATTGTCCGGCTTCTTATACAGTGCACTTTCACTTCCATTATCGCCACCATTCATCGTAAAAATGCGGATCTTGTATCCTGGAATTTGATGCTTGCATTCATTAAAATTCTCCTGCATAAAGGAATGTCAAAGTCAAAACGTTCCACCTTGTGTTTTCCTAATACGATAATGCTTATCGTGCATGAATACTTACTCGTTTTATAGTAGTTACACGTATTTAAATCCACATTTTCATAACCTAGTCGCGTTATCGGAAAAATAATAGTTCGGTCGTAGCTGCGATTTTCCAGCAAGCTTAATAAAACGATTTTCATAAATAGGTAATTCCCTCGTTGGTGGAAATGCTATGCAAGGCCTCCCGCTACGAAAGTGCGAGTGTACAGATTAACAGGCCGAACCGACGCAGGACATTAAGTTCCACAATATGTACGGCGATAAAAGCATATTAATTACCTCACATTATACGATTTCACTCGGTAAAACGGTATTACGCAATTATTCAATTTAAAGCGACGCGAGGAATGCTAAAAAATCATCGGTGTTCGTAACAATATATTTGTTATGATGCACTTCTGGGTGCAACTTGTCGCGTATTCATTATCGCTTCTCGTTTATTCCCTCGACACACATTAATAATTTTCTTTCTCCTCCAAAGCTTTCTCCCCGTTCGTTCATCCGATTGTTTTCAGTTGGATTATTTATGACACGTTTTATATATTCTTTCTATGACTTTCTATGACTCTATCATCATCATATGTATTATAAGTATATGTACTTTACATATATGTATATTTGTATAACCAAATTATATGGTTCCTATGGTCATATAAATATATATATATGTATATATATCTACATGTACAGCATTTTTGTGTATAAATTCATCTACATACATGTTACCCGGATGTGCAAGCATGAAAAGCATTATCCGTAGGTACTGCTTTCCTTTCGCAGGAGTTTTTACGAGAAAAAGCTTTCTGCAGTCGCCTTAGCTAGGCAAACTGATCCCGTTTCTTTATGTAATGTTTGCTCGCAAAACGGACGCCCGCAATTGCGCCATTCTACATTTCTCATGTTTCCGACACTCGAGATATAATTTGTCACGTGGTATGGCCATTCGACGTTCGAACGGTGATTCAATCTTTTAGTGGTAAACGAGGAAATGTTGAATTTGCAAAAAGAATAATCCAAAAATATCTGTGTTTTCCAGCTTAAGAGGCGACGAGGAAGGCAGCATGAGGCTCTTCTGTTCGCAGCCCGATGACTCGCCATTGGCGTCCAAAACCAAGGATAGTGTCGAAGGTATTAAATACATTAATAGTCCCGGAATTACCGGTGGGATAATGAGTTGAATTTATTTGCGGGCCAGCTCTTTATGATTTATTCAAATTTTAGACAACTGTGCCAGCTCAATCAGCTTAATTTAAATGCTAAAAAATTGCCGCATCTACGTTTCCGTCTAGACTAGAATATACGCGAATGTATAGAACGGTAAAAGAAAGGTCCTCCATGAATTTATATCACTTATAAAAATCTAATATTTCACAGTTTTTCAAATTTGTTGCACTAGTATCGCAAGTGAATTAGTAGAAAAAGGAAGAGAGTTATAACATTGTTGTTTGCCGGCACACATTTTTAGAGTTTATTATCTTCGTAATTAAATCCGATCGCATCATCGGTATTCGAAATATTATAGAGGACGAAGGATATCGTGTTTTTTTCGCAAAATGATGTGCACGATAATTTCGAGGAAATTATAGACTGCGATTACGTGAACGTGCAATCTTGCCATGATACTATCCTTAAGAATGACTTACAGCTGAACGATAATTTATCACAAACGTAATTGTTACTCAATGAGCACGAAATTGATTTATTTGTTAGATAATTATCTTACTAGCGAGGAAGACATTTTGAAGCTAATTATGGTAATTACGAACATGAAAAGCTTTAATTAAAGTAATTATTCACTGTAGTTTACGCTTGTTGCACCGATTATTTGTTTGTTTGTTATCTACTGTATTATATAAAAAATTATGTTTGAAACATTCTTTTGAAAAGTTTATGCACAGCAGCACGGCGAACCTGTTGCCGGAAACCTTGTTGATCATCGTTTTTTAACGTGTTTGGTAATCTGCCTTTTATAGGACGAATGAGATCGAGGAGGAAGCAGGAAGTAGATCGCTTCGGATACTATCAAATGATGATGTTCTCGATAATAAGCGTGCCTTTGTTATTGTCAGCAGGATCCACGCTTGCTTACGTATTTACTGCCGGTGAAGTTAAATACAGGTACGTTTACGTGTGTTTACGTCAATTACGGTAACCGACGCTTTGTTAAATTTCTTTTTCCTTGCAATTTATGCATCCATTCGATAGTCTCATCATTGCATTCATTTACATGAACTGGATACACTGCATTCACTTTCAGAAATTGTATGCTAATCATCGTATCAGCTACATCGTGATATATTATAGTTTCATGACATTTATAGTCTTTCATATTTATAGTCTTCTTATACTAAATCACTATAGTTTGTATAAGTTTCATCACCATGTTATTACATTCTAAAGCCACAATCTCCAGTTATACAAACCGGCTTGATATTCACGTGGAATGTTGAACATAATACTCGGTCCACAAGTCTAGTGGGGAAACTAATCGTTTTTGAATTCGACGAAAGAAACGTTTTCGAAAACACTGTCTGACCTCGCAATATTTTTGCTCTCATTTACCGTAGATGGTCCCGTAGATGGTTTAGCGGTGGACGCAGCATGCGAAGATGGAGTGCGGGGCTGAAGAAGAATTTATTAAAGACTAGTTTCTCAAATACAGGTGCTTGGTGCCGGAATGCGAGAATGCAGGAGATACGATATACGATCTACCGTGGGTCGACGATTCGGCTCCTAAGGTGGACGGTGGTGATTTGAACAGCTGTAAGAGTTACATGGTTCGTAATGGTACCGATCAATGTACGAAAGATTCGTTTACCAACGCGACACGTACTTGCGATTCTTGGGTTTACGATCCATCGGAGAACACAGTACTCAGCGAGGTAAAGTTATCCAACCGTCTGACTAAAACCACCCATTTCACACATTCTTTTCCCTTTACCATCCTCGCCACCCCCGAGGTCGAACTCATTTTTTTCTTCACTTTCTTAATATAGTGGGACTTTACTTGCGACGCTAATCGATGGAGGCTCACGCTAGTCGGCACGATAAATAATGTCGGCCAGTTCGTCGGGCTGATCTTCGCTGGATACGTGTCTGACAGGTGAGAAATAATCAGCGCAATGGACGAACCTCCAATTAGTTTCACCAGACCCAGATCAGACTTCTGAAATCTAGACAGATCAAATAAATGATGAGATGAAATTCAATTAGCCGAATCACGAGATTAAGCGATAACAATATTTTATGCGTATACAGGGAAATATCAGCGACAAACAACGCAGAACATTTATATGTATCTTTGTTTCACGCATTATTTTATAAGCCAGGAAAAATATAATTTTTCGATAGCAATATTTCCATTGAAGGAGAATTAATGAAATTATATATAGCTGTACTTAAGTTTATTATTATCGTGTTTGCGGTGTTTGAATGGAACTGAAATTATGTTAATATCGGATAAATGACAGTTTATTTTAACCGGTTTTAGCTACGGGAGACGAACGATTTTGACGCTCGCAACATTTCTGAGCGGAATCAGTGGTTTGGTGCATTCCTTTTCCGTGAATTATTGGATGTTTCTCACATTTGAATTTATCGACGCGACCGTAGCTGCGGGTATCTATAGCGCAGGATTTATTTTAGGTGAGTTAATAACCAAGGAGAACCACTGGAATATACGACGTGCATAATACAGTTATAAACAATCACATCCATACTCGTATATCTAATAAAAGCAAAACATACGAGCAGTTATACGCCATTCCAAGTTGTATTGACTCATAATAAAGTAAAATAATATAATATCAGAATTTAATATTGAGTGAACTGGTTGAACATAAATTATAATGAACATCTATCCATATCAGAGACTAAAATAAATATAAGATGAATCTCATTTTCTTAATTAAAATAATTTTCAGTGATTGCAATCAATAATTCAAATGATTTAATTTATGCCCTCAGGAATGGAGATGGCAGGTGTGAAAAATAGAGTTCTCGGAAGTACCATTACCTGCTGCATGTTCGCAATAGGTGAAATACTATTGGGATTGTTAGCGATGTGGCTGAAATCCTGGCGACAACTACTTCGAGTGGTATATGGCCCTGCCCTCCTAACCGTCTTTTTACCTTTCCTGATTCCAGAGTCAGTCAGGTAATTTTTATCAATAACTCCGGATTGTTCGAGCTTCGTATTGTAAACCAATTGAAATATTTAATGAATAAGAAGCGATTATCTCTTGCAGTAATTACGGGCTATTAGGGGTCAATATTATTATAGATCCAGCCTCCGAATCTTCGATTTCCATTAATACAGTTAATTAGCAGTATCCGAGAATTTCATAGGCGGTTTAATATAGGATATTATTATTCTAGTATAGATTTTCTTACGTTAACTTTATGTACGCCATAGGTATTCGATAAAGCCCTCTATTCTTCTTTCTCCCCGAAATATCTGTACACGTAAAACACATGATGCCATTTTCAAGGTGGCTATTGGCAAATGGTAAACACGAGGAAGTCGAGAAAATATATCGTAAAATGGCACGAATGAACGGGCTGCAAATGTCGGACGATGCTGTTGGGAAGTTCAAGGAGCTGAATGTCGTGAAACCTGATAAAGTATGAATATTTTTCTAATAGGCCGATAACTTTGTCGATAACGAATAAATTTTCAAAGGATTGCTAACGAATTGATCGACATTTTTTGCGATCGACATTAATAAAAGAGATGTATCTATTATTATCATTCAGATGGAACTTCAGACAGGGGTGAAGAAGAGACCAGTTGTGCAAGTTCTGAACAGCTCAGTGATTCTCATTCGTTTGTTGGCTTGTTCTTTTTGCTGGCTAACGAATACCTTCGTCTACTATGGTTTGTCTTTGAACTCCGTGGCATTTGCCGGGGACAAGTACACCAATTTTATGCTCGTCGCGGCTGTGGAGATCCCAGCATACTTTATGACTTGGTTCCTCACTGAATACGTAGGCCGTAAAACTACGCTCTCCTGTTCCTTCTTGATGAGTGGTGCATTTTGCCTTGCCATACAATTTATTCCTCAAGGTAAACTAATTATTTCCAACTAATTTAATTTATCATATTTAACCAAAGTGAAAGTATTTTTAATAAGGGATACTTTTCTGGCACTGATTTCCTATATATTATTAGATATTAATATTTATGGAACATATATTTTATTATTTGTATCAAACAGTAAATATATTGTATTATTCTTTATACTATTTGTTTGCCGTGCCTGCTAATTTTATTCGATTTTTGACCTGAGTCGAAAATAGACTTGAAAGTGAACTCAGCACATGTTTAATTGCTCTCGACGATTAAAGTCGCACAATCAGAACTGAAATAACGAGGAGGCCAATAGTCCTTCCTTACATTTGTTCAAGCAACTATTAGCCTTTTTATTCGTTTTTTGTCCCCCTATAATTTTATTATTACTTAACACTTTTTTCGGATAAAGTCCATTTTGAACATTTCGAACGTTTCCTTGTAAAGTATGACATTTTTAACGTTGTTGCATTATACGTTTCATTATGAAGAAAATAATGAATTTTACGTTTCGCACATAAATTTGGGAATTAATATGTTGTTGCAGAGTAATGGATGAGAGATAATAGCGATCATTTATGATAATTTTGTTCCAGATACTTGGAGCTATTTACCTTTGATATTGTACATGGCAGGAAAGTGGTGCATTACCATGGCTTTTTCGACGGTTTACATTTACACGGCAGAATTGTTCCCTACGAGCCTGAGGCACTCTCTTCTTGGAATTTGTAGTATGACTGGCCGCGTGGGGTCAATATTATCACCACAAACCCCTCTTTTGGTAAGTTGGTTGCCACAAGAACGTATAATGCTGAATATTCAAATATAATCCGGAAATACTACCACCTTACACAGTAAAGCAAAGTGTATTATGCACGATATAAAACGTCCCACCCTTCTGTTCTTATGAATGCATTGATACCGAAAATGATTAAGTAACAATTTTGTTTAAATACATCGTTTATAGAATATGAACCTTTCAACCGGGGAGTTCATATAAAAAACATCATGCGGGCACTTTCGATTTAGTGATAATATAAATCCGTGTGGTATATTTATAATGACAACGTATATATGACTTTGACTGTGCATTATTGAAATTTATACGGAATGAAATTAAGAATTATTGGGGTGATAATTGTAATTTAATTCGTAACCTTCGTGATAAGTGTAAATTCGAATGACGAGTTAATTCGTTATTCCCGATTAACAAGTTAAACTATAGGAAACAAAAAGTGTAGAATCTAAAGAATGTTCCAAACGATTTCTTTTTATCAGAGAAATTAATTCCATCGTGTTATGTATAAATATACTGCGATTTTTCTGTCCAGGCTCAGATCATGCCAGGGTTACCTCTTATTCTTTTCGGATGTATGGGTCTATCCGCGGGTTTCCTGTCTCTGATATTCCCGGAAACTCTTGGCACGAAACTTCCAGATACGGTGTGGGAGGCGGAAAACATCGGTAAAGTGCAAATCAAGCAAGAGTTGCAAGACTTTCCATCTTAAAGCATCGAACTGCGGAAAGCAACGTACCGTGTTAGATTCAAAAAGTGGGCCAACAATAGCTTTTGAAATTTTGAAAGCAAGTACTTGTCGACCTCAAAAACCGGAAAAACGGGACCAACCGATATTGAAAATTTTACACGTGAAAAATGTCACACATCCATATTTAAAAGAATTCCATTTGCAGAAGTGGAATGTCATTCTTAACATCGTGTATAAATGTCCTTCATAGGACCTAAAAATATGAATATTATCGCATTTAATTATTTGACGTGAAATTCTTATCCTACATTAAAGTTCGTGTTTGGGTTTATCTCTATAAGAAACGTTACTGCAAGAAATATTTCTAGTAATTTATTTATGTTTCTAGCACGAATGTGAATATAATGTTTAATTCGGTTTGTAACATTTTCGGTAGTCAGCGAGTGATATTTGAGCATTTATCACATTTTTCGCATACCGCAAATAGCACCAGTCGCGGGTCGGATGCATTCTATTCAGTTATTGTTTCAATTATATTGTAGTTATCTACACAGTATTGTGACGTTATTTTAGTAATAATGTTAATCAGGAATCAAAGTAGCTTCATATACGCATAGACTTAATATATTAATTAATTATCCTAATATTATTGATGCATAGTATCGTGACATGATATGACAATGTTGATGTCAATTAATTTAACGATTTATTTATGTTTCTTGAGTAATACCATTAGATACCATACTCGTGTCACCATGCTGTTCAATCTGTTTGTACACGTAAATATATTATGATATATTAATTATACGCGTATATGTTTGCGGCGTGAAATCATATGCATTTGCCTCTTATGTGGTCGTGCTATTATACTGGCGAAGGAAGCACGCGCACAATATGCTTAATTACGTTTACACGTCGAATGATAATAATTATAAGATAATTATTATGAGCTAATTATACGAGATGAAAAATAATTAGATATACTATGTAGATAATACATATGCCAGTCTTTACACCGATAAGTATTATTCATGGATATGGAGTATTAATATTATACAACTAAAAAATATCACGGCACTCAGGTAACGATAACTTTTTTAGTAAATGTATGTAAAGAAGTACTGCATACCATGTGAGCATACATTATTCTGGGATAAAGTAAAACATTTTGGAAACAACATTCTTGGGAGCTTAATAATCATTGTAAGTCATCGTAACAGATGATATGTACATAATTTATATTTACGAGCAACATATCATTCACACGATATACTAACTTTTACAGTGTTTTGATAATTCTCTGCATTTTATTAAAAGTAATATTATAACACCGACAACGATGGAATGATTTTCCGTTTTATATTCGTTCCCAAAATGTAAGATTTAGGAAGAAAACATTGTAATCTTTCGCATTAAAATTGTACACTGCTACCAAATGGAAAAGACTTTGCCTCGTTTTTTCGTTTACCCTTCCTCGTATCCTTGGCGAAGTAATAAAAAACTCTGTTTAATTATCAACTCCAACTACTTGCTTTTGCAGGGAAGAACATAAGTGGAACTATATATAATTCTATTAAAAAAACCGTATAATACCCGGAATATTCTGGGTTTGCGAGATCCTCCTCTGCGAGCAAATGAGAATACCTTGCTGCCTTCCCCTCTCATTTACAGAAAAATGGGAGGCAACCTCGCTTCCAGGCAGATATCTCGGATTTAGATGCATTACATAGAACTGTTTATAATATCAAAAAACTTATGTACATAGAATTCTTCTTTTCAAGGTGTTACATTCATACAGGCATGAATTTCGATATGTTTCAGTTATTTTTTCGTAAATTCTTTCCCGCTGCGTCGAAATGAGATTGAAGTTCGTAGGAAAGCAAGATTGCAATAGGGGCTTGTACAACACGCGATGCACCAAGGTATTTTATGTTTACAGATGACCAGGTGAGCTGTAATAAATATCGTTGGTCGAGCTACAAATCTCAAAAAGTATACATTCGTCCTTGTTCCTACCCTCTTATTTAAGGAAGCCTATACATCGTCTTGTTGTAACATCCTCGTCCTCGACATTCCAGATACATCTTTGTAAATAACATTATAATACTTCCTCGCCCTTCACTTTAATATGCATTGCAAAGTAATGACGATTCATGCTCGTGCCACAATAAATATTCATGGATCTTGATAGATGGGATTTTATTAGCATCAGATAAAATGTTTAGATTCCCGAGTCAGATATCTCTATGTACTCTTATATACAGTATAAGGTGAAATAAGAAAAAGTGTAATGGATGGGTATAGGAGCAGCTTCAATTAATGTAATGCTCTGATCCTGAATTGACTTTTCTGATTTGTACTTCCTGGGACTCGTATCACTCATATTTACGTCTCGATCGAAAGGGTGATATGGATCCTCTATCGAGCCTGTGTAAGTCTATAAATCCAGGGATATACATCAGGCGCATCTTTAGTGCACGTACCGTGCTTGTGCACCTATGTACCACATTTATCCGGGATTAACTGTCCCCTCTGCAAGGTTTCGATCAACTACCCGCCTACCTAAAACGACGTAAACGCGTACCATCTTTCGTATCGCAGAATAGAAAATGTTTTATACTGAAATAAATATTTGAATAATAAGAACTAGAACTAGAGGTGTCAAACCTCCTTTGACATTCTATTTTCAGACACCTTGCGAACTTATCTACTTCTTATATCTTAATATTCTGTAATGGTATTGGAAAAATGCGCACACCGTAAGAGGAATGAAATCGATCGAAAGTAAGGGCTGACTATCAACGGTATTCGTTTTGCACGAAAGATACCATCTTCATTTTCGCGGAATGTACATAATGCAGATTTCATCAGTGTGCAAGAACTGAAATGGAAACAATTTTATTTTTCACGGAACATCCACGATGGCAGACTTTTTTGCGGAATTTACGAGCGCGTATTGTTATGTTGTTATATCAGGCGAACAGCTGGCCGAAAAGCTCAATTTTTTTCAGTAGTCTAGTAAACGTTATTTTCTATAAAAACCTTTAACGACAAACGATCGTATCGTCACCTGCCAAACACATGCTACACGCTACGCTCCCGAATAATTGAACCGAGATTACGTAAGGTTTACGTGAAAGTCACAATAAAACAGAACCAACTAGCGGACTTATATACAATTATTTTTATGAAATAAAATCTACTATCTTAGATATTTTCTACAAACAATAATAAGAATAACTAAAATACTATTTACCTAGGAAAAGATTAAATTCACCTTATTACAAATCAAATTCACCTTTTGCAAATCAAGCTTTTCTACAAATTGTTTTTCTTAAGTTATCGCAATATTAATAAAATCCAATGCAAAGCTATAGTTTTGAAATAAAAATTGTATTGCATGTATAAAATAAAACTTACACATAAAATTCACATAAAATATATATTTAATACCAAGGTGAAGCTACATATGTATATAAATATCTTTGTTATAGAAAAGCTTCACAGGGGTGAATTTGATATGCAAAAAGGTGAATATGATCTGTAAAATGATTCATTTGGACTGCAAACAAATGAATATGATCTGTAAAAGGGTTAATTCGGAGTGCAAAACCTGTATTAATGCTCACCGAGCAGGAGTCTAATCGAAAAGATTTCGAAGCAATCGTCGTGTGCACGTCTAAGGCTCGTGTTTATCAAGGAATGCACTTATCAATCACGCCGTCTGCGAATGATTCGGCGGGTAACGTGAAATCGTCTGATCGGTGTACCGCATGAAGGAAGAATTTCCTATCGGAGTGACTGCGTTAAGGGAGTCAAGGGAATCTCGGGGGTATAGAGAGTAAATCAGGCACTGTCAGGACGGATCGTTTTGGGAGGAGGGGTGAAAACCGACGGTGCCGGTCCAGAACGAAATGATTGGCGTACTTGGCCCGCGGGGGACCGATTCTGACGGAGGTAATGGATCATCGATTTTTCCCGTGACCTCACAGATAAACTAGCTTTTCCACGTTTCTTCTCCCCAATCCTGCTGGTAGTTTCAACGTTCAACGATGATAAAATCCAAAACAACTCTACCACGGTCTCACTACAAATTTAACCGGACGTCGATTCGACATGCTCGCGAGTCACCGTGCAGCTAACAAATAAATTAGTCAAAGCAGAGATTTAGGGCGTTCTCGGTTTCCATTACGACAACTTCCACCGAGAGAAGCTCGGTAAAACGTATAGTATTAGCTTGGCTGTCGGCCCTCCTACGGACTACCATTTATCTACCAACGAAACCGGCTGAAAGAAGCTAATTTTGGGGATCGTGGATTTCGCGGAAAACTCTCCTACCTCGGTAAAGCTTGGTATAATCGAGTAATGAATTTCGAATCATAGTTGTTTTTCAGTACTTTGCTATACGGATCAGGTTAGTCATAATGTTTTGTTTAGGGGATGAAATTCTTTGAGAATTATTTCTTTGATACTGCTGGATTTCCCAAGCGTGTTGCTACGTTTACGCGGAGTGACTGTATTTTCAATTAAAATCTATCTTTATTCCAGCTCTCGTATTCCCGCAGATGTTGTTAGGTGCGCGCCTCTTCCTGGCAACACGTGTAGCTTAAATAATTTAGTAGCTTGTTCTGGTGCAATTAGCTCAGACATCGGCACAAGCTTCTCCGTATTAACGGATCAATAAATTGAATAAAGCTGTACCTTGTATTTAATTACGTAATTCCGCGTTACCGGGGGGGAAATCGTGATTACTCTTCCGCAAAAAATACAGATTACATATTATATACTTTCAGACTTTAATTAAAACCGTTTCAGGTTTATCGGTATTGCGCAATGAATCGTGTATTTTACTATCATGAATATCAGAATTATAAATATTATTCATGTCGAAAATCAAAACATTATTAATCAATCTAAAAATCGTAAATGAAAAACAACAATCTTTCTACAACACTCGATTATATTACGCCATTATTTTATACTACGAAGTTGATGCACCGAATGTTCAATCATAACAGAGTACTGTTATGCCGGTTATTAAATATTTGCAACTTAATTAGATTGGAAAGAGCAAATAATAGTGTAAACATCATTATAGATAATTATATATTAACGATCGAAAAACTGCACTCCAAAAAGCCGCGGTTATCGAACACCCTGGTAGGACGTACAAACACGAGGTACAAATTATCCAATTCCACGAATCAATATAAGTAACATACATTAAGGACAAATCTTTTTTGTCATTTGTCAAGCTTAGCGGCATAGTTAAGTAAGGGGGTTCGTGCTATTATGATAAGCCTTGCCACGTAAGCCTGCATTACGAACCCCTACACATGGCCCAGCTCGCGGTATCCTGCTGTTTAAGAAAGATATCGGTGACTGTTACATAGAAATTGCATCGCGCGGAAACATAAATTCCAGTGAGCGATACAGGATAGTGTTATCGAGATAAAAGCATACGGCGACTCACCCTTGGTATCTGTGATATGTCGATTTGAATTTGATTATACAAAACGCAGATCCATAGGGTGTGTCGAGGCTCGGAAGAGGGTAGTAACGTGAAATAAGAGCCTGAATAGGGAGTTTTTTTCGTTTAACAATAATACCAGACGCCAGGCGAAAGTTCCTACTTGCCAACTATGTTTAGTATTATTGGAAATATCAGTTTGTGAATTATTCAATATTGGCAGTGATGTTACCGATGTAATTGCAATCGTACCTTCCCGGGCAAGTCATGTTACTCAGGCGTTGTTGCTGGCTAATTAATACGGCGAAGTTGAGCATTATATCGGACAGGTTATTGGCGTAATTTGCGAAAATGGACATCCTGGTTTCCACGGTATCTCGTGGAAACGTATACGACTATGCTAATTTCAGGCAAATGAGCAAATCTATTTATGCTCACCGAGAAATAAGTTTTACATAATTTCGAAATCAGTCGAATCTCAAGATATTGCTAAGTCTTAACAGCTCTGACGTCAATGTGTCTTATTAAGCAGACATTTGAAGGAAATTTATTATTGTAGGATGAATTTAAAAATAATATAGATTTGCATTTTTATAGACGGAAGTGATTCAGGATACGTTAATTTTCAAAAGATTATAGTAGAGGATATTAATATATTGTCATTACTTTCACTTGGAGATGTAAGCAGATATTATTGTACCACCTACTCTATTTTATTCAAGTTTAAATTAACAATTTCGCCGGCGAATAATTCACGTATCCTGACATTAGAAGAGCTTAACTAATTACGAACGATGCAGCAGAGACTTGTAGCCTCTTAATGTGTCGAAAGACTTGGGGGTAACAAAGTTTCTGAGCGTTCACGGCTTTCATGTGGCTCACGTCTTGCGCTGTTGCACTTTACGAGTGCAGTAATTGGGTCATTCTAGCTGCATCATAGGATTACCTTCTAGTGACTTAAAATCCTCAGATTCGTTAAGTAGATGCAGCTAATCAGAAACATTATCATTCCTCTCTGATTCTTCAAAATTAGTTTGACTCCTGACGCGTGATCCAATTAGTATTTCATAGAATTACTATAGGCTTTCCAAATAAGAGCTTTCTCGATGTATTTTCATATCAAAACCAGTGACTATAATGCTAAGTCTTCAGGGATTCAATAATTTGTTTCAAAAAATGTCATACATTTAATGGAATAAAACAAAGTCAACAAATACCCTTTCTAAGAGTTTGATAAACAGTATTATGAAAACAGCATTAAAATCAAGTGGTCGAAAGTATTTTTATTAGAAATTGTGCGGGCGTGCGTGGGAATCCACGAAAGTGTAAAAGTTAAATCGTTCTAAGTGCAGCCAGCGTGGAAAAAGAATTCTCGCGTAAAGAGATATCGGTTTGGTAGTTCGGACGAAGAGGAAAAAAAAAATCTGGCAGGGAGAAGTAGCGAGTCGGCGATTCCGAAAGTTGAAGCGTATCAAATCGGTGGAATCGGGCTGCGTGGAGCGAAAAGGGACGAGGGGTTGCAACCCCTCTAAGCACGCGACATAAAAGTGTATTACATGTCACGGGAAGGAAGACGCGACCGAGCAGGGAGGGCCAAACTCTGAGTTTCATGGTGCGTTCATGTACGTACACACATACAGGGTGCTCCATAATTGGTGGTATAAGGGGAGAGGGAGATGATTCCTGGTGGAGAAATAAAACGTAACGTACGCCGGTCTTTTATTATTTATGTTTCCGTCTACTAGTTTTACTCGTACCTTGAACCTCACGGAGACCAATGCGTCTTCTGGGCTTTAAGATGTAGTTAGAAATCTGGAGTAGGATAATAAATTACCTAAAAACACCCTCGCGTATATCCTATAAATAATAAACGCACAAGTCTCCTTCTCCGACTTCGTTCTTATTTGATTATTTCTAAGGAACCCGGAATCAGATTATTACGTAGTTCACTCCCATTCGTTACATTTAACATGTAATTTCTTTTACAACTGAGAAGAATATTGAAGATATAAATGCATATAAGCAGGAAGTAAAAGAAATCGATTATTCATACTCCAAGTCAAATCGTACTGACATCCATCCACTTCGTAGGCACGTAAATATTTTCCTCGATAAATATCAAATTCTTTGCCATTCGATCGCGTCACTGGAATCATACACCGTAATATTAAACCCGAGCAATTCGTAAATGGTTCCATAAATAAGGAAAGTATTTTCGTGTTTTATATTGAAGGAGAGTAAGAGCCAGTCTCCCCCATAGCGGGGCAATTATGGAGAGGCCTGTATATGGAGAAGCAGGGCGTCGGGTGACGTAATTTGTCTGCGTTACGTTGCACGGAAGATCGGAACTGCGACGGGTCTTTACCCTCGGTACCCTTCTAATAAAAAAAAAGTGCAATCTTTCTCTTCGAAGCGTTTCGTAGTGCCCGACGGAGAGCGCCGCGGCGCCGCCATGAGAAATTCGTATTCCTAACGTGACACGGTGGATTACGGGATTTATGGAGGGGTTTCTAGGTGTTCACGGTTGGTAACGGACCTTCAAATGGAATGAACGTCTCCCTTGGTTGATGGGCAATGGCAAAGAGCCTGGAATATTTTCTCCTTGTAAATAGAGTGTAAATGTATGTCCTGCGAGAAAAGAACTCACCGCACAACGCTGTTCGTTTGTACATTTTATGCTTTTCTTAGCTTAGCCCGAGGAAAAATTACTCCACTAAGGCTCCTTTTGAAGGGAAATGAACGACATAGTTTGCGTCGACCTATTAAAAAATGGAGACAGCTTTTTATTAATTAAAGATGTACCCTTGATAATGTTAATGGAATGATATACAATATAATATGCAGGAATAATATTCTCGTTTCAGACCTTTGGCATTCTTACAGCTGCAATTATTTAAATTGTGAACATTTTATTATTTATCTACTCATGAATTATACTGTCCATATTTTCTTATTTATTTTTACTGCCATCAGCGGATTTCACGTGGAAGATTAACGTGATTGCTTTATGGAAGGAATTCCATAACAATTTGATGATGAGAGACCACGGACGGATTTGCAATTTGACAAAGTAATTTTCGTCGAGGTTGTATACAAAAATGGAGACGTATGAATCGGGTTTTCAGGGCATGATAAATAGAGGGGTTTAAAGAACGCTGTATACATATTTCACAATTGCAAATAAAATTGAAAGATCATCAGGATGAAGGACATAAGGATTAATAGGAACATTGGATTATACTATACGAGGGACGTTCAGTTTTATGTACCCTTTTTCCCGTTTTCTACTTTTGGTCCTCCAGTGAAGGGAGGAAAAAGGTGATTTTTAGTATAGCTTGCGTCATCACGGGTTCCGGTTTCCAATGAAATAAACATGGGTTCCCAAGGTAGTATTCGTTTCCTCTAAAAATTCAGTTCCTGCTACTAAATGGGTTACTGTCGTATACAAAAGTACTAAATTCAGATTGCTACCATTTTCAGGATAAGTAATTGTACCTCCCTAAAATCTACATCCTTTTACAGTCCATTTAATTAATTTAAATCCGAAGGAGTGTACGTATATTTTATTAAATATTTGAAGCTGGAATAGGAGATATATGTAGAGCAATATTTAGGATACCGATCATTTAAACCATCTAAACTTTAAGTCCTATTAATTGTGACATGGTTCAAATAAATGGAATGTTCGAGAAAAATATTCCACTTTAATTACATCTGTAACCTACAGATATCAAACGCGCGGAGAGTTAATCGTTGTAAAAACAATGGGTAATATACGGGAGATTTTCCATTTTAGAGGATGGCAGGCGTAATTCGTGAATGTCATGTAAAACGGTGAAAGAGGAAGATGGAGATTACGTGATCACGGCGCGGCGTAGCTCAGTCGCGATAAGTGAGGCCGCAATTATAACGTCCCCTCCTATGCTTGACCCGATTCGTGGTGTAGGTAGGATTTCCAACTGTAACATACTGGCCCATTCCCCATCCACAGGCGAGGAGGGCTTGGAGGATTTCGTTAAGTTTTAACGATCGCCAAGTGTAACATCGCGTTCTCTCCGTACCTACGTTAACGATCGTTAAAATGAATCGCCATGTTCGCAATTCCGCCGGGGTGATTTGTGCTTTCCGTTCGAGCTCATATTGTCAGTCAGCCTCTGACGGAGTGGCCGGTGTCGCTTGTGCTTGCAGAATACGTTTCGTGTAATAAAAGTCTCCTCTTTTTTTTTATTCTTGCCGAATGCTTTCTCCGGTACAATCCGTAGCTCCGTTTCTGCAGATCGTTTCTTTTATTGTCGCTCGCAACCTCATTCGCTACTAACTGTTACCTTTCCCGTCACCATTTTTCTTCCCCCGGTTTTCGCAACTCAAGATTATTATAACGTGAAATCTATCCTGACTGGTGAGCCGGCTCGTATAAGATATGGGACATCCCGAGAATTTGATAAACCTCGGTTAAATAAGTGGATTCGGATGCTGAGCCCTAGAATTCTATTGCGACCGAATTATTGAAATTCATTTCATATTGACACGGGAACTTTCCGTTCGGGTCGAATACCTGCGAGCGGCTTTAAAATCAAGATTTAAATCCAACTTGATTTATTTCCTCGTATTTGAAACAAACTTATTCCTTTCAAGTTCCCAAGTCCTTTGCATTTAAAAAGGGTCACGCGGAATCCAAGGAAGTAATTTCATTTCCATTAAGGTTCAAGGATTTTTAAAAATGCGACGATCCTCTTAAGATTATTTTAAACTTCTCTCAAACGGTCCGCCAATATTTGCGCGAGATGAATAATTAGTTTCTTAATTATCGGCATACTTAGCTACACTCTATAATTCGCTCAAACAAGGTAGAAACTTTAATCAAAATTTAAAGTAAACGAGATATTACTTTAATCACTATATCTCCGGTAGTTACGTTAGAGATCGTAATTGTATGCACATATAAACGTAAGTCGATTCAAACGGGAACAGTGTGTCATTATTAAACGCCTTCGAATTTGTACGGTATATATGCCTGGAACGCAGAGATTAGCTAGTTGCGCGCCAGTCTTGGTGATATGTATGCAATTATTTATGCAAATTAACTTAGTTTGGTCATCGTCGGATCCGTTTTATATCGTGTTGCGGGGTGCAGTGGGGGGCATTAGTTAGCATTAAATAGAGGGGTGTTTCAAAATCGATTGGATCGTTGGGATATGATGAGCGGAGGGGAACAGGCATTGGTGATGCTACCGTTGCCTGGAAAGTAGGGTTGGATCAAAGCGCTGCAAATGAGGAGGTTAACGGCCTTGGCTAGTTATGTCTCTCTGTATTCTGTGTATATTCCCTACAGCCCCCCAAATACCCTATTAGCTTAGTTAATGTTAAGCGTCGAGTCAATAAACCAAATGATAAAAAATCCTGCAATATATGTTGAATAATTTTTCATGTCTCTAGTGACCTGATTCTTCCATTTTCAAAAATCCACGGATCCTATGTCCGGTGTAGAATAAATTGATTATTATATACCCGTGCAAGGAACTAGTCCTTGGAAAAGGGACCAAGGAATCTTTATATTCTATTACTTTTGAATTCCAAGAGTATCCCAATAGCCATGCGAGTTCAGTTGCGCAGAAATCAACTGGCGTCTGAATACAGACTCCCTAATGAAGGTTCTGAATACCGGCTTGTGACTCTAACCGGAAGACTGATGCACGAGCGGTATTAAGAAAATAAACTTCCTTAAGCCAAGTACTGGAATGCCCCCTCGTTAGTTTTCCTGATGCCAAAGCCTCGAGATATATATTCTACAGTTTGAATGCGAGCTTCCTGAACTCCCCCGCGGCTGAATTCTCCCGGCTTCATTCATTGCTGCTACAAAAAGAGTCGAAAGTAGTTTACCGTCTACGGATATAAAGGATTCTATGGAATATTCCGATCGATCTCTCCACAAAAGAAGGGTTCCAAGTTTACAGTTTCAGACAGGAACTACTAAAGTGATCCGGAAAATATTATCCAACAGTAGTCGAGGGCTTATCACTCTATGCTTTATACTCCGTGCCGTGGTGATATTATTAATTAACGAGCGTATTATACCTCGATATTAGTTTCACATTAGCGCATCATTAGCTTAATAGGGTCGAGGACATTTTTTAACTTGGCGATCATATTGCTTTCTTAATGAGTGAGAACTTTAACACTTCGGGGGAGCTTCTTGTTTGTTTTTCAAGGTGTAGGTACCAGGTCCCAGTGCACGAAAGCAATTAACGTAAATTAAATTAAAGCCCTCCGTAGTATTATAATCCCTGTGAAAGCTATTTTCTTTCGAAGATATATATCATAATATTTACCAGACCGTAGGTAGTTTATTTAATTGGGGGTGGATCAATTTAAGAGGATCTATTCATCGATACGAAAAGTGGTTCTACATAGAGTACCATATAGGAAAGAATAAAGGGAGTCGAAGCCTCAAGGGGAAAGATAGCTTGTTTCTCAAGTGCAAACGTCTAAGAGGACGAGAAGGAAATTAATAGTCCGCCTGCTTGCTTGGATGTAAAGACGGCTACCTACTAATTAAAATTTCTGCTCCCAGAAGAACCCTTAACGGAAGCCTTTAGATAACGAGAAGTTCTATGTCTTTCCTCAAAGTGATTATCTTATAAAGAAGGAAACCTTTAATCTGGATAACTATGTAACATGCCATTTAATTATCGAAAGTAATATGTAATATGTCGTTACCTTGACAAATTTGTATAACCCCCGACGTACATTCCACAGGTAGTATTGGAAACGGTCTCCTTATCCACGCGACAGAAATATCAGAAAATATAGTATGGGCTTTTTATTCCTTATTTTACCGGGAATCGAAAAGGGTCGCCGCGTAACGGAGTTATGACACGTCATTCTGCACTTCGAAATGTAAATGTGCTCAATGATTCAAATTGGTAGGATAAAAAGGCTAAATAAGTGGCGTCGGTTAGAGGAATATTTGAGTGTCTAGTATACGAGGTTGGTTAGCTGACCCTCGTCTTATTTGAATTTTATTTGACGGCCAGGAAAGCGTTGACAAATTCCATTCCGTTAAGTGGAGGCGCGGCTGACGTGTCGGGTTTAGTTCGTTTCAAGACTCTGTTCTATACGGTAGGGAGTAGCTGACGACGTGGTGAGATATACCAAAGTTCCCTTCATCTTACACCACCATCATCCTCGTCTTCCATCTTCCTTCGTCTCCATCGTCTTTCTCACCCTCTCTAACCAATTCGCCCACCTCGTTGCCTCTTTTCACCCCGGGCTTTGCCGCTGTCTTATGGGGAAAGCTGCTGAGAGGAGCATCCCTTTTCTAGCCCCCCATACTTCACCGATTCCGTGTCTGGCCCTACCTGCCTTCCTATCCCTTTTCCATCCCTTTCTCTCCACGGCTTTATTCTCGTTACACTTCACCCCTAGTGTTACCCCAAACGTTACGCTTAGTTTGATTCAGCACGTGGTTCCAGCTACTCTTCCTATCCTTCCTTCCCTTCCTCGTTTATCTACCTTTTTCATCCCACTCGTTCATTCGCCGTGTACTCCCTATTTTGCTACCCCTTGGTGAACACTTTTCACGTTCGCTTGTGCGAATTTGCGCTAATTGTGTGGCGACCTGCAAGCGAGGGAATTCTCATATCGCGTTCGACCGACTTTCCTAGGGTGGATCATTTTCGAGGGGTTGACGAAGTGCCACGGGACTGGTAGATCTTTTTTTGTTTTGATGGAAGGGACGTGTAAATCTCGTTTACACTTATGTGGAATACGTCACATTTTCCTGATTGTGTTTAATACTGAAGTTTGAAATATCCTTATATAATATATGTATCTTTTCTCTTAAAGAATTTATACGTAATATGACTTATATACAGGAATAATGGTATCGTATGATATGTATATAATATTTTAATAAGGAAGACGATGCGATGCCTTTCCTATCTAAAATAATTATGTTTAATATGTATAAAAATATTAAGAGCAGAGGTGTACGAACATTCGTTAATTAATGTATACCTTGATGCTTAGGTATAAAGTTTGCTCAGAAAGATGTTTCATATTTAGCGAAATTCTAGTTTGAATACAGTAATTATGTTAAAATGCAAACAAAATCAGGGGAAAAGAGGCGCACAAGTAATATGAAAAGCTGAACCCCTAGCGACAGGGAATTCCTGGGATTTCTAGCTGGGGCTGCTTTACATATTAACTAATTCAGCTATCTGCTAGCAAGTTTGAATTAGACCATTCCCCAGTTAGTAATACCGCTTAATGGGATGCAACATTCGAAGCTGATTGTAAGGTGCCGGGATATTACGCTATCATTTGCTAACTATTTCATTAAATAGATTATTCCACCAGTGAGCAACGCGTTGAGTACATCGTATTGTCTTCTGATAATTCATATTTTTTATTGATATCATTCCGCGACCAGTGGTTGCGGACAACTGATGTACAAATCTCCATTAACAAATCTCCGAGTAATATCGTACTGATTTGTTTTCACGACTGATAAATGTCAGTATATCACGCACGATATCGCATCGCGATATTTCTGAAAATATGAAAAATCATTTATGTGTTGATATGGCAAACTATCTGCTTTATGGTCGGTTGGGTAAAATTGAAATCGGCCAGTCTGCTTTTTGTTTTTCATTGTGAATGCATAAGCCATCGATATTACAGATTGCATTTTCGCTTTGATTTTTTTTCGACGTGCTCTATAATGTCTTTGCGCCTTTGCAATGATTGAAAAATAGGATATTCATTCGTAGGATACCACAGATATATGATTCCCACATATTTATAATATGCTCGACACCATTAATAACACAAATAAAATGGAATTCTTTCTATTAAAGATACACTTTCATTACGAATTTTAATGATATCTGTGTCTTTCATCTCCTGTTACATCTTTTAAGGGGGGTAAAATCGTAGCTTTAGATGGCTAGCCATTTTTGCAAAAATCACCTTTAGAAGTAAAAACATGGAGGTCCTCCGAACAAAAAAGAATTTATATCATCATGTAGATTATGTTAGTGCACAGCATCCGGTTAAAATTCTCCCCTCGTATAAATTGCGACACGAGTTTAAGATAAAATTAGTAGTAACCACCCTTTTGACAGATTTTCAGTGTCCAACATTAAAATCGTGCCGCTTTGACCCTCTTAAGCTCTCGCAAGATATGTACCGTAAAAGCTGGCGTAGACAAAGTGGACGGGTTACAGATAAACTGTGAAGAAGATCAAAGCGAAAGGAGGATGGGGGCAGAGAAATAGAAATGGAGGAAGTATAGTGGTATACACAGATCGTAGGTCGCAGGTTACCGGTAAGTTTCTAACGAGAAGCATTAGCGTAGTGGACGAGGCGACATCAAATATGTAGATAGTGCTTCGGGGAATTTCTCCGAAGAACAAAGTTGCTACAACGAACAGCCGCCACTGGAAAGAGGAAAGGAGTAAGGTCGCGTGAGAGTTAGCGAAGCAGGGAGGAACGAACGGTCTTGCCTCATCCTTGCGAGATTCCTTGTGGCACAGACTCCCCTGTGGTGCCCTTCCACCCTTCGTACGTCGGATAATAATGGGAAAGGCTGCCGAGGGTCTTGCGCCACTGCACCCGGAGTACGAATTAAGTCTGCGGAAATGCCGCCGCGTCTGGAATTGATTAACTTTCCCGCGCCTCCTGAACACTAGCTGCGTTTGGCATATTACTGGCTACGTCGATTTCGCGATCTATCAAGAGGTAAATGTATTTACGGTAATTACAATGTCAAGACTAGGAGTCAGAGAGAAGAATAGTCAATAGACCTCTCCTTTGTATATTTATATTATGCAATGCTTAATTATCCGAAGTAATATGTAGTTGCCGCGAAAAATCTGTATATCCTTCAAAGAATTATTATGTTTACTATGATTATCCTTATAATTTCATTGCCACTTTGTTTTTTGCTTGATTTATATGTTTCTTGTCAATCTATTGCTTATTCTGAATGCTTTCTTCTAGATTTTGTAATAATCAATCAAAATTCTACGGACATTATTCATCGTCGAAATTACTCAGAATTAATCAGAGAATATACCATTGCTCAAGAATATTTTACACATTAATCTTTTTCTTACAATTGCAGTTTTCCTCAAAATCAAAAACTTTCCTCGATAAAACCATTGTTACTAAATTCGTAATAAAAGAGTGTAATAAATTAGTATGCACATCCTTTACAGATACTATTTTCATCATACATTCGTCGTAATTAAAACTTGGTTTATACGCATGTAGCACACTGATGTACCTTTTCATCGTTAGTGGAATTATAAGGTGAAAGTGTTCATAGAGACATATTCCGATTACTTAGAAGTTGAAAGGTATAATATACGAGGATAATGGTGGTACTAGTTGGAAAATGTAAGTCCGCGAATACACGTTGGTGGCCGGAATTGATTAAAGTTCAGGCGATAGGTGATTCGTCGGGAATACGTGTTCGCGTAGGGTAGGCGGACAAGGTGATAACGGCGCCTATGGAATGCATCTGAAAAATGTTTCCAGCTCGTCGGGCGGCATGCGAAACGGTTGATGCATTTTCCAAGGCGGCTTTTAAAGGTGCGCTAACGTTAAACACGACCGAAACTATGTTACTTTCCTTGATATTGCGGAAACTTGTTTCCTATCCTCTCCACTGGCTTCCTCAATATCTGGGGGATAATTTATTATACTCTGAACCCGTGCGCGAGACTCTTATGGTTGGATTACCAATCCTACTTTCGGTGGATTTGCATACGTTTAGATTATCATCGACGCTCTACGCGGTGTAAGCTATACCCCATAATTCCCAATGGTTTATACACATTGATAAAGGAACTTGGTAAATTTACCGTGCGATAAATGCGGCTTTTTATGAAATTTCTTAAAAATGTACATGTACGGAGTAAGAGGAATATACGTGCACGAAAGAATAGCAGACTAAACTGTTTTTCAAAGATAATAAATTGGCCAAGTTTTCATACGCGTGATACCATTTTTTATCGCCGTACTAGACACCATCTTACTACGCGAGTTTCGTAACGACATCGCGAGAAGTAAAAACTTTTATCAAGTTCCAACGATACCTTAAAATTTTATACGTGCAACCCTTTCATGCGTACACTTCAATAATTCATGGGAAATCTCCATAGAGCTCTAAATATCTTAACAAGTTTAATACTTTGGCTGCTGCGGTAATTTCAGCAAAGGGTTCTCGTGAGACGTGAATTATTTTCAACCACGATGTATAGATCATCCCGATGTAACTCCGTTTCATATACAATTTATATTATTACCGACCTAACGCTTAATTCTTCAATTATGCCATAATACTTCATTAGTAAACATTAGCAAGAATGAATTACTTTCTACAAACACACGTAACATTGTCAAATATTCATTACCGAGCGTTGAAATGTAAAAACTTGTTTATTTATCTTAGGCTTCAATTTGTTCGAATACTAGCCAGAATCATTTCTCTCGTACCATTAATTTTTTCCACTGTGAAACTCGCGATATGATAAATCGCATTAAACGGATTGAATTGGTTGGATATCGATCATTATATTAAGTAGCTTTCACGGTAGAAAGGACATTAGATTTGGACACATGTGCGTAACGAATCACCGCAATTTAGTGATGCGAATCAGTGACACATAAATGGGGAAGATACTCGTAGGGTGATTGGCAGAAGTTAACCAGGAATTGGAGGGTGCGGTCTTTGTCAACATGTACGGAATTCCTTTTATCTTGTCAAACATTAATAAATTCTCATTCGAGGAGCCATGGAAGATACATTGCAAAAGTAACCACAACTTATTGCATCGGAAGACACAATGTCGTTAATAATATATTAAAGGAACTGATGAAGAGAAACTATGTTTTTCTCGATGAAGGCATACAATTGAATTCTAAGGAACAATAAAATGAAAGAGTGTTGTGATACCCCATAGGTGAGAATGGGAGGGTTTAATAGTGACAATAACGGCAGGCTACAGTGGAAATAACGTGTAATGGGAAAGGAGATAATGCGATAAGTGGAAATAAAATGTGATTCGGTCAGTTGTCCGCCTTACACTGCTATTACCACTGGGAACGATGAGTAGTATACTCTGGCTTTATACTTTCCCGGCGTTATAATCGTTGCTAGAATTCTTCGTTCAATTGCTACTCCTTAGAGATACTTTCTACGTTCCTTTAAGACCTAATAATGTCTCTTCACGTTATTAGTTAACGATATCGGATAAAGTATTTATCGCGGCTCAGTTAAAGAAAAATTAAATTACGATGGAATATACTTTGCTTTCGTACAATTAATAATAATAATCATACCGTAACATTCACGTTAGTTGCATTTACTGCGTTAGAATTACCATTGGCTTATCCAGTGCATGTGCTTGTAATAAAGCCAGAGTGTTATAATCAAATTGTAATATAATGTTTGCTCGCGTTTGCGGTTATTAAATTCTAATTACGAGGAACGGAGTACTCTGTGCAGTCCGATTGCATTTTGAATATTTAAGTGACACAATTGATCGGTATCCGTTATCGGAGGATCATGCTATTTATAGTTATATCCGCAGGTAACTGTATTGGTTTAATCACTCAATTTACGAAAACCGAATAATATCACGTTTTACATTAAAAACATTTCCGGATATGGTTCATGAACGTTAATTATATGCTGAATTAAACTCGATGACTTTCGTGTTCATGTGCTAGATCATGAATTGGCTTCCAGTTAATCATAGAAATTCTAATGACACACGTGCGAGACGGAGGTTTGTATCGAAAGGACAAGTTCCTTCAATCCATAATCGATAGAAAACGGAAATGAGTGTCACACGACGATCGCGTGGCATTCAGGTCTTTACTGGACGCAAGTGGTTCCGCTTAATTAAGTCCAGCGAACCTCCAAAAGCGTGAATCATTTGGCCTATAACTGCAGTGCGTAGAGGAGGTACGTTCAGCCATCTGTGGCCACTTAACTAGCGACGGGGGTAACCAACCGGTTCGGATTATTATACCTGTGTCACCATTTCGCTGTTAGGGCTCGAAACCGCCCCTTTATAAGCCATTGTACTCCTACCGAGACCCCCTGACAGGTTGGTTTCCGTTTCATCTAAACTGCAGTAGTACTTTCGCTCCTCGATTCTCTTCGTACATAGTTTATAGCTTTTTATTATAAATGTCCCCTTTTTCGATGGCTAATAGCCCGGAACCGCGGCACTACGTTGAAACGTATATTCATATCGAAGGGTCGAACGGAACCGAAAATGTTCTCCGTTGCGCTTTTGTCTCTCTGTTCAACCTGCATTATGCAGCTTCCATCTCTCAGTGCCGCGTACTTCCTGTATATACGCGCGCGTCTACGGGCTATGTACGACTCAGTATCCCGTTCCACTGGTGAGCAAATGTCTGTATGGTGCACTCGGCAACTCGAGTGAAACATCCTTTTATGTCTACTATGTATATAATGTATTCACTGGAATAACAGTAACTGTTATTCTTGCACGTAACATTACCCTGTTATTTTATATTAAGATATTCTAGTCATTGTAGAGGGAAAGCAGGTTTCTAATTCTATGATAATAGAGATAATGATATAGTTCATTGTTCATCGTATTATTCGACTAGATTTCGTGCACGTAAACGGACTCCTCTATCGCGAATGTTTTGTTTCCGTGATGGAAACCTGTGCTTGGAAAATTCGATGATTATTATTGAAAGGATTTGGTTAGTCGTTGAAGATTGAAATGATCAAAAGCAAATATACTTTAAAATTATCGTGCGGCGTCATTATGTCTGGAATATGATAGTTTACGAGAAAGGTGATATAGAAAGAGAAATATAATTAAAATTGGACAATTAGACATTTCAATTATTGCACGATGTGGTACAATGTTTATATTAATTACTTCTTTCAAAATCAAAGATACTTTGATTTTATTCTGAAAAGTCAGAGCTTTGTGTCTCAGTTATTTTATATTATTTAAGCCATTAGGTACTCTATAAAATTTCATATTCCAAGTGTAATAAATCCATTCTCATGAAACAGTTTTCCTTCTGTCGTTAATATTTCATTTTAGTAATAAACCGAATTAATATCGAAGTCAATTCTGATATTCTAACGATAATTACCAGGAGGACTTCGATACGTTACGTGAACCCGAAACAGTATTTTAGCCATAGGATAAAGTGGATGTCGTGACACCATGAAGGAACCGAAATCTTACTCTTCGTTGCTCTGTACAAGAAAATAAATAGCCCCGCGTGATTTTTATCCGAAAAAGTATTTAATGGTGTTAGGTGGTTAATGGTTCACAGTTTCGGTTTGATGTACACGGGTAAGTCTCTCTGGTGGTATTGACCAGTTCGACGTCCGAAACAATGACCCATTAAACCGGTCACGATCCTCGAGAATTTTCCCTTGTAACCCTTGACAATTAATGAAACTTCTCTCCGAGTTTATTTTTAGAATTAATGATATTTTGCTAACCTCCAGGATACCATTAATAATTCGTGGTTTCACCGTAACGAGAGATATATCACGTGGTTTGGTTCGCATTCCTCGGGGTATATTTAGTGGCCATTGCTTTATGCACAATGATATATATTTCACGGATGGGAAGTGGGTGTGTGCTGACACAGATATTTGAATAAAATTTCGACACGGTGCAGGGAGTGCCGCGTCACCAGTTCACAAGTGCTTTTTAAATCTGCTCTACGACAACCATTTCTTTTTCTCTCAATGACCAGCACACCTGGCACCTATACGCCGACTGAAAATGCACCGATGCCGAGAGCCAGAATCTTCCTCTGCCAAATGTTTATCGCCATAGTTTATCGCAATTGTCACCTAGGTTTTCATATTTTATATAATACCGTAAATTCACGCTTAATAAGTTACCACGAAATCAATAAAATGAACGATACCATAGATACATCGTTATAACAGGAAAATAAGGAATTATAAAAATAATCTGCTATGAGATATACAGTCTCCCGAATGATGCCATCCATCGACGAAAGAAGTGGAATTTTAAGATAACAGTTTAATATAATGATTAATATAATTCTAGCCACGTGTGCTTAATCAATGTCAATGAAATAATAAGAACGTAAGGGGTAAAGATGCTTTGATTTATATCAGAAAATCCGACAAAGATCTTGGTAAACTTCAGCGTATAGTAGCATTACTCTTTTGTACCTTCAGTTTACTGGGTTGCTAAGAAGTGGAAGTATTCAGATGAACAATTTTCCAGAACGTGAAACAATTTTAAGACAACACGACGAAGGACAGAAACACGAGGCCTTTTCGAATCACGAGTTCAATTTCATGGCAAATATGGTTAGCCACATCAAACGAGTGGCTGGTCCTAACAAACCCCACGAATAGCATCAAAGTACTCGGTACAGGTAAGCTTCGCTTCTCGTGGGATGCGCGATGGTATATGAGAGTTCGAGTGACGTATGTGAAGTCCTATTGAGGTGACCACATCAAAAGCTCGGTGCGCGTACTTTCTACGATGATGTTGGCCATTACTGAACCTCGTTTTACGCAGCTTTCCTACGAGAGGTGGAAGTGGACGGGGGTAATCTCCTTCAGACTTCGGGGCTACCTTTCGTTTGCAGTTAAGCGGACACGAAAATTCTTCTCCTAGATCGCCGCGTGTCTTTTCACATGGAAAAGTCACGCGCCGTCTGCTAGTCGGATTTAGAGTTCGCTTCGGAACACGAGGTCCACTTTTTCTATTTTTGCCCTCTCGAGAAAATTGCGACTTTCTCGCGCCAGGTTAAGACCCGAGAACTTTTTCGCGTTCCCACCAACGTAACTACAAGATTTATCTAATCTCGTTTCCACTTTTCTTCCCCGCTTCCTTTTTGGTTGCCGAATTTTCTAATGTTGTTAAGTCTATTATGTTATGTGGAGGCCACATTTACGACCACAATCTTCAAATTACTTAATTGATTAGATTCGAGTGATCATGTAGGAGACTGTACGTTCGTGTAAAAAGTTACTCCAATCAAAAAATGGGACGACCCTAAATCGCAAAAATGTAAAGGGGTATACCTTCAAAAATCGG
The DNA here is from genome assembly GCA_910591585.2 of Nysson spinosus. Classification (NCBI taxonomy): domain Eukaryota; kingdom Metazoa; phylum Arthropoda; class Insecta; order Hymenoptera; family Crabronidae; genus Nysson; species Nysson spinosus. The sequence goes on along the minus strand of OU342830.1, from coordinate 6,660,681 downwards.
CAAAAATTAAAAGTCGCCAAAATCATTTCTAAATGGCTCAAATCGATGGTATATGATGTATAAACATATTCTAGGACGATTTTGGGTCGGAAGAAGCGGTTTAAAAATTTGTTTCGGTCAAAAACGGGTCGAGCCAAAATCGCAAAAATGTAAAGGGGTATACCTTCAAAAATCGGCAAAAATTAAAAGTCGCCAAAATCATTTCTAAATGGCCCAAATCGATGGTATATGATGTATAAACATATTCTAGGACGATTTTGGGTCGGCAGAAGCGGTTTAAAAATTTGTTTCGGTCAAAAACGGGTCGAGCCAAAATCGCAAAAATGTAAAGGGGTACACCTTCAAAAATCGGCAAAAATTAAAAGTCGCCAAAATCATTTCTAAATGGCTCAAATCGATGGTATATGATGTATAAACATATTCTAGGACGATTTTGGGTCGGAAGAAGCGGTTTAAAAATTTGTTTCGGTCAAAAACGGGTCGAGCCAAAATCGCAAAAATGTAAAGGGGTATACCTTCAAAAATCGGCAAAAATTAAAAGTCGCCAAAATCATTTCTAAATGGCTCAAATCGATGGTATATGATGTATAAACATATTCTAGGACGATTTTGGGTCGGCAGAAGCGGTTTAAAAATTTGTTTCGGTCAAAAACGGGTCGAGCCAAAATCGCAAAAATGTAAAGGGGTATACCTTCAAAAATCGGCAAAAATTAAAAGTCGCCAAAATCATTTCTAAATGGCTCAAATCGATGGTATATGATGTATAAACATATTCTAGGACGATTTCTGGTCGAAAGAAGCGGTTAAAAAAATTTTATTGGTCAAAAATGGGTCGAATCCAAGTCGAAAAAATGTAAAGGGGTATACCTTCAAAAATCGGCAAAAATTAAAAGTCGCCAAAATCATTTCTAAATGGCTCAAATCGATGGTATATGATGTATAAACATATTCTAGGACGATTTTGGGTCGGAAGAAGCGGTTTAAAAATTTGTTTCGGTCAAAAACGGGTCGAGCCAAAATCGCAAAAATGTAAAGGGGTATACCTTCAAAAATCGGCAAAAATTAAAAGTCGCCAAAATCATTTCTAAATGGCTCAAATCGATGGTATATGATGTATAAACATATTCTAGGACGATTTTGGGTCGGAAGAAGCGGTTTAAAAATTTGTTTCGGTCAAAAACGGGTCGAGCCAAAATCGCAAAAATGTAAAGGGGTATACCTTCAAAAATCGGCAAAAATTAAAAGTCGCCAAAATCATTTCTAAATGGCTCAAATCGATGGTATATGATGTATAAACATATTCTAGGACGATTTTGGGTCGGAAGAAGCGGTTTAAAAATTTGTTTCGGTCAAAAACGGGTCGAGCCAAAATCGCAAAAATGTAAAGGGGTATACCTTCAAAAATCGGCAAAAATTAAAAGTCGCCAAAATCATTTCTAAATGGCTCAAATCGATGGTATATGATGTATAAACATATTCTAGGACGATTTTGGGTCGGAAGAAGCGGTTTAAAAATTTGTTTCGGTCAAAAACGGGTCGAGCCAAAATCGCAAAAATGTAAAGGGGTATACCTTCAAAAATCGGCAAAAATTAAAAGTCGCCAAAATCATTTCTAAATGGCTCAAATCGATGGTATATGATGTATAAACATATGCGAGGACGATTTTGGGTCGGAAGAAGCGGTTTAAAAATTTGTTTCGGTCAAAAACGGGTCGAGCCAAAATCGCAAAAATGTAAAGGGGTATACCTTCAAAAATCGGCAAAAATTAAAAGTCGCCAAAATCATTTCTAAATGGCTCAAATCGATGGTATATGATGTATAAACATATTCTAGGACGATTTTGGGTCGGAAGAAGCGGTTTAAAAATTTGTTTCGGTCAAAAACGGGTCGAGCCAAAATCGCAAAAATGTAAAGGGGTATACCTTCAAAAATCGGCAAAAATTAAAAGTCGCCAAAATCATTTCTAAATGGCCCAAATCGATGGTATATGATGTATAAACATATTCTAGGACGATTTTGGGTCGGCAGAAGCGGTTTAAAAATTTGTTTCGGTCAAAAACGGGTCGAGCCAAAATCGCAAAAATGTAAAGGGGTATACCTTCAAAAATCGGCAAAAATTAAAAGTCGCCAAAATCATTTCTAAATGGCTCAAATCGATGGTATATGATGTATAAACATATTCTAGGACGATTTCTGGTCGAAAGAAGCGGTTAAAAAAATTTTATTGGTCAAAAATGGGTCGAATCCAAGTCGAAAAAATGTAAAGGGGTATACCTTCAAAAATCGGCAAAAATTAAAAGTCGCCAAAATCATTTCTAAATGGCTCAAATCGATGGTATATGATGTATAAACATATTCTAGGACGATTTTGGGTCGGAAGAAGCGGTTTAAAAATTTGTTTCGGTCAAAAACGGGTCGAGCCAAAATCGCAAAAATGTAAAGGCGTATACTTTCAAAAATCGGCAAAAATTAAAAGTCGCCAAAATCATTTCTAAATGGCCCAAATCGATGGTATATGATGTATAAACATATGCGAGGACGATTTTGGGTCGGAAGAAGCGGTTTAAAAATTTGTTTCGGCCGAAAAATGGGTCGACCCAAAATCGCAAATATATATTAAAATGAAATTAATTGGATAACGCTGTGCCAATTAAAAGTCTGTCCATTCGAGTGATCATGTACGAGCGTGTGCGTCGTGCAAATTCTGATGTCGAAATAAATGAATTAATTACCGTGTGACAAAAATCGTTCGCTTTATTGTGAAAATAATTTTCAAATACCAGTCAGTAATAATGCAAAAACAGCGATATAATAGAATTGCAATAATTTAATGTACTTTTACGTTCTTTGAAATGATAATTAAAAAGTATGTTATGACGCATATTGCTACGTTATTATCTCGATAGTACTATTACTGAAAAAGCAAGTAAAGCATAAATGAAAATTATTCTATTAACTCGCCATTTATACTCGTTACATTGCCCGAAACCTTTTTCATTTACCAAGTGTGTAATAAATACGAATTAAATGTACTATTAGGTGTATTATGGATTATAAAACATGAAATATTTTGACAACGAATTGTATATGATATGAAACGTGCTCATTTAGACCTCGCGCATGTAATTTATTCATGTATAAAAAGATTGCGTAAAGTTAAATTAATATGGACCCATAACCTCAGTTTTCGATACTTTATGAAATACAGTTGAGTCTCTTTTTTTGCGGTACATATGTTCCACACAAATCCGTATAAAAAACCGCACAAAAAAAGCTTTGTTAGTAATATTAGGAATAATTTTATGAAATACTAGCAGCACGAAAGGGATAACTTAAGTATATTCAGTTGTTATGTTTTGTTTATGCACAAAAATATTATACATTCGAATGGAATTTTAGTTGTGTGTGGGAATTATTCTCTTCATTCTTAATTCCCAACAGAAAAATATAAAAAGAACGAAAATAAGTGGACGAGCACGCTGCGCTGTTAAAACTTATATATTTCGTCTTGCTTTTTCGCTTCACTGCATAACTTCAAAACTGCATTAATAGAAACGCGTAAAAAGGGACTCGACTACATTCTTATGTATGAGATTTAAAGATTTCAGGAAATGATGTGTCCACCGCCAATATGTAAGGTGATAAAAAGGTGTAACCCTTTCGAGACTATTGGGACATATATGTCCCAGTCAATTAATATTTTGTTTTATCCTATTATTTTTGAACAAGTTCATCAACTGAAGTATTAGAAATGTAGTCTACCTCTTTTACTTTCCTTAAAAAGAAAAATCCGTCTCGAAATGGTTAGCGTACTCACCATAAGGTCCTAAAATCAATCCTTTCGATGTAGATTCCACTTCCATGTTTCCGAGCGTTCGATGTTGTACGCCACACACTTCACACCATACTGAATATACACAGAAGAAATACATTAGTTCCGAGTCGTATGACAACACCAGATTAGTGCCAATCTCAACAAAGGTTACTCGACAGACACAAACCCGGTAACGCGGTCGAACGCTCGTTAATATAGAAGTTATGCTTCCACCGATTTACAAGTTCAGGAGATTTATAATACGTTTACGATGTATCGCTAGCAAAGAAGGTTACTCGATTCGGTTTGTCGACAAATGGAAATACGATCGAATTCTACGTGCGCGTCAGAAATATTCCAAATACAGGAACCCGACGACTATACGAACTGTGCATTATTACTCATAAATGAAGTACATTCATGGTTAAAATCTCAGTATAGAATGATTTGCAAATGAAAAACACAGTTAATCATTTGTATCGGTTTGAACAATTCGTTATATATTACAATTGATGACAGGAGGAAACAATGTGTATATTGCTCACCAAAAAGATGAATACACGAGATCACCGAGTATTGTTGTTGCCGTTTATGTTGTTGGAAAACACCATATGTCGTGCTCCGGTCATTCAGCCCCAGGTTAGTCATCTGTGATAGAACAACGAGTGTATTGTTATAATTTGATCTCAAACCAAAGCCACTTTAAAATATTCGACCAGTGTAACAAAAGGATTTTCGAGGGTCATATAATAAGTCAACATCTAACAGAATGCGAATTTTTAGAAGCACATTGTTTGCATTAAATATGTACACCTTTTATTTCCGGCTCTGTGCGGATTCTTTTCAAGCCTCTTTTCTTTGTCCACTTTAACATGAATATTATATCGACTTATAAAACGAGCTTTAAACGCGCCAGAAAATTTCAAAGAATTAGCAGAGACTGGTTTCATTTCCGTGTTTGATTAAAAACGAACAAGAATTGCACTGTGCTTGAATTGAAAATTGATGATAATATGAGCTATGACGTAGTAGATGTTAATAAAAGAACAGTGGTTAACTGTACAATCGCAGCTGTCGCACAATTTCGACTAGGAAAAATAAAGAATGAATAGCTACGTATGCACTGAAATCGCAGAATATCATTTATAATAACCAGAAATAAGGTTAATCCTTCACAGCCCAATGTTTTTCGTGTGTAAAAGGAAATCAGTAATGAGAATAGTAACGTAATTCTTACTTAAACACACCGAAAATGGTGACAATTTCTATGCGTACTTTTATAATTATTATAAAACGAAAAAATAAAGATTACGAGTCTTTTATAAAACTGATGGTCGTTGCAGTTACAAGGTTTTCATGTTAACCAACATTAAAAAATCGAAATGAATTATCTCGATGTCTTACGAAATTCCTATTTTCCCATTAAATTAGTACATTATAAACTGATTGGTCCACCGAACTCATTTAATTAATTTGTCAGAGGCAAACTAATTCCGGCTTGATGGGAACATTTATAATAGAAACTCTTTTCATCGTGCAGCTTTATATTGGCTGATTCGTAGCGACTGCTCGATGTCAGTATCATTAATAAGAAAATAGTTACTGCCAATAAACCGTATCGAGTGCAGAGGAATTCTTAACTATTCTATAAATTATGAAATGATTATCGATTTATTAGTGACCGTCAGAATGATTTGTGGGATATGTGTGCGAGCGATGCGAATTCAGCAAACATCAGAGCGTGCGAATGATTAACTAAGTCTGTCATGGCGGGGGTGTCATGCAAATAGGCATTATGTATTCCTAGCTCATTGGGGGCCGATCATTAATATTTGCATCCCTTGACCCTTCACCCCCGTCAATATCATTCTGCATATTATTTATGTTACTAGGAACTTTTATCGAAGCAAAACTAATCGAACGACAATAGAGTTCATGATGTTTGCAGGTTTCAGTTATGAAAAAGGATTTGCGTTTGTATCTGCGTTTATGATGATAAAATGACAACAAATACTAATGGCAGTGATTACTAATTTATGTATTTTGTTATTATTTTGTTCCTAATTAGCGTTCAACTTGCCATTAATACAACCACATCTTGCGTATACACAGTACATTTATATTTAAGCATTTTCATTTCTATAATTGAAATATTCTATAATTGAATATACACATAATCTCATGAAACATGATATTAATACACTTGCTTCATAACTGATTTAATATTAAATGAATATGAATTAACAAATGTTACGATAAATATAGAAATCCTTTAATTCAACGTTCTCCGATAATATACTTCGGCAAATACGGGGCATGGTCATGTTTGCTCGGAAACTTTTAATATGGATCCATTACTTCCTGTTTGTGGTGATGGCAGCCACGTTTCTATAGATAATCAATTTATAAGTTCTAATTTAATTGTTACACCTAGTTTATATACTCTGCTTAGGAAGTAACTGATGGTAAACTTTAAAGTAAAACAGATGCATCTAAACCTGATTTTCCTAATGCACGTTCAATTGTTAGTGACATTTCTCTCGATATCGAGGACCGTGGCCGTTATCGGTAAAGTGCATTCGAACATGATGCTGTTAGGTTATCACGGGAAAATTGTACTAAACTGATCCCCGGTACAAGTTGATACAAATCGATGTGATCTGATGCAATTTAACGTTTACTACGGAAACTCATAGGCAAATATTTTCCGCTAACCTGTGTGTTATACGAATTGCAGTAAATCCGATTATTGACAGTATGATTTTGGTGGTACTTGTCAATTTACTAGAAACAAGTTCCATTTCATGTTCAGTCCCAAATTTCTACTTTAACATATGAATCGGACATTGTCGTTTCAATTCACTCCACAACATTGATAGAAACTATGACCAAATAGTATGGAATCACCTCACTCTTTTTCGATTTAAGGTTTAATAATAAGTAAATTATTAAACACTCGCACTCGTGATGTTTCTAATTGCTTTGAAAAATCATGTACTTTTATGCAGGTTATTTTCAATCTTTATTACTTCTTGTCATTAAAATCTTAAATGAATAGTATGTAATATATTAGAGATAAATTCATTTACAAAGCCTGTATGGGTTAATTACTTGTAGAACTTTTATTATTATTTGCTATAGATACCCATTCTGGAACTAATTCTTTAAAATACTGTAAAACAACTAAATTATAATATCAATCAGTATTCTTAAAATAAAATGTTGTTTTTCCATCTCATACTATAAACGATGCCCATAAGTACTATTTTAGAGATCGAAGTAGTTCCATATGTTTAACCAACAGTGTAGGTGTTAAATCATTTACATAGAGATTTTTTATATTTTTTTTAATTCTTTCTAGAATCCCATTAGCTGATTTAATTTACAAGTGATCGCTGACACGTACCGTCTCCTATCGTGGCATCGCCAGTGCAATGTTTCCGTCGGACTCGGATGGAATTGATTTTTTCCTCTAATTGCCAGTTTACTTGGTATTTTAGTAAAAAAGAAAAAGATAAATTATTTTATCGGGGGCCGTTGTACCCGTCAGCCGATCGTTATCCGGTGTCTGTATTGATTCCATTAATACGTGGAACGTAGTGGCTGGTAGCTGCGCTTCGAAACAACCTGCTGTCTCATTAAGCTTGCCGCCCCTTTTAGTCTTTCCACTTTTATACCGTGGCTGCACTTTCCGTTCTCGGTGTAGGGAACGTGAATGCTATTGGCAAGGACGACACGTCTATCCGAGTTACATATACTATAGAAACGGTTTAATCTCATTTCGCAGGAACTCCCTTGCAAGAATGATCTCGAAACACGCCACACCATGATCACACTTCAGATCGTCTCTTTGCTAAATAATTCGTACACCGACCTGCCACCACTTCATTACTATTCACATGTTAGACAAACCTACTAAGGAGCACACCCGTCTCGGTGTATTCGCTGAAACGAACGGATCTATGTATGTAAATTCACGGGATCTGAGAAACGTATTAAATTGCGATATGCGAGCGAACGTTATTGAATCATCCGTATTGAGAATCTTCACGCAGACGTTTAAATTAATTAGATTTTAATAGCCGTGAATTAATGCTAATTAAATTTCACTTTATACTGAGATTCCACAGAAAGAGGTGAGCTTCGGCAATGCTGTTGATTTTGGTTTAATTAAAGTTTGTCGAATATAATATTACTAATTATTACGTTTCGAAAAAAGGAAACATACTGGGAGAAAGTATTGAGCTCTTGGAATTAAATAGCACTGTCTAAACACAATAAAAAATAATTAAGCGACATAGACTGGAAGATGTATCTGTTTAGGGTTTGCACCAGTCGGTCGTTCTTCATATATTTCTAATTTGTTCGAATCAGGGTAAAAATGTATCCATATATATTCGATAATTTAGGAGAAGTAAATCCCACGAATTTCGGTTGTCCAAATGTAAATTTAAATTGGTTAAGATATTTTACTTATTATTCATTTCTTTAACATTAATATCTCTTAATATTAAACCGCGGTTGAATTTGCGTTTGAGTAGTAGAACTTTTCGAACAAATAGTGGGCACGTCTGTCGTGTGTGTTAAATATTTTCCTTAATTCCTGTTACATACTTATTACATATTTGTACGTGATATTATAATAATATCAACCCACTCTTTACTTGGCTTTTGTAAGACGGCGAATAAACAAGGAGTACAAGGACAATTATTCGATGTTATTTCTCGATTTGTGTAGTATAAATTTCGAGAGAGTACCCAAAGTGGGTTTCGAGCTCGTGGCAAGAGTTCCTTTGACGTTTCTTGTTACCGCGAGCGTCACAAAGTGTCTGGTAAACCGCCTACGACTGCCTGAAGCGTCTAGACCCCAGGTAAAACCAAGAGATTTCCTTGTATATGTACAAGTTGTTCCTGTGTTACTAATGTATCCGTTGAGTACACTGTTAATATTTAAGCATGTGCCTAGGCGGCTCCTACGAACCCCTATTGCGCCATCACCTTCTTCGACTTGCCGAAACCCTTCAAGTTCCCTCCTGTTGATCGACGCCGTCTTCTACCGTCAGGTGCTCCAACGTTACGCAAACTGCATCCGGTAATTTACCAAATTTCGATACGACGTTTGCGATTAATTAATCAACCCCTTCGCGGTAGAAATACTACGTCGTTCCTGCACTGACTCGAATTATTTAGCTAACGTTAAATACGCTACGATTACCGGTTACAACAAATACAGCCAGTTTTCAACATCAGAGGGAAACGACGAAGATACGAGATATTCATGATCCCGATAGTCCTCAAAAACATGGGCAAGCTTGATATTAGGAATTCACATGTCTTTTGATAATATTCAATATTATTGTTGATAAGAATATTGAGATATAATCCACTTAGGGTACTGTGAAATTAATGTTTGTATAGCGTTATATTTTAATGTTAATTGGGATAAGATTAAGGACTAGATAGTTAGAGAATTAAATTGTAATATAAAAGGTATAACGATCTACACTGTATCTTCTGTTATCACAAAAATGCATGATGTAATAGATGTTCATATTTTAACGGAAATAAATAACTCAAGGAATACATAGTAATAATTTTACTTGGAAGCAGAACCGAAGTTTTCGGTGGTAAGTTTCCGTAGTTGGATGTATTTGGTGAAATCTATTTTTCCTTCAGCAATTATATTATATATATAGTATTATCATTATTAAAAAGGTAAAAATTGTCTTTGAAATGTCTTTGAAATTCTTATTATCTTTACTGTTATCCCGGTGAAATATTTTATTCTATTTCATTATTTTCACGATAAATATTTATTGGCAAGTTCGCAATACGACAAAGCAGGACCAATTGAAAAATACCGTGCACTTTTAAATTACAAGTATCCCAATCTTTGCAACTCGTCTACCATTCCTCTGTCTGATCCATCGGGATATTATCAAAGTGAAAGTCTTTCCTTAGGAAATACGTGGCGTTCTTAAAATTCTCGAGATCGGTCAACTTACGTTTCCAGGTTTTGTAATTGAATTCTGTTGCGTTTTCCTCTTCCTTCAGCTTTGAGGAATGTCTCCTTCAAAGCTCTTCCGATCTACTTTTCAATTTAGGTTGATAAGCCTGGTTTATCCAGATATTCGAAACTTCCAATGTCGAAGTCATACTCGGTGATTATAGGAGATTGAATTATTCTGAATAAAACTGAATTTTGTTTCTTATACACTGAACTTAGAAATCTTCGAATGTATATATTCATATAATTTCGAATTTCCAAGGGTGTACTTTTAGTAACAGATCATATTCGTACAAAAATTTTCCGTAAAAAACAGCATATATTTCGCCATATTTATTCTCTCTCGGATTATTTGAATAGAACAATAGTTATTGTACGATGATATTTAGGTTGTTATATTTTCAGTTTTCCATGCATTACCCATTAATGCATAAACTAAATATAAACGTTAATTAAAACAGCACATTTCGATGAAAACAAAGAACGTTCGTTAGCAATCGAAAGTAAAGAAAAATCCAATAAATTTTGTCTTTCTACCTTCATACGTTTCAAGCTACAGTAGGACCTCAATTATCCGTACGTTTGATTATCCGAACATCCTGAACGCAATTAGTTCGGATAATCGAGGTCCTACTGTATTAATGTTTAGGAATACGATGGAAGTCGAGACCATTTTGTTTAAACAAGCCGTATGCATGCGTTTTATTAATTTAGGAAGAAGTAATTATGAAATTCATCGTTCCGTAGTTTATGATCAGACAAGGCGCGAACAGTGGAACGTTCTTCAGCTTTTCTGAAGCACCTATTGAATCATCGTGGTTAGCACTCTTCAAACACTTCAACTTCCAGGGGCAATATCTCGTAATTGAACTATCATAATGGCATGCTCGATGACCTCCGAAGGAAATGCTCTAATATTAAATCACTTTTGTGGTTGATATAACGCAATTTCGAGAATGTATTATATCAAGAGCCATAATTTCTGATTGATTTATAATGCAATTCAATTTATATCACATATGGTATGACCTATCTAAGACAATTATTTGGACTTTGAATCATGTAATTCATTAATATCATTGGGATAATGTTGATACATTGGCAACATTGATTTAGTAATTTTGTTAATTATGTATTTTACTGGGATATTATATTATGTTGTGGTTAAATTTTAATCGCACTTCTGTAAGAATGACTGACACGAATAACAATGCATTGTTTCCCTTAATTATCAGAAATCACTTCATTAGCCTCCTCCTGTGATCGGCATACATTATTGATTAGTTATTTGATAAATTGGAAATTGGCTAGGAGAGCTTTCGAGAAGTGCGACTTTTGAAATCCATTAAATTCACAGAAATGTATTGCCTTCATAGTTGTTGATTGTACAACATTTCTGTAATTCTCAACTGCTGTTTACACTTTTTTATTTCGAAAGTTATATATATTTGTGAACATTAACTTTTAGTAGGCAACTAAGTTAATTATACAGAAAGACAACTTCGAATACCACTTTACGATATTAATAATTGGAGAATCGATACCTGTGTTACTACTCATTTCAATTAAAAAATACTCGTAAATCAATCAATAGCTCTACTTGTACCTGAATTTGAATCTGTATTTCTCTACTTTATCTTCGTTATCTGCTCGTTATCCTCGTTTATCTCATCTTCATCTCCGTATTCAACTGATTCAAACAAAAAATGAATAAGTCGTCGTATAGGTTGAAGTTGAAACTACTTTCTCTTCATAAAGTTGCGATCTCCTATTACACGTAAGAATTAGATAGAATAATAACATCAATCTAAAGCATACATCAATAGTAATAAATAAACATTTTCAATAATGAATATTGAGTTCTGTAAATAAGTTTTATTCCATACTGTGGAATAAAATCATATTTCCGCGTAGAATTTGTAATATCAGATACATGCTTTGAGTACAAATCTGTAGGCCTTGTAATTAAATCGATAAATTAAGGTGTCTACGACTCTACGGTACGCGCGTATTTAAAAATGAACTGTTTTTAATTTCCGGTTTTGTGTAACGTACTTGAACCGAAGGAATGTCAGGGAAAAGTTTTCCACGCTTTATTAATTATGATCAAAGTGGACCTGCTGGAGCAGCTGCCTGAAAACGGCTACTATTCGCGTGGTTCTGATTGGTGTACGTTACACCTGTGCCATTGTATGCATGTGCACACGTAATATTTAACACGTGCGTGCTCTCGTGTCTCGAACAATGGGGTTCGGCAAACAGCTTTTCGCGCTTGTGTTCCTCTCGCTCAGCCACATTAAGCACACGCATGTAAATTTCGTGTACACCTGATTGTTCCTCTGTTAACGACCGACTCCTCTAACCCAACGGTCTACCAAAATGCGTCTACGTGCGCACGCATTTTCCTGACAATCACGTTCTGCTTAATTTCACAACCCTATTGGCAAATGTCATCTGAAAGTAACATTAATTTTAGCATTTATGATGTAACCAAATTCTATTTTCATTTTTATTCTGATTGGCTAGAACTACGTTATTATATTATTAACATGTTAACTGCCGGACTAAAATTCATCTTATACGATCCCTAACGATACGAGTTTACAATTTACAATTTTATTTAAAACAGAACTATTAGTAAAATCTTTGATTGGAGATTTTCAATCAACCGACAGTATTGACAAAAAAATTATATACTGTGTTATGAGAATTCAACGATACTCGCCCAATGTGATAATCTCCATTTTCGATTGTTACATTTATGAATGTCTGCCGTTATAGTGACCTACAATAAGAGAAATATCATGTCTATATAGTGAATAAATAATATAACATAACATGGATTTATTTCTGAGTTATGTATGTCTTCATTTTTAAAAAGAATTTTCTCAAGGTAATTCCCACGACTTTAAAGACATTTCTTTTAGGAAGATATTCGTAGTAAGGTCGAAAGCGGTGCGACGAAATCTGGAAAAAAATGATTCGCATTTTCGTAAAACGCGATACAGTCGCGTTGTATTTCTTGATATCTCGACTTCTTTTTTTGAGCCACATAGGAGATTGTAGCGCGACTCGAAGGTGGAGGATCCCTCACCCAGTTAAACTTGCAAAGCTCCCGAAGTGGAGCGCTTACAACAGTGAAAAACGTTGATCTTGCCGGGATAAAGAAGAGTCATAGACCAAATCGGGAGTATCCCATTTATATCAACTGTAATGCGTCTCCGCCGATCGACCTTGCGACGAAGTTTTATCTCCCTAACAAGAAATGGCTGACACCGGTGCCGCTCGACGTATGAACTTGCCGAAACTTTATTCACGTCAATGTTCAATGTTTCACCTTTGCCCTCCCATTTCCATTCCATCTTTACAACCTCAAAATCCGTTTATATGGATCATCAATTTTTATTCCATTGTTTTGCTTGTAACTAGATGGAACTCCATCTTGAATTCTATTTAAACGGTTTATTCTCGAAGTAATCATGCTCTTGCCGTATTACATTCTTTTAGTATTATGTTATGTATAATGTTTTATTAATATATTATTTTATTAATGTATTATTATATTAATACACTTTCATGTCATTATGCTGAGTTTCCTAAGTTTGTATAATTCATATGAATTCACTCATGAATCTTGCGTGAGTGTTAATGATCAAGCATACTACGAATGCGAAGAGAAACTTCCGCATTGAAATTCCCTGAAAATTAATGAATAATGATGTTAATTATCCATTCAAATCATCCAATTAAGCTCATATAATTATTCTATAAAGGGTACTATAAAACATCGTATCGTTGGCCATGGCTCTGTTTTGTGTGTATCATTTTTATATTTATGACTTTTAATGTTCAAAGTGGCACGTGGAATCAATTAATGCAAAAAAGAATCGTAGATTTCTATTTAAAAGAAAATGCAATTGTACTTTGCAACTGCATCTATACACTTCTGTAAAACATCGCATTGCGCGATGATAGAGCTTGATAAATAATGCAAAATTTTCCTCTGCAATTTTTTTTTATCCGAAATAGGAACAAAGTTATAATCCGCCCAGTTACTAGAGTCACCCTGTATACGACGCAAAATTCCTTATCACTTATCACACCTGCCGCGCTAACAAGAAATATAAAAATTATATATCTATTTATCTTTAAAGCATAATGTTCGTTTTAACCGCACAGTAATGAAGCAGATAAAAATTCATTACTACAATAGCTGCACTGTAACACAATTTTTTGCTGCTTTTACGTTATGTAAAAGGCCAATTGCAAGATGTATTAAAATAGACGATTAGCATAGTACACTGTCTACATGTAGATCATTATTTATATTATCGTTCCAAAGTGGTATTATACTATGCGTGTGCAGTGTGCAGACGTTCAACTGTGTTATTGGTTCGATGTTATTGCATTTTTTCATATACGTATCTGAAATTTCTAAGTCAAGGTCTTACAGCTAATTTACCGTGAGTCATAAGGACGTTATCGATGTGTCTCCATAAAAGTAGGTTTTAAAGTCAGTACGTATAAGTACTATATTTATATCATGCTCGTTAAAAGTAAAATTGGGGAAAGGTGACATATGGGTCATTCTAAACATTATATTATTTAGTAAAAATATAGCCTTGTTACAATGTGTGTTTCGTTTGCATCTCCATGTTCATCCATGCATCAAAGCGGAACTTTATATCGATGATTTTTCGATCGGTCCAAAAATGACGTTTCGTAGGATTATTCGATATAATATAATTGCAACAGGACAAATTATCCTGGATACAATTCATTAGTACATTAATAATGAAGTTATCCAATATGGGGAATCGGGTGGTAGTATCATATTCGCTCGTTAACTTGATTGAAAAGATCCCTGTTATACTTGACACAGGTAGAAACATCGTTTGGAGGTTTTTAATCGGTGCACCCGTGCGCGCTCACGTTCACCAATTAAACATTAAAATCCGCGCGGCCTCCGATATGTCGCGTTTATTACCTGGTTCGTGGAATTTTATATTTAATTCCCCTGCCATTCTTATTCCTTTTGGTTCGGCCAATCCGTGATTAATATACAAGATGCAAAAGCCACTCGCCACGATAACATCGGCCCTTTAGATAAATGTATAAAAATTCATATATGCATATTACCAATACGAGGGTCCCTTGTGGTTGCATATGTGTGTACATAGAGAGGTACTTGGACTGCACCAATTTGTACAGTTGATTTTCCAAGTCAACGAGCAATCAGAAAGCTGAAACAGCATCCCTCAACCGTCCTACAAAGATTGCTTTTTCATTTCATCTGACCGTTGATTTTTTTCATCGATTAATTAAATCACGATGTAAATTATTCTGGTGTTCCGCATAAGAGTTTATACTCGTAGTGGCATTAAAATTACCTATGTAATAAATGCGTTAGGTACATAAAAAAAGGAATAATATTAACTGGTTTTATAAACGTGTTATTAAATCTATTTTAGTAGGTCGAACTCCCGAGACTTAATTAAAACGTTTATCGTATATCGTGATTTTTATTACGTGTTTTTTGTTTGCTGTTGTTAATTACCATTTCCTTTCTGTTGATACCGTACGATAACATACACAACAAAGATATGATAGTAAACGTGTTTGTTTGTTTGAAGCAAATTAATTTGGTTATCGTAACTTCGTGATAATAAAATTATTGATAGGTAGTAAAAAGTGTAATATAGAACGTAACGATCTGTAGTAACAAATGAAATTAGTAAGTCTGTTACCGCACAATATTCTAGTTTTTTATCCGTTATATTCGATGAGATGGAGATGAATGCAGTGGACTGGTGAAAAAAGTTACTGGTAATATGACTGGTGTATTTTGTCAATTAAAGTTTTCAGAGGTACACGATGCGTTAATTAGTACGTTCTCAATTAGTATGTTCTTTGCATGCGGTAAGGCTGATATATACAGTTGGCTGAATAATAATTAGCAGGTAGCATGAGTAGTAAATGGGGTATACGCGACAGGTAAAATATAATAGCAAATAAGCATGATTATTTTGAAAATGAAATGGTACCCTCGGGGCAGCTAGAGCCGGCTTATTTACATTCGGGGTCAAGGGCTTACAAAGGAAGGTGTAATTATGAGATGAAAGCATCCCCAATTCGTCTGAGAATACCCTTCTCCTCGGTATAGATACCAAAGAGCCACGGTATAGAAAGTTTTCGTCGCTTCATCCTGTCCAATTACTCGTTACAACTAAGTGTTTTTAGCTCAGCGTTAATCAATTAATCCTACAGGATTTTCAATATTTTCAGTGTGAATTATGAGAGGCGATCGATGTAAATCTCATTAACGTTCCACTTGGTGTGGCATTTGTCTTTGAGACCGCGTATTTCAAGAAGATTCGGCTATTCAAATACACCAATCGATATTTAATTAAACTCGAATTCGCATTAAAGTTTCCCCCGGAAAAAAAGGAAGGATATAATTAGGGCGTAATCTTTTTTCATTTATCTTCTAAGCGCTTTGGATGTACACAGTTAATTAGGACTGACAGTAACAGAGAGAACGTTACTTAATCAAGCCGGCTTCACTCCCAGTGAATTCTTCTTAACTTTATTTCCTTTGATCCTCCAATCTCTCGAGGTAGCTGTTCTGTACTTTCAATATTTATTCTTAAGATACAGTATGTCATCGGATTAAACGGTGAGATACCGAACGTTTTTATCCGTGGATCTTGATTCTCTACAAATACTGCATTTTTTTAAAAGTGTGTACAACGTAAGATCGAAAAAGACTTTATCAGTAATTCATGAGAAAGTTAACATCTCTTTTAAACACGGAACTTTAAAAGAATTCTAGGAACTATCTTAATTATCTTACTATCGTACTCGAAATCTTTATTATAGCCTTTTAAGTTAAATGAAACTTAATCAACACCGTCGCACTGATCTCATACTTTGCGCGAATACTTTTAATCACGATTTTTATCCTTGATCGTAATTTGTTAATAGTAACCGCAAAGTTACCTTCCGGTAATTATTCAGGTTCTTTTGTGGTATCTGAAATTAACATACATGCAATTTTCAGAAAAGTATTCTACGTAGAAGTGCAGTTCCGTAGCTTGAGTTTCGAACAAAGTTACTATTGTGGGAACACTGTGCAAACTCGAGTAAAATTATAGAGAAGTATACGCACGTGTAGATAATCTATGCAACCGCCTTTATTTCACGCTTCACGATGCACTCGAAAGAAAACGCTTCTGTGTAAAAGTCATTCACGAAGTGCCTTATTCCGATGTTTATGCTTACGAGAGGAAAAAATTCAGTGGCCGTGTTACGTGTGAATGGTACTTGGGTATCTTGGAAAAAAAAATTTGAAGGGATAGCCTTTCGTACTCGACGAGCATCAGTAGTCTTCGAAGTGTTGTAAAAGGAGCAGAGAGATATAAATGGCTGAATAAACAGAATGCATCGCTCGTACCTTGAACCAAGACCCTCATATATTTTAATTCATGGTCATCCAAGTAGAGTGCATTAAACTTCCCTTTAACAAGTTCTCCTTTATTATTAAACTAATAACCAAGTATCCATAATATTTATTTTCACTCGAAAATCAAATAAACCCCCTGATATTTCTCATACTTTAAATTAATGTTAAAAGCCATAATACAAAGTAGTTAATGATATACTTCCATAAATTTTAATAAACGGCTACCTCACTTAATAATAAAAAGTATATCGGTCTCTTTATAGCATTACCGTACTGGCTATTATTAAACAAAATTAAATTCCAGCGAGGTAACCGTATTTGAAATAAAATTGCAAATACGTGAGTATAAAAAATGCAACCTACTAATTGGCTGCGAGTACACCGTAATGGAAATCAATAGTAGGAAAACAGGGGGTTGTAATCCTGTAAAACTTGTGAGTCCATTCACACCTAGCACTCTACTAGTAGGAAGATGGAGATTTTAAAAAGATAGAAGTTTAAACATCTTAGAAGTGAATGTCTTCCAGTCAGTGCTCTCTCGCCAGGGGGTAAAAGTTAACGGATATAGAAAAGGTGCGGAAAGCTATACCTGCTAATGGCTCCTTCCATTCAGTCACACACACTCGTACATATATACGTGTGCTCTTTTTCTCTGAGAAACGATCGTAGTGCTCGAGTGGCACATAGTAGCGAATGCCAACGAGATGTGAGTTTGAATGTAGAAGCGTAGAGTGGTAAAGGGTGAGGTGACGAGGGTGGCCAGAAGGGGGTAGCGTGGCTATAACACAGCCGTTTTGTTCCCACTGAGGGACATCAATATCGCCGCATCGCGCCAAGTATTCAGAATGCCCTTCAAGAATTTTAATGCGACGGAGAAAGAATTTATTGCGACATAGAATGCGCAGTAATGGCGGAAATACGTATAAAAGTCGGGAAAAGGGTGCGCATTGTCGCCGTCTAATGGCTTGCCTCGGGCGTCGCATACTGCCGACGTGTATACGCACCACCCACGCAGTGCTGTCTTCGACGTGGGTTCTCATTTTTTTAAAGGACCCCGAGGGCTCGCACAATTTTCACGATCTAAGGAAACTTTATACTTTATATTGTTATTGAAAAGTTTTGGACACCTTGCACATCTCGCGCCGAAGGTATCGGCTCTTTAAATACACGACGGTATCGAAGCATTCAGTTATTAAACGAATACTGCATTTATGTAGGTAGAGCATACGAAAAAACGTTACAGATAATGGAATCAGAATGACGTAAATGGTGACACAGTTTTCATTCGGAGGAATTTTAATTCAGCCGATGTAAGCTTGTTGTTTTAGTATACTCGTTGGTGTGCATCTTCCACCAGGGTCCTTGATTCGCAGAACCCTGACCTGCATTTAGAGAGACACTTCTTCAGAGAGGCCAAGAAATAGGCGTGGATATACTTCTCTTCTTTTTGTCCTTCCGGCTTTTCTGTTCGCCGCTCCTCTCAATTTTGTCGTCCTTCAGCATCTCTTTGAAACGATTCAAGTGTCTCGCCGAAGTGCACCATTAAAATAGATCAGCTGTGATCACAATTGGGATGTCTGAAAGAATGGCGAAAGAAACGGGATTATCTGGTTGCCTAATAACGTTATCCCCGAGTGTGCATTTGACGCGTATTATATTCATTACGGTCCATTATACTTCAATTATTATTATATTTCAAGAACTGTACCAAGTATGTAAGTAGTGAATGCTGCAAAAATCATTATCTTTTTAGTAATGCTCACTGGAGCGTGTAACAGGCAGTATGTTGAACAAGGCAATTCCTTTGTATATGATATAAAAAGGTTGAAAAAATGTGGGTCAATTAAATATTCGCGTGGAAGTTCATGTGAACAAATGACCTGCAAGCGTAGCTGCAGTTTTAGTGTTTTATTATAAATTTCCTTTTATTCGTTAACTAATCACCCTACGGCTTGGGATATTTTTCTGCATTTTTTCAAGTATATCATTCACAATTAATTAGCTAATTATAGATACTCGATTGAACATCCCCGTCAATTATAATTTCGTATGTTTTCAAGAGATTTATTTCGAAATAATGCGATCGTCATTAACCACTTGTTTACTCATAGCTAGAATTATTTATGCATTTATTTCCAATTGATTTGAAAATATCGAATATTTCTCACCCAACATTAAGGTGATTTCTTAAGAATTCTGATATGATATACGAGGTGCGTTAGATGTATGTACTCGGACTTTCCAAACCGTGAAATATTATAAGATAAATGTCACGTTTTACGAAGTTTGCTGAGAGATCGTATTTACACAAAGAAACTTCCAACCCCGTTGGTATCATCAATACAAGCTGCCTTTGAAGATCAGGCTTGACAAGGCTGTCGATGATAAAGCCTTGCTTTAGTACCGTGACCATTAGAGGCACCGGCTTTTCATTGGAGAAAAGTTTACTTTCTCAAGCGTGAATGATCACAGTGAGGGCGAACTTCCTGACAGCATCTTATACAGGTAACGTTGCATTACCGATAAATGCTTGTGAGAACAAAATAGAGTAGACCATCACTATTTCTAGTCCTCTAATTATAGCACTAGCAAAATTACACGCCGTTTTACTATCAACTAAGTAATCGGATAATTCTAACAAACATATTATATCAAGCATTATTATATTATATTGGGTTGTCCAGAAAGTTTATATCAATTTTTAATGAAAATTCAAAGACAACATTTTTATATGTCGATATATATTTATACCATTTTGTTCCATACCTTTCTTCATTTTTCATGCAACTGAAGATTCCATCCTCCCAGAACTTCTCAGGTTTTTCATCCAAAAAAGTACTGAAAATCAGCATGAACTTTTCGGACAACCCAATATATTTAATATTGGATACTATGAAACTCATGAATCTGATTAAGTTTATGATTACTTCATTCTTATTTCTAACAAAAATTACGCGTACGAGTTTTAGTTCTGTTTTTAAAGCAGAGCCGATTAAATTTACTCTTTCTAAGTTTTCCACTTTAATATTCCAAAGTAATCAGCTTTGGTATCTTTAATTACGAGATATTTAAAAAACAAACCTAATAAGTATATTTTCTAAACGTCGCGGTATATCAATACACTGTGTGTTGTCGTTGATTAAAAGTTGATTAAACCTTTCCATTTTCGTAATTCGTTCAATAGCTACCTCTTTTAGATACCTACAAATTCTGCGTGTAGTATACGGACTTTTCGATCTCCACGTAATGTCGAGTTAAAGAGCCCCGAGCAAAATTCTGTCTCGACTTTGATCTTTTGGTAGACCCGGGGTAGCATGTTACCCGTAGTCCTTTGCACGAATAAACGCACACGCGTACATTTGATAGAGAAAAGCACGTTCCCGTGACGCGAGGAATGATAATGGTGCATTCACATCGTCGGAATGAGTTCGTGGAAGTAATTCAGTACAGAGAATTTTACCTCGCACTAGGCTTTCCACCAAGTTCGCTAGAAAGAACCATTATTCGATGTTTCTGTATTATGCAAAACGATACCGTATACGCACAACACGCACAATTCTGTTTCTCTTTAGTACAGTAATAGTTTTGCAAACACGAGATCGCTTTTCCCTTGCCATTTTATCCTTCATTATAATATACAAGATCCGCTTAAAACTTTATGGCTTAAAGTAAAAAAATTATACTGCCCCAGCTCCGTCATCAAAATGGAATTGCTTTTTGGTGGCCTCAATAAACCAAAGGTCATGAACACCTGATTTTTGATTATTTCGATAAAAGTAATGGATTAAATGTAATAAAGACGGCGGGTTGTTAAAGCTTATCATTGTGTTACGCAACCCTTGGAGGGATCATGATCATGCATTAATATTGAAGGGTAATTTTTTGCGTTCTATTATCGTAAAAAGGACACGGGGTTGTTTATATCTTGGTGTGAACGTGTCGGAAAACAAGGTGTAATACGATGCGGTATGGTGCGTAATATAACATGCGAAAGCTTTGAAGTTTCGTGGAAGGGTCGGAGAAATTGGAGTGATCGGTATGCTGCTCGTGATGATATTCCCTTATCGGTGAGTTTGCGGCGTTGTACCGGTATTTTTCATTACGGATATTGCAGTATTTCGTTAATTAGAATGGAATGAGTTTCAAGCTACAAACAGAGTCAAAGTTAAAATGTTAATGCTTCCTTTTGTGAGATCGATATCACACAAAATACACGAGATTCTAAATGTATCATTATACTTTATTATTTCACTATTTACGTTAGGAATGTTATTGTCGTATAGAACTGTAAGTTGTAATTCCGATTGAATTTAATTTTACTTCTGTTAAAACAATGTTTTATTTATTATACTATGTACCCGTTTAATTAAATCATTTGCGGGTTACTTTTGCATCCACTTCCCTAGAAAGTGATTAAATTATGTTCCACGGCTGTTTCTGAAACGTCGTAATTTATTTAGTGTATTCACATGAGTAACAATATTCATCCGCTGAATAACAAGGCGGTAGAGTTTCTCATGCTTTGTATGAATTCCGGATTAATTTAACGTAAGTTTAACCCTGTTAGGTATAATTATATTATAAATAATACAACATTATGCAATAGCCTCGTTGCACATGACGTGCCAAGATAATCCGCAGCATTATGTAACAAAGTTTCTAATCATATCTCAAATAACAGTTATATCATTCCACGTCCATTATATAATAAATACACCCATCCTTAAACTATTTAATACCCTACTTACACGGTTATAACCGATTATGATAACGCCGATAACTCGACCAGGGAAATAAAATCCATCCTCGATCAGACGACGTCCGGGGACCATAAAATTTTCCTTCCTCGCGAAATCTTGTAATTTCTCGATAGCAGTACGATCAATTCTCCGGGAAACTTGTGAAAATAGTGGGCGAATTGGTTTGCCGACATGTGCCACAGGTCATACCATAGAAAGGGATTATAGGCATCGACATATGTAGAAGCACTGTAGAGGTGGGTAATTGCAATAAATTTTTCGTGCAGTTGTCGAGTTTAGCCTGAAGCTCATGGAAGTGAGTAAAAGTAGCGGTAGTTAAGGGAGGGTTGGAGAACCGCGGTAGTTGACATTGAAAATATTTACGATTATTTCCCAGGCATTAAAGCGAGTGGTTTCGGTGGACGTAGAGTCAGACAGCCCTTTGCTGGTCGGCCTCATTTAGACGACATTGCTCCCAAGGAGTAAGCCACCGACTCACCGTACACCAACCTTTCTTGCCGAATACGATACGACCATGTCTCTTCTCCGAGGGCACGTCTGAAAAGACCTTTATCTGTTGTGTATTTTCCAGTGAATTAAGCTTCTTGCCTTCTGTTGCCCAAGTTTATATGTTTTGCGGAGAGATAGCGGCGTTCATCCTGGTCGACGTCGAGCCAAGGGCTGCCAGAGGACTTTCTTCCTAAAGAAGAGGGACTTGAAACCTGGGTAGGAGAATACGTGGGTTGGGTGGTTTTTGTTTGCGCCACTGCGCAATATCCAGCCACTGACTTAAACACTCTTCTTCTTCTTTTTCTTACCCTCTCTTACCTCCCTTCTTACCCTTGCCATTTTTATCCTCCTTCTTATTCGGCTTCAAATTTTACGACAACTTCCTTTATCTTTTGACGGACACGACACTGGCATTGTTCTCGAAGAGTGTCACTTCTGGGACTCATATCAGAACTTGATTTCTCCATTGTGTTACGTTGAGTTCCCTCCTCACCAATTGACATCCCTTTGTATTAAGAATTTTATTTTTATGCTGTTTTATTACATTCTCTTGTAGTTATTGTTTAAATGATATCTTTATACCAGTTTTATTTGTACAACTTCACTTATTTTGAATGGTGGCTTCGGTCTTGAAAATAAATAAAATGCAATATTTGTGGAAGCATTTCTCTAGCAATATTCTTGTTTGTACATCTGGTATATCCTTTCTGACATAATATACGTATTACGTGGAATGACGGTGCAGCCTAGACCGATTTGCCAGGTTTGGTAGCTCAAGAGTCGGGTAAAGGGATGGTCTTTGTTTGCACCAATATTTACTCACCGACTAAATTACTTCCTTCTATAACTTTCTCTTGTTTCGTACTTCGGTCTATGCGACTTCCTCCACACTTTCCCGTAAAGCGAACAATCATAGAAAACTTTACTCTACGAATGAAATAAATCGTGTACCTTTTATACTTGATTTTATAAGACACTTCAAAAATCTTATTCGCAGCTTCAAACTTATTTCTTCCTTCGAATATTGTCTACGAATACTGTCGAGTCACATTGATCAAGGATTTTACGTTTCCGACTATCTTGACATAATAGTCTGACATTTTCGAAGCAAGACACGGGAACGTAGATTTCAGTCCCGAAAGCTTACTGACAGAGATTTAGGGTGAAGTTGTTTTTGTGATTGCCGGTGCAAGTGCCTGGTTGCATAGCAAAGTCACCCTCGTCAACCATCCATTTGAATTCTACACGATTCCCTTTGGTAACGAAGGGATATATTTCATTGACTTAATTGAAACGATCTTTACAATACTCATTAATAAAGATAGTTGATCTTACCATTTAGGACAATTATAATAGTACTGTATATAAACATAATAAAAGGAGATTTTCCATATGAAGAAAACATTGATTTGCTTCAAGGAGCCTGGTTATCTGAGAAAGTCTGAAGGAAGAATGCTTTGATCGAATTTTTCAAAGCACCTCGCTCCTTCGCCTTCCAAAAGGGGTGTAAACTTTCGCAACGATATTACCTGAAATGTAATACCTGTCTTGATTACGAAACGTTCTTAGAGTGTTTCTGTGGTGATGGTCTTTGTACTGCAGTATTGCCTACGTAATATCCAGCGAATGGTTGAACCACCTTTTTCCACGGCTTTCTTCTTTCATCAGCAAGCTTTCCGCGGTTTTCTCTTTATCTTACGATATACCAGGCACTGACATTGTCCTCGAACTGTCATTGCTGTTATACACGTGCACCAAACGTCCCATTTCTAACAGCGTGCTTTCACGCCCTCGGCACTTTCCTGCCTCCCTTTCCGCTTTCCAATTTATCCCTTTCGGATGCCTTCGTACTTCCGAGATATTAAACCGCAGTTCTCTACCTTTGATCCGTGCACGGTACACAATGCTTGCAGTCTTAAACCATTCCTGTCTGCACTGTCTGCAGTGGTGCGTGACTCGATTCGAATCTCTTCTCCGAATTTCCTCCGATTATTCGATCGCCTCTAATCGCTATTTATGACACTATTATTTTAATCGTAGGTATGTAACTCGCCGGAATTTTCCCTCTCGATTCTATTCCCGTGGGTACGTTCCACTTCATTTTCAATTACCTCCATAGAATTATTCAATGAAAATATCCCTTGGTACCAAACTACCTCTAGAAATGTATGATGATTTGTGGACCACGCTTTTTAAATATCACAAATATTTTTCTTTACATCCACATTTGAATTGCATATAATAATATGCTAGTTATACTGTACCAATTAAATTGGTTCCATTGTTTTCGCTTATTGCAGTCCTTGAATAAATACATTTCCAATGATGTAACAAAGCACTAAATTAATATATACGACTAATTACTTCGATGTAATAACGCTAGTTTACAATTGTAGTACAGTAAATTGTGACATAAAATTATAATGCGTAGGATATAAATAACGTATTTTGAAGAATCTCGTTTGTGATATTCGATGTAAGAAAAGGTAGTAGAGACTGGTTCGCCTTGCAAAAGTATTCAAGAGCGTATCTTTTACGTTAGTCACCTGAACGAGCGAAAGATGGATGGTTCTGTCAGAAATATAGATCCTCAGAGATGTCAGAAGCAGCGAACAAAAGGGAATACTCTTTATACGGATGCTGAGCATTCAATGAGGGGTGGCAAGTCAACGGTGTGACCTACCGTCATGTTCCTTCTGAAGGGTAAAACTTCTCGTTTGTAATATATTGCCCCCACAATCCTTATCGTGACATTGATACCGAAATAGACTTCCCCTATCACTTAAACGCATACACTGCTTAAATACTTTTTAACCCCTACCGAAATCGGATAACATAGACGCCGGTGATATAACATTTGAAAATATGCCATTTAGTATTACGTTGTATTTGAATCATGATTCTTTCTTGATTTATTCTTAAATTTTCAACCTGTCAAGAAAAATTGAACAGTAATACACAAATTTAATATGTTTCGTACGGAGACAGTGCAAGTAGAAAAAGTAAAGGTTGCAGGCGGTTTCTAAGCTTGAATATAACTTCGAATATAATTAAACAAAGTTTTACTATAACTCTAATACTATAAAGTCAATATAACAATAAAAAAAATATTAAATAACCGTGTTTACTTTTCAATATGATCGCCCTTATTAAGCAAGTGGGCAATTTCATTTAAAAAAAAAATTTGATTTCATATTTTTGTTGGCTTTTGTTGATTTGGCGTTTAGTTTCTCTCATAAGAGCAACGTAGAATTCGTATTCTTTATACCCTGTCCGAATCAATTGGTTTTTATTGAATCAATAAAAGCCAAAACAATATGAAATAAGAGTTAAAAAGAATAGAGTTGTTTCACTTTCATAATAAATAGTTTAATTCATTTTTCGATAGCACTAGAAATACTTGTTTGTGAAATAAATAAGTTCCCCTGTAGGTAGAGTGTAATTGTTGTTCTAAGAATCACCTGATTGTATTTTGTACGAACTAAATTTGACAGTTGAAGTGTCACCTTTGTAATTTTATTGACGAATAAATTTTATTTGGAGAAACTTATTTATGACTCAACTCAATATGTAGGCTAAGAGATTTTTGTTCCTAGTACTTATATATTCTCATACACACGCAAAACTAGCCAAATAACGCATAATTTGCAACTCCCGAAAAATAATTAGAAGCTTTGCCCAGGAGAGAGTTGTCCTGTATAGATGGTCTTTTCTGTCTGGACCGACCGGAGGTTGATTACTCCTAGGAATACTTGAGAGCGAAACGGCAATTTAAATTAGTGGACGTGCACAGCTGTGCTCTCTGAGAGCATATACAAGGTGTGTTTGATGCACTCTGCTTACCACACATCAGAAACTCCGTGTTCCACGAAAAGAACAACATACAACTACCTTAACAATATTCCACCCAGCGTTTAGTTCCTCTAATAAAAGCACAGTGAAATTCGTATTCTTTATATCCCGACAGTGTTGAGGTTTCGTATAAAGTTAAGACAAAGCTAGCGAGCATAAGAATAAAGTAGAACCACAATACTTTGTAAATAAGTTTGTAAAATAAATTGTAATTAAATCTCGAAAGTGTATAATTAAATATCACCGAAGTTTTCTTAATCGATAAAACAATGTGATATCGTTTTTATGAAAATTTCTTAAATTAATGTAATAATTAAGCACCACGATGTAGAGGAAGTTATTATTATTAATTTTGTCGAAGGTAACTTATTGCTTGTTTAAATTCTTCGGTTTATAATGATAATTAACAATATGTAAAAACACAAGTGTAGATAGTCTTTTTAAAAGTAAGGTTCATTAATTATCGGAAAAATCATATTGCTTTCCAGAAAAGGTGGTAAACTAGGGTCACCATGTATAGAGATAGTTGGTCACCCCTTTCGTTGTTCTCTCCCTTTATCTTCAGGTTTTCTCTTTCCCTGATAGGGACATCCCTCTCACAATGACCGAACCCAAAGGCCGGCCTTTCGTTATACCTTCGTATCCGTATGCCCGAGAGAAGAAAAAGAATTAATTAATTCTCCTTGTTTGGTGAATTTTGCATAACTGGTGACCCGAGTGCCGGCGTTGCCCGTTTTAAACTTTCATCGCGTGCTTTGTGCCAATTTACACCAGCGGTTCGCGTGGAAATAATATTTAAAGTCGCCGGAGAGTCGAATTATCTTTCATCGAAGCGCAGTAATGCTGTCGCCTGGATACCGAAAAGATATACTGCCGTCACAATTATTATGCCTTTAGTCGATTTTTCATCGGATTATTTACAAATACTGTCTGAATTCGCATTCGATTGCTGATTAATTTATATGTCGTATATTTCAATAGCGCGTAACATTCTCGGTCGTTTCTTTATTTATAGTGAATGTTATACATGGAATCCGCAGAGAAATTTGTATATCTCGGGTTTCCATTGTATGCAAGACTTTTTTATCTCGCGGACAGAAGGGAGCGGCGCAAATAAATCTTTTATATTTCATTCTACGTTACGACTACGTCATTAGACGTCGTTTCTATTTACGTCGGGTAATGAGAAAACTCTACGGCTGGTATACCTAAGAAGAAAGTAATATCTAGAATACGATTCAGATATAGTTTTTATTCTCAAGTACGGTACTATTTCATTTTAATGAACGGACAAATGTTGTTGCATAAAGAAGTCATATTTTCAGGGTTTTATACTTCAGTCATACCGAATCACTGAGATCCTATATTTCTATACAGTTTTAGTGAATGTATTATATATAATACATCTTTACATTATATTTACAGTTCTATAAAGTAAATAAATTATAGCAATAAATTCTCTTACATTTTGCTTCCCGCAAAAGACTCTTTCATCTAAAGTCGCAGCAAATGATTTATTTACAGTCTGAAAGTAGCAACCACAACTGTTTGCAAAACAGAACAAACCTTCATCATTACAATCAAAATGGCAACAAAGTATTCGCATATCAAGGGACACAGTAGGTAAGCAAACAAAGTTTCCTGCTTTAGGAAATCATGAGTTTTAGACATGCTTTTGTACAATCAAAGCGCATGTTGGCGTTTTCAGAGTACATTGGATGGTGGATGTTCCCTCGCATGTTCGGAGGACTTCTGTAATCGTTTGCCTGCGTAACGCACCACGTCCAAGAACAGATAGCGATGGAGAATGGGAAGAAAAAAAATAGGCGATAAAAAAAGGACTAGGTTGAGGGAAATTGCAAAGAGGGTGCCATAAAGGCGTTCCTCCGGTGTTGCAGAAGCACTGAATGCGTCTAGACAGTTCCACTTCATGCAATGGAAACACCGCAAGCATCTCGCGCCGATGTAAAGTTTCATTATTTACCGCGCGTGCTGCATCCTCCTAGCCTAACTTCTTTCCCTGCTTTCTCCCTTTTTTATTTCCCGCTCGAACGTTTGCTACTACAGAGCCGTATCGCGGGCGGCCCCGCGGTTCCTTTGCCTTTCTAGTTCTTACTATCCTCGTCCTTTCACCTCAACCCTCGTTCCACTGAAACTGGTATTAATTTTCCGGATTTCTTGCCTGACGTGTATACGTTTATTTCTCCGTATGCATGTATATGAGTGCGCGGTTGCATTTACGGTACAAATGGATGCGTTTTGTCGAATGATTTCTATGGTGCTGTTCCTCCGTCGAGAGAAAGAGAAGTTTTACCCTCGGATGCACTTAGTATCTTTTTTTAACGGCGTACATCCTTGATATTCACGGTCACTAAATATATCACTGTTAAGCGATACATTCGCGCTTTCTTGGCCACCCTCGTGCGGAACTATAAAAAGCTGGTATCTCGAGTTACAATGTAAGGAAAATTCGAAACAAAAGCCGTGCACAATCTCTTCTGCTTTCTCGGAAGCTTTTATTATTTGATGTTCCTCTGAGCGCAAGTTCTTCGTATTACATTTTTCTCGTGGTATATTTCTTTGGCTCGGGTTTACCGTGGTCATATATTCAGTTACTTCTCAAATCACAGAGAGTGGATTTCTGAATTCTTAGTATGTCGCGACCTGCTGGAAATGTAGCCTGCATACTGTATAACTGGAATTTTATCTAAACCCCCGCGTAAAATCCCGAGGTATTTCACTTAAAGGTAGTCGAAACGTTCGACCCCAATGGCTCTTCGATGTTTGCACGGCTTGATATTGATCAAATGTATTCGTATGAAATATGTATTCGACAGGAATTTAAGTTTGTGCAAGCAGGTGGAAGTATTTTTCTGACATAGGTAAACTTGGATGTTAGCTGATAATAAAAGTGTTATAAAAACCCTCGGTGTTACAGAGTAGAACGATACTTTTCGACTTCTTTTAGTCATTTTTCGATACGAGCTTAGCACGATGCACATGTCGCGCGAGAAGCTGACGTGTCTTTAAAATACTAAATATTTGCGGGTAATATAGGAGATTACATGCTCAAAGTACTTGCAAAAAAACGTGTTCATCAATTATGCACATTTAAAGTACGTTCTGGGTCGATCGTAAACATCGTAGAGGCTGCGCATGTATTTCCCGCTGACACGAAACTTCATATTTCATCCATGCATTATCTCAATGAAATTTTACAATTTTACTATCTTACTTTCCATCTTCTTCATCATCCTCCTTGTAACTTCACTCTCACCGGAATCCTGTATGGAAAGCTAATAATATTCGTGTAGATTTAAGATGAAATGAAAATAGATGACACCCTCGCATTTCTTCCGATATATAAACACATTTTTATGATACAGAACGCATATTCGAGTTCGACTTCGGCAATCTCGGAGGTCGTCTAAGTTATTCCTGAAGGAGGTCCTCTCGAGAAAATATGTCGATAACACATTTTGGCAGTGCGCGTGACTCCGGTCATCGATCGAAATCATCATTTGAATGCAGATGAATAGTTGCCGGTCCTTTTTACCCTACTTGACCCATTTTCACGGGTACACTTCTTTGTAACGTTTCTCGGCGAGGTGCCACCGGCAACAGGAAGAACGTTTTATAGGAAAACGTTTTACGACCTGTACGTCGTGAGGTCTGAAGGATCGAGAAAAAGGATGGCGTAGAGAAAAGGAGTAAGAAGAAGGAGTAAGAAGGGTTTCAGAATAAGACGAGCTAGGAGAGATTCTATTCGATTCTTCAACTCTCACGGTTTTCTTTTAATTTTCTCGGTGATTCGATTTTCCACTGTGTACGTTTCCACGACGCTGAAACGTAAAGTCCAATAAAAATCGACAGATCTACCAAGGACGCGCGTAACGAAACAAATTTACCTTTTCTTTATCCCATATACCAGGGAACTTTCCTTTCATTTTGCACTACGAAATCTTCCCTCGAACTAAAAGTATTCGTATCGTCAAGATCTAATTGGATAAGTGGAAATAAATAATGAAGCGGAAACTCGAACTTCCTTGATCTTTATTGAATTTACGAGCTTTCAAACATGGTGAATTATACCCGACCTTAAGTGAAACAAGATATTTTTACGATCAATATAATTTCAGTTGAGGGTAGCAATAAGAAAACTTGTGAAACTCGTTGTTATACAGGTAAAATTCATTAACTAACATTTTCATGTAATCGAGTTACAGAGGGTTCTGTATTTTTTTATATTTAAAATTACAATGTTCATGAAATAAAATATTTGAATATAACCACTCATTTATGTATCCTACCTGTATTATCTAATAAATTGTGTGTAAGAAAATAAACATAAAAATGGATTATTCGGATCGACTTCTATTACTTAATTCGATCCAGCAGCAAAACCATTATTCATTTATCATATCATTAAACATATACGCGTGACGTACACGATATCTATTTGAATAAGCAGAAATAAATAATGTACCGAGCGATTGAACTTCGTTGATCTTCAATCAGCTTACAAACCTTCAAACGCGGTGAATTATTCCTGGCATTCGGGAATTTTGTTCGAAACAAGATATTTTTGCCATGAAGCGAATTTCAGTTAGAGGATATAGTAAGATAATTTGTGTACACTACGTGACGGACCTAAGTCGACGTGGGAGTTGAACTTACTTAGTGGAACGAAGTAAAATTTCCTTCTGCTCCTGGCAGAACTTACGTATGTTACTAACAGAGTCCCAGTGTACTTTTCCACGTGGTGGTTTATGCGCCCAGTATGCTTTGTACATGGCATCCTATGCTTCTTCCACACGAAACAATTCCTTTCCGGGTACCATGCATATTACTTCCTCGTAGAATGCGGGAGAATCTTGAACGTGATTCTAGCCATTTTCCTTGAAAGACTATGGATCATCTGATTAAAACAATTTGCTCGAGTAACTTTCTAATTTGGGTAATACTCCTTACGCAAACTCAGGGAAGCGTCACGTGATTATGTGGAAGAAAACTTGGAATCCACGATAAATCAAACGCTCTTTCAACAATTAATGAATTCAATTCAAGAATGAAATAAATGGTGTATTACGTATAAATGTATTCTTAGTATACTTACACAGGTGATGTACTATATCTGGAATACAAATGGTGTATACATATGTAATAAATATATAAAATAAACATAAGCAAAAAGGTACAATATATGTTCTTCGAATATCATCATAAGAAGTTATGTGAACTTTATAGGTTGAAGCTTCCAAAGTGGTATACATGCTTCTTCCTCTTCCGCAATTTTCTGGAATCCGCTATAAAATAAAATATGAATGATGGTCCTTTAAATGTGAAAAATGTGGGCTATATTTTTCTAA
This sequence comes from Nysson spinosus, assembly GCA_910591585.2. NCBI lineage: Eukaryota > Metazoa > Arthropoda > Insecta > Hymenoptera > Crabronidae > Nysson > Nysson spinosus. The sequence goes on along the minus strand of OU342830.1, from coordinate 6,628,927 downwards.
TGGCTACCAAGACCCTTTAAAAATACATTGTAAAAGATCAAGCGCTACTTTGTGTTAATAATAAGTAGCATGATAAATAATATCTTTAAGTGCCGTCCAGAAAATTACTTTGTTACTTAAGCAGCATACTTTGTCATAGAAATCATTGTTAGCCCGAGTTCGATGTGTTTATGCACAGTTCGACAAATGTTTTAATCAAATGTGCATCTGAATTCGAAACACATAGTGTTTAAACAGAGCATCAGATGCGTCTCTTGATTTCCAGGTTACCAATTACTTCTAAGTTGTTTCATTCAATAAAGCTTTCTGCTTTTATCCAGGATTTCATTTCATCAAGCTTTCAACGAAAATCTTAGCTTTTTTGGTCCAATCAAATACTCCTCAAGCTTTGGCAGCCGTCGTCTTTTTATTTCAATTACCTAATGGCTCTGCGTTATTGATGGTAGTATGTAGTTACCTGTATTTCAATTTTGGAACGGAATTGATTGTATTCCTTTTTGCACTTCTTATACGTACCACAAAATGATTCGCGTCGATAATTCACTAAAGTAACTGTTCGATCAATCTGTTCACTGTAACCACAATATTAATAGAAATAAGTTATCACGTTGGGGTGCATCTATCTTTATTAATCTTTCTTGGACGTACTCTAATTTTTAAAACACATTTTCTTAAGGAATGTAGCTTCCGAATGAAACTACCTCCAATTTTTATATTATGTTAGGATTATCAGAAAGTATTCTATAATATTAGATAGTGGCCATCATTATCTATGATTCTTCGCTGACAAACCTTCGATGCGATAATTCCTCTTTCGAAAAAATCAAATTCCCATCATCCGATACGAAATAGTTTTCCATATTCAAATTCATCTTCCTATCATCTTTGAAGGCTCTATTTCTATAGAATCATTGGAGGGAATTAAAAACTAAATAGAATTTTTGAAAACTGTAAGTTATAAATAAAGCATACAATTTTTAGTTTACATCACACATAATTGGGTTATCAAGGTTAATCATTGGTCACTGTATTTTGGAAACGTTCATATAAATCTTGTTCAGCATGTTTTCCATAAGACCTAATTGTTAATTAACAACTGCATCCACTCCCGAATCGAATGGCTGTATAGATGTAATAATTAAATTATAACTAATGGATTTGTTTATTATGGCGTACAGATAATAAATGTATTAATAAATAAAACCTAGCAGCATTGTCCGAAAAATAAACTATTATTTAATTAAGTGAAATTCTTATAAATACTTAAGAAATACTCTTAATAATAAACCTAAAATCGTTCGAATACTTGTGTGAAATAAATTCAATTACGTACTTATTTGTCCACATTATAAGTTTAGAGAATATATGGGCCAATGAATATTATTTTATTGAATTATTTAATCAGATTATGCAGTAGTGTATTCAAATAGTAATAAATTAATGAAATAAAACTTCGTGTTTACGCCAAGTTTACGAAATTTCGGTCCCAATATTTCGGGTATCCGACATTCCTACTAAACTATAAAAACACAGCTATTTTGTGTGTTTGGTAGTTAAGGTTACCAAAAGTAGGTTTAAGTTTCACAAAATTTGTAACCGGGTCCTAGGACTCCGTAAATCTGGAATTACAGATTGCATTGCGTGCTTGGGCTACTTATATTTTGTTGGTAGTCCTATTCAGGGCCAAGCGCCGCAGGGGAATTGTCCTCTCGATTCAGACAAGCTTTATCCTGTTTAACGTGTGAAGAATATAAAGAACTTCATTCATGATATACTGACCGGATCATTAATTGATTCACTAATTGGCAAAGTATTTAATTAAATCAACTTAATCGTTGCTAATATTTAAACTAATAAGTTAAGGGTTAATGTACGGATAAGAGTCAATTATAATTACGGGAAATGTTGGGTTAGTAAATTGATAATAAATAACATTATTATATTCGCGTATACTAAAATATACGAGAAAGCATTTACAATAAACTATTGTTTTCGATTATGAAACCTATTCTACGCGCCTTGTGTTCAATTTTGTTCATTTTATTAATTATGTTCTGCTTTATTGTCGTATAATAAATTCTCATATTGATTATACGTTATTCGAATATCATTATTGGATATTTTATAGAACTGATAGAATATTAAAAGTCAACAAAAATTCAACGATACAGCTACTATTTAGATAAACACCCTATGGATGGCTGGAGCAATCCCCTCCTAAAAGAGACATCGAGCCACTGCGTGCACCCTTAATTTTGGGGTGGGACTGGTTTTTGCTCGAGTAGCTGTCGCGAATTCCGGCAGCGTGTAAAAGGGTTGCTTTAGGGTGCCGGGTGTCATCCGGTTTCGCGGGGTGGTAACGGCGACGACGACGGCGACGACGGCATCAGCGTCGGTGGCACTCGTGACGGCTGCCCTTTGACAACGGCCAATAACCCTCGTCTCGTTTCAGTATCGCGATTCCAAAGGCATGCGAGTATTCCGTATCGTAGGATGTCACCAAGCTGTGCGCGACGCCAATCGACGTTTGGGATCCTCCTGTTACCGCAATCCAGTGTCAAAGGAGAAATGTTAATTTCCCAGGTCAGAGGGGCCGGGGAACAGAAGCGAATATATTTTATTACATCCTCAGATCCCGGTTTCTAGAGACTACTCACCCGTACTTGTAGGTACATGTTGGGTAAATGTTTATTGTAAATAGGAATGGAAGACTGATATTGCATTTTTTGATATCGCAAATGAATGATTTTCTGAAATACTTACCATTCGTTATTGCCAATACACGTATACAATTTATATACATGTATACTCCCTAATACTTTTTTAGAGCACCGTGCTTTTTAATAATGTACTATTTCAACGTAGCTTTGCAAATAAATCATATACATAGATATTTGAGAGACTGCTATAGACATCCAAATATTAATTGTAAATAGTATCGTCGAATAATAACAATATTGGACGAAAAAGACGGTACACAAAAGGGGGACGACTCTATATGTCTGATGGAAATGAAAGAGAAACAGAATGTAAATTAATGAAGCATCATACAATTTCGTGTACATATTACCCTCTTTAATAATATTCTAATTCAACATAGTTTTACAAATAAATCGTATGTAATGATATTTGGCAGACTCTTATAGTCCTTCAAAAATTAATTGTGAATAGTATCATCGATTAATAACGATATTAATTGATCGAAAAAACAGTATAAAATAGGGGAGTGACTCTACATGTCTAATGGAAATGAAAAAGAGACAGAATGCAAATTAATGAAACATCACGTAATTTCGTGGACACATTATCCTGTTTAATAATATACTACATCAACATAACTTCACAAATAAATCGTATACTCAGATATTTGAGTCTGTCGAAAAAGATAGTGCAAAAGATAGGATGAGTCTCCGTGTCTGATGGAAGAGAAAAAGAAACAGAAGGTAGATTAGGGAAGCATCACGCACTTTCGCGTACATATAATTCAGTTTCACGAGTTGCCCGTCGCTGTAAGCACGAGAGAATATTAACATATGGATGGGGTTGCGCAGTGTGAAGCGCTTATCACACAATGGGGCTACCCATTGTCATGCAGATTCCCCTTGGCTAATATAAAATGATCATCAGACACATCGGGGGAATCCCCTAATGCTTTAACACCCTGGTCCGGCTGAGCTGTTGCGTTCATTCGCAAGTCTAGCCATGCGTGATACGGTAGATACATACGATAATTATATGCCGCACTCATGTATCGAACCTACATATCACATGTATTGCGGATTTATGCGCGTTTATGTTATACTTTGTTACACTTCAGCAGATGTTGAATGGAAAGACTTTCGGAAAAATCAGTATACTAAAGAACTACTCCGCTTATTATTATTTCAATTCCTAAACTAATGCTCCGCAAATTTGATACAACTTGATACAATATGATATGTTAATATCATATGTTGTTCCTTTAATATCAGACTTCTAAACAATTGTGGACCAGTGTTGTCTTCTTGTAAAAATATTCTTAAGTTTCAAGAGAAATTTATGTATTCTGACGAACTTTCTTTTTATGCACAAGATTTCGCGGAGGTTGGATTTGGCTGGTTCCTTTATTTTCGTAGTTTGTGAATCGCGTTCTACTTGCTTTATTCAAAGCGACTTCTGTTTGTTAATTCAGTCCAATAACACAAGCACTGTTCATTTACCAAATACGTGTTTTAATTTGACCTTATCAAGTAAATACCGATTGTTTTCACAAATAGAAACTACATGATAGAAATATTAATTAAAAATGATGTTCGAAGATATACAAGATCCATTTTCTATTAACTTATCGGGATACGCATAGACTTTAAAGTGAGTGTGCATAAGTGAAGGTGCTTTTATCGGATTTAAAGCGCCTCAAAGAAAGTTTCGTTCTACCATTAGGTTGAAAGCCGTAGATAACTCCACTCCCTTTACTTAATTATATTTGTAGTCAGGTCCTTTAACTCTTAATACAACGTGTTAAACGTGATTGTAGATTAAAACTTTGATCTTTAAGTTGTAATTCAATTACACTGCTGGATAATGTAATATTACTGTAAAGGTGTAGGAAAGTAGTTTGCAAACTATCTTCGAAAGGAGTTTAAGACTATTTCCATGGAACGTGGTCAAGAATTTTGCGATAAGAAGTTCTTTCGAAAGGGAAAACTTATCCTGTCTTGCCACTTTGCAATGTATTACGTGGCATTCGAATTCGATTTGCTTCGTCTCAGGCAATCGTTTCATCATGACAGGGCGACGTTAATTTAATCGGCATTCTGAAACGAATAGAGTTGCACGAGTAGGGTAGGAGGAGATGAGGTAGGAAGGATGCTGGAGAACGAGAGACACTCGAATCTGCAAGGGAAATTAACAATGTTTTCCTCTCACTCTCTTCCTCAAGGATCACTTGTCACTAAGTAGTCTTCCGCACAGTGGAACATTCCACTTTAACTTTGCACCCTGTCTTCATTACTTCGGCTATGGGACAAAAAAACTGCCGGTTGTATACTTTCAAGAATGCCAATTAAAACCTATCAGTGGCGTTAAAATTTTCCACCATAATAATGTTACTGCAATTTAAGCTACGCCCACTCCTCGTTCGCTTTAATAGCTGTCCACTACCTTCTTATATTATATTTGCCAGAAGTTTATCGCTCTTTGGGTTTAAAAAAATGTATTGAAAGGGAAGAGATGTATGTCGAAAATTTAAAAAATTCGAATTGTCTAATAAATTACCCTTCAATGGGATCAGTCTCGGAACTTTTTCAATACACCGTGTATCTATCCTCTTTTCTAGTGTAGTTCTTATGGCATGGAAGATGAAACGATAATTACGTGATCATAACTTTTTATATGACTAAAAGATTGTGACGCTAGTGTAACATAAATATGACCGCAAGCAAAATGTATAATTCGTGTTCTTATACTCACGATCGTGAGTCTATAAAGAAAATGGTTCGGTTGACCGAATCTGGTAACGGTGCCATTCTGTTTCGTTAAGCTGGTTGACGGTAGGATAACGGCAAAAATATGCAGGGGCATATATGTTGCGTGACTACGTGGGACATTATACTTTTATGGCAGGTCGTGATTATGTATCAACCAGACAGATTTATACGTTATGTATGGTACTATCGATTTTCTCATGCTGCAGAATGTAGTGTGTTGAGCCCTGTGGGAAATATACAACACCGAAGTAATGGCATTCGGGGCAATAGGTGTTAATCCAGAATCGGCATCCACCTACCGAAAATGTTTCAAAAATATCCTTGATAACTTTTTCGAAAATTACCATTATTTACCATTATATCGAGTATCTCGATTATTAACTTGCAAATTTTTCAAACTGATATTCAAGCACTCACTTGTTTTTGAATATTGATTTTATATAATCAAGTCGTGCAACGATTAATATTTTATACCCGAAGAGGTAAATATGATAATACAAATTTAATCATAATGAAAAATTAATCATAACCAAATTAAGGTGAATTGTCTAACAAATTTTATAGGAAATGTTTCGAATGTGTATTTTTTTATAGCATATATTATTTGTGGGTTATATTAAAAAAATCAAATAAGTAAGAAGACAAAAAGTAGAATGTTTCATGTATAGTGGATAATATAAAAGATAAGATCTCTGGGCATATTTATTAACGAGATTCAAGGAATCGCTTCCATTTATGCCGCACAATATATGTATATGATAAATGGATTGCACGCGGGAAGAACGAGAATGATTCCACGGATACTTTCAGTGGTTTGAACGTAAATTGTATTGATAACGTGCCAATGTACAATCGTTTCGTTGCCGGTCATGTACGGCTCGTCATGAAAACCGATATCGCGAATTCCGGCTATGGGCAAATTGCGGAAGCACCCACTGAAAATAACAAAGAACAATTTTGCTTTCCTATTTCCTCATAAAGAACCATTTACTCGGTCTCTTTCAAGCTCAGATCGACTAGAACGTCCTTTCATATTTTTTATCTTCCTTCGTGTAATATTAACGCTCATCATTTATTTCCACCGTGGAAGGATAAAAAGGAGCCGTTTCATAAAGTATAATAAATTAATAGTTCACGATATTGCATTATAAAAATTTATTGCATTTTTCTAAGTTTTATAGCACGATATATACTACTGTCCAGAATTATTCGAACGGCTTGGCTTGTGAACTTTACTCCCATATTCTTGCTTTCTTAATTACCAAGGATAAGCTAATTAGCTAATTTGCAAAAACAATACAGTGGAATGTCGTAGAACAAAAACGCACGAACTTTCCGTTCATCGTAATATATTTTCGATGAAATTATGAGCATGAAATTTGAGATAATATTTTGGTAAAAGATCGATGGCTACTTTCCCTATCTATAACTCTTTCTCTATAGAGGGAAACGGACTTTGGTCGATTTCCATTGAGAAATAATGTTAAAAGTTCATTCATTACCATTGGTGAGATAAGGGAAACGAATTATAGACTCCTGATAGTATACCCTGGAGGAGAGTCAACCGGTGCAGGTTCGTTTTCATTCGATATAAATCCCAAAGTTGTAATTAGGTCGATAAGGTAACCATTTACATCTGGAAGCTGGAACTGCACTTCCGTGAAGGGTGTCGTTTTTAAAAAACCCGATAGTTCAATCGAAGTTTCCTAATTAATAGGTAATTCTACCTGTCTGCGTATCGATAATAAAACAGTATATTTCCGTAATGGTCTCCGATAGTCTCCTATATCTTAGAGTTTCTTCGATTTTATTACCGGTAAATAGATAAATTCGCCAAGAACTTATCTATTTACCGGTAATATGAAATGATATTTTTATCATTTTCATGACATATCTTTTACGTGGAACATTAATTTCAAGAGAAACAGTTATGAAGGACAAAATAATTGTTGAACATTTAAACCGCATAGTTTAAAGAAGTATCAAACAAGTTCATTGTGTACCCTGTAAATAAATAAATAACAAACGGTAAATCAATATATGTGTTGTTACTTTTATAGTAGAATCTCAAGTGCCGTGGGAAACTGATTTTCAATTTGTAGAGGAGTCGGTATTACTAAAATCGTAGATTTATGACGGGTTGGTGTACTTTGCAGACACTAAGCTCGAGCTAAGTTACGGTGATTAGTCACCGGAAAAGCGAACCATGGCAGTTTTATCCGCGAACAAGTCGCTGATCCGTACAATGGATGGTCTGCAGAATATTAGGATTACAGCTCGTCGATCTTCACATTACTTAAGAAAGAAAATGCTCAGTTTTGTCTCGCCAATGCAGTCGTTTAATGTAATCCACTTCCAGCATATTACACAAATATAACTTCCATTCAATTTGACTGCTGAAATTCATCTTGGTGGAAATATTTAAATATCAATGATACCGAAGTATTATACTACATTATTGAAACAATAAAACCCTTAAGTGATATGAATTTTCTAGACTTGAATTTTCCAGTTCTTTAACCTCCTGGCATTCTTATTCTTTCGTTCATCTCGAATTGAGATTTGATTCGATCAATTATACTCCTTCTTTCCTTATATCTCAATCATCCTTTCGTTTAAACTACCATCGTTCGATCGATCCGCGCCTTAGCTTCTCGAGATGTCCCAGTTCTTCTTTTTGTATCCCGTTAATGCCGCTCATTTTTGTCGAGAAGAGCGCGTATCTGGGTGCAATCAACGTTATAAATACGTAACTATGCCACTCGGAATAAAGGGTAGGAATTCCATGGGATCTTATTCATACTCGGCGTAGCTCGTTTCGAGGAATCGCGCGCCGCGGAAATAATCTCGGCCTGTCATCAGCGTGTATTTCTTTTCAGGAGGAGTCTCTCGCTGGTTATACAGTCAGGAATACCGTTTCTATAGCAAGTGTTTACTCGCCGCAATGGCCCGACAGAGATCTCTGAAGCGTTACGAAGGAGCCGAGGGAGGAATAAAGGACGCGGGATGAAGAAAGAAAGCGGTACGGATTCGAACACGAGGATTCAGTGAAAGAATGAGAGAGCGCATGGGGTGATGGCACCAGATGAATATTTTAGAAGGATGGAGAGAACGAAAGAGATTCGAGAGAAGAAAGAAAGTAGCGGAGAATAAGAGAGATACTTGAAAGAAAAGAAAGAAGGGGGGGGGGAGAAAGGAATAGGAATTGAAAGAGAAATACGAAGAGGGGATGGTGCGAAGAGATGAAGCGAGGGAGAAAGAGGCTGGAACATCGAGATGAGAAATGTGGAGAGGTAGATAAGACAAACCCTCCATTTTGTGCGCGCATATCCAGAAGAACATCCTAGATCCAGAGTTCAGAAATCGCCCGAAGGGTTCAGGTACTTCTGACGACGACTGCGTCGCCGTCCCGTTCGTCCCAGCAATAAGCGCGAAACTCCACTACAGGGAGAAAAAGGGTGATATCAAACTACTGGGAAACCCGGCTGCGAGAACGTGCATATTGCTGGGAATACCGAGAACGTGAATACGTTTCGTCTATTCTTCCTATGATGAGGATTATGTACATGAGTTGAACGGTACGTGTTTTAACAGGGAACGTCACGGTATGGAAGAACGTGTCGCGGTTACCCGAGAACTTCTAAGTCTCCCTCTCGAACTTTGGATCGGAAATCAGATAAAAAGAGATTCGAAATTTCTCTAATGGTATCAGCCAAATGCACCAGACGATGTTGCAGCGCGCATTATACCTCTATTTCGTCAAATAAATCTGAAAATTCAGCAGAAACTTGTATTAGTTTTTATTTTACGTATTCATTCAATATTTATATGCATGCCTAGTATACAGCATTTTTACTGTACCTAAAATATTAATATATTATTAAACATATAATATAGCACATGTTTCCCCAGTTTGAACATCTTTCAATTTCATCAGACTCAATTTTCTTACTTCTATTTAAAATCCGGATTTTACTTTAGCATTTTATACAATAAATTTTAATTAATAATCTTAGATACGCCAGAACCAAGTGCAGCATCTTAATTAAAAAATTTGCTTCATTTCTTTTTCACTTCTCTTCAAGCAAAAAGTCTCAGCTATACTTAATGAAAGACACAGCATTGTCAGTATGCAAACAAATTATTTTTATATTAATTTTAATGAGAAATATTTTTTAAAATTCGAGTCACGTGTATCATCAAAATCCTCACTAAAAGATATATCTTTAAATCGTGTAAACCTTACAAGTATTGATAGAATGAGATGCTAGAATTCTTTTAATGTTTGAGCACATAGCAACCATCAGATGAAACCCGATAGCCGGAACCATGCGGTCAATGGATCGATTACGTTTTACATTATGTTTCAATGATTTCGATTATAAGCGGTTGGAGTGGACGTCCGTTTCTATAACTATCAGCCCATCGATTTGGTTGGTGGGTGTGTACCAATCAGATAAACCAGGTGGCCCCGTCTACAGTCACCATGGCTCCCCGTCTGATTCTGACAACTTCTTTTACTCTCCCATTTCTTCTGGCTGATGTCTCTTACACCCAGGTGGACATGATTTCCAACTCCATCTCAACTAGAAGAGTTTCGCCGGCATACTGATCTCCTTCATAAAAAATTCCCTCTTTCGTAGTCTACCTTTCATCTCTGCTCGGAATCTCTTAGATTACCACGTACAGTGCATCTACCTTCTACCGTAGTAGAAATATACTTTAATTTACCGGCTGTCAAAGCATGCCACTTTCTTCGTACTCCCTTGAACAGTGTCCCCTACAGTACTTACCCTTCTCCATGGTTTCGATGCCTCAGTCTTCCAACGCATTTTCTGCATTTTCAGATAGAACCGTTTACTACACGTAATGTCCTCCTCCAAGATCACCCTCTTCTCTTCCACTCGCGAGTTAAAGCAGATGTCACCGAACGTTGACACGGTAATCTATTTACGTCAGGAATATTGAGATGGTTATATCGTACCGAGATTAACTTCGATCCTTGTCGTTTTAACGATACGACCAAATTGAATTTCCGTTATCTTCACTACGCGATATGATACCCCGTGCAATGTACTATGAATTTAAATAATACAATCTCAGATAAATGACAACTTTAGATAAAACGGTTTTCAACATATTTTTATTCTAACAAATCTGCAGCAATCTGACTGCAATGGTATACCTTGAAAATGATAAGCTGTTGTTAGTCATGTTTCATTTATTACGTAAAATACAATGCTATTCTTCATGAAATTCTTTCTAGCTTAGAAGAACCAGTATAGCAGTGATAACGGAATAGTATGATACGTTAATTCGAAAGATGTGCTTTTTTTCTTATCTTTCGAAGCCAGCGTGCGGGAACAGTGAAAAGTAACGAGGCAACATTTCTATGTCGTACTCGCAGATATAAGGTGAACGGTAAGACGACAGAAAGGAATGTGACTATAAAGGGTCGAGAGGATCGGGGTTGCAACGGAGTAAAAAAGAGTCTGAAAGGTTTGCTACTGATTTTACAAAGGGACGCAAACCGTTCCGGGGTCTCTGAGGAGAACGATCAGTATTCAGGTGGAGGCTACGGGGTCATGTGACGAGCTGGACATACACAAGATTTGCCGGAGATTCTTCACGGTACAGGATATGCCTTGCCTGGCAAACTGATCCTACGTGCTCTGGCTCCTTTATACGTCATTCTCATTTCCGATCTGCTCCTTCATGGGAATTTCGATCGCATTGGCCATCGAAAGAAAAGCAATTTATTCGGTCGCAGCTCGTGAGCTTGTGCACGTGAAACTGCCCTCTAATCATTTACTGAATGCGAGTGACCTTTTTACACTACATCTTCACTTACCTTACTTACATTTAGGAGTCTTATTGAATGGTCTTCTAAATATATCATTTAACAGATTTAATGTTTTGATATCAACTTTTATCATTATTTCAAACCCAATTTTTCATAATCAATTTGCCTTATAATATAAAATGGAGGAAGAACTACTAGCAGCTACGATACAGGTTACACACAGATAACTCGAAAAAAGATAGTATAAAGTTGAAGTTAGGTCCTCATGATTGCATTTTAATATTTAAATCACTTCAATTAAGTGTTTGCTGTTATTTAATAACTGATAGTTTGGTAGATTATAGATATACTAGCTTTTAATAATTAGATCTAGCCATCACAATCAAACACCATATAATCTAGTAAAGAATTTGATCTACAGATTGCTGAAAGAAACATTGAAACTGGTAATCCTTGAAAATGTCCCAGGTATCTCTTATGATCTACCACAATATGAAATATCAGTGAATCGGATTAATATAATATGAACCGAAGTGACACGCACAATAAATCGTATTCAAGCCGTTTTTACGTACCTGCATTCCCAAGTGTGACTAAACCCACCTTATAGAGGGAAACGTCATTGTGGTAGGTTCCCTGTATCTTTTGAGTAGAGATCCGTGGCATAACAGCCGCGGGTACAGAACTGTCAGATAAGACTAACTGACTGACACAAATAGAAGGGATGAAAAGAAGGGATAGAGCTCCGCGACAGCCCTTTTTTCGTGGGCACTCAAGTTCCCCTATTCCATTATGCCGTACACTTCCCTTAGGAAAACCAAAGAAGCGACAATTTTCCCGTGCGCACTTCGTGCCAGAAGATTCCTGATATCCGCTCTTTTCATATCTTCTAGATTGTTGAAGGGGAAAAAAAATAAAAATACGAGAAGTGAGATCCGAGTACTTGAGTTTCGATCGGAGTAAAGAAAGGGACAAGAGAAGAAGGCGAATGGGGGTTGCCACTTTTCTGTTTTCTTTGGAGTCCCTCAGCACTGCGGCATTAAGAAGAACAGAAAATTATTGTCAGTTAGGAGAGGTACTTCACGATTCATTAGGAAATTCCATTCACTCGTTTCTCCCATCTCGCATTCTGTTAGTTGCCTCATTAATTATATTCATTCTTAATCCCGATTTAATTAGGTCTTATTATTTGTATTTCTTAAATTCAACACAAATCCTAGATCATAAATATAAACGATTCAAACTCACGTATTTCGAGTGTTTCAATTTTCCGCTGAATATTCTTTATTGAATTCCCATTATTTACCTTCGTTGCAGATAACATAACTCCTATGGTATTCAGCTTCTCAAGCACATAAAGATGGAACGGAGAGAAATCAAGTACTCCATCACCTTTACAGTATAATAGATACACGTACATGTATGAAATAGCTGTTAGGATAAGTTTGCAGCGGTACATCGGATATAAGCAAATATTCAACTACGTCAGGGTATACCTGCATTCAGTTTCGTTCAGTAGCACGGACATATAAATATATGCATATGTACATCACAGTGGAGTTTTGGAGAGCATAGACTGCTCCGTAAGCAGCTTAGCTGGTCTTAAGCGGCTTCGTGTCCCTCCGAGGATCGGGAGATGCCGATTCTTCCTCAGTGACTGCACCCTCTTCATCCACCTGACCACACACATCTACAGGTGAAAATACCAAAATGTCCTTTCTACTTCGGCACCACGAGAAAAACTTAAATCTATCCGGCTCGTGTATATATTATTCTACGTTACTGCTCTATGCGAGTTTCTATATCTTGATGTATTCTGGGTCACTAAGGATCCTGATCTCATTTCGGTTGAATAAAGGTTGAACCAGCTACTTCATAGACACAACATTCCTGAACGTCGACTAGATCGGAGACCAAATTCTTGGACATGTCTGGTCCGAGTGTCTTTGTCAGGGTTAATAATCGGTGAGATGGATCTTTGAGTATCCCGGGACTTGCTCCCCGTGGAGATGGGCCCGCGGTCCAGATTAGGAGTCAGAGATTACTATCTTGTAGGCTACCTTTTTGGTTAAAGAGAACACAGTTTCTGAGGAGCTACGAGTTCTTTTAGGATCTCATAAAATGGAAAATTATCCCTCGGTGAGCGTGGTAAATCAGTGTAAATACCTCTGGTGTTCTTTTTCGGTTCTCCGAGAGATTTGAATTTTAAGGAACTATGTGTATTTTATATATTCGGGGACAAAGCATTCTCCGCAGGACATCTTTCGCTGGAGATTACGTACAAGTTTACGCCTCCTTTCATCCTTCATATATTCGCTTACCTTTCCTCTGATGTCGTACGGGATGAACGGAAAACCCTGGTACTCCGCTGCAACAAAAGTTGCATACAAAATGCATTATATACGCAGCGCCATGTTTTACCGAACTTTATAAATACACCATAATCGAATATAAAAAGCTGGGGAAGTTAATGGGACAATACTGTTACTAACTGAAATTATTCCGCCGCTGTATCCCGTGGATATCAAAACATATGTGTAATAAATATAATGGGTAACGTAATTACCACTTGCACTTGCAAATTAATTATTTCACCGAATACAAACAACAACTTAAATATATTTCGTTTCCCTACATTCATAAACTTCCTGGAAAATCTCGTTTGATTATCGTTGCACGTGACAACGTATGAATAATATTCACCTAAATTGTACTTATATAATTTACAATAATTCCGCGTACAAAGAATCAGTGATGTCGCAGTGTTCTAACATCATATCTTAAAGGACACCACAGGATGTCTGAGATAGTTTTATTGAGCAGCATCCGACTCACCGCAAGTCTCTCCGCATAGTGACTGGAATGGTCGTTCCAAGTCTCCACGGGGAATGACACATTTCCGGACAGTAGTGTTACCTTCCTTTACCACAATACGGTGTACTTCCATTATACGTGGATATATCCTTACTAGGAAGGGTGTCGTGTCTGTAAGGGCGCATCCGTGACCGACATTTTCCAAGGTATTAGAGAAAACGATGCGATACAGTTGTCGACAGGATTCCATCTGACAATCAGCATTACGCGAGGAAGCCCTTTCTACGAGAGAGATTACAGGTGATCTATGGCAATGCTTCTGATGAAAGGTCTCGACTATGTCAACCACAGTGGGAAGAGAATGCGCATTGTCATACGAATGATTTATATGTAAATTCTGTGTTACGTTGATTGGGAGTACATTAATTAATTATCGCTCCTGGAACGAGGAACGTGGTTTGGTCAATATTAAATCTGTTATTACATAAGTAATTATAATATACTGCGATACGTGGGGACGTATGGATTTCCGGAAACAAATTTGCTTCGTGCAACGGTATTAATATGTAATAGTAGCAAGAATTAGTTATATATCGAAATTCAGTTTACACGTGTAAAATAATCTTTGTTGTACATCGTACATTATATTAAAAGGTGTCTACACATATTTTGAAATACCAGCGGGATTTATGGTGGACAAAGGTAGACAATGTATATTTTCTGGTACTAATTCAAAACAATTAGTGAGGAAGTATAGATTAGAGTTGACAAAGCGACTGATACATGGGTTCCATGATTAAACATTTGTTTCCTTAAAATATAGTAAGATCCATCTCGGCGGAGCTTAGATAACAATAAATATTCTCTTTCCTGACTGGTTACCTATCTCCGGTGGTGGTATCTTTAATCAGATTTAGGGGAGCTCAGGCGGAAAACTGTTTCTCTTGGAACCTCTTCTTCTACGCTTAAGATTTGTTTTAATAGTACACACACATATAGATATGTATGTATATATACAGTCTTATGTATTACGTACAATTACAATTGTTTGGCTTACCAGCCGCGTATCCGAGTTGATATTTATCTCTCACTTTCTCGTACTTTGCATCTGGTAGGTGACTAAAGAAATTACTACGTGGATCTTTACAAAAGAATGCTTTTCATTCGTAGCACGGAACAAAGGCGGATCCGGTAATTAACTCATTCTTCATTAAATTAATTATGGACCAAGAATATTTTCCCCGAGTGTTGCGTAGTGAAATACTCCAGAACAATGAATTTTTGCATAAGAGCCAAGAGATTTTCACCTACCATTCTCTCTATTTAAATTACTTCCTTACATTCTGAGAGCTTTTATCGTATTTCCTACGAAATACTTATACCTTGTTTATGACATCTCTAATGGTGGTATATGTCATTTCTAAGAGCTGCGGAACCATATAAAATCCATAAGAAACCCCATTTCCCCTGGACGTTAGAATCTTTTTGTTAATTGAGTCGCCATAAACCGTTTCCACTTAAATGTCCCACAGTTTCTGGCCACCGATAAATATTTCTTGTCTGTTCGTGCTCTCTTATCTCACGTGGTCATATCTTCATCCAGATTCAAGGGAATCCCGGTAGCGAACGATCTCCGCGTTCCTCATTCTTTTCGGTAGTAATATCGTTGTATAATTAGAACTTCTGCGGTTACGAAGAAGTGACGACCAACCGAATATTTTTTTTCTTATCTCACCGTCTCTAGGTAGGATGGGTCTTCTCTAGGGTTGGGCACTTATAGGAAACATAATAGGGTTCTATTCCGGAGCAGGTTTTCTTATCTGATGTACCCTGACCGGCTTCCCCCTGGGACGGTAGATGCTTATATGGAGCATGTAGCAGCGCGGTGGTATCGACCAGGCATTTTCCTTATTGGTTCCCTCTCCTTGAGTTGCTCCTTCAAGGAAATCCAAAAGGATTCGATAGGATCGTACTATTCGGCTATCCCTGACCGTACCTACGGAAACAATTCGGTTACTTTCTGAATACGTGGGATGCTCGCTCCGTTTCCGTTCACCAGGACTCGGTTACGGACGTTTGATTCGCCTCCTCGCTTCCTCGCCACCTCCGCAGATCTACCCCCGATCTACCAACTTGTCCAATTCTAATACTTTTCCTTTGTATGGTTTTGTGTATCCTTCCTATTGCAGTATTTCGATTGATTTCGCGTGGTCTGTTCTTCGGAGATAGTTCTCGTAAATTATGTTAAGAAGTATTCGCAAGTAACTTTGTATTTCGGAACATCTTAGACAAAACAGTTTGATAGTCAAAGTTCAAAGGCAAGGTTATATTAACTCGTTGAGTTAGATAGATATTTAGTGCAACCACATGGAAACGAAAGTATCGAGCTCTTCGTGAAACTTGCAAATACGTTCAATCGTAAACTAACGAAACGAGTTTTTTGGGAAAAATCGATGTTTACCGGTGTAAGATTTATGTGGTTTTTGTACGATAAGGACGATAGTTTAGTGTTTATAAATTCGTGCATATCGCGACGAGTACGAGAATTTATATGTCTCTGGCGTGCTACAGCCAAATATTTTCCTTGCTCAAATGTATATATATTTTTTCCATATATATATTTTTTTCCATATTTTGCTCGAGGCCAATTGGAATTTTTTTCCTGTGATGCTGCATACAAACATTCCGGGACGGATAAAATGGGAAATATCAGACCGGGCCAAACACGGGGATTACATAAAGTTAATTAAATACCGATGGCAACAAGGTATTTTATAGGCTGCGTAGACTTGCGACGATAGTTGCTCGGCAAACACATACCGCGAATAATGGCTCTACAGAGAAAATACTAATTTCATTAAAATTATGTACTCCACTACGTGTATTATAATTTAATTACAAGTATACAATATAAGGATTTTTCTGTTAATAACTGGTTTTAGTGAGGACATAGATTTTGTTATGCATATAAAACATTCATACCATTAGTACGTCCATGGGAAGTCGTTTAACAATTCTATAGATGAATAATTTTATTAATGAATATTACATTTTATTATACGTTTCGATGTTAACTGAATTGAAATTCATAATTGTTTCATATAATTCCATCAAAGAGCTTGATACTCCATAATGAAAAATTAATGAATCTACTAAACTAATTCGTAAAATGTAATTATATATTCTCATTGCTGCGGTTTTTAGAAATTAACACAATTTAAAAATACAAAAGAAATAATTTCTACCCGTCTATTATAAGTAGAGATAATTACTATCATTATGAGTCACGGTGTATCCTCTAATGAATATATAACGTGTAACAGTTAATATGTAGCATGAAATATTATAAAATACCGTAACTTTACGCGCATATTCAAATTTTGTATTAAACCAACAACGTTCGTTAATTATTCGTGGTTATCAGTTTCAATTATTTCATGGAAAAACAATTAACGAGCAGTTCGTAGAAGGTTGTACAATATCCTCTCGCTATAATATAGAATCTATTTTGAAATTACTAACTACGAAACTAATTGCCGCGTTAAAATTCACCTTTCCTTTATTCACGGCATCTGCGTTTTCGTGTTCTATTTCGCGGTAGTGAAAATGTTTGGTGCACTTATGAATTGCGTAATGTCGACTGTAATAAATACTGTGCATTATTTTTCTGGTAGATATATCCTCGCGGTGTTCCGTGCCTGTTTCATCTCAGTACGCTTATGTACTGCATCGCAATTAGACGGTATTATTAAAACGAAAAATTTATTTCCCAGCTCCGTGGATGTCTGGCGAAGTCGTAAGCGCCGCTAAATTGTTTCGCATTCTTGGGCCCTGCCCGTGTTAATCGAATTACCTCGTCGTTACGGTACGAAATTTTCCAGACGGCCATGAATTCGAGCCAAATCGACTAAGGAAACGCATTCCTGATGACTGCTTGTACCATCTAATAACGTCACTTCGATATTATCGTCTAATCTGTTTCGGTATTCCACTTTAGAATCAATTTTAACACGCTCCCTACCACGGCCTGGTTGAAAAAACTGCCACCATAGTTCATACTTTTCTTGTAGTAGTTTTACACAATTAAATTTTACACATATTTCAAATGTACACAAAATCAATTATACAGATGTAAAACATACAAAGTAAGCCAAACAAAGTGTTTTATATGGAAGTCATATACATGTGACACCGGGCTCTCCTCGTCTTGTAGCGAACGTTTTAAAACCATTCCACGGTGTCTTATTCACCTCAATTATTCTCTGGAAAATGTTGCGGAGTCTTATTTCAAAACTGTTTTCTGTGATATTTTATTATATTCTGGGTATTACTCTGCGCCTCCGTGAAACATAATACTGTTATTAAATTATATATTTATTTAATTCGAAGTAGTGGTATATGTATCTCTTCAAAATGTACAATATTAATGTTATTTATAAGGGAATAGAGCAATGAAACACATCAATAAATTACGCTATTAATAATAACCAAAAATGTGAATCTAACGCACCCAGTAAAATATATTTATCATGAAAGTGAGTCATCTTTTAATATGTGGAATAAACTCAAATTCAAATAATTATTTGAAACCAAATTTATTCACAAACTAATGTCTGTTAAAAGCATGGCAAAATATTAATCGACATAGTCAGTATAATTACAGTTATTAATGCATTGGGTATAATATGCAAATAATAAATATCGCTATAAAATAAGCATCGCTTACGATTTCGGAAAATATTTCAAATAATGATGTAAAACATTACTAGTTTTATCCGTGCTTGTTATCAACAAATATTTACATAAACCTATTAAACCTACTCATTACAGCACCGTATTAACGTTCACTTTAATGGTACGACAAATAACATCAACCTATCTAATACAATATAAAATAATATAAAATAATGAGTTGATTAATAAACTGCTGATCTTTATTAACGGATGTAATTGTAGTTAAAGTGAAAATCGGGTTTTCCGGCATATAAAATAATTACGGCACGTAGGATTTAAAAGCGCGTTAGCGTATTAGAGCGCTGTGATTGTTGATTATTGCACTCCAGGGAAAATTGGCGGGGACCGTTACGTTTTTATTTCGCGACACACCGCCGTTGATATATCGCAAAGAAGTTATTGCAAATGTTTGTGCCACCGCGAGCCCGTATTCTTGATAATGTACAGCCATTATCGGGTACAATAACTACGATAACGCTTGTGGACAATGAGGATTTACAATGGCGGTAATTTAGCCGCGAAAACGTTACGGTCAATTTAGTCCCTCGTAAAAGGGACGCTATGGGGACGTCCTACGTTTACAAGTGTTCAAGAATGGCTCTTTTGTGATTTTCGTGTTATTGCATCCCACCGAACATTTCTTAATGACTTCTGATGTTTGAAGGTTATCGAAATATTTTCTGGTGGATTTTATTTACAGATTCCTGAATGTGCGGGAAATTGGTCATTTTTACTTAAATACCTTCACGTAAAATAAATTATGTGATATAATAAAAATATTAATCGATATGAATCAAGAAACACGGCTCTAGATGACAAACGAGAAATTCTGCATTTCTTTTTTTAAGTCCTCATAAGTCGAAAAACGTGTGAAAGGAAAATTTTGAAGTGGAGAATGTCAAACTAAAGGTTGAAACGTTGAGTTTCAAGCGCATACATCATGTTTAATTTATAAATATTCTTCACTTCAATATTTTTCTTTCGCAGATTTTGCGACTGGCGAGTGCATAAAATTGATGTCGAAACGTTTCGCATAATTTAAAGCAAAATAAAAGCAGAATTTCTCATTAGTCATTTGTTGCGACTTTTTCTAATTCGTATTGTATTAACTCAATATGACTACCTTCAACTAACTTTACTGTAAAATATCAATCATTTATGAAATATTAATTGGTTTCCTATTTCACATATTTTTACTAAGACATTACATAATTCGACAAAACTGAAATTCTTTTAATGCCGATTATTAACAATAGACTTATGTACAATAAGCAGAGGAAAATAATCTGTACATTACGATATTCAACAACTAACACGTAATTAATGATTACAAAATTGTTATATCTCTTACTTTACGTTTCGTTACAGGAATGTACTGAATACCTGTAATAATAATTAACCGATTAAATTAAGCTACTGATTCAAAGCAGAGTAATAGTATTTTTTTAAACATACTCTTTGTATCGAATAATAAGGAAAAAACATCAAATTTTTTATAGAAATGATCCGCTGGCTTCAATATAATTATAGAATCTTGAAGTTGAAATGACTTGTAAGTGCGACCTTGCTCGACTTCTAATTTCTGTTTAACTTCTTAATCTACTTTTATACTCTTAGAACTCTTAACAAATTCTTGAAGGGTATTAAAAATCTAAGAAAATTCGAACGAAATTGGAATTTTTATGTGCCAAATAGGGAAAAAAGTATCGGGGCAACACTTCTGTTTTAAAATAAATTCAGAAGTTAAACGGAAATTAGCGGCCTCGCAAAGTCGCACTTGGCCGTTTTGCCTTCAAGATTCTATATTAAACGCAAGCGATCACTTCTATTACAAACTTGATGCTTTTCTCCTTTTTATTAAATGAAAGATGTTACAAAAATATAATTTAATTACTTTGCTTCAAATCTGTAGCTTACGATTAGTTCAATCTGTTATCATTATTATTGGTATCTACTCTTTTCCACTTCAAGTTCGTATATGCTTTAAAAAGGGAAAGAAAAATAATATTGCTTGAAAGAAATTATACGTAAGTTTGAGTATAATAATAGATACTCAAGAATAATAATGCAAATTATGTAAGGCAATTTTTTGGCAGCCGGATAGTTGCCGGGTAGTAGATTGTTCCTCGAAAGAATTTCTTCGTCAAAAACAACTGGCCGTTTCATTGCTATCGGCGTCCTTAATGCGGAAAGTTTCGGTTGGACTCGCACCGTGGCTCCCTATCTGTGCCAAATGAACGAATTTGCTGGAGTTAGCCGCGATAATAAACTTTTTTCTTTTCCCGTGGGACGGTGCGAGACTAACGGCAGGACAAACAACATCCCTCCAAAACTCGTGGACAGTGCGGGTTGCTGATAACGGCTCAACCACCAAACCAAAAGACTTTGCAAGAGAAGATATACCGCTGAACTATGATCTTACACCCTTCTTTCGAGCTTTGACGTTGCTTTAAGTGTTGGTAATCCCGAACTTAAGTATTATATAATAGTTCAATAGTAAGCTAATCGACAATTGTAGAATATGGAGCAACCAAGGCATAATAAAAATCAATGACTGATAAAACACGTCTCTGCGTCAATAAGGATTACAATATTTAAATGACAGTAATAGGACGTATGATAAAAATCCGTAGCGATAGACAGGGAAGAGGGTATTTTAAAGAGGTGTCCCAAATTTGTGACACAGATTTAACCGTTGCTGATCATCCCCGTGGATTGACAAAGCCCGGAGTGACACGCGGTGAATGTTAGGTCGGGGTAAGGATGTTATGGCGAACATTCGAGCACAAAAAGGGGGAACTCGCGAATAGGGAGTCCCGTGGGTAGGATGAGAGATAAGTTAACCGAACGATCGAAAGAGCGTTCTCTTTTGTGTTTGGTTCTAAGGTCGACTGACTCCATTGGCGTAGGACAACGGGAAGATCTGACAAACAGCTTCCTTGCTCCTCTGTGTTAGTGGCCTGTACAGATCATCCTCCCCTTTTCGTAGTAGGGCCTTTGTCGGCTGTACACCGTTTAATTACTACGCACGCCTCGAGAGACGGATACCGAGACTAAAAGAAGAGTAAGCTCCGGACGTTGGAAAAATAAAAGCTGGGGATACCGGAGCTTGAATTAGCAAGTTCCTACGCGGAACATCAAAAGTCCGTCAGATGTTTGTTCGCAAAAAACTTGGGGAGTAGCGCCGAGATAAGCTTGCCTCGATAGGGGTGAGGCTAATGGGTAGATCGTCCTGGAAAGTTTCTTTGAACTCTAGGTGAGAAAAGTGACGTCGCAAGGTCACCGGTGTCCCCTTTCATGCTACATTTTTTATTTTCTCATTCCATGTTCCTGTAATATAAACCGCAGTGGGTTCAGCATGAGACGATAGTATGCGAGTTATGGAACAGTATACGTTTCGGAATTAATATTGGATAGAGATGAGATCGGATTGAATGTCAGAGTTACGTACACCCCAATTTATACCGACTGATTTTCTATACGGAAAATAATATGACCTTTGGTCGGTTGATGTTATCAGACGTGATATTATTTTTTGTTATGTAATTTCTGTGGATGTGTATGCATTTCAATCAGCCTGATACGTGGTTTACTGATATATTGTGACTTCTACTGTCAGTGTTCCATCTAATCTTCCATTACGTAAATTAATTAGTGCTGCACATGAAATCAACCTATGACCTGCTTTGGCGTAAGTAGGATCAATAACTGATAACAGCCACACGGACGTTTAATAGAATAATGAATGATAATGTCCGATAATTATTCGGTTAATCGTTTGACTTAATTATTGAAATTGCACGGTCAATCGTTCATCCAGCCATTCTGATAATTAATGGTACGTTTCAGCCAGCCTTATTCCCGACGAACTTTGTAATTCCTACCTAATTCCGATAGCTATCGGAAAGTTTTCACTTGCAAATTATATTACTCAATACCCTCCGTTAGTCAGTTGACAAGTTGATCAATAAAGTCAAGGAACCGATTACGTAATAATTCGTAGACTTTCAGTGTTTTATAGTAGCAAATGAAGTTAAAGGTTGCGTAAAATTCGAACATATTAAAGTGAAGCTGAAATAAAACGGTATTTAATTAGGATGAAGGAGTAAGGGCTGATTCATAATAGGGAGATAATAATCGGGATGATAATCCAATTATAAATTCTAGCCGGGTAAAATGGAAGTACTTGGAGACAGTCTATACATTTTTTTAATAATAAGCAGAAAAGGAAAAGTTCTCTTTTAAATGGATATCACGGCTATAATGGACATTGCGAAATGGAACAGATCTTACATTCGTTCGCCGCAATCGTTCTCCGGAAAGAACTTTAAAAAGAGCCCTTTCAAGAGTAAATACTAAAAGTAAATAAGAGTTTGCAATCAAGCACGACTAATTGCAAACGAAGAAATAAGAGAAGGAAAATAAAGAAAACAAAGGATGTAATGGAAGTCATACATTTCCCGGAATTATAAAATATAAGGAATTAAATATTCACTCTTATGAGCCTTATATTAAATTCTTGAAAAATTAATTCTGACGAGATATGTAATTACAGGAGCCTTTTACATGATGAAGATTGTATAACAGCACATTGAAATATGGCAGATATAATTGATATAAACTTCAAATAATACTGCGAATTATGTAGAAAACTTACACACATTGCAGGATGAAAACAGCATGTGCATCTGTTGGATATTAACTTGCGCTTGGCATTATCCTGAAATCATCACTTGCATTCAACTAGGATACAAACGGAAGGTGTGCTGTTTTGTAGCATAGATTGCATATGCTTTAGCATGTGTTCTTTACAGACGGTAGGAAACAGGTCAGATCAAAAGTTAGGACCGCAAGGTAAGCCAGAGACAAACTAATGTTTTCAGTACTTGCAGCGGGGTACAGCATAGCTAGTAAGTAGTCTGGAACGAACGGGAACATAAACACCGGTAAGTTTACCGGCGCCAAAGCGTAACTGGTCGATGCCAAATTAGACCTCCACTCTAAACGGCGAGTGTGCGCAAGCCTATGTTAAGGTGCACGAGTACACTTAACTGAGCGCAATCACAGACCAGAGTTTACTTTGTCCAGTGCGGTATCACGTTAATGCGGCACAGTGGAAATTAGTTTCGCTAATTTAACACTGACTATTATATTTGACTTTACTGATTACACGGAACGATATTTACATACGGGGGTACGTCAAATGGGGTCTATAGCTCAGTACGTGGATTATCGTGTGGTGCACTTGATTAGTTCGTTCGAGCTTCCCGAGCCTTATCGCAAAAAGGTAAGAATGCTAATCACGGTGGGGGAGATTCGGTTGGATATCATCGATCCATCGTTAGGAGGAAATTTCACGTTGATGTAATTACTCGTGGCTCAGGAATTATGCGCGGCTCTTCCGACCTAGTGGAAGTTGACTTGCTGAGGAAGTTCGTAATGCTCAGGATATCGTGGAATTCTCATGGGCTAAGTGTTCCATTGGTGTAAATAGGTATCTTGGATCCACTATTACTGATCGTACGTCCCGAAACTCAACCAAAAACTCTTGGAAATGTTTCTCCACCACAGCGCCCAATATACTTTATGAAATATCGTTATTAATTTTATTGAAATAAAAATTGTTCAAGAATAAAATGTTTCCTTATAAGGAAGACTGTAAAGCTACTTCAATAAGCGACTGGGTTATTTCTATATTTATTTAATGCTTCCTCGATCCAACTTCCAGGTTGTTTTCAACGATGGTGCAACTTCTAACAACGTCCAATTAATTTTAAAAGGCGCTCGAACGAAAGAAAACTTTTAATCACAGTACTTTACCTCGAAGAATTCTAATTCGAATGCATTTTTGATCTGTTTCTTCGTAGCATGGTTCAAGGAAAAACGCGGAAAGAGTAACGCGTTAAACCCGAGTTAACGAATGATTCGAGGAAACAATCTTTCTACACCAAGCTCGATCGTTAAAAGTCCATTAAAGATGTAAAATGCCAAT
Source organism: Nysson spinosus (assembly GCA_910591585.2). NCBI lineage: Eukaryota > Metazoa > Arthropoda > Insecta > Hymenoptera > Crabronidae > Nysson > Nysson spinosus. The sequence continues at coordinate 6,604,116 of OU342830.1, read as the reverse complement.
AAACTTTAAGTAATCTTAGAAAGTACGATGGCACTAAACGACTAAACACAGTCTACTAAAAGCGGGATAACTAAATCCTTATTTACGTTCCACGTACTTTCCTCATTATTGTTCATATTTAGAGGCAGGCGCATGGAGGAATACAGGGAGCAGAACTCGAGTGATTCAAAATCTTATTTCTGCTTAATTAAGCCTGCGCGTGTAATGCACAGGCCGAAGTTTGTACACGTAGAAATACAAAGTTTCATATAATTCGGTAATTTCCGGCATAGTCACTTTCCGGAAGTCTAATATTTGAGCATAGAGCCGAGCTGGTCTGTTGAATGCAATCGGCTGCGAGCAATCAACTAGTACTTAAGAGGAAATCTAACTCGCCAAAGAAGCACCTATGTTTTTCCTTATGTATACATGCTCGAGTTCTATTCACTTGACGAAAGAAAATTAACTGACCGGAAATACAGGTGTGTAGGAAGCACTTGAAGCTTTTCAATCGCACCGTGTTGATATGAAAACTTGCTTTAAAGTGACCGCGAGAAAAATATTTTTTCTATATCTTCAGCTTTATAGAGGTTCTTTGGTTTTTATTGAAAACCGCGATATTAGTTGCGATACGTTTATGTTAGGATATTTTATACTTTTAAGTGCTTCGTATATTTTATAGATTAAAAATACACGATTAATTGATAGTATCAAGTAGACAATATTAATATTGAAATTCTGTTAATAACAGAGTAATATCTATTAGGCGCGATATTATTCATTACAAGTCAATATTGCGCGATATTAATGAAAGCTTAATTGCGGTATGTTCTTTTAACCAATTAGTCAGGATGTGTAAAATGTTAAACGAGAGAAATTCATTATACGTGTATATATATATAGTGAATGAGTTATGAGGGGAAACCTCTAACTTGAGAGGGTTTTTACGAGATTATTAAAAAAATGCAGGTTCCGCGGGGTAACGAAACTTCCGGCAGTCTGGCAGCTCACCTCCGCCGTAAGTGGTACTGTAGAAATTAACCGAAAGTATTATATAGTTTTTACAACCACGGTATCTTGCTCGCATCGCGTCGTGCTTTACATTTTATGGACTGCTGAGCGAAAACACGCTAAGTCGCTGTCGTCTGTTTACCTGCGAATCTCTGAAATGAAACGACCCTTCACACTGTCTCTGTACATAATGAGTCACCATTCATCTGCAAACAAACGTGCCTAATAAAATGTTCATTGTCACATATTAAATTCCTGACTGCACCGACACTCAACGCTGACCCAGGAATGCCCTCGTATATGATTTACAGAAAATTAAGAACCTAATCAAATAATAATTAGGTACGAATAATTTGTATTCAATTATCCATTTTACATTATTCACGTAAGAATAGTTGTTACAGAGGTAGAATTCATTAATTAACATTTTCAAGTACAAATTATGGCTTTTTAAATAAATGGATAATAAAGAATTATAAAAATAAATATAAAAGAAGAGTCTTCGAAAAAACTGTATTTAATAAATTCTACCTCTATAATATCGAAACATTTTATTATAATGCAACGTCATATAAATTCATGCATAACCTAATGTAACATAATTCATTATTATATTCACACTCGAATGTTATTATTTCGTCGAAGTACGATGTGTAGTTGAAATTTATCATTTATTTATATATGAAATTTTATTTACTATACTCCACGTAAATGTATAGTTATGCTTCGCCCTGCATCATGCATTATTGAATTATAATAAGAATCCATCGAATACCATGCATTAGGATAGTGGAGATCAGAGAATATCAGGAGGATTTTTCTCGATAGATATCTGTACGGTTTCAGATTTTCCATCTAATGTAAAACACGCATGGAAACATATATGCACGCGAATATATTTGCGTGGAAAGTGTTCACGCGCTCTTAGACACCGAGGGCACCTGCTGCTATGCAATTCACAGGCACTCGGGCAAATCCACGGATCAGCTTGTAGGTAAAGAAATATTTTCGCGAGATACGGAAACGTTGCTGTCCTTTTTTTTCGCTCGCACACCGGATACGCTGTCTGGTTCGTTTGAAAAATATGTACTCGCGAGGGAGATTTAGAGTCGCTTCCCGCTGATGGCAGGTCGCTCGAAAAGGCAATTAAAAATTGAGGCACAAACTCCCGGAGCACCGCTCCTGACAAGAATTCTTTTCACTAATTTCAGATTCCGTAAAACTTGCATTCGGTTCTTCTAAAATATTCCATGTCGTTTTAAAGGCATGTCGAACGAAACTTTAATTAATGTCATTTAAATTAATTTTTTATGGAAATTCTTTCGGTTTCTGATCATTTCGTACAAGCTTACTAGTATTGGTAGAAAATCTGTCAATTTTCAAATATAAAAAGAGATTTTGAGAAGAAATCATTTCTAGTGATTCTATAATTCGATTGGGTTTTGTACTTGATCCTTAACTGATATGAAACGGAATAACATTATGTTTCGTTATTTTAAAAATATAATCAATAAAATTTTAAATACTAGAAATTATGTTATTCTTTTTACAGACATTCTTTAAGTTTCTTATAATTTTCTACAAGCTCGGATAACGTTGGTAGAAAATCTATAACTTCTCAAATATAAAGACATTTCAAGAAAAAAACATAATTTTTTGTGATTCTACAATTCGGTGGTGTTTTGTGTTTGATTGTTGACTGACGTCAATCGGTATGATAACGTGATTAGTCAGATAGTGTAAGTACCACGAGTAACCTATTTTACACGCGCAATCCCTGTTCAACCGGTATCTGACTCGGAGCATTAATTGCAAAATCTCGTTTAAGTGTTAACGTAACGTTTGCTTAGGCTCCGAAATTTTGGTCAGAGGTGCACTTAGTCCCGAGTACATGCGGAATTTAGTTTCTGTATCGCGTTACCACGGTAACAGGCTACTCTGGCCGTATCCTGTTCCCCATCCAGTCCATCCTGTGGTTGGATAGGCTCACCAGTATCCCCTCTGAGTTTCAGAATGACGTCAAATGAGAAAGACAACAGGACGGTTAAAGTGGACGAAGGAAACGCAAAATGAAGATACAGGAAAAAGAAAGGATAGCCATCCTGTATAAAAAAATCAAGAATGAGAACGAAGATGAAAAGTGAATGAGAAAAAGAAAAAAAGAATGTGAAAGAAAAAGAATGACGGTGGAAGAACGCATTAAAGTAACTCCAGCACGAGAAACCACTTTGCAAGAGGATTCACGGAAGATCCAAGTACGCTTGCAGGAAACCGATGCTTTTCACAATTTTCTTGGCATTTAGAATGAAATTGTTGCAATGGAAACTTTGTACCGTCGTTCTGCGTGTGTATGACATCATTTTATCCCGAGGGTGACAGATACAATCTTTGATTCGAGTTTCCCGTAGTTATTAGATATAAGGGGTTATCGTTAACACTAGTCAGCAAGGAAGCAAAGGAAAGGACGCGTTAACGCGATAAAACGACGATGCCGGAGAGTTTCGAATTATTATGCGTCGCGGGTCACGATCTCATGTGGGGGGTGTATGGGAAAGGACTGTGTAAAGTGATCCTATGCAAGAAGACACGTGTGTAATATGATTTTCGTATTATCGAACCCATTCAGAAAATAACAATGATTCATATCTATCGTAACGTCGTGTGCGTTCCGATCGCTGATATAAAATCAATATGTCATTTGCCATAGATTTCATTGATACAACCTCACTGACATCGTACGTTATTTTTAATCTTTATTTATATTACTTCATAAAAATAATTTCTGCGAATGCAATGGAAAGTTTATTCTCGTCATTCAAGATTATTATAATCATCAAGAAATTAAAATTTTTCAGATTACTTAATTAGCACCAATTAATTATGAGTATTAAAGAAGAAACCCAGGAGAGATATTTTTACAGTAATGTAAAATTTCACGCTACCCGCATTACTTGTCAAAATGATATTAACCCGGTGACTATCACGTCATCCATATACAGCTGTCATGATATTTCATTTAATTATAAATAGTGTCATAACTCATCCGGTTATTAGTAACACTAATAAACATTTCGAAGGAGATTTAGCAAAAATCCTAAAATATGACATATTTTTCTATACATGCCAGCAAAACTTTCCCGTTAAATTAATCTAACAAAATCTTCGAGTAATTTAATCTAGTAAAACTTGGTAATTATTCAGATTGGTCTACCAGAATCTTAGGCGAACACTTCATAGAAATAAAAGTTAAAATAGTTAAAGTTATTGGTGAAACTAGATTTCTATTGAAAATGATATTTTTGCGGTTGTCAAGAGTTCTTGAAAATACACGTAACCCAGATACCAGGATGGTGGGTGTATATTCGCGAGCGTAATGCGTCTCGTAGAGGTTCTCTAGGTTATTCAACCTTCTCTACAGCGGTTCCTGGCATCCGGAACGAAATCTCTACCGACACGTCATTCCGACGTCCAGGGCATCCCGGAATCCTGAGGGAGAGTGACTCAGAGTAAGAGATAGAGAAAAGGGGAACGGGAACGAGAACGGAGAAAGGTTGGAAGCAACCGAGTACCAGAGACGAGGAGCGTTTCTCATCCCCTTGACGTGCTGGCAGCTCTTAACACGGCGTGTCAAGTCGGGAATCGTCCTCGTGAAAGCATCTGCTCGTTCGCGCTCGAAAGATTAAAAAAGTTTCCTATCGTCTAAATGTTTTACCGAAAATTTCACGATTTATGCTCAAGAACAAGATTAGTCTTTAGTTTCACGAAGAATCTATGATTTACATGTACATTGAATGTCACGTTTTATCGAGGAAATATATTAGTTAATAAAAGATAATCATTGATTCTTTGAACGTGCGGTATGTTAAGGATTTGTCCGTTGCTTCGAGTGATTCGGCGATATCTTAGTAAAGTAATTGTTTTCTAGAAGACATGGTTGTACAAGGTTTTTTTTGGCGAACCACCGGAGCAGAACAGAGGGAATTACGGTCTAAAACTTGAATGGCGTTCCTTCCGGCGGAAGTTGGCACAGAGAGTGACTCAGATTCTACGATGTGGGTCCCCTGTCAGGGACACGGATGTACAGTTTAGGTTGACATTCTAAATGAAAGAGTTTAGTTTGATTTTAGTTAACCCTTCGTAAATGCTAAGGGAAAAACAAATAGTTGGGAGTAGGATCGGAACTGGTACCGGATAGTTTCGACGAAATCACGTACAAGTTTCGTGCAGGGATGAAGAGAAATCCCGCGTTTCTTAGCCGGTGGTTCGAAAGGAAGCTTCAACGCGGCGTGTCAAGTCGAGAAATCTCGTAATGAAAGCTCCTTCTATTTCATGGCCGGAAGATTAAAAAACTTCCTCATCGTGTAAATGCCCAAGCGAAAATTCACGGCTTTTGACGAGGAACAAGATTTTGCGGTACTTTCGAATTAATTCCAAGATTAAAGAACTGCTCTTGCTATTCTGGAAAGACGTTTTCCTTTCCTCTTATGTAAAAGAAGCTAAATCTTGCCTTTCGCGACTTCAACTACTTCCTTTGCTAGTAAACCATGCTGGATTTATCACGTTATTTTAAAATAATATCCTGTCATGGTAAAATGACTTCTTCCATAGTGATTGATCGAGAGTCATCAATAATAATTCATAAATGAAAACTGTGGTAAATTTTGATTAAATACCAGGTAGAAGGTAAACATAATTGAAATAAAAGTTCTTTTTCAAATTTTGTTAATCGATCACTTTTCGGCGTTGAATTATTGATAATGTTTTAACTAAACTTGCAATACTACTCTAATATAGTATGAACAGTGCTCAAAGAGGTGTATACAAACTTTTGTTAATATGACACCAAGAAGTGCTTAAAAATGAAGCTACTTTCGGAAATCTCTGAGGAACTTCGTATAAAAAAGAAAAAATGCAGCGTAATCCCGTCCTCAGTTTCGCGGAAATACTCTAATGCAACTTGTCAAGTCGAAAAACCTAAAAGCTCCTGCTCGTTCTTCCTTCAGAGATTAAAAGTTTTTATTGGAAAGCATAGCCAGGATGTTACTCTCGCCGCCTGAGCAAACAGCCATTGTAGAGAAATACACCATCTTGTGTGTTTATGAATTCACATAGATTTTTATCAGTTCGTTATATGAAGACATACATTTGAAGATAATATGTTTGATAAAAGAGTTTAAAAGTTAACTGAATCTACAAAAGCTAATAAAATTCTTGTGTGACAGAAGGTATACTGAGGGTTTGCAGATATGAAACATATTCGTGGAACATATGGCTACACATTTTGGAAACATACAATGTAGATATCACAATGAATAAATTAAGGGGATTATGATGATTTTGAAATTTACATTCAGGATATGTATGAATCACTGAGAATCGACATTTGCGAGGTCGAAATTTGGCTGATTTCGGTCACACTTTAATCTGACCCAAATATCACATTATTCTACTTATATTAATATGATTGAAGATTGGCATTAAATTATGTTTCTGTGAACAATGGGTATCCTGAAATGTATTTATACAGATTATAGAAATTTTTGTTAAAATCATTAATTTTGTAATATCATAGTACTTTAAATCTTTTGTTTTTATCGTGTTCTTACATGTCTATTAAAAGGTTTAATGAAAAATGTAGAAACGTTTTCATTTTCCATCCCTTTTGGAACAAGAAAATATAGGATGTTTATTGGAGCCCTCGTAATTTTAGACCATCATTTATAATTAGCAATCAGGATCCCCCGTCATAAAACTACGCAGTTGATGATTCCATAAAGATCTGTCTCCCTCTCGCAACAAGCTAATATTTCAGAATCAATAAAACGTTTCAAGTTATTAAATGAACATTTTTTTCCAGCACAGAAAATACACCCTTCAAAAGTTTCAATTCGTATCCCAATTAAAACTGAAATCAGAAACTTCGTAAGGAACGCGCGACAACAGAAACTTTCCTCAAAGGAAATAGAATAAAAAAAAATGGAAAGAAATGGAAAGGCTGGCCCGGGAGACATTAAAGAAAAGTCACCGTTAACACAACACAAACTTCTTGACATAATTTCCGTCCGGGGAAAAGTGTTTTCCAGTTTACTTTTGGTGGCTGGTACCTTTTGGTATTTCTCGGGGAACCTTTCATTATCCGCGTCACAGGAATATGTTCCACTTTTCGATTCGCGCTCATTCTCTACACTTTCCAAGGCATTAAACCGTGAAACCCCTAAACGGGGTGGGTTGCGTTATACGTTCTCCACCACCTCAGCCCCTCCCGCTTCCTCATACCCCTCCATCTTCTCGTTTTCTCTCTCGATTTATATCGGCCATGCCGTTGCGACGTGAGCAATAATAGGAACTTTAGACGCGCTACGCCGTGAACGTGGTTGAGCATATATCGTCCCCGCGCGTTGCAATTGCATTTAGTTCGTGCACTGGCTCGCTATATTCGCACTTACAGACTGCAGATACCTAGTTTACTTGTCGACAGCGTTTATGCCCGGTATCTATATTCATAGAGCCATTTACGCGTTTGTTTAATGCTCATCTTCCCAGTATGTCACAATTGTTTTGTTTTAGAAAACCTTACAACAGTTCGATAACTGCGGTCCACGCGTACTAGTTGCGAATATAAAGTAATTCATAATAGTCTTATTGATTTAAGCTAATTAATATGATTGATAAAACGTTTAGATTCATATGAATAGCGATATGGGAAATACGATATTCTCGAGTGATTAAGATTAATAAAATTCAGATTAAATTATAATTAGAGATTCAATTTCTGTGGGGCATCATGGTACTTTCAACAGGAAATTCTCACGTGCTAAATTCGTAGTTGGTCTACTATTATGAGCTATTATACACATTTAAAATATTTTAAAATAAGTATATGAAAACCTGAAACTTGTTTGATAATGATGAAAAGCTCAACCGCGAAGATTTAGGAAACTCTGACGGCCACTCAATAATTCTCGACAAACAAAGGTATCATTATTAAAAAATTATTATTGAAAATGATAAATTAGAGCATTAGGAATAAACTATGAGTATAATTTAAATCGTAACATTTGCGAAGTTGGAAAGGCAGTTGTTAGGGATTAATTAAAAATTCATGCGCAGCTATCTAATTTACTTGGCAACAGTGTGCGTTCGATATATCTATATTCATAGAGGTACCTCCGCGTCTGCTTAATGTTCACCTTAGCAGAATGTTACGTAGCCTCGTTTTAAAACGATGAGAAAGTAAGCCCGCCACCCTCTCGAGAAAGCACCGCCACCGGGAAACCCTGCGCCATGTGCTTTCGTTAATTAGTCTTTGAAACCGCGTTGTCGGTATCGTGCGTCGGTTGCCAAAGAGACCGAAAGAGTACAACCTGCCTTTTCCAGGAAAATCAAGGTATCTACCTGTGCCCGTGTAATTTCAGATTTTTTCAACGTTATCCAAATAAACAAATCTCTGCCCCTAGAAAAGAGTAATTTACTCGTCCAAAGCCCCCCTACTCGAAAACTATGTTCATTTGCGTTGCACATTAATTATTTACATCGAACTTAATAATCACATTGTATCAATAAAATAAACCGCAAAGCTGTTAATGCAATTAATTTCATGTATATCAGGGAATACCATATATGTACGTGTAATATAATTTTAATCATTCCCCAGTGCGATATGAGTAAATAAATGACAGTTAAACGTGTATCTACGTACCTTATTTAAACTACCATATTTTCTCGAGTTTTTTCTCGATGTGAAATTGAAATGATTTTGAAGACCGGAAGTACAATATTGATTTATGAAATTGTATTAGTATCCAGTATTATATGCCTGAGGTTATTAAATCTAATCGTGGATATCCGTACAGATCGGCCAGGAGGAGATTAAAACAATGCTCCGGAAACGTTTTGTTTAATAGGTCAACGTTGCCAGTAGGCAAAACCAGATAAATCATAACGTACGGCCGAAGCAGTAGCGGGGTTCGTATATTGTCTTCGAATACGAGATTTGATTCGAGGGTGAAAGCATCGGAGCATGGTAAAGATCCCCCATGAGCCTTTGTTTCTCCTGGTTCTAGCTTGTTTGGTCTCGCAACAGGAAATTAACAGCTCGGTTCCGCTTTCTACATATCCCACCCGTATTGTTTGCCCCCCTAAAGGTAATCTGGGATTTGTCACGCTCGTATGTACCCTGATATTAGATGGGTACCCACATGATGTACGCGATACCAGCCGTCTCTCCTGTTTAACAATTCACAATTTATGTACGTTTTCGCTATGATACTTATCGTGGCTACCTTGCAATTATGAACTCATAATTCCCCGTGTTGTGCACTCTGGACTATGATCCTTGATGCGTGCCAATGTCGTCGACTATGTACCTGCTGTTATCCTTGCATAACGTTATCAGTTACTATGTCAATAATTACATCTCGTACGGTATTTATGATTTTATAAATTCTAGTCATTTGATATCATTATAAAGAGGTTAAAGTGATAACCGAATACACATTTGAAAATTTGCTGGTTTGATAAGAAAAAAATATTAAAGCTTGATAATCTATGTAGATCGTTCAATTCCTTAGGGTGTAAAATAACCAGAATAAAATATGTAGAATGTTTTGTAGATGATAGTTAACATTATATAAAGCTCTAATTTGTTCATCTCAAATGTCTTTTGTACTTGAATCAGTGTAATCCTTTAGAAATTTACGACGTTGATAGCGATGAATAAAGTAGAAATTACATAGTGATAGGTGTAATAAATTATTTTCAATACATTCTCGTAAACGTCCTTTTCCCTTCGGAGACGAATTTAGTGCGCTAAAGAAAGAATGTTTAGTGCGAGGTGGATAAATGCATGATTAGTAAAAGCCGTAACAAGGATATCAGATGCTCAACGAGCCAATCAGATAACCGTTAATGGCTGGGGAAAAGATCGTTCGCGAGAATTAATCGTGTCGTTTATGTCTCGTTTACCTTCACCTCGAGAATTCAGCGCAACGTTGGCACCGGGACAGGCTATCTTTTCGAATATTTCGCAGGAATAGAAATATGTATGCATTTCATCACGATAAACCAAGAATTATATTCCATATTATGCCAGATCTGTAATAAAAAGCAGCTGCTATAATTAAAAGTTCTCTTGGAACTACTCCTATTTAGCTTTAACGAAAGAATCCGTTTCCACTAATTATAAATGGTAATTGTAATGTGAGCATTGTTCAATGATAAAGAAACAAAGAGATTATGAATTACATTGATATTTGATAATCTAAATATGCGTAGTAAATATGTCTAGGTTTCGAAAAGAATGCGAAGAATTACTTATCTAAATTAATCATATCTTCCTGGCGTACATTTATCAATATCTCCCGATGTAAGGAAATAAATATCGATGACCGATACGCATTTTTCGGCATGAAGTAAAAATACTCCGGAAAAAGTTCGAGCCTTCAAATGGAAGGACAGCTCTTGTAACCCACTTGTTCTGATAAGCAACACCCACCGACTCCGTATCTGGTGCATACCGCCAACAAAAATCGTAAAACCATGATAAGTGGAATTATAAAATGAAGAGTGACACGATACAATCGTCTATTTTCCATCGTCACTTTTTACGTCGGGGAATTGACCGAGCGTTATTCTTATTATCGAAATATACAATTTTCCAGAAAACGTCGATATATCGTCAAGTTGAAAAACAGTACATTTCGTCGGTGCCTTCGACGAGCGAAAAAAAAACGATTCGCCATTCATCATCGAGTAAAACAATTTGTCTTTCGGGGAATACGTTATAATAGAAATCCATTGTTATGGAAGAACGATTCGGCATTCTATAATACTTTTTATTTCGAAGCTGTAAAAAGAGATCCCTTGATAGATAGTATACATTATCCTTCGTCACGAATTTGCGAGGCATAAGGTAATCGTTTACCTTTACGACGCCTCCAAATAAAACCGAGCCAGGCCTTTTTTTGTTCTTTATACGGTGTGAACAATTCGAGCGGTTTATGGGAATAATACACTCCCGGCGTTAAGTGGGCCGCGAATCGTAAAATTACAAGGCTCGGACCGACCTGCTCTCATCGTCAGTACTCGTAATTTCACGGGTCGCGGATCCCGCTGATAACACGCAGATCATAATGGCGGTGGAGTTTTTCCAAACGAACAGCTGGACATTGAATTTTTATGCTGACAGAAAGGTTGAGGCCACTTTTTTACATCTCTACGATCGTATTCGACCTCGACCCTTTCCACATTGCCTTTTCCTCGAAACGACGACCCTCCGCTTCAATTCTCCACTTGCTGAGGAACGGAACTGCGCAAAGGTATCACCGCGATTGCTTATTTCCGGTCTCGGTTCTCGTCACGCTACGCAGACCAAAAGGAGTCTGTCTTCGTGTGTGTATGAAACTAACAGAATTAATGAAGCCCTCCAAATTTCGGGAAAGATATTTGTGTATCTTTGTGTATCTCCAAATTAAACCTGTGCCCTTTTTACAACATTAAACATTTATTCGTCGCAAAGCTGTTAATGCAATTAATTTCATGTAAACCAGGGAATACCATATATGTACGTGTAATATCATTTTAATCATTCCCCAGTGCGATATGAGTAAATAAATGACAATTAAACGTGTATCTACGTACCTTATTTAAACTACCATATTTGCTCGAGTTTTTTCTCGATGTGAAATTGAAATGATGTTGAAGACCGGAAGTACAATATTAATTTATGAAATTCTATCAGTATCCAGTAATATATGCCTGAGGTTATTATCCCTAATCGTGGATTTCCGTACAGATCGGCCAGGAGGAGATTAAAACAATGCTCCGGAAACGTTTTGTTTAATAGGTCAACGTTGCCAGTAGGCAAAACCAGATAAATCATAACGGGCGGCCGAAGCCCTCCAAATTAAGGGAAAGATATTTGTGTATCTTTGTGTATCTCCAAATTCAACCTGTGCCCTTTTTACAACATTAAACATTTATTCGTCACAAAGCTAAAGTGGACTGAATCATTCAGACAGTCGTCGCTAGTTTTAAAAATATTACGCCACTTACTGCATAGTTTTTGAATTAATATTGATGGTTTCAACTTATCAAGCGATATTTTGAGAATTCTATTGACCGCACTTTAGATTAAAACAGCGGTGGAAAGTATTCTTATTAGTAATTATGAAATATTAATTAGAGATGCATGAAGTTAAAGACACCGAATTAATTTGCACGCTAAATGTATTATCTTTCCTTATAAATGTATATTATTAGCACTGATAATTAAGCATTGTTTGATCCATTCGTATATCATATCTCTAAGTAGGGGCTTTAAAATAATCATTGTTCTTTATAGCATAAGTCTGCTGTAGAAATGATAAACATAATATATATATAACCGATTGAAACATACTTCAATAAAGGAGCTTAAGAACGTCGGCAGAGTTGTTCGAATAGATCCAATGTCCGGGGTCAGTTATTAGAATGAATTGCTTCGGTTATCGATCTCTTATCAATGATGATTATTACGTCACGAAATCAAGTGTACTATTTTAGCCATCTAGTTAGACAAATATATCTCTGATTGTATTAGTCATGTCAGCTTGTAGCTCCTTCAGGTGTTAATTAGAGTTCACCTTATCAGCGACTTTCAATAATTCCATTTCCATATCACTGTAGATAATTTAGTACGTGAAAGTATATGAATCGAATTGCAGCTTTGATATCTATTTATGGATATTACTTATTCCCTGGTAATGTGCTAGTTTTGCATAATACACCGAGAATAAAATTAAATAATTAAAAAAAAACTAGTCTTTTTTCAGCCCCTAATAAAATTATTTAAAATTGAAATACAACATTTACCCGTCTTTATGAGTGCTCAACTTTCTCGAACGCCATTTATTATTATTTAACAATAATATCAAGGCAATTGTAAGACTAAACTTTTTAAATATGTTCACCTAATACATTCAGTATCTACACTGACTCGATATTCGCATTTTAAGCGGGCTATGATCTTCCTCGTTTACGAACTCAGGTTAAACATTCGATATACGAGTTATTTCTAGGAACTGTCTCGGAGAATGGTGCTCGTTCACAAAATTCTCAAGTTGAAGGAATCGTTGTCTGCTTACGCAGAAGCTTGCAAGAAATTTGATCTGCAAGCACGGATATTAAACTGGCAAAGGACTTCCGACGCATGGGACCCTGACTAGTTTCGAGACGAAAGTCCAAAGACAGGAAAGCATCGTATAGAGTGCGGACCTCTGATATCAAAGGCAGGGAGATAAGAGACGCTCCACGCCGAGATTGGCACTCGAGATTGATACACGCGTGCTTGATTTTCGCTTGTTCTTTGAAGAGACTCGCCAGCCGCTTCTAGCCTTCCCCATTGCAGATATCACTGTAAAATCTCTCCAGGAACGGCCTCGGTCGCTTCCAAATTTTCTCAAAGTTGCGATTTGCGAAGCGCGAGATTTCATCAAGAAAGATAAGAGAACAAATCCGGAAGAAGATATATGGGGAGCAAGGAACGAAAGCGTCTCATAAATACATATACCGAGAATGAGGATATTATTACATCTTTGAAAGACCTCCTGCCAAGAGATCTAACTGGATAATGAATTCATAAAATGTATATAAATACAATTTTGCTCGGTTTGTAATAGCACAAAATGAACGTTGATTTGCAATATTAAGGTATAATATACGGAAACGTCTATTTGATCAACAAGCGACTTCTTTTATTTATTGTACACGAAACGCTTCGACGCCATATTAATCGCCCTTCTCCATCATATGATGAAAATACAGAAGTTCGCGACGAATTATTATTTTATCTGAAGTTGCAGAACATGGAGCGCATAAAAATACAGTCACTAAATCTCTCCTACGTGTAAAATAAACAAAAGAAGTGGTCTTTTAATCGATCAGCTATTTCTATGTATTACCCTTTAATATTATAAATAAAATTTGCAATTCCTATTAGAATCGAAAACTATAAAAATAAAAGTTTATAGAAAATCAAAGTTATAAATGGAGCATCGCCAGAAGCAAACAAATGAAAATAAGGATACTATTTACTTCAGAAAGACCTCCTGAAATGTAATCTAACCGGGTAATGAATTAATAAAGTAAGTATAAACAAAATTTCGTCTTCCTATTGGTATCAGAACTATAATAATTGAAGTGTATAAAGTATTAAGGTTATAAATGTAGCATCATCAGAAGCAAACAAATAGAATTTCAGAGTGAAAGAGAGTTGGACGGATCAAGTAACGAAGATAGAAAGCCAGAGAGAATAAGCCGGAAAGCAGTGGGGAAACTTGGAAGATTTTTGCCATCCTAGTCCCTAGGGCTTCCGTATATAATTCACGAAAATACTTGGACGCTGTATCCCAACGAAACAGGAGTCGATAAAATTGTTTTATCCCAGTGGAGTACGCGGCAAATAGTCCAACGGAAAGCTTTAATCCTACATCTCTGGGAATGGGGTCAGTTGAATTCGCGGATATGTCGAACGCATTGTCCGGATGCTGGGCCTCGATGTCCGCTTCTGGTGATCGATCTTACGATTGCGTACCGCCAAGCAAATATTACGTGTTTGGCTGCTCCTGGGTATTGAAGTCCCTTTCGTTATGTCCGCGTGTAAAGTAATGAAATCTAACCGATTCTCTGTATAACTCACTGATTTCATTTACGTTATAAGATAAACACCGATATAGCGAGGGTAGAAATTATACGAGTTATTCTAGTCTTCTTCCGCACGACGAACCTTCAATCATTTTTGCGGGGTTCATTGCAACTTCTTATATGTTCTCCGGTATTTTTTTATTAAGATCAGTGTTATCAATAAATCTATTTCCCAAAGTAATTGCCATATTGTATATTGTATTTTCATATCATTGCATAAAGATGATTTGATTGATGATAGTAAGGTGTCTGATCCAATATAGTGGATGTAATATTGACTTCCTTCCTTCGAATTAATTTCGGGCGATTTAACTATACTTTTATGCGCCTACATGTTCTACCGATTTAAATAAAATAATAATCTCTTTGTACTTATACGATGGAATCTAATCGAAGGGTGATACATAATACATATCTATACATGTACATGGATATAATGACCTGATTTGTGCATAGATATGTATATACGGTACATAGATATTTACATATGTACAACCATTCGCAAGGTCTACATATGTGAACATATATTTGCTATATACATATGCATATACATATAGTTATTACGGTTAGGACTATTATCAGGGAGTCCGTTCGACGAAGGGACGTGCGGTCACGTGGACCAGATAGCGGTTCACGATTCACTGAACACGGAACCATTCAACGCGAAACGCTGATGCATAATCTATGGTGTTCCTCGAGATCAAGAGTTTCAATTACAGTAACTATATTATCTCCAAGAAAATGAGAATTATTGTAAACCTACCCTAGATATCATTTTGCAATTTTCGAGGATTTGGTTTCATGTGAAACATACCGTTAATTAACATCGAGAGGGACACGAATATTAAGCACACTTTTGAAATATTAATACGCTACAATCATCGGATGGGCAAAATAATTTAGTAATATAATGATTCGGAGATTTTCATAAACCATTAATTAGTCCGAAATTCGTGGTTAGCTCTAACCGAATATTAGGTCGCTGGGTATAATGACACGTATGGTTCCAATGTTTCCATAAACATGTCGCTATCATGGCAAATTAGAATATCGAATATCGATCAGTTAACGTCACTCCCGGGTACTGCGGTCGACTAGTTGAATCGCGTCAGGTTTCGATAATTAATTTCCACGGAGATGACAACTGGCAATCCATGATTCATTCGAAAACCTAACTGCCTTTATCTTCGGCAAAACATTTCTTCGTAACAACTTCGACGAATGAGAGAAATATCTCGACGTTCAACGATATTTTTTTTCCACCGATGGAAGTGATACAGCCTTGATCGAAAGGGCAAATTAAATTGATAGATGCGATCCGCGCAAAAAAAAGTATCGTGCAAAACGTTGCTCCATTTTTCTTTGTTATAAACTGAGAATTCGAGTGCAATCCATCTTCTTATTTCCACAAAAATCTGTTGGGGCACGTCGTCGTTCATCACGAACTTGGAGTTTTAATTACAGGCACGAAGTAATGATGACGAATCACTAGTGAAACATCGAATATCGATGTCACTGATCCAAAGAGAAAATCTGGGTTTTCGATGCACTATTTTCTAAAGGAATCAAATTAAGGCAAATATTCTTCCTCGGATTAATTAATATTATCCGATTCCAGAGCATCAGATATATTAATTTCTTAATATCCTTATACACTAACTTAATCTTATTTGTTATTTGCAACAAAGCATTGCTACTTTATCCATGCTCTTATTGTATCCTTGTAAACACAGTATACAAACTTTCACCATATAATTAGCCAAGTGAAAAGTATGATATTGCGCAATGATGCATTGTCAAGCAAGAAGAATGTATGGCTTCTTATTAACACGTAGGACCGTACAAATTAAAAATAGATCTACGCTTAACAATGAGACGCAATAATGTTTGCTAATGTTTGCCTATTTTGCACCACAAATATCATCATTATTCAACCTATCGATATTATTATCATTATGTAAACATCATTACTTCCGCAAACAGGTGATATTACTGGAAGGCATCAAGGTAATTATTGTTATCATGCAAAACACTCACGCAAATATGACATCGGGAATTCGTCCTCGATAATCTGTAGTCAACGTTACATCCAATAAATCGTGTTGTCATATAGAAAAATCTCATTCTCCGTGATTACTTTTCTGGAAGGTAGAATCTCCGTGATAACAGGTATAGAGAATCGAAAATCATATTAACCGATCATCATCCATTACATCATCCAAGTCCCTATCTTTCCGGTGAAATGTTTCAAAGGTGAATTAAGCTAGCAATTTCTTCGAACGACAGCCCCAGAATCCTTTTCATCGATCGGTGGTTCCAGTAATTAGCGAACGGTGCGTGAAACGAGTGTGTCGGTTAATGAAAGAAGAGATCTACTGTCCGTGACGTGCGATTTTCTCGCGTGATCGGGTAGACCGACGTAGGATTTTATCCTGGTGCACCAGCCGATTGTTCCTCGTACGTGGAGGCAACGTGACGTTGCTTATTGGATCGATGCGACTTCTCTCTTCCTATCCGCCAGCGAAAAACCTCCTATTTCCAGACCGGTGTCGCGCTATCTTCTTCCTCTGTGTTTTTCTCGACGCTAATAAAAAGCGTCGAGCGATATTATCCACTCTATGCCGGTCTGCCACGTACGTTCTGGCAGCTCTTGACGCTAGAAAAAAAAATAGCATCGCGGCTTGCTAGCAAACCTCCCTCTCCACCCGACGTGAGTAATTACCGGGAGCCGTGCGAACACCGTCCTTCTACCGCAATATCCTGCCAGGACTGCCACGCATCGAGATACCCGTGCTTTGACAGCGAGATTTTTAAACACTCATCCTCGCTAACCACGTCCTATTAATGTGCCTCTCCGTAATCAGACAATAAGCGAAAAGATAAGCTTGAAAATTGTCTGCGCTACCACTCGGTTTAACTTCTTTAAATAAACCCGTCCTTACTCGGACTTTTTCCGATCTTATCGCGGCGTATGTAATTACTAAACTGTTACCTACTATAATTACAAAATCCAATTAAGCTTTATAATTTTCATTAACCCTGCTGTTCCACTTATCGGAATAATAATACGAGCCACGATTATTAAATTCAAGATAAAAGTACAGAGGTAAAGGAATTAAATTCCGACGAAAAGTGATGTTATCCTCGTAAAATTATTCCTACGAGTTTTTAATGTAGATGCAATTATAAAATATAAAATCGTTATGTTCTTATAACGCGCTCGGTCAGACCCACATAACGCGATACATAAATCTAATATATTTGCACTCCAATTTGAATTATTACGTGCAATATTTTTTCGATTGATTTTACTTATAACGCACTACACGGAAATGTCATTTGACTACCGCGTTACAAGGGGGTATACTATGTTACGAATCAGAACCGTATCATTATTTGATCACATTTATTATTTGCATTCTTGTAAAGGCATTGGTGAATACTCAGAATCTGGTCCTAGGTTTGAGAGTTTGAAGAGCTGACAAGAAGCAAGTCGAAATGAACAAGAAAGTGTAGTGAATTAATGGAGGTCTTTTATGCGTGGTAGTAGAGTCGAATGTATATAAAGTAAACTTTTTGTTCATATGCATCGCATCAGGATATTGAGACAGTAATAAATCAGAAAGTAAAAACGTGCCAGCCAGTATTATAGAGTGGGCAGGGATGGTGGTACGTGACGTGAGTAATTACCAGGAGCTCGATGAACGCATACATACTGTCACGATATTACGATGCACGGCTTGCAACCGGGTAATAATCTTTATAAAGCTACTTTCTTTTTAAATTCGTTACAAAAATACGCGTCTCACAAAGTAGATCGTATATTACTGAAGTTCCCATCAAAGTTATGGCCGTTCAATTTCCCGACATGATACATGGCATAAAATTACAACGAAATAAATGTTAGATTTTTGAATCGCGAGTACCTTCCCGGTCATGTAAGAATACTGTTTTTCTTTTACGGTTGCACATACTTCCATTTATATTCCCATGTGCATCAACCCATGGCGCACAAACGTTGTATGTGGTCCCAGTTTAATTTCTCCAGAGATTTATGCAAGCCGGTACTTTGAACGTGATAGTAATAACAGGATACGTACACATCCCGTGATATAATATCAATTCGCTGCCTTTACACAAAAAAAACAAATAATATTGTTTCAAGGAATATTTGTATTACGATGTACCCGATACTAGGAATTCATTCTCGATACACAAAATTGCAGAAGCCAGTGGATGCGACGCGGCAGCATGCTGATGCGGCTGATTTGCAAGAATCCGTTATTAAAGCTGGAAGCAATTTTAGGGATGAGTTTCCATGCACTCTGTTTTAAAATGTAAAAGCATTAGAACTTTCCAAATTTCTTTATTAAAGTGTCATCCTTATTAGTATAAAAGCAAGTGGAAAATATTCATGGAATTTTTTATTTCCTTTAGGTAGGAATTATTCGAGTGTAAAACGAAGATTGTTATTTCCGAAATGTGTATATTATTTTCATGTGAAATCAAACCTCTGAATTGCAGTGATGAACATAATAAGTAATGATATGGAATGTTACAAATATATTAATTTGCATTTAATAAGTATATATATGAATTGAACATAGAAAATAGGAAATCAAACCATAGTCTGTGTACCAAATAAATTATAATACAATTATGTATTAAATTGGCAATGTAAACAATTTCGCTTTCTATCCTTGGAAGATCATTCGGGTGTCGCGACGATAAATTTTTTCGCTTACCACTAATTCCACTCATACAAGAAAAACATAAAGCTACGTTATAATCCTTCTGAAACATCGCTTGATCGTTTGAGATACAATCTTTTACGTGGTGTTTTTTCGAAATTTTGGCAACTAGTCATTAGTCGGATCGCACAAAAAGCTAACAAAGAAAATGAGTAATGAGTAATTATAGCTCTCGAAGTATTTGCCATTATCCATTTTCGAGAGTAGCACAAGACGGGCAGCTACCGAGGAGAAGTTCCAGTGAAGGGATGAAAAAAAAGCGTTTGAATATTTAAGACTGGATAAAGTGTTTTTCTAGCAACGTAGAGGCACGTCGCCAAGACACGCGTCACATAAATTAATGGTTACTTAGAGGTTATTGGTGCCGAAAGAACTCACCCCTAAATTAGGTAACCGTTAAAAAGATCAGCAGGCTGGCGCTGTCGATCGGTCGGTATTCGTGGTTACGGAGACACCGGTTTGAATACCAATTCTAAGTTAGGCATTAGGACTGAATTTTAAGGAGTGTCTGATGCCCGAAGCAGAGCCACGAATGAAGCAATACAGCCGCGTATACCGCGGATCCATGAATGAAATGTTTAAAGTGGCTTCGGGGCTTACGTCGATTTCTATGCTATTTTCGGCAAATATTTGTCCCGACATATCACTGCAAAATTGATGCTGTCGAATTCACTTTTTTCTAGTTTATCGTTCAACTTTTGAAAACAGCAATAAGCTTTATCTCCGTGAAACAACGGTGTAAAATTCGCTGATGCTATAGACGCGCACGTATCATCGATATAAAAAGAAATTCAAGAATCTGATTCATAAGAGAAGATTAGGAAAAATACATTTAATTATGGATGATGTTCTTATTAATATCCGTGACCTGTCTCTGATGGATATTTACTGTGTAAAGAATTGATGTATGATTCTATTTTTAGGACTGTCGTTAGGTATCTGAAGTGATCGATTATACAATCATTATCGGCCACTAAGCTGCAAAATATGTATTTTTGCAAATGTATTAGAGATGTTTACATATGTAATCTCTCGAAACTATTCCATTAAACTATTTGGATTGTTTGCACCATTTACTTCGTAATTTATATTGAAAATAATTGCATACTTAAAGCGATTTCAAAAGCCTAACTATCGAAGCTACCCCTTTCCTCCAATCCTCAATGAAACGACAACCGTGTAAAATTTGTGAAATTATGCATATTCTTGTATAGATCAAAACGACGAATTAAATTACCGAAAGAAGAATCAAAACTTCTTTAGGTTTAAACTTAAAGAAATTAATATTAAAATAACAAATTTCAGATGTTAAAAAGTTAGTTCGTGTATCCGTCCCAATTAATTATGTATTCGATGATCATTTACGCAATTAATGTATACTATTAATCAATATTGCGTGTAATATTTCTGATCTAATTTGATGAAAATGTACTGCTAGATTCCGGAAAGTAGGCCTGTAATGAATTATCCTGGAAGAGGAATGTCCCAAATATAACTTATACAAAATTTCTTATATAATATATCAATTACGTAATATATAACATATAACCATTATAAGAATTGATATGTTATATGTGTAACCAATAAGAGTATCGAAATTCAACATGAAACCTTACGTCATGAGTGCCTTATTTCCGGAATCCAGCACTACCTTTGGATTTCTGTTCGCTTGCCTTTTTCAATACAACTAGCATTATAAACAAATACGACTGGGTATATCCACGTTTTCAAGGAAACAATATCGAGGGACAAGATAAACGATCTTACGTAAGTTGTTGTCCCCATTCAGCGATAGGGATCTGCGCTTTAATGCGATCTATAATTCCTGGAGAGATCGCGCGTGCTAATTGATAAGAAAACGATATAAATGGTTCTCATGTTTGATGGTTCCGGCAGAAAGGTTCGGTGCAGTGCATACACAAGTGTTCACCAAATTCATTTCAGTCTGGAAACAAAAATACCTTTTCAAAATGCGTGCTGCTCTTTCTGCAGTTTCGTGCCTTGCACTAATTGCATGCGCATTGGCTGCCGACCTTGAAGTCGGTGAAAGAAAACCTGGCGATTTTCTCGTTACAAATCGATTCATTTTTAAGGTAATGCATTGAAAATATTTTTTACGAAACGATACATAATGTCAGACAAGAAATACAAATTAGATTTCGTTCCTATTAAACACAGGCGAATGACAATGTAATTATAATTTGTTTCTTCGTTGACCGACGAAAAATTTGATTATGAATCTGGTATACAAATTTTGAAAATAAACATTATTTTGTAAACGCGAGTGGTTGACATATGAGAAAGTTTTACTAGTCTGTAAAATATTCACATTAGATTAGCGGAAGGACTGGCTCCTTTTATTATGCACTCCTGTATGTTATTAATTGTTATACATTTGTGCATGAATTCTACAGTTATTTAAATTATAAAAGTGAGAGTGTAATATTATCTTTAGTAGACCATTGTAGTCCTATATTTTACTTTTAGAACAAAGTAAACAAATGTTTACGTGACACCATTTAAGTCTCATAACGTGAGCCGTAATTTAAATTTGGCAAAGTATGTGAAATAGAAATTTTTTGTGATTTTATAAGTTAAAACTATGTGGTCCTTTAGAGTTTAGGAATTACTGTACAGATTATACAAAATACAAAATGAAATTTCCTGAATATGAGTTTAATATGCAAAATACGCATATAAGTTGAATATAATTTTTATTCGCACAATAAAACATTTAAATATTTGACTGCCGACATTATGTTCTCAAGTAAATAGAAGTTAAATATTTTACTTGCAGCCGGCAATTCCTGGAATTCCAATGACGGCGAGACTTGGAGCAACTGCTCCTCCATCTTCCACAATCAATGCAATCAGTATTAAAAATTATGGAGCATCAAATGCAGATGCACAGATATTTAAGGGTGGAATTGAAGACACATCGGTATATATACAGGTGGTAGCACAACCAGGAAAAGGAATGATGATTGAATTCACAGTATATGCTGTAAATGACCAAACAACAACCACTGAAGCTTCAACAGATCCAGCTGACCCCACTGAAACGCCAGCAGATCCAGTTGACCCCACTGAAGCTTCAACAGATCCAGCTGACCCCACTGAAACGCCAGCAGATCCAGTTGACCCCACTGAAGCTCCAGCGGATCCAGAAGAACCAGCAGCCCCAACTGAAGCTCCAGAAGAACCGGCTGATTCCACTGAAGCTCCAGCAGATCCAGAAGAACCAGCCGACTCCACTGAAGCTCCAGCAGATCCCACCGAAGCTCCAGCAGATCCAGAAGAACCAGCGGACCCCACCGAAGCTCCAGCGGATCCAGAAGAACCAGCTGATCCTTCAGGTTCAGATGCGACTGCTCCGGAGAACGTCAGGCGTAGGAGAGCGCCACAGGATTCAGCGGACCCAGAAGATCCAGCCGACACCGCTGAAGCTTCGGCGGATCCAGAAGATCCTTCAGGTTCAGATGCGACTGCTCCGGAGAACGTCAGACGTAGGAGAGCGCCGCAGGATCTAGCTGATTACAGTCAGAATGTTGAATACACGCAGTCAGACATTGATACTTGGGGGGACTACGCAAGACGTCGGAGAGCGCCACAGGATCCAGCGGATCCAGAAGATCCAGCTGATCCTTCAGGTTCAGATGCGACTGCTCCGGAGAACGTCAGACGTAGGAGAGCGCCACAGGATTCAGCTGATTACAGTCAGAATTTTGAATACACGCAGGCAGACATTGATACTTGGGGGGACTACGGTAGACGTCGGAGAGCGCCACAGGATCCAGCTGATTACAATGCCAATTCTGAATACTCGGAGTCAGAACTTGCTCCTGGAGAGGGCGGCCTTAGACGTCGGAGAGCGCCACAGGATCCAGCGGACCCAGAAGATCCAGCCGACACCGCTGAAGCTTCGGCGGATCCAGAAGATCCTTCAGGTTCAGATGCGACTGCTCCGGAGAACGTCAGACGTAGGAGAGCGCCGCAGGATCTAGCTGATTACAGTCAGAATGTTGAATACACGCAGTCAGACATTGATACTTGGGGGGACTACGCAAGACGTCGGAGAGCGCCACAGGATCCAGCGGATCCAGAAGATCCAGCTGATCCTTCAGGTTCAGATGCGACTGCTCCGGAGAACGTCAGACGTAGGAGAGCGCCACAGGATTCAGCTGATTACAGTCAGAATTTTGAATACACGCAGGCAGACATTGATACTTGGGGGGACTACGGTAGACGTCGGAGAGCGCCACAGGATCCAGCTGATTACAATGCCAATTCTGAATACTCGGAGTCAGAACTTGCTCCTGGAGAGGGCGGCCTTAGACGTCGGAGAGCGCCACAGGATCCAGCGGACCCAGAAGATCCAGCCGACACCGCTGAAGCTTCGGCGGATCCAGAAGATCCTTCAGGTTCAGATGCGACTGCTCCGGAGAACGTCAGACGTAGGAGAGCGCCACAGGATTCAGCTGATTACAGTCAGAATTTTGAATACACGCAGGCAGACATTGATACTTGGGGGGACTACGGTAGACGTCGGAGAGCGCCACAGGATCCAGCTGATTACAATGCCAATTCTGAATACTCGGAGTCAGAACTTGCTCCTGGAGAGGGCGGCCTTAGACGTCGGTGAACGACAGTGGATCCAGCTGATTTCAGTGACAGTTTGAAGAATTTCCACCCTGTTCACTGAGATGCTACTCCTCCGGAGAACATCAGATGATTCGGCGGAGGACTAGTACCCCCCGCCTAAATAATAATTTCGAACTGAAGCCTGTTCCGGAACTTTCAGCACACAATTAAGCATACAACAATTTAGTGCGATCATTTACATCGAACATTATTAAAATTGCGGAAATTCTTTATGCGTGTTGTTACTATTGTACATTTAGTCCTTGCCTAATAGAATTTCTTTGTTTAATAAAGTGTTCTACCTTAATTATCTAATGCACTATTATTTTGTGATCTGCCCTTCTTTTGTCTCTATAATAAATAAACTTGTAATTTGAGGAATCTATATATAAGTTTCTTGCTCTGAAAGCAATGATTTCGAACAGCCTATTATATGTATTTTGATATCATTACATATATAGGAGGATGATTTGAAATAAGGGAAAATAAAAATAAGAATCGAACATTGGTACTATCGTATCTTGGGTATTTTAGAGACTATCGGCTACCTGACGAGGATGTAATTCGGTATGTTTGAGAATTCTAAGCACAAACCTTTCGTTGGTAACGCGTTTCCAGGAAATGCTCCCTCGACGATGGTTTAGGGGTGCATTGCACGTAAGCCACCACTGTTACTTGATTCGCTTCATCTTCCACTGCAAGCTTAGTGCTTTTTTTCCTTCTTCTTTTTAGGCATGTACCTGAAGTCTGAAACCTGCACGTGAAAATTGTACTCCAATTTAGTAAAACTCGATTTCTATGGATGTTTGAGATAGGGGTATCGGAAACTAGATATTGAGTTCTGGTCCCCATGAAATGGTGATGGTATTTGCGAAAATGAGAAGCCGTCATCTTGCTATCTCGAAAATTCAGATATTTCCCGACCACATAAATTCATAACCATGAAAGTCATATTTTTTAAATTAATCTAGAATTCCTGATAAATCAATGATACGTTCCTTTTTATGCTTATGAATCAATAACATATTATAGGAGGATGCGCAATTATAAATATTTGTGGTTTATGTAAAACACATAATGATATATTGGATATACTTTATCATACTTGTAACGGTATGGACATTCGTGGAAAATCAATTTATAATTCTGTCTAATATAACATAGTAAATGACAAATTTCATAATCAGTCATAGAGATAACGCCAGCGGATATTCGAGACTAACTGATGGTTGCATAATCGGGTCAAAAAAATGGAACAATTAATTACCGTTATCACCGGACTGTAATTATGTTTATCACTTAAATTTATATTCAGCGATAATCGTGGACGCCGACTTCTTTGTGAAAGTATATTTCTTTCACCGCATTGTTTATTAATTGTAGATTACAGCTTGTTACGTTATGCGCCGAAGAATAATACGATGTTCCTTATCTAAATGCTTTGTTAAAAAAAGACAATAAAAACTTTTTAAATACAGTCATTAATTTAATCAGTCATAAATTTAATAAAATTATGATAAGTTCAACTGCCAATATATTAGTTACAAAACTCGATACTTAATTTAATACCAATATTTTTGACAATTATATCATATAATTATAAATTTACGTAACATATTTCTTTAAACGAAAAATGTGGAGTAAAATTACATCGTGATATTCGTTTTCAGCAGATAAAGATTCATTTCGCAGCAACTGAATTCACAGATTTAATTTGTATGCTCAGTTGAAGAATGTTAAACAGTAATGAGAGAAGTCACAACAAGCTCGGTAGCCAGCAAAAAAGATTCTGTTCAAAGTGACCAATTTGGGTCAAGTGAAATTCTTCTGGATTTGTGCTTTTTTCCTACCCCGAATCCTAAAAAAAGAGTGAACCCTACGATGCCTTACGCGTACCGACTACAGCAACAAGTGAGAGTTGAAGAGTTATTGGACCCAAAAGCCTGTAATAATAGCGTCCTCTCCACAGTCTGAGCTCAACGGAATCGAATGCTTTTCTCCCTTTTATTCTAGTATATCTGGATGAGAAAAAGTCAATACAAGAGAACTCCAGCCAACCAGAAAATCGTTTCATCATTTCTCTTTGTAATATAATTTTACTTCTACAATTACAACAACTCTACTTTTTGCCTGTTATAAGCGAAATGGTGAAATCTTTAAATTATGAACAGCAAGTCGTAGTAAATGACAAAGTTCTTCTTTTTCTTACTACGCTGATTACTACTACAAATTTTAAGTCCATTAGTTCTTATTCCTTATGTAATTACCTTAAAAGAAAAATAGAATAAAAATAAAATGATTTAAAGGACATACCTGGAATAATTATATAAAATAACTTATAATTATTCAAGAACATCCTAGTCTATAAATATATGTCAATTAAATTATTCTATTTCTACGTGACACCAATTTCAAATATTATATACGAGAATCATAAGTAAGCGGAGAGCGAAGAATAGAAACAGTGTAATGTACAGCATGTAATACAAAAAGAAGGAATGTTAGGGTAATCATTTACTTTGATGGATTTAATGCATTTCCGTCTTGCCAGAAGATCTTTCTACTTTCACCACACGTGTGGTGTGCCACCTTTAGCGACTTTGTTGTCAAGCAATATTCGTAATGTATTAACATGCTCGACACGAAACTTTTATCGATGCTATACACCCAAGTTATTTCCCTCGTCGATACACCGAGGATGTATTGCATGTAAAACAGCGGTTTCTCTTCGGCACGATTCATCTTTTTCATGCTCAATGCGGTGGCTTGTAATTTTTCCGTACAACGGAAGTTATGTTTGGCTTTATGGTTTGTTATCCGAAGGACGCGCGGGAATTTTCTTTTTACGTTGTATCATCGAAATAACCTTCACGGAATAAAAAAATAACAGCGTATTTAATGAAAAGTATAGAGTGCACTTTTATTTGTTACACGTTAACACGAAACAATTACGTTCACTCGTTTCATCGGCATTTTTTAGTGGCTGTAAATTCTCGCGATTGAAACAAAAATCGAGATCTATTTTGTTGCACGTATCGTTGATTGCTGTCAGATGAAATATTTACCGTAATTACACTTTTGTAGTATTTTCTTTTATTGTCCTCTGATTCGGTATTGCGGAAATTTAAATGGGTCACAGATAACATGGTTTCTCTTTCTACAATGTAAATTCCATTTTATTTGAAACATGAACTATCAGTTTGAATTCTATTTAAACAGGACGGTATAACAATGTTATAAAAGAATATGTTCCCTAAATTTGTAGAAAAAATCCAATGTTTGTTGTTATTCAATTAAATTGCCGGTTATGAATATTCTGAAAAATGAAGGATCACGAGCCATGAATTTTAAATGATTTTTATCGAATATCATCTAACTTTTTCATGCCAATTAGGATAGGTGCAGTGTCTCGGTGACCACAAAATCGAATAGGGAAATGTTTTTTTTTCTTCTGATCATACATTGAATTGATCGACCCTTGTAAAACTCGTTTTCACCACGGAACTTGGTTGAGCGCCCTGAAAGAGTTCTCTGAACCGAAAGATTTTAATTATTACTGTCGAATCCGTCTCACGCTCGTACGCGTCAACTCGGCTATAATGATAAAATTATATAAAACGTTATTCGAGCCGTACGATTAATTATCGGCTGCCATGAAAATGAAACGTACAAATTCCCAGCACGATAAAATACCGCTTAATTGACATCGTATCAAGAGCTTACTACCCTTTGGTCTATTCTTTATAATATCTTGATACAGAAATTTGTGGAGATTCTCTAAATAATTTGTTCGGAAATGATATTGGATTTGTTTGTCACTTATGTTAAAAAATCTCTGGTTATAGAAAAATTAGTATCCGCTCGACGCCGATAAGAGTCATTTCAAATCGACGTTTTATCCGATTATGAAAACTGACGAACAACCGTAGGGAGTTGATATGTTTCATTATTTCAAGAACCCAGGGGGGGGGGGGGGGTGAGTAATTATAAAAACAATATTGCGGGAAAGTAACAGGGAGAATAATTTGCCTCTACCTCGAATGTGACTGTTACGTTTCGAATAAATTACCTTCAATGCTTATCCACATGCAATTTATGGAATGCACATATTTTTAATACGTGCACTCTGTATTTTATTGAAATCAGTTTCTGCTAAACTCACAATGCTGCTGTTTCATACAACAGCAAAGTATTAAGCACCACTTTACTCGGATTATAAACATCCATTGACAAATGATATTTAGCAGTGAACGCAACTTTATAAAAACATTAAGAAAATATATTTAAGTCAAGTTAGATTCCCTCCCGGCTTTGATTGCTTTTCCTCGCGCCTTTCATTTAATATTCATTTAAATGGTCAAAAATGATCCGAAACATGGAGGCATTGTCGGTATCGTCGGCGTAGAAGGCTCCGGCGCATTAGTACGCGTGAATACGCAATTCGCGGGGTACATCCTGGCACTTTATTACACTAATTGCGCCAGCACACCCATTTACGAAATTCCAAAGTAAGGGTTTTCGGCTCGTGCTCGTTGATCGTACGGTAGGTATACTACCACTTCCACCATTGCCATTTCCACATCCTCATTTTGATCCTCCGCACCATGCTTCCCCGTTGCCTCGTCCTCCGCAGACTGATCCACCCTTTAGCTTCGTAGGTGTGTACATATATACATGTACCTGAGGGAGGGGTACACTCATACGGCGTGTAATTTCACGCTTGCGAACATGCACGCGTTTTGCATACTGGCTGTCACACTGCTGCACGCCCCGTGAAATACGACGTGGATCGGTGTAGTTATGCCACACGCATATGCAGAATGCTGCGGGCCCAGAATTGTATCAACTTCTACGGTTTACGTGTTACCACAATACGTCATCGGCCGAATGCGTTAAAATATTATGACCCGATATATAAACGCACTTTGTCCACCTCCAAGGTATTCTATTTTCCTGTTAAACTAGCAGCTATTTCGAGCAGTTGTATTCTTTGATCCAATGAGTAACGAGCTATAAAGAACACGTGTTTTGCGAATGGTATGCGAATGGTAATATTATTAATATTAATATGAATTGTAATAATGCAATGAAACTTGTGGGGTTTAAAATGATTTAAAGTACTCGATATTGGATTGCAATTATTTTTATGATTGTGGTGTTATGTACAGAGTTCAAACGAAGTTCGAGATATGTGGTCATATATCATTTTGAATTATGCAAATTCATTTTCACAATGTGAAAAATATTCTATCTTTTTCTAGATTAAGGAAGATATATTAACATGTTCATTGCCGTGGGGATCACTAGTGATCCACAATGCGAATATTACTGAAACTCGAAAAAATATGTGGTAAGGTAACGTGTAGCACGGATTTCGATCCAGCAATCAACGTTCTAAATGAGTTTCTGCTTTTTTAAGGTAATGAAGAATAATGTGACGCAAATCATAACTGACGTATATATTTTAACTAATAATTGAGAACGAGAGCTAAGGGACCGTATAAATATAACAACTATATTTATTGATCCACGATTTAGGAAGTTTTAGAGATATCAAAAATATCTTCGAATTTATGGAATCGGATAGCATCAATTCGTAAGGTATAGATGTTACCTACAATAGATGATCGGAAGAATGCAATAAAATATTACAACCCTATACTCGAATATGCTTCGACGAGTCGAAAAGTATCGAATGCCGGCTTGAGTCTTCTCCATCGAGCAGCCAGGTGATGGAACGGCGGTTTTTACTTATCGTTGAAACGTATTTTCTCCCTCTCTCTTTCTCAATCCGACGTAATAAAAAAGTTGGACGTTTCGAATGAAATTTTATATGACTCCTTAAGTTTTTAGTTTTGTGGCTTTCAGAGATGAGTGCGGTAGAGTGTTTGAAGGTTTGCCCCGTTTTCGACGGTGTAATTTCGGCGTGTTCGTGGAAGCTCCCGTGTTACTATTCCACGATATTGTTCCTCCAGGTTGGAACCATTTGCCACGAGGGCGATAACAATTTTTTACGGTACATTTTTCTTTCCGTGTATTACATTACAGTTTTCGTATCTTTGGAAAGACCTACTTCCAACCGCGTGTATTCATTTCGTTGATTACTAGACACAAACCTTCAAGTTATTTCACATTGTACAACTAAGAAAAATTCTAAGAAGCCATCTTTCACCCTGTCGTTGGCTGTTAAGCATATTCTACAGTTCTCAAAGTCAATTCGAAATGAAGCTGCGAGTTTGTTCGTCAGAATGAAAATCCATTTAAAAAGTCATACAGCCGAGAAGACTTGTATTTAACGGCGGTGCAATTCCGTTGGTAATTCGATTTTCATAGTCGCCTTTGTACATACCGTAATTGAATTCACTATTTTCCATGTAATAACAATTCTCAAGCAAAATCCTGCTCGTTCGACGTGCTTAATTATAGGTATTATAAGTTTGGAATAATAAGATTTTATGCGTCACCTCGAGATATGCGAAAACCAAAGTTCTTTATGAGTGGGCGAGCTTTCTCTCTCTGTCTTCCTGTACCTATGTTCTTATCTTTTTAATCAAACACACCCCTTATTTTTTTAAGGCGAAGCAACTCTACAATTCCTGACGTAAGGACAATTCCGTCTAGGAGTAAGGCCTGTAAAACTGACGCACACATTTCGGAAGTTATTGTTGGTTATACGTATATACGTTATTATGCGGCCACTGTAAGGAGTAGAACAAAAGCACGGTGGAATATAACTGGCTAACTTAGCGTTACGCTCGGCTCTTCTGGTTTTCTTGCGGTTTTCTTTCTGACCTTTCAGAAGTGCCATGGGGCTACGAAGATCGTTAACTAAAGTGGGTAATCATACCCACCGGTTTCACGCCGCAGCCAACCGGGCTCTGCGAGCCATCGTACACAGGGTGGTCAAATTAGATGGTAGAAACGAACTTATAACCCATTTTCCGACGGCTTCCACGTATATAAGCGAACGAAAATACGACGCGTCTTGCCAGTATGCCGGAAACCTACGACTCGGAAATCTTATACTCAAAATCACCGGTAAATTTCGACTCGTCTTTAGTAAGTGCACGCGGTGCAGTTGAGCCGTTGCAATACAAGTATTTGGAAGCCAGAAGGTACCTGACGTTGCAGACACCAACGTAAGATCCTTTCAGTAATGACGCCTGCAACGAGCAACAATTTATGAACCCTATAGACGTCAGCTTGACTCGGTAGGCTTTATTCCTTTTAACCTGCGTACATGCTTCTTCCACGTATTTCAAATTGTTTTAGAGTCTAATTTAACAACCGTCTGACTATACCTTTATTTATCTCCTTATTTCACCCTGTCACTTTTACCTTTAAGAACTCACCGCGTTAGATCTCATAAATCAGCTTAATTATTCCATAAATATTTGCTACTTTCAAAAATGTGATAAAATTACTTCAACTTATTTATATTTGCAGGAGAGATATAACCTTGAAGGTAAAAGGTACGATCGATCTGTTCTAAGAAAACCTAGTTACATTTAAGTATTAGTGTCATAACTTTATTGTGATTTTTACTGCGAATTGGTGGATTTTATAAGAATGTGCAAAGCATGATTTCTTTGATAGGAACACCCTGTAGATAAGCGGTTGGTATCGAAGCATGCATACGCATAGGGAGGCAGGGATATAATTATATGCCTCAAGTCGGCACCTCGAAAATGCCGCCTTGTTAGCAAATCTCGCGAGCCGCGCAAACACCTGCTTGATTGTTAATAATTTGCTGAGCTAGAACCCGTCCGTTGTTGCCAGTCTTTGCTTTCGCAAAGCCGATCAGTTAACGGACTGCCAAAATGTAAAATTATACTACGATGATAGGTACTTCAAGGCAGATTAACACCATTCTACAGCGTTCATATTCAAATTTTTCCAACACCGCTTCCTTTCTTCAGAACCATTATCGTAAATTAATTTTCCGTCTGAGGATGTTACGTATCGCAATATGTAAGCACTCTGTCATATTACATTAACCATCAAAAAGAATTCTTTTCTCAAAACAACAACATTGTTAGCTTCAATCTAGAAATATTTGTAATATATGTCTTGGCTACTTACAGTGAAGTCGAGACACTGCTATACGTTTTCTATAATAGTATTGTTAATAATGTATGTAAATATACATATCATACGTTATGTATAATGTATAAATATTTATTAATAATATATGTAAATATAAACAACGGAGAATACTCGGGCAGATATCCAGAAGGCAAGACACATTTTCCTCCATTTCTGGATTATTGAATGAACATAGTTCGGCAATCGGGATACCATCATTTTTCCACGGAAAATATCTTTTGTAACTTATATATGTCTCTTCTTAACTATATATTATATATCCAAACATGAAAAACATTTCATAAAAATATTTCCCTACTTGTCTATAATTTAACATAACACGAATGATACCCAGTAAAAAGTTTAATACTAGATCAACCAAAAGAGTCAAAATGGCTTGTCCGCTATTTTTAGTTAAATTATTCGAATATACCACGATGCATTGTTTGAGATTTTACATACTTTTATTTGATATACATAACCCAAATAATTGAATTCATTAATTAACTTAAATCCTCCAGGCATAATTTATATATAAAATAAATGTGTAAGCATAACTGAGTATATGTTCGGTAATTCTAGTGTTAATACCGACTCACTAGTCAGAGAAACCAATAACAGACAATTATAGGGATGAGTCGAAAAGCGCAAATTTCGTGAATAACTTCCAAAAACTTATTCTCGCAGTCCCCTTCTTTTAATCACCGAATCATAGAGCTATTAATTAATTAGTCAGTACCAACAATTAGGGCGCCTTGTCCTCCATGCCTGATGCACGTTAATTCCCTCCGTGTAATTATTCCGTTCGCATGATTGCGAACCTTCTCTCACCCTTCCGTCTCCTTCCCCACTCTGCGCTTTCCTTTCATTCGACCGTCTTTCTCTACTTAAGTGCGTTCTTGCTCTCAAATGAATGCATATTATTACGCCTACAGTATTCCATTCGAACTCAGTTCAAAGGCCTTGCGATCGGCCCTTTTTTCTCTCTCGATTAATAGTTTCCCCGAAATGTTGTTCTTATTACCTCCTCATAACAGAGAAACACTTTCAAAGGATCAAGAGTGAATGAGATTTTTTCCCGTGCTGTTCCATTACATTTTCTAATTAACTATCGTTATATACAATAACAGTTATTCAAAACTAACATACACGAACTCGTAGTTGAATTCTTGATAGATACACTAACGTTCAGAATTATTCGAGTGGCGTTGCTTTTAAACTTTACTCCTAAAGTTTAAATTTTCGTATTTATTGTAATTGTATGATCTTAAATAGCAGATGCGAATGCAAATCCTTGTTTTTATTACCGAAACCAGCAAACTTCTTAAACTTTGTCGTACTTCGAATACTTTTGAGCGGTGGTGTCCATGATTTCTTGAGGACTTCTTTTGTTTTGTGTTAATTATTATTAATCAACGAACGGTACTTCATTATTGTAATAATTAATTGAATAGTGAATACGTTAAATATTCACGAAGAAGTATAATGAATATAAAAGTTTTAATTGAAACATGAAATACATTAAACATTTCTAATTTATATTTGAAATAAACTTCACGAAAGTTTATTACATTAAAATGATATCGTGTAATCGGAAACTGTACGAATACAGAAAGGTGTCCGAGAGCAGACTCGTTGGAGGGTGTAGCGGACTTAATTGGAGGAACGTCAAAATCGCTTAATTAAGTAATTTCATTAAAACACCGACGTTATTCCCCTGAATTCCTTTCAATAGACTTCTGATGACTTTTCGATGTGAAAACTTTTCATTACATAGAATAATTCGATTCTTGGACATTGATGCTGTCGATTTGAATCACTGTTAAATATGTGATAGTTGAACGAACGTTTTGACAATATCGATTTAACCATCAAATAATAGGATCATAGGATAATGAAACTTCGTATTATTTGAACATAGAATCGGCGATAGTCAGTATTTGGTTTGCAAGCAAAAAAAAAGTTTAAATTCCCGTGGAAATTGAAGTCATTTGATATGTAAATAGATGTCATGTTATTTATGAAAAGTACGGTTGTTTGCTCATTTGAATTCCACAAGCATGTTCTCCCAATGTAATAACAATTTACCAGAATACAAAGCAAAGAATAATATCAGGAAATTTGCTGTCAATCCACAATCGGGTCTGAAGTGTTGACACCTTCTTATTACGCGTATATCATACACGTATTCTCTAACTCTCGTATGCAATGTACGCAATCTTCGCACAATTTCCACCTTAGAGCATTTAAGATCGCATGCATCCTTGCACAATACCCAAGTAATGCAGCTATTCAACACGATCTGTAATTTACCAGAATAATATGTGAAAGCAACAATTTCATGAGCGTGTACGTGCCTATACAATTTCTTTGGATTATACCCCGATAGTAAACGGTACCTCTTTCTTCTCTCTCCAAACATTTACTTTTATGTAAATTACGAAACGCAAATAATTTTTTGTCACATACTTCGGCGTCTAAACAAACATTTATTCAACACCCTGCCAGGTAGATGATCATGTATTACATAATACAATCACATCCAATTATAATGTTTACCATTCAACTATTAGAACCTCCGACAACTATTACTTCAATGTAATCTATGTGTATTGGGTTGGCAAGAAAGTCCGTGCTGTTTGCATCAACATTTTGCGGTGAAAACGAGGGATTTTGAAGAACGTTGAATTACGAAGTTGACCAATAGATAGGAACAGGTTATAATTCAAAATAAACAATACATTATTGAATAAAGAAAGTTTTCTAAATATACCAATTTGAATCTAAATCGCCTTTTATTCACACGTTAAAACCGCGGATGGCACACAAATGTCAAGATATTCCCGACATTTTTATATATATTATTATAAACTTTTATTCTCGTCATCGATTGTCTTCAATTTCACGGTATGAAGACATACGATAAATGTATTTAGAACTTACGAGAGATACGAGGAGAAAAAGAAATACCGATGGTCAAAGTTCGAATCCGAGAAAGAAGTGACTCGCGAAAATGGCGGCGTATCGATTACAAGGATATATAATGGTTCTATGAAAGGTATTAGCGTATAGGTTGGCGATTAACGATTCCCAAGGGTCAGAAGAGTCAGGAGAAGGTGGAGAGTGGCAAGAGAGAGAGAGAGCAAAATCGGTTTGCGGTTCAACGGTGGTACTGTGCCACCGGCGTCGGGCGTCGGTGTTGGGCGTCGAATCCTTTTTGTTGGCGGTGTTGCGCGCGGAATCGATTTTCGACGGGGCGGAGAACGAGGGCGGAGGGCAACAGATTTGATGTTGAGACGAGCATTATTCTTTGTATGCCTGACAACAAAATTAGTTTCGACGATGCGCGACGGCAGCCAGCCAGGAGTGGAAAAAAACCTGGCACGTCGTTAATTTCTTCGATACGCCGACAGAAATCTCTGACGCGAAAATTGTCCCCCGATTTTATGCTCGAAATCACGATCGACGTGAGCCACGGGAGAGGAGCACAGAGATTTTTTTTTGTTCTGTTACGACCACGTCGCCACTGTCACAGGGCCGCCCGATTAACTACATTGTTAACCCTTTGTTACTGTAAACGGGATGGATTTATTGCCTTACGCTGGGTCGGATTATTTTAACATGAAGTCTACTACACTACTGTAATTATTTACGGTAATTTAAAAACTATTTGTGCGATAACATCCGAGTAAATGTCGATCTCTTATTTCGCACGTTCTTCGTAGACTTCCTCTGCGGAAATGATAATGCACGCAATTATAATCAAATATTCTGAGAGTGATGTTGCAATATTTTGTTAATCCACAATTTAATTAACGTATAGGAGATAATGAAGAAGCAAGTAGTGAGTGAGACTAATTATTGAGAGGAGAAAGGTCAGATTTTGAAAGAGTTTCAACAGTCAGCAGTTCGTGAGTCGTGTGACTCTGCAGGACACTACGAGAGGAAGCGCAAACCTTGCAGTTCCTTACTTAGGGATAATTACATCTAAAGAATTTCTTCCGAGGTGTCTCTATAACGATGAATTGCAAATATGTTGTCTTTTACTTGAGCAGCTCGGAGTTTCAGTATCCAAATAAACGACTCTAGAAACGAAGGGAAATAACAAAGACTTCATTGTAAACTCATTACTTCCTAGCAGCAATAGTGAGAATGGCATAAATCTTGCATTAAGGCACCAGACGATTTCGCGAGATTGTTTAGGAATTTAGTTACTTGGGAAGGAAGTGCACAGTATTTTCGCTCGGCATTAAAACTAATCTCTGGAGTTTGCTTGGCCTCGAAACTCGGAATCCGCTATTAGCTGTGTATCGCGTTTCCTCTTATCACGGCAGTATTTGCAGAGAAACGGATCAACTGTACTGGAGGTTGTAAACGTCTTTAGCAAATACACAGGTAAAGCAGGTTTCCTAGTTTGCTCAAACACGGACGTCACTCGATAGAACTTTGAAGCCGGAGATCTGCAACTTTCCATGGCCTATGACATGACTTCTACACGGAGTTGACTGCTCCGTTCAACTGTCTGAGTTATGAGCTCGATTCCTGAATTCCACTCCGTCCCGAATAATCGTACTTGTCGAGGAAGGGAATCAACCGTATGATGTACGACATCGCTGGAAATGTCTTCCGGTGTTACCAAGAGGTAATTCGTCCGCAACTATCAAGAACTTATATGGTTCAAGTAGAAGGATTAAAACTTTGATCGTAAAGGTATGTTCCACGATTATCTTATCATTCAAAAATCTTTTCCAGTATCTATTAAAAATTTGTGGCTAGTAAAAATATTTAATTATATCATAATACAAAAGCTTCAGATTATATTGACTTTAGTGAATTTTATAATATGATACTGGTATAACTATGAATTTTGCAAGATTCATAAAAAACGTACATAGTTTGCACGGCGTAAAAGCTCTCCGGTTGACTTTCAAGGTTGACATATCCTAGCGTCAATTTTCACCGGATCTTTTTTACGTAGAAAAAGGTGATAATGGAAAAAATAGGTGAACGTCGGGTGTACTGTAGGGCGGATTGATATCCAGGCTTGGCAGGCAGAGGAAGATCAGATTAAAAGAGGGAAAAAGAAATGATCTGGACTCTAGACAGACAGATTGGCCGACTACTAGGACTGACTGGTTCCTCCAAGCCATGAAACTTTTTTCCAACTTTTCTCTCCCTTTCTCATCTAACAACTAACCGATCTTCGACAGGTCGAACAGATTACACGGACAACTTTAGATTGTACGTCGCTTTGGCCAGTAATTTAAAAGTTTGTAATTCACGGATACAAATCGCTTGTGTCTCCATATCATGTTGTTACACGACATCTCGAAATCGGTTGGTGTCCGGCAATAAATAAAGTTTACTTCAATTCCAGATGTAATTTTAGATAGGTTCCAGACACAGGGAAACTTTAAGGTCCGAGGTTCAATCAATTTAAAAGCATTTCACAACAAAAAAGTGTAACGAATTAGTCCTTACTGGTGACGGTAAATATTGAGATGTACTGCTGACCTAAGCGTACCACGATATCGTTATCAATGTAAAGTATATTATTATATACCTACCATAAACATCTCGATTAATACGCAAGCACGACTGCACCTCATCCCTATGCGTTAAGTGCATTGTTCCTTGAACGACATTATGCACTTTACATGTTCATACACCGTGAGATCTTTCCCTCCGGAACCGGTTAACTACATCAACACACAATCACCGTGCAAATTGTACTTTTATACCGAATGTCATGGAAGATAGTCATAAATTGGAATTAAGAAGATCACGGCTTCTTCTTTAAACAAAAGACACCTCGATTTACAATATATATTAGCTGTTTTTAAGATCGTACTATATAGTACTATATATAACTGATAATAATTACGAGCTTCAATTAAGAATGAATATTTCTTCTAAGTGTATTAGATTGATCGGAAAGTTTGGTCGTTTTTCTCGCAAGGAAAGAAGTACATTTTTTTATTTATTACACAATTTATTTATCCCGTCGTTGTACCATTTTTTGTTTTATTATTATAATATTCTTCTAATGCTCTTAAAACTTCATTTTTCTAGCTTCTAGTTATATAGGGTTTTAGTTTGGTATTCCGATAGCTTGTGAGTCTACGTTGTTGAAAATGGTGAAGATGCGTATAAATCGGTAAAAGTAATTCTTCCGGCGGCGGTTAAGTTGAGACTCTGGCGGAACTTATGGGTAGGACCGTACACGGTGTTTATGATTTTTGCAGACGAGGCTCATTGTGGTGCCTCGTTGCACGGCTTTCACGAGTCTCGAGGTGTAAATAAGCAGTCGCTGAGATTGCACTTGATTACAGGGAGTCCACTATATTCGGTTGTCTTATTGCAGCCCGTGCATTTGCACGAGTACATCGCCGAGGCGTGAGCCTTTGTCCAAATTTAATAATTCATATTTGCGAGGGATCGGGGCACCATCACGCGGCTCGCAACGGGCTGCGGAGAATTTTGAGAGAAAGAAAAAAGATCATAAGTGCCCTCTTCGAAAATGGGGATATTAAGATAAATATTACACGCGCAGCCACTCGTAATTGTGTATCTAATCCTTAATCGTGGGAGTTTGTTCATCAATGAAAACCTTACCGCAAAACCGAAAAAAATGTTACTTCATTCCTATTTTCAAATATCAACTTCTGACAGTAGTTTTGTACTTAATTATATTTTAATTATTATCAGAATATTATTATACAATATTTCATTATTCTTGCAATATTATCATACAAATGCTCGTGCAAAATCGTAACCGAAGAAATCTCAAACCAGGTGGAAGTTCGAAGAACTTAATTATTTATAAGGCAGAATTATACTTATAATCTGCTATTAATTTCACGGCTTTTTCACGGCATTGTCATCAACGATTTTTAAATTTGAAATTATGGCGTATGCTTTTATAAAACTATCAGGACTTGACCAATCTACAGGGTCGACAAGATATTTACATTCAGGTTAATTCTCTTGAAAAACGGTTTTGTATATACACTGTATACATAATACACATAAGTCAATTTCGAAATGCACAATGGAGAATATTCTATTACTTTTCGAAATGAATCAAGCACGTTATTTGCGAAGGACGCTCTAATACTAGATGTAGGTGAATTCAATAAAGTCTCTCTAAGGTATAGGAGGTTCAAGCGTATACGGAGGAACAGGAGGTTCGATTTTCTTACGGTAACCGATGCACCACCTTACCTGGAGGGCGAAACTGTTTTGCATAACCTAGACTCGATTTACGGGTTTAATTTACTTCACGTACGCGATATCTATTTTATCCCCGCTGGTCAATTGACCTGAGAATGCTGGCGCAGTTCTGGTTGCACACAATGTATATTCCATCATGCAACGCGTTTCACTACAATGCGTGGGAAACTATGATTAATCTACTTCGAATCTAAAATTACATTTATCTTGTCGACTCATCAACCCTCATTTTCGAAATATCTATCGAGTGTTTTTTGTTCTTGGAAATGTTTGCATTAATCCTGAAACTGCATACTGAACTTTTCAATTATTACATGTTATGATAATTGACAGGGAACTTCATGTTACGAATTTAGTAGTGAAGATATTTTGTTATGTAATTTTAAAGCAACGGTATTTAAATATTCTAGTGATTTTGTTACCGAAGTGATTCTTCAGTTGTTCTTCAAGTACAAATGTTATTGGTGAAGGTTCTTTCTTGAGTTTTTTTTCGTTTGATCAAACTTTACCGTCGATGGACTGATAAAGTTCAGCGAAATGGAGAAACGGTACAAAAAAAAGAGGCGGAGAAGCAGGCTGATCAGCCGAATGAATTTTACGAGCTGTGTTATTGCAATCGATTTTACGCTTTTCTTTAAAGCGGTTACCCCTGTTTTTGCACTTTTCTTTAAAGTAGTTACTCGTTGTTTTTACGAGCTGGCCGTGGTTACTTTCTTCTTAAATTTCATTTGCATTAATTTCTATTGAGCGCGATTGCTCTTTTCGGCAAATGTTTAACGTTGCTCTTATACCCTAGTTAAACGGTAGTAGGTTTGCGTTTTGAATCCTTTGTGATACGTTGCACGTTGTTTACGCTCAACTATGAGTTTCATTTGATGTTTGAAGTGCAGCAGTTACCAGTTTCAACAGGGATTCATTTGGCTGCAAAGTTTGCATATTAAAGAACATTATTGGTTCAAACGTACAATTTCGAGTCACTGATTTTATAAAGATTGACAAATAAAATATGTATTCTCAAATGTTCCAAAAAAGAATAATTACATTTATAGGCTGTTTAATAAAGTTAACAACCATCTCCGATAAATTCGGCTGAACGTTATTGACGAACTAAAACGCAACGACAGACAAATGAAAAATAACACCAGCTCCAATTGATAATATTGTATATGAGTTTAAAAGAAATGAAACAGGTAATATGTTTTATCCTCGAACGTCAGTTTCTATCAATTGGAAAAGTTATTTTTCTTGGACGACACACGTCCGATTTAAAACAAGCAAGATAGATATCTCGAGCCATCGATATCACTTAAACTCGATTTATTTTACGATATCAAACGATATCTTTGGCGCGCATTCTCTTTGTGTCCTGGAATGTCGATAGGTATCCTTAATCATTTTTTGCCTGACGTGATCTAGAAAAGGAAGCAGAGTCTGTGCGGACCAAGACTGATGCTTCCGAGAACATCCATTGTCGTCGGTTATCATGACCACTCGTGCGTGACATGGGTAAGAGCTTTGCTAAAAACTCACGTTCACCACGCTATGGCCTTGATAATCAAGGAATTTCATATCTACGATAATCTGCGTCACCTCGACCACTTTTTACAAATACTCGTT
Source organism: Nysson spinosus (assembly GCA_910591585.2). Classification (NCBI taxonomy): domain Eukaryota; kingdom Metazoa; phylum Arthropoda; class Insecta; order Hymenoptera; family Crabronidae; genus Nysson; species Nysson spinosus. The sequence goes on along the minus strand of OU342830.1, from coordinate 6,563,119 downwards.
TTAAGTCACCCTTCAACATCCCTCGACTATGTAATTTTATTTTGCCGAACATCAACTCTTTCGATACATAACAGATCGGTTCGCAGCAAAAAATAGGGAAACGAATTTAATGTTCATTAAAAGGTAATACTTATGAATAATGAGAGCCTGAAAATGATGTTATTGCGTGAAATAATCCACCATTCTCCCAAAGATATAGAGATTTTGAAAGCTGCGATGCATGAAAATATAAATATCACGTTGACATGACAATATTAATAACTGATGATCAAACACATCAGATCTCTATAAATTATTAAAACCTTATTTAAAATACAATGTATTCAATCAAGAAGTAATACCCTCCACCAATAGTGCCAGTTGTAATATATTCTGGCACTAATTTTATTTTCGTCACTTAATTCTATTTCTCTTGGATCTGTTTGTTTTATTTCAAATTTCAAAATTCTGCGCTTCATTCCGATTTTAATTCCCAGTGTCGATTTTTATGTTAATGGAATTTAATTATGTGCATCATATTTCGTGATGATTATAAAAAAAGAATTAATGTGTGTCTCAGTTATATAAAAAGTTATATAAAAAAGTCTTAGAAACTGAAGTCCCGTGACATTCCTGTAGGTTAAATCCTTCGGCGAAACGTCAACGCGTGAAATTCAGCGTGACAGTCGTTCGCCGCGGAAAGAAATAACTTTAATCTCTTCGCGCAGTGGCAAGAGTAAAGAATAGGCTCGTTCGACAGGCAATACGTTACGTTCTTTATTCTCTACGGCTTATTACAAGAAATCACTCGGCATTGTAACATCCACGCAAACAACGCGTACCAAGCTTCCGACGTTCATAATTCCTGGTACTCCAACCATACAACATGCCTTCTGCATTACCATTAAATCATGGTTATAGCACCCTCAACTAATTGCATTTTATTTCTCCTCTACCTCGAATCGAACTGCATTTAGAACGATGTACGTTCTACTATCTCCATTTATGCCATGATCTTTACAATATCAGGGATCTCAATCATCATAAGCTATTATAATATCAAATAATCATATGAAAAATAGTCTTTAGTGAAGTATTATTATCAAGTAAGTTCACGATTATAAATAGAATCGCTATAATATGTTAAACTTGTTTAACATATATCCTGGAGGAAAACTGTTTTTGTGGTAATTCTTGTAAATTTGAGTACTTATGTATTTATTTATTTATCGTCATCAGCTAATTTGATTAAATCTTCAATAAAACGAACAACAATTTTATTCTTCCTATTCGCATTCTTTGCATTTAGTATCAAAATTTAGTATAAAAGGACTATTTAAGAGTTAACATTTCAAGTGGAGATACGATGCGCAGGAAGCAGTGAATGCATTTATGCTATGAGGATTATTATTAATATAATGGAATTCTTAGGTGATGTACAGAAGGCGTACGATGAAGGTAAACGCTTGTGCATCGTTTTAAAATGCAATCCAAGAATTGGACACCCGTATCACCATCGGAATGCACTTGTAGTGCACCGAGGGAGTTCCTTTCTTCGGATACGGAGCGCGAAGTAAACTGCCGGCAACGCGTGCTGCCAATCAATGTTCTTACCGCGTGACAACGAACTTTGCCAGTTTACGTTCGGGCTTTCATATGCAAATGCAAACGTACCGTATATTTCGCGAGTCTTTTCCCTCGCAAGAAAACCCGCCTCCACGCTTTAAGTGAAAAATGATCTCACCGACAATCAATACGGATGTTTAACCCTCCAGTCGACGGTGTTTCTTTGACAACCGTCCTTTCTTACTCGAAGATGCACATCAAGAAGCGTAAAGATAATCCTTATAAAAATAATACGATAGTCTCGCAAAAGGACTGCAGCAGTACGATAATAATTTTCCTATGAAATTCATAAAAAAAACTATGGAAATATAATGCACAGATGTCGCGCTTTTCACGAGCGGAAATATCGTTGACACGAATAATATAAATTTTAATTAATGCAATTTTATCTCACGCCGAGCCAATGTTTATTTAATGTGAAACACCGACGGGTATTTAATTTACGATTGTACCCCGAAGTGTATTATGAATAGGATTATTTTTTATAATTAACCACGCAATGATTATATATGCGCACATTTTAAAAGTGTATTATTTATTTGAGACCTCGAATCAATCATTAAAATACATATATCAACTTCATAGCTGGGCGATGACATATAAATAACATCAGAACGCGGAATAATTCATTATAATTTGAAAATGTATGCAGGGACTACCATCGTTATCGTGATGCCATTGATTAAATTTTAATTAAGTTCTTAATGACGTATCATTATTTACGTAGGTAACGATATAAAATCATTCAAAATTCATTGTCATTATCTGTAGCTCCAGGAAATATTTGAAACCCTTCGGCTAATATAACAGGACGAGTTCGTTAAATTTCAATCTTTTAACGGTATCTGTCATAGCTCAGCTAATTTTATGGCTCTCCTTTAACCGAGCACGATACAACTATAACATTAATTTTATGCCCACCGATCGATGACAAGTACTTTTTACACTGATCAATGGGGCGTAACTAATCCGTGGTTTAATTTCTATACGATGCTTAACCTTCGACTGTCCGGCAAACCAGTGCTAGGCATGTACGTACATATGTATGTAAATCGTGTGTGTATGTAAAGACCTACGTCTGACTTCTCTGTTATCCTTATCGGGCGAGGGTGGTCCATAAGAGAAAAGAAGAAAGAGAAAAATCAATAAAGGTCGAAAGGCAAAGTATCCTCTCCTTTTTCTGGGTTTCCAAGGTGGAACCGCCGGCACGGCATATTAATCTAAACTAAATCGTTTCGTGGCTCGGATCGACGGTGCCCGTGTGCCCGACACACGAATTTCATGGAAACACGAGCGCTGTTAGCCCCGCCTGATTATAATTCTGGAGGCAAATACGTCTGTGGCTTATTAATGGGAGGCAATCTTTCTTAAGGTGCTTCGTTCATCGGCAGGAAATTTCTATAATTATTTTCGTCCCGGAGCCGGAGCTCATTAGGTCGACCGAGCCGCGGTATTCCTTCCTTCTCTATGATCTTCCTTATCCTTCCTCTATACCTTCTTCCACCTTTTTCCTTCCTTTCTTTTTCTTGCGGTTCTGCTTCTCCTCCTTCTTTCTTCTCGTTTTCTTTCTACCTGCACCATCATCTCGCCTTTCTAACTACGAACGTGTTTGGACCTTCGTCGTCTACGTCTTTTTTCCCTTTCTTTTTCTTATTCGATCTCTGCATTCATCCTTCGTTCTTTCTTACTCTAATTCATTGGTCCACCATTGCGGTGATCCTACTCGCTCTATCTGTCCAGCACGGTCCAGTTCGGCGCAAAAGCCGCGCGAACGAATACAACTCCGGTCCAGGGAGTATCAAAACATCTGCATCATATATCTCCGAAGTGCATCTTTCGACTGGCACTTCGGTAATTATCGTTCGGCACCTGTTGGATGAGGCCCTCCATACCGTTCACCGCCAACCGACCAACCAAACAACCCACCACTGACCACTCCGCGAAACCTGGACCACAACGTCATCTCGAGAGCGAAACGAGTCGAATCGACGTTTCGCGGATGAATCTCGGCATGCTGTGCCATTCAGTCCACTGATTGCGGATTCTGCCATTTATTTCGGCTCCGGAATTTCATTCGAAACTTTTGTCGCTCACCGGTACATTTTAACCAGCGTAACCATGAAAAGGTTTTGATTGTAACTTAGGGGAAGTGTTCCGAGCTACATTGAAAGTGATCAGCGCTATGATTGATGTGTAGTATAATCGGAGTAAGTCCATTCTACCGAAAGTTTCGCGTTAATTAATTCTAACTTCTAGGCTACCTTAGATACTTATCGCATTCTTATCAGATAAAGTCATTGTGTGCATTATCGGCGTATATATAAAACCTAAGTGATATATGGACTTCCATTATTAGGGAAGTGTTCCGAGGTACATTAAAAGTGATTTAGATTACAAGTTTAGTCAAATAAAAGAGAAGACTTTATCGAGAAAATTTGAATGCGATAAGTTAATGATAAGCAAGAAAGAAATTAATTCAACCTTGTCAAGGAAAAAGTAGTGCCTCGTTTGATCTCAGATCTGGAATAACGATAATCAGAGATATCGTTTTCTGTGTTAAGTGCTAAGTACGAATGTATGTTTGTGTCTCCTGTGTGCAAATGTTCCCACTCGGGGTCTCAACAATTTGAATCGATATTTTGCGGTTAAACCTCATCGTCCAATACCATTCAACGGTCTGATTGCGGGCACCGGAGTTTATTGCAGATTTAATCCCTGGTCTTTCTCCCATTCACCCAGATATAATCGTCGCGTCCACTCAAAGAAGGTGAAATTATATAATAATCTCAAATGAAAAATTATACCTAAATTATGGTAGGACAAAGACAAATTAAAAATTGTTTCGGCCGAAAAATGGGTCGACCCAAATTCGCAAAAATGTGAAGGGGTATACCTTCAAAAATTGTCAAAAAATCAAAGTCGCCAATTTCGCTCCTAAATGGCCCAAATCGATGGTACATGATGTATAAACATATTCTAGGACTATTTTGGGTCGAAAGAAGCGGTTTAAAAATTGTTTCGGCCGAAAAATGGGTCGACCCAAAATCGCAAAAATGTGAAGGGGTATACCTTCAAAAATTGTCAAAAAATCAGAGTCGCCAATTTCGCTCCTAAATGGCCCAAATCGATGGTGTATGATGTATAAACATATTCTAGGACGATTTTGGGTCGAAAGAAGCGGTTTTAAAATTGTTTCGCCCCAAAAATGGGTCGACCCAAAATCGCAAAAATGTGAAGGGGTATACCTTCAAAAATTGTCAAAAAATCAAAGTCGCCAATTTCGCTCCTAAATGGCCCAAATCGATGGTGTATGATGTATAAACATATTCTAGGACGATTTTGGGTCGAAAGAAGCGGTTTTAAAATTGTTTCGGCCGAAAAATGGGTCGACCCAAAATCGCAAAAATGTGAAGGGGTATACCTTCAAAAATTGTCAAAAAATCAAAGTCGCCAATTTCGCTCCTAAATGGCCCAAATCGATGGTGTATGATGTATAAACATATTCTAGGACGATTTTGGGTCGAAAGAAGCGGTTTTAAAATTGTTTCGGCCGAAAAATGGGTCGACCCAAAATCGCAAAAATGTGAAGGGGTATACCTTCAAAAATTGTCAAAAAATCAAAGTCGCCAATTTCGCTCCTAAATGGCCCAAATCGATGGTGTATGATGTATAAACATATTCTAGGACGATTTTGGGTCGAAAGAAGCGGTTTTAAAATTGTTTCGGCCGAAAAATGGGTCGACCCAAAATCGCAAAAATGTGAAGGGGTATACCTTCAAAAATTGTCAAAAAATCAAAGTCGCCAATTTCGCTCCTAAATGGCCCAAATCGATGGTGTATGATGTATAAACATATTCTAGGACGATTTTGGGTCGAAAGAAGCGGTTTTAAAATTGTTTCGGCCCAAAAATGGGTCGACCCAAAATCGCAAAAATGTGAAGGGGTATACCTTCAAAAATTGTCAAAAAATCAAAGTCGACAATTTCGCTCCTAAATGGCCCAAATCGATGGTGTATGATGTATAAACATATTCTAGGACGATTTTGGGTCGAAAGAAGCGGTTTAAAAATTTCTTTCAATCAAAAGATGAGTTCTAAATGTGATAAGAGATCTTTCTCTCGCATAACAATTTCTTTTGCATAAAATTATTTGTCAAAAAGTTTGGATTGCACTGAAACATTATCTTAGAGATGATAAAGAACAAGTTTATCTAAATAGTTCTGTTAAATGTCTGAACGATTGAAGCAGATAAGATTTAAGATTGCGTACGAAGATTACCTACGCGAATATTTCCGTCGGTAAGAAGTTAAAGTGCGAAACCAGTTGGCTGATGTAGAATTAGAGATAAGAAGAGATAATACTATCTAATCCAACTAGTTTCGGTAGCGTGGTAAGGTGTGACTGGATTTCTGCAATTTCCAGAGCTCTCCAATGTCTCGTCAACTCGAATCAACGTTTGTAGACGATTCTCCGCACGGCGTGGCATTCAGTGCGTTGATTGCAAATTTGAATCTCCTTTGTCACTCTTTGAAGTCACGTATGCGTTCTCGCACTCCTTTCTCCAAACTGTATTGATATTGATTCGTTTTATCCTCGATTTACCGCGGCGTTTCAGCAGGAAACGATTGTGCCCTTAGAAACTAGTTAAAACTTCATTTCATCAGTGCGCAGAGAGGGGGGAAGTGGGAGAAAAAACGTTATCGCGACAGAGAAATTCATTTTCACATCCAAAGAACCGAGCGGAATTTTTCACGTTATACTGAGGAGTAATTTGATCCGCGAACATGTCCCGGGAAAATTCGTCACTGTAAAATCCGAATGTGAAATAAAACACCACTATTGGAATTCTAGATAACAGGGACACTTGCAGGTTATCGGAATTAAGATAGGAGTAAGTCAACATGTTAGAGACATATGAAAAAATGATCTTTTCAATTTATATAATTTTTATACCTCGATTCGTTCCTTGTGTCACCTAGGTTGCTAAAGATGTTCGATGATAATACGTTTACATTATATATATTACCGAAAAAGTGTATAAACATTTACATATTGAAGGCTTTCAGAACGTAATTCAGGATATACAATTTAATTAGTAACTGAGATTTATGATCATATTTGAAACCGATGATAAATGATGATTCTTTATGTTTGTTCATAAAGTCAATGCTGTGTTCTATACAAGTTCCATTGTACAGTGACAAACATTTCTCTGGTGACATTTGTAAGCCGGATTTAAGCAGATGTAGGTACACCTACCAAGGTACCGTAGATCCTGCATACTAAACAATGATCCTTTGAACAATCAATGATCCGAAACTCGCACGAAATGCTTCCTTGTTAGGACACGCGGGTAACATCGAGATCGATCCTAAGGGATGCTGAGACCGGCGCATGCTCTACAAGGATTCACCTAACGAAAACGATTTGTCGGTGGGCGCCGGTTCCTCCTTATAAACTCGATGAAACGCGAGAAAAAGTAATTTGCAAATTCCGTGGAACGGCATACGCGTTCTTTGCGTCTTATGAATATCCTTTCTTAGAAACCCCGAGGTTCGTAGAGTAATTTGTCAAGAGTTGACAGCGGTTTCTCGTCATAATAAAAAAGATTTCCTATAAGGATGGATTGAACAGAGAGACGAACCTGGAAGGAGAGAAAAAGAAGATGGAGAAGATATTCGTTCCGACCTACAGCGTACCTCATTAAATAACCCCTATGTTCTAATGATTAGACGTCACGGAGAACCGGACCAAACGATAAATTCACAAGGACCAATGAAAACCTTGGTTTTATGAGTATGTCAGACTCCACGAGTCTTCTGTAGTAAATCTATCCGGATAGTTGCGGGAATTCGCGATATTTGCTTTTATTTCAACGTTCATGGAATCTGCCAAGCATTTCTGACGAGTCGATTAGTTTGACGATGTAGTTTGCTCGGCTCCTTTCCTAACAAATGACTTTAGACTTTGAAGAGACTGTCATCCAAATACCACGTTATACTTCTACTTTCTTTTCTATTCGTAAAATTGAAAATACCTCATACTTGCTTATCATTATGTTTTAGCGCACTATATTTCACATATACCTGATTTAATCATTTCAAGCAAATATTAACACTTTGTGAATAAATAACTGGATAAGCAGTGGTTTATCGTACGCCGGTTTTATCCGAAAAGTTAAAAAAACTCGCCCACCAAATATTTGTATGACTTCCAAGTAAATTCGCCGTAATATTTCCCGAGGATTTATGAGGGCATCGTAGTGCAACGTTACAGGGCAGAAATGTACATTAAGGGGTCGGGTTTAAAGAATTTTTCCAGCATTTCTGCCTTATCATCCAACCGAGCCATTATGGATATACGTAGTAGACCGTTCTAGCAATTAGCCAACGATGCAGAACCGTGATGGTACAATGAATTTACAGGACGGAGACCAATGAAACGCATAGTTTAGATTATTACGATCGCCTCCGCGGCTTTTGTTCTCTAAATTCACTGGCGAATCCGAGATCCCGACTAGCTTTCGCGAATTCGAGCCTGAGAGAGCGGAGATTTCTGCCAAGACAATTAGTCTCCTAATCTACTTTCGCGAATCTGTAACTAACGAGTCTCAATTCGGTGCATATACCTATTCCTCGTTTTACATGGATTCACTGCCTAACTCCTTTCACGCGTTTGCCAAATGTATACAGATTCCAACTTAATTACAGCCGATTACTTGTTATTCAACGTGCATCGATTATGTAGATAGACCTTTGGTAGGTTTTAGTTTTTAATATCTGAATTCGGGCGTTACGGTTAAACCTAATCCGGTATAGATAGCTGGTGCTCATTGACATAGCGGTTACCAAGCTAATTTGTTGGAAACATTATGTTTCGTTTGTGTACCGTATAATCGCGTCTGTTGTTGGTACACTATAGTGGACGTATTTAATCAATTATTAACCCATGACGGTTTTAACCGGCCTAATCGTGAAATTTGCAATTTATGATTTGTAATGCTGGGGAATATTGGATTAATGGAACGCCCGTATTTATAGATTAATGCTGGCCGTCCGATGATAACGACGATGCAAGACGGTCTCCAGGATCAAGTTGTAACATTGTCCGGTCGAAGGATTAACCGGTCGTCTGTACTTGACGTGACAATTAATTAGCTAATCCGTTTCCATAGTATTTGGCCCTAATGATTATATTCAAACTCGAACTGCTTCAGATTGCTGGTTTTATGTATATGCATAAAGTACCTGGCACATTAATCTTCGTCTTACACGAAGCTGTAATTGGCAAATGCCGATCTACACGACAGCTCGTTCTTATTAATTTCATTTCTCAATTATCGGCGATTTTTCAGCCGCATATCTACACAGGTAGATAACATCGCAACCTGATTATATAAATTGGTCTTTAATTTATGGCAAGTAACAGTAGGCGGCTAATAACCTGATTTCAAGTATTCATGCTACGCTTTCTACTAGAAATTTATTACGGAAATATGGTAATTAATAAGAAACCCCTGGCAATATATAGTTCGGCATAGTTTCGAGAAACAATCTAATGCATCTCATTTAAAAAGTATATTACTCAAAGAGGAATAGAATGTTCCTCTTTCACCAATGATTTTAAGTATTACGTAATAATCCCAGTTTCCAAAATATGACCCATCAAATCGCTATTAGCAAGTAAGTACGGTGCCCTTCCTATAATTACACAAGCTATAGAGCCGTCTGCACCAGTACCTAAGTGTATCATTATAATTACACCAGGAAAAGCTAATATTCTCGTGGAGCATAATAGAGAGCACGGATTTCTATGTAGTCTGAGTACATTGATTACTCCGGTTTAACCTCGGTTCCTACCTTGGCGATAAATAATTCCAGCGGTATTCAGTGGCTCGTTACAAAAGCCTGGAGAGTCGCGGGCTCCCTGGTCCGAGGACGGTACAACCGCAAGACAATTTCGTGTACATCCTGGCCGATGATGCTTTCTACACGGCAGCCGGCTATTTCTGACAAGACGATTAGTTTAGTAGTCTAGTTTCGTGGCCCGGCCAAGTAACAAATGAGTCTTCGAACCCTCTCGAAGGAGGCGGTTACGATGTCGACGACGGCGTCGTCTTGCCCGTCGCCGACCGAGAAACCAAGCACCGATGAAACCACCCCATCCTGCCTCCGGCGGTATATTAAGAATGCACGTGAATGACGTGAAACGAATTCCTATGCAAAGCGAGACCGAGGAGCCTCACGATGCAGGACCGCCGTTGGTCCTGTCTAACTAGCAGCTCGCATCATTAACGGGTCTTGTTTGTTTTACAGTGTAGAAAGGACACGCCCATTTCCTCGTCATTCCCTTTAGGTCCTCCGGACCCAACCACTCAGCCGCTCTTCTCCCTTGATCCCGAGATCCGCCTTATACACGGTGTCCCCTTTCGTCTGGTGCGTCTTAATCGTTTATATTTGTCATCCACTGAAACCAGATACGAAATTAACAAGTCTTTCCCTTCGAACTGCAACGCCTATACACACCGCAATTAACAAGATTCTTAATATACTTGCAAAACCATAACGCCTACTGCACTCCTAGAATCGTTCTCTTGACTACGGATATTGCAAACCTAAGATATATTTATCCCCCAATTTCAAATCTTCCACATTGCCCACCTACTTTCGGTCTGACATATTTGAACAATTAAAGAAACTGATTACAATCTCGGGAATAAACTCGGTAATTACTAATTTAATGAACTACCATAGTTATTCGTATTTACGAATACAATCAGTGTTACCGAAATAAATTTTCGGTTTCTTTAACGATTACTCAAGTAATATTATCAAAATGTCTGAATGTAATGTGAAGAATGTCAGTCCTAAATTAGGAAAAGATATTTCTAATAACGCAACAGTAACCTGTCAACATTCATGATCTTTTTAAACTGTTACTAGTGGAGTAGGAATAAAGGGAACACCCTTTATATATTCCCAGTGGACTACTCTCGGTCTTATCCACCCTGGTGCGTGTATACATATTCATGGTGTCATTAGCGCCCCGTGAAACATGCTATTGGTAAACGTTTCTGCTGCTCTCTTCTCATAGATGATTGCAGCACGCATCGGCGTGGCCTCCTTATAAATTATTGCGGCTCGTTTCGCGAAACGTCAATGCCGCCCTCGATGACAAAGTGGTCAGCCTCGTAAACCTGCGAAACGTGTAACCATAATGCTGCCGTAGCTTCGAAGCACGCGGATTGGTGATCATAATCGGCGATCGATCTTCGCTTTAACGCCCGGATACCTTCCGACCCGATCCGAAGAGGAAAGAGACCCACACCTTATACAATTGCGCCCTCTTATTGGGGTATTATTTATTAGTCGTATTTAACAATTAACTTCTGGTACCGGGGATTCGTAATAAAGAGCTGTAAACGCTTTACGAGCTCGGACTCCTTTTCATTTTGGCTTCGTTAGTTTTTATTGTAATTGCCGGATCACATTTCTTCTCTTTCGATTACCATCGTTTTAACGATATATTAACCTTTGATTTATTCACTTATTTTCTTCACCGTATTACCCTCGACTGAATATTTCTATGATTATATTACTATCGGATACGTGTATACATTGGATCCTGTTTTCCTACGTTTCTCGATATCTTGATCGTAATTTGTACGACAACGTTTCCATTCATTTATTTCCACCGATAATTCACTGCTACGACTCGAAATGTTCGCGATTACTTTTGACACGGAATGACAAGAAAATCATGGACACTGCAATCCGTAGCTATTATTTATTAATAAGGGCGCTTTATTAATTACAAAAGGATTGAAACTGGCAGGTCAATAACGTCGCCGATGTCAACTGATGACGTCAAGCATATCTGCATTGTTCGACTGTTTCCGTTCCATTCCCAATTGTAATCTACTGTTATGATACGCATAATAGATCTGTCTCGGATTATAAATCCAGTTTTATAATATTCACCTTCAAATGTCACTAACTTTTTATTTGTCGTAAATCTATCCCTTGGCGTCACCGACGAAACAATGTTTAACAACTATTTTGAAAGAATATTAATTAACAATTGTGTTTATGAGGAATAAAAATGAGAAATGTTTTTACCATAATAAGATATTAGCAAGAGAAGTAATTATGTTGGAGATATTAAATGTTCTTTGATGTATTATAAAGCTAATAATGGTGACTAAAGTTGATTTGTTGTTAGAAACAATTCATGGTCGCATAGAAAATGGTTAGATTGAAATCACATTCCTACGTCCGTGATTGGCGGATAGTCCGCGCAGTAAGGAATGAAATGATAGAATACTAATTAGCAATAAGTAATATCCAATACGTAACGGGAAGATTAGTAATAACGACCCGTAACATCGATCACAGTCGAAGTTCTATTTAGGAGGTAGAGAATTAATTACGCTGCCAGTGATTCTGCTAGGATTTAGAATCGAATTACGTAAATGCAATTACGCAACAGAGGCCAACGGAGCGCGATTGTAGGTAATTTGTGTCCAGGCGATTCCTTTTTTTTCTACCAAAATAGATCCCGGTTTAAACGAAACTGCCGGGTGGCAATATACTTCAAAGTGTAAGGAGCTTTTACGCTCATTTTACAATTAAAGCCCCTCATTGTTGCACGACGAAACGACCTCTGATTGATGAATTTGACAAGTTTATTAAATAATTGACGATCAATTTAACGCGAATGGCGTGAAATTCAAGATTCATTGATGCTCCGCTCATCCGAGTGTTAAAAAGCTGTGCATAGATACAGGTTCGCCTATACACCGTTTATTCTCACTTCGATGACTTCCGGCGTTGTGTTCGTGAATGTATTGTTCTTTCAGGAACTGCTTTATAGTGTAATTAGCAACGTGACTACGCCCTTCAGCTGCGTAGGCTCCATTGTTCCCTTTGATATCAGGGATGATTAATGCCGACTAATCGTAATGATCGATCTCGGTGAAAGTACATTTAATTCTCTTAAACGTCAAACTTTCCAAGGACCTCCTTTGCTTTACAAATTTCTATGGCACCAAGTAGCTTTTGTGTTTTCACTTTGACATTATCATCCACTCACTTTATAAATCGTATCACCTACCCACCTTATCTCCATTGGATTTCACTTTCTTTTAATATAAATCCTTCCCTTATTTTAGTTAGATCGTAGAACACTCGCCCGATGACTGGTTCATTTTCTGGTCCAAGTATTTTTTATGCGCTCACTCGAGAACCTCGGATAATATAATCTAATGAAAGAGAGGGAAACCAAGTGTCCCTTTAATCATCTTGCCAATAGCTTCCGAGGTAAACGAATTGAACCATGCGTTCATTAGATCGTCGGGATTTAATTACAAACACTGAGCAAGTTTAGATCAATTACTTTTAAGAGCAAGCTCCACGTGAGATTCGTCATTAGGGATATTAAACGAAAATTCTCTTCTCGGAAATAATCCTAAGGAATTTTTGAAAATGACACTGAATCTTTGTTGGCATATTCTTTTTACCGTATCGTTAATGAAGACTTGTCAAATGATATTATAAAAATGCCATGTTTTACCAATCTTTTCTGGACGCAATTAGAGACGAACATTTTATATAGTGGAAACTCGCGATTTTATTCGAAAAATTGAGTAAGTTTTGAACACTTAGCCCTATTAATGCCGTCATCTGCACGGGTTTGGCCATTAATCGTGGTAAACTGAAGTCCGGGTTACGAGCCAGTTAAAGCTCGTGGTAACACTGGATCATCTCATCCTCCTACTCGAACCCCTCCGAAGGCAAGCTGTGTTCTCGCAATTTGTTGCCAAATTTATTACGCGGCCGGAGATAAAAAGTAAAGATCGACCATCGGAAAAGGCAATAACGAATGAAGTATCGTTCCATATCGTACGGCTTATAATCTCTTCATTCCGATGAATCTCCCGAAATGTTTATCGTCAAGGCTTTTATATCGAAAGACTATTTTTAACGTAATACACTCTGCAACGTTCCCAATTCATTCTCTGCTCAAATCTTTTTAAATCAGATGATAACGTCACATTTTCCTGCCAAATATTTGGCAAAGAAATGGACGTACTAAGTATACATTAATTACGTCGGCGCGGTGCACTCTCGTTTAGTATACTTCTTTAATAATATGTTCTTAATGGACTTCACTGGCATTCGCTTAATTGCCGGCGTTTATCCACCGCAATTATACGAGTACTCTCTAATCCGTTTATTACCGTCGGCCTTACTTTACTCTTTCCAAAGTGGCGTTTATCATCCTAGGATTAAAAGGAAGCTTCCCTTTTATTAAATACTTAATTAACATCATCATCATCATCATTGTGCCATCATCATAGTTTTTAATATCCATCCCCGTCTCTTCCTTCGCGCGTACAATCGATCACTTTTCTTACCAGTCATCCTTTTAAACGGAAGCTGCATTCTGATGATAATTTCACGATTGCCTTCGCGCTTTACTTCCCGACAGGAACGGGGAATATATTTATACAAATTTCGAGTAAATAATTATATCTCACCAAAAATAATGTTCATTTCTCAGTAATATATTTAAAGGGCAATTAAGTTATAATAAGGAAAATGAAGATAGTCAACTTATTGGATAAGTAATCCAATTATCTCATTAATTACTATGCACATTTTACTTTCGAATTACAGTTACTTCACTGGTTAGTACTTCGATAGTAAAATTCCCATAAATAATGTACCTTTATCTTCACGATTTTAAATCAACTTAAACTCTTCACGTCATTCAAAATTAGCGTTTCTCTTATTTCCACGTATTCCCAGGATACGGGAAAAGTTATAGATCTCGTATCCCAATGACGATGCATATAAGTGCATTCAGATATTTTCTACCGTTGAAGAGTCACGTAATTCCAAATGCGCTTAACTTAAAAGCATTTATCTGTAACCGTATTATTACGAGTGGCACGATAATTCGTTTCGATGTTACTCGAAAGAGGATTTACCTGTCCCTGGCTGAAAACGTCGGGTGGAGTCACACAGTCTCCACGTGCACGTACGATTTTAGATTTTCGGCTCCGTAGGTGGCTTAAATCCACCCCATTCAGAACTTTCGATACTAATCGTAAGGTCATCGCCGATTCCCAATGGACCACTGGACGACAATCTCACAAGTACGACCTCCTCCCAACACAAGATTCGAAGCTTATCGTAAACGAACATCGAAGGGATAGTTACTTTTTCCTTCATCCTCCACCTCATTCCTTTTCTTCTTCTTCGTCTACTACTTCCCATCTAATGTTTTTTTTTCCCTCCTTACTTCGTCCTCCTCGACATCCTCTTTTCCTTTCTTCCTCCTTTTTTCCTCAGTCAAAAATCTGACGCCATAAATCAGGGGGATTACAAAGCATCGACTGCCGGAGATTGCAGCTTGTTTTGGGTCCTCCGGGACGAGAACTTTGTATCGCCCGATGGTATAGAAAAATGAAACGCTCTTCATGCATTATTCAGACCCTCTTACTAGCCCCTTCCATACACCCTTCAGATAATACGTGTGGGGAGAGTCGATGGCATTTTCACTGATTTGTCTCCCGATCCGCTGCTCAAATTATTTACACCCGCAGATACGGACTTCTCTCGCCGTGCATCCGACTGGATTTACTTTCGAACTTCGACGGGATACGCAAGAGTTTTTATCGGCCCTTGGTGATCGGCTATTGGAGAAGGAGAAAAAGCCATGATATGCCCAGGAACGGGAAACTCCGTAAGAAAACTTTTTTTTCTACCGTCGCAGTTTGGCTAGGAGGGTGAACAAGCAAAGTCTGCATCGTGTTCTTTAATTGCTCCTTGGAATTTGCGAGGAATGAATGGTGGAACGTAACTGGGGAAAATGTAAATTATCTTTAATTTTTTAGTAGCAACGTTGGTGGAAGTATACATTTTTCCAAGTCGGAATAATACCTCCTTTATGGCCCTCTTTAATTTGATTAAAAGTTCCTATTTTATAAATTCATCCAAGTCACGAGTTTTCTTTCGATAAGGTAATTCAGTAATGAATAAAAAAACGGCTGCCAATTGAATCCATAGCTGTTTGTTATAAAATCAAATGTAAGCCACAAAGAATTTTTCTCTGCGAACCTTTTCTACCGTTTCCCGCACGGTTCAGCGATGTATCTTGAATCGCATTGTACCGGCAATTTCATCGTTCTCGTGTATACAAAGAACATATAACAGCGTATAACGTACAATCGAAACATTTTCTTTACTAAACTTTTATACGTTCAATAAAAAAAACCAAGCCCACGAAGTTTCGTTAAAAATCTTTCTCCTCTCGTTATAAATCTTTCATTAAGATGTTCCCTTCTATTACATTTGTCTTTTAAACTATTATACGTCCGTCGCCTACTCTCATTCCAAGTTGCACCATTTATATAAATAACAACATGAATCATCGAAGAATCTATATCAATCGAGATGTGTCAACCCGACCGAAAAGCATTTGCCTGAAACTGAATTATTAATCGTAAAAAGAATTCGTCCGGGCGAAAGGTCCATTCGTGTTTGATTCATCAAACGCACGGGAGACGATAATTCCCAGCATCCCGATCGTCAACAATGTAAGATCTCTCTACCTGGGCAGCTATCAGGATCAAGTTGGCACCAGAGTGAACGGGTCAGAATTCACGGAAACTCTCGTATGTACATCCCTTAAGCCCTTAACGTACTCCCAAGACTAATCAGATGAGATCTAATCGTTGATCCGCTCAAGCGATATTTGTACCCAGGAAGAAGGATGTCGCATGGTGAATTGAAAAGGTATGCCAACAGAGCTAAAGAGCGTGGGCCATCGTAGTGGTGATCGAAAAAAAAGAGACATGAAAGGGAGAGAAGTGAGGGAAGGGTGGGATTAAAGCTTAACTCGCTAACACTGGCGCACCGATGCACTATAGAAGGGGAGGTGGATTCTTCTCAAGATTTCCTTGGCTCGCTTAAAAGGCCGTGGGACGTCGCCGAAACGTCATTGTGTCACGTACACATGTACGCGTGGGATGGAATTGCCGTTGTCCTCGCACACAGTTCTCCTATACGTGCACAAATAAGACTCCAGAACCGCGCCGTAGATCTGCGCGTGGACCCCCTTTGCTTGAAGAATGCTAAAGATAAAATCGTGCAACCCCTGCATTACGATCCCTTAGCGAAGGGTTGACGCATCCCGTCTTACCCTTACAAATACATCTCCCTTTTACTTCGTCCATGTATGTTTTGTACCCGTATTCATGCTTCGGGAGTGTATATAGACTCGTACATATGTGAGGGACTTCATTGTATGCCTTTGCTATCGTGGCTTGTCTTCCTCCGTTCTTCTCTTCGTCTTTATTTCCATCCCCTTTTCCTTCGACGTCCCTTTCTCTTCATCCAATTCTACCTCGCCCTTACGATGAGATAGTTCATTGCTATTTTTAAAGCTTATCCTATACGGAAAGTATGTGACAGTTTACTTTGAAGGGAAAGAGAAAGGGCATGGAATGGAAAGAAAAAAGACGTGGAAGGGTGCCGCGGAGCACCGCGTCGTTCCGCTGACACAGACGACGCGTTTCTTGGTACCATTGTGCGCGATACCTTGAGGATATTTCAAAGTTTAATAGAGTTATGCTCGAGGTAGGGGAAGAACTGTATTTGCGGTAGACAGCCATGTTACGTTCTACGGAGTCCTTTGCTGTATATAAGAAAGGGTACCACGAAAGAGGTTGAGGCAGAGGAAAGGTTTCTGTAGAAACCGATTATTTTTTGTTCCCTTATTTATATAATGGATTTGCCGTCCTCGTCGACAGAGATTAAACGGTTAAGATTGCTTCAATTGTTATAAACTCCGCTTCGCGTGTATACCTCGCGACAACGGAAATGGAATAACACGAATCTCAAAGAGTACAGTTTTCTATCCCTTATACTACAATCATTAATCGAATACAACATTATGCATCGCGAATTTAGAAATGTAGCACTAACTTCTTACGGAGTGCTTTTTGATTAAAAGTCACATTTAATTTCTGAAGAACTTCATTAAATTTGTATATATTTTAATAAAAATATGTTCAATTTAGGTTGTTCGACACTGTTGTTTCTCGCGGACAAATAATATAGATCTTTCAGGGATAGGGTAGTATGTTGAGTAATATTGAATTTGCATCGAATGATTTATCCAATTTTCCTTGCTCCACGGCGTGCATTAACACCAGCGGTGAACTAACTACATCCACATATCTCAAAATACACCGGCTACATGTGTTGTAATTCGACGTGATTAACAGCACCACGTGTCCGTAACTGTGTGAACAAGTTGGCAGTATTAACCACCTGGACATTTTAACCTCACTCGTTTTGCTCGAGATATTCTCGATATTGCACAATTCTGCATTGGTAAATTTAATAACAGTCAAGTTTATTTCGGCGAACCACTGTTTAAGCCTCTTCATTTATCTATTCAATAACATGACATGAAATATCGTATAAGATGTATTCATCCGAACTTCCAACGCACCAAAATATTAATGCACATGTATGGACATAAATGTATCATATCAATGCGTTTCTTTATTAATTTCTTCTGCTATTCGTGCTATTCGAATGAAGTATAGAAAGTCGTTATTTCACGTATTGCATACAAAATAAATGTGTCGATATTTATTAAATAAAATGCATAGAATGCACGATTGAAAAGAAGCGTGGTGGAAGTTCATTGATATTGTACAGTATCAAATATTCACAGTGGGTATGCTATCTATTATAACCACTACGAGAGAAATCCGTATAAGCCGATTATCAAATCGGGTCATTCATGGATTTTGGTGGAAGGTCGGTATTTTCAACGCAGGGCGACGAATAAAATCCTTTCTTCATACTTCTCATGTTTTCACAGGTGTGCCGGTCTAGAAAGACAAGCAACCTAGCTCTCCAAGTTACTTAAGCCTCACCTCCTAAATATGTATGCACCCTGGGTCATGCATGTATATATGCACGTGTCTTAACCATTTCATAACGAACAGTTAATTTGCATTTTGTTTAGCTTTCTTCACTTTTGAGATATTACAAGGCGCTCGTTAGCCCCCCCGTTTTCGGTACACGTTCACCTCATTATCTTCAAAGACCTTTAAAGCTGAATTTAATTGGACATTCTTTAATCACGGTGTCTATGAATAACATTTTGTCACAGTCATCTTTTTCCTCCAACTAATACTCGGTTAAACATCCGTTTAAGGTTGGGAATAGAAAAATGAGTAGCTTAGAACGTGAATATTAATTAATTCAATCAGCCGACACGAATTTCATTAGTTCAAACTTTACCTGCTACTTTCGACCTCCCAAGTTTGAACGTTTTTAAAAGCAAACCCCATGTATTCTGGTTATTGAAGGGAACATTGTCAACTAGCTCTAGCCAACAAATTTTATTTTCCTAATTTCAGTGCAGACGGGGGTCGTGTTGAATGGAGGGGTCAAGAACAAGAGCAGCATAAAGGCACCGGGAACAGCTGGTGCAATTGGCGACACGTTAAATCGCAAGCACGTAGGTACATATGTATTCCGAATACGGAAATGCGGCAATAACCAGCGTGCACGGAACATTGTCCAACCAATGAAAAATCGAAAGAGGAGTGATCGCCCTTCTGACCCCCGTTCTGTCGCACATTATTGCCGAACGCACGAGAATAGAAATATCGGCTTAACTGCCGGGTAAGCCACATGTTCCGGAGTACCTGATTTCGACTGGGTTATACATGTGCAAAGAGATGCAACTGCATTGGTTAAATATGCACGATCACTTATGTCAAGTGACCCAGGGGAAGGTGGTTCGGACTAACAAGTGGAAACACTGCATTTACACAATCCACAACATACATATTATTTGTAATAATGTATAAATCGCATTATCATGATTATCGCGATAAACATGTACAATATTATATGATTCGTTATCTTTTCCCTGAAGATGCCTTGTGATTCATTTAACCCTTAAAAGCTATCATCAAAAGAAATCAGGTTGATATAAACAAACGTAGATGTTATAGTAAAGTAGTTGACGGAACTGATCTGTTTCATGATAAACATGTCGTTACTGACATTTTGAATAAATACCAACAAACATAGTGTTACCAGTAACTCTGTTTTTTAATATTATTCAACAAATTGGCACAGGGTGAATTTTCACTCATGATAGCCATTAAGGGTTGATAGAATCTATATGTTCTTCAATGCTTTAATTCCAACATCTTTGATTATCGTTCAAGATTGTTCTTTCAATTAGTTTATTTGGGGCTTTCTTCCCCTCCTTATTAGTTGTTTTTTGTGAATCCGATCCGAACAGTTAAATTGCCTCTCTCAATTACCCTTCTCTTCCTTCGGACAGGAACTATTCGTGAGAATCGTAAATCACGCGAGGGAAGTATCAAATCTAACAAATCCTTGCGCGTCACAGGTTGGAGTTTCGCCAGTTAATATACTCCTTGGCGATAAATTGCTGGGTTCGACAAAAAGTCGGTAGGAGTATATACTGGGACACGCGAGGAGGCCCAGACTTACACGTACGCGACTCGTTTCCATTAAACGACAGCGTTTAAAGCGAGGGGAGACAATGATAGTCAGGCAACCGGGAAATGTTTCGGCCACGTTTATGCTTAAACAGATGAGTAGCTAGAGCTAACGCGGAGGGGTAAGTACTTTTGTCGGTCGTCCACAGAGAATACCTAGTTCATCCCCTAGTCGACGGCTATCAGTGGGTCCGCCGTGCAATTAACCACTTTTATTAATAGCCCATACGTCCAACGTAACCTACCGCATGCTGTCATGACTGATGTATCTCCTGGGTCCTCATTAACTCCTCTGCCGTTGGAATATACACGTGTTACGCGTGCCTGAACGTTTATAATCGTTATGTCTTTTCGACGATTTCTCTTGACCGCCATGCCGTCGGCGTATCTAAAGATTTACGAGGAGCACACGCGTAGCTTCATGAATTCACGTACATACCTGCTACCGCTACCAGAATCTCGGCACTATGACTTTTACGTGCGTAGATAAAAAGGAATTGTTATTGATGATTTCGACTACCGTCCTCGACAAAATAAAGATGATTTGCGAGGTAATTCTTGAGGAGCCAAATGGAAAGTATGAGGCCACGTAATAGCGTAAGTCTATTAGTTACTGTAGAATGATATCCTCGCGAAGTTTCATTTACCTCTACAGTTATATTATTGTTGCACGTTACCATGTATGATGCCATATAAACAATTATTTGGTTTCATAAAAGCAAAGGTTCTCTACTAACACTTATACCGTTGAAAGTACTTTATACTATTACATATTTCATAGATTTCTGGTTCCTAATCAGAAGGAGAATAACTAAATTTTCACTGCGGCGAAACATAAGTAATTGATTTTAATGTCAGGTATTATAACTTTGCTGCACGAGTTAACAAACTTTGTTTGCACCTCGGCTATTTAATATACAATGTGTAATCCCGACTACTACTATCTTAGTTGGAAAATTTGGCTGGGCTTCGTGTAAGCCAAAGAGTCGAACATTAACAATTCATCGATAATCCGCGAAGCCAACAGGAACCAAATGTCCTCGCAATTTACCCTTCTCCCTGATCTTCATTAACTACCCTATTGAAATATACGCGCGCGATGCCCGATGAACGTTTATCGTGTTATACCTTTTCAACGATTCTTTCCAACTGCAGTAACCTCCTACCATGTTTTACGACGTACACGTTGTTTATCGGATGTTTGTATTTCAACGTTTTACGATCAGCCGTACCAAATAGCCTCCCACGCCTATGCTCCTGTAATTTTAAGCCCCCTCGCCCAGTATCACCTTCATAAAACGCAATTGTAGAATTTTGCAATCATGTGTGTCGGTAGTTCGACAAGGTACATTTAAAACCTGCATTTATCCTGCAACACGTGCATCTAATATTTAGTTAACTCGGACATGCACTTCCATCATATAAAACATGAACGAAATCAAACGATTAGTAATCTTTCGTCCCTACAGATATTTTCAAGGCGACATAAACACGGTAGTGGTTAATGTGGTTAGGGTCTAATAGAAAATAAATTCTTAGCAATAATGTTTTTAGCACACCGTCGATATTATCACGACGATAAACCGCAACTGTTGCGGCGCGTAGCTTACGACGATAGCGATATAATATTATGACGTTCTGCGATTTCGTTACTAAAGAATCGACGGTTATCCTTTGGATTCGTTGTAAACGGATAGGCGTGCATTGTCTTCCGTGGTTTATGGTGCTATATAATTTAATACCGCTTAACCTTGCATATTCGCAACGATCGCTCTCATACAATAGATTCATGCTGCAACCCAATATTATATCCTACAGCTATGCGTTCACGTACGAATTGAATTAACTGTTTTGTCTGACAGAGTTTATACTGAAGTAGACGGGGTGATTACGTTTATCGGCGGTTACATATACCGAATAAGGATGTACACGGAAGCATATTAAACGGGAAACCAAGGTTTCAAACAATTTCTGTAATCGCATTAATTTTATATCGTTATATCACCGCGATTATTTTACACGTATGTGTATAGCTACCTAAACAGGATATTAATACAGGACATCGTTAAATATTCAACATTGCTAATTTAATCTTAAATTCATCTGTTTCAGGTTTTCATAACATTTTGGAAAAGCACAGTTGTGCGACTCATTGTAATAAATCAAACTACACCCCGTTCTTATCGCTGGTTTTTAATATTTTCGAATTACGCAGCGAGCATATCTATGTCGTTCTACTATATTTTAGAGTATTATTATTTAACGAACATTTTTCGAATTGCTATGCAAAATGACACTGAGCTTCATTTCGTTTTACGATTTTATTCAGAACATCAGGGTGCAAACAATGTCTTTCGTATTTAATACGGACGTGCAGTATATCTGTGCATATCTGTGTCCAGCATGGGGATATTGTTTATCGCGCACATAAATATTAGCCATTACAGTCTGATATTTTTTCTGCACTTCTGTTATTTTTTCGTTCCACGCGTTTACAAATACAGCGTGAATCTGACGATTACTATCTAACAAAATATCACGGCCGGGGTTACTAATATACATAAATCAACAACGAATGTCAAGTGGCCGTTGAAGTTGGAGTTCACGGTTTACGTTGAAAGTAAATAAAAATCCGTGGGGTTAAGCATCACGGTGGATCCCACCGAAATTCTTTTGCTGGCACCGATACGGTAGTACGAGATGTTTATACTTGTACGAGGCCGACATTTGTTTCGGATTGCTGTAACATCATCCCCGCCTTTTAAGTTTTACGAGGACTACACTTGTTCGCCGGATGTTTGCATTTCGGTGCTTTACGAGCGGTCGCAGAGAACCGCTTATATAAACGGCGCCTCTGCACATACGCACAGCCTGTCTCTTATAGTCTTGTTTCTTGTTCTTTAACATTATTACATTTGCGAATTGCGAGCCTATGACCACGAAAAAATACCCGATTCACATACTTAATAAACGTAATTTTTATTTCGGGAAGAAGGCACTTATTGTTATTCCTATTGGTTACATATATTATAAAGAGCAAATAATAGATTTTATATGTAATATAGACAAAGTATTAGATAAATATATATATGGAATTACTGAACATATACTAAGTTATGTTTATATATTTATCTACAGATATATTATATAGAACACATATCAGATATTATATATTGTATAGATTGCATATTATGTAGATACCCTCTCCCACATGGTTATATATAAAATGCTTCACTCTGCGTCTCACATAAACACGTGTATCTTAAAACACCAGGCGACTTACCGATCGTTATGTTTTCACGAAAAAAGCAGCCTACGCGACCGTTTCGCTAGAAACTGCGTTTACGAGTTACAGAAAGTCTGCACAAAAATGTCCCAAGTCGTTTTGCAGGTATAGTTCAGTACAAGTAACAACTGTAAATTATATTACTAGAGATATTGAAATTTTTCTCTTACTATCGTATAAATTATACAAATGTGGATTTTCCGATAGCATCGTAAAGATGTTTGGAGTTATTATTACGTAGATCTGTACATCCTATCTTATAGTACAAGATGTAAGCCATTTTATCTCGAAATGATCAAGATCGTAGATATAAATTATGGCTAGAGGATATAAGTTAATTAATGGATACTATTAATTGCGTTATGTCTATAAAATAAAAGTATATAAAATCTCAAACAATCCGTCGAAGAATAATTGAATAATTTAATTAAAAATGACAGACTAGTTATTTTAACTCCTTTTGTAGTTCTAGAGTTAAATACCATCTTGCCTATAAATCATTTTCTGTATTGTTACCCTAATTTGGTTAAAAGTCGAATAAAATCCTCTAATACATATAACTAGGGATGTTCGTGATCCCCGAGTACCGCACACCCCTAAAAATAACAAAAAAACTGAATCATCAATTTCAAATTGTTGTTGGTTTTCGAAAATGCACCATTTAAAATTGTTATTACAACCAGCATATGTAGCAGCACATCCTGAACCATGAATAAAATCATATTTACATCGCCATGAAATAAGCAAGATTCTCTAAAGGCCGAAAAAAAAATTTAATAAAGCGAGCCAACAAGTAGATATGAAAAGGCAATATTGATATCAGGCAGATCTTTCGAGGAATTTGAATAACGCAGTCGGTGTGAAAGTTTTTGCATTTTATAGTAAAAGCATTTCATGTTGCTCGATGAGCGGAGTTTGCAAGTTTGGGAGCGTAGGTGCAAAACAGCTTATAACAAGAGGCCGGGCTTACATAGCCAGACGTCTGATTGCAAAAAGCTATCCCTTTCATAGCGAGTCATCGTGGCACGTTGCATTTTGCAGTCTACCCGATGGATATTCGAGATTATACGTTTCGGTTACGCCGAATGATCCTTTACCCATTCAATCACTCCGTAAATATATTCTTTGAATACCCGAGGAGATTAATGGCTCTCCATAATATCCCAAGTAATTAATACCATAGAGGTTTACTATTGCAATAGGGAGAGTAATGCTCGGTAGGCCACCGATGAAATGATAATACAAATACTGTATTATCATTACCTCCCACAACAGAATAAACGTACTATCCGTTTAAGAAATTATTCAATTGAGAGGTCTAATGTATATCAGTAATTTAACGATGGAAAACAGGTAGGTCTTCATGAAAATTGTTCAAAATATAACGATTTTAAAATTGTCAAAAAAAGATATACATATGCATATATATATTATTATTTAGTTTCCAATACCCCTAATATATGTTTCTAATTATATAATATCTTAATTTACAATAATTAATCGCGGCATTGATGTAAGAAGATAATATAATATGGTAGGAAATTTTATGTTCGTTGGAAAATTAACTTTTAAATTTGCCACCGTATATTAATTCAAATTAGCTTTCAAAAGACTCTAAATTCCGTAAATAATTTGAAAGTAGTATTTTTTCAAATAAAACTCATTTCTTCATTAGTCTGGCCCAAAAAATCAAAAAGTGTATTTATTTAGCACATTTCACTGTTATAGTAATTCACGAATGTTACAGTTCAGTGAAAGCAGTTAGATTTGAAAACGAATGAAAACTGAAAAATGAACGAATAAAGGTGAAATTAACTGATGATAATATAGACGTAACAGAATCATTATTTTCTGACTAAAAGGATACCCTGACAATCGGCGGGTTCTTTTCTCGGAGAAATATAATAATTCGCAATGCAGGAATGTTTCGCCGGAAATGCAGCCAAGAGATGAATAGTTCCGCATGCGTTCACTTTTCTGCCGTCTAGTTCGCGGATTGGGATTTTTTAAATTTCCCAGGGGAACTCCGAGGGCCGGAATCGCAATACATCACAACGAAGTAACGTAAAAACGTCCTTCCTGTATTGGGTTCGCGCCGATTGAAGTATTGCTCTAACTATTGGGTATATAACTTTCAGGCACATACGCGATATCACTGGAAGATCGTAATACAGATAGATATAGAGAGCTTTTTTACTACAGCCCAAACGTAAAACGTCCAATAATGTACTGCCGTAAAGGAACCGAGTGGAGATATCATGCCACCATTTTTTTTATTTCCAGCTCCAGTTAAGTATTTGGTTTCGATTGGGTTTAAGGTCTTCGTACTTATTAGATTTATTAATAGTGAAAAACAGTTAATTACTTCGATTGCAGTTTCTATTGGCATAAAAAACAATGCACTTGACTACAATTCTAAAATTATATTAATTACTCATTCGCTCATAATAATTATGAACTTATCTTCAGAATTCTGACCATTTTGGTAATTAATCATTAATACGACGTCGGTTCCTTGATAATGATTGAAATAATGTATCGATTAATATGTTTGATATAAAAAGGGAGAGTATTTCTGTTAACAGTTCGTAACATTTACTACAGCTATTCAACAATTCTGGAGAATTGACTATCAAAGATGGCTTTAAAGCACAGACCAAAATATCAGTATATAATTGCGGCACAATGCTTTTATTTTTTATTTTTACAAACTAAAATTTCGTTGACTCCTTTATTATGGCACGTATAAAAAATTGCGGCATATTGTTGCGCTTTTTGTAATACACCTATTCATTTTATTTCATTTAAATAGAGTTTTTACGAAATGTAATAGCGGTCACTTTAATATTTCCATATAACGATTAATTTAATATTTATCACACATATAAAATGTTTAACATACATTGTTCACTGCTCCATGAATTATAAACATTTACTTTATACTGCCGCACATTGAGTTAAACGTAAACCGTGATTTTTTACGAAGCCAAATATTATTCGTTTACAAGGGTTTCTGATTTCAGAAACAGAAAATCACAAGTTCTTTTTCCATTAATACTCAACCGAAATTCTTTTTCTGTTCCTTTCGTATAATCAACCGAAGTCGGACTTCTTCCTAGCTGGTTACCAGGGATGTTCACTGTTACGTAATGCATGCATATGCATGTACATTGTACATATACGCACAGAGGACACTCGCATTTCTTTGCAGTTGCACGTCTCCGCACGGTAGAGAAGTCTGAAATGCCTCCTCGAGCGTATCGCGAAAGTGCATTACATTGCGTCTTGAATACGCAATACGGTCCGTATTCTAACATCGCCGATACAAACGTGCTCACGTTTTCTCGTGCATGGCTCGCACGCAATGTATACGCAGAGCAAATTCGTGCCGTAAGTAAACCACTGTGGTTACACGACCGACTATAATCGTTGCGGAACTCGCAGATCTCCCTTCGTACACTCTCGCCCTCGTTTCCCTCCGCCCTCGCTTAATTCCATCCTTTGCCAGGACTCGAAGCAACGCGCCATTTCCTCCGATATCGGAATCCACGTTTGGCTATGTGTTGGGAAAAATGTCAATGTCCCTGTTACGGAATCTAGTCGAACGTGACTGTGCTTGAGGATTACGTTTAACCATCCGATTTGTACTTAGCATTATTACAACCGCGGTTGAACGTGCTTATAGTATAACTGGTATACAAAGTGTATACTAAAGCAGATAATATATTATCGATATTTTAATAAATGCGTAATAAGGTAAGCGATTCTTGGATATAGGATTTACATTATAATATGTATTGGATTATGGCCAAGAGAAGAGGTAATTTTTCAGCGATACTCAAGAGAAACGTGAAAGGTATCGATCATATGTTTACCAGTGATAGCAGATAGAAGAACAGCGATCGGTGTATTAATAAAATTTTATATTACTCCAACTAGGTCGGCGCAAGGTCGAATGAAAAAAAATGTCGAGGGTAAATCGGGTTAATAAATTTGAGAGTCTCGCGTCTTTTTCATCGACAACGGGGTTACGGTCCAGTCTTTGTACGTTTGGCCGATTCTTTTACTGCCCCGATTTTACGAGGCTTTGCCTTTCCAGCTTGCCTCGATTGCCGATCGAACATGCTTTTTTATGCGAAAGAAAGCATGCCAGTAGTGAATGCAAAGTGCTTTCCTTCTATCCCCGGTCTCAATTTTCGTGTCCCTGATATAACAATAAAAATATGCCAATAACAAAAACGACGTTTCATAGGACAGTCTCACGAGGAGGACAATCTACGAAATATGCCAGTAATGTCTTCGGGATATTATAAATGGTACAACATTCCATTTATGCCAATTACCCTACCAATTGTTGTGTCGATTACTTTCTTTTGATTTAATGAAATCAATTCTACTTTGAATGGATGCATTGATGCAGATGAAAATACATTCTTCCTATAACGAGTACCATTTCCAATCGCACACGTACGTTATGCACGCGTGAATTATAATATAATACAATGAATTTAATTATATGTTCTTTTATTATTATGCAACATTTTTCATTGGAACGGCAGCTTCCTGCCTCGCGAAATCTCCATTCCGATTAATCAATTGTCTATATTGATTGTACGGCATAAACAACTGAACGTGACAATCGAATATTAAAGTCGCTAAATGTGCAACGTGGAGTGGAAATTAAAATCGACTATTTCAAAGTGAGTCGAATGATTGCTCTACTCGCGTGTGACACGGCTATCGAAAGCGCTATAACAAATAATTTCCTCCGCAATAAATGAATTATAACGGGGGACGTGTCTGGCGTACCCTCAACGACGTACAAGTGACACGCTATCATAATATTATGGTTACCCAGATTTTTATTATGAAAAGTCTCTTGATAAATTACCACGAATTAAATCACGAAAATCAATCACGATTTTTTAAGTGTTAAATTCGTTAATGCTTAACTCACACTTTTACATGGTAATTAATCTTTTCATTTAATTAATCTTTCATCGTTCGGTATCCGGTAATATATTAATTTATCTGTTACGCCAATCATATTTAATATTGAAATGAACGGCTTAAATAGTAGCTGAAAGACACGCCCAATTAAAATCCACATTTCCTAATATACTGATATTCTGTCACATATTAATTTTTTACTTAACGCCGATCGCATTTACGATGAAAATGAGTAATTAAAACTGTTGAATAGAAACCTGCTTAATTAAAATTCACATTTCTTAATACACTGATATCCTGTAACATATTAATTCTTCATTTATCACTGATCATATCTAAAAGATTGAAATGAATAGTTTAAACAGTTGAATAAAAACCACTCAATTAAAACCAACAATTATTATTGAATGTATGACCATTTGCGGTCGTCCGTAGCCAACGTTAGTTAGAAACTCTCATCCCTCTCATTTCCTTTTTTTTCGTATAAAAAAACCGACGTCGATTCAGATTTGTCGACGGTCGAGTCGTATTCTGGCGTAAATGCAGGCTGAAACGTAGGTCGAAAGCCGCCGGACGGAAGCGGTCCGGCTTATAGGGTAATTATTTTTTCAACTTGTCGGAAGAGGCGGAGGAGGGGTGTACTACGAGGGTCTTTACTTGGGCAAGAGTACAAGGGTGAAAATATAAGGGGAAAGGTTGAATGTACTCTTCCATTTCTATGGGTGTACGTGCACCGGTACATATACGTAGATCCGTGCACGTACACGGACAAAGGTGTACGAGACTTGGTGGACACTAAGCGCGGATCTTACGCACACACGTCGAGGTAACGCAGCTGGTTTAAAGCGGTGAAAGCAAAAGAGTACATGAAAGAAACGTTAATTACTGCATTACTGGCTAGCCAACCGTAAAATGTACCACAGCTCGCGGCGCCATTCTAGTACTACCACTCTACGTGCTGTAACGCGGGGGTAAATGCGAAACAAAGTACTGGATCTAGGGATGCGTCGGGATAATACACTCGACCGTGCTCAATGAGGAATTAAGGGTAAATGAATTACGTTTCGACTATTCCAAGGGAAGAGTACACTAGAAATTACTCCCTTGTTTGCGTATTCACTGAAATTTTTAATGCGACTAATCCACGGGAAATGCTACTGTTGCTTGAATTCTAAACGGTGCTTTGTCCTGTCAGTTCTTAGTCTATTATTTACAATCGTTTTAAATTCTATCCGAAAGATGGATTAAAAATCTCCGAATTTTTTTATATGTTAATTAATCATTATGGAATCCGTTCTAACAAACAGACAAAAAGTATTGCTTATAATGTGTGAGAAACTGCCAGCTAGGCGTATCATACAATATATTGGATGTTCCAATTGATCCATCGGCGATTTTGGAAAATTAAAAATTGATTTATGAAATGACTTTAAGAGATTCGATCGCTAAAGCAGCCGTGGGTGATATCGATAACCTTACGTCACTTGTTGGCTAGTTTACAAATGCAATCATGATAAACACTCGGCAGCTCTGAGTCAACAAAATCGTTGATGCCATTCCGAAACTCTAATGTCTCAAACTTGTCATGCTTGTTTACTGATTTTTATGTAACATTGATGTTTTCTTTTTGCGAAGGTAGGCACATTTTGTAAACATTATTGATAACACATTAAAGCCACGTAAGTATGGAAAAATATTCAAGTTTGAAATATTGATTAGAAATTCATGAAATTAAAGGTACCGGATTAATTTGCAGGCCTGGTACGTTTGCCATAGTATTCATTCCAATATATAGTTTCCAGCAAAAAACAATGAAAAATGATCAAAAGAATATTTCTAATAAAATATAATATCAGGTACTTCAATCTTGT
Organism: Nysson spinosus; assembly: GCA_910591585.2. Classification (NCBI taxonomy): domain Eukaryota; kingdom Metazoa; phylum Arthropoda; class Insecta; order Hymenoptera; family Crabronidae; genus Nysson; species Nysson spinosus. The sequence goes on along the minus strand of OU342830.1, from coordinate 6,532,839 downwards.
AGAATACATAGGATTATTGTTAAATACAACACAGTAGTCGGAAAGCATCAGTGAGAAAAATGGGTAGGAGATAAGATAGAAGAAAGTTGTTGGCAGGAAGATATACTATAAAAGATTAATGCGGCTACGTGCCAATATTTCCTACTTTAAGCACTTTCTTGAGTTTCCACCGTCCGAGTATTACTTTTCCTAAAGATCCGTCAATTTACCAGATCTTAATAAATCGTATATCAAGAACCAGCTAATTGTCGCAAAGAAAAACTAAATAGCCAGTAAATATATTAATAAACAGAAAACTCCTTCGAGAATACGGTACATGTTCATATCGTAATAATTAATCCTAACTTTCTGCAGTGCATAGACAGTCCGAAGTGGTGTGAAGGTCCGCAATAAAGCCAGTTTTAATAACTTTTTGTTTACCATCGTCAATGAGAGCACGAGCATGGCCGGCGATTTCATTGTGACTCGAAATTTTTTCCGGGAGAAAGAAAGAGAGGGATAATTTAGGTCGTACTGTTTGACCAATTCTTGAACAACGGGGAAAGTAATAATGTGGACGGCCCTCCATCTTCCTCTTATACGTTTTCTCATCGTCTTTTCCCGGTAGACGCACACACACACACACCTGCACACGCAAATAAAACACGGGAAAGTAAAAGAAGAGGGCAAAGGATCTAGGAGATAGGATAGACTATAAAGCGATATTAAATTGATACAGTGAGTTATTTTTATTTGCCAGGGAAAACTTTCCCGCCGAATTAATTCAAATCCATGATACCGTGGCGTGCGTATTATAAAAGTTCTACTATAGAAAACTTAACCCCCCTCCCCATACCTACTTGTCTCGGTACTCGGCGTGCTTTTTTCCTCTCTGTATACCACTCCTATACGTTGAACCTCATAAACCCGCAGAGAAAGAGACTTTTTGTATTCATGTACGTGACTGCAACTTTCAACGGGCCGCGTTGGGAAACACGGGTTAAGTATATTCAAGGATTCAGTACCCCCAGGACATTTTTTGCAAGCATCAAAACACAGGCTTTTCATAAACGCATACGGTGAAAAATCCCTCGCGACGGCAACGATAGTTGGATAGCCGCGTTACGTTACCCATTGATTTATTTATCGTCGACAATTTTTAGCAGCTACCAGTATTTTGATTTTTTTCATGAAACACCACGGGCGTCGGAGTGATTGGTACGCGATATAAAAAATTTAATAAACGCTGAATGCCAATTTTCGATGGGAATTTAATAATTTACAGAATTTAAAAGATCCCAGTGTACCGAATATTGTAGCCTCAGAGGCGCCGATAAAATCAAAATGCCGGTCAAGTGTATCGTGAATTACAAACCGGTGGGAAATCATTTATTAGCTTCGATTTCTGAGGAGTGGGGAGTTCAGAGGAGAGGGGGTGTACTTGTTTGGAAGTAGAATCACGAAGAGTGGTAGCTTTACAGGGAGCTACGATTTAGAGGATCAACGAAGATATATTATCGCAGATAAGTAGGTTTTTAAAAGGAACGAGACTCCAGGCTGATGAACTTCCTGTCTCCCCTCTTCGTGTAATTTCCGTGAAATATGCAGGATCACGTGTCAGTCAGTGTTGCCAGGAAGAATATTTAACGCGTCGGAAAATGGTAGAAATTACGTAAAAACAATTTGTCGTTTCACAGCTTTGGTATTCGTGTCTCGGATTATTCAAGAAGCCCTTCTATGGCCCTTCCGTTCTCGAAGACGAGGAAATAGCAGGAAAGATATATCGCAGGGAAGAGACGGGTATTTATGGTGCTTAGCACATTATTTGTGCGTGAAAAAGAGCCGTGCACTTGGCGTAACATCAATTTATTTATCTGCAACGGCGACCGTGCAAAGGCCACCGATAATCCGTAATTCTTCCCATTTTTCCTCCGTGAGAGTGTGTATCGATCAGCCGATAAATACTAGCGGAAAATCAACTTTATTCTAGCCGATAAAAAGCGCCGCCTCTTTCTTCCTCAAAGCAACAAGTGACAACCGATTACTTCATAAATATCCCCCACTGCGGGAAATATGATATAACATATTGATTCATCAATGTTGCAAACTGCAAGAGCCATTTAATTAACGTGCCATAACGTGGTGAATGGCACTTAAATAGTTGACGAACAAATACAAAAATTATTTTTAGCACGTGCCTCCGATGTCCATACGTTAATAATTTTATACTTTAATTTACATGAGTACTACAATGAAATTAATTAGGATTTTTAATACACTTTTTAATAATAAAGGAATGAATATCATAAATTTATAAAATAGCTTTATTGGGTACTTGAAGTTAATTGATGTATCGGTATTAATATTTTTTTGCGCATTACACAATTTCCCTATAAAATGCAAAACAGGGTATATCTTAATAAGCACATTATATACTTCATAAAAAAATTATCAATACTCGACGATATATTTATCAAAATCGGGAGAAAATTCTCGTATCAAAAGCATGCAGTCAACACTTTTTATCAAATGTTTCCTTTATTAAAATTCGCTTTAACACTAGAACTACCAAAGCGGCCAAAATGATAGGTCTGTGATTTTTCGTAAAATTATTCAAATATGCAACAGCACATTGTTCGACATTTTATGTACGCAACACGCATAATTGAATTCATCCCTTAACTTACTTCCATCAGCCATAATTTATATATAAATAAATATGTAAGTATAACTGAGTGTACATCCGGTAGTTCTAGTGTTAAGTATCGTTATTCAGTAGGTACATACGCGATGCTTTCGAATCAGCTGTTATGATCTTGATGACAGTGAATGTGTTAAAACTCATCGTCCTGAAGGAACGGAAGGAAAAAACGAGTCACGGTAGACGTGAGATACGTATCAACGGAAGACTAACAAGTTCCCTTGCCACTTGAAAAATCATTAGCGGGGGTAAATGTATGTAAAAGAATGCGACATCTTTGGGTATTCGTGTCTCGAATCCTTCGAGGACTCTCCGGGTGCCTTTGAAAGGCCCGTTCTCGGTAGCGACAGCGAGGCATATTGCGGAAGCCGTCGAGTATTTATGGTACTCCGGGCATTATTTGTGCGTGGAGGGGTCCGTTATAGGGACGTCGAGTGCATCGCTAATATTGGCACACCGTGCCGGCGCTTGGCTGAGCACAATTGGAGCATTGTGTAAGTACAGACTGCAGCCTCATCAATTACGCGTTCAATTAGCAGAACTCGGATGGAAACCGTGGAATAGAAAGCGAGTGTGTCTCGAATGTAGACGCGAAAATCTATCCTACGCACACTGTGTCTTAAAGGCATAAACCTCGGTACAGTTAATGCTCTTTTAATTGAGAGCCACGCTAAATTATCTCTCCACCTACGCTTCACGCCGTACTTTCACATTTGTCAGTGACTTAACACCGTTTTACATCAGAGGAATGACTATAGAACATATATTCTTATTTAACATCTCCTTTCCATTTGGGAGAGGAAAGAATTTTATTAAACTAAAATTGAACTAAATAAAATCAAATTTGTATTGTATGCTATTAATTTAATAATATTCTTAAAGTCTCTAAGGGCTGCCAATTAATTTCTTCGAAAGTGCATCGTATATAATAAAATATTTTATACACAGAAGAATATTACATTTTTATCTTAATTCGTTACTTCACGAAATATTGAAGTAAAATTTCATAAAACTCAGCATCCTTAGTAAGTATCTTCAATATCGAATATAATTTAATATCCCTGATATCAAATTTTAATATCAATCATCTCAGTCCAGGAGTCAGTATTCACGTTAGTAATCCTAACTGCAACTCGTACAAGAATTTATCGATTACGAGTGATTACAAATCGTTCTCATTAACATCGTCTCAGAAAAGTGAGGCTTCGTATTTTCGGGGAAAAAACTGCCTATACGAGAGTACTCGAGAGTACAGAAGAGAAGGGTAATCCGAGAATATTAACGGAGGCCATCAGTAACAATATCCTCTGAGTCCCAGTAGTGACTAACTGATCAAATATAGCTCCGGGGTTTGAACGATAGAAGGGTCTTTTCGAGTTTTTCGCCCCTTCGTAATATCGGACGTTATACCGTATACGTACATAGGAAAAGTCTCCTCTCTTTCTCTTCCCTTTCCCTGTATACTGACCATGTGTTCATCTATGTACCTACACCCGATTGTGTGTAACCCATATACGTCGGCATTTCCACCTCGACCACGTACCTGTAGCCCATATGGGGAGAGAATTGCCAATATTGGACGAGTTTCAGCGCGTTTATTATCGCGAAAGCGAAGCAGAAAGTAATTCTTGATATATTGCCACCGTTCTGGATTCCGCGACGCTCGCCAAGACATTTAATCGCAATTAGTACTGGATCGTTACGCCTCGCGTACCTACCACCTACATCGTGGGAATATGTATTCCAATTTATAGTTTCTACTGCCGAATCTACTACCAGTATCGTGTTACAGTATCCCTGGAATCGTCGAGTGTAATGTTGAAAAACCGTTTTGATTCCGTTATAAAATCGAATTTATTCGCTGCACTACGTTTTCCATGAGAGCTAAGGTGTATGTAGATACGTGATGTACTTTATATCGAAATATTTGTGTAAAAATTCAATTATTTGTCAGAAGTGAATAGATACAGTAAAACTAGGTTTATTATTTATATATTTAATTCATTCTGCGGTACATAAGAAAAATTGGTTGCTCCTATAATGGCTTTTAGAATTGATTTTAACAACTATTTTAAAAGTGAGTACGTCAGTACTCGTTGCAGAGAAAATCATTTTTTTAACGTCAGAAATGTATTACTTCATTGAAAGTTTTAGTATTCTACGGAATATATGGACGTCCCAAAAGAGGTTCAAGTGAAATGTATGGAATTGTGGCTTGAAATATTTTCTAAAATGGGGACCTTAAAAAAGTATGTTCCAGAATACTGCAAACCCCTTCCGGAACTTTGTATTAATAGATTTGTTGTTTTGTCGGACGAATCTTTGTTACCAAACAGCGAGGTCGAAGGTGAAAAAGCCGTGAATAGTTGTACGTACATTTTGCACCTGTATTTTGCGAATAGTACAGGCAATGGAAAAATTTAATAAAAGTTCCGAGGATATCGGGTCAAAGGGACAAGCTTCGAACTCAACTTTACTCGAGTGAACCAGAAACTAACATTGCAACAATAAAAAGCGAAAAAAACGGTAAAACGCGAAACGTTTAAAAATATATCACCCGAGTCTAATAAAATTCCACCCAGGATCAAATTTAGTTTTGATATTATGCGGAATTAATTACAATGTCGACGATGAAATTTTAATAGTACGTTATTGTTATTCACTTTTTATTCTCAAGTTGCAACTTTGTCTACCACTTCAAATATGTTTTCTCATATTTCTTATAGAAATACCTTCGAGTTAAATGGGGGGAACATTCGCTCGAAGAACTGTTTTTAAAACAACGAGCAACTAACTTTTCTACTGAAAGAGGAAGTTAAACTTCCTGGAAAATTTCTTCGATAATGTAATATTAACCACCGGTGCACCAAGCTGTGATTATTTCTTGGACTCAATAGCAACAGGTTTTCTTCGATCAATATTTGGATAATAAATATCATTTGTGGTATCGAGACTGTTTACGGGCTATTAAAATTTAAGTAGCATCGAGATCAAGTATTATTCTTTCACCGAAGGGCCAAAGAATTTCAGTTTGTTCGTAAATAAAATTCAATTTCGCGAAGGTAGAACTGTTTGTATTGGAGCCATGGAAAGTCAATAAGATTTCTTGATGTACGTAGAAAGGAATTTTGTATAATCACTCAAGCTTGTGGATTTAAGTACTCAAAGACTTTGTAATAATTACGTACCAAAGAGTTATATTCGAAAGCCTAAATACACTATTATATACCGTTCTTAATGGAAAAATAATAAAATTCTTGCACAAGTGCTTACGCGGGATAACTAATAAAGTGGAATGAAAGTTTCGAAGAGAGGCGTAAACATATTTTATGCGTAAAAAATATCCCTTGTACGAATCACTAGTAATAAAACGAAATAAACAGAAATGTTTTTACAGTCGGATATGCGAGTATGGCAAGCTAATAAAGTTAATTAAAAACAGCAGATATCCGTGGAGCAGCAAACATCGGGAATAAAAAGTGAAACGTAAATCCAAATCCTTCTTTTTTTATACCTCGAACTGACCCTGCTCGAAATTAAATCATACGAGTTCCAAAGGAATGAAAATAAGCTCGATTTATTTTCAACCTTCCATCTTTTCCTTTCGAAAGCATAAGTTGTTTACTGCAATAACAGAATTCATATTTTCGTAGGCCGGTCTCTAACAAACGACGGAGGAGATTCAAAATCTATTTCCCGTGGCACATGAAACTTGAGGGAAATCGGTGGAACAAGAAAACCCAATTCCAGAAACATCCCGCATAAAATATCACGGCTAACCCCCGCAGCAAGAAAGGGAATGTTTTTATTCAACGCGTAGGCAGAGAGGGGAATCGTTGCACGGTATAAAATAACGGTTAAACCGGTACACGTAGATATTTCTAGTTGGAACCTCGATTCCTTCATGGTTGAGTGGTCAACTCAAGCGGAAGAGTTCTTCCGCGGCATTTCCCTCCTAAATTCAGAAGACCAGGACAGTTCGAACTTTTTGCCCTACCTTAACCACGCGGTGAAAGTTAAAAGCGTCACGATTGAACTGATTTTGTGGCAATCCTAGAGAACTAGAAGTTGGCTCACGAGCTTCAACACTCTACATCGAGAATTAGTCCTGACCGTAGCTGACTCAGAACCAACAAGTGGTTGCCTCTAGTTAACTTGCGGAGTCCTTGCTGGAGACATTTCTAAAAGACAAGCTGTCACTGGATCTGGCTTTGAACAACGACAACAACTACGATGTACCAGGGATTTAGAGTATCGATCTCTACCTGGAATCTAGTCCGCGACCACTTTAGTTCCACCGACTCCAGCGCAAATTGGAACGTGCACCGCAATATAAATCTCTCCTCCCGATCGAACTTATGAATTGTAATATCAATATCTAATCTCACCTGTTGTAATCAAGAATTGTTTCGATAGACCAAGCACGAGGTGATAATATAATGGACCGTATGATGACGAATTTTAATATAACACTGGTTTCCAAAAAGTAGATTACCGATAGTGAACAAGGATCAAGTAATGATTCAAGCATGTCAAAATGATATTTTGTTTACTTAAATATTCATAGAAGTAAATACATTTGACACCAATATTTATCTTTAAAAATGTACTGGCATCATAAGGTTATAGTGGCTGATAAATAAACAACAATTGTGTATTAAAATTATTTTCGATTTTATTTATTTTTTCTACGAACCATAAGGCGTACGAATAAATGTAGGAGTTACGATTATCGTAATATAACGGTAATTACCTTCATTATGTGCTTTAGAGATTTAGAAAGGGATTCTACTTCATCAAAGAAGTGTGGTTTGTAAAAGGAGACAAATTGTTATTATAAATCTTGTACGTTTCCTGTTATTACGAAGAAGGTTCACATAAAAATGCTTATTTTGTGGCAGTCATGCATTGAGCTTACAACATGGATGAAAGGAATTTGAACAAACTTTAATTACCAAGCACTATAATTTCCCGTGGAAAGTGGCGGAGCGAAAAATATGCTTCATATTTCGCTTTACCGCCTCGGTGCATACTCTGCATTAACCCGCGGACATGAACACGCATAATTCTCTCAAAATGTGGCGCATACAAGGTGCAGTACCTCGCGACGCTAGAGAAAGGCTCAGGAAGGAAGTAGATAATTTTGAATGAATTGAAGCTCCGCTACGAATGCATACTTCCGCGGGACTTATACGAAACGAAAATTATAAATTTACAGAATAAGTTTCCAATCCCGGATTAAAACTGTCTATCAATCTGAATAATAATAATGACACTTGAAACAATATTAATATACAAATGCTAATTATAAATGAATTATGAACAAACATTAAACTAAATTTTAATGACCCTTCTTATTCATGGAAATCAATTTGGAAGATTTCAATCGATTGTACACATCAGATTCAATTATCATACGTTGCACGAAAAATGTCAGTCATTTTCCAATCCCGGATTAAAAATGTCTATCAATCTGAATAATAATAATGACACTTGAAACAATATTAATATACAAATGCGAATTATAAATGAATTATGAACAAACATTAAACTAAATTTTAATAACCCTTCTTATTCATGGAAATCAATTTGGAAGATTTCAATCGATTGTACACATCAGATTCAATTATCATACGTTGCACGAAAAATATCAGTCACGAAGAAGATTAAACGAAATACCAATGCACCACGAAGAAAAAAGGAGTGAACTAATCCCGAGATTAAAAATCGTCAAAGTGTGAAGGCGGGAGATAAAAAGTATATCTGAACAGGAAAAGGAACGGCGCGTCCTCAAAAGTGTCAACAATAATTAACGTCCTATAAGGGAATACTATCGAAGCGTATCATGTTCGGCCATATATCAATAAATCAGCACGCATGACAAATAATACACGATGCACGGTCAACACTCGAGCGAGTTATTCATCGAACCGGAAACATGTCACATCGGACATCATCAGAAAAGGGATATCGACACAAAAATTTTATTTCTTCGAGTAATAGGGTACCGGGTCTCCCTCCGTGTTACCAACACGAGACTTTATTAAAAAATGAGAATCACGTGGAAAAAGGTAGACGAATCTTCCTTTCGGTCGTCTAAGAAATACTCTACCCGTAAGACCCGTTAAATAGGAATCTCCTTAAAACGAGACAATCTTCACGTCCTGGCGTGAAATTACGTGGTGGTTTCACGACGAACATTTTCCACTGTGCATCCAGATGAGATCAAACCCTCTGCTCCATAGTCACTACATTAACTCTTAACTACCATTTTGGGATCATTTACAACCCCAACCATCATTAACTATGAAAATGATCCGCGAGAACTTACCACCTATTAGTAAACCACACGTATTAACGGTCTTCTATCTACCCCGCGTAAATGCTTTAATTGTGGAACAACGTAAATATTCATGGAAATAGTATCGTGTTTAATTAAAACTTGTAAAATGTCGAATATAGGACACGGAGCTTAATGTAAAGTTTTGTGAGTATTTTAAGGGTTTATCTTGTAGCACTTAACGCTATTAGCTGAAAGTGACGTCGGGCAATCGGCAGTAGAAGGATGCATATATGCAGTGAACGGTGCTCGACAGTGCAGTGAACGCGATCACACCGTTGGCGAGCACCAACTCAACTCGCGGGTATTGCTGGCTGCTGAACCAGCAAAACGCGAAAATAGGTCTTGACGGTGTCATAAAGCTATCAGCATACCGTGAAAGAATACAGGACGAGCTTTAAAAGAGAAAATGGTTTTGGTTCTCTGACGAGAACCGCGAAACGCTTGGCACCACGCTTTACTCACGGAAAATAGAACACTTGCCGAAGGAATACTTTTAAGCAACAATGGCATGCCATGTGCTTCCTTTATACCGATGCATTTCTTCAATTCTTAGAAATGGAACAGCGAACTCTTGCGATTACTGTTACGCGACTCTAGTTTTAGACTCGGGGTTTCATTATGACACAGTTTAACAGGAAATACGTAACGTCAGTTTGGTGTAAGGTAGTTCTGTTCAAGATTCATTACTGGATATTGTATCAAGAATAATGTTTCTCCGTGATTTCTTGAAAATTATATGAAAACAGTCGATGAATAATGGGAAATTGAAATACTTTATTGCCGTAATGTACCATCGCTATGGTATTAGAGTTTAATTAATATCAATGTTATTACAGTGTGTTTGGAATATGAAAATTGCATACTAAGATATTGAATAAACTGTTTGCAAAAGGAAATGTAATAGCAACACGAAAGTTATATTAAAACTATGAATTATATACACTAATTTAATGTACAATATCAAATAAATTAATTAATATTAGAAAAAATGCCTGTATGAATTAATTACATGTAATGTGGCATTGCTTACGACATAGTTTAGTTATATAAGTCTGGCACTTATTAACAAATATATCGATGGCATTGATCGAGTAATCAATGAACATGAACTATATCCTTTCATAACTAATTTAGTTTTTATATCACATTTATTCTTTTGTCAATAATCTATTTATTGAGCTCCCGATTTTCTTCCTACGCATATTTCATAGAGCATCAAAATACTAGTTTTTATAAACCGCAGCTTCATTAAAGTTTGATTTAAATTAAAACTAGGATTGCATACTAATATGGATAAAACAGTAAATATCGAAGACCTATTAATATAGAGGGTCACTTTATGCTTTCATATTTATCCAAATCATCAACTATCTACAACTAATTAATAATCTATATATTTCCAAGTGACAGGTTTGTAAATACACTTCGCGTAAATCATATTCCATGGAACATAATTTACGCATGTAGCTTACATTTAATTTACCGCGTAAAACATTCAATGACAATTTCACCTCGGTTGGAAACTGATACGGAATAATGAAAACGTGCTAAACTGGACTCGGTTTAACAGCAAATCGGGTTGATGGCACATTGGGTGACTTTCGAAATTTTTCGGAACAAACGTCATGTGTCAACGATAGTCAATATCCGTTTGCTGATCGATGTCAGTGTATTTTTGTATCTCGTTTAAAAATATACAATGCCAATATTTGTTTAAGCGAAACCTATGGATTTTTGTTACAAAGCAGAAGCGGTGTTACTTTTACCATCATTTATTGTAATTGTAATGATTACTTTACGTAGATACCGATTTTCGAGTACAATTTTACGAAATCTCCTATATTTTCGATTTACAGAATTTGTTCGACGTACGGATGAAGGAAAATACCGGTTCGACGCTTTATAACAGAATGTATACTTTCGACTGTCAAACATAATTCGCAATATATGTTTCATAAAAACCATGCAATTAAAACAATAGCATTTGTTCAACAATTTAAATTCCTACCTTGTTCGCCCTGATGAAATTGCTCTCTTTGTGCCTCGTAGATCTTCACGCATCTTCTTGCAGTTCGTTTTTTATTTACCACTCACTTTATTTATAATCACAAATTCATTAAACACAAAAGATAATGAAAATTCTTATCCAAAATCAAATTAACGTGGCACAAACACAAAACAAACCGCAGGGGAAATAATTTTTATTCAACATGTCGATTGAACGTGCAATAATGATATTAAATAAACCGATTCTGAAAAGAAATATAGTAATATGCATTTTGAAAGCAATGAATTAAATTCCGAACATCATTCGATACACCGTACGCGCACACACGTCTTGCAAATACGACGATTTCCGGAAGACTAACATCACCGACCCGGCGTATACAATTACTGGCGCGTCCTACGTACTCCGTTACAGAAACATTTCCTATTTGAATTATTCTGTTAGGCGTAGAAGTAAACTTGTTCAGACTTGTTTCACATAATCAGTATAGCCATTCAAATCAAAATATTCTCCTGCTCTTTTGTAAGGTGCCAGAAAAATGGCTAAAGGTCATCAACAATAATGGAAATAATTTCGATGATTTATCTGTTTTCATTCTTTTTAAGTAAAACTTTGAGTGCGCCGAAAAGTCGGAAGGAAATCATTTCTACAACTAATATTGTTCTTTAACAAGTTGAATTCCGTGCTGATCTCTCGCGATCAAGGATGCCAATATTTGTCAAACCTGAATTAAATTAGATTTTCATCGGCATAAAAGCTAAATTATTGAAGAAATGCCATTAGAGTATGTCAATCCAATTTCCCATCTCTAATGCTACACTCGAGTGAACACTTTGCATCTATTGTCATCGACGACCTTTGATCGTTCTTCAGCTCACGATAAATCAGAATACCGTTAATATAAAACACGCAGACCTTCGAGTACAAACAAAATTCCATCAACATCTTCTTGTTCTAAGGACTTCTTATTGCTTTTCGTATCACGTGTAGTATAAAATATAATGTAGAAGACTGAATTCAATATCGTTCGCACATTCTTTGATGGTCACGGTTCATCAGTCGGCTTCGGAGTTTCCGGTATACTTCTTATTCGAGAGTTCCTCTTACGTTGCTAAAAATGGGAGAAGTGTGTAAGTCAATAAGTTCGATGCTGGACCACGATGTTTGCGCCTATATGCGTGGTCTTCTTTTCAAGATGGAGATAGTGCCGAGTCATCGTGTTACGAGCCCAAGGATGGAGCATGTCATTGGTTCCGCCGACCCATTATGGCAGCCTATAAAAAAGAATGGTTTGATAATACGGTGGATAATCTATCTACTCGGCTCCTTTATAGGGAAGAATGGCTTGATAATAGGAAATCGATTTACTGCGTTACGGAAGGAACCGCCTCTTTCTCTCTCTTTCTCTTCACATCCACGAACAAACCCGAGTATTACAAACGACTCCGCTCTGGTTTTTCTTCTTTTCATTTCTATGTGCTCCCGCACAATGGCCCCCACCATTTCCACGAAGAATAATATTTTTCGCAAAGTCACCGGTAATCGGTTTTTGTTTTTCCAACCGCGTACCGTACGTGTTGGAGGCCGTACCCTACAATAAGTTCGCGGTTCTTATGGAACCCTTTATGCTCTACGAGACACTTATCACAATTGCTTCCGGTTCAATTCAGCCGAATAAATCCTATCACCTATTCTTTCTATGACATTCGAAAGTAAGCAATAAACGGAACGATATTTCGTGTTACATTTGTGAAATTACGAACGTATAGATTAATTAAAAGCAATGTTCGATATTAAAGCGAACTGTACAAACATCGGGCAAAAAGGGAAGTAAAAGTGTTTTCTCCCGTAATGGATACATTTTTCGGCATTTTAAACCGGTAGAAAAAAATTAGCCTAATACTAGGCACTTATGTTGTATGATATTAGAGATTATAGTTGATCGATTTGTCGTAACTACTTTGGTCCATACGTGCTCCCGTAGTCGGGGCTACCAAAATAAGTATAAACCTCAAATCCGATTACGAACTACAATGCCTTCCCACGTAATTTCCTCGGTAATGTATAATGTATGATGTAGTCTTATTCCCAGCCATCATTAATGTCAATCTATCTACATAAACTTCATGATGACGCAGCCAAACCCGATAGAAGGGTCGTCGGTTTATTCTGATGCGTCTGATACGAAAGTCAGTTAATTCGACGAAATACTATTCCAATTCTGAATATACTCGAAGATACATTTTTTAACCTGCTTATATTAAAAATAGAAGAATAATCACATTAAACATGTATGAAGAGAACTATAATACTTCATTAAGAAATATAGCAACAATATTAATCAGTGCAGCATATGTAGTTCATTGAGGAATGTTATTGGTGCAGGGGGTTGTTTATCGTTTAAGGATGATTGTGATTTGCAGTACACTGTGCCTTGTAGATGTTTATTAATTAAATGATGCAGCTCTATATACATGGAGATTATTGATTTTCCAAGGAACCATAATACCCCGTGGATATAGCTGAATGGGCTTAAGGGGTTAATCTTTAGCAGTCAATTTAGTACGTGGGAGAAGTTAGATAAAGTCCAGCGCCCTCGGCTTCTGTTGTTACAACATAAGTAACATAGACTACCTAAGCTACTAACAATTTAATTATATTCTATGCTCGGAGTAATTATTCCTGTATGGCTCACCGTGATACCTTTGATTAAATTCCAGCTACTAACATTTGTAAATAATAATAACATAAACAGAATATTTCGATGGGATTAAAGTGCATTAACCTGTTAAACGTGGATGACGAGTTAACTTGTCATTCGAAGCTACACTTATCGCAAAGGTTACAAATGATATTACAATTATACCTTTCATAATCCTCATATTTTATGCATATTAATTGCACTGACGAAAAGTCAAACTTATATATACATTGTAATTATAAATATACCGCACGGATTTGATTTTATTCTTTCCAAGAACTCTCCGGTTAACAGGTTAAAAATATCAATTCCTTCTACCGTCTCCATTGATATATGCCAGGGGTGAACGTGGTTAAGTGAATCCCATTGACCTAGTGATTTAACTCTGAAGTGGAATCAGAGTTCTTCGTTGTCATGCATTTCCGTTTGGGGCAAATGACTTGAAGCTACCCACCGCCCCTTTCTCGTTATCCCGAGAAGAGGATCGTAATTAGTCTCGGTGTAAACTCCGCCCAAGCGTTCATCCCGCATCCGTCAGACCTGTCCTTATCAGTCACTTGCACCCCGAAAAAATCAACTAGCACAAATTCAGTCTTGCGAATCCTGCGATTTTAAGGGAAGGATATGGGTAACAGGAAAAACTGTTCGTTTAGGAAGGAAAGAGTGACGGGTGTGGGTTGGGTTGGGGGTGTATAGAGATAGGAAGTGAGAGGGTTCACGGGGTATCAGACGGTGGGAATGACGATGCTCCCGAAAGAAACCACGATGGATAAGACATGGCGATAGAGTGTGAGGGAAAACGGTGTGCCGGAGATTTCGAGGTCGAAGGGTGCTCTCGTATTTGGGGTCGTGGAAGATGGGTAAAACGGGAAGGGCTTGGTGGATGGGTGGTTGCCTTTGGAACGGGGTGGAATAGAACGAGTAAAGTGATTGCGAAAAGGGGGTCAGAGGGAAAATGGGGTACGGTGGTTTAATAGAGTGAGCCATGATGGATGATGCCAGATCGATATTACTTCTTTACCCGCGAACTGAGTATCTACGCGCGGCCGAGTATTCCCGGCATTTTGGAAGCCGCGACGGACTGTATACGATATACGACACTGCATACCGGACATTTTCGGCAGTGGACACACATAACTCTGTTATTACGGAAAGTCTTATATACGTTAGACGTCAGACAAGAATTCGTAATACCGTCTCTCGCGCGTCCGTTTACTCGACGGGATGAGATAAGTACGATTTTCTTCTCTAAGGATAATTCTCCCGGTGATGAAATTCCTCGGTGTAAGAAATCGTAGATAATGTGATATATAATTCTAGTCTGCGGTTGCCCACGAGTTTATCGTTGATATACGTTCCACTCTTCGTTAGTAATAGTACATACGTTTCCCAGAATAGTATAATACTAACAATGGATACGAAAAACAATACTCTTTGTTATACCTGTGAATACGACTTTATGTATGTAACATACAAATATTCAAACAATTGCATCGAAAATGGTAATTATTATGAACGAATATTCGTACGAAAAATAAATACAATTTAAGTTAAAACATAGATGTCTATTAACGAAAATATTATTGGGGAATGACTTAAGGAAAACAAACTTGTTTATCCCGGGAGATATTTTCACAGGATAGAAAGAAAACTATTTTGTAGTAGGCTGAAAGTATCGAACATCATTTGTAAAGTTAAGCCGCCGTGGGACTCTTGAAAAGTGTATGACCCGCAGCAGTGGTGCACAATATAAAGTTACTCGAAATTACATCTGCATATTATTTCAATTTTGTAGATTGTTTAACTGCAGTAACGTCGGATACGGCAACTCGAAGTAAAACTTTTTTCCGGATAATCTCTTAGGTACCCTCGCGGGCTCCTTCGAAGTTGCCGCATCTCATTGACTGTCGGAAGAAATTTGTTGGTCCCCACACCCCCTCCCCAACGCGGCCCCCTGTCTAAAATTAATTTACTGGCTCCCGCCGCAAAAGAGGCAAAATTCAACGACCCGCGAAGCAAATAAATAAGTCCACCCGACGAACTACGTCGATTCAACGGTATTACGAACTCGATTCGTACACTGAGGAAAGAGCGTGAGAAAAATGTTCCCTGTTTGTACGGGAGTTTTCTGCAATAAACAGACCCGAAAAACAAGCGAAATCGCGTAAATCATCAGAAGTTTATATTAGATAGATCGAAACCCGGTGGAGCAAAAATGAGGTAATTTGCGGGTTCCGAGTAATAAACCTTGCGGCATTCGTTCCTGTAACAAATGCATTTAATCATTTGAAATTATTCCCGTCATCACCTACGACAAATAAAAGGAAGAATTTTATTCGCGTTAATGCCATTTTATGGAATAATATCCATTTCGTCTGGTGCGATTTAACGAACAATATTTCCCTTAACGTGGCTCGATAAAAAGTGGGCGAGGTTGCACCGATGATCTTCAATTTCAATTTGCAGGCCGTATACTTATCAGGGCGTGTCAGGTTGACGTTTGACGGAATAGAAGTACTTCCGAGATTAATTCCCATACCTCTCAGCATTTTGATCGGCGGGATACGACGGCGAAATAACTTCGAACACCTTCGCCTTTCTCCAATCACAGTGCGCCTCGGGAATAAACGGTCGAAGGTGAATGGATAAGAGAATGCTCGAGAGAAAGGAACAGTGAGAGTGAGAGAGTGAAAAGGAACATAGAAAGGTCGAGGGAGAAAGGTAGAGAAAGGGTGGGCAGTGTGTCGTTTGTATCAATTTACTGGAGCCACCCTTACGCCCACCAACTTGCTTCAGATTTAATCTAATACCACGTAGAGAAGGGTAATTCATTAAATAAAGATCCCCACCTACCGGCTTCGTTTGGCTCGGTATATCAGACATTCGCGATTTGCCGTGCGCCAGAAAGTAAATAATTAAATTCGCCCTCGCCAAATTTCACGGAACTTCGTGGAAGCCTGGTTTCATCCTGGAATGAAACCGCTCGCCGAAAGAGTTTGAAATATTTATATTCAAGCGATATACAGGATTACGCCTGTAGTTTTTATAGGGGGTATTAAATCGTTGCTTTGAAGGTTATCGATATAGGTTTTTATTAGTATCTATCGATATAATACAGGAAATTTAAATGGGTTTCAATTTTATTCAATTATTCCGCCTTTTAAAAAACGAGACGAAATCAGTTATTTCATAGTGCAGTTATGTGAACCGTCCGTATTAACCATGATAGCATTGTGTACAGTTTTAGAACTCAGATACAACAGCAAGATATTCGTTTATAGATTTATTCCGATAATGATATATTATAAGATTTAGAATGTAATCATTCATATCAACTAGGTCGTATTAATCACGAGTTACATGAGACTTAAATCCATCCAATTGTTATCAAACTTGATAATATTGACTTTGATGATTATTTATCCTGTGAATTGGCAAAGTTTAATTACGTTCAATAAATTCGAAGATTCTAGCCAGTAGAGTATCTACGTACCGCCATGTCCGTAAGAACAAAATATTCGTTCTGACTGGCTCGTTAAATTCCGACTGTGCTTCCGTACTACGAAAACTCAGCCAATAGATCACACTAAACTTCCTGCACGTTCGTGCTAGCAATTCCCCCTTCCCAGGGTGTCACGGAAACCCACAAGTGAACGAGTAGGGTAGAAACTTATACAGGTTCCCCTTACCATAGAAATCTTTTAAATCTGAGAAACATAGTTGTATATAATACACCGTTCAAACCGACTGACCTGTGACATCAAAAGAATTTACTTCTCTGTACTTTATTTTAGATTCCGGGTGCTACGAGGTTTTTTCCCTGTTGAAGAATCCAACTTCACAGAACTCCGGGTTCAGTGATGTTTCATAAAAAGTTTAGAAAATAACGAGTTTTAAGTAATAAAAGGTCTATAAAGTTTTATATAGACCTATAGTACAGGAAGGGATAATATCAACTTTTTATTCCATTTAGGAAAGGAGAATTTCAAAGGAGCTGGAGTATATAGCTAATAGATTGTACGAGTATCTATCACTGGTCCAGTTTAATTTCGTATTTGCTTTAATTTTAATGTCTGTCCAGGTACAGCCGACCAGGCTTCCCGAGATACCGAGATCTCTAGGCAATTATGATAATATCTTGATCCGATAATGGGACAGGGTCTTATTCTTACGAATTGTCGCGGAATGAGAGGGGGTCGCGCGGGTACACCGGGCCGCCGATTTCACGCTCGAGAACTTCGAGAATAGAGCTGGCAAAGAGGAATTAAGATCTCGCGGATGCTCTGGTTCCTATGCTGCAAAGAACTTCACTAAAGCGAGATGGGAGATCGGAATAAGATGAATGAGGAGTAATAGAAAAGAGAAGCGAGATAAGTGAGGGAAGAAGAAGAACGAAGGGAGAGGGAGAAAGTAAATGTAGATTGAGGAACGAGGAAAGGGATAGAGGAAGAGTTCGAGAAGGGAGGCAGAATCGAAGCGAGGGCGGATAAGAGCCAGGAAGGACGGGTTCGTAGGGATATAATACTTGCTTCTAGCTCTCTGTCGTCGGCTCTTTGTTTATATTCCAGGACAACCGACGGGGACGGACCGTTTGACATGTCGCCGCTCGCTAAGATGTTAAAGGACAAAAGGCTTAAAGTCTCCCCCTTTACCCCTTTGCCCTAATCCCCTTTTCGGAGGCCGTTCTCGTGGCCATTGAAATACCTTGAACGCGGGCACAAGCTGCCGGTCGTACGCACGTAAGTGCCATATCATTATGCGGCTGGATAATGAACCTTCGTGAAGTGCTGGAGAACTAAGTAGCTTCCTATATTTCATGAAACGACCTAAGAGGAGTTCGTGGACCGCGCCACTCGGATGGGACCAGCGAGCACAATTTGCGGAAGAATCGTATGCGCCGCCATGACACAATCTCAACGACGCGTTAGGGACGGGATTGAATAATGACTAACATGATTTCGATCTGTAGCTATCATATATTCATTGTACCCTCATAAATTTACATAATCTAACAAGAGCTTCATCCACACCAATGATATTAAACCCGCGCAATGACTATTCATTATCGACATTCCTTCCTGCAATTATTCTAGGAACACAACATATTATGTGATACTTTACCTTCAAATTGTACCTCTATGTAATGAGTACAAATTAAGTATTTTAACATTATTCCAGTAAAGTTGACTTTGGTTCGGACAAGTATCAAATTATAATGTTGTCGGTAATTAAAATAATAGAATTGCAATTAACTTGGTACAAGAAATTGAAAGGAAATACGTGGAATGTTTGACAATCTTGGAGGGTGTCTTGACAGTGAACGTCTTCGTAGGTTATTCATAAGATAAACGTAGAGTATATTTTCAACTAATACCAGGTAATGTTTAACAGGTTTCGCGTTTTCAGTGACGGCGTAAAAGTAACAACAAGGACTAAAATATTTAGAGGTAAGCTGTACATCTCACGTCAGCTTATGATACGTACATACGAGGCATATCTACCGGCACGGTATGGATATCATTAACCGGGCGTATTACGAGTGTCACGGACTTTAACGGCTGGTACCTCGTTACCAGATAGGAATTAATTATTTCAGGGTAATGAAGTGTCAAGGGAGGGCATGTTGTTCGAAGTTATTCGACGGAAGATATTTCCTCAGCACGTATCAGTACATCGTGGGTCGAGAGTTGTTTCTAATTACGAGACTTGTACGATCCGCGAAGTAGATTATTCGGTTCGAATCTGTCGGAAGATTAAAATAAAATATCAATCCCCTTCGTGTCATACGTCACCGGTCATTTTACTGATAACGTTCTACTAATCCGACAGTGTAATTCAATGTGAATTTTGGTCTTCCGGTTTACTGTGAAATCTTAAGTAACACTTTAATATCGGTAGTCAATTTCACTGTCAGTTGAGAACACCGAAATGAGACTCATAAAAATCCAAATATTTTCCCATATCCGTTTTATTATCTAAAGGGGAATTCTCCATTCAGGAATCAAACTCGACGTGCCGAAAATAAAGAAGCACGTCTGTAATAAATCATCCGAATCCAATAGTCGATAGCTTAAGAGAGCAAGTGTGCTGAAATTGGTATTACGACGAAGTATATAGTAAAAATCTAAAAAAGAGCATTGAATGCAGGAAAATTAGAAAAAGAACGGTAAAACAGAACACCTAGGATCTTTTAACTTCCGTACCTCGGCTAAACACCAACGATTAAACCGTCGAGATTTCGCACAGCTCTCTCATTTATTTGATATTTATTTGTCGCGCGGTGTGTATGCGTACTTTCATATTTCTCCCTTCCATTTATTATTTCTCTTTACCTCTCCCTGTTTACCTGTCTAAAATCCCATCGAAATTTATTAGTATATACACGAGAGTGTATTCGTGTACACAACCAAGTATATCTCATTGTTTCATCCGAATGCAAACGTGTTCGAATGTAACAATACGTAATCGACAATACGTACTTTTACAGCTGTTTATCTACCGTGAACCAAGTTTGTATGCACGTATCGATGTAACGAATTCTATCTGTACGTTGGTGTGCGAAGTTGAAAATGCCAGTGGGGTGGTTCGCTATGCAGCTGGGTGTATTTATCTCGGTCATGTAGTTGCACATGTGACTGCAGGAGCTCGCGCGACAGGACGTACGCTCATTGCTCCCCGCGATAGTAAGAGAAGAAGAAAGACGGACGGATTATATTGGAAGAGGGACGAATGCCGTGGTACTCGAAGAAGGAATGGGTGAGGAAGAGAAAACCGCGAGTACCGTGCACTTCGTCCCGCAGCTGTCGCCAAGCCTGTGTTACGACTGCACAGTTTGTTCATTCGGTGTGTGCTACGGGGGAGGCGGCTTCTAATGAAAGGAGTTTATTAGGACGCGCGCCAACGGATGGAAGGAAGGAGACCTACGTGAATAAGGGAAGGGAGGCTGAGAGCGGATTTGCATCCCTTATGCGTAATTTCACTTCGATATTAGATTAGTCGGTCCTGCGTTATCCGCGCCAGACCGCCTCGGCATTGCGACGTCGGAACGCTGCTGATTAGTCCCTCCACGAGCACTGAAAACACGATACCGTACCTCTCCACGATGCTTCCCCAGATCCCTATTCTGTCTTTTTACCTTACGACGAAATAAAAGCTGCCGATGGTCCATTGTCTCGAAATTAGCCGGCTGGATGTCGTGCACCGACGAGCCACCGGCTTTTGTACTCGCTGCACGGAGAAAATCGATTGTCGCGACTGTTTCCGTTCCCGGCGCCCGGTCCGTGCCTCGTTTTCGATGTACGCCGTGTAACGTTTTCAGAAATTGGGAAACATTTACGGCGATGGTATTATTTTCTGTCTGATTTAGGTACACGATATTATGACGTATTAAGTACAATTAATTTCGAGTTATTAATGTCGGACTTAATAATTTCAAGTATATTCGAACTCTTCTGTTCTGTGCTTATAATACTAGATATGTAAAATATTAACTGTAATATTTATGACGACGCTTCTCGAAACGATCTCTTGAAATATATCGTCAAATATAGAAATCCGCAGAGCGTATATTTTCTTATTTTTATCCATTGGCTAATTAAAAGAGACGGTTACATTACATTGCATAAACAAGCTTTACATTCATTTCGAGTGGATCCAAGGGAAATAAAGTACTTTATATGTCAAGTAAGAGGTTGATAACATTTGGAAAAAACCACAGTCAGTAGAATTGCTAATTTTAGAGCTCTCTTGTGTGAGATTCTAAAATGACGATGTGCAACCACATTTATACTGCCATTTACACGTGATACGTATTTGCGGTATTCTTGGCAGAGATATAAACCTCAGTAATATCAAAGGAAAGATTCGAGGACGGTTGGTTATGATAGCTGATACATCGCCAGTGACCCATATATCGAACAGTGAATACTGGTACCTGGCCACCGATAGGATGTCACTTAAAATTTTATTACCGATGTAACGCCCTTTGTGCACTCAGTGATGCCAAGCTACCGGCGCATCGACATCTTAAATTGCTCTACGCTCTCATCCTTATGCAATAAAACTACAGTGATACTTCACATTTTTATGCGGAATATATCTCCCGACGTGTCTCGTGTCGTAAAGAATATTTCATCGTATAAATTCTTTCCTCCTTTTAACTGTTCCTTCGAAACGATTCACATAGTGTTACCTGACGAAACAAACACGGTAAAGTACGTACGCAGGAGGAACTGCAATTTCTGGCAACCGGAAATTCGATTTATATTCGATATTTACTGATCACCAGGAGATATCCATAAGAGTAGAGAAAAAAATCGGATGCGATCAATCTCGTGAAGTAAACAATAATGGTAGTTTATTGATTGCCTCGTACCCGTAGATAACGGATACGTATAACGGTAGTCGCGGAACGTTCGCATTGAATAGCGATTTGAATATTCAAAATGATTTACCATGCCCGAGTGATGCACAAATGTTGTTTATATCCATCGACGAAAAATAGTCAACGATGCATGAAAAATGTCGGAGATATAGTCGATCACGGATAATATCATTAATAACATTTGCATTAGTATTCTTTATCGCACGAATCCAGTTACCCGGATATATTTGTTGCGATCGAATGATGTTTCAGAATTATTTATTGCAGTAATCCATTTAGATGAACGAGGAACAAATCCTGGTCTATTTGTACACGATTATAGCACTCAGTACTCGCGAGCCACGGACCGTTCTTCGACGTCGTTGATCCTCATTGTCGTATGGGGTACAATCAATTGAAAGAGCTCACAGCGGTGAATGTCCACCGATATCAAGTTTCCGGTTAAATGTCGTTCAGGTTGTGCCAGTGCAGCTTGAAAGAGGTCTGCTTTCCATTGAAATCAGATCATGTTCTATAGTTGCATTCGACGTGCGTTCTACGCGACAAATTAACGATATAGAATAGCCGCAAACGAACAAAAAATATACTTTATACGGCAATACGAATTTCCCTGAAATGGAAAGGAATTACATCTGTTAAATGATTTATCTTTCAATATTCGTTATAGAAAAACCACGTTGACGTATACAAAGCGACAACATTTTTCATCGACCAGTCGTTCAACGTTTTTCTCGTACGGTTTTTAAGTCGTGTTTGGATGCAGCATCCTATCAAAGGAATATTATAATTATTTTTATTGATGCACTTTTAACTAGTGCGAAGTCTTTATAATAATGGTGAAATGTGTTTCTATTGGTTCTCGTTCATTTTAATTAGTGCACACTATTTTTCAACCCTCTAGAATTTATTCCAAAGGGAGTAGAAGGTTTGGACATCTTCCATCACGCCAAGAAATCGATTTAAATCGGGCGGACCATGGATCGAACAAAGTAGACTGCTGGAATCTGGTGTAGCGGACCACCGTTCTAATAAAAAGAGATCCATTCTCCGAACCGATCTGACTTGCATCGATCGAACCGAATCAAAATAAGAGATTGCGACACGTGAACCGAGCCGATTTACTTTTATTCTTCTACTTGCGGATGATTTATTAAACAACGCATATTGTGACAACCGCCGGCACTTTTTCAGTAAGGTGCTTATATTTAATAATATCAGCTGCCTGGAAATCGTAATTATCTCTTTCCACAATTTTTCTGTAATTACATCGTACAATTCCACATACCATTATTTTAACAGATTCCATATTTATTTGCATTCACAAATTATGAAAAATTCTGGAATAAATCTACATAAGTTTCGTTAGCTTTAGAGCTTATAGAAAAGTCACATAATACAATCATAGCCTGTGGGTCTAATTAAAGAGCAACACAATAATCTCATAAATAAACTCAATATTCCAAATCATATTTTACTTGTACAGCTTTACATTATTAGACAATTTGGTTGGCATTAATATGAATTAAAAAGTTCGAATTCCGAAAGAATTCGATTACAAATTTTCCGGAGGAACAGATGCCTATAGGAATGGAAAACGTGGAGAGAGAAGGAAAATCGTAAATTATCCGGAAACAATCGTGTAATTTCGCGGAATCCCTCAGAGTGGCAGGGAGGTTTAGTTTTCATTTCGTGGAAGATCAAGAATGATCGGTAGCTGTACCTATGTGTAACATCAGAACTCAGACATTGTTCTGTAGTGATGGTCAATCTCCTTAAAAAGAACTCCCTAGCAACGGTGGGAAGTGGCTGTCTCATTTGCGGCATCCGGTAGTTCGTTTCTCCTTTGGCTCGCGGAAAATATCCTCGAAATACGGTTGTTTCAAAGTGCTCTCCCTTCGCCACCACAACCCCTTTTATTCCCCGAAACTTTTCACTCCTGTGTCTCGAGTATGTGCGCCATTACGCACGCCAACATTTTATTCTGACAGCCGAAAAATCCGAGGTGTATTGGATAAGAAAATAGTCAATGTATTAGATTAATTACATTCAGGATATTACTAATTATCAGTTCGATCCTTTGATAACCTTCGCACATATTTGTTATTTAAACTTCAGTGAAGAATGGATCTATACACAGATTTTTAGTTTCCTGAAATTACATTCAATAACTCATCAATTTAGTATATGGTATTTACTGAAGAAGTTCCTAATAGGAATATAGCTTATATTGTAGTATTTTATTGCATATCTTTGGTGATCCTTTTTCCTGACATTTTTCGTTTGCAGAATCTGTTGAAGAAAGTCTAGCTTCTTCATGATCATTCGATAAATTGTAAATGCCGTCAGCGAGTGTTTCAATATTGAAAGACAGTCGCGAGCTGATTGCCAATTATTTCCGGACCGATGATTTCCTTACCTTCTTTCATTGAGTATCCTATTTATATATTCAATATATCTCGCGTCCTATTTACCTCGAAACTTGGAAGCTATTTTTCGAAGACGAAGTGTAATATGAAAAGAAGGAATATCAGACGCATTATTGAAAATATTCCACGACAAGTTTTTCGTAAAAGTTTAATTAACTCGTAGGATATCATGGAAAAGAAATAAATGTTTGATCGTTAGAGTATTTCATTGGGAGTGTAACGAAATATTTGTTTCGGTGTATTGGAATTAGAATATTTTTATGCTTTCTATGTAAATGGAAGGGTAAAAACAGGGACGTATCTGATCAGGTATCACAGTAGTAACATGGGATTCGTTTTATACACTTTTCCTTCCTGCTCCCTCGGCAGTGACAGACATGTTTGACAAAGAGCAACGGACGAAAGTGTATTTTACCTATTTTTTCGCAGATTTTCGTTGTGACATCGGCGTGCAACATGTCCGAAATACCGTTCCCGGAAAAAACCCCTATGTAAATCAAATAGCCGTAAAGCACTCTATTGTCCGACACATTACATTCTAGTTCGCGCCAATATTACGAATGTTATTCCAGAAATTTTTCAACGATATCACGTGGGCGCGAACTGATTTACCCAATTACTGCAAAAATATCTCTCAGGTATTTTTATCTGTATGTAACACGAACGATTTTTCCACACACCGACAATTATAACAACCTATTAAAAATTCGTTTTTACCATTTGTAATATTGAAACGATACATAACACTATTTATTTTTTTGGGATCACTATCAAATTGATGTTTCAATGTTGAACACGGTTGCCCATGAAACTGATATTTTGATACTATCAGGTATTTATTACCTGAATCAGATTTAGACCATATTTTCTCTGAAGTATTACAAATTCTATAATGTTGGTCGCACATGATAGGAAGTCTCGAATTATCAAAGGAAATTTAAAGCTACTGCCATTGACACAAGTATTGTGGAATTTGTTTACGAGCAGAAAAGGGCTTTCAGGTGAAGGATTCGGCGTAGATATTTCTAGGGATTCCCCGGCACAAAGTACTTGAGAAGCCACGGAATCGTCCAGGAAGAGGCAGAGACCAGTCGGTCTCCCTTTGACCCCTCTCTCGTTTTAACCCCTAGGCAATTAATCCCTTTTGCTCGATTAAACTCTTATTCTAGGTTTAATTAAAACTTCTTTTTCCCTACCATTCCCGGCTGCCATTTCATCCGTAAGATCGCGCATCGGTGACGCGATTCACCTCTTACATGAAAATTGAATCTGCCACTAATTGATTTCCGAATCGTAAAGATAAGTTTACAGGGGACGATGTTTTTAGTGGGATGCCTGTGAAATCGGAATTTTCGACCGTCAATTGGCGTCAGTAATGTCTACGTGGAAATCGATTCGAGGAAGTTCGGAGTGCCGAATGGTAAAACACCGTGTAAATAAGATAAACACCGGCCGAAGTAGGGTAGGAAAAGTTATCTAGTGCGAACAAGTGTTTCTGCTCCTTTCTTACACCTGCACCCCTTGGTATGTGTACACACACATCCCTCAACCGAGAACCGGCAGACCTATTTCTGGTAAACCTTCGAGTTTCAGAAGTAACAGCCTTATAGTTGACTTTGCCGGGATATTTCCAGCCTGGAATGCAAACTTTCTTTCACTCTTCCCGAGTTTTCATCGGAGTTAGAACGATCGGACGATCTTCGTTATAACGATTTTAATTACCGGCATCAATAAGCGAAATTCTTGTGCAACGGACGGGGAGATTAATTGTGTTTCGAGAAAGTATCCCGACCCCTTTTTTGTCGAGACAGTTGAAATCAGGAGTTTAACTTTACGTTTTCATCACCAGTGCGTGTACTCGGGTTTAACATTTGTTTACGTCACTGGTGCGTCGATCATTAGTAAGGCTAATAATCTCTAAACATTAAAATACCATTATATTAAAGGATATATACCTACTAAGTTGTGTCACATTAGGAGTAAATAGAGAAAAATGAGAAGAGCTGTCGTACATGCTCCGAACTTATTTACGGTCAATAAGTTTTACAAGGTCATAGCGAACATCACTTTTACCTCCTATGCGTCAATTAAGGTGGTGATCAATCTTACCTTCAAGAGACGCGCGTCAATCATTCCAATAATAATGATGTAAAACTCTGCCGGGGAAGTTTGAGTTTATACTACTTGGAAGTTCGTAATCAAGTGAACAACACTATAATTTAATTCTCGCTTAACAAATAATTGATCCCATCCTATATACAATTCAAGGGGTAACAAAGCATGAAAATGATTCCACGAAATTTAATCCTCCATAGCGGGTTATAAGACGAAATACAAATCGCCGTGGATCATCATCGATCAAAGTAAAAGTCCGATCGAGTCGGTAAGAATGAATCAGCAGGGTTATTCAAAAGAACATATCGCAGAACTCGGTCTCCCGGAGTCGGTCTTCGCGTTACACAAATCAAAGATCTCGATAGTTGCAAAGATCGTCGACGTATATCTGTATAATATATACATACTCGAGGGCTGTTTTGTTCGTTTCGGATGGTAACAACAGTAACAACGAACGGCACCGATCATAAGTACGTTTGGCTGCGTCGGCTTTGGCCACTTAAAAATTGATCGAAACCTTTTTATGAGAAGTCGACTCTTCGGGTAGGGGGTTGTGCTCCGAATATTATGGTAGAGTTATGCGAGGTTTAGGAGGGAAGAGAACCAAAGACCGGTTCGCGGTTCTTCGTGTAAGTTTGCCGGTCGAATCGCGAAGGATGTGCATCTTACTTCGTCTTACTTCATCTACCTTTATAACGTAACGTTACTAAAACCCGATAATACCGATACGATATCATGCCTCGAAGCGTAATGTAGATTATGACGCGTTCTCACGTAGGTAGTACTACACTTAACACGTCTTAAAACCATTTACGATGACTAGGTAGATAGGAATGAGATTTCGCCGCGAAACAAAGAGGTCGGTGACCATAATACGCAGGTGTAAAGTATTCTTCTCTGAAGGAAGATCATTGAAGGTAGTGGTTCGCCGGTGTTCACGCGGCTTCGGATACAAGGAACTCTTTTTGTCGGCTCCGCAAATGGCAAGAAGATAGAGACAGGTTGCGTGCAGAATGGTCCGGCATCCCTTTCCATGCGTTTCAAGCGCATACGTCCGTCGGGTGCAATAGCACCAGTATTCGCGAATACGAATACGAATCAAATACGAATACGAGAGCGCGCGCGGTTTCGAAGT
This sequence comes from Nysson spinosus, assembly GCA_910591585.2. Lineage (NCBI taxonomy): Eukaryota > Metazoa > Arthropoda > Insecta > Hymenoptera > Crabronidae > Nysson > Nysson spinosus. The sequence continues at coordinate 6,505,048 of OU342830.1, read as the reverse complement.
ACATATATATGCGTGAAACAAAGAGGAACGGGTATGAAAGCAGATTCTGTCCTCCTTCCACTAGAATCTAGTCTCCGATAGGCGCGTGCTCCCTGTAGATGGGTGCTTTTTGGTGAGTGTGTGTATGCGCTGCCGCCAGTAGTGGGGGACGGAACGATTGGTGGACGCTACGTCGAGTTAGATGCTGAGGAGATCTCTCCCGTCAGTTGCGCGGCGGCCACCGTACTGGTTGTTACGTTTTGGTCTCTTGTATTTTTCGGAGTTCGGCTTTTTTTTCACTTTCGCTCGCAAGTTCTTTATTCTGAGTACGAAGAGATTTGTTTCGACAAACAGTTCATTGGAATACTACGATCGGAAGATTTCAATGAAAATAAGGATTGTAATTCGAAAGAATCACTAAGTGTTGCGCCCTGAATTTGAGAAAGGATACTGTGATACACGCGCGATTTTAATGCGAATTACGCATCCTGTGTAAAGATCAATGTCTCTGGAATTTTGGTGATACGTAAAACGTTGATGTTACGAGATATTTTTGCCGATGAAGGATAAACGAGACTGAAGAGTTTCAAGAGATGCGCGAATAACGAAAAAGTAATTCGATTTACACGTAATTACCTGAAGATCGGCAGTCATACGGAAATCCTTGAGAATCTCTCAGTGAGGTCGGTCAAGTGTTCCACCTAAGAGAGTCTAGTACTCGTTGGTTATGAAGAGTACTCACGCGCGGTGGATGAACGATTTGTCGCCCCGAGTGAAGTGTGATTCCTAAAGTGTAAACTACTGCGACGTACTCGACGAAGTACAGAAAAATACTGTGTACCGTTACATTTATTCAAGGAAAAAGTACTCAAATATAAAAAGAAATTACACTGATCCAACGTAGTTATCGTTGCGCCGGAACTTTAATTGTAAACGTCGTTTAGCTAGTGAGGTTCGGATTCTATAGGCTAGTTAAAGTGGAGTTCATTTGTTTCTATTGTAAGCATTGCACATGCCAATCAGTTGTTTCGAAGGGGTATTCGAGGGTGTATATGAACGGTGACAGCGTGCGTTAATAAGAAACGCAGTGTGGTCGAGCGTGTGATGACCAGGAGTAGGCAAAAGACCGGAAACAAGGGAAGACAACGAGTTCACTAAAGATGCGTGGGCTCGTGAGTCTGGAACAGCTAAGAAAATCGCTGACACTGGCATTGGCCTACTACTACCTCCTATTACCAATATACCACGTGCTCGCAGTTACCAGTGAATTACCACCAAGACTCGATTTACCGGAACATTGTTCTTGGGAATCTCGGCAGGATGGTGCCCTTACTTGCATTCATCGTTACATCGGTAACGGCTCCCTTAGGACAAACTTTTCTCAAGTTACCAGCGAATACGTGACCTCAATGAACATCATCTGCGAGGATACGGAGCTCGTGGAAAATGCTATCTTTAACGCCGATGGGTTTCTACAGTTATGGAGATTGCGATCCTTGAAATTGACTGGATGCGAGCTGGAGCACTGGCCGGCTAAAGTTCTAAGCGGTTTGCGAGATTTACGTAATCTGACTATCAGGACCTTGAATGGACGTAAGACCAAGTATAGTTTGGGTTCGAAGAGTTTGAAACTCGAAGCTGGTGCTTTCGATTCCACGCCGCAAATCGAGAAGATTGATTTATCGTGGAACAACATCTGGCAGATACCGGAACACTTGTTTTGCCCACTGTCAAACTTGGTAACGCTTAACATTTCCTGGAACATGCTGAGGGAAATATCAGAGCTTGGATTTCGAGATGCTGCCGAGAAACATTCGAGACGTCAGCAAGAGGTTACGCCAACGTCGTTGCCGTGTAACTTGGATGTACAATCGTTGGATGTGTCAAATAATCAACTATCGATGTTACCAGCATATGGATTTTCATTGTTGAAACGACTTAGAGTATTAAATTTATCGAGCAACGCGATCTCCATCGTGGCGGACGAGGCACTCGATGGACTTAGATCATTGGAGACATTCGATCTATCCGGAAACAGAATCGTTGCATTACCGACGGAAATGTTCCGGGATGCAGCAAAATCACTGAAGGAATTGAGATTGCACAATAATTCCATCGGTGCTCTGTCACCAGGATTAATATCAGATATGAGTCAACTTGTTGCCTTAGATTTATCACGAAACGTCTTAACGAGCTCCTGGTTAAATTCAGCTACGTTCTCCGGTCTGATTCGATTGGTTCTCTTAAATTTGTCCCATAATCGAATTAGTAAATTAGATCCTGCACTGTTTAAAGATCTTTACACGCTTCAAATATTGAACTTGCAATACAATGAAATCGAAACGATACCAGCTGATACATTTTCACCGATGAGTAATTTGCATACATTGGAGTTAGCTCACAATCGATTGACCTACCTAGACGCTTATTCTTTGAATGGATTATTTGCGCTTTCCCTGTTAGCTTTGGACTCGAATTTGCTCGAGGGTATTCATCCGGATGCCTTTAGAAATTGTTCTAGTATGCAAGATCTGAATCTATCTGGGAACAACTTGGATAACGTACCGGTCGCTCTGAAAGATATGAGAATGTTACGAACACTCGACCTGGGTGAGAATCAGATCAGAAGTCTGAATAAGCCGGGCTTTCGGGGAATGTCAAGCTTATACGGGCTACGGATGATCGGCAACGAGATTACGAACGTCACTCAGGAAGATCTCGCGGAATTGCCTGGTTTACAAATTTTGAATTTGGCGAGGAATAAAATCGAGGTCGTCGAGGATGGAGTATTTTCGGGAAATCCAGCTCTGCAAGCGATCCGCTTGGATTCGAACTTGTTACAGGATATGTCTGGTATATTCGCAAGCGCGCCCGGTCTATTGTGGCTGAACATGTCCGACAACATGATCGTGCAGTTCGATTACAGTTACTTGCCGGAGAAATTGCAGTGGATGGATCTGCATAAAAATCTTATTATGGATCTCGGCATTGCGCCGGAAGGCATGAGATTACAGACGCTCGACGTGTCGTTTAACCGGCTAACGAGGATACATTCGAGGTCGATACCAGACTCCATTGAGCTTCTGTTCGTAAATGATAATCAGATACACACGGTCGATCCACAGACGTTCTTCAATAAAAAGAATCTTACCAGGGTGGATCTATACGCGAATCAAATTCTGAAAATGAATCTCTCGGCATTCCAATTGGCGCAAGTGCCCGTACATCGGCAGCTGCCAGAATTTTACATCGGTGGAAATCCATTTATATGCGATTGTACCACCGAGTGGTTGCAAAGGATCAATACGTTACCACTAAGACAACATCCACGAGTAATGGATCTGGAATCAGTCTACTGCAGATTGCCTTACGATCGGCACAAATCGTTCATACCGCTATTAGAAGCAAAACCATCTCAATTTCTCTGCACGTACAAAGCGCACTGCTTTGCGCTCTGTCATTGCTGTGACTTCGATGCCTGTGACTGCGAAATGACATGCCCAACAAACTGTTCCTGCTACCACGATCAATCCTGGTCGGCAAACGTCGTGGATTGTTCGAACTCCGGATATAAAACACTTCCCGGTCGATTACCAATGGACGCCACGGAGGTTTATCTCGATGGAAATAATTTCGGCGAATTGAATTCCCATTCGTTCATCGGCCGAAAAAATTTACGGATCTTGTACGCGAACGACAGTAATATAATCGCGATTCGCAATCACACCTTCAGCGGTTTAAAGCGACTGCTGGTCCTCCATCTCGAGAACAACAAGATAAGCGTGCTCAACGGTGTGGAACTGAAGCCGCTGGAGAATCTTAAGGAACTCTACCTACAAAACAATTTACTGACGTATATAGATAATGCTACGTTTCTTCCGCTACGTGGACTGGAAATTTTACGATTGGAGAACAATCGACTCCGCACTTTTGCCCTTTGGCAGCTAGGACAAAATCCGTATCTAATAAACATCGGTCTGTCGAGTAATCCCTGGAGCTGCGCGTGTTCTTATCTAGATCGTGTACGAGAATGGATGTCAGAGAACCAAGCGAAAGTCACTGACTGGAGCACCGTCACCTGTAGACTCGGTGTACCTATAATTCTACCAGCAAACGGATCGCTTATAAATTGTGCGGCATTAACGGGCACGACCTCCGCCATTGAGCAACCGCTGGTGGCTTATCTGCCGCTAATGCTGACCGTTGCCATACTGATTTTTACCATGATAGCGCTCGTATGTGCCATTTTCAGGCATCGACGCACACTGAGAACATGGGCGGCCAGCAGATGCGGGTTAAGGGCTTGTTACAAGACCGCCGCCTTCGAAGATCAGGAGAAGCCTTTCGATGCCTATATCTCCTATTCAGCTGTGGACGAGGCTTTCGTGTCAACGATCCTGGTACCTGGCCTCGAGACGTCCTACAGATTGTGTTTGCATTATCGAGATCTCGGCGCTGGCAGTAACGTCGCCGATGCCGTTGCCGAGGCTTCCGACTCCTCGAGGCGTACAATTCTAGTATTGTCGAAGAACTTTCTGCACGGAGAATGGGCCAGGTTCGAGTTTAAAGCGGCCCTGAGGGACGCTCTCAAAGGGAAGGGCCGCACGGTTATCCTGCTCCTGGTAGGCGGTGTGTGTCCCCGGGATCTCGATGCTGATCTCAAAAAGAGAATCTCGTCGCACACCGTGCTGGTGTGGGGGGACAAGTTGTTTTGGCAGAAACTAAGGTTCGCTATGCCAGACGTGTCCCCTATTCCTGTTTTGGAAAGACCCTTGCCGTTGCCGCCACCACCACCGCCTCCGATACATCATCAATGGACGTAGACCCGCCATTTATTTAGGTAAGAGCATCCTCTTACGCTTCACTTTCACGGTATTCTTTACCACGCTCGCCGATGCGCTTGTTCCAGACAATTATTCCGACTTTTAGTAATAATACCTACGGATATTAAAGAACAAAGAACCGTTTTAAATGAAGCCTCGTGGGAAATTGCTAATTCCGGTTGAATTGTAACGGCGCTTGCAATTCTCACTTGAAATTTAGCGTGGCCGCGATAATTGTTACTAATTGCCAATAACTTCTCTACTATCGAAATATTATCGGTTTCATACTTGGTTAAACTTGAGGAAAGAGCCTTTGTCTATGCTGCGATTGAATTTATAGCTCGACTTGAATGGTTCGTCGTCATAGAGCTGAAACTCGAACTATACGTTCCTGTATAATTCCAATGGTCTAAATTATATATCATTTCCAAATGACAAACTAACGAGACTGTAGTTGTGCCATTGAACATGAGGTTCGACCTATAGCCCGATTTAACGGCAGCACATTTCGCGCCATTGTGATCGGAACATGAATGGGGTCATCTTCGACGGGTGGTTTTGCGGGAACATATGGAGCGTCAGGAAGCGTACGAAAAGTTACATTAAATTTGTCACCACCGTTACTGCCGTCAAATAATATTAGGAAACTTTGCTGATCCTACAAATTTGTCCCCACGCCTATAACAATTCTCACCCACTTACCAATTAAGTTCCCTATTTAGAATGACCCCCTACTAGGCCATAGAGGAATATAATCAAAAATTCTACCACCATACGTATAAGAGTTGCATGTATCACCAGTCATCGATTACTATTTGATTAATGCCGTTAACCCAATCGCCATTCGATTTACACGTGAAAGCATTCAATGATATTTCATATTAACTTGTGCTTGATTATACTTTATACGTCTATCAACCTTTTAATAATATCCACATAAATTCTGATCTATTTTCTGACACGGTGAAAGCAATCTCACTCTGAATATTAGAACGATTTATCCCTCTATGGAAATATTTCTTTCACTTTGCGTAACTTTTTCATAATACCATCTGGCTCTCTATTAAACAATTAATGGTCTCGCGCAAATGAAACTTAAACGGCGGAGCTTTCCGTACATACGATCCGCTAACGAACCTATAGTTACACCGCAATATCAACTGTCTAATCTATTTGGTTTTACGCAATTCCAAGCTCTTTTCACACTGCGAACAAAAGCTATTCTCTCTTCTGAATCGATTCTAAAGTAATCCAGAACAGTCTGGTGAGCCTACGCGAATTATTACAACGAACTACATTGTATCGCAGCGGACGCGAAAATGAGGAAAGTCAATTGATCGGTTGATCCCTCGCAATCCTGTAACAATGCACTAGGGCCCTACATGTAAACCGAACTCTCCCTTTTATGCGTATCAGGTGGCCGTGCGCCAAACCCACGCCTTGCAGCAGCGTTAACTTCTCGTGACATGCTTCAGTTTCAGCTGTTCGCTTAAAACCCCGACGAGGTGGTCGTCGGTCGTTCGTTCGTACATTCGTTCGTACGTTGGCCGGTCACCTCAAACTCACATCGGAGGGGAAATCTGGAAACGTGGAAGGGACTAATATCGCCCCTTTTTTATCCTATAAACTTCCGCATTCGCGCCTGTGCGTTAGAAACTTCCATTAACGGCTGAGCCGACGATAAGCCGCATCGATACGGGCCTTACTTACTCCCTTTCACCTTCCCAAACAAACAAAAAAATAACCTCCGATCTACCCTCGAGTAGTATACGTATTTAAGGATTACGTAAAGAAATGTATTTAGTTGGATGATGTACACCGAAGTGCTGATCGTTATGCGTGGAGCGTTTCCCGAAGGATATTAGAATGTAATTGGTTTTATATGGGTCCCTAGTAAGCAGATGTAGTCCTGTGAGGTCCTCTCGATACGAAGGGTGTTAAGGTTGTATGGAAAGGCTAAGGTTTCGTCAGGTTCCCCGAGAGAAAGGATCGCGGTTTTTTTTTATCGTGATTTATTACACGCCATACGCCTAGCGGTAGAGGCGGGATTTTGTTGTCAGTTTCGGTTTCGTATATGATGTACGAGTCGGAAAAAAAACAGGCTCCTATCGATTGGCCTGTCATGAGGTACTTCATACCGAGCTTTTAAATGTACCGCGTAATTTACTCGATGATTTGTCTTTACTTTAGCCCTGCCATTTAGGTAGGCAGTCATGAAAATAAAAGGGTCGTTCACGTAAACAAAGATTTCCGTTGTCAGGTTATAATCTACGTGGGAAATCGGGGGAAAGTATATGGTACAGGTGGACTGGTAAACGTTTCATGCAAGACGTCTGTAATTGCATCTGGAAAAACCATTTGTCCCGTCCTCGCCTTTCTCTCGGAGAAAAGTGTTCGTGATCGTGAGTAAAGTAGTTTCACGGTGGGGAACCTCATCGGAAGGTGAGATTTTGAGCAGTCTAGAAGGAGAACAGGTACAATCTATAATCGTATACCTGTTCCTCGATCTCTGCATTTGTACCTGACCACGGTTCACCCAAATGCACAAGACAAATGGGCTCACGAATGGCCATGCACTTTCCCAACCAGAGGAATCTACGAAATAAAAAGAAATTTGAACGGTAATTTTTTTTCTATGCAACCCCTCAGTGGGTGGCCGTTCCGGTCTACCCTACTAACTCTTGACACGAAAAACTCATCGCAACATGTTATGCGTAACCAGATCTTTCAACCGTATTATGAAAGTAAAATTCAACCCTTATAACAAATGTAGCGGAAGACGGTTCTAACGAAACACGATGTATATTAACTTATATTTGTATTATAATATTGTATATATTGTATGATAAACCTAATCGATACTTTGTAAATTTGTATAATAAATTATTGAAAACACATAAATTATAAGGAAATAAATCTGTTTCTGCGTAATTAATCAATTGTTTGATTTTTTCAAAAATTACCTTTACGATCGATCGAAACGTAATCCTGGCACCTAATAAATGTTCTAATAATAGTTTATGATTATTGCACTCTACCACGTGTATCGGTAATTGCTTGGTAAATTTTATGTTTCGTATTATAAGGAGATCCTATTGGAGACTTAATTAAACGCATGGCGGAAGAATAGCGTCATTAGCTCAAAATACGGTAATCCAAGAGTTCTCAAGGATAGGAAACCTGAAAAAGATGCTTAATTACGAGTGAAATCGGAACATGAAAAATACGGCTAATAAAAATATCCTGATGTATTCTCGTTCAATTATCTATAACACCTTAACATATTTTACTCCCATCGTTATCCTTATCAATCATTATTTCAATCGGATTTACGAAACATATAAAGTGACTCGCATTAATCTTCGGACACCATGGTGTGCCAGATATTATTATAATAATGTTAAAAGGTTGATTATTTTCTAACGCGTTAAAGTAAACATTGTAGTTCATAAAAACATTTATTATATTTATTTAATACATATATTTTTTTAAAAGACAAGCGATAAGTCAAATAGTGTTTAAATCTCGCGTCGCAAAAATATTCGGACACTAAACAACTTACAGTAATTATATATAAAATCTGCATATATTTTAAAAGCATTATAGTAATATTAATATTTTGTGGGAAACCCGTTTTGTTTAAAAACTTCTTTTATACGTTTAGGCATATTAAAAATAATCTGTTTTAAATAGTTCTGCATAATACGTTTCCATTCTTCTACTAAATGTTGTTTTGATCCCAATCCTTTCTCGAACCAAGTGTATATATAAATTTACGGCATCGTACGATTATTTAAATCGACATGAATTTCACGGACATATTTCCCGCCTGCATAAGGAAGTATCGAAAAAAGCAAAGTATGCACTTTCAATGGAAATAAAGTAGAATCTATAAAATGATACACCGATAGATAGGTAGATCTCAGGAAAACCATTCCGCGCTATTCCGAGAGCTGTTTCACGTCGTCGAGTAACAGAATAGAAAAGGTTGTGTGGAGGTCGACGTATCCACGTATTGACAACCGTCGTATTGCATCCTGAGATTGGCATATCAGTCGCAATGTCCTGGCAGGATGCATTGTCCGTCCTTACCGGGGAAATGCACTTCCGAAGCACCTCGATGGCATCCCCGTTCGCTCTCTCATTGTCAGTTCGGAGCACGGTGTTTTACGAGACCACGAGGTCCTCTCACTATGTCTTCGCTCGTGCACCGAAACACGTCGTACCCCGATCTCTCTATGCGTTTGAAAGGTTCTATTCTCCAGGTCTGTTCGCCATTGTGCTCTCCTTTACTACGAATCTCTTCGAAAGCCGCATCTCTTTGAGTATAAATGTAACTGGAAGTACGGCGAAGGAAACGAGTCAAATAAGCCGCTAGTGTTCCACGCTCTTTTAAAGTCCACGTCTTCCTTTCTCCAGTCACAAGTGACTTACCTCTTCTGAGATATCTCTTGATATTTCATACGAGAAGTGCTTGTAAAAGTAAAACCATGGTGTATGTATACGCTATCTACTTCGCTTTTAACTGCGAATCTACGAAATACACTTCGCTCTCTGGTACTTGTCCATAAATTGCCTATCTCTGAATACCTCCAAGATTATACATAATTTAGGGAATGATATTTCAGCGAACATTCAACGGATTTATTAATAGTGACTTGCTTTTATTACCAGGCTGTTATAATATACCACATGATTTCTTATTTTTGTATGGTTTAGTTTTTACGTTGAATTCGATTATTTTTAAAACTCTTGAAATTTTCGAGCGGTTACGGTGCAGAGAATTTATTTCATTTAATCCTGAAATAGTACATGAGCAGATAGTTCGCGGACAGTCAAACTGTCCGTATAAAAATAATAAATATTTATGAAACGTTGTCCGACAAAATACAAATTCGGTGGAGAAAACATTCATCTTCAGTCGCATACAAAAAAATTGTCTGCTCCTGTATTATTCTGTTAAATTTAATAAACAATAAGTATCAGAAATTAAAGTCCCTTTAATTGTTTAACACACTCATTCTCTCTATATCGCTCGTTGCATTAGTCTTCGACGATATATGTTCCTGCATTAATATTAAAAGATTTATAACTGAAAAACCAAAATCGAATTTAATAAATATCACATTTGGTTGTTTAAATAAAAGTGAACGGTTTATTGGTATATTTTTTAAATCAATGTAAATAATCTTCCTATCCTGTTAATATAATAAACGATTATTTCTGACATTATAATCTTTCTTTTATTTTGACCTTCCAGCTTTATCGAATATTTAATATTGTGCTAAAAAAAAACTATGTTTCTTAAAAACATTTCTTAAAACTGTGAGCGGGAAATGTGAGTCTACAAAGGTAGACAAATTGAATTTCTCGGAGAAGTGAGTAAGTAATTAAACTGATTTCGTACCTTATTTTTCCGACACTCGCAAAAATTCTGATAACGTTAAACCAATATTTACTTTTTTGCGAGTAGAGTTTCTTGCAATTATGGTGAGAGTTCTCTTTTAATTCCGATGAACACTATATTCTTTTTACTTAATCTTGCGATAATATCCGCAAAAAATAATAATTCCCGATGACGTACACGATTACTTTATCGAGCATTTTATATTATTAAGATTTGATATTTTGCAATATAAATGTGTTCAGTTTTAACATATAGTAACGTGCAGTTACATCTGTCAACCTTTCCCTTGATTTAATTAATTCGAATAATTATAATATTGTTAAAATGCAGTTATTTGTTACCTTTAATTTATGCAAGTGTATCAAAACAAGGATTATATACATGATACCGATAAGACTATTTTTAATTGCATAGTATTCTAATTATATAAGTGATTTTGATAACGCAGCAGAACGATATGGAGCTCGGATTAAATAATCGATATTGATAAGAGTATTCCGCACAGAGTACTACGATAGAGTAGCACGTGTGCAGATGATATCCATATCCTGCGTATGAATCTATCTCGCAATATAGTAAAACCCGCAATAAAATCCGTTAAAAAATTGATTTAACAACTCCAGCACATTTCACTTCTCTATTATAATATCCTCTTAAATCTCTCCACTTCTGCGTCTGGCTCTAGCTAAATCGTTCTTTATCACTTTAGTGGGTATACAAGCGAAATGAAATCTGATTTTAGTAGAGGAGAATTAATTAAGAAAACAGGCTCTTTACTAGAGGATTCACTAAAAAGATCATGAACTATAAAGGTCTCTTTAGTCGTTGCAGAGTATGTAGAATCTCGAGTTTTATGGCGACAGTGCGTTCTTAGAAATCTCACTAATCTTATCAAGCACGGGGCTATATACTTGGCGAGGCACCTGCATCCGCGCAATATTTGAGCAGTGAGAATTTTTATGACGCTTTTAGTCCTGTCTGTACTCGCGACTCAAGATCGCCGACGGCTTTTTTTCTTCTTTCCTCCACCCTCTCCCTCCCTTGCCCCTCGGTGAGTTCCGTTTCTCTCAGTCAGCCGGTTTCTCAGTAAAGTCGTTAACAGACTTATCTCGTGGCGTGTTTGGTCAATTTGGAAAGCATCTCTTCACTTTAGCACTCTACGATTTCTGTCGTACCGCCCGCGCCGACCTAACTTCGTCATCAGAGCTTCTTGCGTCTTACTTAAGAGCTACTTCCACTTTTAATACGCGCGTCATGCTTTTTATCTTATCAGACTTTTTTCTTCCTTTTTATTAGTTCTAACTTCTACTCCGCGCGTCTTTGAAGGTACCTCCGCGAGACTGCGGTGGAAACGAGGCTAATGTATAGAAGTATCCTATAGATACCCTTGAAAATTTCATACGATTTTTTATTACCCTCTACCTCGACTTAAGTCCTGTCTTTCTATCGATCCTTAGAATCTACGATATCACGTTACTCAAAATAATATTAACTTATGGTTCTCATTTTTATGAAAACCCTTTTGACGATTTTTGAAGGTACACCCCTTTACATTTTTTCGATTTTGGGTCGAACCATTTTTTGACCGAAACAAATTTTTAATCCACTTCTTTCGACCCAAAATCATCGTAGAACATCATTAGGCATCATATAGCATCGATTTGGGCCATTTAGGAGCGAAATTGGCGACTTTCATTTTTTGAGAATTTTTGAAGGTATACCCCTTCTCATTTTTTCAACTTGGATTCGACCCATTTTTGACCAATAAAATTTTTTTAACCGCTTCTTTCGACAAGAAATCGTCGTAGAATATGTTTATACATCATATACCATCGATTTGGGCCATTTAGGAGCGAAATTGGCGACTTTCATTTTTTGAGAATTTTTGAAGGTATACATACATTTTTGCGATTTTGGGCCGAACAAGTTTTCGATCGGCAAAAATTTTTTATGTAAATGATACGGATAATCACCGATAAGAGTAACATTAATCACGAAATACTTTATTATTGTCGATTATTTTATAATACACTTTATAATATCGATTATACTTTGCAATATAAATAGTTTGAAATAACGGTGTTCTCGTAACAATTTATGCTTTAAATGTAGTTCAAACACCTGTACTATATTGTTCGAGATGTACCATGTAGATAATAACATAGCATGGTGGTGTACGTGCTCGTACTTCGTAAAATATGGTTACATTGATTACTTTCTTTTCTCAACGTTCTTACGGACCACTCAGTGGATCCCCATTTTACTGCGTTTTCCCCTCGCATGTTGTTCGGTTAATGCAAAGGATCGGATATGACTCACCGAGAGGGACTAAAATTTTAGTAGATTCATGGCTACGAATAAATCGATATATTCTGGATTAAAATAACGTACCGACATCCGTGCCGCGAATGATAAATGTCTTACACGGTTTTTAACTCAAAACATTAAATGCGTGCTTTTCTCTAGCCAAAATAAGGATCAATAATATTCTTTTAAATTATGTGATACACGTAGTCAGATCCAAAAGTTTGCGAGCCAAACATGAAGTTTTCGACTATTTTAAAAAACAAAAATCTAGACCATTCTTTCAGTAATATAGAAAAGTTAATTAGACGTTATAAAAAAGTATTGAAATGAAGTATGATTATATTGAAAAATAAAAATCATTGTTTGATTTTATTATCCCTTCAATACTCCTGGGCCGGAAACTTTCGGACCTTAGAGATTACCTAAAAATATACGATTCATGAGATTTTCAAGAGCAACCATATTTATTAGATAAAGAGATTAAAGGAAATGTATGCAAGAGAAACGAATACGTAAAATTACCTGATTATACCCAAAATATATTTCTTCACAATTTGAGTGAGTATTTCGCAACCTTTTGTGACCTCAGCGTTGATATTTCGCAAAGTTTTCGGTGTTATGAATGTAAACTTCCCAATGACTATCGTGGTCGGTGCAGGCATACACGGACACCATTTTATTTCTGAAATGAAAACGTCCTGCCGGACTATCAGCAGAATAATTTTGCCCACCCTGCCGCTTCAAATTAGCTACGTCTGGTTACACTTTTGCTGTTGCCAAAGTTAACTTATCTCTGACCACAAAGTTGCGGCTTCCAAATAATGCTCATATTATCAGAGTATCCTGAACTGTTAAAAAGGCTCTTTACGGATGCACGAGCCAGATATTTTCATAATATGCTTTTAATCGAATTTTGTATAAGTCTCCCATCGAAACTGTTCTCCTTTACACTTAAAGTATATGACAAAGAAGATATTAATTTGAAGTTACAACGTAGGTAACTATGTAAATTATGTTAATAAGGGTGAAAATGGTGGTCCTTTGTTTGGCGAAGTAACAAAATCCCTTTCGTTAAAACTTTGTCATCAAGGCGTAATAACGGTTGACACAATTTAAGTACGTGTGAAACGTAAGCTACAGAGGACCTAAGGGGGCGCGAGCTTTACATGAAATTATAACATAGTACCCTGGAAATTGGGACAAGCTATGCTAACAGCTGCAAGACCGGGGAGAATTCCAAAACGCAATCAATTTATCAGCGAGAAACGGGAACGTGACCAGACTTAAGCATATGGCCGATTTAACGATGTCGGATGGGAAAAGGGATCCATGACTACTCTTAGCACCGAGAGATTATACGTTCACGATGTTCCACGAACATTTTACAAACCCACTAGGTACAAAGCTAACAGGGAAAGTTCACTTTACAGTGAAAAGTGGGAACGATAGGAATGATCCCAATTATGCTTGGTACCAGCAACGAATTTGTTACGCCGTTATATTCTAACCAAACGTAACAATGAGTGACTTGCTGCGTCCGTCCGGTGAATGGGTACAATGGGGATAGAAAATTTCGAACATGCTATGCAGCCTCTCGTCCGGTTTTGTAACTGGCTTTTCTCTAGGACCGGGGCTTTTCAAATTTTCGCAGGGTGAATTCCCGGTTACCGGGGGCTGGTTACCCCCCCGCTCAATGATTTTGCACCACGCTTCAAAACCATCCTCCCACTTCACTGTTAATGACTTTTACCCATTTTACTGGACCCGGTATAAATTTGTCTTTTCACGTTGAATCAATGATTCCAATAAATTTTTATTATTCCAACTACATTGCTTTCGGTTATAACAATTGACCCCGTTAATATAATATAATAGCATTAGCGTTACGCGATATAATGCAATTGGAAATACTAAACTGGATTAGCAATCTCGCGATGGCTAGTTTATATTTGCACATTTTTTGCAAGGTTTTATGCATTCAAGAAATGCGAAATATATTCTGTACTGTTTACTGCGAAGTAATTTCACGATTACGTTTACTACGAAATCCCGGAAACTGAAGAATTTTAGGAATAACTCGGTGAGGTTTTTCATTTTTGTCAGTCATTTCTTCGTTCCATTCGTTAGGTATTTCGTGATTTAATATTCCCTGTAAAAATAATTCGCACAAAAAATCTTGGTCTCGCGTAAATCTCGGAGAAAGTATCTGAGTATCTGAAAAGCACTGATAACCGAGAGCACTGAATTATTTACGATCCTTCGGTGGAAGCGATATTTAATTTATACGGGAAAAACGATAATATCCAGAAAAGACGGGATACGAATGCACCGAAGAGAAGGCGGCTCTTAGCCGCGGCATTGTTACGCTCAGCGAGGAGTTTTGAAAAGGACAATTTTTCAGGATGCTTTGGAATCGTCGAATCTAGGACGGAAGACGAATGCCACGGAGCATCGCGGCGAATCTTTTCAAACAAACTTCGGGATTTAGTTCACGGGAGTCAGGCGGGCGTGCTCGGGACCCCGCCGCCTTCGTTTTCAAGCCGAGCATCCTCCTTAACGTTTCCCTTGTTATTTCAATTGCCGTCTCTCTACCTGTCACCAAAGTGTCAGTCTGGCCAAGGCCTTTCAAAAGAGCAAAACGAGACCCTGAATTTTCTACCTCTGTTCATTCGGAGGAAGATAACCGTGAGGAGTGAGAAGGGATCCTATGCCCGCCGGGGCTAAGATCTTGTCTCCTCTGCTTTCGCAGTTTCCTGCTCCTCCCTCCTCCACCGAATCCGCAAAATGGCCTGGCACGGCCTATCATAACATCCTCGTTTTTACGGTAACAATGCGAACGTAACGAGACGTAGGATAGAAAATATCGAGCGTAACAAAAAAAATCGCCGGTATAAAAGCATCCCGTATCCTTCGAGGAAATCCATAAAGGACGATGAAATATCTTCTATGTAACATGGGCGTGTCCATTGTCCGATAATTGTTTTTTTATTCCTCGTTACACGCTTCTTTCAGCACAATATACGGGATTGCGTATCGAAGAGCATTTTATTATATCTGCGTTAAAGTTACATAATGATACAAAAGCTGGAATATTTGTCGTGTTCTTTTTACTATGCCACGATTTCATAGTTACATTTATTTGTACAGTAAGAATATTGATACGCTACCTTTTCTTGGTAACCAATCTTAATTTTGTATATAGATAAGTCAACCGTATTATTGTACCTCGTATTTGTGTAACAATCGTCAATTAAATGAAGGTGAATGATACATATTTTGGTAACGTTTTCGTCATATTTTGCGTGACTTATTTGATTACCACGTGTCTATTTGCGTGGCAATTATTTTTACGTTAACGCCGCGAATCTTGTGGAATGTTTGAGCAGAATCCGACGCGTGAGAAGGAACGGCGACTACAAAGGACTCAATAATTTGCGGGTTTGCGTAATTGAAAGAGGAAAAGAGATTGGTAGAGTAGTCATTCCTTGGTAGGAATTAATGGGAAAAAAATTCAGACGAGATCCCGGTGGACGATAGGCCACGATGAAGTCGAAGCACGGTGGAACAGAAAAAAAAGAAGGATGGCAAAGGTGGAGGTGAAAAATTCGAGCGCAATGCTTACTCCCGTTGAAATGGTCGGCTGTCATTAAAGGCATTGAGCCTGCGGACGAAATTACGCGTGGATCCCCGTATGATCCTCGATTTATTAAATCTACCGTGTAATTTTCATTCCGTTCGTTCCACTTCGGTTCTCCGCCGCGTGTCTTTGTTCCATTAAATGACCTTTTCGTAATAATCCAGAACCCGAAACCTTGCCCTCACATTTTCTTGCCTGACTTCAACGATATTTTAGGTAAAATACCAATTTAATGGACTTTGAATTCAACGCACGACCTTCGAGACTGCTGAAGCTTACATATAAATTTCAATATTACATGTTGAAATAATATTGATTATGTCTCCTTTCGAAATCATGCAGACAATTTTTAGCTCACTTTATTAGATTCTTATTTTATTATTAAACTTGTGGAGAATTAAACATGTGAGTTAATAGATCATAAACTATTATTATATTGAAGATAACTGTTTGATATAACTGTACCTGTGAATTGCTCTCAGTAATTAAAGAGAAAAACGTTTAATAATAAACACTTTTATCACCGTTTTATAACGCGAAGATTATTTAATGGAAGATATTTCAAAGACATGCTTGTCAGTGATTTATAAAGTTACGTTCCTTTTACGATGGTACATTAGATACTCCATACATTAGATATGGGTCGTTAATTGTTCTTCCTCCTTCGTATATCTCTGAAACCGTGACACTAATGTTCCCCGTAATTATTACATTGTTTTTTTTTATTATTCTATCCCGAGGGTAGAGTCGAAAAAATGTTATTACCGTATAAAAATACCCTCCAGTTATATTCGATCATTGGGAGCATATGTATGTATGAGAGCCGAAATGTATTTCCATTCAGGCAGATCCGCGGAGATGAAAATATTGCGAGCTATTGGAATCGATTATTTGGCAGTTTGATAGTTTCGACACGTCTCCATCGGAGAATTTCTAAGTACAAATTTAAAAAGGCTTCATTGCCTCCCAGGGATCTGCCGAAGGCCTCCAAGGAACTTTCGATTGATTTTTCGAGGTGAATTCACAAGTACTCATAATCCAAAGTTCCAGGAGTACGAAGTGCTGGAACGAAGTGCCGAATCAAATGTGATCTCGCAATGGATATTGGCGCGAGAACACAAAACTAATGTCATTTACGTGAATTTCGAACAAGATGAATGGCGAACTTTGTTTCTCTATTTCAATTAGTGCACACAAATACATTATTACGTTAGCCGAACGTACGCGATGAATATAAATACATGCCGGATAACAAGTAACGTGTTCAGCCTTTAAATGGATAACGTGCTTGACAAAGAGTAATATAGTTTTTATTAAATGCTGTGCCAGGAACAGTTGCACTCTTCTTTAATCCAGTAGCTCGAGGTTATATAAAATTATTGAGATAGAATAACTGTTTAATTAACTGTGGACAAATTAATTGAGTCATGCCATTGTGATTTGGATATGGCCGATAAAACCATTAGATGATATAGAGTAAAGTGCAATGAATGAATAAGGGTATTGTATCTTTTGATATTAAAAATTATACAATTCTGTGGATAATAAGAAAGAGTATAATAAACGCGTGTAATCTTCACTTGTGTTCCTACCGGTTGCATTATTATTATTCCTTGTTTGCTGAGAAATTAATTGCTTTTATATTACTCGCTATATATTGTCTGCCCCAATAATTAATGGCGCATGGTAATTACGCGGAAAATGGAATTATAGAGACTGCCAGCAAGATGATTTGTCACACGTAAAATCAAGCTGGTATCCGAAATAATTGCATGCAACAAGTAAATGTTGGACTCGAAAAAAAGCAAACGAGTCTTTTCAAAAATCTTATCGACTCAAAGCTTGGACCTTCTTGAATGTCTCCGATGCTTCTCATTTTACAAGATACTTGATCCAGGAAATGACTTCCGCTTTTCTTACAACTCCGGGTCAGATATAATATTTCGAAAGAAGATGTAGGCTCACGCAGATAAAATTCCCATTTTTTGTGTCCCAAAAATACTTTATCTTATCAAATCACTTAAGATGTATTTTAAATATATTTTCATACAAAACTGGAATTTCAATATTTTTATAAAAAATGTATTTGTTAACACTTTTGGAATTATATGATTGCAATTTTAAGTACTACCAAAGTCCGTGTTTTGATTCGTTAAAAATAAGAGTGAATCTGTTAATTTATATTTAATCAAGCGAACTCTAGAAATGCGTGCATAATATGCAATAACTCATAAAAGAGTCCAAACATATTTCACGCGAACGGGGCCTCAAGGACAGCATAAAAACAATCTCCATTAGCGCATATTCCGGAGTAAATATATATAAACCAGAAGATTTATAGGTTTCATAAAATTCCCCGTACCGGGTCAAGAGTTAATTTCCCAGAACATCGACAAAAACGTTACTCGAACCGAACAAAGAACCACTTCTTTTTCCGCGTCTATGATCATCCCCGGACAAGCACTCCGCGCGGGAACCCCCAAAGGAACTGACATTTCCTCCGTTTTTCCGTTATTGCGGTGACAACCTGTCCCACAGCGGCGATATCTTGTGTGCACGATTAAACGTTAAAATCGTCATTTCAGTAACTCATGCGAGCCAGTCCATTTGTTACAGTTTCAATTTTCAAATTGTTACGGGACCTTCTGCCTCATTCCATGTAACTAAATAAAATATAAGTCACTTCAAATAGAAGATATTGCGAACGGCATTATGCTCGCCGTTTTTCTATGCTGTTATAATATTTGACCAACATGAATTCACCGAGGAAGAAGTGTAAAAATTCGGGATACCAACTGTATCGAAATCTTATTGAATGAATCGTTAGAAATGCATTTCGAGGATAGAAAGATTTTCTAAATGCAACAAAGAGGTTTCCGGGGTGTTTCAGTGTTTACGGTAACCGATGAAATCGTGGATCCGTGACGCGAAGAAAGGCGACAGTTTCTTTTCTATTCCCCCGTTTGAAAAAGGCATCGGCATCCGACATTGGTCTCAGGGCGGCAATATTTCACGTGCATGATTGGACAAAAACCGGGTTCGAGTGATTTCGATAGAACATGGACAGCCGGCGTGTACGGTGCACGCGTGGAGAAAATCAAGGGAGGCAGATGCTCACTCTACAGCCTCACGCCCCGACACAATACCTCCAGGATGCATGGCGAAAATAATGCTGGTCGCTTGTAAACCTATGAAACCTATGAAACCTATGAAACCCATGAACCGATTCAATACGAGTCCACCATTCTTCCTCTTGCATCTCTGCGACACCAAAATATCACCTTCATTCTTATTCGCTTTCTATCTCCATTTATCTACGCGAATATGTCTCCCGTTCCTGCCTCCCTCTTCCGTCATATCACTGTCTTCCTTTCTTTATCTGTTTATCCGCCTTCCCTCATTTATTCTCCGCCATTCGGCCTTTCACCCTCTTGCTATTTTTCCCACGAAGCATCTCTCGCGTTTAACATTCCGCGTTAACGTAACATCTCGTTTATTCACCGTGCACCCCATTAGATCGGACTTCAATGGGTTAATAAAATTCATTGATTTATTTTATTAGAACTTTGTCAAGGCACCGGTACCTGTCCGTATTGTTCTCCATTTAAACGCACAGTTTTTATCGTGCTTTCGGGAAAATATTACCGCGAGGTAATTTATAAATTCCTATTTGTTCTCGGCGTCGATGTATTTTTATCATATACCGTTACGTTCAATAGTAGTATATCGTTATTAATAAATGTACCGTGCGTATTATTCGACTTCGTGAAGGATTTCTGTATTATTGTAGTCCACCTATCTCAATACCGCTGTTATTCAGTATGCTGTTATGATACAATGAACGTGTGCCACCCAGCCTTAGTTTGTCCTCGGTTTATTTCAATATTATGAATCTATTTTAATATCATATACGTATTTGTTCTGACTTAATCACAGTTGATTGCATCGTGAGAGAAGTTATTAGGAATTATACGCTGGTTGAAACGTCCACTTTAATAAGTTCCCTTTAGATTTGGAGTGGCGCGTAGGTGAACGGGCGCTCGCCATTCCTTCGCCGCGAATGAACCGTGCCGGCCAGTGCATTGTGCTAATCCTGAGTTACGTCGGGAGGTGCAATTGTGTCAAGTTTACGGTCGAGCGCGATTCCATTTGGTCGTGGCAACATATTCAACGTGTGCCCGTGATGTAGCACGATAAAGGAGAGAAAGGTGGTAGAGGAAAGGGAGAAGGTAGAAGGTAGAAGGTGCAGTTGCTCCACGGGTCTCCCATCAAAGGAGGAATTACTGGGAACTAGTTTTCTATGGGCTCTCTACGGACGCACGGCTTCCTTAGGTAAGGTCGGGCCAGAAAGATGATTCCATTATGTTTCCTCGACCAACCAAGTTCCCTTTCTCGTTCGCACACTCGTTTGCCTCCATGTATCTGTCTTTACCTCTATATCTTACTTTATCTAACCATCTTGGTATCTATCTTTATCTCCACTTTCTTACTCCACCCCTCCTAGCCCGCGTTTCTGTTTCTAGGCCGATGCCGCACGTCGGGGCTTTTACAAATTACTCCGGTCGTCGTCCTTTCTGTGTGGTACTTATTCCATCAGCAGATAGATTCAAGTTTTCCTCGGGTGTAATGTGTGTCTTAGGTTTTCAATCGCTTCCTCAGGATCCTACTTGTATTTCATTCTTTTCGACGTATCGTCGACGTTGCTTCGAAACTCAAACGAATCCTGGGTTCACTTTGTCGGATGCGTTACTCCGATTGAAATCACTTGTTTGCGCTTTCAGTGAAAGTCTGAGATATTTATGGCTCGGAGTTTTTTTTCTATGCGCCGCACGATGATAGAATGATTCAGTGGTTAATGGCGTCTCTTAATCACTTTACGCAACTACCGATTATCCGGTGCAGGAGATAACAGACATCTATGACATATCGCTGCTTGAGATTAATGAAGTCTCTCGGGCGTGGCAAAGAAAGGAATTAATTGAATCCTTTATATCGGTCCCTTCGATGAATCATATCATTCTTCCTGTTATAAAAGCGTTCATCTAGAATGATTTATATCCCGACCTTAATTCCCCTTTATCGTATCTGTAACGAATACCAGAGAAACGTGTTCCACCGATTTTCATACCGTTTACATGTATTTAATATTCAACATAGTACGCGTATCAGGCATTAATAACTCGTCTCCTCGTTCGCCTACCACCTTAGATGATAATTTTTATATTCTTCAGCGTCGTCTCGGAAGAGTGTGGAATTCGCAATGAAATAATGGATGACTTAAAGTACCCTCGGTAATGCATCCTCGGCGCGATCCGCGATACACGTCCACCGTATATATAGATTTCCGTGGTTATAGATCGGCAAGAGATTCGGGCAACAAATATTCGAGTATCTCTTTTCCTCCGAGGAAATGCGCCCAGGGGTCCAGACGAAACGTGACCAAGATAACGAAACGACGTTCTATTCCGACTTCGTGGTAAACTCGGCGCTTGGCATTTTAGTGGCGCCGAAATCTTGAAAACCCTTCCCGAAACTTTCCTACGTAACTCGCCACTCCGGAGATCCGTACTGGTAACGTTTTCTCGTTCGAGTATATCTTCTTTTATATGATAGAATGTAAGTATATATAGCGTATACATCGTATGTGTCACGCACGCCGGAAAGAAATATTTATTAGATGCCCCTCGCATTGAATTCTTACGAGGTTAACCCCAGGGTATTCTCGAGAGGAGGACTCGGGGGTTAACCAACTGTGAACGATAGTACACTTTTACGATTATTCATTGTTACTACCCGATAGCCCTCCTTTTCTTCGTGAAGTCCTTAGATTAGTAAGGGATACCTGTTCTCGAATATGCTACACCGAACCATAAATCTATAAGTATATTTTTGTAACCGTAACTGGTTAAACGACCTGTTAACGATATAATTTACTACGGATATAATTTATACCTGAATAAGAAGACTATGTTTCAGCTTGAAATAAAGATGTGATATATACGCGGGAAAGGAATTTAGATACGAGTTGTATCGAAT
Organism: Nysson spinosus; assembly: GCA_910591585.2. Lineage (NCBI taxonomy): Eukaryota > Metazoa > Arthropoda > Insecta > Hymenoptera > Crabronidae > Nysson > Nysson spinosus. The sequence goes on along the minus strand of OU342830.1, from coordinate 6,482,859 downwards.
GAAATTTCAAATTCTAAATGAATGTGGATTCGATGACCGTTTATTATAATAATATATGAGTTGGGACCTGATGTAGAATGATTAACATCGTTACTCTAACTGTCAACGTAATTGTGGTAGTAAAAAGTGAAAAATTTCTGGTGAATTTACGGAATACGTAATTTGGCATCAATTTCGGTTGGAAAAATAGTCGGTTAATGTAGAGCTCGCCGAACGAATTTTAAGGCACCATCGAGCATCGTAATGCAAGCGTACGGAACTGCAGCGGTGCCGCGCTGCATTTATCTGGCTAACCGCCGCATGCCTGTCGCTCGGAATTGCGATTCGTGTCCCATTGTACTTAAATAGTTCGAAATGTAGCTGGTCGATTTAATTTCGGAATACGCCAACTATTTCCATTTGCGGGATTTATATCAACGGGTTTCGTACCGGTATCCCGTAATTGCATATCCCGGAAAAAAAATATATAACCTCCCCCCGGTCAGCTCGGTTTTGCGGATCATTGCGGAGCTGACCCGTATTAATAGATACCACTACATATTTATTATTATCTTCCGGTATAATTAATTGCAATTACACTTGATTGAAATATCCTGTTGGATAATTAGTAATAATCCTAACGAACTAACTACTCTCTTTACAACGTTCTTATTATATCGAGGTACACCGGGTATCTATGATACCTCTGACGATGTAAACTGAAATAAACTGCTTTCAAATGTTTTATGGTTTAATAAAATTAATAGAAGTCTATCGGCAGTTGATCAGTTTATATATCTTATATGATTTCGCACGACTATAATCCGATTAATAATCGTGAATGTTGATATATGAGGGTAATTTCTAATATGGTTCATATCAGGTCGATTCACACGCGAGAAAAGTACGCCACGTGCGAAATACATCGCACGGTAATCCAACTGAAAAAGATATAAAGCGGACGGTGGCTTTAGAACCGAGAGCGGTAATCGTTCCTGGCACGTGCCTGACCATTGAAATTGGAAAATCATGATCAGGAAAGTTTTTAATGCGACCGCCATCCGGTTCCTAGCTCCCGTATTATGTACAGAGGGGGAATACGAGAGAAGAGTGATAACTACTTCCAGAAGGAAAACTACTACATTTCCCACCTTGCCGCTAAAAGTTCCCACTTTTACCCGTAAACCTGAAGTTGGTCGAGTTAGCGTTCCTTGGAAATATTTAAGTACAATGGAAAACGGAAGACTTGGGAGGGGGTTTGATGGAGAGTGGTGCGAAGGGAAGGAAGGGTTTTGGCTCGGGAGTTTGGGAGAGAAGAACCTTGTGTAACGTTGGCCAAAGGCAGCAGCAGGTGCTCCAAGGCCATGGGTTCCTCGACAAACGCGGTACACACAGCTTGCCCGGCAATTTCTTTTGCCTTCTCGACCCCCGAAAATGATTGGTCGCACCTTGCATCGGTTACGCGCTTTTTACTGCCTCGTGTGCACCTACCCAAACTTGGAGCGTGCGGAAGCTAATAATTTAAAATCCGGATTGCCGACTAACAGGAAAAAATCGACGAGGCTTTCTTGGAACTCTGAATATTCCTTGTTGCGTTTAGAGCACAAGTTAATGGGTCCCTTCGTGTTACCGTGAAAATTTGCAATATTGATAGGGTGTACTTAAAAGTAGCGATGGTTCCTTGTGATTAGAGATTACATTACAGAGCGTGGTTAGACATTATTTTTGAAATATTTGAAAATAAAATTTGAATGAAATATTCTAATAGGTAGGTAGATGGATGATAATACATATATGAGAATGTAATTCACCCTACAATATTACACACTTGTATCAAAGTGGAAAATGTTAAATCATGGGTGTCATCGTATTTTACCGGTAAAATCGTAGTCGACTAGGAATAAAATCCTTCGTGAATGATATTGAAAGTTGACTTGAATGAAATGGTAACTTCTGAACGGTTGTATAACATGATATGTATTGAAGGATATAACTAAAGTAATAAAGGAAATCCTTGAACGTCCGACCGTTCGATAAGACAATAAATTCCTTCCCCTAGAATTTCTTCGTATTGCCAAATTTGCTATTTATACCAGATAACTGAATTTCTCGTCCGTGAATCGAACGAAATTGCCATCGAAAGAAAGCATTTCTTCCGCGTGGAGGACATATCTTTCGAGCAACTTAAATCGCCTGTAAAAGATTTTCACCAATCGCGAGTATTCCCGTTCGATTGAAATGAAGTCCTGGATAGTTTAATTGCGATTGGATAAACAATCCCGATACTTCTACTTTCATCTCCGTTCAACCGCGCGCTTGCTCTTTCATACTTTTTCATCTTCAATCTTTCGTTATCCGCTTTACTTTTTCCTACTTTCAACAGCTTTCTCTGTCTTTAACTCCGTTTCATTCTGACTTGCACGTCCTGACGGTGCAACCGAGTGGAATCTGATCGTAAAGGTCAAAACGACTGTCTCTGATTGATTTACCCACGGTCAATACACGGTGAAGAATTGTTTGAACGTACCATCGAGTCTATCCTCTATCCTGAACATCCAATTCCAGTATCCAATGGAGAGCTTTCTCGGCAAGCAGTACTTATTCCTCGTGCTATCGTTCAGCCTGGAATAACCCCTCCAGTCGTTCCGGATTGCTACGAACGTTTCTTCCTTCTTCGATCGAACATTAACCGTTTGCGCTCCCGCGAAACGCGATCCAAGTCTTTCCTATATAGCTATATATATATCTATATACCTAGATATAGCCCCATCTCCTTTTTAGCCATCCACCCTCGGCATTTCTCTACCGACTACCTCACGACCTAACTCCTTTAACCTCCGTACCTTTCCTCGACTCGGAAGGTCGTTAAATTCGGGGTCTTCGTTCCTGCATAGTGACTCGGATCATCTTAACCCATTTTCGAATAGCCGTATATTTCCGCTCGACTTCCTCCCTTGTTTCCACGTACACCGTAACCTCAGCGATGCTGAGAGGCGAGATTGCGTTAAAATATTATCAGGTGGACAGTTTTATGTACCGCGGTCAGAAAAGGATAAACCTACACTCTTCTGTCATTTTAGTTTACCATTCAACGCTATCTGTCGTTCATCGACCGTTTCCTGTGCACCTCGCTACGCTTACTCGTTTATTGTCCTAGAAAATATGCTCTTCCACGGGCCATGCTTTTTCGTGGCTATAGGGGAGAGTTACAGATTTATTTCGAGAGTTAGATCGAGTTTTCGATGTGTTGCAAGTGATGTACGTGAATTTTCGTATCGGAAGAGATGGATGGTATGTTTTTGAAAAATGATACGAGGGCTTGGAAGTTGTGTGATGTCCGTAATCTTTTTTTCCTCCCCAATTGCGGTTGGATTTTACAGTTTGGAATACGTTATTTCGTGAAAGGGGATCACATAAAAATGAATAATAAATAATTACGAATAAATCGAAATGTTCCGGTGGAAAGTATCGAAGTTACTTGGAAAAGTTGCAGTTTTATCTCCGGCGATTTATTCCGCCGGGGAAACTGAATGCGAAACTTAGCGAAACGATCGTATTAGGGATTTTCTTAAATTTCTCATTTGTCATCGACGGGGGTATCTATGAATGAACATGTTTTCGAAAAGTTTCGGTGGAAAACCAATTTCCACGTACCGTCGAGACAGTAATTATTTGGCTGAACCCAATGGAGGGAACGGTATGCCACGAAAACTTTTCTTGGTATTCCAGGAAAGTTACGCGCGAAACTTTTGCATAATGCCAACCGAAAACCGTATGTACGTATACGTGCCTACGTGTAAGTACTTGACTTACACATGCGTACGTGTAACGTAAGGGACGTTGAGGACTGGTTGAGTGCACTTTCGAAGTAGTTGGCGAAATGTAACTGTGCGCCCGAGAATGTGACTACGATAACGGAAATCGTGACATATGCCATTTTCTCTTGGTTCGTTCTACCTTAAGACATAAGTACCATTTTACTTATCGAGTTCAAAACAATGGACCCCTGGTCGTCCTTTGCCTGGCACACGTATAATACCGTTATCAGCTCATTTGTTTCAAACTCCGTTCAGCTGTTGGAGAGCGAAAGGGTTGAATCTATATCCCGATTTCTATAGTGCTTAATACTATCAAATATTAATAATACATTATTTCCAATAGTATGTATTAACATTATAATATTCAAATTAGAGATATCAATAGTTATAGAAATGAATTCAAGGTATTGATGTAAAGTTTAATATGAATGTAGTTTGGATGTTTAATGTATTGCCAATATTTTAATATTATTTGAATATTCTGAATTTAATGTAACGCGATTCTACAGTAACCGTAATGTGATCGTTACATTATGATAATAAGTATTGAGAGTGCACAACATTCTTGATATAAGTATATTTATTTTGATATATCAAATAGTTCCTTGACTTTGAACTATCATTCAATGACCAACGAAATTGCATACGTTTCCCGATATTTTCTACGTGAGATTTACGTGAAGGTAGTTCGTTGATGCAGTTGATTCGCGGAGATCAAATACGTGGCTGGCGTGCAGACAGGGCACCGAGGATGTCTTGGCAAAAAAGGAGACCGTAGCAGAAAACTCCGGTTTGAAGTTTCCGATTACTTCGTAAGCCTCAATTCAAGTTAGGCCATAGCGAATTATGTCATTCCTTTTGAAAGCTCCTCACTCTTACAAAAAAGGTGGAAGAGGACGAGGAAGGAATTGATTTCGATCAACGAACGAGATGTATACGAAAGCGTGTACCAGCAGATCTCGTATCTGGATGAAATTAAGTGCATCAAACACCGTTTTTGTCCGAGCTGTCGCGAGTCTCGGTTGTTCCAATTACCGACTAATCCCGCAAAAAATCCGAATCGGATTTCGCCGGTTGGATTTCCTTGCCCCTTACCGAACTTCCATCGAAACCCGAAATCGAGAGGAAGCAACGGTTACCAGGAGACTGTTACCCCGATCGCTATTTAAATTCAACTGCGAAAACTATGTTAATTTGACAGCGAGAGAGAGAATGCAACTTAGAAAGGGAAGCGGAAAGCGAAGGGTGCGAGAGGGTCGGGAAGGACAGAGCTGCGTCAGGCGGACCGGAAAATCCGGTAGCAGTTTTCAGAGACGGATCCCAAGGCACCCCGCTTCGACGGGACTTGAAACGCGAGAAAGTGGGTAGGTGGCAAGCAAGTACAAACCTCTGGAAAGAGGGAAGGTAAAGGGTACTCGAAAAAATTTATCGGGCGCACCACTTAACTCTTGCCATGTTTTACAACAGTCGCACGAGGAACCCTTCCATTTTTGTATCGCGTTAAAAGATATATATATTCCTACCGCCACCTTCGTAACAACCGGCGATTTTAATATTTACTTAAGCGAGGCTCGAACATACGTGACCAATAAAAATTTCATTTCTGTGCTTCCTCTGATAATTATTAGCAACTTAAAAATATTGTATGTCGACACCTGGTATATTCTAATTACAAACCTTTCGACTTGACATAAAATATTTAATCAACGAGTGGTATTTTATCTAGAAATGTAGGGGTTGGCACACAACTTGTTATAAATTTAATTAAATAAAATGTTCACGAAAGTACAAAGAGTGCATTAAATGCAGTGGAAATAAATAATCATTCATTTATCGTGGTCCAATCTAATTTGAAATTATAAGCTTTATTTATTTTCAGCAAAAAATTATTATTACCTAAGCAACGAAGTAAATTTCATTATTGCACTCACAATTTGGATACATTTACTCTGTGTTTAACATAAAATGGTGACTACTCTGTTGCTGCTATTTGAAAGCAAGATAAAAAATTAAAATAAGCAAGTAGAATACGTAAAAATATTGTGGATTACATTCTTCTGTGGCAACACACGTTTTGAGCGCATTTCACAAAGCCCCGATCTACATACATAGTTACTTCATTCCCCGGTTTTCCTAGTCGAGGGACATGCAGACAGAAAAATATGAATGAGCATGTCTATCCATTCTGCTTCCCAGGACGAGTTCACGCATATAGCATATAATTTTTGCACATTCTTTCTATTACACTTTTTCTTTATAATCAATGCCACAATAGAAAGGGGTACACCTTCAAAAATTGTCAAAAAACGAAAGTCACCAATTTCGCTCCTAAATGGCCCAAATCGATGGTATATGATGTATAAACATATTCTAAGACGATTTCTTGTTGAAAGAAGCGGTTAAAAAAATTTTATTGGTCAAAAATGGGTCGAACCCAAGTCGAAAAAATGTAAAGGGGTACACCTTCAAAAATTGTCAAAAAATGAAAGTCACCAATTTCGCTCCTAAATGGCCCAAATCGATGGTATATGATGTATAAACATATTCTAGGACGATTTCTTGTCGAAAGAAGCGGTTAAAAAAATTTTATTGGTCAAAAATGGGTCGAATCCAAGTCGAAAAAATGTAAAGGGGTATACCTTCAAAAATCGCCAAAAATTAAAAGTCGCCAGAATCAATTCTAAATGGCCCAAATCGATGGTAGATGATGTATAAACATATTCTAGGACGATTTCTGGTCGAAAGAAGCGGTTAAAAAAATTTTATTGGTCAAAAATGGGTCGAACCCAAGTCGAAAAAATGTAAAGGGGTACACCTTCAAAAATTGTCAAAAAATGAAAGTCACCAATTTCGCTCCTAAATGGCCCAAATCGATGGTAGATGATGTATAAACATATTCTAGGACGATTTCTGGTCGAAAGAAGCGGTTAAAAAAATTTTATTGGTCAAAAATGGGTCGAACCCAAGTCGAAAAAATGTAAAGGGGTACACCTTCAAAAATTGTCAAAAAATGAAAGTCACCAATTTCGCTCCTAAATGGCCCAAATCGATGGTATATGATGTATAAACATATTCTAGGACGATTTCTTGTCGAAAGAAGCGGTTGAAAAAATTGTATTGGTCAAAAATGGGTCGAACCCAAGTTGAAAAAATGTAAAGGGGTATACCTTCAAAAATCGCAAAAAATTCAAAGTCGCCAGAATCAATTCTAAATGGCCCAAATCGATGGTAGATGACGTATAAACATATTCTAGGACGATTTCTGGTCGAAAGAAGCGGTTAAAAAAATTTTATTGGTCAAAAATGGGTCGAACCCAAGTCGAAAAAATGTAAAGGGGTACACCTTCAAAAATTGTCAAAAAATGAAAGTCACCAATTTCGCTCCTAAATGGCCCAAATCGATGGTATATAATGTATAAACATATTCTAGGACGATTTTGGGTCGGAAGAAGCGGTTTAAAATTTGTTTCGGCCGAAAAAGGGGTCGACCCAGAATCGCAAAAATGTAAAGGGGTATACCTTCAAAAACTGGCGAAAATTAAAAGTCGCCAAAATCAATTCTAAATGGCCCAAATCGATGGTATATGATGTATAAACATATTCTAGGACGATTTCTGGTCGAAAGAAGTGGATTAAAAATTTGTTTGGGTCAAAAATGGGTCAATCAAAAATCGCAAAAATGTGAAGGGGTATACCTTCAAAAATCGCCAAAAATTCAAAGTCGCCAAAATCACTTCTAAATGGCCCAAATCGATGGTATATGATGTATAAACATATTCTAGGACGATTTCTGGTCGAAAGAAGCGGTTAAAAAAATTTTATTGGTCAAAAATGAGCAAAACCCAGTCGAAAAAATGTAAAGGGGTACACCTTCAAAAATTCTCAAAAATTGAAAGTCGCCAAAATCACTTCTAAATGACCCAAATCGATGGTAAATGATGTATAAACATATTCTAGGACGATTTCTGGTCGAAAGAAGCGGTTAAAAAAATTTTATTGGTCAAAAATGGGTCGAATCCAAGTCGAAAAAATGTAAAGGGGTATACCTTCAAAAATCGCCAAAAATTAAAAGTCGCCAGAATCAATTCTAAATGGCCCAAATCGATGGTAGATGATGTATAAACATATTCTAGGACGATTTCTGGTCGAAAGAAGCGGTTAAAAAAATTTTATTGGTCAAAAATGGGTCGAACCCAAGTCGAAAAAATGTAAAGGGGTATGCCTTCAAAAATCGCCAAAAATTAAAAGTCGCCAGAATCAATTCTAAATGGCCCAAATCGATGGTATATGATGTATAAACATGTTTTAGGATGGTTTTAGGTCGAAAGAAGTGGATTAAATATTTGTTCGGGTCAAAAAATGAGTCAACCAAAATCGAAAAAAATGAGAAGGGGTATAATAATTGGGTTGTTCCATATGTTCCTGCCGTTTTGTGGAACGTGAAAAACTCTGTTGTTTTCAAATATTTAATACCAATTTATCTACAATGTGTTTTCCACCACTATTTAATAATCACATATAGCAATAAATCAAAAGCTATCGAATTACTTAATTTATAGCCGATGAAACAATTGATATGATATTTATTTGTTATGAAATGCAAACAGCACGAACTTATGGACCAACCTAATATTTTTCATACGTAGGTACCTACATATATACACCGACATATCACGGTGCTTACTTGGTATATCTTATAGTTTCCACTCGTAAAAGTCGGATAAAGGAGTGTAGGAAAGGGAAGAGAAATCGTGAAATGGACAAATGTAGAAATGCGAAAATATAAAAGGGGATATCTATCCATCGTACTTTCGAAAACGAGACCACCGTAGGTACATCACTGGCTCGACTATAAATCCGGGGCTCGTTCGCACGAAAAGGACTCTTACATTGTGTCGGGTCAGATAGCTCAATTCGTATCAGGATCACCGTGAACGCCGAATCAGAATGAAGGGTACGGGTCGTGTGCCCGTGTACCCGCGCGATGTCAATCCGATTCGAAGGGTAAACCGAAATTTGTGGTTCGAGCTGCAAAAAGAACCGACCAGACCTTTTTTTCACATATATTTACGTTACGCCGATTCACTCTGCCTACTTACGAAGGATGAAAACCGGACATTTACATACATATATCCTGGATTTAAAAAAAAAATGAGGTGAATGAATGTTTACGTTTGGAAAGCCGTATAAATTATCGCGTGATAGCTTCACTTCAATCAATAGTATAAAATCTTTCATAAAAGAAGAAATATTCTTGTAACGAAATAGGAAGTCTTATTAAAGCTCATTTTAGTTTTCTATCTATTTTAATAAGACTTAACATTACGTAACATTACGTGTTATTGCTGTACAGATAAAATTCATTAACTAACATTTTCATGTCAAAGACCCGTTTTGTCTGATATGTAGATGGGACCAAAAACTTGCAGCAATAAATACAAAAAAATAGTTTTTGAAAAAGATGTAATTAATTAATTTTACATCTATAACAACGATATAATAAGAAAGTTAAATATAATTATCTAAAAAGTATATTATATTCATTTCAATTGATTAATTAAGATTAATTAAACACCATTAATTGTGTTAATTCAAAACTCTGAGTGTTCGATGTATCCGATATTTTATACTTCTTTCGTCTGGGAGCTTATATAATATTTTTCGTATTTCTACATGAGAAGGATAAAAGTTTCCGTAACTACTCACGTATTGTAGCAGGGGAAGATATCAATTTAGTTTGGTTGGTGAAGTAACATCATATGCAAAATTCATACGTGCCAGCTTCAGAAAAAGATGACTATATCCATAGCCGCTGTCCTTGCTAGTATGTCGACAAAAATTGAGTCGTATGCTTGTCCATACCGAAAGACTTTTTTATCGTGTTTGGTCAGGTGGTGCAACTGTTACAAAGGTCCGTACAGATGGCAAATCGCAATAAGAAATACATGTCTCAAAGGATCATATCAGTTTTTCTATCATTCCACCTGTACACTTTATGGAATACTTGTTATCAAGGAATTTAATAAACACGACGGAATGTAAATTTATGAAGTCCATAAAAACATTTATTTTTTGTTGCTGTCCTTCATCTCTTTAATATATTTACTTAAACTGTATTATATCATATATCGTTGCTATGGAGGTAACATTCATTAACTATCATTTTCATGCTAATATCACAGTGTTTCAAATATACGGGTAACGAAAGTTACAGCAATAAATACGGAGAGTTTTTGAAAAAAATGTATTTTACGAGTTTTACTTCTATAATAACGATGTATATACGTATATGTTATGTTATGTTATAAACATAAACATTATGAAAATATTTATACACGTAGTTTGGGAGCCAAGCATGAAGCTTAGAAATTCGTTTAATATTCCATTCCTCGGTTACGATGTGGACGTACGTTTAATATAGAAACCGTATTTGAAATCCAGAGATTTGGTATTTGAAGGAAAACGAAAATCGAGGTTGAAATTGCAGTTATAGTAGACGACCACGGGACAAATCCGGGCGTACATTCGTTAGCATGAAAAGTGCTCTTACATTGTGTTCGAGCGAATAGCTCGGGCTGCTATGGGATCGGCAGAAATGGGGAATCGGAACGGAGAGAACGAGCATTGCAGATCGTCATTCCTATGCGTCATTTTACTTCGAGGAGTACCGTTGGCCGAGAACCGAATCAAAATTTCCATGAAGCATTTTCCAACTGGGTACGCCCCTACTGTTTTCTATCCCTCTTTTTCCATTCATCGGCTTTCCACCTTTTTCGTTCAATTACGAATACAAATTTAGGGTACACTTGTTCCATTGTGCCAGCACATTTTCCATTCGATACGAGAAACGTAAAAATACGAACTCGATTCATTGACTCATTTCAGCAATGTTTCGATGAACAATAATTCCATTCCTGTACTCTTATCTTTTTCCATTTTATAAGTGGAAGTTTATATTTCACATTTCTTCCACCGTAAAACCTTATTCCTGAATTTTGTTCACTCCGCTATGTCTGAATAGAGAAGCACGTTGTGGTGTTAGTAAAATTTTTATTTACCTCCTGCATGGTTCCAGTTTACGATTGGAAGGAAATGTAAGATGTATTGCCGAAGTGAACGTTCAAATGCCTCTATTCTTACCGTTTCACGTATTATTGCGGGTTATATAAATTTATTTCAACAATATTATATCCACGGTAGGCATCGATCATATGACACACTGACATATAAAAGATTTTTATTACGCGTTGCTTTCAATAATTCGATCCGCCGACCATATTTTGTTTTGGAAAATAAACTCATGTCGTCAATTCACGAGCGAGCACTCTATCATTAGAAGAGACACTCCTCTTTTCATTCAACTGAATAATCGTAGTCGTATACTGATCGTTCAGTGGTGAAATAAAAAAAGCAGGTACCACGGCATCGTTATTTCATCATGTCATTCCGCTCGGAGGTCCTTGTAGTGCGAGCAACGAGCCAAAATTTGAATGACGCTTTTATCCACTGCATTTCACACGTCCTTTCCTTTTTCCTCTATTACCTTTGCAAATCATTCTTCCTTCCTCGCGCGATCCATGGTGCTCATCTCTTATTGGTGGACGGGGAGGTTTCAATCGTTCATAGTGCGAAACAAAATTTTCGTTCACTTCCATTTTGAATGGCCAAGGGCCGACAATTTTACTGCCGGCAGAGCAACATTCGCAGCCTCCAACGGCTCATTTTACGCATCCCCCGTGACTTTCGTTTTACTTGCTTTTTTCCTTTCACTGTTAGGGTCGATAAGCGGTTTAGTGGCTTTTTTTTAGCCCACTTTAATACAGCTTCCATATGAAATACTAACACTCTACACTAAACTCTATCTAAACCTTCTAATCAAATCCTATTTATCTACAAACGGAAGTCCACCAAGAACGAAAGTACAACAAATATGTTAATTTCACAATAATATATTCGTCGGACTTGCATGTGGGAGGAGGTATTGATTTTACATGTTCGTGGGATACAGGAAGGGGAGTAAACCACCTGCCAGGAAGTTTACAAGTTTCGGTAGGTTCTTATCCCTGGTAGGCGAAGGGTAGTTTCGGGATCGTAAAAAGATAGGGATGTGATTCAGTTTGCACGGTGGTGGCAGTGTCATCCGGATGTAGAGGACAAAATACGGGAGAACGCGTCACGTTTTGTTAGGATCGTAGTAAGGATAGTAAAGGGGATAAAGAAGGAGAAGCGTTAGATACACGGCGGACTTTCCGCAGACTTTCGACTTGGCAACGACAACGAGGAGGAACCTTCAATTTTAATGAACCGAGCACGAAGTACAGATAGAAAGAGGGTGCCTTTCGGCCGGAGGAAAGTTTTACTCGTTGGTACTCCCTCTGAAATCCTACCCGAGCGAATTTCACCTCCTCTCTGAATATTGGACCCGAACTTTCTTGAATATACGGGCTGCAGTCTCGAAAGAACAGGTATAATGCACCGTAACTATCGAGACTCTCTTATGAGTTCCATTCGTACGATGTGCATCGAATAAAATCTTATATATAGATATCTTCATCGTACGTCCCCATTAAACCGAACGTTTCATCGAAATAACCCATTCGATGCACGTAAATTAATAATAACCATTAACTTAACCTATTAAACACATATGTAAACGGTTTATAATGATATATTAAATTCCCATCGTTTCATTAAAAAATATTCTATAGCTGAACCGTAATCACCGTAATATTATACTTGATATTAATTAACGGTCTCATTATATGAAAGAGATACTACTTAGGTGTACCGGTATAACTTTGTAGAATAAATCTTGTCCGCTGGTGTCTCAGGTGTTTTTTTTCTCCTCTTTTTTTGCGAGTGTACGTAGGTTTCGCTATCGGCTTTAATTAACACGCTCGCATTATACTCACTCTGTCGTGAATGGTTGAGACAAAGGACAGTGGGTCTTTGTTCATCTCGTCGGCGAAGCTCTTTCACACGGTCGAGAGCTGTAGGAAAGGGCGTGTCCACTCGTATAAGCGCTCCCTTCAGAACCAGTTCCACTTGTTTGTAAACACGGAAGGACTTCTATTCAAGAGAGGAATTTCAAGATCGCTTAGTACGTTTCATTACTTTTGCGAGAATTCTCTTTTACCATTGTCGTACTGGACTTCCTTCCCATATCGAGATATCTTAATCTACTTTGAATTTATCAGTTCGACTATTATGGATCGACTACTTTGCAATTAGAATTAACACGCTGGCCAGTTATAATATTTATGAGCGAACGTGTAGTTTTAAGACGTAGAAAGCGTTAGATGGACAAAGTATCGTTCAATTGGACCTACAAATGAAATGCGGACTTAATTGAGTTTTAATGGAAAACTGCAAGTTATAGGCGGTTGTCATGTAACTAATTTGAAAAGATAATATAGTAATATAGAAATACTGAAAGTAACATCGTGCTATTGTTTCTCGAAATTAAGTTTTATGTTTACCACGCCAGCATATGATAAATAATAGCATTGAAATTGCTGTTTTCCATTAAAACTTGATAGAGAATAACATGGCATTTGTTTAGTCGAATATTTCGAAGTCGAGCTACGATACTCGCGAAGTACAATGAGGAAGAGTCCGGCGGAAAACACAAAGACTGTCCATTTGCCATCTGATAATAATTGGAAAAGTTATCGTGGAGATGAAGTTTTCCTCCAACTAACATCCACCGCGAACTATTTCTGTAATGTAAAATGGAGAAACTTTCGCATCAGGGAATACCTTCCGTTCCTTTTGAATGATATTACTTCTTTCCGCCGCAAATTCCCGTCGAGTGCCTCCGCGATTTTCTTCGGCGAATTTAAACACGCCGAATGATTTGTCTAAAAGGAAATACCGAACAACTACCACATGCACGCATCATCAAAGTAGACCCACCGAGTAAAGAGATTAATGTCACACGGAGGATAAAGTCGATCAGGAAAATTACTTTCACAATCTAATTCCAAATATGATATGAGATATTTTTTCGAGTTCGTTTTAATTATAATGCACTGCATAAAGTTGCGGTCTACAATTTAATTGGCGCAGTGTAAATGTTAGATATTTATATAACCATCAATTCAAAATACATTTCATAATAAACATTATTTCTGTAAAATAAAATTGATCAATTTTACTGGGTACCACGCGTTTAATTTGTTAGTAAATGAATATAATATGGAACGTATTGTTATGTGTGACATAACAATCGGTCGAATAACTGAATCTCATTAACTCCTCGATTTTTGAAAATTTCATGTTCACGTTTTTCTGGGTAACTCGTGTGTCGGTGGAGTCGCGAAATATTTGATTCTTTGAAAGCATATGCAGGAGTAGGTCGGTACGTAACAAAGTCGCGGTAAGTTTGATACTTCCCGGAAAATTGGGAAATCGGCAGATATGCCGAAGTTTATGTGTCGCTGAACGTGCACCGTGAATCCGACGTTTTCATTACCCGGACAAATCGAATTTCCCGCGATTGTATTACTTTGCCGCCTCGTCGGTGGTATTTCCATTTTAGTTAACTACCGGGGAATATAATACTGTCGTTTCCCACGAACGATCTGCCAGGAAGCAACCGAATATGTGACTTTGTTTACTGTTATTTTCAATCAACCAAAAGAATTCTACATAGCCCATTATATGACAAATAAAATACCGTCGCGATGCAAATGAATTCGCTAACGCGTACCACGTAATTTTAAGGTACGAATCATTTTACCGTGCCACTGCGTAATATCTGATTATCTGACAACTTCTCCAATAGATTGTCACCATGTCATATTAATTCGTTACTTATTTGCATTTCCATCTACCGCATTATTAATCATCGCCGTGGGAACATTATCGACTGTAATTGATGATACAACAAATCGGCAATTGCAGCCACTTTGTGATCGGTGTCGGAGGATCCAGGAAAGTCGAAGGGGTGTGGAGATTTAATAGAAACGACAGGCTGACACGTCATTACCCGGAATTGTAGAATGGTACTGTCAAATTTTCACCTGAGCTTACCACAATTTAACGGAATTAATGATCGGCAAATCGCGCCTCGGCGCGCATCATTTCAGTGATTCAGAGATTCTGCGTCCGGTCGCCCGGTATCCAATCAAACTTGGTAATCCAGCGTGTTCTGCGTTTGGCCAGAAGTGATTTTTCGCAATCAATAACTTCACTGTTTACGCACGGCTTCCTGTGCAGTTTCATTCGTTTCGTTTCCCCTCGGGGTGACATTGTAATTACATTTGCACTGAGCGACGCAAAGCTTTCAGAGTTTTTCTGACGAGATTTCATCGACCCGTATTTATTGGAATAATTTTACAAACGCCGGTTCCTTCCGTTTGGCGAGACCGAGGAACAATAAGCAACTCTGCAGCTACCGATAATATATACTGTGTCATTATTCATTTTTACTCTCCAGTCGTCATTAATATACAGCACAATGATAGAATTAAATCATTAAAAAATATCATTAAACCTCTATAACGTCATGTAACTTTGAAGTTACATACTCATCTATTCGTATCTTTTACTTCGTTTCATTTTTTCGCTGGAGTAAGATAATTATAAAAGTACGTGGCACATTTGCCACCTTCTTTGGTGCGTTTAAATAATAATTTTGTTGCTATTTTTACATAACGTAGCTTAGTGAGATCTGCGTTTAAACAGTTATCCAGGTTTCTTTCAGGCACGAATAAAATCGGGTTATAGAAGATTAAAATATCATTTAGCCTATCATACCGTTTAACGTATCAAGGGTACTTTAGTTGTCGAAACAAATCACTCTGTTTACGGGATGTTCTTCCTTTCAATTCATTTAATGTCCAATATATAGAATTCGCCAGAACGAAGTGATGGCTACGCCACTGTCAGGAAATATATTATATATCTATCCATTCCGGAGTAAGAAGGTTCAAGTAACCAGTATTTCGGGCTGGACATTTCTGTCAGAAATCATTAGTGTTGGTGACGGTGCAGAAATGTGCATCGATGTTTTGTACGATATATAAGCGTACGTTTCATTTCGCCCGAAAGGATCTTCCCGATGGGACACGACGCGACGCGACGCTGCACCACCGCAAAAAGGAAATGCATTTTGACACGGGGCACGACGAAGCGGAAGTTTAAATGCATTTCTAAAACCACGCCGTGCTTTCAGAACCAAAACCATCGGATATGATGTGTCGAGGAAAAAATTGTACGAATACAGGGCGCAAAATAACACGTTAAAAATCATTCGAACTCGTGAACCGTGTATTCAATTCCTTTTTATTTGCTCGAATATTCCCGAAGAAATTCCACTTTCGGTATTAGTTCCGAAATATCACTCTACATGTCGTCCTTTCAATGGAATATCTCCCTTTCTGTTTCAGATGTGAACTGTTGCCAGAAGTATTATCAATTTGCATTAAATCATGAAGTAATTGGAATTCGCTGGTCGGCAAGGTGAGATTGTATTTGTTATAATTGCGAATAAATTATAATTGTTCCGTATATTAACATTTTGAATAAATAATCAAGTTTTAACTAAATCAATGCGAACATTACATAATAAATATCGTAATATCATATATCCTTATGATTAATAAATTTAATTCAATAATTGCTTGAACATTTGATTACTCATATCTCGTTGAACTAATTTCCTTATTTAAACTTACTGTAGAAAAAAAGATCGATCGCTAGTGAATATGTTAAAAGGATATCTTATTTACTTAAGTGTTAAAAAAATAGAAATAGAAACATTTTAAAGGAGCACGACAATATTTTTGAACACTATTTGTGATATTTGGACCGTAATTTTTGAAAGTCCATTTTTATGAAAACTTAATTGAATATAATTTTCTACTACAAATTCGTGACTTCTTTTTATTAGTCATTGACTATCCTTTCATATTATTATTTGTGCTATTATAATATCATTATATTTAATATTGAAATAGGAAAGAACAAATTTCGACTTATATCACTTTAAAAAATAACGGCACATTTATGATAATAAAAGTAGAGACGAACACAGTAGTTGTACTTGTATTTTAGAAGATCTATTGAAAAAATAATCAATGTCACTGTTTCATGAGATACCCTTCAAATATTGTTTCTTTCGTCTGTTTCAGAATTCCTGACTCACGCGACACTTCTCCCTACTTATTATCAAGAAGTATTTCTTACTATTGCAGTGTACCCCGTAACACGGTGTCCGAATAAAAATAAACAGTTATTCGTATTTTTGAAAATCGTGATAGCTTCGTAGTGTGCAAAATGTAATTAGAGCAGAGAAAAAAAAACCAGAGCATACTACCTATAACTCGTATTGCAACGAAGTAACGTTTTTCTCTTTCTACTCGACGATAGTTTAATCAATGATCGATTATTAAAGTTCTTCGGTAATTCTCTTGTTTATTCGAACGGAGATTAATGTACATAGCAAGAGTTTTGTATATTTGTAAAATAGATAGGGCATTTTATTATAAACAATAAAGTTATTTATATATATTTTAATCACAACATTGACTACCCTTTCTTACTTTTCTTTCTGGGTTTCAACATAGCTGAGCTTCTTCATTAAGTATTGAGTAAGAACAAGGTAGAATAATGCACGATCTCAGGAAGGTGATCTAAAATTCTATCAACCGGTATGTATCATGCATATTCATTAACAAAGTTGCATGCAACCTCTAATATAATTAAGATCTAAATCGATCTAGATCCAATACTTTATAATCACTTGTGTGGGAATAAACCGCACACAGAATATAACATTTTTTATCATATCTGAGAACAATATAAATATATCTAACATTCAGCACTTTATAGAAACGGGTATGTGTCATCAATATGCATTAACGAAGTTGCATGCAACCTCTAATATCATAGAAAGCGTACACAGAATACAAAATCATTGATAATATTTGAGAACAACATAAATACATTTAACTTTTAACACTTTGTATAACATTATAACAGAGTTTTTAACATTTCCGAACAATGTTCTAAATACGAATCATACGGCGTACTATTTCTATAATGAAGGAGGAAGATTATAATCAATTTATTCATTAAACTAACTATTCTGTTTCTTTTATTTCGAGCGCGGTCGGCTTGATGCGTTGACATGCAACTTCGTACTCTCACAATTTATTTTGTTATGCTTTCCCTCCTTAGATGCTGAAGGTTATGTAAGTTCATTCAAATGATCTGTAGTTCATAGTCCCTCTATTTCTAATAATAAAATATGTAATAGTAAAATATTGTACCATATCTTGGTCAGCGATTATAGTATTTATTTTAATTGTATGACATTCGTTTCAAGGAATTATTTTCACATCCATCGTCCGAATTAGTTGTTCCAGAATGTTTATCGCATTTGTCAGCGTATAAATATTATATAAGTATTAGTTATATAATTATAAATTATGTAAGTATTAATATTAACATTTTATACTTTTGATGTTTAATATAGCTTCAGGATTAAATGTTATATCCTTTGGAAGAGCATGCACGTGAAATTCCTTGGATGCAGCGAATACAGCACTCTGTTTAAATTTTTCATTTTCACTGTGCTACACCAAAAATTGTAAAACGGCATTGCGAATGCTGTTTCTCATTTCCTGGTTACGCTTACATAATCCCAAATTTTCATCCTTCATTTTTAATTCTCGCGTTATAAAAAAGATCGCACTTTTCTCTATAAGATAACTCGCTGGCAAAAAATTAGCACGATTCGTTCTTCCGCGATTAATTAAAATACAGGGCACCTCCGAGCGGTGGGTGATACTCGCGAACAAAGTTGAATGAAAGTCGCCGAATAAGTGTCTATAACTAAGGACTCCGTGGAGGTATTTTGATGCAACAAAGTGCATTCGAAAGAGCGGACTTTCCTCTATTAGACAACTAGCAGGCAAAAAATTAGCACGATTCGTTCTTCCGCGATTAATTAAAATACAGGGCACCTCCGAGCGGTGGGTGATACTCGCGAACAAAGTTGAATGAAAGTCGCCGAATAAGTGTCTATAACTAAGGACTCCGTGGAGGTATTTTGATGCAACAAAGTGCATTCGAAAGAGCGGACTTTCCTCTATTAGACAACTAGCGGGCAAAGAATTAGCACGATTCGTTCTTCCGTGATTAATTAAAATACGGGGCACCTCCGAGCGGTGGGTGATACTCGCGAACAAAGTTGAATGAAAGTCGCCGAATAAGAGTCCGTAGCTAAGGACTCCGTAGAGGTATTTTGATGCAACAAAGTGCATTCGAAAGAGCGGACTTTCCTCTATTAGACAACTAGCGGGCAAAAAATTAGCACGATTCGTTCTTCCGCGATTAATTAAAATACAGGGCACCTCCGAGCGGTGGGTGATACTCGCGAACAAAGTTGAATGAAAGTCGCCGAATAAGTGTCTATAACTAAGGACTCCGTGGAGGTATTTTGATGCAACAAAGTGCATTCGAAAGAGCGGACTTTCCTCTATTAGACAACTAGCGGGCAAAGAATTAGCACGATTCGTTCTTCCGCGATTAATTAAAATACAGGGCACCTCCGAGCGGTGGGTGATACTCGCGAACAAAGTTGAATGAAAGTCGCCGAATAAGTGTCTATAACTAAGGACTCCGTGGAGGTATTTTGATGCAACAAAGTGCATTCGAAAGAGCGGACTTTCCTCTATTAGACAACTAGCGGGCAAAGAATTAGCACGATTCGTTCTTCCGTGATTAATTAAAATACGGGGCACCTCCGAGCGGTGGGTGATACTCGCGAACAAAGTTGAATGAAAGTCGCCGAATAAGAGTCCGTAGCTAAGGACTCCGTAGAGGTATTTTGATGCAACAAAGTGCATTCGAAAGAGCGGACTTTCCTCTATTAGACAACTAGCGGGCAAAGAATTAGCACGATTCGTTCTTCCGCGATTAATTAAAATACAGGGCACCTCCGAGCGGTGGGTGATACTCGCGAACAAAGTTGAATGAAAGTCGCCGAATAAGTGTCTATAACTAAGGACTCCGTGGAGGTATTTTGATGCAACAAAGTGCATTCGAAAGAGCGGACTTTCCTCTATTAGACAACTAGCGGGCAAAGAATTAGCACGATTCGTTCTTCCGTGATTAATTAAAATACGGGGCACCTCCGAGCGGTGGGTGATACTCGCGAACAAAGTTGAATGAAAGTCGCCGAATAAGAGTCCGTAGCTAAGGACTCCGTAGAGGTATTTTGATGCAACAAAGTGCATTCGAAAGAGCGGACTTTCCTCTATTAGACAACTAGCGGGCAAAAAATTAGCACGATTCGTTCTTCCGCGATTAATTAAAATACAGGGCACCTCCGAGCGGTGGGTGATACTCGCGAACAAAGTTGAATGAAAGTCGCCGAATAAGTGTCTATAACTAAGGACCCCGTGGAGGTATTTTGATGCAACAAAGTGCATTCGAAAGAGCGGACTTTCCTCTATTAGACAACTAGCGGGCAAAGAATTAGCACGATTCGTTCTTCCGTGATTAATTAAAATACGGGGCACCTCCGAGCGGTGGGTGATACTCGCGAACAAAGTTGAATGAAAGTCGCCGAATAAGAGTCCGTAGCTAAGGACTCCGTAGAGGTATTTTGATGCAACAAAGTGCATTCGAAAGAGCGGACTTTCCTCTATTAGACAACTAGCGGGCAAAAAATTAGCACGATTCGTTCTTCCGCGATTAATTAAAATACAGGGCACCTCCGAGCGGTGGGTGATACTCGCGAACAAAGTTGAATGAAAGTCGCCGAATAAGTGTCTATAACTAAGGACCCCGTGGAGGTATTTTGATGCAACAAAGTGCATTCGAAAGAGCGGACTTTCCTCTATTAGACAACTAGCGGGCAAAGAATTAGCACGATTCGTTCTTCCGTGATTAATTAAAATACGGGGCACCTCCGAGCGGTGGGTGATACTCGCGAACAAAGTTGAATGAAAGTCGCCGAATAAGAGTCCGTAGCTAAGGACTCCGTAGAGGTATTTTGATGCAACAAAGTGCATTCGAAAGAGCGGACTTTCCTCTATTAGACAACTAGCGGGCAAAAAATTAGCACGATTCGTTCTTCCGTGATTAATTAAAATACGGGGCACCTCCGAGCGGTGGGTGATACTCGCGAACAAAGTTGAATGAAAGTCGCCGAATAAGAGTCCGTAGCTAAGGACTCCGTAGAGGTATTTTGATGCAACAAAGTGCATTCGAAAGAGCGGACTTTCCTCTATTAGACAACTAGCGGGCAAAAAATTAGCACGATTCGTTCTTCTGCGATTAATTAAAATACAGGGCACCTCCGAGCGGTGGGTGATACTCGCGAACAAAGTTGAATGAAAGTCGCCGAATAAGTGTCTATAACTAAGGACTCCGTGGAGGTATTTTGATGCAACAAAGTGCATTCGAAAGAGCGGACTTTCCTCTATTAGACAACTAGCGGGAAAGAATTAGCACGATTCGTTCTTCCGTGATTAATTAAAATACGGGGCACCTCCGAGCGGTGGGTGATACTCGCGAACAAAGTTGAATGAAAGTCGCCGAATAAGAGTCCGTAGCTAAGGACTCCGTAGAGGTATTTTGATGCAACAAAGTGCATTCGAAAGAGCGGACTTTCCTCTATTAGACAACTAGCGGGCAAAAAATTAGCACGATTCGTTCTTCCGCGATTAATTAAAATACAGGGCACCTCCGAGCGGTGGGTGATACTCGCGAACAAAGTTGAATGAAAGTCGCCGAATAAGTGTCTATAACTAAGGACCCCGTGGAGGTATTTTGATGCAACAAAGTGCATTCGAAAGAGCGGACTTTCCTCTATTAGACAACTAGCGGGCAAAGAATTAGCACGATTCGTTCTTCCGTGATTAATTAAAATACGGGGCACCTCCGAGCGGTGGGTGATACTCGCGAACAAAGTTGAATGAAAGTCGCCGAATAAGAGTCCGTAGCTAAGGACTCCGTAGAGGTATTTTGATGCAACAAAGTGCATTCGAAAGAGCGGACTTTCCTCTATTAGACAACTAGCGGGCAAAAAATTAGCACGATTCGTTCTTCCGTGATTAATTAAAATACGGGGCACCTCCGAGCGGTGGGTGATACTCGCGAACAAAGTTGAATGAAAGTCGCCGAATAAGTGTCTATAACTAAGGACTCCGTAGAGGTATTTTGATGCAACAAAGTGCATTCGAAAGAGCGGACTTTCCTCTATTAGACAACTAGTGGGCAAAAAATTAGCACGATTCGTTCTTCCGCGATTAATTAAAATACAGGGCACCTCCGAGCGGTGGGTGATACTCGCGAACAAAGTTGAATGAAAGTCGCCGAATAAGAGTCCGTAGCTAAGGACTCCGTAGAGGTATTTTGATGCAACAAAGTGCATTCGAAAGAGCGGACTTTCCTCTATTAGACAACTAGCGGGCAAAAAATTAGCACGATTCGTTCTTCCGCGATTAATTAAAATACAGGGCACCTCCGAGCGGTGGGTGATACTCGCGAACAAAGTTGAATGAAAGTCGCCGAATAAGTGTCTATAACTAAGGACTCCGTGGAGGTATTTTGATGCAACAAAGTGCATTCGAAAGAGCGGACTTTCCTCTATTAGACAACTAGCGGGCAAAGAATTAGCACGATTCGTTCTTCCGTGATTAATTAAAATACGGGGCACCTCCGAGCGGTGGGTGATACTCGCGAACAAAGTTGAATGAAAGTCGCCGAATAAGAGTCCGTAGCTAAGGACTCCGTAGAGGTATTTTGATGCAACAAAGTGCATTCGAAAGAGCGGACTTTCCTCTATTAGACAACTAGCGGGCAAAAAATTAGCACGATTCGTTCTTCCGCGATTAATTAAAATACAGGGCACCTCCGAGCGGTGGGTGATACTCGCGAACAAAGTTGAATGAAAGTCGCCGAATAAGTGTCTATAACTAAGGACTCCGTGGAGGTATTTTGATGCAACAAAGTGCATTCGAAAGAGCGGACTTTCCTCTATTAGACAACTAGCGGGCAAAGAATTAGCACGATTCGTTCTTCCGTGATTAATTAAAATACGGGGCACCTCCGAGCGGTGGGTGATACTCGCGAACAAAGTTGAATGAAAGTCGCCGAATAAGAGTCCGTAGCTAAGGACTCCGTAGAGGTATTTTGATGCAACAAAGTGCATTCGAAAGAGCGGACTTTCCTCTATTAGACAACTAGCGGGCAAAAAATTAGCACGATTCGTTCTTCCGCGATTAATTAAAATACAGGGCACCTCCGAGCGGTGGGTGATACTCGCGAACAAAGTTGAATGAAAGTCGCCGAATAAGTGTCTATAACTAAGGACTCCGTGGAGGTATTTTGATGCAACAAAGTGCATTCGAAAGAGCGGACTTTCCTCTATTAGACAACTAGCGGGCAAAAAATTAGCACGATTCGTTCTTCCGCGATTAATTAAAATACAGGGCACCTCCGAGCGGTGGGTGATACTCGCGAACAAAGTTGAATGAAAGTCGCCGAATAAGTGTCTATAACTAAGGACTCCGTGGAGGTATTTTGATGCAACAAAGTGCATTCGAAAGAGCGGACTTTCCTCTATTAGACAACTAGCGGGCAAAGAATTAGCACGATTCGTTCTTCCGTGATTAATTAAAATACGGGGCACCTCCGAGCGGTGGGTGATACTCGCGAACAAAGTTGAATGAAAGTCGCCGAATAAGAGTCCGTAGCTAAGGACTCCGTAGAGGTATTTTGATGCAACAAAGTGCATTCGAAAGAGCGGACTTTCCTCTATTAGACAACTAGCGGGCAAAGAATTAGCACGATTCGTTCTTCCGTGATTAATTAAAATACGGCGCACCTCCGAGCGGTGGGTGATACTCACGAACAAAGTTGAATGAAAGTCGCCGAATAAGTGTCTATAACTAAGGACTCCGTGGAGGTATTTTGATGCAACAAAGTGCATTCGAAAGAGCGGACTTTCCTCTATTAGACAACTAGCGGGCAAAGAATTAGCACGATTCGTTCTTCCGTGATTAATTAAAATACGGGGCACCTCCGAGCGGTGGGTGATACTCGCGAACAAAGTTGAATGAAAGTCGCCGAATAAGAGTCCGTAGCTAAGGACTCCGTAGAGGTATTTTGATGCAACAAAGTGCATTCGAAAGAGCGGACTTTCCTCTATTAGACAACTAGCGGGCAAAAAATTAGCACGATTCGTTCTTCCGCGATTAATTAAAATACAGGGCACCTCCGAGCGGTGGGTGATACTCGCGAACAAAGTTGAATGAAAGTCGCCGAATAAGTGTCTATAACTAAGGACTCCGTGGAGGTATTTTGATGCAACAAAGTGCATTCGAAAGAGCGGACTTTCCTCTATTAGACAACTAGCGGGCAAAGAATTAGCACGATTCGTTCTTCCGTGATTAATTAAAATACGGGGCACCTCCGAGCGGTGGGTGATACTCGCGAACAAAGTTGAATGAAAGTCGCCGAATAAGAGTCCGTAGCTAAGGACTCCGTAGAGGTATTTTGATGCAACAAAGTGCATTCGAAAGAGCGGACTTTCCTCTATTAGACAACTAGCGGGCAAAAAATTAGCACGATTCGTTCTTCCGCGATTAATTAAAATACAGGGCACCTCCGAGCGGTGGGTGATACTCGCGAACAAAGTTGAATGAAAGTCGCCGAATAAGTGTCTATAACTAAGGACTCCGTGGAGGTATTTTGATGCAACAAAGTGCATTCGAAAGAGCGAACTTTCCTCTATTAGACAACTAGCGGGCAAAGAATTAGCACGATTCGTTCTTCCGTGATTAATTAAAATACGGGGCACCTCCGAGCGGTGGGTGATACTCGCGAACAAAGTTGAATGAAAGTCGCCGAATAAGAGTCCGTAGCTAAGGACTCCGTAGAGGTATTTTGATGCAACAAAGTGCATTCGAAAGAGCGGACTTTCCTCTATTAGACAACTAGCGGGCAAAAAATTAGCACGATTCGTTCTTCCGCGATTAATTAAAATACAGGGCACCTCCGAGCGGTGGGTGATACTCGCGAACAAAGTTGAATGAAAGTCGCCGAATAAGTGTCTATAACTAAGGACTCCGTGGAGGTATTTTGATGCAACAAAGTGCATTCGAAAGAGCGGACTTTCCTCTATTAGACAACTAGCGGGCAAAGAATTAGCACGATTCGTTCTTCCGCGATTAATTAAAATACAGGGCACCTCCGAGCGGTGGGTGATACTCGCGAACAAAGTTGAATGAAAGTCGCCGAATAAGAGTCCGTAGCTAAGGACTCCGTAGAGGTATTTTGATGCAACAAAGTGCATTCGAAAGAGCGGACTTTCCTCTATTAGACAACTAGCGGGCAAAAAATTAGCACGATTCGTTCTTCCGCGATTAATTAAAATACAGGGCACCTCCGAGCGGTGGGTGATACTCGCGAACAAAGTTGAATGAAAGTCGCCGAATAAGTGTCTATAACTAAGGACTCCGTGGAGGTATTTTGATGCAACAAAGTACATTCGAAAGAGCGGACTTTCCTCTATTAGACAACTAGCGGGCAAAAAATTAGCACGATTCGTTCTTCCGCGATTAATTAAAATACAGGGCACCTCCGAGCGGTGGATGATACTCGCGAACAAAGTTGAATGAAAGTCGCCGAATAAGTGTCTATAACTAAGGACTCCGTGGAGGTATTTTCATGCAACAAAGTGCATTCGAAAGAGCGGACTTTCCTCTATTAGACAACTAGCGGGCAAAAAATTAGCACGATTCGTTCTTCCGCGATTAATTAAAATACAGGGCACCTCCGAGCGGTGGGTGATACTCGCGAACAAAGTTGAATGAAAGTCGCCGAATAAGTGTCTATAACTAAGGACTCCGTGGAGGTATTTTGATGCAACAAAGTACATTCGAAAGAGCGGACTTTCCTCTATTAGACAACTAGCGGGCAAAAAATTAGCACGATTCGTTCTTCCGCGATTAATTAAAATACAGGGCACCTCCGAGCGGTGGGTGATACTCGCGAACAAAGTTGAATGAAAGTCGCCGAATAAGTGTCTATAACTAAGGACTCCGTGGAGGTATTTTGATGCAACAAAGTGCATTCGAAAGAGCGGACTTTCCTCTATTAGACAACTAGCGGGCAAAAAATTAGCACGATTCGTTCTTCCGCGATTAATTAAAATACAGGGCACCTCCGAGCGGTGGATGATACTCGCGAACAAAGTTGAATGAAAGTCGCCGAATAAGTGTCTATAACTAAGGACTCCGTGGAGGTATTTTGATGCAACAAAGTGCATTCGAAAGAGCGGACTTTCCTCTATTAGACAACTAGCGGGCAAAAAATTAGCACGATTCGTTCTTCCGCGATTAATTAAAATACAGGGCACCTCCGAGCGGTGGGTGACACTCGCGAACAAAGTTGAATGAAAGTCGCCGAATAAGTGTCTATAACTAAGGACTCCGTGGAGGTATTTTGATGCAACAAAGTGCATTCGAAAGAGCGGACTTTCCTCTATTAGACAACTAGCGGGCAAAGAATTAGCACGATTCGTTCTTCCGTGATTAATTAAAATACGGCGCACCTCCGAGCGGTGGGTGATACTCACGAACAAAGTTGAATGAAAGTCGCCGAATAAGTGTCTATAACTAAGGACTCCGTGGAGGTATTTTGATGCAACAAAGTGCATTCGAAAGAGCGGACTTTCCTCTATTAGACAACTAGCGGGCAAAGAATTAGCACGATTCGTTCTTCCGTGATTAATTAAAATACGGGGTACCTCCGAGCGGTGGGTGATACTCGCGAACAAAGTTGAATGAAAGTCGCCGAATAAGTGTCTATAACTAAGGACTCCGTGGAGGTATTTTGATGCAACAAAGTGCATTCGAAAGAGCGGACTTTCCTCTATTAGACAACTAGCGGGCAAAGAATTAGCACGATTCGTTCTTCCGCGATTAATTAAAATACAGGGCACCTCCGAGCGGTGGGTGATACTCGCGAACAAAGTTGAATGAAAGTCGCCGAATAAGTGTCTATAACTAAGGACTCCGTGGAGGTATTTTGATGCAACAAAGTGCATTCGAAATAGCGGACACAAAAAAGTTATGGTGGACCTATTTTTAACACTAGAAATAAATTAATCAATTTAGTTATGTGCATTATGCAAAAATCTCAGAGAGTGAAACGTTATAAATTTGAATATTTTTATTAAATGCCGGGGGCGTCATTTTGTCTGCTTTGATAGTTCTAATGTTAAGAAAGGTAACTTTTTTTGAATGTGTAGCAGCTTCTCGGAGCGACAAATGATAGTTGAGTGTCACTGTTTAATTGATTATAGTACCAACAAAATGCTGTAATTATTGGTGCATTTGAGTGGCAACGCAAAGAAAAGTTATTAATATTCAAAAGCAAACTTTTCGAATGTGCCAATTACTTCAGAACAGCGTAATATTTTCCAATGAAACATTCTATTTCAATTTGCCTGAAATTTGGTTGTGAAATCGTACGAACAGTACAGGTAATTTGTACCATTCGAAAATGTGTAGCATTATTAATTATCGCTTGTTACGGAAAATTAGTAGCCGCCACATCAATTGCATTAACACGTACGAGAAATATCTGGGAAACAAGCCGCCATTATCAATTGTCAAACGAAAGCGAATTCCGTTCCGCGAAATACGCAGCTCGAGGATACTTTTTAATTTGATTTCACTCTGTTTTAACGTGATATTTTAACGAGCACAAAGAGAGCCATTAAAAAATAATTGCACTGACTCGACAATGATCGAGGCTAAATAACGGGGTGTAGAAATATCGAGAATACATGTTTTAAACTAATAATTATTCTGATAAAATATGCTAGTATTAATAATAAAAATCTCTATTTATTAGGTAAGATACTTCAGAAGGTGAACGAATATTTCGTACGATGTCCACGAATATGGGTTAATATATCTGCCGCAAAGTACAACCAGTGGTTTCATATCGTGAAATATCTTTTATGGTGTGCTTCTATAGCCCCACGCTCTTGGCACATGTCATAAAGAGAAGTTCTTAGCACAGTAATTATACGGGTTTGCTGGAAGCTGCTTGCACATCCGTAAAAGCAGCTCTTACTTTTATAATTATTCGGTCTACTCGCAACTCGGAATATTACAGAGTTCTCGAGTGCATCGCTGTCGCTGTAATAACGCCTTCCAAGGAATCCTTGTCGCGCGCCTAATTGTCTCGGTGCCAAGAATTTTTTGGTCTACGATTATGCCATTTAACTATATGACAGACCTTTCGAGAAACTTTCATTTAACTCTACAGGTATTGCACCTGTTTTATTTCAATCTATTCAGCCGGGGATAGTCTGAGAAGTTGAAGTTACACCAAATACATAGGGTACAACTTACAACTTGTTTATATTCTCTGAGAATTGATGGATTATTTCTAAACGTCGTGAATTAATACAATGATAAGTGATGAGCAATGAAATTTATTGAATACGATAGTGAAATACTGCGCTCCTTTAGAAATCATTGGTGATGCAATTCGGGAATTTAATTGGAAAACAGAATCCTATTATTTTATATGATTATATTACTGACAAATGAATATTTGAGGAAAAGTGAGCATAAGTAAAATTTCCGCTAATGGAGATATTTACGGGGAAATGTAGAGTTTTTTGTATTTATATCTAGTTTATGCGTCGTTATTTAATGGAAGGATTAAAATATACTATAAAGAAATTTTTGTTTAATTTTGAAACGTACTGGAATCCTAAATCAATATAGTGCTAGTTGTGAATATTATTTTTATTCGAAGATATTACATATTACCAATGCTTACTAATTACACCCTTAATCATTCTATCGTAAACGATGTCAGTAAACAAGTACACAAAATGCTAATTAGCTGGAGCATCCTACGGGAGATGGAAAATGTTATAAATAAACACCAATAAAAATAGAAAAGTTCGAATCTCTATATACAGTGAAGCATTCAATAACAAAATTTAGGTTTATTGCAATTATAAACTGAGCACGTTCATGCATGATTAACTATTCGAACTATTTAATCAATCGAACTACCTTGCTCCCAATTAGTTAATCGACGTTCCACTGCGAGTAATGATGATACTGTGTAAATGATCAAAATCTTGGTCAATGTGTCACTGACTTAAATGTGATAATAAGACCGTGCGTTTATTACACACATGTAGACAGATGGGAATGCCTTCGTAATTGGAAGAGCCGAGAAATAATTTGTTCGTTTAGGCTTACGTTTCGTATTCCAGCAGCCCCACTTTTGGTTGCCATTTGTGTCGTGCAATGGAGTGCACTGCTCCTGACAGCACTTCAGTCCCCTTGCTTTTGCTTTGTCCGCCGCGAATCTCTGACAATGAGACTCGGCTTTGCGATATGAATGAATCTCTCCTAAACCCAGGGTACATCCCCCTTAGGGCTGCAAGTGCACCTCCCTTTCCCCGCCCTCCCACCCTGCACGCCTGCACATCCGATTTCCGGCAAAATCATTTCGTCCACCCCCCGCTATTCGCGGCTCGTTCATTCCGCTGACAAAGTCAAAGGTACTCGAGGGTGTCCACTGAATGCAGGATTGCTATTTTTGTTACATCAATATTACGGTATTCACGACTCGTCATTTTAGTTCTCGCTACGTGGTCGTAGGGTTAAAGGTCAGCCTAAATAGTTTCGTAGCTTTTTGTTCCCTTTCAACGCTAATGTAGTATTAAATTGCCTCTTGCTATTTTGGCCCTCATTGGTTTTGTACTTTTCTACCAGTACATGGTATTAAACCACTATAAGTAGTTTATTATCTTTCTTGGTTCAATCAATAATTTCCTTCAATTATTACACGTAAAGTGTCAAGTACAGACCAACTAGAACTGGCGATATATTTAATACATATTATATTATTATCAGTATATATACATATTAGAATGTAGTCTGCATTTAGAAATATTAGTGGTATCAAAAATATCAATTCTACATTATAAACGTTATGAAAGAAAAGTGTATATTAACTCGCGAGTAAATCTCGCATTTATCGAAAACGACTATGACATTTGATTGATGCTAATATTCGAGCAATTTCATATGATCGCATGTAATACGAAATGCGAATTGGGCTTCTCCTTTGATTTATCGATACGTATTCGAATCACTGGTAACTCTGCTATCGAAATATTCAAGGTATCTACATGAGCCGTACAAAGCCGATATCTTCATTATTCGTATAAAACCGTGGCGCTTTCCGAATAATGCCATAATGTATCTCATTATACCTAAAGATTCTGTTATCTCCGATCTGTACATGGCAGATGCGTAAGCGACACGATTCTAGCGTAGTACATACGAATGTAATACGTGAATGCATGGTTAGTGTACGCGTAAAGTAAAAGGTGTTTCGTGCGGTTACAGGATTCTCTGTCTTATCCGTAAATTTTCGTGTAATATAATACGGCGTGTCACGGTGAAAATTTATACGGTTATTTGTCCTTTAGTAAGGTATATAAGTTGAGTCTAGCGTACTATACGCTCGTTTTCTGTGTATAGGATATCTCTTTCTTTGTCTCTTTCTTTATTTTATTTCTCCCCTTTCGTATTGCACATCACACTGCCAATGTGAACCTTCCACCCGTATACGTGTCCTCGGAATGATACAGATAACAAGACGACCATTTTTTCTTATTTCGTGCGGAGCACACCAATGCTGATTTATTTCACGGCATAAAGCTACTATCCCAACAAGATATATTCTATTTCCTACTTGTCGTAACCTTGGTGATATGCAACCCTATAAAACACGGCGCGTCGCGGTACTCGGGTAATGACGTCGGTAAAACACGTTTTTTTTTATACTGAAAATATTTCTCGTTTGAGTGCACTGAAAATGGAACTAGGACGTTATTTGCGATCGTATAATTTAACGTGTTTATCGAGAGTTATTTCGAATTATTGATCGAATATGATCTGATTAATTGGGTCGATTATGTTTCATTACTATGACGGCAGTTGATTCTCTTTCCGATATGAGTTATACCGTGCTTTGAGCCGATATTTACAGAAACCGATTTGCGTAATTATTTTGGTACGGTATAACACGCCGGGGATTGTTAATTACTATAAAGTCCCAATTGATTTCATGGAAAATGAACATGGTTGCGGCTTTCTAATAATTCAAACACGCATTCTTTCGGTAAACGAGGGCGCGTATAAATGCAAGTAAATTTGCAGTAGAGACTAATTAAGACAGAAGCGATCGTTATGAGGTATAAAGATCATCCGGCAGATTAGCTGCAAATTAACTGGAGGAATGCAGTGGTTGGTACATATGATGAGCCGAGCAGGACAGTGAAGATTACTTTCACTTTTCCTCACTATATTTCTTTCTCCTGCAACTGCATGCTTTAAATTGTAGCGCAATAAAAGTAGGCTGCATAAAGTGCAACGTAATGAATGCACTCTGACAGAAAGTAATGAGACTCGTCGGCCACTTCTCCTCGTGTATCTCATTTGTCACGCAATTTTAGGAATATACGTTCGAGCGTTCTCACTTTATCTCGGAAGCTTGCGTTTCCGCTAACTAATAACATTCGTTTTGCATTCACGCTAAATTGCCAACCCCTTTGCAAATGAATATTTTCAACACCTGGAAAAAATGTGCGATTTCTTTGACATCGTGCACAGTGTACGTACGATGCAGTCTTATTTACTTAGATGTAAATCATAGTGATACGAGTCCAATTTATCTTGTTACTAAAAACAAGATAGATCGTTTTGCAATTATAATCCAATACAACTCTGCTTAATGAAGATAAACTTGTATGGATTAATTTATAGCAATATATGTATTTCTAACACTTCACCCTTAAAAGCCATAGTTGTGTAATATACCCGTATCAGATATCTCCGTATTACAACGGTATTACAAGGTGTTTCAGCGTAAGTTATTTAATTATGCTCTTCGGTTTTCCGTGTGGCTCAAATTTTCGCGTGTGCTCGACACATACCATATACATAATTAAACATTTTTCCCCTAATCACAAATTTAATTACCACTACGTAACCACCAAACTGCGGTTTACTGTGAGCGTGTACACACAACGATCCGATTGGTTTACGCATATATGTTCTCCCGTGTCTACGTGATTCATCATTAAATTAATTGGTCCGATATGATTCGATGTTGTGAACTATTCCAATCCACGTTTGTAACACTTCCTCATTTGCATTGTCATATATTATTATCTCTATTATTTTCATACGTTTTATGCCGTAAAAAGAGGCGTATAATGATTGTCATGGCAGCTGCAGAAATTTTACTGTTCGGATCTCATCTGAGTCAAGGTTACACGGTATTCAGTCGATTCTTTCTAGCGTAGCAGATTTAATCGTGAATGCAAAAAGAGGTGTTTCGTGCCACGGTGTGCAATATCGAAAGGATGATGCACACAAAACAGAATCTCACTGCACTACTGCAATCTACTTACAAGAGTACTTGTTAGACGAACCCTTATAATGGAAGGGCTGGTTGTGTAAGGTGTGATTTCACGTAAGGCGAGTCGAGCGAAAGAAAGTAACGAGGATAATCGCCCTGATCCCTCCGACGACTTTCCCTTTATATGTATGTAAGTATATAGAGATGTACATATATTTCGTATGCATGGATATATAGGAGTAATGGCATACATATGCTCTAACGAGGAAAGTGTAAGATACACGTACAGGTCGCTTCATTCCAGTTTTCTAAGAGAAACGAAATAATTCAATGAATATCTTTTTAGAATCCCAAGAAAGTAAATCAAGTATAAAATATTCTTTACGGTCTTCTCAAAGTTCTGAGTGATTCGTATTCTTCATATTTTAAAATTCCGCGAATACTAAAGAATGTTCCTTCTTTGGTTATTTGTTTGTGTATTTTTATACAGACTTCTTTCACACAATTTTCATTTAATACGGTTTAGAAAGAATTAAATTCGAAATGTAACAAAGAAAAAATCTAGCTGTTATGCGTATTCGTAAGTCATATTTTTTGTACAATGTTTATGTTCATGAATTAGTGGCGCAATATTTTCTTTGCAAATGTTATTTTACTTTTGATTTGTTTGCCGTTAATATGCTTATCAGATAAGAAGTGAAGAGAAAAACCTGATGAAGGTTTTTCTTTTCTTTCGTTTCATAGCTTTTCATACAGTTCGGTTAAACGCATTTTATTTCATTTATCGTATTATTTTTACTGGTTTTTGTGAACTGCATAGAAACTTCCATTTTTTCATATCCGCGATACCGATATTTTTGTTACGTATGTACCGTGTAGAAGCGGACTTAGGTGTATTTTAAAAAGTCCGTCAAAAATTGGACCATGTCCAAATAAAATTCTTGTATTTATTTTCCGTCGAGTAATATTGGCCCATGGTTTTGACACGATAGCTTGCACTGCTTGTTTACATAAACAGAGTATCGCATCCGACTTTGTTTGACTAAAATCGCTTTTTCGGCGCAAACTTTCTATTAGTTGATTTCTCTTGCATCACAGCTGCCAGAGAAATATATTCTTAACGCTAGAACTACCAAAGGAGTCAAAATGATTTGTCTACCATTTTTGGTTAAATTATTCGAATATGCCACGGCATATTGTTCGTGATTTTATATACTTTTATTTGATATACGTAACGTAAGTAATTGAATCCATTAATTAACTTGAATCCTCCAGCCATAGTTTATATACAGTGAGTGTAAAAGATATTCAAACAGCAGCGAATTTTAACGAAAACCTCGTAGAACTTTGTTGATTTAAAACAGTTTAACAAACGAGTGGTACGTATATAGTCTTAGAGATCTTCGCAATGAATTTCATATATGTACAGTACATATATGTATGTTCGGTAATTCTAGTGTTAGTACATAAAATATATTACTATATTTTTAATATTTTCGTGGCTCCAAGTAAAGTATGTCACTATGATTATTCATACAGCTGCAATCAGTAACCAATCAGGCATTATCAGTAACCAAGCATAAAAATAAAAAACTGATACTCGCTTTAAGTATGCATTCATTATAAAAAATATCGGTGTACAGAAGTATTAAATATACTAGCATGTTATGTGAGCACACCACACTTCTTTGTGTGCGTTATACGAATCCTCATTATATGAAGTTCCACGGTACTTCAAAACTTACGACTCGTAATCGTTCCGTTCGAGGAAAAAGAAACTTCTTATATTCATATAAAGCAGCTTACGAATCCTGCAGAATACAAATCGTTCTTTCTGAAACTATTGAAACTCCATAACTACGAAAGGGCTTTAAAACATTTTTTATGATAATCGTGTTGTATGAAACGTGCTGTATAGGAGCACATGAACATATTCGTGGATCGTTGCCGTTCGAAGGGCACGGTGAAAAATGTTGAAAATAATTGAGCCCAACGACCTTACTTCCAGTTTGTTACACTTGCCATTTCGCTGGTACACGAGTTGCCGGTAGTTGTTGGCCGCGAACTGCCGCGTATAAAAGCAGCCGCATCGCGGAAAAAGTAAGGAAGCAAAGGAATGAGAGAAACGGTGGAAAGGGGGGTGATAGAGGAGAGGGAGGATAGAAAAGAAGGAAGTACATTTTGCTCCAGTTGGTTTCTTAAGGAGTGAGAACGCAACGGGTATTAAGGAAGAGTACGAGCTTGGAATACTGAAAGTTTGTCAGTTCCTCGAGGAGAAAAATACCTGCTATCAACACGGAGTGCAACTCTCTTGCAACCTTCCGTATTAGTTAGTTCTGCCGATGCATTTTGCCATTCGATCTTTCGCGGAACTCCAATCTCCTTCGAAAATTTCCCGACTGTTTTCGTGAAACGCTTTAGTTCCCACCCGAAGATTTAATCGTATCCTTAATGTTACACTCGGTGGGAAAAATATGAAATAATTTGGAAAGTTTCCAGAGAAAAGGGATACCACTGGCAAGTAGTTATGAGCTCATTTCATTATATTCCATCAGTTCCGCGGGAAATTTTATTCGCCACAGTTACACCATTTTTAACGGGTGTTCTTTTTTTAAGTAGAAAAAGAATAGGAGCACGATGGTAATAAAAGAAAGTTATGTGACTATCGTGAGGAATGTAATAAGATTCGAGTTAAATGTTTCGAATGTACATGAACATTCGTGATATTAAAGCGGTCTATAGAAAAGAAAATTTATAGAGTCTTCCTTAAAGACAACTTTTTGGCCTCGTTTCATTCGGATTTCTTGATTAATATTGTTTCTATAAATTATAATGTTAAAATGTTGAGAAGAAACACGTAAGTTATTCTTATAGTAAGTTTTATTATGAATTCAAAAAAATTCCTGTTTTGCTTTGTTTCGTGACAGTTTAAACTTTATCTTTAATTCCTCTTTTACCCCAGTAAACCTCGGAATGCAAAAATTTATGCTCCAGCTTATTTGGAAAAATAATTTTGTTGTTGAAAAGTTGAAGTAGCTTTCGTGTTGGCAAAAAAATATTCACGGTATTCAGAGAAACTACGGAGTTGCGGGCCGTCAAAAGTTTGTCAATTTGTCGAGGAACAAAAGTAGCTCCCTTTAAGAGGGCAGAAGTGCTCTTAAACCGTTCTATATTTTCATGATATTATGTTTGTACATTCCATCTACTTCCCGTAGAAATGTACTCGGCATCCAACTATGTTACGAATATCTTTTCTAGAACATATACGACCTTCCATGGCAATTGTGTGTTATCTTTAATGCCTTTTTCGCGCAAGAATAACGATTCTACAAAGATTCCTTCGAATCACGTCAGTTTGAAGAAAGAAGCTACTTGTGTCGTCCACGTTTATTAATATTAGCTCGTCTATTGAAAAAAATTAAATTCTCTCTTGACAAGTCGTAGCATCGCTTGACCTACTTAACTCAGATTTTCTAGAATTCTAGTAAACTTTTCTTTTATGTTTGGTTATGAGATCGTTAGAATA
The DNA here is from genome assembly GCA_910591585.2 of Nysson spinosus. Classification (NCBI taxonomy): domain Eukaryota; kingdom Metazoa; phylum Arthropoda; class Insecta; order Hymenoptera; family Crabronidae; genus Nysson; species Nysson spinosus. The sequence continues at coordinate 6,447,099 of OU342830.1, read as the reverse complement.
TTCGTTATCAATTGTAATTATGAATGGCAGGCCGTTCTGAATAGAATTTTATGGACAATAGCGGAGCTTTTAAAATGCAGTAGGTCACAATAAGGACATCTCATAAACACGGTTTTACCATCCTTTATGTTCGCGAACATCGTTAACGTAATCCTTAGACAGCGAAAGTCTTTCACTGGCGAATGCATTTCGTATATTTTATCGGATTCAAGGAACACTTTGGCTTTCAATCAAATATTCCGTAATCGTGAGGAACATATACACTCGCCTCGGAAAGTAAGTTAGCGCTTGGCATCTGCATACAAATGTATGTGATATATGTTTAATAATAACAATATGAGTTTTTGAAATACATTTTTTTATTTACTTGTACCTTATAAATACAAACAAAACAATAATTTGAATTTATATTAATAAAGAAACAGAAACAAATGGAAACTGCTTATTGCCTAAGTAAAAAATGCATTCCAAACATTTATATTTTCATTATTAAACATATACCATATGCATTTGTATGCAAATGTCAAGCATAAACCTACTTTCTGAGGCGAGTGTACCATTTCAAGGAACATGTGCAAATTTCGACGTTTTAAGGAAGAAGGAGGACATTATTGCTCCAGCAATTCTACTCCGCGAATCTAAGCCAGTTTCCTCGTTGAATCTTTATCCTTCTACGTTTCGCATAAACGAGACAAATTCATACGAATGGATCCTCGAACATAATATTTATTTTAGTCTCGTCAAGACATTTGTATTGTAAAGAAACATTTTGTTGTTCCATGATTTGCTACATCAAATTCTACGAGATAGAATAGATAATTATCTTTGATAATAATATAGCAATAATGTGCCGCAAATTATTTTCGCAAATCATCATACTTTGAAGTGTACTTTAGGTAGATATTATATAACTACATATCATCGATGATAATTCCTCTCAATGTATTTGTTTTCGTATCTCAATTTTAGAATTGCATTCAATGCAAAGGAATATCAGCGCGATTTTTAAACCATCGCTGTAATAATACTCTTGAAAAGATAATCGGTGCTTTTAGTAATTATTTAAGGATTACTTTCAAAGTAGGTTCTTTGATATATATAATAATCCTACAATTATTCTGCGCAGCATAAGCGGGTTGTGGTGGCAAGGATGAAAGATATCCATTGATTGATTTATTTATTACATGATCTCATTAACCATTATTATTGCTATTATTGCCATTTACTTATATGAACATGATTTCTTTTATGAGAAGGATATATTAATCTTTTGCGGTCCACAATATATTTACAATTTTGTTGCAGCCAGTCCGGACTGACACGATTGTCATCGTTTACTTTGCCATTATTTCAATATTTTAGCAGCTTACTAATAAACAACATACTAATGAATGGATACAATTTTAACGTTTAAAGAACATTGTCTATTACTGATTACAACTTGTCATTTATATCGATAAATGTAATTATATCGTCATGGTACGGAATGTGATATCGAGTTACACTTGACATGGGACCACAAAGGTTTGATCCTAAACTCACGAATATAATATAATGATAGAAATCTAAGATTCCTAGTATAAGCGTTAAAATGTACTAATTCCAATATTAAATGCTAGGAAGAAGTATCTCCTTACACCTTTTTATATCTGTTCATATCTGTATCACTTCGTTAGATTTAGTTAGTCGTGCCATTCGTATAAAGCATTAGAATTGTTATGTTCACATTCCTGGAGTATCACCGTAGGATACCTAAGACGTTCCACGGCAATTCAACGCTATCAGTAATGCTCGGCTCGTGGATGTGTTATGAGTATCTTTGTACCTTCCCAGAAACGCTTTGCGATTCGATAAAATTTCATTCGTCCAAGGGGGTAATACACGCCACCGAGGGAACGTCTTATTATGTTTAATAAACGGTCCCGTTAATTGTTTCACCGAGTGTAATCTCGAGTTGAGAATGGAATTAAAGTCGATGCTCCTCGGCGAGTCGACTGCAATATGCCTTCTGTAAGATATAGTTGAACTCCGAGCAAGAAGTTTTGCAATTTTTGTGGATGAAACTGATGCCACAACCATCTGGAGATGTAAGTTCATTTAGGTGTTCGCGATAGTTTCGAAATTACGTTATACTTCGGCCATTTTTTGTGGAGCAGTAATTGTGCGAAACGTGGAAGTGCTGCTGGGCAAAACTTCTTGCGATGTACTCTTATTAAGTGCGACCGGCAGCCCGATATTCTCTGTAATTGTTGAGGGTAGACGTAATATTACGTTGTTTATAGTGCCAGATAGGGATGAACTTTTTCCGAGAGATCTTCGTACGACGGCTAGTACCGGTTAGTTTGTAACATTTATCCGAATTTACGTTAGGTGTATCGGAAAAACGTCGAGTCTCAGATAGAGGAGCAGGATAGAACCGAGAACTGATTGGCGATGATGATAAAACGAATATAGAAGATAACGAATTATGTTACCAGCGGGATCATCTTGTTACTCGATATTTCCACCGGCTACAAAAGTGACACCATAAATCCACACCCTCAAACCTCATAGTTTCATACATTACATTATATAAAGCGTAATTAAATTTTATCGATGCCGTGAATTATATTGTAATCGTTTTCCGATATTCTACCGCCAGTCGGATACTACAGCGCTGGAAATGCTCTCTAATATTATTCTAATCTCAACTTGATCTAGATATGATGATTGGTATTAATTATCCAAACGTTAGATATTTCTTATATCTCATCCACTCGTGCATCCTTTTAAGTACACATCTGTTGGTATATGCAGCCTAAACTATGGACTTATTTCAAATAACGTACATAAAGTTACTAATTTTTAGAAACGTCTTAGCTACAAACTCATTTAAAACTTTCGTGGGTGGATTACATGACCTGCAAGGAAAGTTAGGGAATCCGGAAAATCAAACAACTCTGAGATTTTGTTAAAACATATTTTATTTTGATTACGCTATTTCTCAAAGCTATTTTTCAATGGTGCCAAAAACGGTTTTAATGGGTGAAATAATCCTTTGAAGAAAAAGTGATGTTTTCGTTTTCGAAGATTTATCTCCAGAATCATAAGAGATATCATGAAAAAGTTAAGTAATAATTTTATTGACGCTTTGGGTACTATAAAACTGCGTTAAAGAAATTCCGAAAAAAATTTAAATTTTGTTAAAACTATTCAAATTTTCGAATGTCTTTAACGCAGTTTTATTTTTTTATTTCCCTTATCATTTTGGGGATAATTTCCGAAAAGGAAAAAATTACTTTTTCTTGAAGGGATGACTTAATTACTTAAAATCAGGATGAAATACTTCATGTCCGCGCAAAGTTTCAGAATTCTTTGTATTTCTGGGTTTCCTAACATTTCTTGTCAGTGTGCATTACCAATATAATTGCTAATATGAAAATGCCAACAAAACTCTTATAAACAGCCTACTAAACTCAGCTGCTACTAGATATGAAATATATTTTACTGATCGATAATAATAAGTTATGCTGTATTCCAAAGTAGTTACGAAAAGTATCATGCTACCTCGTCATATTGAAACGATAAGGCGATAAAAGACTGGCATTCGAACCGCGTAACGAAACACTGATGTCAGATACATGTAGCCTATCATCGACGACATCGGTTGTCAGTAAAAGTTTCGAACGATCAAATGCTAGATAATTCGCAACAAAGAGAAAGTGTCGTAACGTTTAGGCGCGGTCTACGGGCGCAGATAGCGAGGTTCACATGGACATCCAGTACACGCGTGTAAGAAACTCTCTGAACTGGTTTCACGATCAGCTTCGCGATTGCGGATACTCGACCGAACAATATTCTTATGCAACGAAGAATCGTGCGGGACAGTGTTCTGGAGCGCTCAGCATTCGAGCAAGAAAATGTTTTCGAATGAAACTCCTGAAAAATATTTCAATAATAAATATGTTCCAATTCGAAATTCCAGTAAACATTAAATCGGTGGACCAAGAGTAATTTGAAAATTCGTAAGATCTCGGTCACTTTCTTATATGATGTTATTATATATCAATTAGGATCTTTGCGAAATACTGATTACAGTTCTTCCCTTCATTTAATGAGAATCAAATTATTAATATCTATTTACACCTGGTGCTATATAAGGCTTCCTAATCTAGATTTAAAACGATCATTAGATTCTAATTCTTCCTCGATTATCGAAGTGGAGGGAATCCGTGAGCGTGGAATTAATTAATAGATAGGGCAAAAACACGTATCAAGTTGGGAAGTGTTCGAAGAGGGATTCGAGACAAACGGCACACTGTTGAGGAGAACTATTGCTGCAGACGTCAGGATGTCAGGATGGCTGGAGGAGTTCTCTCAGAATTTAATGTCCCACGTGTTCGTAACGATCCAAATGTCTGCCCGTGTGTCCTGTGCCGGAATTTAATACAGTAACGTACGTGTAATTTAGACCTAGTCCAGTATGGCTCATGCGTTACACCGCAAAATTCCCTCGCGCTTGGAATTTCGCAAATAAATTATACGGGTAGCAGGGGGGGAAGCATTAACACCTGTACATCAGCATTCATTTTATTCGTGCCCCATTGCAAACATAGGCACTGCCATTCGGTAACAATCAAAGAATACCTCCGGGAACACACCCGCCTGTTCACTATCACTGCCAAACATTCCCATTGTAAAGTATATTATTACTTTTTCACTGTATCTGATATTCTATTTGATCCTCCGTTCGTGAAATACTCTACAATCGGGGTTTTAAATCTCGGATATTTTCATTCGCATATTATTAATTTTATATATTATTTCAAGCCAATGCACTCATATAATATGCGGAAGATTGGATATTGTAAAACTAAGTTTACTATACTACGTATATCGAAATGATATAAAAGCAATTAATACTTCCACTCCATGTTCATTTATTTCATGAAAGCATGATAAGATCTCTGTAGGTTGTTTCATTTTCTCAGTGGGGACGAACTGCTCTTATTTTGGACCTGGCTATATTTCTTTTGCCATTTAAGTATGGTCTTTATTTACAGCTACAAGATCCAGCATCAGCTCTTTTATGTTGGACAATAATTTTGTACGGTGGTATTATTTCGGTAGGATAGTTTCCCGTTGAATAGAAGGACACTTCCTTCTTGAGAGGAGGACGATTTAGATCGAAAAGCTCGTGGAATGGGCCGTTGTATGAAGGCAGCTAGTCGACGGTAGTTCCATATCGATCTTAGTGTCGTTATCAAGTAGTAGGTAGGAGGGAAGTTATATAGTTATTGGCCCCTGTACAGTTATTGGTCTACCCCCGACTACTGCCATTCGGGGACCAATTTCGTGGTTCATTTTCATCTAGTCGACTTTAATAATAATGAAGATAAAGTCTTTTTTTCTCCTTTAGAGTAAATCAGCTAATATCGCTCACGAGTTATACAGCTATTCTCTTGATTATCTAGGATACTAGATAATTTCTTATCCAGTTTAATTAAAGTTAAGTTCTTTTAAAAGCGATCTTATTAATACTGAATAATTGACCACGCAGTAAAATAATAAAATTATATAAATTAGTGACTGACGAAGTACTATTTTTTTATTGACACTACTTCTACCAAAGGTGTCAAAAGACACCTTTCAGTCAAAATAGGTATACATGAAACCGCGGTAGAAATAGTTATGAATACAATTAAAGTAATATTTTAAAGTCGAGCAATCTATTACAATAGATTTATCTACATAAAAACCCCTCACATCACTCAAAGAAGAATATAGAATATTGGTACAAAGTATTTCTCGGAAACTGAAATGATTCCGAAGTTTAATCATCATCCTGGGAACAATAATTTGAAACGGTGTTCATGCAGCAAGTCAAATTTCCGGCGAACAGGTAAAATCCCGGCAAAATCATTATTACGGTGAATCCGAACAATAACTATTGTAACAAACAAATCGATTCGCAAATCGATTTATCTTCGGTGGAATATACCGTGGAATAAGCCGTCAGTGTTACGATTATGTCGAGAGATATTCGCTTTTCATAAATGCACTTTGATGCACGTAATTGTAATACCAGTGATCCTGTAATTACGTTCATACGAACCAGTACCAGCACACTTACAGCACAGTCGGATCTATTCCATCGGATTATTAAGCGGCGGAAAATCGTTGAATTCCCGTAACACCAAGACTGGTGACTACCGAGTACTACTCGTACTCAGACACTCGGACCCTGTTCGTGTTATATTGCCTTCGTAGGCCATTCGCAAATATGTACGTGCTTAATACGAGTCATGTGCATTCCCTTGCATTCCCTGCAGGTACATGTTGTCCTGACCTCCTGTTATGTCACACAGTGTAAGCTCGCGATTTCCACATTGCTCGCGATTCCCTCGAACTTTGTACTCCTCATGTTTTCCATGTAATAACATTTTAGTCTTACTTCAATTGAAATTGTGGAAGTTGACTGTAAACTTTATAGAAGTACGTGGAGTACATTTGATAAATGTATATTTCCATTTTTAGTTATGCATGATAATTCCATGATAAATCATTTTTGAAAAAAGAAGACATCACCACGTGCTTCAAAGTCGAAGTTATTCTGATTTTGATTCGTGAACAGCTATCAGCTGTGTACACCATTTTTGTTAAAACACCATATTCATATTTATAGATATCAAATATACATAAATTTCTGTATTAGTTTGTCTGCACTTTTATTAGATTTTTCATGTTAATACTAATATAATTAATATAAAGTATTACTACTGTCTAAAACCGGACCACGTGCTCCTCTTTTATACTATTCTCCTTTTCTCAGTAAATCAAGGAGTGGTCATAAGTAAGATTCTTCTTCCGTGAAATAGTTAATCCAAATGCGACTATGATACATTAATTTCTAATCTTCTTCGTCGTTTCAACCGCGCCATGTGCGAGTAAATTGAAATTTGATGTGATACTATCGAAGATGCGATATAATGTCGGCCACGAGGAAATTCGTAATCGTATACAGTTTATAGGTAGATCTTCTATCACGTTTCACGTGTCTCGGGAGAACATACCGTTTGACCGTGTCAATTATGTCCCTGGTCAATCCCCTGGTCATCGTATCTCGCATCTGCCGAGTTTCACGAATCACTATCCCACATACACTTGGTAAACGTGAATTCTGTTCCTATTCGGTACTCTCATCAGTACCGATGTACAATCGGTTCACTGTCCGTAGCCACGGTGCTATGATCTCCGGCAATTATCACGGGAGTGACATCGGAAGCCATTTAAGTCCGAGTCCGATGAAATATCGATGATTGGAAAATTAAATTGCCCCCTCGATAGGGTAAAACTACATTAAATACCTTGATGAGAACCTTGTGTTTGCGTTTTTTTATCCCGCCACTGGGACCGTGAAATCAAACAATTTCTATTTAATATCAATTTGGCATGTAGATATGATGTCCTCTATTTTCCCCATAGGATCTACCTCTATAATATAAACTTAATTGTGACCTACATTTAATACGTATCAATGTTACAAAATATTATAGTATCCCTTTAAAATCTATCACTTCTCTGTGCATTTAATTAAATAAAACCTCTTTTAATACACAGTAGATTCTCGTATAACGCGGATAATACATTACGCGTTCTATCAAATCACGTTATAGGAAATTGGAGATAATAAGCTGTGCCATGCTCGACTAAAGTAAACGCGGAATTCCCGTATTTTATTATACAGCGCATTGTACAAAAATCGCGTTATACAAAAAAAGTCGTCGTAATATCTTTACCGCGTTGTAGGAACTCGCGTTATACCCAAGTTTACTATATTTATGGGCAGATATTGTGGGCATATAAATTATTAATTACCGACAAGTAGATACTTAATTAGCAGTGGTTTGGATAGTAGAAGAATGAGAATAGGAAATGTAGTAAAAAAGACATAATTACATGTACATGCTTTATTGAGAATTGTTTTATGTTCCATGGTAATTATCGGGTACTATGATCGTCGCATTTGATTGAACGTTTTGTCGCGGATAATAATAGGTGTTGAATCTTGAATCGGTAAACTGGATGCATAGCCACTTCGAGTTTACAGAACTGTTCCGTTGGTCTGCGAGGCTCGTTGGAGATATTAACTCTCGAGTTACGGATAATTCTGTCTTGAGGTACTCGGTGGTACGGCCACGCCTCTGTAATTACTTTCGTCTATCTCGGAATGTTCCGTAAATAATCATTAGAGTTTCGAGGCCAAGTACAGGCTGTATATTCTTGACTAAAGAGACATCAACTGAATCACCGCGGCTCGTTATAACTTATTGTTTGGCACATATAAAATCTCGAGTACGTGCACTCATAAAAAATACTACTCCCCGCCATGAGATATATGTCATGGTCCCGTATATCGTTTCGTTAAATAAGATGTCCTTAGGGTCCTGTAACTACCGTGTTATAACATGTCACAGCTACTATATACTACATTTATTCTCGAATGTAGGACATCTAAATGTATAAGGTACAATGTACATAAAGGGCGGAAAGGCCATTATCGAATTTCACGTGTCCAGGCTGTTCAAGCTGCTTCAGTTAATCTACTACAATGTTCCTTTTGTGATAAACTACATTTCATTCTTGCACAGTATCAATTAATTCAATTCGGTTTATTTATCCATTCTCGAAAATAGGTCGTCATTTCAATGTCCTGCACTTCCGTTCGTAAGTCATGAGACACTTACTAGTATAGTAATTCATGCATGTTTGCTATATGAGTGAAAACTTTGTGCCAAGACTGCGGAATATAATAATAAATATAAATATAATAAATTTGTTTGCAACCCTTCAAGATAACTTACACAAACGAAACTAGTATGCGTTTCATGACTTACGGACGGGAGTATATATGGATCGTTTAATGGAAATAATGCAGAGTCCAGTTTTCTTTGAAGTTTATGACGAGCAACCAGGATTTTCGAGCGATTATATGTAAATGTTTCTGGTCAATGACTTATGTCAGAGTGGCAAATTAAAATGAGAAGAACTAGTAAAACGATTTTGGTACGAGGGGAGAAGTTTGGTCCACTTAGGAATGAATCGTATAAAGTGGATTGCTAGAAAGAAAGTTCGTAAAACGTCAGCGCGAGAGCGCGGATATAACGGGAGACTTGAAAAAGAAAGGAATATTTGCCGCCGCAGAATTCAGTGAGGAACTGCCGAAAAAGTTGTCGCTCTCTTTACGTGGGAAGAGGTGGTAGGAGGCGAAAGGGGGGAAGGAGAGAAAGAGAGAAGTTTGGATGGCCGATATCATTGAAAAGTGGTGCGGTAAACGACGGAAAGGCAATTCGACTGTCGCCGATAAAATATCACGAGAAGCGGTGCAAAACATATCAGTCGTCCCCGGATCCTTTCCCTTACAGTTTAGTTCACCGAGGGGTATTGTTGTTTATCCATCAGACCAGAAAACAATCGCAGTGACATGCACTCTGCTTTCTCCATTGGGAATGTGAAATACCTAAACAATACCCAGCGAGACAACTATTTGCGATCTATTAGAAATTTCATACGGCCATACCATTTTTCTCTCTCGCGTTTGAACCTTCTATACCTTTCATATTAAAATTGACATTGAATTCTCCTACGTTTAAATGATAATCACGATATTCATCTGCTTGAATGTCGAGACAAACCGCAATTAAAACTAGCAACAGATGGACGGATCCGTGTAATGCAATTCAATTAAAAGAATCTCTGTAAAAGCTTCTGATATTATTTTCAACTCGTGCAATAATTTCACGCGAGATTGACACGCTGGAATATATTATGACTATTTATAAAGCAATTACAAATTTCCAGCCGTATTATAACAATTTCGAGTTTTGTAGTTTGTTTCCATGAATTTCTAGCGAGTATTCGTGAGGTATCTGGCATAAAATAATATTCAGACAGAGGAATGACTTAAATGTAAAAATTGTTTTTCTTGGATATTATAAAATATACCATTACAGCTGTGTTGTGGAATAATATACCCCGAGCTAAGTAAAAAAATTCTATTCCCCTTCCTTAAACCAAACAACGAGAGTGCAGCCTTATCTCCTAGCTTTTGTCGCGGTAAAGAGCACTCTGGGTATTACGTCCTTATTTTCGAAATATGTTCCCGGTAAGAACATAATATTCTTCAGTTTCTATGAAGCACGTTTAATTTTGAGATCGTCTGATAATAATCGATTATTTTCAAATTGCCTAAGAGAAAAAACAGCTACCAAATTAACGCGAAGGATCCTTCGTTATAAGGCAACGTAGAAGAAAATCCTATTTCTTACTCCATTTAACCTGTTAACGAGTTAACTCGTCATTCGAATCTTCAATTACTTCGAAGGTGACGAATTCAATTACAATTATCCCTCTCGTAATTCTCAAATTTGTATACATATCAATTTCAATAGTGGATAGTCGAACTCATATGTAGCTAAATCGTGATTATACAGTGAGTGTAAAAAGTACGTTTTAAGTATGTTTAGTTAAGTATTAACTTAACAAAAGTTTTAAGCTTTAAGAATATTTTCGTTAAGTATGTTTTAAGTCAACAAAATTATTGATTTCAAACACTTTAACAAACAGGTGGTATGTACATATGCTTAGAGAACATTGTAATGAGTTTCATAAAAAAAATATTATATATCCATATTTTTTATAGAAATATTCGGAATATGTTTCATGAGGGAACAAACTTCTACGAAGTTTTTGTTTAAATTCGCTGCTGTACGAATGCTTTTTACACTTACTGTATATTTATTTTTTTGGAAACACTCCCCGGTTAATAGTTTAAAAACAGTATAATTTCGAGGCCGAAATAATGCGATGAATATCGCAGTTTAATATGAATCGCGATGGAACGTTCTCTTTTACAGTTACATACTGAAATCCTGCGGTTACACTTACTGTTAGTGCAACCACCGTATTACAAAGTGGAATCTTAATATACATCTACATGTACGTACAAAGAGGATGCACCGTGAGGTCCCACGTACAGCTTGCATAATGATCTTCCCAGGAACCACCATTTTTTCAATTGTTTTACCAAAAAGTATGTCAGTGCAATTAAACGGAGAACGTTCGGTGTAAATATGAATAACTGTTCAAAATTCCGTTCCGAGAACATCATTCATAACCAAACGTTTGGGAGAAGCTTCACAAAAATATGTATTATGATAGTGGAAAAACTTGCATATAAAATAAGAAGTTGGATAATTATTCATATTGCAGACCGATACGCTGTAATATAAATAAATTAAAAAAAGAATACATATTTTATGGTAGATGATGTATGGTAGAATATCGTTCTGCAATATAAATAATTGTAAAAAATAATATATACTTTATAGTAGATAACATCTTGCATGTAATGCATAACAAAATTTAATATTCTATTAGGATTTGGTAATTTGATAAAATTTGATAAAAATTAAAAAATTAGTTTATATATTTATGAAGGCTATAATATAAAGTATACATATAGATAGAATCTATATATAAGATTCTATTGTTCTATTATAGATTCTATTATTATTCTATTAAGGTTCTATCACAAGATAAAGTCTTATAATAATAGATTGTAAGTTCACAATATAGAGGCACATGGATAATGAGTTTCATAAAAAAAATATTATATATCCATATTTTTTATAGAAATATTCGGAATATGTTTCATGAGGGAACAAACTTCTACGAAGTTTTTGTTTAAATTCGCTGCTGTACGAATGCTTTTTACACTTACTGTATATTTATTTTTTTGGAAACACTCCTCGGTTAATAGTTTAAAAACAGTATAATTTCGAGGCCGAAATAATGCGATGAATATCGCAGTTTAATATGAATCGCGATGGAACGTTCTCGTAGAGGCACATGGATAATGTCGGTTGATAATAGTAAACATTGCGTAGCATTAACCGAAGCTCACGCGCTATTTACGGAATACTTTGTTTTTAATCTGATAAGAAGGCGGCCGAGTAACGATACAAGGTGAACGTACGCGACGTAACCGAGGTATAACTAATCACTCGTAGAAGTACCGGCATGGGAGTCACATGTGTACGTGTTAGCGCTAGTACGTATGCGGTCCACGGTAGGACATAAATTCCGGGGGAGAACTGGTCAGGAACTTCTCGGGGAATTTTGTCGTTGAGGAACCCTAACCATTTCATCGGAAGGGTAAGAAAGTCTCGTTTCACTATTAGCCTGCGTGTACAACAGACTGGTCAATTGACCGAAGCGTAGTTATTAAGCTTGTTCTATTAATCAAAAGTACGAGCCACCAATGGAGATATATAATATTTCTTGCGAAAGTTTCGCGAAAAAGTATACTCTTATACATTTAAAAACCTCACCTCCAGAGATCTGCTATCCACGAAGGAGAAAGGGAAAATGTAGTGTATGAGAGATTTATAAAATATGGAAAATGCAATTTCATGAATTTCGTTGCTTGCGTGAAACTCTAGTATTAAAAAAGAAATGTGTGGGTGATTTTACGAAAATAGTGTATTTGCGAGAAGTCAGATTGTAAGATTGTGTCTCGTAGAAAGTGGGGAAAGTGACTGATTTGTTACTGTTGCCAAAAACGACAAATAACGTAGCCTTATAATGTATTCGATTTAATTTCATTCAATATGCTAAAAGATACTTCCCCACGGAAGGAAACAGTTTCGTATGAATTTTATAATATTCTGTAACATTATTATTGCCGAAAACGAAAACCATGGAACTATATATTAATAAAATAAACAGAAACAACATAATCTTATAATACACTCTGTTTAATTCATTCAACAATGCAAAAGATGCTTAATGACGAAACGACACAAATTTTGTTTGAATTTTACAATACACTTTATTATCATTATTAGTTTTGACCTAGTCTTCAACTTTTTTTATTTAATTCTAACAATTCCTTTCGCCTACAATACTGATATTACTGAAATATTTATTAATAATAAAGTCACTATCGCTCATTGAATTTCCGAACGCACCGTATGTACATACTTAGAAAGTAATAACGGCACTTAGATAAACAGAAACAGTAATATAAACGAAATCAAATAATTTGGGTTAGCAGCGAATGAGCTAATTCATAACTGCAATCTACGGGTGCATAGGTTTATTACCTAGACGTAATGCGTGTAACATGTTGCAAGTTTCCTTAATAATATGCAGACGAAATTCAATTAAACTTGGGGAACTTCATAATTATATTCCCAGTGTTTTTCGCTTCGACACCGCGCAGTTACGTCGACGCACGACATCCCGAAACTTTTCACCATGTGACATCCGTCGGGTAACAAACTCGTTTGGTATCCCCATTAAAATCTACTTCCTGATTTTTCGCTCGAAAGACGCTCGAAAATATTTATCGACGGGAAATTACTCCGAATCCAACCTTCGCCATTCCATTCTGAATTGCTTTCGTTTTTAACTCGTGTAATTAAATTTAGTTTAATCATCATGGTAAAATTACTGGCTTTAATTTAAAAGCATACTCACGGAATAATGCGAATGTGAGATTATTCGTCTTTCTGTCGTCTACTTTAATGAGCACAGTCCTAGAATTATTATAATATCATAATTATCAAAGTACTCCTATATAGGATGTTTATTACGTAACAGTATTTTAGTAATAATAACGATACTATAGGAGGTCTTTAATAATTATTTATGTCTTAGATAACCTATATCTTCAATTATTATTAATATTAAATTACTTCTACATGGACTACTTGTTACATAATAAAGTGAGTTTATTAGGAATAATGGAACTTGAATAATTTCAATTAAATCAATAATTGATATATAAACTGGTCAAATAGATGTATAAACGTCTCAGATTTTAGGGTGAGACTGGGATCTCAGAATCTTAGATTTGTTATATGTATAATTATAATAATTGTATAATTATTGATTATATACTACATATCCCATATATGAGTATTATATAACAAATTTTGGATTCACCATAAGATATATACATACGTATACTATTACGTATATACACGTTGGACGACAATAATGAATATGAACGTCAGTCGAAATTACGATAAAGTACTTGAATCGTAAATCACAAATTTATAAAACGGCAGAAATCGAATATTAAATTCTGCAATGAATGCATTTACAACATCGTCACGAATTACATACATATTATAACGAATAAATGATGATGCATGAATCGGTAGGAAAATGTCGTATGGAGAAATAATTAGGGGCGTATAAAAATCTCTGCACCGCTGTGGTATATGTCCAATTAAATATCGTGGACAGACGAAACGAATGGAGACACACGTCCCTTTTTCCTTGGCATTTGTATAGTTTTAATTTGCTGCTAAAAATTCGCGAATAAAACGAGGTAATATTCTAATGATCATACGTGCTGCCTTCAAGCCAGTACTTCCATTTTAATTTCGATGCACAATTCAAAAGGCTGACTTGTTTCGAATGCGCGCTTTCTTCCTATTTAAACCGAACAACCGGCGTTAATCACACTCGTCCATCTAATTGCACCTTTTTCCATTGTGTTGTTACTTTAAGCACAATGTACGAATTTATTCCAAAATATTCATTGACATTGGACATTTCTTTGACGATAATTCCAGTCCAAGAACAGTGCAAGGACATTCCTGTTATTTAACACGGGAGAATAATTTTATATCACCACCGTCTATAAATATTATCTAAAATTAATTGTTATGGGCATATTTTCGTAAAGAACGGGCGAACGTTTTCTATGCATTATATAATAGATTACTTCTATAGAGGATGTTTATTGTATGATAATTATTATCCTTAATATGTTGTTAGGTGAGATCTAATTCCCTAAATGGTTCTATATGATCTAATTATTATATAATAAATATGCCATAGAGGATTATTTTAGTAATAATAATTATTTTATAGGAGTATCTCAATAATTGTGATTATGTTCCAGATAATTATTAATATTATGTGGCATATTTATTCTATAATTCGAGATAAAAGATTAGTAGTTCAGTCATAAAGCTGAAATAAATGTTGTTGAATCGCGATGAATTATTAATTTGGCATTTAATCGCGCTTACATGTTTCATATTCATTTTCCATACGCTCAATTATGCTTTGCACGATGCCTTTCATTTAATCGGTTCATTAAATATTTCACTATTTCATTCGCTTCTCCCTAATTATTATTTTCCTTCCAATTAATAATGGATTTATTCCACCACGAGTAGAACTAGATTTTTTAGTTCCTTTACAGCGTCCACGAAAGGTTGGTGCACATTGATAAATTTCGAAAAAGAGGAACGAGTTTGCGGTATTAAGGGAACTAAAATTGAATCCCCGTGGCGATTTAAAACCATAGGTATGTCAGCAGTAAAAAGAGAGACGAATGTCTCCGGTAGTTGAAGGTGGGCGGTGGGGGGGGGGGGGGGATCTATAGGGGCACACGCTCGTCCACGATATTTAATTGGGCATGCACTTCGACAGTACACCAATATTTTCGTTCCGCTCGGTTAGAAACTGTGGTTTGCTCGCGTCAACGTTCCGGACCGACCACAATTTTACTGTCTGCCACGAAATGTTGACCCGGTTTATTCATCGCCGAGTGGCCTGTTAGGAAAAGCGAAAATTCTCGAGGAAAAAATGTCCTCGCGATAGGAAGAATCACAGATTATGGAAGTAGTGTCATACACTATAATTCGCTTCACTTATTTCCACAGCGAAAATGCAAAGTTTCGCTTTGAGTATTAAGCACGTGGTAGTACGGCTTCCATGTGGATTTTGAGCGTATATTTAATTATGGTATATTAATAAAATTAAGGTAAAATATGTGACGTCGGCTAATGTAACGAGCCGAGCGTAATATCATCAGCTTTATTTCATTCGGCTATGTGAAGATTAATTCCAACACGGAAATTAAATATATAATAAAATGTTCTGCTTTAATTAGAACTTATAACCAGAGTGAACCAAAAGGTTCAACTATTTCATAAAAACCGAGAGATGACTTGAAAACCACCGAGAGTACCTCAACTAACAAGCGCCGTAAAGTGAACTCTCAAACAGAAGAAGTTACTAGCACGTGTCCTAATTATAAGTTGGGACTAGTTTGCTATTTAAAACTAGTTATTAAGTAGAATTGCACTGTGCGACGTCAAAATAGATAGGAATCCTTGACGTTAATTTGAATAAATGAAACAATCCTTTGAGCTTTGGTGAAATTTTCAAATTCAGTCCTAAATGTCTGAAATATAATTGCACGGTAACGTGATATATTTCTTCTATTTTTATAGCTTAAAACGGGGAGTAATATGCATATATTATTTTAGCAAGGTTTCTCTAGTATAACTGTTCCAAACTATGCCATAAAACTCATAAATTTTAACGCTTCTGACGAATTTGATTTTGTTGGAAAACTTGATATCTGTACTGCTACGAAATTTTACTGTAAACTGCAATTTCGGAGTTGCTAACGAAACGTTCAGCCGCTTTATTCCAACATAAAGTTCAGCGTGGGTTGCGAAAAAATGTTATGTACAACAGAAATTTCGAGTTTTAAGCATGGTACATATCGCTTCAATAGCGAAGTAATTAATGAGGCTCTCCATCTAAAACTTATCCAATGCACGTACAATCATTTTTACATTAACTTCTTCTTATTACAAAATAACGTAGTTACTTCATAGAAGTTTGTATACAATGCTAATACAGGGTGTCCCAAGCGTGGAAAGGTGATTTGCGAATCTAAAATCTGATTCGCAAAACGAGACAATTTTCGAGGATGTGTGCAAACTGTGTAATTATAGACTTATGTAATAAATTATTAATACTTACTAATAATCATAATTATTGGTGTAAGTTTACCTATAGAAAATAAATGATTTATTTAGTTCAATTTATCCTCGGTGCAATTTAATAATGCAATATCTACATTTTGTATAAATATAACAAACAGTATGTATAAGTAAATAGACATGGTGTTTCCATGAAATCCGTCTCATTTTACGAAACAGATATTACTTAATTATTTTATTATTTGATTAGTGTCTATTATCATTGCTATGATTATTTCAATATTTTACTTACTCTTTCCTTTATCGTTATTATTATTCTATCTCAAAATTTGTATACATTTAGTGTATACGTTAAATAAATAATTATCTAAATATAGACCTTTGGAACATCCTACATTTTATTATATTAATCAACATCATAAACACTTTTACTAAGTTCTTTACCCGAAACGTTCAGTGCTGTTATATATTATACTTAATAATAATATCAGAAATATTTACTTACATAAAGACATTATATTAACTCGTAATTACGAAGATTAAATTGCTGTACTAATTAATGAATTTTGCTTTTGATGCAAAGATACCATCATACTGCTCTTCTTTGAATCAAGAATTCGTTCCGTGAATAGCAACATTAGGAAGTTGTAACGAGTCAATGGTGCACTTAATACAAGGAATTAATTATTAGAATGTAAATTATTACGATGATTTAAGAAGACTTTTTGCTAATCAGCTTTAATGTTATTACTAATGAAATATAATAAGGCATTCATTATAATAATGGTTTAGAGTAGTATTTCATAATCGGATCATCATTTTATCACAGAGTAATGTTTTCCTTGCAATCTACCTGTAGCATTATGCCAAGTGTTATTCTCCTCAAAAAGAACAATGAAAAATGCCTGCGCGTAAAAAGCGTAGCTGAAAGTTACTTGATTATATCTTTACATTTTCCCGCCCGTGGGTTTTATATGTATATACCTTTTAATAAACCTACTGTTTTTGTTTCTTCGTCGAATCAAACATACTTCCTGTACCTTCAAATATGAACTAACAGTAAATTGAAATCTTTATAAAATCATAGATTCATATGTGCATTTTCATGGTTTATCACGCAGTCTGTTGTCTGTAACATTTTAATGGAAATGGCACCATCCGCGAATCAACTTATCACAACCTACGTGTTAGACTTTTAGGACGATCCTAATGAATAATGACATTCCAAGTAAAGATGTCATTGTTTAATTAACAGGGAATGCATTATTGAGAGAGATAAACGTTTTTATGTCGGAGACCGTATAAGAACGATTGTAAGCACGAAGCTTGTTAATCAAATTGAAATTAATGAGAAAGTCAAAGAACCGTGATCTTTTTTGTCCTTCCACTCCTCTTTACCGTAGCAAGAAGAATAATATTCCACCGAAGTATTTCATGTTTTCGATGAAAGTCCGTGAACTCGAAGTTTTTTACCTTTCAAGAGAATCGCACGGCTCTCGTTTATAAACTCCCTTGATACGAAATAAAAAGTACGCCGAGAAGCAGCGCTGCCAATACGCCTTTAAATACAATTTCCCGCACTGGTAGTGGTGGCTCGCAATCAATGAAACTATTTGCACCGTGTATTGAATACGCACTCGGCTCCTGCCCCAATTTCACGGCTGTATTCTGCAGACAAAAATTAGAACGTCCAAGCGCTCGTAATAACGAGTACGAACTGAAATATTTTCGAATGTTTCTTTTGCCTTGTGGGTCTTCCAGATAGAAACACTCCTGATGCGATTGCATGTATTTGTTCGACTGGAGAAACGAATATCTGCTGCACCGATAGATTCGTTGTAAATCTAATTACTGCATGTTGGAAAACGTAATTGGAGTAAAGGAAATTAATTCACCTGCGTGGAATCGATATCTCCGTATTACATCGATGTAACTGACTTCGCCAAGGGAACAAAGGATTAAAAGGAATTTTTACTAAAAATATATTTTTAAACATACATATTATAGTCTCTTACATTGCTGGATTATTAATTCTTTCGTGTTACATGTTGCATATTGTGTTACATACTTTATAAACGGATTTAAAAATTTCATAAATTCATAGACATTTAGCTCCATAGTGAAACGATAATATATTATCTGTCGAAATAAACATATCGTTAAATACATTTTACTGTGCGCACGATATAATTCTGACACACAGAGAATTCCATGAAATACAGGAGACGGTGTTATTTCGGTAAAACAATAGCACGATCAAAACAGTTTCTAACACGTAAAGTTTGTAACCGGGGTTGCTTTCAGTGAAGCGATCAGGATGATCGAAGAGGTGTCAAATCGATTGGCACCGTGATCGTTTTCCGAAATGCATTTTTCATGAATCGGCGTGGTTCCTCTGCTCTTCCATGGCGAGTTTTCGGAGGTACACTTGCGTGTTTACTTATCATTATTATACAGTTTGCGGGCTGGGGGGCAAAGCTGACATAACATTCACGAAACTGTGTCTCCTTTGAGGATGTCTAAAACAACATTGTCGGTACATGCCTGAGCGGATCTTGGCTCTCCACGGCAGTCTACCTCTTCTTTCACGTCTCATTTCTCTTCAGTGCTCTCCCAGTAACATGCTTACACTGCACACAGGGGTTATCCGAAACACGGGGAAGTAACTCTAATCCCTAACACGATGGAAATTAACGACATCAACAACTTTCTGCCCCACGGTATACCCGCTATTCACCTTTATTCAATTTAACCCTGCGAATGCACAAATATCTACGCAGCGATATGGGCAATAAAAATACTTGCACATCTATCGATACGAAAGGATAATATGAAAAATGATCGTTCGGGATTAAATATTAGGGGGAGTGGAAAGTAAACAATTATTTTTCACATACTTTATGAAACTCCATTTATTTTTTCATATTAAACATTATTCTATTAGATAATTGCCATTGATATCCATGATCCTTGACCGATGTGATAATTATCTTTTTGGACAAATTAAATTCTCAAATTCCAATGAAAATCCTGCATTCCTGAATGAATTACTTTCCGGTACCCGTAGTATATTTATATTTGTAATAAGCACGATCATATTTACTATAGTATTCGCTATATCGAAGGATACCGAACTAAATGAGTAAATAAAGTAACGAATTAAATCACAATTATCCCTCTTGTAATTCCCAAATTTCGATACGGACACATTTCAGTAACGAAATTAGACGCATATATACGTCGTAATTATAAATATATCGCACGGATTTATTTTATTAGTGAATCTAATGTCTTTTTTCGAAAGAACTCCCCAGTTAACAAAATACCTACAGTTATCTCTCGATATTAAAAGAAAATCGATGTTTATGTAGGTATTATGTAGAGAGATATAACAGTATTACATAAAGTTATAATGAAGTTATTTCTATATGTAATGACTATGAATTTCATGAATAAATAAAATATATGTAAAATGTATGTATAAGAATAAATTTACTTTCTTCTTAATGCGCTCGATTTTAATTAAAATAATCAGGACCAGATCTTTATAATTCATGTTGGTTTAATGTACTTTATGTACGTCTATAAACGTACATCGCTTTACGTATATTTATGCAAATATTCTATGTACGACTATGAATATTCATGGTGCTCCATTTGGCTCTATAAGAGAACACAAACTTTCAAAGAGAAATAGTTGTCTTTCCTAAGATATTATGCGGGGATTCAATTATTAATATATCTCATTTAGTTATGTGACATTTTATGAAGCGCGGTAAACGCATACATTATATTATATCTCAACCAGAGGAAGCTTGGGAGTAATTTCAAAATGAAGTTATGAAATACGAGGAACAGTAAATATATGTATAACAGGATGAGAAGAATCAGGAAAATTGTATTCATTTTTGGTCAGATTTTTAGGAAGAATTTACTTCAGTAAAATAGTATACTCGGAATAGGACGGATGAAAGAAGAGCCCGGCAAGAAATTATCACGAAATAAACGAAAATGTATAGGTTTTATATTCGAAAATATACGGGAAGAAGCCAATAGAATTATTAAAGAAAATAAATTTAAATCTTCATAAGAAAATTAATAACTTCAAATTCGTCTTATTCAGTCTTATTAAGATATAAGATATGTTGCTGAATAATAAAAAAGAATAAATTATAGGTATTCATAAGTATCTCATAGCTTATACTTGCGTACAAAAATCGTATTTCCGGTTAGCAGATTAAAAAACTTTAAACGAAACAGCAATTGGAAGTATTAGTTTTGGGACACCCTGTATAGGTGACTTTCATTCAATTTAGTTGGGAAATGCAGGAATATTTTTCATGATGACTGAATGCTGCATTTTTATGTCGATCTTTTGTCTTCCAAATGCAGCACATCACGTCTACATAGATTAAGGAAGTATATGCCGGCATATATAACTATGAATATTCGCGTACTTCCATTAACCCCAATAAATCTGTTCGTTCATGATTACGCAATAAACGTATGAACATGTTCCTGTTCTAAAGGAACGATTTATAAATATTTATTACCCTTTCGAAAAACGTGAAACGTCGTTCTGTTTGAAGCGTACCATCCGCGCCGTCATTCTACCGTGATATCGTACCAATAAAAACGACAAAAACATTTCGGAATTGCGCACCCAGATTCGAACGGATGGCCCTATTGTTTAAACTGTGGCACCGCATTGCCTTTGAAAGGGACGGAACACCCGATATTAACCTGTCGATGTATTCCTCATTTTTTTACTAGAATACGGGAATGCTAATGCTATTATTTATTCGTATATTTCTCAGAATTCACGCAGAAATGAATACAATAATAATTACTGGAAATTTATATATAAATATTGATTTCATTAAGCAGTAAAAGGAAATTGATTATAACATTGTCAGATAACATTATCATGTAACATTATCTTAATATTATAATCAATCGCCTTTTACTACTTAACAAAATTAATGTTCATATGTATATAAATTTCCAGTGATCATTATTATATGAATTTCTGTGTGAATTATAAGCAATATACGAATAAATAATAGCATTAGCATTAAAAATTTTGTTCTTTATTGTTTCGACATTTAATCTGACTTCAATCTGATTTTAAGAAAGCGTTTTCTTCTTAATTATTGATTTACGTCTGATAAAAGCATAGATATTAGTGCCGAAACTTTTTGTAATAATTAATAAATCATTCAAAATCGGAAGTCACTTTTTGTATCATCATCACGACAGTTATTATTATAATATTCGGATTGTATATTTCCCAATTGATCAATATTTGTATGATTGCATCTATCCTAAAACTGATATCCATGTCAATAAATAAATGAAAAAATATTAGTAACATTAAACATAGATGTTGAGAATATAATAGTAAACAAGAGATAATGTAAATATAGTATAAGTTCAGAGTTAAAATTTGGGCAAGCGATTATAATAATATTGGCAGAAATCATTATGAATTACAAATTACGTATTAAGTATTCAAAATAATGGTAATTCGGAGAAAAGAAGCCGAGATAAAATAAAATACAATTCTCATTGAAAATACATATGTTTTTTATACAAATTTGTTACGTGTTTGTAGACCTGCAAATACAATAGCTTTGACGAATGACGACCATTTAAATGTAGAGAAAGGTCGCTTATCAACAGTTGTACAACAAAGTTTGTTTTTACACGACAGAGATATTCCTAAAAAAATCCGTATGAAAAAAGCGTATGAAAAACATCGTGTAAAAAAAGGTATTGGAACATCAAAAAATGGAAAATTCTATCCAGACCATAAAAACCAGTTAAAGTAATACTATACATCAATTAGAATCCGTTCAAACACGTTACATGAAAGTCATTGTTAAAATGTTTATTTAACTATTGTGCGTTTAATATTTACAAATATTAATGTAATATACAGGTTAACATTTGTAAAGATTAATTTGTAAAGAAAATAAAATGGCACAAATTTATTAACACATAGATTGGATAAAAAAGAAGATTTACGTATTACGTATGTAATTAATATCTAAATTGTATTCGATGTCACATTCCGAAATGTATCCTTTCCTAGATTACGTTAAATTAAATTCGTGCGAAACAAATCTGTTTAAAAACATGTAGTAGCAGATTTCATCACTTTCATCAAAAGTGTTGTGAATTCGAAAATTATTTTGAGCTTATAGGATCAATGAATTCCGTGATTTTTAATCAATTAGAACACTTATTATAATTGCTAAAAACATAACATTTATTTATTCAATTCATACATTTTTCTTGTTACTCAATAATAAACGAAACAATCCGTAATTTTGATGTCGCAAAAATATTCGGACACTGTACAAAGTATAATTCATTTATTTTTCTGTGCATTACGAGTGTAATACTGAAATATGACTTTGGCTATATTTATATTTATGATGAAGCATGAATTTAATTGTTTCGTAAACAAGTTATCTCAATTCTTCGATATTCGCGACGAAATTATATGTTGTGTGATGGAAGCGGAAATACATAATTTATAAAATCGCGGATTAATATTTCGTAAGATCAGTAAAAGTATCGTTAAATAGAGGAATATTAAGTTAGTTTATTTGGTAGCACATTCAGAGCTTCCCTGGGAAGCTTCCACCGACTTAAAGGTGATTCGCTACTAAGCTTCCCATTTAAAAACATAATGAGAAATTTAACGATAGAAGCAGAAACGCTGTCGAGCCCGCGTGAATTGGACTTCATGAAGATTTATTAGCGTAGGAATCCAATAGACTTAAATACTGCTCTTTAAGACGACGCGAAAGCGTAGCTCATTTCGTCGCGTCGCCGACAACATGAAAACAGAGAAAACCAGACAAATTAGCCAGCAACGAAAGCCTTACGAACTTGAGAGCATAAATTTACAACGAAAACGTAAAGCCCCTCTAATAAATCTTCCAGCTATGATAGCGAACCCCCTGTAATACTACTCGATTGGAATTTAAGTGTAATTATGCAACAATAAATTTTCCTGATTTCTTATTTTTACTGATAAATAACATATTCTTCACAGGAATTAAGTGTAATAAAGTTTAATTTAAATTTGATAATTTTACCGAACGTGAACAATAAAAATTTACTTGAAGACGATAAGGTATCAAGAGATTAAATTAAACATAATTATTCTCTCATTTCTTCGGATATATTATTTATCAGTATGGGTTAAAGTCTATAGACTGAAACGATTTTGAAGAACAAAAATTTGCTTGATAATCGTTCTCAACGTATTAAAAGATTGCAATTGCAAAAGGCAAGCAAGTTTGAATCAAATCTGATTTCTAAAAGACAACCAAGCAAGACAACAAACCAAAGAATTCTTGTCAAGTCGTTGGTACGGGAAAGAAAGTGCAAGGGTACTCGAGGCAGTTTCGGATTTGATTTTATGAAGATTTATCGGTGCACAGCTTGAGAATCCTTGGAGCGTAAAGGTTCTCTTTTAAGGTGAAATGTTGCACGCTCAACGGCAAGAATTTCATTACATCGGGATCACATGGAAGACGAAAGGGAGACAAGTTAACTGAAACGTCGAATAATTGGATTTAAAAATAAATCCATAAACAGCGGAGCACTTTGAGAAGTGTTATTCACGGTGTGGTTGAAAGGTAGAAGTCAATTCTGACTAGCTTAATGCAGTCGTTGAAATCGTTTTTATAAATGTCTTACTTCGCGACATTGATATAAACTTATGTACTGGATAGGGACTTAAGTCGTGGATCGGGTTCCGTGCTCTTATTTTAAACGCAGAGTGGCTTTACGGAACGACTACAATAGCACCCTGGAGGTTGTGAATCGGAATTTATGAAGATTTATTGGTACACGTACCGGGGATCTTTAGAACGTAAAAGTTACTTTTTGAGGCGACGCAAAGTGTACAAAGGGTAACACGTCTTTTATCAAATTTAGTTGTCGCAAAGTTTAGACGATGATACATAACCATCGTGAGCAGTAATTGACGAATATGATGGTCAGTAACCAGTCATACAAAGAAGAAGTTTATATTAAGTATTAAAATGTAATTATTCTAAAACACCTCGAAGAATTCTTATTTTACTTGGATTGGATTCAAATTGAAAGAGGTCAATAATGTAGATGTACCACCCTCCGCGTATAAAAACGAAGAGGCGAAATGGGGTAATCTTGAATTGATGTTCATGAAGATTTACTGCTACAACGCCGCTGAAATCCTACAAAGTTAAAGCTGATTTTCAAGATTAAACAGAGTGAGCCCACTAATGCATATTTCGTTCCTCGGGTGTCACGTAAAGAGGGGTGGAAGGTCGTACAGATTGGATACCCAAATCCTCGAGATTTCCAAACAAACTTGTAACAGACTTATAGAGATCGTCTTAGCATGTTCCTCAGACATGGATTTTTTGCCCGATATATTTATGGCGCGCGAAATTTCGCGAATGTCAAACATCTAATTAAGCCAATTGATCAATACTATTCCGAGATGGAATTCTAAGTAAAACTACAGCGGGGAATTGAAATTAATTAAGGCTCATCCATTTCATCTGATTGTGAGAATTCTGGGAATCCGAAACTCCGCTCTTAAGACGATTCGGGTAAACCCTCCCTAATTCCGATTTCGTTATATTAAACCGACGTGGCCAGAGTAATTAAATAAATTCGCGTCGATCGATGCGACACTTCATCAAATACCGGAATTGAAATTCGACGAATATGTTTGGCATTCAAAGTAAATATCCAGAATTTTTAATATTTATTATTCTACCTCATATACGATTATAATCAAATGCAATTTCAACATTATCAGCGTACCGAATTATTAATAAAATCCGATACTTTATTCCGCAAGAGAAAAATAAATACTAAACTCACAGCTTCTCGACTGATTAATAACTCCTTACATTAATTAATATATTTCATTCCTTGCACGAGGGGTTATCAATAATTTTAGAAATAAAAACTTTAGCTACTCACAAGTAATAAAACTTTCTATAAACTATTTATTTAGCGTTTTTGATAAAGATATTTGAGCCGTTAAATTTGAAAGTGGCCTAAATTCATTTTTCAAGATAAACGGCTCATTTATGCTGTTTAACAAACAAATGTATTTGAGATGCAGAAGTACAATTGCAGTCAGCGAGTTAAAAGGAATCATAAATTTATAGTATTGCGAAAAGTAGAATTAAATTCTGAATAAGAGGGAACTGTGGAGGACATTTATTAGGGTCTCGAAAATTTTGGCTGTTATTGAAAGAGCAACGACGGTCTATTCTCTTGGGGAAATCCAGTAACGTAAAACTCGGTCTTTAAGATGATTCCAGTTACGCCCACTAATGCACATTTCGTTAGAGCGAAGAGGAAAAAAAAGAGGGGAAATGAGAGAAGCCGAGCAGAGCCATCAGTAGGGCGTGCGCGACACATTACAAGCGACCCCGACAGTTTGAAGGAGATGGAAAACCAGGATAACGAAGAAAGAAACGATGAATGATCGTACGATTTCCTGGGGTGAGGTTACCCAATTCTGACCAGGGTGACATTGTTCCAAAATGCTACAGCCTCTCATTGGTCCTCCCTTGCAGCTGCTCTTCGTATCCTCGAACGCGTGTTACCGGTAGGACCCTCGATCTTTATATTATATCTCTTTCCTTCTCTCTCTCCACCCATTTATACTTTCCTTCATCGCTCTTAGATGAGACATTTTTTTACCACCCTTTTCTAACGACAACTTACCAAGAAGTTCGCGACAGAAACGCACCACTGATTACTTCGAAAAAGGAAATTTCACCCCTCTTTCCATCCACTTCGCCCTACGGTCCTTTCACACCCTTCCCAGCTACCCCACCCGGTCTCCTCCCGTTTTTCGCAGACGGAACTTTCGCGAATGGGTCTTTATTAAATCCGCAATACGACAGTGGCGAAAGTTCTTCATCTACGGAGGTAAAGGGGTGGCGAGGCTGATGGGAAACACCTTTGCACCACCTTGACGATTGCGAGAGAATTGAGTTACAAAGAAAATTAATTAGACGTCGAGCCAGAGGTGTTCTATAGTGGGATGCAATACCGTCTGATGTTGCTAGTTCCGGTATTGCCTCAAACTACTACCGTTGCTATTAGTACTTCTTGACGTTAAGTTTCGAAAGATCGCGAAAATGAGTATTTCTTTTGGCGAGAATACTTCCTCGCGGTTTATTGAATTTCCGGCGTAATAGCGCAGTGGAAATTCATTTTACACGATCGCAACGTTTTCCGTTCGTTGGTGGATATCCGTTCCGAGGGAATTTATTGCTCCATTAACGATAACTCGCGAGCCAGTAACATCGCGAATGTAACGATTAATACTCTGATTTCTAACAGTTCATTTTGTCATTCCGATGCGGATCTAGTTCAACTGCTTTAACGAGCGTGGGTTGTTATTTTCTTTGGTAATAGAACGTGGAATAAATTCCCGTCGACTGCATCGGGAGGTAGATTTTTCGAGTGGTTGAAATTAGTATAATTTTTCGGCGAAAATGCTCGGAGGAAAGAATTTCCTTTTTCTGAAGCAATCAGTGCCGCCTCTCAGCCAAAGAATTATTTTCCCCGAAAGACAGGAAATCTGTCGCCGCCCTGGTAATTAAGTTAGCTAGGATAGAAGGAAAACGAATTACCTTGAACTGGCTTACATATGGATGCATACTCTCATCCTGGACCTTTCTGACCATCTTCAAGAAAAACCCCCGGTTTCTTGTCGGCTCGTTTTATATACGCGAAAGACGCTATTAGTTACAAAGAAAACACCGCCTCAAGTGCCGTACAAATTGAAGTGTCCAGGCAGCTGTACGTAATTAATGTCAGACGCATACCTCGGAAGTTAATAGATTTTTAATTAACGTTCAGCTTTCAATAATTCAAGTATAATGTTGTACTAACTATTAGACATATTTTACTATTTCATTGTCTGTTTCTTTCGACTAATTACGCAACACGATCATTATGTTGCGCGTCATAAAAAAGAATGTAACTCGAAATTTATAACACCATATCGAATGCATCCTTCGATGAACAACTGTTTCTATCTCGTCGGAGGAATACAAGAGTTCGGTAATAAAATGAAGGCAAAAGGGAAATTAATTATCGCGCCTAAAATGACCGTAGATACGGATCTGTGAACACGTCCTACTTTTAAAGCATTTTCGAAAACACATTTCTTTCTGGCCGGGATGGCTCGGATACAAAAAATGTCGTTAGTTACAGGAAACACTGTTTCAGCGAGATAGGATGTTCGTGCAGCTGCTCATCGTCGGTCTCAAATAGAAGTAACCCTCGTTGTCGGGACAGAAAACTAGGCTTGCGTTCTAAAACTCAAAATAATGGCTTTCGTACATCACCCTGTTTTACAAACAAACAAATCTCTATCGATACTCATCCCGAGGAGTATGTTGAATTTAAGTTGTGTTAATTATGAGAATTGCAAGAGACGATTAAACGTGCCCAAAATAAAAATATCATAATGCACGTACGTAATGATCCAAAATGTTGTAAAACACTTATAAATTTCAAGTTTAATGGTCGTTAAATAGTATGTTGAAATTAAGCCACGTTAATTATGAGAATTACAAGAACCGATTAAACGCATGCAAAATAAAAATATCATAGTGCTATAGAACTCTATAAATTTCAAGTTTAATGATCAACATCGTTCGAGATATAAACAAGCAATCTTAATTTTGCAAAAGAGAATACACCGAATACATCGTGAATCATAATAAAGAAAATGTTTTGAAAAGGTGGATAACGAAATTTGAAGTGTCTATTACAGTGATGAGGGAGCAGAAAAAGTTTGGCTGCCGCAAAATTTTGCCGCACTTCGACGGCGGCGTAGTTAAGTTGCAAAGAAAATTAATTAGGCGCCAACGTGGCGCGCAACCCCTACGTACGCTTCATAAGCATACAGTGTGTTCCTAAAGTCATTTTCGGAAGGTAATATTGGTATTTGTAAAGGGACCTACTGCATTGGTTGCTTATTATTAGCCAGGGCTTTCGTGTTACCGGCACAATAATCGTTGACCCCCTGCGGGAAATGCCATGAGGGTTCGCACCCCTTGAAATTTTAAATAAGTAGTAGGGTGGAGTGGTGCATTATTTCCAACTTTCTCCCTGCTCCGAACGACTTTCTCCCGAAATCCTTCCCAATGTCTTCGACATGATCTATATTAAGCTCTAAAACAAGCCGCGGTTGTATTTTAATGTGAAACCACCGATATCGTTTCTGCCTCGGAAGAATTCCTTTTTCCTTCATCAATACTTAATGAGCTGGTGATTTAAGCACCACGTTATTCGATATTTTATACTCCCTTCGTATTCATTACTAATTCAAATAACGAAATACCTTAATATTCATTCCGCACACTCGTTTGTGTCCTGATTTATCAGATCACGATCAGGTTCCAATTTACAATCGTTCATTATACATCGTGTAATTGAATAGTATAAGATAGCGTGGATTTTATTGATCCTTCCACAAAATATATTCGTATTATTTCGAAGCATTATAATCTACACGAGCAAGAGTCTTTGGAAACACTCTGTATATACGAAGCACAATATTTAGCGATGGAACACGTCTATCCGGAATCTTGAAGGGCTTCAATAATATCTGCGAGCTACTTGCAAAGTCTCGCCAAAGTTCTAGCAGTTTACGATACGTGCTGCGAGCAACGTTAGGTATCTTCTCGATCCACTTCCCTCTTCCCTCTGCCCCCTTCAAGTCTCCCACACCTACCGATTCAACCCACAAAGTCTCGCTGGCTGTAGGTACCACGCGGTTTCGTCCATAAATTATCACTCACCGGTTCATACGACGTATACCACCGGCCTTAACTTTTCTGCTTAATCGAGTAAAAGCCGCGATTCTTGCTGGCTGCCACCGGGGTTTTCGATCGTAGTGATTAGCCTCGGTTTACGTGCGCGTGATCAATGGTGCTGCAGTTCAGATAAGAGTGTCTTCCACGAGGACTGACGTCGAGATCCTTTGCATGCTAGGGTGTATGAATCGATACTAAATTTTTTATGTCACCACACACTCGATTGCTTTGAAAGGTACTCCCACGCGAGAAACATCCCGTGAAGGTGATGTCGACGGTGAAGGAATTGGTTGGGGATCGTGAAAACAATCGAATAACCACACCATTCTGATGAAGGGATGTATACCTGACTCGATATGGGATATACGTGTTGTTACTGATTCCAAGTTGATTGGGGGAAGTTGGAGATATCGTTAAGGATCCATCGCTTCAAACTCTCCACTTTTCCCTCTTTACTTTTTTTCAGGCAGTTCAATGCTCTTTCGAGTGCCGCGAAAGTTTGTCAATTATTAATGAGATTACTGACAAAGTTTCAAAACTGGGTAATCCGCTTAATACATTTGATGGGGATCTTAAGGGTAATATGGTGAATACGAGCATCGCGCTTGAAGTTGTGTTCATTGGAACGACAAGCTGCATGCTTACTTTGTTTAACATTTTTTTTTGTGGTTTTATGTCATATACGCTTTTTTACGCTTTTTTACGCTTTCGAGAATCTACGTAAAAGTTACCTATCAACGAGTTCCAATTATCGCGTGGTCGATCTTCGTTATACCGGGCCGTATGCGGTTTGAGGATAACTTACAAAATTTGGAGGAAACCATGGACTTTTACGAGCGGCACGAGCGTTCATCGTGATGCTTTAAAATGTAGAATTTGCGATCGGACGATTTTACGATTCATTCTCAGATTTATCTCCCCTCCGTTTCGTATCGGTGCTATGCTAACACTTCGCTTCCTTTTTTTACCGAGTCATTGATTTTGGGAGATGGGAAACGAGCTAAAAAAGAACGTTCGCCAGAGCTCTCGTATTTGCAGTGTCGCGCGAAGGAGGAAACTTAAAAATAGCGTATCTTCAAGTTGTACGAGCATTTCAACACATTTGTATGCGGTGAGAAAGTTTATGCGTACCGGGGAAATTGCTCGCGGTTTTGATATAAGGGACATATTGAACGACTTTACTGTGCATACGTTCCCATACGAATATCTGGAATGCGACCAACTTGGCCATCGCGATGGAACTCAATTCGGCAGTTTCAAAATTCTGCGGTGACTCAGGTACCAACCTGGTATAGCCACTATTTGGATACGAATCATAGTCATGATTAAATATAAACTTCAAAATGGTTGAAGAAATAAACGCGCATTTCAAAATCCTTTCTAAAGCAACTACTCGAATCATTGTAATTCGACAATGATAATAACATTGATTTCTGCGCCTTTACTTCCTACAGGTTTTTATAATTCCACCGGGTATATTAAATGATTTTAATGAAAGTATACTGGGAATTATTTGGCATGCGAATAATCAAACAATTTATTCGTTAATCTCCATGGTCGATCCGTTCATCGATTATTGCACTGTTTTAAAACACGAGCCCGGGGAAAAAGAGACTTACGCTCGGATGAAATTTGTAATTAACCGAAAGCAGTTTCCGTAGGAAAATATATATTAGTATCGAAAGCAGATACCTCAGCCAGACGGGATCAGGTCTAAGCTCACCGATTTAAGAGAAAATTAAAAACTCGTTAACAAGAGCAAAATTACGAAGCTCGTTAGCCGGAAAAAAGAAGCAGACCGGGACGAGGATATAAGAGAAAAAAGAAAAGAGGAAAGGGAGAAAGAAGGGACACTTTTGGTCGCAGTTTTCCAGTTGATACCAAATAACGCGACTAGGAGGAACGGCCAGGAATCGTGTCCTTGTTCCGTTGTCAGGCAAAGCGTCCAGTAACATTAGGGAAAAAACAAATATCGTCCAACAAAGGCCAGGGGAACCGGAACCCTTCGGCCCAGGCAGGTGTCCCCCTGTACCTACCTCGGCTTACGGCAACGAATGCCAATGTCGGGGCGACGTTCGGCCCGAAAACACGATTTAGGGTGGAATAATCCGTTCGGTAAAGCCTCTCTATTTTTTATTTCTTTCTCTACCTTCGCCACCCCCTCAATCTCTCTTATTCCCTTCTCCTCCTTTCCCATCTCTTTTATATTCCCTTTTAAATATCCTCTCTCGTTCTATCGGAATCGACGGTACCACACCTTTGATATTGTCGACTTACTGCGACCATATGTGCTCGAATTTAATTTAAAGTGTTTCTGCCGCTTCGTAAATTGGACTTTCGACGTGTACAGTTTGGAAAAAAATATAGACTTAAATAAATATAATTCAGTTGTTATAAACGCTTTTCCATCCTCCGGGATAATTTAGCCGGATATCGGATGTTAATGGCCAGACTGCTACAAGATAATAATCAGACTGTCGTTAATTGGAAATGGATATCAGAAGAATTCTGTGATCGGATATTTGACGGAGGATTATTTAAGGAAGCGGTATGAAATTTCAGTTCGAGATATTTTTATTGAAATGTGCTCTTCCAGCGCGGTTGATTTATCACTTTTAATCAATTATAAATTGGGTACTCATTGGGTGACCATTAATATCTGATTGATCGACAAATTTTATCATTTTGGTCCCAGTTCAGTTTAGGTCCTAAAGACCAATTTTATATCGATTTTCTAGAATTGAGAGAGTAACGACAAAATTACTTCTTTTTGAGAAGAAATTCATTGGAACCGCGCACGTGTCGGCGATACTGAAGTTCCTCTGAGAGTCCCCGAGTAAAGATTGGTCCTGTAGGATGGACGACTGCTGTCGTGAAATAAGAGTAAAATGGGACATGTGTGTGTCAGGTTTGAATCGATTTATTCAATGCGGGGAGCCTTTCATAGTTCGAACTTTTTGTTTCCCTTTTTCTAACACTAACTAATAATTTAGTTAAAAAAGGGTTCCAGTACCAATAATGAGACTCTCTTTATATGCTTACCAAAATTCGATGTGAATCGAAAGTGTTAATTGCATACCAACTCAGGTCTGGCAAATAAATTCACGCAATGCATAATGATATGAAACATTGTAAAAATGATTCATTGTATTGGAACTTTTTCAATAATTCTTAATACTCTTTGTTCTACAATATCCAATGATCGTAATCTTATTATACGAAAGTATCGAATCAGCGGTTAATGCGGATCACGAAGTAAGTGGACAAATATGTTTAAGATCAAATAGTGACACTAGACCTTCGACAGAAAATTTTTCTGAATTCCAGCGGCAAGCGTTTTATAGACAATCCCTGCAGGAAGAAGGGGATAAAATGGATGAAAAGTTCCTTAAGCGCATTTGTACTTTTCGCTCGAAACTTTTGATGCACCCCGGGGTACTCTTGACTGCCGAGGGGAGCACGATCCCAACGGGACACACGAGTTCTTAGCTATTTTTTTGTTGTTCGGGTTTCGTTTTAACACACGTTCAGGATACAGCATTAAGACCTCGGCAAGCCGGGTTTTAAGCAATGCTGGAACTGGCTCGCGGGCAGATGCAATTCCCGATGCAGTTTCGGACCACTTCGAAAGTCAGCTACCGTGACTTCGTTGCATACAATTCCTCGTTACTTCTCTTGAATTTCCACCAACGTATTCTAATGAATTCCCTGGTTATCGACACTTCTGTCAGAATCATTCTCCAAGTTTCGTAGTACATTGAAATAGTTATCGTGAAAGTGCATTACATATT
Organism: Nysson spinosus; assembly: GCA_910591585.2. Classification (NCBI taxonomy): domain Eukaryota; kingdom Metazoa; phylum Arthropoda; class Insecta; order Hymenoptera; family Crabronidae; genus Nysson; species Nysson spinosus. Next base: position 6,413,640 of record OU342830.1, on the reverse strand, counting down.
TCTTCGAATTTTAATTATGTTATTTGAATCCCAACATTTACAGAGAATGTAAATAATATGTTTTTGCGTGCATTATAAAGAAAATAAGTAAACGCTACTGCTTTTGATTAAAGTTCTACCTAACAACACCACACTTTGAGAGATAATGAAAACTTTAATTCATATTGTATCGAGATGTATTAATCATTACTCTATATAGAAATGATGAATATTACGAACGTAAATGAAAACAATATTTAATCCTGCCTGATTATAAGCGCATTAATTTATTACACATCATTCCCGTGTCAATAAATGGACAATCTAAATATTCCCCGTGCGTCAAACATGAATGCAGTAGATGCTCATTGCAATATGTTGCGCACGTTTCGGAGATACCCCTGAATTATTAATACTTCATGTTCGACGATACATACTAAAAATGCCAAGTTCTATAATAGAATAATATAAGGCACGAATAACGACTACAACCAAACTCGTCTTATACAGTATCAGTTTATTAAAACAACATCAATACTACAAAATATATTAACAAAATATGTTAGTAAATTTTTAAGAAATGAATTCAAGACGAGCACGACGCTTTTCTACGTGCCCTGGGTTTATCTCTCGGTTTCACTTTTCAAATGCAATCTCATGGAATGCATACAGTGACACAGAACAGAACTACTGCTATCGATACACCTTCCATTACAGCCCTCCTGTGTCGGACACTTCTGAGATCGAATTCGAATTTACAGAGCAAACAAACTCGTAGTTAAATTCGAACGTCGAATGCGCCCGAAGATGCTACAAGAAGCATTGGCATACGATTTTTCCAGGAAGCGATAGAGAAAGAAAAATAGCAAGTACCGTAGGAATGTGTGCTTTCTCGAATTTCTTTTTTCTCGTCCATCGGAAGAGCAAACGGCTAGGCAAACGTGGGCATTCTCTTGGACCCGAAGAATGGCTGCGTGTGCCTCTCTCGGTTCTTACAACACATGTGCATTCACGTATAGAAATACGCGTGCGAACGTGCCATTCGCACTGTACACGTACGCGTTTCACGATGGCGAATGCATAATACATGATCGCGGCGCGCTGCGGGCGGTCATGTTTAAGGATGTGTATGGAATATAACCGTCCGATGCTTCCTTTTTGAGGAAAACGAGATTAGAGATTGGCGTGGCCATGTTCCTGCCGCATGCGTGTCCCTTGAGCAATTTCCTTCGGGGATCTTGAACTTCATCGAGCTTAAGGACCTTCCTTCCTACGAAGCATCCAAATTCATTCCCTTAATCTTTCACCGATGACAGGAACAAGATTCCTTACATTTGCCTGTCGAAAAATTAGACTACTGATAATCCATTTATTAAATGGCCAATGAGATGATGCAAGTGAGTAAGAAGGAAATGTGCAGAAATTTGTAGCATAATTCTTTCGCATGAAATTTTTATATCAATTAATCACTAAAAAGTAAATATGTTTACATTAATCGTTAACACGTTGACTGCTCGAGTGAAATTCGTGTTATATGATACTATTACGGTACTCGGTACTGTAATATTAAAAATATCCAAAGTTTTTTGTGTTTACGTGTCGGACGTGCATAATACGTCGTGTCAAAGATTTGGTCACTTTTCCGCTCCCAGCTTAATAATCAGTACATTTATATTAGATAAAAATAACTCTATTATTTAATCAACAGAGAATAAATATATTTCGTATAAGCGTTTTCTACCAGAAGCTGTATATATATTTCTCAGTTTTATTCAGAATTAATTAAGGAAAGCTCCTGCTTAACAACTACATTACTGTACTAAACAAATCTCAAGTTATAATTGGCCTACGTGAACTGACTTCTTTGGGTTCAAAGTTCACTTGTTAATTCTCGTGCCGCTCTCGGCTTCAAAGTATAAATGATATTAACCAATGTTATTAAACATATATACTGAACAGAGTAGCTACATGCTCTTCAAAACAACCCTCTTCGTTCCCATCAAACTCGAGCTTATATTATCATGGTTGTTGTCGCTATAGTTATTCTTAATTATAAGCGGGCAACAATGCTGAGTATAATTAAGGCACGGAATAGTTCAAAAGGAAATACATGTAGGAGGCAGGTGGCGTAATTGAAAACGTGTCAGGTTGAAGTTCTCTACTCGAACCTGTCTCGAGACGGATCATTTTTCGCAACTTTAAAGTTGGGAAAATTTCATTTCAGAGCGTGTTGGAAGTCCGCCGAGATACAGGGGAAATTGTGCCTCGTTAAAGTGAGCCTGCTAAGTGAATGTTAAAAATAATCCGCGTGCTCGCTGACTGGCTTCATTAAAATTCAAGATAATAATGTGCAATTACAATGGTTATTAAATTATGAAATTCGCTGTACCTTAATTTGAATCGATATCTTGTCCTTCACGAAAACAACTAGTTTTATATGCACCACTTTTTGCTCGAAGGAGATTCAATTTAAAATTTTCGTTGGTTTATGCAGTAAATGCAAAAATCGGATAATATATGGTGCATAACTTTACGATAAGATATGTTTACGATGAAATTTTTATGCCATTGGTGGATCGTTCAGGTCTTTTAAAGTAAGCCAGTAAATAAACTGAAATAAGTGGAGACCAAGGGGCATATAGGAGACTGAATTTATCCAAGGAACTAGATAATAAGCTCTGATAGACCGAAGTGTTGCGTCTTCGATATATTGAACCTACCCGGTTAATAGGATTCTTTTCGTAAAGTTTTCGGATAACGTGGAAGAATAATCGACCCATATATTAAACCAGGGCATAAAAGTCTCGGGGTTGAGACTCAAAAAGAAAAAAAAAATGATGAAAGTAGTTAGTATCGCTACATTTGCGGGGAAAGGATGACTGATCATAAAAGTCTAGGGGCTCTAATATACCAGGTACAAAAAGTTTCACGAAGTATGTGCGAGGGTAAAATTTTTCTGGCTTAGGGAGATTGGCACCATAGTTCTATGTCCTTCAAAACCTTTTACCATTTGAAATTCAAACTTGAAATTCGCGTATTACTTACATTTCGTTACATGATAATTTAGATTAGCATTTCATCGAAATAAACGCACGTCCACTTTAATACACATTTATGGATTTACGTCTAATATACAAAACGTAAATCACTCACATGGAAATGAATTAATTATTATCTTCTGTATAAATGAATTGATAAAATGAATAATCTCGATAAATGAATCGGTAACATTTTGCTGGTTCAGGGAGATTGGTACAAGAGTTCCATGTCCTTCAAAACCTTTTATCTCTTGAAATTCAAACTTGAAATTCACATATTACTTACATTGCATGCTTCGTTGCATGATAATTTAGATTAGCATTTCATCGAAATAACCGTACGTCCACTTTAATACATGTTTATGGATTTAATTCTAACATGAATCGATCACGTGGAAATGAACGAATTATTATCTTCTCGATAAATGAATTGTACAAGACGCAAGTAAATCTTGCCATAATTTTATTTATTTGTGTAATTTAATTTATTAATTGCGTGGATTATATTTGTATCGTAAGCGAAACAAATCGACCGTGTCGCTGCTATCAGAAGAAATATTATCCGACGCGAAAGTGATATACGCTTTTATACATTTAGATGAATGAAACTCGTATTTTCATAAATACAAATCGGTTTTTCCCCATGCGTGTGTAGTGTGTATGTCTGTGTGCCTGCATGCACGTAAATTACAAGCTACATTTATATTTACCATACGTTTGCATGAAATCTATTGGCGGCAGTATGTGGAACGTGCACTGTGACAAGTAATTTCAGGTTACCATAACAGCTACTATCTCAATGGTGAATAGTGCTCGCATAAACCCAGTCAGCAGTCGCAATCAACCGAATTAACTATTCGAATGAATTGAAGTAGTACTGCTTAAGTCGGTCGTTAGAGGCATACCTATGATACTGAAATATAATTTTCATTATTCTCCAATGGGGTAGAAGTTGCGGCACGCACAAATCACTTTTTCAATCCCGTAGTCAACCACTGGTTGTTTCATGCGTCTCTTATTAATGCCATCCTACCAACGCAACTTCGCGGAATTTAATTGTGTGCACGACACGCGACCAACTCAGCAAATACTAACGTAATCACATCTCTCTGATTCTAATTAGTTTATTTCTTTATCGAATTATTCGTAACACAGTTATGACTCGTGATTCGTTCACTTCGTGAGACGAATATGTTTCAGTAATAATCTTCATTGCCACGAAATTATTATATCGAAAGATTGACATAGCGAAATTTAATTAATTGGTTACTTAGCGTAATTACAATTGCGCTGCTTTCAATGAATTAATTATTCGCGAGGCACGTTACATTGCAGATTTTCTCCAGTAATGTGCTTTCTCCATTTGTAATAATAAACTTCGGAAGAATGCAAGATAGAGTTGCATTAATCTTATTTTTTTACGAAGCGTTTTCAATGGAGACCAAGAGAGATTATTTACTTTGTACCAGTTGTCACTATCCATCTCAAAAAATACGATCTGTAAGTCAATGCTCCGCCAGGTAGGTTGATCATTATTATCCATCATGCAAGGGAAAAGATACGGACGATATTGCGTCACATTCATTTATTATTATCATCTATCACGGCACGCAAAAATACACACGACGCTGGCGGACATGTAACTCTCTAAAAAAGGAAGTTGGTGACACGTCCCAGTGAAATGGATAAATATCAGTCGGTTCATTATAGTGATGCGTTATCCGAACATATGTGTTATTCGTTACGCCTAATTGCCCTGTCAAAGCAATCCTGCCATGATCGCCCGATTAACTGGCTGTCCCTTCATTTTTTTTAATATCTCCTGAAAATTTATCATTTGTCCTCGGACAACCTATCAGCCGGATCTTCCTAAATTTATGGGCTTTTTAAAATCAAGTTAAAATATTCCGGTGATACAAATCTGTGGATCCTTTTAAAACTAAAACTACCGATCATATTGCCAGTTTCGACAGAAAGAAACGAGAGATCGTATTTTCCGTGTAAATTTACGCGTAAATTATACTTACACATTTATTTATATATAAATTATGGCTGGAGGATGGAAGTTAATTAATAGATTTAATTATGTGTATTTTGTAGATAAAGTAAAGGTAAATGAAATCCCAAACCATGTAATGTTGGATATTCAAATAATTTTTGTAAGAATAGCGCATTAAATATGAGAAATAACAAGGAACCCTAAGGTACGTGTCCGCCACAGATTTTGTTAATTTTCACATATGTTGTAGTACTCGACAAACTAAGCGACACATATTTTCTTAAATCTGCTGAATTCCGGTTTAAACAAACTTTTCATCTAGAAAAGGAAAATTCAACATGAGTGTAGTTTACCCTTAAAAAACAAACCCATCCGAAAAATTAGAATTCTATATTAGGTTATTTATGATACAAAATATTTTATTTTTATTTTATTTAAAAGAATAACAAATTTCTACAAAAAATTCCAATTATGGAATAGGTACAGTTGGTTCCTATATTGGTACAGTTGAAACCTTGGAGCGGGGATTTCTCCCTTTAAAAATTCGAAATTCCACAGATATGAAAAGATACGTGTCGTTTAGTTTTTTTAGCATTACAACATATTATATGAAACCGAACAAAACTGGAAGCAGACATCTATCTAGGGTTTCTTGTAAGGACAATATTAAATCCACACAATGTAATATTTTTTATGAAATATTCTCTGATAGATGATATTCGCGGAAAATAACATGATGGTACTTTATTTCTGGTATCGTGGTAACTAAAAGGTGTTATGTTTCATGTATCGGGTATTTTCCGTAGAATGGCTCGGTATACCGTTTTCGTGTAGTTAAATCCGAACCCTTCACTGGGGTATGCTCATGAGATGGCAATTTTCCAATTCATTTGGTAGGGTTCGCAGGGTTGATTACTTCCCAGGAACAGTATTGGTTTTGACGTACAGTGAACGTTTCAATCCGCTTGTCAACGGCTATGAATGACAATCGGCATTGTTGTAATGAGTACATACCTCGGCATGTTTTACACCGTGCAATTTTTACATGTGATTAAATCCAAACTCTCCAATGAGCAGTGGTGTTGCTCATTGTTGCGTTATAAAGCTTATAACTTTTTCCGGAATTTCCACAGTGTTTATCAATGGTTTTCGCATTATTACGTAACTATGTTTAATTACAAATTCTTAGACACGCTTGACTTTATTAATTTATTACCGCTGGTAAACAATATTATTATATATGTAGGATATCAAATATTGTCTCTAAATGAAATAGATTTTTCTTAGATGTGTATCATTTTATTAAAACTTTTGGCAAAATATATTTTGATTAAGAGTTTTTTAAATACGCTCGACTTGATTCATTTGACTGCTGATGCAATAATAATATTGTTCGTATATGTTTCCTACTTCCTTTAAATGAAATACATTTTTCTGAAATGTTTATTCTCTCATTAGAACTCTTCGTAAAATGTATTTCAATTACGAGTCTTTTAAACAAGCCTGACTTTATTAATTTACTACTGATGAAATAATAATGTTATTATTAATACAATATGTTCTCCATTTTCTCTAAATGAAATAGGTTTTCACCTAGACGTGTATTATTTGATTAAAATTCTATGCAAAGTGTATTTCCCTCTGTGCTCCATTTTATTAAGGCATCGCAAGCACACATATTTGAGGACGACCCAATAAAATATTGAATCGATATACTCGACAGTAGGAATCTCGAGGGCAACATTTGCAAGGAGCACGGGTTACTTTAGGAAGAAAGTTCGCGATTTCATTTCACACCAATATCGTTCCCGAGAAGGAACCAAAGATTTGGGTCTGCGGTACTTCCCGATAGGGTACAATGGTTGTCCTTGTTCCCGTGTTGTCGTTGCCAGTTGCTTGAATAATGCATGCCGCATATATTGAAAGCAACGAAGGATTAAAGCGACATTGCTGGGGCAAAGAGAGGGGCCGTTGCATGGCCCTCTTCGAATCAGGTATCGTATCTGAACACGCGGCGTGATATCGTGTCGATCCGTACCGGGTCCAGGTACCGTGGCAACGTCGCCGTCGCCGTCGTCGTAGTCCTCGTCCTCATCTTCGTCCTTATCCTCGTCGTAAGGGTCCATGCACCGCCCACGCAGCATGTTGAAACCCTGTCTTATGTTATGCTAATAACGCCGACGGAGAACATCGGCCTCGATACTGACTCAGCTCGGATAAGATAACCCGAATCCCTCCCATCCCGCTGGACCAGGTAATTAAGGTATCTGTAGCGCATCCCTCCATGCCGGGCGTTCCTTCGCTCTCGTTCCATACGCCAAATTTTAACCGGGCCAACTACTCCCCTCACCTCTCTCTCTCGAACCCGTACCCTCGCGGATTAGCGTCTTCGAATACAAATCGAAGAATTAAGCCCATTCTTCGTGGATATCTTAATTGACGCTCGTTATTCGAAGTCAATTTTTGAGAGCATCTCTCCGTGGAGAAAGATGGAATTCCTTCAGTGGATTCCGCTCTTAATTAAAGACTTAATCCAGCTAATTATCGTTATGCGTTTCTTCACATTCAATCCAGTCAACCGAATGTCCGAGACGAAGATAATACTGCCGATAGGGAGACGAATGATCTTCCTTTTTACGGAATCTCTCTACTAAATAAGACAACGTATAATCTATGAATTTCGATGATAATAAGTGTTTTACGCGATAAGAACGTCTTCTTTAATACATACGTATATTTCATTAACGTATTAGGTTTATTTGGAAATCCTGAAGACGAACAATGTTCCTCTACGGGAGAAGAAAGCATCGGGTATTTGGAAACTTCAGGACGTATCTTGGAAAGATAAACGATAGTTTCGATACAAAGTCGAAAAATAACCGTAAGTTCATGCCGCCCGGGAAGACATTCTTTCGCCCCGAGATCGTCGTGAAACTGAATCGTTTCGCGAGAAGTCATCAGCCTTTCGGTAAGAAAGGAAAGAACGATACCCGGACGGTAAGATCAGGCGCGGCAGAAGGTCGAAGAGGTTTAGGAACACGGGACAGGATGCAATATCGGTGCAATATTGCTCGAATATATAAGAGGCAGCCGTCTATGCAGCGGCGCCCAGAAATGGCGGACCGATACCGCAAACCGTTTCTATAACTCACAACGAAAAAGAAAGAGAGTCGGGAAGATGGCTAGCGACCACGATCCTTTCTCTATTCTCTACCAAAAGTTCATCGCAACTGAAAACCACCCACACTTCTATCACTTCGTTTCGCTCACCACGCAGTCTTTTACTTTCGTTTCTTTATCCACTCTGCATTATTTCCTGTACCAACCGAACGTACTTTATAGCTTGCTTTATGAATTTCATTACTCTTCTCATTACTCTTCTCATTATTTCTGTTCATTTTTATAAATGCGGACAGTTTTTTATTCTGAATCCGTATAGAAAAATGTTGAATACTATACTCGTTAATTAGCATTTTAATTAGTGTGATTACGTTACTTCTTATTTTTCATATTTCCTTTGTATAGCCTCTGATCAGGAAAAAGAAAAGTTCACTTTACAACTGGATTATGAAATTTCTTTCATTTAAAGTAAATACGTTGAAATTAGATCGTTATAGCACAGGGGGCGGTGCCGGGGAACCGGTTTAAATAAATTGTTGTGTGAGTTATGAGAGATATTGTAGGAAGAATAGTAAGCGTATAGGAGAATATGTTAAGATACGATGGCACGTTATACTCGAGGAGGGCAGGATGGTTTGGCATTTCTATCGATTGCATAATATCACCGTCTTTCCAGTAAATAGAATGTCGGAGCAACGTCCCAACCCCCTTGGCTTCCGCAAGCGACGCGGCAACCCTCGCCGGGCAACGCCACGAACGTTAACCGCGAATTTATTTCTGCCGTCAGTAGGTACGTCCAAAAGAAAATCGATTCTCTTCCCCGAGAGTATTGAAAATTCATTGGTGAATTCAATCGTTTCGATTCCGATTTCTACTCCTCCCACGGAAGTAATTGCATATCCTGGATCGCTACCGTCTTATTGTTACTAGCACCTCCGCCGAATCGATTTAATATTCGAAACATCGTGGACTTCATCTTAAGCGAGACAATTTATTCTTGGATCGCGCCGTTACTTTAGATCACAAATGAAGACATTGGAAATTGCATTCCTTATTCCTTGGCACTTTCTGTAATTGGTTTTGCATTAGGAACTAAGGTAACTCACACGAATAGCTTCCATTCGATTAAAAGTGAAGTGAGAAGGTCCTTCTACTTACCAATAATGAGAATTCCAAATGAAACCATGCAGTCTATTTTACCCGAGCTGACATAAATTGCCGTGTCATATCCATAATTAACCAATCAGTTGAAATAATAATTCTGCACAACTCATTATTTCCTTGCACAAGGAAGAATGATATAAATGATTAATTAATTATAATACAAATCAAATATTCTCTCCTCCATTCAATATAATAATAAACACATCCATACACCTACGTATACGTAGGATATAATACGGAATACCATGGGGTAGTATTCAAATTGAAAGCACATCTACGCGAAGGGTGAATAGTTTTTATTCTTACACTTCTGAGGAGGGCGGTCCTTTTGATTTTTCAAGCTCAACAATCCACTCCCTCTCGATTCGAGTGCCGGCAGAAACAACCCTTTTATTTTTAATTGAATTTAAATGTCGCGAGCCCTACCCCCCGAGCCGAGTAAACCTGAAACCTCAAATTACCATTTGCCTTGTTCGAACGGTCCCCACGAACCGATGCGAACCATCAAGTCGTCGGCATATGCGAGCAATCACGAATTGCGCATCGATGCATTCACTTCCGCATGCACGCATCCTGACGCACGCAAACGCGCGATGCCTGATGTGCGAGCGACTGCCGAATCACAGATCGATAACATTATCGAGTCCCTATGATTCCCACGAGACCTGACAGTTTCATCGGTAAACCCATCCAATGGATAAATTGTTTTTTTTCTGTGCGCCCTGCTATTCTTTACAGTAATCTTTTTATGCTAATTGTAACGTATGGACTTCATTTCATTATCACTTTACATAATTCGATGTAAAACACGAACATTTTAATGATCGGTTTTAATAAAGCAAAAAGACATTTGAAATCGACTAATTAATGTGCATTAAGTAAATGAAGATAAAACTCGTGGACATATTTAATGACTGTACAAGATAAAGAGGAAACTTTTGGGAAGTAGTAGTTTTTAACGAGATTAATTATCGAGTTAGGATTGATAACGTATTCGAAATTAATTACTACATTGAGGATCACATAATAGCATCTGATTAGTTTGAAAGTATACTAGAGATTTAAAGAAATAAAATAGCCGTGTAAACACAAGAGTACTGTTGAGGTTCGATATAAGTGACATCTATCAAAGGGACGTATCTCGTTAAAAGAAGGCATGTAAAAGAAAAACCAGTTATACAATGCAGGGGATCTATAGAGATCTAACTTAATTATCGTAGAAAACGCGCGAGCCTTTGATTTCTGTAATCTAATGGGAAATCCGATGGGCGAAGGGTCGTGTGTTTACACGTAATAGTTAAAGGGTTCTCAGATCAAGCATCACTTAGAGTCTCCTTCATCTCGGGATCAAATGTAATCAATTAACGTTAGAATTAAAAGGATAATTATCAAAAGCCGGTGGTTAGTCCGACACATTGCTGGTTACTGGTTTTAATGAGGAGAAAAAAGGAATGAGGCCCCGTACGGTAGAGTATCGTATGTGAAAAATTACATAGCAACGCGAAATCTCATTATTTCTGGGGCGTACTCCTGTTTATGGCAAAAACCCTGGAAATCCCCATAGAAAGCAGGGAAATATTCACCGTGCTCGCAACCCCGAAACATTAATCCACGTCGTCACTACGTGATGCGGCACACCCCACCATTGCTGATCTTTACGCGATCCTTAAAAAAATGTGTTATAAGCATAATGTAACTTTATGGATCTTACGGAAATATGTTTTGCTTCATCGCACGTTTTACATTGAAATACACGTGGCTCGTAGTAATCATTTTTCCTATAATATATAAGTATGCGTGGGTAGAGAACGAATAAAGGAAGGAATTATTTTAGATTGGAATTTTGGTACTGGTTATATTACGGGGCCGATGAAAAACGTAATCCATTCGTCTGCAAGAAATCGAGCGTTATAGTTATCACGAGCAATCGTTTTACAGTACTTCACTCTCCACGCCATTTCCCACCCTCTCGCTTGTCGTGCCTCCAACCCATGTTCTTTCCCAGTTCCCTGCAAACCATACATTTCCCCAAGATTCATGCCCCGTTATGATTAATAACGTCTCTAAAAAAAGGAAGAACTTTTCGACCAGCAGGACGAACAATGCCAGATCGTGCCTATCCTACTCAAAACACGTAAACCCTAGTATCCCCTGTTATATAATATTCTATCGAAAATCGTACGATGTAGACCTATAAATCACTGACTTTACGGGTCGAATGTGAATAATAAATTATATATATGTCTGTTAGAATGAACGGCGCCCGAAATATTAATCTATTGCTAGACTAATTATCTCTGTTAATGTTATAATCTACGTATTATATCGTCATTATTTGAAGTTAATAGCGGTTTAAAGGATTCAATTTATTGCTACTCGGAATTAATTTCACGAAAATTATTAACCGATCATAAATTATGATATGATTTTAATATCATAAAAATTATGTTCCGTATTATGGTTTTTATGTACATATATTAATATAATGCTATTTCAATTTCCATCGAAATAGTATATTTTTTGAAATAGTACATCAAAGGTACATCAAACCACAAGAAGCAACAAATTGATTCAGTACCCCTGAATATTATTCTCATTAAGAATACCAAGAATTCCATTAAAACGAACAAATCGGGGGAAGCCCTTCCAAGAACATTACAATATTCATAAATTGAAAGTCGTGCTTGCAAAGGATAATTATTACATCATTCGTTCGTTTCTCTCCCGATAGTCCCCCAAGGTTTCCGGGTTTCCATTTCGGAAATGAATCGTTTCCCCGCGAATTTCTGTTGTACGTGAAACCGATACATAGTGTGGTGACCCCCGCAGCCATTATGATTAATAACGTCTCGTGAAAAAAGGAAGTGGTTCTCGACTACCCGCGGGAGGCAGAGCGTTACCAATTTCCCGGCGCATTAACGTCGGATTAACTCGAGGCTGCTGCAAACAGATCGGAGGGAAAGGGAGATCCTTTTGCCATCTTTTCCCGCGAGTAAGGGTGTCGCGAGGTTGTCGGGAGGGTGTTATCAGGGATCGGGTAACATGGACAGGCATCGTCGTTGAGCATCGAAGTGTACGGGAGATGCGTATACGCGTCTGTGCACCCGCGACAAGCCGACCGAAACTCATCGATACCTTGATTGATAACGCTATTCAAGCTTGTCAGGGAATACGCGTAGTTGCACCGTAACATCAACTCGGATTCTAAAGGGCCGAACTGCGCAACTTCGCTCGAAAATATTTCTCTCGATTTTCCGCTATATAAGACAATAAAGATTTCCAATAAGATCGGCTGTCGTAATTTTTCATTCCGTTTCGCTCTTGTCTGCTGCCAGATATTAAATATTTCCGACGCGAAACCGCACCGTCGAATTCTTCTTCCTGATTTTCCACTTTGTCCCTTCCCGTCGGTGGCTTTTCTACTTTGTCTTCGATAATATACACATGCGTTATCAATTTTTACACCACCTTTACTTTGCAGTCGATGCAGGTTCACGAACCTGTGCATCGTGGTGTGTAAACGATTAAAAACATATTTGTAAAAATTACACTCGTGTAGCGGAAAATATATCTCGTTTATTATCGACATTTAAATATTCAGATCTTTTGTGGATCTAATTATTATGTTAACTAATTATACTGGTCATATAATATAATTGACTCTCTTGAAATATTAAAATTTAAGTACACTTTCATGAAATATATATCTTCCTTTGCTGGAATTAATTTCATTTATTAATATTTTCACTTACTTTAGAATTATAATGTTGGAAAATCATTTACTTTTTACAATTTTTATTTTACTTTATATCCAGTAAAAATGTTTTAAACGTACGTGCTATTTCATATGGCAGTTATTTGAAACGAGATCGTCATAAAGCATTTCTGTTGATTTTCCATTGTACAGGATTTCAAACTTTAAAGCACGGCAATAGGAAATTATTTCATTCTACCTCATGCATCGGAAATTTTATCTTCTCCTTACTCGCCACGTTAAATCCTCTTTCCCAGAATGGATTAATAATGCTATTCATCCTCTTTATTGTGAACAGGATTTTAAAACCAATTAATATTCAGTGCATCGAACATTTCATGGTAGACGATTACTTTCGACTTATCTTTACAGTCAAGAGTAGAACTAATCAAAAAGAATGATAAAATATCACTCTATATTAAAACAATTAATTCAATACGTGTATTGGGTCGTCCGTAAAGTTCATGCCGATTTTAAAGTAAAATTTAAAGGCAACATTTTTATTCTCAAAATTTCTCTATTTTTTGCGCAACTTGAAGATTCCATCCTCCCAGAACTTCTCAGTTTTTTACAACCCAATATTTTACAGATATGCCACATTTAGTGTTTTATGGATTGAAATTAAACATAGTTCATCAAACGAGTAAGTTATTAATCAGTGATTACAAATAGAATATAATGTGTTATATATAATGCTATAAATAGTATCGCAGATATTTCTATAATCTCCCAAGCTTAACAGGGAATTTGTGTACTTATTTACATTTGAATGGCATGAAAGCATCGGGATCTTGTACATAGCCGTGGCATTTCTTCAGTGAGAATTCCGTACGCGTCAGGATGCATTGCTTACGCTCAAATATGAGCGGCATAATGGCGATTTCACACCCTTGGAAATATTCGAGGTACTCTGATGCTACCAATAATCTGCCCCACGTGCAAATTCGTATCCTACTAATTCGGTGCATTACCAGTCTGAATCGATTAACGTACTTGCCGGTTCTCCAACGATCAAGTGGAAACTGTTCCGCTGTTCGATGAAGTAATATTTTTAATATTATCAGTAGTAATGATACTCTACTATGATTGATATCGATATAATATAATAGAATTAATATAATATATATTAATACAATATAATATAATGTAACAATGTAATTTTTATTATCACAAAGTGCAGTCGAAGCTGTTTGTATGCGTATCTTTTCAATATGGTTTTGATCTTTTTGCTGGTATTTAAAAAAATTATCCCTAACTTTACAAAAGAAGCTATATCCTTTTTCGTGCCCTTTTTTATGCGGAATTCTGTGAAACGTGTCTGCCGCATAAAAGGAAGCCCGACTGTACTTGTTCGACTATAAGATTGAAATGTGATTTGCATATGATGAACTATATGACGTGAAGTATTGCTAATTACTTATCATTACGTTAGAAACTGATATCGAAAGTGATATGAAGTACACAGTCATGTCATAAATAAAATATGAGTAGGCTTTCAAGGTAGCAAAGTCAGAGGTGTACGGTCGAACTCGATGTCCGAGTTTAAGGTGAATTCGAAGGTGAAGTCTCGACGGCTGGGGGGGCAGGGTGAAATAGAGGTTGGGAGGTGGGGTATAAAAGGCAAGCGATGGCAAAAACTGTGAAGCGCCCTGTAGAATTTTCAATAAGGCGGGGTCGGAAGAAGAAGATTAATGCAATGCCGCCGGGGGACCTTAGGAGACGACAACGACATGACTGTCAAAAGAACATCCCTAGAGGCGAAGTCCATTCGCTCCTTGCAAGTCCGCAACCCTCTAAACTCGCTCTCTCTTTCTCTCTCTCTCTTTCTCTTATACTTCTCCTCACAGGCAGCCTTTATCTTCGTCTTTGTCTTCCCTTTGTCCTTCTCTTAATATCCTTGGCTTTCTGTTACCACGAGTCCGCCCGAGGCCGACAGAAGTGCATACGCGTGCAGGTGCAGTCGGGCCCCGGGGCAGTCGAGTGAAATAATTCGTTGGAGAGGAAAAAATCCAATCGTCCTTTAAGTTCCAATGCCACGACGGATGTCTGGAGACCACGGAGTGAGTCAGACACGGAGTTCAAAGCTTGGCTGGATCCGTAGGCGCAACTGCAACCCTCAAACCTCCGGGGTTGAATCTCGGAATTCACCCTCTGGTGCCCGCCGAGACAAACCGCAACGCCTCGTCGTTCGATCAATCACGAATGACGCGTCTACCGGCGCGTAAACGACGTGCGAATGCACATTGCATCGATGCATCTATCTGTATTCATTACAAATGAGATTTTTAACCCTTTAGCCTGAACCTTCGTTTCGTTATCTTCATATGTTTACGGCATAAGGGAGAAAGATTTATATGACAGGAGAAGAGAAAAAGATGATTAAGTATCAATATAACTCTGACTCTATTCTCGAATACAATTTCACTCGATTCGGTTATCATGATTTACGGCAACCAGGTATTTCGAGATAAAACAGAGAAGAATATATTAGATTATGCAGAAACGGGAATTAAATAAAGTAAGAAAATTGCTTACCAATTCGTGAGAGCACGTCTTACTATGCGTATTCCAGACACCACTTTTATTTCTTACCCCGAAGCATGTATATTTCAAAGACTAGGCAGAAACATAGAACAAAACATCGGCGAAATATGTAACTTTGCTGCAGAATGTGGAAAAATGATATGCCAGGGTAGTAAGTAAGTTTCCTTAATTAATTAATCGGTCTGTTACACATACATAGATGGTTGCAAGTTGTGCAGGGAAATTTTGGTGTAAAGTTCCGAGTTAAGGATAACGGAAGAGAATTTGCTTGGTGTAGGAACTCGAGTGAACGGAGGGTGGAAAGTTTTTCCATCGGTATAAAGATAACCGCGGTTTCAAATGCACCTCGTACCACGAGAAAGAGAACGTGCCGAGCGTACTCTAGCACAGGTACACACTTATGTACGTTACATACGCGAAAAAAGGAAACGTACTGAGGAAAGCCGCTCGAGTTTCAGATGTATGAATATCACAGTATCACTGCGGACGTTGCCTCTCGAAACTTTGGTCCCTCCTCGTACCTTATATTCCCAGTTAACCGAGCAAATCCAAATTTCATGAACCCTTCAATTTATTCTGCAGATATAAGTTAACATCACAATTATATTTCCGCATGCGTGGATGATAAAAATAAAGCTGCTTGTATTCCTGGTTGGAATTAAATATAGATAACGCTCGTACAATGCGGGACTCGCACAACGCAATTTCGATGTAACGCGGTACACAAACTCTGGTGATCCTCGTATAACGTAGCACTTATACAATTCCGCTTCGATATAATGCGTCTATGTAATCCGAGTTTCGTAGAACGCGATTTTTATAACGCGACCTTTCTCTGAAACCTAACTCCCGCGATATACGACGGTTCATATACTTCGTTATTAAATATTCTCGGTTAAATTTACATATGTGACATTGGTGGTTGAGTTAATGACTAATATATTGAAAAAGATTAATTAAAAATTAATATGAATGTAATTGAATACGCTTTATATAATACTCTTGTTTATGCAGCGATCGATTAAAAATATCCTTTTCGTTTCGTTATTACTTCAACACGTCGAATAAATAAAAACTTCAATCAAAAATAAAGTGCAAGATTAAACTTTCAACTTGTGATCGAAAGGGGATAAACTTTGCGACTTTGATATTCGACAATCGACAAAATATATTTTAATTTTTAACGGAATGCACACTCGTTATACTTCGATATTTATTACTCGATGCACGATAATCATATATTTTCAAAATGCAATTGTTTGCAACATTGTATGCTCACCCGATAAGCAATGCAACACAGAATTCGGAGTTCTCTTACGTTCTACAGATGGTGCAGGCAGTTCCAATCGCTGCAGTACATCTTTGTAGATAAGAAGATGCATAGATTGTTATAACAAACGAGATATAAGTAGACCAGGCACTAAATTGGCTTTCGTGATTCCACTTTTTAGCACTTTTTATTACGTTGATTTCTACCGCGGCGGTAATTTTTGAGTGGAATCACGAAAGCCCATTTAGTGCTTGCGGGGCGTATCTTGTCAACTTTAACTAATGTTTAAATATAGTTGCAAGTTAATATTGCAAATGTAATTCATATCACTACATTCTTGAAGGTCCAGAGCATGTGTGGCAGTAAGTAAAGATTGTCTACCTTTTATATTAACGTCACAATTTTTATTCAAATTTAGAAAGAGTCGAAAAATGAGCGTACGGAACCTATCTCGCAATATTTAAATAATGTTTAAACATATTTGCAAATTCGTACTGCGAAAGTAATTTATATCATTTTATTCGCAAAACAACTCGCACATACAATTGACAAAGTCTTCTCGTAAGAACACTATATGATAGTTATATATCTGTTTCACAGTAAAATTTAATATAATTACAATACTTTAACTTCATCATTCACGCGTATTACATTCATTGTGGAATACAATAATTAGCTTGAAATAGAGTAGAAAATTTGTCATAAAAATGACAATTATTCGAATGGTACAGGTGGACAGTAACAGTTCCCTTCTTTTTCCGCCGAATACCGTGCGGCGCATTCCTTTAGTAATACCTTAAAAGGATGTGGCGTAATATTTTCAGAGGCTTCTAGTAATTCTTCTGTAAGCTTTTGATATTCCTCGTCCTTCCTCAAACTTTCCTGATAGATACCGTCGTCCCTCTCAGCATCCCGACGACGCATTTCATCTATGTACCTTTTCTGTTCCTTCAAATCCTCTCCATAACGTAGCGCCCTTAATTTCGCCTTCTCCCTTTCTTCGGCAGTCAATTTAGCATTAAGCTCGATTTCCTTCTCAAGCAATTCCTTCTCGATCTGCCTTAATTCGAGTTCCTTCCGTTCCTCCACACGTTTTATCTTCATCTGTTCCTCGCGAGCGAATAGTACATCGCGTAGAGTCCTTTCTTGAGCTTCCTTAAATTTCTTAACCGCTAGATCACGTCTCGCGTGAGCGTTCTTTAATGATTCCTCGACGATAACATCCACTTCGAGGTTTCTCCTTGCTTCCTCCCGACGTATGTCCTCGAGATACTGTAAATAAGCTAAGAGTTCCTTACGAAGTGCAGCACTGGATTCTTTAATTTTAACCTTCTCCTTAGCCAATTCTTCCTCGGCGAGACTCTTCAGCATCTGATCCATCGCCTTTTCCTCGCGTGCGCGCTCCGCGAGGTATCTCTTCGTACTCAGGATTTGTTCTTCCAAGTCCTTTTTCAAGATCTCCCTATTTTTCCGCTCCCACTCGAGATTCTTTATTTCTTCTTCACGCACATTCTTCCATAATTGTTCCAGGTACTCGCGTTCCTCCTTCTGCACTTCTTTCTTTTCCTCTTCGAGTGCTAATTTACCTGCCACCTGTTTAGCCAAGGTCGTCACCGTTTCCCGTGCAACTAATGCACGTTTCTTCGTTTCCTCGATCTCCCGCTCTTTCTTCGCTTCGTTTTCCTTCAACATCAACTGATGCCAAAGATAATCTAATTCCTTCTCGGCGAGTTTCTTGGCTTCGTTTTCTGTCATTTGAATCTTGTTACTCAGCTTGGCATCGTACGTTGACTTCTTCGTTATCTTATCTCTTATCTCAGGACAACGAGTCAGGTATTGTTGCATTCTTTTAGCGGCTACCATAGCCAGTCGTTGCTCTTCCTGCTGCTTCTTTAATTCAGCGTTTTTAATCCGTATTTCGTCCATTTGTGCTTCGCTACCGTATTGCGCTTGTTCCACGATCTCTCGCGTGAATACCATTTCCTCGTGGAGTATTAGCTCCCGTAATTTCTGTCTCCGCACATTCACGCTTTCCTCGTAGTCGGCCATGCCTGTGATTACAATTAGCACGAATCAAAACAAGTGTTGTTATCCTTACGTTCGTATAAATCGGTGAAAGAGGAAGTTATTAATCATGTCGTGATATTAAAAAGTCGGCGATCTTCCGTGGTAAAAACGAAACTCTATTTTGTAACACGAAGATAATTGAATCCATTCCACTAGCAATCTCCTACAAATGATGTGGTATCATTTTAAATATTATTCGACGAATACTTAGTATTTAATATGTTCATTTACTAGATTGGATTCTCACTAATTAACATATATAACCAGGACTAGTGCATAAAGTTTTAATAGCGGTCAATTATCGATATTACAATTAGATTCCTGGAACATATAATATTAAAGAAGACCGATTATTATTAGAGATTCTTCAACATCTGTAATTGAAATTGATATTCTTCATTACCGGTTCAATATACAACTATACTAAACATCCAACCTAACAATTTATTTCATTCTTCTCCGAAGCCAATAAAATGAATTACGTAATATCGAGTGAATAAATTGATCAGAAAATAATGGATTCCTGGAAAAGAAATCTTTACTTACTTCTACGACCCTCAGAATCGTATTCCAGGAATCATACCAACACATCGTGAACATCTTCCTTTAATACCTTGCTGAACACGTCGCCAAACGTTTTTCCTCTTGATCCTTCGATCGGTATGCTTCACAAATTCATGGGTTTTCAGGATATGTTCGTATTCCCTCATATCTTTTGAATCCTCGGAAGCTCCTTCGAAAAAAGATTCACGTTTTGACTTCGACACCCGGCAATTTCTGCGTTCTTGTAATCGATGTCCGCAGACGATGTTCGGTGTACCAACGACTTCCGGTGGATACTTCCGTTGGTTTAACGGGCCACATTTTACTCGCGGTAATGGCAACAAACTCATCCTTTCCGTCGGCAGGATATAGTGACGAGGGGAACGAGAATGTTGGTAGTCTCGATATAATGAATTCAAGGGAGACAACCGGTGTCTTTATTCCTCTACGGGGTGTCGTCGAGGTGACACACCTGTTTATCGTTACTATGACGATGCCCCCTTATCGAACCATTATTTCGTTACGAAGCTGTGTAGAATGGAGGGTAAATAACGGGACAATAACCACTGGTAAATATTGTCACCGTAATTTTCTGATAACACGTCTAACGCGTAAGTTGTTGGACATAGAATGTAGGTAAACATGTTCGGGAAAAGAGATGCCAGAATTCCCATCTGCTTTGGATAAAGATATAGGAAAATGTTATCGTACAAAGTGGAGAAAAAGCTCGTAGAAGGAGACATGTAGTTTTTGTTGCTTAACGAATATAAGAAAGATCGGAATGTGTTGGTTGAAATTTAGAACTTTACTGACAGCTCCTCTTTCAAGCTCATTGAGTTTACGATGTGGGTAGTTCAATTATACGCCTGCGGCTATGGCTGTAATGTAATACCTGTATCGGAGTAGTCAAGCTTTCGATAACCCCGATTTAGACAGGAAATTCAGCGACTGCGGAAGATCGAGTGATTATACATAATACATGTAAAATCTGAAATAGGATTTATATTTAAATATCCTTAAGTGCCACCTTTGTGGTACGATTTCGAATACGTTTTTAATACCCTAAGTTAAATGCTGTCCAAGTAATAATTACTTGGATGATTAAAATCATTCATTTAATTCCTATATCAATCATTCATTTGAATCCTATAAAACGAATGTTCGTAATAGAAGACTCTTATATTGTTAACATAAAATGCGCCTCACTTCTGCGCCATTCTATAGAAGTATGCCACTTCTATTGTTTGTGTCACTAGCCATTTTTCTACGACAGTTTATACAAATATCCGATGGATGGAGTCTGTGAAAATTATTATTAATAAATTTCTCGAAGGTAAAATGCGCAGAAAAAAGCATAATCGAGAGAGCGAATGATTTTTTTCATACTAACCTGGCGTAGGGGATACCATGATCATCGAGGTGGTTCCTCCGGGCGAGAGGCCTCGTGCTGAAGCCTGTAAATACTCCTAACGAGAGTATTTGTGCGTTTAATTTTTGTTAGTGTGGGGTTCTTGCGGGAACGCAGACCCCATGCATAAATGCTTAATATAAATGTTTATATGCATCTACATCATATTTCTTTGTTGGTTAGATATTTCTCGGACTAAGCACTGGCTCCTGCCTTTGCAGAACTTGTTAAATGGCTATGTTCGTGTTATCATTTCCTAAATGACGATTTAAAAAAATTGAATAAATATAATAATACGGATTATTTAAGTTCTACGCCAGCTTCTTATGTACGACTCCTATTATAAGAAAGGGAGTGCCTTGTTAATGGAAAGAAACAAGTACCCCAGTCCGTTTATCGTTTAATGACAGGAATCGCGTGACGATAGTATCGCCTTCAGTTCAATTTACTTGTACAAAAAATGCTCGTGATTTTCCCGTTAATGACTTTGATGTGTTCGAGCAGAAAGAGGTACGTGGGGACCGTAATAACTGGATGCTTCCGATTGCAGATACCTTCCGGCGACGAGCTACTAGAAGAAGACTCCAGCAGTGTTGTAGATCGTACACACGAGTTCATAGAATTCTGACACGAAAAGTCGTAAAGAATCCTCACTTGAGACGTTGACGATTCATACTTCGAGGCTTAACTTACCCCAAGTGTTCCTCGGACAACGGGAACAACCATTTGAGGGTGACATAAAATCTGGATTCGAGACCTTCACAATGGTATATCACTCGAAACTTTGCTTCACGATATGCCTGGAATCTTATCTGAAACGGCTCGAAACGAAACGCCTCGAAATCGTTTCAATGCTGCGAAATGATCCCCGTCAGATACGCCTTAGTATCTCTAACACCGGTAGGAGGAACTCGGAAGATCTCGCGGTCTCGAGTGAAATGACGTGCCACTTGGTTCATCATCGGTATGTAACAATTTTTTAATTGTAATATACATATATAAATTTTCTGATACATTCTTATGTGCTCAAACTCTTGCTCATTTATCAAATATGATTTTACATGCGTATACACATGATTATGACCTCGAGCGAACAACGTTTCAGGCGGTAACGTGGACACAATACATTATTACGTTTTGCGTAATAATACATCGCAATAAATTGATTAAACCTGATGCTTAATTCATTTTATACGTGTATTTTTTATGAACATTTATGAATGTCGCTCTTCGCTTCACCTTTCTCACTCTCTCATCCATACAAGGTAACAGACTGCACTATCGAATCTTCTCTAATACGAATATTCACCTAATGCGTTATTTAAATCAACGCAGTGTAAACATTTATGTCTTTTTTATCGTACAATAATTCATATCGAATACAATGTCAAACAATCTTGGGATCAATTTTGTCTCCTGACTCGGGCTCGACAGGAAATGGAATGCCTTGTGAAATAACTCGGTTATTAAGCTTATTACGTGAAATACGCGCATCAGTAATGTGTGTGCATTAACGGCGGAAGCATCAATTAGTAAATGGGAAGTCCAAGTAATAATCTTTCTTCGTCGATACGCGGATGATAGAACGGTATCGGTGTATCTTGTCTTGTCTTGTATTCGTGCGATAAAGTCAATAAAATGATAATCAAAGATATTCCCTTAAAATTACGT
Source organism: Nysson spinosus (assembly GCA_910591585.2). NCBI lineage: Eukaryota > Metazoa > Arthropoda > Insecta > Hymenoptera > Crabronidae > Nysson > Nysson spinosus. Next base: position 6,391,083 of record OU342830.1, on the reverse strand, counting down.
GGACACGGACAAAACTGATAGAAACACAGATAGATAAATACATATAGGTAATAAACTAATTCTAGGATATAATACAAACTATAAATTTACGGCCGTATAAGTGTAATATCAAAGGCACAACTTCGCACATTAAGGTTTACTAGTTTATAAAAAAAATGAATAATACGTGCTGATACAGTTGAACTAATTATTAATATGACAGAGAAATTTCACTATCTAAGTAGTTACATCGTTAAAATGCGAACTACGTACGTAGTCGGTGAAATCAAAAGTAACGATAAAAAAAGTTCAATTGGATCGTCGAATAACCGCGAAAATTGGTGCCGTTTCAAATCAGTATCTTCGTACGAAATGTCCGGGAGAGTTTTAAAAGTCCTCTTTCAAGTCCACCCGGCCTTTCATTCGTCCAAATTAAACCAATGCGTAACATAATTTCAATGCAATCGCTATTAGAGCAATATTAAGGCGTTGAACTAGTGCCCGTAGTTGCGGACGGGATACCGGTCGATGGCGGAACGGAAGTTGACATTGTCGCTGGCGCATAAGGACTTCCGCAAAGTTGATCAGCTATACGACCACCCTCTCGTAGGCCACTGAGAAATGCACCGTGTACAGTAGCAGGATAATTCCGTATAGTGTGTTCGCCTGAAAACAAATTGTTTTATCCGTGCACATACTGTTAAACACTCAAAACAAGGACAATGTAATACACGAACAATACCATAACCAATACATATTAAATTAAATCAACACTAGAGTAACTACATTAAAATTACAAAGGTCACCCCTAGCGAAGGCGATATAAGAATGTATTGAACGAAAGCAGTAGATGTAAAAACTTTTTGAAGGTCATGCAATAATTACCTGCAAAGAAAACCCTCGGTGGAGGTGTCGGCCCACCAGGAGCTGCTGGAGGAGCAACCGGAGCTGCCAAGAGATCGTAATCGCTACCAGAACTGCCGACTGCGACAAAACTGTAAGATCCTCGTGCCCAAGGATCCGCTCTCCATCTTGTCACGACACTTTCTCGTGGTTGAGGAACCACTTGGTTTCCGAATATACCCTGGAAAAATGAATGTCATCAGTGTTCCAGTTCGTTGAGAAGAGATGTCGTATTTCTATAATAAATCCGTTAAAAGGAAAGTAATCAAGGAATTTCGTTTCGTGGTTGGTGCATGTTACGAGCAATAGAAATTTCATTTGAGTTTACCTTCAAGACGGCGATGCAACGACCGACGATAACATCGTCGCTGACATTTTCCATTACGCAAGCTGCTTCTCCTGCAACGAGTGCCAGAAGGACCGGTGCCTTGTATAAGTTCCAGAACAAGAAAAGCTCTCCACGAGATGCGGTCGTACTTCCCACGTGGCCGAACAAATTGGCGGTCGGGTCCCAGAAGATACGCTCGAAGCAGAGTACTACCTGATATAATGAGGATGAAGCGACGGTTTATAGCGGTCATTAATTATCGGGACGTGTGAACTTTAGTCATCATTACTCTTACGGGAAAAACATAGAAATGCTCTACTTCTTCAAGCAAATAAGGATCTTAAAAGCGCGAAAGAAATATGACAAAACATTAGAAAAAGTATCAATCAGAAATAATATCATCTTGCATAGTCATGAAAGAAAAAAAGAAAGAATTTCTTGTAAGAACATAAGTGATAATGTCTAGGAATTAAAACCAGGAAGTCCTAAAAATACATTGGACTACTACAGAGAAAGGGGAGCGTGTAAGAGGAAGATGGAGGTTGAAAGAAAGTGCACGATCGCGATATCTCGTTCTGCCTCGTCGACAAGTTCGATCGTCCTTTTCGTCGAGCGCATAAATCAGGAGACTCGTCGGTTAAAGGCCGAGGGAATCGTCCCGAGGACGTCTCTTGCCCTTACCTTATTTAAATTGCCAAAGCCGAGCCTTTGAATGGCTTGAGACTTCCAGTCCGGAAGCGGTGGGTTGAAGGCGACCGCGGAAGGAGGAGCGGAAGCCTTGAGGACACCGAGAGGCAACGTAACCAAAACAGCGTCTGCCTTATAAACGGTGTGATTTGTGTGGGGACTTCGAGAGGGTGCAGCCCAGACTTCTACGCCATTTACCCCGTATCGGACCGCTCTGGCAGCTGTGTTCAATCGGATGTCTAGTCCTTCCGAGAGAGCAACAGGTACGCAGGAATATCCATTGCGAACTAAAAGGTAACACATAAAGATTTACGTCAATACTTGAATCTATTAAAATGCTACTCACAGTCTGAAACTGCTTGATCAATTTGAAATCGTACTTTGCTATCATTCTAGTATTGGTTATAGAATTTTAATAATCATCACTGACATTTTGTTACATAATTACGATCTAATTCTTGTAATGCACATTTTTCTTATTAAATTACTTAATTTTCACTTATAAAAATGAAGAATGCATTGTGTGATGCCGTACAGTAATAATTTATATATTCTGGGAAGAGCCTTACTTTGGGGCTTTGATTTTATTAAAGTAAAGTGGTGTATCAGTGTTAGGCTTCAAATCCTTATATAGTACACATTTATTATATACTTTTGCAATGTGGTATTTTTTATATTTTATTGATAAGAAAGTCATAGATGTTGATTTTCCGATCCGTTCCATCTTAACGGAAAGTTCCTTTTCCCGGGGTAAAATCCCATGCGCCAACGTCATGGGATACGATAAAAGCTCCATTATCCTTTAATTGGATATTTCATATTACTGTGCTTAAATCAGAACACCTGACGCTCTCCTAAATACTCATAAGCACATTCGAACCCCATAGCATCGAGGCATGTACTAATAATGATACACAGGCGTCTCCACTTAGGAGGTTAATTATGTTGATGGCTACCACCGTGCTAACAAGCACTCTCCTATCGGAGGATTCCATTTCAGAAATTTAAATTTACACCCGACGACACATCAGCGCAAAAGCACCGTAATTTAAATTACCGTGTTTTGGCATGCGTCGTTACATTATCGGACTATTTCGGTTTGGTATGTTTCGCAGAATGATATTCGAGTGTGGATACAAATCGATTAGTTGAAAGTAATATGCCAAATGTACAATATGCACTATCATTCTCAACGTTCTATGTTGTCTTGTTCGTATACGTCGATAACGTGTATTGTTATCAGGAAGCGAATTCAGTATTAATCTACTAATTGGATTGATTTAAGGTCGAAATTTAAATCAGACTTCGTGAAATTGTATTCAAAGTAAAAGAATTATTCGTTGATTAAAAACATTTCTGGTAACTCTTGATTGATAACTTGTAAGATACGAATCGATAGACTCATTATTACTCTAATTAGAATCCATTTGGATATCTGTACCTCGGCTTGGTTTACTATCTTGGCATGTCTGGCGTCGATTACGGAAACCCTTTATAATAAGGGAGGGAATATTCAATAGGCAATGAAGAGCACCATCCAAAGGTACCAAAATTATAGTAAATCAACGTCCCTTAGAATGGGGAATTAATTCCTTGCAATGAATCGATTGCCTTCGGATTCGACAGTAATTGTTAATAGGCACCAACTCAATTCTATTTAATTTTCTTGAATACCAAAGACCTTCTTATAAATTCTTAGAGACAACAAACCACGTAGATCTTCAATTTTTCTCCTAAAAAATATGTTCTCTTTTCTCGTCATTTAATTTCAACGTTAAATGCTCTACCTCCATTTCTTCCTCAAACCTACGCTTGCTAAAAACCTCCGTTATTTTTTATCTCGTTTCGTTTTCATGTACTTTTCATTTATTTTGACCTAAAATACCAGCCTCTGTTCTTTACGCTATTTTAACACCGGAAAATTCCTGTGACCCAGAATCTCTTAAGAAACTAAAGATACATTAAACGAGAGTCAGGAATTTCTTACGGTACATGCAGATGTAAGTACCACTACGGTGTTCTTTCCCAGTTACTTTCATTGGAGGAGCGAGTATTACATTGAATTTTCGGAAAGTAGCTATAAAACGATCCTTTCCCTTCAATTCTATCAAATCGGTTACACGCTTCTTTCTGAAAGATTTATGAATCCCGTGGAGCCTGATACTTTCTCTCCCAAGCCGAATCGACACGATAGCCATGATACACGTGCAGTCCAACGGCCATGGAAGGATGCGAAGTTTGGCGAGCGTGCGGCCTCGCGAAAGTAAATATTTAAAGAAGAATTTAGCACCGGTATATCATCGTGCGCAAAAGAGATGTGCCGGAAGAATGAGAAGAATGAGAAGAAGAAGAGGTGGAGCAGGGTGAGGAGAAGAAAGATAAAGAAAGGAGAGCGCGAGAAGAAAGAAGGACGACGTGAACCGATGGGCCATCGTGCGACGGCGTGCCATCTCCAGGGCACCTTTTCTCGTTCTATCTCGAACGTATCGGGCCCTCTACGAGCTACCCTCTCGCCGCCCCTTGTCTTGTCTTCCGTTTGATCTTTGCTCGCCGTATTTTTTGACGGCGAGTCGAACAATTTGTATGCCGCGGTGGTTTTCAATTTACATTTAAATTGGTTGCTTATGGCGTTCTGTCGTCTCGACAGGAGTCGAGGAACCGGGAGTGCGAGTGAGACCAAGACACAGCAACAAGGGAGATGGAAGAGGTGAAGTTGGAACGAAGAAGGAAATACAGACAGACAGATAAAGGTAAAGGGAGAAAGGGAAAGAGAAAGAGAAGGAGAGGGAAAGCATCGCGAGAGAGCACCCATCGTCTTGGTCGAACAGTCAAATACTGAAACGGCCCCGCGAGAGACTGGAAGAACTCTTTGCCCGAGTTCAATGTACCGACCACGCTACCAGCTTTTTTTGTACGTTACGAGAGCTCCACGTGACGCACGAAAGGCCCCCTTTTACTGACAGGATGGAAAGAGAAGCTTGGATCGAAGTAAGGGGGTGGCTGATGCTTTTCTTGTTCACCCATCCATTATATCAACATTTCAAATCGCGACTCCCGGAGGTACGCTGGCTGGTACCGCGAGGGTGAAAGTCTCATTTACCGCGTTAGGTAAACCTTGATTTCCCGGGAATTCGGAAAATCGGCAATCCGATCCCCGGTATCCCAGCTGAATTTTAACCCTTACGGTCTAGGTAGCTTCGAGACGAAAGTAAACTCGAATTTGTTTAATGTAAGTCAATATTATTCTATCCCTCGGGATTAACTCAACACCGTCAAGCACCAGAGGGTAATATACTGCAAATGTAGAAATATTTAAACAACGACAGAACTCGCAAATTAATGGCTTTCCCGAGTTCCTTCGTATCATATCCAACTGAACTTTAAGATACTTTTAAAAGTAAATTAAACAGTATGAATAATAGGATACAGGAATTACATAATTGAATACCAGTAATACGATGTTTAATTCCTCAATGGAACTTCTTTGTCACAACTTATATGTTTATTTGAATACTCCATTAATGTTTTAAATGGCAAACCACCGGGGAGACACGCAGAAAGTTACGTTTATAAAGATAACAGCTGAAGATTTAGAAACACGTTCCTGTTCTACACTTTATAGATCGAAGTTACTCTCCATCGCTTAACTTCCCGAAAGAAAACAATTTGCCGAAGGATATATGTAGTTGAATGTGGCACTAGGAGTAAAAAATACAAGCATTTATTTCCCACGATAGTGAGTTACTCGGAAGAATGGGATATCTAAATTCGCCGAGAAATAAGGAAAATGGAGCAGGGGGTTGAAAAAGAATAAATTCTATCTTTTGTCGTCTCCATGTTCCCGTTCTTCTTTCCGTTATCTTTCGCCTTCGCGCTGCTGAATTTAGCATCGGCATTCTGTATAATTTGTTCAGATTGAGATAAAGTTAATTGGAGCCGGTACGGAATTCATGATGCCGGCTGAAGAAGTAACCATCGGGGAATGTGAGATTCCTAGATCGCGCTAGTAAGTAACGAAGAGATCGATATCGGAAAGCGATTTATTACAATTGTCACGCATTCTGTGCAAATGAGCTTGTAGCCTCGTACCGATGCGCTTTCGAAGATCTTGCGAAACGATCAAAGAACATCTTGCACTAAACTATAAACAACAATTTCAGGACACCCCCAATAAACTTCTCGCTAACTATGGACTTCAACCAATTAAAAATCAATGCGTATAAGGATAATGCACGCCTAAATAATTAGATTGCGATCATTGTCTTATCATAATCGTTAATCTACAATATAATTATCATCTTTTTAGAGAGTGGCAGTCAACGAGCGACACTCTCGGAGAGATCCAAGAATCTTTTTAAGAGTAGTCGGTAAAACAGGGATGATCTATATAGATCTCTGTAAAAAAATAATTAATCAAATAATCTTTCTTTAATTAGACATTGGCAAATGTAAAAAGTAACGAATGAAATGATTATCCTCTTATATTAGATATTATATTATCGCTTTGGAAGTTTTATAAATATATTTGGGAATAATTTGTTTCGTAACTAAACAGAGATAGTATACAAACATTAAAGAGAAAATTAATTAAAAAAGTCACCCTTTATGTTTCCAATATCCGGGGTTAAAATCCAGTTACACAAACAGATAGCTTATCAAAGCCCAGACTTGGTATGTTCGTCACATTTTACCAATATTTCACAACAGTCGAACCATCCGCAGTTCTCATCCCCCGATGATACACCTTTTCACTTTGACCACCGTACAATGTCCAATATTACCTCACAGAAGTTTCCACGTATAACCGGCGAAACACAAAGTTTATCAAGTTTTTGACACAGCAGTAATTAAAATGAAGGGTCAGGTTACAACGATGGAAGAAAAAGTTCGGCGAAAGTAGCCAGGAGCAGGAGGCAAGGAATCGGGTGGTGGTTTCAAGGAGCAAGGGGCGGATAAGGATATTACACGTAAATACATCTCGCGCGAACTCACAAAGGGAGTAGGCCCAGTAGAAAGGAAGGAGATGAAGGAAGCAGAAAATCAAGAAAGTAAGAAGGGAGAAAATCGCAAAAGGGGTCCGCGAAGCAAGAAGATATTTGAATACGACTATATACCGGGAGTAAATCGTACCGTCCGCAAACGAGCAGCGTGCTACACAAGAAATGCATTTGCCGGATGCTGCTGGCGGGGATTCACCGTGGACCCTTTCGCAGTGGGGGGCAGGGCGCACGCCGAAAGAAGTATAAGGAGGGCATAGTCGGTAAGGCCCCCACGGTATCGTTTCTGTCGGGAATAAGTCCCCGCGGTAAACCTTGGGGTAAAATCCTTGGTAAGGCCCAACGGTACGATTCCCCTTTTGCTTGCATACGAGGCCGAGAAAAGGGGCGCTATCGACTGAGCTATCTCCCACCACCTGTACCAGTTGCACTGTAATATATAGGCCGTATCTCAAGCCCGCAAATTGCCTTTTTAAACACAACAAGACAGCCGTGCCCCCTTTCAATTTACGCGGGGCCCTTTTTCGCGTGCACGCTCCATTCCGTTTCTCTTTACCCTCTTCGCTCCTCTTTTCACGGCTCTTCCTTTCTATTCCTCTCGCTTACCGATCACTTCCCATCCCTTATTTCTCTCTTCCTCACACCGCGCCCTCGTCCATTCCCTCTCTTTTCGCTTCTCGAGTTTCTTTGCGTTTTCTTTCTCCCTGTTTCTGCCGCCCCTTCAAAGATCTGCATCCTACCACCCATTTCAACAAGCAATTCTCATCGGCGATTAAATCCCTACGGATATTATATCCACGTATACACCTGCAAGATTGTTGGGCAAAATGTCTACTATGTTATTGCTTGCTGTAATTGCAGCCAGTATGTAGAAATACCACGACAATCTGTAAGCTACCGAATCCGAGTAAGATCTATGGACTCGAAATCCTTTAAAGTATTGCTTGTAATAGGAAGTCGATGATTAAGATCGACGATCAGCTAAAAATCATTGTTTTATATTAAACATATGTAATGTACTATTCGAATTATTTTCGCGTGTAACGATACTATACAATTTCTATATATATATTACGTTTACGCTTTCATAATTACAGTGGACGCTATACAAGAACTGTAAACATTCAAAATAAAAATAACAAGGTAATAGATCCTTCGCGAGTAAAATAAGCAACGCACATCAAACAATTTATAACAAATCAGTAACAGAACATTAAAGATACTAACACGCGGAATAAAAGTGTGTGTGCTCGGAACACGGGAACCCCGAAGGGAAGCAGCTAATTAATGGTCATTAACCAATCATCATTCGCTCCAGTGGAAAATTAGTTGTTCTTCAGCTAAAACGATTACGTACGACGAGAAAGCGTAATAGTCCATAAGACGTGGTAACTATTTCTATCCAGGAAAGCCTCCGTATTCGCCGCACGCAAATCCACGATGTTGCATGCGAACTGGTTTCTCGCATACATCAGTCAAATCATCGGGAATAACAACATTCTAATAAGCAGTAAGGAAATCAGTTAATCGTTTCATATATTATAATTTACAAGGGAACCTTTCGACTGATAAATGAATAAATAAGATTAAATAATATATTACTAGCTAATAAAACAATTCAGCTCTACATTCGCCATTTCCATGTAACTAATAAAATTTATAAAGTCCTCTCTATCTTATGTGATCAAAAAGTTCGACGACAAAAAAGATGGAGACTGTGGTGGTCTACTTAGGGCTTATACCGAAGCTTTTAATCGTCGTAATAAGACATCAAGGACACTGAGATACCGGAAGAAAAATTGGTTTGCCGTGTAGTTAAGCGATCGCACGGTTGACTCAACAAGATTGTCGATTTATGTTTACATACTCGTTTTACGTGAGATCTCGATAATTAGAGTAGTTACCTATACCTATAAGGGAAACGTGTACGTGGAGGCACCTCCGAGGATAATGTTGGGGAGGATTTAAAAATGGAAGCACGAGGAGCGCCGAAGGTTTAAACGAGAGGCGATTAATCCCTTGAGGGAACGCGGCCTGAAATTGGCGTATAGTCTTCTGCGCGTTATCTTCGATCGTAAAGCATCGTCATCACCCGATACACTTTGAACGTTGCTTATTCATCTACCTCACGAGTCAACATAAGCCGTCACAATCTCTTCGGATTGCTATTTCAATGAATTCTCGCGTATCTTGACGATTTTTAATTTATCGATCTTCAATGAATACCATGGAATGTATTTCTTTCTCCCCGTCCCGGGCCCCGCCGACCCCCTCTTCCAACTCTTCAGACTCGCTAGATTGATGGGATGACGATAATGTCGATTCTAAAGAGTGCAAGACGCGGTAATACGAAAAACAAGATAATGCGAGGGATGAATTCTATGGAACTCGTCGGTGCAGATACTAAAGGATACAGCATGCATTATTAACAATTTATAATTAAATGTATATATATATATATTTCGTTCGGTGAATTGTTTCAGAGTATTCTCAACACTTTTTTTCTAAATGCATAATTGCAAACCATTTTAATTTAATCGTACTACAAGTATATTGTCGATTTTAATTCTATCCGCAAATACATGAGCACGATATTTGCAGGATCAGAAGCTGCTGCATTCCATCCCCGAGTATAGGCAGCATCCCAAACGCTACGAGATGAATGCAGTATATCCGGAGGTGCAAGGTGCATTCGCAAATACAGGGAACGTTTAAACGAAAATTCCTTTCCGCAAATATTTTCGGCGCACAGATTTTTCAATACCTCCTGCAGTGTAATAAAATCGTAGTCAAACATTACAGTCTCAAATAAGAAATTATTTTCTACTCGAACTAAACTCGTATTCTATCAATCGCATAAAATACGATGTACCCTTTTACCATTTATGTAAAAGCAAATTCAAATATCATTTCAAATAATGTAAACATTTTGGACAGATATAAAAGGCCAATGAGAAAGACCCAAGGAAAGCTATGAAGCATAATTCTTTCTCTAGCACGATTAAGCGCGTTAAAGACGGGAACGAAGCACGAAAACTTCCCTTCGGAACCCTTAAAGGTCGAAGAACAGAGTAGTTAGGAGGCGTAACAAGCGAAGCATCCATCTGAAGATCGAAGTCGTGTAACCCTTATGGTACGTCCGGCTCTCGACTAACATTAAACTCTTAGGAGCATGGAACTGTTTGGCGTGGCGTGGCGTGGCATGGCGAGGGTCTAACGTAATTGAGTCGAAATTATTTTCAGGAGTGCGAGCACCGGCACCGCGGTGATTACAGCGGTTAGCCTCGATCGAGGGCGATTCGGTCAAACCGAACTTTCCGGGTGGCAAGTTTTTCTGGTTTGATGATCACTGCCAGTGGGCAAAAGGCCGCTTACGGCTTCGCGCTCTCACCTCGCGCGTCGGTCCATCAATCTCTCGTAACCCACCGTGCCGTTTTTACTGGGTGAAATTTATTACGGCATAGCCCACGCTCTTACACCTCAACCCCTCCGTACCCCCTCCCTGACCCCCCCGCACAGGTGTGTCCCTTCGATGCACGACCCTCGATTACCTTCTATACTGACACCCCTTCCTTCATCTTTTTGAGGCCCGCGCGAGATCATCCGCATCAGAGTGATTTTCCACTGCCGGATTTCTACTACTGGATTCCGGAATGATTGATCAGTATTTGGTGATTTACTACTTTTTTAATAAATATGTTTTTTAATTTCATTATTAATTGTAACACTTTAATAGTCGGTGACACAACACTAGTGTTGCGCTAATTGCGTAGGTGACACGCTTCTATCGTTTACCTTCAAGATACGAGAAGGAGGTAAGTTCTATTGTATTTATTAATTCATACGAGTTATAGTAGAGTTTGATTATACGTATAAGCAAAAATCGCGTCTCGTCAATTTTTGGTGAAAATAATCAGTCACCAATGAAATTCACTCGCGAAATCAAGTGTTAAGTTAGTTATTGGACATAAATCTCCAAGTTGAGAATTTGTAGTATTAATACGGTGATATCGTGTGCTGATTAATTAATGGTCGAGAAAAGTGGATGAACTAATAGAAAGTATATAATATTCAGTTTTAATTTCAAAGATAATATAATGATAATTCATAATAATAAAGTGCTTCATATCATATTGCATATTGGTTGATATTTTCTACGAAACATGCGATGGATGTTGAATGTTAGATGAAATTGGAATCACCCTTCGGATATTCTTCAGGAAGCAGGGGAATCGGATTAGTGGTCGTAGAAACTGGTAAATGTTATTCCCGATTAAAGATACGATGATTACGATCGTAACACTTGATATATTGGAGTCAAATCCAGAATGTATTTCGTAAAGGAAAAAAATTCCCGTCTCGAATATAATTTTAATGGATTTCGATATTATCGACACAAAGGCTTTGTCGAACATGAAATTGTGTGTTGCAAAGACGTGGAACATCGTGATTACTTCACGATTCAAAGGAGAACGTAAAGGGGACTATTGAGAATGTATGAAAATGTCGGTGATCGTTTCCCTGGACATCCCCGAGAGATATGTATCGATTTACGTAAATACGGAGAGAGATGATAGTATCGAAATGATCGTTATGGAATCTGCGGTTAGAAACGTTCCTTTAAATTTATAGGAACTTTACAGACCATGAATTCTCAGAATTATCGGCCCGATTGAGATTCTATACGATGGAATCTTCGTAATGTGTACTTTTATACGTCAGAAATGGTTGTGGTTGCGGTAATAACCGGGATATTATTTAACTAATTTTTATATACACAACCTTTGGCAACCTGCACTTCTCGACTCCGCGATATTGATTTCTATTCATCGCTATGAGCATTTACGTTAAATTTAGTACCATTACGTCGTTATACTATTTCAAACATTTCGGTGATATTGAGTCAAGTATCGTAGTTCATTTTAATGTGTTTTCAAGAGTCGTGATATTTCCTTTTTTTTCAAAATTATGTAACCATTACGACGATTTATAGACACCGATCGTTATAACAATCTGTCATCGACGTTACCAAGTATCCATTACAGGTCTCTTGAAATTTCGTACGATTCCAGATATTTATGTAAACGAATTAGATGCATCTGCCGCGATCAAATTACGACTACCGAGGACGAATCTTTAAGAAACCGTTAACTTCTCGATTTTATTCTATAGTAGGTGCACATAACGGCAAGTATTTCGAGAGAGATAAAAAGGGGTTATACTATACGTTAATATATCAGGTTATCTTCGATCAGCTTTATAACGATACTTCCCAACTCTCTTAACAAGCACCGATTTTTCTGGCAGTTAATGGCGACTTTCTCCTGTTTGTTGTGCGCACGATCGTATCTCCTTTGAGAATTAATTAGTGTCAGCCTCTTTAAAAGGTCTGCGCAATTCTCACGAAATGCGCAAATCTGCACGAGCGGATTCCAGCATCTCCACGTTCGTTTAGAAAGTCAACGGTTACCGTGCAAGATGAGCACAGAATACGAGAATAAAATGACCTTTCCCCATTTGATTTGCTCGATTTCCCACATTTCGAGCCCAGTTTCTAAAATTATCATTTGCATCCCGCCTCCCGGAGTTCATTCACACATATCTTCGATCCCCTTGAACTTCTCTTTACCTTTCAAATCCTGATATTTATACCAAACATGCTTCTATCTAATGAAGTCACCTAAAGAAATCAACGTTTTATTTCCCCGAAGTGTAATACTTTAACGATGAATATCATTTGGAGTAGAACTCGAATTTTTATCATATTTCGTGTTCTTTGACATAATATCAGTTTGACATATCAATTCAATATAATAAATATCCTCTTTAGTGGATAAGATATCTCTCGAACAATATCCATATCAGGTCTATATCGATTGAATAGAATCCCATAATTTTCGCAGTAAAGCAGTAGCTTTCATGGTTATATTTTATATAGTGCTTCCAACCCCAAGAGCCACCGTCGTCGTCAATAACTTCGAATTACAACGAGCACCGGTATTCAGCCGTGGGGGTACTTGGAACGAGAACACGCACACAAATCCTGCTTCCTAGAGGCTTTCTATAGGTAGGACGAGGCCTATGTGAAGTAAGGAGTAAGGAGTAAGGAGTAAGGACACGCGAAATGCAAGGGAACCACCGGTACCAGGGAAAAGAAGGACGGAAAAGGGGAGAAAAAATGGTTACGGTGTGTGAGGTAAGGTATTGCATGGCAAAGGGGTAAAAGCAAGATAAGGTAAACTAAGGTAAAGTAAAGCAGAGGCGACGAAGGTGGAAGACGGGTCTCACGTAGTGCACTTAGAGAGCCACCGAGGCGGTCTGCCGTCAATAATTCCCACATGTAATGAGGCGGGCTGTTGTTCGCGGGCGGACAATAACGCCCATAATTCACTGTCCATGCTCGCCAGAAACTTATCCTCCGTTTTCTGAGGAATCCTCTCTCGCGCGCTCACCCGGGAGCGCCCACGAGGAAGAGGCACGATAAGAAGCCACTTGTATCCTTGAACTTTAATCAAATTAGTTCCCTCTACTCGGGCTTCGTTAAAGCAGGAAGAATCTCCGGTGGGACGGGAGAACGGCTCGTGTTTAAGGAGATCGTTATCTCTCGCCCGTAATAGGTCTTTTCCAGAACAGTAACTACTGCTATATTTATTCCCGCTAAAATAATTAAAGAATAGAGGACCAATGGTAAAATTCGAGTCCGATAATATTACGAACAAAAGCACATAGTATTTTTAATATCACGGAAAATCTTAAAAACTCCGAGACACTTTCCGAATTTCTGTTAGGGTCGGTGTGGAACGATCAAAAAGAAATTGAGATCTTTATTCTGAAAAAGCATTCTCGCAGAATCGATTTGTTATATTAGTGGCGATACTAAACTTCTGGTTTGTGCATTGAGACCTTCTTATATACATGTCCCGTATTTAGGATAGGATCTATGTTTTATTACAGTTAAAAGATTAAAGAATAAAATACTAAGGTGTTAAATTTCGAGCAGGTTTGGTAATATGCTCTTATGACAAATCGAAGAAATATGTTTTGGTGTCCGACCGTGTGTTTGAAACGTTAAATTCGATTCTTCTACAAGTTATTAACAGGCAGGTGAGATGGTGGGGAGAAGCGATGAAACGAGGACTCACCGAGGTGGAGACCTGTTAAAAATACAAATAACGTACAGAAATTACTTTTGTCCCGCTATGCTGGAAGATTTACGGCGGGGCAACAAGCTTGCATTGGCGTAGGACTCGGAGACATAAATCAAGGAGAACTTATGAGAGGCCATTCATTAATATTAATAAGCCGTATGTATCTGTCGGGCATAACGATACGATAGTTGCCCGATCGATACCTAGACATTTTTCACGTAGTTGATGAGAAACGATGATTCAAATGAATCGCAAACCTCAGACATCCCGAGTACCCGCGGAGTGAGAAAGAGAAGATCGGTTGGCAGTACGGGCCGATTTACCTTGTGAATACTACACTTGCCATAGCCGACATTATGTTATTTAATATTCCTAACACAGTGGCGTACTATAGAGAGATACAGGTGTGTCTGACATATTTGGCTCGGTAGTAATTGCACCGTGAATTATCAAAGCGGATCGTGCTCAAATAAGACAGATTTTGATTAATTAATTTATCCATTCTCACAACCGTGCGGTAATGTATTATCATGAATCAGAGGTACATCTAACGTCACAATACGTTCTACATATTCATTGAATACATTACAGCACGAATTCCCACGAGAGATTTCCTTTAACGAACACCGTTCTACGATTCATTTAAAGGATGGTATAAAACTAGGAGAATTTTTTACGTTGAATTGTTAGTGGAAGGGCAGGGCAAAAAAATGAGTGAACGAGTGAGCGAGAGAGAGAGGGGTCTAATTTTCCATAAAGCGACGTGGTTAATGAAGAGTATTAAGGGAGATAAACAAATCACTCCGTTGAGTAGATAAGCAACAATAAAACTTGATTGCCAGGGGTGCGATAAAAAGAGGTAGCAGAGACAAATGATGTCTAATAGGGAAGAAGCCTCAAGAGGGAATTTGGCATCCGGCTTTGATGCCTATCAGTTAGACATTTAATTAATAACAACACCAACCCCGACTGACAACTTCTGCTGATGTGTGTAATACTTTACGCCCACTCCGATCATCGGTGCTCTTCCTTCGTCGTACCGAAATCTCACTGCTGATTCATTTCGATTAATCATGAATGTCTCGAGCCGGGAAAATCTGATATGCGAAGGCACGATCTAGGATGCCTTTCAATTGCTTTCTCACTTGCTGATTTCACTCAATCACGACAGGTGTTTTTGTGTAATACAAATGTCAACCCTAAGTTAAATACAGGCATTTCATTTACGAATACGAAGAAACATTTAAACGGTACTTAATAGTTTCTTAACCCTCTACAGCTCCATGTAACTTTGCAGTCACATATTCGTTCATCTGTATCTTTCATTTCATTTGATGTTTTCATTGTAATAATAATTATAAAAGTACGCGCAACGATCGTCACTTTTTTCGGTACGTTTAAGTAATAATTTCGTTACTATTTTCACGTAATGTACCTTCGTTGGAATCGCGTTTAACTAGATTTCCTTTTAGACACGAAAAAAGTTGCTAAAACTCGAATGAAATATATTCTTAATTTTTGTAAAATTTTCAATATTCTTAATGTTAAAATAATGATACAAAGTAACTAATGTATCATACAGCACTTAAACGGTTTTGTTTTTAGGTGTTGTATGTATGTTACGAATGCGTGTCGCGAGGCATCGTGTAGCACGGATTTCGGTCCGGCAGTCAACGTGTTAGCCGTAGTAATGATAAATCTCGATAACAGTTTCTATGATATAAAATGATGAAAAAATGTCTACTTGTCTGATAATAGGAACCTAGTACATCTGATGGCTATAATTAAACAGGCTTCCACGGTCAATTTTTCGAATTCTCAACACTTAATTTATTCTATCAGAACGCGTAAGAAATGCTCGATCCTATAGATTACCCATCGGATGCATTATAACGAAGAAATTCCAAGATTAAGAGGCGCCGCTGGTACACGTAGCGCGAGGAGAGAACAAACGGGGAGATTACATCATAGATTAAGTCACACTATAAATTTCCTCTCGACGCGAGCGATAATGAGCTCCGAACGATACATCAGCGTCGCCAAAAACGCAAAATTAATGTAGTTCATCGGGTATTCCGTCGTACGGTATAAATCCTTCAATCGGCCGCAACGACGTGCTGAGACCCCGGTCGTCGATGAAAGAAAGATCGAATAAGAGAAAGAGAGAGTGTATATGTATGTATTGGCGTAACGAAAAGATAGGAAAGAGGTTGGCTGAACCGCACGCGGAGAGTTCACCGCGGAACCGTAATGATTAAGCGGCTGATTAATTTCAGATTAGCGGCATGAAACTGTACACGCGAATGATCATAATGGAGTGTCCGCCGCGATTACAGCTCGGTCTATTACGTTGATTAATCGGATACAACTCATATACATATGTATGACATTCAGCGTGCAGTGCTCGCACCATTCATTCGGTTTTCTCTTTTCTTAGACCGGCTCGGTGCCGTAGATACTCCATCTTTCATCCTTCTCCTTATCTCAACCTTGACGACCAAAATTTTTTTTCAAACTCCGAAACATTCCGTTTCCGAGAGTAAAGATAGACACGATAAATCCTGGAGATTATCGATCGCGGCAAGTAGATATCTTTAATGCTCTCATCATTCTTCTCGATATTATTTCTTGATTAGGAAATATCACATAGATCATGTTTCATTTCCAGGCAATATGCTCGCGGGGTTTATTTTCGGGAATGATATATATGCAAAATGAATTCAGAATTAATATCTTGGAATAGATTACGAAATGCGGTGGTGTCGAGAATGTTTCCACGTATATGTTATTAGTTACGCGCAAGTGGAAATATTGTATGCGCACTTTGAATATTAATCTTCGATAAAACGTGAAAAGTATGGTGGACACCTTCAGATAATTCTTGGGAAAGTTTGATGCCGTGTCACGATTACGTATGATAGAAATTAAAAAGGAAGTAAGTGGTATTGAAAAGTTATTAGCCATGCCAACCATATTTATCACATCATCCTACACGAATGCAAATTGCTCGTTCATCTGATCATTCGTATAGCATTAATTAAAATTTTATAAGAGTCATTTGGTTTTGTCCGGTTGTTGAAATTATTAGCATCCCGGTGGTGTACCGTTCGGCGATTAATAATCTCGTTTTCACTTTCGATACGTCTCATCAAATTTGATGGGATAATTTGATTTATATAATTAAGTGATAATCACTTATCTGTCGCCTGACTAAACCTTGAGTCACGGCTCGTTAATTATTGACTAATACCACTGCGGGAGGCGCGTGCGACACAGTCTTTCCCACATTCCTCGGTACTACTTGAAATATCAATTACGGCACCGCAGTGTCTAATAAAATAAAGTACAATTAAATCGTGTAAAATAACGATGCCATCCGGCATCGATACGCATCTTAAATATTCAAGCGTCACAATGAGCCTATTTAAGTACCAAGATTAAAAGAAGTAATCACTTATAAATGAAGGAGACGTATCTCGTCGTAATCTTTGTCTATCTATAATTAATAGGTTTTATAAAAGTATCTAATAAGATCCAAGTTCGACTTAAGGCTCGATCAAGGCCAATAATCCCACGAAGTTGAACCTAAATTATGTGGAAACCTTAGCTAACCGCACGTATAACTCTCGGTAATTAAAACAGGTTATTGAAGCCCATAGATTTCAGATACCGTGAAACGCTGACGTTAAACGATCGCGGAGTCAGTAAATCCCGACTTAAGGCGTTCTTGTAACCGAGTCTCATCGCCGTTACCATGTGGGTCGCCGTGGAGCGGACTCAGGCAAAGTAAGAATGTTCACTATCGAAAAGGAAGAATATGGATGGAATGGAAGTGCAAGAAAACGAACCACGAAGAGAAAGGAAGATGGTTAGGGCTACGCACCGGTGCAGTAACGATTCTAGTAGTAGTAGTCGTAGCTGATAGCTGATGGTGTTAGTAAAAGTAGTTGTAGTGTCGACGCCGGTGTTGCTGGTTATAGGATAAGTCGTAGTAGTAGTAAAGTAAGTATGGTGGTATGGTAGTCGTTTCTGGCCAGCGCCTGCCCGCCGGTATCCCGACTCGAAGGGTTCGAGTAATGTGGACTCGAGCCATATTAGGATGGCTACACCATGCCGTTTCCTGCCAGTATTCGATGTTATCCGATGCATATTGAGAATCCTGCGACTGCCAATGTAGAGCGATCGAGTCAATATGATCCCACGTTAAACCCTATTCGGTCTTGCCTCTACCACCGCATCCTTAACGAAACGTATTCCTTTGTGGGGGAATCGGGAGGACGCTTACTTCTGGATATGTTAAGTTTACTAAATCGATGATAATATTCTGGAAAACTTGTGACTGTGCAGCATTTTTTATACGAGGAAGGAAATAATGTTAATTGTGTTGGTCAAAGCTGACACGACGAATGTTTTTAGTGACAAATTTGCCAATAATTTGATTTTACGACTGAAAGTATGCGCACGGTCGTACAAAATTAAATCCTGTAATTTAATTCAACAGTTTTCGGGGGATTAATTAAATTACAGGATTTAATTAATCGCGTACCTGTTGACAGGCTTTTGGTAACTGACAGGGAGTATTTTTATCGGTTTATCAGTAAAATGTATTGTGCGCGATATCGGCGTTATTTTCATTCATTTCATTGCCGCGATCCGAAAGCTTATTTTCACGTCGCAACAAAATCCCTTCTCTCCCATCTAGCCATTTTCCCTGGTTGCCATATAACCTGAGTCATAAACGCCATGTAATCTCAATTCATGGCGCGAAGATCTCGTAAAAAAGAGCATTTTGAAATTCCATTTCCGTGAGTAGAGCGAGAAAGTGGCAGCACGCGCTGTCATCGTTTCGTTTCTCTTGTCTTTCCGTAGGTTGACTCGAGTCAATTTACATTACACACTCCGATTCCATCTATCGATCTTACAATGTCTTCTTCGGTCGAATCCCATTCGTCAGTCCTGTCTGCACGCTGATTATTCCCCATACGTATATCTCTTTCTCCCTTCCTCTCTCTCTCTCCCTCTCCCTTTCTCCCACACCTTTTCTCTTTCGCGAGACCAAAGTGGACGCTCTCCGTATGTGCATGCATCCTGCATCGCAAGTAGCTCCCGAGCGATCCGATTCCTGTCGCGCATTACGATAATAACGGGGGATAGGTGTCGTTATCGAGCGATACAGAACATAAAACGCAGCCAGGAATTAACGCGGAACTCATAAACACGAAAACGTAGTGGACGGTGATGCCGATAGATTCGACGACCGGCGAGAATTTAAATAAACACGGCCCGTGGTGGTTGCACTCTCAAAACGGAAAGGCGCGTATGTTTCTTAAAGTGGTGTAATGCCGGAGTACTCGGCCACGACTCGTTTCCAATGGAAACGATTCGAAGGAGCTGCAATATCCAAGAGGGAAGAAACTGTCAAAGCCTCCCACGTGACGCGCATCAGTACTCACGGTAAGTCGACATATTTTAACAGTAACCACGCTTGCTAATAAGATCGCGTTTTACGACACCTCGTTAGGGGAGGAAAGATTTACAAGCGTTTGGTGTTAGTGCACAACCCTCGCCGCTAGGAATGTTGGACGGGGACTTTCTCGACTCTTTTTTTTCCATTCTTTCTATCTATCCATCTCTTCGAACGATGTCTACGTAGCCTGAGCATTATGAGAAGTTAGGGAAGGGTATGAAGTTTTATGAGAAAGAATGGCACAAGCAAAAAGGACTTAACGGGCCAATATAGCAGCGTAGGATACGAGCAATACGAGGCTTTGTTCGTTCGACAATACAAGGATATCTCTGCTGTGTGTCCTTCGGATATTAGCCCATATACATGCTCTCGCCCTCTTGATGAAGCCGTGATATCGTTGGGAAAAGTTTCGCGGTTAGCCAGACACGATGCATCTCACGGAAGAACGATATTGCGGATCACTGTCAGTGCAAGTTTCTACTACTTCATTTTATTAGGAAACAAATGGTACATCGATAAAGGAACAATCAACGTGTACTAATTACAATTATTAGAATCCTCACAATTTTCAACAGCCATAACAATTTTTATTTTAGAGCGATTATCTAAAGCATTCTGGCTCTAACAAAAGTGTGTGAATAATCAAGATTTAAATGAGAGGAAACCGCACTTGAATGGCACCGTTCGCACTGTACCAGAAATCTGAAAAGGAACTTCGCGATAGCACAATTTTCGGGAATCGTTTTCGCAAACCACGAACTCTTTTGTGCCAAAGCAAATCTGCTCCGAGCAGAGTAAAAGGCAGAGACATATTATTGGAGGAATGAGAGAAAGACAATAAGAATGAGCAGAAAGGAAGAAAGAGAAGTGAGATGGTTATAGCAGCGAGGAAAAGGGCAAGAAAGAGAAGGAGGATGAGGAAAAAGAAAAATAAAGGCACCATCAAGGAGTTGCACGGAAAGCTTCGGTTTGGCGTGGTTGGCGTGCTACGACGGAATTAGCGAGATGGCCGAACCAAGGGTTTGGTATAAAAAGAGGGTGACTATGCAGAAGACACTTCATCCTGTACCGGTGCTCGTCCAGGCCGACTTTCGGTTCGGTCTGACAGGCAGACTGCAATAGATAATATCTGGAGGGACGTCCGCCTTCTCTCATTCGACTTCCAGCTCACTTATACGCTCGGCCGTAGTAACACACGCGCTCGAAAACACCTTCAAAAACATCTATATACCTTAAGGCACGATACAGGTAGAGTTGCACGCAGAAGAAGAACAAACGAGCGCAAAGGTAGGAATACACACATATATTCTACATACCTGTCTATGATTTGTGTGGATGCTCACGCATGAGAACCCTCACTAAGCTAACGGCGTGCACTTATCGAGTTAGTTTTTTGTGTCAGCCGGTTATTAGATTATGATTAAACGATTCGAAGGGCAGACGGAGAGAGAAAAAGTAAGGGTGAGAGAGAGAGAAGGTCGTATGGGGTGTAAGATGAAGTGGGGTTAAAGATTGGAAAGAACAAGGTAAGACGTGTTCTCTTGAAAGAAGAGTGTGGGCAGAACAAACGGGTATCGAAAAAGAGGGAGCTAATTAAAATACAAATACCTTAACTGGCTCTCGGGAGGATTAGTTCTACGAGGGGCTTACGGCGCCGGGACGTCTTCCTCGTTACTGTCAAACCAGAAGGAAGACGCTGACGCAAGTTCCTTAAATCGTGAATCAAATTGATATGCCGTGTCGCATTCTATTCCACGATAATCGGATTTCGAACGATTTGTGTGCCGGGCGATGAAGTCTATTTATCGAGAGAGAAGACCTGATCCCTGACGTTAAGCGCTGGGTAAAAGACCGATTTTTCACGCATTAATTATTATTTTTTTTTTTTCGGGAACTTTAGGATTCCTCCGTTGATTTTAAATCCCGATACCTACACCTTAGTACCCGTGAGAGAGAGGTGAAATTTACGATCGCCGTAGCCTCTTCAAGATTGAATACTTAATTATATCTTAATTTCCATCTCGTATTGCGATGAACCAACGAATGATCGATAAATAATCCGAATCATCTTTCGCGGCGTTCTAGCTGCCAAACATGACGTAACTCCCGAATCGTAATGTAGCTATTATCCCATTTCTCATACACGTTCAACTACAAATATATTTGGAAATATCCCATTACATAGTATAAATTACCAAATGGTCGATAATTAAAAATTCTTTACGTTACCAGTAACACGTAGCCATACAAAGCATCGACATCCTCGAAATGTCCCAACATACCTGCAACAGAAAAAGAATTTTTATGAAACAGAACATTCGCGCACTGTTCGATAAAACGATTTGTGAGTCCGAGTAGATAATGAAATAGCATTGACATACTGCAAATTGTAAAGTGCATGTCTGGCAGTTTGTAAAATGGCAAAAGACCAGTGGCAATAGAATATTGTGGTATGAGTATTCTTCTATCACAGGCAAGTTGCTCGATAAATTTACACTTACGTTAAGGAAGGGATACTACAAAACGGTTTTACAAAAGGATTTCCGTGGTGGTTATTGGTACTTAAAAGGGTCAGATCGTTTGGAGTCGCTTAACGAACGCTGTCGAACATGTAGGAATAGCTTCATAGTTCCAAGTAAAGTTTTTGCCGCTAACGTGTTCTTGCTTATAGGTATACGAAGATTCTCCCGGGTACGAGCTGCTATCCACGTACGGAGGGATAAAGGAGCAGAAGTACGAACGAGAGAAAGAAATATGTTGAGAATGAGCAAAGTCATAAAAAACAACTAACGACGCCGAGTCGGTGACGTTTGTTTATCGATGTTTGTATTTATCGTTGTCGATCGGTTTCGGTGAAGGGGTTGTCTTCCGTGTTGATTTGTCAATACAGATATCCCCGAAAACATACCAGGTAGTCTTTTAGAACGATGACTTGCATCGGCGATAATAATTAGGAAAAATTCGAAGGATACAAATTTATTCACTTAATTAGCATGCACGGTATTGTATTTCATAAATATTTATGAGGTATGAATATAGCGATGAAACAGAGTTGGACAATAAATGAAATGTATTCTACGATGCTTTTTCGTATTTGCATTTCGGTAAGCTTTTTATTTTGATCGTATTTTGGTATACGAGATTTAAACGTGGTATAAGATAACAGATTTCGAAGAAACAAGAAGAAGAATAAATTTCGAAAGTAGAAGTAGCAGGTAAAGCGATCGTGAGCGAGCCAGTCGAGTCTTCGAAACGGTCGGAACAAATCAAACAGTATAATACGCGTGTGGCAAGAAACAACGTTACAAGAAACATAAAAGAATCCTTGGTCAATGCTCATCCGCGTGGAATTTCCAGCGTATGATCATCGGTATCCTGGTAGAATACGAAGGATAACGTTAGGCGAAAAAGGGTTACCGCGACAGAAGAAAACACGGGCGAAGAAGACGACGGAACGAACGGCCAAAAGCAGAGTAGTCAGAAGACGAGGAGAAAGGAGGAGGATTGAGAAGAAGAAAAACCGGAAAGAGAGGAGAGGAGTGGTGGGGCGAGGAGAACGAGAGGAAAGTTCCAAGCGAGATGGATGGAAAATTAAAAGAAGAAGAGAAAAGTTGGTGGAAGAGAAGACGTCGAATACGAAGAGAACTGCGAAAACCAGATCCGCGGGTAAGGAGGTATCAGAAAAGTGTTGGGTTTAACGAAACAGGACGCGAGTGAGGAAGAGTTTCGAGAGAGAATTTTGTGTGTGCGTACGACACGTCTGTATTTCAAATGTAAGAGAAAGAGGCAAGAACTTACGACCGAGAGAAACAGAAGTGATAGAGGAAGAAGATAAAGAAGAGGAAAGGGGAAGAAGAGGGAGCCGAAAGTTAGAATGCCCGTGAAGATGAGTATAAAGCGAGTTATCCTGCAGCGGTGATAGTCGAAATGTACGCAAAAGTAAAGCACAGAATCGGCATGAACAGAGGATATGAAGATAAGAACGATAAGGAGTTCGAGAGGGGGGGAAAGATTGAAAAATAAAAAGAAACAACGAGGAGGAGAAGGACGAGGAGGAGGAAAGACGAAAGGAAAGCCAATGGAGAGAGGAGAGGAGAGCCTTCAATGATGTTGAACGGCGTGTAGTGAATATCCGGCTCTCTCTGTCCGTGTGCAAGTGGTGTACACGCGCGTGGAAGTTTCAGGGTTTACTCTCCTGCATATAGGAAGAGAGATCAGGAGTGTGGGTTAGGAGAATATGAGACTCTGAGTGTGTTGGGTGTCGGGTCGTAGACCACAGCAGAGTCAGCTCGAAGCGCCCAACCGGTCGGGCAACTTTTTAACGAGCTGCGGTTCTCTTCTCCGCGAAGAGGAGGAAAGCCGAGACCCTGGCCTGAACCGAGTTGAGCCATCCTCGCTTCGAAATGCATGCATGCATGCATGCATGTGCGCCATGTGATATCGAAGTAAGCGAACGCGAAAGAAACGGAGAATATGGTAAGAAGGGAGAAATAACGAGAGACGGACGAGAGGGTAAAAGAATGAGAGAAAGATAAGAAAAAGAATACGGGAAGGTGAGAGAACGGGAGAGAGAGAGAGAGAGGGAGAGAGAGAGAGAGAGAGAGAGAGAGAGAGGGAGAGGGAGAGAGAGAGAGAGAGAGGGAGAGAGAAAGTGGTAGGTGGAAGATACTCGTTCGTTGGATCCGCCATGCCCATACGGTTATAGGGTTAAACGGCCCAAACTCTCTGGGCCCGACCTCTTTGAGTCTCGTGGAATCGAATGCACCCGATTACCTCGCCTATTTACGGCACTACGCTGCGACTCCCCTGATCGAACTGTCGGCGTAACATAGAGCTTAACGCCGTCGGAGAATACCTGCACGAGGTATCCAACTCGTTCGAACTACTTGACCGTAAGCCTTACGGTTGTGTCCAGTTTTCTATGGCGCGGTAACGCCGTTGTTGTTACTTCTACTGGTCAAGATCGTTGTTCGTATCTCGGTAAAACCTATGAGCTGTATCGGCCTCCTATTTGAACCTGAACTTTGTATTGCAGGAACACTTTCCCATGTACCAAGAACTCAAACGCGGATAGAATACTGTCTTTGAACAATGCTCGTGGAACGTTCAAATACCTGGCATATATTTTCCATGACTTTACGAAAGTACGCATCTCCCGGGTTTACAGGTTTGCGTCAAAGATATTATTAAAAATGTCGGATACCAGTCAGGTATCCAGGATTACTGCGTCCCATTCACCGCTATCGACTTTAGTTTGTTTCTATCGTGTACGCGCAAACGAGATTATCGTATGAAGTATTAGATGCAATATGTGTACAAGGTGCAATTTTCCATGAAACATATTGCTAACACCGATCTTAAGTGTTATCAGTATATCAACGTTCGTGTGTCTCCGGAAATATATTTATCCTGGGAATATTTTAGTTTGTACTAAAGGAGGTAAAAAGCATCAAGGATGTATAAAACTACCATTAAACGCGTTTCGTGTGACAGTACTCTGAAAATAAATGTAATCATAATATTTAGATCTCATTGAAAATTGCACGCGTAGTTCAATGTACTTAACTGACAGATGTATATAAAAATCTAGTACTCCCACACAATATAGAAACTGTCGTATTCTCACGATCGCAAAATCAAGAATCGAATAGTAAGTGCTCGACACGGTAACATTCGAGCTCAAGCTTTTGTACCTCTGTCTCGCACATTTCTAGACTTTATTGAATCAGTGTAAATCCAACGCAAGAGGGACTCCTCCGCGTAGGGATTCTTCCATAATGTCGGCATTACTCTTTCCAGGAATCTTTACAGTTTGGAATTTAAAGGCAACCGTCGGCTGGATTCGACGCGAGAAAGTTAAACCCTGCTCCTCGAACCCTCCTCAAAGCCATATCCTTCGGTAAGAAACGCTAGCCGTAGTGAATCTGCTCGAACCATCTTCTTCTCTCGAAACGCACGCGAGTCGCGAAACACCATGGGTTCTCGGGGCCTTCATTAACAAAGGGTTACCTTATAGGATATTCCATCTATTTGCGACAGTCACGAACGGTCAGATCGTTAGTCTCCAACGATTCCTTTTTCGATCTCGTTCCACGGCAGAAACTTTCACGTAACCTTTTTGCTTTGACAAACGGTATCTTAGCATAACCAGGAAAATAATCTTAAGTTCAAATATTCTATTAAACCGTAAGATTTTATAGGCTCTTCGTGGCTACCGTTAGCTTAATACATTTTCTTGCTCGAACGGGTATCATTTACATTTAAATTCCACGGATAGACCTTTCGCGAATAGTTTTTATATGAACAGCGTCGATTTCAACATGGCATTAAATAAGGAAATAATCCGTAAACAGCTACTTATTAAACCTTTTAAGAATTGTATTACCACTTGGTAGTTGCTCTCGAGAATCATAACTATCATTAACAAGGAGAAACATCTATCCAGTTTCTCCGAAGTATACTTCAATCTTGGCATATACTTTGTCAAAATGGCAAGTTCGCCGATAATCCTCGGCGTGCAATCGCGAACAGCCCATGATCTTCATTCGCATCCTGTTGCTCCGCTTCGTTTCATAGAAACGTATCCGCTCGATTATACCAGCGTAGTTGCACCGGTTGTTGCTCGTACAGATTTTTCCATAAACGATCATCGGCTTACTCGTACCATCGACTCTATTATCGGATATAGCGATAATCCGTGGTTTCTTGACGCACCGTCGGCACGCAAAGTCTTCACCGCGTTCCTACTCTCCTTCCTTGATTTGGATTTTTTTAGCCAGATTCGTTTCCCTATCTCTTTCTATCACGAGCTGCCGACCACCGAGAGGTATTATCAATGATAGCGTCACGATGCCAGGTATCCCCGAACCGGGAAGACAGTGAATCGGCCTGTAACCGTGTAAAAGAAAGAAGGAACGAGCGAAGAGAAATTATCGCTCGTGGCGGTTTGCTCGAAACGTTGCTGGTGGCTCGCAGGGACGAAAGAGCGGTTGATCGGATCTTCGGGTCGTCGAGTTCTGCGTTTCTACCTTCTTTTATTACGTATTTCAATCGAGTGTAGGTCAATTGACGATAATCACGAGTACGTTGGAGTTCTAGCAAGGCCGGCCGATTGGAGGGTGAAAATGTAACGAGTAAGGAGACGGGGCATCGAAGGATGTACGGGGAAGGAGGAGGAGTAAGGGGAGAAGAGGAAAGGATGAAGGGTAAAGGAGAAGATGACGGAGGGCAGAGGGTTGTAATGAGAGGGTAGTGGAGTGCCGATAAATCCAGCGGGTCCCAGCATTTGTAAATTACAACCTGCCAATACTGATCCTCAGTAAATAAATGAGCTTGCCCCCACGCATGCATAGTGCCCATCCATGATCGGGATCTCGGAGCAATACCGTAGATATTGCGGTGGCGGTTGATCGTGTTAAACCAACAGAAACCCAATGTACATCGTTCACGTAAATCCAATCATCTCCCCGGTACATAATAACCCCAACATGATCATATTGCGCGGAATAATAAATTAGGGAATCACTTTTTAATGAAAGAGGGAATACGTCGAACGAAACGATACGTATATCGTGTACGTTTCTTACTAGTATTAAACGTAGCGAGCGATACGTGAATTACACGAGGCCGTATTGAAAAGTGCAACGACGTTATTGCCGGGTTGAGGAATGATTTGATTGTCGGCCGAACCAAAAATTACCGGCACAACGGAATGAAAGGGGGGGCCCTCGACAGGAACGTAAATAAAATTCGGTACGTTACAAGACCGACACGCCGGGGGGAAGTTAAATTAAAGCGACCAAGAAACACAGTGATCGATAATACGGGCATCATATTGCACAGAGGAAAAATAAAATTCCGATTACACTTCCCTTGTGTACACCTTTGCGCACTTTAATTCCATTAAATACGCGCACCATAACGACGGGCCTCATTCTTCAAGGCAATCTGTATGGCCTGATCCAGGGGCGGACTGGACTGCCGAAACAGTTAGCAGATATTTAAGCATCGAACTCATTTGTATCACTTAACAGGCTACGATAAAGAATTTATTGCCGGGAATTAATCTAGCGGCATAATAGTGCATAAAAGTAACGATATATCATATGTATCTGATTAAATACTTAAAGAAAAACAACATATAGATATATGGGAGTATAGGTACTTCTCAGACGCGTCTGTGATTATCTTTCAAGCATCGAAGATAATTACACTTCGGTCGAACTTCACGGTATTGGTTCGTACGGGGTATATAAAGTCGATACGATGGCGTAGAACGCTTGCGAAGTATTCATATGCTGTGACTTTTTATGTCCCGAGTGAATTGTAGCGTGTACATAACTGCATCGAGTACCATATGTAACGGCTATAAAATATTATCGAAGTACTTCGACATTACCGGTACGTGTAGCAGGAAACGCGAAAGAAAATCAGTCAACCGATAATAATGTGCGGCAATGATCACCGGCAACCATTTCTACGCGAGGTGTACCGTTTTATAGCAGCATTTAATTTATAGTTCTTGCGTTACAATCGCTACTAGCATTGCATTATGTTGCATTATTCTTCGTGGATCATTATCACATTTCGTACTCACGACTATTAACATCAGTTCGTTCCTATCACACAAGACTCTAATTCCCGTATTTATAATGTCTGGCCGTGCGTTTATCGATGCAAACAAAACGTTCCTATTAAATATCGGTAAACAAATCTTTAGGTTTTTAGAATTTTTTGTAGCGCATTGATTTAAGCATCCTATACTGGCATCATTCAAAAACGATTAAGTAATATTATTATTATTTTACTGTTCAAATTGATTCGATGGTCACATTGCATGTAATGCTTTTGGGTATTGTTTATATTATCCAGCGTAGAAAGGACACATTGTTTTGATAACGTTATTCAAGTACGTCCCTGGGCAAATTGAACAATACATACTCACGCACGCGTCCGGCATCGTTCGAACTCGTACGTAGAACGGCGTGTGGACGTGGCTTTAACGACCGAGCTTAAAAAAATTGGGCAGTTTTCGTTTACCAAGTCTTAGCCGGTTCGCGAAGTCGTTAATTTTCGGGCGGCCGCCGGTGGGATAACTCTCTCGCCCACCGACGAGTCTTTGAACTCGAGATTACCTTAGGTTACCCAGGGTTGCTCGAATGCCTCCTCAAAGAGCCTTAGATTCATGAAAATGTAGTAGTATCCGCTTCTGCAATATCCTTAAATTTCCTTTACCGCCTTGTAATACCTTATTACACTTCCTCCTTTTTTCTTATCACAAAGATCGAATTGTGAAAAGATTAATTATGGCTTGGTATTATCCTTAATGATTTCCTGCTTTTTACTGGAAGCGATCAAACTTTCTAACGTAGTAGTATTAAGTCATCCACGGGTAATAAAATAATCTGGGCAAAGTTTGATCGTTAGAGTACCCGAGTAACGAAACGGGCAAACTATCATTAGCGAGTTATTGACTCGTCCCGACACCATTAAAAGCGATTAAGATGTTTCAATGCAGAACTTATGTAACCTTCTCTACCGAGTATCCGTGAGTCACGCTGAAATAGCAGCAGCATCAACTATAAGCTTTAGTTTCGCTGGTGTCGAGTCTCGTTGAGTAGCCGTTCAATCCGCTCAATCCGTTAATTTTCACCTTATGGTCACTGGTGGGACAGAAGTTTCTTGTTCACTGACAAGTCCTTGAATTCCGGATAGCCTTGGATCGGCATCGATTGCGATGGCCGTTGCCCACTTTCATCCTTAAATTTTGATTCCCTTTCTAACATCCACTCCACTAGCAGCTTTCTCGACTGAAACGCTCGTTAGCTTCGTCGAAACTTTCCTCCGTAATATCACGTTACCCGGCGACGATTACTCAAACTTAACTAGGTACGGCAGATCGATCCACAAAGTCACACAACGGGGAAAGTTTACAATTCCAAGCGTACCATCCTCGACCGTACTATCCGTAGTTTTATTCGATCCAGAGGAACCTTAATTTTTGATGATCACACGTTAGAGCCGTCTTTGACGCACCGACCAGCCTGTGAATTCTGGACTACCTTGGGTTGCCCTGGCAATTGCTCCAAGCCGACTACGCATCCCAGAGGAGCCTGTGGAGTTATCGTAATCGTTAACGAGACTGCTGTCAGCGTCGTAAGATACCCGGGGGTCCCTCACCATTAACCTTCCGCTAACAAAGGCATTGCCACGTTCTTCGCTCCCGGCATACCGGCCCGCTCCCTTCCTTATTTATATGCATAACTCAGAAAAGGTGTAATGAAAATTTCACGGTCAACTCGATTATAGACGATCACCGTGTGTTCTTTCCCTTCCTCTTCTCAACCGCATCTTCCCACTTTTTTATTCTCTTCTTCTTACTCCTCTTGATCTTATTCTTTCTTACATGCCCTTTATCTCTCCCCCCCCCCCCTTTTCTTATAAAGAACGTAAAGCACTGTCGATTCTTCCCTTCTGAAAGCCATAGTTCTAATTCTGAGTTAACTCTCGACGATGCCTTCCTCTCGTTTTCGCCTTTCTCCTTTCTCGTTGGTATTTTCTTTCTTACTTCTTCTCTCGGAGATGGAAGAACGCACGCTTCTCGCATCCGGAAAACGACTTCTCGGGATCGCGCCACACTCGACAGGCTGACGATAAATTTTCCACGGCGATTACCGATACGCGCCGATTATCCCCATAATGTGCGCCACAACTCGAATAATAAAGTTTGTAGTAACGATCGTTGACGGGTAACCATCCAAAGAGAAGATTGAAAAAAGATGATAATGAGAAAGAGCTCGATCTCTTTTCGTCGTTATTAAGAGTGCCGTATTATTTAAATGCCAGCGCTCGTTCTCGTTATATCCCTCTCCGATACACCGATGAAATTTATATTAACTTGACGAATGTCATTATATCTCTCGTAAATCAAACCTTAATTTAGATGGATATCAATGATGAAGAGGAAGATGATGTTTCTTATAGATTTATTATCCCTGGAATTTGATACAATTGCACGTTCATTCTTTTAATTTATAGTGATCTTAAGTATCGCCTTCTTGGAAGATTTAATCGACCATTTTAAAAAGCGGAATCGGCACGAGGAAGACTCATTCCTAACCCTAAATCTCGTGGCACGGAACTTTGCTTACGTAACCGTAACCCGAGGAATGGCACATTAAAACACGGTGATTTTACTGCCATAATAATGAAGTGAAAGATGCCGGTAATTGAGTTAACAGGCTTTGTAATGGAGTACCCGATGTGCCAAGGTATTTTGTAATCCCCTACGAAAACTATTTGTCTCTTTTCGTTTTGTTCCTGTACGAAGACAAACTGTAGGTTGACATTCTCTATGGACCCCATCGGACGTATCTCACTTATTCATTTTTAATCTTCTTCCATCCTTAACGATCTTGGACGAACGGTATTAATGGTTCGAAAGATTCGAATTCTATTTGTAGTTCACGTGTCTTCATACCTCCTCTTGCACCGTAACCGAATATTACTTTCAGTACTTTCTGTACGATGTTAACAAAGTATATCACAAGGTATTGTTACCTGTGCAGTTGACGATAAATTACACATACAGGGTAAAACTCTATAAGGTAAGAATGTGAGACAAAACTAGAAGGTGATCATCGTGGGCATTACCGTAGATCGTGATTTCGTGCTCCTCGGGAAACAATAAGCAGCATCGTTCTTGCTCTTGGGACACGAAGAAAAGTTAAACTGGCTCGAGTGAAAGTGCACAATAAGTATCCCAGTTCCTTGATGCTACGGCAACTGCAACGTAACACTTTGCCCGAGATTGCACGCTGATCTTTTCCTCGTGATTTTGAAATTTTCAGCTACAATAATTGTAGTCTGCACCACCGAGTTAATTACTACAGCGATCAAACTACTACTTTAGTCTTTTGTAGGGAATTAATAATGTGAGCTGTCTAGCTTGTTTAACATATGTATGGGTAATTGTTTTATCATATACTTAGTAGTAAATGTGTGCGCATAAGAAAAGAATAATAAAACCCATCGGTAGATCTCCTATGTATGCAGGCATTTCTACTATTATGTACAAATAGTTACAGCCTGTAATTGTATAAGCAAGGATCGTAACTTCACTTGACCTGTGCAAGAGGCGTTGCAATGTTCATGGAAGTGTCCTCTAAACTTGATGATTTTCACCGTACATGCAGCACGTACGGTTACCTCTATCATCTAACATGCATCAGAGTACCGTTGATGCTAATCTTAGTCGACAATTACGCCTCGTGGAATGACAACACCGTACGAATACCAAAGCTATTTACTTTTGTACGAACGGGAAAGTTACAACATTCTTATCGCCCTGTGAATTAGGTAACCGATCTAAAAGTGACACGCTCATTAAAACGTTCCCGTAACTCAATGGCATCAATAATGATAACTCGGTCTCCCGCTGATCTCAAAGATAGAATTACCAGGTGCGAGTGCGTACCGTTG
Source organism: Nysson spinosus (assembly GCA_910591585.2). Taxonomy (NCBI): domain Eukaryota; kingdom Metazoa; phylum Arthropoda; class Insecta; order Hymenoptera; family Crabronidae; genus Nysson; species Nysson spinosus. The sequence goes on along the minus strand of OU342830.1, from coordinate 6,359,094 downwards.
TGTAAGAGAATTATTTCTCATCCGCGACACATCTGATCGAGTTCGTAATGGGCTTTATACATTTTTCAATTCATACGCTATTACGATAGTCGGACAATAATCTTGAATATTCAGTTTCGCCTGTCGAGTATGCATTCCAAATTCATAAATTATACGGTCGCAAGACCGGGTGAATTATCGGTACGCATCAGTCTTTATCAAACCGGTAAAGCGACGATCGGAATCCGGTAGTTTCGTACTCCATTGTACGTAACAATTCCAGCCGTGGATTTGATTGATCTTCCTGTTCATAGTTAATGAGCGTATCTCGTATGTGACCGAATCAATATTGTTGGAAAAAGAAGGAAATCTAACTACTTCGATACGTTCAGAGCTGATTGTGTAATTTCTTGACGCGTGACGCCGGTGTCTCCTGGAGTCGATGCTCTCTGTCATCGCGTGCCTCACCATCTCGAAGGTGAGATGCACGTGTGTGTATGTATCAACTTATATACAGGGTGCCTATATAAATTATATATTATATATGCACATATAAACTTCACATGTCACAGTCATATACAGTTACTTTTTTTTCTCGAATAAAATATGCGTTACATCACGCGAGAATATTACTATCTTCCCCGACGTACTTCTCAAGGTTGCGTAAAATGAGTAATGAATCAAGTCTTATTATAATACAATTCTGATGTAATCTAAACATGGAACAAAAACAACGAGACACGCGAAGAAGAAAATTGTTTTTTTGTATTTCTGACACACAGATAAATATTCAGATCCTCCTCTCAGGTGAATGTTGTGGGAAAGATCACAGAAAATGTTTATCATATAAATCATGACTAGCGAAAGTTATATCTTTAACAGAGGTTTAATGTATTAATATAATGCGTAAATAATTCATCTTAATTCAGTGAAGATAATTAATAAGGGGAAATTACTGAAGCGTTGGATACTCATTTGTGAAGATTTTACTTCAATTCTTAATCTTCGTCGTTAAATTCTTTCGCACGATACGAACACCGTGCTTCCTTGTGAAGGTAAGAATACCTTTTTGAATGATGAGTTCCGGGCTACGTAATTAAAAGAATTGGTATTGTGACAATATTCAAGATACGTTATCAGAGAATAATTTTCTTAGAGGGTTGCTATTCTGAAACACCCTGTATATGTCGACGTGAGGTTCGGTAGTTGATTAGATTTAAAAGAATGCCCCGTCACCTGCACCGTTGAAAGGAGAGTAGGCCCACGGGAGGAGTAGTGGGGTGTTGGAGGAAGGTAAAGAAGAAAAAGAGAGGGAAAGGTGGAAATAGAGGGGAGAAACGAGAGAGTAGGGAACGATCGTGAGCAAAGAGGGACCCGAGAGCATGAGGCTCCAGCGATCACTGACCGCTTTCGCCGATCCCTGCCGCCAGCTAGCCACCTTTCAGCGGCGCAGCCATTGGGCCCATCCTCCTTCTTCTTAAGGCTCATTCACATAGCATTGCTAATCAAGCTCGACAAGACTAAAAAAAGTATACCGGGAATTGAATTCCCAAGAAGTCATTGCTATCCACTTTCTATAAATCCCAGATTTCTCTGATATCGAATCGCTCCAAGATCCACCGTGGCTTATAAAAGAATTTGTGTGTGATTATGCGTAACAACTTGCTCACCTAATAATGATAATTCTTGAGATGTTTCGAATCATTTTATTTTCTTATCGATATTCTTACTCATTTTATCTTTATTATCCTACTTGCCATTAGAAACCCGTCCATGTTTGAATTTCAGTAAACGTATATTTTACTCACTTTATATGCGTGAATAGGCTCTATACCTGATGGAATTTTAATAGAACACAAAGTGTATCAAGTTTAAGGTGTAAATAAATGGTGCATAAAAAGTTGCGATTTAACCGTAAATATTGAAATCGTGTGCCGTTATCGATCAACTGAAAATCTAATGTATCACAGTATTCAGAATACCTGCCGAATAAAAAAAAATATCCGTTACGAGTTTTTACAGAATACCGTAGGTTGCTAAGATTCAACGTGCTTCCGTTGATTTAGTGTTAGAAAAAATGTGGTATGCTGAAAATGAACGCGTGATTAAGGGAAAGGAAGATAGTCCGTAGAAACGAGCAAGTTTTTCTGGGAAGAACACGGGAATTCTGTATAATGAGGAAGAATTGTGAGAAATAACCTGTGGCGATCGAGGTACTTAACAGGTTGCAGTTTCGCTTTACAACACGTGATATATGGTTAATTCGCGAAACACCGGACACTCGGGGAATAATGTTACGAGCACTTATAGATGACTAAAATGCAGTCCATTGGCAATTACCAAGGTGAGGGGAGGGGAACTGGTGGAAAGGTGAAATATTATACCGATTTAAGCCTGCGGCCTTGGTAAAGATCTTGTAATAAGGATCAATGAGCAGAAACGATAAAATGCACGATAGCAAGATACTTCTGCCGGTAGTTCATTTCCTTGACTCGGTGTTAATGACAATGAGTTCTATTTGTTACTTCATAATTCCTTTACGCTAGGTAATTAGAAATAATTTCGTTTCTTCCTTTTTGTAATTGAATACACGTCCACACGGTGCCTGTATTATTTAACCCCTCTGTATCGTATTACCTTCGAACAGGTGTGAAACTCTACGAAATAATGATACGAAGATCCAACCCAGATTAAGCTTGATAATAATGAATTCATCTTACTAACGATACTTTTATTGGGTCGATGAAAATGATGTATCTCCCTATTTGAATTACGATGAGTAAATCAAGGTGGAACGACGACGTATTTGAAAGGTTCCCTGCCAATGCGGACCCCTACTTTGGGCAGGTAAAGGTAACAAATCACTTTTCAACGACGGGAGACGGAACTACCGACCACTGTTTTCTGAAAGGAGGCGGACTTCTCTGTGGGGTACCACTTGACGTGTCCTTACACACAGTTCCTGACACAATGCGTCCGATCGTTTTACACTCAATGGGACAAGAATGCGCGAATCCCAAACCGACCATAAAGCTAATAATGACGAGGCGGAAAATGCACTTCAATGGAAAGTAATTCACCTGCTAATTTCGAAAATGGGATAATGCTGATTTGCATTCCCGGTTCCATTATATTTGCATATTTTCCACTATATCATTAAAGCTGCTAAAATGCATTCCTCTTGATTCTGCATTTAGTCTGGAATGAATGAGAACTACTCAACGGGGGATGACCCGGATAAATAAGAAGTTTAGCAAAACTTCGCTATCGCTGTTTGCATAACGAACTAGATGGGAGAGTTGGATAAGAAAGAAGAGTAACAAAAGTATTTCGTGAATACTAAAAAGTTGGAGGAAGCGCAATGAAAGGTGGAATATATATATACGAAATACAGAGCAAAATGGATCGGTGATCGGAGAAAAAAAAAGATAGTTTAGAAATATTAGAGGGACTTGCGACTACCGGAATGCGAATGGGAACGGAATTCGCACAAAGGCATTGAGCAAACATTCTTTTTCGAGGTTTCATTCTTCGTGACAGAATCGTAGAAACGATGTGAGAACAGATGACGGTGAGGCAAGGTTTCACGGATGGATCGAACGGCAATACAGCGAAAGGATAGAGAGAAACGAGAAAAGAGAAAAGGAAGAGAGGGGAGAATAAGGATGAGGCGGGGAACACGAGATGCGGAGGGTACGAGGTACGAAAGAGAGAAGAGAAGAAGGTACCTGTAAAAGAGAGAGAGGGGCAAGGAAATAAGAACTTAGTGGATGGAGGCTGCAGATGCTGAGGAGCCACTGTAAGGGCCCAGAGAGTGTACCTGTCTTGTTTTTATAGGCTTGCCAGAACGTCGGGCCCCGGGTACGGACGACGAGGACGACGACGACGAGAAGAAGGTGTAAGGTGGGGGAAGGAAAGGATGCCTGAGAAGAGAAGTGCGGTACGGGAGTAAATACGGGGTGGGCGGAGGGGCAAGGGTAGCGGTGCCAGCTCGGGCCTTACAACTTGCCAACCAGTCCTCGGAGAACCGTGGGTCTTACCGGAGCCGTATGTACGCGTATTAACACCAGTAAAACTTTTCGTCGTGTCGAGATTTTTCTCATCGAGAGACCGATAATCTCGAGGTCAGTGAACCCACGCGTGCCCTTCGTTAGTGCTCATTGCCAATTGGATATCATCGAGAATGAAACCTCCAGGATTATAGACTGATATACAAGTTAAAGTAGTCGCTAAGATGTAACCATCGGGAGAAAAAAAAACTGGAGAATAATGTGACATGGGTGATGTGAGGTAATCCCGGGGTGTTGGAGTTTTTGGAATGCATCGATGCCGGTTCCACGACAGAAAGTGTCGTTAGAGGAACAGAAGGAAAACAGGGTTTGATGGAAGATTGAAAACGAGCGAAAAGATGCGGGGCAGTCCTGCCTTCTTCGCCATATTACTGGGCACGATATTCGGTGTCCTCGGTGCGTCTCTCAGCAAGGCGCTCAGGTACAAAGCCCCGGACGAGTGCAAGTGGGTCACGACCGGCGACACCGAGGACGACGTCTCGTTGGTCTGTCGTCTGAGGACCATCAATAGCGAGCTGGAGAACACGAATTTCAGCGTGATACAGCCCCAGCACACGGTGCGCTTACGGCTGGAATGCAGCGACGCGCTCTTCTACCAGAGTTCCTTGAGTGCCGGCAGCTTCAGACCATTGGTCGAGTTGCGAGAGCTTGTAATCGAGTACTGCAAAATCGGTAATCTGTCGGATGATGCGTTTAAAGGGCTCAAGGAGCTCCGTAATTTAACTGTTAGGACCCATAATACCGACTGGTCTGCGATGGCACTTGACGTTTCTGCCGGAGCATTTACGGATGAATTACGACAACTGGAAAAACTGGACCTTGGTGAGAATAATATGTGGAGTATACCGGAAGGTGCACTTTGTCCACTAGTCAACCTTGAGAATCTGAACTTAACGAGGAACCGGTTAAGGGAAGTTAACAGCTTCCGTTTCAGTGGTTCATCGAAGTGTCTTTCGAATTTGAAGGAACTGGATCTGAGTAATAACAGTATCGAAACCCTGCCGACTGCAGCATTCTCAGGGCTTACAAGGTTGCACAGCTTGGATCTGCGATGCAACGCCATCAGCTTCATGGCGGATCGCGCCTTCGAAGGTCTCTCCTCGTTGGCCATTTTGAGAATTGCCGACAATCGTCTTGCCAGCTTACCACCGGAACTTTTTAGTGACGCTAGGAATATACAAGAGATTCATCTGAGGAATAATACATTGAACGTGTTACCGCCTGGTTTGTTTAGTGAACTTACACAGTTATTAGTGCTTGATTTATCGCATAACGAGTTGACTGCCGAGTGGGTGAACGCAGCTACTTTTAGTGGTTTAGTACGTTTAGTGGTGCTGGATTTATCAAACAATCGAATCGCGAAATTGGATCCAACCGTCTTCCGGGATTTATACAGCCTCCAGATTCTTCGATTACAGGAAAATTTAATCGAGAGTCTTCCGGAGAACACGTTCGCCGCTCTTTACAATTTGCATACTCTGCTGCTCAGCGATAATCTACTGACCGTTATCGACGCTACAACGCTGAGCGGACTCTACGTGCTTAATCTCTTGTCATTGGATAATAACCGATTGCATACGATGCATCCGAATTCTTTGAAAAATGCCTCCTCTCTTCAGGAATTCCATCTTAACCGTAACCAACTAAAATCGGTACCGGACGCCCTGAAAGCCACTCCCCTCCTGCGAACCCTCGACCTCGGTGAGAATCTCATATCAGAGATACCAAGCGGTACCTTCGACCACGTGGCTCAACTTTACGGTCTTCGATTAACCGAAAATCATATTGGGAATCTGACGAAGGGCGTTTTCGATCGTATCAAGGAACTCAAGATTTTAAATCTCGCGATGAATCGCATACAGTACATCGAACCCGGTACCTTTGATGAGAACATAAATTTGCAAGCGATACGTCTCGATGGTAATCAATTAACGGATATTGCTGGCCTTTTCACTCACTTACCAAATCTCGTCTGGCTTAATGTTAGCGATAACAAATTAAAGTGCTTTGATTACGCCATGATACCAACTGGATTGCAATGGCTGGATATTCATTCTAACGAGATACGGGAATTGGGCAATTACCTCGAGATCGAAACTCAATTACAACTAAGTACGTTCATTGCCAGTGAAAATAAACTCACTGAGATCACTGGCAATGCGATACCCATGAGCGTTGAACTTTTATTCCTTAATGACAACTTGATATCCAAAGTACAAAGCTACTCGTTTTTCAAGAAGCCCAACCTAACGCGCGTGGACCTTAAGGGAAATCAAATACGGAACTTGGAGCCTTACGCGTTACGTATAAGTGCGGTACCACCGGATAAACTACTACCAGAATTCTACATCGGTGATAATCAATACCTATGCGACTGTACGATGGAATGGTTACAGCGAGTAAATCGACAAAATCAATCGCGAGTGCAGCCACGAGTTATGGACCTTGAGAGCATTTATTGTAAACTCCTTTACGATCGGGAACATGCCTTTGTTCCTTTGGTCGAAGCATCACATTCACAGTTCCTCTGCAAATATGACACTCATTGTTTTGCACTCTGTCACTGTTGCGACTTTGATGCCTGCGACTGCGAGATGACTTGCCCGTTAAACTGCACGTGTTACCACGATCAGTCCTGGTCAGCAAACGTAGTAGACTGCTCCAATGGTGGTCACGTCAACAAGCTACCTGAACAGATACCGATGGATGCGACGCGCCTCTATTTAGATGGCAATGACCTAAGAGTGGTGTCCAGTCATGCATTCATTGGTCGTAAGAAGCTTAAGGTTCTCTTTCTGAATTCATCCAACATAGAAATCGTTCAAAACCGTTCGTTTAATGGACTTCGGGACCTGGAGGATCTTCATCTTCAAGATAACCGACTTCGGGAATTACGGGGACACGAGTTCGAGGGTTTGGATGCGTTAAAGCAGTTGCATTTACAACGAAATCGCCTTGTTACGATTGGTAATGATACCTTTGCATCATTACATGCCTTACGTGTACTTCGACTCGAAAATAACCATTTAACCACTTTGGCTGTATGGACATTACCAGGATCCATCGAGGTCACCCTTTCCGGAAATCCATGGTCCTGCGAGTGCGATTATCTTCAGAGTTATCGGGAGTGGATTCGTGATCCGAACATTCGCGTTACCGATGCATCTGCATTACGTTGCGTTTACAATGTCACGGAGTTCGAAGCTTTCGGGAACGAAGTATTCGTGGACAATGAATTCGGATTCGCGGTGACAACGAATGACCGTGAGAAAAATAATGACAGTATTTGCACAGATGCCGTTAGCATTGATAACGACATCAATGGCAACTACACCAAGACCATCCTCGAGAAACAGGTCCTGCAGGATTACCTTCCACTTCTAATAGCATCTCTCGTCGGCTCTCTCGTCGTGGTACTATTATGCATACTTGCTTTTATCTTTCGTCAAGAACTACGGGTGTGGTTTCACTCGCGTTTCGGAGTGCGTATATTTTATCGAAATCACGAAGTGGACCGTGACGATCGGGACAAACTGTTCGATGCATTCATCAGCTATAGTTCCAAGGACGAGGCTTTCGTTGCGGAGGAATTGGCACCGGTACTCGAGAATGGAAATCCATCGTATAAACTGTGCCTTCATTATCGTGACTTTCCAGTCGGTAGTTTCATAGCCGACACAATCGTCCAAGCGGTCGAATCTTCGAGAAGGACGATAATGGTTTTGTCAGAAAACTTCATAAAATCGGAATGGTGCAGATTCGACTTTAAATCGGCGCATCATCAAGTACTTAGGGATCGAAGACGTAGGTTGATCTTGGTATTGGTCGGTGACGTACACCAACGAGATCTTGATCCCGATATACGCCTATATTTAAAGACCAATACCTACTTACAATGGGGTGATAAACTGTTCTGGGAAAAGCTCAGATTCGCGCTACCCGATGTACCAAACAATCAGAGAACCACGCAGAGAACGAGGCAACCGCCGCCAGTCCGACGGCAGCACAACAGGACGTCCAATGGATCGCGCACCGTCTCCGTTCATATATAAACCTTTCGTGCTATTTTGTGGATAACCGTACTTTTTCCGTGAGATTCCAGGTGCCCCAGATAACCGTGACGTATCAATAAAATAATATAACGCAAAGTGTAAATTCGCCGAGCAAATGTGAATTAAAGAAAAAAAGAAACCCCCCCGGAGAGAAATGGAGAGATGTCTAACTCGTGACGTGGCAGAGTGCATTAATATCGGTGCAATACGGCGATACAAAGAGTGTAAATAATGGAAGGATTTATATAAATATATATAAATGAAATGTGCTTGGCACGATAAAAGAGTGTATATATACATGTATATCAACGGTGAAGAAGAAACGGTGGTAAAAAAACCGGAAAAATATTTAAAGGTGCTTCCTCGTGAATGGGATACACGGACATATTGGAAATGCTTGTAACGTCCCGGTGTCTGTACATTGCAGTAAGTCAGTGAGTTGGTAGATAGTTTAAAGAAATCGTTGTAAATATGTTATCGTCTCGATCGCGAATTACAATCAGCTATGCAGAGGCCGGTTTTAGTTTTCTATAAAACTTTCGAGTTAACACGGGGTTAACAGTGCGTGAAGGGAGATTTCTCGTAAAATAAGAGATCCATGCGTAGCCTGATGCGCTTAGGTAAAACTGACGTGAATCTATGCTGGTGTATAATACGTCTCTGTACGTGATTGTGTACTATGTGAATGTATATTTTACCGTACACTGTATCACGAGGAAAAAGAATCAGTAACATCGTCGAACAATGCACGGACTTCGAGGAATCGGAACGCTACTTAAGCCATACACATGCAGTAGTCGTGACTGTTCATTATTGTGAAAGTCTATTGTCGCAAAGTAATTTATGGATTATAAAACCGTTACAGATCGATTTTTTTCTTATTCCGATTGATAAATAATACATGAATTCCTCGAACGTACATTGAACGGCACTAAACGGCGGTTATAATGAAAATTGTATTCGCGAGTTGGTGGAAAAGGAAAACAGTCCGCAGTCGGATACGATCAGGTATCAAAAATATTCGATTAATCCTTACTCGAAACTCGATGTGCCCGTTTCGGTGGCTTTATACGAGCTGCTAAGCTAACAGTGATACCACATCCTAACTATAATTATAATGTATATTTAATTGTACTTAGACTGGTTGATGACGAATTTCATCCAGGTATGCGATCTTAAGTTTCAGTGATAAATTGACGCTGACGGTGATAGCAAGATGGGGGCGAAGAAATTTGTAAAGTATTATGCGTGCACTTTATTCTTATTTATTTCGTCTAGAACGTTTAAGAGACTTCGTTGTGATCTGGGAATGTTACTCTAGGAAATAAATCAAGAAATACGAAAAATGACCAGCGTAATTGCATTTTGCTTCGATGCTTTCGACATTGATTAATATTTATCTGAAAGGAAACGTGTCCAGTCTTATGCGAAGTCTCTATTTGAATTCGACAGTCTCATTAATCACCGTGGAATAAATAGTGAATCAAAGCAATAAGCAGGAGTACGTTGCTTGTTTGAATCGCAGTTAGAGGCATTATTACACTCACCACTTATAATTAATAATAGTAAATAAAAATGCGCTAATGAAAGGAATCTGTTTGGAATTGTTTCCCTTGTATCATCGAGGTATTGTACTTAAAGATAAACGTTGCCAGCTTCACAGCAATTAGTTGTTTTAATTGCGACCGTCGAATTCAAAATGCGTGTCACGCAAGGAAACTAAAGTACCGCTATAAATATTCGAAATGTAATGTACAAACGTGAAATCATTTTCTTTAGCTTTTCTCGCAAGCGACTATCTTGTTTTGCAAATCTATTCGACAACGAAAAAGATATTATTAGAATAAAAGAATATGACTGAATAATAAAATGCTCTATTTTTATGTTTTTAATACCTTCTATTTTATTTTTTACTGCAGCCCTAGTCCACAAAAATCTTACTCGTGTAATGAACAATCATCCGATAAGAAATAATATTACTAATCGATAAGCCTGTAGATATTAATTCGTTCAAGATCCTTCTTTCACGTAACTAACGATTGAAAATAATTAATTAACAGGAAGTCTCTACCGTTGAAGTGATTGGCACGCGATAAATACCCGGAAATGCAAACCGCTTCTCATTATCGAGCCCTGGAAAAAGGTTCGATAGATCGTGCATTGGGATGAAAATTGCTGGGAACGTGTAATTTTTGTACGCATTTTTTTCCAACCGCAAAGCACAAAGCCGGGGACATGTTCCAAAACGCGAGACTTACGTAAACTTCCTATTTCAATGCAGGCGTTGTACCGAGTGGTTTTCAGAGGGAATTTCAGTACGAAACAATACCTTATGCTAATCGAGTCACGTCTATTTACATTGTCATCACGTTTCGTTACCGTTACATTGGCGGAATAAGTAATGCCTACCTCGTGGTAATAGAAATCAGATAGTTTGGTAAAAGACTGTCAGGAGAACGTTATTTGCTTTGCTCCGCGACTCTGATCATCCTCGTTAGAAAAGAGATATTTCTGCCGACCACAATTGATGCTAATGAAAACTGCATCTCGTAAGATAGTAGACTGCCGCGCAATTTGTACCGCATTACTGTAGTCAATAATTAAATTCAGTTTATCAATTAATGCGAGTGAACATAATTGAATAAGATACACAAGTACAACAGTAACTGGATCAATAGCTTTGTTATCTTGGAAACTGCAATTTGTGCAATGTATACTATCCGCATTACATATTACGAATGTTCACGTAATTTTAGTAAGTGAGCTACTTGGATTATTGGAAATAGTCAAGATTTAATCGGATATTTCTTATATATGAAACCTGTACTCATATGAGATTATTCATTCTCCGAATGTCATCCAAGTTCTATGAAGATCCTAAGACTTAACTACTAGCCCGGAGTGAGCAGTTAGGAATATTCGCGTATGCAGAAATACTTGCGAACGGTGTAAGATTACCAGTTGAACTACCAGCAGCTTAAGGATACGTAAGATCGTAACCACACAAACCGTTGAAATGCAACTTCTGTTATTGCTCGGTACGATTGCGTGTAATCAGCGTGTAATCAGTACTAGTATAACAACTGCATAGCAATACGATCAATGTACAAATAACGCGGAGGCACTCTTGCAACCGATTGCGATATTATGAGTAACGTAAATATCATAGTAATACTGTCACGAACCGGCGTATGATAACAATTACGTGACTTATGGAAGAACCGAGTCCCACCCTAGAAAATCCAACCTAGCGAGGGCATTCTGTGGTTTAACATAATGGCATTTGAAATTTTGCAAGTGGCATTGTACACAGCGTTCGTCATTTCAGTAATAATTGTAATTGCATCTAAGATTTCGCTATCATTCTCGCCGTGCGTGTGCATGCGAATGCACACAAAGAAAAGATGTTGAAAAGAGAAGGTGTTCGATGAATTATTCCAAGTATGGCCTGGATCATATGATGATATTGCATTCTCGAGTAATTGGTGATTCTAATATAATGGAAGATAGTATCTCTCGAAATATCGAATTTAATCGCTCGATAAAATATGTGTCTACCTATTCTACTGTGGGAATATATTTATTCGATTCAATTAGATATCTTATCGGGGTACGAGGCATTTATTAGGGTACGTTAGACGTCAGAGAGAACAGTGATACTTGTTTCTTTAGTGAAGCGCGTTGGTAGTAGTAAGCAAGGTCGTGTAAGTAACGACGTCCGTATTCTATGGTACGATCCTGTTCTGCCACTTTTGTAATTAACAAGTCCTTAACAACATATCACGGGTAAAACACTCTTTGCATCGTTTAAGTTCTCTGCTGAAAGCTCCCTGACCAAGGTGGGCCCGTACCCGTCAACCAGTCTCCGGGAGTATAATTTAATGTACCCGAGAAAAAATCAAAGACATAACCCGCCGGTACGCCACAGAAATTGCTGTAGAGAAAAATTCAATAATTATGCGGACGAATTGAAACAGTCATTTCGTGCAATCTTAAGTGGAACAATATCAATAATCATATAAATTAACACGGGCTGTACATATATTACAATATTTAATAAGGAATTAACGACTGACGTACAGTAATGCACACAGTATAAATATTAAAACTGTAATCAAACTTATATACGATTTTTTTATTTAAAAAACGGAGAAACAAGAAGAAGCAGGGTGAAAAGTAATAATCGTAAAGCTAACAACCACCCGTATGTTAGAATTATACCGGAAGAAAGAAACCAACAAACGCGAAGAATGGGATGAGACGAATAAACGAGCGTGTAAGAATGCCTTGGGAAGGGTCATAGCGCGAAGGCAAACGAGAAAAGATAAAGCATAATGCCGAAGCATAAAGTTAAAAGATCGTACCATAGAAAACAATGAATTACAGGTGATAAAGTATTCAACGCTAAAGCAACTGCTTATTCTTCAAATATTTCTTTCCACGTAAGAATCCATAAGGTGGATTGTTCACTCCTTTGTTTCTCAGCTCGCTAACTCGTCCGAGCAGTAGTTAAGCAGCCCAGAGAATGCAGCCCGCATGCCTGCCATCCTGCTCTTCCCTTCAGGGACTAGGTACTCGATGCTTTATGCAGTATAACGGAATTTCTGTTTGCACTATCTACCGCAACAGCACACGCGACTTCTGCTCCTTCGTCGTTCAAGCCATGTTAGGAGGTGCCCGATTCAGATTCGTGGTTCAGATTGAGACCAATGAGCGGAAGGCATCGTTAGTACAGACTACTTTGCATAAAAACCATACGAAACCCTCATATTACCCGTATTACCATTATTAACAAATAATTTAAGAGTTGGTTATTACTTGAAATTAATTCAAGTGTCAATAGTACCTTAGCCCTGGCACGAAGATAAATAATGCATTTTGCTTGTTGAATCTATAGTTTGATTGCTCACATTAAATTAATCGAAATATCTTGGAATTATAATCACCTATATAAATGCTTTCAAGAACAATTCAAGTATAATTAGCAATTATATTGCTTTTAATTCCTCGAATGCTATAAGGAGGATCCATGTATGAATACAAACGATATTCCTAAGTGAATATCTATTATACGTCAAGAGTCTTAATGTATAGTTTAAAGCCCACTCAGGAGGATAATTGAAATGAATTTGAAGGTAGTAAATTGGCGAAACGCGTATCTTCAATTACTACCGACATTGGCACGTGAACTTTATATTCGCGTGTACGATTGCGTGTACGCGAATGTTACCGCGTAGTTTAGTTATCGCGATTGAGAATTTAGTGTCCGGCTTGCATTGTCTCGTGGAGCGAATGCATATTTCACACGTGCGCTATCCTTGCACTGGCCGCCGTCGTGTACTCGCTGCGGCTTACTGATTATGCGAACCGTATAGTCGGTTACACCGCAATCCCTTCTTGCATATACATCGTCCCAGTGTGCACCGTGCACTGCTACAAGTAACATCATAATAACTCGCAGAAATCATTTGGAGCCTTTGTAAGGGGAACATTGAAATGCCCGCCGAATAAAACGTAGCCGTTCGTTCTACAACGAAGCAATGATCGCCGAACCGCGGTAGTACATATTATTCAAATTTCAGTACCATGATTCTTTCGGAAATCACAAAGGTATTCTTATGTATTCGATGGACATTAACCCATTTGCATCAAACAGCGAAATGTTCCGCCAAATTTGCCTGGGCCATATGACGGATGGCGGAATATTCCGTCAAAGTATACAAAGTAGTTTACAGGGACAGACATACGTAGTTAGCTCCTGATAATCAGTTTCTCTAGACAATTTTTGCTATTCTCATATTATCTCGGAATTTTTACGTACGGTAAATTAGGGATATTCGATTCTTCAAAAGATCATTTGACCAAAGAGATCGGACATCGATTAAAATGTGTCTTTATACATTTTAACGAATTCAGATTCTTTTTCATTAACAAAAAAATGTCCCTGATACACGACCATTTTCAATTCGAGTCATATGAGGCAAGTGGGTTAGCCACGGTTAAATATAGAAAGCACCCTAGCCACGAGATTAAAGATTATCACAAGCAAAAGCGTCATAGAATTTACAATTAGCAATTCTAGTTATGGTATGCCACTTTCCTTTCATTGAAATGATTCCTCTGTAAAGAATCAAGTTTAACCTACAATTCGTGCTCAATAAATATATCTCGATTTCATAAGACGTCCTTTGTGATGTATTTAACTAACTAAATCGAATTTTAACGAGGCGAGATAAGTGTACGATAATTCGATTTCTTAAGCAAGCATTACGAATGCCAAGTAAACATTATTATATTGATGGAGGTGAATCTCTCCCCTGTCTGTATAAAACTGACATAAGCGGAAGAAACATTTCGATGTGAACAACGCTCGATCGATTACAAAGCACTTTCGAGGAACATTGAATCGGATCCAGCCTCCTCGGGTTCGAGAGGTCGAAAATACAAGTTGCAGCGACGGTGACTTTAATCAACTCTTTGCAAGCGCAACTCCTTGAACGAGTCGCGGGGCGTGTCGGCCCATTCCAGCACTCGTATATGGCTGTAAGCTGGCCTCTGAGACTTCGCTCATAATAATACCATGGGACCCTGTTGACACGCCTCGTTGCTGGTTAAAGCCAGGTAACAGTGCAACGGGCTTTAACATTTTTTTAGACTACATCCATACAATAGTTATACACGCGTATCAACGCACGGCCGCCGTTCAAGCTTAAGAGGTCATTTATTTTGTCCTTTCTAACTAGTTAAATATAGGAAAGATATCCTATAATTACCTTGAATGGTATTTTAATAATACAGGTGCGAAAAGTAATGTAAAGAAGAATCGATGAATAACTTATCTAGAACCACACGAACTACTAGAATCGATAGATACGAATGAGAGATGGAAACATATGAAAGTAAGATATAGACAAGCGAAGAGGAACATCTGCTGCTTCCAAAATTACTGCAGCTGCAAACAATCAAAGTTTTCGTCGAACTATTTCCCCTGATTTCGTGCGGGAGGAAATGCGAGGGTGATGAAAAAAAATATGGAAATCGAGGGGGATGGTGAATTCTTATCTGCGAAGTCTGTGAAATTTATTGAAAGACGTAACATACGAGCTGGCATACATAACGTTTTCTTGACACTAGTTCCGGCTGCATAATTTAACGTTAACGTAAAGCGGGAATTAAGTTATACATTGATCGAGATAAGTAGAACTCAGCGCAATGATTAATACACGCATTTACTGCACGCGGCATATTTATCGGCGCGCATCGTTCAGCATTCTGCTGTCGTAATTTTCGTGGAAGTTCACAGTTCGTACGGATGCAGGATCAGGGTCGAGCCAATTAATTTTCTTCTACCCTGAGCAGTAGTGGAAGTCAACGATGTAGACGAGAGAACCGGCAAAACTGGAAATAAAGTCGCACTACCAAACAATGGAGTATCCTAAGATACGTGTATATCTTATTCTCGGTAAGGCTATTAAAATATTTCAGCTCCAAAATACGTTTTAAGATGCATCGCTAAAAAGTCGACGCTTGTAACAAGTCAGATATAATAGTGGAGATATCCGTTTCTTTTTCAAAGGATCTTTAATGAGCATCAAAGCGACAGTTCAGATCGATACTTGCTTTTGAAACTGGCACGAAAACATTCCCAAGGATCCTACAAAAAGGGAGTTCGAAAAATTTTCGTAGAGATGCTTTATCTATTAACTTATCGTACTCGAATCTCTTCTCGGAGCGGTTTACGCCATATATGTCATCGAGCTAGGACGTCGAATACCGATCAAGCCGATCTCGGAGCCGGTAGCATCCTCGGACGAGCGGTTCGACAGAGAGAAACACTCTCTTTCACGAGTAGGTATTCGTCGTGAATGCTCGCATGCCTTGCTCGGTTGCTTGGTCGCTTGGGTGCCCAAGCTCGAGACACGAAGGTATGGTGGGGACGGTTAGCGCCCATCCACCTTCCTTCCAACGGTATGACAAGAAACGTGCTCTCTGTCTTATATACCCTCAAGTTTTCGTCCTCTTCGAACCTTGTCCTCGCCCGCCGCGGAAACCCAACTGACCCTACACGACTCTTCTCAAACCGACTCGATTCTACTCGGCACCATTCTGAACAACTTCAGTCCTGGTAAGTCAACTCGAGTATGCGCGGATTCGACTTACACACTGATATCCTTAAGTCCGGTTTACAGGCGCATAACCCGTGATGGTAATTAAACGACCCCACTTAAGGCTAATGCATGGCGACGTGATGCCTCCCTTTCCACTATTTCTGTATCGTGCATTTTTAATGAAGGGCTCCTGCTATCTCCAGAAAATGGACATTCCAAAGCGCGATATAATTAATTTTATGCCTGTGCTGATTGAAAGATTTATTTTTCAATAAATGCTTGATTGAGAATACTTTCAGCGCACCCACAGTCAGTTTGAAGTGTTGAGTCAAGGTTGAATCACTGGTAACGATCGATTAAATAAGATACTGTCGAAGCATTTTTCCAATAAAACATGGAGAAGAATTAGCTACTTTGATTTAATATTAATGCTTTCCTAATGTAGATACATGACCTGCGTCATCTTCAAAGTAATATCAGTAATATATATCAGAAAGAATATTTCAAAGACCCACGATTTTATTTTTCAAACTGGTCAAATTATTTCCGGTATTCCTTTGTATCTTCCTCGGTCAGGCTGCTTTCGTTTTAATACAATTCACTAAAGAATGCCGGGAAAAAGCAGTAACTGGAAAAGGAGATCGGCTCATGCATCGTCTTTGCTCTTAAAAACAAGGACTGCTTCCAGGATATAGCGCATAGGAAAAAGGCATCTTAGAGAACTCTTTTCTAAGAAGCCGGCGAAAAGAAAAAGAGGAAATACTACTAAAAGAAATAGACGTACAAGATTGCTTGGACCCAAGGTATCTCGACACAAAATATTTTTACATGCTTCTTGAATAGGAAGGATCACGTGGCAAGGGTTGATGTAACAAACATCAGTGAAAGAAGGTAGAAGGCAGAAGAGTTACGGAGAAGAGGGGAAGGGCCATGGTTACGCGAGGGAAAAGAAGAACCCGGTATATCCGGTATTTGAGCCGAAGGTGTTGCGTGCAAGTTAACAAGCTAACGACGCCGTGCGAGTGCGATTTTCTTTCCTATCAACCTCAATCTACTTCTCACTCATTCTCCCTTCCACCCTCGCTTTACAGTCTTCCTTTCTTCCCTTTCCCTTTACTCTCTCTTTTCATTCTTCGTCTGTTTTCCTCTCTTCGTGACTCTACATCGTGTCCATTTCTACCCTTTTCGTTCTTTACGTCACTCTTGCTCTTACATTCCACCTAAGTTCTCAGCATCTTTTCCACTCTACGTTTCACTCTCTGCCTCTCCCTCTCCCTGTTTCTCTTCTCATACATATACACTATACACGCGTAGACTCTCAGTGAAAAAAGACAGCGCACCGACGATGCCATCGCGGCTCCTGTTTTACGGCATGTTGAACTTGTCAGTGCGAGTATGCTAGATTAACTTGGACTCGTTAGTAGGCCGCATTACTGGACTCCCGACATCCTCGAAGTTTCTCACAAACCGAGATTGAATTATTCACGATCGCGTGCCCCGTTCCTACCGATCTGTATGATTGTGCGATCGTGGATAATCGATCGATTTGACTTAATACCTAACTTCATAGTTTCACGTAATGACCAAAATTGGACTCTCGGAAAAATGGCCATTCCTCATAATTACACGGTTGGATACAAGGATACTCCACAGTTACTAGAACTCACAATTTGAACAATATTTCCCGACTCCAATCGTTCTTAATTATCGGTCTATCGTGCAATTAACTTGCAACACAATTTAACACCGTATTACCGAAGTTAATGGTACCGATATTATCTAGCTTATTATTAAACGTTGTTTAACAAGAAAGTAGTGCGATACATTTTTATACGTACGTAATATCATGTTTAAGGTCAGAATCCTGGTTGCCGAGAACGAACCTATTTTCGTAATGAATCTGCTAAAGAAACAGGTAAGACGTGGTTTACCACCAATGGCCGAATATGAGGCAATGTACCGAGGTCGCGCTTCTTCTGAACCTC
The DNA here is from genome assembly GCA_910591585.2 of Nysson spinosus. Classification (NCBI taxonomy): domain Eukaryota; kingdom Metazoa; phylum Arthropoda; class Insecta; order Hymenoptera; family Crabronidae; genus Nysson; species Nysson spinosus. Next base: position 6,340,900 of record OU342830.1, on the reverse strand, counting down.
ATGCGATATGTATCGCTTATGAGTAATCGTTGAGTGCCGAGTGGTCGGATTATGAATGGGTTTCCGTTCACTAGCAGATGTAACTATACATCAACGCGTTAATTACGCAAATGAAATGTGTATTATACGAATGTCAACAATTCACATACGTACATTTATTGGCCTATCCTTCCGCGAAGCCGAGAATTACATTTTTTCCCTCGCGACTCTCGCGTATCTGCCGTCGACCATCAGTGATTCACAATTTTAACAGAAAAATAAAAGCGGAACATATTCCGCAGAGCTTATTTGATCTATATTATTAAAATCAAATTTATAATATTAAGATATAACAAGAGCGTTAAAAGAAATATTTAACCTCGACATTTTTACTTGACGGTGGAAGGTAACTGGAGGAAAGATATTGTTTGGAAAAAAGAATGGAATTCGCGTAGTACATATGTGATGCCAGTGAAAATGGAAATGCTAAACTATTTACAACTATTCGTTGAAGAAAGATTCTTGGAAACAGGTTATTCGACCGGCGGTGAGAAACATAAAATGTTATAGAACGGAAAGAAATGGTAACTTCCCCTTTTAGATTTTTCCACAATAAAATGGTTGTTTGGCATCTGTATGGTTATACAGGTACATTGCCGTAAACGGACAGGTAGTGAGCACCACTGTACGCGAACTTGGGGAGAATATGGGCGCTCGATGGTGGGAATACATGTGCACAAGCATGCTACACGAAAATTCATATCCACCGTGGCAGCCGAGCAACGTATAAAGGCAAGCCACGACCGTCGAAATATATTTGCGCATACATTTTTTCTTGCGCGATTATACAATCCAAGAAGATCCCTCCTACCCATCTCATCCGGCAAATAAAAAAAGGGATCGTTGCAACTTGAAATAAACGTACGAGCTTTCAAATACGTTATCGAGTGAATTCTTGTTTATGGCATTCCAAAAGGTGGGACAACGTAGATATCATTTACTTACCGGTGGATACTTCCATCGAAATAAACCGCCTCTCCGAACCACCGAGAAATTTGTTTGTGTGTCTCGGTGGAACTCAAGGAACATGCATCGTCAATAATAAGTACAACATTATTGCAGCCTAACAAATAAACCCCCACGATTCAAACTGCAATATTTTATCCAGAAAGAGGAAACACTTATGTGTGACAAACCAACGGTGCTTAATGCAAATATTAATCAGTGATTTACAAAAGTATAATTTCCCTGGAAGATTGACTACTCGTAGAAAACGATTTTACAAGATGCCACAAAACTACGTAACTTTACTTTACCAGAATCTTCGAATTCTATGTCATCGTTTTATAGTCGAATATATTATCGGTAAAATCATCGTTTAAAATTCTGATATTCTGATATTAGGTGCGCTATTAAGCTGTTTCTTTAGGAATTTAATATTCGTCGATAGATATCGATATCAATTTGAAGTGATAATTAATACATCGAAACATTAGAATTCATATAATCAGATATTTAGTATCCAACAGATTAACACTGTGATGATAGACAGTTACGTTCATGGCAATTGACTATTGGCATCGTAATAGTAAATTACTGTTAATCCTTTAACCTTTCCCTACTTTCCCTCCACGCAATAGGCTGTCCTCACGTAAGAGGATTCATGAACTATGGATGTCATCGGTTTTAGTTAAAGACGCATTGTCTGCCTATGCAATGCGAACGCATGGTAAGACTTGCAAATCAAGCTCTCTCTCTATTTGCAGATATTATGAGATGATCACACGGCATCAATTTAAACCTTTAAATCTACATAAACACACGAGTCATTCATTTCTCGTTTACCAGTGTAGGAAGGATGAAAATTGAATTTTCGTTGAGATCATTATTTGTCAATATAGAAATATTAGTACGAGTCAAAAGATGGTGTTCCCACATGAATTTCCTGAAAGCTGGCAGGATGTTAACTTGTGGGAGGTCGTAGGTGAAGGACGTAGCAATATATACATAACCACTAAACGATGCATTTAGCATTTCCTTTCACTGACAACACCATAGTTATCATTTCTTTCGTAAATTATAGTGGACAGCTAACGTACATAGGGTTGCAAGAACAGGGTATGAATCTACCCGTAACAAGTTGTTAGCACTTCGAGCATTCTTTACTTTAAAAGGACCTTTTCCTTTCTTCGAATAAGCGACCGTTTATAAAATATCGTCCGCTTATATTGTTTTCGTAATTGTACCATAATCAAGGTAGACATGCCGAAGTCTTTTGGTACTCATGACTAGGACGAGACAAGGAAAGTCCAACCTATCCCACGCATCACATTCAATTATCATATTTCATCGCTGCAGGGCAATGTCGTCACATCTTCAAGGGGTAGGATATTCAAGGAACTGAAAGAGACACGGCCATGCATCGTGTGCTTTGCATATTGTCAAAGAAACTACCGAGGAGACATTGACGATCCCACCGATGAATATGAATCACGCGCTTATACAAATCATTCCTTCTGATAACAACTATTATCACGTAACACTAAACGTAGTCTGCGCGATGACATGGATTTTAGTCTGCGATTTCTTGATCTTTAAAGCGTGTTCGCTACTTTCGGCGAAAGTGTTAGTCACATCAGCACCTCTCTGAATAAGCGTGTACTCAAGGTATCCAGATTATGGATAATTTCAAAGCACCGAAGATGCATAATGTATATAGACGATATCTTTCATGTGTCGAGAGGGGGTGGGTGGGATTCAGGAGGGAAGCAAAAGGACGTAAGGGGGCTTCATAAGTTATCGGGCACGTCGGTGGGGAGTTTGCTATGCACGCTTTCTTGAGATAACCTTTCAGGCCGACAATTATTGGTAATATCGATACCGCACGCCCGTCGGCCGAAGAACTCACCTTTCCGTGCCTCGAACTCACGATCCGCTCGAAAGGCCCGAGTTCTCCTTGTAAATTACCCTTTTCCCCCGTACCTCGGTATCGCCACCATCACTAGAAGCACTCTCTATCTCCTCCTCTTTCTCCTCATCGCATCATCCTCTTGTTCCACTCTCACACCCCACCTCTCTCTCTCTTGTTCGACGTGTTGTTTATAATGCACCAGTCAAGCCTAATGAATTTCCATTCGAATAAAAGCGTGCACGATGATAATTATGATTTACGAGGAGACCCGCGACGGTCGAGTCCACGAGAATAAACCCGATGCACGTGTACCATACGGACATTTTCGATTTACTCCAAAGTAAATGAAACTTAAAATCATAATGCGGATAGTGTACGAACACGAAGTTCTGACAATAAGTAATAACGTATACGAACCTACATAGACGATGCGGTTAATTTTTTACACAAATATGTATAATGAACCACAGGTACTGAAGAGGGCAAATATATCCTGAGATCGATGGCGTATCAAGAGCGCAACAGTGGGTTAAGTATTTAAAGAAAATGCGAAATATTCAGGTTGAGGTCTGATATTTAAAGAAATATCTAGGTATCGCGAACGAGTACAGCCGTCCAACTGGAAAATTATTATCATAATGACCGATAGATCTACCCACCGGGCGAACAGCAATAAGGAAATGCGGATCGGAATGTCTCGATTACGCATACCTTCTTCCTCTTCCCGCCTCCTATTCGTCCATTACTCCGCACAAATAGAAGAGTATTTCACTCTGCCGGGTGCATACCCATTTGTCTGTTTCCTCACTGATATCGATATCGGCGTACATCAGAAAATGAACCGACTCATCTATATGCTGATTCGAAGTATACATCGGGATCAATTTTAACGAAGAATTAATTCTCATCGTGTTAATAGAAGAGATATAACGGATACATCATTGAAAGAATCTATTACGAGAGTCAAAGGAAGGTATGTATGAATAATTTACCTGCTTAATAGAGATTAGGAGTAAGCCCTAAAAATTCTACAGTGGATATGATCATCTTTAGAGAGCGAATCGAATCACGATATGCCGTACAAAGATTATAAGAATGTACTTGAAAGGACAACTGTTATTGTAATTGGTATTTTAATAAAAATACAACCGGTGGTAGTCGAGTTAAATTGCAATAGCATACCAGCTGAACAAAGTCTAACACCCTTCTGTCGAAGTCGTTACGATCGCAAGGACGTCTTATAACCGATGGTACTAGTCTGGAAAAGGGCCCAATTATCCTGCACGCAATGCGTGTAATCGGGGACACAAGTTATCTACAGCATAGAAGAAGAGTACCATCCCAGGAGACAGAGGATTGGAGGCATAAAAAATTGATGAGCATGTGATTTGTCGTAGTTAGTGGAAGTAGCGAAATCGATGATAATATAATTAGGAGGTATTCGAGTTGGATTGTCCCCTAATATCGTTCCCCGAGGGAATCGGCATCCTCGCGAATCGAATTTCCGATTGGCGATATTCCAACTTCACGAATACACTATGTGTTGTTTAATCGTATCTTACCTCGACGTGGCACTTGTTACGCACAATAATTTTACCATTTAAATTGTTACTGCGTTTACGTTTAATATTTACCAAGCAGCATCCGGGAATATCGATATTATACCTTGGAGCAGTAAGAGCGGTCCAATTGTCTCATAAAATATATTGAAATTGGTTTTAAAATTTACAATATTTAAGTAGATAATTACGTGGCACGCAATAATACTGTGGCCTTGGCATTACGAAAAAGAAGCGTATGACGTGGAAAACCGAATACACGGGAGCTGCATTCGCACGCACACGATTACGACGTTGAAGCCTTCAATTATTGTAGACTTTACGAAGTGCCGCTATTTTTCTCACAACTTGCATCTTGCATATCGGTCTCGCGTGTGTGCTCGTACACGCAGGGGAATACACCAGACATGAAACTTGTAGATCAACCATAAGAGAGAAAGAAAGGGAGGTCCATGATCGTTCTTGGTTCTCATATACATATACATATATATTTACCATATATACATGCACACAAAAACACGACAGAAACAACGTAGCTTCATAGGGTTATAAGGATATGTGCACGTTGGCCTCCCACTTAATCCTTACTCCTCAAACGCTCGTGTACACTTGTATAGGAAATGCTTATGAATTATCTATTATGTAGTACATCATGTCCAAGACCGTCGTGTGTACTTTTTAGCCATACATTGAATAGACTCTGCTTGCATTTTAAATCCTTTCATGGGGGGTCGTGCAACACAAAAAACCGGGATACTGTCTGATCCTATGTTTATCACAGTCTGAGAATTCTACCCAGTTTAAGTAGAAAATCTAATACTAATTGTTTCCTTTTCCAATTACTCTTGCACGATTTAGATTTAAGGATCTATTCGTAATACTTTGACTTCATCTATTTCGTCAGATATTAATCATGGGAAAGCGGATGTGTCAATGAAGATAGGTTTCCCTACGTACGAAATATCTAAATGATATTTCGTATGATCGAATGTAAAGAGTTGGATGCGAGCTTTAAATCCTTTCATAAAGATCTGGAGAGCGGAATTACACGGTGCCTAAGACCGAGGTCTTCGCAGTCACAAAATTGTAGTCACGAGCAGCATGCCAAAGGGTAGATTACGAAAATGACCGGTCTTGCGTCAATCCCCTCGTTTACACGCCGCAAGTTATACGTGTTAAACATTAAGCTTTGCAGAACGGACAACAGGTCCGCTACAATTCCTTGTTCTCATAATAAATCAATCTTGGCCCGGGTAACTATTTTCTTAATTCAATTACATGATCATTATCTACCGGGCCGTATCAATTATCTTTTTGATTTATTACTATCACTAACACATTTTCATACCACTGCTTTTCAAGCAAGTACCAACAACAAAAATCAGTAAGACCTATACGAATTTCTCCTTTGTTTTATAACGATTCATAACCATCGATATGCATTAATTACACGGTATCAGTGTACAAAAATGTTTGACTAATTGTTCTGGTATTCTTCTACAGTTAATCAAACAAAGCAACAAATATTTTCATAAAAGCAGACGCAACTTCGTACTCTAATAGAAAGAGCCTTTGCATATATTTCATATTTTGGTTCATTTCGCGTCTGGGATGCGAGCTTCAGAATTTGCGAGCGTTGTGTGTACATTGTACAACCCTGCCAAGCTTTGAATAGATATTGCCTACATTTTAAAACTTTTCAGAAAAGCTCTGTAATACGGAACATCAGGGTACCCAGGACAGCCTCTTGGTAGTTGGTAAAGGTATGTGCCAGAAAACTTGTGGCAAAGGGTAGATTCCGAAAAGAAGGGTGCACCCGTGAATCTGCTAGTTTGTCGTACACATACAGGCATTCGCTGTTCTATGATTCATAAAATGCGAAACCATTGAAACGAGCAAGGCAAGAGTAGTATAGCGCAATTTAGTGTCGCCGCAATAAATCAAGACCAGCGAGCGAATATATATTTGCGCTTCGACGGTTATACTTGTTAGTCTCAATTTGAAGATTCTTATCTGACAGGGTAGGTGGTATGCTTTTACTTGAGTTGCCACTCACGAAGCTATAATCGATCGTTAGTGTATCAACATTCTTAATAACTACGTCCAGCAAAGTGAAGTACGTTGAAGTGGTCCGCTAATAAATAAACATCGAGCTACAATTAAATTTATCCAACAGCCTTTTGTCACCTTTAACTTTCGCTTCGCTGATAATTCTGCGATACTAATGTTACTATATCCCGTGCCTCTCGGACACAAGTAATTAGTGTGGAATGTGAAACACGTAAGTTTTTTTCAATTCCATATACGAATAACACGAGATTGATTACGGTTGCTGCAAGATGTAGTAATACGTTAAATTCAATTCCCGAGATACATTCATTTAAATATTCTTCTCGTTAAGTTGAAAATAATAAGGTTTAATCATCCTTGCATATTATATGAGACAAGTAATTCAGATCAAGAATCTTGCACAGTTACATTCTGTAGTTGGTACATGTAGTACGTCACGGCGTATCCCACCCGACGCCCAATACCAGGTTACATTGAAATGCCAGATGATAGGATGCTCGTTGACTTTAGCATGATATTTTATCATACGTCTATGTTCCCCGAGTTATAAACAAAGTTACCACCGCACGGGTTGTCTACAAAAGACAATCCCCGCGACCTAAGTCTCGTTCTAATGCCCCGGGCTATGCCTCGAGAGTCTGAGGGGTCTGAATACATTAACTAGACGTACTGGAAGTTACCGCGAAGGAGACACGAGAGACCGAGCACATATGCAGGGTTAGAACAGTGTGTAGAAGTACGTGGGCATACCGTACGCTCGATTCCTTTGCCCGGTAATCCGCGAGGGAACTGGAAATTATATGGTAATGAAGTGCTTCTGAGCGCATCGTAACCGTCGGGTCGACTAGAAAGACAATACGATTTTACTCGGAGAATTTAATAGACCGATGGAGAGAACGACGCCGCGACGACGCTGGTGGTGGTAATGCAACGTGCCGTTTTGCACGGTGCAACGACGCAAGAGCCGCAGCTGAGTGCAGTTCGTGGTATTTGATATCAACATAATCGCCGGAGCCGCAACGCTGGTAAATCCGGCTATCTCACTCGTTGGCTTTTCCTTTCACGAGAAAGAAATTCCGCGGGACCGTGCGCGCGGAATCGAATGCGAACGGCGCAACCTGCATCGGTTCTTGTCGATGCTCTCTCGCTCGTCCCTTCTCCTTGCGTCCTTCTGCCATGCATCGGCAGAAGAGCCTTGCACCGTGTGTTTTTCGATTCTATGGGGGTTCGTCTCTTACACGCGTCCTCCATTTCGATTCGATTCGATTCGAATCGTCTCGATGGTTACCAGAATTTTTCGCATGCCGATTCAAAAACAGTATTATGCGAGAGAAACAAAGAAATGAGGGAACGTATAAACAATGATCCAAGCCAGTCGTGAATAACCGATGAAAATCAAGCGAGTTCGTGGTTTAAAATACAATTAGTCCGTAGCAAGAAATGCAAGTCGTATGATATTGTACAACGCAAGACCAAATTTGTTCACGGTTCTTGATTTATAATTGCCGAATATCCAATAAGTTTCTTGTCACCGAACGAACCGAGCCACCCATCTTTTCAGATATATTGTGTTAATTTTGCAGGTACAGGGGTAATTGTCGATTAATATCGGCCCAACGGGAGACTTTGATTCTGGAAGCGTATAAATTACCGGACATCGTGAAAAATCGCCAGTAATCTCAGCTCCGCGGATGCGCATTTTATTTCGCAGCATTAGCGTCTAGGTAATTTTCAGAATACATCGCTGATAAATGTTACGGAGATACACGCATAAATCTCGAGGTGTTTGCCGGTAGATAGGAAGACGCTAAAAATACCGTCGGACTGACGGCCCCTTCGATTGGTAGAGTCCCTGTCGTGTTTCACCCAAAAGTGGCCTCCGCAGGTAGGCACGAAATATACGCGAGGAACACGAATTTATAGTTCGTCGGTTAATATGCGTGGTCCCCTTGACCCGCATGTTCTTCTTACCTCATAAATCCTCCCAACGACTACGGAATACTAAAACATTTCGATCCCTGCCCTCAAAGAAACAGATCCCACTCTCCGGAAGAATATAACCATCCACTGAAACCTTCCCTATGACAATGCCCAACTTCAGAAACGAAGGATCAATGCGAGTGGATATCGGTGTAAGTCCCGATCCTCTATCTCTCTCCCTCGAACACACTTTCTTTCTCCATCCCCGATCACTAAATCGGAACGACGAAAACGGGGGTATTCGGTTTGACTGCTAAAAGGGTTGACTGTTAAAGCGAGAACGACCGATAGTACTCCAACGTAATCTTCTTAGCCTTCTGAGATCCCTTTGACCTCAATCGAAGGTATTGGTTTTCTAATTTTTTTTCATCCCCTTTCTATATTGCGTTAAATAAAGTACTCTACGAAAGCCCCTAAGAAGTACAATTTGCAATGAATTTTGAGTAAGTTTTTTTAAAGGATCTTCAATCTTCGCTACATAAAAATGCTTATGCGACATTCTCGGTAATAAGGATTGATTGACTGTAATCAAGGTTAATATATTCCTGCGGTTTCTAGTAAAAATATACGTCACTTTGTGAATCCAATATCTTTCGTTCTAAAATACTGTTTTCCATTATTCTTCTGTTTTCTTATCACCTTCAGGTCTGAAGGTGGCCACGATATGGTGAATGCGTACAGAGCTTGAAAATGTACTGGAGGAGAAGAGCGAATACAAAATGCAATATGAGGGAGTAATATATGTACACTGTAAAAATGTACACATGTATAACAATTACGTTACCTCACGAGCTGGGACAAGAACGAGTAAATGTCGAGTGGCAAGGTGAGGAAAATTTATTACAAGAGGTGTCGTAATAAATTTCACCTATCTCGAGACTCTCCTGCGAACACTTCTTTAATTAAAAGCAGGAAATTCTACCATAACAGACTGCTAATTAATCGGAAGATTGTTTTATCTTATCGATGTATAGAAGTCGCGCGCTCGTCCAGTTACCGAATCTTAATAAAACGATCTCAACTGACAGACTTCACCGTCTACAAAAGAAAGAAGAATCCACGTACGTGCAAGAAAGCAACTTCATTGGTCCATTACCCAAACCGGCCGACACTGTAGCAATGTTGAACTCTCCGAATTCACGCAAAAAGTTTTATTACCGTTTCACACGTATCGTCGCAATTTGTTAGGGGCCTGTTTTGTACTCGATGTATTTCCTTATAAAAGTCAACCGTAAGTATAAGTTCATTGTCTTGCGTGTAAATAATGTAATGTATTTGACATATCCGTTCCTTACTTCCACTGCCCTGTCTATTGAGATCTGTATTCTCTTTTGTCGGAAAATGAGAAAAGAAGACGTGGATCTGCACTGATACGAATACATGGGTTAATGGAAGGATGAATGTGGGTGCTTCTGAATAAGGGTAGAGAGAAAAAGTTAGGCAATCCATTAGCCGGGCTTACCAACTCGGCAGACGTTCGTTTGAAAAAAAAACCGCAAGTCCAGTCTCGGGGATGCATCAAAGCCCAATTCACAAGGATAAAGACGCGCATTTTTTCCAATATACCGGCGCGGTCGTCCGACGAGGCTCATCGATAACATATCGTCGTAAGAAAGTTTCATGTACCCGCGATGACGGATATAAAATGGGGGTTATGTACTCCGATAAAAGTTCCGCAATCCATTACGGGAATAGACCGATCTATAGGTTGCTACCTGGTGATTTTGCAGATCCTGTTTCAAAGTAACATCAAGACCGTATCCCCGGAAATAAATGCAGACCGTGCTTTACGATACATTATGTGCTAACTTTCTTTAAAGTATACATCCTACTCTATACATATCTCAGAATATCATCTAAACTCCTGTATCCGCGGTACAAGCAAAGTCCATGGTTACTTAATACTGCTATCGAGTTTTAGAGAATGGCATAATTTAAAGGTCACCGTTGTATGATTGTTATTCGCCTCGTGCGAAGAAACAGATGTTACAGAATATGATTCGTCGATAAATCATTATCAAGCACTATTGAAAGACTAAGATTGTGTAGGCCAGCGAAATACTATTTAATAAGATAGTGCAAGTAATACCACTCATGGCAATAAAGGATTTCGTAATGGTAGGTAAATCATAAAGATTGCTCGTAAGTGAGCATTATCATAAGGTAAATGACATTCTCCTAAAAGTTTGATGTCTGCATTCCGATGATCATTTCCTCTGTATTACGATGTTTATATTGGCGTACAACTGCCGTGTGCATATAGGGAGTCGACGCAAGCAAGAGTCACCCTGATCTGATGAAGTGGCTCAATAAAACGTATTAATAAAAAGGATTCATAGTCTTCCCGAGATGGAACGGTTACGCAGGAGAATCAGCGAGGAAGGAAGAGAAGCGTAACCGTAAGAAGGAAAGTTGGACAATCCATTACCCAGAATGGCCGGCTTGGTGGATGCGGCCAGATTCGAATCCGTGAGTCCACTCTGAAAGTTGCGTCAAGGCTAAATCCGCAGGGGCGGCCCCTTTGTGGCGATGTCCGCGCTTCTGCATACATTCTCGCCCGATAAATATACCCTTTGGCAGTATAATCCAGCTCCACGCGGATTCCTCCAGCACCGGTAGCTTCTGAGAACCTGCCTCGAGCTTTGAGCGAACGAAGGAGACCCTACGAGAATGGTCCTTCTTCTCTCGTCTCTCTGATACATCCGTGGTTCCTCCAATGCATTTTACCCTGCCTCCAACCTTTCTCTATATACTGCTTCTCATTTCATCTTTTCCTCCTTTCTCTCCTTCCTCCTTGGACTAGCCTCTCTTCCACGCGCCGCGCCGCGCAACGCCGTGCCGTGTGCCTGCACCAATACGTGAACTCTCGAAATTGTTTCTATTCTTTCATCGCTTTTCTTTCACTCTTTCCTTCTCTTCTCCTCTGTGCCACGGTGTACAGAATGCGTACAAATAATCTACAAGAAGCCACAGTTCCACGTGTCCACCACGGAGCATGCTTCTCGCCGTAACTCTAGATCGATGAAGAATAACAAGAGATTTTCCGAATATTTTCCAAACACACCATAGCATGTATGTAGTTCAATGTAATAAAACATTATTATACATCTTATTATCTGAAGTGCTTTGTGACATAGTGTAAGAAGAACATAAGTGTAAGAATTTTACGGATCATATTGGATGCTTTGTTGCTTTCATGTATCTTTGACGATTGAAACACGGATTCACACGAATATGCGCTTATCGTAGAAAATAAGAGTATGCCTTTAATAAACTTGGTGTTTTCTATAGATTTTTTGCCATAGAATTAATCGGAGAATAATGTTTTTATTCCGTATTCAGCTAATCGAATATCCATTTCCGTTATTAATGGCATTCCAGTTAACTGGTACCGATTCATGGAGGTCAATAAAGATATACAATAGAACCCGAAACAACAATTTATAGAGCCATAAAGCTTGTCTCTACATGCGTTGGCCGGTTATACTCGGCAACTTAAGGACCTAGCATTTGCTTTAACGGTCATTCGGCTCGGCCACGGATATCGGAAAAAAGTTGCCAATCCCCTGATAGAATTCCTTTGCGTTTTTGCAGGTGAACCATGAGGCCGATGGACAATGTAGAGTGCTTCTTGTAAGATTAATGGTGAGGTGTCTACACCTACGAAGCACGCCCTTTATATTTATATCACGAAAAAGGAACCCTTTGTGCACTTGTGTTCCCACAAATGGTACAAGTGTCAGAAGGATAGTTAAAGTGTTCGAATGAAACTATATAATTTAATACTATCTTACATCGTCGTAGACAGGATACTAGCATGAAAAATGATGAAAGGTAGACAGAAACTCCGTTGATTTGTCGAAGAACGAAGAAGAAATGGGATGACGGATGCAAAGTCGAGAGCAAGGAGTTAAGAATAAAATGAACAAGGAGAATAAAATATTCGAGTGTAATCGAATAACCGATCGTACTTTTCGAAAAAGGACAGATCGGCAGAACCTCCGAAACACACACGTGGAAGGAAGATATTTAATAACATAGCGTGATGGCGTTCGTGAAAGGTGGGATTCGCATATACCGCGTATACGATCTCCGGTGCAATCCTCGGGCGAGTCTCGTTAAATCCAAACAGGCAAAATTCGACGTACCGCGCAATATAATATAGTATTGTAAAGCAATATCTCCTGAAAGGAAGCGATGGTGGTAGTGATGGTGGCGGCAGAGCAAACAGGTTTTTCGAGCGGAGCCCCAAACGACGACGACGTATGCTTTGCTGCGCGGGGTGCAATAAAAATTTTTTAATAAAAAGCCTCACCTGCACCGCGGCCGATTTGTTAGCTTCTTTGTGGGGTCCCTACGAGCTCGACAGAAAGAGAAAAGTCGACAGGGAGAAGGACGGAGGTGGAAAGAAAACGGCGCCATTATGATGTGCGATTGGATTTTGCTGCTTGTTTGGTAAGAACGTATCACGTGTCAATACTTTTCCTTTTCGTTCTGTATGTAAATGCGAGCCCCATGGGGGCGCAAGGGCAGCATCAATCAATGGCAGACGGCAGCTGATTAAAAATTGCGCAACACCATGAATTATTAATGCGACAATAAACGTGCAAATTCCAGTACACCACACGGTACCGATGCCCTCTCGTCGTTTCCTTTAACTTACAATTTCGTATGGCCTCTTTTCGAGAAAATCTTGCCTGCTCAAAAAAAAACTCGAGAAACCAACCGAAATGGTTCGCCCGTGAATAAATTTGCAGTAGAAGACCTCGTATACATCTCGGAGATAAGGTTTAACTGTATTCGCGAAGACCCAACCAGTGCTATAGAAGAAATATTCCTATCTAATTCTTCCACCTCGTTAACTTTGATAAGTTACACCGAATTAATGCCCGACATCTTTATCGTTACTGATTTTTACCATAACTTCAAAGAAGGAATAACATATAACTTTCAAATGATATACATCAAGAACTTAATTTTATTATTACATAAAATATTAAATAGAAAACACACCGCATTCCACTTTCTCAGTGAGAATGTTACTTTCTACATAAACATACAACATACCACATCAAGATAAATACGTGTGATAAAATTCATCCTGTGATGGACTCGCGAAGAAAACGTATCAAATCCCAGGAAACACTGATCAGTAGATCAACGATGCATCATATAAATTAGAAGAAGAACACCATGGTATGTCCATGTTCAGCTGTGCTACTTATGGTCCTCCGTCGTACGCGCTTCCTGGTGGCTCGTTGACACACGGAAAAAATCTGAATATTTCGTAAAACGAAGAGCAAGCATCGCGATCGCGTCGTCGTATTTTACGCAGGGTCTGATGTGCGGAACCTCCCACACAGGTAGTTATCTCGGTGACTTAATACCAGGTAATGTGCTCTCCAGTTACATCTCAGGAGATCTGGCTGGCTTGATTCTCTCTTGCTCTCCCTTTCTCTTTCTCTTTCTCACACACACACACTCTCTCCCCCGCGCTCTCTCTCTCTCTGTCTCTTTCTCTCGGACTCTCTCGATCTGCCGGGTTAGCTCGCCCTCCCGAAGGACCGGCACACCGAACCGGTGATCGGTGGTCCGTATGAGTCGTGGCAAAACCGGAGGTATACGGAGACCCAAGAGAAAGGGTGGAAGGATACCGGGAGAAGGAGAGAGAATGAGTGGGATCGAGAGGGAAGAAAATTGAAGAATAAAGAAAGTAGAAGGTGGAGAGGTGTTGAAGTTACTCGATCTCCGTTCCCGTAAACCTACGCGACGCGACAAACCGATCAGGACTCCTTACTGTGGATAGTTTATTATCGACAGTCTTGCAAGACTATTGGCGGTGTACACATATTCATTGTGGGAACCATGCTTGAGATCGTGGGTAATAAGAATCCATTTGTATTACCTAAACACCAAACTATCATTTGGTTCCGCGTTAAGTAATCATGGCGTTTGGAAAGAGTCTAACTTCTGTTCGTATGCCATAATTTAAAGAATTTTGAGAAATAAACCAATGTTTTGGAACGAAAAACCGTAAAAGTAATGGCATACTGATACGAAACAATTAAGTAAGGAAGGAAGAGATTAACCATGATAACAGGAGATTCATAATATCTTATAAAGCAGAATTTCTAAAGAGAGGAACAAATTTCTTGTTCCGTTAGAAAGGATTCACGGGTGATAAAGAAGCATCGGAAGACAAGAAAGGGATGATTTGATATTTCTGACGATGCAGAGAGTGGTGATAAGTTACTCAAATCGATCTCCCGAAGGACTGACACGGTACGTTATTGGTCCGTATTTCGCACGTGAAGAGACTTCATACTAGGAAAACGAGGGAGAGGAATTGAAGTTACTTGATCTCCATTCCCGTAAACCTAGACGAGGCGACAAAGCGATCGAGACTTCTCCCTAAGGACGGTTTATCACCAACGCTCTCAAACTGTTCACCTCCTTCGTATTTTCATTGCGCGTGTATTGCCGAAGATCCCACCTAATAAGAAACGAGTCCTACGAGCAGTTCAATGATATGCCACAAAGGAACTCGCAATGTTCGCATTATCGTACATAGACCATTAACACCGCAATTACTCGCACCCTTTTGCACAGTCAGAATGCAAATTCTTCAATTAAACTAACTGCAAAAGCTTATAGAATCCTTTTACTTTTACTTTCCGACTGATACTAGGACAAATATCGAGCACTTATTAAATCACGCGGTATAATTACAAATGTCTACTGACAATTGATATAAAAGAGATCACAGGTTATTGATATATTCGAAATCATTTTTAACTCTACATAAAAATATAATTTTACTAAAAAATCATATAACTTGTAAAAAGTAACTTCTCCCGTAAAAGAATCTTTGAGTATCAACTTTGAGACGGGGATAAAAGTTGCAATAAATACAAGATGCGTTCTGACAAAATCTAAACAATACAAATAGAAGAACGGAATTCCAGGTAGTATTTACCAGTGACAATTCATGGTATTGTTTGCCTGGTTCACACTTTCCTCGTGAGAGCACATAGAAGATCGCACCTAATAAGAATCGAATCGTACGAGCCAGGAAGCAACACGGTATGCACTTTACCTGCACAATCGTACACTCCGAGTCCTACGGCAAACAGTTAACCTATCGACAGATAGAGTTTCACTTTGAACCAGCCACTCTTGTTGGATCGTTGACATTACTCCCCGAGATTTACTGTTACGTTCTTCACGAATAATAAATCATGTAAGTACGCGTATGAAAAAGCGGATTATGCACATTTAGATTTGAAGTATCACTCGGCAAGCTCCGATGAAATGAAATGAGAAATATTGCTTTCAGTGTTCTTATTCTATCGAAGTATCAAAGCGATAGAGCTATTAAAAATTGTTGGCAATAAAAAAGAAAATAGGAATCGAGGGTTGCAATGGTTTGTTTTAAATGTAAGAAACTTCGCGCAAATTTATCAATTGCTCTAATTTCGGAGTAAATTTGAGTATCATTAACGATAATAAGGATACCCTTTTCTGTGGGCTTCCGGTTTATAGCCCGTTCGGGGCCTTGCTACTCCAAATCCATCATCGAGATAAACATCGGTTTTTCAGCGGATAATGTTTCACGTTCACGGGATACACAGGTCGATCGTTAATTACCGGGAACGATGTACGTCCGAAACTTTTCTATCACCGGTTTAATGACCATCGGTAGAGTGGAAGACTAAGTTTTACGACAGGCATAGCAGGGCAGATTGAAAGCGCCTGGCGACCAGGTGCCGGTTCGAAGACTACACAATCCGAACCAGCTGCCAAATCGCCGTGCTCAGGACGTTCCACATTTTTTTGTAATTATCTCATTTGACACGATTTATGCGTTCAAACTTAAAAGAAGTACTTAACTTTATGATAAAAACCACTGGAAAACATACTTTTGCACTACCCAAAACATACTGTCGATTTACTCAACTAAATGAACATATTTAACTACATAAAAAGTTCAATACCATAATTTACATAAATCATTCTCATTATAAACATAGTTTTATTTTCGACGTAATTTTTGTTTGCTTACAACAAGCATTATATGAATGCCCGAAAAAAAGGATTACTAGAATTGAAATAAGAAAGTAAATACTGTGCAAAAAGTTTGGAGAACGTGCCAATACAAGGAGTTTGTACAAGGTATAAACGGGCTGCGGAGGATGCTGAAAGGCTGCATAATCGTTCTATGGCGTGTGGCCGAACATTAACATATAATGGTGACCGTCATTCTTCTCTCCGTCACGTAGGACCCCGTTTAATCATTCCCGGTCACCCCGTCACGTAATCCCCTTTTGGAACGATTGTTAGGAAAGATTACCGGGCATTAATTTGAAAAATGCATCATCGTTGACGAGGGCAGGGCATAAGCTTATTAACCGAAAACACGAAGTATGCCCATCATTCGGTGATTACCGCTATGTTAACGTGAACTTTTGCACTTCGAATTTATACGATGTAGTTACGTGAGACGTTGTACCGAGGTGTAAAGTCCAGGTGAAGTTGACTACGTTTAACTCGACAGTGCGCTGCTATATGATATTCCTAAACTGGCAATTTCAGTTCTCCAATTCCCAATTTCACTTGAAGTCTCAGCATCGCGGATTACACGTTTCTCTCCTTTCAAATTATCCGATCAAGTTTACTGCTAACGTATTCAATACAATTTGGATTGGTTAATAAAGAACGTATCACCGTTCCAGAGAAACTTCTAATTAACTCTATCTAAATAATTGCAATAACTTATAAGAAGATGAAAAATGGTTACGTCAATGTGAAGTATTAAAGAAATGCTCAATTTGGAAATGAGTGACCAAAATGATTCACGATAATCATATAATGCAGTCACAGAGATACTCTTAATATTAAGTTATGATTAATCCGCATGCTCGCGAAGTTACTTCACTGGCATAACAATCAATGCATTTGATTGACGATGAAATTCGGTATGTATAACTTACATTGTGATACATGATATCTGGTACATCGTGCTACGAAGAACATGCACATAAATACTGAAGCTGGCATACAACCAGGTATAACTGATGACAGATTGGCAACACAGGTTATACAAAGTACGGAGAGAAATAATTCGTAGGCTCGACAACTTCATGACCCCTAAGTTACTTTCTACGACGTTATAGTACATCTATCCGAGACTTAACGCCCTGCGTCAAGGAAATCCACTGCACCGGCAACCTCCGTGTAGCAAAATGTGAAGGCGTCATGTCTCGGTATGTGTACTTGCATAGTTTTCTTATCGGGGTAAGCCACCCTTCGCGCATAAATTAGCCGGTTACATTACTCAGAGTTCAATTGATCCACATGGTCCAGAATAAAGATACTAGTAACGTACTTAATCGAGAATGCTTGTAGATGATATTGGGAGCAAAGTGGATTGAGATTTAAACAAAAAATGTTTCCTCTTGAAGGCCCCGATATAAAAGCGTCAATGAACCTTTTCAACGTATTTGGTACAATAATAATGATTTGCGAAAATGAATTGTGTACGGTATAAATATTGTCGGTAAAATGCGGAGTTCGCTCATTAAGAGATATTCAAATCTATTTCAATTGACGTATTATTACTTGGATGAAACCGACTAGCGATCAATCGCCTCGAGAGTACTCGAGAATGTCGGTCAAATACAGAATCCTCTATAAGCGTACATTTACTCCTGATTCAAGTATATTGTGATCTAGTACCCCATAGACGACCTAATTACACTCCGACCACAAGCTAGCACGTTTCGTGCTGATACATAATGTTACGTCCTGCGGAGCTTACTGCTATTACTATGTAGCAACGTATAACCAGATATTTCTAGCAATAACACTAAAAGCACGACATCACCTTACCGGAGAATTTAATATTCAATAACAGGAACCGGAAAACGATTTAAGCGTAGCGTATTAGACGGAACGGAATATCATAGGATAATAAAGGGAAAAGGAAGAGTAAAAGAAACCGATACCTCAGTGCATAGCGAGGGGCTGAAAGTTAATCCTTACGTGTGTCGGCAAACCATTTGTTTTAAGGTAAGGAATGCCTGGCGCTAAGAGATCGCTTCGTTGACACTTCACGGGCGATAACTGACGTTAAAAAGGGAAATCACGTGGATCATGTGGTGGACTGTAGGCCGGATAGACTATATCGACAAGGTACCCTACCGCGTTGTCGACACGAGGGGACACGGGGGCACACGAGGGGTACTGTAAATGGTAAAGGCAGAGAAACATCGAAGTAGAGGTACGTTGTGGGTATAAAGAGTGTGTGCACAGATAGGCCGAAAGTGGTCATGGGAAAGGTATCGGTGCGTTAAGGCCAAGACTGGATTCCGCGGGGCGAGGCCGGCTCGTTGGCGGGTAGGAGTGTACAAGGTCTTCGATACCTCGTAAATTACCACTCGGGCCCCCCTCTGCCATCCAGCTCTCGGCTCAACTAATGTTAAGCTGCCTACGTTTTCGTCCTGCCGAGGAAAGACTGCCGTCGAGACTTCGAGGAACCCTCCGAAAACACTGGCAACGCGTTTCTTCGTATCCTATTTTACACTTTTTTCGGAGTGGTTGCCTCACAAATGAGGTGGATCCACGAAAAGTATGTTTATTTCAAGTGCCGCGGGCGTTCCTAACATCGGGATGAAATTCGATTGACTCGATCAAAGATCGAAACCGAGAAGCATTAACATGCTTAACATTCTGGGTTCTCCAGTTCTCCTCGTTTCTGAGTTCTCTATGTTCGGAATTACCACCAAGCATCAAATGTACTTTTGAATATTGCCGGACCCGCTTAGAATATTCGAGAGAATTCCCGCTCGTATAACCTTCTCGACTTCACTTCTATTTTAATTCCAATTCCCGGGAACGAACACGAAACTCCTTAATGTCCAGCCATTTTTTATAATATAAAGGCCGATTTCAATTTCAAAATTACAACCGAATAAGAATGTTTCCCGGACGAACCGAGTCACGAACCATTCGCTCCAATTAATGTTAAGGGTAAATCTTGAGTACCGTATCTGTATGCGACTGCTGATACGCACGATTGGTCTAACGATCAGACATTTTGGTCGCATCAAGAAAGAGGAGCAGTGAATTTCAATGAATTTCTGGAAAAGATATAGCCAATGTATTCCAACGCGATCGTTCCGTCCCATACGAGTAAATGTTACCGTGTCGAGTAACCCTCCATAAGATTACCCATGGAAGAGGCAAAGAACGCTGAGATGCGCGTGAAGTCAACTTTACGACAATATAATTTTGGTAGCGACACGCGGACGGTGTGGAATGTGACAATCGGAGTCAACGAACGGTATAGAAGTCTTCGATACATCGTAAATGGCCCATCCCCGGGCCCCTCGCTATAGCCAACTCTCCATCTTGACCGTTCACGTATGTACGAATAATATAGAGCTGCCTACGTTTCGTCCTACCAAATGAATGACTGACATCAGACCAGTGAAAACACTGACGACGCACCCACCTTTCCTTCGCGAACCCCGATAATTCTCTATTATACTGCCGATCAAATGAGAGGAAGATCCTGTAGTCATGTCGATGGCTACGGAGCGACGTACATACTTAAACTTTAGTATCGAACCTTTCGTATACGGATCAACCGATATCTCTACGTCGAATCATCACCGGAACACGTAAGATCTGATATTACAATTATACCTGACTTTACTGATTCAAATAAAATGTCGATATACGAAATGCACCGAACATTTTCACCGTTGAACATTGTCACTTTGATTACTCTTCTTTACTTATGGAATATCAAGTTTCAAATGAAATTCATCGGATAGAAACTTGTTAATAATATATCATCAGACATCCCTTTGCATTCTTCACAAACATAAGTATATTGAATACAAGAATGTGGTCTGAAGTATTCGAGATAAAAAACAATATCTAAACGAACGTTTAACCTCACAGCGGAATTTGTTTGAAATCGAGAAGGAACCGATGGTCCGTAAAGCGTGCCGCAGAGAACCCAACTCGAAGAACCGATTATATCGGGGTTCCGGCGTTGGACCCAACTTCGGGAGAGGACTTCACGAGACAACCTATTGTTGTGCTTAATTTAGCGTTAAATTGTTTACATCTCATTAATCGCGAGGAAGAACGGTGGAACCTGCGGCCAGACCGTCATGATCATCGATGCACGTCAGTTATGGACAGTGGGCATCGCTTTAATTTTGGATTGACCACCATGGCCGCATCGTGCCGTAAGAAGTTCAATTCTCTTAGCTCATTCAATACCGGATGCATTTTACTATAATGATACTCATGTCAAGAATATGCGTATGGTTAATTCTAGCGACTAATTCCGGTAAATACTCCAGGAATAGAAAAATTTGCTTCAATTCTATCAGGTAGGTCAGCTAACAATATACGCGTAAAAAACATGCACCTGGCTTATTTCAGAGACAGTGTTCGGTAAACAATTAGAAAAATTATAATAATGTTCGTTTGTTGATGTTAACTTGTGAAACGTAACATTGATTTTTCAGTAGCTTGAAACTCCTCTAATAACGTCAGCAATGAAGTATCTTTAGCTACTGATGTTTTTGTTCCGGTGTTAGTAATACAGGTCAGTAATACATGACTTTGTCATGTGATCATAATACGATTTCAAAGTAATAGAAAAACAAGTACAACTATCAACATGGAATCACACAGCAGCAGGTTTTAATAGGTTTCTAATGTCAACTTTAAGGAAGTATTAGGTTATCGAAAGATTATAGTTACATACTTAACCCGCGGATAGTGTAACTGTGTATTTTCTGACCCTCATTAAAATCTTTTTTAGACAATCATTATGCAATACGTATTATACTTAATGAATATGACTATTTATGTCTCACGACATATTTAACTACCAACTTTCGAGACCGATAAACTGCGCGGTCGGCTACCATAATAATAATTTTTTATAGTCGTACTTACCTGTTAGATGGCTTCCAGTGAATTCGAAGTCGTCGTCCTGGTCCCAGTGTTTCAAGCTCAGGTTCGAAAGCGACGTCGCATTTGCAAATTCCAAATTAGCAAAATGCCAATCCAATATTTGCCGATCCTTAGATGACAGATAAACATCGCTGCACATAAGAAATAGCATTTTCCAAACTATTGTTTTCTATACATGGTGATGTTATAAGGATAAAGTATAATTTCGATACTAACCTCGGCGGTGCGGCTTCTAACTCTTGCAATTTCGCCTCGATTTCTTTTTGCTGTTCGGCAAGCTGGTCCCATTCCTAGGAAAAGATTACAAAACAAAACGAATACTACACCGCTCAATGTTACAAACAACGTGATAAAAGATTATATAGTTTATCCTAGTACCTTACAAGCATTATGCAGGTCGCGTAATTTCGAGCGTAAAACAAATTCTTGCGTTATGTCACGAGCTTGTGCTTTATTTTCGGTCATCTCTTTGTATTGTTTATTTAATTCAACTAAACGATCCATGATAGAAATCATCTGGAATTATAAATTCGATTTGATCAATATTTATATACAAAGAACTAAACCATTGCTGTTACCAAAATATTTACCCTATGCTGATTCGTTATTAGACGTCCTTGGAGTGATAATACGGATCGAAGGTGCGATACTTGTCGTTGTTTAACTCCTTGTTCTTGTAATCGAATGACCCATTCTAATGCCTGTCCCAATGACACAGGTCGTGTATTAGTGGCTTGACCTGTTCCACCTGCACTACCGACGTAATTAAAGTCAAGTTGATGTGAAAGATAAGATGTTGCTTCCAACAATCTGTTAAATTCTCTCTCTACCATTTCATCTTTGTCTTTTGGTACCTAAAAATAATAAGTATTTGAAATAAATTCGCAAATACAAATAAAGATGTCTCCCGTACGACACGGTACTTCTACAACGCGAATTCGCTTGAACACGATTCGGGAATCGGGGAAACCTACATGCATTCTTGGTTTGTCAATGTGTAATAGTTTCGATTCATTATTGATTATTGTAATAAACATATTTCTTTTAATTACAACAGAAAATAGTATGCTTTTGTTAATTTTCGGAACCCTATTTTTTGTAGTAGTACTTTGTTTCTTATAACATGGATTCGCGTAACACGTTATTCTTTCGGAACCGGACTACCGTGTTATACGGCCGATGTGTATGTGAAAGCGTTAATGAACGCTTTTAAAAATTATTTACCGTTTGGCCGTCGCTTTCGTATAAAGGGCACTTTTGACGAATTTTATGAAGTTCCATACTGATTTGTTTACTCAGTGTGGTTACAGGATTTCCACCCAATCCTGTTACAACCATAGCGCCGAGATCGGCAATATACGAGGATTTACGAAATGTTGCGATCCGACCCCCCACTCGATCCTAAACAATTTTAAACATTATTTAGACGATTTTGTGCATCAAAATAAAAAAAATATATTTTAATAACTAATTTAAGAAATTATTATATTATAAAATTGCATAAAAGGAATTACCCTGGCTTCAAGTACAATGACCTCCAAACCAAATTGTTGCATTTGTTGAGCTGCTGCCAAGCCAGCAATTCCTGCACCAATCACTATCACCTTTCCCAATTTTTTAGTAGGTATTGGCTAAAATACAAGACATGGGGTTACATATTCTGTAAATGACCAATGAATAATTTGAACTAAACAACTACGAATTTTAATGAATAAAATTATGATTGTATTACCTTTAATCGTTTAAAAACACCAAAGTTTATGAAACCATGTCTCTCCAAAAATGCATGAATCCTACGTACAAGTACAGTATCACTATTATAAGGAGGTTCTATGGATGGTAATGCATTTTCAATGATTAATTGCTGTTTTGGGTTTTCAAGCCATAATTGTAGCTGAAAAATTATAAACAAATTTTTGCACCCCCTGGCCAGTATTTATAAAATAAGTATTTGCGATTAAAATCTTACAAGCCTATTTCTGATATGAAGAAAAACTTTCTGTGTTTGTGGTGGTCCCCCAGCTACATCAGGAAAACAAGCAGCTTCAGTAGAAGTTAATTTGTCAAAAGGTAAGCGGCTTTGAAATGCTGCTCCTTCTAATCCATTGAGCAATTCTTTTACTGAAGTGATAAAAATGCATCAAATATTATATATATATAATATAGTCAGAAATATAAAATTAAGTATTAAAATCATAGTAACCATGTGGATCTTCATGATCACTTTCTTGATCATCTTCCTCCTTTACTTCAATCTTTGGTGCTGAAGATGCAGGGACAGATAGTGTAGGCTCAGTATCTTTTTTCACTTCTGTGATAACTTTTTTTTCTGGTGTCACAAGACCAGTTTTGGATTTTTCTGACGTATCTGAAGCATTTTCATCTTCTACTTGATTATATTTTTCCTCCATTTCTCTGTATTCCACCTATATACAAATATACTAGGTCATAATACTTATAAACCTTTAAGGTCATTTAAAATATTTGTATGGTTCATAGTATTTTAAACGAAATATATTCGTAGAAAATTATAACACTAAATTTAACAATATAAATAGTATTTTAAATATGTATTCATGAATCGGAAGTTAATAACAGTATTTCTATAAAAGATTGCATAAAATATAATGATTTTATTTAGCAGATCAGGTATGAGTATTTGTAAACAAGTTGAAAAAAAGTGTCAAAAAACACTCAAAACTGTAACATAACCTCATTCAACTTTTTTAGCTGATTTTATGTAGCCCAAAAAAGTTGCGTAGGAAATAGACAGATATTTTTTAAAAGGGAAACGTAGAATGGCATAAGAAGGCGAATATAATTATAGTAGCTTCATAAATCATTTGGATTTATAACGTTAAACAAGCAAGCTTCCAGTTTTAATTTCTTTTCAAGTAAGGTATATAATAGTGCTCTCATCATTATGTGAAACAAACCTTTGCTCTTTTCCTTCGACTCATATTGTTTCTATTTCTACTTTTATTGATGAAATATAACAATCGCACAGCAAAAACACAAAGGTTTGTTTTGACTCTTTAAACCGGCGGCACATATAATTACAAACACAGAGGATGCGAAAACATAAGTAGAGCTTCTTCATAGAAAGAAGCCGAATGCATTCGGCAGAGATGAGATATAAGGAGACCAAGCACGCTATGCAATCTATAATTCCAGAGTTACCGAGTCCGAGAGCCCGGTAACGATTTTGGTGTCACTCGTGACATTATCTACTAAACACATAAAATAAGCTGTAAAAGATGAAATTATTTTTTCAAAAACTCTTACACAGTTAACATACATATTACTCGACATTTAACAGATACACATATATATTTTTCATTATTCTAGAGTTATTAAATAAATACTTAATTAAATAATTACTTAATTTGTGAATAAAATGATATAAGTTACATCGGCAATATTCATTTGCAAACATGTTTAAACATTAGTTAAAATTGGCGAGGCACGCTTCGCCCTCTCATTCTTCGAGACTCTTTTCCAATTTGCATCAAAATTGTGACGTAAATACATTGCAACATAATAACATTGCAAATGTAACTCATGTAATTTTATTCGCAAAAGTCCCCATAATTTTTTGCATTCAATATAGACTCTCTATCTTTTATACTTACGTCAGAATTTGTATCCTTTGAATAGAGTCTCGAAGAATGAGCGCGCGGAGCGTGTCTCACCAACTTCGACTAATGTTTAAACACGTTTGCAAATTAATATTGCGAATGCAACTTATATCATTTTATTCAAAAAGGTCACAGAGTTTTGAGGTATTCGAATTGTCGGCGAGAACTCATGAAAATATCGTTAAAAAATCTCGGTAACCATTGACAAACTCTCATCGTTTATTACTTCCATCTCATTAGTTATTAATGTTAAACCCTATTTGGTACAATACGTTTACAATAATAATTAAAGAACGCTTTACAATAATAGTTAATAATGGATCCTTTTCCATGGTAATTAAGATAATCGTCCGTGTTAGAGGTTTCTTCTAAGGAATATTTAATTATGAGAATTATATGGAACATATGGAGTTTGGATAAAAGATCAGATTAACCGAATATAGAATAGAAAGAGTAGAGTTTATGAAGGATTACAACGAGAATTGGCTGGTTGTGCATTAATATTTTAATGCAGAGATTGTTTATTAATACTTATTTAATACTCTTTATTGATGAAACAATGATCCCGCGGGGGGATCGAAACATCGATAGAGGACACAAACCCCCAGCTAGTTATTATACAATATATAATCATAACATATTTAAGGCATTCGGTCGTAAAACATGATATCTGACATTGTTTGCGAAATTGAGTTATTGGCATCAATGGATTCCTTACAGATTTTCTAGGGTATCCGTGAAGAATTTTCACTCTTTAAAAGAAAGCGATTGGTATTAAGTTACGGTAAGTGATAACTGATTTAACTCAAAACTTTACAATCCATTTCGCGGAAGTTTACTTTTTGTTAGTTACTATGTTTTACGTCCGTATGCTAATCTAATGCAAATATGCTAATCAGACGTGGATTTCAATCGTCAATCGGCGCTTTCCATCAGCTTTACTTTCTTTTAGGAAAATACATGGCTCCTACTCTCAATGATTTGATCAAATATATAAATGTTATGTTATGTCCGCTCTGAAGCGGCGGCGAGCCCATCCAGATCGGCCGCCACACCGTTGGGGCGGGAGATATTTGCGTGAGAAGGGGAATCAATCAGCGAATCAATAGCATAGGAAGGGAAATCAAAGAGCCTTATGACCCCTGCTGCCCCCGGCGGTGTTGTAGCGAGCAGCAGTGCGGCGGCCCCACTTACGCCGGAGGCGTTAACGGCCCCCACTACTAAAACCGCCGCCAACTAACAATAAGACTGTAAATATGTGATATGGCGGTGAATTTAATTGGTAAAGGATTTGGAGATTTGGAGCGCAAATTCTGTATCATATTACTTATTTATAATTTTTTGTACATTTTTCGGATACCTTTTTTATTTTAAAGGATAACTATTGTTCTTATATCCTTTTCCTGAAAAATTTTTGTTTCTCTATTAGTTTGTTGAGCCGTTCCTGGTGGTACTGCAATACCAGGCCGACTCGTGACAGAGGTGGAGCAAGCTCCAACGGCTCCGTCAGTTTCCAAAAATCAGATTAATATTCTGACTCCCCGATGGGGAGTGTATCAGATATTAAGCTGATAAGAACAGATACTACACTTTGATCTTAGCCATAAGGCCGAGAAGCGATACCCCTACTGCGTCAGGCACAAGATTTAACATGGGAAAAAGGAAAAAAAACTTTCGAGAGAAAGCTTTTACCGAAAAACATCTAGCGCCAAAGCCGTAAACTTCGGTACCCTCTCTCAGCGGTTCCTCCAACCCCCAAAACCAACAGCCCCTACATCTAAATGAAACTAATAACGCTAGAAAGTTTCTACAAACTAAAGATTTACGTAAACAAAATAATATTGTATATAAACAATAATATTAATATATAACAAGAGGGGTTAAATCGCGATTTGCCGCTAAGTCCACCGGCGGCTCTCAACAAGTCTATACATAGTATATAATCACCAAAGGGGACTCTAATTCTCTTTATTTATATAAAATACATAAGTAAATGGGGTATATAAGTATATAAAATAAATATTACATATAAAGTTATAACAGTCTTACTATACAACAGCTTCATTTATGTACTTCAAACTTAAAAGGCTTTCCATCGAAATGTTTTTGACCGTAGAGTACCAGTAAAAGGAGTACATAAATTAAAAAATAAGATAATATAAGTGTTTCCAAAACCATATGTTTACATAAATATGCTTTAATATCCATATTTTATTGATCAAATTGACAAAATATCTGAAGAAGATGTAAGCGAATTATGCAGTGTCTTTATCATTCAGGTCACCTTGCGCCTATAACGTAATGGTTTCTAGCCTAACGGCCCAAGTTATGTTAAAGTATATACTATAATATACTCTATATCTATACTCGATATAATATATATCTTACACATACACTCTAGGCATACTCGCAATGGATTGTATCTTTTGCAAGACTTTCAAGACAATTTTTCCTCAATATAACGTTTTCATGTTTCATAGCGTTTAAATCGAAAACATCGTTTAGTCAGATATCAATATATTGTGAAAACGTCTCTAAATACGTGATGAGGGTCAAAATGGGAACAAAGTCTGCCATAATCCACTATTCTAAAATCTGCTCTACTATTTATACTATTTACATCTACTAAAAGTACATATGGAGGGACAAATTGATAGGTGTTTGCTGGTTATATATTAATATTTAATCATACATATTACTTATAACTTGCTGATTATTAACCTCGCAGTAAACACGGCCAATAGCAGGGTTCAGCCCCCCGTCTGCATGGTCCCGATGGACCTCGTAGAGGAGTCGGAATATAACCGTCAGCGCGTTCCGTGAGTTCGCCATAACGGCGAGTCAAAGTATATAGTTGAAAAAGAAGAAATGTGGGAGACAGGTATAGGATGCGATATAAAGGAGAATAAGGGCTGCTCTTCCTTTATTACAATTATTTAATTGTATTATATTTCTTCTAGTACTGTTATCATCAATAGCATCAAGATATTTGTATTTTCTAGGTAAGAGTATTATTTTCTGGTTCTTTGAAATGTGGACTATAATAAATCCAATACATTTTAGCCTTAAATATGCTAATCAGACGTGGATTTCAATCGCCAATCGGCGCTTTCCATCAGCTTTACTTTATTTTAGGAAAATACGTGGCGCCTACTCTCAATGATTTGATCAAATATATAAATGTGATGTTATATCCGCCCTGCAGCGGCGGCGAGCCCATCCAGCTCGGCTGCCCCACCATTGGGGCGGGAGATGTTTGCGTGAGAAGGGGAATTAATCAGCGAATCAATAGCATCGGAAGGGAAATCAAAGAGCCGGATGACCCCTGCTGCCTCCGGCGGTACTGTAGCGAGCAGCAGTGCGGCGACCCCACTTACGCCGGAGGCGTTAACGGCCCCCACTATTAAACCGCCAACTAACAATAAGACGCGGCAACTCTTGTGCAGTAAAGCAAAATTGCAGTAACTCCATTTTTTACCAAATATGCCTACTCTCTCTAGGAAGGCTTCAGTTATTTCGACTTTTAATTTGTCTACAATTCTTACAACTTACGGGAAAGAACAGTTTCCTGTAAATATGTGATATGCGGTGCATTTAATTTGTAAAGGATTTGGAGCGCAAATTCTGTATCATATTACTTAATTATAAATTTTTTGGATACCTTCTTCATTTTAAAGGATAACTATTGTTCTTATCCTTTTTCTGGAAAATTTTTGTTTCTCTATTAGTTTGTTGAGCCGTTCCTGGTGGTACTGCAATACCAGGCCGACTCGTGACAGAGGTGGAGCAAGCTCCAACGGCTCCGTCAGTTTCCAAAAATCAGATTAATATTCTGACTCCCCGATGGGGAGTGTATCAGATATTAAGCTGATAAGAACAGATACTACACTTTGATCTTAGCCATAAGGCCGAGAAGCGATACCCTTACTGCGTCAGGCACAAGATTTAACATGGGAAACAGGAAAAAAAACTTACGAGAGATAGTTTTCACCGAAAAACATCTAGCGGCAAAGCCGTAAACTTCGGTACCCTCTCCCAGCGGTTCCTCCACCCCCCAAAACAAGCAGTAACTATATGCCAGTAAATTCAACTAATAACACTAAAAAGCTTGTACAAACCAAAGATTTACGTAAGAAAAAATAATATTGTATATAAACAATAATATAAGAGTATAACCGAAGCGGTAAAAACGCGATTTTTCACTTTGTCCTCCAGCAGCTCCTCCTAAACTAATTCCCGGAGTATATACCTGTAACTGTACGTACTAGTAGTAGAAAGTACATATATGTAATAGGTATATATATAAAAATTATATATAGTATATAAACAATAATATTAATATATAACAAGAGGGGTTAAATCGCGATTTGCCGCTAAGTCCACCGGCGGCTCTCAACAGGTCTATACATAGTATATAATCACCAAAGGGGACTCTAATTCTCTTTATTTATATAAAATACATAAGTAAATGGGGTATAGAAGTATATAAAATAAATATTATATATAAAGTTATAAAAGTCTTACTATACAACAGCTTCATTTATGTACTTCAAACTTAAAAGGCTTTCCATCGAAATGTTTTTGATCGTTAAACCGAAAACTTCTTTTAGTCAGATATCAATATATTGAGAAACCGTCTCTAAATACGTGATGAGGGTCAAAATGGGAACATAATCTGTCATAATCCACTATTCTAAAATCTGCTCTACTATTTATACTATTTACATCTACTAAAAGTACATAATATGGAGGGACAAATTGATAGGAGTTTGCTGGTTATATATTAATATTTAATCATACATATTACTTATAACTTGCTGATTATTAATATTATATCAGCAGTGTAGTGCGTCATCGATGGAATTAGGATTTAATAGTCTAAAATTGTGGTATTAAAAATGCATATGCATAATCCGAATATTAAAATGCCTCCAAACACGTGTTAAATTCTGCTGTTTAAGGTTCAATATCTCGTCCGTCTCCGAGCTTACTTTAGATATATTTTTGCAGCAACCTTCAGACTGAAGTATAGATTTATTTACTATATATATACTTCGACGGTGTCTAGCAGTTCCATTACAGTGTCAAATTTGCGTACTTTTAGATTAATTTTGCAAAAATACTTAAAAACCGGACAATCATATGTACTGTATTATCCCGATTCAGTAAATATTTACAGTAGGGTTATTTGTATGTGAAGTATTCTTATTCAGGTTGGATCTGTATAAGATATATCCATGGCACTTTATGTATGTGTTGATTAAAATACCTTTATTACTTTTTTTCTTTTCCAAATACTTGTATTTATCGGAAAGTATATTTAATTACAATCTTGCTCTAACACAATTATATAAAAAAAAACACTTGTTACTTTCCAAACAAATAGTGATGTAAACAAAAGAATTTGAATTATTTATGTAGAACACTGCACAGTTTTTTTGTATTTACTTCTTTAAATTTACTATAGCAAGCAATAAGTGGATTGCGTTCCACTATATTTAATACTTCCAAAAGCCCAAATAGAGGGCTGTTCTATTGGCTTGTTGTTATATTCAATAGGTAAATTTGGAAGTTAGTTATTTAGTATGCAAATGATTTGTAATTTTCAAAATATTCATCTTTGAGGTATGATAAAAAGAGAGTTCAAGAAATTGGACCTGACCGTGCATGTGCCGAATGGCTTTTAAAAAATGGGGCATCTGTTAGGTGGAAAGGGTTTTCTGATTACATGAAAGATTATAACAAATTAGTTGCTGGTGGAAATGAACATTATATTGAGGCTGTGGATGCTACACAGTCTGGAATTAATTATATAGGTTTAAAATACTTTGGTTAGTTAATATTTCAGACAATGCCTTTAGATAATTGTGAATGAAAATTTATATAACCATACTAAAAGGCACAACATGCAAATAATTTTTAATTAAGTTTAGATGGTTGCAAATACATCAATGAAATAAAATTTGTGAATTGCAAGTATATTGATGACTATGCTATAAAACCTTTGTCTTATGTAAAAGATTCATTGATCAAACTTGAGATAAATGATTGCAAAGCTGTAACACAACAAGGTTTATATGACTTAAAAGGTTTACAGTATGTACATTATATACATATGAAGAAGGTACAAAAGTAAATATTTTGCAATAGGGTTTGAATAAAAATATTTTTCAGGAATCTAAAAACATTGAAAATTGCAAAATTGCCATATGTTGATGATCCTCAGGCAGTTATAAAAGAACTGAAAAAATCATTACCTGACTGCAAAGTGGAGTATGAATGATTATGAGAATCTGTTCCTATACTTATATTAATATAATATGTGTGTTTGATACAATGCATTATATAAAAGCCACATTGGAATCCTATACAAGTTTTTAAAACTTATTGACTACTTAATCAATGAATAAATAGTTTGCTAAATAATACCTGCATTTTTGTCCTTAGCATTATTTTTAATGATCGTCCATAAATAAGCGTTATTCACAATTCATAAAATTTGGAGAATAATATTCATTTTATTACGCAATATGCTTAAATTTTGATAAATGAATAACTTCGTATCCTTAAAACACGTTTTATTAAGCGATTCAGACGAAAATTAATAATCACGCCTGTTCTGTCGTGCTAGGAGCTGGAGCGGTTATCAGGGATCTGTCTCGATCGTATACTGATAAGTCTCCTTAATTAGATGAGATGTGAGCAAAATGCAACGTGTTCGATTGGTTGTAAGCCAATTTACTTTTTACGAGATACAACTATTTACAAAGTTTACAAGAGGTACGTCAGGGTGACGTATGAAGATGATTAAGTGATGTGTTTATGTACAAGTTTCTTTCGATTCTGATTTTTCCTTAACACCTCTCCGCGCTCGAAGTCTCGTACTCCCACTTATGCTAAGAAATGGTCATCAACCTTTAAGCCCTAATTGGCTGAACGAAGAAGTGGGCAGTACTTCGCAAGGGCGGGGAAGGTGCCAGGAATTACAATGTTTTTGACATGGTTACTCATTTCTAACGGTAACCATGTCATTATTTGTAGAAAGTATGTTTTGTCAGATGTCGGAACGTACAAGTTAAAACTGCGAGGTTTGGTATGCAGATGTTTTATAGCGTACTGCCGTTGGTGGCAGTACACTATAGTCCAATATGGGTTTCTAGGAACCGTCCTCAGGTAGACCTGTTAGGGTATGACCCTACGGAACATACCGGCCCCCTTGAACGATCCCGTTCAACAACTAATCATAATGAATTGCAAATGTACAAGCTTATGAACTAATGACGAAATGATTAATGACTAATGAAACTATGGTTATGATACAGTTGATGTACTATACATGGTAGATTATGAACTAATGTGTAAACGAGTATCTACAAGCAACTATTGCGTGACCTAATTATCTATCGGCAGTATTACTAATTTCTTAATACTACGCTTGAACAGTCCGCTACTTGTCTTCACAGACACAACGCGGATTGCGTTGTCATCCCCTGGATGGAGTTCGACGATTCGACCAAGAGGCCAATGGAGAGGAGGTGAATTGTCCTCGCGTAGAAGGACCATAGTTCCAATGCGGAGGTCCGGGCTTCCTTCATGCCATTTCGTCCTCTGGTTCATTCCGTTTAAATACTCTTTGTGCCGGCGGGTCCAAAAGTGCCCCTTCATCTTTTGAACATGTTCCCATGCTGACAGCTTGTTGACCGGAGTCTGTGAAAAGTTTCTCTCGGGCATGCTAGTTAAAGAGTCACCAATGAGGAAGTGACCTGGACTAAGGGCTAAGAGGTCGTTTGGATCTGAGGAGAGTGCTGTTAGGGGGCGGGAATTGAGGATTGCCTCTATATCAATTGCAAATGTGTTCAATTGCTCAAATGTAAGTAGAGTTTCCCCTATTGTACGCCTAAAATGTGATTTGAACGATTTTACGGCAGCCTCCCATAATTCTCCAAAGTCAGGTGATCTTGGCGGGATGAAGTGCCAATTTATGCCTTGACTCAGTAAAAATGACGATATCATAGGGTTAGCAGTTTCTGCAGCTGCGAACTGTTTAATTTCTAATAATTCGCGATTGGCTCCCGCGAACGTGGTAGCATTATCCGAGTATATACTGTGGCATTTGCCGCGACGCGCGATGAATCGCTTCAATGCCGCTATAAACGCTTCCGAAGTGAGATCGCTGACTATCTCTATGTGAACGGCTTTAGTAACAAAGCATATGAAAATAGCAACGTAAACCTTTAACTTCGAGCGGTTGCGGTATTTGCGTTCCTTAATGTATTAGGTGGTCCAATAAGTTCGTTCCGTTTTCGGCGCGGCGACTTTATTACCTTCTTACATGAGTAATAAACCACAATACATACTCAGGTAAAAATGTACATATTCCAGTACACTTCTAGTTTTGCTTTCGTGCAAATTAGACGTATTTTTTCAAGTTTTTCTGTAATATCTAAACTAAAATCATGACGGATAACAAAATTCAGTTTCGACGCATCATGTTATACGAGTTTCGTAAAGGATATAACGCTTCGGAAACTTCGAGAAATATTTGTGTTGTTTACGGGGAAGGTGCTGTAACAGATCGTACGTGCAGAAAATGGTTTGACCGTTTTCGTGGAGGAAATTTTTCATTAGAAGATGACCATCGCGCTGGACGACCACATACTGCTGACAACAGTGCTGTACGTGCACTAGTGGAACAAAATCTTTGTATTCAAGTGCGTGAAATTGCATCGGAACTTCAAATGAAAAAATCCACCGTGCATAATTGTTTACGGAAGATGGGATTAATTTCAAAGTTGAATATGTGGGTGCCGCACGAACTGACGGAGCGTAACCGCGCAGACAGCACGACAACGATCGACCACACGTGGCAAGAAATGTTATTGAAAAATTGAATGACTTTGGCTGTGAGGTCCTGCCGCACCCTCCGTACTCTCATGACATAGCCCCATCAGATTATTATTTATTTTGGTGCATTCAAAATTCGGTTACCGGAAAAAAATTTGAAAACTTTGAGGTCCTCCAAAAGCACCTGGCGGAGTTTTTTAATAAAAAAACGAAAGACTTTCATCCGAAAGAAATTATGAAGCTACCTGAGACGTGGCAAGAAGTAATTGAAAAGAATGGTGACTATGTATGTGAATAAAATAAATTGTATTTGAAAAAAACGGCGTTTTACTGTAACGGCTGAAAACGGAACGAACTTATTGGACCACCTAATATAAGGGACCACAGTAATCTATTCCGCAATTATAAAATGGTCTAGCCATGGTGATACGATCCCTTGGTAAGTCACCCATCATGCACTCGGGAATTGTGGATCTAAATTTGCAACATTTCACGCATTTGTGCAATACTTTTCGTACAGTATTTCTGCCGTCTATGATCCAGTACCGTTGTCGTGTGGAGTATAGCGTAGTTTGGGTGCCCGAATGCCAGTGTTTCACGTGTTCATCATTAATTATAAGTGTCGTGATGTGATGTGACTGTGGTAATAAGATTGGATGTTTTGAGTCATAAACCCTCGACCGCAGGTAGAAACAAGCGCCGTAGGCTTCCTCACTTGCGTCGCAGAACCCGTGCAGTTGTAAGTCGATCGCGTTAGGAATTTTTACTTGCCGTGGAATGTTAATGCGATTAATGTTTGTTAATTCTGCAATGTACTCGTGCCACTGCGCGGCTAAATCTGCTGGGATGTCCGAATCCCAGTCTAACTTAAGGCTCCATAATTGTCTCATAAAAACCTTTGCGGTAATTAATACTGGGCCTACGAGGCCTAAAGGATCAAAGAGTTTTGATATTCTCGCCAGTATTGTTCTCTTCGTTAGCGTTGCCTTGGGTGAATCAATGTTTGAAGTATAAGTTATTGCATCTACATTTGAATTCCAGAGAATGCCTAATGTTTTTACTGTAGTATCTGTTAATAATGGGTGACTTTTTATCTTGGATGAAGGTAGAAATTGTATTAGTGAGCTATTATTGGACGCCCACTGCCTGAGAGGAAAACCCCCTTTATAAGTTAATTGTATAATCTCAGTGATTATTTTCTTAGCTTCTTCAAGAGTAGAAGCTCCTGTGATCATATCGTCCACATAGAAGTCGTTTTTTAATACCTTGGCGGCTCTTGGCAATTGTTGAAGACAGCGAGTTGCTAGGAATGGAGCCGACGCAAGTCCGTACGTAACGGTGGCTAATTCGAAGACAGAGATTTTGTTTGAAGGAGTTTCGCGCCAAAGGATGCGCTGATATTTTCTATCCTCTGGATGGATATGAACCTGACGATACATTTTCTCAATGTCGGCGGTTAGCACATAGGTGTGCATGCGAAATCTTAAAGTGATTGACAGCAAATCGGATTGTATAGTAGGGCCTGTCATGAGGAGATCATTGAGAGACTGTCCAGTAGTAGTTTTCATTGACCCGTCAAATACGACCCGAACCTTGGTGGTTGTACTCTACTCCTTTACAACTGCATGGTGAGGTAGGTAGTAACCGTCCTCCACCATTGAGGATTCTAATTTGTGCATGTGCCCTAATGACGTATATTCGGTCAAGAAATCGGTGTAATGCTTGCGCATTTCTGAGTTAGATTGGAGACGCCTTTCTAATCCATAAAAGCGTTTTAGCGCGGTCTTGTACGAATTTCCTAACATCTCGGGATTGCCCTTGAAAGGTAAGCGAACCGTGTATTTTCCGGACGTGTCCCGAGTTGTTGTTTCGCGAAAATGTTTGTCGCACTGAATTTCTTCAGTGGACATGATTGGAAGGGTTGATAATTCTTCCAACTCCCAAACGGCCCTTAACTGTGTGTTTAACACATCCATTGCATCCATTGATGCATGGCACGCCATGGCTGAAATTATGGGTGTCGGTAAGCGACCTGAAATAATCCAACCTAGGCAGGTATCTTGAATGATTAATGAGGTGCCCTTCAGACGAATTTGACCCGCGCGTTGAATGGTATGGTAAAATTCGGCCCCTATGAGGGCGTCAATACCTGACGATGTGTTAAAGCCTGGGTCGGCTAATTTTATGTGTTTTGGCACCGCGACGTTGTCCTTGTCGAATGTGTTGTTTGGTATATTCCCACTTATCACAGGTATGACGAAGAAGGTCATGTCTTACTGATAAGCCGTAGTGCGAGAATGTACCGATGCATTTACGTAATGTTTGATGTTACTGGATGACTGATTAATTCCATTTAACGTGCAATTTGTATGTTTACGGGGTAAATGTAATAGTGACGCTAGCCTCTCTGTTATAAGATTGAGTTGTGAGCCGGAGTCTAGTAAGACGCGGCATGTGTGAGACCTTCCTCTACT
Organism: Nysson spinosus; assembly: GCA_910591585.2. Lineage (NCBI taxonomy): Eukaryota > Metazoa > Arthropoda > Insecta > Hymenoptera > Crabronidae > Nysson > Nysson spinosus. The sequence goes on along the minus strand of OU342830.1, from coordinate 6,304,446 downwards.
GTCACTGATATCCACCAAAGCTGTGGATAGCAGTACTTGGGAAGAGCCTATTGCGTGTAATGTAGTAGATGTTAATGCAGTAGGTGTTTCTTCGTGTGTTCTGTCTACTTGTCTGTCAGTGGGATGAAGTAAGGTGTGATGTCGTTTATTGCAAGTTTTGCAGAGGCTCGACTTGCAATCTTTAACGTGATGATTTCCACGTAGGCAATTGAAGCAGTAGTGTAAACCCTTTATGGTTTCATACCGCTCCGATACCGACATGTCTATGAACCGTTTACATGCGAATAACAGATGCGAAGATTTGCACACCGGGCATTGTGAGTGTTTTGACTGAGTAGATACGAATGAATGTGGTGCTTTGGATCGTGTATTATATTGGTTGCTGTTTTGATTTATTGTGCGTGTCTGAATTTGAGGATTTGAGGATGATGGTTTACTCGAAGCTATTGACTGGAGTGTTTGACTGCGAATTTCTAAAAATGAAAGCATTTCGCTCCACGCAGGTACGTGTTTTCCTGGTGAAGCCTTTTCCCATTCGAGTAGGGTTTCTGGGTCTAATTTGGACCTGACAATTCCGATTAATATCGCTCCCCAAGACTCTACTGGTTCTTTCAAAGTTTTTAATGAGCGTAGATGCCTTTTTATATCGTTTAAAAATTTCCTAATGCATGATGAGCCGCGTTTCAAGGGTGCTAAGTCGAGTAGGCACTTAACATGTTGTTGCACAATGATTTTAAGATTATCATATTGCTCTAATAGCATTTCCCACGCGTCGTTATAATTATCGTTGCTAGATTCAAAGTCTGCTATTACTTCAGCAGCCTCCCCTTGCAATGACGAACGAAGATAGTGTAGCTTGATCACGTTTTGTAGAGTTCCGTTATCATGGATTAAGGATTTAAATGTATCGCGAAAATGTATCCACTTATCGGAAGAGCCATCGAACGAAGGTAGGTTGACTAGAGGTAATCTAAAACTAGATGTTTGCATATCACTCGATGTTGCGGGCGATGAAGTATTATTACGACTGTTTAGAGTTTGAGATTGTGAATTGGAATTGCTTATTATTTCTTCTGCTAACCCTACGAGTTCGTAATATGCGTCTTCGTACTGAGTACGTTCTGGAGCGTGATCATGTGACACGTCCTCGAGTTCTAATGTAGTTTGAGCTTCATCAAAGATGCTCCAAGATTCTTTAACTTTGTCTAGTTGCGTTTTCAATGTGAAAATATTAGTAGCTTCAGTGACAGCCGCGATTGACGTCCTGAATCTAGTTAATTGCGCCTTAATAAGTCCGCGTTTGTGAATTAATGCTCGTAGATTGTCGGACGGCATTATGAATGTGTATTTGCAATTGACTAAGGCGAATAGGAAGGTATAAGAAAGGAAATTGGTGACTCAATACTTTGCACTCACCGAAAGATGCCTTCCGACTCGATTGTCAATGTGCTGCTTGATGCGGAGATATCCTCGATGATGAACTCGTGCTGTCCTTGATAACCCCTGTTTCTCCACGTTGCGTGGCTGATGTGTGGTAGCTGCGTCTCGTCACGTTGACTCCTGCTCCGCTGGTTGCGTAGAAGTTACGACTCCGTGCAGAGGTCGAAGATGATTCCGGCCCCCGTGATGAATGAATTAGTGTCGAACTTCCACTTATTCGTCTCCGTGAAGCTCGTAAATTGATGAACGGCTTCGTGAATCCCAAATCCGGCTCGAAGGACCAAAATGTTCTGTCGTGCTAGGAGCTGGAGCGGTTATCAGGGATCTGTCTCGATCGTATACTGATAAGTCTCCTTAATTAGATGAGATGTGAGCAAAATGCAACGTGTTCGATTGGTTGTAAGCCAATTTACTTTTTACGAGATACAACTACTATTTACAAAGTTTACAAGAGGTACGTCAGGGTAACGTATGAAGATGATTAAGTGATGTGTTTATGTACAAGTTTCTTTCGATTCTGATTTTTCCTTAACACCTCTCCGCGCTCGAAGTCTCGTACTCCCACTTATGCTAAGAAATGGTCATCAACCCTTAAGCCCTAATTGGCTGAAGGAAGAAGTGGGCAGTACTTCGCGAGGGCGGGGAAGGTGCCAGGAATTACAATGTTTTTGACATGGTTACTCATTTTTCTACGGAACAACGCGATATGGAAAACAAAATTATAAGGTGCGAATAAGAACTTATATAGCGTTAATTAAACGACTTTGATTATCTATTTTATAGCCAAGTGGTACATAAACTCGGATGATATATTGTTAATTACTAATTATCAATTAGGTAATATTCATTTCGGTCGCTTAAACTTACTATATCTATCCTTTTTTAAAGTAAAATTGCGAAAACGTAACTTACGCCGCTTTGAAAATGATAATAAATTAATTTTATTCTCACGGTGATAATAAAGTAGTGACGTATTTAATTAATAACTACATAAAAATGAAAAATATACAACGTCCCTAGGAGCGCTCTTGCCTACTTACGCACCTGATGTTTCTGATCGTATGATCCTTAATGTAAACAAACCGGCAATGCAAGAAACCATAATTGAGCTACATCGACATCAAAACATTGAGATTTCTCGGAAATAATGTACTGTGTAACGTTCCTTATCGACACTATTCTCAAGGAATACAAAATACATGCGTACTATCTAAAATGTTAAAAAATCTTGTATTTTCTCATTTTCAGACCTAAATACGCAATGATTTTGAATTACATATATCATTGTTCTTGACGATTACGACTTATTTTCAATACGACTCCGTAGAAACCCGTGATAAATATATACGAATATACAAGTTGAAGAACAATTTAATACTGTAAACAATTCGAATGAGTTTACGAATATTCATAATTCTAGATTTTGAACACATCAAACCATACATCGAATGTCGTTATTAACGACTCTGAATACCATTAACTTATTTAATGACTCGTTTTGACGTAAAAACCTACCAGGGGATTAAGTGTAATCGGGTCAACGTACGTGCTTGCACGTCGGCTCCCCCTCCAAGTACGCGCGCTGTGCGCAACATCATGTGCGGCGCGTGCTGAGGTGTATTGCCGGTTTCTCGAGTGTATAGTGCGGGCGTGCTGTCGGTTCGCTCCGATTTTTCACTCTCAATTTCTTCAAAATGTCACTTTTTCGTGTCGAAATGTGTATCCGCGAGTGCCGCCAAGCTTCCTCGGTTCGGTTTTGTAGTTTTCTTGGTAATTAATGTGGGAATTTTCAAGTTTTTCGGCATAGCGTAATTTGCTTTGCGACATACTTCGTACGCTTCGTGGTGCCGCGATCTTTCATTCTGAATTTTCTAATATTTTTGTCATTTCAATATCAATTAGAGTTTAATTTCCGTAAATTTTGCGAAATTATCTTCCGAATATTCGTCTGGAAGAGGGTTGTCAACAACGCAGTTCAATGAGCCGGTTGGTACGTATTGCTTCGTCACTTTTCAAAGTCAAATCTTTTTCACGGCGCAGTTACGCTAGCGACAATTCTCTCTCTTTCCCTCTTATGATTAGCATTCAATTTCCGAGTGTAAAACTTGGTGTTCTTTCCGTGATTCTCCACATTAAAAGTTCTCAATCACCCTTCCCTTTCTAATTTTAATCGGTGATTAATAGTATTCTTATTTTTGATAATTAATTTGAATAATTTGCACTTCTCTATGCTCGCAGTGCATCAGTACTTGAATATTTGTTTTCCGCGAAATAATCGTCGATTCTTTTACTGTCATTCTGTGTCGGGAATATCGAACCGAATAGAACCTCTTCGATTCGGTTGTTATTTTCTTCATGTTTTACAAAAACGTTTTTATTCAACTAATATCGTTCAAAATTCATTACCCCGCGTCCCCAGAGTTCACACATCAAAGTCGAATTGCGACTTTGAATATTTGCTGAAATAGTCACATTTATAATATGACAAAAAGGGCCTGATTGAAAATGAATCGATACTGGTTTTTTATATGAAAAATGAAATGAAACGACATATACGAATATTATACGAACGAACCATTAAAAGGATTTTTATATAAAGGAATAAAAAAATGGCGTTTCAGCACTCCACTTGTTAAAGAGTACGTTCTGATATGACAATTATTAAGTGGGCAAAGTGGGAAGAGTTATGAGTGAGAAAGTGATCAATTATTAATTAGGTATGATCAATATGATCATTGAAGAGTACCGAAGAATGATCTTAATTGAGTTTGAATAAAGGATAAGATAGACTGAATGTATGACTGGGTGTGAGATTGGAATTCAACCCAATATGAAAAATGCAAATGCGAATAATACACGAATATAAAGCGCAACGAAATGCTCAACTAATATCTAAGAAAACATGGTATGCCTAACGATCGATCAATCAATCGAAAGAAATACTAATAAAAATTTCAACACATGATGGCTTTAACCGTACAAGTGCAGTTATGGGTGTATAATACTTACCAAGGCAAGGCAAATTATATCATTATTATTAAGTACTGTATTCTGTAGGATTGAGTACGATAGCTTAGCGTCGGGTAGATCGAATCAAGTACCTTTTTATAACACGTGTAAAGCGCTATATTAGGTGTTGTGCATTGGTGTAAAAAGAGAATTTTCTTCAGTTCAACATATACTTTTTAATGCTAAATATAAATTAGAATTAAAATTTTTTTGAAATGATAAGGAGGTAGGGTTCTACCTCCCGTTCTCCCCATGGGGCGGGTCTCAAAGCAGCAACCTCCACGTGGTGAGACCTGGGCAATCGGAATTGTTTATCGTGTAATGCCACGAAAATTATTTTAAGGCATTGTGTTATAGTATCAAATTTATGTAGAATTATAGTACCTAGTTCATATTATTTCGTTTTCCTTTACGGAAGAAGTACCAGCATTATAATTTAGTCGTCGGTCTTATTACACCATAAATAATTTCGAGCTAATCGGCTGCAGGTTATTTTCCATTTACAAGTGGAATGAACGTTTCTTTATAAATGTAAAATAAGCAATTCATAACATTGGTAAATCGTGGATTCGTTATTGTGAACAAATTAAATTCAATATTGATCCACCATCTACCATCGATTTGAATCATTTAGAAATAAAATTAACGACATTCCAATTTTTACGAGTTTTTAAGGTATACCCCTTTACATTTTTACGATTTTAGGTCAACCCATTTTTTGATCAAAACAATTTTTAAACGACTTCTTTCGACCCAAAATCGTCCTAGAATATGTTTATACATCATCTACCATCGATTTGGGCCATTTAGGAGCGAAATTGGCGACTTTTAATTTTTTACGATTTTTGAAGGTATACCCCTTTACATTTTTACGATTTTGGGTCGACCCATTTTTGGGCCGAAAAGAATTTTTAATCCACTTCTTTCGACCCAAAATCGTCCTAGAATATGTTTATACATCATCTACCATCGATTTGGACCATTTAGGAACAAAAGTAACGACTTTGATTTTTTGAACATTTTTGAAGGTATACCTCGGCATTTTTTCCACAGTGCACCCATAAGTGTGCGTAGTTCACAGTTTTTTTTACAAACTTCTACAGAGGGCATCTTTTGTTGCGTTAATTTACAGACGATATTCCGTCTGTTTGAATTACACATCATCGGTGATTTTTTACTCGCACCAGCAGGAAAGCCCATTTAGTGGTTGGCCTTCCTATAACTCATATAGGTATAATAGATAATTAGATAAAGATAATTTAAGACTTATGTTGGTGACACTTGTTACTATATAGTTCAGTTAATTTGATTTTTGAATAGTTTTGTCGGTGTGCAGTGATGTGAAACGTAAAACTTGAATTGAGTAGAGAAATACCTCATTTTAACAAAACTGCTTAATAAATTGGCACCATGCCACAAGAATTACATGTCTTGCGCTGTTATTCCTGCAAATTGTTTCAGGCAAGTTTTAAATCCTTCGGAAACTAACATTTTCTCAAATCGTAAAATTCCGTTCTTAATGACACCGACTTCCGTTTGTCTCACAGGTTCATATTGTTAAAAAAGTGAAGAAATGGCAATGTAAGATTTGCAATGAAAAGCAATCCGTACAACGCGTGAGTTCGATATTGTTTTATGAAATAGTAAATTCATTTAAAAGATTATTATAACCATCAAATGAACGGTATACGTTTATGTTTGAATGGGGTAGTGGCTTATAAGAAACTGACAATTAAGAGATAGTGCAGAGATAGCGTGAACATTTTTAGGTATATTTTCAAGGGTCTGGAAAAGATTGTCGTATTCAAGTTCAAAACTTGAATTGCATAAGTCAATATGAACCTGAAAGAGAAATGTGTGTTGTTCAGGATGATTGTAGGGATTACAGTGATCTGAATGAGTTTCATGAACAATCTAAAGTAGAAGTATTTCAGAGCAAGTGGACGAAATATTTGGATAATTCTTCAAAAGTTACACCTAGTACTTCTAATTTATATGACTCTAATGAACATTCAAAAAATGATAATGCTTTCTCATCCACACACAGTGATAATTTAGCTCATGCATCTTGCTCACAAAATGCAACCAATGATAAATTATATTCTGAAAAGACTTTAAAAGAAAATGGCAATTGTGATAATAAAAAAACTGAAAGTGCAAGAAATAAAACTTTTTCAAAAGGTGTTATTGACGACAGAAAAAGAAAACTTAATGAATCACAGTCATATATTTTTGATGATAATAAGGAATTTGATATGGTTCTTGACTTTTGAATTGGTTAATTATAGTATGCTTCACAAAAATATTAACAGTATTGCATAGGTGTATTGCAAAAGTGAGATTATTTTTTTTACTGCCGTACAAATATTTTTAGAAATCTTAAAAAATGGTATATTTTGTAATAAAAACATCTGAAATAGTTGTGTAGAACAATCTTTATTTAAATAAAATTATGGATATGGTATAATTCAAAAAATGCCTTTTGAATTATTTTTTTACAAAGCTCAACATTCTACAATTTTAATTAAAAATATAAATAATTTATCTAGTTGTTATCACTAACATACATTTTATATGTATGTTTTGTCTGCCTGGTAACTAATTCAAATTTCTAATATAATATGTCCTAGAGCCGGTTTAAATTAATCAAGTAATAGTTACCATTTGGACAAGGTTCATTTGTTCATTTTGTATCATTTATAAGGAAAGTAAACGAACCCGAACATTAAAGAAAATTCTGAAGCTTTCCCGAAAAATATTATTTTCAAGTATTTTTAGAAAAGATATTTTTTGGAAATTTGTTAACGCATTTTTGTAGCGCCCAAAGTATCGTTAAAATTGCGACTTAACTTTGTTTCGATATCTCTTGTCGTTATGGAGATAATAGCCGAAAACAAAAGAATCATTTTCTCTGAGGGACGATTTTACCCCTTTAAACCGTTTTTGGGCGCAAACGAAAAATAGCTTCGTAATCAGGATGAATTACTCTATGTTTGTACAAAGTTTCAGAATTTCTTGAATTTTCGAGTTCCCTTACTTTGTTAGTCAGATTATTTTATTAATAACGTCCAAATATTTTTGAAAATCTTAACTACATCAGAACATATGCAGATATTGATCTTAAGAAAGTAAAATGCTAATGGAGTGAATTAACTAGTAATTCGAATTGTAAATATAAGGTCACTGCAACTGTGTTGATTGTTTACAATAATTCGCAAAAGATTCCAAATTAATTCATAATAATATAAGATGCTTTATTATTAGAACAAAATGAAATCTTATGTAATAATATAATTATTTTGTTAAAGATTTTTCATTGTTTTTGCTCGACCTTTTTCAAATTCTTTACACTGTGATCGCCCATCAGCATTCTATTTCTTATGACATATAGTTTAGTAGAGTATAGAAGTTGAAAAAATTGATTCATTGCTGCTAATAATTGATCAAAAACCGCGTTGATTTATAACGATTGTATCCAATAATTTTCACGTAGTTGAGAATATGCAGTCTTAGTTAGCATTTTAATGACTCGAATTATATTCGTCCTATTAATACGAACATTATTAAACACTTTGAGAAAAAATTGGCTTTCATGATTGTAAGAGACAATTTACTGGCAGTGCACTGTAAGAGCATTTTCGACCTGTATTTTATTGTACAACGGCATTGAGAAGTTAACAAAATGGCAGCTTTCACAGATGAAATATCTCTCGATTAAAAGTGCACGCATTCACAATCAAATGTAAATCATGATTGGCTGGATAATTTCACTATTGTATTCCTTTCTTTCGTTGTGCGTTTCAGTCGATTATCATAACACTAATTTCAACTGTTCTAATGCAACAGACGAATTTTGTTACCATTTCCTCTTAGACGATCTATATGCCTATAAGATTACTAACGATTATTTGCTTTACAAATAAGTGCCGTCAATGATTATCGATTATTTTAATTGTTAAGTTTAAGCGAATGTTGCTTGACATTAATCCATCGTTTCGTCGTCCTTCATATATATGCAGTTATCGAACAAGTGTCAATAAACTGTAAAAAAACTGCTTATAAGTAAAAAAGAAGTTTCTGTTATTATTCGCGTCAATTAGTTACGTACTTTTTAACACGGTATACACCACGCAAAATACTTTAAACAGTTATAATAATTCATCGTGAAAAAGTATATCAAAAATCGTGTACGGTATTCAGAACTGCCGAAATAGTAGCGTAATTAAAACATTATTCATTAAATATCACGGCCTATTCAATTAAATATGACTAAATAAATTACGTATTTAAATGCATCACGAAATTAATATACATCTGAGGCAATGTGTTATGCATTTGTTGAAGTATACTCTGAAAAACTCATAAGTCAGTACTGATGTCTGTGTCGCCGGGCGTTCATTGAATCTTCGTGATGCCTCCAACTACTTTGCCAGCTTCTGCTACGCCTATTCCAAACACTGTTTTAAAGTAATGTGAATTCCATTAAGACAATTATATTGTAGGCTATACTTTTTGATAGTTATCAGCTTTAAAACAATTTCATAGTTTGAACGTTATATTCGAGATTATAACCATTGACTTCAAATAATATTATTATCTGTCCCGATATACTCTTATAGCTGCATTAATGTAGTAATATATCGTTGTTATAGAGGCAAAATTCATTAATAACATTTTTTTCTAAAACTCTTTTGTTGCATTTGTTGCTGTAACTTTCTGTTATCCATCTATTGGAAAAGCCGTAATTTTTACATGAAAATGTTAGTTAATGAGTTTGATTTCTATAACAATGATATGTATTATGTTTCTGATACATAATAAAATAAACAGTATTGATAGTTGAGCATAACATTACGGATTACTTACTTTGGTAATTTCTTCCGCCTCTTATTAGGCGGACTGCCGAGCTCACTTTCACGTATGATTTGCAAAGCCGATGGTACAAACATATCCTCTGTGATAATGTATGTTAGATTTACTATTGTTTTAATGATACTTTGATATTTTAGTCGGACATACCAAAAGAATTGGCGTATTTCCTTTTCGAAATGAATCTCTGATGTTGTTGAGTTGGAGGCGTACTAGTTTCTCTTGCACTTCCGACGGTACAATCTCTAGTACCCTTGCAACCCTTTAAGTGTTCTAATTGATCGTGAAGATAAGACCTTTCGGCGGGTGTCAAAGATGAGACCCTGTTCCATTGCTCAAATGGATCTAAATGAAATGAAGATATATAAAAACGATTTAACTTATTTCTTCTCACACAATATTACTAAAAATGTAAATAATGTACCTACCAATTCTTAAGTTGTAAAATGTGACCAGCCCGGTCGTGAACTCACAGTAAAGGAAATTATGTGTCGCATTAATAGTACGGATGCAGGAATATGTATTATTATTAGCATTCATGCAGAAACAAAATGGCCCTGCACTCCATAACGGAGCAGTGCGCCAGTGATCGTTATCGTGCTCGAAACAATTCATCTTTTCAGTCAGACATTCCTTCTCCAGTTTAGCTTTCTTTCGCAGCTTCCGTTCCTTCTTCTTAAGACGTTCCTCTTTCAGTCTCCTCCTTTCTTCCCTCGCTATTTCTTTTTCATCCTTCTTCGAGTAATTATCAGGCTCGCAGTAACATTTATGACGAGATTCTAAGGGACTGTTAAGCATCGGCGGTAAACGACCATTATTACTCGTTGTTGTTATACCTGTAAACATTTTTTTTTGGAGTTCAGTATAAAACAATATAATCTGAATATTATTATATTACAACTTCTCTAACCTTGCTTATGTTTACGATCAGGAGACTCTAATATTGTAACATCTATCCTGGCAGGTCCTAAGATTCCGACAGTTCTGTTCTTCGGTTTTGTAAATTTCCTTGATGGAATAGTTGTGGATGGTATTGTTACAGGAGATGTCGTTGGTATTGTACTAATTGGTACAGTTTTATATCGAGTTCCAATTGACTTTTCGGTAGTTACAGTAGTAGTCCTGTGGGACTCAGTGTTCCCAGTGGAACTTGGTGCATTTGTTGTAATTGCTAAACTAGTTTGCGTAACTGTACTCCTTATAGCTTCCTTATAAAATGGATGTGTACTTCTGCTGTTTTCCATATCTTCTTTTGAAAGAGTACTCTCTTTGATTATGATTGATGGAACGGTAGTGTATCTCGTTTGATAATGATGCCGTTCAGTTGATAAAGTATTTGGCGTAATTGTAGTTGGCTCAACTGTCTCACTGATACCTGGAATCTCATCGTGAACACTGTTAGTGAATAACGTGTTATTTTTCCGGTGATTATGTATGCGTCTACGGCGTTGAGGTTTATCATCTTCAACTTCGGTTTTGTTGGTGGATGATTCCTTTATTTTTTGTCGGCGGGGAATTTTCTTCGGTTTAGTCGTGAACGGAATTGTTGTTCCCACTGATTCGGTTGTAGTAGGAAATTCACTTGTAGTTGTTGCTGCGAAAGTAACATTGTACCTGCTGAATTTACTTTTCTCTGTACTTGGTGTTGTTTCATCCAGAATTTGATTTAAATGAGACTTTGATGTTGAACGAGCTGTTGTTGTTGTGGTAGTGGTGGTTGCAGTCGCATTATTAATTGGTACATGATTCGGTTCATGTTTTCTGTGATGGCGGTTAACGTGGTTCTTTGATGTATGATGATGTGGTTTATGAGGAGTATGTGATTCTTCGGCATCGTTAATTCCCTCCTCGGTATCTGCTATAAACTGGGGACGCTTGATCATTAAATGTCGCCGAATCTCCTAAAAAACATTAATAACGTATTAAACAAATCCTAAATTTTAATAAGTACTTTATTAATTGAACATACTTTTAAGGTTTCTAGTTGCATCCTCATATCTCTAATTTGCTGTTCAATTTCTCGTCGAGATATACGCCATTCATTGGGATCTTGATACACAGTTTCTGAACAATTTACACCACCTTTTGGAAGAACAGAACATTTTGACGATGCCATTTTTCGATCTTCCGAAGTCTGACGAGCTTGTGTTTGCTATAAATTAAAAGCAAGAGTTGAGTTACCAAATTTCCTAATAAATAACTGCCACTATAAAAATCTTTATTAGCATACGCACTTTCAGATCATCGAGCTCTTCTTCTATGCTTTCCATAATTTTCGTAACATGTTCAACGGTGTCTTTTTTCGTAGTACTCCTTCGTATCCTTCTATGTCTTTTAATCACATCCTCCACGTTTAATCGACCTTTTACTACCTTGTCCAAAATCGGATCGAAATCGTTTATCGAAAAACCAGAAGTTTCATCCAAATTATCAAATTTGAGCTGTTCCTCGTCATCCGCATTACGCATTGTCCAAGTGCGATTGTTATATTTATTTCTACAAACACAGTTATCAATAATTTACAGTATACTACATAATAAATAAATGTCCTAAACGGTTCATACATAAAACGAGAGTACTGGCGTTCCTTGTAGACATCTTCAGCTAATACCCCTAACTCCTGGAGGAATTCTTCATCGTCTTCCTCATCGATTCCCCTACGATCTCTTTCATCATGATCATAGACATCATCATCATCAAACTCTTTACGGAAATTACCTCCAAAATCGCTCTCGTTAGACACATCCCTTTTGCCTAATTTTAATCAATAGCTCTGAATTACCTTACGCCTTAATGAATTATATTCAATTAGTTAACACCATGCAATTTAATTACTTTAATTAATTGTACGAATAATACCTCGTCTGGCAAAGTATCCTGCGATATCAGCATAGGGATCCAAAGGCCTTCTGTCTCTTCCAAACCCATATCTGTGGTTATCGTAATCATTCGATTCCAATCTGGTATAAACAACCCCGTTTGGCGTAAAGCAGGCGCATTTCTTCGACACCCTTTGTATCGGTGGCGGTGCAACGTATCTGCACTTATGTCTTCTCCATCGATGTCCATCCCTTTCGCATCTCCATTTCTGACCTGGCATGCAGTCCGCTTGGGCCTCTGGTCTTGAACATTCTATCGCGAGCCTTTCATGTTTCGTAGAAAAGGGTCCGTGTACGGGGTGTACCCTGTTATCTAGATGTGGATCCGAGTCTGAAATGATTAATATCTAATATGTATTCACTCGTCTTGTTTCTTATCATATTTATTTTTTACCTAATCTAGCGAATTATTTATGAAGAAATATCGATAAACTATGTGTATATCTAATTTATGTTTATCGGATAATTTATATGTATTAAGTAATGTCTCTTTTTATGACTCATCTTATATTCATGTGTATGAATGAAAAAAAGATTCACGTATTAATATATTAAAATCTAGTGGTACCACGAAGCCGTTATTGGGCTCCCCATTAACGATTACGAAAAAAGGTTTTGTTTGGGAAGATCGTTAGAGTGGTATATAGGGGAGAAGTAAACTACGCGGAGTATGAAGCACTACGCAGGAGCGGCAATAAAGCAGGATTAAAACTTGAATGCTACGTGATTTCTAGGTGGATCCCCTAAAAGATTTATACCCGAAACACGACCCGACCCCTTTATCGTGTTAATCCACTCGGCTCCAGTCAAAATCCTTTTAAGTCTCTTACCAGATTCCGTTTCCCTTCGAATCGTCCGATGCATCGAACTTTTCTCTTACTTTTTCGATCCGTGCGACACGTATTAAATCAAATTTGAAGTTTAACGTCAATGTTTTATAAAAAGCCCTATTCAAATAATTATCAGAAAATTCATATTCGAAGAGGTCGTGATACGTACGTTTTCTGGTATTTATTAGCATTGGTAGTTCATAACGTGTGAATAGAGTTAGCGATTTAATTAATTGCATTCAAAGTACATATACTGCTTTTGATCCTCCCGAAGGGATAAACTACGTGTGGAATACTTTAAACAAAAAATTTTAATGGAAAAGGTACTATGTCGTAATAGATCCGCGTGTGGGGATTTATGCAAATATGGCGGGGAAAAAACTCGTTCCCAGGCACATATACCTAATAATATGCAATATGAAGCATCTGGCGTAACGGTAGGTTTTCTAACTTAACACTTCTTGGATGCATCTGTCTGACCTAAAGAACCGTGTTGCCTAAAATTCCTGTTAAATCTCGCTTCTATGAAAGTAAATGCCTTTGAAGTATTTTTTTTTCCTATCTCATTCGAATTATAAGGATATAATTATGCCAGAAATGACAATTTTTCAGACATAGTGTATAATAACATTACACGCAGTTATATCAACTTATACTAACAGGAAAGCAAAAACTGTGAAAATTACACAAGTAACGAAAATCAATTTACCAATAAATAGTTTCATTGCAGAGATATTAAGTTTTGATAGAGATATCAACTTTTATGCTACTGATTATATCATTTTCATGAAAGCTTAATTTTATTAATGATCATAATAGTTTTCACATTAGGTCCAAAGTTATCGAAAGTATAGAATGAGGTAATTAAAAAATTCCACTGAAAAGAGGAACTCTGTGACTAACTTGTTTCGTCGATGATAGAATCTTCGAAATCTTCATCCTCGGAGATGTCCTGGTCACTTCCTGTGTCATTTTCCAGAAACCGATGCTCTATCTCAGGTGCCGCATCCGAATCGGTGATGTCCTCCTCGTCGTCCTCCGGTGTCGTGTTCGGATGTTGTTTAGCTTGCGTAATATTTTGTCTTCTGGCTTCCCGTGCCTTTGATTCCGCGATAGATTCCGGTGTTTCACGGCGTCCTGATGATTCTATTAGGAAAGTGTCGGGCCACTTGAATTTCTGTCTTCTTCCGTGTTTGCTGCTGTAACAATTTCCTCGGATCAGATGATATTTTCTTTCTTCTGAACTTATTCTTTAAATCCTGCATTATTTTCATAATGAATTACAATGCTCCTTGAAATGTTATGGAATCGTGGACATTAAATAATAGCATAGTACTCAGATATTTTGTACATATATATAAAAATTGGCAATGTACTTACTTGAGAAAAAGTTTCTTGAAAGAGCGACCGTCCATCTGTGGCGGCGTCTCGACGCCGGCTATATCCAGAAATGTTGGCGCCAGGTCGATGTTCAAAACTATGTCATCTACTCTGCAACGTTATATAGATGCTTTATTGTATCTAACCCAATATCGAAGGTTATACTTTTTGATAGTTATTGGCTATAAAATGATATCATTCTTTGGACATTATATCCGAGGTTATAACTTGAGATAGTATTACTATCAGTCCCCATATATTCTTATAGTTCATTAATTAAATTAATTTCTGACCCGTACGTCCACATAAATAGTTCATCACATTACGTGCCTTATACGAAACAATTTTAATGGCGGCAAAATGTAATCGTCGTTTCGAAATGATGTCCACGTGAAGTTACAGAAGGTACATTGGTCTACGGTTGATGATTATAGCAGTCATCTTTGTAGTTGAACATATACGTCGATGTTTGTAAGTTCCCGTTCACACGGTAGGTTGGTAATGTTAACCAATGGGTTGTCTCAGTTGCCAGCTGTTTTTTCGTTAGTCAGTTTCACGGTCCACGAAAGATAATTTATCGCTTTGGAGGTTCTTCGTGGCGGGCTGTGAAACCGTAATTCCAGGAGATGGCCAGACAACGGCCACTTACGTACAAGTGCTCTATTTATTACCGTGAAATCTTACCAGGGATTTAAGAGAACGGGAAGATCGTACCTTTGATGTCGTGCTCACGGTAACTGTATCGTTATCCGCTAACGTAACGTGCATGATTTCCACCTTCGCCGGGTGAAATTATCACGTATCTCTTGTACTTCACTTTTCTCAACCATTAATTTATGACTATCGTGCATCGTGCAAAAGTACACATACTTACCCGAGTAATCAAACAGTAGATTTAATCTCTATCCAAGAATTATGTACACACGAATTCTATAAATATGGCATGTTAAACCTAATTTCCTATATATTTTATGAGTATTAGATAATCAGAAGTGATGTTATTAAAGATATGAGTTAATTTGAGAAATTTGAGATTTAATCTTATTGAACTTTAAGTTCGATAAGATTAAATTGTATTTTGCATCACCATTAAGGAAATTTCCGGTTATTTATTTACATCACTAATTTTCTCCGAAGACTTAATGTGTACTTAGAAGGATCATAAACATGAGTAATCGGGGAAGCAGAACTTAATTCACTCTGTCGTTTATATACTTAGTACGCCCGTCATGCAATAAATTACATGGGTAATTAGTGTTTGAGCAATTTACTCAACCGGAACGTGTCATTATGTGCATTAATTCCAGCGAGTTGATAAACCTAATAGGATTATAGGTAATATTTTATTATACGAATAAGGTACTTACACGGAGCCAGGTTCAATGCCGGGACCTCTGATCAGGAACGGTACCCTTACGTCGAATTCGAAGGGAAAACTTTTTCCCTTAATTAATCCAAACTGACCCAAATGATATCCATGATCGGACGTGTATATTATATACGTGTTATCCAGTTCCCCTAAATCCTTTAATTCTTGATAAATCTGTTCGAATGAGAAATTGGAACGTCCTTTTAACAAAGAATGACCTTTTCACTGAAACACCAGGCGCTTTTCATTCATATAAATGTCTGCTGACCCCGTCGTGTTAAATAGTTCAATTATCGCGTGCACACTGAATTAGTATTAAACTGAATGAATCACGCGTACCCTGTCCACTGCATCGTCGACACTCTGCAATGTTTGCAATCTTTTGGTCATCAGAAGATCCGTGAATTGTTTGTGAATCGGTTGCATCTTTTGCGTCACCTGTAGAATCCATTGCTTATCGGGATTTGGCGCGTAATCGTAGGCCGGTGTACTAGAAGTGAAATATAATTTAATTCGTATTAAAAAGTACACAATCTTCACATTCAGTCAAATGTCGGGCTTATTTCATTCGTATAATTATATTGAAACTGTAATCAGAATATGTAATAAGGAATTTAATCGCCCGAAAGAGATTACACTGGGAGCTTCTTAACTTCAATAATGTATTTAGGTCTTAATTACGGAGCCCGTGCTGATTTCCTTTTTATCAAAGAACGTCTGAGTCAGAATGCCCGCCTTAATAGCTGGTGATAAGGGTACCTCGAGGAACGGACTGATTTTAGCAGTGTTCACATAGTTCGTCTCCGGAATCTGGACCGGTCAGATGAAATTAAATTAATCTCGAATGGCCAGTGAGACGTGGGAGATCGTCGATGCAACGAGAAGGTGAAACACGGTGGACGAACTCCTGAGAGCGTAGTCCTCATTTTCTCCCTTACTCCTCTGCTAGCTCTTCCGTAATTACGCGAGACACGAAATTATGGGTAATTGGCCCTTCACCTTCCTGCACGTCCTTCAGGAGTGCTCAACTCAAACATTGGATCTTTGTCTTATTGGTGGACCTCCAATAGTGATGCGCTGTAGGAACAGGTTTACTGCTTCTTGTTGGTTCAGAATTTCATAGAGAACGAACCCCAGTGGTGTGGGGGATATTGGAACCCGAATGGTTGTTCGAGATACCA
The DNA here is from genome assembly GCA_910591585.2 of Nysson spinosus. NCBI lineage: Eukaryota > Metazoa > Arthropoda > Insecta > Hymenoptera > Crabronidae > Nysson > Nysson spinosus. The sequence continues at coordinate 6,287,489 of OU342830.1, read as the reverse complement.
AGCTATCGATAGTGAATCCATGTATATTACCAAAATCGGGAGGAGCGGTTGGGGAATCTAAACTGGCTTCGTATCAAAGCGATTATCAATTTACCCCATAAAATGAAACTTCAAACGATATATTATCGAAGACTTCGTAACATTTCACTTCGAATGGTAGAACTATATTTTGATGTGATATATCATGCATTTTATAGATTGATATCGTTGTTATAGAGGTAAAATACATTAACTGCCAGTTTCATGTAAGCGAGTTACAGAGACTTTTGCATTTTCTTTATAATTATAAATACAATATTAACGAAATAAAATGTTTGAGTATAGAATTTCATTTATATATCTTGCTTGCTCTGTCGAGAAAAATTATTTCTGAAGAAAATACCGAAACCATAATTAATGCATTTTACTTCTATAACAACGATATAGGAAATGTGTGAAGAATCTCATATAGAGGACATACTAAAAGATCAGTGATATATATATAACAATGACTCGCAAACGAAAAGGCGTCCCAGTTAAAAAGGGAATTACGACGAATGGGAGCTGGAATGAGTAAACCCCCCTAAGGAACAGGCGGAAAACGAGGAATGTAGATCGCAAAGCGAAGCATAGCTCGCGTTAATTTCGCCGAATAGCCTTTTCGTTTTCTCAGCTCTCGGCAAACATAAACCCTCGTTGCTTTATGGAAATTTAAAATAAAGCACGCAATCTGACGGTGGCCTCGCGTCTCTCCCGAAGGAAGAATGCTCCCGTCTACCGACACTCCTTATATACGAGCGCGTTTCGTCTGGACTCTTTAATTGCGGCCTATTCTGCGTGTACTGCCTCACCACGGCCACTTAACTTTCTCGCGAGACACTCCACGATTATATTTACACTCAGACGAGTCTCTTACCTTCCATCTTTTGCAATCTAAATCGCACTCGCTTGTCTCTCTACGCGTTTTATATACGCATCACGGAATCCCGATCCGTATCTCAAAGTACCAAATATTCTAAGTACACCTTCCTAATCCAGAACAAGTGGATAATTATAGACATTGTCTTATCTATCTTGCGCTAGGGACATGAATCTATCGAAGTCTAATCTTACAGTGGAGTATTTCATTGCAATTATTGTGATTACAGGGTGTGATTATTATCCGTAATTTATCACGGAAAGAGATTTCATTGATAGCTTTGTGCATCGTGTATAGTTATTACACGAATAAATATATATTTCGCGAAACAGCTATTAGCAGTTCCTTCTTGTCATGCAATTGTGGAAACAGATATAGCCGTTACTGTTACTGTTCAAATAAACAAATTATATAATTATATAAAAATATGAATAATTGGATTGAATAAAAGTATTTGAAAGTAGCATTAAAAATTTATCACGAAACAGATCTTCTCTTCGTGGCTGCATAAATAACAGTGGAGTGCTTGTTTATCTAGTTCGGATGTAGAAGTATCATAACATTGTATTGATCAATAATTGAATTGGTTTTATACGATGGCAGAAAAAGTGCACTTCTTGGTGGATACATTTCATAGTGGGTTACTAAAGGGGTATAGCCTCAGGCTCTTATATCGAATCGATCTCTATTCACACCCCTCTCCTGTTGTTCTTCTCTTAATTGTGAATCTATAAGCGCATCGTCTTCAGTTCTCAAAGAACTTGCTGAACAAGAAAGTCGTGCGGCATGAAAGTGCCGATCGTAGATCGTAACAAGCGTTCCGAATTTCGAAGGTTATCCTTGTTGTAGAGGTAACATTTATTTATCACATTTTTGTCAAAAACTCGTTTTATATTTACCGCTGTAACTTTTCGTTACCCATCTTATTGGAAAAGCTGTGGTTTTTCCATGAAAAATGTTAGTTAATCAATTTCACCTCTATAACGACGATATATTCGTGAACATAAATCATTCTAACTTATGCATTGTTATCAAAATATTCGTGGCGCAACAAGATTCGTACTTTTTCAAGTATTTGATATACGAACGATTTGCCACTTCAATATTAATGCTCATGTTTTGGTATCATAGCACTCGGCAGATATTTATCTACTACTTACAAGACACGGCATCGAAATCTGACATTTGAGTTGGCACCATTTAAAAACGTGTAATACATGACTGCAAACTAACTGTGCGTTCCAGAGAATAACTTACGTAAGATAATTTATGAAATGGTCACATAGAATTTTGAGGTATCGGAGTTCTTTCGGAGGACTCTAAAATTAGCCTTGTTCACCGATAATTGTCGTATAAATTTCTTTAGTTAATTACTTGAGCGGTAAATCCAGATTATCTGATCGGGTTTGATATTAACAGGCAGCACGGTTCCACTGGAATTAAAACGGAGCCTGCGGTCAAATCTAGGAAACAGTGGATAGATGCATTTAATACTGGCTAAATCTCTGATAAGTTTGACATACTGTCTTCGGATTAGTTATGGTGAAAGGGTACTGTCAAAATAGGGGAATCCTTATTGGACGCGATAACGATAGAGTGTTTCCAGATCTAAAAACTCATGGCGGGTCAAAGCATTCTAATATAACTGTTAATGGGTCCTGTACTTTAATCGTAACAGATTGACTTCGTTAATTGCTGTACCTTTTTAACCTGAAGTTAAAAATCTAACGTTACAATCAACGATGGATTCTTATCACATTCTATATAACATTATAATACACCACTTATTTATCACGAAAACAGTGCATCACTTCTGCATAAGTACACTTGCAATTACTTGGAGAAAAACAGTGTAAAGATAATAAGTTAGAGTATGAGGAGATATTTCAGGAGCGAGTTATAATTTATATAGAGTGCTAGCTGTTATCAAAGTATTATAGACGTATTTGCAGGAGCTGCAAACTGAATCTGACATTATTAAATCCGGAATATCAACTTGATAATTCATAATGTCTATAGTTCGAGCTCGCATGTTTATTTCGTTGAAACGTGAAAATAAAAGCCAGAATAAATAAACGAATGCATTCACGTTCTGTGTAAGGAGCATTGAACGAACATTCTTTTTGCTTTTAAAAAACGTACATGAAAAGATTAAGCTTTCCGTTGATGACTCTATAATTGACTTTTTTCAGCGATAAAAATATTAATTGATGGGGAATGGCTGTTTAAGAGCATGCCGGTAAAAGCTTCGTGAAAGCACGTAATTGTGCATGCTGCACGACACATTAATTTCTCTCGATTAGCTTTTGAACGACACGATACGAGAATGCCGTGATGTACGAGCGTAGAATTAAACTCTGGTTATGGAATTAAAACGCTAGTCGTCGGACTCGTATTCTGACAAACGCCATTATAAATCGCGTTTAATTATAATTTACTGCGTCATGTTAATGGCTGATTATCTGCAGATATGCTTATTTTCAATATTATCGAAAAATGATGCTCTCAAAATAATTTCCGTCCACGTTTTACATCAGTTCACGTTTGTTTTATTTGAAATTACAATTGCAGTATGTACGCAAAGAAGTTTCTCTATAAATTGTACAGTTGTTTTTGTAGTTTGAAATGAAATAGTGATAAATTAACGGGTGGATCTGATTTGACAAAACAAATACCACCATGGACTATCTGAAACTTTTTCACGCTTTGTTACTGTACTTGGAAATCCGGTAATGAATCGTGCGCTGTCATGGCTGCACAAGGCAAGCAGTCTTTTATCCTTTTTTGTCAAGAGTTATTTAACATGACAACTACATTCCAATGCAGTGTCCAGTAATGACCTACATACAAGCAACAACAAGCAAAGATATCCGAGAGCCGGTTACTTTACAAACATTTATTTCGTAATCCAGTCAGTGCGTATCAAACGTATTAATTTCTGTATCTAGCCTCCAGAATAAAATATAAATCCGAATGTTTCACGTAGAATGCAATCATTCTACCTCTTCAAATTTGAGATAGTTTTTAGAGTAAATATCGACCCTAGTGCAAGCGGAGTGAAGCTTTTCCACGAGTACCTTCATCAATTACACACAAGTGACTTGATCCTTATCTTATTTACGTGTTATCAGTAGCCGTCAAGAACAAATGAATTACACTAATTACACATCTGGTAGGCAATCCATAAGAACACTTCTCGTATCATTTTTTCCAAGAATGTCAGGGGATAGCCTTACCTTATCGTGAAGCGGTGTCTAACAGTAAAAACATCGTAGAATGAGGTAATCTATAGTCTCCTATTCATAAAAGATCCCTTGCAAAACATTAGGTGTTTTTCTCTCCGATGTCTGAATCGTTGTAGATGCACGTGAAAAGATTCGAGGAGGAGAGGGACAGTGGAGAAAGTGAATTTTCTTTTTTTACGTAGAACAGAGACAGGTGGGCATAATACCTGCATTGCTGGGATAGAATGAGGAGCGTTGCCAGTGCCCAGAGGGGTGAGAACAGACTACGGGAGGGGTGCAGGTTTTCAGTGCTTTTCACGACACACGCTGCACCCCATCCAGGGCACTCCATCACGCGACGATGACGTCGCGGCTTCAGTTATCTATTCGGTTGTCTAGTCTAGAGTACCTTTCTCCCGCTTTTCGCCTCCACTTTCGAGGGCCGTCTTTCGTTTTTTCGACGTTAAACGTCCATTCTCATCGGGGGGAATAACGATTCTCAAATTCGTTCGTTCCTTCGTTCCTACCTCCATTCGTTTTTTTTACCGTCTACGCCCCTTCTGAATACGCGTGATTGTTTATTGTTATATCAGGGAATGAATACTTCGTAAAGAAGGCTGGGGATGCTCGGACGTTCCGACGTCGAATGGAAATCTCGGCAGGTAGCTTTTGTTCGTAGAAACAATTCGTATTGTCAGAAAGTGTTTATGGTTCGTTTCATTGCGTCAACGAATGCGAAATGTTTTACGCCGCGCGGTATCGCGAAAGAAAATGCTGTACTTGCCGTCTTTAACGAGTGTGATGTCAACGGCGATAAATTTGTTTAACTCTGACTTGTTTTCTAATAATTATGAGACTGTAAGTAGTGATTATCGGCGATAACGAATGATAACATGGTTTTGTGTTAATTTCAATGCAAATTTTATTATGCAACAAGAAATGAACGATTAGTTTATATTCAGCTCCTGTAGTTGAATCATGTAGGAATATAATTGCAACGAGACTGGTCTAGTCTTCCATGATATATAAAGAGAGAAAATATCAACGGCAGTGAATCCATGAAAAACTACATTTTCACGAAATGCTTCCTATGAAAAATATCTGCAAGGGACGAAGAACGTGGGTAAACAATAATGCGGCCAGTTGTGTGGATTTGAATCGTATTCCGTGTCTCTTGGCAAGCTTGAAATGCATTCCACGAGAAAGAAATGATAACAGAAGGAAGCCACTGAAGATGTACATACGTGCCTTTCAGAAAGTGACGATAGTAGACAAATATAGAAGACATTAGTATTCCTCGTAGAAAATGCTTGATCAGTCCTATGTTCAATTGATTGCCATGATTCTCGAACATCGTTAAGTCTTGCGGGAGAACATGTGTTATATCATGTCTTAATTCTGAATAAGTTAATTAAATCACTTGAGCCACTTAATGAATAAGATACATTGAAAGCGGAACATGGACAAATGCTTATGTTTCCCAAAATTGGCTTTCACTAATCAAAACCGAAATCATTGTCTTGAATGTTAATTGACAGAAAGGCATGACTATAGTCGATAGTAAACATTGCTCCGGATTTCTAATCTGGAGTAACGAACTAACTGAATTCAGTTCGAAGGGTAAAGAGTAACGAGGCAAATAGAACAAGAAAGTTTGGTACTCACTGGTGAGTTGTAACGTTGAAGAAGAGATGGGAGAACTGGGGTGCAGAATCTTCCGGTCCATGCGGCGCCGGGAAGCTCGCTACGAGCATTACCGGCTTCCTGGCGAAATTGTGTTTGCTCTGCCTGAGAAAAGCCACGCTGTCGTTGGCTATCAGGTCCGGATAATAGTCCTTGCTGTACTCGAATCCGTGCTTTATCTTCTTGCCATTCATGTTGACGCTGTAGTTGTAGTACCGCGAATTCATTATGAGACCACCCCATTCTCGCCATCCAGGTGGAATGTAAGAGCCGTTGTACTTGTTCAAATACTTCCCGAAATATCCTGAAATATACATTTCCAATATGGTCAATTAAATATTGCACGTAATCACTGCGCTTTATTAATCGCTATTACAAGAAGAGGTTGCACAGTTCATAATAATTAAACACAAATTTTATGAGAGAGGAATTTACAAGAAGAAACTTTAAAGAAGGGATAAAATACGTATAAGAGTTAGAATTAAAAATAGTTCTAATGCTGAAATTGGTTTATAATGAAGGAATTATAGGTGACGTTTAATATATCGCCGTAGTAATTGTGCTCATGAGTGTACGATAAAGTTTGGAATTAAACGAATAATGGCTTCTAGGCGTAACTGACTCATTATAGTTTTGCTTAATAAAAAAGCGATGTATTAGTACCCTAACTATGGCAGTAATAACTAATGTGCTATGGTCACGCTTCGTTCGTAATGGGATCTGACTCATGTAGTAAATCGATTACCCTACCTGAGACTTCAACTTTATTTTGTGTGTGGTGAAAATTGGAAAAGTACTATTAGTCAGAGATGAGGGTGCTTTCAGGCAGAACATACTTTAAATTAATTCGCGGAATATTCATTAATCATTATAAAATTATCATATGAAACATGTGTATCAACCGATTTAAAAATCAAGTCATTGAACTCACCATATCTGGAATTGATTTATGGCTAAATTATGTCTTCGGTAGAAAAAATGCAATTTCGAAAAGCAAAATCTGTAATATTATATTCTCCGTGGAAAATTGAACTGGGAATACTCAGTTAATGGTAATACACAATTTAGAGGCGTTTGAGGTAAATCAAAAAGTAATTCCATTTTCCGCTTTCTACATTTACTATGACGATCCATTGGTCAAGATTCATCGTAGTGGGACGTGAATAATTCATACACGGAGCACCAAATAATTAATTCAAAAGTACCACGCCGTCCCTTTTAGTCCCTGCAGCTTCTATATACCTGTACTCGTATTTATACGTCCAAGGTATCGAACGTATACCAGCGCTTATTTATATATCAGTTATACAAGAGGGATTTCTGCCAGGACAACTTTTTATCGTAGCAGGACCACCGGCCACGGCCAATCGTATTACTCTCGTTTGCGTTAACCGATGACATCTTAATAAAGACTGCCCTTGTCCACTATATATAAAGAACAATAAACCATCTTGGAAGGGAGAGCATCGCTGCAAACTAAGATCCTGAGAAAGTCTCAATGATCGAAGATGCACGAGATGCATTCAGTTTTACTAAACAGGGTGATTTGTGTATAGAATTTTTTGTAAACAAAACTGATGGTATACCACGTGCGAGTGTGTACTATTCAATATTACTTGAGGTTGAAATGATTTATTAATTCATTCGGCTAGTTTACGGTTCCATTTGACAGAAAGTAGCCATTTGAAGGAGAGAAAAATCCAGGGTTAATTAACCGGGACGGATTGCATTTTTCTTGATCGTTCTGAAAAGATAATGTCGACCACTTTCTGAAACCGAGGGACATTTCTCGTGAAACTGGTTTAAAGGATCGCTGCTGATCTGTAGAGAATTTGCATAAACGTCTGGCCCCAGGCACTGCTATCCCTTTCCATGATTCCAGTTTAATTATCGACAATTTGTGCTTATTGAGCGCCGTGCTGAGAATCCACCGTACCAATAACAAAATCCGACGTTATCGTAGGAATTATTCAAATTAAGTGTTAATAACCAATTATCCTGCTATTATCCTTTATATCATAATATTCACGAATGAACGTTCATATTTGATGTGACGCTACTAAAATATTGACGAAAGTAATCCAAGATATTTTCGTCAAAATCTTAAGTATATTAGACGCGTGAAATATTACTAACGTATTAAAATTTATTGAGTTATTTGAGCACCATTATTATGATGGGAGGTTGCGTAACATATTTACCAGAAGATTAAAGATCGTTTATTTGCTAAGTGCGCGAGAGAAAAGGGAAGAATTTGAGTGTTGAATCGTTAACGCGTCGGTGTACCTGTTGCTTCTCGGACGGTAGGAAATGTGATTGTAACGGTGATACGGGAGTGGAAAGGTAGAGGTAGGATAAATGAAAATGCAAAAATAATGGCGGTTCCTTGATGGGGGCTCAATCGTAAAAAGTCGAGACACAGAGCCCGGGCCGATCGTCGGTGGCCCGGCAAACAGAGGCAAAAGGAGGAAAGTAGGAGCCGTGATATCCTGGCGCCAGTCGCGGCCAAACAAAACGAATCTGATGGAACGAAGCGGTTGCAGTGGTCGATGCAGCGAATATACTATGCAAGAATATGGGCCAGGCCAACCAACGAATTCGTGAAAAGGACGTATCGAGCCAACAGACCGCGCCGAATTGGGGACGACGTTGAAGGTCGTCCCTTGACGTATACTTGTTTTCACCACACGAAAACCAGATATCGATGGCAATAAATTATATCCCCAAAAAGAGGAATAAACGTCCAGAATAAACATCCTCCTTCGGAACAACGCACTTATGTATATAAATATACCGCAAATTCAAATTGCTTTTATGAATTTACATAAGAATTTAGGTGCTGTATATGATGCTATAAAAAATATCTTGAAAGAAGAGGGTGAATAAGAATGGTGTGGTATACGATCTTTATTGGAACACGCTGTACATCGTACAACGTTCCGAGCATGCACCGCATTGCATGATAAGAATCTAATTGATATTTACGGATGCCCTAGTGCATCCAGGTATTTTTAGGCTGGCGCTAAGTCAGCGTCATGTAAAGTGCACTTGAATAGAAGGCAATCATAGCGACGACCTGGAGAAGGTATTCGAAGTGTTGAAAAGAAATCAAAAAGCCGAGACAAGATGATTGGAATCTTACCCTTTGCACTGCGCGTCTTATTTCTAAAACTAAGTTCAGTCGAGTCTCTTTTTGTGCATATCTTTTTAATGCGGTTTTGAAGACATGCGGTGATGCAAAAGAAGCAACAAAAGTAATCCAAGATATCAAACAAGTTTTAACAGCTTAACGTGCTTATCCATTTATTTTCGGTCTTTTTATGTTTCTCTGCTGGGAATTACAAGGGAAGAGAATAATTCCCACAGACAAATAAAGGTTTTCTCGTACGAATTTAAAATCTTTTGATACACGAACAAAACAAAACAACTGATTGTGCGTAACAGTTCTTTTTATTGTTATCAAACTGGCTGAGCTAGAGGGTGGTATTATCAATGTGTAGACGAGCTATGACAGAGATATATTTAGAATTTCCCTGCGTGCCATACTCGCGATAGAATCTGCCGATTATTTTAGGAAGTTCTTTCGTGCAACAGAAGTATTAACCCCTTTCTCCAAATCTGGATCCCCCAGTAGAGGCTGGTTGTTCGCTTATTCGTTTGCGTGCTAACTTAAGCCATCCTGTTTTCTGCAATTCAACAACGTGGATTGCACGGAGATTTAAAGGTACATCGCATGTTTCTGCTCCTGACCGTCTAACGAGCAGTTTAACGACCAACGGGAGACCGTAAAAAGGCTTGCAGAACGAATTTCCGTCGACTACAAATTACGGGTTATTATGCGAAAATTTTGTTATTACTCTCTGACATATTTGATGGACGATGAATAGAGGAGTAGATTGAAATGTAAGATTCCACATTTAATTATATGTATATGAATTAATAATTTCTATAATTAACGCGGCAGTAAATTCGGCAATCATAATAGTTATCTGTTTGGAAGGAGTTTACGAAACCAGTTTGAGGATGTTTCATTATCAGTATTGATATATATAAATAATTTCATACTTTTGTTTTATGACGATCGACTACGTTGGATAAACGACATAACGATAATGTCCACTTTTTTATGCATTATCAATTATAGAAATATTCTTAGGTGCACGCTACCAACTTCTTATATTGATACCGTCATTATGCAGTTATGATGATTGCGTGGATAATTGAGGCTGATTTATCTTATTAACTCTATGAACGTTTCTTGCATCACAAAGATCTATTCCTTATTTACACTCTTCCTGCTAGAAGTCGATTCTTGTTGTTCAATTGGTCCACCTTCTGGCTTGATCGTTCAAACCAGATTTATTGGAAACATTTACGAAATGCACAAAGATATGTGGAAATGCAACGATTCCACGTGAAACCGGTTTATCGCGATTTAATGTGTGATTTATTTGCCATAAATTTCGAACGGCTAAGGTAAGATTTTCCGCGGGAGTCATTCAAGGGAAGGAACGCTTCCAGTTATACTGCACCTGCATCGTGAAAGTTATTTTCTGTGTGCAACTACTCCCACGCTTCACTCGGTACTATTTGATACTTTATAGAATCTGTGTAGATCTCCTCGTTCACACTTATTTTATATAGCTAGAATTTTATATTTCCTTTTCATTCGTTATCGCATTACAATATTCATATATATTTCATATTAAAATATACATCGAGCTGAACGCGATATATTTAATCGCGTTACTTTACGCATCATATATTTTCACAGTAGTTCACAGATTCAGTCGACCGTTGAATTTTGTAAATATACTTATTATTTTCTCTTTGTCCTTACTGCAAGAATAAGGTAAAAATTACGCATTCTGTAGTACAAGGTATCACTCGTTTTCACCCAATCACGAGTACCAACGGACGCCTTTTGATGACGTTTTAAAGAGGGTTACAAAACCCCGGTGAATGCACCGATCCGCAGAACTGCACCTGCATCGTGGGTGCTCTTTTGTGCGCAAACTTGTGTGCTCATATGTGCGACCCTTGTGTATCTTCCGTGGAAGGTGTAGCCGCCCTACGTTGGTACTCCTCGTCTTCGGCCTACTACCTCTGGCTTCCTCCTGCTGCTCCTTCATATTTTCTCTCTCTCTCTCTCTCTCTCTCTCATCTCTCTCCTTTCCTTCGTGTCCCACGAACACTCGAAAAATTGGCGGCACCGAGTCCTCTCGAGGCGCAACGACGATGAACAATGCTCTTCCACGGCTCAGACATAGCACGATTTAAATTTAGATAATCTCACCTGCACGAGCTCCGAGAACTCCTCGCACTACCTGTAGTCCTCCTCTTTCTAGCGAGATATGGGGTGTGTTTTAAAGATACCAGTTAAATCAGAGGGTTCCTGCTCGCCTCGAAAAAGATTCCCTATAAAACCTATACTTTCTGCATCCTTTATTTATGCCGAAACCTTACATCTAGGTATACGCCACTTCCTTATTTGGCAAGAAATTATCGATGTATGTTCTTCGACTCGATGCTGTTTGCCTCTTATTTTATGCCTGTATTAATACGAGTTAAATTACAGGGATCATAGTCTTCCTCGAAATGAATTTCGGGATATCTTGTGTTTTTTATTAATACTGTTATATCTCTATCATTCATCTTGTCTTCTTGAGGTTAGTTAAGGATCACAAATTTGATACTCTTAGATTCGAAAGTTGATTTTTGAACTCGGTACTCTACATCATGTCTCAACTCTTTTCTTGTACCTTTATATTCATACAGTAGTTTCGTAGCGATTAAATTTTTGTGACGCACCAAATGTGAGTGCACTAAGGTGTCTTTTGGAGCACGATGCATCTTACACTTGCTGGATTATAGTTAAGACGAAAATAACCAGTGAGTCGCCATGATAACGCCTGGAGTTTGCTCCAGGATCTTCATAAATAGTCGTTAGTCCTCCTCAACTTTCGTGCTGTACCGGCACATCTTGTCTTGTATCTAGGTTCAGTTTCTGCCTCCTGGATTGCAGGATGCATCCAAACTGCATAACTCGGATAGTATGATATATCGTCTTCTAGATGTAAATCTTTTGCTTGTAGCTGAAAATGTACGTGGTGCAATTCCGTGCATGATATACCGAAAGTGTACACAGTTCTAATATAAGAAAGAACAAATTAACCCTTTGCACTCGAGACGCGGATCTCAGTAGCCACTCAGTATCTTGCGGCACTTTGTGTGGCGACTGAGAGGCGACATTAAAACTTACTCCAGTTGCCGGTGATTTAATGTCCAATGATAAAAATCTTAATGTCGCTTCTCAGCCGCCACTCGAGTTGTCGCGATAAACTGAGTGGTCACCGAGAATCGTTTCCGAGTGCAACGGGTTAATATCCATAATTTCTCGATGGATTAGGACAATTTAAAAGTCACGTATTTTCGAAAGCAAATAATTGTATTATAAGTTTCTCGAATACATCGGTACGAATATAAACCTGAGATATTACTATCGCCTTTAGTATTGTATCGTTCCGTTTCAATTTCTCGTAATCCAATTTTCCGAAATCTTTGTGACTGTATGTTCAGCTTTGAATATATTATTATATCCTTGAATAGTGCCATTGGAGCGGAGTTTATGCGCGCAATATCCTAGAAGATATTTCTGAGGTAGAAGTAGTTTAAGGAAGTCATATAAACTCGAAACAGATGAGAGAGTAACATTATGCAAATGTGCAAAGTACTTTGAATAAGGTATTGCGAATTTCATATTCTTGGATATTTAAATGTCTCGATTTTGTAGAATCATACGTACATCAATATTGATTTTACAAGAATGCGATATCCACAACGATGAACTAAGCAGTAGATCCAGTAAATAATGAGCTTATCAAAACTTCAAGAACCGCAAATTATTTCGTGCCAGTGTCTCTGCGCATATATAAGTTGAGATCTGCATGTAACACGCGAATGAAACGAGGGAAGATAAAGATGAACTGAACATGTTTTATAAACGTCAGTGATAGCAAATCATACCTGTATTAATGCGAGTGATCCTAAATGAAGTTTAAAAAAATGATTATAAATGACACTTTGCTGGAATTAAACAGATAATAATAATATTCTTATTTTGCTGATTACAATTAGTATATTACAAATGAAGAATAAAAAGCTGTGATAATCCAATCACTAGATTAATTAATTTCTGTATATGTTAATCGTATGCCTACACGTGCTTCGTTATATGTATATGTATATCTCAATCGAGATCCTTATTTGCACAGATATTAACATAAAGTTCAATGTTAAATATTAAAATTGCAATAACTAAATTAATTTCCGTTTAAGTATCTATATAATTATATTTATAGGGTTTATTTCGTTATGCTGGTTCATCGTGGAGTTAAAATGAGATTGGGCTTATAATATATAGTGTAGCTGGCACGATATCCTTTCTCGGAAATGGGATAGGATCGAGATGCCTCGAATGATCAAGTTAATAAGTACAACGCGGCAGTTTAGCTCTACACTAAATTTACATAGAGAGATCTTGTAGGTAAGAGTAGGTAGATCTACGGGACGTCGATCACGTTAGACTATACATCCGCAAATTCCATTAAGATCTAACAGATTCTCTATTAAGATATCAGAATATGAGCGAAGATGCAGCGGATAGTGTCACGTCTTGGTTATTTCGTGAGCAATAATCGATCAATGGAAAGGTTCTTGCATAAAGTTAGAAGTATATCAGCAATTTCAATCAGTTAGAAGTACGTACCGTGCTCCAGCATCCTCTTATTAATTTATCACAGTCAAACTCTCTGATTCAGTGTTGTAACTTGGACTTTATAGAAGGTTATCAGGAGTTACACGCGGGTTGAAATAAATACAAAATTCTTATTAAAAGATACTGATATATGTTATTTATCTATATAAATAACGCAGTATACGAATACACGTATGCACGTAACCTTATTTTAACGTAATTTAATGAAATCGAGGTTTTCAAGAAGTTATGTACTTGCATTTGAAATTCTAACTCGGAAAAGGGCGATCAATGCGAGGCAGTAGAAACGCCGCGCTATGGTTTTCTTCTTTACTTTAACTTTCAACACATTAAGTAGAGGAATCGAGTCCTTCAGTTATCCTGCGGTGGATCTGTCCTATACCAGGCGTGGCTTTCAACGCGTGTGTGGCCTTATCATTATACTTTAGAGTCCTGTGCGAAGCAAAGAACGCCGTAAAGTGAAAAAATGCATTTAAAGATGCTGTCGAAACCTCCCGCGGCAGCTTGTACAATTATTGGACATCTATTGTGATGATAATAGCCAGTTAAAAGGAAAGCATCATTGTAATCAAAGGAATGAGACTACATGACATGGCTTATTATACATCGCCTAATAATTACATATTCAAACATATATTCTGTGGAATAACATAAATCTATTATATGGAAGCTTGAAGGCCCCTTTCATTTAAATACTCACACCATATGTAATTTGGTCAAAATCGGACATTTTTCTTTCGTGTTATTGGCAAGACTCAATCCACAGTTTCACAATCTTGAATCGTACACCACTGAATGATTACAGCTACATCTGGACGTAATTAGCATCGATAAATTCAGGTCTAGTTCGACACTCATCAAACGACGTGACACACGAAAGGGTCGCGAACGCGGCTTAAAGGTGAGACCGACTAACGTATGCGCGCGTGACAAGATCCTCTTGCGAAGATAGCAAAGAAAATTTGTCGCCCGGCCTGCCAGCCCCGGTATTCTGGTCAGGGACACACTGTATAACAGACGACGATAACGAAACCAGTTCTCCTCTCCACCCCATTCTATGCCGCCAATCGGTTCGTTGCAAATTATGCTCTATGATTTTTTAAAAAACCGTTCAAAGTGATAAGAACATAACATACCCGCAGACTGATCTATGATTGACACATACTACTGAAGCTTAGTTCTCCCAATTCTGTGTACTCTGTATCACCTTTTGCTTCTACGTTGTTTACATGATATCGACGATCTTTTAATTCGAATTACGTGACAAGGAAGGCTGATTATATGACAAAGAAGAATAACTGGAAGAGAATGGTATACTTTCTGGAGTAATTTAAAAATAAAGTCAAAGTGAAAATAGCGAGATAATTATGGAGCAGGCTTATTTTGACTGCGGTCCAGTCACGTCGAAACGTTATTTCGACTGGAGTACCCCAGTACTGGCGGTACCCCATCGCGGAAGTTGGCAAGGGTGTCACGCGTCGCAAAATTTTGGAAGAACGCCAATCTTGTGCCGGATGTGGACGAGGCTTAAAGACTAAGAAACCCGGCTGGTTTCACGGGGCAACGTCCTACCTTCTCGAATATGGTCGTACGTAGAGAAGGTAGTGCAGAAGTACAGAGTGAACAACGGGGAGACACGAACGGACAAGGAGGGACTTGGTCCATCGCGGGTAAAGGGAATGCTTGCCTCTACGTTCGAAGGGCTCCCAACAGGAGCCCGTCCACACATCGGAGGGTCGAACCATCACGATCGTGAGAAGATTTTTGTGTTTGCTCGCGCTCTTGTATTCGCTCGTGATCTCTTTTCTTATGTGTTCCCTAGCTGATCGACGACGATTCGAATGCAGCCGGTTTCGTCGTTTTCTTCTTCTTCTTCTTACGAATAATCTTCCACTAAGTTATCTCGTGGATGCATCTATAAACATGTCCATTCCGGATTATAGGATACTCTCGAGGGGATGAAATATTTACATGATCCTTGGAACATGTTTCGCTTGTGCTTAAACCTTACGGAGTAATATATTATACCTGTCTCTATATATTCTTGCAATTTAATCAAATGCTAATATGTACACTGGGTACATAATAGAATCTACTTCTACAGAATGATTTTCTATCATAAAACTAATAATCGTTGGTTACTAGTTAGATTAATTGTTGAATGAAATATCGAATATATTGTATTTCTGTCGTAATATTATAAAATGAAGTAATGAGGGTAACAGTAGAGTTTTTCAAGTGTAATTTGGAGATAAGTCTTGAGACGTGGAGATAAGTGTTCGGCAAAGTAGGCTGTCTGGAATACGTATTTCAAGTGGAGATAAAAGTGCAAAAGAGTGCAAAGGTACCAGAAAAAGGGTTTAATCAATTAAAGTTACGTTTGCAGGCAGCTCGTAAGAAGCAGCTCGAGAGGTCAAAAGACTCTTTTCCATGAGATTACAGTACTTTTGACTGACCTATTTTACAAAAGTTCCACTCTTAGAATTTCGTAGAATTAAATCTATAATATATTATGCTGACTGGCGATTTCAGTTAACCTCGAGATTTGTCCTAAACCAATTAAGTGTTACTTTACAAATATTTCTTAATATTTTTAGAATACCTGAAGTTGTATATTTGCAAATTATTATAACAGTGTCTCATTAGCCATTTGTTAACGAAAAAAGTAAGAATATGTGCAACTATAAGGATGAATAGAGGTTTTACTAACAACTCAATTTTGAATATCTCTCATATCTCTCAATTTTTATCCAAAAAGGTGCTCACTCTCAATTTTGCGCATGCTATAAATACGATCCGTTCTGAGCATACGTCTTAAGTTAAACCCGCCCGCTGGTAAAGTGTTAATATGGATTTCGAAATGTAGAACATGATTTATTAATATTGATGCAGTTGCTTTCAAAATTTCCTATTATTTTGGTTTATTTATTTAGGGTTATTCGATACCCTAGTAATTAAACGAGCAATATTCGATATACGAGTGCCTCATACAAGATTCATCGTTTTCGGATTATGATGCAACTGATCAGTATCCAATTTCGTGATCAATCCATCATTACGGCTTCCATAAAGTTGACACGTGGACGGTGTATCCGAACACCTGCACGGAGAAATCCTTTAAAGTGGACCAAAAAACGAAAGGGTACAAAAACCTTCTGATTTACACAAGGTAATTTAAGCTTAGCCAAAATAAAGAATCATCGCATACTAAAGGTGTTAAGTATCCTCGATCCTGGTATAATGTTTTATGGAAAACAAATTCGAGGCATCAAAATATCCAGAAAATAAAACGGATACGATATTGAATCCGGATTTAATATTCACTTCTTCTACCCTGCATCTGTTGCACAGACTACAAACAATGTGAAATGTTGCAAGCAAATAACGTCAGTTATACTCTATCTAGTACAGCGTATCAAAGGAACCGATGGTGGTATATTGTGTATTTGAAACTATCGAACAAAGCAAACAATCGATGCCTCGATGCAATTCATCTGCATTCAGTCCGCTGTTAGATTCGACATTATTGTTCTCGATGATCGACCGAGGGACGCACGATATAACGTGCACGAATGTTGCAACCGTTTTTGGCTGCAAGGAGAGTCTGCACTTCTACAACATGCCAAGATCTGTCGGATAGAGAAGGTTGGAAGGGAGGAGAAGAGCACAATTGTGGTCCGACGTGCGGGACGAACTCGCTTGGCGAGATCGAACCTCGAGAATTCTGCGGGAATGCATTGCCATATTCGTCGCACTGTAAAGCAGAATTCGAGTGTCTCGACTGGCACGTAATTACGAGCATAGAATGAGAATTATGGTTCCATTATCGAACACAAAATATGGTTCCAGGTATCCACGGTCATCCTGCATTTCATCAGAATCATGTACCTGACAATTGTGAAATTCACAATTATACCGAAAGATACAGGACTAACAAACCGTTCCTATTTATACACATCGTTCCTTCAAATATTAAGAAGGCAGAAACGATATATTATACTCCAGACCTATTTCAATTAAAAATCCCACTCAAATGGCCGACCACTTTCTGCAGTAATTGCTTATGTAACAAGGATTTATCGTGTCGAATGCACTTGACTTCAATTACGTTTAAAGAGCATTGTTCTCGTAGAGAAAGGAATAGCAATTTCATTTTGATTCTGTGCGCACGGATTAGTCACTGCACGTGCTTACTTTGCGAATTTGATCGTTATCGTCGACCAGTAGATGTTTTAGATTTTAATGTACACGAGTTAAGTTGTGAAATATGAATTATCAGAGGTCATCGACGTTTAACGATTTTCCGGTGTCTCTTATTTAAAAGATTTGTTTGGTAAACATAAATATGTGGTTGCTGATAAAAGGTGCTTACCTGTGCGATATCCTGCATTACTCAGGTAAGTTGCAAAAGAGTGTGGCTCATGATCTCGTTGCCATTGAGGGCTGCTGCAATTGTCGTTGTTCGTGAAGACTTCGTGATTGTGCACATAACGGCCAGTCAGCAATGAGCTCCTACTTGGACAACACATGGGAGTGGTCACGTATGCGTGTCTCAGCTCGGCTCCTTCGTCCCTTATTCGCCTTAGGGTTCGCGGCATGAAGTTCAGCGAACCTGAGGGATTGGATCAACCGCAAACACGATCAAAACTTTTGTTCAATATTCTTTCGTTCATCTGAACCAATTTCGGCAATCAAAACACATAATCTTTTCTAAGATCATCCGATCCTGATTTACACCATGCTCAATTGAATTAGAACTTGTCACATTATTTTTATAATAATTTTTGACGAAGATGAGAGTTATAATTTTAATGTGCACTTACCGAGTTCCACATCTTGATCGTCCGTCAAAATCAGAACTATATTTGGTTTTCTCTCCCTAGGTTGTTGGTAGGGAAGATAGGGGGAGTTCGATTGGGGATTATAATTGTTGCTATTGTAATTAGACTTGTGAAGGGAACCGCGACGCTGACCACCGTAAACGTCGTCTGCAGGGGCGTCGGCATCTGTTCGCCTGGCATTGACACCCAACAGCAGGATACCCAAAAATTGAAGTAACTTTCTCATGGTGTTTAGTCGTCGGTTACACTCGGTTCTTCTCAATTTAATGTCATATCATGGCTGTATACTGCAACAAAAGAGAATGCATTTTTTACCTACAGATATAACATCATTCAAATTCGCCGAATATATAATTACTCCTTCAATCAAAGAATACTATTAGCAGTCGACCATTAATGATAAAGGTACTTCATGATAATATAGTAATTATCATGTACACGCATACATGCACATATTAATCATTTTTATATTAATAATGATCTATCCCCGGCTTTATAACGCGCCGTATACTATAATTTCATATAATAATTAAATGCAATTTTATTCGGGAGGAGTGGCATGCAGATTAAATTTTCATGCGTCCACGGTTCTTTTGCCTGCTGTACCACACAAGAAGAGCTATCATACGTTACCACCTCGATGCTGCAGGGTGAAATTCTTGCACGACCGAAACATATTACGTAACAGGCTAATGGGGAGCAATGTTTAGCGGTGTACGCAGTCGACAATTATTATCAATAACTCAGTAAATACACGTTAATATCGGCCGGTGTATCGTGCGAAACAATTAACAAAATACAGTGGTTACCGGGCGTCCGAGATCAGTTGTTGCTGGCACGTAGCGCTATCAAATACTTTACTGCACGAACGTGATTCTCGTAACTAAATAGTGGAAGTTGTACCTGGGGCAGGTTTTCTTACTCGTTCGTGATAGAAAAAGAGATGGGATATTTGAAAAAGAATGAAAGTGACCTGTATAGGGTGTAAGATAACGTAGAGCAGAACCATAATCGGATGGTTGGGATTTTATAGCCCTTCGGATCACATTCCTCGCCACGTACGTCCCGTGAATAACCGAGGAGATCGTACACACTCTTTAACGCTCGAATTAATCGTACCTCACTGATTCGATTACAGTTTTATAGTATCAGCGATGCAGGTGTATCGTTACTGGATCGCTAATATTGTTTAACACGTTAAATGGTGGTCACCGGTGACCACCGATGGCAATATTACTAAAACTCAAAAAAAAAATAAATGCTAATATGCGTCAAATATTCAATATTTTTAACATTACGATAACGATGTAAAGTAACCAACTTATCGTAGAGCGCTTGAACAGTTTTATTTTGTACGTCATTCGACATATTTTGATATCACAATTCCACATATTCGGTTAGTGATAGTTGATATGATTTATGTATTATGCTAATTGTGTCCATTCTTATTCATTTAATGCGCAGGAATCAAGGGTTACTTTTTTTCCTTTGCTTTATATACTATTCGCGTAATGCGAGTTATCGAAGCAGCTGATTCAATGAAATGGATCGATTACCGAAGAAAAATGAAATCACTACAATCACTCTAATTTGAATTTCTATTCTATCGACTGCCATGACTCGCGTATATGCTGCTGGTGATTGAAGGTATCTCAAGATTTCTTTTTCGAGAAAGAACTACCCAATCCCAATCGAAGCGTAGAAGAATGGAACGCCGTCATTTTACGGCAGGAAGTGGAATATGGATGCGGATAGTTGAACGGTGAACAAAATGATGTGCTTCGAGAAGTTCCCACGATTCGCGAAGACGTTAAGGGAGGACTTTATTCGCGGAAAAGGCTGTATTCGTATTGGCATCTTCCTCCTCGGTCGATCCAACGAGAAGTACGACGTTTTATTAAATTCTTCGTGCTATGCGATTTTCTTTTTTTTGCAGGAGTTAATTTATACGACTACGTGCCACGCCAGAAATAATTATCGCCTCAGCTTTTCACGGTATATACGGCTCACTAGTATCGCGATATTTACGATACTCCCGATTATCTTTTTTTCTCCTTTATTCTTTGCGTCTCAATAATTACGAAGCAAATTATGTATTTTGCACGGCATATCTGTTATTAAATGTAGGATAAGAAGGTAATCACAGTTGAAAATTGAAATATCATCTAGAAACCAAACATACATAAATTTAAAGAAAATTCTACTCTTCATAATAATGCGTCTTCCAAATAAGTAAGGGCCAGAAAATTATTGTGTTCGCGGTGAAAGTGAATCTCAATTAAATTATTAATCTCGGAATATTAAACATAAAATGAACATTTTCAATGCTTAAGATTAATTTCATTTAGTATACAAACTTCAAACTGTTTTTGAAAAATCAAACAACTTATAAAATATTCTTATTTAAATAAAAGATGAAAATTTTAGTGGCCAACTATAATACAGAAACCCGGCAGTTTCAATCAGAGTTTCTCACAGGAGTGTTTTCAAATAAGCATGACGATTACTCATTACAATATTTAATATTAAATTGATAATAGAAAATCAACATTTGTAATCAGCAGTAATAATAAGTATAGCATATTTCTGAGATGAAATTTGTTGATGAATATACACAGTTGTGCTTAATTAATAACGCTCTCAATAAATTAATGTTTTCATATATTGCGCAATGTAAAATACACATTTTAATGCTTAAGACAATACGAATTTTAATAATTAGGTGCTGGAAGGATTAACATATTGCAGGTTTAGAAATGCTATGCGGTGTTCCTTCGATCTTTATACTGATAAGAAGCAACGGTAGTCGAAGACTCCGATATCCTAGTGCATATACGGTGTTATCGTTGTACTCGAAGTCCTTCTACCGTGTTTCCTCGTTAATAATCGGCTTATTCATACGATACGACGTTTTTAACCGGAGTATCGTACTAACTTTTCCGATAAATACGAAGTAAGAGACGGTGTTTCCGCGTTGCACATGCTTCTAAATTGCTGTTGTTGCACAGTTTTACTGCATACTCTACCGCGTTACTACAATTTAAAGTGCAACCTTGTAGCATATCAAGAGGGAACATTGCACCGGGTAATCCAATTTGAACCTTTCGTTATAAACAAGAGACTGTTATCGGCATTCGTGTGCTGCACTCGATTATGGATCACGGTTTTAGTTTATCTTGTACCGACCATGCCGTTACATTGCTACATTTTAAAGCCAAATTGGTTTTACTTCGTGAGCTAACGTTGTATCCCGTTATCCAATGCGAACTTTTTGGCATTTACGAAAGTTGCACCGTCTGCCCAACGCATGAGGTTCAATATAAAATATAGCATGCTTTTATTTTCCACCGCATTGCACGTGCGTTACATTGCTATATTTTGTATGCCGTGTATTTTCTGCAACACGAATCAGCATGGTACGCGTTATCCACTTTCAAATTTTACATAAACACGAAAGTGAAGTCAGTGTTTTTTCGCCGTACATTTATACCCTTACGATTAGACTCGTTTTATCATACACTTTGTGTGGTTGGCTTGATAAATGAATCAAGAACAGGAGACTGGAAAACGTATCCGGAAAATGATTTTGAAAACGCACGATAAATATCTCTATATTAACCCATTTGCATCCAAGAGCGGAATATTCCGCGATCCACGACTGTCTACTATCACCAAGAACGGAATATTCCGCGAGCCCGCGACTGTCTACTATCATTAATTATTGTATAATACTGAAAAATACTGAAAAATGTAAAATGCGATGTTTGCGATATAACATTGTGTATCAATCGTTCTACACAGAAAAGTTTTAATGAACTCCCCGAAAAATGTGGATGTCGATTACTGCACATAAGACCCCGACCACGCGCGGTGAAACGGGACAGTCGTCAGTTCAACGCCGCTGAAATTTGGGTACGGCAGCTGAAGTAGACGCATGATGCAAATGGGTTAAGAATCATTATCTAGCCAAATTTACTTGATATGATAATTAATATTTGATACTAAGTTTTGTATTTTTCGGCTTATAAAACACGCTTTTTTGTACCTAATATTTATTTGGAAGTTACGTTGTATCTGATACAAAATATCAGAATGTATTAGTAATTAAAAGTAGTAGTAATTAAAAATGTTTGCGTCTTATAAGGCGAAAAATAAGAAAATAGGGAATACTATTTATTACTTGAATATTGTTATGCATCTTTGAAGCTTGCAAACATTTTATTCGTAAGATACTTGATATATGTACATATACTAATGCAATTCTTCGACTGGTTACAAATCTGGCTGGATATACGAGTTCTTGAACACCACAGTCTGCACCAAGATGGTTGAAATACTCGACGAATTCTGCGGTCGGTGAGTCTCATCTTTTTTTGTTCCTCCAGTTTCAATCATGCTGGCTCACGAGTGATCCGAAGCGGCATCGGTCACTGGTTGTAAATTTTATTGTTGACTTGTTCCAAGCGAGTTCCATGATTACCAATATCATTTGTTCATAGTTAAGAATATCAATCTCTGCAGTTCCATATTTTCAATTCCCTTTCTTTGGCAGTTGTATATTTTTAATGTCCAAGGTTCGAATCTATTAATTAAATTAGTTTCAATGATAGAAGGCAATATTTTTGAGTTTCTTTGAAGCCTAAATCGACAATTAATTTTCATCAAAAATTAAAATCGTTCATCTTTTACGTCCATGTTTTATACTATCAAGTTTCATCATTTACATTAATCCAGGTTACCTTTAATTCGCGGTTACACGATTTCTTTTTTAATGGATTGTAATCCTTTCCATTGATCGATTTCTTTTATTCAAAACGATCAATTAAGATCAACAAATAATTGCATTCAAATATATCTTTGGGCCACCCTGTACATTTCTTCGCAGTCGCACGCTCGAAGATGAGCACAGGTATTACGGATCGCTAATTAGCAAGTAGTATTCACATCGAAGTCGAATGAAGTCGGTTGTAATGGACTCGAGAGGTGGTTGGGAAGATGTCAGGAAGTGATGTCACGACCGATATGGCCACTCGATTCGGTAGCTTCGATTCCGCATTAATTACTTCTACTTGATAATCACAACATTTCTCTCGACAGTGTGGATAGGCAAATGCGACGAAAAAAAAGAACAGAAGGATCGTACATCAAAATAATGTGTACACCTTTTTGCCATTTTGTCCCGTAGACTCCAGAGGTTTGCTAAAAAGATCTCCGCCCGAGATATTATGTAATTTATCACGTGGTAATTAGCGATGCCGATTAATCGATCAATTTCTTCGAATTAATTGATCGAGCCACCTCATCTTGCACATGAGAAACCAAGGTATAAACAAAGTAGGAAGTCCGTCCGAATACTTGGAATAACTTCAATGTTTTCCTTCTTTTTGTCCGCGCCATGTTATCCTCGTAAAGTACAACTATACGTATGCATTTCAAAGTGGATACAGAAGCGCGAAGTATAAATTTCTTCCATCGTTTACGGTGTCTTTCCTTGTGCAACTTATAGTATCGCGATGCAGTAATGTCTAAGAATAACGAAGCGATGATGGGTTTGTTTTCTTTGCCTACTATGATCGTATAGTTTCTTGCTCTATCTCTACCGAGCTATTAGATAGCAGTATAGGAATTATAATACCACTTTATGTCAATTCGCAGGCCATCAAGTTAAAACTTACGATTCAGGGACAGCCATAAATATTATTTACATATCATTTTACTGAGAAGGTGATACAGAAGTCGATGTACCTCGTCTAAATTCGTTTCACGTCGTACGCTTGATTCCTCTTTCTCTCTTTCTCCCGGGAGATTGTCGTCTTCGCCAACGTAATTTACGTATACTTGTACCACGAGAATAACCGTGGGTGGGCAGCAATCGACAGACGTGTGCTATATACGGTGGAGTAGGTCGCAGGTAAAACGGATGTTACGTATTCGTGCTTGCGTGTAAACCTGCGATGCGACACGTTTTCTGTGGAGTGTAGGTCGATCCGTAGGTCGAATCGTCCAAGGAAGTGAATATTCATTTTAATCGCCCGGCGAGTTCGCCTCGCGTAGGAAGTGCCACAAAATTTACGACTAACTAAACGATCATACCGTTGATCACGATAACAGACACGGATACAATACGATGGCGGGATGCAGCCGTGACTGCATGTACTTCCTCTGTGTCCAATATTCTGATAGAATTTAGAGTTCGCAGATATAGCTTTTTCAATCTTGTAGATTTGACAAATATCCGTTTTGCCGATTTATATATTTTACCGATATGCGTTTCATAGATTTACAGACTTAACAGATTTACAATTGCATCTTTTAACACAACTGTTTCATTTTCTTGATTTCTGGAAAATATTATCACCTGAGAGGTGACTTACGAATACAATGCGGTAATATAATACTAAATGAATATCAGGTGGGAATATTTTACAGAATATTTGACAAAATACTCTGGAATTTGCAAGTGCCAATATAACCGGATTTCACTTGTGAATATCACATCCGTCGATCGAAATTCACGGCACTCGAGAAGCAGAATCGATGGACTGATGATAGGCTGTAGGAAAGATCGCACTCCCTTGAACCCATAATGTCGAGACGCGGATTAGACCATCTGCGGTTTGCAATTGGCCGCGGCTCGTCGAGGAAATAACAAGTCGGGGAACAGCCGCGATTATCGCGTGCAAGCACGTGTGGAGGGGCTGTCCATCCGTTTTACAGTTGAGCTTTAACGCTTTGCTGTGAAATTCCGAGATTGTCACCATCGTCCCACTGTCATTTAACGCGTTTAAATAACCTGGCAGATCGGTAGTATTTCTCTGACCAAATTAGTACCTTGGCACCTGTGTCGACACCTCGTCCATAACAATTTATCAGATCGTAGGAGTGATATTTGTAATTTCCAATTTATTCGCTAGAGACAAATTTCCATATTAACCCGTTGACACCCGTCACTTGTTTATTATGTCATTGTAAACATTGCCGTCTCTGAGACGACAAGAATTTCGCTTCAATTAAATTCGCTTTATTACGCTTATAAAACGAATATTACAGAAATATAATTATATATTTTCAGTGACAAAAACTAAACCGTGAACATTAGGAAAGAATTCCTGTATCATGTCTTTTGTTAATTTTTTGTACGATGATTGAATGATTGTTCATTAATATTGTCGTATGATGTTAAACAATGCAAACTTTCGGATAATCTAATTGTAGTCAAATATTGCTTGCATAAATCTTTGGTATATAACTGGATTATATATTATATATGTTCAAGAAAATGAATCATTTCACATTCAAATATGGAGTCCAAAGATTTCTGTTAGAAGAATTTTGAGATCCGACTAAATTACAAATTGGGTAAAAAATGGCGGAGAAATGAGTTATGAGGGAGATTCATAGTAAGAGCGTTCACATTGGCACGCGTAAATCCCGATCGTACGTTTGGTGTTCATATGCTTCGCGATTTCTGACGTCACTTCCTCGATAGAACAGTAGGAACGAACGCGGACTGAATTTAGCGCAATCAGATAATGTAACCGGCACACACGTGCACTTAGGTTTCGACTTTACGCAATGTTCACGTATGTGTATTGACCGCATTCAAATGCAGTTCCCGATGCATCTGTTCCTATATTTCTAAGCTGCACCCAATGCTATACTGTACCCATATTTCACGACTACGGTGCTGGCATCGGGCCCAAATAGTTACGGATTAGTAAATCGTCAATTGCTTCCTGACTACAAGAGTTATTAACGACGTAATATGTATCGTAACAGAACATCGATCTGGATTCTCTTTAAATAATGGGAGATTCGCTGGCTTTTAATTGAGTCATGTTGCATTTGATTCTTTAGACTTAGAACATTATTTGTAGCCCAAGAAAGTTCGTGCGGTTTTTACCGTGCTGATCATTTTATTACTCTTAGCCCATATGGTTTTATTGTTTTACTTGATTCAACGTTTGTAAATGCTAGAGAAAATCAAAATGAGGCAATTTAGAGGAAAACTTCGTAGTATATACTTCTAATATTTAGTTAAAAATAACTGCATTTTTTTATTAATTTTAAATGCATTTCTTCATTGAGACTTGTATTTGGGAGTATTTATATTCTTGAATATCAACCCGACTTTATTTAGTATATTATATCTTTGTTATAGAAGTAAAATTCATTAACTGCATTTGTTACTGTAATTCTTTCTTGTCCATCTATTGGAAATGTCGCGATTTTTACATGAAAATATTAGTTAATGATTTTTACCTCTTTAACAACGATATTAAGAATATGTTTCCAGAATATTGTTATAATGAAAGTAACGAGCGATATAGGTAATATATAATCAAACATTTTATCTCAGTTCTATATTTAAAATAATCGAAATCCATAAGTGACATAATTAAAATTATCCTGAGTCTTCTGTTACATAATGGACTCCTGATTAAATTATACCAATCTGATAATACCTAATCAATTATTAGTAATTTCCTACATATATATAGTATTTAATATCAGGTTTATACAAACTTTTTTAACAAACGCAGTTCACGGAACACAAGCATTTACTATTTAACGACACATTTAATTTATTTCAACCACCGTGATGTTGCAAAACAATCTCGCCATCTAAACTCACGTAAACGAGATGTTTTTCAAAGAATCCTCCGAAGCGTATAATTTGCCTCTGTGTTTTGTGATATTGCATCGTGATTACCGAGTTCATGGAAAAACGGTAGTCACATATGCGCGTCAAGTATCACGGATCGAGTGAATTCAAAGCGAGAAAAATTCCCTGTCCTACATTATACACCTATGCATTCACGTATGTGGAGTACGCATTCGAGATCGTGATAGCTGTTTCCTGCATCCGCTTGGAAATCGCGCAGATTCGTTGGTTAATTATAACGAGCGTAGACACGAAATACGACAGGCACGCGTATTCAACTCCCTACACCCCCATCCAGCAATTCGCGATGTATTCACGGTGGCTGTTTCTTGTTTCAATAAGACCGCAGTGATTCAGTAAGATGGATTTTCGAACAATCAAGTTGTGCCAACGTACACGTGCACCACTATTTATTCTGATTTCTATTACTTCGGGTTATACGATACCGTAATCATACTATATACATATGTATCTACCGTGATTATATCATTCGCTTACATATCTAGATATTAGATCTGTCTGTGAGTAATGATAGATATTGAAACCGAGAGGAACCAGTACACGATGTTTCATTTATCTAATTAATTACTACTTTATAATTCGATATTGGAACTCTACTGTAATAATATTAGAAGTAGTATTCCTTAAAGCATGGAAATGCCATTGTTAGAAAGAAACTGTGTTGAGTATTGTGATAAACATGTAAATGATTTGTAACACCACGCTTCGATGCCAAATAGAATTGATATGTTTCCTTTGTAGTTATACATTAAGCTATCTATCTCGAGTGTCTAAGTGAGACTTTTTATTGATACTTCAGGGAAATATATGAAGGTAATAAAATCACTAACAGAACTGATATCCAGTATGCACTTCTACTATATGTACGGTAAAAACGATTATTTTACTACCGCGGTATTCGGTAAGGACTCAATAATAAATATCCATTTAGTTCCGCGATAAATCACCTCCAATAGGAGCCTCCATATTCGAAGATATAAAGCGATTCGCGTTCGAAAAAAAATGTTGGAACGTCGCTTTCTCCTTCCGGTACAACAGTACTTCTTCGATATCATCGCTTTCTCTAATTCATCTCAATAAACCAACGAGGTTTGAATCGGTCTCGAGTATGGCGGGAGTGGTTTCATTGGTGCACGGAGTGATAGCCGAAAAACCCAGACGTAGGGTGAAAAGATTCCGTGGAATAAAAGAAGCGTCAGAAACGCTGAAGAACGTCCAGGGAGCGTGAAAATGAGGAACGATGAAGGTACCTTCGTATGACACCACATCGTGTGGGCAGTTATTGTTCTCGGACGAGTGCCTCGAGATTTCGAGGGAAAGATTTCCGAGGGAGCAGCTCCTCGAGCGCAACGAGATCGAGATCGGATCGTGATATACGCTATGGAAACTTGAGGACCTCGCGTGAATGAAAGCTGTACAGTGAGCAGGGCTACGAAAAAAATGGAGCTTTTTTTAGGATATATTCCATGGCAAGGTGAATTGGGAATCTTCGAGAGAAAGAGAATATAAAAGCGTGACTCTTAACACTCAATTTAGAATATATTTTATTATAAATGCTGCTTTACGTTACATAAATCAATGTGTCGTCTACAGTGACGAATCTATTTGCTAGGTATACAAGTTAATTCGATGCCTTTAACTTTATTCATTTTTAACTAATATTTGCAATCTGGATATTTCCTTACAAAATATCACTTACAAAGAATAAATAACTTTAACAATTTCAAGGAATTCAGGAAATATCTAACAACAGTCTATTTCCTGTTTTTTAATGTCTTAATACACAGTAGTCTGATTTCTTTATTAAATAAATGATTTACTGTATAGAACAAAATGGACCGAATTATCTTGTGCATTTAATAGATATTTTCTAGGTAAACTCAAATTCCTTCAATTTGATACTCATAATCACCTTAAATCTAATAATACTGATTTACGCTTATTATCTATGCGGAATAAATTTCTCCTGAAAAATCGCAATTTCTAAATTATCAAAGCGATTTAAGGGCTAAAGAAATCATTGCACAACTGTCTAGCTAGCAGCCAGTAACATTCAACGGTATGCAACCGCGCGAGGAAGGAAGAGCTCTGAAAAGGTCTAGGTTCGATGCAGTGGATAACGCACAATTAGCGACACGTAATTAACGCGGTGAAAAAAAAGGGCGGGAGTCGGCACGAGTGTTTACTCGCATGCGTGCACTGGTGCAGGAAGGGTGAAAGTAAAAAGAGGGAAAAGAGTGAAAGACAAAGTTGACAGGCCGAGCATGGCAGACGAGTCGCGAAGGGTGAAAGGAGACGAGTGGAAACCCGTCGCGGTAAGAAGAGGACGAAGAATCGGGGAGTATGGTAGACTGCTTGGCGGCGACTTTACCAACCCACGCATTCACCTTGTGCGCTTTAACTCCTAATGTACGAATACTATGAATCTTTTCTTCTTATCTCTACACTTTTACTACTTCGTGATAAACGTCCTTTCGAATCGTGCGATACCAACGCGGTGGAAACTGCTTCCATAAAGATGCAATGATTTCGCTCTTGAAAAAGGGTGTGACTTGCTTTTGGTTTGGTTCTTTAGTGATGTTACATAACTGATCCGAATAAGCTTGCTAACCAACCTTGATAAACGTTGAAGTCGTGAGGAACGGGTATACGATATCTCATTCACCTAATTGATTGTTACTTCATAATATAATACTCATCTAATCGATTGCAACTTTATAATATAACATTACACTCTACTATTATTGTGTCGAATGGAAAGTTCGTGAGTTTTTATTCTACGACATTCCACTGTATTGTCTTCGCAAAATCTGATTTATTTAATGAGTTATATAATTTCCATTAGTTTCTATAATATTAATAAAGTGATAGAAGATGACACCTTTTCCATCGACAAGATATGGGAAACATGATATGAACGTTCATGTATGGTAAATAAGAAACGACACTTCCATAAAAATGCACTGATTTGTATCTTGGAAAAGGGGCGTGACTTGCTTTTAGTTTGGTAGTTCAGTAATGTTACTCGGCCGATCTGAAAAAGAGGATTGGTAACCCACCTTGATACACAGGTGCACCGCAATTAAATTGTAACCGTTCGCTGAAAAATGTTAATCACCACACGTACTTAGTTGTTGCCGTGTTTTAGTCTGCAACGAACGTGCCGAGAGAAAACTGGATACCCAAGAGATATATTACCTCGCGCGGATTGCATGTTCATTTTTATTCGCTTTTTTTAGTACTACTATCACTGTGTGACTCGGTCAGAAAACATATCGAAATATTGATGGATACTTATATAAAATTTACGAATTCTTATGTCATAAGTTTTCGGGCATTGCCGTAGTTCCACTTACTAACATAAGCAAAATTCTAGCTTTCAAAGTGAACGATATGAAATTAATAGTGAAGCGAAATTCGATCGCGAATGCTACGAATGAAAATTTATACGATCGTACGAGTCTGACTGTCAGAAAATAAAAATAATCCTATACGTATATTTGCTAAGAAACAGCAGTAGTTACCACGGATCTTTCATTCACGATGATATTTCTGGTTTACCGCTAAATATTCCTCAGAGAAAGCGTTATAGTCGGTCGTTATATAATATATTTCTCATCGTATTTAGCACTTTAAACCGATGCATTTTTCACACCGATGCAATTCTCCTTGCACAATCGTATCCGCCTGAGTCAAAGTAAGTGCGTGGTGTGTACCGTGCGGTTCTAACCGGCCCATCCTTGAAACCACAAGTTGGATTAATAGTTCGATCGTATTTTCTATATCGAGTAGCATCGCGCTGATACGAGAAATTAGATGTTCTAGCGAGGATGGTGCACCGAAAAAAGTTCAACAGGAAATAGCACACCAGGTAGAACGTTAGCATTATATCAACGCTAGGCACTGCCTTGATGTGCACTTTAGTTAATGCAGCGGTTTGCGGTTGTAACTTCTCACGGTGTGCAACTGCAGAGAGACACGTACAACAGCCAAGGGAATCTCATTTTCTCGTAAGACAACATTTAGTGCGCACTCCGGACCATCTAACTTGGACGACCAGTGAATATATAAAGTTGTAAATTAATATTATGAAAAGGGTATCAGGTAAACCAGCGGAGTGTGCGTGACTCTTAAAGTTATTAAATAATTGCTGTCATAAATATTGTATGACATGAATATGTCTTTGGGTTTAAGATTGTAGTGAAACTCTGCAGGAATTGCTGTTCTACTTGCATGTTTAAAGTACGTAATATGTATGTAATATATTGACTAAGGAAATTTATGATGTTACGAGAGATTGATAACTAGCGCAGATTTTTGCATATATAACAGTTGGAATTGATTATTAAAATCATTTGAAAGTCTAAGTTTTTCATAAGCTTTTAGGAAATGTAA
Source organism: Nysson spinosus (assembly GCA_910591585.2). Lineage (NCBI taxonomy): Eukaryota > Metazoa > Arthropoda > Insecta > Hymenoptera > Crabronidae > Nysson > Nysson spinosus. Next base: position 6,255,985 of record OU342830.1, on the reverse strand, counting down.
TTAGGGGATTGCAGACGGAGGTATAATTAGTTGACTGCCTTTCGGTTCTCGCTTGAGTAAGTAAATCCATTAACACAAAAGTATTGGTTTGGTGCATAGACATTTATTTTCGTACGATAATTTTTCGGAATTTGCATTCGCATAAAAACTTGATGAATGTATTATTAATTACACAGATCTTCGTAATAATGTTAAAAAGAACATTTCATAGCAACCAAAGATAAATATGTAGATCCTTTCGTTACTGTCAACATCATAAATCTTAAATTGCATGTTTCGTATATTTCATTGCACGCAAAGTAGTAAATCAGGGAAAAGTTTACTCTTAAATGAAAGCACAAGATAAAAGTCTATCTGTTAATGTGAATATTAATGTTTACATTTATAGAACTTAGAGCTTTCGTCGTTTTGAAATATTCAAGCGCGTATAAATAAACTTTAGAAAGATGTAAATCGCTGGAAAGCTGTATTTAAGGGACACATGTTTTAATACTTGAAAGAAAGTTGTAAGAACTCTACTCCGCAACCGGTGGCTTTGATAAATAATTGCATGGTACCATCATACATTGAGTTTCATGTTTTAAATCTTTAATACACAATTAAAACCAGTGAAATACAAGTAATATATCGGAGAAATAATAATACATTAATAAAATAAATACATTTACAATTCCAGTTAATATGTCAAACTTCTATCGGTCCTGTGATAAGGATGTTAAAAGGTGTTGACAATAAATAGATTCTAGATTGGAAGATTGTATCTATTTATAACATAAAAAGCTTTTAATCGGTTCTTCCGGAAAAGTGACTTAAGCCATTTTTATGATTACCGGCACATATAAAATCTGTGGAACTCGAGATTCCACGATGCATTCTTTCAACACATGTCAGGAAATAGTGGAAAGACATCGGTGTATAGAAGGCAGTTGAATCGCGTAGGTCGACGTGGGGAATGGTAGTGAGAGCATTCGGAAAGAATAGCAAGTATCCCCGAGGTACGAAGAAAAGCATTTTCTTAGCAGCTGCAACATTCTCAGGCTATTCCCTCAGTTTGACGTCTCATCGAGGAGCTCAGGTCTATAGGATTCAAAGTATCCTATAAGTATATGTTCAATAAGGTACTCTAACTTCTCAGGGAATTTCAATAAAAAGGGAACGAATGGTTTCGACTCAACTTTGACGATTTTCGTGGTAAGCTGCTTACTTGAAAAAGGAAATCAGTCGAGCAAGAAAAATAAAATTCGGTTTAAATAAGTGCCAAGAGAATGCTTGAAGAGACAGAATATACTTTTTTATACTTGGTGTAAAATAATTATCGTAGGAAAATTGATATGTTGTTAGGTGAAATATGTATATTATGAGAATAGATAGTCGTATATATTCTTATCTAGTATGAGCTTATGGAAGATTCAAGATAACTACGTCGGGATAAAAAGTCACAATGGCATCCGCCTTTTTTTCTTAAGACGAGAGGTCACCAGAGGCAATTTGTCCGAGGTGAACGCGTAGCCCGGAGCCAACTTTTAATGTTTTCTCTCTCCTCGACTTTTGTTTTCCCATTCTTTCATCGTGCACGTGAATTACAAGGGCGCGAGTGACTAACCGTGACCCGGATACCGTTATTCACATTATTTGTGCTTGAACTTCTTTTCATTCGGTAACAAACTTAATAATGACTCACTCGAGTGCGTCAAAAACAGTGATTCAATTCCATTCGTTAACGAGGCTAACATTTTCTACATAAGCTCTTAAGTATCCCACATTCCCACCCTCGATATTGTCAATTAATTTCCCTCGACAAAAGCTCGTATATCACATTTTATTTCTACTGGATATCTGCTATTGTTCTAAAAATATTTCAGGAAATAGACAGTTCAGATCAAATATTCAATCGTAAAACACATGGTATCCATTCATTCTATCGACAGATGTGTCCATTCAAACGCTTGATTTCCCAGTTGACCAAACTCCAGGGACACAGCTATCGCTTCTATATCAAGATAGCTACGACCACTTTCGAAATTCAATCATCGCATTTCTCGATCAGTTCCTCTAACTACTTCTATATATCAGCGGATTAATATAGCAATATAATCCAAAGGAATTCCTGATTTCCTCGATCGTCTTTATCACTAAGATACCATCGTGCATTAGAACAGGTGAAACTTTGCGGATGTTTGTTTTACAGACAAGTCCTTGTAGCGGAGGGTGCCGGTGTACTTGTCATGTAAAGACGACGACTGAGTAAAGCCATAGGAATACCAATACTGAATGGCCTTAAGACCCTTAAACAGACAGAATAAGCTACTTACGACACGGAGCATCGAACCGGTCAGCCATGAAGATAGAACGAACGCCTATATATACGCGTTCGGTGGGCCTGCATTCCGCAGGCTTGTCTGTTATCTTGCATACCTGCAGTGTCTGCTGGTGCATTTATAGGTGGTAGCTTTTAAGAGAGCGCATTTACGGAAGCCACCAACGATCGCTTACTAAGCGTGCCATCGCGCACGACCGGTCTATGAAGACGTACTCATACCGAGCAGAGAACTCTCTCACCTCTTTATACCTCTTTCTACCTCTTTCTCTCGTTCGAGGATGAGGAAAGGAGGAAATAGAAAGACTGAAGAAGATTTAAAAGAAAGAAGGAGAGAAAGAGAGAGTTGTATAGTCACGATGAATGTGTGCTTTAATGGTATTCACTGTGAACACCGAGACCAAGAATGAATGGATCCTAAGAACCCAGTGCTAACACCTCGCGACATCACCGAGATCACTCGTGACACGGCATGTGGTAGGTTTCTGATGAGCTACGAAGAACGATCAGATGAACTGGTCTCGTTAATGACACCCTTTCTGCTCCTGGTGATCTCCTGCGTCATTCGAAGAAAGGATTACATCGGTTTCAGTGGCATTCAAAATGACATTACGCCAGTGCTATTCTGTTGCGGTCTTTATCAGGAACAGCCAACTGTAGGAGAAGACGAGGGAAAGTATATAAGTGATCGTAGAAGAATTTTAAATGACCTCTCCTCTATCGTTTCTAATATCTTCTCATCAACGGTTGCGATATAAGTATTCCTTTTCAATTGACATTCCTTATTTGACGTTTCTTATTGGAATAGCAAAACGTATGGTTTTCTGAAATATTACGTTTCCTCGTTTTAATGTCCGTGCGAGTGATAATTATATGGCAGTCAATTGGGCCGTTAATGCATTCCACTCAAATGAACAGTTACAAGCATAAATAATAATACCGGGGATTAAAGTATCCCATTTCTGATCGCTCATTGCGGTTATTCGTAAAAAAAGCAAAAATAACAATTTCATCAGCAAGCAGCGCTGATTACTGTAACTGTACTTATATTTAAATGTCAGGTGAAAGACACATTCTTCTACGTTTCCACGTTTTTAGAATGACGATCTTCGTATCAGGTATGAGAATCAAATATTGAATTCCTAGATTTCCATCTGAAAGTGATCAAATTCTGCAGCGAAGTAGTTAAACACGTTTGAACTCCATTTTGGGTCGACGCAAATGGAATTAGTTAATTAGTGACCGTGTGGACGGGTCGGAGGATAGACGAACTTCTTAAAAATGGAAATTATATATTGACCGAAATTGACTTTTCAAATTAGTAAGCTAATATTAATTTCAGCATACTATTCACTATTCTCTTGCTTAAGGACATATTTTAAGGAAAATTAATTCGATTTCTGACACTCTGAATATGTTTCTTTTTAATTTAATTCCAACGCAAGTGCCGCTACTGTTAAAATAAAACATTCAGGATGTGAAAGGATTGCTTTCCTTCACATCTTCCAATCATAAACGAACGTTTTATAATTATAAGCTGCTGGAATTTAACTAGTACGAATATCTCTAAAGAGTCTGATAAGATAACTTTACAGACGATCTGCGTTTGAAACTACCAAAGAACGTGTTTTGTCCAATGGAATCTTATTACATAGATCGAAAATAAACGAAGTGGCGATTATCTTTGACAGGAGCTTTACATAATCCGGAACAAAATTTCTTTTCGTAATAAACCGGGATTGATTACTTTTATTCTTAGTCATATTTCATTTTAATTTTTGTCATTCGTTTATCCTGGCACTTATCTCGCCGGGATTCATTCACCGCATAGGAATTGGATAGTCCACGTAACTACCAATGAAACGAACAGTCCACGCATCCTGTCGATTAAGTCCTTCATATCTTACAATTTGTTATGCCGTCGACCGAAGTCGTAAATAAGTTAATGTAATGGAAATGCAACGTGGACGTCCCGCATTCGAGCTATTTCAATTGTAACGGCCGTGGAAGTTAAACGTTGTTAAGACGGACATAAATATTGAGATCGAATTGATGTCCCGTGGGAAAAGTTTTCAGGTTTCTGACGTGAAAGAAGTGGACATATAGTACGAATGTCAGAGCCACGGTGGAATGCAACTCTGTTCCTTGCTTGCGGTGCATTGCGAGTTCTTGTTCGTAAGGGGAACTTCGTTTCGTGACACTGGAAATTCCATAGATCGAATCTCCGATGTCTCGTAACACGCATGTCGACAGTTGAAGTCTTTACTTCGTGGGAAAGTCATAATGGACGGATGACGGGTAAAATAAAACTACACTCTTTATGTTTACATCGTATATTTACGTTCATGCAAAACATGCTTACGTCATGGTTTCATACTAATTATGCACGTTGCTTTACAATATCCGTTCATTTATTTTCTGTTTTTTTTTTGTAATTTCTCTTCTTCAATTAAATTTGACACAATCGGAATCACGGTGTGGAAAATGATACTTACATCGCAACCGTTAATGAGATGTTAGAACAGAGAGAAGTCATTTAAAATTCTTCTGCAATCACATATATATTATACTTTCCCTCGTCTTCTTCTTCTACAGCAGTTGGCTCTTCCTGATAAATTTTTATGAATTGAGAATAATTATTCTGCCCGGACAATGAAATGTAATATTTAACCACTACAGGTTTTGCACTCCAAATTAACCATTTTGTAGATCATATTCACCTTTTTGCAAATCAAGCTTTTCTACAAATTTGTTTCCTTAAGCTATTGTAATAAAAATAAATCCGATGTAAAGTGAAAGTTCAATAACATGAATTTGATTTACAAAAAGGTGAATATGATCTGCAAAAGGGTTAATTTGGAGTGCAAAACCTGTATATTAAATAATGCTTGCGAATCTCCTCACTTCGTACATTTCTAATATTTGAAATCTATAAATATTCTATCAAAGGAAACGATGTGGGGTAAAAAAATGTTCTTTGAAGTTCATGTGTTATGCATGAGTTCTGGTTCTATTAAGCGCGGTTGCCTCGTAAAACCCGGGATTACTACTTAATAAAAACGGGGGAAAAAAACGGAAAATGTGGAAATCCAATTAAGATTCCTTAGCGCCACCCAGTACGACCGGTGTCGTACATTAATCAGAAAAATATACGTGAGTACCAACAGTTACATTCGATCCTTGGTTATTTATGACTTATTATGCACAGACTGGTAACATTTTTAGAATATTGTTTATATTCCTCTTCATGTATGCATATTGAATATCCATAAAGAATAGAATGATTTTACTAGTCAATCAATTGCTTCGCTAATTATGCCAACACTTCTAACCTTCCATGCGGAAGAATTCAAACTCAGCTACTTGACTTTCACGTATCATTTTCCACGTCGTGATCTCAACTGTCTTAAATTAAATTAAAAAATTTCGAAAAATGCCACAGAAGAGAAATTAACGGTTATTAAAAAGCAAAATAGAAATACTATTGAAATTTTCACAACAGTTAAGAATACAATAATTTAAAATTAAATATTTTGACAGTAGTTAAAAATATCACAGCATTTATGGCAAGTCCCAAGGTTGGACTATTTAGTAGCGTATTTCTCTGGCTTTAATCGCGCGAACTTGTTCAGCATTCGAAACAATCGGGAATTCGATTTACTACGCTAGAACTTGCCATTATCGCGATGTATATCAGTTATACGAGTTCGATCCAATTAGACTAGATTTTACTTAATATTCCCGTAAGTTAGTTCCTCGGCGTATCGATAGGCGCACGAAATAATTTAGCTTTATCAAAGTTAAGCCTGCTGGCGAGTATATGTACGTAAATCATTGCGCGGCATGTGTCGAATGTCATACAAAACCAGGTAATTACCGATAGTACGAGCACTAAGTGTCAGAGTCCCGAAAGGGACGGAGGTATTTCGTGAAGATAATATATCTTTAATGAACATCGTGGGGCAGGCGTGAGTGCGTAGCAAAGGGGAGGATCTCCAAACGTGTGTCATCCTGAAGACAGTGCTGTGACATTGATTTACTACCGTGCTGACTTTCCGTCATTATATTCGCACATTATAGAAGGAAAACCGTGGAGTGAACGATTACCTGTTACCGGTGAAAAAACGATTTGTTTCCGTTGCAATTTCACTAATAACCCGAAGAACTTTGCGGAGTATGTCGTGCGTAATACTTCTCCTTATTATCGCGTGACTAGCTTACCTCGCTATCTTCGTGTTCCATAAAGGCTCAAATAAACGGCGTTCGACTCTGAGCAGTATACTTCTGAGTCTTTTACATATTTGAAATAATTCCAATACGAGAAACAGCCTGCTATTATTTATGGGAATTGTAGATGCATAACTGACAAGTTAGAATTATGGTTGAATATAGTCGGTAATAGTGGTTATATTGGAAACTATGATATATCTGAAATTTACGGCATAGATTTGCCGGGCAAAAACTAAATAAGATCGAGGGATAAAGCCTGTTAAGAAACCTACCGTTTCTATGAAACTACTTAAGATAGGTTTTATCCACGGTCCAGGCAATATCTCATTACATTCGTTTCCCGTTCGTTCTCCTACTCGGCCGGAATAAACCAATTACAGCTATCAGTACACGACAATAAAATGTATACGGCTTACCAAAAGAGTAATAACTCCTGATAAACGGATAAAGAATGTTAAGTGCGATTTAATGTACTTCACACGGATCCAGACAGCGAACAAGTTGCCACCGAGACCGTAGCATTGTTCTTATCACGTCGATTACCTTTTATGCGTTATCGTTCTTTCTGTTTCGCCGTGCACATCGCCCCCGCAATTAGATGTTTCAAATATAAATCTTTACAGTCAATTAACGATTCGATTTCACTTCTTATGTTCTCCATCGTGCTTAAACTATCGTATTTATGTAATGAAAGAAATCATTTCAATTAACATCCACAAATGTAGAAGGAATATACGAAAAGTATCTTCGATGAGTTTTCTGAACAAATTAATCTTCAAAGTCTGTTAAAGTTATTTTCTTGAATCATTTTACGGCGATCTTATGTCGATTACGGTAGGAGTGTTTTAATGGATGTTTACACGAAGGGTGTGTTCCGAGAAGCGTATAATACGGTGCATATGGAAATGAAGTTATTCTCGAGCGTAACTGCTAGTGAAAGAAGTAAGGACGACTATTTCTACCATTGTATTTAAATACGTGAGTGAGTAGACCTTTGCGAACAATGCGAGATAACTAGAGTAAATAACTGCAGTTAGTTATCATTCCAACGTCGAGAATATTATGATCATGCAATCATGACGTGCTCATTTTTCTGTCACCTCGTAGCCAGCCACCGTTTCCTTGATTGTTAGCAACTTGCTACCGTGGAACGCAATGTATTGTGCTTAGAGTTCGGTGTTGGCTTTAGTCCGATTATTGCCCCGGCGGGAGACATTCTTTTCTCTTACCCTTCGCTACACTTAATTCTCTTTCCCCTTTTTGATTTTCCTTTGTTCTTATTCGCTCTGCCAGGTAAGAACGAACTAACCCGATGAAAATAATTGAATATTCCTTATTGTGCTGAGTATTAACAATTGATTTACGATCGGAAATTCATGCGCCTACAAATCATACGCATAACTTCGTGTTAAATTAATATAATATTCATAATAATCACATTAACCCTTTGAACTCGAAGGCGAATCTCAGTCGTCGCTCAGTTTATTGCAACAATTTAAGAGGCGATTAAGAGGCGACATTAAGATTTACTCCAGTTGTCGGTGATTTAATATTCTCGAGTTAATTCGATTTATAATTCTCAAGTAAATTCGATGGCTAGATACGTCATATAAAATTAATGTTATGGCAATTATAATTATATTAATAATATCTATAATTCTCTAGTAGAGCAAATGGCTAAATGAAATCAAATGAATGATCAAATATTTTAATAAGAGTATTTTATTAAGAGTTCAGTGTTGATCATTAATATCCGGTGTTTCAGAAATAGTAGAAAATTGAGTTCATTAAATCTTGAAGGAATTTCGAGGTCGGTTATAAATTCGTGGGTTGAGAGGTAGTAGGTAGGCCCTTTGAATTATTTGCGTAGAAGGCAGCAACAACTGGGGAAGCATCGAGAGGTGGCACGTGGAAACCGAAGCAAAATTACAGGCAATGAAACGAGCAGCAATTAGTCAGGAACATTATGTGCAGCTTAGCGGGGCGCTTTATACCCGCTGGGTTCAGAAAGATGATCGATCGACTAGTTGAAAACGATTTCGTCGCCCGTGGATTCTTTTCTTCTCGCATCTTTGCGGCCGGACGGGATTAACTGGTTTTCAGAAACCATTTTTCCGACAGAATGCCACAAACGAATGCCACTGGATTTTTCCTGCCGCGATCAGGACTGTCATCGTTGATGGCAATCTTAATGGGACACGTTAAATCTTAACTCTCAGGAATCTATACTGATTGTGAGTCGTAAATACGAGGATTTATTTTGAACGCTATCTTTATTCTATTATCTTGTTAATCAATCAGCTTGCTTAATGAATTTAAGTATAACTTTATTGGTGGGCAGTTATTAACAGAGTACTTTATAACTTCCTACGAAGGCAATTTCACGAGATCAATTATCTGATATTGTTAGAGAATATGAATTATTTTATTGATAATGGAAGACAGGTTATATTGGTTATAAATATTCTAATAAATTTAATATCATTGGATATTAAAAATAATCAAAACTCATCTCCAGATGCAAGAAGAGAATCATCGTAATGAACAGTTGGTTCTATATGTTCCGAATACAAGTAGCTACACATAATCCAAGCGCGTTTGGATTCTAAAATAGAATGAAAGAAAAAGAGTAATAATTTATTGGCTAGCTATTTGGATTCCGTTCCCTTTAATTAGGTGCTGATGTACGTTTAACGACCACCGATTTACACTCGCAGTATTCCAATTTAGATCTGTATCTCCAAAGAGAGGCACCCTTTCTTCCTTCCGATAAAATCAGTGCAACGCGTCGAGATTTTGTTCTCGGTGATTATTTTCCGGCAATAAAACTGTGAGAATTATATCGATAGTGTTTTATGAGAAATTAAGTAATTAACGATCCATAAATAACCGAGCAGTTAAAAGAGTCCCAAAGGGACCAAAACTTTCGAGTTCCATTTTAGTGGAGCAAAAAGAAATGGGATTCTTTGACGTTTACTCCGGGAATATAATAAATTATCCAGGGCTTTACATTCATCCGTGTCACCCAGTCTGCTTTTTTTCACTCATTTCTTTCAAGTGCAGTCGCCTCTCTCGTTAACGAATTTGCGTCGTTAACGCTCATCATCCCTCTCGTCGCGTCATCGACGAAACGAGGCCACTCTGACACTCCCGAGGCTTTTTCAAACAAAGAACATTTCTCCATGTTCGTTTTTAATCAACAGTTTCGACCCTTTATACCAAATGTAAAAGTAATCAGAGACACGTAAAGTACAAAGGACATTATAATCATTAGATGAATGTAATATACGAAGGATAAGGGTGAATATAATTAAAGACTCGTTTAAAAAACATTTCACTATTCCTTGCTATATTCACATTTATTACTTGCATAACTCATTGCATTAATGCTAAAGAAAAGGCACGAAGGAAACGCTGCAACACAGTGTAATTATTAAAAAATGCAATTCGTTGATCGACATCCCTGGCTGGCTCATAATCTCACATGAACCTAGCGAATATATGTGAGTCATGTAAAATGATGTGGACTGATGTAAACTGGTGTAAGCTACGGGGGGGTATGTAGATAGGAGGTCACGCAAGGTGTTCTAAACGTCCAAGTAGCCGGGCTCAACTTGACACGAGAATGGCGTGTAATTTTCAAACGAACCGTTCAAAGTGTACCTAAGTGGTTGTACCAAAAATCCTATCGTTAAGTTAAGGAGCATCCGGCATGATCTTTGCACTTTACTAATATTCAGTACTTCTAAAAGTCCGTCAAATAATTTTCATCGTAGACATTCATAAGTCTACAAGACAGTTGAAATGCAGCAGCCGTGTTAATCTATACACGATATCTCATATATTTAAAAAGTCTGGATATACTACGTGTTACATCCACGAAGTGGAAAGGCATGATTAAAGGGTGAAAGAGACTTCAATCGATGCAACGTTGCATCCCATAGAAACGTGTTCCCTTGACGAAAACCCGCTGTGCCTGGTCAGAGTTTATCGCGCACAATCGCGACTGAAATTGTCCCCCAGGAATACGTGGATTATTCCCCTTTCATGATCATTGGAGGTGTTTGATTTCCCAGCCTCTATGAAATCGACTGTGGACTCTCTATCCTGGATAGGATCGAGAGTCGATAGATGGATTGATAAATGGACAAACGATGTATCCCAGGGTAACCGGGGACGTTAAGCCACCGTCATAAACAGCTGACCACGTTCTGGTAACATATGGTCCTACAATATTCCAGCCACCGTCGTCCTTACTGGACACACCGGACATTACCTCGCACTGCTTTTCCTCGAACCCCTAACACCCGACCAGTTCGATGAATACAGCAAGTTTCAAGGGGAAAATTAGTTCGAAACAGCTTCAGGGAAGAATAACAGAAACGTGCTTTTGTCGGTTGGAAAGCACACCAAGAAATTCTGTTTAAATTACAACCACTACGTGGAGGAACAAGGATCTATGTATGGCCATGTTGTTGGTAATTTCATCGTAAATTTATTATTAGGTGAGATAATTAATAGATGTATTATAAGAAGAACGATTATCAAAATTCTCTAAAGCACTTGGCAAAAGCAAGTGTCCGAACTAATATACTTTTTCGTGTCACATTTAATATTGTAAGACACTTAAGAAACTGGTATTCAAGCGATCTCTAAAATTGGATTTCTGGTGGATTCGAAACGAGAATATTTAGCGATGCATATGAATGAACGAGAATTACACGAAAGATGTAATAACGAGTTAAAATATTAAGTGTTATGCAAATGAGATAGCAATGACTTCGCGAGTCGTATTTTTACGCTGATGTTTTCGACGCAGCATAAATGGGCTGATGCATCAATAAATTGCTAACGGACTGCACTATGAATTGCTCATTAACATAAGCGGAACAAAACGTGTGTTGTAAAGTGCTGCTTTTCATACTTGGTACACACGAGGCCTATTGCGATGTAAATACAATTTTGCATTTGACTTCTCTCATCAGACTCGTAGCCTCTAACATGGTACTATTAAGAAGTCTGGATCCACAGATTCTCATTATAATCCACCCGGTCGAAATTCACGAGTCGAGATATCTTTTTTCATAAACTGAAAAATGATACTTCTCTGTATCAGCTCGTTGAGCTGGTAAAGCTTAGACATGGCGGATCGCGTTTCCCTGTAAAATTATACAGGACGAGTAGTTTCTCATTACGTATTCCATAGTTTAGGAATATCCGTAACCAAAATCTTCGATAAACGATAACCATTCTTTAGAACCATTAGTCATACATATCGCTTAATAATCTATCACCAACTTTTTCCAAAGCAAGGAAATTCATCATATAATAGTTATCGAAATTTTAATCTTTAATAGAGCAGTTCCCTTTTTTAACTTGCTTACCACTTGACAGCCAATTTCGCTAAATTGTATTCCCTAAAATTAGAATTTGGGAGAAGATTTCTATACAAAAATTCTGCATTATTCAATTATTTTCGCGAATCCCTAAAACACCAAGCACGTACAATTTATCATAACTCTATTATCGTGTATCGTATATTCATTTATACGAAATATAGTATTTTTTATATAAATAATATCATACAGTTTCTTAAACTGTCATTTTAAATGTCATTAAAATCTCATTTTCCATTCTTAAACATATACCAATTATTAAAATAAATTATCTTAGGGACAGTAACAAGGACGAAGGTATTAAACATTGCGATACAATTTTATTATCAGTGTCGCGTATCATAAATCGTGGCATGCATCGAGGTACCTATTGCGGATCGATTTGAATTTCATAAATCCATCTTAATTGCAAATCTGCGTAGTCGAAGAAGAAATCAGTCGTCACTTAATCCATTGATTTTATGTAATGTATCACAGCTCAATATCAGTGTCATTTATCATGTGAGTTCTTGACATTAGTGCAGCCAATTTATTCAAGTATAATCTCAAGCAGCATATGTCGCATAACTCGATAGACTTATATGAAATGAGCTTATCACTGGTTCACTTTAGTGAGAGAGAACCTTTTCCAAGTACGCGGAAAGCCACGCTTCCGTGACTCCAGAAATATGTTTACAACTTAGCTTGAGCGCGGTAGTTAGAGCATTTCCAGGTTCAGAAACAAGTAAAAGCCAGGATATTTATAAACCTTTCGTACGGTGCCTTTAGTTCCAGGAGCCATAGCTATTTTTATCCGTGTGTTATATATATCCCGGTAATAATATCCTTGCAGTAAAATAAATTAATGTACAGTGATCGAAAGGGCTCTAGAATGAAAAATGATGTAAGGTGTGCCAGAAGAAATTGCATTCCTCCTTATTACTATTCATATACCGCAGAAAAAAACTAACCCGTAATATAATACCTCTCGTAAGTTATAACTTATAGAGACATAATTGGAAATACCAAGCGATTTGTTAACGTTCGGGGATTTCTCCACGTATCAATTAAGTCATATCAATCGAGGTCAATTCCAATTACTCGATCTAATGTATCGTGCTCCCGGTCAATGAATATAAATTTATTCAATTAATTCGTAATGAGCTATCTACAAATTCATGATCGTTCATGGTTGGTTACACGTGAATATATGCAAAACAATTATTATATGCGCGGTAACGTGTCTTTGTAAACAAGTGCATGTAGACAATTTTATCGATGTATACATTAATAACTGATGATAATAACAAGATATGGTGCAGTTTATTGAATATTAGCTTTAGTACTTTTGAGTTTCGTGGTCCCCGTAGTCAGTGCATTCTCCTGGAATTGGACAATTGCCCAATGGCAATGTTCTCGTATCGTTGCTTCGTATTAACATTCAACACGGAGTAAATGAGCTTAATTTATATTTATCTTTCGGTTAATCCACTTCCGCGGAAAGCCTTCGAAACTTTCTAGGCAACGCAGACCGATTCTAAATGTTTCCACGCGCAGTTCGGCGCACTTGTTTTTATTACTTTTTCGAAAGTCTCAAGTACACCATAATAACATCCAAGGCAAAGTAAATAATTCAAGCCTAAATTTATACGTAGCCAATATACTTTCGTAAAAAAAGTTTCCAAACTTTCTAGACACCAGACACCCAATGTAAGTATTTTTGTATACCGTTTTACACGTATACATATTTTTCACCCCTATTGCGGAATATGCTTCGTCTTCCCACGTGAAGATCGAGATGCTCTTCACGCTTGAATTGCGAAGGGTAGCCAGAAGGGGTGGATTTGTAACTTAATATGATATATTCTATGTCCAAATATATACACACGTTAAGTCTCGTTAAAGTGATGATATCTGTTTATTTTCTGATGATTACTTTGAGACTCACTCTCCGCCGCAAACAGTTCCTTGACCAAAACTCTGCTTGTGGGGAGAGTTGAGCCGTGAATTTTGCCATTGGTTGAGCGGGTTTGATTTTTTTCCATTAGTTTTGGAGCCAATTGAAATTTTTCTATTTGCCGATTGCCTTGGTCCTATACTAGACGCGAAAACAACGCGAACGGACCACATCGTAATCCCTAATTGTCGAACTCGAGTACGCACCAAAATCGACAAGTCGACCGACAATAAGTCATAAACGTGCATCGAAACTCGAGATACAACATTTTCTAATTGGATATTCGCTTGACCTTTGACCAAGGCCAATCCCACGTTCCGCTGGAACAAACCCTTTTTAAAAAGTTTGATTAAAACCACTTGACTTTTTATCGAGATATTTACCTCCTTTCTGATTATCATACTTTATACTATTCGCCAGGAATTGATCGATGTTAATGTACGAGGTGGTAATTGGATGATTAATCAAGAGATATGAGTACTTCTTGCACAATGATATCGGTAGACTTTTACGAATGAGTTATATCTGTTTATCTACGAGTAATACACTTGCGTGGAAGAATTACTTTGCATAATCAAACTCCCAGCTACGAAGACGCAAAATCGATTGTGCAATCCAATATATCAGGAGCGCGGTTGCGTGAATATAGAAATTCAAACTTGTAACGTACGGGAGGGAAGTACATTGGAAATGAGTTCCAGTAACACTTTATGAATTACCTACACTTAATCTTAATCACGAGTAAATCGTTTCGTCGAGTATCATGCGCATACATTATCTTAGTTAGAATATAGTGAATGCAATTTCATCGATGAAATACATGTAACATTTCTCATAATCATAATTTGAATTGTATTTTTTCATCAAGGTTTTTTTAAATCATAATTAAACCTGATGACGTACGACGTCTTTAAACGTGCGTGGAATATTTAGAACGATGCCTTTTCGATAAGACAAAGAATTTTATTCTTGTTTATAAAATACTTTAAATATCAACTTCAAAGGGAAACACGGCAACCCGAGAAATCAGAGTGCAGGAATGATAATCATGCCTCATCAACAATACTGACTTGCTCATCATTAGTCCGGTGCGTTAATAGATTGCGTGCATATTAATTACGGCGATAATTCAGGATGATAAATTTCTTGCACATGCCAAGTAAACTAACATAGAATCGCGTGGACTTAAAAGCATATAAATGATATTTAATGTTAAATTACTAAATGAGACTAATGAAGACGCAGTGCTCGGGAAACTTTATTTAAAAACTCTGAATTATATTCCTGATAAAATTTAATAAAAGTTATTCGTTAAAAATAATAGCCTAAATATTTGATATATTATGAGGGTGATTCACCTAAGATTGGAAGTTAAAATATTTTCGAAACTGTTAATTATATATCGAAAAATATTTCAGGAAAAAGTTTGAAGGTCAAGTTCGTTTTTTTAAATGCGATTATATCATATACATTTTAATACACCAGTCGATTCTGTTCGTGATTCTCTGTAAAAAGGTATTAATCCATGCATGTCGAAAACTTATTAGTTTAGGAGATATTTTTATGTAAATATTGTTTTATATATTATACATATTAGAGTATCGTTCAATAATTAATTACATATTTGTCTTTAGATTAGTTACATATTTATACCAACGTAATCAAAGCAGATATATTTTGATCTGAAACGTGAATAATCTTTAATATAAAAGAATGTCAACACTACATTCAACACAGTAATAACACGCATTCTTTAACTCAAGATATCAAAGCATGACAATCTAATCGTACCTCGCACAATTAAACATCGTCACACCTGAGGAAGTGATGTTTTCAAAGCATTTTTCTCGGACGAGTCATTATCTTGGCACCCCTATACGTGTATTAAGGGAAGATTATCACGTTAAATAAGACGGTCTTAACGACGCGTGACCAAAAAGAGATACCATTAAAGATATAATCGTATCGTAATACGACCGTAAACGGATCTCAATTTTGCAGCCGGGGGGGGGGGGGGGAAGGCCTAACAAAGGCACTGAGTCACACACGGTACACCCAGTATATCTGTATCTAAAGTACTAAGGGCTGACCCTTACTCAAAAAAGAAATATGTGACTGCAGTAGAAAGAAGATAGTTGGTAGTTGATAGGTATTAGAGGGTGGTGCTGAAACCCCATTATGGTCGATTAACTTATAAATCTCTCGGAAATGGATGTACTTCTACCCACGTGTTCCGATTTACAAAGCTCCGCGGTCTGGCGCACATACATCCACGTCTTCGTAATTCTGTAATATCATCGAAACCTTCGAAGAAATTGGTTTAATGCCGGACGATGTTTTAAAGGCTTGCAAGCGGAGCCTCGAAACACTGGTCTTCCAACCGGTACTTAAAGTCGTAAATTCTTTCAAAGGTGAGAGTGAAAGTTACATTCAAGCTTGGTTTATTACCTTGATATATTTTCGTGCTTAGAATACGACTTTATTTGGACATATTTAGTTGTTCGTATAAAGGTAACCCTCGTCCAAAGCGGTACTCGTAAAACGTGGTTTTGATATAAAGCGTTCATATGAAATAACCTTTTATATGAAACTGTCTGTTTTATTTATCTTACTAGCATCGTTCTTTCTAGTACTACAGTATGTCTCTATTCTGTGCATTTTTTATAATTGAAATTTTCTGAATTAAATAAAACTATATGTTTTTGGATTTGATAGATAAAGTTTATATTTTATTTAAAAGAATTGAAATGGGAATGTAGATCCACTTTTTGTAGCTAATCTCAGTCGCGCATAAGGCGAGTTTTATAGCGCGACATTTTTTTTAAATGCTTTCAAATATTTCTGATTATAATGGCTTCTAACAGTACGGATGTCGGGAGTTATTTTTAGTTATGGTCTAACATCTGATTGGACAATGTTCAGAGGACATTGTGCATTAGAAGTGGATACTCAGATAGGAGGAATAAAATATTCCGAGAAAGGTGCAATATCACCAGGTAAACTTTGCTGTCCTCACATAGGTAAGAAATGATGTGGCAGTATTGCTAGTATATTATTATTATCCCATTCTAAGCAACCACCGTCATTGTGTTCTATATTTATTACTGTCAACCTGGAGAGTATAAACGAGAAATAAACAAATGTTAATGGAAGGGAAGTGGATTGAGTAGACACGAAAGAAAAGCCAGTCGTACGTGAAACGTCTCATTACATTCAACCCGGGGAAACAATGGAACATAATTCAGTCGAGCGATATGAAAAAGTATAAAAACAGAAACAATACTTTATTGACAGAGGAAACTAATAATATATATAACTATTTCCATCGATCCATCAATCTGTTGGACATATAAAAAGCACGCTGATTTATATCTTTATTACCAGTTTTATTGAAAAGTTATTGCATGCGCTGAAATCATGTGACTTTATTGTGATGAATTATTATATGACTGAATTGTGAGTGATTTGAAAGAAAACTAATATTGACGCAATTTAATAGTAAAGGCAGGTATTTTAAAGGATTTTTCATCCTTCCGGGGAATACGACTTTCGTTCTACCTGAACGAGACCGTTCATGTTGTAGGTATGCGTGTTGATGGATAGGTATGCCATTTGACAAGCTTCAAAGAAAATCCTATCTTTTGTTCAGAAATGGACAGTTCCTTTAGAATACCACCGGGAACATTTCTATGCCGGAAAATTTTGTTCAATTGCTTAGGAAATTTATTCGGAAAAGTATAATCAGGTCGTGGAATCTTTATCCAATTCCCAATTCGGGACTATATTCTTTCGTCCTATAGCATGCTGAACATTCTTTGGGGTGAACCGGATTCAAATATTGACTGCCACCTTTGAATTTTCTTGTGCTGAACTTATAAATAGTATTCAATATTATGGAATCCTGAAAGAACTATTAATTGTCGAGTAAAACTTACATAATTTAGATACGATATTTAGATAGAGCAACTATAAAGTAAATGCATAGTACCGAGCAAAATTTACCGGTTGTATATATTCGGAAACAAAGGGTTAAGAAAAACAGAAAATCGATCTTACATGAAGATCAACGTGAATTTTTCCGCAAAGGAAAATGAAGACTGCCATAAGTAGAATCCTTCAAGTTCCGTCGAAAATAAGCAATTTGCCTGGAAGGTAGAGGATCCCCACACGGTATAAATTCAAACAAGATCGCGCCTTTAGTTCCAAAGAAAGTAACAAGGCTTGAAAGTCAGTTTCCTGATACTCTGCGCGAGGAATTTTCATATCCTTGGCATTACCATCCCAATGGAAATTAAAAAAAAACGAAGAGAAATTTGCAAACTTTTTGAAAGTATTGAAAAGGAGTTGGATGATGCATGATAAAAGAAACATTAACAGATTGCAACCGCCAGTGGTTTTAAATACGTAGCTTTTTTCGAGATTATTTTCGCTGAAATTATTCGCGGGATGAATTCCCTATTTTGTACAATATTTAATGTTTGGCAAAACGAGGTCAATTTTTCAATTCCTTAGTGGATTATAATACATAGTTGTCAGTTGAATGTTTCATTCCATGGACTTTGTGCTAATCAATAATTGAGCTTTAATAATTATTACTATCGGGTTCTAGAAAGAAGCCACACGTTCTCTTTAATGGGAAGAGGAGAATCCCATAGATGTATAACTCATGGGGGACATGTTATATTATATAATATATATTATAATTAATAATATGCATAACCAATGAGAGATCAAAATTCCACTTGACATTTATGTACACTGTACATACGTAACGCGTGCCTTCTTTCCAGAGCCCAACAATAAATATCCAAACATTCAATATTTTTGCATTAATGTGCCATACATTTGTTACAACCCGTCTCTGAATATTTATTTATTTGCGTATACTGGAATGTAAAATTCTAAATATTTTTGGCGCACCTCAAAAAGCAACACTTTCGAGTTCGTCGGTTAATAAAGCATGGCTTTGTGAATGGTAGAAATTTCAATATCGTATAAATCCCAGAATTTCCTAGAAATGTTGCGATTTTAGATGAAAGAAAAACTGTTTAATTTTCGGTAGTTGGAAAGTGGGAAAAGGTTTGAATGCAAGGCACGAAGGGTTGTTCTCGTTGAGGGAAAGCACCCCGAAACCGTTTAAGCGTTTGTGATGTTCACATTAGCAGCACTTGAACGATATCGTGCCAGCCAGAAAAAGTTGGGAAGGTGGGGTGGTTGGTAGTTCTGGTGCCAAAATGAAGCGGCGGGTGCAATGTCGAGTGGTGGAGCCGACTGCAAGTACTTAAGATTCTTGCGTCCAAAATGCTTCGACCACGACGACGACCACGACGACGACGACGCGCCACCAACTAACGACTGCCACTTCGTTCGTCCCGCTTCAATTTACGGTTTTTGTTTAGTAAAAAACTTACGTGACTTCAAGGTACCCCGAAAGCGAGCACCATGAGAAAAGGTCAACGTTTCGTGGGTCAAAGAACAGGCGAGCGTAAGGCAACATTCAACATAACAGGCAGAAAGTTATGTATATTTTTATTAGATGTAACAGGAAATAATTAGTAATTATTTTTAAATGCGATTTTCGTCTATTTCACGAATGTAAGTTCCACATAAAGGAAGAATTTGGATGAAAATTATAAATAGTAAATATGATGTTTTATAATTATTCGACAGTCTTATTATATATCAGAAATATATATCCGAAATTATATATTAGAAATATTATATATCAGGTCATAATTCTATTTTATTTCCAAAAGCTCTTCATCTAATTTAATTATGTAAGTTACAGATGAAGAAGGAATTTGTATGCAAGTTATAAATAGTATGATACTTTACAATATTTCGACAACTATTAAATTATAATAAGAAATAATTAGACATTATAATTTAATTAAGGAAAGGTGTATAAAACTTCTGATTAATTACTATAAAATATGCAATATTATACAATTTGCATTATAGTACTTTCTAATCATTCTAGGTTTACCTTGGACGACTAATTTACATAGTTAAATTTATAATATATAAGGATATAAGTTAACTAGGTAATATAAACTATAATTGAATGATCATAAAAATAATAACAGTTAGTTGAGTAACAATCAAAATTAAATTAACATCGTATTAAAACTGTCTTAAAATCCAGAAGTTCTTTAAAGCCGTACTTAGAAAGTGATCGAACGTTGCCTTTGGAAACGATATAAATTCGGTGATTTAATGATCCTCGGGTATTAGAGGTAAGGGCGGGAAGGATCATTTTTTAAAGATATCAATTTCGTGTAATCACTACATCTGTCAAGGTACATTATCCAAAAAGGAAATGTTATTAAAAGCCCATTAAACCTTCGATTGCGTTAAAGGACCGCAGAACGTCTTATTACAGAATTTTTTACGGTTCCTCCCGAGGAGCCTACTTTAAACCGGTTGTTACATACCCGTGTCTCTCCGAATATGTATTTCCTCTCAATCTACAATGCCATTCGATAATTACCCACGCAGACATTCCACAATATAAATATTCAAGTGAACAAACTTATTAAGAATATGTCACAATAACGATTATAAAAAACAAATGCAGGGAACTCTGAAATTCACAAAGTCGCTGTAGAGTTCTGGAAAGGAGATACTGTAAGATTTCGGGAAGAAGGTGTAATCTACGGAACAGTTTATAGAAAATATAATTTATATAAGATATAATATATTTCTATATATTTTGTTGGTCCATAAGTTCGTGTGGTTTTCATTTCATATTAAATATATCTCGTAATAGTTATAAAGCTATATTAATTATATCAGCTATAAATTGGAAATTATTCGATAACTTTAGTTTTATTCTTTTATGTGATCGTTAAATAATCGTCGGGAATACATTGTAGATTAACGCATTAAATATTTGTAAACACACCCGAATTTTTGACATTCGACATGATCCATAAACTATAATCAACGGCAGATTGAAATTCTACGCCATGATATCTACGTCAGAGATATTGCCTTCTTCCAGAACCCAACGTAAGTGTGGAGTCTATTTGCATTGGTTTAAAATGCATACAAAATGTATAGAATTTTAACAGCTCTAGTTAAACCTGATACATATGTATATTTGGAAGGTATTCCGCGTGAAAATTTGGCAAAAAGAAATTAACCGAGGACCAGCCAGATGGAGATTGCACTGACGTGTGCCACAATGGGTCACCATGGGCGGTCCAAATCTAACTTATGGCCATGGGAACTGTCAAATGGAATTTAACACCTACGGTGCCATAATACGGTTTTAACCTACCAGTACGAGCCGCAAATCTCCATAGAATATCGAATTTCGTACAGAAATAGCGGCTAACGGATTAGGAATCACGCGAAGATTATTACGAATTTTTTAATAATCGCGTCCATAGAATAAATATATACGAATAGTTATATTTATATTTATATACGTCGAAGATAAACGGCTTGGTAGATTTCATTCCGCTCCAATAACTCGTTCGCGCTCGCATTTTTCGAAGGTGTCTACCGAAAAACACTTCTTTATGCAAACAAAAACGCTTTCGCAATTTTAATACGCGCAGTGCACTTAAAAGTTTGCTTGGAAAACATTTCACTGGAATTTAATCAATAGTGCCTATTACTAATATTAATGTTAATTATTAACATCTAGATGACTGTCATGTTATATGGCTCTAAAAAAATTCAAACTAGATATTTAAATAATACTAATTTCATAATTAACATAAACTAATAATAATAATACTTGAGACAATCTTAAACACAAAAGTATGATTTGATTAATATTTCCTAGAATTTATGTTTCATGAATGGCATCTGATTTAAGTAATTTAGCCAAACAAAAAATATTGATACAAGTTTTTATATACTCGCAGTTTTTCTGTTTTCACATGAACCACTTTGTCTCCGTATAAATATATATTTCGCAAAAAAAATGATTGTATCCGTGTTGTTACATATTGCGGAGATTATTAGTTATTAGTAGTTCTTATTCTCTAGTACAATGATTAATATAAATCCAAGTATATCTAATAATAAAAATTCGAAAATTATGCAGCTAAGGCTGTCATAAACGTAAATGAGCTAACTGCACGATAAACATTCAGCGCGAATAAAGTACGAAATTTGCATTGCTCCTGTATTTTCCCTTAATGAACGAAATATCAAGATGGTAGTAAAATCTGCCCGCGTACCTTTCCGTGTGTTCACGGACTAAATAAAACCGCATAAATCATTTCGAGAGACAGATAAAGAAGAGGTGATTGAAAGACGGAAGTACCGTCAATCCGCTTTTCAATCGGATGAAATGGTAAAGACATTCGTTCAGGTTCGTTATGTCAATGCGAGGATCCACGGAGTGATACGATGCAATCAATTACATCGAGGAACTTGTGCTGGTAAAGCATCATCGGACTAAAGAAGATGAAGAAACGTAAGCCTCGGCAACGTCTCGCAAAGCTGTTTGCCCAAAGATCAAGGTATCGATAGATCTATTAATAGAAACTGCAATCAGTTTAAATGACCGACGACACGAGACTCTGCGTACAAATATTGATCGTACAATATTGATCTACTAAAAGTATTCGTCTGCCTAGTGAAATCGCTCTTCCGTCAGAAAAATAATTTGGTTATAGATACATTTCCATTTTCCTCGTCAAAATTGGCTGCGGTTCAAAAATAAATTGTTTACGCTCAACTACAAACTTTTCGGATTAAACCTATCATATTTTAACTTGTCACTAAACTATTCAGTTATGTAAAATATAAAATGCTTTGCTCGTCGAACAATCTTTGAATGCAGCGGTTTAACAAATATCATTACAAATAAATTACCGTGGCATCGAACTTTGTAAAATACTTCGTCTACTTACGCGGTACTCATCCCCGCTTATCTACAAGTGCCGTGGAAATAGTATTCCCATAAATTATTTATAAAAAGTTTACAGCTCATACCCCCCTTCTGAACATTTCAGGTTTCTCATTGCAAACAATTGATTGTTCCACACATATTTCTTACGACAAATATTTATTTTCGAACATAAGTAAACACCCACTTTCTAGTCAAAAGATTCCATGCGGGTTGAAAAATCTAGTCAATTAGCAAGTTTATTAGCAAGTTATTTTAATAGTTTAAGGACTTATTGCGAATAAACAGTTTGAATTTTATTTGAATGGTATCTTGGACGTTGAATGGGATGCCTGAATGGAATAACTGAGAAATTAGCTGGGAAAGTTGTATTGCTAACTGGACAAGATCAATATTATTGAAGCCAGGAGGAAAGCCAATGAAATTCAGCGGTAACTTTTCTACCATCCGATAATTCTTGGCTTGTAGCAACTTCCGTTTGGCAAGCGCGCTTCCAGCTCGCTCGGCGTTCCCACTTCAGTAACTTCGCGAAAATCACTCGATGATAAGAATTCCTAAATTAGACGCTATTCCATTCCACGCTACGAAAGTTGAAGGCTTGAGTGGCCGTTGCTCACCGGGGTAGAAGAAACATTGCACCTGAGTGAAGTTAATAAATCCTACGATACAATAAATTCGTATTTGATTATCTCCGACAATTTACTTATAATAAACGAAATATAATTCTTGGTTTCCAGGATATTCCTATTCAGAGGACGCTTATTTTCCGTCGTGCTCGTAATTGTAATTGACGCCCTTTACTTATGGATACATTGACAATGTTGAATACTCCAGGATGATTGATGTATCGAAATATTCATAATTCATCGAAACAAGTCAGATATTCATTCTTTAACATATTTCACTTTTGAGAATGGGAATTTGATAACAGTATAAAGTGTGTCAATGACAACTCACATAGTTTCCTTCAATGTTTCTAAATGCTTTCTAAATACTTTTTACGAATTTGTTGAAAGCATATACTTATATTAAGAATAGCCAAAGTCTGGCAAAACGATTCTGTTTCAAAATCAATCGAGTAGTTAAACAGAAACTAGCAGTCTATTAAATTCGCACTTAGCCTTTTCAACTTAAAGATCCTAGTGATTATAATCATGTTACGAACGCGTATCGCGAGTTACCATATAACACGGATTTCTGCCCAGCCCTCAACGTGTTAATGAATGTTACCTCTATAACAAGAATATAGTGAACCGTTGGACAACCGAGGAGCGGTTCAATTTTGCAAGCAACGTACGCGTGCCTTGTTTAAAATTGTCGAAAAAGGATATCTTATTAGTATAGGCGTTACTTCAGCAACGACTGTTTACCCTCTGAAATATCAACCCGATGCTCTCATTTTGCAAACATACATACTTCACATTCGTGCAAGTCGAACTGACTTGCCGGGTTTGATATCGAGCCAACGCGATTCATTCGAAGTGGACGTGGAGTAATAACGGGGAACTTACGGTGCCAAGGGACTATGCTCCCAGTGTTCGTGCTAGAAAATGGATTTTAAATTTACTACCGCTTAACACCGCCCGATAAAACTTTATACTTTCGGACAACCTGTACATGCATATTTGCAATATAATATTAGAGGTACCGGAATCAATCCTTTTTCACATACTTTATGAAGCTCTATTTATTTGTTCATATTAAATATTATTCTATTAGATAATCCCCATTATTATCTACGATCATTCAATGCCATAATTCCCACTTTGAATAAATCAAATTCTCAACTTTCAATGTAAAAACATTCTCTATTCCCAAATGATTACTTTGCGGCCTTTCTAAGCTCACTTTGGATGACAATAGTTGGATTAATCCTCTACAACGCCATGTAACTTTGAAGTCGCATATTCATCTATTTGTGATTTTCGTTTTATTTCATTTTTTCATTGTAATGATAGTTATAAAATAATAGTCATAATTTTATTACTGGTTTCGCGTAATGTAGCTTCCTTAAATTCCTGTTTAACTAGTTTCACGTTATACAATTTTCTTTAAGACACAACAAAAATCGGGTTATACAGGGAGGATGTAAGTTAATTAATTGATTCAGTTTTGTTTCTAGATGTTGTAGACATGTATATCGCGGGGTATCGTATAATACGGATTTCCATCGGACAGTGAACGTGTTAATGTGTACTTCTGTTCTGATCATGGACATTGGATTGTCATTATTGTGGCTTACCTTAATATATTATGAAATATATAATTATAGGTAAACAATATTTCTATTTCTATTCACGCGTTTTTAGACGGTTTTCATATACGATTTTAAATTTGCTCACATTATCATATCCTTGTACGAAGCCTGTCAGGAAATAACACCGATAAAACAAACGTTTCCGGTTGGACCTTAATTTTTATTATCTCATACTGTTTCTGTTGTACGAACACTGTTTTGTCGTCGAGATTATTTAAAACCGTTTCAGTTTGTTTATTGAAAAAATTGATAAAGAATAATATCTTTGAGTTAAAAACCCGCGATAGTAAAAAAGCGTCTTATGAATACAGAATTAAGTACCCCTTCAATTATTTAAAATTATAGCAACGAATTCTTCGTGCATCGTAAAACCTTGTTAAAATTTCTACAAGAAAATAATGTGTACTTACCTAATACATCGATGGAACGAATCACGGCGGCTCCGCTCGAAGACGAACAGCAGGATTAAAAAGCACGCACAATAATTTATTCGCGTTCTTTATCCGTCTGTTCTTTTAAACTCGACTCTATTTTAAGCTCTTTGGCGAACAAGAAATAAACATCCCTCGATCGTTCCCGTGACTTATTCAACGTTTGCCGAGACTCAGACCAGTCAGATTTAAGCGACTCGAGCTTTCAAACGATTTCCATGAAATCGATGCGAGACACAGGCGAAATCGAATAATTTTTAATCAGATTTCCCAAGAAGAACGTATTTTATCAGTTTCGACAAGGCTGATGAGTTTACCACGCGACATGTGTCGGATATGAAATAATTGCACCGTGGTGCACTCGACTCGAGTTACTGCAACGTCTGCAAACACTTCGTTAACCAGTGCTGGTGTCTGAAATGAAAGGGGTAAAAAAAACAATTATAATAAGTACTGCTTCCACGAATGAATGTACAATGAGTCGTTAATCATACAGTCGAACTACGGGCGTTAAACGCAGGTGCTTACTATATATAACATTGCACTTTTCCTATGCATATTATTATGCAGATTGTAATAAGTAACTGTTAATGATCTCCTTGAAATCTATAATCAGATTTTAATATCTCATAGTATTTCACACATGATCTGTTATGCAGAGCAACGGAATTATTGTAGTGACAGTGCATTATATTTTTATATAACACTGTATAGGATTACATGACTAATGTTTTAGAAGAAGTTTTACGAAAACTAATATTTTATATAACAAATTAAATAGGATAATTTGAATGAAGTAATATAGTATAATATTATTAGCTGTAGAAATGAATTCTTTCCAACCTTTTGGTACAAAGTTTTATTTAATGAGAATAAAAGCAGATCAATCATCGAAATCACTTCCATTGTTATTAATGACATTTTGCCATCTTTCCAGCAGCTTGCAAAAGAGCAGGAAAATATTTCTATTTGAATGGCTGTACTGATTAAGTGAATCCCGTCGAAAAGAATTCATTTCTACACGTAGAATAATAATTTAACACTATAAGTATATATATTGAATTAGCTTATTAAAAAAATTTGAATGGCGCTGATATTGTTTTAATACTCAGTGATTTAATACGGTGGAACCATTATCTAAAGATATGCGAGACAATAAAGCTCCTGTATCGCGTTGTGAGAAATATAATACGATAACGAAGGCTTTTATTATCCTGCAGGACTATTTTAAATGCGCAGCGTGTGGCGTCCAAGCTTTTTTAACATCTCGTTCGCTCGATAGTCATGTAACTGGAAAATATTCCTCGCCGTATTATTAGAGAAGCGTTAGAACACTCGGTTGACAATTTTTGCGATAGATTGGTATATCGAGCGAAATAAATGATCGACGTGATATCCTGTTATTGACAATTTTATATCCAGCACTCAGAAGAATTGTCAGAGATTTATGCTGGGTTTATCGTGCAATTTGTTCGGAAATCAGAGATCGAGAAAAGCTGTACGGAATGTAAATTTATTCACTTAGGAGTCGCATATCGATTGGTAGAAATGTATATTTATCAATTTGGATCTTTTCTTGGAATTCCCTGAAGTGACCAAGAAATGTATGCAGCTCGAGCGAAAGCCGGCCGGCGTACATACATCAGTCGATCCCGACACAAAGGAAACTGCATCTCATTCGCAATGAAAATATCATTTCGCAAATAAAAAATTCGCGAAGCGCGATTGCAAATTTAAACTGAATGCAAGATTTAAAAAATGCATTTTTACATCGCGGTATGATATGAAAATTGAAAAAGGGATCATGTGCCTAACTTAGAATGTTTGCCGTCCGAAGCGTGGAAATAAGAAAATCAAGTGCAATATCACAAAAAATTGATAAAAAGTGTTGTTCTACTTCATACAATTAACACTCGATTTAAAATAATAATATTCATACATTAAGATATTCGATGATACTTACATTTTTTAAGGCGCAAGTACCGGTGCGATTGTTCGAAACCAGTTTCCGAAAGAAAGAGGCTGTCTCGTTTATGAAAGTTCACTAAGGTACGCGCGCCTTTTTTTACCGAGGAAGAAAAGTTGCACCGATAAGCCGGTTCGCGGGGATATCGGAGGGGAAGAAAAGAGTTAAAGTGCACGTGGCGAGAACGTAAAAAGCCGAGCGTAAAAAGAGCAGATTAACGGAACGACCTCGCCGATGGTCGCAACGAGACTGAACTTCCAGTCTGCCGTTCCAGCCTGGAAACAGCTGCTCTCCCTGCCACCTCTAGAAAGCTAAAACACTCCGCTCCTCGAGTCGTACGATGCGCCAAGTGCATCTTCTCTCTCTAGATCAACCGTGTTGGAGGGGGGTGTGTTGCAAGAAATCACATTTCGCCCTATTGAAAGAAAGCTTTCGCTATTGTACGCACGGACCAAAACGTCATACCCTCCCACCAGATACATTATTTTATCGGGGATTGATATTCGATCGAAGAGTATCAAATAATATTCTTCGGGCGAGTTAACTTAAAAACGTCCGACTCTTCTACCAGACACATTATTTTATCAAAAAATCATATTCGATGAAGAAAAATCGAATAATATTCTTCGAGATAGTTGACTTAAAAATGTCATATTCTTTCGACAGACACGTTACTTTCGTAAAGAATGCTATGCGTTCAAAGAATATTAAATATCTTTCGAGATATTTGATTTAAAAATATCATACTCTTCCACCAGATACTTTATTTTATCAAAGAATAATGTTTAGTCGAAGAATATCAAATAATGTTCTTGGAGATAGCTAATTTAAAAATGTCCCTCTCTTCCATAAAAGACGATATTTTATAAAAGAATGATATTCGATCAAAGAATATAACAAAATATCTTTCATAGTAGTTGATTTTAAGACGCCCTACTCTCCCACCAAACACATTATTTTATCCAAGAATAATGATGTTCAATAAAAGAATATCAAATAATATCCTTCGAGGTAGCCAACTAAATCTTTCAACTATATTAATCGGTGACATCTTTGATCAGTTTATACTTATATTCGAATTAAAATAATAGGATTTTTATTGTAATATTTTCGTTGCCGAATACATGTATGTCATTAATGGCACTTAAAGATATTTAAAAAACGAGCGTGTTCGTGAAACATTTGAGTAGCGAACGTGCGAAGAATCTTCGAAGTATTAAGGCCATTACTTGAAAGAGTGAATATCCCTTTTACTGACAGCTGCTCTTACGTGTAAATATTTACACTCCGTATGCTCTTTGGGGTCGTTCACACGGTAGCAGGAGTCTCCTTGCAGTCAACATTGCATGCTTAAATGCAGTTGGGGATGCAAATTTCAAGTGACTGTCTATTTTTTAAACATGCCAAGTACTAACGCAAAGTTTAGCATTAAAGTACACCGTTAAATAATTTTCCACGATTGTTCATGATTTCAACATAACATATTAAATCACAGTGGATTCAGTGAAGAGCATAAAGTTTTTAATACAAAAACGACAGCCAAACCCTCGTCAGTACGCCACGAAAATCCACCCATATATTTCGGGGCGTAGACTTTGATTGTATGGATCTTTTACTGGCAAAGTATCAACCTGACTTTGCGTTTACCCAAAGGTCTCCCCATCTTCTTGGTGTAAGCTAACACCTGCGTCAGAACGTGTCCCGGTACCTCCAACGGAATATTGCGGGACACAGTACTCGAACCCTTGGGTACCATAGCGAGAACGTTTATTGTGCCAAATTCGAGAGGAAAGTTGGGTTGTTCGAGCGTTGAACGGCCGACGGGCTTCAATGGCCCGCCTCTGGTGATAAGCTAAACTTTGAGGATAGTTTCCTCCATACGTATCCACCTAATGTTATCAGCCCTTAGGTATAATTTAAATCCATATTCGAAACATGCTTACGAAACGCTGACAACTGTTTAGTAGACTTTCTTCTGTCTACCACAAATATTAACCCCCCGCTTCTATTCGATTTTCATGATAGAAGGATGTCTCATCGTTACTAATAATATTATAGTTAACTTCAATGATCTCACTTGTACTTTATTCGTCATAACGCGCGGAATACATAAAGTTCATACTCGACATCATAATATCGGTTATTCGCAAATCACGTGGAATCGTTCATCGTAATTTTACGATGTAAAGTAGTATGTCTGATTGTCATTTTTATATTAATATTTATGTGTCAGTTTATTTTCGGATTTATATTTAACGGAGTACGACGTTAGGTACACATGGCACAGCGATTAGATAAAGTTTTTTTAGATTGGGAAGCTTCGGCTTCGTAAGAACATATCTTGGATTTAAGTGTGCCTTAAATGTGTGTGTTTCCATTGGGAATTCTTGGTGGTTGTTCACCGAAGAAACAAATCGTTACCCTCAGCATTTGTTAAGTGGTAAGCCACATGTTTAACGCCGGCTACCAGCCGCTCGAAAGTATTCAAAGTGTTCGCACTCTCCAGAATTTCCCTGCGTCATCTTCTACACCTTGACCAAGTCGTATGCATAACTAAATGTCTCCGCTGAATGCGCTCGAATATTTGTATAAGTCCGTTCTTCCGTCTGGAAGTCGATAACGTTGGGATATTTGCGATATCCCGAAGATTACCTTTGGGTGGGCGTCACTAGTTAACCAAGCTGTTTGCATACTTCGTAGAACCGATGCAACTTGGCTACTTTCGAGAACGTTGAATTTGAAGTTGCCATGCAAAGTCGAGATATCTATGATCGGAAACTACGATATTTTCTAAATTTTCTAAAATCGTGCATCGAGGAACGAATACTTCACCACAAACTCCAATTTATTTCTCGTTTAATATTTGATTCGAGTTATTGTAGTGTTTTTTGTTCTATTTGAAGTTGTTATACGAAGTCGATATGTTTACGATCCCGAACAAGAATATTTTTTAAGTAGTGCCTCAAGGAAGAGATACTTCAGTTCAAACTCCAATGTATTTCTGCATACTATTGTTTAGTGTTCTATTAAGTTATTGTACTGCTTTTTCATTTCTCCCAATTTTATAATTGCACATTGGAAGTACAAACACAACTGAATCGTTACCTGAATAGATGAAATAAGTGAACAAAATCAATGGTTACGTATTTTGGATTGATTATATATTGGCATATAAATTTATATTTATGACAAGGAAAATATTCTACAGAAAATGGTAATAGAATCAGACGAAGATCAATAAATTTTGAGACGACCCTTTACTTTGCATCTTCCCACTGGTATCCGTAATATACTATCATCTATCGTTTCTATTTCTTCCTCGCAGCCCACGGGCATAATTAAAGTCTCGTGGATCATACGTAAATCTATGTTGATCGTATGTAATAACGATGCTTAGCAATGCGTTTGTTAGAATTACAAGAGCTGCAGGCACGGAAGCTTTGATGATTGTATCATTATAAACAACGAGGTGTGTATATATCTTATGTATGTTTATATGGGAGAAGTAAAAGATGTGATTAATCGTACCCGATTATTATTAGATCATTAATATGTTTGTTATTCGAGACTACAGAAATCACATCGCTTTGTCGAATTACGTGACACAAAACAATAAAAGCTACAATAACTTCATAAGAATTGCAATTAATTAATATTCAGTAGAATTCGGGGTCTTCCCGCACTTAGCACTTAGCAGTTAATTACTTAGTAAGTACTTTATTTTACCCAGCTCATTAGTAGTACTTTATTGTTTGCTATTTTGCTTGATTACTTCTCGACTAATTATATACTTCCGCGACTTGCAAGTTTATCGAAGACTTCAGTTCAGGTTCTTGTAACATTATCACGCTGAAGATTTCGAAGTAATTCGTAATTGACTTTATCATACACCGTCGTAAGTTTAAAGCTTTTCTCAACAGTGCATTAAAAGTCAACACGTCAGGTACATCAAGATACAAAAATTTCACGGATCGGGGTGTATTTTGAGTAGTTCGACCCTCTTCGAATCCATGGAACGATGTAGCGAAAAAGCTTCGTATATCATGCATAATGGAAGCACAAAAGAAAGGCGGACATCTGCGTTTAACGAGGATATAAAATTCCCATTGCAAATTCTCGAAGAAGAATATGGTTTCTTTAACCCCTTGGCCTCAAATCACGAGTGTACCTCGTCATAGTAACACTACATCAAAGAATATAACATGAACAAGAGAAAATAAACTTGATGAAAATTAATTAATTCTTTCGTTAATGAATACAAGTAATATGTTTCAGATAAAAAGGTAGTTATAAACCGTATATAAATAACATGTACCGATAACTTTGAAGTGCTTGAAATTTTAGTGGTACTTTGTATGTTTTCTGTGTATATCATTCGGGAAAAAAGAGATAACGGAATGATCTGAATTAAATTGTAGTTCAAGGTGTTAATGTCCTTCGTTTCCTAAGATTATTTCTCATATGATGTTTTGGAATTACTGCTATGTCAAATTTCATGACATTCGGGATTAAACTGGAACTCTTGTTTTATATAAAAAGAATGGTGGGTTCAAAACGCATTTGCAGTTTCGACTAAATCTAGTGGACAGGTTGATATTGAAATGTTATACGCTTCAAGACTGCGACGTGAGACTATGTGTTCCATATTTTTACGTATTTTATGGCAGAATATCATCGTTTTAATTAACAGCGCGGCTGTTATTAACCTTTAATAACGGGTTAATAATGTACCCCTGTGGATGGGGGAATAGAATTCATCCACAGCTGATCCAGCTTGTCGTAAGAGGCGACTAACAGGATACAGTAGGGTTAAAAGAATCTCTTTTTTTTAAAGAAATATTGCATTCTAAATATAAACAATATAGGTACTATACTTCCAATATTAAATTCTTACTCTTCGATTGTTCATGTTTTTATTAACTAGTAAGGGAACAGCGGCAATCCAACGTTTCTGATTTGAATAGTGTTCACATCTTGCATAACACATGTATTGTGTATTAATTTCATAGTACAATTTATCATAAATGCGAAACCACCACAGACGGGTCATTTTTCCCTCAAACGTGAATAGTGATTTCCACACCTTGTCGCACTTATCTTCGTAAGTTCCATTTGGTTAAAGTTATGGTATTATTAAAAGTATCGAATTCTCGGCTAACATTAAACGGAAAGTAAACTATATGATACAAATAAATATGTTTATTTGCATGTGATCAGCACAAAGGCAAGAACATAATATAACACACATATAGGTCTATAAAAAATGCATTAAAAAACACGGCTGCTACTTCCCTGCAAAAGATTTCTTTTACCGTAGAAATTTCTAACGGGCAAAAACCTAGCTCGTTTTTCATACTGCAAGCTTACGTTAGACGAGTACCCAGCATCTCGCTTACCAATAGAGATCGGATTACTGGTGGACCACCAGCATATAGACAGTAAGAGTTACTTTATGGTGAATTAGGTCACCTGTTCCTTCAGTGTCCAGACAGGAAGTCGTTGAAGTTCGTGTATTATGCGGTAGCTTCTCGTTTACCCAAGCTCATTCATGGTATACCGTACCAATATTAAGGATGCAATATAATAGTATATAGGAAAGACATTTCATCATGTATCGATAATGTTATAGGAAACTGGTTTCTATAACCAATATATCGGAACCAGAAGAAAAGCGCAAGCTATCAAATATGTAAATCGCTCGTAATTAGTGTCGTGTCTATTATGGATACTCGTGATAGACAAAAATGATATCTTGTTGTTATTCAGATTAAGTATAGCTATTTATATGACATTACGCGACGAAGGTTATTACTGAGTTTATTTTCTACTTCGTGTCTGACTTGCCGTTATTACGAGCGACTTTGTAACGATTAGGTCATCTTCACCCTTGCGGCATTTCCATCCGCGACGACAAAGCCGTAGTATATCCCGGATGCGATGATTATCATTAAGAATTACCGTGTTTCATACCCCCCTTAGACCGACCAATTTCATTCTTTCTCTGTCTCCCATCTCTTGATCTTGTTCTTGATCTCGAGGCAGAACGACCACGCGCGCCCTGTCAGAGCCCACGCGACACCCATTAGAACCAATCGGCCCTTCAAATACATACTCTCTAAACGGTACGGGTGATTCTTCAATCTCGTCCTGGAATGCGTCTTCAGCAAGTGGTCATACTTGGCGGAATTATAATATTATCTAGTTGTACTCCAACCGGACAAGAAGAATCAACAGGTTTATTGCGCAATGATTTCACATATCTGTACAGTATGTATAAAGAATCCAAATTGGATTAGATTTGATCGACACCGAAGGGCCGAAGGAGAACTACACAACAATGGAAATACGAATTTTCATAATGAAGTATAATTCAAAATCTGATTTAAATATACACAACATGCAAAAGACAAAGATATACTTATTTACAGAACGTAATAACAATGTTACATTTTACATCAGTACATTACAAGTTTGTGAAGCATTTTGATAATCGAGTAGATTTCTATCACGGATTATATGGATACGATTAAAATGAATCAGTAATTCCAATACTGAAGAGGAAGCGTTTTTACAAAGCAGCTTCGCGCGCTTATCTGTGTACAATTATATGTAAAGTACAAAATTACTTTCCCGTGTCTAAACTTCGGAACATATGCAGTCTCGTGATTTATTTTTACACTGTGAATATGTATGTATGTATATATATATAATATATCGCACATTGAAATATAATACAAATATCTCAGTCACACAGCTTACACTTTCTATTATCGCGCTAAACGAGAGAGAAATGTTGCCTTTAATGTAGGTTTATTAAAAAACGTCCCTTGTTGATTTACAAGATTTTAGATATTATTATAGTAGGTACATTTAATACAAGGTAAATACCGCGTAGAAGCAATATGCAAATTTAAATACCGAATAAAATCACTTGGATATACATATAAAGCTGATATCGATTTTCTCACGAGAATATATAAAAGATGTAGACAAATTCGAAATTTTAATAGGGACCGTCAATATTTTAAGTATGCTTATAACGCGCATTTTTTTGAGGAACATCGATGATAAACATATTTCTAAATAAAAATTGTACATCTGATAATTAATGAGCATTTTCTAACTGTACTGTTCAGGAAATAAATATTATGTTGAAATTATTCTTCCGTAAAAATCAAGGTAGTCATGGAGAATATGTGAAAATAAAGTTTACCTTAAGATTTACTTCAGAGAACCATTGAACTCAACATAAAAATTTCGTAAA
Source organism: Nysson spinosus (assembly GCA_910591585.2). Taxonomy (NCBI): domain Eukaryota; kingdom Metazoa; phylum Arthropoda; class Insecta; order Hymenoptera; family Crabronidae; genus Nysson; species Nysson spinosus. The sequence continues at coordinate 6,221,319 of OU342830.1, read as the reverse complement.
TAAATGTTGTTGGAGAAACCGTATATTTAAGGATCAATTTGGACGGGGAGTTTCTTGGCACAAAATGGTCCATAGCTTAATGGCACTTTCAAAGCCACTCTTCAAAGTGGAGACACTGATTATATAATATTAACTCTAAAGCTGTTCTACGATGTCATGATCGTTTTTATAAGAAGATTGTTTGAAGGTGGTTTTTTGAGAATGCTTTGTTCTTTGCAGTTCTCTAGCAAAGTACTGTATCGTCTTTTTTAGGCCTTCAGCTAGGGGGACCTTTGGCTCCCAGTTCAAATATTTCTTAGCTCTAGTAATATCCGGTCTCCTCCGCTGAGGATCATCTTCGACCGCGGCAAGTTCAATTACTTTACTATTAGCACCAACTAAATCCTTGATTATAATTGCAAATTCTGTAACATTTAAAAATATCCATTTTTTTCAATCGCCTGTTACAAAAACCTTTTCGATCAATACACGAAGTAATCTACAGTTTGCTAATTGTAATGAAAATACATATACCTTCGATAGTATGTTCCACAGGATTTCCGATATTTACAGGTAAAGTATAATTAGAAGCCATTAAAGCAACTAATCCATCAACCAAGTCAGATACATATTGAAATGATCGCGTCTGTTTTCCGCTTCCATATATCGTGATCGACGCATTTTGGAGAGCTTGGAGAATGAAATTTGATACTACACGACCATCATTCATATGCATTCTAGGTCCAAAGGTATTAAAAATTCGAGCAACTCGAACTGAAACCCCTTCTTGCCGCATATAAGCATAACTTAAAGTCTCCGCCACCCGTTTTCCTTCGTCGTAACACGCCCGCGGACCTGTTACAATATCATTATGAATTTTCTTCAAGTTTAAAAAACATTAGATAACATGATTTTAAGATGCATGTACAACTTGCAATTATCATGTAATGTAACAATACTGTAATACAATAACACATTTCGGATTACTTCCGAAATCGTAGTACAACCGGCGGGGGGGGGGGGATTCCTATACACAAAACTGAGTCGAAAATGTAGCATACATTTTTATCGTACGGTACTTTATTTCCGAGAAAATCGAATTTGAAAATTCGTTAAGTACGCGTGCACGTGGACAAATGGACAACATTTTCAATATTTATAAATTATTAAACTAAATCAGTTATTGATCCTCGCAACTTATTATTCATTGAAATATCCTAACTGATATTGTGTACAAGTATTAGGAACGGCAGCGGCTGCGAGCCGGATCTGTAAGCGATGCGGGTCTTGTCTACGCGCATGCGTATTTAACGAATGTTCAAACTCGATTTTCTCGAAAATGAAGCCCCCTTCGAAAAAAATGTATAGTATATTTTCGACTCAGTTTTGTGTAAGGAATCACCCCCCGGCCGGTTGTACCACGATTTTAGAGACACCCTGTATATTAGGACTATAATATAAGCTACCTATGGGGTTTACATGTCCCCAATAAGTTTCTGCTTGAGGATGTTCATTTGGATCACCATAAACTTCAGATGTACTTGCTATTAGAACTCTTGCACCTACTCGTTTTGCAAGACCTGCAATATTCAAAAACATTTCTAACACTGATAAAATTCCTATCATTCTGTTTGGTTTATATCAGAAACTATGATTTTGTCTTTCATAAAAAATGTAAATTATGAAATGTTATATACCTAACATATTTATGGTACCCAAAGTATTTGTTTTGATTGTTTTTACTGGATTCAACATGTAATGTGGTGGACTCGCTGGACTAGCTAGGTGGTATATTTCATCAACTTCTAAATACAAGGGCCTAACAATATCATGATGCACAAGTTCAAAATTTTCATGGCCAACCCAATGTTCAACATTTCTCTTTCTTCCAGTAAAGAAGTTATCGACAACAATAACTTCATGACCAGCCAGCATTAAACGGTCAACTAAATGCGATCCAACAAAGCCTGCCCCACCAGTGACTAATATTCGTTTTCTATTCTTATAATTGAGGAATTTAACAGTTGGGAAATCCTTGGTTACACGGTTTTCAATTTTTGCTTCCAAGTGTTGCAATTTGCCCTCTAGTTCTCGTATTCGTATTTTTGCTTCCTCAATATCTTTGATTTCTGCATAAGATGCATCTTCATTTTGAATTTTTTCATGAACAGGTTCAATGTCATTTGTGTCAGTTAAAACTGGTTTATGTAAACGTTGATGAGGTCCAGAGAAAGATTGCTCATCTTCAGGATTCACAAAAGTTTTATAGAATCCTAACACTGTAAAATTTGATAAAACACAAAATTCATGAACATTTTAAATTATGTAACACAATTTGTGCAGTCGTTTTGTAATTCATGATATAATTTTTTAAGATGAAAATATTTGTTATAAGCATAAAACCATGATATTTTTGAATATCAAAATTATTCAATTTTTGTTTCGGAAAACATGTTTTATATTGTAACGATAAAAGATGGATTAAATTCGTCAGTTTCTTATCTACTGTCAACTTATGAAACACTAGTATGTGGAGTGTTAAGGGGTCGAATAATTACCTAGGATGATACAAATTGCGGAAAGGGCAACTTGTTTCATTTTTCGTTGAGTAATCACCATACTTTAATGTTGAACATGCTCGTTCAAGCGTACACAACGGTAAATCTGTCCCCAGATTGTCACAGAAATGATTCATGTTTTCGCATATTGGAAAGCACAAAATTCGATCCGACTAAGTCTTGCATTGTTAAATTATTATTGGAATTTTCAACCTTCTATGACATTGTACCACACTGAACGATTGCAACAATCTTTCGAATCTGTACGTGGTTTGCTTTATTTTTTTTTATATATATTTCACAAACCTAGGACCTCGTTAAACACATCGGCAAAAATGCATATCTAATTAGGATGACGAGGTGGATTGCCATTTTTTATACACATAATTTTGTAATAAAAAATTCGGCTGAACTTAACTTTTTTTAGATTTAAGGCACATGATTGTAGTGATAATCATAATGCATACAAATTGTATCTGCACAGGTGAATTACCTGTGTTATTGCCACAGGCGGGATATAAGTAGACCAAGCACACAGTGCAATATGTAATTCCAGAGTTATTGAGTCCTAGAGCCCGATAACGATGTTTGTGTCACTGGTGACGTTATCTTCCAAATACAAAAATAAGACATGGAATTATTTTTTAAGCATACATATTACTTGACATTTAAAAGAAAATTTACAGCAAATATTAGAAACTGCGAAGAGAAGGGTAATATATTTACACTGTGGAAAATAATAATAATTTCATCACTGAATATGCTTAAATTCTGATCAATAAAAGATTAAAGAGTTTAAAAAGGATTTATGTTACATTTTTACAATGATCTTTTATTTAGCGTTACCATCTTGCATTTATGTTGCCTTATCGACAGCATTAATTATAATATTAATATGTGTTAGCTGTGGGCATGTATGCCCACGCATTGAACTCACCACTTGTTATTATTGAAAACTGTTTTATCGAATAACCAATAGTTGATAGATTTTTAAAGTTTTTAGCATAAGCGATTCTCGTTTAATAAGGTACTTCAATTTCACGAGAAAAACTATTTTTTAATTAGGAAGTTTATGACTTTTTAATGACTTTGATGTGTCCACTTTTCTTGCCAAATTGTGTCTGCTATTTAGCCCTATTTAGTCCCTGTAATTGAGTCGATAAATCTGGGAAGATCGTTTCGTTGAAAGTTATTTTATTCTTTGGTATTTTGAATACGTTCATATAAGGCAAAGATCCCTCGATGGAGACAAATGCGGGGGAGGTATAGCTACGACCTTAACGGCAGGCCCAAAGAGTATCCGAACTGGGGATAAAGGTTCCTTTCGCCGAGGGATATCGCCGATATTTAGTTTGGATATTTCGATTTGAATGTCTTTAGAGACAGTTTTAAAAAGAGCGAGAGATATCATAGATATTATACACCCAGCTACATATATTACTATCTAACATTTGTTTTTAAAATAGAATGATAATATAATAGACGATTAAAAATATATTAATAGGATGTAAGGTACAACTATATGTATGATGTATATTCTCGCTAACAAGGAAGCCTATGTAGAGGTGTCCCCCTCCGATTTTGTTCACTTTCAGATATGTTATAGTTCTCAGAAAAGTAAGAGTACCCGTATTTTTTATATCTGTAGAATTTCAGTTTAAGGGGGTGAAATCCTTCCTCAAAGATTCGTAACGGGAATAATTGGAATGTTTTATCGAAGTTTTGAATTCTTTTGGATTTTAGTGGATAAAAATATTCTTATGATAAATCCACTAACTTTAATCCACCTTACATGGAATACAAATTTCTCGGAAGGGTTTGTTTTTTAAGGGCCTCATGTTGACTTTTTTTTCTCGTCTGTGATATGCAATACTCAATCGGTAACTTAAATTACTTGGACCTGTTCGAAAACTATAATTATTTATTGAAAAAACGTACAATTAATTTACAAGAAGACTAGGGTTTTTTATAAATATATTCGTAAACTATATTATTCTATTTTATCGTATGTAGGTATGTAAATTTCTTTTTGCTTAAACTTGGGAATAATTTGAAATGAACAAACTCAAAATATTCCCTGCGTTCTTTGCTTTTGCAATATAAACTACAAACAATGTATTTCGTAGTTATAGATTTTAATTATTCAAAACACTTAACACGAAACATTAAATCTTAGGATGTCATAATACAAATATTAAAAATTCGTGCTCATATCATAAGTTATAAACATAGTTTTAAAATAGTACATGCATTTTTATTAAATAGGGTAGAGCCTCGTTTATTAAATAAAAAATTTCATTATTCGAAATATTTTAAACGATTTATTTAGTTCAATTTATTTCCAAACAGTGATCCGTTCGTATCTACTCCGGTTGAACGCACGTCTGACTTACCATTGATACGTTTCACTGACACTGAAAATGTCGGTAAATGAAGTTGTACATTCTTCTTATTACATTTAACGTATGAAATACTAAAAAAAAATTAAAAGCTGTGAAGAATTACATATTTCTCGATGAATTTTCCAATTTCTCGTTTTTTATTTGCTAGATTTTTCATGCTTTATACGCAAGATCTGTGCTGCTATCGTAGTAGTATAACTCAAAAACAACTGGTTGTTCTCAGTTTTTTGTATCGTAAGCCGATACCTAACCTCAAAATTGACTGTATATGCACGCAGGCGCAGATCCTATTTTTTGATTGATATATAAGGCTGTGGCAGTACAAAGGAAACATCTCAAGTGGTTTTCCTGTAGTCACGGTGGCAGTGGCATTTGAAACATGGCAGACGTAATCGATTGTAATTTTCCTGTTTGGGGCCTTCTGCCTAAGAAAGAAACGGGTGTCACTCAATTTCTTACAAAATATCCCGAATACGATGGCCGGGGTGTCGTTATCGCAATTTTGGATTCAGGAGTTGATCCTGGAGCTCCGGGTATGCAGGTAAAGTGGTTATTATATAGGCACGCCTCGCTGTTCTTCGAATTGCTTTTCCATTCGAATTACAAACTGAAAATCTCTCGTCTCTACCAACACAGATTTCCATAATAGTTCTATTGAACAAGTACAGTGAATCTTATTAAATATTTTTGTCCTTCCCTTCACATTGCTTGTACAATCAGCGGGCATCTTTGTATTACTGTTTTTCACTGGGAAACTTAATATATTCAAATTTTAATTGATTATTTAGTGCTAGTCAAGTGATTTTCATTTTATCAGTGATAGCGAACGATCTCCGCTATGTTTGCTAGTTTTTAGATACTGGATAATGTTAGTCACACAATGCTCTTTGTGGATACTCGTTTATAGTTTATTTATATATTCGCAACAATTTATTAATTATTATTGATCGTTCTTTTTTCGGGGTGAATTAGTTTCTAAAACGCTTAGTTTTTAATCACTGGATAAATCACAATCGATTATTATTGTGATAAATAAATTTATAGTACATAAGGATATTATTTTATATAAATAGGTGACTTCAAATGGAAAACCAAAAATTATTGAAAGGTATGACTGCAGTGGAGCAGGGGATGTGGATACTAGCAAAGTTGTTCAAGCACCAGATGGATACATAATTGGTTTAACTGGTCGTAAATTAAAAGTATGTCTGGATTAATAATTAAAAAAAAATTTTCGTGAAAATTTTCATTATCTTAATAATTTAATTATTCTCAGTGATACATGTTTCCTTATTTTTTATACTTTATTACATTTACATAATATATCTCTATGATCATCCATCATATTTATCATACTTTATCATATTTTATTATTTATCATATTTTAAAGCAATTATTGATGGTCCATTTCTTATACAAATAATTTCAAGATCTTTCATACTATAATGTACCAAATTATTGCATGAATATAATTACATTATTTTAACTAAAAAAATGTTCTATAGGTACCATCTAGTTGGCATAACCCCAATGGAGAATATCACATTGGTTTAAAAAATTTATATGCCTTGTATCCAGGTAAATTAAAAGAAAGAGTGACAGCAGAACGCAAAAAAAAATTATGGGATGATGGACACAAATCTGCACTTGCAGAAGCATGTAGACAATTACAAGTAAATAACTACATTATTTATAGTTTATGTTAATGCATAATTAATATATAGTTCAACATTAAATTTCCTAATGATAAAACAATTTTTGGAGTTTATAATTTTAAGAAATATCAGTTGATCAAAGCCATTGTTTTTCCAAGATATTTCTTGTGCCTTTCATCAAATATAATTCATATTGTATTAATGTTCTATATTAACACCTGTATAAGACTCATACTTCTGACATAATTCCATTGAAGCCCTTTTTATTTTCAATATGCAAGTACATGTTCTGTAGGTCAGTAGAAATATTTAAGAGTGCACTTGTAAATAGGATTTTAGACCATGTGGTCCAAAGATAGGATTGCTGTGAGTCTGTTAAACCATGCACTGTAATGAGGCCGGTGTTTCACAACATGCCACAGTGATCTCTATCTAATGCTATATTTATATTTGGCAGTTTGATCAACAGCAAACTCATTGATTTGTTACATAATATCAACTTAAGCAAACATTTTTCACAGACATAGATTTATTTTTTTTTATTAGAAACTTTAATAATATTATTTTAAGATGTGGAATTGCTGAAGTTTATTATACATCTGTATACTGAAAACATTTTACAACTTTATTTGAGTTTAGATAAATTGGAGTTTTTATATTATATACAGCAACTAGTATTATTCAACTTGTGTTACACAGGAATTTGAAGAAAAAAGCCCACAGTTAACTACCTTAGAAGAAAGATTAGAAAAGGAAGAACTTGAAGCAAGAATTGAAGTATTGAATAATATCGAAAAAAAATATTGTGATGTAGGACCCACTTTTGACTGTGTTGTTTTTCATGATGGCAACATCTGGAGGTAAACTGATTTCGCGAACGTAATATTTTCGTTCGGTGATAATAATTCGGAACGCGCATTCAGTAATAATTTTGTTCAATAAATTATATTGCTATTTCATGTTGTACATTATAGAGCATGTATTGACACATCTGAAGAAGGAAATTTGGAAGCTGGTGTGTACCTTGGTGAATACTCAATTACGAGGGAATTTGCACCTCTCACACAAGAAGATCAACTAAATATTAGTATTAACGTTCACGATGATGGAAATACGTTAGAAATCGTTAGCGTGTGTTGTATGTATTATAAAACTAATAAGTTGTATATCTAGGTTTTTAGGTAAATATAGTCTAACAAAAATCTATTATCATATAGCAAGTCACGGGACACATGTAGCTTCAATCGCGGCTGCATATTTCCCCGACAATCCCGAATTAAATGGCGTAGCTCCGGGTGCTCAAATAATTTCATTGACCGTCGGCGATGGCCGTATCGGAACAATGGAAACGGGAACGGCAATTGTGCGCGCAATCATTCACGTAATGCGGCACAAGGAAAAAATAAATGTAATAAATATGAGTTATGGTGAACATACTCACTGGTCAAATACAGGAAGGATAGGAGAATTAATGAATGAAGTCATAGATAAATATGGGGTAACATGGGTTGCATCTGCAGGAAATCTTGGACCAGCTCTATGTACTGTTGGTAAATAATAATCAGGTTCATTTACAGCTAATTAAAATTTGACATTATTTAAATGCGTTTTTTACATCTATGTAGGAACACCACCAGACATAAGTTCTAGCAGTATCATCAGCGTTGGTGCTTACGTTTTTCCTGATATGATGATAGCAGAGTATTCTTTAAGAGAAAAAATGCCGGGTATGCCGTACACTTGGAGTTCCCGAGGTCCGATGATCGACGGTGGAGCTGGTGTTACCGTTTGTGCTCCAGGAGGAGCTATTACAAGTGTTCCTAATTTTACTCTTAGAAAAAGTCAACTTATGAATGGTACAAGCATGGCTAGTCCACATGTTACTGGAGCTGTTGGTGGGTGACCCATTTTATGAGTTGGCTTCTTTGTATTGTTAATCGGGAAGTAATGAATATATATTGATATGCCATTGAATTATATTACAGCTGTGCTCATATCAGGACTCCTTGCTAAAGGATGTCCTTATTCCCCATATAGTATAAAAAGGGCACTTGAGAATACAGCTCTGTATATATCGAATTTAGATCATTTCGCGCAAGGTTCGGGATTATTACAAGTCGAGCGGGCATTCGATAATCTCGTAACTTATTGCGATGTTGCTGAAAGGGATGTCAGATTTTCTATAAATTGTGGTACAAATAATTCGAAGGGAATTCATATGAGAACTGGTGTTATTGACCGACCACGGGAGTACGGTATAACTGTTGAACCCGTGTTTCTCAACAGCGAATATACTGGTATGTTTTTTTTATATATATTTCAACGTAGTGCGGTCAATTTCTGAGTTACATTTTTCGAATCGAATGTTTTTTAATAACGCTCTCGGATTTTGTGACGCTTCTGCAGATCCATCACGGAAAATTGACTTCAATCTAAAATTAACTTTGGTATGTGATTCATCTTGGGTCCAATTTCCAACACATCTTGATTTAATGCATATGCCACGTGCTTTCTCTATTAAAGTCGATGCAACTAATCTACAAGAAGGTGTTCATGCAACAAGGTACAAAAACATTTCTAAAAGAACTTCATTGAAAATGAAATATTTGTCATATAATACAATACGAATAATTGTCTTCTTATTTTATAGTGTAAGGGCTTATGATGTAACGAATGTTGCAAAAGGACCGGTGTTTGAAATACCGATTACCGTAGTGCAACCGGAAACCTTGCCAAAATCATCCATTCTTCCAGACTTCATGTTTAATAATATTTTATTTAAACCTAATACAATTCGTCGGCACTTCATCCTTGTTCCTGAAGATGCCACATGGGCAGGTAATAAATAACATTATAATATAACTTTTTGCGTCGAAACATATAAATACCAATATTTGAAAATTCAGTTCTCAGAATGAAAAGCACAGAGAAGGAAAAAGCTGGCAGATTTGTAATTCAGACTATACAGTTAAAACCTCGATTAGCTTGCAAAACTCTTGAAGTTAATCGGCTGATTGGAGTTACGTCGCAATCTGAGACTATACAACCATTTGCTGTTCAGGTACTAAATATTTTCGGAACGATACGAAATCTGTAATATGTACCTGCATGTTGTTAATCTTAACATAATGTTCATTAAGTGTGTGAAAATTCTATTTATAGGGTGGATTGATCCTAGAAGTAGTTATTGCAAAATATTGGGCAAATTTGGGTGATATTTTGATTGATTATTCCATAGAATTTCATGGCATACATATGATAAATGGCAATCTTACAATGCAATCGGGAGATGGAATAAACCGTTTGGAATTACGAAGTTCGCTTAGAAACGAGGAAGTTGCACCGTGTATCTCTCTCAAATCATCTGTTCAAATTCTGAAGTAAGTGGTAGCATAGTGTTTCATATTCTATTTATTTCTAGATTATATAGCTACATAATTTTATAATATTACAGACCAAATGACTCGAAAATAGCACCTTTACGAGCACGAGATATTATTCCACCATCACGGCAGATTTACGAGTTACAATTATCATATTCATTTCACTCCGCGAAGGCAACCGAGGTTACACCAAATGCTGCACTCTTAAGTGATTTACTATACGAAAGCGAATATGAGAGCCAAATGTGGATGATTTATGATAACAACAAACAGCTTATATGCTGCGGCGATGCATATCCATCTAAGGTTGATATTTCTTAAATATTTGCCGAAAAATAAGTAATTTTACCGTATTATCGTATCTTAATCTCATAATATTATATGTTTACAGTACACAATCCAGAAATTAGAGAAAGGAGATTATACTTTAAAAATGCATCTACGCCATGAAAAGAAAGACCTACTCGATAAATTAACTGATATGCCACTTCTCTTAAGTCAGAAATTAAGTAATCCGATTAATTTGGATGTATATGCCAGTCAGTCACAAGCTCTTGTAGGAGGTAAAAAAATGGTAGGAGCCACAATCCCACCTGGGCACATCCTACCCTTATATATTGCTCCTATGACCAATGAAAGCAAGTGAGTAAAACTACTGAAATGCTGTATTTCAAATTTCATATTTCTATACTGGTGTGTAGACTGTAGTTAACTAGTTAATTGTAGTATTCGTGATAATAGTTATATAATTTCGTTATGTTTATATCTAAGGATTAGTCTGAATGTTATCAAATATTTAATATTTGAATGATTAAGTATATGTTCAATATCTCAAAGAGTCATATTTTAATCATATTTGCAAGGTTACTAAAGTTCTCAACTAATACCAAACACGTTTATTCTTCAAGTTCGAGAAATACTTACTTATTAAAATTTCTTGCTGTAATATGTGAAATTGAAGAATTGATATACATTTATATATACTTCATATCAATTAGTCAGTAACAGCTTCGTATAACTTTATATAACTGTCGCTATGGCCAATTTTTAATTTTCGCGTACAATCTTTAACAAATTTAATTTAGACAATTCGTTTTCTTTGAATACATTTGCTTCATCCGAAAATGAGCTTTTTCCGGTTAATGATAATTCCTTTTTTGTAATATTTTAATGGCTGGATTAGATATTTGAATTTTTGTTTATCATAAACATGTATATGTTATTTGCTCTTAAGACGCTACTGATGACTTTCTCCTTTTTCATCTTACATTGCAGCACTGAAAACAAGTGAGTCTCTAGTGTCATTTCTATTAACTTTTTTGCACATTTAAACGCTTTGATTGTAGTGGAAGACAAATTTTAATACATTTACCCAGGATAGCGTTTACCATGCAGATTAAAATTAATAAATCTAATTACCGTGATATGTCCTTGGTTTAATAATATATTGCTGCATTACAAAGTTACGATCGTAGTCCAGTAAAAATGTAGTCTCATTTCCATTTAATTCCATTTTGCGGGAAATTAGCATTAAGTAAGTAACATCACTTATCACATGAATAACGTGGATAAGTATGTTCTAATAATGTGTTTATCATTGAAGACAGAACATAATTAAAATTTCATTCTTTATACTATAAGTACGAGCTATAACCAGTTTATAATTAAATGGAAATAAGCCTGTCGAAACTATTTGTGCAGAAATAGTTATGTGCTTCTTTATTTCTTTTTTTAAATGACACATATATTTGCTTATAGGTAGAATTACATAACTGTTTTCTTTGAACATCATTTAATTTGTTGCTTGCCTGAGCTTCTTTGAGTATTATCGTCAGTGATGCTATGATTACGTTCATAATTAACTCTTGCTAAACTGACAATATTCGCAGGAAAATTGGGATATTAGATTCTGTTTATAAACATATTTCGCATTTCTTGTTTAAAGAATATCTAAAGGTGCTACTCTGGGCAGTTACCTGCAGGGTACACTCACCTTTTGTAAGGACGACATAGGAAAGAAGGTGGATTGTCATACGTTTAAATACATATTATCCGAACCCGCAAAGAAGCCCAGTTGCCCCGCTAATAAGACAGACAAAGAAAAAACTACTAAATGGGATGAGTACAATGAAGCTCTCAGAGATCTGAAGTGTACTTGGCTCGGAAAGCTCGGTAATATACTTCTTCATTAACTATTTTTCAGTAATGCTTTATGCTGCTTCAATATTATTTATGCCTTTTATTTTTTCCGGTTTTCGTTGATCATATAGCACCGTCTACGAGTAAGTTTTTATTTATTCGAACCAACAGTTAATTACACACCTAAAATCCTAATGTAACTTCACTAAACAATAAGTAATTTCTTCAATTCCCATAAATTGTTGTTTTGCGCATGATTACGATGAAAATCTAATGGCCGTTCTTAATTATTACTTGAAAAATTGTGCTACTAATATAGTTCTTATTTGTTCTAAAATATATTCCCCAATGTTCATTGACCAAACGTTAATTATCTTTTGCAGATCAAGTATCTGACAAATAATTTTCTGTCTTTAGTTTCGCTTTCTGCATACCTACCAATATATTATTTTGTATGTTTTATCGTTAATAGTAATTCAATAATATATGTTATTTAATAACAGAACCTGGAGAATATGCAAATTTGCTATATGGAGAATTGAAGAATCTTTTCTCGGATCATTTACCCGTTCACACTGCCATGTTAACATCCTTGGATTCTCCTGAGGCTAGACGGCACGTGCCACACGATGATCTCTCAGAGAATGCTATTTCATTAGCTAACCAAATAATAACTGTTGCCGATTCTGTGATTACCAATATAGATCAAGATAAGTTATTAGCATATTATGGTTTAAAGAACGATCAGCGCAATGATGCAGCTAAGATTAAAGTAACCATGGAAAAGCAGAAGAGTAGCTTGATAGAAGCGTTAGTAAAGAAGGGATGTGCGCTTGCTCGATTATATACTAATGGTTTGAAAAAGGGAGAAGGTGATGGTACATTTGAGCACTTGCTTGAAAGTGTAACACATCATTGGCAAGAAGTGCAGAAGTTTGCTGAACCAGTTGACAATAAGGTAAAGATATATATGTTATTTTAAAGCTATGCATTCAGTCTTTTATGATCAATGCAATATATTCCTCGTTCGGTTTCGAAGAGGGCGAAATAATTTAACCCTTTACACTCCGTTGGCTCCGCTACGGAGACATATGTAATTCGCATCGCAACCCAACATCTCAAATCGCTGCTGAGTCGTATGAAAGAATGATCGAAGTGCAAAGGGTTAATATAAAAATGAAAGATACATATCACTTTCGTGTTGTTTCCTGCGCAGGTCATTATCCTTTCGTTGTGGCATGCTCACATTAATAATCATTACGGTCGTTATTTGAAATTATTAATGCGTTACTCCGAAGAGAAATCTTTGAAGGAAATTGATGAGAAATGCATAGAAATTGCGAGGACTTTAGGATGGGATCACTGGTCACGTTATATCAGCACAAGTATACCAACGCGCTATCCTACCTCATACAGAACATTTTGATCAAGGGTAAAAATAAAATACCGAAATCTATATATGATATTATATTTTTGGGAGGAATGTTATAGCTTCAACATATTCTAGGTATGATAAGGTCAGTGTACGAAGCCTTAACGGGCGAAGATTAATTCTGGAAAGCAGTTTCCGATACAGCTCTGTAATGACCATGGCATTGATGTTATCAAGCCGTTCGAGTGTAATATACGTTTAAAGGAACTATACAAAAGAAAAACTACGAATTCGTATTTACATTTATCATTGTTTAAATAACAGCAGTGGATAATAACACAATTGATATCGATCAGGACACAAGGTATAATACGAATGATAATAATTTTGGACGAAAGAGTATCAAAAATTCTTAGATTATTCAGGAAGCCTGCTAGAAAAAAAGTGTGACATATTAAGTGTTACAATGTTAGAACAATGAAACTGCGAAATTATTTCATTATGAACATTATGTATTTTAATATTGCATTTTTAAAGACATTTAGAAGTAACAGGTGAAAGTACCGCGGAAACTGTTATGAATTTACAAGATTTAATTATTAAAGAAGAATTCTGAAGAATTAATTTGAATCAATGTATGGTAATCGATTAGAGGTCCCATGATACTTTCCATTTTTACAACAAACGAATGTAAATATATAAATATATATGTACATGTACTTTCATTACGTCTGCAGAATATAGTTTATCTTATTGAACTCTGTTATATAAGTATACACGACTTCTATCATTACGGAGCTTATGAGGAATCTTACACTCTGAAATACTCGTCGGCTTATCAATTACATGCAACACACAATTTTCACTAAACTTGATACAGTACGTGATAAGTGCCGTATTTACCAATGTATATAAGAAGTGGCACAATGTATTCAGCAGATGTCTGAATATTATAAGTTATGGTAAATGTATCATAACACACATTTTTTTATACAAGTCGGAAATGATGTTATGATATCAGAATTATGACTTACCATTTCTCGGCGTAACGAATTACTATCCATTGCACTTATCACAATCAAAGAGCAAACAAAAATGTTTTGTAACACCAATACACAAGGTTATACAAGATTCGGTGAAGATAATGTTAACCAGATAAACATAATAATAAGAGATATATTTAATTAGATTATGTCCTGGTATAGATTCATTGATAAAGAATGGAGCTTGAAGTATTTATTGACGAAAACTGTACTGTTTTTATGGACTGACTGATGATCTAGGTAATAAATATATTAATGAAAGTTTCAGAACTTTAAATATTTTCGCACCACGTCATCTATGAATTAAACTAACATTACGAACAGACAACATGTAAATTTAATTACTTATTTTTAATTCGTTAAGTGCCATAGAGTTGTAGATACTGTCGGAGAGTCAAAGAGTTTGAGTTAAATAAAGGGTGATATTTTTAAGTTGCTAATACTACAACAGCATTGTACAATATCAGATATACCATAGAGCGTTTAAACAATTTCATTTTTTAATATGATGCGTGCTGTCGAATATTTTAAAGTTACATATTTCGTATAACGAAAATGATTCTGCTTCGTCGTGGATCATATTAATTGAATACCCAGATGAATAAAACATGCGCGGCACTTAACGGGTGTGTTAAAAAAAGCATGCGTTCTGTATTCGTCGCAAACCAATTCTAAATGTAATGTATACTTTATATTTGACATATGACAAAATATACACTTTGAAATCAAGTCGATTATCGAGTCAACTTCATTGGTCTCGGCAATTGAGCCATTCAATGTTTTTAAAAATGTATTAATTATTCAAAATTCGTTAAAATGTTTCCGAACACTAAATTTCAAAGTGTAAATGGAGTACCCCATTAATGAAAAGATACATCTTAAAACAGTATGACTTTACCACCGTTATTTAGTTCTCATTTTCCATCATATAAGAAGGACTATTATGCTACTAAAGTAAATGTGTACTGGTATCATCAAGATTTTTCGCAGAGTCGATATCCACCAGGACAAGAAAGTAACGTTTTATTTTTTATAACAATAGTAACCGCTATAATGAAAATACAAATTTGTTCTTTTTTTACTCTTCAGTAAGCGAAGCATGTACACTGATATGCCTTCTTGTGGCACAACGTATTTTACAAACGGGTCTGTTATTTTATTGTATTGAAAAATGTCCTGAATTTAATGTTATTATGGCCGAGGCAATAACGGAAGGCAATGCAACTCATGCTTGGATTGTTAAAGAAAAACTAGTTGCTCATCCATACCTGAATACAGAGGAAGCACTAAAATTCGGTGGAGAAAGTTTGAATCTAATACAAGAATGGGTATATAATTCATATACAATATCAAACTAACACTCAATATGTACATTACTTAATTAAAACACTTGTTACCCTTGGCTTTAATTTATGAGGAAGTAGGCATTCATTAGAATATTAGTAGGAAGATAATATTAGAACTATACTTATAGAAGTTTCGAGTTTTTCATGAGAAGGTCACAAGAAGTTTGTACCAAAATATCAGTGACTTCCTGCATGAGTGGTACAGTGCACCAAAGTCCAAGAATTTATTCATGTTGCTTATAACTTGTGGCCGAACCGTACTATTTATATTCCAAGAACATACTTATATGGTACAGCATTTTTTTTAGCGTGTTCTTAATAGACGATTATTATTAAGTATATCTTTATCTTTAGGTAACTTTCTTTGACTCTCATAGTCACGGTACTATCAAAAGCCCAAATCAAGGATTAGTAGTCGCGCAGGTAAAGGTTTTTAGAAAAATTCTGGATAATTCTGGTTGAATTACTTTTCAATGTAAAATGAAGTATGTTTTATACATTTAATGTAGACTTCTATAGACAGCTTGGAGATGTTATGCAATTGGTATAGTGAAGAGATTTTTACTAATTGTTGCAATACAAAAGCTGATCAATATGAATTAGCTTTTTTATATCCACGCGAGTCATCACGCTGTGGCTGTAAGACGATATGCAATTGTGTAAATTGTTTTAGAAACGAACAAGCAAGATTATTATCTTGAGTTCCAAGTATAAGCATATGCATATCTTGTATTTTAATAAGAATATACAAAAAAATGGTAAAACTTTATCGGCCAGTAATGGGTGGTATAGTAATATAATATTTAGGTGACTATCATTAAGTGAATAAGATAATGTTCTGATTATGGAGTTTTTTATTCAAACAGACAAGCTAATGGATTAAGATTTACATATTTATTTACATTATATACAATTTTTTCTTAAAACTATTAAAACTCTATTGTTCACGCAATGCCGAATGATTAAAAAAATAATATAATTTACATTTGAACATCGTATTTTCAACAGTATTCTTAAAACAAAGTATAATATACATTATTAGAAAATTCCTTTTCAAGCATTGCGTAAACTTCTTTCTCACAGTATTTAACTGGACTTATTCTTTGCAATAGTTATATTCGTCAGAATTGCCGTGTTTCATCTATTCGCCATCATTACAAAATATAATCAAAAATCTGTGGACGAGATATCTTTTACTTTGCTAATTTTTAATTCGCACCTCTTCATTCCAGTATAGCTAAACGGGTATACTGTTTTGATTTCTTAAGTATATTAACTATAAAGTCGTGATGATATATACTTTTTTACATTACGATTTCTTTAATCTCTTTGCATCGTGTATAAATTAACTTCATCCGTATTATTGAAAACTTGTATGTATCATACTAAAACTACACAAGCATTAATCACACATTTCACCGTGGATCAAGAAATATTAAACAATTTGATGAATATAGACATGTTTTGCGAGAATCAAAGTTATGTCCTTGAACCAATGAATTTCGTGTTTGGTGAAATAGGCATAAATTTGAATGCTTCGATTATACAAAACTGTTTTCATTCGATTCGATTCAAAATAAAACTCGCAATTTAAAGTTGTAAAAAGTTCTTGATTTATTTCTCTTGGTATTAATAGTACTCCTGAATTAGAATATGCTTATCATTCTTTACTAGTTAAATAGAAACATATCTTTTTCTGTCATCCTCCAAATCGGTGATTATGAGACGTAAGTATAACAGTGCCGAGATAGCATCATGATTAAAATACAGATTTTTTCTCTTTGCGTTTTTGTATGTATATTACAAGTGTAGTGTTGTAAGAGTGTCGTAAAATTCATTTCATAACAATTTTTAACAACGCAACTTCTAGGAATTACTATCTACATAAATGTATAAACGAATCTCTCTTGCGATTTTGCTTTCAAAGCCAAATACACACAAAGGAACACAGTCAGGAGATTTCCATTTCAACAAATGCGTCCAAATACCGTCGGTAGTTGAGCAACATTTTTCAATATTACTGTGTTCATGAATAAAGAAATTGTACATCATGTTACTTCGTACAGGAGCACTTTAAAGGCAATATTTCTTATTCTGCGCAGAAAAATACATATACTAGATTATCTAGATATTTCATATTTAAAGAATCAAATTTTGACACAAATGCCGATAATTATCATAGAGTTAACGTTCGCGACAATGATACCGTTTTATAGACACAAATCGAAGTTATTTTAATTCATACTTTCCGATTAGAGAAATATTTTATATCATTGAGTTATTATACAAGTCGACCATTTCTACGAATTACGATACTTTTGCCTCAGATCTTACACTCTGTACAGAAAGTAAAATGATGTTATTTCATCAGAAAAATATGATCAAGTATCACTTGAAGAATATATGATCTGATAATTGAATAAATAAAGCTTTTTGTATATGAAGTTAGAGATATGATAAAATGATGTTAGAGAGACTGACGAACGCGGGGCTGTGCCCATTCTACAAAATCGTCAATCAAAACAGGCCAGGCCCCTTCTTCATCGTAATTACTCATATCAGGATTGATCATAAGTGCAAAATCTAGTAGTAAATTCCACGTATCTTTTGGAATGGACCTCTTATGATGTTCCTGAAAAATAGTGTAAACTACTTCGTATAATTAACTTTTTAAATTGTTTCGCAATTTCCAGACTGCATAGCCGAATTTCGAAAGTTACGATTTTTTATCAAAATTATTTAATATTTCACTAAAAATTATTAACGTTATATTACGTTTCTCACCTGTAAAAATTGGCACCATAATTGCAGGAACTTAAATTTATCATCTAAAACGATATTCCAGTATGCAATGGCCATATCAAGATCTAATCCCTTTTGCCCAGGATTTTTTGCATAATTAAATGTGAAATGATAAAAATCTTTAAATTTTTGAGGGTCTCTTAATTCATTTTCTAAACTACTTAAACGTGCTTTTAATTTATCTATACTGTCCACACTGGAAAGATAGTTTGAGGATGTAGTAAATGTAGTGTTTAACACTTATAAACCAACGAGAAGTTAGATAGTTATTTACCCTAAATCTACCATGCCATTCATAAATTCATCTTTAGTGAATTCGCATTGTGTTTCTGCTCTAAACTTCCACGCTATGATTAATACTAATTTACTTTCAGGGCTCAACCCTAAATCATCTAAAAATTTCATTATCCCATCTGCAGTGATTTTATCAGGTTCATTTGGATCTATGAAAAAAGGACAGTGAAGAAATGATATTCCATAATGATGGAGGTATTGGAAGGATCTAGTTGTTCTGAATGAATGGATGTTTCAAAATTACCTTGGTACCGGCTAAACAATATTTCTAATTTCTTTTTATCTACAGAATTCTTAGGTTCTTTGTAATAAGCTTCTGGATTTTGAAAGTAATTATCACTTGCTAAATCCAACTTCCAATCATTTTGTGCTAAGCAATATATTGCTGTTTGTTCACCAGTTTGGGTAAATGTTATAAACTTCTTTACCTTGTCTCTTTGAGAAAATTTTAACTTATGCTGTAATAATGTGATATTTGTCAGTCACTGTTTGTTTATTTTCTATGCATTAAAAAAATGTAAACATTAGGTTTACTCAGATAAACTGTGCCTGGGAACATCAATAGCATGACATTATAGTCAGTGTTTATGTTATTATACTGCTAGTTATATATATAGCACTATACCAATGAGTATCATAACATTCTTATATACAGACACAAACTATAAATAAACTGGTACCAAAGATGAATGTGTCTGTATTAGTATTACTTGACTAGAAAATCTTTTGGTATATCCTATATATATATTGTTATCAAATAACAATGAACAGACAGTAAGCATACAAATGTCAATACAACTTTTGTGAATGGAACCAGAAATTATTTCATTGCTCTTTCATATAATTTGCCAGTACGTGTATACGTATATACATATATATATATATATAATACCACTGATTTATCTTTCATGTAAAAAAATCATTAACATTAAACAACGATAGGTTACTTTAGCATCTATAAATGTTATCCCAAATAATTGTATAAAGTGAACATATTACTTTATATAAACAGACTGTTAAGGAGTCTGCTATTGACGTTTTTTTATCAAATTCGTTAAAGAGCTCACCATTTTAGCTAATTTTAGGCCCCCGAAAGCCAAAATATTATTCCCCTTGCACTGCACTTGACATGAACATGCGCATGTTCTGTGAAGGTCTCAAGAAATGCAAATAAATTCAGCAACAACTATAAGCAATGCCACCAGACGTAGATGAAAGAAAACAATGGTAGAAAATAATGTCGCGGTTCATTTAAAAAAACACATTAATTTACGTTATCACATTAGTGTATAGTAAGCAGTAATAAGAGATTAATGCAAATTCAACGTAATTCGAATCCATGTCGGATGGCAATGGTGCGAGGTCTTCCCCCTTTTTCTTCAACATTGGAAGTACAATGATGAGACCTAGTCAGGAATGATAGGATAAGTTTTATGATACAAATTTTCCCCGTATAAATTAATGAAACCTACGGAGATACAAGTACTATAGCGAACATTAACGGTAAAAAAAACAATATAGCAATTGCAGCAATAGCATTGCTTTAGAATTATTAATTTTGAAGTCATCCCTGCAATGAAAATGGAGTTGGCGTGATTAGAGCAACTCGGTTGCTTATTTCGCCTAAATTCTCGTTGTTGGGAAGGGAGCTTGATATAAAATGACGTATTGATTTTATATAAATCAAGATAGATTTTTTATGATTATCGATAGTGATTATGAAAACAGAGAAAGACTCTTTTAGGAATAGGTTACTAAATGTGCTATAATGTTTCAAAAAACTTCTCCAATTATCTTGATTTTTATAACAGGTGCATAGAATATTCTTCAGATAGGATGTATATATTAACATGTAAAAGAGTGTGTTTTGCGTGTCATGCGCTTGTTTAAATGTCCGTAGATTTAGAAAAGCGTGAATTTCTGTGTATTCTGTTATGCTATGTATTCTGAATACTTTGTGTATGAATTTGAATTTTTTTTTTCAGAAAAAATGCACAAAGATTTTGGTATGCGTACGTTTAAATAAAAATGCACGATAACTTATAATAATCAGAATGAAGGGAAGTACATTTGATATCACTCCATTGTATCATCAAAATGGAAGTGGAAGAGAAATTTGCCACTGGATAGCACATATCAAATTATCTAGGATTATAATATTAACATCTGCTGTATTATTTATTGTGCCATTATTCACTCATTACTATTTATCTAAGGTATGTACCTTCTTCTTGTGGGTGTTCATATTGGTTGTAATTATCAAAGCACAATGGATTGTAGTTGTAAGAGCAAATTCATACTTCACAGGTAGAATCTGATTCTCCAGATAGAGATATTTATCGCACATTCTCAACTTTAGAAGCTTTTGAAGATTTTACTTCTATGAAGGCATCTCAATTGAAAATGAGAATAGAAGAGCTGTTACGTATTAAGGTTTCAGTTAATAATGAACTTAGGGATTTGAGTGCCAAGAGGCAGAGATTACAAATGGAAGTCAGTAGTTTGACTCAAAAAATAGATGAGTTAAAGCAAGAATTATTACATCAACAGACTGATCTTGATAGATTAAAAATCAGTGTAGAGCAAGCACAGGTAGCTCAAAGAGAAGCTGTAGAAAGGAATACTCCTGAATTAGCACCACCTAAACGTATATTACTTAATTCTGTGCCTGCAGTGTTACCAAGCACTTTGCCATACACATGTAAAATGTATAATTGTTTTGATCACAGCCGGTGTGCTTTGACAAGTGGTTTCCCAGTTTATTTATATGATCCTGATCAGTATTCAGTAGTGAATCCTGGTTGGGATGTAGATGGTTTTCTAAAAACAACTATAAAACAAACACTAGGATATAATGCTCACCTAACTACCAACCCAGCTGAAGCATGTATATACATAGTGCTCATAGGAGAAGTATTATTTGATCATCAAAAAGCAGACAAAAAATATCAGATACCATTGGATATAAAAAAGTTGCATGAACTCCCTTATTGGGGTGGAGATGGTAGAAATCATATATTATTGAATCTAGCACGCAGGGATCTTTCTGTAAACTCTGGAGATATTTTTAATGGTATAGACACTGGAAGAGCTATGATAGTGCAATCAACATTTTTTAGAAATCAATTTCGTAGTGGTTTTGATATGGTGGTCCCTCCTATTCTGGGACCACCAGGTGGTGATGTATGGCAAGAGTGTGCACAAATGTTACCTGCCAGAAGAAAGTATCTGTTATCTTTTCAAGGAGAGATGAGATTGCCTAGAGGCACACCTATGACTCATCCAATTGATGATGGAGAACCAGATTTGGAAAGATTAACAGTTGATGAAAATAATTTGGATAACTTCATAATTCAGCATCTTAAAGATATGAGCAGTGGAACTACTTTAGATAAATTCTTTATTCAGTTTGAATGTATACCAGCTTCAGCAGAAAAGAATGTAATGGAAATTCCTGATTGGTCACTTTGTGGGACAGATTCTTCAAGGAGAGCTATATTAAAGGAATCAACATTCTCTTTAATTTTGGCTCCTAGCAATACATCATTTGTTACAACATCATCTATACAAGCAAGATTGTATGAAGCTCTAAGATCTGGTTCAATACCAGTTTTCTTAGGTGGTGACCAAATTCTACTAAGTTATGATGAAGTTATTGCTTGGAGAAGGGCAGCAATTTTTTTGCCTAAGGTATACATAATTACAAAAAAAAGTACTTAACATATTTTCAGTTGGTAGATTAAGTCGATACGATGTACACAAAACGTGATTCTATTTTTGTGCATGTGTATATATATGTTATTGTTTAGGCCAGAGTAACAGAAATGCATTTTTTATTGCGCGCGGTTCCCGACACTGATCTCTTAAGTATGCGCAGGCAAGGTAGATTAATATGGGAACGATATTTAAGTACTGCTCAAGGAGCAGTTGATACTATTGTAGCTGTAATTAGAGATCGTCTTGGAATACCCCCATTGCCAGCTCCACAAGCTGCCAGTCCAAGTGTTTTTAACGAAAGTTTTGTGGTAAATATTATCATATACAATAATATTTGTCACTGATCTTTATATACATGAATCTTATTTTTTTTATCAGCCTTTAAAATCGGATACTATTATTGCCGAACCCGAAGCTGAAGAAAGCTTGGGTCCTTTGGAACCCCCTTATCCTTCTCCTACTTTTAAAAGAAATTACACTACTATGTTATTGCAAGGTCACGAAATCTGGAATGATTGGATGGATCCATTTAATTTATATCCGCAATTACCTTTTGATACTGTCTTACCTAGTGATGCGAAATTTCTCGGTAAAAAAAGAGAACATTAATTTAGTCGTTAAGCTTAAATTTGTTACTGATGTTAGTGCATTTGCAGGATCTGAAGTGGGATTCAGACCCATTGGTAAAGGTGCTGGGGGTGCTGGCAAAGAATTCAGTGAAGCTTTAGGAGGGAATTATCCGAGGGAACAATTCACGATTGTAATGTTAACTTATGAGCGCGAACAAGTTCTCATCAATTCGTTAGCTCGACTTTACGGACTGCCGTATTTGAATAAAGTTCTAGTAGTATGGAATAGTCCGAAACCACCGATGGAAGATTTAAAATGGCCTGATATCGGTGTTCCTATTCACGTAAGTCCTCGTATTTTAAAAGGTCGCTAATATCAACTAATATAACATTTTTGATACAGGTAATAAAAGCACCGAGAAACAGTTTAAATAATAGATTCCTACCCTTTGATGCTATTGAAACGGAAGCTGTTCTTTCGGTGGATGACGATGCTCATTTGAGGCACGATGAAATTATGTTCGGGTTTAGGTATTTGAAATTCCTTTGTATATTTTATGTTTTCTTTTATAAACTGCTGAAATGCCTAAAAGTTGATCGTGTTTATTATAGGGTATGGAGAGAGCACCGGGATCGAGTGGTTGGATTTCCTGGTCGTTTTCATGCATGGGACCAGAATTATCATAATGCTTGGAATTATAATTCCAACTATTCTTGCGAATTGTCAATGGTCTTAACGGGTGCCGCATTTATACATAAACATTATACATATCTATATACTCACTGGCTACCGCAAGCTATCCGAGATAAAGTTGACGAATACATGAATTGCGAGGATATAGCTATGAATTTTTTGATATCCCATATTACAAGAAAACCGCCTGTTAAGGTCGGAAAATATAACATGAGTTACTAAAATTCAAATCGTTCATCGTGTAATTTGTTTTTTTATTCTTCATTCAGGTCACATCACGCTGGACTTTTAGATGCCCTGGTTGTCCAGTTTCACTTTCGGAAGATGATACTCATTTTCAGGAAAGGCATAAGTGTATCAACTTCTTTTCTCAGGTGGGATACATTTATTACCCTATTCGTTAATTTGATATAATTACTACGTTCAACTTCTGGGTTTTGTAGTTCTTAACTTTTTATAATTATGATGGTGAACATATTACTTGTTTTAACCGTTTATACCTTCTAATTATTCCAGGTTTTTGGCTATATGCCCCTTTTAAATACACAATATCGAGCTGATTCAATATTATTTAAAACAAGAATACCGCACGATAAACAAAAATGTTTTAAATTTATATAAAGAAAGCATTGATATGAGAATGGTTTTATGTCTTTCATATAATTTAATATTGGTAGATTTTATATGATTTTGATACGGTTTTGACTGAATTCGTTAATATTTCCCACGGAATATTATTGATAAGATATATACTTCAAGGTTTTATATCGTTGCCACATTTTATTAGACCTTTTTGTATGGATATAAATCTCATTTTATTGATGCTCATTTTAAAAGCATCGTTTACTCGGATTACGGTGCAGCAGAACATTAGGCAATTTAGAAAGGAGGAAAGTTTTTGAAATTATTAAAAAATTTCGATGTTTCATAACTTCATTTCTCTAAGAGAATAGAATAATTTTTCTGCAAAACTGTACTGTAAAGAGTACATATGTAAATACGAATGGTTCCATGTCAATTTATTACGACGCATTGATAATCTTCATTTATTTGGAACATGACCAATACGAACAAATTCTTAGAATATTTATTACAAAATGGTGCACAATGACCTTTACTGTAAATATCAATAGTGTATAAAATGTTGCTTACTGAAATTAAAGATACTGTATATATGATGAATAAAGATAAGTTTCGAATATAATCGCGAGGCCAGGATAAAGAAACTCTAAGAGGAATGTGGCGTACTTCCCAATCAGAGTTCGGAATAAGTTCTACCGCGAAGAGATTTAATTGCATATACATGGTGCTTCTTAATATGTGGGACTCACTTCAGTAGTGGATAGGGGCACAAAAACAATAGCAAAAGTTCATATAAACATGTGTCCTATTTGACCTTGTTTCAAAGTTATAACCACTTTTGTGTTTCGATAACCCGCGAGAGCTTATCTTCATAGAAGGTGCTCGAAATAGTCTTCCTCGGTTTGTATTTATAAACAATGTTCTGTAGCTTGTTCACATTTTTGTCCTTGTTCAATCCACATAATCTTTCGATTAAATTGACTCATTCCAGTTTTCATGGATTTTGTGTACCCTTTCCGCTCCTAAAGTGGGTCCCACATGTTAAGAAACACCCTGTGTAATATTAGTTATTTGGTCATAAATTTCTAATGATATTATCGAGGCTGTCTATATGACCAGAGGAAGAAATAGATTGACTATTTACAAATATTTTAATCGTGCTATTTATTTTAGGAAGATTACGGTCGTGTAATAAACACGGTCGGCCATATTGATACATTTTTCGTCGCAAATGTTTTTACTTTTTTGAATCTCAATTCTTTGAAATTCGGCGGTCTGTAAATCATGTTCACTGTCAACATTAAATGAGAGTATGTATGTGTATTTATTGTATTCATCAATCTGTACATGTAAACGATTTCATAAATCGGCTTTTTAAATGAACTGTGTACAATTTGTCGTAATCTTAGACAAAAACAAGTTTAGAAACAGGAAAATAATACATTATTTGTAATGACAACTGGTGCGTAGTGTTTTATATCCAAAACTTCACTAAAATTCATACTATATTAACATACGGTATTAACATTAATATTAACAGAACTGCAGTTCGCGGTCGTCGAGTCAAAAAAAACAATATATATATATATATATATATATTTGTTTTGAACACGTTAATGTTTTGACAGATAACTATTTAATATAATATTTACTATAAGAGATACAAATCATAATTATCGAAAAACTTGTTCGTGGAAAACCAATACTTTTATGAGTACTAATAACTTTATTAACATACCAGCTATCACCGTAACTTTCGAATTGCCTTCTCTTGTTAGGCATATAAATGATATAGTTGTAACTTATATTGAATCGGCATGGCATATGAGATGTTATTACGCGGTATAGTGAGAAATAACTTAAACTCAAACGAAGTACGAAGTAGCTACTAGTGTAACTAGTATTTAACTATCTTTGATAAACGATCATCCGCAGTGAAAATATCGGGTCAGTTAAAGAGTCGAATATTTAAGTGCCGCAGTAGAATGGCCCGCATAGTCAGTAGAATATTCGGTCATGCGGTCAGACAGAGAGCACAGTAGAAGAGCCTTACTATACGCTCAGTCGGACGCTGCAGTAGAATTACTCGACTCGCCGGCCGGTCAGACGTAGGTACTTAAAAGAATTGCCCGACCTGGTGTCTGGCATTCAGTTCAACAGTATTGCTCGACTAGTTGAATAGAATAGTAAGAGTAGATCTAGTTAAAAGAGAACGTACTTTATTTCAGTTGGTCGTGTTTACGTGAATCATTCACGTTGTTAAACTTTTCGATATTGATTTTAATTATCTAGCTCGTTTTCTATGCTAAGTAGTTAATTTTGTGTACGAACATATAAGAAAGTTTAATAGTCAAATGTATAATTGGCGCGTTAATTCTTTTATTGGCAGCGATTGGCGCGATATTTATTCAAGCAGTTAATTAAAGTTAATTATTCGTAACGTGTCGAGTTACAACAGTTCATTGACGTTTTCGATAAAGTTCGAATTCGGCGCCACAGGGGATGAATTGGTATCGCCGTAGCAGTCAACCCCATTGGCCTATAGTTCGATCAATACGGGGTTTTCCATGACGTAAGTGCGGCCACCGATCCTTATTGGTTCGGACGTACGCCGCATCCCATTATTTATTGAGACCGCATGAATGGACACTTGAAGCGTTATATTTGCGAAATCATTTCACACATTCGCGAAACACCCCACCAAAAGTGTTTCAGTTGCGAGGCCCCAGGCTCTCGTGGAAAATCTAGATGAAGTGCCTTCGAGCGACAACCATCCTTTCTTACGTGTTCCTAGCTCCCCACCATCGTTTGTCACATGCACGAAAGTGGAATTCGTGCACGCCGGGTGGTGCTCGGGAGTGGACAAGCGGTGGGAAGGGGTGAATATCGTTCGCGCAACTGCGGTCGCACACAAGTACGATAGGGTGTCCTCCACGGTAAAGGTCTTTCAGTGGTCTGTTCGGTGCTCTCACGGACGATACGTACAACTGAGAAAAAAGGGACTTTCAAGGGTGCCGCACAGCCGTGAGAATTCGACACGAGAATCCTAACAGAGACTTGATTCGCGGCCGGAAATTAGCCCCCTTCACAGAGCTTTCGTGCTCGTTTTCAGCACCGTTGCAGGGAGTGTTGGTAAAAAGTGCAGGCGGTGCCGACACCAATAAAGAGTGACCGGGATAGATGAAGAAAGAAAGTTGGAGTGAAAGGGATAGAAAGAGAGAAGAGTGAGGGAGTTTGGTAGGAAGGTTAGGGAAGGGGACGAAGATACAAGCCAATAGTGGGAGTAAGGGTGAAAGAGAAAGAGAGAGAGCGAGAGAGAGCGAGAGTGAGGGAGAGAAAGAGAGAGAGGGAGAGAGAGAGATAGCGGATCGTCAGTGAGAGTAGTACCAATCGCGAACCGTTGGCGGACATAACCGCTCTAGGGGTGTGGAATAAGCCCATTCGTGTGTTGTTCTTGCATCGGGAGTACAAGAGAAACATTAAACACGGAAGTGACTAACGTTTGTTTCGACGATCCTTTGACCAATTTATTGCCGCTCCGTATGCGCAAGTACGTGTGTGTAACCAGTGCAACAATTTGTAAACTCCTTCGTAAGAGCTACTTCGCTCTGATATCCGAACTGGATATTTAACCTCGAGACCAAGAGATAATCTATTAATCGGAACATATTTTTACGATATCCTGGTAATCCGTCCGTTCAGTCAGAATGCATTGATAATCGTTTAAGCACAACGAAAACATCGAGGATAGCCGGTCAGCTGGGAAAACGATTCTCGTGGGTGTGGAACAAGTCGGTCTAGGGCGATTGATTGTGTGGGTGTCGCGGTCGCTGCAGAGACGTCGAAAAGCGCCATCGTCGTGTTGACCGCCACGTGAATCACACAGAAAAATACTCGAAATTTGGAAAAATATTTGAGTAAAATGTGCCGATTATAATATTCATTCATCAGTTACTATCAAGCTTTATCATTCGAAGATATTCAAATTCTATATTTTCTCATCCTCGAAGATGATCCTCCTAAATCAATTCGATGAATCTTGTTGATTAATCGTCGGCACAGTCTTCGGAGGATTTTACAAGTCTGATATTTTTCAACGTAATACCAAAGAAAATAGAACAGTCCAAAAGTTAAGTAAAGTGATATATTTAATTACGACGGTGGAGTTACGAAGAAGGAACATTATTTTCATAAGCCAATAATCCAGTTGCCGGTTTTCGCTACGAATGATGAAATCCAATGAAGTTTTAGGAGATCAAGAAGAAGACCAGATACACATTATTTAGTATTCGTGATTCGACATGAGTGGAGTGGATAGCCACGCAAGACTACAATAAAGTACGAGTAGATCTCGTTTCAGAAGTTATCAAGATTTACCCCACGGTTGAACATAATCATAAATATCTCGTCAAAGTTCAAGAACCTAAGCTTCGTGTACATCGCTGAAACGAGTACACCGAGAACACCCGTGACCCGTTTTCATTTTCAATCGATGTAGTCCCGAACTGGGTTGGTTACTCATTCTACACTTGATTCTCTCGAATTTAACGGAAGACCATCAGAAATAAGAGAAACTTAAATACGAAGATCAACCAAGATCGCAGTAATAAAATCACCAGCGAACGAGCACAATACAATCGAATCGTGCGCACATTCTAACCTTGTACGAATCCGCCATATCGGGAATGTGCTCCGTGAAATCACTGGAAGCTTAATTTCAAGGAACCCCTGGAAAATCGTGAATCGTTTCATGCTAGATTCGAGCCGTGGACGTAACCCGGAGACAGAAGAGAGAATGCGAGAACCTCCTCATATTCTGTGAACATGATTTGTCATACAGATGTTCCGAGTGGTAATCGTACGACGAGAGATACCGATAACGACGACGACGGAGACGAGGACGACGAAAAAAGTCACGTTCACGAAATCGGACACCGTCGCATCCATGCTTCGAGGGATTTAAACGTTCGCATGATAACCAACTTCCTTAATAAACCACCAACGAAGAAACGTATACGTTATCAAAGAGATATCACCCGTAGTAAGAGTCTACTGCCGGCCGGTATTATTGCAAGGATCCTCATCGATATTTCCTTTTTAAGCGAACCATTGATTACGAAAGACGAAAGTCCTCGTAATTGGTTGGTCGATTGTAGTTTGAGAGTGCAACGTTCGAGTGCAGATTCAACGAAGCGACGGCATAAACGTAATTTGTCAAAAGCGGTCGCGTATCCGTGTCGGGGTGAGGTGGTGCGATTACCGGGTGTCGGATGACTCCCCCCGTACGACACAGGTGTCCCGTAGTCGTAGAAAGGACGCAGTATCCCGTAATAACGACTATTGTCGCCCGACGAAGGTACCTCGTCGCGGTTTCTCATCGTCGGCGTCGTCGGTGGTGCGCCGACCCGCGCGTCGATCTAAACTCCTCGCGAAACGACCTTCTCGTCCACGTTCCTATCTTACCTCCGTGATGGCGGCTATACCGGATATGTCGTACCTCACCCCCGAGGAGAGGAGTACAATCGAGGAAGTTATGATACGGCAGAAACAGGAGGAGGAAAAGGAGAATGAAATTATGAGGTACGTTCTTTAATCGAAACCACTTAATAATTACTATTTGTGAGTTGAGTAATTGTGTAAACTATATTTATGAGTTGAGATTTTATGCCTTTAACCTGTGGAATTATGTACATGATTTCACCAACGCATATTCGTACATTCGTTTCCACGTTGACACGTGCCTACTGATAATGGCATATATTCATTGACCCAGATTCTTCATGAGTTCAGTTTTTCTTATTGATAACACTCATCGAGTGATGCTTATAATTTTCTCAAGATTTTTGTTTTAAAAGTAATATTTAATTATCTTTTAATATTTAATTAACGACGTGTGTAGTAACTATTATATGATTTTAATTGGATATATAATTATATGGGAATACGTCAGGTAGCTCTTTCTTTTTACGTGGTTTACAACCTAGTTAAACATTTTCGTTCGAAGTAGCGAAGTGTTGGAGCTAGTAGTACGAGTCTTTATTTAGTCAGACCGAAGGTGAAGCGTCGGAAGGAATATGGGCGGACGGCCAGTCCTCGGTATTCCAGAATTAGTGGACAAACGAAACAACATCTGATCGATCGAATATATGTATTTCTTAACTAGCAAGTTACTCCCTCCAACACATTTCACGTATTTTCTGGACTCACCTGCTCGTTTGCCCTTGACCGCTTTACACCTATGACATCTTCTATTTAGGTATTCATTGTCGCACACACACTCGCAAATGATTATCCTGACAAATTGACTTGTTCTTGTAGCAGTACACCAACAAAATTAACGCCCCTCACTTCGTTTGAATCTTCTATTGCCTTGCTCAACGATAATGTATCAGTTTTTGTAAAAAAGGGTCATTAATTGACCTACAATCAAATCGCTCATATATATCTTCTATCTATACATCCATATATCAGTCTAATCAGATACATCCCAATACAGCATTCTCTTGAAGAAGGTTCTTCGAATATGTTTTAATAATATTGACGATATCGACAAAAAAGTCCGCAAGTTATATCGTTTTATTTACGTAGCGCATAGAAGATATCCTCGTGAAACAATTTTACGGGCGTTTAGGAGAAACGAGTTGGTGACGGATGCGCTATCTTCGCAATTCGCACGTAATTATGAGGCCAGAGCCTGAACTCGCCCCGTGGCAGTTAAGCGACACGGAGGAAAATGGGAACTGTTCTTCGGCGACGGCGTTTTATTGATAGGTTGTCGCTGAAGGAAAACGAGGACGTGAGGAGAAAGGTGAGGGAGAAGGAAAAAGCTAAAAGGAGAGAGAAAGAGCAAGAGAGTGAGGAGAGATAGTTCGAGGGAGAGAGTAATGAGGAAAGCGTGCCCTACCATACCGATGCGAGATCATGTAATGTAGAAGAGAAGTATGTGTAGAGACGCATGTAAAATGCAAGGCAGCGAGCCTTCACGTGGCTCAGTAACGAGCTGCTGCAGTTGCATAGGGTATGCATAGGGTATGCAGATGCAGCTCGTGGATGGGGTGTGAAAGCGACTGGATTAGCACGGTAAATTCTCGGATGAAATATGTACCGCGGAGAGGTAGCGGCTTTCGCATTAGAGCTCCGCGTTGAGAAACGATAGTCAAATTGTATTTTCTTAAATTATTGCTGGGAAACAAGCTTGCGCAATCAGTATCAGAATTAAATGATACTTCGCATATTTTCCAATCAATTTTTATATCAATTCTTCAGTAACCAGTGACCAGAGAACTATCAGACAGATTTTTTATTTGGGGTAACACAATTATGATGCTGAAGGTAGACGAGCTTCATTTGAATTTCTTTTTAACATCCAAATGTTTATCAAGACTTACTACTTATTGGGTTATGTTGCAAAAGAATCTATTTTGAAAGTAAACTTTACCATAATCCTTTATCATAAAGCAAAATTATCCTTAACTTTTATTAATATTTCTATGAAAAGAATATCTAGTAATGATACAATGTTACTTGATAACTTCGATGCGAAATTTATGCCAAGGATATTGAGTTTTTGCAAAAGTTTGTTTACATAATTGCATAGTTATCGTGCATTCTGATTTTGATAACATAAGAAAAAATATTCCAAAGATAATAAATACGTTTGATGAGAGTTGAAGATGTTTTATCAGTTCTGAAAGAAGTTGGAAGACTCCGTTGAAAATTCTGATCTGGCGCGTACTTTATATTCACATAGAAATTCGGAACGACAACGACTATCCATTTGGAGGAGTCGGAAGTTGCTTCTTTCGTTCCATTACTCAGATACCGCATTATCGCGTCGTTAACGTGCTTTCGGCCTTCTCTATATTTTATAGACTGCATACAATAATCGTTACTCGAGTATCGCACATTGTATCGCTAGCAATACTACTTTTTCCATTCGTCATTCCTGGTTCTAAAACTACACGAAAGTAGTCTTATACTTCCAACGATGCGTAACATAACTTCCTTTTAAAACTACAAAATACTATTCAAAAACTTTGTCAACACTTTGATCAAACATCATTAATTATTAAATAAAAATTTCGTATTCGAAATTATGAAGATAAAAAATATTGCATGGCTTATGGTATAAACAAATATAAAACGTGCAAATATAATGAAGCTGGTGTTAGATTGTGGAATATATAAGATATATTGATAAGAGGTTGCATATTAACAAGCAGATAATTCCTTTGAAAACGGAATAAACCTCTAAATGAGAAAATATAATGTATGAGAATTTATATAATCGGTGCAATAATGATATAATAAAATTAAAGGTTGCAGCTTGGTTGGAATCGAAATGAATTTTATAGGACACAGGAGTCACGTATAAATTATGAAATGTTTGTTAAGTAACCTACATTTCTGTTCCTCCACCCTCTCTTTTAATCTTTCCTTTTGTCACGGAAGAATATTTTTTTCGCGTGACACGGCCTTCAGTTGCTCGCTCTTGGCTCAAAAGTGGAAAAGTCTGCTAGCATTTAAATGGGACTTTTACCAAGTGCGATCACTGTTGCGTGTATTACTCGCATGATTATTGGTAAAGTAATTAGAGGAACGTGGGTGGACATGGTGTATTTTCTGTCGTTTTAACATGTCCCAACGACCTTTGACTAGATCAGCGAATTCAAGATTTAGGTTACACACTTTGCGCACGTTTACTAAATATCAGAAGAAATATATCAGCGACTTGTACAATCGCCACTTAGAATTATCGGATTTACAACACCTTTACTCCTCACGTTTTTTAACTCGTTATTCAACGACAATATACATTAATAATAACATTTCCATTGTAAGCGGAAATTGATATACATTGAAGAAAATAAACATCATGCAATTCCGTTCTATCGGTAGTACATCGATAGCAAGCTTGAAATGATGGAAATAATTAGTAATTCACAAATACAGAAAATAATAAACTATAATTATACGATCGTGGATTCTCATTACATAAAACTATTAGTATTCTAGGATTCTAAAATAGGGTATATAAATGGCTAATAACGATCAAAAACTTGGAAAATCTTAAGGTGCAGAAGATGATAACATCGGTTTTTAGCACCGTAATAATTCTCAGGTTAACCTCGTCGGGTTATGAATAATAAGGAAGTAGAATCATTTTATAGATACAGAAGTTGATGGATAATATAGTACACCAGGAATATAGAGAAATGTAGAGGGATCGTTGCACAGTATATATACATAGGATACACTTGCAGTGTAATTGAAACTCGAGTATGTACGATGTGGTGCCAATAACCCTCTGGTCGTAACTTGGCAATCTTGGCCTCCATCGTATACGCGACCTAGAGACCAACCCTTCGCTCGAAAAGCTTTAGCCTCCTGCCAACTACGAGTACTTTCTTCTCATTCCTCTAACTTTTCTCTTGCTTCTAACCTATTTGAGTTACGGATCTTTCCACTACGTATATCAGTGTGTTATTATAGCCATTGATATCGCACTCACTCTCATAAAATAATTATCTGGAGTTTGATTGTGTCCATTATTATAATAAGCATTCTTACTGCAAGCGTAACTTGCAGATATGTGCCGAAGTGAGTGTGATATTTTTAGACAGAGTCTTTATACAAGAAATGGCATTTTCATGATAATACATGGCGATTCTGAATATGAATTTTATTAAATTTTTTATATTATTCATTTCATATTTCAGATATGATAAGGTATAAAGAGGGTGAACATAGTTTAGAGTTTCATAAATCATTCTTTCAGTGAAGAGTACTTATGGCTTATATAAAAGACATAGAAATGTTCTAAGCTAGTAGTCGCGAGAATAAATCAATGGCATCGGTCACATTCCGTTCCAGTTCGATTACTTCGGCGATAAATTGACTTCCCTTGATATCAGAGCTTGCTTATTCCCTACAACTGTTCATACACATCTACCTCATGTGTAACAAATTAGCGAACTATCATCGAAAGTATTATGAACTTTGATGCGACTCTTTATTTCTATTCCTTTCTATCTACGAACACGATGAATTGATTTTTACGTAATTGTATTATTCTTAGGAACTCTAACCCCATTGCATCGCTCTGTTACCTCTTTAGTAAATAGTATGCAACAAACTTTTTATAATTCCATCGCTGACTGAAGGCCTATAGTTCATGTTGTTGTATCTACTGGAAAGAGTTACGGTAGTTTAAATATCAAAGTTCCTTACCACCTGTTATCTTTCTCGCCTAGATCGACTGCCAATCCCCAACATAAATATGTACTGAAACGTAGCATTGAAATGATATGTGTCACTGTATCTAGTTTATAAACACAATCTTGTAGAGAATTTTACTACCTTGCACATAAGAAACTTAATAATAATCATTAAGAGGTATATTTTTAACACTAGAACTACCAAAGGGATCAAAATGATTTGTCTGTCATTTTTAGATAATTATTCGAATATGCCACGGCGTATTATTTAAGAGTTTATATACTTTTACTTCATATATGTAACACAAATAATCGAATTCGTTAATTAACTTAAAATCTCCAGCCATAGTTTATATATAAATAAGTGTGTAAACATAACTGAGTATATGTGCGGTAGTTCCAGTGTTAACCCATTTGCATCATAGCTGTAAATACGCGAGCAACTTCATGAATCAGAGACCAAATGACAGTTCGGTTTTACTTAGAAATTACGTGTAATAATCAAAACAAAAAATGGAATTATACATATGTACAGTAAATGAACTTAG
This sequence comes from Nysson spinosus, assembly GCA_910591585.2. Taxonomy (NCBI): domain Eukaryota; kingdom Metazoa; phylum Arthropoda; class Insecta; order Hymenoptera; family Crabronidae; genus Nysson; species Nysson spinosus. The sequence goes on along the minus strand of OU342830.1, from coordinate 6,186,019 downwards.
AATAAGTATTAGACTTTTCATTATAATAATTACTATGATAATCTTTAAAATGGTCAATACACAGTGGTAATGGCCAACGTACTGCTCACTGCGCATACAAATGGGTTAAAGAATTTCATGAGTGTCTATTATTAATCTCATTAATCTCCCATTTACTCCTCCACTATTATCAAGTGTTTTATGACTCTCAAATTTCGTGGCAATTAAATTTGTTCCTCGACTTCCACGAACGCCATGAAAATGGATGCTAGTTTAAAGCAATGAGGAAAGACTACCAAATTACTTATGCGTCGCGGGTAAAATAAAGTATCTACGAGTAAACGAGATCACAGCGGATACTAGTCAGACGAAGCACTAAGACGAGACGAGACGAAACAAAACGCAACGACTAGGGCGGGTTCGTGCAATTTGCAGGGAAATCTCAGTGTACGCTCAGACAAGAAAAACGACCCGGACTAGGTAGGATTGTAATTGTGAATGGGAAAAGGGGAAGAATAAAAACTAAATGCGCGAAGTAAGCTTCAATTTTTCAGTTTCGTCGGCCTCTAAAGAATATGCTGGCTTGAAACTATTGTGGTTCTTCAACGCTTTCTGTCACGTATTCGTTTAGGTCTTTAAGACGTTTAAGTTTTTACACAATTTACAATTCTCGGAATATTCTGAGCCAGTTTTGTAGATGAAATAACGTAGTACATAAAGCAAGAAATAGTTAATAGATAACATAGATATATAAGCTTCTATATATTTATATCAATATATATATATTGGTATAAACTTCAATTCCTTTCAACTTCTTCTACTTTCTTATCAAGTTTATATTGAGTATCGACTTCCCGGCGGTCGTGCTTCCATCAAAGACCATACCCACGCTTTAGGGGCCAAGAATGGATCTCAAAGAAGTTACAAAAATGTAATTTTTTAGTAGGTCAATTGGAACTCCTTTTATTACCGTACTACTTTCAATTGAACTGCATCGAAGTTGTACCATCCTCCTAGTACCATTAGTACCACAAGCATCCGAAGTACTTATTATACATTAAACACTCTCATAAATGGACAATTAAAATAAATATACATTGCACATTCGTGTAATTCAATTATTGATACGCGGAGCGTATTACACTTAAAAGCAGATGTAATAAAACAGAAGAGGCTTTAAGTAAAAGTGTAAAGGAGGAGCGAAATGAGACCACGTAAGAAGGGTGAGATTTACTAGCGTGACGTTTATTAGACGACACACACAGCCTGGTATTGTAAAAGTTTTCTTATCTCAGAATCATTTTTCTTTCTTTAATCGTAGACGAAAGCAGGACGAGGTGAAAGTCCTGGAGGAAAGGATACGGGCCTGCTCGGAGAAACACAAGAAGGCGGGAGTGGAGTTAAACGCCACGTGTCACATATGCCTGAAAACGAAGTTCGCCGACGGCGTCGGGCACATCTGCAACTACTGCAGCATCCGGTGCTGCGCACGCTGCGGCGGAAAGGTCACTCTACGGTCGAACAAGGTAGGGGAGAAATCGCGAAAGAACTACGAAAATATATCCTCTACAAAAATCAACCCTCCATACTCCTTCACGTTTTAAACACTTATGTTTTTCCTATATCGTCATCGTCAACTTAATCTACTTAAAGTTTAAAGGGTCATCACGGTTTCTTCTTGTGCTTTGTGTTACATCTCGTCATATTTCATACATATATTATCGTTAGCTCTCTATAACCGAATTTTTCCGTGTCTAAAAGAAAATCGTATAAAACGAATCTAACAAAGCTGCATTACATGAAAATAGTAACAGAATTATTACTTAAATGTACCGAAAAAGATGATAATCGTTACGCGCACTTTTATAGTTATTATTACAACGAAGCAAAAGATACAAATAGGTGAGTATGCGACTCCAAAGTTACATGGCGTTGTAGAATGTTAATGTCACATTCAGTTCGATATAATGAACCATGTATTGAACCATGTGTATACGATATATTGAAACCAAATAGGCAGTTTCTAATAATGATGATTTTGTGTCTAATAATATTTAACCAAATTTTATACTAAAATATTGTTGGATTATGAACCTCTCAGAAGCCAAGCTCATCGATCTTATTTTCTGTAAATTGTCGGCAGATCGAAAGTTAAGTTAACGAATTTGCAATAATTGAACTTGACCGAATTACTGAATTAGTGTTCAATTCTTGTATTTAGAAACTTAATAAAAGTGAGATTGCAAATATTGTGAATATATTTTTGATATCCTTGATATATTTTTAAAATCTATGAAGTTCATATCAAAATATTCGGATAACAATTTTTCATGTTAATACTTGGCAGCTCTAGATGTCTTGGCACAAGTCCTTTAAGTCTTAATACTTAACTGGTATTATTTCATATTTCGTATATACGTATATTACGAAGGTTATCAATATAATTATTTTAATTTAATTCTGTTTAATATTTGTTATGCACATCACATTATTCATTATTTTCATTATTAATTTCCATCACATTTCTTCTCGAAGACTTTATTCACACTCATACTTTAATACGATATTAATTAATACTAATTAAACACACAATGATCATGATTATAATCAGTATGTTTGGTTACAATACACATACAAATATTTAAAAGCCATTCACAGTCTACCTACATTCTCAACGAATCTCGTCTATTCTTCGCTTAAAATCTATTAATTAAATCTATCACAATTATTACCGCTGTTAACATTTCCAGTAATTTTATATACGCAAATATTGAAGATTTGTTACGTTACCACAGCGTTGCTCCTTACTTTGAAGTCGTTCTTATTAGAGCTCTTGATACGACGGCAGTAGAAGTTTATCTGTTTTTGCGAGTCCGTACGCCAGAAGGTTACGTGTCAGTCGAACATAATAGCCTCAGCAGGTGATTCGTTTACAGATTGTAAATAGACGCCGGCTCTCACCGACATGTCTTTCAGCTACTCACACAGCTGCTCACATACAAACATTCACAAGAGTTTCATACACGCGCAATACTGTTTCGAGATCCTGTGTAATATTTCAATGTAACGTTATTAGGTTGTGCGGAACGTTCATGTCGATTTTCAGTAGTTTTACAAGCGTGGAGAAATGTTGTAGCACAAAACGATAAGTACATAATTAAATAAATATATGCCGACATGTAAAAATGTTGCCTTTGAATTTTCCTTAAAAATCAGCATGAACTTTCCGGACAATCCAATATATTGGGATTTATAAATTAAACGAAAACTGGAGCTCCTCAAAACTATCTTCGTACTGCAAACAGATCGTCTGTTATAAGTACACGGTAGGTTTCTTGCTCAAGAAATTCTTTTTTATAACCTAAATCGGGTGTCGGCTTAATAATAAATAAATAGTAATAATTAATAGTAATAAATCAAGTGCGAACTATTAAGGTATACGAACAATTCCGCTCTGCTTCTGGTGGAAGTACACGTAGTTATTATTACTGAAGTGCTTCCGATTAGGTTAAATACATAACTACCATAAATTATTAAATTTTGGGGCATCACTATCAACAGGGTTACCTGTTCGAAATATTACTTACATTTTCGGCAGTAGTCGTTTGACTAACCGCATTAACTGCATATTACAATTCAGATAGATTTATTATCAAGATTTGTTATTCCAATGAAAATTGGTACACAGGTATTGCTTCACATATTAGTTTTATTTCAGTTGATGACAGTATTTGCATTTTAACCTATTGCACTCAAAGAGTATTTCCACATTTCCCTCCACCAACTCGATAATTACAAGTATAATTTGTAATAAAAAATGTACTGTGATTACTTTTTAGCTGAGAAAACAAAACATTAAAGTTTGTTATTTATACATGAATTTATTGACAAAGTTTATCAAAGTCATCTTATAATTTGTTTATATCTGAGTTGCCGGAATGAATGCTCATACCAGCAAAGTTGGTATTCTGAGTGCAAAGGGTTAATTTTATTGATTTAAATGACTAATCATCCTAATTGAGGTAGCCTGATTACCTAAGCGGTAGGCTTAGAAGTACGCTTTTATAGAGATGCATTCAATGTGCAAAGAATAGAAATGATTGGCTTTTGTGAATCTTCGAAACTTATGATTGGCGATTTCTACGACCACTATCGAATAATGCTTCCACGTAATATATGAGAGCACTATTAATTTCCTACTTATAAGCAAATATTCGAAGTCAAATACTATTTGATATGTATATTTTTATACATATCTTATATTATAATATAATTATAAATTATATAATATATATAATATAAATGAGTTATAATTACCTATTTCAATTTTGCATCTCAATGTATAGATTTTTCTACTAATTGCTAAATTAACTTGAGTCTAAGTTTTAAAACGTAGCAAGTTATTTTATGAATGAAGAATTTTATGAACCAGCTACGACGCATTTAATTTCCGAGAAACGTTCAAGTCACATGTTCATTGGTCGATAAACAAGATCTGCGATCATTCTTCGCATGAACGCGAGACAAAAAATGTTGTCACAGGTATATTTATATTTATAATTTTTATCAGTCGCCATTTCATATAAGATCCAGATAAACACGAATTATTAATTACACTTTAACTCTCACAATTAGAGCATTGTCAGATGCGCTTTTATTTAATAATCAAATTTAATTAGCGGCTTTGAAATATAATATTTGATTGCACATAAAAAGTTGATGCCAGTAATGTCTCCGCATAAATCGCTATATACATTTAGCACGAATTAAAACTGTATAAAATTAATTAACTTATATTTAATAACTTAGTTCTGCAGACAAATATTATTAGTGGCAGTCAAACATTCGTCGTGAATTTAAATGTACAGTATTGCTTAAAAGTATTTGGACTACAGAGTTTAAGAAGTTTGCGGGGTTCGGTTATGAAAAAGGTTTTGCATTCGTATCTGCTGTTTAGGATGATAAAATGACAAGAAATACTGATATCAATGACTACTAATTTGTTTATTTTATTATTATTTTATACCTAATTATCGGATCATTGGTAATTAAGACAGGACAAATTTAGTAGCAAAGTTCAAAAGCCATGCCGTTCGAATAATTCTGTGCGGTATTTATTATCGATAAAAAATTGATTAAGAAATTTCTTAATTTGCTTTCTCGCGCAACTCAATTCAATCCGGCAGAGCTCGGTAGTTGAATTCATGGAAATTCAACGGCTTTTATCAACCAGCAATATTCCCAATCTTTCTAAATGTCAGATAATGGACAGGAGACAGAAGTGTCTGGCAATGCTCATAAACCTGGCTTATTATTGTGAAATTTTTCGATGGTAATGCGAGAGATAGAAACGTCATTCGAATGTGCAACTATGAGAGTAATGTAAATGTCAACTTCCTGGAAACAATTAAGAGCAGTCGCATCGTAAAAGACGATAACCGGCGCGTATCGTTGCGCACGCCTGAAATACGTGGAAATAATTGACCCGTAGCACGTTCTCCTTCCCGTACCGGTACACCAATTAGCCCTTATCACGAATGTATATAACGCTGGTGGGCGTAATGCCGTCACTAAATAGCCACCACGCGGATACCTTTTCTATTTATGTAGTAGTATTTCACCCCTTTGCGTGGACAATTCTGATAGGATTTTCATCAATGGATAGGAAATCGCGCAGATTGCTTTATTAAAACTGCCATGTTGTTGCTAGACGTTAGATATCTCTGAAATACGTCCATTTTTATGGCTCCATTTCGATTAGCAACTATTGTTTATGAGATAAAAGCACCCGGTGGAAATAGAGTTATTACATCAATCATGTTCCTATTGCGAGTTTATATCGATACGAAAAGAGTTAATGATATTAGTATCTTATTATTAATAGATCATTTTCCATTGTATTAGAATGGAGTTACTTTAGTTTCGAATTGCACATGTCCGCGAATCTGACGAAGAGAATACATCGATGTTCTTGTTATACTGTATATTATACACATATCCTAGTCAGCAAGTAGAAGTCCGATAATAGAGTTAGAGGAGAAACTTTGGTTTACTACTTCCTGTAAGTTTATCAATATTCCTCGTCCATTCGTATAACGTCACAAATGGAAGTTGGTCATATACCCAGCCAAGTTAACCCCATAATTGTTTCGGTAATTCGGTATTTATTAACTGAATTCATGCTTCCATGGATTTCCTTCGGCAACGAAAGAGCGGTAAAATATTGTAGATTAATAACACGGCTTTGATACTGAAATAGAATAGAATATATACGCGAGAGTAATGATAATATAGAAATGTATTTGCGGTACTCAGTTCCATTCGAAAACACCCCATATATACCCTCCTCGAAGATATACGCAAGTACAATGACAAACGTCATTGCGAGCGTTACGACATCATCGATCCGCGTAGAGGCAGATGTACATTTCTTTATCCGGAACGAGCTGCGATGTAATAATCTCTCCTACTCGTCAGACATGAGTATTTAATTGTGTCTATGCTAGACTGCAAATCCTATTGAATTTTATCGTTACTTTTAACCCTTCCAAGGTGGTGTTTTATCAGTGTGACGAATGATAAATCAATGTTTAGTTGCAATCACATTCGTTAGCTTGAAGTTTGAATAGGTGGTTAATGTATGTTCACAATGAATAGTAGTATATTATAATGGTTTAATCCTCTTCTTTAACACTAGAACTACTAAAGGAATCAAAATGACTTATCCGCCATTCCTAGTTAAATTATTCGAATATACCACGTCGCATTCAGTTTTTATAAATTTTTATTTTATATACATAACGCAAATAATTGTATCCATTAACCAACTTAAATCCTCCAACCATAATTTATGTGTAAATAAATGTGTAAGCATAACTAATTGTAAATATATGTTCGGTAGTGTAGTGTTAAAGTAAGTAGTATCAGAATGTAAAAAATGAGGAGAATAGGATGCACATATGCATGTATAAAAACAGGCTTGGTTAAATATCTTTATTTTTCAATTACGTTAAACAGTATTGAATTTGAGGACATTAAAATAAAAGATGTTAAGATTTGGGTCAAATGTGAGCCTGCACCTGTCGAGGGTTAAATCCCGGGAAGCTGGAATCTTTCGTTCAGATTTGTCGTTTACGTTTCTCTTTACAACGGCGCAGTGCTACGTCGGTCCGTTACACGGTTTCTTTATTCTCGTATTTTTTTCGCTGTCGCGGTTTAGACTCTGCGTGGGAGCCTATGAATGGGGCGCGTCCCTGCGTGACGTCACTGGTGGGTGTATGGGTGTTGGGTGGTTAGGAATGAAGCGCGGGGAGTGAACGGGAGTGTGGGTGGTTGGGTGAGATGTTAGGTGCCGAGCAGGGGGAGACGTGACGCAACATATTGATCTAACTTTGGTAGGGAGGCTTCGAGTCCATGATGGGCCGGGGAGAAGAAATGAAGGAAATGGAATACAAGGTGTCCGGCAAATCTATGTTGTTTCAGCTTTTGTGGGGGCTTCCTATATGGTTATTGTATGGGATCTGGGATCGCTTGGCAAGGACATATTGGAAGTAGGTTGTGGGTACACTTGTCTGTAATGATTGCCGAGTATGCAATATGGGACGAGTGAGTTGAATTTGGTCAATTAGAGCAAACTCGTTACAGAATTGATTAATTTTTAAACCCCGATAATACCCTTTTCGTTTTTTGTGTCATATGCAAGAAAAAATCAATATCGTAATGTTTAATATAATACATCATAAATAGTTCGTATTTGATGTTCATTAAACAGATGCTTGAATATATGTACGTTGGGAGGAAAGGAATTTATTAAGATCAGTTATTAGCGCACCGACCGATAGATTTTTATTTTATATCTAACCCTATTACTATTGCAAATTTCGGTCAACCTCTGACCTGGCCACAAAAGTATCTTATTCCACTCGTATCGACTTGAAACGGACTTGGAATACGTCTACACACTCTTCGGTTTAAATTTGTGATTGGACATAAACAAAAAATATGTTTTTCTTAGATTGCCCTGCTTACAAATCTTACGGGTATTTTTGCACCACTTGAGAATAAAACGGTGCAAATCGTATTCTGGAAAACTTTCTAATGAACTGTTCATATTGCGCGGTTAAAATTATAATACCATGGTTGCGTAATTCTCGCAGTAGTTCGACTTTATATTCCATGGGAGGAAGATGGTAATTGAAAGTTCTGTAAGTTCTTACTACCTCGGCTTAGTGAGGTATCTGTCGTTCCATAACTAGCTCTTCCTTTGGGGGCGTGTCGGAAATAGGAATCTTCCTATGTATGTAGGACACCTGAAAAGTTCGTCGGCCAAACTTTAAGCCGTTGATGCTAATGTGCATAGATCTACGCCCCTCGTCAACCAAAAATCTATAACTGGGAAAGTCAAGCACGCCATAGAAGTGCAATTTCTTCGACAATATAAGATTTATACAAAGTTGTTTAATACTACATATTATTATATCCCTAATTCTTCCTTAAAGAGGTAAAGCTTCATTCCAAAATAAAATTACAAAATTTCAGTCAAATGTTTCAAGAGGAGGCACTTATATGCACATTAGTTTCAGTATTCCATGCATATATTCTGATACCAGTTTAATAGTATTGCATCCATAACTATTTGCACGTTAGCAATTTCATGTCTGGCAAGAGAATCTTTTCGTAGAATTTAACAACGTAACTGATTCGACCAACGACCCACATGAAAGATGTGACATATAATATAGATACTATTTGATGCTGTGAATTCGATACATTTAAACTCATTTATTTCGCAAACGGCGGGCTTGTGCCAAAGGAGTGGGGTGTTTCTTAAACTACTTGCTATGATTTCAGTTATATTTTATAAAAATGGGTGTGTTCCACTTCTGTTCTTCGACTTCCTGTGTTTCGTTATTATGCTCAAGCATGATTTCATGCTAGTCTTCTGGAGAGTCTCAATGCGACGCGTCTCTAGAACGGTGTGGGCGCTAGTTGGCTTGAAGGGTCGTCTGAGCACTGATGCCACTCGGCACACAGACTTTGTTGTCTGAAAACTGAAACCCTTGCCCACTGCCTGCCTCCCTTCTTCATCTCCTCCTTCTTTTTCTTCCTTTTCTTCTTTTTCTGCTTCAAAAATCCTCTCTTCGTCAACTGGCAGATACTTTCATTCCCAGGCTTTTCTTCCCTAGTCTAGAATATTTATCAGTCTTAGTGTCATTGAAAACTATATGCATTAATGTCTTACAATTTAATGCGAATTACACGGTAGTTTCAATCTCCTAAAGTAAAAATGACGTATTCCTGGTGTAATGTACTTAATTAAACCTAATCAAGGAGTATTTTCTCAGTATTCAGTAAACCAATGAGAGTCATAATCGTAAAAGAAGAATTCCTCATGAATAAAAGTGATGCTTCATTAATACGCATAGTAAGCTATCAGATTGACTTGAACGAGTGTATTGATCCCTCTTTGCGTTGAGGCCATCAGATCGTCAACGCTTATGACGATGTCTACGTCGGCGTCATTGCCTGGTTCTTCGTCGTTCTAGGTTGACACAGGCTGCGTACACAGTCCCGTGATAAAGTAATCTGAATTAATTGGCCTCTAATTAATTAATGCAAATCACTGACTCAGGCCGAGCCGGCAAATTAATGGGCATTTACGTTACGCCTGAACACGCAGTACGTAGCCCTCTTTCCTCTCACTTTCCCATTCTCTTTTGGTAGCCTGCAGAGGCTGAGATGACTCGAGGGCTACCCTCCTCCAACAACTCCTTTCCTTTTTAGGCTCGGAAAATAGTGCACACGTACGTACGTACGGAATGTTCGGTGGGTGAAAAGGGTGTTACTGGGAGGGATGGGCGAGGGTGGTGGAAAGGGGGTTGGGCTCTTGACATATTGCTACCTAGGCAACTCGACGAAGTACTCTTCAGGTTTCCCCTGCCTTCTCCTATCTTTCCTGCTTCGTTTCTCGCTTCTCTTTTTCCCTCCCTTACTCTTTTCATCTCTCTCGCTCGTTTTCATTCTCTTTTCATCCCTTTTTTCTTTCTCCCTTTTTTTTCTCTCGCTGCACTCTTCTACCACGGTCGAGCTACCAGTCTGCAGCGAGATTCGGTCGGTGTTGCAAGTCCCTCAAAAAAGCTTCTTTTTTTCATATACTCCTCCGTCGAGCTTATTCATTTTATCGTAAAGACTGCCGTGAGTTTTCTCGTGCTGACTTAGTGCATCGGTTACCGTCGGACTTCAAAACGGAATTAAGCGGCACGTATCTACACTTGAGATCTTGTGTTTATTGTACCTCGAGTTCCATTTAACGTTTTCCACCTCGTCGTTCTGATCTTCCTCCATGTAATCTCGTAATTGAACTAGTGGCATTTCAAACGACACGGGATGGCGATGGAAACTGCTGGTTCTTGGGGAAACACTCGATCGAACGGACCTACGTGATACATTTAGAATTTTCCATCTCACTGGATTTCTTGAGAAGCACTATAAAGGCGTCACACTCTCCGAGTTCGCACACTTCTCAAGAATGTTATTTCATCATGTTCAGATATCGAGTGATTAAAGGTACACGAAACTGTTCATAATTCATAATAATTTTCTGAAGTTTGGAACCATCCGTGGAGATTGTACATGACGTAAAGCTTTTGTATGAAATAAACAGTAAATTTAGCAAAGTAACATAATCAACTGATCCGTAATTAAAAGCAAAGTAGAGCCACAATAGAATCTAACTAGTATGCTTTTGTACTTCAATAGGAGTAATTAGAGAACACGAGAAAATTGTACGAGTCTTGAAAATGTATTTCGCAAACTTACACATTCACGAGGACCCACATTCGCCCTGAGTTCTGTTAGTAGTTGGTTCCGGCTCTTTCATACAATGCCGCTCTTTTTTAGATCGTAGCTTTTCTTTTTCTTTGCGTGTGCAAGCAAGTGAGTATTAGGTCCACGAATTCTCGAGTATCAGAGCTTGCAGCTCCATGGGAAGTGCATTAAAGTATTATTTATGTAACCTCCTGGCTTCTTTTATGATGAACATACACGTTTTATATACTGCAACAAACAACAGCTACGATACAAGTACATTACTGTGTATGAATCTTCCCAACTTTTTATTGAAAATCATATTTACCATTTCCACATATTTAAAACTTCATCTTCAATAAATTATATATTTTTACATATTTCATATTATCATTCAACAGACAATATTTGCCACTTCCAATTTAATAGCTGCCAAAACTCATCGAATTTTATATAACTTACTTTTAAAGATACAATATATAAAATATTTGTCGATATATAAAGGAACTATTGGTGCTCAATAAAAATCGACCACGTTTTGTATTTGAAAGTAGTAATTGCATTTGGAAGTTCAACTATATTTACATGACTTGGTTTCACAGTATACATATCCGTTAATTTGCTTTTCACAAAGTTTCTATTATTTTACTCGTATTTGTTCTGAGATGGGAGATATATATTTCTTGGAATACATATGGAAGTTCTCCAATCCTATTACATGGTAGGACACACAGTGGGTGCCCTTTGATTCGCATCGTTTAATACGGGGCAAACACGTTTTCATTTCCAACCCTGTTTTCCCCCGTCGGATTAGCAGTACAGGCTCGCACATTGTTATTGGATTCGTCGAATAATGATAATAGCAGTAATAATTGTGCAAATGTGGCGCACTGTTGTCCGATGTATCGATTCACAATGATATTCATGCGTGAACCGGAACTCATACGAGCTTTTGCATAATTCTAATATCCGCCAAATGGTTTGTTTCAGAATCAAAAATACTTGAAATGATTCCCTATATTTTGGCCCCTATTGTTTCATTCCTCGTGTATTCATTAATATATTATTCTTATAATGATATTAATTCCTGGTGTTATGATATTAAATTGGCGTTCGTTAGTTCAACCATTACAATACAATATAATTAATTTAGATTAAATAGTAATCATTTTAGGTTACTGTATGTAAGTTGTGTGTGCCAATTATACAATTTCAATATTATATGTGATTATATTATTCCAAGAATAATATCATAATACAATAATATTAATTCAGATCAAGTGATTAATATCTGAATTACTTTAGAATATTAATTGTTGAATGGCTATAAAGGGCATTACTCGTGTAATTATACTTTGTGCAATAATACACGTGAATAGAGACATGGAAAGTGTTATCGATGGGAAGTGGTATGGGCATTGTTTTATGGTTTGCTTCTAAATGGTCCATCCATCATGCATTATCTTGATGGAGTATTCTACTGGCCTATTCATCCCTCAAAATGCTTGACTCGAGTGCGGCAGTCCGCACTAATTATTAGTCTTCATTCGTTACCCGTTACATGAATGCCTGTCTTCAAGAATTTGTCTTCCGTTATATATGTACATTACATATTGTTCTATTCGTTTGATATCCGTTGTTCCGAAACTATGGACATTCCTTTTCTTTTTACATTAGAGTAATAAAATGTATATTTATCACAGATAAGGTAATCCTTCTACTTGTATTTCATTATTGTACTTTAATCCATGCATTTCTAAGAAACATCATAATTAGCCAGATTGCAGTTTCATGAATCTGAAGATTATCATTCGATGACATAATTATCTATGATCTTCTTCTTCGCTTCTGTCAACTGTTACGTGTCTGCGTTATCTACGAATCTTTTCCATTTAATTTAAGATTACTCGGATCCATGAGGATTTGCATAAGAATTCACGTAGGGGTGACAGCCTGTTTCGTAGATAGGGACTTTGCTAAAGAGAACTTTTCTATTTCTCTTTGTCGAAAAATGGTACTGGCGAAGTAAGAGACGAACTTTTCAGATATTTCATCCCTTGCTTTCCCCGATTCGAGCGCGTATATTTTTAACCTGCTTCCACCGTTATCTCCGTAACAAATAGAACAGATATTAAATCGACATTCTTTAAAATATAGGTCGTAACGCAATATAATCATTTATTTTGAGTTTCCATTTTAAACCTTACACTTTATATGTTTCGATGAACGACATAACTGATTGACTTTCTATACATAATTTCCTATTAATATACTTTTTACTGGCCGCAAGCGGTGACCTGGATCGATTAACTGCAGAATTATTTTTGTTTCATATATCGATGCACGGTTAACAAAGATATAAAAATGGTCAAATATTTCCACGTATGGCCGATAAAGATTGTCGCGAGTGCAAAGTAAAGCGTTCTCAAAAAATCCGTGGGTACTAAACAACAAGGGTATATAAAGCACCATAAAACGTTATAGAATCTCAGTCAAATTTTTGCCGAATCTCATCCTCGAGGTTTCCAGGGTGATAAGTTAGAATTAAGGAATTATTTTAGTTTTTTTAAAAACGTAATTCCCTGGGTTTGGTTCGTGACAAGATACAAAGATATAAAAACATCCTTGGAGGATTTTGGTTAGGTTACCACTAATCATGCGTTGTCACTTTATGATTGCAGGTAATATGGGTGTGCATTCTTTGTCGCAAGAAGCAAGAATTGCTGTCGAAGACCGGACAATGGATGACGAAGACGGGACTCGGTGGTACGGACAACGCGATGCTGCGACGAATGCAGGACATGCAGGTGGGTGGTCCTCCGGGACTCGTGGACCAAACTCAGGATAAAAGACCAAAACTCGAGAGAGCGCACAGCGCCGCTGAGAAGGAGAATTTACCGTTGTTACAAAGGAGCGGAAGTCTGCTCAGAAGACAGTATTCTCAGCAAGAGCAAGTACGATTTACTTCATTCACTTAATGTCCAATCACATTGAGATGTCCTCCCTCGGCACTTCTACTATTCGTACAATGTACATTATGTGCGAAATATGTCCTTGGCCAATTGATCAGATATTGGGGTACATGCCAAGTATCACGAAATTCTGACCATTCTATATGTATAATTAAAACAATGCCATTCCATCCAGTTAAGGTATCCCATTGGTCTACCTTGGCATGGAGGAATATTGATAAACCTCTGTTAGGGAAAATGTCTTACGAATTATAGATTCGTGAAGACTAAGCTGCTAAAAGAGTATTTTGATGTATAGTGTTTAGTTAGAATTGAATATTATTATCGTAGGTATTCACATTTCTAAATTATGATATAGGATATGTCATACGAACATGAATTATGTCCTTAATATCATTAGATTCGATTGTATGTTGTACGATTTATCTGGCCGAGGGTTATTATTGTAGCAATAAATTCAGTTCTTTATTGCCTTGTTGAGATTTTATACACTGCTTTTTATATTTCTATGTGTTTCAATATGTAACTTTTGCGATGATTTTTATGAATGCTGAGAAAAGCCTAGATACTTTCAGTTATTATTGATGGTTGTGATAAATTTACTGATATGAAAGAATAAAAACGTCAGCCTTCTGCTCCTTTCCAAAAATGTTTATATAATTACACTGAATGATTTGAAACAACTATGTGGGCGTGTTCGAAGCTTATCGAGAACAGCGTTGATTTACGCATTACATTAATTCATTCGTAAAGAATGAAGCCTATACTTAATCAATACGGTATCGTTAAATAATATACAATATTATAATAACGAATTAAAAATATAATTTATATAGTTTAACAGTCGGGTAAGTGCAAAAGTTTCTTTCGAATAAATAATGTATATCATCAGGTGCAATTTTTCATGAGATATTTTGTAGTTTTATTTTAATCCAATCTGCACGTTGGATTAGATATTATCATAAATGATCTCTTGCTATCAAAGACTCCGATACCTCTTGCATAAATTCCACAAATTAGTACGAGAGAATGCTTAAATTGTACGACGTGGAGGTCGATGGTAATTTTGCACTTACCCCACTAATTATAAAGTATAATATTCAGTTGACATTAGCACAATGTACAGCTTGTTAATAAGATGTTATACAGCTCGTATACGACACGAGAGATGGAAGATCCCTTTTTGTGTCCACCAGGTCCCAGGACGTCGTATGTCCACGAGCGATAGCGGAGTGGAAATGTCCGTTTCGCCTCACTCGAGAACTCTACCGACACCCCATGTCCCGCCTTCTCATCCTGCACAACAACCACCAAGACATCCAGCAGCATATCCCGAGGATGATCCTAGTTTGTACAGAGGCGAAATCGACGGTCTCATGAGACAGCACCCGCAGAATTATCAGAGACAACGACCGATCTATCAGGTGCGCTTAATTATTCCAATTTAATATCGCTCGCCTACGAAATCCTGTTCCATCGAACGATCGAACCATCACGAGATACTACTAAATCTGGTTAAACATTCAACAAGTATGTTCCGCATGAGTTATAAACGTAGGAAAGCACAGTTAGCGATATTCCAGCGTAGGCGAAATTCCCGGAATTTTCGAACGAATAACCATACAAGGCTTTCCTGATTATTCGGGAGATCAGATTAGCGTGGAATTAAGTAAAGCTTAGTACCGATGGAATATCTTGTTATTAAATCAGGTGCATTTTATTAAGGGAATAGTTTGAGTTGCGGAATATTGATATACGTTGGATGGAGATGTATGTTGTAGAAAATATTTATTGATAAGTCTATGTACATAAAATTCAATGGCATATATTACAGTATTATAAATACACTCTTCTGTAAACATTCAAGAGTACCGATTTTTCAAGTTAAGGATTTTGTTTTCAAATTGATATACCATGTCTTTGCTGTAATTATCGATTACATTTAAAACAAGTCCTATTCCACCAAGCGGGGGTTTACTTTCAAAAGTCATGCCGTTCGAATAATTCTGATCGGAAGTGCATGTTGGCCATGAAAGTGTTAAATTAACACATTATATTTTTGTTGCAATTAGGATCAGAATATAGACCTCGCGATGGCATATGGTCAATCGGTGGTGGATGCCGGTCCTCCTCGATCTACGGTTTACCCTAGTCAGCAACATTCGGTGCACCAAACTCAAAGCGCGCATCCCCCTCAACCGGTAGGCGGTCAAGGTGCACTTCAGCAACAAAGAAGCTTCAGTAGCAGCGAAGAAGAACGAAGTACACCGGAGTGCGCCAGCGACGAGCCAGACGAGTCGGAGAAGGGTAAGTCCACCTTTGAATTCAATATTTCCTTTCTTCGTCACTCGCATCGAGCATTCGCTGGCTTTATTGACCAGTCGAATTTGTCTCATCGTGATACGAGTTTAGGGATAATGTAACGGGATAGTTCAATGTCGGCCTTCAAACATCAATTAAGCTTAATTAATTGGAAGTATTTACGCCGGTAGAACTGTTGGAGTAATTTGCCGTCTTGTTGGTCTATAACCGTTACCGTCGTACTTCATCGTTTCGTTCGATACGGTTAATGATTTTATTAGAAGAATTTCTAGTTTTCTATAGAGACAACATATGGTTGCTATAAATATTTGGAATACAATTTTAAGAAAAAATTTAATTCGTGATTTTTTGAAGAATGATATATCTTAGTAAGAAGTTATTGTACATAGAACATACATACAAAATAATATAAAAACGAGGATGAACTATTCATAGCACTTTGAAAGATAGTATTCCGTAGGTTAATATTATTGTTTTGGGTAAATATGCTGCAAAGAGGATGCGACATTGTGTTATACACAATAATGAATGCACTTCCATATCATGAGGTTAAGGATACCACCGAAGCTTTTATAAAGTCATGACTGTTATACTTATATATAAATAATTTGTAATTGTACCTATAGCACTTTACCCGCGCTTAATAGACGCTTGGGAGTAGTGGGTTGAATCATATCATATCTAATGCCACGGAGAATTTCAAAATTTAATGAATTTCTTGTGGAACATCTTGCAGTTCTCTACGAAGTGTTTAATGAAATCCTTACGAAGCGTCTTGAAACGCCCAGGGGGGTATGCAAGTTTCTCCATCTTGTAATAGTGAAATCTTAGTAAAACGGAGATCTATTCAAAACGGATAATATTAAATTATTCGAATAAGAATCGAATTCTGACGTTACCGGACTTTAGTAAATTACCATAATTTCAGAATTTAAATATAATTCTTGAAAGATCGTAGTTACAGAGGTAAAATTCATTAACTAACACTTTCATACAAGCGAGGTTTATGTATTTTCTTTATAATTCAAATTTCAATATTCACGAAATCAAATATTTGAATATAGTAAGCCATTTATATATGCTGTCTATACGGTGTAGTAAAATTGTGTTTGTTAAATTATTCTACAATATTTAAAGAAGAAAATGGAGAACTTGTAGTTATTGTATTTTACATTTATAACAACGAAATATATTGGTAGAGGAGAACTGTAAAGGCGTTATGAGTAATGTTCAAGTAAAATTTTATGGAATCTGTAATCAGTTGAGTGTTTAGTGCGGAAGAGAGTTTATTGATATTGGCATGAACTTTCCTAATGTCGCATCCTCGAAGCAGCAGTCACAGGGCCGACTAGCGAGTTTGGTTAAATTTGAAATCCACTGTCGAATTACTGTCAGATTCACTTTAGACGATCGACCGTAGTGGAGACATTAGGGCGAATAGGTTGGGAGAGGGTCAGCATTGCCCTTGAAACTCGGCGCACGAGGGAAGCACAGCTTTTCCGTGTCAGCGAATAATTGGTTTACGAAGAACATGTCCACCTGTATTATGATATTTACAGGCTAACCGACGAAGGAAAGTGTAATCGACCGATCCGATGCTCGTTCATTCTAAAAAAGCTTGCAACCTTCTCAGATATGTGTTTATAAACCGAGTAAAAGCTCGGGACACCTTAACAGAAGTTTATTACACGTAGTAGAAATATCTTGTTTAAATACCAAATATTTGTTTACGTCATTTACTTCGTGGAAAGTGTAAGTCACTATAAAAAGACAAAGTCAGTAACGAGTAAAAAATCTCGTGAAAAGATCAGGTTTAAATTAAGAAGCACATCCGGTACGTCGATGGATCGTAAAACTTATATTAGCCTTTGAATGTGTGATGTTTACGCGCGTGGGTTAAAAGTCATCCCTGTGCAAATGAGATATTCGAGACAAGAAACTAGGTCTCTTCTTTGCACTGATAGATCCTAGAAAATGATAGAGCATTATCAGGAAGGCAGCAGGGCAAGGGGAAGTCGAAAGTTCTCTCGCCTTAATGAGTAAATTTAGGTTAGTATGGTGAGCCTGGTGAACCGTATGCGCGTCCTGTCGCACTCAGGAATACTCGACCCCCGCATTCGCTTTTGTGCACCGTATTTGATCCGGTTTCGAAGGGTGGATGAGTCACTGAGGGATACCAAGGAGGCTGAGAGGAAGGGCGAATCTGTGTATATACATAGGTGGTTCACAGTTGATTAGTCAGGGCTCTGGCGAACTGTGAACCGATTCATCGAAGTGCGCATCGTTAGAAGAGAGTGCACGGAAGATAGAAATAACTCCAACTATCCGTAACCCTTCGCTTCTTTTTTCACTTTTTTTCTACGACAGACATAGAGCTGTATTAATCCTCCGTGTATTCTTACGATCGGAAAAATCGTGAAACTCAATTGGGATATTATATCGGTATAGTGTTTATGATCTAGAACTTCGTGATTCTTGGTAATGAGGTGCAAGATCACGTTCAAATAGTGTAGAATTAGATGCGTGGAAGACTTATATTTTTCTTTTCCGAAAAGTTACAAGTTCCCTTCGAGATTACCGCTAATTTCAATGGAGTATGGAGCTTTTACTTATCGTATAATAGCTCGACAAGTAATTATCAATCGCGTCACATATGATAAAAGAATTCTTTGCTTCACACAATTATTTTTAATCCACTTCTTTCGACCCAAAACGGTCCTAGAACGTCATTAGGCACCATTTACCATCGATTTGGGTCATTTAGGAGCGAAATTAACGACTTTGATTTTTTGAAGATTTTTGAAGGTGTACCCCTTCACATTTTTGCGATTTCGGATCGACCCATTTTTTGGCCAAATAAATTTTTAATCCACTTCTTTCGACCCAAAATCATCCTAGAATATGTTTATACATAATATACCATCGATTTGGACCATTTAGGAGCGAAATTGGTGACTTTCATTTTTTGAGAATTTTTGAAGGTATACCCCTTCACATTTTTGCGATTTTGGGTCGACCCATTTTTTGGCCAAATAAATTTTTAAACCACTTCTTTCGACCCAAAATCATCCTAGAATATGTTTATACATCATATACCATCGATTTGGGTGATTTAGCAGCGATTTTGGCAACTTTCATTTTTTGAGAATTTTTGAAGGTATACCCCTTCACATTTTTGCGATTTTGGGTCGACCCATTTTTTGGCCAAATAAATTTTTAAACCACTTCTTTCGACCCAAAATCATCCTAGAATATGTTTATACATAATATACCATCGATTTGGACCATTTAGGAGCGAAATTGGTGACTTTCATTTTTTGAGAATTTTTGAAGGTATACCCCTTCACATTTTTGCGATTTTGGGTCGACCCATTTTTTGGCCAAATAAATTTTTAAACCACTTCTTTCGACCCAAAATCATCCTAGAATATGTTTATACATAATATACCATCGATTTGGACCATTTAGGAGCGAAATTGGTGACTTTCATTTTTTGAGAATTTTTGAAGGTATACCCCTTCACATTTTTGCGATTTTGGGTCGACCCATTTTTTGGCCAAATAAATTTTTAAACCACTTCTTTCGACCCAAAATCATCCTAGAATATGTTTATACATAATATACCATCGATTTGGACCATTTAGGAGCGAAATTGGTGACTTTCATTTTTTGAGAATTTTTGAAGGTATACCCCTTCACATTTTTGCGATTTTGGGTCGACCCATTTTTTGGCCAAATAAATTTTTAAACCACTTCTTTCGACCCAAAATCATCCTAGAATATGTTTATACATAATATACCATCGATTTGGACCATTTAGGAGCGAAATTGGTGACTTTCATTTTTTGAGAATTTTTGAAGGTATACCCCTTCACATTTTTGCGATTTTGGGTCGACCCATTTTTTGGCCAAATAAATTTTTAAACCACTTCTTTCGACCCAAAATCATCCTAGAATATGTTTATACATAATATACCATCGATTTGGACCATTTAGGAGCGAAATTGGTGACTTTCATTTTTTGAGAATTTTTGAAGGTATACCCCTTCACATTTTTGCGATTTTGGGTCGACCCATTTTTTGGCCAAATAAATTTTTAAACCACTTCTTTCGACCCAAAATCATCCTAGAATATGTTTATACATAATATACCATCGATTTGGACCATTTAGGAGCGAAATTGGTGACTTTCATTTTTTGAGAATTTTTGAAGGTATACCCCTTCACATTTTTGCGATTTTGGGTCGACCCATTTTTTGGCCAAATAAATTTTTAAACCACTTCTTTCGACCCAAAATCATCCTAGAATATGTTTATACATCATATACCATCGATTTGGGTGATTTAGCAGCGATTTTGGCGACTTTCATTTTTTGAGAATTTTTGAAGGTATACCCCTTCACATTTTTGCGATTTTGGGTCGACCCATTTTTTGGCCAAATAAATTTTTAAACCACTTCTTTCGACCCAAAATCATCCTAGAATATGTTTATACATAATATACCATCGATTTGGACCATTTAGGAGCGAAATTGGTGACTTTCATTTTTTGAGAATTTTTGAAGGTATACCCCTTCACATTTTTGCGATTTTGGGTCGACCATTTTTTTGCCCAATAAATTTTTAAACCACTTCTTTTGACCCAAAATCATCCTAGAATATGTTTATACATAATATACCATCGATTTGGACCATTTAGGAGCGAAATTGGTGACTTTCATTTTTTGAGAATTTTTGAAGGTATACCCCTTCACATTTTTGCGATTTTGGGTCGACCCATTTTTTGGCCAAATAAATTTTTAAACCACTTCTTTCGACCCAAAATCATCCTAGAATATGTTTATACATAATATACCATCGATTTGGACCATTTAGGAGCGAAATTGGTGACTTTCATTTTTTGAGAATTTTTGAAGGTATACCCCTTCACATTTTTGCGATTTTGGGTCGACCCATTTTTTGGCCAAATAAATTTTTAAACCACTTCTTTCGACCCAAAATCATCCTAGAATATGTTTATACATAATATACCATCGATTTGGACCATTTAGGAGCGAAATTGGTGACTTTCATTTTTTGAGAATTTTTGAAGGTATACCCCTTCACATTTTTGCGATTTTGGGTCGACCCATTTTTTGGCCAAATAAATTTTTAAACCACTTCTTTCGACCCAAAATCATCCTAGAATATGTTTATACATAATATACCATCGATTTGGACCATTTAGGAGCGAAATTGGTGACTTTCATTTTTTGAGAATTTTTGAAGGTATACCCCTTCACATTTTTGCGATTTTGGGTCGACCCATTTTTTGGCCAAATAAATTTTTAAACCACTTCTTTCGACCCAAAATCATCCTAGAATATGTTTATACATCATATACCATCGATTTGGGTGATTTAGCAGCGATTTTGGCGACTTTCATTTTTTGAGAATTTTTGAAGGTATACCCCTTCACATTTTTGCGATTTTGGGTCGACCCATTTTTTGGCCAAATAAATTTTTAAACCACTTCTTTCGACCCAAAATCATCCTAGAATATGTTTATACATAATATACCATCGATTTGGACCATTTAGGAGCGAAATTGGTGACTTTCATTTTTTGAGAATTTTTGAAGGTATACCCCTTCACATTTTTGCGATTTTGGGTCGACCATTTTTTTGCCCAATAAATTTTTAAACCACTTCTTTTGACCCAAAATCATCCTAGAATATGTTTATACATAATATACCATCGATTTGGACCATTTAGGAGCGAAATTGGTGACTTTCATTTTTTGAGAATTTTTGAAGGTATACCCCTTCACATTTTTGCGATTTTGGGTCGACCCATTTTTTGGCCAAATAAATTTTTAAACCACTTCTTTCGACCCAAAATCATCCTAGAATATGTTTATACATAATATACCATCGATTTGGACCATTTAGGAGCGAAATTGGTGACTTTCATTTTTTGAGAATTTTTGAAGGTATACCCCTTCACATTTTTGCGATTTTGGGTCGACCCATTTTTTGGCCAAATAAATTTTTAAACCACTTCTTTCGACCCAAAATCATCCTAGAATATGTTTATACATAATATACCATCGATTTGGACCATTTAGGAGCGAAATTGGTGACTTTCATTTTTTGAGAATTTTTGAAGGTATACCCCTTCACATTTTTGCGATTTTGGGTCGACCCATTTTTTGGCCAAATAAATTTTTAAACCACTTCTTTCGACCCAAAATCATCCTAGAATATGTTTATACATCATATACCATCGATTTGGGTGATTTAGCAGCGATTTTGGCAACTTTCATTTTTTGAGAATTTTTGAAGGTATACCCCTTCACATTTTTGCGATTTTGGGTCGACCCATTTTTTGGCCAAATAAATTTTTAAACCACTTCTTTCGACCCAAAATCATCCTAGAATATGTTTATACATAATATACCATCGATTTGGACCATTTAGGAGCGAAATTGGTGACTTTCATTTTTTGAGAATTTTTGAAGGTATACCCCTTCACATTTTTGCGATTTTGGGTCGACCATTTTTTTGCCCAATAAATTTTTAAACCACTTCTTTTGACCCAAAATCATCCTAGAATATGTTTATACATAATATACCATCGATTTGGACCATTTAGGAGCGAAATTGGTGACTTTCATTTTTTGAGAATTTTTGAAGGTATACCCCTTCACATTTTTGCGATTTTGGGTCGACCCATTTTTTGGCCAAATAAATTTTTAAACCACTTCTTTCGACCCAAAATCATCCTAGAATATGTTTATACATAATATACCATCGATTTGGACCATTTAGGAGCGAAATTGGTGACTTTCATTTTTTGAGAATTTTTGAAGGTATACCCCTTCACATTTTTGCGATTTTGGGTCGACCCATTTTTTGGCCAAATAAATTTTTAAACCACTTCTTTCGACCCAAAATCATCCTAGAATATGTTTATACATAATATACCATCGATTTGGACCATTTAGGAGCGAAATTGGTGACTTTCATTTTTTGAGAATTTTTGAAGGTATACCCCTTCACATTTTTGCGATTTTGGGTCGACCCATTTTTTGGCCAAATAAATTTTTAAACCACTTCTTTCGACCCAAAATCATCCTAGAATATGTTTATACATCATATACCATCGATTTGGGTGATTTAGCAGCGATTTTGGCAACTTTCATTTTTTGAGAATTTTTGAAGGTATACCCCTTCACATTTTTGCGATTTTGGGTCGACCCATTTTTTGGCCAAATAAATTTTTAAACCACTTCTTTCGACCCAAAATCATCCTAGAATATGTTTATACATAATATACCATCGATTTGGACCATTTAGGAGCGAAATTGGTGACTTTCATTTTTTGAGAATTTTTGAAGGTATACCCCTTCACATTTTTGCGATTTTGGGTCGACCATTTTTTTGCCCAATAAATTTTTAAACCACTTCTTTTGACCCAAAATCATCCTAGAATATGTTTATACATAATATACCATCGATTTGGACCATTTAGGAGCGAAATTGGTGACTTTCATTTTTTGAGAATTTTTGAAGGTATACCCCTTCACATTTTTGCGATTTTGGGTCGACCCATTTTTTGGCCAAATAAATTTTTAAACCACTTCTTTCGACCCAAAATCATCCTAGAATATGTTTATACATAATATACCATCGATTTGGACCATTTAGGAGCGAAATTGGTGACTTTCATTTTTTGAGAATTTTTGAAGGTATACCCCTTCACATTTTTGCGATTTTGGGTCGACCCATTTTTTGGCCAAATAAATTTTTAAACCACTTCTTTCGACCCAAAATCATCCTAGAATATGTTTATACATAATATACCATCGATTTGGACCATTTAGGAGCGAAATTGGTGACTTTCATTTTTTGAGAATTTTTGAAGGTATACCCCTTCACATTTTTGCGATTTTGGGTCGACCATTTTTTTGCCCAATAAATTTTTAAACCACTTCTTTTGACCCAAAATCATCCTAGAATATGTTTATACATCATATACCATCGATTTGGGTGATTTAGCAGCGATTTTGGCAACTTTCATTTTTTGAGAATTTTTGAAGGTATACCCCTTCACATTTTTGCGATTTTGGGTCGACCCATTTTTTGGCCAAATAAATTTTTAAACCACTTCTTTCGACCCAAAATCATCCTAGAATATGTTTATACATCATATACCATCGATTTGGGTGATTTAGCAGCGATTTTGGCAACTTTCATTTTTTGAGAATTTTTGAAGGTATACCCCTTCACATTTTTGCGATTTTGGGTCGACCCATTTTTTGGCCAAATAAATTTTTAAACCACTTCTTTCGACCCAAAATCATCCTAGAATATGTTTATACATAATATACCATCGATTTGGACCATTTAGGAGCGAAATTGGTGACTTTCATTTTTTGAGAATTTTTGAAGGTATACCCCTTCACATTTTTGCGATTTTGGGTCGACCATTTTTTTGCCCAATAAATTTTTAAACCACTTCTTTTGACCCAAAATCATCCTAGAATATGTTTATACATAATATACCATCGATTTGGACCATTTAGGAGCGAAATTGGTGACTTTCATTTTTTGAGAATTTTTGAAGGTATACCCCTTCACATTTTTGCGATTTTGGGTCGACCCATTTTTTGGCCAAATAAATTTTTAAACCACTTCTTTCGACCCAAAATCATCCTAGAATATGTTTATACATAATATACCATCGATTTGGACCATTTAGGAGCGAAATTGGTGACTTTCATTTTTTGAGAATTTTTGAAGGTATACCCCTTCACATTTTTGCGATTTTGGGTCGACCATTTTTTTGCCCAATAAATTTTTAAACCACTTCTTTTGACCCAAAATCATCCTAGAATATGTTTATACATAATATACCATCGATTTGGACCATTTAGGAGCGAAATTGGTGACTTTCATTTTTTGAGAATTTTTGAAGGTATACCCCTTCACATTTTTGCGATTTTGGGTCGACCCATTTTTTGGCCAAATAAATTTTTAAACCACTTCTTTCGACCCAAAATCATCCTAGAATATGTTTATACATAATATACCATCGATTTGGACCATTTAGGAGCGAAATTGGTGACTTTCATTTTTTGAGAATTTTTGAAGGTATACCCCTTCACATTTTTGCGATTTTGGGTCGACCCATTTTTTGGCCAAATAAATTTTTAAACCACTTCTTTCGACCCAAAATCATCCTAGAATATGTTTATACATAATATACCATCGATTTGGACCATTTAGGAGCGAAATTGGTGACTTTCATTTTTTGAGAATTTTTGAAGGTATACCCCTTCACATTTTTGCGATTTTGGGTCGACCCATTTTTTGGCCAAATAAATTTTTAAACCACTTCTTTCGACCCAAAATCATCCTAGAATATGTTTATACATCATATACCATCGATTTGGGTGATTTAGCAGCGATTTTGGCAACTTTCATTTTTTGAGAATTTTTGAAGGTATACCCCTTCACATTTTTGCGATTTTGGGTCGACCCATTTTTTGGCCAAATAAATTTTTAAACCACTTCTTTCGACCCAAAATCATCCTAGAATATGTTTATACATAATATACCATCGATTTGGACCATTTAGGAGCGAAATTGGTGACTTTCATTTTTTGAGAATTTTTGAAGGTATACCCCTTCACATTTTTGCGATTTTGGGTCAACCCATTTTTTGGCCAAATAAATTTTTAAACCACTTCTTTCGACCCAAAATCATCCTAGAATATGTTTATACATAATATACCATCGATTTGGACCATTTAGGAGCGAAATTGGTGACTTTCATTTTTTGAGAATTTTTGAAGGTATACCCCTTCACATTTTTGCGATTTTGGGTCGACCCATTTTTTGGCCAAATAAATTTTTAAACCACTTCTTTCGACCCAAAATCATCCTAGAATATGTTTATACATAATATACCATCGATTTGGACCATTTAGGAGCGAAATTGGTGACTTTCATTTTTTGAGAATTTTTGAAGGTATACCCCTTCACATTTTTGCGATTTTGGGTCGACCCATTTTTTGGCCAAATAAATTTTTAAACCACTTCTTTCGACCCAAAATCATCCTAGAATATGTTTATACATCATATACCATCGATTTGGGTGATTTAGCAGCGATTTTGGCAACTTTCATTTTTTGAGAATTTTTGAAGGTATACCCCTTCACATTTTTGCGATTTTGGGTCGACCCATTTTTTGGCCAAATAAATTTTTAAACCACTTCTTTCGACCCAAAATCATCCTAGAATATGTTTATACATCATATACCATCGATTTGGGTGATTTAGCAGCGATTTTGGCAACTTTCATTTTTTGAGAATTTTTGAAGGTATACCCCTTCACATTTTTGCGATTTTGGGTCGACCCATTTTTTGGCCAAATAAATTTTTAAACCACTTCTTTCGACCCAAAATCATCCTAGAATATGTTTATACATAATATACCATCGATTTGGACCATTTAGGAGCGAAATTGGTGACTTTCATTTTTTGAGAATTTTTGAAGGTATACCCCTTCACATTTTTGCGATTTTGGGTCGACCATTTTTTTGCCCAATAAATTTTTAAACCACTTCTTTTGACCCAAAATCATCCTAGAATATGTTTATACATAATATACCATCGATTTGGACCATTTAGGAGCGAAATTGGTGACTTTCATTTTTTGAGAATTTTTGAAGGTATACCCCTTCACATTTTTGCGATTTTGGGTCGACCCATTTTTTGGCCAAATAAATTTTTAAACCACTTCTTTCGACCCAAAATCATCCTAGAATATGTTTATACATAATATACCATCGATTTGGACCATTTAGGAGCGAAATTGGTGACTTTCATTTTTTGAGAATTTTTGAAGGTATACCCCTTCACATTTTTGCGATTTTGGGTCGACCCATTTTTTGGCCAAATAAATTTTTAAACCACTTCTTTCGACCCAAAATCATCCTAGAATATGTTTATACATAATATACCATCGATTTGGACCATTTAGGAGCGAAATTGGTGACTTTCATTTTTTGAGAATTTTTGAAGGTATACCCCTTCACATTTTTGCGATTTTGGGTCGACCCATTTTTTGGCCAAATAAATTTTTAAACCACTTCTTTCGACCCAAAATCATCCTAGAATATGTTTATACATAATATACCATCGATTTGGACCATTTAGGAGCGAAATTGGTGACTTTCATTTTTTGACTATTTTTGAAGGTATACCCCTTTACATTTTTGTGATTTTGGGTCGTCCCATTTGTTGCACAAACAAATTTTTAAACCACTTCTTTCGACCCAAAACGGTCCTAGAACATCATTTGGCATCATATACCTTCGATTTGGAACATGAATATTGGCAAAATGTGTTATTGACGACAGAAAAAGAATACTTAATGAATCATGGTCATATATTTTTTATGATAATGAGGGATTTGATATGGTTCTTGACTTTTGAATTGTTTAATTATAGTATGCTTTACAAAAATATTAACTGTATTGTATACGTATTGTAACGCAAAAGTATCGTTAGCCAGATTATTTTTTTCTTACGGTCATATAAATATTTTTAGAAATCTTAAAAAATTGTATATTCTGTAATCATTCGACAAATAAGTTCTATACAATACAGTTACTTATAACAATTAGAGACTTCTTAATAGTGATGCTTCAATATCTATATATTTTTCATTTATTCCTTAAAGTCGTACAAAGTACTTTTTTAATTGTACCATATAGAAACTTTTATGCAGTAACTCTGTAATATATGAGGTTGTGGTATACGGATATTTGAAAGTTTTCCGACGAGGAACTTAATAGTCGAAAGATCACCGAAGCACGTTGTTTATCCACCGTAAAGAAAATATCAGTTACAAAACCCTGAATCGGAAGTTTTCTTCCAATTTCTACAATCCTCTTTCGGAGTATTGACTTGCTCAAAGACGCGTAGACTTCTGATCGGCATCCAAGGTATCCGCGTCGTCGTTAAATTCTCGATTGGATCTCCGCGATCGTGTACTGCCCGGCATCCTGCGGGAATTCTCGGGTTCTTCCCTCCCGGTCTCGGCGTTGCATTGATCCTTGGCATCCTCTTACCTCCCTCTCGCCCTTCTTCATTTTATATATATACATCCTTCTCCCTTCATCTCTCGCGCACAGACTCCGTCTATTTCTGTCTCTGTTCCACCCGTATCTCCATTTCAACCCCCTTTTTCCTTTCTCGGGCTCCTGCTCGCTACGCCCACACGGCCGGCGTGACGTCACGCGGGTAGCACGTGGGCGAATTCAAACATTTGCCCCTTCTCCATTGCTGGCTAGTCTTCATCCTTTGCCAGAAAGTGCCGCTGTCCAAAAACAGCTCTTGTCTTTCTTCACGGTCCATTCATTCGCTGATTCTTTTCATAATTATTTACTCATTTTTCATTCAACTTGTTGTCCAAATGTACTTTGCTGAGGGCGGTAATGCTCGGAAAGTGCTGCGATACTTGAAGATAGGGTTGGTGTTCGTCTGGTTCATTCATACGTGAACTCTAAATCATGATTTCACACTTCCATTTTCCAGTAATATTCCCAGTACGTTCATTATATTGATATTGTATTATTAGCAGTTGAAATAACGGATGATTGAATTGTATGGAAGAGTGCCGTTCAATAAAATATGGAATTATTTTTCAGTGATTACATTGTTTTTATCAAATGTTACTTTTTCGAGATTAAACTTTCATTAATATTCATTGAAGAATGTGATTGTGTCATTATAATGATTGGAAGCATAATTGTTGAAATACAATGCAAACAAGAAATACACGAAATAATGCCTTTATGACTTCTACTAAAATAGTGGAATTTAAACCATTCCATCCCCTCTCGGTAGCGACTAAGTAGATAATAAAATGACGAGTTAAAATAACAAGAATGATACGTATAAACATTAGTGTGTTTGCTTAAGTTTCGCTACTTTCGAGCTACGGCACGCAACGCCGACGTAATGCGGAAAACTTTGACATTTTACTCGACTGAATACAATGAAAAAAAAGCACACATACAATACTAACGCATTTTAGTCGAACCTTTCGGCTTCACGATTAACTCTGTATACGTTGTTGTCCTTTTGACATTTCTTCTTTGATATTGTCCTATTATGATATACCAGACTTATAATAAAAGCCAATGCTTTAATTTATGCTTAAAGCGTTCAAAGCAAACAATCCGCATAGTTATAAACGTCATTTATATTTATGAAAATTAATAAGAATACGATCGTGGCATTAATATTCAATACTTCTCTTGTCATTTCCATCATTTGTCGACCTTTGCATATGTACGATACACATGCACAGCTGTACAATGAAAAATAACTCCTTTCAGATAAACAATTTCTTTATAAAAGATCATTCGTTGCGAACCGCAGGAAAGTTACAGATCGTGAATATTTCTTTTTCAATTCCACATAAAGTGACTCTGTGTGTATCGACCTTTTACATATACCATAATACAAAGTAAGGGCAAACTTTCTCCAGTGACAGTTTGATCTAAATTTAATCCGAAGACATCGCAATTTGACGGTTGGACGAGCGAGAGTAGAATCACATTCATCTTTTACCTCTGGGCTTTTATCTCCAGGTAAATCCGTTTCCTGAGTACGTAAGGCTCCTGATATTAGACTTTATGTTGAATCGTAAGAGAAGTCTCATAGCTATATATAATACTCAATTATGCAGCAATTACATAGCAATTATACAGCAAAATACAAACATATGACGACTCATATCTATCTTGCAACTGAATTCATAATCGTAAAATAATACAATTTTAATAAATATAAACATAGTACATGTTACTTAATGAAGTTACTTTTTAATATACCACATTGTTATTCATATTCTGAAGTGCATCGGATGATCGATTACACTGTTTTAATGAAACAGGAAATATTTTGACAGGGAATAGATACACGGTGTGTCAAAGTGATAATATTGCACTGATTAATAAACTTTGTCACTGGTCCTGACGAATCACAGTGAGTCGTACCTTTGACCAGTTTAAAAAACCAATACCGTGTAAGAGACGCGACGGATTAGTCGGACGGCGTTGTTGCTCCCATTCGTAGATGCACAATACAATTAGAGAGTAGAGAATTAGTTGGTAGAAGTTCGAGAGGTAAGTCCGTTATATGCGCCCATAGGTTATTTGCACAACTTTAACGAGGATTTGCAGAATTACACGAACCGCCGGATTCCAGGAAGATGAGGAGAATGGCGATAAGCAGGAATTGTCACGTTTTCGCTTATCATCAAGGCGACTTGCGATCGTTTCGTAAATTAACTCTACCTTACTTTCTTCTGTTTACCATCCCTAGTTTTTCCTCATTTTTTACCTATTCTCCGATATATTCCACCAGGGTTATTTGACTAACGATATCAGTTTCTTTCAGGAATAGCTCTCGCAGAAAATCACGATAAAATCTTGCACATCCACATATTCCTTATTAATATTATTTAAGCAGATGCTTAAGACTGGTACATATTACAGTGCATTTTATTCTGAATTGTTAGTAGTGATTTAAATCATATTCAGTGTGACCAGCCATTTGCATGTTAAATATCAGGAAGATGCCTTCTTCTTCCTCTTGATTGTTTATTTCTCTAGAAATAATTATTAAAATTATATTGAGAATTTTATGCTATATGAGGGGTATTAAGAAATTCTTTCATTAATATCTCATTATCAATTTTATTCTAATATATTAGTACGGGATTCCAAAATAATAATTAGTTATTACAGACGAATTGAAGGTATCCAATAAAGAATATAATAATAGCAATCTCCGAAAATAAAAAATCATGGTATCTATTTCACTTAGAAGTACATATTAATCCGAGTGTATGGAGAACAAATCTATTGTTATTTTCTTATTACTTTTAATCCAATATTTTTATGTCTTCAACCCACACTTCGAAAATAGTATCTTTCTTCTATATAGGTAAATACATTATATATTCCTGAAAGACAGTAATAATGGGACATAAAGAATTCCTTATCTACTCAGTGACTGAATACTATTACATTGTGTTTTATTAGTGTCTTAGCTCCACTAGGAATCTCATAAGTTTAGCAATTTCTTATTCGGCTGAGGAGAGTGCAAACGAGGTACGTAGGGGGTAGTAAGACGACGCGGGGAGGGGGGACAAGGACGAGGTGGTAAAATCCCCGAGTGATTTATACGTCGTAAGTTGGTGTCATCTAACTTTTAAATTAAGGCTCGCCGGTGGCTTGGTGCACCAGTAGGTCCGTATAGACACCGGATATATCTACTTACCGCTCCGCTACGTAACTTCTATTTATTATCTGCGTGAGTAACCTTTACTAGAAAATACGATGTTTATGATATCAGATATCCGTGGATGCGTAACTAGTCCGCTTCTGCAAGCTACGCTTAATCGGCTACTTATACCCTCTCTTTAACCATCCCGTTTTATAGTTCTCCGGTTTTATGCTTTACGATGTCCTCAGCATAATTCGACTCGCTTTTTTATATGAATTATTAGCTTTTCTAATAAACCTTTAACGTAGGAGCTAAACTGGGGTTTTAAGTTGATGTAATAATAAATAATACTAAATTCTATGAAAGAATTTGAATACGAATATACCTATTAACTTTATTAAACCAATTTTTGATTATGAATCGTCGATTATAGTTGGCTCTAGAATAATTCCATTTTCAAATCCATCTTCTATAAACCGTGATTTATATGGCTATAATTAGTTTTATGGACGCACCTTAGTTTTATTATGAATATATTAATTATTAGCACATCGAGATTAATAATGTCGTATATTCACGCGGGACTATTTGATTTTTATACGGCTTCGTGATTTAATACTCTTTCTTAGTGCAAAGAGTAAGAGAATATTCCTAGTTCGATTTCTGATTTTATTATCAGCCGGAATATCAAAGCGCCAAGATCCCGTGAGGTTCATTCGTGAATTACGAATGTGCACCGTTTTACATGTGGTATACGGATAAAAGCGTCATTGAATTATATAGGGGGGAAACGTGGATGGCCTCTCTTGGCGATCATATGGCCAATTTGCCAGTTTTATGATGTGCGATCCTTTACCTTACTTGTAACGATGTATACGAGCAACGAGATAGTTATCCGTTCTTCCATCAAGCCCCTTTTTAGAATTCAATTTAGACGAACTACTTGCTCTAAATAACTTAATGATTACCATACAACCGAGCTAATTTATTTCCTCTTGCAGCTATGAAATTCATCAGAGTAATATATTATTTAAAATCATCAGAACACACTGAATAAGCTAACGATTTCTACTTAAATCACGTGAACAAATTGTTCTATATATGCAATAGTAGAAGCATAAAAGAAAGTATCGATGTTCGATACAAAAATGGCTGCTCACACATAAAATGGTTTAAATCTATACAATTTTGATTTATTCCGTATTTGTCATGAAATACAATTAACACTAGAATGTTAATTTGCATTTTATTTTCATTTGCCCCAATTAGAATCATACAGGATTATTGATCGAAATCCATGGAAAGTTTCTTCATTTTACTTCGGCACACTCGGACAAATTGTTTTTATGCACGCGCCTTAAAATATTCATAATCTCAGCGTATCATTCCTCGAAGTTGAAGAAAGACGAAAAATATATTTCTATCATGGTTTACAATTTATAGGATATCGAGGATCACTGTTTCAAAAAGTAATCCTGAAATACGGTTACTTGAAATTAGTAGTAATTAGAGAATGCATTGCGAGGCGTATGATTTAAAGAGAGATCGGCTTTTAGGAGAAAAACCGGCGGCCATGGTGGCCAGTACAAGATGCACGAGGGAGAAGCCTATGGATAGAATGAATCGGCAGTTCCTCGCGGTACCTACTAATTTTATCAAAACGCAAATAAGGCAAATCGCCTTCCGCTATGTATATACGTGTCTATATATGTATGTACGATTGCATACATATATATACATCTACCTAAATATATATTATATGTATATCTCTACGTATGCGTGTGCATGTGTGTGTACGTCATCTGCCGACTGGTCGCGAGTGTCCTCAAAATCAATCTACTAAAAATCGTTTTGGTTTCACACGTTTTTAATGTCCCATCATCAGCGACATCGCTTCTGCCTTCTTCAACGAGTACGACTTTTTAATTCAATTCCGCGGCTGTTTTTGTCCTCTTTGCTAACGAGGCTCCAAAACAAGCTAACAATGGGAATTGTGACCCGTCCATTAATTACCATTGTTTCATGGAATTTTTTTAGATATTCTATTCGTTCAGTAACTTCTTTCTATTTCTTATATCTACCTAAAATTGTAAGGTAAATGATAATTCACTTGTATAATTCGTCATATTTTATTATTATATACATATGTACCCAGTGGTAGCAGGAATACAAAATTAAATACTAGAGTAACATAACTAATTCATTCATAGCCGATGTTACATCGTAACAGAGCCGTTTTCATTAGTTCGGGAAACAATTATTTTTCAAGTAGACCAGAAGTAGTTTGGAAAGTTGTTTACTTTCCTCTGAATTCGTTATGAAGTAGCGGGAATAACTGTGATGCTGAATATAGAATAATATCGTGGAAGAAGGCCGAACGAAAAAGTTCGAGGGAGTTGAAATTCCACCGAGTTTCCACGGGAACGAAGAAACTCTGCAGTGCGACTGGTCGACGGAGCTGTAACAGATTTTATTTGTTCTACTTTGGACGGCTACGAATCGTGCACAGGTATACACTTATTTACACCTCACTCACGCCACGTACACGTACCACTTACCAAAATTTAATCTTACTAAAGTTTTACATACTCTCGCTTCGGTATTCACCTGTACATGTGTACCATGTGTAGGCGTCTATTATTAGGGAAGGCGACAAGGTTTTCTCACCAATGTTATTTCAACAAACACGCAGAGATGTTCACATTACGGG
The DNA here is from genome assembly GCA_910591585.2 of Nysson spinosus. Lineage (NCBI taxonomy): Eukaryota > Metazoa > Arthropoda > Insecta > Hymenoptera > Crabronidae > Nysson > Nysson spinosus. Next base: position 6,151,940 of record OU342830.1, on the reverse strand, counting down.
AATCTCTTTTATTGTATATTCCTTGATAATAATCTGCAATCGCACTCTCAATCGACTCTAGCTCCTGTACGCTTGACCTTTAACCAGTATCTCAGTATATCTTTACAAATCTATTTCATTTAATCATCCATCCCCAATTTGATGAATAAATTCATGCTAAAAATTGCAATATAAACTACCACAATCTATATTGAATATAATGTATATTAATGTTTGAAAAAATAATAATTCGAAATACTTAATATGATATTCATCAATTAATGTTAGATGTTGATTAATGTATATATAATTATCTTGAAATTTGCAATTTAATATTGTTTTAATACTGTAAGATTCTCTGTATCTCTTAACCCTTAGTGGCTATCATGAGTCAAGATTCACCCCATTCGAATTTTTTGTTCATTTTAAACAACATAGAGATTGGTCGCACTAATTTCTTGGTATTTATTTAGACTATCAGTGGTGACGACGTTATCATAAAACAATCAGTTCTCCCGCGTACATTTTGCTTGAAACGTACGTTTATTTACATTAACTTGATTCTTTTGATGATAGCTTAAGGGTTAATACTGGAATTAGATAATATTTTAAAGAAATAGATTAACGATATATAATTATTACATTCGTTTCTAAGTGTACAGGATTCAGTGTATCACTTGCAATCAATGTTTAATTGGTCCCAATAATTGTAATATAAAAGATTCATTTATGGTGAACACAGAGGTGGAGATGAAAGTGAATGTGTTTGTGAAGCCAAATATCATTCGAATTGAATTCTGTTAATGTTATTAAATTATCGTTACATCTTATTCGAAACCGTCAATCATACAATTTTTAATTAACACCCGATGTTTAGTGTTTTCCCAAGTCAATGTGATATTCATGGTCCCATAACAGTGGAAGTAGAGACCGAATGAAATGTGTTAATCCCGGAATCTCGATTATTATAATAGAAGAAAGTAGCATCATTACTGTGCACGCACACATACGTACACACACAGACACAAGCGCCTGCACATAAACGTTTTGCCAGCCATATGTATGCAAATTATTCGGACGATTGATCGTTCGCTTTCTACACAGTATTTCACACAATTCCTAAAGGCCCAGCCTGCACCGCTGTCGTACTTCATTTTTCGACAGGTACCACAATACACTAAACCCCCCTACACTGTCAAGAATAACGGAAAACAAGGGAGAGGAGCGAAGAGAAAGGTGGATAAGATCAATAGAGTTATACTTATAGACGGTGTTTCGAAGGTGTAGAATACCCTATCGATTAAATAATATTAATATAGGTATGATTTTCCTAGGGTTCTACGATGACATGCACACATACTCGTACGGTTAGCTAATAATTTATTAAAGCAACCATCCTGAAATAACACTTCGTGTTTTGTCTGTTAGAAACGAATTTGGTATGAGAAATAAAAGCTTGAAGAAATGGACGTGACGCGAGAGAGATTCTCGAACTATCCGGTTAAACGATGATGTAATCGACCTGATAAAATAGTGGGGTTTGAATTAGTAGATAAAATAGAAGTAGATTTAAGTGATCGTGAATAATGAGGTGATATCGTAGTCGGCGTCGAAATAGAGAAAAAGGAAATGTTTGGATCTACTGTAGGGAAGGGGTACTACCATCATACTGGAGGTCCGATGTCGATGTCCAGTGGTGGACGTAGGCACTATGGACCCCACAATGGGCATCACAACACGGGCGCAATGACCACCGAATATAACGGTCATCATCCACCGCGAGAGCCGCGAAAAGAGGAGAGCACTCTCGTCAGACGGAGCTTCCGAAGGAGTGGCGACGAGTGGCGTTCCGACAGTAGGAGGTGCGTTTCCAAATTGGCAACCGTGCTTTCGTTATTTTTTATCGTTCTTTCTTTCCGACTCTCCCGGGATCATGTCAAACCGGTGATTCCTGGAGACCAAGTTTCCGGTCGAAATTTTTCTTTCTTCTCGATTATTCTAGTTCGTTTAATAAGATTGTTCGAGTCGTGAGCGCGATTTTCGTTGTTTGAGAATAGTTCAGGCAACTTAATTATCTCTAAAAAAGAACAAAGAATATAAAAATAATTACATCACAGTTCTATGCATACCGATAAACATTAAATAATTAATCCAAAATCCAAGGGTACCAATCCTCAAACAGCGAATTCTTTGGTTAAATTCACGAATAGAAAGGGACTATCGTAGTGCAGGAACTTTACGGCAAAAGGTACTTCGTGGAAACAGGAGAAGGGGGAAAAGGGGGCAGTGTGAACACACGAGCACGCACAAACATACAGCCAGACAAACAAAGCACAAACATAAACATACATCGTCTCGTATCTCTGTGTATGTGGCGTATCCATCAGGTTCACGGAGAGGAGGGGGAAAAAGACAGTGCGATTTGACGGTGGGACCAATGTCGGCGGCCCTCAGGAAGATTGGTCTTGGGAGGCCGATCGGCAAGGTAGCCAAGACAGCGCGACCAAAGACTCCGGAATAGACACCTCTAGCACCTTCACGAGCAGTGAAGACAGCAACAGGGGTGATCTGCCCAAGGTACGGGTCCGTTACACGTGTAACGTCGACTACCGAGCGGATTAATGCTTTCTCGAATCTAGACGGTAGAGATTGAAGTATCTTATTAACTTCACAATCTTCGAGCATAGATGGGACTCACCGAAACATCTAGAACACTAGGAATCTATTAAACTCCTTGGTGGATCGAGTAAAAGGGGTCTAAGTCGCGCGTTCATCGTTCACGGAAAAGAGAACATGAATCTTTACAGAGATATATTTGGTTTGATTTGTATTGCGCTATTTTCGAGTGCAAATCGTCGCGTGTCTGTCGTCCAAAGTGGAATACGGTTCTTTATTCTTCCTCGTTCCTTGCTTTTTATTAATAGTTTAGTGAAGAGAGAGAGAGAGAGAGAGATATACCGAAGAATATACGTACTATGTTTAACGTGATTTATTTAGTGCCTAGACGTCTGATTAATTAATGTATAACTAGAGTAGACTTTAGTACGTTTGGATATTATTATGCATATTTATATGTACAATATACACGCGACATGCCAGGCGAGCCGAAGTTTCAGGGAGGTAAAGATCCATCCCGTTTTCTCTTGCGTTCCCTCAAGTGTCCCACTTTGAAAGTTTGTCTTTTACTAAATGTGAACCTGTGATTAAAGAACCTCTTTTGCTCGATTTACCCGAAAACTTCGAGCTTAAAGGCTTTCGTGCTTGAAATCCGTCCTTTCTCTCGACCACATTTCGACGCATATATTTTTTATACTGATTTGAACTTCATTGCGTTCTACGTGTAACGTTCAGAATTTTTCTCGGGCGTAGTTAGTCGAATCGTCGACTGCCATCCTGTTTCTCTGCAACTGCGTTTAATTACTTCTTAATAAAACATGATGGGTTTGCAAGTTCTGGCTAAATAGATTATCGCACTTCGCATGAAACTTGAATTATCTCACCATTAATCAGGTTTATGGCATTCTATAGACTTGGTAATTTAGAGTAGGAAATCTCATAACTTTTTTCGAATAATTCCATCTTATCGTCTCATTTCTTCATTGCTTCTTCATTCATACTTACATTACAACACTTTCTCATGTCTTCGCACATTAATATGATTTCAATGGAACTATTATCGATCAACATATGTATATCTATAATTCGTTATAGTTCTCCTTACGAGCGACATCATTTTTAGAGTTAGATCTTTAGTCGTAGTATCTAGTTTCTATCTCACAATGTAGGCATAGAAAATGATTCAGTTGAAATCAATCTCTCATATCTCGATAATTGGGGTTATTGAATTTAGCACTAATTTTCCACTAATACGTGGCTTTTGTGCTTCTCCATTATTCTGCAGATTTAAATATATAAACAATACCTTACTATGTTTGCTATGGTAAGCAATAGTTAATTTCATGCTCAAAAGTTTGAAGCATGTTAAGACTTCAAAAGAAATAATGCGTGTTTTACGTAAATTAATATTTTATTCATAATATTGTTCTTCCAATTCCAATTATGAAACATATTAATGTAGCGTTATTTTCATATATAAGTGCAATATTTTTCATCCAAACAGCACAGGGTTCTCCAAACTTTTGGGCTGGAGTGAATCTAATTAAAATCAATTAAAATGGTCTAATCAGAATTATCGTTAAAGCCTCGTAGCAAACGCGAGCAATTCGTAACAAAAAGTAAAATTTACATAGTTGGATGATAGAAGAGTATCGTCGATCGTGCTGGAAAATACACAGATGGAGGAATATTGCGTGAAAATCGTATCCAAAACTTGGTAGCAATAGGGAGCGTCATTGTCCCTGATTGTTCTCTCGCATACCTACTTTCCATTCGAATGCTAGTTTTCCGATAGTTTCCCTCTCGAGTGTATTTGTCAATTTGCTGGAGTCGAGGCCGACCGATGAGCAACGACGCTTCGATTATCCGTTATCGTTATTATAGGACCTCGTAAATCGGCTTTGAATTTCGATCCACGTTCGAGAATCATTTCACGCCACTTCAATCCTTTCGGATGTATTCCGTTTTTATTCCCTTCCTCCATATTTCTCCCTCATTCTCCCTTGGGATCGGTCGTATGGAACAGTTGGTTATTCACGAGTTAAAGTCTCTCGTTTATGGAAAGGGTGCATCGAAATGCTTTATCATTTCCCTCGTATTAACACGTTGAGTACCGGACAGAAATCCGTGTTGTACGATACCTCAAGATACGCATCCGTGACGGGTATATAACGGCTAAACATAAAACTGTTTAAGCGCACTGCGATACATTGGTTACTTTAAAATTTTACGAATATTATTGAATATTAATATTAAATATTTTATTCGAGTGACCCCCATGTCGTTCAACGTGTTAATGTCTCGTGAAATAGTCAGCGAATTGTGCGATCAAAGAATATATAATATAATTGAAGTATATTATCCCGCGAAAGTAATTCGCGTTCTTAAAGTCCTCTTGCAAATGAGACGACAAAATGAAAGAGAATTTCTGGTATTAATAGAATTGAACGTTCACGAAGATGGATACTTTGCAAGTATTATGAAGCATTATTTCTGTTGGCCGGTTCTCGTGTTATCGTGACTGTTGATAATGTAAAGGAGATTATTACGATAATAGAAAAGAACGATTATACGAAGGCTCTTGTGTTTAACGTATTTACATTTGATGGTAGACCGTATATGGATCATTGTTCTATAATGGAGAAAGCCAGGAAACTCAGGGCCGTGCTCCAATTACGCGGAGCAAATAAGCAAGATTAAATTCTCTGAGTAAACAGCCGGCAATCGAGTAATTTATCTGTAGACGGATCGTCTTCTGTATCTCCTCAACTAAATCACGATCAATCTTTTTTACCCGCAATTAAACCCAATTTTTCTTTCAAATATCTTGAATTTCCCGACTGGAATCAAGCGATTACGATCAGCTGAAATTAATTCCGCTGAAGGATCTCTATCTATAAATGATAGGGAAAGAGACTAATTTAAATTATTTAGATATTCCGATTGATCAAGATTAATACGATCCTATATAATTGGTGGATATTGAATTAATAAACAGATAGGCTTTCCATTAGAAAGATCCCGTGCGCTTCATTATATCTCATACCATTTCTACTCATTTTATTATTCAATAACGAATCGAATGATATAACGTTAAATAAACGCGGACTGACTCGATGACGTCGATGTAATTTCCGGCTGACTTTAATGAGATCCCATGCAGTTCTTTATTAATGTATACCCACAAAGTTTTCTAGTAAATTAATGTTACTTCGCGGAATACCTATTTTGATTTAAGTCCAGATTAATTCCCGTTTATAATTATCACTCTTCATGTTACATTTTTATACGAATAATACATTTCCTTAATATTTTTGTCTTTGCAAATAATGTTTTACATTCTACGTAGCCTTTTAATAGTCCTATTATTATAACTTTATACGTAATATTTTAATATATTGTCTCTGATATTACTTTATATTTGGTTTAATTCATTCATTTTCGTAGACTGCGTGTCGACGGGATATTCAGAGAATTCAAATGTAATTTTCTGACTCACTAGCAGAGCGTCCAATTAAAAGGCTATGAGAAGATGCCAGATTCTTGAGAGAAGTGTATCTGTTTCATAATTAATCGAATTGGAACACGGCCAAAAGATATTCGAACTGACGAGATTCGATGACCCCGTTAGCTGTCGTCGATCGGTTTCGCGGTGTCTCCTGATGATTCCTCGACTTCGGCTGTCCAAAGATAAATAAGATTCTCATGTTTCGCAATATCAGATACAAACTGTGTTTAATCTAATACAATTAAAACTTCCAATTTTTTATTTTTCTTACTAATGACAAAATTAAAATTGGAAGACGAGGATACGTATGTAGGGCTTTCTTAATTATAATAATCATTTCGATTACAGCAATTAGCGCAATCGCTTGCAGAAAGCGACTTATTGATTTTCACCATTAATGCAACCAATTATATCAAGCAAACTTTCGCTTTCCTAGAATCTATTATAGAATCGCTTCAATGGCATCCAAATAGGAGTCTTACGTCAAGTGAAGGTTCAAGTGTTCGAAATCATTATATCAATACATCGAGGTACAAAAGCGTGCTTTAATTACGAACAATAAGAACTAGTGTACTAAACACCGATCCACTTTCTCATATTTTATCGCATTCTGAATATAAATGCTAACGAATAGATCACTTAGATCAGCGGTTTCCAACCTTTTCTGACTTGTCTACCACTTGACACCCAATTTCCCTAAATTGTACCACTTGATATTAGAAAAATGGATGTAATTTATATAGTTGGTGTTTTTTCAAATTTGTTGTAATTCTGGGTAAATAGTATTGCCACGACAGAAGTGCAGACAAGGTCACCGCGGAGATCTGCATTCCAAAATTCTGCGTAATACAATTTTTTCGTGTACCCCTAAAATACCAAGCACGCACCCCAGGTTGGGAACCGTTGACTTACGAGGAGAATTTGTCTCTTGTGTGTGATATTTTCCTACGACATTTCTAAAAGACGTAGTATAGACAGAACTAAATCTATAGCACACAATTTCTAGATGCGATGGTCCACACGTTTTCCAAAAAAGGAGTTCCAATTAGCCACGATTTCCATGCATTTATGCATCTCTCGCTATACAACATGACGTTAGCAAAATTGGGGTCCGCGCGTTCCGGTAACTTCACACTGCACAGTTAAAGATGCAGAAATGTACGGAAATCTCGTCTAATTAACCCCTTCTCTGAAAAACTGTGACGAAAATTGTGTCTATACTACGTCTCTTAGAAATCTCGTTGCAAAATCTCGCACACAATTTGACAAACTCTCCTCGTTAGATGAATCGCAACCCGAAGAAGGAAGCCCCTCTCCCTAAAGTAGATCCACCTGATCAAACGAGAATCACTCTTCGATAGAGATACTTCACTCGCAGGATTCTTCACTTTAGATTACGACGATCATGTACTTATTTGCATGCCTGTATGTGCCTGGATATCTCGAACATTGGACGTTCGAAGGAATCGGATGTGTCTACGTGTACACTCTCTGACAGTGATTTTGAAATAGAGAGCCATATGAGAATGGTATCCAAGCTGGTTATCCCGATAATTATATGAATGCATGCCAACGTTTTTTGTTTCAAAATCATTGAGGCTAAGTGTACATATGTATATGCTTGTTTAGCATGAATTAATTAATCATATCCTATATAGTGCTCATGTTATTATACAGATTACTTATATAATAGTCAGTAACGCTTAATTCATTGTCAGACATCATAATTTGTTTTATCACCGTATTGGATCACTTGTCCCTCACTAAATGCCGTAGATTATTGGGAAATGAAACAGGTGCTTCTATCATTCAGTTGTTATACAGGTAAAAACCACTAACTATAATTTCGCCACATTCTTCTTCAAATATAATAACTTAATAAATAAGTTTACTAGATAGTGCAGGCAGGGTATGTGAATATTGAAATTTTGATTAGAAAAGATATGATAGCTTCTGTAACTCGCTTATATAAAAATGCTAGTTAAAGAATTTTACCTTATAGCAACGATTTGGAGGATACTGGAAAACCAACTTCGATTAACTAAGTACAGTTTCTGTTTATGTTATCGATTTTTGATTTTAGTGATTGTATGAATTTTATGTGTTCATAAAATAATAGCTTTTTATGGATGCGCTTATATAAAATATATCTTGTTTTCTCTTTTATGAAAGGATAATTCTTGAAAACAGATATTTTGCGAACTTAATGAAAACAGAAAATTCGGTCAGGATATGTGTCTATATACTCCAGAAATCTGATAATCCGAATTATTTATTCGAAATATGATGGAAACACGTATTTGAGTGAGATTATTTAAAGTATTTGCGAGATTTCTTTTATAAAATTGTAGCATATAGATATGTCTTTTTATAACTTTTCTATCACATTTTGGATAAGTGATTATGATTTTTGGATTCCTTGAAGTATACAGAAAAATATCCTGAAGACATTTTTCTTCCTGATTGAGTTTCCAAAATGGCTATTCTCGACTAGCATTCTTTCAGAAAATAGCTATAAAATTCATATACTGTACTTTGTATGTCGACGAAAAACGAAAATGACGAATATTACAAAAAGTGCCTGTTGTAACTTTTCGAGTTGTATCAATGGTATGCAATGAAAACGATGATTTTAAAAATCGTCCGAAATTGGTTTCCTGAAAAGTATTCTCTTCAGTGTGCATCATATTGCCGGAAGCATATCGGAACATATTATCATATTTCGCAGCTCTTTCCATTAAAATTCACGCATAATGCTACGTGTTCTCCACACAAGAAATATATTGTGGCGCACTAATACTCAATTCATATATAAAGTATATAAATATATACAAAAGTAGATAAACATAATAAAATGTTTACGGAAGAAACGAACCACAAGATATTTCCGTGTAGAAAATAACACCAGAGTCAGACGATTTCGTTTATCAAACACTGTCACCATCAGTTAGTTATATCACGTCAAAAAATTGGAAATAAAAGGAAGCCCGTTCTGATTCAATACAAATACATTGTATCACATATATGTACATAGATATACTTAAAACCAAAAAAAAGCTTCCATCTATTTCCATGTTTTAGACGCAAGTTCTCGCTGTTGTACTCGTTTCATTATCTCACGGCGGCTTAACACTAAGGAGTATAAAACAACAAAAAATTTTCCGCGCTTCGTAGCATCCGTTATCCTGGAAAGTAAGCAGAGACGGCCAGAAGATCATTGGCCATATGGTTTTGCGAAAGCAACCTGGTTCCGGAAGCAGTAGTAGTATACTCGGTCTGAAAGTTGTTGGAGGAAAACTGTTGGAGCATGGTTCTATGGGTGCTCTCATCGAGAAAGTGAAAAAGGGTAGCACGGCGGACATAGAAGGTCAACTTAGACCGGGTAAGAGGATAAATTTAAATACACCGTATTATCATCCTACGACGTTTCTATCCTGCATTTACCCTTTATCTGATACGAACACTTTCATCCTTATCATTAGGCTTTATTTATTAATCTATTTTATGCCCCTGTTTATGACTTTCTACTCAAAGAAACTATATTTTACATTTTGTATTATCGTGTTATCTCATCTTGTAAAACTATATTTTAGTAGCCACTGCTAATAATAATTAAGCATCTATTGGGTTGACCAGAAAATTAGTCTGGTTTGCGTCAGTTTTTTTTTACGGGGAATAGAGAGATTTTTATCAATATGGGGTTATGAAACTATTCAAAATATAAGAAAATATTATAATATTATAATTATAACCTGACGAAACATTTAGCGAAAAATAAAAATTGAGGAATTATACGAAATTGAATAAAAATTGCTTTTTATTTATACGTTAAAAACCGCACTAACCTTTTGGCCAACCAATGTGCAAAATTTCCCCTATTTCCGGAATTTCCTAAACAATAATCCGTTTACCACATCTTAGATTAAAGTTATTATTAAAGTTATCTTACTCTATTTTTTTACGGTTTAATATTAATTCTGATTATGAACTTTCAATATTTTAATAATAATATGCGATACCAGAACAATATTACAAAGATTATTAAAAATCATATGAAGATTATTATTGTACAATTTTATCTTGTTTTATATTTATATTTTGTATACTTTTTGTATTATAGGATTTTTGATATTCGCAATCGTTTTATCGAAACTTATTGATTTTCTATATTTTGTCTATTTTCATTATATACATATATTGCACCAAATTATGTACTACAACTACAACCACGAGTATATATAAAATATTTGTCACGCTCCTTCAAAGATATACTTTCGATATTACAATGTATTAATGTCAATATGTCTGCGGAAAAATCTCGAAGCGCACATTCTTGCACTCTGTACATTCGATGATCCGCGAGTATCGTTTCCGTTCCCGAGGCAATCTTTAGGAACCGACCGGACTCTCAACGATTTCAGGTGACGAGGTGCTCAAATGGAACGGAAGGTCCCTTCAGGGGAAGAGTTTCCGGGAAGTTTACGACATCGTTGCCGAGTCGAGGCAAGAGCCCCAAGTGGAGCTGGTAGTTTCGCGGAACTTATCTGCGACATCGACGACGCTGGGGATGCCCCTAGGGCCGACGCCTTCGACGCCGATGGCGCCGAGAAGAATCCAAGCTCAGACCCACTGGAGACAGAAACACGAGACTATCTCTGGACCACAGCAACCACATCATAAAGGTGACTATTTATCTCGATCCATCAGTCACCTGTTCTTCTTCTCAGCCACTTTTAGGATTCATTTTTTCCGACTCTTCTTATCCGGTTCTTTCTCATTCTTTGTAGTGTACATAATTGTCAGTGGGTATCGAAATAGTTCGAGATTTCCTCAAGGCTGCTATGTATCTCGTATGTTTTAACATAGGCGTAGAAATGGTAGATTATTTCCTATATAGATTAGGGAAGAGCTTTTAACTGTAATAGGTATAGAATAGTGTATTAAAACGCTGCGAATTGGGGTTCTATAGAAATACGTTTCTCTGCTTGAAATTATTTGTTGTAGTACGTGGTGATCTGATATAGGGACAAAAGTGAAAGACTTTAAGCATTTTGCATTAAAAGAAGGTTGTCTCGCAAGAAAGGGTGGAAGACAATAATAAGTGCTATAAGTCACTATATATTAGTATATATAAGTGATATATACCTCATTTGAATTTTATATTATTTCACAAATGTTCCGCAAGAATTGTTTTACGTTATAATTATCAAAAATAATAAAAGCGAAGATTTCATTTAGATATAATTTAGGTGTAAGTAATCATAAGCAACTGAAAATGACGCTATATTGTCACAGATTATATGATTTTTCGCATTCCAGGTCTTAAGAAATGTATTCTATGGGGTAGGCTTCAGACAAATTTCTTAAATAACGGCCCCTCACTAAATCAATGTTCCTCTCCCATATTCTTAATGTCGATTATTAATGTTATCATTCGTACCCATGATCGTCGTTGGTGATCCTTTTCTGAGATCCTTGAAATCTCAATGGACGTAATCGGTGCTCTAACAACATCGAGATTAACAATTTAACCAAATCCAATTAATAGTTATTCCGCTTTATGTATTTCATCAGTGTTACCGTAGAAAGTAGGCAGTAGAGCTAACGCACCCACTACCCCCGCTAAAACCACAGTTTTATCAAACTAGTTTTATGGGAGCAACAACTTTTTATTGTGTATATTAATCTATTTATATATACATGACTATGTTAATGTCTTTTATATCTATACCTCGATGTATTTTCTTACTTTTCCCAGTTAGTTACGGCCGACCCGATATCTCTTTTAAACTTTTCTGCATATATGACCCAGTATATATCATCATGGAAATCGGAAATATTATTTTTATTACCTCGACTTTATTGTAATATGCATCGGCATTCGGCAATTCAGTTGAAAATAATTATGGTTTCAGGTATTTGATCGATTGTTTCCATTGTCTGTGTTGTCAGAAGTATGTGCAAGTAATTTTCGACCTTACATTCGAAAAATGAAATATGTATATGAAAATATAATATATATATTTTTTTAATATGATAAGATCATGAATAACGAAAGTTTATTGTTTCAAATATTGGCAAGCAAAGTGAACTCGGATTTCGGTATTTTCAATGATCATAATATTTTCTATAAATAATATTTTAAATGACTAATGTTCTGATGCTATTCCTGAAGATTGTGTTAAAAAGGAACTAATTATTCCACAAAATGATATTGTCTATAATTATTTCTTTATCATATCTTGCTGAGTAGTTACAAACTGTTTAACATTCTATTCAACTATCACTAATTTCCTGCATCCTTACAAGAGATCGAATACTTTGATTAAAGTAATACATATTTATTCCTAACTAACGTATACATAAACCCCCGAAAAAATTCTCTATTAACAGCACTTATAATTAAACTATATTTAAAATAATAATACAACCGATTACAAACATAATTCTTTAATGCCAGTACTTTATCACATCATAAATGTACAATAATCACCGAACAGATTTCATTACAAAGTCCTTAATGTTTTATAATTTTGAAGTGTCAATCCTGATTGTTTATTGATCAATATAATTATACACCAATATCTTGCCCGAAATATTCCAACCCGAAGCATCTTATAAAATTACCTTCAACGATAAACTCATCTATATAGCACTCCCCTTTATTGTTATTTATTTCGATGTAATTATTGGAAGATCCAAGGTACGAAGAAGATCTAAAGTCTAGTCGGCACTGAACGATCACTTGCAGAGTTATACGACGCGAGGCGTGAGAAACCATCGGTTTTAGTAACTTCACCTGGTTCACCGGACCTACACGCTCAAGGACGAGGCAGACATATTCGGCAACCACCTGGTAACAATAATGTCGGTGGTAACATTCAACTGAAATTGGGCTACGATCCTGCGGCCCTTCAGTTGATCGTCACCATTGTCTGCGCCGCGGGTCTAACGTTAAGAAGCAATGGCCAAGCTAGAAATCCTTACGCCAAGATCTTTTTGCTACCGGATAGAAGGTGAGCATTTAGTCGTCTTTCTTAATTCTGTGAATTTTCCGATGAAGTCAAGCAATTTGTTGCTACTAGTCAATTGAATGTAAATGAGAATCATTATCACACAAATAAATTTACAATATTGTGAATTTGTGTTGTGTGGATAAAAATATGCATAAAGCTTTCAAAAACCGGATAATATCCATTTTAGACAAAAACATTTTATCGTTCTTTAAAATTAATCATGAATGAGGATGTAGCTGAATCGCTGAGGACAAAATATTTAGTCATAATATAATTAGTTTGGAAAAATGATAAAATGTTTTTATCCTAAACGGTGTCTAAAATATAATACATATTGTTTTAAAGCTTTTTGCACATTGTGACTCGCGGAACACAAACTTACAATTTTATAAATTTATTTGCGTGATAATGATTTTTTATATGAAAATTAATATTCTCGTGTGTAAACATAAATACATCGACTGTAACTGTACAAAATTTATTAATTAAGCAAGCAGATTGTAGTCATTATATTGAATTATTATTTATGCAGATGTAGGTCATTGGCAAGTATTTTAAATGAAAGTTAATAAGTTCATTTTAAATATATTTCTCACTCCGTATATTCCAAGGGAATCACATTGTCATACTGTTCACAAATTGGCGAGAAACCAATGAATGATTTGCACTATTCGCAAATGAAATAGGTCACGAGCGCATTTAAAGATCGGGGGAAGTTCTTTTTGTTTCGGGGAAAAATCTAAATTTTCAACGAATTGGAAGGGAGCCCGTGATGAATAAGAAAAGGCAATACATCAAGTTTGACGATGCAGAAATGCATAGTGCATTACGAGGACAGCGTTCATACGCGTGTCTCAATATACGCGAAGACATTGTGCTAGCATTGTCGAAGTCAGAACTGTCGCGTTCTAAGATAAATAATTTCCCAAGGAAGCAACTTCGACGAGCCAAAAGACCACCCTACCCCCGGTGGTGAATTTGGCCACATTGCCAACGGTTTCGATACCTAATGGTTACAAAACTTTTTCATCGTTTTATTAATATCCTTACGGACCCCTTCCATTATCGTTATTAACACTAGAACTACCGAATATATTCCCAATTATACTTACACATATATTATCGCTGGCGGATGTAAGTTAATTAATGGATTTAATTATGCGTGTCATGTAAATCAAATAATGATACAGTGAGTGTAAAAAGTATTCGTACAGCAGCGAATTTTAACAAAAACCTCGTAGAATTTTGATTCCACATGAAAGAAATCCGGAACAGTTCCATAAAAATAATGGACAAATAATATTTTTTCTTATGAAATTCATTGCGAAAATCTCTAAGAATGTATACATAACACTTGTTTGTTAAAATCTTTTCAAAATAAAGTTCTACGAGGTTTATGTTGAAAGTCGTAGCTGTACAAATACTTTTCATATTCACGGTATGTCAAACAATGAGCCGTTGTGTATTCGAATAACTTTATTGCAAACCAGTCGTTTTCACCGCCGTGGTAGTTTTAGTGTCAAGTAAAATATAAGTTACGCAGCCGTATATATAAAATTGTTATTGTAAGTCTTTAATTGTCTTTTATTGTACGATATTACATTATCGATGCAGCGATAAATCGAAGAGGCGCACAGACACTCTGGCGAAGACGAACGATCCAAGATGGAACCAAACCTTCGTTTACAATGGAATTAGAAAATCAGAGTTGAGGAAAAGAGCTTTGGAGATTACGGTTTGGGACTACAGAGGATACGACACGAACGACTTCCTTGGTGAAGTTATCTTGGAACTAGGAATGTCTCCATTGGACGAAGAACTGGAATGGCATCCTTTGACCGCTCATGGAGAACACCGTCTTATTGGGTACGAATCATTTCTATGTACATTATAGAGCTTCATAAATCATTTTCATGAGAATATTCTCCGCGCAGGATTTATGAGTATATTTTCGAGGGAATACAAGTAATAATACGTGGAAAGTACTTGTGATGTCCTAGAAGGAAAAAGATATGATATCAATCATATTTATTGAAATTATATAAAGGATAGATAGAGTGATGGAGATGTTGTCGTGATTAATTGTGGATGTAGTGTAGGATTGATGTTAAATTTGTATTGTGCAGGCATTATCAAGAGCCGGATGACATGGTGATAACCCCAGGGGATTGTCATCTCAGTCCACCGGCGACGACATCGCAATTAAGCGATTCTGACACTTCGGAATGCGATATTACGGACTGTGATGTCTCCAGGGAGCAAAGGAGAACGGCTGATGGTGCCAGCATAAGCAGCATCGGCAGTTCCTCAAGGTAGGCTCAACTTTCCTTAGTCTCCGGAGCTTGCATCTTATTATATTATCTCATCCTAAATGATACTATTCGATTGGGCAGGGAAAAGATTTTTAACAAAATAAGCGATATACGTTATTTCTTATGTAAGACACTTATGCAGTACATATTGATTACAAAATATACTACTGATTAGTAAATATAATATTCACTACAAATATACCATACGAATACAAATCTCATGATATTTAATATACGCAAAAGATCATAGAACATCGTCACACGATTTAATCGCAACAAAATATTATTAAAAACATCCATCATTTTATATTATTTCGCAATACTTCGCAAACTACGGAGGACATTGTGGAGACAAGTATGATGCTGTTGAGCTTAGGTTTCGTCGAAGAGGAAATATGTGGAGTTCATTGATAATTAATGATGCTTTACTGGGTGCATTGTACCAGTGTCCTTGGCCAATGGGAATTGTACTACTAATCTTGTGGTGTTACTATTCTCGGCTTAAGATCTCGTTTACAGGTCTCGTAACCGGCATCGTAACTGCCATCGTAACATTTATTCGCGAGTAGCGTGCAACGCGGTCTTAATCGTCAATAACCCGGGGCGACAGAGCAATTCGAGATTATACAGGATTCACTTGTCAGAGTGAAATATTTCTCTCTGTGTCTTCCTTCCGCCGTTGGTTTCCTCTGCTTCATTATGTTGCTACAAATTAAGTACATTTTAAAAATCGTCCCGATACCTCGAGACGGGGTAGTTTTCGTACTCCGGTGGAAATGATCTTCGTATTTATCTCCTGACTTAATTAACACATTGATACTACAATTGAATATTATACATGTTTAAAGGACACATCAATCTTGATTGTATCAATGAATGTGTTAGTACTATCTTCATCATACATTTTGTATTTTGCAGTGCCTTTCGTAAGCAAGTCAGGTTGTCAAGACTTAGTGTCTTCGCCAAAATTCCTTGAAGCCTATGAATGGTCTATTCGATTAATATTCATAAGCATCATCATTGTTCACTGTATCGATTTCTCTCGGCGAGTAATAAACCCGAAGGGCTCTGTGGTTCTTATAAAAATGCAAGCATTCAGTTCACGTTTAGTATACATGCTCATAGTTGAAATTCGGTGGAAGTTTCAAGGGGTTGACGCTTCGAGGATGGTGATAAAAATGGAGTAGTTAGTTCGTGGATTTCATCTTTCATACGGTGAAGACATTCTGGGCAAACGATAGGAGAGTGACGAAGATGATACTACGGGTTGAAGAGGGTGAGGAAAAGGGTTAGAGTGTGCCGCGAGAGGGAGGAAGATAGAGATAGGTAGAACCAAGTTATAAAACTGGGCAACAAGCCAATTGACATGCCAGTTGGCCTGCAACCACCGCTGGCTGCGGAAGCCAGCCCTAAACCCGTATCCATATTAATATTCCAACGATGACGTCCGATCGTTATTTGTGAGTGCAAAGTGCTTTGTGCCGAAACTCGTGATCCTTGATTTTCCTCGAAAAACAGAGTACCGGGAAAATCATGGGAGAAAGAGTAACGAGAGAGAATCTCCATCTACGTGACCCGCGAAAGAAACAAAGGGGAAACGTTTCCAAATCTTACGGCTATCATTCGCGCTAACCACGTATGCCAGTGCATTCGAATAAAGCTCTTCCATGCAAAGAATATTATTTAATAATTCTTCAATTACGAACGTTAACCAGCAAGTTTAACTCGTTGCAACGAATGTGTTAAATTGGTGGTCTGTGTTTACAATGAACTTCAATTAATTCACGCTCGAAACGTGGATGCAAATAATCGTTATTACTGTTCCTTTGATGTGAAAGAAGAATCAAGATAAATTGTTGTCGACGCTGTTGTTCAGTTTTTACTCTTGCTGGGGTTGCATTCATTAACTTTTAGTGAGTTTCCCCCTTGCTTCTCTCACGACGCGTTACAGATGTCGAATATCCTTTCAAATTTGGATTATCTGTACACCAACATTTCCTTTCAAGTCGTCTCGTTTTCGTGCATCGTTAATAATTAAATGGTTTACATCACGTATTCTTATCGCAAAGTTTCCGGATTATTTATCAATTCCAGTTCAGTTTCAATTCGAATTTGGTATTTGAATCTGCGTTGTACGTTAATTTCTTATAATAATACAGAGATACGAAGATAGAGTTTGGGTTATCTCGGAATATGCTTAGTTCGAGGTAGGGGATCGTCGCACATTGAGAATCTGTAGAAACGATTTGGAATTGCACGTGCTTCGTTAATCCACGTTGGCCTCAATCTGCAAAATGCTGACTTTTTATAGAAATCTTCAACGAAATCTATTCACGGCTCTACGACGAGGAATTGAAACATCCCGATAGGTTGATCTGCGGAACCGACTAGCATGCTGTGCAGATATTTAATAACCTTCAATATCGTCTAATAGGATTATTTAAAAGGGTTTCACCGGTTACATTAATAAATCCATCGTCAGAGGGTCATGTCGGCGGTCGCGACTTGTCGAACGATCAGATTATTCTTCTGCTTCACCATTGTTCTTTTATTTCAGTTTTACTCGAGACACGTGCATATTCACACTGAATAAGAACTTGGACACACCAAATCACAATATCAATTATAAAACTAAAATCACCATTATATTTGTTTAATTCTGCATTTTATAAACGCGGTACAATATAAGTTCCCATATGACATAATCATTTTATAATGTATACAAATGCTTCTGGAATATCAGTTATAGTCATCTTGATAAGCAACAATGTTAAATCGAGTATAATGCAGTGGAATGCTTTATTGAAATTGTTTTAAGTAACAATCCAAGAAAAGAGCGTAATAGATAATAACGCGTTGACATCCTACACCTACGCCGTCGACTGATTTTATTTGTAATCGTGTGCTTTGTTATTTATTTTTTAGGTTTCATAATATGCCGTCAAATTATAAGCGGTACGGCCATTACAAGTTATATTTTCTCCTAATTCACGAATCACGCAGTTCACAAGTCTTGCATCCTCACTGCTAGGTTTCTAGATCGTTGCGCGTAGACCAATCGTCAGTAATGTAAAAGAAAACAGCAAAATGGCACGACTTTCTAATAGAGAAACGAGACACGAAGGGTCGCGTACTGCCGCGATCATCTGATTAGACATCGGTGAACATTTTTAATAGAGCATGAAGGAAATTACTTTGAAACGACGACGGCTAGTTGCAGTTCGACAAACATCGTTCTCTCAAAAAGAACGATTAACGATCATGCACAATGCGCTGCGATTGACGAGAAACGATGAAAACGATCGTCGACTTGAATTCACCTCATCGAGCACGATTTATGAAATCACTCGTATCACATTCGTGTCTAACCGAACTTAAACTGAGGGTTGGAAGAAGTAACGTATTTGCCAATTGATACCGACGTTCATATACACTTCAAACGCTATGGAACATTCAGCCTACTCTCGTATCACCCCATGGGAAATCTTCGCATGGAAAAGTAATACTCGTTAGACGTTCTATAGACGTAAAGGAATATTCGTGGTGGTTTCTCGCGTGTTAAGTTCCCATATAAATAAAGTGGCTCAGCTTTCCATATCAATCGTGGATACTTGAACAAATTCTCTTCGACCAACCCACAGGCTTCACCCTTTTTTTAAATACCAAGTACACGCGGATTGTTTTTGTCGCACGTGCACCAGCCGCTGATGGTCAACCGTCGTAAAAACCAGATGAAATTTGAATAACGGCCATCGGACGTACGAAAAAGTCGAGTACTATAGAAACGTTGATGTTACTTTTTCGTTTCTCGTCAGCGGCACGAGATAAGAGATTCGGACGATTAAATAGTAGGAGCAGAAATTTAGCGGGTCACGACCCAAGTAGGCACTTTTAGGTCTCATCTTCTCATCGCTTCTTGCATATATACATACATACGTACATACATGAACGCATACTACATACGTTAAGAGTTTTAGATGCGAGAGAAGGACATGGCTTCTAGTAATGCTTAGTGCAACGCGATGCATCGGCTGGGGTGGCTCCACTTTTTTTTCTCTCTCTTTCTCTCTCCCTCGGTTTATCTACAATTTGGGTACCGTCCAGTTTACAAGACATTTCGGCATTTGCCCGGTATCCGTTGCCAGGAACATCGACGATGACTCGAAGTTCTGTTTTATAGAGTGAACACGATCGATTTTCGACTTAGAAATTTGGCTCCAGTGATCATAGTTGTTATACCGCGACTCCATTGTTTACGGTGACTAGCTTCCTCATGTTCCGATTAGTGTGTCTGATATGCATCTTGGCAACGGATGCGTTCCTTACGACGAAATATTAGCAGGGAAAAAATCGAAAGGAAAAAGCAGACCGAAAATACCGTCTCTAGCTTTGTTGGCAAATAACTTGTAAAATAGCTTCCAAGGCAGATTGCGGGAATGCGTATTTGCATTGTGCAGATCATAAGAATTGCATTGGTACGAAGTCCTTCGTATACTTTATGCCAAGTAGTATTGAAGGATTTTTGAAGTAAGCTTAATCGCGTTGACTTATGTTCCACGATTCATCTATCCTCGTGTTATCTGCTATGTAGAATTCGCATTTTTGGCCAATTATCGCTTTTCGAGTTACTGCGAGTTTGGATGATTCCACTAATGGGAAATCGAGAGCAATGCAAGCGTAGAATGTATATTTTGAGAAAGCATCGCCATTCTGATAAGAGAACCAGCCTAGCCGCATGCAATCTAAAACTAGCGCGAGATCACAGCACTCGCCCCATTTAACTTATAAGCAACACAACGATCACTAATCGGCTAAACAAATGAACGCATGCTGGAGCAGCCACTATTCCAGCCCGCCACCGGAGAGGGATCTTTGCATTGACGGTGAACATCGAAGTCGAAGAGATATGTCCCCTCAAGGACGCAAGAAAGCTGCCCTTATGATACGTGATCAATCTGCATCTATTTCCGGCTATCAACCCTACCGTAAAGTAAGCCATCCTTATATCTATGATATCCAATTATCGCGGAGAAATTTACGTAATACACACTTTCTTGGAATACGGATAATCATACAGGGGTGGTCCTCCAAAAATAAATTTATCTGATGAGTGGGTTGCACCATCCTGTTTAATGAAACTGCGACATGAAAAGACCCCGTGATTTACTTGTACGTGTCTTGTAATGTTGGCTTATTACGATAATGTAAATAAATAATTTTTAATGTCAGATATAAATAAAATATTTTATTATTAGTATTACGTCTATGAAGTCTAATTATGATTGGCATATAGGAATATGAATATGAATATAAAATGAATGTATTTTTTGTGATGATCAGATATGAAAGATAGAGACATCCATTAATTGATTTATTAAATGATCACAAATAGATAACATAAAAGACGCATATGATGAGGATTTATCCGAAGCACGAATTGTTGTAATATTAGTCACATTAAATCAATCCTCACATAAACCGAGAATATCACAGTGCTTCTAGTAATAATAACTAAAGAGATCTTGTTAAAAATAAAAATTAGGTCAAGAGGTTAATAGAAGATTATTTTAAGAACAGGGCATAAATATCTTTCAGATTGAAGTAGTAATAAAAATTTATAATTCCCAACATATTCGTATTTGCTAATATATGTAACTAATGTTCCTCATAATTTTTGTTGGTGGAAGGTAGATCGATTTCACTAGTGATTTATATGTCGATAGAATCTCCAGCGTCATGGCGTGGAATTTTGTGATTCCCAGGACGATATTCATCGTGGAATGATGGGGCACAGGTCTCATAGTGCAGCGCCTATGGACTCGCCGAGTATTCGGTACCGAAGAAGGTCCCAAAGTCCCACCGGTCATCGTTCTCTGTCTCCACCGGAACACAGATCCATACCCTACACGCATGGCTATGTCCCAACGAGGTATGAATTTTCACCGGAAACTTCGGAAATGTTTCGAAAGTTAAATATAATTCAAGATATGAGGAAACCTATGCATTTTCATTTTGACTTTAGATTTGGCTCCAGATCAGCGACAGCCACACCCACTGGGTCACCAAAGAAACGTCAGTTGCCCTTAATTCCTACTGCTCTGAAAGAAAGGGCAGCGCACGATCTTGAGGAACGTACGAGATTTATGAGACACCGCAATAGGCAGGTGCATCTGACATATAGAAGTACAGGAATGGGAGGTGTGTATTTTTTATTGAGTTTGATAGTAATGATGTATAAATAACAATGCTTTTTCTGCTCTTCTATCGGTAGTTTGCAAGGCGATATATAAACTACCCTTGTACCTAGTATATGTTGTTAAATGTTGTAAGAAAATCATCCTCGGTTAATGGGTTAAGAACGATATTAATATCATAAGATTATTTACACTTTCGAGTGAATATAAAACACGGTTGGTTACAAACAGGTTGATTGTGTATTTATCCGATTGAAATAATTCCATGTTCTAGGTTGGGAGAGACACTATAGCGGTCTTTCGGATTCGGATCTCCCTTCGATAGGACACGACCCACTGTCCTTGTCGCACAGTCATGCTTACAGAATGCACAGACCACGAAGAGGTCATTTAAGCCCCGAGAAAGATGTGCTTGGGGATCTCGGTGATTCCGATATGGAAAGTATAGCTTCCATAACGAGCAGTGCCTTCAGTACGCAATCGGAACGACCACGTGTCTCCAGAGGACTAATGTGAGTATAAGTTAATGATTATTCTATTATTATATCGAGTCGATGACCTTGCGTTTCGAACTCAGTGTACAAAGCAAAGCATATTCCATAGTGAAGAAATTATCCCTTTGGAGAAGAAAACTGCCCATTGTTCCATACTCGCAAAATAATTGTATATTTTAATATGCCTTATGTTACGCTTTATTATATGTAAATATGTTACAAGAGCTGCTGGTATATTTTGATCACTCTTTTACACGATAGTAATTGTGGAATGAGAATATGCATGGATTGGAACACTAGGTGGCTTACCTTCTCGACGACGATAATCCCTGAATTAAATGGACATTGCCGAATGAGAAAGACACCCTCGTAGTTGCACTATTCATCTCCTGCCTGCTTGTTAGGTTCCCAGATCCCTCCGCGCTCTCTTCGAGGAAACTACTGTTAGTGATTAGATTGCACCTCCTATGCACCGTGTCAATGTCCATTTAATATGTGCCCCATTCTAAAGAAAGAAGGGATTAGTGCGTGGCGTTGGTCGAACGGCTAGGTACCTACGTTTAAACGCATCACTCAATAAGGCAATCTCGAAGAATAATTCTCAGTCGTCGCACGTCCTTACTAAAACTGCATACTACCTTTCTCTTGTTCGGCAAGTGACACGAGTATAGGTCAGGTCAGATTGTACGCCTGATACGCGTTCGATCGATCGCGTACGTGCAGTAGAGTATTTTTTTTATACTTGTTGAAAAAAAAAGAATTAAGAATGGGCGATAACAATGGTTGTATTACCGCAGAAGCGCTAAAACTCTATATGAAAAACATTGTTTGCAGACCGACAGTTAAAAACGTTTTAATACCCGGTGTCATATCCCCTATGCCCCCGCCCCCTAGGCGCAATAGGCGCAGGCACAGACTTAGGGTACCCTGCAGCGAATGTCACTGTCCGAACAACAATCCTACCAAAACCAGAAGCAACAACCCCAGCAAGCACAATCCCGTCCCGCATCCCCTCGTACGGAGCAAGTCCGCAGTGGTGCGCTCGTTATACAGAAAGATGCGTACACCCTTCACGAGATCGCAGACCGTCGACGAGAACATGCTCAGATATTATAGCCCTGAGACCAGCGAGTACAGCGTCTCCGAGGGGTTCATACTCAAGCCAGAAAAACTTACCGGTAGTTCTAAGAAACGTATACCGGAGATATACGTCGAGGATTGTCTACAAGTCGACTTCAACGATCGTCTCATCCAGAAATTTCGTGACAAATATTCATCCTCTTATCTCTCGGATTTGGGTACGCGTAGACGCTCACGAAGTTGGCAAGATCGTGCTGGTAGAACCGCGAAACCTCGACAGCAAACGTGCTCGAGAGGTTTACTTGACTTTTCCGACGATTTAGGCATTAGGAACTTAGATATTAGCTTGCGTCCACGTAGGTCTTTTTTATTTTCTAAAGCTAGGAGCTTCGATTACGATGTGTTACATGATACTTACGGTGACCGCTCCGGCATCGGGCTAGGTACTGGCTTGCTATCACGTAGAACTAAAAGTTTCGAGTACGAGAATATTTCCAACAATATATTCAGCGATGATAGTCTGAGGACAGCGAGGAGAAAGCTCAAAAGAAATCTTTCACTCAGCGATGCCAAGTATGGTGACAAAATACCGGCATTGGGTGATCAGAGCAGATCTTATTACGATTCCAATGGAGAGGATAAGATACCAAAGAGCCTTCTTAATCAACCGAAGAATTACGATTATCTTATGAATCAAGATCACAAGACTTTTTATGGTTACGATTCCGAAGTGAGTTGCGGCGACACTGCAATTTATGTACCAAGTTTCGATAAGAATACCGTCAATTTAAATGTCGCTAGTCAGAATTATCATCCGTACGAGGCTCATATACCAGGAGAAGGTTTCAGTAGTGACGAACAGTTCACTATAAGAAACGTTCTTGGTAAAGAAGATACTACGAAAAGGAAGTACATAGATTCGTCTTATCAGGAATACGATTCCGAGAAACGGACGAAAAATTTCGAAAGCGACATAAGTGACCCACTTAAGGAGCACATTTATTGTAGTATCGACGAAGCTCTATCTTCGGGTGACAATTATCGTCGTGATAGATCCGGGATCATTCATGCCAACACAGACATTTGCCAATACGATGACAGAAGTACTGCCCATACTCGTAGGAGAACAAAAAGTAGCGAATCATATTTGGAGAATGGATACGATAGTTATGATAATTGGGACATGGAATATGACGAAGGGTTCATCGATAGAGGCAAAACCGAAGACTACGATCGTCGAATCTTCGACTACGAGGACGAAGGTATCCAAGATATAAGGACCGATCGTTCGATGTACGATGATGAGTATTTCCACGATACTAGAGTCGATAGTACTCGAGGATCCGAACACAGGAAAAGGAGCGCACAGTTCCCTGATGGTGAATATACCGATGGATATACCGATTATCGTACCGCCGAGGATTACGATTATCAGGCACACAGTGGTGCGGAATGTGATAGAACGGAATTCTACCAAGATAGTTCAACCCCTCGAAGACGAAGAAGGAGAAGTAGAAGAGGAAGTACAGATGCGACCACTGTTGATTATGAAAATCTACGAGTATATAGTGATCGAGATTTAGCTTCCAAGCATACCTTGGTGGTACCAACGTTATCTGAAAGTAAAAGAATGATGCTTCAACGAGCAGAATCTACTCCGGTTCTACACTCCGACGAAGATCTTAGTTCAGCCGCGGAACGTGCTAGACGAATGTATCGTCGTAGAAGAAACAGTAGTTGCCCGGAAACCAGGGATTTAAGATATTATGATCCACCACGTCGGAAAGACGAAGATAGAACAACGAACTTCCTCTTGGACTCGGACGAAGAATTTGGCTCTATGGAGACTGTCGTTGGCGCTGATTACTTTCGACGAAAGAATGAAGCAAGTAGAGTTGTGGATAACACACGCCCAGTATATTACGATTCGGAGCAAGCGTGTGATAGTTGTTGTGAATCAAGATGCGATTGTGAAATGTATCAGGCTCGCGATTATCCGGATACCCGCGAAGTGACTAGGTCAGGTTCGTTACGCTCGTCTCAGGAGTCTCGTTACGCGTATCGAAATAGGCGGAAAAGTAGTTGCCCGGAGTGTCGAGAAATAGCATTAGCTTCGTCAGAATTAGGTAGATCGGGATCGTTATCGCGCAAGGGTGAAGACAGGAGATCGTCGATAGAATCGCGGCATAGGTATCGTAGACGGAACAGCAGCTGTCCGGAAGCTAGGGATCTCGAGCTTCTCGACAAGAGACAGCCTCAACAGTCACAACGATCTCAACAATCCGAAAAGCATCCGGACCAGCAGCAACCGCAACAGCAACAACAGGGTAGTAAACGGAACGTGGCGATCAGCGATACCCTCGAGTACTATGAGTACTCGATGGAGAGCGAGAGCCAGTGCAGCGAAAACTGCGGATTTGGCCCGTGCGATCCGCGTAGGCCCCATAACCGAGCACCCCGCCCCGGTAACGCTAATTCAAGTCTCTTTGATTCCCAAACCGCTACCTCCGACACTGCTAAAAACTACCACCCACGGGCCGTCGATCACCACGAAAATTCACGACACACGAAACGATCGTCGCGTGACAACGCCACCGATGACAACTCCATGGCATCATCCACCCCATCGTCCTCGTTACGACGACATTCCTCGCGGAAAAAAACTGCTCACGCCGGCGGCGCCGATGGCAATGTCAATGATCAACGCGACGATGGCGTCCGGGATCATCGATCGTCGTCCGTGCCTGAAAGCAGCGAGTACAGCAGTCAATCGGGATCATACGAGAAATCTTCCAGCAGACAGGTCACCGATAATGGTCACGATGAGCACGAGAAAAGGGACCAGTTCGCCAGGAGTCTCAGTAATGCCGATGTCCCACCAGATGAGAAAGTCGGTGAGTGTATTCTTCAAGTTAACGTTTGATATAAGCAAGTACAATCATTATTTTTAATACATTATGATCGAAGTATAGTAACCAAAGTCCTTTTAACATCTACGAGGTTACTTTAGTAATATGACGTTCATAAACATCATTATTTATCACTTTTGTGCAGTTTATACAAATATAAGTTACCAGTATTCATGTTTTAAAGATTATAGTTCATGAGCCGTAAACACGCACCCGTGGAAATATTATACAAAATTCCCTTTTTCGTTTTAAATTTATTACAGCAAAACCAGTACGGAAAAGTGGAAGAAATATAATATTTTAGGAGAGTGCCATATAGAGCAATACTGTAGAAAAATATAAAATAAATAGAATATCAAGTAAAGTTGAATTAGAAATTAAACCCGATTTAGTTCTAAAGTAGCTTTCGATGAATATTATTGTCTGTTAAGATGTACAGTTCATAAAATTCAGAGTTATATTCGGAATATTTAATAATAAATGCAAAGATCATTTCTAAATATAGTTTATACTTTGAACTTGTCATTTATTCGTATTATTTTGATTCCTCAGATGGTAGTTTAAGCGATACAGCGATCGGTCTGAACGTAGAAGATTCAACGAGAAGAGGCCGTAAAAGCTCGCCCGGAAGTAAAAGTGGTAGCGGAAGCAGCAGCGGTGGTGGTAGCGCGGTGCAATATCAGTCAGGATTAGGAAAGAAGAGTAATAGTACGAGCCAGCTGTCAGCGACAGGTAACATAAAGTTACACTGGTTTTTTCTCATTTCTACGCTTTGACGTTGCGTGCCGTGCGTAGTTGTCTTTACACAGAGAATAAATAATTCGAGCATTCACAATAATCCGGTTTATTCATTATGCAGTGATTCGTCTTCGTCATTCATATTTGCGCGATAATAGACTGTTTTCTATCTCTTCCTCATGTTTATCTATTTCAACTTACAATTAGTACAGTCATTTATTACATATCGCAATTCGTTGAGAATTAGACTAGCCATAGCTTAGAGGCATTAGTTAGTAGCCTTAGACGGTGTGCTCTCGTTACCTATACAGCACTTATAAATTCGACTTTGGAGATATATTTATCAATGTATATTAATGACCAATTAAAATTCTTGTTCATTCATTATACAAATTAAACATCTATCAATTTAGTAGAATAATAGTTTCATAATTTGAATTTATTTTTCGACGGTTATTTACTCACAACCATCAATCAGTAGTTTAGCATATTAAGAGGCTTGTAAACAGTAAAGAATTTCTACAATGTAATCTTAACGTAACAAAGAAAAATGGAAGTCTCGGCATCATAATTGGATGCGTAAAATATCCGATGGTTACTGTAATTAAGGAGCGGGGTATTGTGATAGTAATATTGTAATAGGGAAAACGATATCAAGGGCACACCGTAGAAGAGAAAAAGACTTAGTAATCGAAATAGTATGTACATTCTAATCGTATTCTTGTTTTCTCCGGCATCCCTCCCGATCTCTATCCGCCTCTCTTCGATATGAACACATTCACACTTTACTTCTACCAACCAACCATCTTTCGACGCTGGGGACCATTCACGTCATCGATCTGCACCCACCTGCACGATTTCTCATCGTGTTGGGCTATCGTCGCTCTCACAACCCCGTCATGGAACAACACTCGACACGGATCATCCCGATCGATCGCTGGACCGATCGCTACTTTATGAAAAACTACTCAATCGACTCTTGACACATCATCTGAGAAAATCAACAAATATATATATATATATTATATATATCATACCATATATAATATATATGCCTCTATACGTATCTATTCATATATTTATATGAACCAATATCGACACAATTACATCTACTACTACATTTACGAAAACAACATCTTCCACTTCAACAACTACTACTCTACTACTACTACTACTACTACTACGAGCACCACAAAATACTGTGTCACGTCACGCAAAAACCATAACATACCACGTGCATCTGTTGGTGGTACATGCGTGGGCGAGGAAGGACGAAAAAGACGGCTTGGATTCGGGAAGAAGGGGAAGTCCTCGTTTACAGTTCATAGGAGTGAAGAAGTCCTGCCGGAGGACACAACTAGCGGAAGGAGTGGAAGGCAACCGAGTTCCGCGAGCAGCGATGGCGAGGGTAGCGGTGATGGGAACAGGTCCGAACATCCTGTCGATAAAACTCTTCTTATTATTATTCTCCCCTTTCATTTTCTTTCTATTTCCTCTGATTCTTTTGTCACATCGGAGCGATCGACACACCATCGTCGGGATGTCAAACATATTTCTGGCAACCATTCAACAGATTTCGAACCAAATATTCCACTCCTGATGGCTCATGATTCTCTTTGACTTAATGCAATTGAAACCTCTTTCGAGTAAAGAATCTTCTAAGTTTCATGATGAAAGTCATGTTCCACTTGATATACATAGTTTACATTTATCTATGCATCTTAACTGATCAATTGTTTCCTTGAGACGTGGATATGTCTTCCATTGTCTAATGATATTAATGACAGTTGATGGTTGTTTTTCTGTATTGACTGATTATTATTAGCTGGATCGAGCCTTCGACGAAATGTGAGTACAAGTTACAGAGAGAAACGCAGCGAGAAGAACAAGAACAAGACCCAAAATCATCAGCTATGACACTTAAGAGAACAAGAACAACAAAACACGCAGCACATTACTCTTTAGAGGCCGTGCTTTAGAAGGAGCCATGTTAATCGTTCGTGACTATCACCAAAAAATACTCTCTTTAATATACAATAATTATACATCCGCAAATGTACAACAGTATATGTATTTATAAACTTGTCCGAGGAAGAAAGTATTTTATAATGCACGATTTCTGAACTAGTCACGAGACGATTATCAGTAACGTGTTTCCTATTATACTAGATCGTAGATTGTTTCTATATATAATCGATACGTGACTCCTAGAGAAATGTTTGCACAAAGTTTCCTGAGCTACATCAAATTTATTTTATTATTATCACGATTTTGACATTAATTAAAATGTTCATATAGTGAAATAAACTGCGGTTCAGGAATCTCATGTCTATTAGCTGCACAAGTATCTGTGCCCGCTGTTAGTATACGGGCTGTTCTCTTCGTGATAGTAGATTAGTATCGAAACAGAATGGCGTTACTATTGCGTCATGGTGTCTGTTTGTTTTGTACAGCTTTGAAATTTAGATCCTTGCGTGGTCAACTTGATAATCTCGGTGTCATTGAGATTATTTAGATCGCAGGTAGGTTGACCACTTGGTGACACACGATTATTGTTTTCTTTGATTTGTTAGACGCCGCTGTTGATACGTGCTTGACATCAGAGCGCGCTAAATAATTACAGCTTTTTATTTCTTGATGTCTTCAAGCGTTGCAGTGTTATTATGCTCATATTTATATTTCGGTATTTTACATTACAATCGAATACAACTTCACTGAATGTGCTATGAATATACACTTATTACTTATGCACAGTACTTACGTATTATATTTCCTAAAAGACATTGTTCTCCATGTAAAATTTGTAATAATGTTTGTGACAGTATTTTTAGATTTATTTGTAATTTGTCATGTGAAGTCAATAATGAAACGTAAGATTATTAATAATATTCCTTTATACGTAAGAACAGTGCATACCTGAATAGTACACGTAAACATTACTTGACTATAGATGTACATAATTATTGATTTTTCTAAGTTACCGTTGATACAGTTGATAATATCACCGCGAATAGACACAATTATGATGCAGCTACAGTGAATTTATTGATTAGCCGATATAGATAGCCACAGGGTGTTGTAATTGTATAATACCCGAATTTAAGTTTTTGTACTGCTTGTCCACTTTCGATTACAGGAATGATCAAGTGGCATCATGTTATCATATCACTTTATTATAGGAAAATTAATCAGCTTTTGGAAGACTTTAGATACCACTGAATTAATTACGAATGTCATACTATTTCTTTCAGATTGGTTTTACCACGTCGGATAAGTCCAATCATTACAGGGTCATTCCACTGCTATAAAACCATCCAAAAAGTTAAATAATAATTATTCAACAATTGGCACATTTCAATAATATGTAAACCTCAATGCTCTTTACTATCTTCTACCTGTATCATCATAATCAATCACGATCATCAATATCTCCGAGGTCTCATTAGAAATGTAGTTATATATTCGTATCTTTGCTTGCTAAGACCTCGTTCCAACCATTTATTCCCATTCCAACAAACCGATTCGTGTTAAAGAGGCAGAGCGAGAGAAAGGAAGAAACAATATTGAACTCAACGTAGACAGCTAACAATAAGAATAATGTCGTGTTAGAGAGAGAGGTAGATGAACTCAATGCAACTGAAAGAACGCGTAAATTCGTGTCGCTCGAGTACGTTTTCTAAAAAAAAAAGCACGGCAGAGTCGTGTACGAGAGAAAAATGTTGAGAAAACAACCCCCTGGAGCTGGATACTGAGGGCTGGAATGGACGCTGAGAGTTCTGAATCAGAGATTATAGTTTAGTGGTGTTTCTTGTTTGGTTTACAACGCAGAGTGCGGTATCGGCGGGATGATCCTCACCGGCGGATGCACTACCGCGGAGCTACGCGGTCTCAGTTTAGCGAACCGGAAACGCAACAGCACACCGAGCAGCATTCAACGATCCGAGGAGATAATGCCGAGCTATCAGCACTTCGAACATGGAAAAGCAGGATCGGCAGCAAGTGACACCGCTGGAAGTCTCAACTCAATTTCTAGTTCCGAAGGAAGCTCGTAAGTAGTGGCCTCCACCTGTGCCGACCGATTCTGCAACCGGAACCGCGATACTTCTCTCTCTCTCCCTCTCTCTCTCTTCTATCTAATCTCTCTCTCTCTCTCTCTCTCTCTCTCTCTCTCTCGCTCTGTCTGTCTAAGGCTCTTTACCTCTCTTTACCCAAACGTCTCTCGCTCTTGCGACTACTTTGACTCTCTCCACTCTCCATTTCTTCATCTCCCAGCTTCCTCTATTCTATCTATTTCCTTTTCTTATCTTACTTCCCTATACTTTCCTCCCTTCTTACGCTTCGATCCTACGTATCACTGATCTGTATGCTATATCACATTGTGTTATTCTCTTTGATTTCTCTTGTGAGTTCCTTCGGTGTATTTCAACCAGTAGGGTTACTTCCGACGTCTCGTGAAGACTTCCTCTTCGAGAGTATATCAGAGAAATGAGATTTGGAAATCGTCGGGTGGAATGCGATGGACTTAATGAAAAGAACACGGACTAACCCTGCTGGCATCTTCGTTTCCATTCTCTCTCCTTCTCTCACTCTGGCAGTATAAGGATACCAATACTTGCAGAACGAATCGTGAAAGTCAATTGATTTGTCCTCTGATTTGTATTGTTTGCATCGATTAATTCGTTTCGTCCCGATATGTGACATATTCGCCGTTCGTCTTCGTGTTTCCATAATTCCATAATCCCTCTTCATGTTCACGTCACTTTATGATAATTATTACATGAGAGCTCCTTATTTTGATTACCCATATTTATATTAATTTCATTTAATTTCATTCAGCTATTCCCCTGTTTTTATTTTAAGTTCAAGAAACATCATACTCTGCACCCTCTTCAGACACCATTCATCAATTTTCTCATTTTTTCCCAGTTTCTGCGTAACGAGAATTAACTTCTTAAAGTACAAAGAATTAATTAAAATGTATCTAATGAATCAAGAAAAGTAAGGTAATCATATTAATATAAAATAAAATTGGTTTACGAGTACGATGATTATACTGTCGCAAACGAACACTTCAAGTGTTCGATCAAAATAATGGGAAGAAATGAATTACATTAGAAGATTATTACCGCGTCTTTAATTATCATTTCCATTGCGCGATTATTTATTTGACATTTCCTTTAGCACAGAATTTTGTGTATGTCCGTAGAATATACTGGTCCCATATAATCATTCGTTATCGGTGTTATATCGTCGTCTTGGCTTTTTGCTTGGCTCTGGCAAATGATCGTACAGCATTACGTCAAAGCACCATTGTACATATCACACGCACCTTTGTATATCTATATGTGTACGTATATCTGTGTATGTACCGTTGTTACTGTCATTGTATGTCACCAATTCACGTTTCCTATTTGTACGAAGAGAACAAAAAAAAAGAGAGGCCCGTGGTATCTACGGCTGATATCACCCCAAGAATTTGATTACAGGACTGTTTTCAAATGATTCCTACGTGCGTAATTTATTTGTAATTAATTACCCTTCTTATATAGCCATTACTTATTGATCGACCTTCCTTGGGCGGATTATATGGTCATATTAATTTTCGACGTTTTTAAACAATGTATATAATGTCGTAGAATAGATAAATGTATCTTGTATTTTTAGTATATTCGTCGAGTCGACATGATTGTTCCGTTCTAAAGAAAAATATCTTAAATATGTGAATATTTAAATGTATAATGCTTTAGTATCATAAGTAACATATTGCCGACTCGATGGAACTTAGCATCTGGAAATAATTCATTTCTTGAAGATTGTCCTTTTTGTTGTCAGCAACGATTTTATATCTCAATGTAAATACTTTTCCCTTTTTTAATATCCATAGTACAAATTACGAAGGCTGCTGAAATGTAAGGACCTGGCCCCGACCATCTATTTGTGTACACAATTTTCTATTGTATTTATCAGAATTGTAGCATACGAAGTAACTTGCAGGTTCTTAATGAATTCAATAACAAACTCTCTTTTATAATACCTGACAAAGTATCAGCATTTATTTCGTATGCATATATACATAGCATTAAGTACAGTATATGTTAAATGTTAAGTAGAATTAATCTCTGATCTTCTCAGTAAGAAAGAAGTTTTATATAACAAACATTAATACACCCGTGTGTAAAGAAAATATCATTTTTAGACCAGTATTGTCGCTCGCGATAGGTTTTTATTTTATATAAGGAGTACGACATCCGTAAGGGGCTATCGTGGAATGTAAGTCAATAATTAACACTCCAATTGAATTTTTTTATACTGTATAAAGCATGTCAATTAGATAAAATACATTTGGTTCGATCAACAATAATCCGTCGTTACTAGCGCAATATAGATAGTGTTCTTAATGTTAACATAACAAGTACTTTCATTATAATATTTCTAATATTACAGAATTATAGTACATAATAAATAATACTATCCTTTAGATAAAAGAAGTCATGCGGATTCTACCGATTATTGTTGACTATATATTTACGATGGTACTTGCGCGTAGAATGATTTGCATGCAACAAGAGCCTGATATGTTTCCAATTTTACCAATTTCTCTGTACACTATATATTTACTCGCTACACTGACACTACACTTTCAGCGTGAGTTCTTCTTGTCTCAAATTGAATGAGGTGTGTTCTCTCTTTCTGAACTTTCGTCGAAGGCTTGCGAGAATATCGTCCCTCGCTCCTATGGAAAGAAAACTCATTAATTTTTCTACCCTTGTACTGTCTCACGGTTTCCTTTGCGTTGGATCTTCGAAAACATTGTTTTATCTTTCTACCTTCAAGTATTTATATTTCTTCCAATATAATAATTTTTACTCAAAATACGCATTCAGATGTTATATTTTGATATTGGCACAAGAAATATGCAGAAAAAAAAACAGAATTTTCTATGATAATTCATTTGAAACGATCGAATGCCATTTGACTTAGAATTGACTCGGTATTTAGTATCGTAAGTCTAAATGCTGTTTCTATTTATTATGTTGATTTCATATCCCTCTAGCATTTTCTTTTTTAGTTTCTATAATACTTCCTATGATATAACGTGGCTTGTTTATCTTATGCTAAACGTGTCGTTTTGAAAACTGCAGTTGGTCTCCCAGTCTACGAATGTCTGGCGAAACTGGCCAGTTGAGAAACTTCATCGAAGATCTTGGACCAGCTCAAGTAGTTGGAAGACAGGCACTCGGTGCTCGATGCCTCGGTGAAATCCAACTCTTCCTGAACCAAAAACAGGGCTACCTTGAAGTAGGGGTCATGCGTGCCAAAGAGCTTAAAGCGAAACAAGGCAGCAAAGTTATTCCAGGTTTGTTGTACTTATCAATTAGTTTTATTTATTACTTTACACACTTCCTGCATAGGTTCGAGTAATAAATCAATGCATACAGTAGAACGTCGATTAACCGAGCTAACTGGGATCAAGGTGGCTTGGTTGTTTAAATAGTTCGGATAATTATAAATAATAACAGCAATAAAGCCTATTATTAGTTATTGATCGTGTTATCGCAGAATTACTGGGATATCTTGAAATGTGCTGATGCTAAAGAAATAATTAATTTTTTAAACTGTTTGGAAATAATAACTGAAACGTTTAGAAGTAACAATACGTATTTATTAGAAATATACATTGATTTATATTTTTCATATACATAGTTTCAGTTGTAAAATTTCCTTTTACACAAAATAGAAAAAAAACTTTGTGGTGCAACAGTGGTTTGGAGGATTGACCTTTAGATAATCGATGTCCTACTGTATTTATTTGTAATTTAATTTCTAGAATAGTTTCCTACCTGTCAGTATATCGTTGTTATACAGGTAAACTTCATTAACTACATTTTTTTCGAATCTCCTTTTTTGGTTTTATTCCTGTAACTTTTTCTATCCATCTATTGGAAAGACCGTGATTTTCGTATGAAAATGTTAGTTTATGATTTTTATCTCTAACAACATATGTAACATATATCTGTTACTTGTTGTCGACGACCATTTTGGAATTATAATTTTACGGACTCTTTTATGCCAATGTAGCATAGCGTAGTAGTTATTTTATCGAATATTGGTGTAATCTCTGATTTGCAATTTATAATTCTTTTACATTCTTCAAATATATCGAGTTTTCAAACACTTAGTGTAAATACGTTTAAAGTCCTTTGATACGATGCATATCGTCCTTTTACATTATTTCATTGTATGTTTTAGCTCCATATGTGAAGGTTTACCTTGTTAATGGTAAAAAGTGCATAGCGAAAGCGAAAACGATGACGGCTAGAAAGACGTTGGATCCAAATTATTCACAGTCCTTAGTCTTTAAAGAAAACTACCGGGGATGTATACTACAGGTAAACTATGCAAGTTAATTATAAATTTTAAGTTTTGTTAATAAAAATTATTTTGACGGCCTTGGGGTTAAGTTATTAATAAGATGTTCAAGAATATCAAAAGGTGTTTAAACACTTTATTGTACTAATATCTTTTTTCATATTTTCCTGTCATTTCTGAATTAGAATAAGTAAACCCCCGAGTATATTATACGGAATATATATTAACCCTATATAACGCCATGTAACTTTGTATGTTCTATGTTTTGTTTCATTTCATTTTTTGATTGTAATAATTATAAAAGTAAGCGCAACAGTAGTCTCCTTTTTCTGAGTTATAATTCTTTTAAGTAATAATTTTGTTGCTATTTTTACTAACTAAGTTGCTCATTTATCGTAGCTTCGTTAGAATGAAATCAAATTTTTCATCAGAAATGGAGTTGAACAATTTTCATAATAGTTATAGGAGTTAATGAAATTTTGCTAATTTGTATTGTTTCAGGTGACCGTATGGGGTGATTACGGCCGGTTAGAAGGGAAAAAAGTGTTCATGGGCATTGCACAGATCGTGTTGGATGAACTGGACCCCAATAAGACAGTGTTCGGGTGGTACAAGCTGTTTGGCAACACTTCCCTGGTCAGTGGACCTCCATCCCTCGCTTTATCCCGTCGATCCTCGGCAACGTCCCTGGAATCTTTTAAAATTTGAGAATAATATCCCAATGAAGTATCCTAATACACCTCCTACATATAACGAGCCATAATAATTCAAGCTTCTTCACCATGATATACAATCGAAAAAAAGTGCAAAAAAATAATGGACTCATATTCTGATCCTGTTAAATACTATTCATTATCGCGATCTTAGGATTCACGGATTAATTTCGACTTAAATCAATTCTTTTAACTTGCTTGTAATTAATCGAGAAGTAACGATCGAAGATAAGAGAGATATATCGTCATATATAGAAACGAATATTTATAAACAAATGATAGAGACCTTAATGACTTTAAACTGTTACGAGAATAAGGTGTATCGATAAGCGTTGATTTTTAAGGACTTTTAACGGAACATCCTTCGTACCCTATCCACTCCAATCAACCCCCCCCCCCCCCCCACCATTTTGAAATATTAATTGATAAAGTAAAGAAACTAATAATTATCGAATGATTGCCGGCTCTGAATACGGTAAAATCGGCACGTGATTAAATGCCGAGTGTTATGGAGGAGAGAGATTGCGTGGAAACTTTGGGGGGTTTCAAGTGCGACAGTGTACCTTGGATTGCACGGGGAGGGGGCAAAAGAGTGTTTCGTTTCCGAGGGTAAATCGCGAGAATGAGAAGGGTGTGAAAGATCGTACGAAAGGACATGTCTTTCTAGAAACACCACTAGCACATCACATATCATGTACGGCATATCAGATGAGCCACTAGTCTGTATGTAGACTAGTTGTAGACGTAGCGGCCATGTTCCTGGAGCGCCAGATAGTTTTTTAGGTACGCACTGAGTTCAAGGCATCGTTCGTAAATAGTTCGACAAGGATTTCACGCGGCTATTAATTAATAGCTCATTCAGAGACTGACCTAGGAAAATGAAAACAAAAACACAGTCGTAATACAATTTACATAAAAGATAACCGCGTGAAATCGTTAAACGTGTATTCTTGCCAATATTCCCCTCCTGCTTTAAATCTCTATCGAAGTATTCTCTTGTCTAACAACTATTCTATCTTAGCGAATAATATTCTTCCTCCTTGGCTACGAAGTAACGATCTCTGCCATGATTAGTAGACAACGAATTAAATTAGTCTCAAATGTGCAAGTCGAAACTTCGTTGCCTTATTTCTTCTTATCTTTATAGAGTTTCTTTCGCAAAGCTTGTTGTAGGATACGTGTTTATCTATATGACTTATGTCTTGATTTTTTCTTGTGAAGTCTGTTCTTGTTGGTCTCTTAAATTTATTGCTACTACGTGATTTTGAATGTTTTCCTCACTCGTAGAAACGAATTCGTTTGAAATTCTCTAGGTATTGCTTGCTACGTAACACACTCTTAATCCGACGTACTGCACAATGCCGCATTCTGTCACAACCCTTTCCAAGACTTTGCTCCGAAACCGTGTAGAACCATGTCTTTTCGATTTAATCGTTTTTGTATTTTTAAGAATCTTAACGATAAGGTAAGTCTGTGCCGTATTCGGAGTCCTCTGTATAAGTTCTCTTAAGTGTCTTTTAAAGTTCGTATCTTCCTAGGAACAATCGTCAAGATATATTGAACGATGTGAAAATTGAAGATTTATTTCAATAGTTTAATACCTTATCTACTATGTTTGTTTACTATGTGTACTTTTAATATTCGATCACTTTTGACATCTCTATTTTCTTAGTTCTTCGTCATTCGATATTTCTCGATGGTTAATTTGCTATCTAAGAATGCGTAGTTGGTAATTAATATTTCCCATTTTCATTACAGTGAAACCAATGCGTAGTAACTGAATTTGAGGACGATGTGAACTGAAACGTGGTGTGCTAAAAGAATGGAGTTACGAGACGATAGAAAATCATTCTCGTTCGGATACGAATGGAAAGTGATAGATGAAAATAATGAGGTATAAGAAATCAGTGAAGTGATCATATATTCGTAAACTTCATTTAATCGATGTGTGAAAGAAATCGTTTACACCGACGAACAATATTGATCTAAGTACACTGTACACATTCAAGAAAGACGTTTCCAACATTTGTATATAATTTAGGACATTCGAAAGTGCTAATCGAGGGACGATTATCGAAATGGTTCCCATCAAAGTGGACACTAATCGTTGTCAACTTTTTAGTCAGAAAATATCACCGTCAGAGCGTATATTATTTATTGTACATACTATAATAATTATATAAATTTTGCGGTATGTATGCGCGCAGGTTTGAATGAACAATTGCCTTGACCGTTGCATTTTTCTCTTCTTGATTCTCTTGGAACTTCGAGTGGCAACATTGTCCATGTCTCTTGATCTACAATCCATCGAAATGATTTATTTTACACATTACTCAAGGGATCGATAAAGGTATAATGAACTAATTTTAATTCGATTTATCAACTGATAAAAACACACGAAATGTTTCTGGTATACCAGTGAACTTAAAGTTCCAAGAGGATCGAGAACGAAATAAACAAATGTGGATTAGTAAACTGCTGTTGAACATTCTATGTAATTGAAGTATTTTACGTGGGAAGATTAATGCGAATTACGTCGACTGTCATGTATTGTGATTTCGTTATCTTTCATTTAATTAACATTCTCACAGCTGAGTGTACTTAACGAAGAAGACAACCGTTTGTCTTAGGGTTTTACTCTCAATCTGCACTTCGACTTAAACTCGATTTTTTTAAATGAATATTTACTAAACGAACCGCCCACATTCTTGCATAGATTACACGCTCTGCAGTTTTAAGAATCCGCCTCCTTTACGAGATCTCGTGGGGGAGGGTTGGATGCTGCTGAATCTTTTAAATGAAAGCTTATCTTTGCTATATCAGCGAAGACGTTCACAATCGATTTTATATCTCTCTTAATTCTCATGTTATGTGTTCGATCTTTGTCTATGCATATGGCAGCCATTTGTCAACGTACTCCACGAGCATGCAAGTGTACGCGAAATCTCTGCTCTACAGCTAGAGATTCATCGATTCGTTACCTAGTATTGTTTCTTGCTGATTGTGCTTGCAACATGTTAATTATAAGGAACTTTTTAAATATTCTTGCGAATTTGATTCACCTTCGCATCGCGTCCAATCGAATCACTTCATTTCGAATCGATTCGAGCACGAAATTTAATTATTCCGACCGATCAAAGAAATATGCTCTGCTTTTGGATTCCACGCACTTATAAATACATTTTTCTGAGGAACTTTCTCATAAATCAGTCGGGTTTATTTCCTTACATCGCTCTATATACTCTTGTTACTTCCGGAACGAAAGCGTAGATCTTTAATCGATGCATTTCTCGAACAAATGTAAATTCGAGACTTTGAATTCGATTTTTAATGTTTCTCTAATTTCATTTATATTTGCAGCACAATTGTTTTGGATCGCGACTCCTAACGCAGGATGATGTAAGGTTTTCAATGCGTAGCGGAACTTTTTTATTCTTGCTCGGTCTTTCACGCGATCGCATTTCTCTCCGATTAAACGATTTATATCTCCTTTGTAAGATGGAAAGTAATATACGACACGTTTGAAACGATGTAATCAATATTCTTGCGATGTAAGGTATTATACCGAAGATTATAACGAGCCGGTGAGAAAAAAGAGGTTCGATTAACGACAACAGGAAAATAGGGTGAGACGATTATTTCCGAACAATTCTAGATAGTCCGACCCTCCGATAAACAAGTAATCGATCGACCATTATTATGAGGGAACTGTATAAAATCGCCGTTATCTTATCATATCTATAACATGCTTGAATTAGTGAGGACGGAGAAACGTGCCGCAAATGGAAGGATGCTTTTTCTACTCATGAGAAAAAAAAACCCCATAATGTAGAGCTCTATCGGACGAGAATTATGAAGTGTGCAAACTATCGTGAAGGGAAAATATTAATCTAAGGGAATTTTTAAGTAAACATTTTGCAAGTGCATGACTAACATTAGTAGGCTCTTGGGGCAGTGACAACGTAATAACCACACACAAATATAACTCTATAATAGCGAATAATACTTGATAAAATATACAAGACTACGATTATGTAACACATTCTGTTTTGTAATCAGCCGATTACACGTCACCTTAAGATCCTTCGTGGAATTAATACGAATATTATCCTTCGATCGAAATTATTCTTCGTACACCGATTTCTTTCTAATATTATTAATGAACATATTTTTAATCAATGTACACTTTCTTTGTTATAAAATCTTTTTTAACAAGTCAGATATTTTTCAATGTTAAAATAGTTTCGTAATTTTGCGGGGATCTTATCGTTGCGAACTGTTAACGCTTAAAAACATAAACCACTGCATATCTTATACAGACGTAGGACTTTCATAACCAGTAGCCGGATTTACGAAATTTAATGTCACGTGTTTTCAACCAAAAAACAGGTTTGCTTTTTTTACACTTGTATCATGCGAGGCGCATGGATACAGCGAATTCTCGTAGAAAGTTTCAACTAGGAATTTTTTAGAGAATCGAAAGTCTAGGTGAACTAAGGGAGACGATCGGTAATTATTATAAGCACGATTTGTGGAGTTATCGAGTGATGGAGAAGGACAACATATACGGGTGGCTTTAGCTAGTGTTCAAATTATTGAATGATTTTTGATGGAGTTTCAATTTATTTTTGTCTTCATTTTCTTCGCAATTGGATTCTTCAGAATTCGATTCTTTTAGAATTTAGATTCTTACGAATTCGAATTATTCAGAATGTTTTATTCTTTCGAATGTTTGGAATTCTATTTTTTCAGAATTTACATTCTTTGGAATCCGATTTGTCCAGAACGTTTAATTTTGCAGAATTTAGATTCTTTGGAATCCAATTCATCCAGAACTTTTAATTCTTCAGAATTCAATTCTTTCGGAATGTAGATTATTCCGGAACTTTTAATTCTTTAGTATTCGATTCTTTCAGAATTTAGATTCTTCAAAATTCGATTCCTTCAGAGTTTAGATTCTTCAGAATTCGAATCCTTCAGAATTCTTACATCTTCCAAATTCGATTCTGTCCGATTTTTTGCATCGTCAGGATTAGATTCTTCATGATTCGATATGTTCCGAATTTAGATTTTTCAGAATTCAATTCCTTCCGAATTTAGATTCTGGTCGAGAATCTTATCACGATTGCACTTAATCGATATTGAATTCCGTGATTAACGTGTGATAAGGATTATAGCAATCGCCCTATTCACAGGATTCGAAAGCATTTCCGGGTTCAACGCGCGCATTCGATTGTTGCGAAACTCTCGCGGAGCTTCGCGTATATTAAACATCACGGAAATGTATCGACGATTTAACGAGTAGAACGCCGCTGTTCTTGAGTAGTACAAAGTGGTGCAGCATGCGGTTTAATCAAGTACACGTTGTACATTTTTCGTGTATATTAATATATTTCTGTGACAAAAGTGCAGAAGTACGAAGGAGATTAAAAAGTATCCAATCTCGACTTGAAATCTTATACACGAATAGGACAACTTCGAAAACTAGATGCACTCGAAAAGATGAGTGGTAAATGATCAATTTCGAGACACTGAAATCCTCGACCGGAAGTCAAAGAGCAGCGCGAAGAGAATGAAGGAAGAGCACGTTGATTTTCACTCTTGCCATGCCCATTTGTACATAGGCATGCTCAATCTTAGGATCGAACACGCATCGTGAATCACGTATACATAGTATTAACTACGAAACGAACAAATTAATATCCGACTTTGTACCTATATACTTATAATTAACTTAAATAAAAGAGGGAAACAGGTGAAGCGGACGAAGGAGGAGGTACGAAAAAAAAGAAACTTTTAAAAATAATATCGAGTCGAATATAGTTAGGACTAACGACGATGGGGGTGTATAACGAAGAACTTTAGCAACAAACAAAACGAACAAAAAAAAGATACAATATGAAATCTACACGGAATACGAAGAAGCCTGAGAGCCAAGGGGTACCACTTTTGTCAAATTTAGAGAGCCAATTTAGGTTTACGATTATAATAGGGTGTGCGAGGGAAGTGCGCATGCATGACATCAATAAGGTCGCAAGAAAACGAGACAATGCCAACGATTTAATTTACGGTGAAATTCTTTAATGATTATTCTCGTAGAAATTATCCAACGTAAAGTTAATGGACAGATATTCTTCTCAGCGTTGCGTGGGAAAAGCGATACGTACGACTCGTGACTTTATTTGGATTTATTAAATCTCGATGAACGTGACTGCACTTGGACGACCATCGAATCGTTCGTTTTAACGGAACTCAGGAATCTCATAGATTTTCCTACACGTAGATTCTCGTCGTAATATTTCGAAACCAAGTACTTTCGACTACGTAGCTTCCCTTAGATGATCGTAATTAAAGAAAGAAGTCACGAGTCGTTCGTAGCAATGCAAGGAATTTCGTGTTACCAGAAACACCGATTTAAGAAGACACAATCGATCGACAAATCTCGATGGTATTCGTTCGTTTCTAATTTCTTTACGACGATATACGTCCGGATTTATTTCCTCGGGAATGAGCATGAAGGGCGAGAGAGACAGAGTGAAAGAGAGAGAGAGAAAGAGAAAGCACGCGAGTAAACACGATGCGAAAGACAGAGAGTGAGAATGAAAGAAGTGTCTTTTTCGTTATAAAAAAGTGAAATACGAAGGCGAAATAAATTTAAACAGTACGATTAGGCGACGTTCCGTGAGACTATTCTGCTGGGAACTCCTTCGATCGTTCTTTCGGATAAATCGCCAAGGATTCAGCGCCGAATTTCAGCGAAAATCCTCGAATATATTAACGCTATCTTTTTAAACTAATTCTGTATATATCGCTGGGGCGATCGCACGGTAGAGAAAGAAGAG
The DNA here is from genome assembly GCA_910591585.2 of Nysson spinosus. Taxonomy (NCBI): domain Eukaryota; kingdom Metazoa; phylum Arthropoda; class Insecta; order Hymenoptera; family Crabronidae; genus Nysson; species Nysson spinosus. The sequence continues at coordinate 6,109,169 of OU342830.1, read as the reverse complement.
ATGCGTGAAGACGAACGCTGCTGTCAAACTGAAGGAATTCGCAGCAGAACGACACGGAACAATTAATATAAAGCGTTAGTGACTGTATCCAGTATAATATATCTGATAAAAGATACCCCCGATGCCAGACATGGCGTGTGACAATAAAGTGATTCAATGATCTTGTCGCATTTCAATCGTAAGCCACCTCTCACGAACACACATCAATGCGGACAAGTTTTTTTTGTGTGTTAATAATTATATACGCCGACGAGTATGCAACCGGTCATTGTCTATGTGTAAAAGAAAGAAAGTATCTCGTACGTTTTTTCCGATTATTCATTATTTCGCTATTGTTATCATGTCAGTCATATTTTTAATGAAATAAAGCAACGTGTTTTAAAACTAATGCCTTCTGAGAATTACATCAGTTCACGGGATTTTCCTGTTTCGTAAGTCTTTAATTATACTTTATATTAAAAAATCATATGATTTATTTCAGATCGATATTTTTCAATGTTTTTATATTTATAGTTACCAGGGAATATAATTTTTGTTTAGTTTGAATTAGTTAATGTCGATAAAAATACAAATATGCAGCACTGTAAGAATGGTAAATAATTGGTCTCCTTTCCAAAAATATAATCCATTTTATTAATTTGTAATCGACACAAAGTTTGATCAAGCGATATCCAACTCGATATTCCTAACATATTCGCTAAGCAAGGTGTCTAAGTTCTATTTAAAGTATACCTATAAAGCAGCTATTAGCTGGGTTGTAATTGTAGAAGAATTCTAATTCTAATTCTATCGCTTGACTATCTTTCAGCGGTGAACTATACTTTAGAAACTTTATTTAGTGTATCACATTAAAGATCAACATCTATTAATGTATTCATACAGCAATTTGCTCTTGTACTTTTAACCCTTTCGTTACGGCAGTCCGATCCGCCGAAGTGACACCAATGAACGGGACTCCGCGCAGAAAAGTGTGCACAATGCGTCGATAGTCTTCAGTGTTCGCGGGTGACGCCGGATATATTCGGCACCCGTAGACACAGGTCGTCGCATGGATGCCGAATAAAAACGACACCCGTACGGCGCCAGGTCGTCGCACGGATGCCGGATATATACGGTAACCGTAACGAAAGGGTTAATTAAAATACAGGGCCTCCTCCAAGCGGTGGGTGATACTCGCGAACAAAGTTGACAGAAAGTCGCCGAATAAGTGTGCATAACTAACGAGTCCGTGATGTTATTTTGATGCAACAGAGTGCATTCGAAAGACCGGACTTTTCTCTATAAGGTAACTATTGGGCAAAATAATCCCACGATTCGTTCTTCCGTAATAATTAAAAATACGGGGCCTCCTCCGACGGTGGGTGAGACTCGCAAACAAAGTTGAATGAATGCACGAATAATCGTTAATAACTAAGGAGTCCGTGAATATTTTTTGATGCAACAAAGTACATTCGAAAGAGCGGACTTTTCTCTATAAGATAACTATTGAGCAAAATAATCTCACAATTCGTTCTCCCGTAATACTTAAAAATACGGGGCCTCCTCCGACGGTGGGTGAGACTCGCGAACAAAGTTGAATGAATGTCCCGAATAATCGTTAATAACTAAGGAGTGCGTAAAGATTTTTTGATGCAACAAAGTGCATTCGAAAGAGCGGACTTTCCTCTATAAAATAACTATTGGGAAAAAATATCCCACCATTCGTTCTTCCGGAATTAATCAAAATACGGAGCCTCCTCCCAACGGTGGGTGACTCGCGAACAAAGTTGAATGAAAGTCGCGGAATAAGTGTGCATAACTAAGGAGTCCGTGATGTTATTTTGATGCAACAAAGTGCATTCGGAAGAGCGGTCTTTTCTCTATAAAGCAACTCGCAAACAAAAATATCCCACCATTCGTTCTTCCGGAATTAATCAAAATACGGGGCCTCCTCCCAACGGTGGGTGACTCGCGAACAAAGTTGAATGAAAGTCGCGGAATAAGTGTGCATAACTAAGGAGTCCGTGATGTTATTTTGATGCAACAAAGTGCATTCGGAAGAGCGGTCTTTTCTCTATAAAGCAACTCGCAAACAAAAATATCCCACTATTCGTTCTTCCGCAATTAATTAAAATACGGGGCCTCCTCCGAGCGGTGGGTGATACTCGCGAACAAAGTCGATTGAAAGTCGCCGAATAAGAGTGCATAACTAAGGAGTCCGTGAAGTTGTTTTGATGCAACAAAGTGCATTCAAAAGAGCGGTCTTTTCTCTATAAAATAACTCGCGAACAAAAATATCGCGCGATTCGTTCTTCCGCAGTTAATAAAGATTAATTGTATTGTAATACTATACTGTAATTTTAATGCTGTAATACAGTATTGTAATACCCAAGCTCCTTCAGTTCTCCATGAGACTTTATTAATTTATTACTATTTAAATATACTGCTCCATATTCTTGTTAAATAATTCAATAAAATAATGTTCATTAGCCTTTATATTCTCTCAACTTATAATGCACCGAACTAAGTTGGTAATTGAATTTATTTCTTACTACAATAGTATTCGAACAATTTTATATTAATTATTTCATGCAGTTCATTCTAATGATATAATATTTCGAAATATTTCGTTTCATTAAATAGTAGTTTATCTTTCGGACAAAGCTGCCGGGTTTTATTTATTAATCGATTGCGTATCTGTAAGCCTTGATAAACAAATCTTTTAGTTATACTTTAATTATTACACATTTACAGCTACTCTAAAAAAGCAGGTGAATTATTTTGTACAACTTATTTTAATGAAATAATATCCGAACAGTTAACTTTATTTAAATAATGTCTTAACTTTCGGATAAAGCTACTTTTGTATAGTAACTAGTTTATTAGACTTGTTAGCTAATCCGTTTTTTATTAATGATTACAGGGTGACCACTGCCTGTTTGGTCGGGACATCAGCAACCAAAGAAGACAAAAGAACGAAGGGCCATCATAAAGATATTTTATTCACGTGTATATTTTCTGCATATATTTATGTATTTATGTTTATTCTATCGTAATATTTATTAGTACACAATGTTGTACGTAAATTCTTGTACGTAGTGATATATATAATTACAATAAATGACTTTATCACGAATACAATGTGTTATATTTTACATTTTCCTTGAATATAAAAAATCCCATATGTCTTAATAATGTCCCGACCGTCCCCATTCTGTTAAACGTCCAAAGACGGTTGGCGACCAAGAGCCGTTACGAATAACGGTCGTGGCGACCGGCCGGCGCCATTCAAAAGAAAAGTGAAATCCTCATATTTTGGGGGGTTTTCGGGCCAAATTTTGGGTTCCTGGGAATTGTCGTTATTCAGTTTTCATTTAAATGGCGACCGAGAGTCGCCATTCCGTTAAACTGCAAAAAACCGTTGGCGACCAAGAGCCGTTACGAATAACGGTCGTGGCGACTGGCCGGCGCCATTCAAAAGAAAAGTGAAATCCTCATATTTTGGGGGGTTTTCGGGCCAAATTTTGGGTTCCTGGGAATTGTCGTTATTCAGTTTTCATTTAAATGGCGACCGAGAGTCGCCATTCCGTTAAACTGCAAAAAACCGTTGGCGACCAAGAGCCGTTACGAATAACGGTCGTGGCGACTGGCCGGCGCCATTCAAAAGAAAAGTGAAATCCTCATATTTTTGGGGGTTTTCGGGCCAAATTTTGAGTTCTGGGCAATTGTCTTTATTCAGTTTTCATTAAATGGCGACCGAGAGTCGCCATTCCGTTAAACTGCAAAAAACCGTTGGCTACCAAGAGCCGTTACGAATAACGGTCGTGGCGACTGGCCGGCGCCATTCAAAAGAAAAGTGAAATCCTCATATTTTTGGGGGTTTTCGGGCCAAATTTTAAGTTCTGGGCAATTGTCGTTATTCAGTTTTCATTTAAATGGCGACCGAGAGTCGCCATTCCGTTAAACTGCAAAAAACCGTTGGCGACCAAGAGCCGTTACGAATAACGGTCGTGGCGACCGGCCGGCGCCATTCAAAAGAAAAGTGAAATCCTCATATTTTTGGGGGTTTTCGGGCCAAATTTTGAGTTCTGGGCAATTGTCGTTATTCAGTTTTCATTTAAATGGCGACCGAGAGTCGCCATTCCGTTAAACTGCAAAAAACCGTTGGCGACCAAGAGCCGTTACGAATAACGGTCGTGGCGACCGGCCGGCGCCATTCAAAAGAAAAGTGAAATACTCATATTTTTGGGGGTTTTCGGGCCAAATTTTGAGTTCTGGGCAATTGTCGTTATTCAGTTTTCATTTAAATGGCGACCGAGAGTCGCCATTCCGTTAAACTGCAAAAAACCGTTGGCGACCAAGAGCCGTTACGAATAACGGTCGTGGCGACCGGCCGGCGCCATTCAAAAGAAAAGTGAAATCCTCATATTTTGGGGGTTTTTCGGGCCAAATTTTGAGTTCTGGGCAATTGTCGTTATTCAGTTTTCATTTAAATGGCGACCGACAGTCGCCATTCCGTTAAACTGCAAAAAACCGTTGGCGACCGAATGCCGTTACAAATAACGGTCGTGGCGACCGGCCGGCGCCATTCAAAAGAAAAGTGAAATCCTCATATTTTTGGGGGTTTTCGGGCCAAATTTTGAGTTCTGGGCAATTGTCGTTATTCAGTTTTCATTTAAATGGCGACCGAGAGTCGCCATTCCGTTAAACTGCAAAAAACCGTTGGCGACCAAGAGCCGTTACGAATAACGGTCGTGGCGACTGGCCGGCGCCATTCAAAAGAAAAGTGAAATCCTCATATTTTGGGGGTTTTTCGGGCCAAATTTTGAGTTCTGGGCAATTGTCGTTATTCAGTTTTCATTTAAATGGCGACCGACAGTCGCCATGCCGTTAAACTGCAAAAAACCGTTGGCGACCGAGTGCCGTTACGAATAACGGTCGTGGCGACCGGCCGGCGCCATTCAAAAGAAAAGTGAAATCCTCATATTTTTGGGGGTTTTCGGGCCAAATTTTGAGTTCTGGGCAATTGTCGTTATTCAGTTTTCATTTAAATGGCGACCGAGAGTCGCCATTCCGTTAAACTGCAAAAAACCGTTGGCGACCGAGTGCCGTTACAAATAACGGTTGTGGCGACCGGCCGGCGCCATTCAAAAGAAAAGTGAAATCCTCATATTTTTGGGGGTTTTCGGGCCAAATTTTGAGTTCTGGGCAATTGTCGTTATTCAGTTTTCATTTAAATGGCGACCGAGAGTCGCCATTCCGTTAAACTGCAAAAAACCGTTGGCGACCAAGAGCCGTTACGAATAACGGTCGTGGCGACTGGCCGGCGCCATTCAAAAGAAAAGTGAAATCCTCATATTTTTGGGGGTTTTCGGGCCAAATTTTGAGTTCTGGGCAATTGTCGTTATTCAGTTTTCATTTAAATGGCGACCGAGAGTCGCCATTCCGTTAAACTGCAAAAAACCGTTGGCGACCAAGAGCCGTTACGAATAACGGTCGTGGCGACTGGCCGGCGCCATTCAAAAGAAAAGTGAAATCCCCATATTTTTGGGGGTTTTCGGGCCAAATTTTGAGTTCTGGGCAATTGTCGTTATTCAGTTTTCATTTAAATGGCGACCGAGAGTCGCCATTCCGTTAAACTGCAAAAAACCGTTGGCGACCGAGTGCCGTTACGAATAACGGTCGTGGCGACCGGCCGGCGCCATTCAAAAGAAAAGTGAAATCCTCATATTTTTGGGGGTTTTCGGGCCAAATTTTGAGTTCTGGGCAACCAGGCCGGCGCCATTTAAATGAAACCTGAATTTCTAGTTTTGGATTTTCGTGCAACTTGTGAAATTTTGCCGTAAAGTCGAGAATTGGTATGAGGAGAACGTAACTTGCGAGGAGGTAATCGCTTCGCACGATTTGTGAAAATTGGTCACCGATTCTCGGAATTTCGCAAAAATACGAAGAAGTTTTTAGGACATATGGGATTTTGGATATTCGGTACTTCAAGGAAATATAACATATAATACAATATATTCGTCATAAATTCATTTATTGTAATTGCAAATTTCACGTGGTACAACAATATACATACAACATTGTGTTCTAACAAATATTATAATAGAGCAAGCATAAATATATAAAAATCTGCAATAAATAGACACTTGTGAATAAAATATCTTGACGATGGCCCTTCGATCATTTGTCTTCTTTGATTGTGGACGTCCCGGCGAATCAAGCAGTGGCCACTCTGTAATCATTAATGAAAGATCAGATTAGTTATCAAATCTAATAAATTAGTTAATATACAAAAGGAGCTTTATCCAAAAGTTAAAGTATTATTTGATTCAATTTAATTGTTCGAAATATTGTTTCATTAAAATAGGTTGCATGAAGTAATTCATATCTTACGCTAGAGTAGCTGAAAATGTGTATCATTAAAGTATTATTAATGGATTTGTTTATTACGTCGTACAGATAAACAATCACTTAATAAATAAAATCCAGCAGCTTTTGTCCGAAAGATAAACTATTATTTAATGAAATGAAATTTTTCAAAATATGATATTATATCATTAATATTAACTGCATGAAACAATTAATATAATATAAAGATGGTCGAATACTTTTGTGAAATAAATTCCTTTGCTAACTTATTTGGGTACATTATAAGTTTAGAAAATATAAGGCCTAATGAATATTATTTTATTGAATTATTTAATAAGAATATACAGTAGTGAATTAAAATAATAATAAATTAATAAAGTCTCATACGGAGTCTCAAACGTCTCAAGCGGAAGGAGCTTGGGTATTACAACACTGTATTACAGTATTACACTATTACGGTAGTAAAATATTACAGTAGAGTATTACAATGCAATAACCTTTATTAAAAGTACATGAGAAAATTCCTATATGAATACATCAAAAGCTGTTGATCATTAATGTTGTACACTAAATCAATTTTATAAAGTATAGTTCATCGATGAACGATAGTCAAGCGATATCCGACTCGATATTCCTAACATATTCGCTAAGCGAGGTGTCTAACAATAAATTATCATTGAAGTATACATATAAAGCAGCTATTAGCTCGGTTGTAATTGTAGAAGAATTCTAATTCTAATTCTCTACAATTATTACCGATTACCAGGTCTCACCACGTGGAGGTTGCTGCTAGCAGAGACCCTGGTGGGTGGCTTGGTGGTGGTTCGCATTCCGCGACCGAACCACCCACCGTTTTATTCCAAGCCCTCAAGGCATATTTTCCTTCGAGTCAAACTCGAAAAAATATGAGACAATCGGACTTGGAATATCGCCGTGGATACAATATTCTAACTTATTAACTATTCTTATACTAAACTTATCGCTAAGTCACTGACCGAACATTATTTCGAAGAGCGAATACTAATTGGGGGGATTGACTCTAAGGAAGTAAATGACTCTAACTCTAAATCGCGATTCAAAGTTTGAACGTCAACCTGAAGTCCGCCGAGCCGTACTCGGTCGAAACCATGGCACATGGACAACGAGTGCGTGGCACTCGCGTCTCAGCGCGCGAGAACAAACCCTTAGGAGTGACAACGAAGGAGAACCGCACGCAGCCTCCAAACGGATTACCGACACCCCGTCCAGGAGTGTTTCGCTTAATCGTGACTTACGCCACGACCGCCACATGTGCCATGGCCCTTCCTCGCAAGCACAGGACATTTACCTCGAAATCTGCCACCCTGGCCCGATTACCGGAACCAGAATGAACAGACCCGAGTGAGGTCCACAAGGAACCCTCTCAGGATCGGAAACAAACTATGCTATCCAAGAATTTCATTTCGGTACTCTGGAAGAGAGTAACGATAGAGCGAAAACCTTGTCGCTTGTCACTCCAAAATATACTACTTCACGTCGCGAAACAAACCAAAGGAAAACAGAAGCTAAAAATTTGAGAATTTGCAAATGTTCGCTCTTCGTAAATACGTTTGTCAGTGATTTACATAGGTTTACGCTTAATTTCTAGAACAACACTTTCTCTGCCGCTGTATAACTTATACTAATTCTAAAATACTAAGAGAATCGAAGTGGCAAAGCTTCTTTGCAGAGAAAGCGTTGAACAGACTATACCTAATAAGCTTGTTTCTATTCTTATCTCTATTATTGAATTTCGCTACAGGATTGTTCCTCTTGTACAATTCTTTCTTCTTTCTTCGAACTCCTCTTCGGAGAACTATGAAGCTAAGTATAATATCTATAACAACTACCAACTATTCTACCGAGCCATAAACCCAAGCAAGCATGCGATAATAATTACTCAAATAATCAATAAGCAAATAACTAATAAATAATCAGTAAACAGTCAAATGATCAGTAAATATTCAAATAATCAATAAACAGTAAAATAATCAATCAAATAATCAATAAACAGTCAAATAATCAATGAAGTAATCAATAAACAGTCAAATAATCAATGAAGTAATCAATAAACAGTCAAATAATCAATGAAGTAATCAATAAACAGTCAAATAATCAATGAAGTAATCAATAAACAGTCAAATAATCAATGAAGTAATCAATAAACAGTCAAATAATCATGAAAACAAATTGAAAATAAGCTCCCAGAACAGATCAGAAACAAGAATTGAATTATATGCTGAATGGTCAGTACTGGTCAGTACTGGTCAGCAGTGGTCACTATTGGTTAGCATTGGTCTGTATTGGCCGGTACTGGTCGGTATTGGTCATCCTAGAAGGAGGAGAGTGGTCGGTTTGGAAGAGGGGTAGTTTGGAAAGAGGGAATTAGGAAAGACGTCTTTCCTCCCCGAGAGCTCCAGGCCGAATGAAAAATCGCTGTGCAGGATGTAACCACGTCACCTCGGTTCCTCAGGAACCAGAAAGGGGTGAAAATTGGTGGGGTAAACCCTCCTGGCCAATCCCGATCGCTCCTTCCTCGAAGATCTAACCGTTGAATATTTGTTACTTTCTTCGAGCATTATCGACAGTATTCGTATAATTATCGACTTGAAAGCTTTTTCGAAAATATTTGTTCATGCATTTTCGAAGATTTTTACGAATGACGTCATAATTTGTGCACTGGGCACCAATCCAAACGATTCCCTATTAGTGGTGAATAAGTGGTTCATTATTAAAGAGACGTCTCCGGATTCTTCTGAGATTTTATTAATTTGTTTTCGTTTAATCCGGTGGTTCGTCAATAAATAATTAATTGTTTGCAATAACAATAGTATTGCAATAACTAAGTAGCAATTTAAGTTAAGTTTATTAAATTATCGATGTAGAATAATGTTTTGCCGCCACCTTGCACTTCTTGATACGGGGGATTATTACGATTCAAAGATGTTATGCATTCATTATTTTATTAAACTGCAGCTTCTGGATGCATTAAAGATTGAACGATGCATACTTTGGATTCGTGCGCGATAAGTGCAACGATAAATAACTTCTTTAAACAATTACCTATTAATTACAATTAATAGTGGTTTGTTGTGATACGATGATTGGCGTTTTGTTCGTCAAACAAATCCAATAATTATACTTTCATTATTACATTTGTACAAGCATGGGATTCGGGAATTGATACAGTTGTTAATTAACAATTATACCTTATGATAAACATACCGAACACCTTGTATTTTAAGAATGTCCTGGAATTTATATTGTTCTTGGAAACGCTCGTGAATTATTAGAGTTGCTCCGATTTGGCGATGACATTCCTGATTTATTTGCTAAACGAAGTGTCTAACTTCTAATTAAAATATACGTATAAAGAAATTCTAATTTCTTATTCTCTATTTATAATTATTACCGTTTTACGCGTTTGAGCAGACATTTTTCTTTAAAAAGCTCTCTAAAAATATGCAAACCAGATTTTGATTTCGTAAATAAAGCCGAAGAGTAGGGCAAGTGAAGGATTGTCAGCAGACATTTGCAAATTGATATTGGAAATGTAACTTACATAATTTTGTTCGCAAATGTCCACAACATTTTTTGCAATCAGCAAAAACTGTTGGGATATTTAAAAGAAAATTTATAGCAAATACAAAAATATTTCACAAGATTAATTCACGTTTTATTAAGCGACTCAAACGAATATTTATTATTACGCCATATGGAAAATTAAGTTGTAAGGAGCGAATAAGAACTAATATAGTGTTAATTAAACTACTCCAACAATCTACTTGAATCGTAATTTTAATTAATTTTATGAGACACGTGCCTAGTGGTACACAAACTCGGATGATATATTGCCAATTGCTAATTACGGATTAATAATCATTTCAGACGCTGAATCAAACTATTATTTACTTAATTTATTAAGCATTTTGAGCCACTTTGTGAGATTCATTTTCAATTAAATATTCGAAATTTTGCATGCACGTATTACTTATATATTGACTTTAATTCAGCACATATTGCTTACATAATTAAATTCACACATTCACTGCAGTACATAATCGACCTTTTATAATGCTGCAGATATTCCACAAATAAATAATATATTTGCAAAATAATGCGAGGAAGTAGGATATGAAATCTAAGCAGTTTCATCTGCCACGACTTTGTCGGTAAGTTCTTTCATCAGTGGGTCACTAATTATGATAATCGACTCTAACTTACAAGCCAAAACTTAAATACAAATTTCTAAAAATGATATAAATCGAATTTTGATGTAAACTGAATTAAATATAATTTTCCGCTGATTATTGATATCTTCTTTTTATAAGTTGTAATATTAAAATCAAAAGAAACGGGGACTTATTTCACTTTCATATATAACGATTCATGCGTGTGAATCTGTAACAATTTTTAAACATATATTTTTTAAGTACATTTCTTTTTAACTGGGTTGTTTGACCAATAGGAAAGAAGCGTTGCTTCTTTCAGTCGTCCATGGGTTGCGCCACGTGATTTGAAGCAAAGAAAGGGGACCATGAAATATATATAACATGTTTAATATTTACAAAGTATTTTAATCGCTATATATATTTTTAGTTTTAAACTAAAAATAAGTCAATTTTTAGAACAATATTATTCTGAGAAATGTGAAATCTATGGAAAATAAAAGAATATTACATAGTTTATTATGTAATAGACTCATGCTTACTTACTAATTAACATGTTGATTGCCGTGTGAGTGACTGGTGACCAACAACGCGAATATTACTAAAACTCGAATTAAATATACCGCTAATATTTGAAAATAGCTCGACGTTTTTAATGTTATTTTCAGACGTTATGTACACGATGCGAATGAGTATTATGAGGTATCGTATAACACGGATTTCGACCTGACACTCAACATGTTAATCAGCATATTAAAAAATACGTTTGAGATACAAGTAACTCACCTAAATCATTTTTATTCACAACCCTCTACTCAAATAATTCACAGGTATCACCTCATAATCCCTCGTAAGGATCAGCTTAAAAGAGATTAGGATTCATCGCAAAGTTGTCACCGGCGATAATGTAGCTATTTGAATATGCAAAAAGAAATTGGACGTTTATCTGTTAAATATATTAAGCGTGGCATCGTTTTGCCACGGAGTGTTGCGGTTTATAATGTGTCTGAAAAGTTTATTACCGTAAGCCCTTGGCGTCGATAAGCCCATTATCGCGTGTCGGCCGATCGGTGAAATGTATGCGCCGAAAACTAATAAAAATCGACTTACACTATGCATGCACGCGGGTACACGGCTTTCCATCGGTTAGCACGCTTTTAGCTGTCGCTAAAACTTTAATCAAAGTCAGATTAGTCGGAGGTAAGGGAATGGATCCCCGGAGCATGGATACACAAACGAAGCTTTTATTAAACGGAACTTGATTAGGGGGTTGCCAGGATCCTTTCAGAGTTTGTTTTCGACTGGTTTTCACCAAGACGCTTTCATTACGCGCCTTTCACGTAATTGACGGAATCTCTTAGCGAACGATAAAGATCCTTGGGATACTTTTACTCGATCGTTTTGATGTCTTGTTTTGAGGTCTCTCTGGTTTTCAAGATTCATGTAATTTTCGAAATCTCTATTTGAGTTGGAGTTCTGTTAGTAGTTGGAGTTATTCGTTGTAATAGTTGTTGTTTCTTTAATGTCGTTTATTAAACAATTATTTTTATTTTATTATGATTGTGTTTACTTTAGTGTGGTGTCTTGATTGTACTATAAAACGAAGTATAATATAAATATAATTATTTGTACATATACATACGCGTGTGTATAAAATATATATTATATTTATCTACTATTATATACTATTATGTTATACTTAAATGTAATGTATTTTGGGATATCTTATAATTGCAGTATAAAATGAATTTTGTATTCTTAAAGTTATTTTTATATAAAATATACGAATATAATGTATATACGATCATAATATAATAAACATACTATACCAAAGTAAACACTACGATATATATACACATATTTAAAGAGTAAAATTTTAAAAATATTTTAATAATTCAAATACTATAGACGCGTACATAATTATTGGCCCGGAAGAGTTACTTACATGAAGATACAATTGAGCCGTTTATTTAGAAAGTGGCTTAAGCCCATTTAAAAAAAATCAAGTTAACATTTAATATATTACAATGTAACTTTGTGTATCTATTATATTATAAACCCGATTTTTTTGAAAAGGACTTAGGCCACTTTCAATATAAACGTCTCAATTAAACTTGTCAACGATGCAATTACAGGAAGAGTGATAACGAACGCAGTTAAAGGTATACTGATTAAAAGATGGATTGCAGAGAAGAACATTTGCGCAACAAAGTAGAACCAGCGAAAGTGATTCAATCTTTGGGTAATCCCTGTAATCCCGAGGGGTATTTCTTCACGCCCCATACTCCACCCTCGAGAAAACTCTCGATCTGTGAATCAGTGTTCGTTATCCTCCCCATGATGATAATCATTTACTATCATCATTGCCATATCATGTATCCTCATTTTCTAAAGCGCAAATACTCGTTTAATATATGTTTACATACGTTAAACGCATACAATGTATATTATATATATATTTATTATTAAGTCCTTTACAACTTTCAATTAATTGAATATTATTGGAAACGAAGATTTTATAATATTTATTATGTATTAATTCAGTGGTTGGACTTCTGCATTCTAATAGTTCTATTATAATATGATATAAATATATGCTATATACTTTATATTAATTTGAATAATCTTAATCATTAATGTTAACTTTATATTATACTATAATGATAAAATATTTCCAATTCTTGCTTTAACTTATTAAAATCAGTAGCGAATAAATTGATATTCATATTCCTACAACTAAAAATCTGCTTCGATATCCTTGTTTTTTTGAGTATACTATATTTTATTATACTAAATGTATATAATATAATATATACTATAAAAATTAATTTACAAAAATAATGTCTTAACAATTTGCAAATACACAATTAATTATAACAAATCATTTTTTAAGCGAGTTCACCAATCTTTCAGTATTTCTGTACTTCATCGCAGGAACACTAACAGAAAGCAAAAACACAGAACATCGATGGAAAAATGTTGAGAGGGTGAACGTATTCAGGAAAAAGACGAATGTCGCAGGGGTGTCGGAGGCTCTCGGAGTAACCGCGCAATAAGAACCCTCGGGAAGTGTAGGCAGAGGTTGACGGTGTGCCGACAGTGTTTACGTCGAAGGGACCTAAGGCCAACTCCACCTTCCACCCCCGTTTGGCTTAACTCTAATGAATCTGATTTGCATCTGATCCCGAACGATCTTCGATCCTCCCTCGAGCTACCCGGCTGGATTATTTAAGGATACTACCCCACGTCCTACGTGTCGGTGATTAATTACGTAATATCTGCTCTAGACGAGTATCATTTATATTTCAAATCTACACGATTCCGACTCTCCATTCCTGACTTAATCTGCAATCATGATTTATGTTATTTAAACCAGTTCCAATAGTTGACAATTTTGAATAAAGACATTAATGAATACATTGGTGTACTATATACTTTAACAACACCTTTTTGTAAAAAATATAGGTATATTATAGAAATGTAATTTATAGATATTTATATTCATATTATAGGCATTTCATAGACTGCATTTTTCACAAATGAAATTGATTATGTTTCGTGAAAATTTGGAAAGACTCAAGTATATTTCGTATTGCCATTATTATTGATAACATATATATAAATTATAGGTAGCCTATACATAGCATTATTTATAAGTAATAACAAATTTATTATGTTGCTTGGAAGGTTGAAAAACTTTAAAGTATAATTCATATGTTCACGATTGCTGATATAAAATAACATGTTAAACAAATATCAATCTAATGTATATTTAAATAAACAGTTTGGCTTTGTAATATACCCCGCAATATACTTCAATGTTACAAAGTATTCTATTAAACAATCAAGGAACATGCCGTCAATAGAAATAGATTGTTCCACTTTCTTCGAACAACATGGCGACTCGTTTTCCAATAGTCTCGACTTTCATTTCCAAGACAATATACCCATCACCCAGAACTATCATTGATTATTTGACATCTAACAAACGACAGCACTTTATACAGATTTCTAAGAAAAGTGATAAAAATGAAGGTGTAGAAGCTCGATACAAACATTTCCATAAAGGTAAGTGTTACGTCGGAGGACATATCCTTAATAAATAAAAGAAGCATAGAATTCGATTATTACAGTGAATAATGGGTTTCGAGCTCCAAAGAAGCAAGTGTGAATCAGTGTTGGGATCGCTGGTTAAGGCATTGAATTATGGCGGAATAATTAGATAAAAGTAAACCGTGTTCGAATTTATGTTTACCCTCGCAGTGCCTGTATATTGGAATCTTATTTCCAGAAAGATTTACGTAAAAGATCTCTGGTGATCCCGTAGGATTTGTTACCTCTTTCCCTGGCAGGTTCGTGTTTAATGGGCGGAGTGCCCTCCGGATATTTTCACGGTGCTCCGCCTCCAACGCGATCGTATTATTGCTTGGACACGAAAAACTCCAGGTTCCTTTAATCGTCCCTTGGAAAAACCACGCACTGCATATTCCACGGAAACCGGAGAAGAATGGAATTTCTATCGTCTTCTTTATGCATGCGCGCGTATATCATTCAACGTCCACTCGAGTCGATAATTATATGAAATTATGCTAGGTCTTGTATTTTTCAGTGGAAAAACTGTAATTATTCTTGGCGAGAGTCTATGTCAATTTAACACTAGAATTACCAATGCGTTCAAATAAGAACCGTTTTCATCCCCTCGGTGGTTAGAAAAACTAATAATGCAACCACCGAAACCGTACGAACGGGAAATTCAAATACGCCGTACAGTCGATCATTCATAATTTAATTAAAAACATGCTCGATATGACCGCGTGGTATCGTATTCCTTTCACTTTGTTCCACCCCGTTCTTCATTTATCCTTCACCCTCGGCCATACTTTCGATATTAACGCAGCCGCAATGACGCCGGGGATTTCTAGCACGTGCTGCTAGATAGCCTTTCGAATTACGAGCAACACTATCAAATAACATTTTAAGATTTCATTAAACCTTAATGCACTGAGCGGAATAAAAATCTTGTTATCGATGCTCGAATATATTAGATTTCCAAGAGAAAAAGTACAGTCGAGTATCTTTTTAAAATTTCATTTTACGAAACAAAAACAATATTATTACAATTAGTAAAATTCAAAATTGAACATTACATTCTCTGCAAGTACTCGTAACTGAATATATGCACAAAACAGAGACGAGTTGTAGTGCCTGAAAGAATGATACTAGCGCAAGTTAAAACAAACCATTTAATATGAACGCGTTATATTGAAATCGCATTATATAAGTGCCGCGTTGTACGAGGATTGCCGCAATGAATTTACTACGTTATATCGAAACCGCATTGTATGAGTGTTTCCTGTATACCTTTTATATAATTATAAATATATGATATTCTACCCTAACTTTTGCCCCAATTTCAAACTTCTGTCCAAGTATTACGCTTCCCCAGTTATTAAGTCAATATTTGAGAGTATTAGAACATCGTTCATTCAACAATAAGAGCAGCTTCGCACGTGTCTAAATGGTTCCAAGAGTTAAATACCGCATCGTAAAGGAGGAGTTCAGTATTATACATGTTTACACAGAGACCCTGATTCTATTTATTTAGGACGAGGGACGAAGGTTCGATATTCGTGTTCTGCAATGATTTTGATGAAACTACTGGTAAAAGGCAGTGAAACACGGTCGTGATTTCTGGCGGAATATTATGCGTTGATCTTATGTATGCGACTGGGTACGGAGGGGAAGGGGGATTTTGACAGCACGTGGCTAGGAGATGAATTAAAATTGCGGCGGGTCAGGCTGGAATATTTCCTATTTAATCACAACGCGTGACACGTGGGATTACATTCCGTATAATCGGATAGAATAATGTATTATTAAAATTCATGAGTTTAACATTGAACCCATCTTCGACTTCCTAATACTAACGATCGGTGCTTTATGTGTGATTTATATGGAAAGTAAGGGAATCAGAAACTTCAAAAAATTCTGAAACTCTGCACAGACATAGAGTAATTCATCCTGATCACGAAACTATTTTTCGTTGGTACCCAAAAACAGTTTGAACAGAGAGGAGCATATAAATATATAATCAATTTAAAATATTAAGTATATACATATTGCATGCCTTTCTTATAGCACTCTCTGGAAAAAGAGCGATAATGTATGTGTGAATTAAGAATCGTGTTTACAAAAGACGAGTTCGTGGATCACACGCTATTTAACCGGATTTTTCCCCAGATTACCTGCGCGTTGTCATATATCTACCCTTCGTTCTGTTAAACGTATAACTACCTGGATATCGTAAGCACAGATACCAAATATATTTTCCTCCGGAAAAAAGAGGAATTTACCAAGCTCGTATAACGATCAAGTTGTCATGGATGCGATCATTCGTTTCCAGTTCATAAAGTCTGGTGAGTGCACAATGGTGGCTAACTAGGCGTGGTTCGCTTTGAAGAGGGTCACCTGGTATATTATGCGGTGCGCGTATATAAAGTATACACTCATGGGTTTCACACTGTTTCACACCCAGAAACATCTTCTGACAGGTTGATACCCTACTACACGAATCTAACGCGTGTCAAGAGTGTCAAGGTTTCCTGTCACGACACTCCTCTGTACGTCCCCGAGAGTAAACCCCCAAGTGTTTGAAATTAAACACCCTGTTACACGATATGTCTGTTTTTACCCTCAGCCTGCCACTTCTGGTAAGTGAAGTGTTTATAGGGAACACGGTTGTTAAAGAAATAAGTATCATTGCCATGATCTTCTGACTATATCTGTTGCTAGTAATTAATATTAATCGATATTGATACCTTATTGACATCTAGTTGTCTTTAACAAAGTAAGAAGTACACAAATACGTATTATGTTGTCCCATACTTGGAACAAATCACAGAAACACGCTCACACTATTCAACAATAAATACAAGGGATATAAAGCCGCGCATATTTTACGCGACATAAAATTCGATTACAAGGACGAATCATTGTTTGGCCGTGGTGTCATTTCATTTATACGTCCACCTATTTTCTTCGACCGCACTCTTATCCCGGATTCGATCTCAGCTATTCCGCGCTTCCTGACGCGTATATACATACACCGACAAAGTGACAAGTTTTATCTGGCCCGGGAAATCTCGATAGGAGAATGATGTATGCGCGTGGGCGGGGCACCTCCAGGAACCAAATTATAGTCCTGCGATGGATGCAAAGATGCTAGGATGGCATCAGGGCAAGGAGAGACACGAAGGATCCATGGTCCTACCTAGTTTGTTTTCTATCTTATTACCTTTATCCTCTTCTTACTCGGACACTTTGGAGAGTTCTTATTCTCTTACTTCTTTTCCATTGTTTGCTCGATGACAGGTGAGCTTGTTCTCGGAAAAAATGGGAAGAGTACTTTCATCTTCCTCTTTCTCTCTCGCTGGCCATTTTATGGTTTTACCACGAAATTGCTTAAGTAAAGTTGGTGTTTGTGGTAGGGTTAAATGACGGTGATTATCGTGGCAAGATATATCTTGTTGATAATGGCGGAGAGTAATTTATAGTATTCCTGGTGCAGAATGAACGCGTTGAAATATATTTGAAATTAATACAATGACCAGCCTCTCGGAGAGTCCCCGTCAAGTAGATGGAATACAAGAACCGGTTAACCTTGTGAATCTATATTTAATAATGTGTCTTTCGCCGGGATTGCCGGTGCAATGGGCACTGATATTTAATTATGGAAATTGAAGAAAGTAGTGTGCCATTCTTCTTCTCAATGATGAATTGTACAGTATTAAAATTTAATACCTACCTAGATATTTAATATCTACACGTAATGCGGCATTCTATTTAACACTAGAACTACCAAAGGAGTCAAAATGACTTGACTGGCATTTTTAATTAAATTATTCGAATATACCACGGCGCATTGTTCGAGATTTGTTCTACTTTTATTTTATATACATAACGCAAATAATTGAATCCATTATTTATAAATTATAAATTTATATATAAATTAATGTGTAAGCAGAACTGAGTATATGTTCGGTAGTTCTAGTGTTATACAATGAAACTATAGGATTCTTGTAAATGAGTAGGTTTTAAGAAAATTGTCACGACACATTGTCATCTTTTGCAATGACTGTTAATTCTGATAATAAAAAGATTTATAAAAGAAATTGATAATTTATCATTATAATTAATTAATACTAAAATATAAGATCTTTCATGAGGAAGATCATGAGAAAATTATCCTTAAAGTAAACAAATATTGCTGATAATAACACAAAACATAATTAATTAAATATAACTGTATATTCTGAATATTAACATTATTTTGAAGAGTAGCTAAACTAACGAATTGACTCAATATACATCTCATGTAGCTACCGAAAATATTTTTTTTCAGCGTTTAAGGAAAAATATTAATATAAATTTCATGGTACCTTAATTTTAATGCTTGGTTTCATCAACTAATTCTTCGGTCTACAAAATCCTTCGAAGCAAACTGGGTTGCTTGCTCGGACATTGTTGTTCTTGACAAGATCCTTTGAAATCAGAAGTCTCGAGGAACCTGTTAAGGAAACGGGGCTTGCCACGAGTTTGGCAAACCTTCCTAAGGAGATTATAGCCATTGGTGGCATTACTGCGACTCCTTCTATCATGATTCGTCGGCGTGCAAGCGATTTCGTATTATTCGGTCTGGATTAGCTGGAGCCCGGGAACCCGTGAAAAGCCCTTTCGAGCCAAGTAACCGATCATCCGAGTTTTCTCTTTTCCTCGAGCTTTTCTCGTGTCGGTGCTCCTTGAGATTTTTGTTTGTTGCTTCTGCGGATTAGCGCAACCCTACGGGGTTTTTGGATTTCAGATCCGTGTCGACGACTTTGTCGCCGCTCCCAGCCAACGATCCTTCCTACTTTTCCGGCAGGATGATCGTCGTGACGATGAAGCTTCAGGATTTCTTCTAACAGGATTGCGAATACCGAGAAACGAGACGTTTAACAAGTGCTTTCATCTCACTTAAGTTTATCGTACTATTTGTAGCGTGTTGAGTTACTAATTTATCGTCGGAAAAGTAAGTTAATGGAAAATGAATTTATTTCATTCTCATCGACGATTTGTGATATACATTAAAACATACGATATACTATATTCTACATTACATTATTATGCATATATAACATATAAATATATTAATAATTGCTTTCCTTGCTTCTTATTCATTATTAAATATATATATTTAATTTAACATTATTTTATATATATATATATATTTGTCCCATATTTACACAAAAATTAATATATTTAATAAAGTTAAATACCTATGTTTACCGGTCATATATATTTCTTCGATATTATTGAAACCTTCATCCTTGTAGTGTGTTTACCGCATATACATGTATATCGAAAAAATACGTATACTTCAAATACTTTATGAAATTCATGGAAACTCACATATTTAGAAAATGCTGGTACACACGGTGAGACCACCCTGAGGTATGCGGTAGCAAGCCTCCGCTTGTATCTTTCACAGGATCTCTGTGTTTTACAAGGCAGCTGTGTATCGTCCTGCATTGTTGGTCCTTTATGTACCGCGTGCACAGTTCGCTCGAGTGGTTCGGCTTGACTTCGCGCTGTTTGTTCTCAGGTTCGAAAGGATCCTTCTTCGTGTACACCGTAAGGATCATCCTGGTGCTTGTCGGCTTAGCTTTTCAGGATTACAAGGATTTCTTTATTTCCCTACCACTCTCCCGGAAGATCATCCTCTTCTTTCTACCTTGTTTTTATACTAGATTCTTGTTAACGTTCCTTCGTATTACTGACCAACCACGTCGGGATACAATCCAACGTCTTTCATCTCGATTTGCATCCTCCTAGATCCTTTTTTAATGCAAGGTATATATATTATATATATATAATGTAAATTAAATTAATATTAATTATGTAAAAGTATTTGTACCGTTTTAACAAACAAAATTAAAGTGTAGAAATTGTTACACTTTTAAAGGGATAACTTAGGACCGAAACTGATTGATTGCAGGTAAGATTAATTAAGATAAATAAATAAATCAATGTTAATTTCAGATGAACGAAATAAAAAAGATAGAAATTTCCAAGCGATGGAGTCGACGAACTGTTTCCTGACAGAACTGAGTATCGTCGAAAGATTAACACTTTATAATAGTCAATATTGTTCATCGACCAACAACTTAATTTTGGAATAAATTTTAATAAACCTGGAAATATGAATAATATGCAAATAGTGCATTAATAATACATGCGGCATGCAGTTAACAATCCATAAACAGTTAGGAGCGTTCAAAGAGATAACTGGACAGTTCCGTGGAATCGTTAAAACCAGCCGGAGTAGTCCGAACGAGATAAACGAGAAACGTGCAACAGGCGTGAATGAAACAATGGCGGGCCACGTGTTGACCAATCGGAGGAGAGACAAGAATCCTACCTGGCGAGTACGATCTTCTGTTAGGTGGAGCCTCTCGTGGTAGATCCTCGCGATCCCTGGATCCTTTGGCTCGTCATCCGCCGATCCCCGAACCTCTCAAAGAAGACGAGGATCTTTTTATGGAATCTTGATCCCACAAGCTAACAGTCAATTTCTTTCAATCCTTATGTTCAATCAACTTCAACAAAAAAAACCGATGAAACAACTTGCTAAAAGAAACTCATAATCAGTTGCCTTAAGGAGGTTTAAAAGACTAAATGTAATTAAATTTCAGTTATTCTTGTATATACAGCTCATCACATCGTTGTTGTAGAGGTGAAATTCATTACTTAACATTTTCATATAAGCAAGCTACAATGGTTTTTGTATATTCTTTTATAATTAGGATTTCAATATTCACGAAATAAAATATTGGAATAGGAAGTCACTTGTATGTACATACTGCCCGGACTGTCTACTAAAATTACGTTTGTTAAATTATTGTATTTGAAGAAGAAAATGCCGGAAATGTAGTTAATGAATTCTACCACTATACAATGACATGGGAGCTTATTTTACACTGAATCCACATTCGTTAGAGAACAGAAATCATGTATTCGTATTCAATAAAGATATTATTCTATCAATGCATCTATAAAATATAAACAACGTTCGATTTTCATATTCCTACCCCATTTACCATTCAACTAGTTATATATAATATATTTACCTGTTTACTTTTATTTATCCAGATGCCCCCTTTATTTATACCACTATAAAATCTGTGTTCAAAATGAAGTAACTTATATTTCTCCGAGTATTAATTGTATACCTTACTTGGTTAATTAAGGACCCCATGAATAATAGTGGTTTGGAAATGGAGTATTTCATAGTATATAGGTGCGCTCACCGGTATCTATTATCTGGATACAGTATCCTATGACAAAGGACTGATAACGGAAGATAATGTAAATTATCTGTCCATGTGTACATATAGAAATTTCACACAGACACTGGATACACGGCGATGTAATTGATCGGCATCAACGGGGTACATCACCGGCAGATGTTCGAATGCGCCCTCACCTCCATCTGTCTCCTTCATAAAGTCCTGTCCCTATAACGTGGTACAGGACTCTTGGTAGCTACAAACCTCTAACGAAGAAGTATTTACATGAAGCGATTACGGATTTCCATAATGAAAAGTACTGTCGAGTCTCTTTTTATGCGGTGGATACGTTCCAGAGAATTCGGCACAAAAAAAGAGACAGCTTTCGTGGTAAAATTAAGGATAATCTTTTGAAATAGCAGCAGCACAAAAGAGGCAACTTGCGTACATTCAGTTGTTTTGTTTTGTTTATGCATACAAAGATTTTCAATTCGAACGAGAAAAGCTATATTTGTGTGTGGGAATTATTCACTTCTCTCTTAATTCCTAACAGAAACATATAGGTAATGAGAACAAAAATAAATGGATAGGCGCCTCTTTTGGCTTTATTAT
Source organism: Nysson spinosus (assembly GCA_910591585.2). Classification (NCBI taxonomy): domain Eukaryota; kingdom Metazoa; phylum Arthropoda; class Insecta; order Hymenoptera; family Crabronidae; genus Nysson; species Nysson spinosus. The sequence continues at coordinate 6,086,695 of OU342830.1, read as the reverse complement.
TTCAAAACCGTTTTAAAAAGCGACGGATACAAAAAGGTGAAAGAAGTAAATTATTACACTTCATATTACACTTCATAATAACTTATAAAATAACTTAAGGATATCCAGATCTTATTAAAAATAATAACTTAAGAACACCTAAATATTCCTAAACATATTTGTGTCTTCATTACCACAAAATAATTGCAGATTAACCTATATTGAAATAGTACATAATGGAAATAACTGCAATGATTCGCAATATAAATAAAGCTCGTCATATGGCTGGTCTGGTAGTTCATTGTACAGCAATTATAGGTCAACACACATGAAAGTAGTACAATAATGGAAGTAAATATAATAATTCGTAATATCAATAAACCGTATCATGTGATAGCTCATTGTACTCTAAACTCACATTTGTTATCACCAGTAACTATTTATACTGTATTCCACATTAAACATCGAAATATAAACGACTCAAACCTAATACAATATGAAAATCATTTCCTCCCTGTTTCCATTATCATGTCGCGATAACGTGAGCTAAGAATAAGGTTCACCCGTTAGGTTTTGCGTAAGATCGGTGTAAGGGCTCATATACTCGGAGAACGAGTGGGTATACCTAATAGTCAGCTTTATACGAGGGACTCGGGTTCGCTATGGGAGGCGTGCCGCGAAAATTGCGTCATTTTTCACGCTTGCAAGCTCGCCCTTGCAAGATTCAAAAATTTGCGCGCCACCTTCCACCGGTAGAAAAAAGATAAGGATAGTAGTATTATGGAGGTGAGGAGGTACATCGAGGTACAGGAGAAGATCCTACGGCAGGGAGAATGTGTGTCTTGCTGCGCCCGATAAGATCACGAGTTTATTAATTAAGCTCTGCAGTTGAATGAGCCTTTTGAATTCCCCTTAAATACGCATTGACTCACTACTCCAGCTTATCGGCTGTTACAACTAGCAAACCAAAAGAATACCTCTAACTCGATAATCTTTTTGAAAATTCTGCTAAATTGTTTGGGAGATGGTTGAAGAATATCTTGATTCTTCAGAGAGTATGAGGAATGACAATTTTCAATTATGCTGTAATTTCTACTGTAGGATTCTGGAAAGAAGGGATATGTTGGTCTCCACATTAAGTGTTATAATATAATATATAAAACATATTCGTAATATCAATAAACCTCGTCATATGGTAGCTCACTGTAGGAGCTACATATACGATATTATATGATAATCGTCAATACTTGAAGTTTTTTTAAGCGATCACCCTCGCATGAGAAGGAAAAGATCGAAAGTGTTTCAGCCGGGTCGAATAAAACTAGTGGTTCACCCTCGGAACGATCATTATGAATTTCGTGGGGTTTTTTCGGCGTAATAAATTAGTGAAAGACGCTCATCAATTTTATGACGCGAGTCCATAGTGAACCGATGCCTAAAACAGCGCTTCGTCGAGCACTGCCAGTTCTGGATAGCCTCGAACGTGATGGATGATTTTTCTTTCCCATCTACACATACGAGATACCTCGTTCGACGATCTTTTACTGGTTCTCATTTGCGCACATATCCATGTACCACCCACGTGAGTGTAACGTCGCACCTGTATGCGTGTACATTTGCACGGGACTGCAAACCAGACACATTAGCGAGAAACGCCGGTGATTCATGAATAATAAGTGGCGCGAATGAACTGTTTTGATCCTCGTACCTGTTACCAGGATGATACAGTAACGAGATCTCTCGCGTCTCGGTGCTTTCATTAACTTTTTGCAGTTGTAAGTTAATTATACTGTTAAAAGGGAACACGTCATTCGTACTCCATATGTCTCACGGTGTACAGCATTGTATTAAAAATATTGCTCCTTGAATCGTTGATTGCAGAATTAACAAAAGCAATTCTTAATCTACGAGCCAAGTATACTATCGTTTAGGATATTATTAAGATATATAATACCGTGGTTGATTTTATTTATGTGTCAACGAATCAAGATAAGCAAAGTGTAAGATCGATTTATTTTAGCATATATTTGCATACCTCGATTACGTAGGACCATAGGTCATTATGTAGGTGGCCCATGCGAGGGTCTTCGAAGATCTAATATTCATAAGCATTCCTATATCGTTCACACCATCGGTAAAACGATTGTTTTCAATATGTAGCATGGACATCGATTTCCTTCCGAAGAGAACGGAGTTGTTGTCCCATAGACAACGGGCTTTTAAAGAGGGGCCCGAAAGGACGGTGGGATTGCAGGATGGGCCGAGTTTTACACACGTAAGGAGAGGAGAGGATCGATATATCGGTATACGGGTAGAGGAATGATAAATGGCTATGCCGAGAGATGCGCGGATAACATAATGAGACGTATTGTGCTCGTGAAGGACCCACGAGGACCCAGCGAACTCTCCCGAGACCCTCTGGGCCCTGAAAATTTTCGGTGAGCCACGCTGAAACGTTCTCTCAAATTTTTACCTCATCTTTCTCGGAATTTTAGTTTCCCGCAGGAAACCAATACTTTTCAACGTAATCTTCTTTCTGCGAAGGGACTTTTTCAGTCTTTGAAATTTTCCATACGAGTGGATGAAGGGAAATTCTCATGTAACTCCACGCTCAAAGGATTTCGAATTCCCGAGAAGTGATCTTTAAAATAAACACGTAAATTATGTACAATGCGGTATCCAATAATATACGCAAATTGATTTCAATCTAATTCTATTAATTCCATTTATGCTCCTGTACTAATATGTAATAACAATATCCTTTGTCAACAAGTGTCACATATGAAATAATATCCCAAGAGACCCCATTATTCCTTAACTATTGTGCGATTAATACCAACAAACTATTAATCACATGACCACCTTCTTTTTCATATCTAATTGTATTAAATATGCAATAGATGATAAAAGATAGGAGTATCTTAGGCTGTTATTAAGTATTATGAGAAAGAAGGTTCTCGCATGTTTAATAATTTATTGGTACTAACTACACAATAGTTCACGAAATACAGATGTTTCTTAGAATATCATTACATATTATAATTATACTCTGGGTGTTGTAACAGATCAATGTTTCGTATACGCTGAACACCTTAGACTTCACTGGCATTGTTTTGATTATTCACACCTCGTGTCAATTGCTCCACCAGCAACCCCCATAGCTAAGAAGGATGACAGGTTACAACATAAGAAGGTCGTGACGGGTCGCTCGTTCCATCGAGCGACGACAGGGGCTTTTTCGTTGGACAGGCTGACCTCGTCTTGCACGAGGTTGTGCCGAGGTTCAGGGCTTCGTCGGGGATGACAGGGGTGGTGGAAGGAGAACGAAGATAGAAAACTGGTTGGCACAGGGGGTGGGGGCGGAGGTGAGAGCGCAGGGTGAAACGTAGAAGTTGGAGGTTAGGCTAGGGGTTAGATAGGATAGGGTGTGTTGTCATGGATACGCAGCGGGGGGCGGGGCAATCGATACACCCTCGCTCACGCACTAAGCGCACGCAATGCGTTTATAACACAATGAAACAATGACGGCCACCGCAGGAAGGGAAGGACGTTAAGGACTACGAGGGTGGTTGCCAGGGGGTGCCATCGCGCCTTCTACTTCCGAATATACAATATATATTCGTCCCTGACGCCGGTTTATGTCGCTGATATTCGATAATCGTCACGGCTTTACACTTACTTTTTTGTATTCTTATCAATGACAATTATCAGATTTATGAATATCGACCTTTTTATTCTACACCTGTGATGATGATATTTCCGGAAGGTAATACGTATATTAATCGGCAAGATTACATGAGCCCGTTTTTTGTAATGACTACAAGCATTGCAAATATCTATACGTTTTCATGCAGTACAGATTCTATACAAATATTATATATTGTACCAGGAAAGGAGGTTTTGTATAAAATCGTAACAAATTGCATTTTGAAAGGGTGCGAAGTCTCTAACGTCGGCAGATATGGATATTAGGAAGCGTAAAGTTCGGAAAGGTGGAAAAAATTAGTTAGTTAAAAGACAAAATCGGATCGTTCCTGGACCTTTGAATCCATTGTCATTTGGTGTTCTGAAAATCTCACTAGGCGTTGCGACCACGGTTTTCAAGATTGTGTAACGAAATTGCATTGTCCCACCCAGAACCCCCTTTCTTCGTTCTATTCTTTCTCGAATTCGGGCCACGAAAGATTTTTGGGCGTTTCATCTTATGGCAGTGCAACAACAATGCGAACCGTCTGGGCTGACAATAGCCGGGAACCACCTGAAAACTTACTCGGACAATGAGTTCTGGAGTGTATCATTCGGCCGTTTATAAGTTCGCGATCGTTTATCATTTGACCAACGGACATTTTTCATCGTTCCACTATAATGAATGGCAACTTTAAAGACCTGCTTTCTATTACTTCTTTAAAATTGCTTCTATCATTATCAGGTTCTTTTATCTGCGCGAGAGACCATTAGTAATCAAACTCCAATAATTAATTCACTGGATCAATCAATGAATTAGCTTCGTGCCTCGATATCTAATCATTAACCAGTTTCACTTTCTATTTCACTCGACCATCGCAAGAACTAAGTCGTTTAAAGTACCTTTAAGCGCGGTCTGTTTACCCGGCAATAAATTATATCAAGATTAGTTCTTCTTATACAGAATTCGGGCGATTAATTTTCCCGTCTTTGCTACGAAGTCAAAGGATTCAGGTTCAAAAATTTGTGGGACTCCGTGATTCATGAGCGTAGTATCTCGAGCAATGATCATGCCATAATAGAAAGTTATCTCTAACATAGATTGACTTAAAGATACATCCGTACATACGATAGGATCACTTTGGCCAAGGACTAACAAAAGGCGTAAGGTGCAAAGGTGAAATGGTTCGCACGATGATCCAGCTGGAAACGCTTTACGCGGCTTAGTCTCGACAGCGTTGACGATCTTTCGAAAAAAAGAAATCATTAGGCGTCTAGCACAGTGGAACTTGAGAAATGCAATAACTCAAGGGATACGTTCCTGACACCCGAAGCCAGGTCCGGTCTTGCCGTAGGCCAGAAACAGCGCACCTGTCCAGGTAGGCGGAGTTGCTGGTGGACGCACTTCCAGGAATTTGCGCCGAGGAAGGCTCCAGCCTGTCTGCCAGGATCAGGATCATCAAGATCGTCAGTTTTGTCTAGGAGCACTCTGTGGGGGTCGCTTTAATGAGTTTTTGCTCAAACATTTGGTTCTACGTTCCACGTGTCTGTAAACTGGTATTTTTGGTTATTCAAAGTTACCCTCTTCCATTGACTCTCATCCTTCCTATCATCGCGGTAAAAAATATCTTACTCTTTCCATAATTCCATTTACAAGTATGGGTGTGTGTGCAAGAATAATTATAGACGTATCATTGAATGTAAGTTAATTTTATATACCGCAAGCATTGCGATACTAATTATATTATGGGCGTATAAATTTAATTCAACAAAGACCTTATGCATGTAAAATGATATTATGAGCGTAAAAGAGATATTACAAGTGATACCACGTCGTGGAACATGCATGGTGTGTGGCCATATCGCGTTACAGTCCATACTCGAGACATTCATTTAAAACGTCATCGCTTCATAAATCAAACCTCGCTAAATGCGACCATGTGCTTGAATATGTATCCTTTTCTTGATCATTGCAGATTCTATCGATCCCTGAGTGGCCCGTTCGCGGTATCCACTCGATATACGTATCGCATAATGCTGAATCTGATCTAATTGCTCTAATAGACACACCTTATACATACCATCATTTACATTCTTTTCCACCACCATTTAGTATCTTATATAATAACAACACATAAATACATGTACCATTAAATCTATTCAAATAATCACGAGATATATCGAACCTACAATCGGCAGGAGGATCATCAAAAATAGATTAAACGCCGATACATTTAATGTTCTCTCGAAGACAATAACAATAGAACCATTCATTTCATCATAAAGGGAACCACTTGGATGGTTACGAGGGGAGAGATGGTAAAAGAAAGAAAGGGTAGGAGAAGAGGATGAGTAGGAAGCAGGAAAGAAGATCGAAAGCAGGCAACCAAGCGAGCAAGCAGGCAGGTAGGCAGCCGGTTTAGAAGGAAGGCGCGGACATGTGGGCCGCGAGAGTGACGGATGGCCACATCGCATTTCGCGGCTCCATATCTCCCCGATTTCGCGGGTGTAATTCCCGTAAAGTCGTTTCGGGGCCCTGTTTCGCCAGTATAGTCACCGCGTGCAACCGCATGCTCTTCGTTTCTCGTTCGTTCTCTTCTGCATCTTGCTCTCCCTCCTTCTCACATTCAGTATCCTGTCCGCCTATTTTCTTTTTCCTTGATTTCTCACCGATGTTCCACGTTTTTTATTGGCCGACGTGCATACCATTAGCCGCCGAACGTTAACAGCCTCAACGACCTCTAGCTTCGTCGGTAATTACCGGATCATAGCCGAAAAGCTTCAAGCCCCATAAAGGCTTCACGCGATGAGCCTCTTCTTCGTGGGAACACGAGTCACGAGGGAGATCAGTTAAATAGAAGCTTCATTAGGATTATTAGTTTCATTCATGAGCATATATTATTTATTAATACTAACAGTGCCATGTAAGAGGTACTAGATATCATCTTTTAGTTAATCGGTTTTTACGTGGACGATTAAAAGGTTGATAGATCTAGTTATCTGATACTCGACGATGAACTCCGGGTGTTACGAGGTCTTACGTCTTTGTACTTCAAGCTCTATGAGTTTCGTCGTGAGTTTTCTCTTTCTTCTCTTGTTTCCCTCGCTATCGTTCCTTGCGCAACAAAAAGTGATTAATTACGTTTCTTAGGTCGCCGGTGGTTCACTGTTTCCCGAAGCCCGACGGTGAACGTAGTTTCAGCAACAATGTGGTCCACTCGTTGGCGTTTCGTGTAACGTAACCTCGGCCTCATCCTCTCCCCGGTGATCCTCTCAACCGAGGAGAATCGATCCTGCCCTCGGCATTGTGTCCCTTTTTGTCCGACCACGCCGCGAAATATTGCCCCGGCGAACTTTCCGTCGACTCCTGACCCCTCCCTATTCTCACTCTTTTTTCCGCTCCTTTTTTCTCCTGTCGTGCATCTTGTATCGGTTAGGGCCGAGTGTAACTAGATCTTAATGACACTGTCTTCCTTCATTATTTATTATTATTTATCGAGTGCAGCCACCGGGGAAACGTTCATTAAATTACTTTTATTACTTTAGGATGATACAATATACAATTACATTGGGGTTTTTAGTACAATATATGTGTAACTAGTTTCTTAGTGATACTGTATTTTATTATTATTTATCAGTAATCATCTGGTACAATCATCGAGGAAATCTTAATTAAATTATTTTTGTTACTTCTGGGTGTTATGTATGATTACAGGTATATTTCTTATTACCATGTGTGTGTAACTTCCTTGGCAAACAAATATAACAAGCAATGTATATGAAAGCATATGCTATTGAATGCTAAAGGTTGGTTAAAGGGTTTCATCTATATACTTCATGCAAAAATAAGTAATGTATTAAACGGTAATATTGACGTCTACGAGATGGATGGGGTAATGAAAAATGGATAAGTATGATCCCGGTGAAATAATTAATTTACATGAGGCACTCAATGAAGATATTTCGGTCAATGAGTCAATGGGGTTCTTCCTAACGCGGTGGAGTCGACTAGCCAACCCTCTGTGCAAACTCATAATTAGACCCCGGGGGCTGCTTCTGACACGTTCATCCCCCATTTCTCCGCCCCATATATACGCTGATCGCACGGTGGGTCGCGTGCTCGCGCAACTTTCCTGCACGACTTCGTTCTCAATTGCTCATAAAGAAGTATAATCAGGCATGTTACTTTCCAACTTATTTTTTCCTTTGATTTCTGTATTAAATTACGTGTTTTCCACCGATGCACATATCTATCAAGTTTTTTTATAGATTAATCACTTCATAGTTTTTCAATGTAAACTGTCAAACGGTGTATGTTAGATTGAAATGTTCGTAAGTTTTTATCAAAGTTAATATACTACAATTTAAATACTATACTTGATACATAATATTAAGGTAATAGTGAAAACTAAAATTTCAATGAAATTTAAACCTGCTATTAATTAGTTGACATTACTCTGGTATTTATTATTTAAATATTAAAATACTTGAGTATTTGGCACACATCATAATTTGATGGTGACACATCTCATATTAAATATCTATTATCAGATTTCATGTATTATCATAACTGAGCGCATACTAATTATTTATGAGTATGTAATTATGTTTTCCAGTCACACGGTAATGTTCGTGAATATATTTAATATTGAAGTATCTTAAATATTTCTACGAGGGGGTTTGATTTTGTCGAAGGGTGGCATTTTATTCTCACCATCGGCAATGTCCGGCCATACGAAAATAAAGCTCACGCTGGCTCGGAGCAATAAAAGTTATACTGGTTTGCGAGGAACACGTTGACCGTAGATTAATTTGAAAGTAGATTGTCTTCCTGCGTAGGAGAGGCTTGCTTCGACGAGTAATATAAACGGCAGGAGTTTACGATTCGTCGTATTTTAGTTCTCATACGGATCCTCTTGGTAAAAGGGATTCTGTAATTGCAGAGTTCTCACCGGCGCAGGACTCGCCGATAAACCCTTTAGTTTAATAATAGTTTTGCGATAACGAGCATTAGTTTATCTCTTTTCATCGCGACGTCGTAATATCGAAGTGTTCTGGTAACGCGGAATATCACGGCATACTTGTAATTCGAATCTCGGAATTTCGTAAGTATATACATAAACTGTTTACTCATCTTGGGATATTACACTTTCTTGATATAATTCCTTCTGCAATTTTTACAATTCCTAATGTTTGATGTACAAGGTAGGTATTTTCTTATGCTTATAGAGTTATACGAAACTGCAATATAATTAATCGTTTCCCCTTGGAAATGTAAAAAATTGTATTCATCTATGATGTACTGATAAGAAGTAGACTCTTTTTAGTTTTGCTACGAGTTTCGATAATTTTTGTATTGTACTTATTCTTACTTGTTAGTAATTATATCCTTCGTAATACTGCTTCTTAACCCTTTCAATACCTTACCATATTTCTACGTATCATCTAAAAATACCTTGAAAAATATGCATTTTTGAAGATATTTATTCAATGAACATATTCTTTCTAAAAATAAAGTCTGGAAAATTCTTCAGCACAGAAATGTTAAAATTGTTGTTAAAATTTCAGCTTTTGAGTATTAAGAGGGTTAATACTTAGTCTTTCCTTTTTTCATCAATGAGCTTTTTCAATGATTTAAGACACCAAGGAAACTCGAAAATTAATGCAAACCAAGCGCGTGCCTCTCTCCTTTTATCCGCGTGCTTGAGTAATTTCGTACAGGATAGAATATCAGATTCGTATAGCGTGTTGTCGTCATAAATAAGGGAAACAATCACACACCTCTTCATCGCTTCCCCTATTTTCCATGATTCGTAGGTTAGATTGCGCAGAAGCGCGAACTTAGCATCCAAGGACAAAGGGTATCACTGGAATCACGAGGTAACATTGTAAATCATCGTCCTCGTACTCACGATGTATATCGTATTTCTACTTCCCTCATCCACGTGCTTTCCTACGTCGTACATCGTTGCTGTGTTACAATATCGCATCCACGTTTTCATATGCTTCTGATATATTTATGTTATTGTTACTTGAACACATACTAGGAACACCGAAGAACATTGCAGCTCAGAAATCATTTCGTTGTGTCATTTTATATATTATTTATACGTATAAATGTTAATAGACATTTCAAACCTTCGATCACTTATGTTGTTTAATATACTCTTGCAAAGAGCACGTTATATCGAATATCTTACACTCAGGAATACCCAAAATCATATTCAATAAATCACCCGCAAGATTCATTATAAATAGAAATATGAAAAATGGGGACTCTGTATTTATTTTCGGGATTCGTTAAGAATCGAAATATAAAAAATTAAGACTCTGTATTTATTTTCGAGAGTGTCTTATTTCTATATTTATGGGCAGTTAAAATCACGGGACGGTTTTATCGAGCATACGCCCACAGATCATAACCGATTTTGGGAATCTATTCCAACCGGAATCGAAGCGTTAGGGTAGAAACAACCAACGATTATTTCGAGGGGTGAAGTTCCTGCATCGTGCACGCGTGAACACTACTGAACACATACACAGCTACGCACACAATCGTGTTTACGATCTCTGTGTACGCAGTATCGGAAGTGACTAGATATTATTACGAGACCATTCGTGATATACGATCACTGGAAAAATGTCCCTCGTTATGCTTCCCTTTTTTTCTCAAACATCCGCGAAGCCATAACTACTCTTCTTGCAACCTTATCTCTCGCGACTCGCCGGAAATCTGCACTTACGACTTGCGCACGTGCGAACTTAGAAAACGTGCAAAAATTCTAGTGGATTATTATTGTACGAGGAGACACGTGCTCATTCATCAAACACTGAGTAGTTAACTATAAACTATCATAGGGGAATTATTCTTCTTTACCAAGAGGATAAAGATGTAATATATCGTGGTAGTATAACATTTGCAAGAATATCCTGAAAAGCAACATTTTAAAATATAGTTTACATGGCACTTAAAATTGATTAACAACTGAAGAAGATCTATCAACAAAAAGATTATGAGATTAAATTGAATAATACGAATAGAGATAAATTAAGTTGATTCTAATAATTGAGAATTAAGTATCATTTTGAAATAACAATTCATTGTAATTAATTAATCATAATAGTATATCTATTTAAACAAATATTTATTTATGTGAACGAGACCTGATGCGACCTCTAAGGTGTATTATGAAAGTTCATTTCCCGCAAGCATAAACACTGTTCGTTAGAAAATAAAAAAGCCTGTATATTATTGACGAAAAGTATGTAACTGTTCTGAAAATAATTTTGCTTCGTATTCGGTATTACAGTAAATGTTTTCCACCGCGTATTTTTTCATCCCTGTGTCAACATCCGAAAATACGTGGTTTGTTTGCCTAAGCGGATGAGTCGAATTGATATGGTAAGAAGCTTGGTAAAAGCAAGTATGCGTCTGCCTAGCGTCAATTAAGAAACCAGTTCGAAGGCGCGTGCTAAGACTTAAATAGTTCTAGTCAGTTTTCCCGATTCATCGTTTATTCCGAGTTCGTTGTTCTCCCGGACCGGAACTAAATTAATTACAATTAATTGCAAGCCTTATAGGTGGAATAGCCTGTTCCTGACTCTAACAAGATAAAATGTGTTAGTCCTCCTTTCATGAGTATACATTGCAAGCTATGTCTCAATTTCATTTTCGACTATGGTAATTCGATTTACAAGTCTTTACTGACAAGAAAAAGACTTAGCCTGCACTTAGAAAGGCAACTATTATACAGTGTAATAATTGCTGTAAAATTAACCACATATGGCGCAGGTATATTTCTCGTACACCTGTAAAAACTAGTGGTCATCAAGAAGGATTTTTTCCCACAAAATGTATATGCAATACATGGTTGGGCATTCTTTACCGAAAAGGGGACTTGTCTGACTAGTATGGCGCTGTTTGTACACAAGTACACTTGTGTCCTTTGGGCCCAAAGCAGCGTATACGAAATGCAGATGCAAAGTTTTTCTCGTAGAATTATGGTCGGCGCATTCAACAAATTGGCGATTTTTCTTGCTCGAAAGTCTACCACTCTTGTCGTGCTCTTTAGGTCTTTGGGTCTGCCGGGACATGGAGGAAAGCTTTATTGATGAGATCGTTAATACGTTTGATCGAACGATGTTTTGCCGACCGATCAGACGTCTATCCGTCGCGATCGGCGACCACCCGATGCGTCTCGTCTCTTCGACACGATACAAAAAGGACGTCGCTGTACGATCACTGTCTACTCAGTTATTTAAACGTTACTTTCTCCTTTCGCATTATCTCTTTACATTGTACACACTACCTCATTTATGAACATTTTCTCATTACGCAGTATCTGCCTAATCACTTTAGATCCTACTAATTAGACGAAAGCTTACGAACAACCTTCCATTAAACTTACATATTACGAACAATCCAGATGAGATACAATAATATCGTGCTCTTTGAATATGATAAAAGTCTTAATTAATTAACACGGGATACGTAACTTGGAACGATGTGGTGTTCCTTATAAGGCTCTGATTTAAGAAGTAGTACTACACCGATTGTCGCGCTGGTACATTTCGTCTCAATATGTCGAAGAAGTTCAGTCGCGCGTAACTCGAGGATCTTTTTTCCGGGCTGACGGCGACTGAGCCAAGAGGAAGAAGACGCAGAAGAAAAGGATGGGACGACTCAGGGAGAAGAATTGGGAGCCGTAGGATTTATCCGCGGATTGGCAGACGTTGGCATACATACATATTGCATGCCGCCGGGGACATATTTATTGGCATCTCTATACACTACCTCTAAAACATTACTCTCCCGTCCCTTCTACAGACGGAACCCCTCAAATGAATAAAGTATTTTGTGTTCTCGGTGTGCCGATCTCGACGTGGACGTTTTTGCGGAGGTGCGCGTGGATGTTTTCTTCATTGCCTCCACGATTTTGCACGGGTTGTGCTGTATTTTGCGACCGATTGATGTAGGAATTACGATAAAGACTAACTCCATCATCGATCTTGAAGAACTGTTTCTTATGACCCTCGAGTCTCCCTTTTCTAATTTCGACCCTAATTAAAGAGGCATTAAGCTGCATCAAAAAATGTCGTTATGGAATTAATTTACTTGATCTTATATGAGAACAAATTAATGGCTGTTGATTATTAAATAAATTCCATCCAATATTTTATTATTACGGCCTCAAAAAACCTATTCCTTAGACTGAGATTATTTGAATGGAGTATGGAATCATCATCTGAACATCTAGCAAGTCAACTTTTCCCAAGCGATTATACCTTGGACTCAGCCGAGACCCTCATAGAAAGCAGAGAGAACGTTCCATGTAGCACAATGGGACAATTTCTGACTTGATTTTGCGTTAGACGAACGAGATTGGCAGTCCACGTTGCTTGGTTAGCAGACAGGATAGAGTAAGGTTGGGTAGGGCAAGGCATGCCAGAATAAGAGCACGTTGTTATATGTACGTATAGGTACAGTAGCAGTTCGGTGGCGATGTGATCCTGTCGGAGACAGAACTACGTTGCCGCCCCCGCGATTACAGACGACGAGGACGACGAGGATGACGAGAACGAGGACGAGGATGGGGACCATCCCTGAACGTCTCTGCCTCTGACAGTTCGGCCCTCCCCCTGACCCCTTCATTCACCCCCTCACCCCCTCCCGATCTCTAGATATATATCTCCTACAGTCTTTACCTATGCCAAGACCACGATACGTAACGTGCAGGACAAATAATAGGGGACAAGTCGATCTACGCAAGGATAAGAGATGATTTCGTACGAATTTAGGAGGAAGTAATTATACATTGATTGTCCAAAATAATATTTCTACCAAATATAGTGATTGTATTATAATCATTGTGCAGTGAATTCAACTTGCTCCTGTAAGGTACACGTATAGTTTCACCTGTCGTGTACAAATGATTGTATGCGCAGTGGTTTGTTTACCGATAATTAATCATGTAGAGTGGAATTAAAACTTATCAATAATAATGATGTAAATGGATATGTATGAGAAATTTACATGGTTTTTAATATTCCTCGTCTTGAAGAGACGTAGAACCATAGCAATTTCTGCTTAAAGGTCGACAGGACCTCTACGTTTGGCGGGGGGTCCGTGGAGCATTCGTTCGGTGGTTCGAGGCCTAGAGCCACATTAACATTCCACCACCGAAATTATTTATAGCTTCATCCGAGATATCTCGAGATGTAAATCAGACATTCCTCTAATTTGGGATTTCGGGTGGTATGAATCCGCGTGCCTTCAATTTTAAGACAGTTGAGAATGCTGTGTGGGTGGAACGTGTTAGGTGTCCGTCGATTCTGCGATGACAAGACTGAAGTTAGCATCCTATTTCGAATTCCAGGATGAAATTGAATGTTATGAAACCCAGCCAATCCTGGCTCGTATATTTGCAACGCGTTACTCATCGCTATAATACTATAAGAAAATGGCATTAGATATTTACGAATAGAATTCTACAGCAATGAAGCAACATCTTGATTTCGCATTGGAGGAGATTGAGGAATCCATCAACTTCCTCGATGTCTGATTGAACCAATACAGTCAGCTGTTAACTAATAACGCGAGAACTAAATGCACCGTCTACTTGCTACGCAAAGCTATGCAAAGGAAAACATAGAAAAGAAATATCCATAAAAATGATGGGAGAGGGAGAGGTAGAACTGGCCAGTGGTAATTGGAGGGCAAGACGGATGGCGGTACTTATTTGCACTCGCTCTTTGGAATTAAAAGTACCGAGCGGTGTGCTCATTAATCTCGACGTCCGTGAAGAAAGAAGATTCTCAAAGAGAGATAGCGAGGGATAAGGGAAAAGAGAGAAAAAGAGAGTCGTGCTACCGGCGAACGCGTTCACCACAGGATGTAATCGCCGAACAAACTGAAGGTCCGCGGACAATTTCCATCAACAAGATTTACGCAGCCCGGACGCAATCAGCTTGTTCCTCCTTCTTTGGTTACCCTTTAACACTGGTTCTCGTTCGATCTTCAGCAACCGTACCGATTCTACTTGTTCTTCATCATCCCTCTTCTTGTACTATTCATTCTCGTTTACACTCTAGTCTCTTCATCTCGATTTTCTACTCTACGTCTAAGAAGAGTGAGGGCAAGGTGCGATAGGTGCACGAAGAACGATCGTTACCTCCCCAAAAGTTCGTCTTCTTCTTCTACCTCCTCAGGTTTATGGTACCGAACGATGCTGACTTGGAGTCAGCTACCATTTCTCGGGCGGTGATTGGCTCCGCGGGGGGTGTGGCGCATGCGCACTGGCTCGCTGCTCCCGCTGCCCACATTAACATTCCTAACTTCACTTCTTGCTGCGCTCTTTGCGCCTGATAGATTGTGCGAGGCGTTTTTGGATACCTTGCTGCCTCTCCTGCGCGTTGCTTCTTTTATTTCACTTTACTCGCTGGCTCGTTACTGAATTCGATTCTACTCGCGGACTGGCCGTCAGGATTTTTGTTTTTACCAACGTGAACGAGGCGCGACTGAATCATCTTTCCTCGGTTTAATTTTTTCCACCCGTAAAAGTTTAAGAGAGATATGTCACGTTAGGACTACAAGTGGCTCGTCTTGTTCACCGCGGATGATTATAATGTTTACGCACGTGATTGTGTAATATTACGCGGCAGCCATTTCTGCTTGCGCTATAAAACTCATGGAATAGCATTTAATGTCCGCCACTTTGACGGGTGCAATTATCTAAACATTAGTGTTTAGAGTTATTACCATCCTCAGCAATTTCTCAACGATAAATCCATCAAATTAATGCATTCCCATTCGAAGAAGCGTAATCAGTGACATTGATTTCCCACAAACTCTGCACCCGCGTCACATTAGCGTGGAATATAATTTTACAACGGGACGACTTAATTACGATGCATAAGGCCCGCGTACGCGATCGGTGGAACAGGACATCGCAGAAGTACCTCCTTCGATATATGTCTACCTGGATACGAAGGATAATCGCGAGACTACTCAAGAAGGAGGGGAACCGTTGATGCGAGGGGCATATTGGCTCGACGGGGGTGCGTGCACGAAGCAAACCCAAACGCAACCGCGAACGTAACGCCGTAAGCTTCAAGCTTGCCCCATGAATGTGCTGGTTCAACCACACATCGTCATCTCTCTTTCTATTCTCCCTCTACTTTCTCATTCTTCTACTCTTTATCTCACTCTCACCCCATGTCCACTTTCTTTGTCTACGCCACCCTCCTTCCTTTCTTCCTTTGCTTCCTATCTCCTTCCATACTCATCTCTACATTTTACTCTCTTCCTTCAGGCTTTCTCCGTTCTTTCTCTGGCTTTCTTTGAGACCTCCTTTCTCTTTCGCTCCACACATGCGATCCTCGCACGTGATTTAATGCCTCCCGAGCTGTGCTCCTTATTTATGCACCGAACATGCATACACGCTTAGCTTTAGCGACCGTAGCGACGGTTAAGGCCGACGGTACCTATATCCTATACCGGCCGACAAGCATCGGGGGCCCCCAGCCTTGCATATACGGACCTCGCATATTATGGAGTCTGGGGCCTGGCGACGATATTAAAACGATGAATAAAACGAGCAAAGGTTGAGGTGAAGCGCACACGCGAGACCCCAAATATAGACTCCTTCGAAATTAGTAACTCCTCTTTGTCCTGCTGCTCGCGTGTCGTGCGATATTGCATGATACTGTGAACCGCGATACCAGAACCTTATAGAAATACCCTCTTACTGAATTTATTTATGCTCATTTTTATGTAATGTAGGCTAATTTCCAAAAATTATTCACCAAGAATATATTTATACTATGATGATAATTAATAGTAATAATTCTCATACTATATAATTGCAGGCCGTAATTTCAGTAACATCATCCCCGCTGTTAATACCAAACTGTAATAAACCTTGAAATCCACTCTTTTATTCTAAATACGACTTATGTAATAAGATATTTGTAATCTTATTGAAATACAATTACGTTCTCATTTAACTGCACGCATCTTTTTGCTATCCGCACCCTGCAGTTGCTCCAGGATCAGAAAAAAGTATCCTTGTACATCAAGTCCAGCCCACCGATTTGTAGTTTCATGCTCGTTGCAATGTCATGTCTTGTGCCACTTCTTGTCCGTAAAGGACAAGGAGTAGTAGAAATAAGAGATGCTAAGACAAAGAAGAAGTTAAAAAGTAAAGGGAGACGGAACAATTTGTCAAGCCGGGTAAAGAGCCATCTGTCTCGTGCTATGACTGGAGAATGCGAGGAACGATCGCAAGGGCATTTTATTCGTTTGTAATCGGTCGCGTATCACCACACTCAAGAATTTTGGGAATGCGCTGACCACAAGGAAGAGATACCACGGTGATTAGTTCCTTAAATTGAAAATGGTATCTCTACCGAAACACTTCCACCGACATCATTATTCTAATTAAACTAATTAGAATTTTTATTACTTTGGATATCACACCAATTTAACACTTTTATTATCTGATACTACGGTGATTAGTTCCTTAAATTGAAAATGGTATCTGTACCAAAACACTTCTACCCACATCATTATTCTAATTAAACTAATCAGAATGTGTGCTACTTTGAATATTATACCAATTTAATAATTTTATTTATTATCTGATAAAATTAGTTTACACTTCTGCTAGATAATTTTACGTATATAATTATCAGAATTAGTTGCTTTTACGGTGAACTTACATGCTTGATATTGCAAGCTGATATTTTGTTGTAACCTGGAATTTATTAGTACGATAATGTAAATAATGTAAACAGTAGGACTATTCTATTATAAACGCAATAAAAGAATAAGAATAGGAACATGTGACTTAGTTGTGATTAGATATTGATTGTGAGTATAGAATAGAATACTGTACGGATATAAAAGAATTATTTCTGTGGAATATTTCAAAACTATATGTTCGGGCCGGAAACTTTTGGAACTTACTACGTAGCTCAAAAAGCAATTGATTAAAGATCCTTGTAAGAAGCAACTGCGAGCGAATAAGCTGGAGGGTACGGTAAGGTCAGTCTACCAAGAATCACCTGCTCCTACATAAATGCACGCTACTTGCCGTGCTGATTGAGCGAACGCTGATAAATGTCAGTGATAGCGTGTCACGTAAACCGAGAAATAGGTCGAATTTAAATGTATCTCGAAAGTGCCGATTCCCGTAGGTTATTTCGAGGGGGTGAAACGTGACAGGAATTTACGACTGTCGAAGTCATATCACGTATGCATCAGATACGTAAACACAATTTACAACAATGATAAGCGTTCCCGGGCAACCTGAGGAAACCCGTTTACCAGCGCATGAATTTCAACTCACATACTCCCATACTCGCCAAGTAATTATGAATTAGTGTTCCGATTAACCGCATTAATTTCTGATTGTTATCATTTTAACGAGCTAACGCGGAGTTCACCAACTTGATCATAGTCAAGTGAATTTATATTCGTACCATATCTCGCTAGATATTTTATGCTAATTTTCTAATTAGTTACCGAGATGTACTGCCATTTTATCGCGCCGTATTATTAGAAACTTGTTCCCATACAAGCGCGCCACGTAATGATCTATTTTTTGTATCCCAGTATGATTGACTTCTAATTAGTTCTGCATACACGCGGTGAAATATTCATCTTAATGCGTTTTCGTTTTCAAGATTCAAGTAATGAGTTTACGTTAAATTATTTTGTTCGGAATCCCAGCGGATCATATTCATGTTATCGATACTATCAACTTTCACTATCTCCACTTACATACCATTCCAATTCCATATAAAATTGAAAAATATCATTAATATTCGTACCATATACTCGTGCATTTGTAGAAGCATAAACATCATGCTTATTAGCGCTTTTACCAAATGCTTCTAGAAATTATCCATTAAAATTATTTGACAATACCAGTTACGGTTGGTCGGCATGCACTGAGGAATACCAAACACGAATTCTACATAAGAATTAAGGGGTTTTAATGCGAGATAATGACGCTGTTATCTTAATCCGATTTATCGTGGATTTTTTAGCTCCTTGAATTGTCGAGAATCGTTAATGAAGGTGGGGAACCAAGGAGGGCGAGTAGAACTCTCGACTCTCGATGATAATGTGCCTCGAGTGGCTTGGAAACGCCGACATTTCATATAATTACCCGTTTCCGTTGACCGGCTACTTAGGCTACCACAACAGTTCTCTTAACCCCCGCGTTGCCACGAGTTAAGGATCGTGTAAACGTCCGGCGTAAGCGAGCACTTTTAATTGCTACGCATCTCCTACGTACCGAGAGATGATGAGAAAGAAGAATAATAAGAAGTAGAAACCAGTGGAAAAAGAAGAAGAGAAAGGATAAGGAGACTCGAAGGAAATGAAGTAAGAGTCGTAGAACTTGAACGTTGGAACTAAAGATTGAGAAAGGGGAACATGAAGAAGAAGTAGAAGAAGAGGAGGTGGAGAAGGAGGAGAAGAAGTAGAAGTAAGGATGACGGGGAGAAAAGAATTTTAATTGCCAGGGCAACCAAGGAGCGTGCGGCTTATGGCTATACAACCACCATAAGGTTGAGGTCGCTCCTGCTGTCCAGTACAGAGCTGGGAACCAAACAGCTTGGTAGCCAATGGGATCATATATCAACTACTGCTCCGGTAGGCAGAACCAAAATGGCGTCCGCGATTAGATTGTTATTTTATCCAGAGGCTATAGTGTCCCAGACCTTTTTTTTCGTTCTATCCTCCGAAATACGCCTTCCTTAGTCTGACCTTTCATCCAATCGGAGCACATCGTGAAACATGTAACCTACATGACTATCTTCTTTTAGTAGTTGACAGTTTTATGTATTATTTGACGTTTAATACGCGTAGCTCGATGAAATATACGTGGAAGAACTTGACTGACATTAAATTTTTATGATAAAAGTTAATTCAGAGGCAAGTTTCTTATATGGCGGCTTATGAAAGATGGGTGAAGTTCTCGAGTCGCTATCAGTGACGGAGAATAATTAGAACTGAACGAGCTCGGCCATCATGAAGGTAGGTGAAAAATGCATAAACATTACAATTTGATAAATTAGTAAGATAAGAATACAAAAATGTAGTTGCAATAATATTATCCTATATAAATATTGTATACTGTACACATATTATAGAAAGGATATCGAGAAGTGAACCAGCCACGACATTTGTTGCAACATCTAGTAATGAATAGTAATATAGTATGTTCCACTATTGAAATGAAACTTAATTAATCTTCAAATAAACTGCGTTCATTTCTTTAAATTACTCACCTCTTTTCCAATGACCTCTAATCATATCAGCGTTGAAATACTTCTTGGCAAAATGTTTCTTAACCCTTTTAATACCTTACAATTTTTCTATGGACCGTACAGAAATAAATTGCAAATATTCATTTCTGAAGATATTTTAGTGTCTAAAATATCGCTCGTCATCTTTTGTGTAATTATACTTTGTTTACTTCGTCCTTGTTTACTTCGCCCTTTTAATGTGAAGGATCGCACTTCAAACGAACGTATAAAAAATGATATTTATTAAACGCATGGGTTCTTATCGCAATTTAAAAACTTGAGATAGAAGTTCCTTGCCACATCCGCTGGCATTTTTCGACGTGGAACAGGAGTAGTAGGATCGCGCTGTCTGGCACTCAAACGGTTAAATTTAAAAAAGTCATAAATACTATTATTCTTAAGAAATCACACTAACAGAGTATGTCATAATTTTATTAAAGGGGGTGCCATATATCTGTTGTTTTACAGAAGGTGAGAAGAGTGAGTCGTAAGAGGCACGTGTTACTGTAACATCGCAATGAAAAGAAGGCAAGTGTACCTGCGCAATTAAACGCGGGGGATGCTAATTTTGACCCATATAACTGGTAAAAATGTTCGACGAGCATGTGCAATACAATCGTTTGAAAAGCATTTACCTCTTTACTCGTGGGCCCCGCGAAAGTCCCGGCCACCTGCCCAAGGATTTTATTTTATTATCGCTTGAACATCCGCTAGCTCGATACGCGCGTGCAAGTAAAATACTTGACGGATGCCGGAAGAATAAAATGTAGCTTTGCTGATACATAAAAGTTGTCCCACCATATTTCGGATATTATGCTATTCGAGAGCGAAATTGCTACAGCTGGGATATCACATAATTTGGGACGAATAATAAAGAACATTCAAACACTAAAAAACGATCGTTAAAATTTTACGTGACAAGAAGAAGTTGTTTAGTATTATCACTCTCGTGTTTAACCTCATTCTTTATTATTCGCTGTAAATTCGCCAAATTGAAATTTATTAAGATATTCGATCCATATTTGGCCAACACCGCAGATGTTAGATACTTTCGAAGACTTAATTTCTAGTTATTTTTTGATGTAATACTTCCATTTTCTTCTCAAATTATTACGATCAAGTACTTGAGATTCGATTACGATAAGAACCTTACAAGTTACTAGTATCAGTAAAATGTAAGCCAGTAGCTATTATATATTTTAGAGACTCCCAATGATTTAATTTCTAGTTATTTGTTATATATAATACTTCCATTTCCTTTTCCAAATATTGCCGTCTGCTACTTGAGTTTTAATTACACTGAAAAACATTTGGCATATTTAATTCTAATCGAAAATTTAATATCTACGAAATGTAAAACAGTAGCTATCATCTTCTATTCCCCGGAAAATTCCACAGAAAAGTACAAAACATCTGGTATCATAAACTTCAAATCTTAACCCAATTACCCACCAAAATAAGGATCTCCTTAACACTGGAACTACCGACGAAATAAAATTGTGTTTATTATACAACATGAGTCGCAAGAAGTCTTGGAAAATGGAACGTTATAGATTTGAATATTTTTATGAAATACCGTGAATCCGCTATTTTCACCGCTTTAGTAGTCTAGTATTAAACAATATCGCTTCTTCATAAACGAATTTAAGGGTTAATCGCAACACCGTTATCCTATCGACGATTCACCGCGGTACACTTTCGAGGATTACTTCTTGAGTTTCGTTATGGTGGAAAACACAGAAGGTGCACCTTGCGCAATGCACCTCGGAGGAGGTACGCCATAGTATTCATCAAGGTGTCGAGTTAGTGTTCGGCGTGTGTGGGTGGTTGAACTCAGCTGTTAGTACACCTGCTCGAAGCTGCAAGAGTATGAGACTCCGCTGGTTGCAATACCACCTACATATGTATGCACTGTCCGCGTCCAACGCAAATTTACATACGCGGTTCGCGCGAGCACAATGTAATTGTTACCTCGTAATGCTTGTTTCGCAGTGTGTCTCACTGGCTCTCTTTTATTTTGATGTCTCACTCTACACGCATGTAGCAGTAGCAGTAAGCCATAGCAGTCGGACATTGAAATAGTTAATATTTAAATATGTAACACTTTACCCCAAGTTTCTGACCGCATAAAGAGTCGAAGAGAGATTATATTGAAATATAAACTTGGGTGTTTAAATTATTCGCTCTTTTTATATTTATAGACCGGAAACTTTTCGTTCTTATTATGCATATAAGTAATCTTTATAAACTATTTAGGTAGTATAACACACTCGGTTGGTAGAATGCGAAATATAATGCACTAATTTTTGTAATAAAATAGAGTTAAAACTTGAATCAAATATATCGCTAATATTTGTAAAACTTTCAATATTTTTAACGTTGCGATAACGATATGAAGTAGCTAACGTTTCATGGAGCACTTACGCACCCACAAACAGTATTGTTTTGAGACGTTATACACAGGCGCGTATCGCGAGGTATCGTAGAATACGGATTACAATCCGGCAGTCAACGTACTATTGACAATGAGTGTAATAACAGATGATCAGCGAATGTAGGTTCCAGGAGAACTATCTATCTAATAATACTTATTGTTGACATTCCTGATATGAAGTTGCGGTGCGACGATATCAATACAAGACAGTCTTTACATCCAACTCTAAATTTGAACCACGGTTGTGAGTTATTTACCTTTCGCTTAACACGTCGAGTGCCGAACCAAAATCCGTGTTATACGATATCTCACGATACACACTCGTAAGGTGTATAAAGTCTAAAAATAAAACTGTTTAAGAGTCCTACGATACATAAGTTACTTTAAATCATTATCGTAACATGAAAAATATTAAAAAATTTGCGAATATTAGCGATATACTTATTTTATTATAACCTCTAATGAAACTTGTTAATAATTAGTTCGGTAGAACTATAAACTAATATGGTGGTAATAGATTTAACTTGAAAGACTTGACGCCCAATGGTGGTACTCAGCAATATTAATTAATTCCATTAATTACATCTCAATGACTCTGCATGGTAGCGATATATTTGATTCGATTTTTAGTAATATTCCCCTCGATGGTCACCGATGATCCCCACGGTATTCAACGTGTTAATACTCCCAACATTCAGCATAGTAATTCGAAATCCGAAAGTTTCAGTCTTCATTGAAATACGTGAAATCATTCCAGCATTTCCGTATTTAATTCCGCGTACGGTATTATAGCTACGGTATATAAATATTTCATACTTAAATAACCGTGGTATTATATGCGTACACTTTGGTTAAGATCTATATTAATTACGTACACATTGGATGCAGTCGATATTCAATTACCGAGTTTAAGCCCGGTCGTAGCTGGGTTTTCGTAAAAAGCAGAGAAACGTTGAAAGTCGTCCTTTCGGGGTTACTTTACGATTATGAGAGTACGTATAAGACGGGCAACAGCCCGTAAGACTGTAACAACGGGAATAAAAAACGAGTGGACATAAAGTAGGCAGTGGGAGACAAGAACGGTTTCGGAGCTTGTGGAGTTTCTGGCTGCGTGACTCGCGGTACGTGGAAACACAGACGATTAAAAAAATATGACGAGCATTCATTTCCACGATCATAAAATCATTAGCATAAGAATTCCTCTACCTGCTTTCTTGGATGGACGTCAGCGTGGCCCGAGAGAAGGCGCCCCCGGACACCTGATTTTCTTAGTGTTCTTAGTCGTCGTTCCAGCCTGATTTATAAACATATAATGTGACGAGGGTGTGGTCCCGCTACCACATAATGATAGGCCAACGTTAATTACGTTTGGTTAACTCATTTATGAGAGCTAACCCTGGACTCGTCCGCGGGTCCGCTACGCGAAAATTCCTGCCCGCCGGCCAAGTCCTAATAAATTACCGAAGGGTTACAATCTTAGCTCTTGCATTTTTATACAACAAAACTAATCTTGATATCCTTTTCGACTATTCAACTGTAGATTATTATTAACATGAGATACGATTATTTTTATCATTTATTACTATATGGTAGTCTTATTACTATATGTTTGTAATTATAGAATACAGGCGTAATAAGCGATTGATATGGAAATGAAATTATATCGGACGGTCAATTAAATTGCGCACGAATATACCTTCCTGTTAGATGATTAATCGCATTCGTTTCTGTGTGGACGTTCCAAAAGTATATTGCTCAATGATAGACTCAATTAACTGGCAAAGGGGATCGAGGTAGGACAGCATTGTTCTCCGTAGGACCTGTAGGAATTCCTCGATAACCTCCACGAATTTTTTGTACGAGGAGAAATGATAAAATATCCCCGGTCCGTGGCTTTCTTTCGACTCGTGTGGAGATCAAACACCATGGCCTAGACTCCCACAGTCTAAATGGTGAGGCGAGTTGAAATATCGCGCTGAGCCTCCCTATATGTTAATCTCCGCATTAGCATAATACTGTGATTCTTCAAGGATCATTTGGAAATGCAAATAAATAATTTATAATAATAAGAGCAGACGGCCTGTTGTGGCAGCCACACATTGCTACGTCAGCCTGGACCACCTTCGTATGTAGTTGCGCCTGTAAATCTAATCGAGATATCTATAGTTCGTTGCTCCTTTTCTTGTCACGACAAGAAACCAGAACGTTGTAGGGCCTATTTTAACATATATTTACTACCACACTAACGTTACGCGCATCACCTTGCGAATTTGTATGAATGGATTGGCTACCGATTTTTTACAGCGCATTCTATCATCCGATACTGTACCGTATCCGTTGTAAGTTATATCGCTGATTAATATTAATTTGCACAATTTCAGTTTGCCATTAAATAGAATTATTGTAAATATTGATTTGATTATTTTATGCGTATATAAGGGTGCAGTTAACATAACTTAAACTGTTACCAGGGGATGACAAGTTAACTCGTCATTCGAAGTTATGCTTATCTCGAGTGTTACGAATTCAATTACAATTATTGCTATTATAATTCTCGAAATTTTATACGTATAAATTTCAGTAATGAATATTGAAACTCATATATATTTCGTAATTGTAATTTTTTCGCAAGAATTTATTTTATCACTAAATCGAAAGTACTCGCGCGCTGTAGTGTTCTGGAAGAAATCCCCGGTTAAAAGGTTAATAAACAATTTCCTTTAAGAGGACTACTTACGCTTTCTTTGCTTATACGTTTATGTAATAATTATTTATATGTTTATGTAATCATTATTTAAATGAACTGAAATGTGTCCAAGATAATGTACAACCTTTATGACAAAAGTTTCTTTAAAAGACACGAGTGCCAAGTGAGTTTAAACCTCCATAACCCAATTTTATTTGTATCCAAGTAAAAATTTTATAAGGCAGACTAATTAAATGCGAATCTAACAAAGTCATGTTACGTGAAAATAGAAAAGAAATGATTATTTACGCTCTGAAAAAGCTGACGATCGTTGCGCGTGCTTTTACAGTTATTATAACAACAACAACAAAAGAAAGAAAGCAAAGACACGGGTAGAGAAGTATGTGACTTCAAAGTTACATGGCGTTACAGAGGGTTAAGAGTCGACAAGCAATCGTTATAATAGACGGAATCCGCTCCCTCGTTTCCCTTAGGATGAAAGAAGTACGAAAGGACTTTATGATTTTGTGTAGCCAGCCAGTGGCCGGATCAGGAATATCCAGATACTTTACGATCTCTAACCAGCCTCGAATTTACGCAGACTTTTATAACCGGGCCACGTGAATGAGACGCGCGTTTTGGTTTCCACTGTGGACCTGCGCCTCGAAAACACGGCTTTTACAGGGCATAAATAATCTATAAGCGTGTGTGTCCTGGCTCGAATGTGGTGCAGGTGTGCCCGTGTGACGTGGTTTTGATGTGTTACGTGTTAATATACCGGAATATGCCTCTCCAACCGTTTCACCTAGTCAGTCCTTCTAGTCCCTTAAGAACGTAAAAAGATGTGCCTCTCTTCGAAACCGGGACGTTCCGAGAAACCGCGGGATTTTATGAAGTCATTACGATCGCCGTGAACGTGCAAACGTTCGACATTACCCTTTTGTACGTATAAGCCAACACAGCCTTTATTCCTTCCTTTTTTCCTTAAACAAGAATTTCGATGGGAGTATTATTTATTATTACCGCTCGGAAAGGAATCATTTTTATATTCCACGTTTTGCTCGAATATAAGTATGTGCTTATGAAATCATTGTTGTTTATAATCCACGTATATCCATATCCATTAAATTGCACCATTTTAACTATTTTGAATTTTGTTCGCAACTTGATCAATTAAAAGCACGTAATTGAACAAAAATGGTCGTCCCAGGAAAGGAGTTGTTTTCCATCACGATAATGGTCGACCGCATACATTTTTAATGACGAGACAAAAATTATTGCAATTGTGATGGGATGTTTTACCCCATCCACCATATTCGCCAGACGTTGTTCCATCAGATTTTTATTTATTCCGTTCGTCACAAAATGTTGTCAATGTGAAATCATTCAAAAACATCGAAGAGATAAATATGCACGTGTCTGAATTTTTTAATAGTAATTTGCGAACAATTTTATACCAATAGAATATTTAATATTCTAAAGAATCGCAGCAGGATTTATTACACAACCCAATATAAATTATGATTAAAGGAAGCCAGTTAATCGATGGATTTAATTATATGCATTGTGTACATAAAATAAAGGTATGTAGAATTCCAAACAATGCGCTGTTATTAATTCTCATAATTGTATTAAAAATCGCGGATATGTGGAAAAGTGAAATGAATTTCTAATGAAACTATACCTAATGAACCTTTGTCCTTGAACTCAAGTAGATCTGCCACCTCAATTTCGACTGGCAGGTTACACCTGAAAGAGATAAATAAGTTCATAACCCTTATCAAGGAATCTAATGCATTTTCTGAACATTTACTTACCTTGCTCGAAAAAGTCTGCTAGCACATGTACACGTATATCCCGGCTAATCACGGCGATCGTTACAACGGTCTGACGGATGGGCATGTGTTTTGCATAGAGTGGATTTATAAATCCCTTATCAGCTTATTATCTCGCAAGATTCAGCCGCGAGGATGCAAGGCCAGGTGAAGGTAGGGAGAAACGATTTGAGAAGCGCGTGCAAAGGAAAGAGAAGGAGGAGAAAGAGAGAAGAAAGAAAGTGGGAGTATCTGTATGCGAATACGTACAAGTGGATGCCAGAAAGAGGACGCGGATAGGTGGTATAATAAAGAGGGATGACGAGAGAAAAAAAGAGTAATGGAAAGCGGGTATAGGGAAAGGTAGCGAGCAAGGGTAAAAGAGGTGAAGGGAGATACAGTGACAAATGAGAGCGACTACAAATTGCACTTTCCGGCTCTCATTCTCATTCGACTCCTCATCCTTTTTCTCTGTTCCTCTTGTGAGCTGAATCGGAATAGACGAGTAAATGTTCCTCTGACCCTCCTCTTTTACTACTTTTTCAGTCGATTTATCCTCCTTCGGGATAATACTTCACCTTTGGATCACGAAAACTATTCGCAGCGGGGTGCTGCAATTTCAATTATTGGCGGAGAACTGCGATATTTAACGCGGATTTTGGATGACCGGATTGGAGAACAAATTATATTCGGTTCGTTTTCGTCATTGAAGGTTACTGGTTTAATTTTGGTATGTTACAAGAAGCAATCTTTAACGCCTCTTGTAATCAATCAAAGAGGAAAAATGTTTACAAACATAGTATATCTCTGATTTATATGTTCATATTTTGATATTTTATCATAAAAAACCATGAAGATTAATTTGTAAGACATTTTGTTACTATCATTGAATTATTACATCATAATCATATTAGATCAGGATATAAAATTAACTAAAATTATCATAATTGCTGCTGAATTATTAGTATCATAAACAGACAATAAATCTAGCAATAAGTTCAATCAATTACTTGTACCCTGTAATTAAATACACGTTAATATATCACAATCTCCGATACCGATAAGAAATTTCCAAGTTAATCCAATAACGTTATCTCCTGAATTCTATATCTTAACTACCTGCATACAGACTTTCTACGAGCTCGCACTGATTGCACGTTAGAAATGCAATTACGCTTATCGGCATTCACTCTCACTGATCAGTAGTCCGTTCACATTTTCAATGCATTTACTTTAACCCTTTCACATCTCACTAGATTTCAAGAAAATACAAGTGTCAAAACAAACACCTTCTTCCTATTTCATTTGCTTGGTGTATAAACATTTATAAAATTCTATATAAAATTACATTCTTTCGAGAGACGCCCATTTTAGCATTTATACATAATAAGAAATAGAACGCACACGAAGTAATATCCACCAGAACATGCAGTTCTAGGAACAAAAACTGAAGAATGTTTAAGAACCAAAATTCAAATTATGTTCTCAGTAATATAGAAAAGTTAATTGGTCGTTTTAAACAATGAATTGAAACAGAATTATTTTAGCTAAACCGTTGGAGTGACAAGAGTTAAGTGCAATTTTAAGTTACCGCGCGACAAACTTAACATTACATAGGTGGACCTGAAGGGACTAGGAAGGAGAGTTTGTCAGTAGTGTGTGAGATTTTTCATTTTCTTGAAAAATTCATGGACCATCGCACCTAAAACTTGCATGCAATAGAATTAATTCTGCCTATACTATATCTCCTCAAGGTCTCGTTAAAAAATCTCACACGCAACTGACAAACTCTCGTCGAAAGTTTTGGCGGAAGGAAGTGGATATTAGCGGCGTCGAAAGAGACGAGAAAATACGGGATTCGCGAGGCAGCAGTCGGTGGACTTGTATGTACTCGAAAGATTCTGGTAGGACGGTGGGGCAAAGATGTTATATAGTGGCAGGGGCCAAAGAGTAGAGGAGGCTCGGTATTCTCGGTAAGCACTCGCGTCGTGCCTCGCTGCCGTTGTAATAACCTCCGTAGATCATACCGACTCATACACGCAAGGTTACAAGCTCTGTGTTTTATACATGTACACGGAATCGGCTGTACATCGACGTACGTGTGGAAACACACTCTCGTATACCCGTAGCATTATTCATTGAATGGAGCAGCACGATCCGGCTTCGGAACACACTGCAGAGTTCTACTTCGTAGGGGCAGCCCTTAACCCCTTAACACCGGCCCTTTCTTCGTCTCCAGGTATTTTATTGAACAATGAAACCCTCGCGTGGATCGTCATCGATATATTACATAATTCACGCGTTTCTGTAATCCGAGATATCATGCGTTATTCCACTATTTGTCAAATTGGGGTTGGAAAATGGGTAGTTTTATACCTCCATTATGTTCTGACGGAGAAATATTTTAAATGACTTGGAGTTGGGAAAATATTATTTTTGATTGGTACTTGGATAAAATATTGGTTTGAAGGTGTTGTTAATATTGAATATATCTTGGTTGAGTTGAACAATGATGAACAGAAAGAGAATCTCGGTAACATGCGATGCAGCATGCTTAGGTGGCAAAAACCTGTAGGGTAGGGTTGAAAAGAAGGTGAAGTGAACAGAAAAAAGGGCAGAAGTTTACTCGGGACGTTGTAGCTCGTATAACTCGTGCTTCGAGCAGATTTATAAGGGACTCGGCCGAACACGATTCTCGGTGAGAACTGTCTTGATAGTTCGATCCTCTTGGGGCTGAAACATTGCAACCTTCATCAGTATAATCGAGTCCAAAATATCTTCACGGTTAGTTGAAACGTTATCCTTCATCCAAACCGTATAGAAATCACCATACACATCCCCCAAATATTACAAAATTTTTTTACGAACGACGCTTGCAATAATTTATACAATGTCCCTTACGAATACCAAAAGTATCTGGACTTTGAAGTACGCGAGTATCGCAAGCTCGTTTATTATTCTTTTGTCTGTGAATTTATCGAGAGAGTAATTCACCAGTGACTATCTCCAGGATTTATTATCACTTGTAAGGAAAACTGGGAACATTTTAATTTCAAGTTTGTCTCGTCGGAAGAAGTTGCACGAAACTACATTGTATCGCGCAATTTATCAATTTCTTCACGGAAGACTAATAACCACCAGCAATCGAGCGGTAACAGTAAAGGAATCGATGTTAAAAAAGACGCGTACGAATGATACATAAGATAGCAGTAAAGATTAACGCGGCTGAGAAGTCGTGGTTCGATTAATTGATTAAAATGATCGTACCTTTAAATTCATTTAAATTTCCAATTAATATCGTAGCCATTAACCTCATAAATTCCAATGGTTATTCAGTGTGCATAAATGCAACCTGGTTTCCCGTTAAACCCGCGCGAGGCCGGTTCCCATTAAAACGAGGTAAAAATCCAGCCTTTGTTGATGTTTTCGTAACCACTAAGCCTGCTCGTATGATCGTTAAGGCGAGTCGCGCGACCGTAGGATGTTGCGCGTGATTTATCAATAGCTTTATGGAGGATTTACAACCTGGACAGGACCGGTAATGGAAGCCAATCGGCTGTGCCTTTTAATCCTCTTACATCGTTTTACGTCGTTTCTACGGAAGTACCGTCGCTGATCATGTCCATGGGCTAAGAACTCCAAACTTTACTCTTTCTCGGCCTCGAGATTTTCACTTTCTCTTTCATCCTCCTCGTTCTTCACGTAAATCTTCGATCATCTCCTTCTATCATTCCGTGATGTTAACCAATTTTGTTGGTACTCTTCGTCATCCATTATGTAATGGTTCCTTCATTTGTGTCAGTGTCTTAAATATTCTTCTTCTTTATTAATCTCATTCAAATTTCTTCGGCATACTTTACTAACTAGATGCAATCCACGTGATTTATTTGTATAATAAAAATTATATATAAAAATTATCATAAATTAATGAGCTAATCCTTGTTCTTATAAGGAACAAATAATAATCATTTTACTACGCACCCACAAGAATGACTGAAAATTATTGTAGTAGACTGAAAACAAGCGTAAGATATATATTTAATTTTATTACATATATTAATTTGGTATTAATGTAAATAATTTAATTTTGTAGTTTATTAATGAATAAGAGTCTAAAAAGATAAATTTCCTCGAGGAAATACTATAACCGAATTGAAAGAGGAATAATTTGTATATCTTTCAAAATTAATTGGTATACAAAACAAACGTCTTACGAAGCAACGAACATAATTGTTCACGGCCAATAAAAAGGATGGAATATTGTAGACACTCAAAGGAAGCATTCAATAATATCCCAGTGCGATTTTAATTAAAACACTTTCGTTAATTACTAATTCGGGACAGCACGTGCGTAAGGTGAATTATTACGGCATAGAATCCGGCACGCGTCACGAATGTGGAAGTTCAAAGTATAAAAACATTCTACTGTAGAAATCTGGAAAGCAGATATATAATGATACAGAATTGAGTGTATAATATAATGTATAACTTATGTAAATGCACAATATTTAAAATATACAACCAATAGTATACCGAAATTGCAAGTTACATCTACAACAGAAGTGCCTTTTTCGCAGAACCCAACGGTACACTCGTACCATCGAATACACGTTTCTTTATGAAGCGCGAAACGGCCGGGCATCACATCGACTTTCGTGACTACCAGGCATTAATTATGTGTCGCGTCTTTTAATACGAATCTCGCCATTATGAGAGAGGGGTAAAAGTGAAGGGAAGACAAAAGGACGTTTCCGACAACGGAATTATTTTTTCGCGTCGAGCCACTGGACGATGGAATCTTGCCTCTGTCTCTATTTCTCATACTTTCATTTCGCTAACACATATATTATTTCCCATCCTCTGACGAGGGTTCCCGAACCGTCCTGTTCCGTTCATCGAGATTTCTGTGAAACCGAGAGTTTGATTACGGACGACTTGTCTGACGTAGTCACTGGATTTGAATGATTTCGATGGTGGATACAGGTGTCGAGCGAATGTTTTGCAAAATATTCCTGGAATTTCAAATATGTTATATCAACTATAATCATATACTACCGTTTAAAAATATGGGAATACTACTTCTCTTTCAGTCGAATAATAAAATTCAATGATAAAGAGTACTCGAAATATAATAATTTTGAATGTGTATTGTAAATAAATATGCATGGTGTATTAAAGACACCAAGAAAGAATGTTGTTTCTACTAAATGGAAAGACATTTGTTCGGTAAATTTTCATTGGCTAATTATTTCTGGGAGACACGCTTTTCAATCCCCTTGTATGAACACATGAAATAAACTTATATTATACAAATTAATAATGTATAAAATTATGTAAAAATCGGGATTACTTTTTAGTTATCCTAATATAAAAGTGTTGCGTTTTTTGATATCAGGTTATATCAATTTCAAGGCATACTGTCCCCCATTTTTTATATTAACATACGATGCATATAAAATAAGATTACATATTATATTCTGTATAACCAGAAACAAAAAGAATTGTGTTTCGAGTTGGACAGAAAATTTATTACAAAAAGTAGGAGAAAATCATCAATCACTAGAGGCGATGTAAAGACATCCGAAAGATCTACGTATCGTTCTATCAGCCTGCGATCTCATCCGGTCCGTGTCATCTCAATCGTCGGCTTGAAAAATTCCGGCGTCTCGCATGGTTCAGCTAATAAAATCATCTGCATTGACTCCAAAAATTATCTGATGAATTCATCTGCTTATCGAGCAATATAATGCCCGAGCATCCCCCTTATGCCGATGCCTATCTCTTCCACCTTTTCTTTCTCCATCCAGAGTAGCTGCCTAGACACATCGTGGCGCCATTCCAACCGAACCTTTCCTATATATATTCCTTTCTTGCTCGCTTTTTTACCCCCTCAATACGCTCCAAAGAGATGCTCCTTACGTTCGAGCATCTGGGCCCAGTTTAATAAGGGCCCTACCTCCGTATACGATATTTATAATCCCGCGAGGAAACTCTTTTTTATAATCTCGACTAGGAATCTCGGACTTCCATATTTCTGCTTTCCTTACAATGCAATTTACAATTTTTTTTAATCGTTGTCCCTTTAAACTTCTTACTCGTAATAATACATACGACCTGCAATCTGAAACACCGGTTAACCGAATAAAAAATTAAAATTGCTTTAAAGAATAACAAGCATAAACTTCGTATTACTTTACTCGATATAGGTGGGAGATGAAAATCGAAGATAAGAGATGATTTCATATGGGGGTACGTGGAACTAAACCGTGTGTCGTAAAGTCAGCCACGATCCGCCAGAAATAAAGGAAACGTTAATTTCCTCGCGTTAAAGTTATTATTTATTGATACGGCGTAATCTCGGGACCAAAATCAGGAGAGATATTTAGCCGGCCGATATTCACCCGAAACTGCGAGCCGAGCGAATTCCTCGTCGCATTTTATTATCTCGATCGTTCATAAATTTCGTTACAATACAAGTATAAAGTATCCACCGCCTCCGCGGGAACGGAGAGGTTCGTCCCCCGGTACAGGAGGTCTTCGGTGAGTTTAACCATTGTCATCATCTAGAAGAATTTTCAATAATCAATTATACCGTATTAAACCGTAGATATTTATGGGCTTCGTTAAAGTATTATTATCCAATTAGACGTATGGTCGTAAATATCAGTCTTAAGTGTTCAACCCTCTCTTATGAAAACCTAAAATAAATTTATATTTATAATAGTAGAAATTCGTTATATTTATAACGTGGTATTATATGACAGGCAAACATATGACATACCAATCAAAGATGGGATCGTGGAGGAATGTAATATTCGGAATCTTACGTGAAAAATAAACCAGGAGGTAGTCTTCTTTTAATATACCGCATCGTCAATATATTTCAGATCTTTTGCAAAACAAATACTATAATATGATACAGGTATGATCGATGATGATCGAGGGATCCTCGCGCCTCTGCCGCTCTAAGCATATACACAACGAAAGTAATAATTATTACAATAATGTTATCATCGCTTATTCTTCTCTATTTATCTGTATTTACAGGAATATCACACATAATAAAAATCGTAATGCATATCTTACACTGAACACCTTACGTCATCCCGGATACATTTATCCTTCCGTGACGTAAACTCCTTCTCTTCCTCCGCAATTACGTATATATTATTTACAATAACGTATATTCGATTCGAAAATACACCACGGCTCTTATCTTTACTCGCGAAAGTAAAACACGCTAAACGTCTTTTTTTCATCGTACCGTGAGACTATCGGGTTCATAAATTCAATGAGAATTCGAATCTACGAGAAGCGCGTATGATTGGTCGTGCTTGAAAGAAGATTAAATCGGGACTTGCCGGAGATGCTCTTCTGCTTTAGGATTAATAAATCGAGGCACGAACGTGGCTGAAATTATACATATTTCCTGCTACCAGCGTTTGTATATTTTTCGGAATTTTTTACGCTTGCATCGGGACTTCCACGAACGAAGAACTTATTAGATTCCTCGAAACGTAGCAATTTCTTGGTAATTTCTATTAATCATATTATACTAGTGGTTTGCACGGAAACACGTGCTCACACGAATCTCAATTGGTAATTCTAAACGTCAAGTGAAATGTTTATAATTTGATCGACATATTTCATTAAGCAGTACAAATTTAGTAAACATATGTTTAATTAAAGCACGATTAATTCTTTATGTTTGTCGACTCATTTGTGTGATTCGTTATGAAGTACTCATGGTGCGCTAAATTGTTTACTTATAATGAAAATAAATATTAATGATGATCGTAATTCTACTATGAGATTGAGTCTTCTAACGACAGTGAAGTGTCTCGAATTTTTTAATGCACCAATCGACTTCTGTCCGATCATAATTTATTAAATAATTGTTCACGGTAGGGATTTGATTTTGATCATAACTTTGGTCATAAATACATTATTTTAGGAACAGATGTTTTTCAAACAAATCCTTCCGATATCCTTCGGTAATTCTACTTCGTGATGTCCACTTTGAATTCCGGATCGTTGGACATTCATTCGGTGAATTTTTGAAAGAATAAAATCCAGATCGATTAAATCGTGAACTCTGAAGAAGCACTCGCCGAGTCTTCGTCGAAACTGATATCATTTAAGCAAAATATTTACGTCTGATAACAATCACTATTAATCAAGTGCCCCCCGATATTATTATATTTCCTCTTACTTTCGACGTGACTTCACTTTTCCTGATCACCAAAGGACACTTTGTTAACTCTGTTACATCTCAGACTAAAATAAAGCTGACCTTTCCCGACGTATCTTAAAAATAATAATTAATATCAGTTTTGACAAGACAGTAACTACAATCCACATTTCCACCGAGTTCTTCGATCTTCACGAATCCAATGAGTTACGAAATTCTATTCCATCAGGACATCACCGTTGACTCTTCTAATATCTTCAGAGCGAAGTGATTGTCGTCCACGTCCATTTTCATGCCTCAAGCAATTCTCGAAAACGCTTCTCGTCCATCTTCGTCCTTCTGCGTCCTCCTTCGTACTCGTGGGAAGAACATCCTCGATATATACCGAAGGTTCATCTCATTCTAGGAATAGTTCCAAGTCGATAATTTCCATGAGTAATTAATACGCAGTCGCTTGATGATGCATCAACGGATTGAAGTGATGTGGTCCAAGATGATGAGGTGGTGGTGGTCCAGATAATGGACTGTGCTGAGGGCCTACCGTCGGTGGCTGACAGACGTACCATTCCGTGAGTTCTGGTCCACGAGTCGAAGGATGATGACTCGACGGTGGGTTGGTCGTGGTTGTTGTCGGGACAACCGGAGGCGGCTGAGGTGATTCCGTGTGCCCGGTCACAGACAAGCTACCCCCGCTGCTGCTACTCTCTTCACCCTCGCTCTCGTATCCCCCTCCTATTTTACCCTCGCCAAGGGTCATGCCATGCACCTGGAACAAGAATAGGCGGAGCCTAATGTTAGATACTTATCCATAGAAAATTCTTTGTTAACTATTCTTATACAACTAGGAAACTTTCGCTTCCTTGGAATGGTGGACTTTCAACGATGCAATTACTGTAAGGTGTACCATTGAAATATTTCAGATATATTCTCCATACAATGTGTCTGTGAGATCTAATTCATTAAATTCTCAATCTAAAGATATCTATGTATACAAATTGTATTAAGCAATATATTGAATCAATAAATGTATACTGATATAGTCTGAAATAGTTTTGATTAATTTGTATACACCTTCACAGTCACCGCTAGAAGAAAGTCACCCAATGTAACAGGTGTAATAATTATTGAATAAAATTCTAATGTTTTGTTGGACATTCGAGCACGCAGTAGATCGTACCGTAAGAACTATGTAAGTTTAACACCGTTGATATTACCAAGATTCTACGAGGTTGAAAGGAATGGAATTCCATCCAAGATGATCCGTAATATATAACGTTGAATTTATTTTGAAAGAAAGTGCGGCGTGTTGTTGTATTTGATCATCCTAGGTTTATCGAGTCAAAGATCAAGGAAATCAAGAGCAAAAGGAGCGTGTCGGGTGAACCGAGGAAGCCGGGGATCAGGGTGACGGGGATCAAGGATCCGTTTCCATCTCTCTCGTCCTTCGTTCATAATTCAGTGAGCAAATCTCGACGACTGCCTTCCGCGAATCACGGTTGGCGAAAAGCGTGGAGAAGCGAAGGGTGCTTCGTTCCTATCCGACAAACCTATCGCGCACGTATCTCCGGCCAGTTGGCTTTTGGATCGTTCCTTCGTTCTACTTCTCTTTCCGCCTTTCTGTGCCACGGATAATTTCCTATTAAGATTCCGTGCCCGTTCGTGCATTAACTTTATGTTGAATTCTTCTCGATCTTCCCTCGCTAAATATCTTTTTTATACTTTACTAGTATACTCTATCGTGAAATCAAACACCGAGAGATCTACAAGGTGCTTCCTACATCTTGATGGACTCGTAAAATTTAACATGATACAATGGTGATCGAAGACTTTTATATACAAATGCATGCTCAAATGCCACACTTTGTCACCATCGGACATAAACTATGTTACTGTTAAAGTACGTTCATTTAATAGATTTTGGATGTTGAGTTACTTAGGCTAGATTTAAGGTTTGAAATGAATGTAATAGTTAAATAAACGTACCTTCATGTGCTTCCTCAGCGAACTCGGGTGTGTGTAAGATTTGTCGCAACCAGAAACCCGGCAATTGTAAGGTTTGTCGGACGTGTGAACGTGGCTGTGCTTCTTACGATCGCTGCTGTTTGCGAACCGCCTCTCGCATCCGGAATACTCGCATTTAAACGGTTTCTCTCCTGAAAGAAGAAACACAAAATTAATGGACTTGTAATTGAACCACCGCGCGGTGTTTGTACGTCTTGAAAGAACCAGATGCGAAAATAATTGGTAACCATCATTAAGCAGAGACCCAAGTTTGATCAACTGAATTAACCGTGGTTATCGTTCGACTATAGATAATTATTGCGATATAAATGATCCTGCGCGAGATATAAATGACCCTACATTGAATACTGATACAGAAATTACACAATATCAGTCATAACATTGACAGCGTTAAATTACATCTTTCAATGTTGTTGGGTATAAATGGAAGGTCGAATGAATTTCATTGAAATTCAGTTTTTGCTAGATAATAAGTGAAGTGTTCTTTAAACAGTATATCGTGTCAATCTTTGTCTTAATTCTTGCGGATATTTCTTATATCCTTTGATTTCACGGGATACGTATTGTTTGAAAATTATTAGATGCCCTAAGAGAATCAACTAGGTCGTGGATGTCAGAAATGCAAGTTGAAGATTCTTTGTAGAAACACTAGTTATTGAAAAGCGATAAGATCATATTTTGTAAGATTTCATTGTGATTTCTGGATATCTTGATGAGCAGGAGTGAAAGCTCTCCCAGTGGCTCCTGTTCGCCGAGGGCGAGAAGAGATATCGGGAGATAAGGTCCCCTGCACACGAATGGCCGCCATCGTCGGGGCGCAACGAGACCGTGTGGCGTGACTCTTATTTATTTCCACCGGAAGTTGACTGGAATATATTTTACCCTTGGCTCACACCCTTCTTCCTCGCACTACTTGCCGAGACTTCCTCCTGGCGCTCTCGAGAAGAAGTGCGGAGACGCGCGAACAGGAAGCGCAAACTTGGCGGATTTTTTATGGGAAAAATGGTTGCCTTCTTCGTTCCAACCCTCTGCAAGGAGAGCGCCGTGGAAAGAGGGTAGCGCGATCACTTTGAATTTGAAATCCGAGTTAGCGGAATGTAAAAACGCGGAACGAGTGGTTCGGGAGATATATGTTCTCTCGGAGAAAGAGACGGAGGAACAGATGCACCATGGTTTTTTTCATGGTTCCCTTGAAGTATTATATCTTCGCGGAGTTTATAACCCGACTTGTAAATCTTTCGCTGAATTTCAGATTTATTAATACCGGAAACTTGTGTCTGGTAATATCGACATGATCTATCGACTCGTTTTTCGCGATAATCAACACTGGTAGTTATAATTCAGTATTAAAACTGAACCGAGATGATTCTTTTGGATTCACATTATAAGTCTTTTAAGTCTCGCATCATTAAGCTAATATATTCCCCATAAATAATGAGCATCGATTTAAAACTTTGCACTTTTTATCCGCGGTACAAGTTTATTACCAGGTAATAAAGCGTATAATAATTCGTTTTTTAGCGAGCAATAGTGAAGTGATTAATAGGAATGTTAACGTGGTCTAGAAAGTCGATGGCAATGCAAGGAGGAACAAAAAGGTTTATTAACTTTTCACGCTCGTATCAAGTGACGTCGTTATTCAACTCACGTGTGAAAAGTCTGATAAGATTGCCAGGTTCGAGTGACGTATCGCTACGACACTGATTATATTTAAATTACCTAGCCGTGGTGCACGGGGCACTTATGGTATGACCGTCATAAGAAAGCGCCTTAAATATTTATGAAGCGAGAAAGATAGCGCACCGAATGTGCTGCTGCTACCTTATCTGACATTTCGCATAACTATGCTTCAACTTCTTTATTTGCCACCGTGGAGATCTTAATGATTGCAATATTCTCGAAATAGCAGAATAAACTCGCTCTCATATCCAAAGCAATTTTGTAAATATTCCCATATTCAGGTGATATTAATTTCTTCTTAAGCATTAAAACTCACAGAATGAATTGTAGTTATATCATTGTTTATAATCTCCATCGTATATCGGTAATACTTAAAGCATTACGATCAAAAGAAATCAATTCATATAAATGAAATTAATTCAATAATTCTCAATTAATTATTAAGTAGGTGATATCCTGTGCCGTATTTATTGTTAATAAAAATCTTGATTCCAAAGCTGTTCGAAAATAATTTCATAAACCCTTGACCAATAAATCAGATGTATTAAAATGTTATCTGTAATTTCGATTCAGGGCATGCTCGTTCCCGAGGATATTATTCCATTCGATTCATCGTGGATGATCTCCACCTACCGATTCGCACCTCCTCGAGGAACCCTCTCGGTCGAAACGAGCCAATCCAGAGAAGAGGGTTCACCGACGTGGCAACGACGTCTGGTTATCCCGTTCGCATAAAAGGAGAGAGTGTTCCAGGTCTATCCTGGGCTCCTTCCAAAAACGGGACGATTAATAACTTTTCAAATCTATCCCCGGCAGGGTCGTGAGCCCGGGGACCGCTTCGGTAGCGCGCACGTTGGCAAATAAATAGCAGATAAATAAAAGCTCGCGTCTCTCCTACGTCGTGCATTCTGTCGTGCGCGGGGTTGCGTGTGCAGATGGCAACAATATGCCGTGAAATATTGCCCTTCGTGGTCGTGTGCTCTTCGTATTCCTATGTATCTTATGCATGTATGTGTGCGCTAGTGTATTTGTATTCCATGAACAGGACTAACGTCCTGCCCGAATACACACATCGTATCACTGCTTACCCCACCCCTGTATATATGTCCCTACTAAAAACTCATCCCCATATTACTTGAGAATGCGTAGAAAATGGTTTAGTAGAGTTAAGCATTCATAATTTTAATAAACTACCTTATCTATTATCGGATTTTAAATTAGTGTAATTTAAACTCTTGTTTCTCCGATGACTAGTAATTATGTATGCTTACGAAGGAGATCAAGTGTATTATTATTAAAATATACTTGATGTTGCTAGGAATGTATGTTTCCGTACATAGTACCAAGCAGAATGATACATAAATTGGATTTATGTGTTCACATATATTTATTGCACTGAGTGCATAGGAAGATACGCACGTGTAGAGTAGATACATAAGCAAACGCATATACCAAACCCGAGATTCATGGTGCACCAGGTTACACCGTAGCAGAGCCAAAAGGGACCCTCGGAAAGCAGTTCTCGAAGGGCAGTGTAGGCACCGTGTTATGACTTTCAGAATGGGGAGGCACAATGGCCCAGATCCGCGCCGGATAAAATAGTTATTATAATCGTTTTGGCTACGGCTGGGA
This sequence comes from Nysson spinosus, assembly GCA_910591585.2. Lineage (NCBI taxonomy): Eukaryota > Metazoa > Arthropoda > Insecta > Hymenoptera > Crabronidae > Nysson > Nysson spinosus. Next base: position 6,046,256 of record OU342830.1, on the reverse strand, counting down.
TCGAAGAGAGAGAGAGGAGTACACGCATGCTTGACTATATATACGCGCGAGGTTCATGTGTTGGTAGAAATATGGACTTGTGTTTCGGATGTCGAGATTCGTGATGTGCCTATATCCTGAATCCGGATAGTTTCTAAATAGAAGAAGATAATACACAAATGACTGGATTACAAAAATGCTGATCCGAATCTATATGACTTTAGTAGACAGGGGAAAGGGTTTCACGTATCCATCCCATCTATTCGTATAATAAAATTATACCTCTTCATCGTATGAATGTAAAATATTAGTTTCAATGAAACTGTATACCAATAAATCTTCCGGATGAAATAAAAGATATATTTCAATCAGAATACTCAAACGGGAGATATTTATTACCAGTATACTTCCGTTTCCCTACAACCTCCTAGAAAGGTAGAGGATAGAATAAGTCTCGGTCGAAGAGAACAATCGAGTTACAGAGAAGTGGTTCGCGCCTAGGAGAAACACCATAAAAGGAATCCAGAATTCTATCTTTCCTTGAATACACCTTAGTTGAAAACTTATTGAACTGCAGTTTCCAAAAAATCCTCCGAGTGATATATGGGCGTATACCATTGTTCCGTTGTCCACACTCTTTCCTCCTACCTCGCTCCATCTTCCTTCTTCGTCTCTCATGGTATAATGGATGATTTTTCGCATCCATTATGTCCATGGAGGACACCAGACCCTGGGCCACTGGACATTGTTGCGAACCGTACCAGAAAACCGAACTCCACCCCACTCTTCAAACTCACACTAGACCTTCATTCTCCCCAACCATCCTCCTTCCATTATCGAGGGTTCCTCGTCTGGATAATTTTCTTGTTATACGTTCGACATTAGTGAAAACCGAGAAATCATCCCTGGTAGTTTATACGTCTACTTCGACACTTCGATCCTACGATAAGATCCGAAAGTCGACAAGATCGTGGCGGATCGATCTTAACACGGATTGGGACAGTGAGATATTGGATCTAGATAAGCGGCAAGGTTCACGTTTTGTAAATTGATTGCAACGACCCCTCGCCTTGGCCATCTTGTTCCTTTGAGACTATTTTTTTTCTATCATGCTGCCTGTCGTTTCTACGACGATTTTGGTCCTCGTGGCAAAACTTGAGATCGAGACAAGATAGAGATTGTATCAACGTGTGCCACGGTTTGATCAATGAGACTTTCGGGGCTGACAAAAATGTATCTGAAATTTGGACTGCTAAGTCTGTGATTTAATGAACGTCATAAATGTTAGTTAATATGCAGACTATGATTAAATCATTGAACTAGTGGGACGTATTTTATACGTTCTGTAATAAGACTCTTTATCTTCCTCGCATTCCATGTGGGAAAATGTAGCATTGATAATAAATGTCAGTATTGAGAATTCCAAGTTCTATGCCTTTCATCAAATGTGTTTAAATAGATCATTCAGGTTTTCTTGATATTCGGCAGACTATCTATTTATGGTCTAACTGTTATGTGTGTCAGTAAATATTTTTCGAATACGTGAATCACTTCGAACTGAAGACTATAAGTGCTTTGTTTATACGAGTTTCTACGTGTGAAACGTATCCACGTGAACCGTCCCAAAAGAGGGTCGAGGAATCAAGGATTCTTCGCCGGATCTAGGAATGCTTTCGCCAAAACGGTCGATGAAAAAAAAGCAGGAAGCGCTGCGAGTTCGTACGGGAAATAAGGGAAAAAGTCGAAGGGCGGAAAAAAGCACGAGCGAGAAAAAAAGAACCGCAAATCCGTGGGTAAACGTAACTACCGGTTGATGCGCTGATCATTCCGCCATGCCGGCTCTGAAAGGGAGAGCATCATCGGCAGATGTTTCTTTCCTACGGTAATTCGAGTGTTTGTCCGTTCTCTCCTCTTTCATCGTTCCGTTTTATCCTGCACCAATGCTGTCGTTCCTCTCTGAACCCGGAACGTCCCACCTGCACGAATATACTCCTTCTAGGATCTCCATTGGAAAGCATGTTAAACGAACACCTTCCGATCGTGTCCAGATAAGATAACAAGATGACCCAAATAAAGTCTTGTTTGAACTAGACAAATTCTCTTATAACTCGTCTTATAATCTTCCCCGTTTCTTATCGTTGGAACGTAAAAACTTTGGTACATGGACCATTTTTCTTCCAACTGTAGGAATTATCAATATAGATCCTATGAAGATAAAGGGACGTTCAGTTAGTTATGATTTTCCTTCGTAAAAGAGAGGTATATGTTTCTTCACCGAGATACTCTCGTCATCTTCGATCCTGTTCTTAAATCGGTGGTGGTGCATCATTCCAAAAAATCGCCATGGAATCTTGATTTCTCCAAAATTCGGTAGCCCTGTGTCCTGCACGTAGGTGCAGTTTAGAGTCGTATATCCTTGCCTGTTATCTGAGTCGGGATGCTACCGTTGTGACCCTCTCCCACATATTCATGGACACTATCCTCCTCGTGTGAACGTGTAAACACAAACATACGTAAGGACCAAGTTGAGGGACTCTCTCGTGCCGGTTTACACGACGTTTATACGTGTTTATGTAAACTCCGGCCAGCGAGCACACGTGTTGCTGCTGCTGCGGTTGCTGCCTGTCGCTGGCAACCAATCTCTCCTTCGGTGTCTTCTTTCCACTTTCCACCTCTCCCTTCTGCCTCTCTTTCTTCATCTACCACCGATTCACAATCTACTTCTCTTCTTCCTTGTCTCGGAGAAAGATCAAACTACGAGATTTTCAGAAACTGCCGGCATAAAAGATAGGGGCGCCATGGGCTTGGTATGCTGCTGGCCCATCTAGAGTTACCAGGGTCGGTATCGTCGGCCTATTATTCTCTTCCAGATATGGGAAAAATCTTCACCGAGGAATTCCTCGTATCCACGAATTAATATTGATCTTAAGATAATTAATCATTCAATGAAACTTCCTATATCCAAACACTGCATTATGCGCCTAGTGTAACTATCAAACACTTCGATATTGCTAGTTTCTAATGAAACTCATTTTTCTACTATCATACGGCCCTGCTTTTGGTGGAGTCCGGTATGCAAAATGTATGATATTTATTCGTGGAAGGTGGTATTTTTTTAACACTGAACCTTGTGTATATAGTTGTCACGGTAATGCATATCTTTTGCACCGATCTGTTATAATTAAGTATCTCTACAAAGGAAGATAGTGCACAGTCCAGGATGCCAGCCTTTTATATAAAATTCCTTCATGCAAAAGCTGACAAATGAAACCGGCAGCACTCACATCATTATAATACCATTTGCACCACGATAAATATTTTGGTACCAAATAGATGTAATGAGCAAAAATGATTATCAAACCTCGAATATATCCTAGATTTTGTAGATTTTATCGGGTATAATGGCTAAGCGAAGATAGAATGGTAAATGTTTTCGAAATAGGGCAATTCTCATGGCGGAGCGTGCCCTTGGTGGTGAAGCAGGTACACAAACAGCCGTGGCGGCGGTACTGAAGGGCCCTCAAGTAGGATCTCGAAGGTCGGCATTGATGCGAAAAGTAGGTGCGCGCCCTTATCCTGCTTTCAAGAGCCACTGAAAGTCTCGTCAACTTTTGCACGGCACACAGAGAAAACAGCAAACAGATCCGGCTGGACGCTTCGACGAGGCTTTTGCTCTTAAAGAGAAACGAAAGAGGGTAGAGTTCGAGCGCTTTGTTGCATCTTTGTGCACCGGTGCTAAACGGCATCGTGGATGCAGAAGAGCCATCGGAAAGGAAGGAAGAAATAGATCCCTGCGAGAAAAGAAGGAGGAGAGAGATGGTGAGAGGGCTTGTTAGAGGATCCATTGTCCGGCTTGAAGATTTTTCACGAGCTGGTCAAAGGAAACTTTTCGTTCTTGATTCGAGTCGCCGAAAGCTTGCACGCCGATCGAGCACTTTTCACGAAAGCGGAACACCGTGAGAGAAGAAGAGAGAAGAACGAAGAAAATAAGAGAGAGTAATCGGTCAAAAGAAAATATCGGCGGATTAGCATTTCAGGTTTTGAGAACCGGAACGAATTGTGTTTCGAGTATTGGCGCGAGTACACGTATAAGGCTACTTAGGTACCCTCTTTCCATATTCTTCCATCGGTTTACCTTCCAGCCTTCGTTTATTCGTTCCTCCCTCAAATATTGTCGCGTTACATTTTCCTGTCTCGTCTTTGTACTTTCACTGTAATACAGTTTTTCAGTCTTTCGACACCTCCAGAGTATTAACTATTCAAAGCGTGAACAAAACCGAACCAGAGCATTTACAATCCATCCGATTTGTAGCGAAGGAAGATCATCCGAAAAATCTTGCGTTCACGTTTCTGTATTCGTCTTTAAAACCTCTATTCTTGTACGTATATAAAATATGTAATAAAGTAAACGATGATTAAATTGATTTGAAATATTCTATTCCATTCTCATTTAATTCATAATATCTACCCAACTATCAGCAAGAAGGACATCAGCAAGTTACTTCATGGGGCTAAAACTTTTCAGAAAACTTTCAATTCGCCTTCTTCCCGTTCCTCGTTTCCTACTTTTTTCCTCGGAAAGGTTGCCAAGTACCCTTGGAGGCGTCAAGGAGGAAGTTCATGATTTACGCGCAGCCAGGATTAAGTAGGGAAACGTTGCGCAACGGATACTTGAGGGAATATAAAGGAAGATGTGGTAGAGAATAAGAATTAACGAGAGCAAGAGGAAATAAGAATATACATCAAGTTACCGGTTAACTGCAAGTCACACGGCTCGAAGCAATCTTTCATCAAATAGCGTGGAATTAAATGCTACCTTACGCTGTAAATTCAAGTTTCCTATGATAGCAATTATCCTTAACTTCTGGGATAATCTCACAGAATGGATGTACAAACTCGGGAAATAGATAAGCTGTATGACTCCAAAACATATTTAAATAAATATATAACGTATATCCAATTGATGCATATTCAATCATATTACGATTAGCACGAAGCAAGACTTCAAATTTGGAGTCTTAATTTAGTGTCAAGTTGTGAAAATTGCCACATAAACGAGGCTCGCGTTTAAAACAATACTCTCTATAATCGAGAAACGCTAAATTAAACGCACTTTAGTCACGGTTAATTTGGTTAGCCGACGTTTAGTCATTAATAGATGCTGGCGCAAGATCGATCGGTATTTATTGTCTGTCGATGATTCGACATTTTCTTCTACTGGTCAGAGTATATATCATCGATGAAACTTTCGTCTCCACCTCCTCCCTTCTTTCTCTTGGCTCACCATGGGTTGCTTTGCTAAGCGCGACTTACCGAGGTACCTTTCGAAGTTGACGTGGCACTCTTTAACTTCTCTCTCGTGTGTGGGCCAGTTTTAGGCTTATTAATGAACGGGCCCCAGACTCCTCTAACGATTAGACATAGGGCGTGGCGGGAAGATTGCTAAATCAGATCGCGTTCCGAACTGCGCCGAGTTGCAGCCCGCAGGTATATTACTGTCTCGCTATTAAACAGGTCGAAATCCAACACTCTTCCGTGTACGATCAATTATTTCGATTCGTCCCGATACACTATTTTTCTACAGCCAAACACCGGGCCACTTTGAAATTCCTTTTACGATAATCATCTGAACGTGCGCCCTCATTATTAATCATGCGTTACGCCATACCTTTCAACTGGGCATCACTTCACCAACAATGTTCTGCGCCAAATATTAACCTCCCTATTTAATCACGCACTCGACATTTTCTATTATAAAACAAATTTCAATTCTTCCCTTTCTTCTTCCTTGATAATCGAACTCAACCACTTCGATACACACTGCTACAAAGATCTGTACAAGATATAGCGGATAGTGTGATTCATAAATAAAAAAGTCAAAGGGACATTTATCTTAGGAATCAGTCGTTACTCGCGGAGTGTTCGAGTGAGGGCGGAAAGGGGGTCAATCGGAGAGCCGAGAGGGTAAGGTCGATTCGAAGGGAGAAAGAAAGAGAGTACACACAGGGCAACGGAGGTCTGGGAGAGAGAACATAATGTTTCCCACAGCGCGGAGTTGTATATTTTACGATATGGCGAGCAATTTGACATCTCGCGCGAGGCATAATTCACGCCCGTGCGGCTGCCCATACGTCGCAACCCTCCTACGTTTCGAAACGATATACCCTGCTTCTGCCTCGGTGTTCGTCCTTACACGTATAGGATCACGGATACACGCATCTACGTCCAGCATGCGTGCACCGATCCAAGGAACACACGAATTCATGAAGGATAGCACCACGCGCCTCCACACTATTGCACACGCACTTCAGGTACGCGCGTCCAACCGCATCGAAACCATTAGAGGTTCGGACTCTTCGTAAATATAACACGGACGGCCGCGAACCTTCCTCTCTTTTTCTCATTCGATCACTCTATCTTTCCCCTCCGATCGTACTTCTTTTCGTCCCTTATCCCTTCATATCGCATTATTTACTTCAACATGTTTCATCCTTTTCATATTCGCGAAGAACAATAAGTTAATTATGCCTTCCACTGTTAATGTCGGTTTAATTTTTTTATGATTGCTGAATTTGTGTTTTTGAGTATTGTATTTGGCGTCTGTTCCATTATTTATATAGACACGTTTGATGCGTTTCTGCCATTACTGAAACGCTTCTAGCGTGCGCGTATGCCATTTCACGGTGGAATTTTATTTATCGAGATATTTCAGAAACCCGTGTTCAATATTCCTTGCGAGATATTTCAATGTTTTTTGCGACTGACAACGATTAATGATTCTCATTAAGAGATACGACTGCATAGACAGACTTCGGCACAATTGTGGTAGGATTTGTCAAACAAACCGTTAATATGGTTGGTCAACAAATTTAGATGAAAGATATGTTGATAGTCTAATTACAGGTTATTCGATAGTATATTAATAAAATTCCTCTCATTACTTGTGTATCTAAGAAACTCACATTAATCAATATAAGAAGACAAGATCCTAAAGCTTCTTATTTATACATTTTTCAAGTTAATTTCTTATAATTAGTAAGGAAGTCCCTATAAATATAAAATCACACAAAATACAGACTGTCTACATATCTTTTCATCCGAATTTTAATTGAACTGTAAATTCGTTGTAATTAGGGAGCGAGGAGTACCTAAAGTTAAATCATTATCGATGCCTTCAATCTATCAATTATGGTTAAAAGCAAATTATTCGATCTATTCGCTTGTCGTTTTCCGAACCTTCACGTCACTCACGTCAGATCATTCCAAAAGAAAATTATAATGTACCACGTTGTCCCTGATAATTTCGGGGTCCGAGGGTACACGGTGTAAGGTTACGAAATTAAATTACAATACGGAGCGCCTGGGTACCTTGACTCCGAAACGAACCGAGACACGTATCCGTATGATATTTGACATGGCCCTTCAGGTCAGTCCTCCACGATCCCGTGGGATACCACGGAAGGAGTAACTCACTCGACCTAGCTTCTCGATTAAAAATGAAATTTAAGAAGCTTCAATTTCGTTGGATGACTTTTAATAAGATGAATAAATGGATATGCTCCCCAGCCATTTTCCAGATTTTAATTTATATAAGTGTACGATTGGCCACCATGCTAAATTAAGATATTAATCGAATATTTAAATATCCTATCGTAAACAAGACATATTGGCGTGACAATATCAATGAAGTCCTATGAATAGGATGTTATCGTTGTTCTTTAACATGAATAAAGATGAATTATTTCTGGTCCTACCCACTTACATAATCGATGAGAATCCGGCAATAAATAACTTCCTGTTTCGAATCTCTGGCGAAGATAGAAAAGATTTATAGTTGTGGTTATTTTAGTATCCACCTTATTTATTCGTTCCAATTACACTTTATTATTAACGTTATTAAAATTCCAGTTGTGGGGAGTTTCGAAGACTGTGCTAATTTAAAGAGGTTCAGGAAAGAGTTGATCATTGATCATTGGGATAAACTTAGAGTTAAGACTATTCAGAAACGAATCAGATACTCGGACAAATTTGAGTGACAATAAATGGAGGATGAAATCCAGCCCAATTTTGAGGCCTCGCGATCGAGTGGCAAAAGTCAAAAGACACAACGGACAGTTTCCCGGCAAAGTCGTATTCATATACGAGAAAGCTTTGCCACATATGCCCGCACTAACGACCTATGTAAATGTTCTGTCTGTTATCCTTGTCCCTTATCATTTTATCCTCCTCCACCACCGCCACGATTTCATCGTGGAAGAAAAGAGGGAAAGGAGGGAAGAGAAGTAGATGGTTGGAGGAAGAGGGAAGAGGGTCCAGCATTCCAGAGCCCGGTCTCGACCCGCGACCCTCGCCCCCTAAATCATCCACCGCAGCTAGGCCGCAATTCCGTTTTGTTTTCTCCGCTCTTCTCCTCGTTCCTCCTTTTTTCACCTTCCCCTCATTCCCCTTGCTAACTCATTTTTTTATTTATTCTCCCCCTTTTTTTCGACCTTTCCTACCAGACCACGGAGACAACCGCTCGACCCTTCTTCTTCTTCTTCTTCTTCTACTACTTCTACTTCTTCGTCGAGTCTCTCACAGAAAGAACTGTGGGAAAAACGTCCTGCCCTGATCCCTCCACCAATGGATCCTCACCAAATGACAAAGTTCGATAACGAGCGTCGAGTTGACGTGCCTCGTATTGAAACTTGACTTCATTGACGTGCTAGTCTTCATGATTGAAACGAAAATGAAACATGTGGATATCGATCTCCGGTGATTTGCTCGATCGACTAGTGACGTTCTACAAGCTTCGTCTCTCTTTACAGACAGCATAATAATTATTGTCATTATGGATGATAATTTATGATTATATAAATTATAACAAATCAAATTAAATCAATAATGAAACTAATGAAACACGGGTCGCTCCAAAATTAAACATTTCCTTTTTACTGAAACGTTATGAATTAGTATGTTGTTGTCACGCAACTACCACAAGTTCAAAGCATATACACAACAGAATATCACTAGCAAAAAGATTCCGAAGAAAGATACTCCCGTTTCAGTGGAGATTGAAAAGGTAGCAAACAGAACCGAAAAAAGTGGAAACACTTTTTGAATGGTAGCCGTAAAAGGAAAGCAAAAGGGAGTGTTTCCGTCATCGATAGGCCTATTCTTCGATCACCGCAGAGGATAGTGCGAAGGATCTCGCGAAATGGAAGGATCGTCCCTTCAGATATCCCGTGTCGGGACATTGAAGAACGCGCGAATGAAGCGCGTGTAGCTTCCAAACGGGGCTCCCGATTTTTTTTCAAGCAAGTGGAATCGGTTGACGCACGCCTCAAGTCGCTGTCCTCCGTCAATGGTGCTGCCATTTAAACGGCACAAAAGTATAATGTTACGGACACATGATATTTTCTCGATTCCATTATTCTACCGAGGCTACCGTACCCGCGGTGGCATCCACCGACGGAACTTTAAATGATTTACCCCATCTTCGGTTACCCGCTCCTCTCTTGAGCATTGTTGCTCGTCAACTACGGATCGCGGAGAAACTAGACTGTAACGGAGCCAGTCTCTTGTTAAAGATTTTCTTTACACGCCTTTTTGAATCATCGGAATCCATGATTCACGTTCGATACATTTCAGGCATTCGATGAATTCGAAGCGCAATTTACTTCATTTCAAGTGCATTGATATTAAGCATAATTACATTCTTCCAATGACACGTCAATCTGGTCGTATAAGTATGAACAAATCTTAAGTAATAATTATATCAGGTGAATTATTTCGAGGATTTTACAACATATTTCCATGTTTCTTACAATGTTAGAGTAAAATGTAAGTGGAAGAGGGAAAAGAAAAAATTTGCTTCAAACACGAGAGAAAGAGTGTAGTTATTTTCTCGTGGAACGACCCATCACGCGGAAGATAACCACACATGTTTGATTTCTTTTTCCCTCGGTTCACCTACGCATTTGCGTCACTGCACCGAAATTCCTTGCGTGTTTTCAGGGTTCTTCAAATCATTCCGTATTTTACAGCATCGGTACAACTTACTGTTAAAAAGTGCTCGAAATAGTTTAAGTGATATAATTAGTAGTTAAATGAAAACTCATATGAAACACATGCATGTTAATGAAATATCAACATCGTTGAATTATCCGAAAATCAGTATTGATTGTGCTAATAGCATCCTCGTCAATTTATCAGACACTTCACTTCCGCCGGCAATTCACGGGGAGATTTATGCGAAGATAATCAACGCGTCGATACGTCAGTAATAAAAGACTCGGGTAATGAAGCAGCATGATCGAGGAATCATTCGCCATTGAATTACCTCGGCTACTTAGAGTATATCAGGCTTATTATGAAATCCTGATAGTAAGGCGACGCATTAGTTTACAATTAGCGGTTCAAGCTTTCGTGGACTTCTCGTAAAACAGCGGCATTAACGAGAAACCTGTTTCCTTTACCCACCGTAATGTTAACGTATGCTTACAAATCTTTTCAATTCCTATCACCATGGAAACGTTGAAGCACTTGAGAGAGTAATCGGGAGAAAATTACCTCAATTTAATATTTAATTAATGTATTCTTCTGAGTCTGAAGTCTTTAGAGAATTTTGAGGAGCCTGCAAAATTGCACTTCTTTTAACCGATTAACACGTTCACGTGGTTAAGCGGTTAATGGGCAATTATTAATTAACAGGTGATTAAAGAATTCCAATATTTAATTGGTTAATTAGGGGGAGTTAAGTGGAATTACTTACTAGAAATTCACGGATTACTGAAACGTCGCGTGAACGTTAAAAACCGAAAGAAGTTCGGCTGACTAATCAGTGAGTGAACTTGAAACCGTGAAGGGAGGAGGAACCGCACGTCCTCGTTATTTTTTCAGCTGACTGAACCAGCACGGAACCGCAATTTACTTAAGAAGAATAGTTTGGGGCTGCCACGTAATAATTAACTGGTTCTGTTTTTGTAGAAGCCAATCAGCCGCGACACGGTGTCTATTATCGGGTTGCATCGTGGGTTTCGCATTTAACGGTGTCGTTTCGTTGGCTGCACTCACGTCAATTTCCTCGCTTCGGATCGCTATTACTTGTCCGTCAATCTCGACGCGTACCATTAACTGTATCAACACACGTTTCCTGTCGATCACAATTTCCGTTAACCCGCGTTTTCATTAGCTAACATTGGGACACTCGTTTAATTAGGTTTCATATATTTTTAATACACCTAGCAATTATTTTGAAGAGAGTATTATGTGTATTCTTAGATTTTGTATTATAAGGTATTATAATACATACCTCCTGGACCTTGGCAATTATATTATAATATATATAATATATAATTGTATCTATCATCCGTATATTAATATAGGTTCTATCCATCTATCTTTATAAATAATTATATATTGTCCGAATAAATATTGAAAATTATAATATATAATGTTATAGATCGTTATTACGTATAATCTTTATTATATTATCATCAAGTATTTTAAAAAGCTTTAAATTATATAATTACTACGTTTATATAAGTTATTTATTATTACTCTGGAAATAAGAATTCTTAGGATCAAAGGAAGACACTGTTTTACTGCTTTCAGCTCCATTCGAGGACGTTAATAATATTCAATTTGGCAGCGTTCTACCTTGCGGACGTTCAGCTGCGAAATAAAGTTATTCGAGTTTAATTGATGAGCTGAGAATTATCGACAGGTTGAGGGCGTAACGTATAACACCCTAACTGAGTCATATGTTTCGGCCTGTTGACCAGTTACGATGCCCGAAAGAATGCCAAGGGCTACAAGGAGACTGGCTTTGCCCAACGCAACGGCCATTTGCTCTTGCCAGAAATCTTTCACTTCAAATCAGTTTTAAATAATATACGTACGTGGTTCAGCCCTCAGGCTATTGGCTGAAGTGAGAGCACAAATTAAAAGGTACAAATCCTGAGTTGTTAGTCCTTCGAGAACTTCAATGGCTGCTACCGATGCTTGTGATTTATAAATATCCTTTGCAGTTATAGAAATCGAACAGAATTATTATATTTTATTCTAGATTCTACTTCATACTATATTTATGAAAGTTGGGAATTTGATTTTTCAGAGAGTGAATTATGGCATGGGAAAATTGTCGATCAATGATCATAGATAACGATGGGGATTATCTAATAGAATAATGTTTAATGTGAATAAATAAATAGTGTTTTATACGGTATGTGAAAAATAATTGATTACTTTCCGGTACCCCTAATATTTTATTTTTCACGATGTCAAAAATGAACAGGTACGTTTTCCTGAAGGATCGATGAAGGTGAGGGTGGCCGAGTAACAAAGCCGCAGTATAAACAGGATACTGGGGTGGTTTTTTATTGGTGGCTGGTTTTCGAGGTGCAGGCGCGAAGGACTGTCTCGTCCTTATCGACCCACAGGCTTATCCTCGAGCTTTTCCACGGGGTCTCGCAAAGAGACAATTTACGCCCAGCAGCTGTTTTATTCGAAGCTCAATATTCTCGGGGAAATAAATATTTCCTTATTTATGATGAATACTTTCAAAATCGCGTAACATGGCTAATAATATTATTTCTAAATAATGCTTCTACCAGTAATAATATGAGTGAGAAGAAAGCAATGTATTTCGTATTGGATTAAATATAGTCCGAGTTCCCATTGTTGGTACCAAGTGCTATATTTACAATAGAAAAAAATCACGATAGAAAGAGAATTATTTCTCTTCGAACTCCGGTCGTTCTTGAAAGCGCGAAGAATCGCGAATGTATGTCGATCCTGTCAAACGAGAACTGCTTCCTCGAAGTATTTTATCACCAAATCAAACTTCGCGATCGGATCGAGGTACGCATGACTTCATTCCTTCGATGACTCTTCCAAGCAGAAAGATTTCGATAATCTCGCGCATATCGTGCTTAAGACTGACGCCGAATCATCGCGCCTTATCACCTCGAATCTTCCATCGGTTTATCAACATTGATTTAGTGATATTAATTAAAATAGTTAATTAATAATTTAATTATTTATTATCGTACTATGTACTTGTATATTAATTATTCCTTTGGAATTATTCATTTGATTCGTTTTTAATCGTTTCGGTATCGGTGTTAGACGGAACTGTTTATAGACACCGATTTTTATCTCAAGGAAATCCGCCATTAAATATCAAGGACTACAGTATTCCCGGAACACAGTGCAATGGTTTACGGTATCGTCGATCGCCATTGATTTCTAACCAGTGACTTGCTGAGTAAATATCGTTTCGCACTACTTGACGTCAGACCGTTATTCTTTTTCGTGTGGTTCCATTATGATCACTGCGGCTTTTATATTCTTACTGGCCACGAGTGTCTAATCAAATGGTTTTATTACCTCTTCCCCTTTTAAAATATTTTCTAACGTTCTTAACACAAACTCTGTCTGAAAGTTGTTACTGTTAAGCACTTTTAAAATCTTTCTAAATGTTGAGCCATTTATATTCGGATTTATGAAATGCGATTTAAAATATTTTTATTAATTTAGGAACTGATTGAGTCACTTAATAATTAACATATTTCTGGGTAACGTAAAAATGCAGCATAGACTTACTAACCTTGTCTTTGGACTTCTTAAGTCTTTTAATAAGTTAATTTACCTAACAGGTTGATTTTCAACAAAAAAGTAAAAATAAAATCTGCGACTTAAAACGCGTGATTTTCTCATCCTGACATAAGAATATACCTACATCACGGAAATAAAATATAACAAGCCAATGGTGTGGAATCAATTCAATGTTCCAGTTTTTTATCCCAAAGTCTAATCACCGAGGTTAAACATATAACATACGCACATCCATGAAACATCGAAATTCCACGTGACAATTATGTCACGGGTGCCTTCTTTCCCGAACGCAACAGTACTTTTTCACTATACTTCTTTCATGCTCACGCATTCTCCTTCCAGTTTCCTTTATTTTTATTCCTATCCCTTGTCTATTATTCTTTTCCCTCACCCCGGTTCCTTTCTCACTGTTTCTCTGCGAAGATACGTTTCTGGTACTCGACGCCCCGCGTCGCGAACACGAGCGAGTCGGCAGCATCACCGGCGTGTTTTGCTCCGACATTTTACGCTCATCTCTTCGGCGCAGGGTGAAAAAAAAGATATTTTATATGGAATGCAGTCTCGCCTCTGCCGAGAATAATTGTCCGCGCCTTGGTAAGTACTCACGATATTGTACTTACGATATGGTACTCACGATATGGCACTCACCGCTCTTCCGATCCCCCGGAACCCCGTGGAAACGGTAACCACACTTCGCCTCTCGAAGAATTTGCGGCTTCCGGCAGAGTAGTAACGATCTCTCGTGATCGGACGATACTGCCCGTTTGTCGCGTGTTAACTTCTATCCTTCGCCGTTGGTTTATTGCCTCGGTGAATTTACTGCTAGCCATTTCTAGGAGAGCCCGTGTACCGTCGAACGGGAAGTGTTTTAAGGTATCCTTTATTTGAAACTGATTTAAGCGACAAACTGATTGACTAATTATTTCAAACCTGATTTGTACTCGAATTAAATTATCCACGATTTTAATGTGCCAATTAGGGTGTAATGGGGACTTAAATTAAAGTTACTGTTTGCGTTCGAACGCAATGGAATTATGTTAAATCGCATTATTCTATTAATTCATTTATAGGTATACTTTAACGTTTTGTTGAATTTAATATTCACGTAATAACTTGTTCTTTTATTTTGACACCGTAGTTAGCTCTGTCTGATTTTTATTGATATAATATTTAAACCTTATTTAAATCAGCGTTCTCTATTGCAATCTTTCTTTTCGTAATTAGTGTTAAATATTATAACACTACATAAATTTAATATCCCACTGATATAAACTCTTATCGAACTAAGTGTCCACTACCTGTCAGAATACCGTAATACATTAATTGTGAATATCAATTTCCAGTTCTGTATCAAATATCAGTTCGACAAATGTAACAAAAAGTTTGTACAATTGTCAAATTGTATCACGATTTAAGACAGAAGGCCATTTGCTCGGTATCTCGCACGGTTCCCGACATTCCCTCCCCGTTTCAATAGATTCACCCCTACTTAACGTTTTCTCCAGGCAACCCCTGACGACTCATCCCGTATCATCCCCTTATTCTACGTGTCTAACCCTCCGAAAATCCTGACCAATGGGGCACAGTCCGGGGATATTCCATTGTGGATCTAACCAATCGTAGCCTGGTCGGTGCACATGCGAGTTCTTCTGAAAGTGTTACAACGCTATTCTTCCCATTTTTTTCACCTCCCGTCCTTCTCGATCGGGGGTAAAACGGGGTGGGGAGACGCTTTATAATGCATATCAATTTAGCCTAATGGCTAACACCGTTTCACGGGAACGCATCTGTGGATTAATAGGAACGAAGCTAAGCTGCGAGTGACTGTAAACCGTTCACCTTGGACGGTGGAAACTATTATGTACAGTTACTGCTTGATAGTTTGACTCACATATTAATTTTAATACGGCAGACGTATTTAACAAAATAAAATTGGGGAAAAGTAAGGATGGATCTGTTACATGTTTCAAATATTCGAAACGTTTCGATTAACGCTGTTCACACTTTGTCATAGCCAATCCGCAGATAGTGTGTTAACTTATCTGACACAGGAAACTTGTGTATTCAAATATATTTGCTTTAATATGCAAAGGAAAATAATTAAGAGTTTCATGCGATTAATAATGCGATTCCTATTAATGATGATAGCTCTTTCGTACATTATGGGTCTTCTTCGAAATTATTGCCAAGAATATTATCACGTATCATGGTTAAAATAATTGTGCGCTAAGCGGATAAAACTTTCTGATGGATCTAATATGAGGATCGACGTAGAAAAAATGTTCGGATGTTATGCTTTCCATTGAAACGTAGGCAAAATTGATCGCGACTCACGACAGAAAATATTTTCATTCAACAGAACTTTGAATTCAAGATTGATTAATGCGCACCAAGGGAACCAGCAAAAATATTTGCCTGCCCACTTATGGGAAAACAAAGAAATCCCGTTGAATCGTTGTTGTGCGTAGCTAGAATGTTGAAAGTGGTAGAAGAGAGGCAATAAAGGGCCGTCATGAGCGTGGAAACGCGTGAACGGGGAATGCCTGGAAACAAAGCGTGAATCGGTGCGTGGAGCGACAAGCGTTTCTCGAAAATGCCAATTTATTCCGAAGAGGGGGTCGCGAAAAGGCTTTAACTCTTGTTCCAATACGTACCTAAATGGGTTTTAATTGATTTTTGTACTACTACTCTCATTCCTGCATATTTCACACCTTTCTAAACATACCAAAGAGCCATGTTGTCAATATTTATGAAAACGTCCCTTTCTCCTTATGTCCTTTACATTGTTCAATCGTTTGTTTTAATCCGAGATACAAACGACTGAAGTAAAGAATAAATTACCTAACAATTATATAAACTAAAGAATAAATCAAAATTACATCGCCAATTTAAAAAATAAATTGTAGAAATAAATTCTTGGTGGCAGATTATCAAGTATATCGAACATCCGATCAAATAATTAACGTAATGTGAAATTAAAATAATTATATTTCCAATCCAAACTAAGTACTCGTATAACTCCGTCGTATAAATATTCCAAAAATATTGCAATCAATTAAAGAATTCATAAAATTATACTGATTACAAGATTGATACGAAACAATAGCACATTGAATAACTTTAAACGAAGGTTAATGAAAGTGATTAAGGGAAACCCGAAGTAAGATAATTGTGGATGTCGGAGAGATAGGAATAAATGGAGAGAAAACGGGAGAGGAATCCGGACAAGTTTCAAACTGTCAACATACGAAGAGAAGTCCCGTCGTGGACACGAATGCAATCGGCCGACAATAGCGTCGGAAGGGTGGCCTCTGGTTATAAATGAAAACGAAATTTAATCACACGTGATATACTGCGATACAAGGGTGGATAGATGATGCGCACCCCGGATACGTGCGAACCGTAACTACACCCGTTGGTGCGCTTAAACGCGCTGTTTCATTATCCTAAGTTATTAAAACCAGAGACGCGAAATTATACACGAGTATTTACACTCATTCAGCCCTGCTGAGGAAAATGTGGATTTAACGAGGAGATTTAATCTGTGCGAGGCTTCCGTAATAATTTATGCTCGAATGTTTAGTGTTTATGTCTCAAGTATATGGTCATATTAAAATTTGTATGGGTGTTTATATTATTCTATTTCATCTGGTCGAAAATAAGAAAATAATCATCACTGTGAAACTAGATTAACTTAATTAAGTCAACCTAGTTTTATACAGCGTAAATTAAGATAACCTTTTATTGCCCAGTTTTGTTTTGTTCGTTTCCTTTAAAGGGAAATTGTATAACGGAAATCTAGTTAAACGCGATTCTAACGAAGTTACAGTACGTGAAAATAGTAACGAATTTATTACTTAAACGCAATGAAAGGGTGACAATCGTTCAGCGTACTTTTATCATTATTATTGCAACGAAAATATAAATTGAAATGAAAGATAGGGATAGACGAGTATGTGACTTCAAGGTTACATACATGGAGCTGCAGAAGCTTAAGTTTCTCCTTAGAGTAGAATTTTATGATGTAATTTGTCTACAGCTAAAGTATCAGAAGATATAATATTGTTTGTATCGTTGTGAAGACTGTAAATATTGAATAAGTATTTGTTAAAATATCCGATGTAATAAAACAAATAATAAAAATGTACAGTTCGTAGTATCCAGATGTTAATTATAGTGAAGTATATTTTACACAGAACTACGATAGAGATAATAGTTTTTATGACAGAATATTAGTTCCATAAAGAACACTGTTATATCTGAATGAAAGCGAATCTAAAGTGACAAACTTATTCCAAGAAAAATGATATATGATGGATAGATATATTGTAGTTTGATAAATGATATGCCACATTGACCACTCTTGAAATTGATACAACTCAGACTTCCTTTTACTATCGTGACAACCCTGTTATAAAGATATACAAATATATGCAAATAAAGACACGCCGGAATTATACCATTTCTAATTTAACACTAGAACTACCGAAGCAGTCCAAATGACTTGTTTCCGATTTTTAATATAATGATTCAAATACACAACAACACAGGTTATTTTATGCACTTAACGCGCATAATTGAATATATTAATTAAATTGCATCAGTTATAATTCATATACAAATCAATATAGAAATATAACGTAGTATATTTTCGGTAGCTGTAGTGTTAATATATGAAGGAAAAGAGTGTATGATAGATTAAGTTAAGTAGGTTAAGTTAAGATTAAAGTGGACTATGATTTGATAGCGCTCAGTGAAACGGTATACCCGGAGTCAAAAAATTGGGGAAAAAATGTGTCTTGCGGGACAATAAAACTACAAGGTGGAATTAGTAGTGACTGTCCAGAAAGGAATCTCGTAACAGCAGTCGTCCTGTGTGGACGCCTGGCGTCTATCCGACGGCCGGGCCAATGAGAAACCCCGAACCCCGTATAAGTATGTAAATACAATGTCCACGGTCGTGGGTATAAAATCGTACGATATATGGCCCGGTAATTTCTTAATTGCGCCCCGAAAAATTCTTGTCATCGTAAACAGCTGGTTGATTATATTGAAACGACTCGAGGCGCCGGGGGCGTTTCGTGGATGGAACAACCAGACCAAAATGGAGAAAGAAGGGAGAGAATGAAAAAAAAGCAACCATACCAACTATTCTTTTACGTTATCTTTTATGGAAGATGTTCGGCGAGAAATGTATCGTGTATACTTGATTTCTTATCGTTGTCAATTGCTAATTGACATATGTATTCCGTTCTGTCGTTTGACAATGTAGGTGGCCATTTTCGAATTAATTATACGATATGCTTTTAACGAGACTTTGGGGTTGATTTATGACATGGTATTCCGGTGGTATTCGGATGCATTTGTACGGAACGAATATTTGTGGTAGATCGTCGGATCAAGGTCTAGGAATGTTTCTACCACATTTCTCGACTTTAACATCTATTCCTTCGTGGAACAAGGGTTTTAACTGATTCGGATCAGTGTAACACTAACTTCTCGGTTGTTAAACGTCACTTTAGGGGAATTTGAGATACCATTGTCTGGTATTCGAGACGATGAAGATATCTTATTATTAGCCTCTCTGACGAGTGGCGAGAAATCAGAATACGTTCATTTCAATTGATAATCTTTTATCCGTATGCCCGCGAGATTTATACGGTCTCTTCATTAACATTCTCCATACTTCTTAAATATCTGCTTCCGTTTGCGCAACTCTTATCATGCTTGCAATGCTAACTATTTTTATCATGACATACAGCAAAGAATGACTTCAAAATCTTCATTATAAGATGTGATATGATATAATATGAACACTTCACTTGAATAGGTCCTGTATCAGATATTTTCGTCTCAAGAAGTGAAACATAGAAGATGAAAAGCTTCAATCCCCGAACACGGTCAATTCAGTATATTCAAAATGATATCCCTCGGGAGAAGAAAGTGAGTATACAAAGGTTAAGGAAACTCACCGGTATGCGTCCTCTTGTGGATCTTCAGGTTTTCGGACCTGGCGAAGACCTTACCACATCCAGGGAAAGGACAGGGGAATGGTTTCTCTCCGGTATGTACCCTTATATGATTGACGAGCTTGTACTTGGCCTTGAAAGCCCTGCCGTTCCGCGAGCATCCTTGCCAGAAGCACGCGTGCGTCGTGCACTCGGGACCGCCCACGTGTTCGACCGTGAGGTGCGTCACGATATCGTGGAGGGAGTTAAACAATTTGCCACAAAGTTTTCTTCCTGGTCCAGGCGCGTCTTGATCTACCCACATACAGGACATTTCCTGGCGTTGTCCACCAGCCACGCTACCAGTGGTACCACCCCCTGCACCATTACTCCTCATATACCTCAAGAAAGCACCGTGCGGATGATGACTAGGATGGCTGACTGCCGGATGCTGTTGATGATGAATGGAGGCGGGTGTTAAGTGTGGTGCACCTAGGTATTGATGGTGCGGAGGTAATCTCGAATCCTGGGGGTAGTGTCCTGGATAATGGCTTGCTGCCAAAGGATGTTGACTCGGATGATGAGGAAACTGTTGCATTGTGGCGGCCGTGCCGTCATGATGCAACGGTGTGAATAATCCTAAACCACTTTCTGGTGTTGTTGGGTTTGCCGTTGCATTAAACTCGTGCTCCCTTCGGAGAAGAAAATCTCGGGCCGCGTAACTGGGATGGTGGCTCATGTGATGACCCATATGAGGTGCCATGTGGGAGGCAGGATGGGGATGATGAGGTGGATATCCTTGGGGGTGGAAATGGTGATGTTGCTGGGCCGGTGCCTCGCCGGGTGCTGGTTGTACTCCAGCACCGGCATCCGAAGATCCTCCTGTCGCACCACCGCCGCTTGGTGACAGTTTGATGCCGAGATTGGCCAAGTGGTGTGGGTGCGATGACACACCGTCCAAAAAAGCGTTCATCATCGTGATCGACGTTGCTCGCGGAAATATCACCAATGTACTTCTATACGGAGAACGATGATCATGTCTCGCTAGATTGTTTGTGAAGATCTCCTATGTCACCGGTGCAAACACTCCGAGAGATGTCGATAGGAAAGTCCTTTTCTTTATGATTACTTCCAATGTCTTCTAAGCTGACAACGGAATGTTATACTCGCGCACTTGTCTCACAATATAATACACTGATAGGAAACACCATGCTCCAGGTCCTTGATTCGTTACTTATAATTGCACTGTCCATCCACGATACTCATGTAATTCACACTTTATTGTAATCTGTCAATAATAGTGTAATCACGAAATAAAGTTACAGTCACTTTAAACAGTTCATAGAATCTGATATCACTTTGTTACATACACTTTTCTGTCGATGAATAAATAAAAACTTCGGATCTGGTACAAGATACAATTTCAAAAATCCTTGACGATCGTCCTTGACACTTATCAACCCGTCGAAAGATCGCGCAAGAATAACGAAATCCCACTGTCGATGCTGAACTCGACCTTGCTGCTTGAAACCAACTTGCACGTGCAGTTACGACCGTATATAGAATCCGCTCAAGAACGAATACTGAGGGAACTCGGTTCTTTGGCTTCACAAAAGCGAACGGAAATGTTAGCAGTTACGATACGTTGACTGGCACACGACTACGTCAAAGTTTCAAACACACCGAACAGAGAAGCTAAAACATCCGTAGTGTTCCTTGCTGCGTTCACAGCGGGACTGAGAGTAAGGACTGGGCTCCCGCCGAGGAGCAACTCGGCCGATTTCGGCGTTTACGAACCTTCTCCCTCTCTCTTTGACCTGCTCCATCCCTTGCTGGTCTTCCCTCTCTCTCTTATTCGCCCCTTTCTACTAACTGTCCCAATCTCTCTCCCTCTCTCTATCTATTGCACGTGGCTACCTTTCTTGGGTCTACCTTCTCGTAAGCAACTTCACCCCACTCTACCTGACTTAGGTACCGCCCCTTACCCCCTCCACGGTTCCCTTGATCCAGCAACGAGTCAACCGGAAACTCCACCAGTGGTGGACGTTCTCTGCCGGGTACCAACGTACCATTGGCAATGATGGCACCATCGGCAATTGGAGGATCCATAGCACCCTTCTCTAACACCAATCTCATGCGTTTCGATGGGCGGTCTCCATCGCAAAGCGCATGCCACGACTCCGCCTGAATATCTACGCCTACCAACGGGGAATGAATGCGCCTCGACGTCGCGACGCCCGACATTCTTGACTACGACTTTCATGTTTCTTTTTTGTAACCAGATTGGACGCTGTAATAAAAATATATTGTAGATTTTTGTACGTTATTAGTTTCTTGTATCCTTTGAAATAAATATCTTGGGTGTTTAATTTCGTTTATTATTTCGAGAATAACGCAAATATTCTTGCGCATCATTTCCCTATAAATGTTTCCCCTGTGATTTTATAATGGAAATATTGTAAGTACATATTTAATTCGAATTATAGGATTAATAAGATACATGTCATATCGGAAAATATGGGAAATAATCGCAACGAACTAATTAGCTTAACACAAAGGATTATCTGATTTAAATCATAAGATTTTAGATACCGTGCACAATGTCAACAATAACAATGGCTTAGCACGACTTTCTCCAATAATAAAATCACACTTGGAACAGTTTTAATAATTGTACCTCCTCAGGATTTATCAAAATCATTTCAATCAAATATCAAATCTAAATCTATTACATATCATATAGAAGTAATAGTGATTCGAATAATCACAATATTATTTATGATAATTAATTATTGTTTTCCGCGGACATTTCGAACGGTAGCAATGCCATAAGTGGAACCAATGCTAAGTAGACTTTCGTGTTGCATTACTTCAGGAACGCGATTAGCGCAAAAATATTAAAGCAAGCAGAAATGCATGGAGTCACGCAATCCGGACACTTATAAATGACGATGGGGAAACGAGTGGAAATTCTCTCCGTTGACGCTTAACCCCGTAGAAATTTCAAAACGAGTGTACTGCTAGTCACCAGAACATTTATCCGCGGTTTAGTTATCCAATTAACCGAGTTTACTCGCATAGGCCGTCGATTAATTACACGTATCGCCATACTAAATATTCCTCCGTATAACACTTCCGTACTGGCGACAGAAAGGATATACGATTCCCCTGAACACTCGTTCTTATATTAATATACGTGGAGTTCAAAGGTGTCATTGAACTTTCAGACATTTTTTTTATTATTTTCAGGAATTCTTGAAGCGCGCATTCGTGATTGAAATTCTACGTGTAAATTGGAAACTTTAATCTGACACGTGGTACTTAATAGTCGATGCAATTTATGGTCGTAGATAACGTGTTTGTGATATGAAGCACAGAAATCATTTTGAGGGGATTCGATAAAAGCGATTAATAATTACATGATTTATAGTTTAAGCCATCGATAAAGTATTTTAGTTCACCGATGAAAATTAATTATCTTGTATGTAGATAATGTGTTCGATATTAATCTGCGGATATCCTTCATACTTACATTGTATCAAAAAACTGGAAAATTATTTAATCAAAATAGTAGTATGATTATTAATAAAAATATATTACTATACATATTATATATGTATATACAGATATAATTACATACATTTCGAAACACTGCTATTTCTGTGTGGTATTTAATTTTCGTGCTAACACATTTCGTACTTTACTTAAATTTGAGATTTTAACAGAATCTAATTCGGTAAAGTTATTAATAGTGCATATGAAGATAACGCTTGTACAACGCGGTACATATATTAATATGTAATCTAAGTCTCGCATAACGCGATCTTTCTCTTGTATTGAACTTCCGCGTTATACGAGGGTTACCTGTAGTTACGTTACAGTGCACGACAAAATGATAGCCGATTCAACTTTTTCTTTATTTCTGAAGATATACGCAAGAAAACATATATTTAATTTCCAGCCAATATATTCCTTACGAATTATCATTTCATATAGAGGCACACCGTAATTTAATATTTAGTTGAATATTTAGAAGATTAATAAATGCGATGCCAAACCGGCATGCTAATCTGGAATTACACCTGTTAGTAGGTACGAAATATCGGGGTAATTAAAATCGGGGAATTTCGAGTGCAGGTAGGAATGCGAGGTGCGCATCGAGTGTCTCATTCCGAGGGGCGATTAGTGGGTTCTCGCGAATAAGGAAAATTAATGGTCCTAATCCCGACAACCTAGCGGTCGCAGTGGCCATTGTGGGCCAATAAACAAATGACCTTAAACCCTTCCTCCATGGATCCACGGAGAAAACCCTTTTGGGGAAAGCCGGTTTTTCCTTGTTTCGGTTTCATCGAATCACCTCGACAAATGGTTTGCACCGCGGGAGATCTTGGCCACGCACTCTCCAAAGACAATAGAGAAATGTAAATGAACTGGTCAACATTACGAGGACTGCCATTTTCGTAGTCATTTCGCCTGCATGATTTTCTCCACTTTCACCCTTCGTCGGTTTTCCACATTTTCCTCCCATTTATCTGCGGCTCAATTCACTTGCTTTTCATTATCGACTTCATTATTGATATTAATTACCTCCCTTATCTCCATCATATTAATAGTATTGGAGTACGACGATTAGTAATGATTGCAGTATTTAACGATTAATTTTTAATTGATGATATATGGAGATTGTGATTTGAGGTGTATTTAAAATATTGTATTTCTTGGTGTTGAATTATACCTAGATATTTGTCACACCTTTATTCGGAGATGATTCATCATCAGTTACATCGTGGATAATCGCGTTGGCACATTTCAGTTTTAGGAAGATTATCCGTAAGAAAGCGGATAAGATTTTTCGATTGTATTAGCAAGTGTCTCCAGCGAGGTATTTGTATTGTTGTCTTCTTACAGGTGTCTCGATAAGAATTTAGTATTTAAATATATCTCTTTTGCGATTTCTATTGTCAATTTACCGTAAGAAAGGGATACGGAATGTTACCATATTTTGAACCCTTTAAATAATACTCATACCGTTACAAATAATTATCATCTACAGCAACAATTTGAATAATTCACCGGAACCTTAATTCACCAGAATTGCAAAAAACCTTAAAATAACCGATATCAAATTACCAACAAAATATTTAAATAAACATAAATATACTCAGGTATTAAATCAAGGATCCACAAAAGTATCTTAACACGTATCACATTACAAAATGTAATCTCTGTAATATCATTTTACGGGCCACATAAGTATGCCGACATTAATTATTCATCTTTTAATACTCATAAACAAATTCTTATCCCCAAATGTAATATAAAGCACACGTATTTTGAATACAAGTAAATCCGATTTCAAATGGAATACATTTCAGCAAAGACACACCAAGAATTTCGTCGGTTGAGTCGATCAAAGGCTACGGTAATCGCGACTTTAAATGGATCACCACCATTGTTCTCCTTCGGGATAGATTACGAGAGAACTGTTTTACACCGTATTGTCCTTCGCATAATAAAACCCGGATTAAGGTGGCATTGATCCTTACGCTACCTGCGAATCACCTTTTCCTTACCTGTGCCGACAGGTTACTCGCCAAACTGATACTCTGCCTAGCTCCAATAATCTCGGACAACTGGATGACCGATGCTTAGAATGGAAACCGAATTATACCGTGTCCTAAGTCTACTTGCTTCAAGTGTCTGGTAAAACAAGTATATACCTGGTTTTACGGATCATTCTTCCTATACAATTATACTAATCTTAATTTATACCCAACAACTATATTTTAGGGTCTGATATCAATTAACTTTTGCCACGAATTAAAGTGTACCCGAAGATATGAGTTTTTATTAACATTTCTGATAAATATTAATTTATATACTACATCCATATATTTTATGTCTTTCACACTTTATGTCCAGCATTTTTTTCGGAATGTATTCAATATTCATTATTTCACAGAATTAAGTAATTGCTACTACTACAATGAAAACAATAACAAGTTTAAATGGCTCAAGTAATCATAGACGGTGCTACTGAATCTACTTCCATTTAAAGTCAAGTATTAATTAATGCGATTATTCATGTTGATCGAGATAATACTTAATATCTCATATAAGTATGTTCTTTTCCGTGGGATATGAAAATTATGATTATAACCACGACTAGCTTTTAATGTTCATTATGTAATCAGGATGGTATTATTATACTAATTACGATGCGTGTTCGTGTATAGTCATCCTTGCCGCGTGTTTTCTGAATTGCTTTCTTGTTTCGCGTTCCATGTGAGAGGATATATTAACAAAGCTTAATCATGGAGGTGAATAATGCAAAGACATCGAGCGTTTAACGGGGTGCCTCATTGTCGCAAGAAAAAATGGCGCACCATTATGTCCGTAATGGGCACAGTGGCTGACTATTTGATATTAATAACTACCATAAAGGTGGACTCGTGGCTTCTTCGTGTGCTTAGGAGCAACCTCTGAATGATGCTTTCCATCCACCTTCTGTCGCTTACTAACAGCACGACACATTCGGCACATACAAATCTAGATACCTCTCTGGATGGACATTAATTCCCATGGAAATATAAGCTCGCGTTATGTTCTTCGAAATATACCGGAAATTTATCGCGAACTAAATTCTCGCCTGCCTTAGTAGTCTGGTATTTCATGCAGTGAAGTTGGTGAATTTAAAAATCAACCGAGTGGTCCAATCTAGGAAACCAGTTACCTTGATTGGACTCATGAAGCAATTTTAGTTTTATAATTATTTATCGTTTTTAATTGTATCCTTTGAAAAATAAATTGTAATTTTGAAATGTTTTGATGGTCGAAATTCGGCAACCTTCCCCTATATGCAAATGTAAATTTCAAATCTATGACAGTGATCGCAAAAAGAATCCAATTTTTTGGAATTTATTAAAAGTTAAATTTTATGATCTATGTTTTGAATAACTTCATAATCCTGTATTCATAAAAGTTCCTTTATTTTCCCGCAGAAAACTCATGCAAACCACACGAACTTACTGACCAACCAAATAATCATAATCTATCAATACATTTATATCCAGTATAAATTGACGAAAGAAATGTCTGAAGTTCAGGAACTAACGAAAAATGCATATTCATCTACGTTGGATTGTTGAGATGAGTTTGAGGGAAACGAGGGATTAGCGATCTTGTAGTAGGCACTCGAAAACATGAGTAGGTGGTTTAGGAGTGGTGCGCGAAAACGTACATAATTAGAAATGTCAGTAGGATTTACAGGCCACTAAAGTCTTGTTACGATCCACTAAAAGCGTGTGTTTTTCGGGAAAGGTGAACCGAGGGACCAAAGAGGAACCGCAAACGACTGACACGCAAAAGATTGTAGATCCGAGGACGAGATTTTAGTCGGAAAGAAGCATTCTCTTAGACGACGAAGAGAGAGAGAGGACAAGACTAGACGATCTGAATACCAGATCTTGTCTCAAAGTCATTAGAGAAATAACGATCTCTGTCGGTCGATCTCAATAGGCTCGTGTTCGCCAGTGAGTTGTTCTAACTTTCCGACTTTTCTAACCCCCCGACGTTATAAATTGCTTGGGATTAAATTACAACAATTTTGTGTCGCGAAATTATTTGGCGCCAGGTTAAATTAGCATTTTAGTGTAATTCGTTTAGGTGAATTAGAATATTCTGATTTTACTCTTGTAGTAGCGTTTTATTGTATTATGGAAATATTGGAAAATCCCACTTATAAAATATTGAAAAATTCCTGCTGCAGAATATTTCAAAAGTAATTTTAGCAAATAGGGAATCGTCACCATTAGAATGGTAAGAAAAGAGACACGTGACTTTGATAAATTCGTGAGTCGAAGTAACCCGAAGTAAGGTTGGAAAAACAGGATCAAAGGGAAATCCGGCAGCTAGATGACAGAGTAGTGGCCGGCTCGAGGTGGCTGAAAGATAAGATTCCTACGAGCGATGCAAACCGAGATAAAATCCGATAGGTATCTGTAAGAAGGATCTCCGACAAAAATATTAGAAAAGTGTCCGTGGCCGTTCGAGGAGCCACGATGGGGTCCCCATGAAAATGAAAAATCTTTCAAATATGATAATAAAATTTATTTGCCTTTTTTCGACCCTTCCGCTGGTCATTCCAATTTGAATAGCCGTGACGAAGGTGAGGCTACTCATCCAGGACTCTGCGAGAAAAACCGCAGGAACAATGAAATATTTCCTCTCGTTTTCCAGGAACGCACAATAGAAATTAGAATCCGAGAGAAATAATCTATCGTGATTTATTTGATTCATCGAGAAATATTTTTAAATTCCCTTTACTTTTATTTTACTAAAATTGATTATGTTCTACTATAATTAATTGATGAAATAATCGTTTAATTGAAGTGCATTACAATGCGCTTTCTTCTAAATTCCTAACATTACATCAATTTTGAACGTTCATATGTTGGAAGTTAGAACAATTCTTACCGATTACTCCTTTTTTGTAAAGAAATTAACACTAGAACTACAAAGGCAGTCAAAATTACGGGTCCGCGGCATTTATTAAAAATGTTCAAATTTATAACGTTTCATTTTCTGAAATTTTTCGCGATTCATCTATATTATACTAGAAAATTAAAACGTTTGTCCTAGAAACCTTAAATTCCTTCCACTATGTAATGCCCGGAAGTTTAAAACAAACTATCTTCTTCAGATCCTATCACCAGAATATGTAATTGTGCTCAAACCTTTGGCGATTTTATAAACTCTTTTCGATTCCTTGAAATCTTTCATACACACGATTTAAAAGAACTATTCTTGCCTATTTATTATTGACATTGTTATTATTGGTATCATTATTTACTTATTTCATTTACGTTTGTTTTTGTCATTACTATTTTGTATTCCCATCTTTGTGGTCAAAGGACGGTTTACCTGTATATACTAAACAAATAAATAAATAAAGTATTGAACTGAAGAAAAATGATGATCGATAAATATTTATGATAAAATCGTATATTATAATATAATATTTGAAATAAAATTCGGCCGAGGAATTCCGATTGTTAAAAGCCATTCTCTTTAGTGTGCAAAGGATTTCTGGCATCTAAAACAAACTCTTACCCCGGTCGACTCTATCCGCCGTATTTTTCGCTGACAACCACCTTCTAGCAGCTTGATTTACGACTCGCGTTCCCTAGGAAAGGTAGTGGGAGGTGGCTGAAAAAAAGAGGAAAGAGGAGCCAAAGAGAAAAACCGTTTTTGGGAAGCATTAATATTTATAGTTTTGCACACGTACGTCGCGCACGGCACAGTTTTACGAGAGGATTTACAGCTCGGCTTGTTGTCACTGCTTTGCGAGTTTACTGTATTAGTTAGCCGAAAATGAGAATGACACAGGTTTGACATTATCCAGCTCGTTTGACTCCGGGAAGGGTTAAAAGTTCATCATTTCAGTATCCTTGGAAACCACTGCCCGGAAACCTGAAGAAGTTTGAAATTAATATATATATATTCGACCGAGGATACACAGATAAAAATTGTCTAACTACAATCTGCAAATATATTTACATTTAAATATCTTAGTATATCAAACAAATTAAAGACATTATACGCGACCAACTAGGAGCAAAATTAGCGACTTTGAATTTTTGGCGAATTTGAAGGTATACCCCTTTACATTTTTGCGATTCTGGGTCGACCCATTTTCGGCCCGAAAAAATTTTTAAACCGCTTCTTTCGACCCAAAATCGTCCTAGAATATGTTTATACACCATCTACCATCTATTTGGGCCCTTTAGGAGCGATTTTGGCGGCTTTGAATTTTTGAGAATTTTTGAAGGTATACCCCTTCACATTTTTGCGATTTCGGATCGACCCATTTTTTGGCCAAATAAATTTTTAATCCACTTCTTTCGACCCAAAATCATCCTAGAATATGTTTATACATAATATACCATCGATTTGGACCATTTAGGAGCGAAATTGGTGAGTTTCATTTTTTGAGAATTTTTGAAGGTATACCCCTTCACATTTTTGCGATTTTGGGTCGACCCCTTTTTTGACCGAAACAAATTTTAAACCACTTCTTTCGACCCAAAATCGTCCTAGAATATGTTTATACATCATCTACCATCGATTTGGGCCATTTAGGAGCGATTTTGGCGACTTTGAATTTTTGACAATTTTTGAAGGTATACCCCTTTACATTTTTGCGATTCTGGGTCGACCCATTTTTGGCCCGAAAAAATTTGTAAACCGCTTCTTTCGACCCAAAATCGTCCTAGAATATGTTTATACATCATCTACCATCGATTTGGGCCATTTAGGAGCGATTTTGGCGA
Organism: Nysson spinosus; assembly: GCA_910591585.2. Classification (NCBI taxonomy): domain Eukaryota; kingdom Metazoa; phylum Arthropoda; class Insecta; order Hymenoptera; family Crabronidae; genus Nysson; species Nysson spinosus. The sequence goes on along the minus strand of OU342830.1, from coordinate 6,016,399 downwards.
CTTTGAATTTTTGACAATTTTTGAAGGTATACCCCTTTACATTTTTGCGATTTTGGGTCGACCCATTTTTGGTCCGAACAAATTTTTAAACCGCTTCTTTCGACCCAAAATCGTCCTAGAATATGTTTATACACCATCTACCATCGATTTGGGCCATTTAGGAGCGATTTTGGCGGCTTTGAATTTTTGACAATTTTTGAAGGTATACCCCTTTACATTTTTGCGATTTTGGGTAGACCCATTTTTGGTCCGAACAAATTTTTAAACCGCTTCTTTCGACCCAAAATCGTCCTAGAATATGTTTATACACCATCTACCATCGATTTGGGCCATTTAGGAGCGATTTTGGCGACTTTGAATTTTTGACAATTTTTGAAGGTATACCCCTTTACATTTTTGCGATTGCGGATCGACCCATTATTAACCGAAAACAATTTTTAAACCACTTCTTTCGACCCAAAATCGTCCTAGAATATGTTTATACATCATCTACCATCGATTTGGGCCATTTAGAAGTGATTTTGGCGACTTTTAATTTTTGACAATTTTTGAAGGTATACCCCTTCACATTTTGGCGATTTTGGGTCGACCCATTTTTCGCCCGAACAAATTTTTAAACCGCTTCTTTCGACCCAAAATCGTCCTAGAATATGTTTATACACCATCTACCATCGATTTGGGCCATTTAGGAGCGATTTTGGCGACTTTGAATTTTTTGCGATTTTTGAAGGTATACCCCTTTACATTTTTGCGATTTTGGGTCGACCCATTTTTGGCCCGAAAAAATTTGTAAACCGCTTCTTTCGACCCAAAATCGTCCTAGAATATGTTTATACATCATCTACCATCGATTTGGGCCATTTAGGAGCGATTTTGGCGACTTTGAATTTTTGACAATTTTTGAAGGTATACCCCTTCACATTTTTGCGATTTTGGGTCGACCCATTTTTGGCCCGAAAAAATTTTTAAACCGCTTCTTTCGACCCAAAATCGTCCTAGAATATGTTTATACATCATCTACCATCGATTTGGGCCATTTAGGAGCGATTTTGGCGACTTTGAATTTTTGACAATTTTTGAAGGTATACCCCTTTACATTTTTGCGATTCTGGGTCGACCCATTTTTGGCCCGAAAAAATTTGTAAACCGCTTCTTTCGACCCAAAATCGTCCTAGAATATGTTTATACACCATCTACCATCGATTTGGGCCATTTAGGAGCGATTTTGGCGGCTTTGAATTTTTGACAATTTTTGAAGGTATACCCCTTTACATTTTTGCGATTTTGGGTCGACCCATTTTTGGCCCGAACAAATTTTTAAACCGCTTCTTCCGACCCAAAATCGTCCTAGAATATGTTTATACATCATCTACCATCGATTTGGGCCATTTAGGAGCGATTTTGGCGACTTTGAATTTTTTGCGATTTTTGAAGGTATACCCCTTTACATTTTTGCGATTGCGGATCGACCCATTATTAACCGAAAACAATTTTTAAACCACTTCTTTCGACCCAAAATCGTCCTAGAATATGTTTATACATCATCTACCATCGATTTGGGCCATTTAGGAGCGATTTTGGCGACTTTGAATTTTTGACAATTTTTGAAGGTATACCCCTTTACATTTTTGCGATTTTGGGTCGACCCATTTTTGGTCTGAACAAATTTTGAAACCGCTTCTTTCGACCCAAAATCGTCCTAGAATATGTTTATACATCATCTACCATCGATTTGGGCCACCACAACTAAGTTTTCATGCCTTTTTCCACAAGCTTTTGTATTGAATTTCAATCACCTTATAATTGCAAAAAATTATTTTACATGTTAAACCATTGCAATACTAAGTAGTTGAAAGATCAAAACCTTTTTCGAAACTCCAAGTTCATAACAATAATTAATAATCACACAGACATGCAAAAGTGTTTCGCATTCAAAATAAGTGTTAAAATTGATTACTGATTAACATTCGAACTACCGAAATCGTAAAAATAACGGGTCTACGGAATATAATAATAAAAACGTTCTAATTTATAACGTTTCATTTTCGGAGATGTCATGCGGCCCATGTTGCATAAGGAACATAATTAAATTCATTAATTTATCTTTGAGTGTCATTCTTATTTTTACGGACGTACACGTAAATATACAAATACAGCTGAATATTATTGTCGGTAGTTCCAGTGTTAAGCAATTTAAAGGGATAACGGACAACAATAATAAAAACTGTTTCCATCGGCACACTAATAGAATCTTATTAAACGGATAATCAATAAATTCGAAATAAAAGACTGACAGACTCGCATCATAAGAAATGACGGAGAATAAATCTAACTTTAGTTCCCGGAGAGAGAAACACCGTAATAATAGAACGTCATTCGAACCGATGTCCGTACAAACGTATCCTTTATTTTTATATATCGATGTTTGTCTGTCCCTCGAACAAAAACGATTCGTTAGCCGACTTACCCCCACGATCGCGGTCTTACCCCTAAAAAATGATCTTTCACCCCCTAGGGTGTAGCAGATGCAACTCCCCTTGTATATTCCTGGGTAGATCGTTAAACGTGTAGGTGTAGATACACGTTAATACATTTCCCCTGTCCTACTCCTTTTTTTAGACTCATTGTGTCATTAAACATTATACGGTGATCACTTAAGGAGATATGTCGCAGATAAAAATCGTGTTGCAATGAATAGCAATCATTAGCTGCATTACTTCATACGGGGCGCTATGTATAAACTAACTTCTAATGCGGACTTACAATTGGCTGTAAACAAGCTTTATAAAAATGGCTTGTACAATTAAAATGTGTAAGTATATTATATATAAAAACTTAAATATTGACGTTTCACGAATGAGAAGACAATGTAGGATATGAATAATGTTTGGATGTCCCAGAAAGGTGGACCTCAGGTATACCCCCTTCGAAGTCCCTTTTCAGAGGTCGTAGATTTTTTTTCGAATAGCAGTGCGAGTGGAGAAAAAACGTTAGGAATTATCATAATTACTAGAAGCCGGTTTGGAGAGTGAAGTTAAGACAATCGGAAGATCGTAACTCATCGGCGAGTGCCACGCCTTACGCTCATTTTCGACATCTTGGTCACATAGGTCCACCTCGTACACGCCCCTGTCGTCGGCTCAGTCTCCTCTTTGAGATCCTTGCAAGAGACAAGAGGACTGATCTTTTAACAGAACGCTCATTACGCTCAAAGATGTAAGATAGGTTCTACAGGCTCCGCTTTTATTTCTTGCCGCATCTCGCCGTCGCTCCACCGTCGGAACGACCACTCTCTTTCGTCCCGTAATGTCCTTTCCTCTGTAATTAACTTAATTATGTAAATGGTGTTCCTACTCTGTTTGCATTTTTATTGATCCCATTATAAGGTGGACTTTTATGACGAACAATACGCGAGGAGCGCCGGGTCTTGATGATTTTTAATAAAACGCTTAATTGGTCCGACCGTCTCGTATCGTGGCAATCTTTTGTGCTCGACGTGAAGCGCAGAAGGAAACGATATTCGGTCAATTACTGACAACAAAGGAGAGTGCACTCGTGAAACTTGATTATTTATTGAGCTACCTTGTACTTTAAAGAGGACACGCCGTTAGAGAGGAATAATCCGAATCAATTATATGATTTCATCTGACCTGCTCAAGGACTAATTTTGTATTTGAATTTATTCCTCGATTCAACCGATCGTATAGCTTTTATTTCCTTGAACTAATTGGAACATACTTGAGTAGCCATTTATCACTATGTGCGAACAAAATCAAAATACTACTTTGATATAGCACTTTTGTTTGTGATACTAATAATTCAATTGTATCGAAACAAGCAAAGTAAATGAAGTTATTCAGATAAGGTATTCCTCAATCAGTATCTTCTATCAATTAGCGGTTAATTTGTAAATATACCGAATGTATGTGGAAATGCAATCGACCGATGTAATTAGACTGATTCCGTATCCATTAAGGGACAATCGAATCTCCATGATGCCCCTTCAGGGCGGAAACGAGGACTAATTTTCTTAGGAAGAATCTCATCGCGATCCGAGTCTCGGGGCCACCGGAAAGACTGCTAATGAGAGAACAGAGGAGGAAGGGTGGATGGCGAATCGGAGATGAAAATGAATTGAGTGAATGGACTTGAAGTGCTCCCGAGTGCCGGGAAGTGAGCAACTCTGACAAGAGAACCAAGCCCCTCTTTCGTTTCTCGTTTGCTCCGGAATATCCGCGTTGTTATTTAAACTGGCCACATACTCGCATAGTTTACCACGATTTCTTCCAATAATATATTCCAGAATCTTACATTATTGATATTCATAATTTTCCATAATTTTTAATTTCTCCATATGCTTACCACTAATTAGACATTAGAACACACGCTGTTCAAGATATGCGTCATTACTTTGATGAATATTTTTAATTTATAGTTAAACATTTAATTAGACCTTTTTATTCCACCATTCGTAATGTTGTAGAATGTATTATTAAGATGACGATAAAGTATAAATACATTTGCTGCATAGTTGCACAGTGCACCTCAGTTAATGTCTAACACTAATGAATGTATAGGAACATCGAACTATTACTTTTAATATTAAAATCTACATAAACGAACATATACTAGGGACCAGCGAAACATAGTATATAATACCGTTTCTTATAATTAATATAAGTATCATTCGATCTTCAAGATTGAAAATTACGCTATGAATAATTATAGGCATTCTCGATGCATATTTAAGTCCTACGAAGATAAGGTTCCTCAAACATATTCCGTTATGACATCGGGCTTTAATAATGAAGCACTAAGAACTATAAATAATCAATTTGAATGGTCATTTACTTACTTCAACTTCTTTCCCGCCGAGTACATATAACGTGTACACGCAACACAAAGCACAAATCATTCTGATAAAAATAACATTTCCCGAGGTTTTCACTAGGAAAGAGGGCGAAGGAAATTCATTGGGTACTTAGCGGTGCATGCTGGTTTATGTATCATTCGAAATGCATTGGCTCCGTGAACGCATTAAAATTCCATCGAGCATAGAAAAATGCGTCACGATCGTCCAGGCACAATACCGGTGATCGGACTTACCTGTCTGCACCATCGAGAGAAAAAAGGAGAGATAGAAGGAAACGAGATGAAAGGGGAAGAAAGAGAGGGCCCATAATATCGTGTGGGTGATGACTAATAGATTTCGTGGTCAGGCCCATCCATCTCGTCTTCTCGAACTCCCTCGATACAAATCGATCTTGCCGGTGAAGCGGTCACGTCTACGAGAGCGCAACTCGGATATCGCCTATCGATAGATCCTTCGCCTCGTCCTGCTCCTTTTTTTCCACGATGCATTTATAACATTGGCCACGGCCCTGAACCGCCCAGTGTCCATTCGTTTGCGGGATACCATGACGGTTTGTCTGGCGCGGTGCAAGGATATTTCATTAAAATGCTGTACACGAACCACTGTTTTATCTATCTCATAACCGCATCCATGAATATCAATAAAATTTGATGTATTCAAAGAACCACATATTAGTCTCAATAAATTAGCAATTAATAAATTCATACCAATTCTCGATATAAGAACTCACGAGATATAATTAAAAGTCCCTTTATCATACTGACACATCGTCATATAAGTGTATGTCAGTGTCCAGGACACGAGAAAGGCGTGAGAGTGGAAAAGAAGAGGGAAGAAGAGGCAGGTTGAGAAAGGGGAGCTCGATTAAAAGGAAGATAAAAATGCCGAAGCAATTTACGATTGGTCCACCCCGCGCGGAATAATTGTCATCGACGATGTCCCGTGGCACCGTGGCGCCACTCAGAGCCAATTAGCCGGAGTAATTAAAGAATTACGCTTGTAGCGTGGAACCCGGTACCTTCTTCTAATCCTGAATTCAACGGGCGATCGGCAAGAGGTTCAAGGCTGGACATTTCGTGGCACCGAAGGCCAACAACGACGACGACGATGCCGACAATCAATTCTCCCTCGTGTATTCCAGTGTAAGGAGAGGAATTCTGGGCCGTGGAACACGCGGGAGAATACCGTATTCGTAAAATTGCCCCTTTACGATTTCGTTCCGCGCATAATGTCCTAGACGTCTCCATAGCTTGTCGCCGGAGCACAGCCACTCGATATCCTTCCCTCCTGGTATGTGCGCGTGGATTGCACGAATTCGTGAACCAACCATCTGCGAGATAATATCGAGTTCTTTTCTTCGATAATGCTGAATAAATGTCGACTTCTTCACTGATATTTATAACAGCGGTTATCGGATATAGAATGTGCTGTTAATAATTGAAGACTCCTTGTAGAAAGCACTCAAAGTGACAAAACGAAAACATTCTTTTTATCGTCGACTAATATTCCATATACCAGTGATAATACTACGGTAGTATAGAATTTTAACGCAATTTCCTTTTGTAAATAGTTAATAATAATGCTAAAAGATTGTACCGTTGGTGCCTCCAACGTGGCCTCTCGGGAAGGTTTTTATTTCCCTGAACAATTTGACTTCTGACAGTTACAGTGTTCTCTACAAGGAGTCTTCAATTATGATTTTATACGTGCTTAAACTTTTGGAAAAAAATGTATTAGATTGGACATAGTACTTTAGAAAGATTATTACTAATCCTGCACTTGTGTTATTAATGATTCAGAATACTAATTTTAAAGTAATCTGGTTTGAATTTACATTTCTCATTGGACTGGTAAAATTGTGATTTTGATAGATATCTGAATGCTTAAAGCTGATTCTAATTTATAATACTGAAATCGTGGATGCAGAAATAAAATATTATTAAACGTTATAAATGCGTAGCATATTAACGCACTTTTTTCATATTCTATTTAAAAGCCTAATTACGATATCACGTATATGTTTTAATGCAAACGTTAATGAAGAAATCGGCCGATCTTGTCGTGACCCACCACGTTGCACAATTAACACGAAGAAATCTAGCCATGGAATTCGAACGAGGTTCTACGTGTAATTAACCGATATAAAAAGAGGTTTATCCAAGTGTATCAATTACCTTCAGGTATCTAAGATCGACGTGTAATCCTACCATTTCCAGTGAAGATCAACCTTACAAATGATTGTCTCCCTTGGGTGATTCTAGAAGGGTAAAAACCTCGTAACAGTAGAAATTACGTGGATCAAGGCTACTACCTTCCTCTCAAAAGTAATTCGTCCGTAAGATTTACGTACTTCAAGTTCCACGGATCCCAATAAATAGTCGATTTGGCATCCGGGTGAACAATACGGGACACTTTCCTCGCAGAAATCTTTTGGCACGGCGATCCGTAAGGCGGAGGTGGTGGTATATACCGTACCTTGAAATATGGTGTGTCGTAAATATTTTTCGATGGAAATATTTTGTCACCTTTATTGCCGCGAGCTTTTTGTTTGATCGTAAATTCGGTGGCGGGTTGGTGTGTTGGTGACGGCACAGGTACCAATCTCTGGATCCGATTAAGATACGCGAATTGTACCGTTCCTGCCATCCTTGTGATTCTTACATTAATATTTTACAATATAATGATATTGTAAAATAATATCATAAATTAGTATTTTTACAATACTCGGAAAACAAAATAAATATTAAATGATCATATCGACGTAGTTTCTTCGAACTAATTGAAATGCAGTTCTGCAACTTGTATTATGAAGCATATTCAATCAATATTAATAATAAATATTATATAATTCCGGTTTTCGGATTTTGTATTTTAATAATGTTTATGTGAGAATATAATCAGGCATATGTTAGATATGAAATTAGTAAGATCAGCGTACCTGTTAATCGCCGTGCATTATTATTTTACCAGCAATTTATTACTGATAATAATATTCAAGCAAATAATAAAAATACCTAAGGAGAACCGCCATAAATAATATATTCTTAAAGTAACGCTACGGATGAACATCAGTTTCGACAGCGTTTACGAGGGATCGTAAGCTAAATGGCCGAAAGTGAATTCCAGGTGTATACTTTCCAAAAGTTTATGACTCGGACAAAGGAAAGTCGGAATGCTTAAGTGTTTCTGTCCAGGGTCCTGACTTCTGCCTGGAAGTTAATTGGCCGTGATCAATATTTTATGCGTACTTTAAATAACTATCTACTAGGAGAATAGACATGTCGGGAGGAATCACATCGAAACAAACGATTCCGTTTCCCGGATAAATAAAGTCACCTACAAGTATTGGGTTGTCCGGAAAGATCATGCCGATTTTTAAGGAAAAGTCAAAGGCAACATTTTTAAACGTCGATATATATTTATTTAATTATATATGCACCGTTTTCTTTCACAACCTTTCTTCATTTTTTGACGCAACTTGAAGATTCCATCCTTCCAGAACTTCTCAGGTTTTTCGCTGAAAAGCTACTGAAACTTTAACGTAATATACCGTCGTTAAAATCGCGTTTTACTTGATTTATATTACACGATTTCCTTTCAGACACAAAGAAAATTGGGTTACAGAGGATTAAAGAAATTCATTTGAAGTTTCACCGGGAAATTTGGAAATGATTTTTATTACTATATTAATATTCATAAAATCCTCAATACTTGTAACTTTACGATAACGGTATAAAGTAAGCAATGCATCTTAGCGCACTTAAACGGTTTTATTTTTAATATCATACAGACGTTACGTACGCGTTTCGTCAGGTATCGTATAACACGGATATCAGAGCGGAACTCAAGGTATTAAAGAATTACAATAGTTGCATTGATAAAAAAGATGGTTTCGATATTTCCCGACGTAGCAACCCCCAGGAAATACCGAGCGCGGTGCACGCAGGATCAGAAGATACGGAGGGGTTGCGAACGAGAGAGAGAATCTAAGGAAGAAAGGCCTGGACTCACGCCGAGTGGGAGTGGCGTGGGTGTGTCCAACACACTAGCTCACACGATCTCCTGTAAACTTTACAAACACGGTGTAACGACTCCCGTTTGCACGTTTTACATGACCCTGAGGGGCGAGCTTGCGCGAAGTTTGGCAGACCGCGAATAATGTCCTTGTTTCCCCAGGGAAAACTTACATTGATACCTTTTGAAAGCACTCCTGGGATTGGCACAGCGTTTCACTTTGGTCTGGTTAGATAAGGCAAACATATGCTTTGTACACTTTTCATCGCGCCTTTTATAAGACTGTAATATTAACGTAATACTGTGGGAATATATTATCAATGTAGTTCATAAAATATGGAAATTTATTGGCCAAAGCGTGATGCTTTTACCGTTAGGTAGATAAGATTAATTAAAGGAAATATATGTTTTAATCCTTTTTTCACGTCTCTTATATCTATGTAATATTTATGTGATATTCTTGTAGTACATTATGATTGTACCTTGTAATACAAGATAAATGTGTCATTCGTGTATTATTTATATTGTTAACCGTATTTAATAACCACTTTCATTAGAGATTTTCTATCTTTATGCGGACGAGATTTCATAATTTCGATGAATTACCGACAATAAAATATTATCATTAAGAATTACAAATCATGTAATTAATAATGTTAATCATCGTTGTTTCACACATTTCGTTTTCAAAAAATCAATCTCTACAATCATCCATAAATACAATACATTAGTTTTTCATCACTTTCATTTATTGGAATTTATATGTTGATTTTAATTCTAGCAACATAATGTTGGGTATTAACTTTCTTGAGTCCATATTGATGTTAAATATTAATATTGAAATTCATGTACGTCTGAACACTTGTGAAATATAAGCATTATTCATAATAAATTAATTCAAGTCCAAATTATAATTCATATTGTGCCTTCATTAAACGTAGTCCAAAGTGATTGGACTGCATTATAAAAATGGGTTCTTTAATCGATTTAAAAAAAATAGACTATATTTTCTCGATTAATTAACATCGAATTGAAAGTAATCAGCACATGATATTTAAGCTGCTAACTGGGGAGTTAGTAAGTAATAAAGTAAATTCGTGCAATATGTTTATAATTAAGATGTATACATATATAGTTTTGACTGATCATCACTGAAATGTATACGTTCCGAAATTTAACATGGTTAACAGGTTAAGGGTTATTAAAGGTTTTAAGAAAATAAATCATAAAATTCAGTATAACTTGCCACTGTTCAAGAAATTTGATTGTATTCGAATTGCCGGCCAGAATGTTATTTATACTTCCGTATTTAGCTAGGAAAATCAAATGTTTGAAGTTACGCAATGATGGTGGTAAGTTTATTGAACGGTCGTCCTCGAAACGTCAACATAAATCTTTCGGTTGGCTTTGCTCCTGAAAAGGCAGAAATAGGTTTCCGAAAGTGCCGTTTGCGGAATCCGCAGTGACGGGCACAGATTTCACGACGTCTGTTTACGTTTCTCGTGAAAAATCGCTTTCCTATTTCTCCGTGTCGTGTGTTGGGCACATGGCGGAAACGGAACACAATAATTACCCCATACACGAACCGCATAAACTCGTACGGAGCTCCTTCTTCCTACAAGGACATCCAGGATTCCCTTTTTCGACACTTTTAGCGTGAAAAAATAGAGAACGTCGTGCGGTAACTCAATATTACGGCAATCGAAATACGAGATACGTTGAAATATTTGTGACGAAGAAAACACCGTGAAACCGAGAAGAGAAAACTTAAAACACGTGCCTTCCTGTTACTACACTTGTCTAACATTATTAGTCCTGTTACAGGATATAGATTCTAAATCAGGATATGTGACATCGAATACAAGTCATTTATATTTTACATGTATTATTTTCAATGAACAACAAATATTTTAACCTTGATGTTTTTTGGAAATGTCGATATTTCACAATCTAAACGAATGGTGTCTGCGGAGTATATTTTAAGGTGTTCCAAGCACTAAATCGCTACGAAAAAACGAACACCCTGTTACGTTGTCGAGATATTAGACACGGTGAAATATTTGTGGCTGGATATAAAAAAAAACGTAAAGAAGGAAGAAAAGAAAACTCGAATCCCGAAAAAGTATATTTTACTGCAGCCTCCTCCGTATTCCCAAGAAACGGTCACCTTTATGGTTCCATCTCCTCGTAAAAAATCGTTTGCGTATAACGACGAGGTGTATTCGAAAATTCATGTACGCATCTCAAGTGCATCTACTAATTGATGAAGCGATGGAAAAGGGGGATTTAATCTCCGAGTAATTTCAGTGCTAATTGCAAAAGCCATACGTACATCGCGAGAATGATACACGCGTCAGCATCACTTACGTTAATAAATATTTTTATTTGCCTCTCCGCTTATTTTCACTGACGCCCGATTTCATTGCGGAGATTCGCGTCCTTCTGCAAAATGACGATCGTGAAATAAAATAAATTCAATCGGTCCTGTCTTCGGCTAAAGGTTCGTCCAATAAAAGTGTCGCGGCGGCAGTGCGAAAGGACTTTCAGTCAGATGTTAAACATCGGATCTCTGGGGATGAAAATATTTGCTCGTCAAAACCGAGAGTTTTTCTTCGGCGGACAATACAACTCTTCTAATTTATAACTCTTCCATCAACCGAAGGATCCTTCGGTTTGAGGTGCATCTGCCGGGTACGTGGACAGAACGTGGACACCAATGGCAAGGAGGAAGAGAGAATTGCTCGTAGATTTCGGGAAAATGGTCAGGAGAAAGAAGGAAGGGGAGGGGGTTAAAGTCTCGATGAACATAGAGGTTTGGAAGGCAAAAGGAGGCTATGTCGGAATAAGAGCGCCGTGTCGAAAAAGCGTGGCGAATTCCTGTCGACCTAAACGAATCCGTCAAAAGCTACGGGGGGGTCCGTTATGGCCGATGTCATTCCGGCACACCGAATAAATGCACCTCCATTGGGACTCCGTAGAAATTTGAAAAAGCGGTTGCTATGGGACCGGTTTGCAGAGAAGTACGCGACGGGGACGCGAGTATGAAACTTATAAAGAGTCTTTCTCGACGTTATCGGACCCTCGGCCCTGAGGCCCTCGGGTACTATTCGGGCCACCGCGTGCGCCTAGGGGTTCCGCTCTAAATGGACATAAACGGCAAACAAATACCAACGTGGGTTCCGCTTCGACGAAAGTTGAGACGTCACGCGCGACTATGAGGACCTTCGAAATTTTCATGGTTTCTCGCTTTAATCTCCTCTGAGTTCTTTCATCCGATTCTTATACTTCTGCTTGTAACTTCGAGTACAATGACCGTTCATTTGTAACACTCTTCTGTGTACAGTTTTCTTCGCTGTTCGGGTTAAGGTTATTCAAAGAAGCCATGATTTCTCACATTATCGTCGATGATATTTCCGTTTCTGAAGTACTAAAAGTAAGTACATCATTATTAAAATAACTGATACATAATATAGTATCTATTAATTGCTATTATTGATATTAATGGATATTCTAATAATACAACTACCTATTATTAAATGTTATATACTTTCTAATGTATTCATTATTCAAATAATTTGATCGTAATTATTGACCATTATCATAATTCATCGAGTAACAATTCCATATTTCAATGTTTCTATTAAGGTTGTGATAGAAGGTTAATTAGCAGTCGAATTAATAACGAATATATCAAACACTCCAAACTATCGAACAATAATATTAGTTACTATTATAAAGACTCGATCAGTACAATCCATAATTAAATTTAACAACGAGATTACAGATTCCACAAATATTCCGTTCAAGTACTGAATTAAAAGGATACAAAACATACAATAAATAATATGATCATTGGGCAGTTTCAAGACGGAATCAAAGTAATGACATCTTTTAAATTAGTCAGCGGGAGGGCTGATCTCGAAATTGTCTTTCCGGGGGCGCAGCGACGTTCGTTCTCAATTGCGGATAACGACGTCGAGTCGCGAATGAAGTCTAGTGAAGCAATCAGCCTGGCCGTACGTACGTGCACTCGTTTTTACAGATTCCACGAGTTACCAAGAGAACTCCTTGTCGTCGTCCTTGTCGAGTCTCGTCGATGGTGGTTTTCTTTATCGAATTTCTTCCGCGGCTTTGTCCTCGTCCTACGTGCCTCACATTTGCGACGTGACTGATGAGGATACACGAGACAACGACTAGCAGGTGCGTACCATAACGTACTCAATTACGCATCCTGCTGCCTGATAATTAATCACGATTAATAACCTGGACCAATGGAAAAGGATTCAGAAGAACTCGGGATTTATTAATCGACTATGCGCTATTACATTCGTAAATCAAAACTCATGGACAGTGTTCATTGTTTTTTCCATCGATAAACTTATACTTCGATATCTCTTCATTTATTCGGTACCTTCCACCGTGTACTTTTTTCGAAAGTTACTCAAATGTAAAGTGTATTTCTTTCTCGTAGGATTTTATTATGAAGATTAATAACATTCGAATAATCTTCGAAGATTAGAACTCCAATAAATTAGATCATTCATGCTTGCAGGAACTTGCAGGTCTGGTATTGAAATCACGTTTTAATTACTATGTCATCAGTAACATTAATTATCGTTCTAGTTTTATCATCCTCGAGTCGTATATTCCAACATGCGATACTCTTTCAAGAAGTCTGTCTGTGTACCTATAATATTTCTATTGTTATGTATTCTGTTCTGTGAACTTTGCGAACTTCGACGTAGGTAAACGCACTCCATCGAAGAAGGTATTTACGCGGTTGAAGGACGAGGTTCTTGTTCGTCGGCGTCTTTTTCCATCAACCCACGGTGATCTCCTCCATTTCTCGATGACGTAGAACGAGCCTTAGGTGCGCCGGTTCGGGACATAAGTCAGCCGGTATTCAATGAGTTCGAGGAAGTTCATCGACGGTTCTTCGCACGCGAACGACCGTATCGTCGCGAATCGACGCGGAATCGACAATCGTGTGTTCTATGGTGAATCCTGTATACCGTCTCCCAAAAAACTGGACTCTCGAGAACCCCTTCAATGGGAAAAAGGAACCATTCGTTATGTCTTGGACCTTCTCTCGTTGATAAAAACTAATGACAGTACGGGGATGTCCCTTAAGGGCAATTCGTGTCTTCGATAAGATCAGCATCCTTATTCCGTTGTAAATTAACTCTAAGTTAAATTATCGAAAAAAATCCTGTACGGTTTGTTATACAATTAGTGTTTCTTTTTAAAGAATGCACGTGTACTTCACCTAATATCTTCATCTCTTAATATATTAAATATAATTTCAATCAAATCTGTGGTTTGGAGGCAATCTTTTCATAAACAGTTCATCTTGAAAGTAAGTGTAAGTTTATCCAAAAAGTTGCCGGCTTCAGTACTTCAGTAAAAAAATGGATAGATAAGAGTTTAATTTTTAAATTCGACTCATATTACTTAAAAGAAACGCTGGTACCATAGAATAAATTCGATTATTCATAAAAATAAGTAAGTAGTATAGTATTATATCCTATATTCAGAAATGAAGGAACTTTTATCTTCGATATGAAAAATACCAGTATGGATCAGAAATCTCTAAGCTTTACAAGCTTAATTTCCCAGCAATAACAAATTAAACTCTTCTAAATGCATATAAAGAATTAAATCGTTGTTAAAGGGATGAAATTCTTAAATTAACATTTTCATATAAGTCACGGCATTTCTAATAGATGGATAACAAAGGTCACAATAATAAATACAATACAAAGAAAAGAGTTTTTGAAAACAATATAGCTTGTACAGTTTCTTGCTTCCTGCATTATGCAATCAATGTGACAATCGTTTCACGTTGTGTGCATAAAATGAATCCAGTTGTAGATCTCGTAATCTCGATTGTTCCCAGATCGTCGATAGTATCGTTCACTAAAATAATCGGGCCGTTATGAAGTCCCGTAAGTGCATCGTATGCTTCTTAGTAACAATAACCCCCTATAAAGATCGGTATCACCTCGAGGGGTGAACAAGTGAACAGCATTACTCCCGTGTTATCGATATGGTGTGCCATAGAAAATCACTTTTCCCCGATGCAAGATCTTTAGAACGCCAGAGTGAACTCCCACTGTGGTGACACAGAAAATATTTTAGGTGCTCATACGTTAACTTGTCATACATTCGATCAAGTGTTAAATTATCCCTTCGGACAATTATGGGGTTACCAAGATGAAATGGTACAACAATATTTTTCGGTAAATTCAGTGACAAATATTATACAGTCGAATCTCTTTTTATGAGGTTTTAAAGTTATGCGGCGAAACAGAAAAAGCAAGAAAAAATAAGTTATCCAAGAAATCAAGAAAGTTTCAACAGCGTAACGCATTCAGTTATTTAATATTATTCTTTTTATGCCTTTCTACTGAGAAAGGGTTAAGAGAGAAGAAAATAATTCTCACACACAAATAAAGCTTTTCTCGTTGGAATTGGAAATCATTTTGTGTAAAAACATATTTTCAGGTAAATTCAGTGACAAACGTCATACTGTGGAGTCCGTTTTATGCCCTTTTTATATAGACTCTCCTCTCGTTGTATAAACGTTCTTTCCAGAACTTACCGTGCTTTTAAAAACTTTTAGGGTACATTCAGAGTTCAAAGGTATAAGAATATATATTTATTAATTTTCGAGTCCTGATTAAATGCATTACTCATTCACCATTCATCATTCTTCTTGATAACCATAAAGTGTTTATATATTAAACGAATATTTACACTTCTTGCATACAGCAATTATAATTTAATTAACATAACGGGAGTACTGGTGATAGTAATTTTTATTTTTATTAATCGTAATACTTCGACTGAATGGTAATAAATAAATTAAAAGAATAATATTACCGCTCACTATGTTTTGTTTTATGCTGGACGAGGCCCTTAAAAGCTGAGTCGACCATTATGTCGGCATCTTATTACTGCAAGGGGACATTTGTTTCCACGCACGAAACCACAATCTGAGTCTAATAAAAATACGAATTTGAGGAAGCCGCAAGTGTCATTGAAGAAAAAGGAGGCGTTCAGTTTTCGTATATAATGAGTTTGTGGTATTTCAACAGCAGGAAATATATCGCATATTTCGCCACAGGATCAGAATCCTGATCCTTCCAAACAATCTGGAAACCTTTATCTTTCGTATCAAAAATACCAATAAGAACCAGAAATCTGTAAATATTTCAAAAACGATTTCCTAGAAGTAACGAATTAAACGCTTTCAGATATAATTAATAAACCATCAAATACCTTCTACTGATATAAATAAAATATGTATTGAGAATTTTTGGAATTCTAGAAGTTTGTCTTCCATGAGAACTAACTTCGAAAGTAGTAAATTTTTCAGGAACAATTTGTTAGAAGTAACAAATTAAAGCCTTCCAAATAAAGATATATTAAACCATTAAATATCTTCTACTGATATAAATAAAATATATAATGAGAATTTTCAGAATTCCGGAAGTTTTCCGTGAGAACCAACTTCTTATGTAGAATAGAAAAGAATATCGAAATCTAAGGTTGATCTACGATCTGTTTATATTTCTCATGATTGCGATAGAAAAGACGAGAGTAGCGAAGCAGGTGTCAGGTAATTCTTTCCAGCGAAATCCTTTGAACGTTATTTTCCATGGAGGTTAACAGATTATGAAGATGTCTACGGGATAAATATATCGCACCTGTATGCGAGCCGTTTTCCCCATACGCCTTCGTCCGCGCACCTCTTTCCAAGGCGTGACTATGAAAACCACCGGGACCCAAACAGGGCCTTTTGCCAAGTAAGAACAGAATGAAGAAGAAGTACGAGGGGATAGAAGACGAGTCCCTCTCTATATAGACTCGTATAGTCTCCGTGCGGGGACCAAGTCTACCTAACTTATGGGGGTCCAACATTCGGCATTATTTATGACCAAGAGGGCCTGAAACACTCTCAAAAGAAGTCTCTTGCTCTCTCCATCTCCCTTCGACTTTGCTTCTACCTTCCCGTCGTTTGCTTCTAGTCCGCGAAAGACCGATGGCAGACCATTTTGCCGAAATACGGTGCCCGGGATTCGCCGTGACGAATCTCTCAATAGTGACGCTTCTGTAGTTTCGATGGCCAGTTTACGTAGAGAGGAATATTGACGATCCAACTCAATTCACTCGAGTACTTGTTTATCTGAAATTCTACTATTTGTATAAACCGTACTGCAGCATCTGTACAATACATTATCGTGTCATTTGTTTAATAATTATTGTCATCAATTCTCTAATAATTATTAAATACTATTATTACTGTATATGATATACAATGTAGTTACTACGTATATTAGTCATACGGAGAATGATTGTGCAGATACTAAATAATACGTTAACATCTTTATAATATATTATTGCTAACAATTCTTATATAATATTATTACTCTGTATAATATATAATATAGTAATTATATACTGTGAATAATTGTTATGTAGTATAAGGTGTTATATGTTTGGAGGTGTTATATATTATGCGAATTACATATCGTGAAAGGAGGGTTGGAACGTTCAACTGACTTTGATAGGACTGACGTGCATGAAGAATCGCGGTGAATTTCGCGTAAATTTTTTCACGCCCGTGCTCGTTAACATTGTTCACGCCCACACGCGAGAAAATGCACCACAGGTGGTGCGTCACCGTGTGTCACCCGCCGTCGGGTTCTCTCCGATGAAACGATAAACCGGCCACCTTTATCGTAAAGATAGACGGAATGAGTAGTGGCGAGATGCGGGCGACAAACGACAATAACTGTCTTGACAATTATTGGTTCGATCGGGTTATTACTTCGCGCCGTCTTCGAGTTAACGATACATTCTTATCGCGATGACGAGACAATCTTCGATGATACTTGATGAGTGCAATTAGACATACATTGATACAAAGATCAAGGATCCCTAAAAATGTACAAAACTGAAATAGAATTATGAAGACACCTTATTTTAAACCTTGCATTACTTGGATTGTTCCGATTAATTTATCTTATCGCATGTTACACAAAGCATTACAAAAAAACATCATGTGAAACAAGAACATAACTCACTATCTATTTTCTCGATTATTTATATAAGCGTTTCCAAGAAAATGGGTGAAAGAAAATATTTTCATCCAATATTTCTGAAACCACTATTCTCAACTTTTGTCAAATTATAGCGTTTGAATTATACAAACACATTCCGTGTGATGATATATTGGGCCGTTTTATAAGCGCTCTCCAGATTTTCGGAAATATTTGACTACGCGGTGTTTTGTTGTATCAAGAGGTACAATAAATTATAATGAAATAAAGTTATGCCCATCGGGAAGGTGTAAGTCTCGAAAATTGATCACCGAGGTATTCCGAGTAGGCAGTCGTCCCTGACCGAGTGCCTTCGACGCAGAATCCCAGAAATGAGCGCTTCCGAACGGGCAAGCAGGATCTTTCGGGTCAGGTAGGTATATAACGATCTTGGAGCCTTATCCTCTCGCTCGGAATATAAACCGATTCTGGGAACAGAGAGTCGTATATCTTGCCGAACGACAATGCCGGAGTCAGTCACCCACTCACCCAGTTGGACCCACCTCGATATAGATGCGTCCGTCGAAATCTGCTGTAGGAAGACAGACCGGATTGACGTTCCTTCCCAGACTTTTCGATTTCTTATTTGCGAACGAACCAATGCTTCAAACTTGCTCCCTTTTGTATCCCACGCACGTCTCCTTGCCCCTGAAACAATCATTCTATCGGTGTGATTATTAATGATACTCTGCTGCACATTTTTACAGTCGATAGTCACATGATCCCAAGGCGTTGGTATTTTTAATAAAATATTTTTATGGTAAATTATTAATACATCTATCACTTAGGGCGAGAGCTTTAATAAGAAATCGTGAAAATTAGATGCGCCTGTGGCAATAATTAATAGCAGATCAATTAAACTATATGAATAAGTACCACACATATTAACCCTTAAAAATCGAAAGGTTCTGCTGTCCAGGAAATCACACTACATATTTTATCTGTTTTCATTCAATTAAACATTTCTATAATTTCAACAAAAATTGTCATTCATTAAGGTTTAAGTGTTTCTACTATTGATATTATAAAATACAATACAATTTACTTACTATAACTTCTTCAAGCATTAAGATTCTAATTATTTAAGAAATAATGGTAGTTAAGGAATCTTATTGGTACTGTAGTATTTCACGCTGCAAATGTCGCAATATTTACGGAAATTAGTCGGTTCACTTGAGTCAGGAGATACAAAACCGAGGTGTCGGAAAACGGCAGGGTGGATGTTGTCGCAGCATCAAGAATGACTGGTCGAACTTCCTGGCATTTTATCTGGTAGTAAGTATCTTGTCGTTTGGCATTAGTATACCGGCCAGTCACCGGGTGACAGATTCTTATCTGGAATCGAGGAGACACGCCGTCTCACCTGAGCTCGATTCCCGGTCACACCTAGTCAGGATCCATGAATCGCGATCCATACTCCTCAGACTCCCCTCGATTCTTCTACGATTACGCTCTTTTTCTTCGTACGTCTCTTTCCTGCAACTAATACGAGCTACTTAAGTAGAATGATCGTCCTCGCAGGTAGCTCGAGATCAAACCAAATTTAGTTTTCTATACGTAAATCCTTGGTCCTTTTATTGGAGACCGATTATGGATTTTGCATATATGCAAGTATAATGGAATGTCTACCTGGAAAATCTTAAGCTACAAAGAAGTTAACTGGAATACAAATATGTTTAATAACATATGGTGATTTGTGCGAAGAATATAAATTATGTAGTAATTATTGGAAATTACTGCTTACTGTAATATTTGGATACACGTTAATATATCCTTTATTAATTGTATCTATAGTATTGTATTAATTGGTTTCGATCATCTGTGTCTTGAGATATATGATAAAATTTGCGAGGTATTTTAAAACCAGGATTTAATTAATATGATGGATATTAAAATAGATCACACTCGCAATCATAATTTTACTAGCTTGACACATACCTATACGTAATATTTAAGAATAATCTAATGCAACAAATATTTTTCTAAGATTTACAAACGGAAACTATACAAACGAACGAGAGAAGACAAAAGGTCAATCACAATTGATTGATTTTCTAACACTTCCCATTTTTATTTTCGAAAGGGATCAGTTGTTACGCGGACAACAATTATACAATTTCATACTTCCCTCATTAAGAATAGAAAGGAATCATGTCAAAGTATAGCAAAATGATATAAACAATTCTATGATAATCATCTGTTGGATTGTATATTATATTACAATTAAGTCGACAAGTCAAGACACAATGTATCATAAGACGTCCTTTGGATCTCGTCAGAATGATTCGTATGAATCAAGAGAGTGAAAAAGATCAAGAATACGATCGGCGAGATCTTAATGACCAGCGAGGCAATCGTATCTCCGATAAGTTCAGAACCAACGGCGGACCGTTTGAATGGAATAATTAGATGATTATCTTTTATTTATACGCGGCTTTGATCAGCCGCCCCTACAGCATAAAAGGACGCCATTTGCAATTATCCAAGTGAAGAGGAAGCGTATCGTTCACTGGAATGATACCTCTATTATAATCAAGCCACCCATTGCGTTAGTTTCTTTTACTCCAACCCAACCCTCCCGCACGCCGGAAGGGAATCCTGTGTTTCGATCAAATTGACTTTCTTTCACTTTTGCTCCTTCTGTCATTACGACAAATGATTTTTTGACTTCGTTCGAGCAGAACTGAGATATCCGGAAATATGCTTATGTTTAGCTAACTTGTTTAACATTAACTCTTTGACTGAGGCGTGTTCTAACAAAAAATCATTAACATCGTACGATGCGACATTCGAGTGGCAGTAGTTGGCACTAAGCTGCGTCGGGAAAAAATCAAAACATTTGAGGAGTTATTGAGATTCAGTTATTTAATCGAATGTTATGTGACTAATAACAGAATGTTCCACGCTGTATTAATTTACTAAAAAATGAATGCGTGGTACCGCGCAAAATTTGCTGGATGTATATATACGCTTTTCGTATTCAAAGGATTAACACATTTATAACGACTAGTTTGTATATTTTTTAAATATTTCAGAGTCTTCTCGGAAAAGACTGTAAATATTTTAAATTTATGATATTCCTATTTTATAGCTTTAAAGAATGCTTGATAAACAGTGTGAAGGTAAAGACTTACACGGATGATGTTCTTTTTCAGATTTGACTATTTCTAAAATAAAAATGACGAAATAACCGGTCATAGATATAGAAACAATGCCGATGATTTCCAGCGTGTGTCATCAATTTCGATATCCATGTTATCCGGACTCGCATCAGCGTCGATGCAAAAATATTCAAGGAACACGTTCTCCTTTCCCAGGAACATCTAAATCACGAAGCGGGCAAGCCACAATCCTATTGGGCCGATCACGAGTCGGGGATCTCGGGAATCCATTATGCGGCTGTTAGGACGAGAAATTGAGGAGCTTTTGGTGTAATTTTCTGGAACCCCCAGTGTGGTCTCAACACGGGCCTCAACACGGGGACAAACTCGAGGAAAAGATCAGCGTGGAGTAGGGTGGGCATTTCGATGTCTCTTCTAAAGCCGAGAAACGACTCTAGTAACGAGAAGAATAAGAAGTCGAAAGAAGAGAAGCACGGAGTAGGGGGTAAGTAGAAAAGTGGAAGAGAAAAGGTAGACGACTCCACGATACCCTAAAACCCAAAACACGGCGTCATGCGTCCTCCGTGAAAAGAGGTGCAGAGATTTCGCCAGGTAAGAATCGGGCCCACCGAATCATGAAAAAGGCACGGCAGGATCATTGTCAGGGTAGACACTACGAGTGAAAACTTCCTCCAGCCTTCTGCGATAGAAAGAAACGATGCCACCCAGGATGCTGGCCAACAATGATCTCCACGGAATCAACTGACACCGCCGTGGAATGACCGTTAATGGCCCGTGCAAAGGAGGAAGATCCTTTTGTAGGTTTATTGCGGATCTTGCCATGAGTTTCACGTTGCTCGACATGACCCCCGCTCCCTGGAGACACGCGTGAGACCTGCTCGCTTGTTCTGGTTAGGAAGAATTTCAACTAGGACCGAGAAAACTGTTTCCGTAGATGCACCTTTTGCGAAGGGGAAAAGAAATCTTTAACGTTGATGTCTATGTTCGAGGCTAAATGTCATTGAAAATGCTCGTAAGGGGTGCCATTATATTCTCGCTTGGAATGCAAGGAAGATTTAATGTCCGGAAGCGAATCTATGAGAACAACAACGACCATTCTTATATAAAATGATGTACTAATTTAATTATCGCAATGTGCAAGTCTAGTGGCTACTATAAATTAATTTAATCTTATTTTATACTCATAACAAACTAACTTATAATTCGATCATGACGCAGCTACGTCATGTCTGAGTTTAGATTGCATCGAAAGGATAAGTTAGCATATATTAATACAAAAATACAAAACAATATTGTTTAATCGGTTTTCATGCATCCACTATTTTTGACAGAAATAAAAATGAGGCATTTTTCACATTCTTATTACCTCTGCTACTTGGAACTGAAACATTTCAAACGTTTCACCATCATAGAAGAATATTTCAAGTGAATGATTGTACCGAAAATTATTTTGTTCTTTTGTCTATATCATAAACCAGTTTATGTTAAACGGAAATGATACTTATTTATTGAATCTTTTTTCATATTTCGACAGCGAGCATGAAGTTCTTAGACAAGTATCCTAATAATATGCTTCAGTAAATTACTCTTAGTTATACTGTCAGACGTAGAAACGCGTTATTCAATGTGAGAACCGTATCTGATATCGTTAATTAAGTTTGACTGTAACAGTTAGCTGGTACTGACCCATATGCCTTGACTCGTTCACACCCTCGATATTAGATAAAACGTTCGTTTACCATACTTACAGATGTAATAAGCATGAAGGCACCTCCCGACGTGAGGTAAATCGATGTAAAAGCGAGCGCAGAAATAGTGTTATTAACTCGCAGCATGAATTTCCCTCTAATTATGAATAGACACTAGAAATAGAAACAAGACATTACAAACTGCTCTTGATTAATCTGCAGTGAAATATAAAGTGACACATGGTTAAGGAAACAAGGATATAGTTAAAGAAAAATCGTATTGAAAGTTGTTCTAAAACCATTGGAGAGGAACAAGACTCGTGTGTATTGACTAAACAAGACAATTGCATCTGAAAGGAGTCCATATTGTCACCAGATTTTCCAAAGAAAACTTAAACCTTCAGGATTTTCTAAAATCCTGGTTTCGAGTCAAAATGTTAAAAGTCAAAGGTATGGAGGGTAGGTTGGGTTATTTCGGAACAGTTTAAGCGAGAGAAACTATGCGGTAACTGAAGGGGGAAAAAAATTAGAGGAAGGACAACTTTCGCGGGAAAATGTTGATCTTGGTACCGAAAGATGAAGAGATGCGAGATCATAAATCATAGGAAGGGAAATCCAGCGAAACCACTACTGGCTATAAAAGTTTATGGTGTTTGGCCCTTAAGGCCGCCAATGCTGGCCCTGTACTACGGTGCACCGTATATCTTGGCGGAAGTGAAACTCGGTGCAGTGCCCTTTTGCGGACAGAAAACGAAGGGAGGTCAACGAGGATTCCTTCGAGGGGCGGAAGGGGACCAAGGCATAAATGGGCCTCTTCGATCAGTGTTTCAACAATATTGGTCGTCCGCATTGTCAGGCAATGGAAGTCTCTGCGTTCCAGGCCGAGTGGAAAATGGGAAAAGGAAAATTTGTGATATACGGCTTATTACAAGGCGGTGATTTACTACCACCAGAAGTTAAGGAATAGTCAGGATGGAAATCTATGTCGCGTGATGCTTTTACAGGATCATATTTCTCCTCTTTTTTCATCGACGAGCAAGGAAACCTCCTGAAATCGTTGTCACTTTTTTCACTGTCTTTCGCCTTCATCGAAATCTTAGTTAGTCACTGTAATAATTTCATAACTCTCACAATTATGATGATTATATATTTGATGTTATATTTAAAAATGTTGGTCATGGTGAGGAATATTGTTACCTCGAAGTTACAGAGATAAAATGATCTGAAAATTACTCCAAGGGAATGATTTATTATTACCAGAATTTAAAAAACTAGCTTGAAAAACGACGTACTGTGATGTTGTTACAGAACCATATTTCTACCCTTTTTTTGGAAACTTTCAATCGTTTCCTCTTTTTTCACCTGTCAATCGTCTTCATTACATTCTCAGGTAGCCGCTCAAACACTTTCTCAACAATATAAATCCTAGTAACTACATCCTCGGTGATACAAGTCCAATTATATTTTGATACAAGTCACAACATTTTGGAAATGATGAAGAATATAGTTAGCTCGGATTTGAAGAGATAATAATCTAAAGGGAAGGTAAAAAAGGGGGGAAGGAAAAAGTCGCTTCGTACAATGGCCACCGACTGAATATTTTTCATGGAAACATATTTCTTCCTATTCAAAGGATTCCTAAGGAAGAATGGAAAACTGCAGGTTGAAAAATTGTGGCATTTTTTTCGGAGGGTGGACGTAAATTACTCCCGATAAGGAAGAAATTTACGCGCTGGAAGGAAAGAAGTGAGCTCGCTGCATGTTGCTGACGATTTACGGCGAATCTTGTGTGCGTGAAGAATTTACGTCGAACGTGCGTGCCACGGTCCACGTGTACAATTATTTTCATCGTGATGCATCGACGTGAGTCACGTACGTATAACCGGACACCCAACGTTTTTTAATAATTCAACATTACTGTCGAAGTTTTTATTCCATTTTAATAAACACTTTAAAGCTAGAACTACCAAAATAGTCAAAATGACTGAGCTAGGGTTTCTAATAAAATTATTTAAATATACAACGATGCACTTTCGGAGATTTTATATAACTCTGATGTATAAAATGATGAATAACAAATGTATTCGAATGGATATTATATTAGTGATACCGGAAAGTAATGAATTCGGGAGTGGAGAATTTTTTCGCATCGGAAAAGGGGAATTTTATTTTTTGATGAAAACATAAATGGAGTTTCATAAAGTATGTGAAAAATAATTAATTACTTTCCGGTACCCCTAATGTATAGACACTGACTAACCTATTTCTGTTAAGGTAAACAACTATAAATTTAATTGAATTATTCCGTAAGTATACTGCAGATTGTACATTGTACCATAACAAAAGAACTTTGGTAAACTCTGGCCAACTTTGGTATTACCACTCCAAGAATACACACTTATACACACATATCGGATGTACCTGAATCATGATAAGTTATTCTTGATGTCAATTGAAAGTAGATTACAACATTGCCAAGAAAATACCAAAAATTTCAATTTCACGGTCGTCGTTCATCATCCACGATTTCATTTGAAAACCAATGAAGCGTTATGCTCGCGTCATCGAGAAATCGTTACCTCGTCTCGGATCGTTTTTTCTCTGATACCTTTCGGGATCCAGCATCCAATCGATGCTCAGATTCACTGCTGAGAATCACGCCCTCGCAGAGAAGAGGAAAGATCGGCCGTCAGAGTTGTCGTCACCGCGACATGAGGTCAGAAACCTCCGATCTTTCTCATGGCAAGGTTTGATCTATCGAGTAACGTGATGCACGCGATCATCGATGTACTACAATGATTCACAAAAATGATCTTGCAGTGATAAAGTAAGACGAACAAAGAATATTTAACAATTAATGATACAAATAATTTGTGCAGGTTTTACTTTGTATAAGGCACTGGTGTTTATAAGGTAGATCATGATCAACCGATCAATCGGTAATAATTTCAAGTAGAGAGATTTAAAGACCAAAGACCGCCAGTAATACGTTAATAATGGTTATAATATTGTTTTTTAAGTATTAAGAGAGATAGATCAATTTTAAAGGATGTCGATCGTCCATTTTCTCAAGCTTCTCTCTTTCAGCGACTTCGTGAAATTGAAATATTAAGTACATACGGTCAGTGTATTCGTACAGCAGCGAGTTTTAACAAAAACTTCGTAGAATTTTGTTTTTCTAAACATTTTAACAAGCAAATGTTGTATACATACTCTTAGAGATCTTCGCGATGGATTTCATAAACAAAGCAATATTATTTATCCATATTTTTTATGTAAACATTCACTATCTTTTTCACGCGGTAAAACTAGAACTACCGAAATATACTCAATTGCGCTTACACATAAATTAATATATAAATTGTGGCTGAAGGATTTAAGTTAGTTAATGTATTCAATTATCTGCGTTATGTATATTAAATAAAAGTATATCAAGTCTCTAACAATGCGTCGTGGTATATTCGAATAATTTACATAAAAATGGCAGACAAGTCATTTTGACCCCTTTGGTTTTTCTAGTGTTAAACATTACAAAAACTCTTTTTTTTGGACAAACTTCTGTTAGAAAGGAAATGTTACGAAATTATGCACCTACCCATTATAAGCACGCGAATGTATAGTCGTGTTCATCACTTACGTGGTTATTCGCGTCAGAATGAATGCGATCATAAAGCATGGCTACATTCCGTGGGGGGTGATTGGTGACCTTGTTACATCGAGGAACGATCATATCGTGTGCCCACGGATTCGAGGATAATCCAAGGTTTGTCCGGTGTTCAATAAAGGGTCTGGCAAACATGCCCGCGTATCGGGTCCAATAAGATATGCTCGTTAATCGGTCGCAAGAGTTATAATTAACCGTCAAAGAATGTTTACCATGACAGAAACGAATCCCGTGACATACTTATAAATCTTTCATTCTTAATCCATGGAATTTCCTTCCTTCGAACATTGTGTCGCATAAATTAGAAACAGGAATAATTTTTCATCGGTATGGGCTTACCGTTTAACCTCGTTGTGAAATCTTCACAACTCTCTCATTATGCATTTTCACGAGTTTAAACTTTCTCAATTGCAATAAATTTGACACGCGACGACAGCCTGATTAAAATAGTTAAGGCCCCGAATTCTGCATTTCTGTAGTTACTGGTATAGTTTTTTTACGTAATTAAATTGACGACATTTAAATACGTGGTACACCGTATTACTATTATCAGCCACTACATTTTTTTTCTTTAAATATGGATTTTGGCACAGGATGTAAAATCAATAAATAAATAGATATCGTTTTAGAAAAGGGTACATTTGTGCGAGAATGCTAAATATGAACGACAGTATATGGTCATTCATTAATGTTTATGATTTTGTTTCTTTCTGGAAAGCTTTCAAACTTAACTTTTATCTGACCACACCAATGTGAATTTCTTTGCATATCATCAAAATGTAATATTATTTTTACTAATATAGTGCATATTTGACAAAATCTTCGTAGGTAGTTGCATCAGTTGTTATTATTATACTTCCAAGTATTAATATGAACAACTACCTGAGTGTACTAACCGTCATTGAGGTAACATCTCTTTCCAATATCTCAGGAAATTCAGATCAAACTATCTACGGTGGTACACGTACCCGGAATTTATTACAGCCGAGCAGAAAATCGAGTTCACGATGGTTGCAGAGGTACCAGAATAACCGGCACCATCAGCAGTGGTACCATCACCAGAGTACCAGTACCATCAGCAGTGCCAGCCACCACCGGCACGTCGTTGCACCGGCTAAATCATTAGACGCTCGAAAGCACGAGCCCCCCGCGGTTTCGAGCATTAGTTCATCTGTCTCTGGTTCGCTTCGCAGCCGTCCTTCTTCCCGATGGAGGCTCACCGGGTCCTTTCTATCCTCTCCCTTCCACTCTCTCTCCTTTTCCTCCCTTTCTTTCCTGTGTCTCGATCTTTCTTATCCTCTCCTCTGCATCGCCGGGTTTTGGCCGGTGCCTCGTGCTTAATATATGAATCCCACGCATCGAACCCCGTGGCACCGCGGGGTACACCGAACGACATGTGTTCCTTTCCTCTTAGTTTCTTCTGCCCTCCCTCTCGCTTTTTCTTTCTTTACCTGTATCTCTCTTTATCCTTTATTTTCTTCGTACACCCTTTTCATTTGTCCTCGCGCCTTCCTTATTGTCGTTCTTCGAGGTCTCTCCAGAAATTGATTTCCCAAATTATCGAGGAGTGTAAAGAATGCAAAGAATCGTTTCTGATGTTGTACCTTGAGGTTCAACTCAATATTATATCTCGCTACGATTGGTGAATTATGTGAAGGAAGTTGATGGAAATAGATCGGGAGTAATATTAAGTATTTAATGTTCAATGAAAATAAGATGGCCTTCGGACACCTGGGGAAAGTGGAAATGAAAAGGAACATTTGGCTGGCACGAGTTCGCAGCAAGGTTTCGTTACGGCTGTCGGAAAACAAACGGAACAACGGAAACAATAGTGAGGCACGAGTACGTGGGAAAAGGAAAATTCAATTCGACTCATTTGTCTTGGTCCGTGCGTCCCTTTTGTAAAAATTACTGTGTCCCGGAATACAATGGATTCGTATTATATGGCCGACATTAAACAAATCACTCCTACCTCGAGAAATAATATTCGGTGTAACCTTGCCATTTGGTGAAAGTTTTGTGAAACACCGGCTTCGAAGATTCACATTAAGTACGGTTCGTTTATAGACTAGATAAAAATGATAATAAAAAAAACGCAATATAAAATTCACACATCATTTCCTTATGGATTCACAACATAGTAGACAGACATACCTAAACATGTTTCTAGTATATTAAATAGTAGCATATAAATCAGAGAAGCAGCTATAAAATAAATCTTTAAACTCACATTCATAGCTTATGACGCATCGATGAATCCGCCTAGAAAATCGGTAGGCGGATACGCCAGTCACCAAAGAAAAATGGGAAGCACCTTAGTTGTTAAGGGATGCTGTGATCGTCACGAGATATTTAATCCCATTCTACGGGCGATTAAGTAAACATGGCATTAGGCAAGAAAACGTCAGCCCTGTACGTGCCGAGCAGGTACACTCATATCGGTAACAAATGTGAGGCAATATAAAATAATAAGCCTATTAGTCACGAGGTCACGGGGTACCGACCTCATAGGGTTAACCCTGATTCGTCTAAAATTCTTGTCAGGAATTCGTCTTCTCTTCGTATACTGACAATGAGTTTATAGGTATCCAAAAAAGTA
This sequence comes from Nysson spinosus, assembly GCA_910591585.2. Lineage (NCBI taxonomy): Eukaryota > Metazoa > Arthropoda > Insecta > Hymenoptera > Crabronidae > Nysson > Nysson spinosus. The sequence goes on along the minus strand of OU342830.1, from coordinate 5,987,335 downwards.
TCATTCAACACTTTGTATAACACATGCATTACTTCAAAACAATTCACAGATACAATTAATGTACGAAAAGTAAGAGTGTTTTGAAAAATATTGTCATTAAAATATTTGATTTGTCACGCGGATACAAGCTTCCGATTACACGGTGTTAACTCTATGCTACCAAATTCTTCTCATGGATTCATCAGTATCTTCGTATATCAAGCTTATTCGTAGCTTCAAAAAGTATCCTTCATTCACCACTTTATATAATATATATACTACTCCACGGTATCCATATACCGTCCAATTAAACCTTACAATTTATACATCCTTGATTATTATTCTATTGTCTGTGATTTTATGATATGTTCCTTGGTTACACCTGAGATCCGAGTTTAATCCCAAGACATTAATAAAGCGTATCCATCTCTCTCATTTCCTCTATGCACGTATTCGTATGCGTGCACGAGGAACCTTATGCAGGTCCCACAGTATTCACATGGGGATTTATGGCGCGTCCACTCATTCATAAAAATATTATTCAAATTTAGAATGTCTAGACGGCGACGATGAAGAGAGGAAGGGATTCAGAGAGGACGAACGGGGTATCCAGATCCTCGGACTCTTGGCTTGCCGTGTCTCTGAAACCTCATCGGCGATCCTTATCTCATTCATTGATAACTCCAACCCGCGCCTTCGTCCGGTGATCTTTCCTTTTTATTCCCTTTCTGAAGCCTATGGGGTATCACATTAAATGGAAGGTGTGGCGTTCGCGGATAAATATTAAACATTAAAATACTTCCCCCCAAATCGACGAAAATAAACTCGGATTTTATTAATTCCAACAAATGTTAGAGAGACTTCCTAATTTTCTGGAATGACTTTTATATTAAGAGATTAAGATGGCGTAACGTTGAGTTCTGGAAAGAATGCATCTCTGATACCTATAAGTGTCACGTGGAATTTCGACCTCATATTGATTATATATTTATATATTATATAGGCTATATATTCGATATTATATATTATATAGGAGCCGTCTCGTAGGTTATGTATATCGAACTCTCCTCTTTCTGTACAAAGAAACCTTGTGCCTTCTTTCCGGAACCCTATAATACGTAAATCACAACCCGAAAGAATTCCCTTCTATTTTATACCTAACATGCAGATATGGAAACATTGAAATTAATAAATAAACATATAAAAGTACCACAACCAGTTATGTTCTATGATTATTCAAAATACGACACATAATTTTTCTTCTCATTTGTCGAATACCAAAGCTCGGGTTCATTAGAATACCGTCATTAGAGTGGCCGGGTTCTAATCCGTGATTAATGGTGGATTCTTTCTATTCGTTTGTTCTCCGGGTCGTCTTCATATCATTTCTTTTATTTCCAACAATTATGGAGTGAGGCTCGTGGACACGTTATTGGCATGTCTTTTACAACATCGGCTCGATACTCCGACATTCTTGTCCCAACGTTATATTTCACGGAATATAATTTATGCATCGCAGAGATACGCGTGATTATTTCGCGAGATAAGGGCGTGGGACGTGAAAATTATGAACTGCCGTACAGGCCATAGCAAAAATACATTATACGGTATTTCATTATCAGTGAAATCAAAAACATTTCCGTTTTCCATAACAAATTACCTCATTAAAATTAAATATATTATAAATATAGTTAATATTACGTTTCTTTATATTTCCGAATAAATATAGTAGTAATTGATAGAGAATTGTCAGTAATTATTATAAACTGATAAAAGCGAGCAATCAAAGTAATACTTTTATATGTAATCAATATATTTAGTTCGGCATCAATTTTATTTGATAATGAAGTACTCTCTCAAATTTATTTGTTACGTATTAATCGGTATTTAAAAGAATTATACTCCACTGAATTATTCTAATGAAATGCAAATATGTCTCATCGAAAGACAGTTGTTTTTAACAACATTTCTTGAGTCACTCTTTCAACAAGTACAAGGGACATAGAAAATAATTGGAACTCACTTTTGCCTGGGACATTTCTCGCCTTCTTTTGCAACGACCGTATCTCGTCGTGTCGCCCACGCTTACATCTTGATTCGCGAGCCCTAACGCTGTAAATAATATTTCTACCTCCCTTTTTCACACAATTTTATGATCGTACCTTATATTATGTAGGGCGAGAATTTAGTAGCCTGCTATCGCAAGTGTCCCTTGCATCCTCCAATTCCGTTTAAGAATTAATTAAAATCCAGAAATTCCGAAGTAAGTTTAATACAAGTTGGTACTATTAGAATGTGTTATAGCAAATAATATACCAAGTGCTAAAGTGTTACACCATTTAAATGAATTACGATTCAGTTGATCAGATTTATCAACCTTATCTGTTATGAAATCAGATTCACTGTACACAAATATTATCAATTATCTTGACTTACTGAAGACTCTAAAATTTATGGAGCCATTACAATATTCTTTATTCAGAGAATATTCCATAATAGAATATATTCTATATTCGAAAAATATTTCGTATTAGAAAAATATTTCAGATTTCAAGAATACTCTCGAAAATATTCCTTATTAGTACAAACGACGATATATTCGAGAGGATTCGACGATTAAAGGAAGATAAGTAAGCCGAAAGGGTTGCGAATCGGAGTGCGGGAGGAAGAGTATAAAGGAAGGGAAGAAAGAGGCAGAGTTTGCATGGATCCATGGTGAGCGGGCGTGTGCGATCTCTTCTGTAAAACCCCACGGGTCACTAACTAAACCAATGAGACCGTGCTGAGATTAAATAATTCATGCTGGGAGTGTAATCCGCAAATTTGTTTGGGATTACGAGTGTTCCGCGTTTGCACCGCGTGCGGTCAAACAATGGCTATCTTTCAGCCTGAACGAGTACCCTTTCCTTTTCTAAGCTCCCAATTAGAAAAAAATTTGTCATCACTTTCCTCTCTCGTTCTTAATAATTCCCATACCACTTTGCTACCACCTTCATGTTTTGATTACTATTTCGCTGTATGATGAACATAATTCTTTGTTACATGAAAAGCATACTAAATTTCATAAAATACACATTAATTTCAATAAAGTATTTATGAGATCTTTCGAAAATTTCTTCTAGGAGTACCGACACCCTATAAAACAATTTAATCAAAACTTCCAGTGGATTAAAATTAAAATTTATAGAAATATATTTTCATGGAAAGTTTTTATAGAAAATAAACATTTCCTTCAAAACTGAAGTCATTGGTATTCCGTGCAATTGGAATATTATTATAGTGCACTTACTATACCACAATACTTTGGTAATTACTTATCATCTTTTATCCCTGTCTCACCTTTCTTACTTCCTTACTTTTGAGTTCGTGATTGTGACTTTAAAAAGCTCATACATCGAACTAATTACCTCTACTAAGGGGAAATAAATAAACTTTAGTGGATATCGATTCCTTAAACCACTTTACTTCCCTCAGGATCGTAGACACGTGACTGGTACCTACTTTCGGTTAGCCAAAAACACGGGGAGGTTTATAGGCTTCGCAGAGGAGAATTCAGAAGTTGAAAGGGAGAGGGTGAGAGAGGACGAAAGAGGGATGAGGGTAAGTTACGGAATCGAGCACGTGGGGGGTAGACCGGACGACATACGGAGAACACCATGTCCCACATACTCTCTGTGCGTCCTATTGCCGATTGCACATTGCCTGATACCGGGTGCCCCCATTGGTTCTCCATAGTGGATAAAGGCGAGATGGGGGGTCCCTTAGCTCCCTCACTTTATTCCAGCCACGCTATGGGGCACCTTGGGCCCTGGACGGAAACATGAGTGCTAAATGCGTAATGATCGCTAAACGAAACCTCCCTGACTCCCTAAGCTACGATTTCGAATCGAACTGTTCTTCTGACCATTGCGAGCTACCGCGTTCTATTCGAACCCCTAATTAATTGCAACCGTTATGGGGACAAATGTAAATGCACCTCGTACAACGAACGTGGAGAACACGCCATTTTGTCGGGAAGCTTAAAGTCTGGAGAACAATGATTTTCTTGAAGCCAACGTATGGTTAAAACACTGAAATTTCTCTGTACAGTTTATATTGTAACTGGTCTCTTATGAAATACTACGATTTTAATATCCTACCTAAAGTGATTACATTCACGAAATAAATATAAGCAAGGGTAATAAAACTTATAACTAAAATAATGATAATTAATATATAAATCTGTAAAGATATAATTATTATTTTCAGGAAATTTAAACGAATTTTGTACTATCCTTATTATTCTTATTCATAATAACCGTTTCATATCTGTTTTAGATCACATTGCTATTATAATGAGGTAACGGATACAATTATTATCACTTGAAGCTGCATTTCAAACTCATATTTAAAACTACTATTTTATATCCCAATAACGGTAACAATCGTCCACAAGATGTGAAACCACAACGAAGTTTAAAACTGGTTAAAAAATCCATTTATTCACGCAGAGCTCGCGTAAGTTGAACAGGATTCCATGCATCGAATGGCTAATCGTAGTACCGATGTGCAATATGAAGGAATATATCAAGAGATTTTCTGTTCGATCAGTCTAGAACAACCAGGTGGCCCGACGGCAGTTGTTTGCGAGCAACGGCACCGAATGTAAAAGTGAAAAGAGAGGTAAAAAAAGAAGTAAAAACGTGCGTCGAGAGAGGAAATCATCGACTCGGCTGTTAAAATTACAGAGCGAAAACGGGCGTCGCGATGCCTCCCAGGGCGAGAGGGCATTCAATCGCGGGGAACCCCCGCGAGCAAACGCGACAATGGCACCCGCCACGAGTCCGTTTCACCTCTATGGCCACCGTGTACCCCGTTCGCGGGGGGTCTCTCTATATGCTACTGGTCATTTGATTGACGTTAACGTTCATGTACAAAAGTCTGAACTTTCGATTTTTATATATGAGTATTTTTATTATCAAGCGATGAAACTTCATTTTTTTTAAATCTGCGTTAATTCGTGATTTAATCATAACATATACAAATAATTTACCATCCAAATTGACGTTTTCTATACATGAACCGTTTATTATAAAAGTGGTGAGTATCTATTTTTGTAAGAAATTAAGTCACATTTTAAATTGGTTATAATTTAATGTGAACTTTTCATTTAAAAACCATTTAAAGTCCAGATTTTAAATATCAATCTGGCATTTAATTAACATTTTCTTGTCGTTATAAACAAACTGTATTCAATTCACGGTTTTTTTGGAATTATACTCAATACTTTTCAGAGTATCGAAAACCTGTTTAAAAAATCAACATGTTTAGCTGTAATGGAATGGTTTTGCAAACAGGTTGTAAAACAACCTACACAAATAACTCAATAATGCTTAAAATTTTCGCGATTTGGTGCCACCCCTTTCCGGATCGCCGGCGAAATTACAGAGAACATAGAACCCAGTCGAAATGACAAGGCGCATTCAAAGGCGCGAACCCCCGCGAGCAACCGCGACAATGCACACCCATTCGCGGGGGGTCCTTCTGTACGCCACCGTGATTCACTTGGCATTCGCACACGCGTACGTGCGAAATTCAACTTCGACTTCCTTTTCGACACGCGTGCCACCCTGAACAGCAACGTATGCGGTAAAACCGTGGATCTGAATTTACGCAGACATACCTTCTTATTAGTTTATCTCAACTTTCCACTAAACTTATAAGATCCGATTATATTTCTACTTACACGATCGGGTTATATTTATATTTGTAATAACGTATTATATTTGTTATTTGTACTTTCGATCTGTTCGGTTGATTTGCAACATAAATAATTTTCCGTGCCCCGAGATTTAATGTTACTTTCTAGTCACACATACTCGATCTGTTTTAGTATTATATATCATTGAATGTGTTACTATTAAAATATGTATACAAGGGGACATTTATTAAAGCCTTCGTTGACAAAGCTGTGAAGCGAAACGGAAGAAGTATTCGGGGGTTCGAAAATGTAAAGATCGACTTACGAAGCTTCCTTCTGCTGTATTCTTCCACGGTAGGCGGCTTATAAGAGCGAAAGCTTAAAAGCGCTGAAATCTGGCTTTATTTCTACGGCACGCTCGCGTCGAGTACCACTCCGCTTCAGTTCCACTCGACTCTAGCTCGAGCACGATGCCAGATGTTTTCAAGTGTCAAGACTCGTTTACGCGCGCATAGCACGCGCTAGTTCGCGCGTGGAAGCTCAAAAGCTCCGTAAACTCGCGACAACTCGGCGTGGTGCCGTTACGAGTGCTTCACGAATTGAAAACCGGAATAAGAGGAACACCGGTGTTATTAGCCTGTTGATTACACCAGTAAGGTTGTATCGTCTGTGTAACTTTGTAAACAGATATCAGGTCGTTCGGTATGAAATTTCGGAATCTTAATAGGTAAGTGAAACACACTTTTCATACTGAACTTTTCATGACTGAAGGATGTAAATTAATTAATGGATTTAATTATGCATGTTATACAGATAAAAATCTCTGTATAAAATTCCAAACAACCCACCGTTGAATATTTGCATAATTTCATTGAAAATTGCAGTAACTTTGATTGCTTCGGTAGTTCTAGTGTTAAAGAACTTAAAGGAAGAATTATAAACTGATACTTAGATAGAATGACATACTTGAATCGGCTTCCTCTACGCGTAAAATCGAGGTCACGTTTATTGCCAACGAATAGCATACAATGGCCAAGAATTACCACGATAGCTTTTTTGTCTAATGGATCAGAGTGCGGTGGATCGAAAGGAGAAAAAAAAGCTTCCCTAGCAGTGTCTATATCTAATGTCTATTCGAATTCATCTGGTAGATCCATTCCCGGCACGGTGGTTTGAGCGGGGTACAATGACTAAAAGTATCACTGAGCAAAACTCATCTGCTCCTCCATCAAACAACAATGTAACGATACAATGATACTCTCCTTCCACCCGCGACTTCTCTTTTTCTTCGATCACGAAGTTCATCAATCGGGAACCATCTGAGTCTGTCCACCAAAGAAACTCTATATGGGAACCTAAAGGTATCAACTATTTATTAACACCACAAACGCGCCGCCGTTTGGAGAAAAGAAATATTGATTATCGTTTTTATAATTCTCAATTAAACCGGGGAGTAATCAACACTTTAAGCATAGTATATCATGAAATGTCTGAGTACTTTTGTGTTTAATCGTGTTTCACATTCGGAACTATTAATAATATTTTGTATAAATATTTACTTTCATATTCGTCTTTAATATTCTTTAAATTTCTATTCTTTTAAATTCTTGTGCTTATAGATTCAAAATTTGTTGTAAGATTTTTACCGTGACATCTGAGATTTGTTTATTATTTTAAGTGATTATTAAATGGATATAGGATTATATTTGTTCATGCTTTAGTAGGGAAGCAGAGATTTAATAAAAAAAGTATTAGATTATGCTCGAAAGGGTTGCTGAAGTACAACGTACTTCGTGTACTTCATTGTACAATGTTATTAACATTAACGGACTCTAATCTGGGACTCTAAGAAACTATAGAATGTAAAATCTGATAAATTTTGTCAATTAATTCATGTACCAATGAGCAATTTTAATGTTTTGTTTTCTTAGCTAAAGGGTAATCGTAAATTTTGTACATCAAATTAAATTAATAATATCGACTTGATGGAAGGAAATGTGTAAATATTCCTCGAATGGAAAGGATTAATGGGATATTTTTTAACGAATATGATAATCAAACCACCGTCGCTTAAATCAAATAAATATCTTCATTTTTCTTTAGAATATTGCCAATGTATTATCAACAGTGGTTTCAGGATTATGTGTGATATATACCGCAAAAAAACCTGACAATTCCTTATTTATTACATCATAGATCTCGCGTTATTGTTGCAGAAGCGGCAGTTGCCGTAGGTTCGATAATAATTTACCGTTTTACCTTATCCCACCTACGCGTTCCTCGTCGGGAAAGAAACACAGTTGGGATGCAATAAAGCTGCTCGTAAATTCTAGATTGTTGTGAACGTCCCGCAAAAATTCAAGCAAATCCATGCAAAACTCACTTATTCGTTGAACTTCACTTCATTTTTTTAATCTCTCGGATTCATTATACAAGACGTTCGCGGTAACTCTGGATAAAAAAATTTTTTACATGAAAAATGCATGGCACAGAAGAGCACATCTTCTGAAGAACCAAACTTCTTTTATTTTATTATTTAATCAGATATGAAGGTCAAGTTCGTTTTTTAAATGGAATTATATATTTTTCTACGGTGTATGTATATTTATTTTTCTGCGATGACCACGGCAGTTTTTAATTATTTATTAAAGTAAAACGGAGAAAATGAATTGTTCCGCTAGAATGCTAAATTTGTGGACTTAAAAAAGATAGACTTGTGTTCGCGATCTGAAATACCAAAGTAGCTTACCACGTATCGAATATCTATAATTAAAAGCCATATTATTTCCCATGATATAAATCCAAAAGTCATTGACCTATTAGATAATTTTTTTTCTATTCGCAAGGTTTCTTGTGCTCTGTTTCGAGCAGTCCGTACCGTGTCATTCAGCGCTGCCTCGGGCAAAGCTTCGGTTATTCATGAAAATAAACACACAAGAATTTATTACTTCGCTACGATCCTGAATTTGAGGATTCACAAGAAGCGGACTGCAGAAAGCGGAAAGCAAAGGGAACGTTGCTAGTTGGAATACCAAACTAGTCTACCACATATATAATGTCTATAATTGAATGGTGTATTATTCAACATTACTTGAATCCAAAAGCCACTGACCTATTAGATCATTTTTTGTCCATCACCAGGATTTCTGACGATCGGTTTAAGCAGTCGATTTGGAGTCGTTCTTTTTGAGGTTGTCGGCAAGTCCTCCTTAAAGACGGTCCTCCTGACGGTGCCAAGTCACGCCTCCCGCGGTGCTTGTTGTCATTGTCGGTACCAGCAATCATGCAATGATCACGCACACGCGACGAACTGATCGTGCAGGTACCAGGAACATCCTTAAATCGAGCCTTTTCAAGGAACCCGACCAGTCGAATATATCAAAGGCACCGAAAGTCATCCGACGATCTACTAAACCGCGCGCGACGAGCGTCGCCGCCTATGACGAAGAAGAGACTTCGTCATTGGCGGTTCGACTCACCTTCTTCTTTGTATTTCCACCACTCGATGTTTGACACTCTTCATTATGCATTCTGCAAATTGATTCTGATTTCAAAAAGGAAATATCGGTTGGTCGTGAAATGTTACTTAACGTCAGGATTCTGGTATATGCTGTAATTAATTTCGTATGTCCTTGAAGAATTCAACGCTTCTTGTAACGCGTGACGTTCACCATTTATCTTTGTCGATGGGTTCTTTCTTGAATTCATTTAACGGCGTTAAATGCTTGCAAATTAACGACAGTGTTGTGTTATTTTATGAGACTATGATTTATTCGCATTATCATAATCCATTGAAGATTTTGGTGCTGTGTGGTTGAAGAGAGAAAATTATTTTTCGATTGGAATTTATAGTGTATTGTTTACGCCATATTAAAACTATTGGGATGTTTTTTTAAAATATCGTGAGTGAACATTGAATTGTAGTAATATTCTCATTGCTTGATACATTATTGAGTCTTTAATTTATTCAATAAGATTCTTCCTTTTCCATCCTATCATATTATTTGGTAATTAATCAATTGATTGATTACTATCTTATATGAAACTGAATTAACTTAGAAGACGAATAATAATGATTAATTAATATAGTATTTATCCATGTCAATAAGAGCTCAAAACAGAACTAATTAAGTAATTCAGGTTTAAAGACCATCCACATCAATAAAAGTTCATATAAGAAAATGTTTTACCAGAAAAATTCTTTTCTTCTTTTCTACTCGGATATGATGATGTACGCAAATATGGAGTAAATCTTGAAGATTCTCAAAGTGGTCCACGGTGGAATAAGTTCTAACGGATAGGAAGTGATTCGAAGAATAGTGTTCCGGTTGATGTGCAATCCTTTCAAAGGACATCGAGTTAGTTCATCTTTCAAGTGATCCTCGGACACGGGTGAAAGAGCAAGAGACTGTAAAAGTCGATTCTCATGTTCCCGCCCAGCAGTAAACCAACCAATCGGAAGCGCAGCTGCCCTCGGCCGGTTTCTTTTTTACTCTTTAACGGTCGTTACACCAAGTAGTTTTCTTGTCTCAACGCCATCTTAGTCGACCGGACATTACCGTTCACTCTCATTGATTATCCTTCAACGTATCTTACGAAGATAGAATAAATGTGTATATTATATTTCCTGTGTCCTTTTATAATGATTATCCCATTTCATCACTTTAATTCAGGTATTGATGAACATCTTGAATTACGGAATTGTTCATTATCACTTGAATAAGGTATGAATATCAAAGATGGCATCATCACTTTCGCGTCCAGAAAATAATGAAAAGATCTAAATACATATAAATCACTGAATCAATATTGCAAATTACTGAATGTATTTAAATTATCTGCACATAATAATATGTGTCAGTTAATTAGCAATTTTAATTAATTAATTTCCACTTGTTTATAAGCACCCTATGAGTTCGTTACTTATTTCGAATTATTTATGAACGAGATAAATATATTACAGAAAATATTCATGGACTATAATGATAAGCTTAATAACGTTATATTATATTTGGAACTGATATCATAACCCACATGAATAACGTTCTGATAACACAATTTTACAAATAATTTCATAGCGTCATAAATGTGACTCCTTTAATCTTGAACACAATTATTTAACCGTGATCCATGGTTCCTCGTTCTTAACCGTTTTTCTTGCCCCCATTAACGAGCACGAAAATCATGGCGTAATCCATGAATACGTTGACGCGAGACGTTAATAACGTAACGGAACTTTTCTATTCATATATTTTCCCTTCTCGGACCAACGACGTATGCTGTCCCGCGGTGCACCAGATCGTGAGAAAAATCTGTTTCGCCGGTAGACGGAGTCGCGGGACCTATAATTTGCACTTCCGTTCTCATAGGAAGTCACAATGTGCCCTGGAAGACGGGAACATCGGGAAGAGTGGTAAGGCACAGCCCCCCAGCGAACATTCCTCAGGTGTTCTCGTTTCAGTCGTAGACTTCTAAAAGGGGAGTAATTTGATGCCCTTAGCAGGTGCCTTCATTTGTTCCACAGGGGAACAATTGGAAGAAAGACCTTTTAAGAATCACGGAATGGGGCCGAAGGCGACTTTAGGAAATCATTGGCGTAGCACATTGTTGAACATACGAAGAAGAGGGCACGATGCTTTGCTCTCCTTTTTATTTTCTTTCTTGTACTTTGCTAAAAGAGCCATACGACTTCTTGCACCTAGCCGACAGCAATCTCAACGACTGTTTTGAGCTCTCCAACGTACTTCTCCGCACGTGCTCGCCATTATGAGCTCCAAGTGCTTTGTACCGGATTCCTTATTGCGCCCTACGTGCTTCCGAGTTGCTTTCTCGATGGCCGATCAAGTGATTCCCCCTTTTGCGTAGTGACTCGTTCTTTCCGCCCTTGGAATACTTTTGTTTTCTTACCTACAATTGTACTGACCGTTACATCCTTGTTTCCACATAGAAGTACATTGTTAAATCGTTTATTACTGGAAATACTGACGACCTGAAATGTCGAAACATTTGTAATCTTCGTAACATACTATCTTCATATTAGAACAAGTTACGATCGGTCATTGGTGATTATACTATACTACACAATTCTAGACGGAGATGAATAAATAACAATATAAAAACATAAGTACAGTGGTACCTCATACTTCGAACGTTCCAGAGTTCAAACGCTTGAGAAAGCAAGAAGATTCGAACCTATAATGCAGAAGCAATATCTTCGTCTGTGTGATTTTTAAATTAAAAAATTATTCTTCACTTCTATTTTTATATCATAAAAATTAAAATTCATAAAATAATACTAACATTAAAAAATCTAAAATCTAAAATCTTTATTCGGACTTTGAACGACTCATAGTTTGGGTTTCCGGAACGAATGAATTACGAACTACGATATACTACCGTAATATATTTCTTTACATAATAATTGCTTCCAAAATTCAATTAGTGTCTTACGTCAAAGAATATATGTACGATGATGCAATATAAATGACAGAAATTCACAATATCACGCCGTCAATGGAGGGAACGATAATATTGTCACTTTGGCCCGCGAACAAAATAGAAATATAGACTCGGCTGTTTCACTAAAGAATTCATTTCTGGCTTTTGCAATAGCGTATTCGAGGACGGTACGTCGTTGTACGAATCCCCTTAGGCGAGGTGGGTATATTAAATTCCACGATATACTTGTCAAGGCGTGGTGCTGACCCACCGTGCTGAAAACCCTTCGGGGACACCGCTGCCACACACCATGGGACACCTTCGTATCTACCCCACCTCTTCCTTTACGCTGTTCTCCCTTCTGCTTCCTCCTTTCTTCCCCATACTCTTACCTCTACTCACTCATGGGGTGCAAAACACCGACGGCCATGGAACACCGCGCCTAATAACTACGTATTACCTTTTGTCGGTGCCGATTTCAAAGAGATCCGCGAATAACGGACCTTCCGAGGATGCTTTCCGCATACTGCCTCTCCTGGGATCTGCATGTCCGCACGTGGCTGATTAAACAGCCTCACACTGACACCTCAATACTTAAAATACTAGAAAACCTTGTAATAACATTTTTAACTATTACCGGTTTTGCATGTTGTTCACTTGAGCTTTTACAAAGTTAGCAATTAATTCGATACAGGTACATTATGTACAATTCTGTATACCAGAGTATTGTAATTCGCGGGTTATATCATTTTTGTATAAATAATAATAATATTAATGAGTTAGCCCTGAGTCAGGCTATTTGATGGTGATACCCTAAAGGATAAAATATCAGAAAAACCTGTACTAACATTTTTAATTATTACCGATTTTGCAAGATACTCATTGAACTCTTGCTGACTTGGTAATTAATTCTATCCAGTTACATTATGTAATTCTGCCCACCTTACTGTTTTAATTGATTTCTTGTATAGGAATTCATGGTTGATTGCGTAGAGGCATGTAAATAATATTATTATTAATGGAAAATGGAAATACGAGAACTCCGTAATTCTATAGCCTCGTGATTATGTTTTGTGTTACATAAAACCACAATGACAAGACGAATTTTGATTTACTGGCTACAGGATAGTCGAAAGTCATAATGATGGTGTAAAGTGCAAGGAGTAAATAGATTTTCACCCTCTTTAAGGTTTGGTGGGCGAGTACGCGGGCGTGGTTGGTCTTTGAATCGAACCTTTCACAGAGCCGTGAAATGACAACGAATTAAGGTTTACTCAGGAGAGTTGTTTCCGCGAGTGAGCGTACAAATTGCAAGAATTGTTTGGAAGAGAGAAAATTTGTCATCGCAGTATACTTGCGAGAGGCGTGGTGCAGTTTCTTCAACACCCTTTTACATCCTCCTCCACCTCTCTGCACGATTTTTCGTTTTGCATACGATGAAAAATAGTACTGGTCCCCACGAGGGGATTCAGCAACAGGTAGCGAACTGTCGATGTTACACTGCTACAGAGTCCTTAAAGTGATTTATGAATCGAGTCAATGCAAATTTTGTTTCCGCAACAAATATTTCCACCTTCGAATTGCTTTGAATAAAATTATTATAATCCATTATTATAACCCTGTCAAGTACATACTTCTATTTATTCTCCAACGATGGAACAGATTGAAAATCAAAATACAAAACATCTACATAGTATATAAACCAATAATGAAACTAATAAAAAATATATCGAATAGTAGTTACTAAATTTCTGATCTATTACATCCTAAATTTCGCGTTATTAGCCATATTTATTAGAATTATTAGAATAATATCAGGAATAATGGACATACCAAACACCTATATTGTAGTACATATATAAATTGATAATCAAGCTGATAGAAATAAAGTATCGAGTAAATAGTAAAAGAAGTACTCTCATAAGAACATTTTTAATACTATAAACATTTAAGTTGTATATACCTGAATTATGCAGTATACCATTACTAGTGCATGTACTCGTAAAAAATGAAGAACCACGAACATCCCGAGGGAGGAAGTGGGAAAGGGACACGAGGGACAACGGAGGCAACGATGTTGAGGTTACACGCAAACAATAAAAGTAAAAATCAGTAAGATATGTGAGTAATAAAATTGGACAATGGAAGGGCAAATTAATATTAAGGTGAAACCGGGTGCTGGAGGTAGAGCTCTGGAGAGTGCCGGGAAAGGCGTACCGTATCCTGGGCACCAAAAGAACTCTTGGATCGAGAGAAGAACGGGATAGGAAGGAGTGTTTCGAGTAGGGACAGTAATTTATCAAGCGCAGATAGGAATCTTCATGGTCGCGTGTTCCGAACGGTTAAAGTATCGTCCAACGTTTCTTTCACCAACTGTACTCAATTGATTCATCTGACATTTCTTCAGTTTAAGGGAAGAGTTTCCTAGAATTATCGTTCCTTAGTAATGAAATCTCTTATCTCATCTTTGTGCGATAAAAACTACTCGGTTATAAAAAGAGTACATGTTGCCTTGAACGTTGAAGAGGAACGCGTGTCGTACACGAAGAAGACTCATAGAGGACAACTGTTTTGCCGCCATCGACGATGCCGGCCAAAAATGCCAGACATACCAGCGGGCGCGCGCCCAGACGCCGCCTGATTCTCCTGGAAAAATAATGGGAGACAAGCAAAAAAAAAGGACGGACGGCTCAAGGGGTTGAAACTCAATGAACATGGAGTTATATGTACCGTGTTTCTCCACGGATTCTATTGTTAGTAGCGCTTCTTTATCCCAGAATTTCTCACAATTTCTGCCTCGCTTGCTGTGCAAATATGCACCTGGAATAACAAATAGTGTTAGCTATAGGAAAGTAATATTATCCGTGATAATATCATTCCTTATCGAAAAATAACAGTTAAATATGTGAGTATCGATGTTGAATGAAAATATATATATGAAAATAAAAATGTTGCTCCACATTTTATTCGAGTGGATCAATGAAAAGGATGTGAATCGAGCAGAACTCGGTTTACATCGTCGCCAATAAATTTCTAATTCATTCAGCGTGCGGAGCAACAAATTACGAACGTCAACACAGAGGACGTACAGAGAAGGGAGAGGTGAAGATGACTGGTTCGGAAGAAGGTGGAAGAGTTAGGAGGTAATGGTGGCGGGGGTGGTAGAACCTGGTTCGATCATATAAATCTCACGTATTCGGCGGCGTGGCGCAGTGTAATATATCTAACGATATATTCTGATATAATTAAAACAATAAATAAGATGGCTTCCCACAGTGAGCTACGGGGGTCGAGTTCTAGCTCAGTTTCTACCTCCCACCAGACCCCTCCCCAACCGCTTTCTCTTTCTTCCGTTCTGTCTCTATTGCCTGTTCGTGCTCTTCGAAAATTACTTTTACATGTGCTTCTGTTTGTCCTCTTTTCCTGTGTAACTGGAGCACTCCAGATTTCCATTACATTGCTTCCTGCGGTGGGAGTAGTTGACACCCGTACTGCATCGTATTTACCTCACGTGGTTTAATGGTTTTCGAGCAATGGGGATGCGCCGCTCATAAGATACGAGAAATAATTACTGATAAACGAGTTCATTGATATTTTGAAGAGTATCCAATTTATTACCACTTAATGCGGTATTAATGTTAGCTACTGTACTTGACGGTATTTCATTTAAAAATTTCACGTTATGCCGATAATAATATGATGAATAAGCCACTTTTAATTCTTGATCTTCAATAATTATATTATAATAAACATATAAAATTCCTATCAAACATCTACACCCTGTATAATGAAAATCATATCAGCATATACTAAGATTATTTCAAAACATAATTTTATTTACCCTTACACTTTGCTTCGTCCGAATATCACCTTTCAGCAAATGAAATCTCTGTAATCTGAAGCTACCCGGTACTTAAGGTAATTAATTAATAACAAGATTAATATGGAATATTTCATGTCATCAGCCTACATCGTCAATTTTGTCTACCGATGACGGACGCAGATTCGACGCGATACGTAATCGTGGCCAATAATTTACGAGTAGAAACGAAGACCAGTTCGCGGGTTAGAAGAAGCGTGACCGAGGGCGTGGTGAGAGTTAATTACTGCTTAAACGGGAGTCCTCTCCGCCTACTAAAGTATAGCCCATCATAATCCTCGGAGGCTCCTTCGCTCTCGACCCATTACCCTCGAACTCGTATTATAGTTACGGAGGTTGGACCCAGTAAGGAAGGTTAGCCACTGGTAAATTACACGTTTGTTTTAAGGCTGACCCTCGCCGCGCTCCCGCACATCGATACCCTCTTAATTCACCGTTCCACCTCCGTATCCTCTTGCGAAACCCTCTAAACCTACAATTTATCTTTGAATTATGGTACTTAGGAACCATCATATATTATTTCGGAAACTTATACTTCGAGAAGATTGATGGAAGCACAGTATATCTTTATTTATATCAGCAGCCTTATTATTCAAGTGAGTAATAATAAGGTATTACATATTTTAAAATGTATTTGTTGTCTGACACACTGTTCTGACAGTATCCCATTTCATTATATATGCAGGCATGATTGTAATTTATTAGATTAAACATTTTAAATTAAACAAAATAAATCGAGGATATAATCTTACGTAATATAGATTTAGTTGATGATAATATTGATAATACATCATGTAACTTTCAATAATCTTGTTTTTCGGTTTCTTACGTGCAGAGAAAGTATGTAAGCAAAATCTCTTTCTTCGTTTATGACTTTTACTAAGAAAAGGAAAATAAGGTGTATTATCATAAAGTTCTTCAGCAGTTATATATTTTGAGCTAGTTAACGTGTTTCTGTTTCTCTGACCCATTTCTACCGTGGAATTACCATAATTTCTTCCAGGCTGCAATTTTCCACTACCGTTTCGTTGGTCTTCTCCCATTTCGCTCTGAGCTTCATAGCTGTGAGGGTAGAAGACAGCGTTTCGCCTCGTTTGCTCCTATTGTTTTTCCATGGTGCACCCGCTGGCCCATGCTTTTCATACCAATCACCGAGCAAAGTAAACGAGCAATCTCACGGTGGCTCGTTAAACAACAAACAAATTCGTTTCCCTCGGAAAGACGATTATTTTCTGCACAGTCAGTCTGTCCTATAATTTTCTCACTAAATCGTTAACCTGTAATTCATCATTTAAAGAAATACATCAATTTACGGGAATATAGTTGTGAAGTTCATTCCAAGCTTATCCTGTTTTTCGTGTAACACCCGATACATTTTAAGGAGACACATTATACACAAGAAATGATATTTGGAATTTTTCCGTTTGTTTATTTTTGACCTCTGGAAAAAAGGCATCGATTACGTACGTGTATATAAGTAATACGTAGAATTTTAATTTTCATTAGTTACTAGTTTCATTTAACGGGACATACCGTTCATATATAAAATATAAAAAAGAGTGTAATATAGTGAACAAATAAATTCAATACAACATAGAGTTATAGTTATAAATGTTATTCATTTGATATAAGATACAGGTTATCCTATATTAAATGCTATATACTGTATAAAGTACACCTATATTATATAGGGACTCTCCCGTAGGTTATATGTACAATATAGGACTCTCCTCTCCCCGTATAAAATCAGCGTGTGCCTTCTTTCCATAACCCTTCAATAAATTATGGTTTTATTAAATACACAAAAATACTGAATTATTCATAACCAGCTTAACTGAACTGTTTCGAGGTGAAAGGGTTCGCCATCATAATTCTGTTTCCAAAACAGTCACTTCCTTCGACGCGAGTTCATTGGTGAGATGCGGGCACCTCGGCATCCCCTATCAACTGGAAATCACCCCTACGCACGGGACGAAGAGCACGGGGTTGGATAAAGTAATCGTGCCAATTGAGTGGTAATCGAGTACACCCCGGCAAACTTGATCATCGAAGATAACAACCTTATCTGGATACCGGGAATTAGGTGATATTGTAGAAACCTTGTTACGCGGAACATTAAGGTCGAAACACTTAGGGTATATAACAGAAGGGTGTTGCTTTATGAAATAACAAAATTGTGGCCTTCGGATGTTGTTATCTAATTAGTGGCTTTGTGAGGTCTTTATTAACTGGGCAGAATCTGTAATTGATAGATCAATAATAACAAGCAATGGTATAATAGGAACGATAATAATAATTACGATAAGAAATAAGAATATTAAGTTGTACAGTAGACATTTTAATAATAGCTTCATAAGTTGATCACTAATTATGCAAAGTATTTATGTACAATAAATCCTAATTATTATTATTCTTATATAAACCATGTTCGTACATCTTAAACTTTAGCGCATTATTGAAACACAAAAGTAGCTATAACTTTGAAACAAAGTCAAATAGGACACATGTTTATATGAACTCTTTTCATTGTTTTTGTTTCCCCTGTCCACTGCTGAAGTGGGTCCCACATATTAAGAAACACCCTGTATGTAAAGCCAGTATGATTTATTGGACATAATTTAAGTGCAATAAATTTAGAAAAACCGATGTTTTATTTGAAAAACTACGAAACTAATAACTGAGAAGCACTTATTAGTATGCACCTGTGATACTTTATTCGGTTTAATCCTCGGCGGAGAACCTGGAATCCTCTTGTAACCCGATTAGCAAGTCTCGCGACTCATGAAATGAAGCTTCCAAAAGGTGGAAAGACTTATGGAGATTTACAGAAGGACGTTTACAAAAGGAGGGAAGCGAAACGTTTAATCCTGTTAGATCACCGGCCCACACCGAGGAACGAATTTTTAATTAAGGAATAATTAAAAGAACCAATTTTCTTTCCGCTTGGCTTTCTCTCTTTCCACCCCTCCACACCCACGCGGATTCCTTTTCGTTTAACCTCCGTGAAATATGTAAAGAAAGATAAATTATTAAAGTGAAGCGTCGTGTTCGTTAATTCGGGAAATATATGGCGAGGTGAAGTTTGTCGTGTTGTAATAACTTTGTAATTAAAAGGGACTAGAGGGACTCTATCGCGTGACATTTAACACTTCTTTTCAGCCGCGAGTTACATTTAATTATGTAAGTTGATTAATGACACGTATGAATTCAACTCACAACCATGCTATTTTCATTCCCATTCCCTAAAACCAATTACGAGATTATGTATTGCGTCGATGTAAACTTTGACGTTAAGTCGTAGTTAATATATCATAGAAATAATATCAGAACTTAAATTTTGCCACATGTGTGCACTTCATATTTGTACCAAGTAACAAAAATACATAAACGCGTAATAAAGGAACGAAAGCATACTTAATAATGATATTGAAATATTGAATTAAAATCACATCTGTGCACACATTAATTCCATATTGATCCATTCATTTGTGAATAGTATTTGCGATCTACTATTGAAAAGCTATTTATTGTACATCGAAAGTAATCTAAAAATGTTGCGTTTTAATTATTCTTAAAAATCGACATGAACTTTCTGGACAACCCAATGAAAAGGAAAGTATGCACGTGGATGCAACCAGGTGAACCGATATTCTTGATGCATGTAGAAGAACCTAATCCAGGATTAGAGGATCACCCAGCGGGTGTTTAAACGTCAATATAATCACAGCATCGTTTCTAATCCCGGTAGCTTCACTGATATCTGGATTACATTCTCGGCCCATTAAGTCTTATAAAAATATGATAATTCATCGGAGACCAGTGGAACGACTTAAAAAGGATCATTGATTGAAGAATGTCAAAGAGAAGCGCGTAAGTTCCACTTCAGCAATATTCATTCATAAAAATCTAAAGTTTCCTAAAATGGATGTTCTCGAATAAGATACGAATAGTAGGTACATACAAAATATTCTTGTAACAATAGGTGGAATATTTCTTGTGTTTTAAACTACTACCGAGTTACATAGCAAAAATAATTCTAAACTGTCATCGAGTATAAAATAATAGTAATTTCCAAGATTGTAATATTTATAATTCAACGTTTTTCAGTATCATTACGTTGCTTGGTACACAAACGACGCAAGTGACAATTCAATTATATTTCTAAGTGAAGCGAATATAATCTGAATTTCATTGAATCCAAAACGCGTATTTCCTCGATGCGAGTGAAATAATTTGTGTATATTAAACAATAATTCTCGCTAAATATGTATGTGGCTTAGTTGTCGCCACATAAATAAGTGTAAAGAAACGAGCAAATTCACCGTGGTTTCTACCATCGTGCGAATATTTATAAATTTTCCTATAAACATGGTACGCAGTTAGTTGGGAACTGTGTATTTTTAAGGGTAACTTTTTTAAGAAAGAAAACCACCTAGCGAGGAACCGCTGTCATTGAAGGCCGTTATAAGCTGAAGAAAATGAGTCGTAGAACGGTGTAAGTTCGTTAAAGAGGTAGACGTATGCCAGCCGCGATTATAAATTCAAGTTGAAACTTATAATCGTGTTTGTTTTAATTAGAACCGCAGCGTGCGCCTGGCTCATTTAAGACTTCGAGTTTCCAACCCCTTCTACTCGGTACTCCGCGACGGGAAGTCCGCTCGACTCCCGTTAATTTCACGCGAGGCATTAGTACGTTAATAAACTGTTATTTATTGGCACGATCTTTAAGAACATTCATTTCTCTCTCTTTCTCTTCCGACGTAGTTTTCCGCCTCATACTTTGCATCCACTAAATCAGACTCCAATTTCACGACGAAGAAACTATTCTTCGGTGAATAAATCTCATTTGGTTTTCATTTGCGGTGAATTATTGACGTGTAGAAAAATTACATTAGAAATCATAAGCGGTTAAGTGTTAGTAAGGATTTCTAATTCTGAAGTTTCTAACTCTCAGATCATTAGTTCTGAGAATATTTTATATTGTCTCTAGTTATCTTTTGCATTATTATATTATTAGGTTGGCCCATAAATTCGTGCGGTTTTTATTTCATTTTCAAAATATGTATGCATCTCGTAAGCTTTTGTTTTATTCGTTTATGTAATTGTTAAATGAGCCGTTCAAAATAACTCTTACACAACCATTTGGAATTGACTGAAGAATGTAAATTTTACTAGCTGCTTCTCATAATATATTTCTTTTGGATATAAACTTTAATTTAAGGAGAGGAGTACACACAGTCAGACACCATGTTTTACAACCGAATGGCACAATTATGAAAAGTTAAGCACCAATCATGTGCTTCGGCACTAAAATTGGAAAAACTGCAAAAAGTTTAGTTAATCATTTTGGCATTTAAGCGACTCAAATAATGGGAAAGAATACATTGTAGATTAATTCGCATTAAATATGTGAAAAAGTTAACAGAACTTTTCGCATTCGACAGAACCGCACGAACTTACGGAACAACCTAATATTTTTATATTATCATAATCGTCTCTAATCTTAAATCTTAACTGTCGGGACTTCGAAGGAATATCCGTTTCGTTAAATTTCCGAGGGACGAGATTTACAATTACAGACGATTATAATGATATAAAAGATATTATAATAAAATATAACAGGTAAATAAAGGCGAAATGCAAAACTCTCGTCGTCCACGAATTCAGATTTTCCACGGTGGTCAACATGACTGTTCTTCGAGATTCTTTCGGAAGAACGATCTTTGTCGCTCGAGGTCGACACAGATTTCACGCGGATAGATTTCAAATCGTTGTAAATCCGATCTTGCGCAGCATCCCGAGTTTCGGTCCATTATCCCGCTCCACGAAGTACTCCACGATTACGTTGGATGAAAGGAACCCTTTATTTCACGACCCTAGATACTGTCCGCTCAATGTCACGTCGAATACGAAGGCAAAGCGGTGTGTAATCACCGTTGGATTAGAGTGATACTGTTTTTAAAGAATGACAATGGACCTTCTACGTTTCTTCCTCTTTTTTGCTTGCAATAGGATTACGACAGATTAACGGAAATCGTCCTAGCATTCAATCTGATTTCTTTATTCCGAGACTTTATCCAAATTCGATTAAATGCGCTTGAGAATCTCGTCAGATTAGGGTTACTGAAGAAAAACCAGTAAATAAAGGTTGTTTATTGAATGGCAGGTAGAGTAATTATTCCTGGCAGGTGAAGAAACAATTAAATGGATGAATTTTATAAACAAACAGACAGGCAGAATATGAAACTGTAACGCAAAAATTATGTTAGGAATTTATAATTTTGGACTCCACGTTTAAGGAAACTTAAGTGCAAACATGAGGGATGATGATGGATGAGATATTTAATTATTATTTAAATAATTGTTTGCATGATGTATAATAAATACATGGAGATATATTGAATATACTGACTCCGACATCTACTACCATCGGAGAAATCCTTGAAGGATTTATCTGGTGAGTTCTTCGTCGCCTGGATTACTGTGCATCGATAATCTCTTTTACAGATTAATCGTAAATATATAAAAAACAGCTATTTTATATGTTTGGCGTGTAGTGCCACCAGGGACACAAAAATCGTTAGGTCTCGGTAACTCTGGAATTACAGATATTTTACTAGTTACTTTTCTACTGATCTTTAAATTTCCCACTATTGGTAACTGAACCGCGAGCTGCAGTTGATAGCGGATTTCCGGCAGAATTCTACGGGAGAACTGTAATTAATTTTACCATTTATTTATATTTATATTACAGTAGGACCTCGATTAACCGGTTCGATATTATCCGTGGTCCCGCTTAACCGAGGTCTCGGTTATCGGAGGTCTCGTTTATCCGGGGCCTTCTGTTTCCTGGAATCAAACGCTTGTTCATATTTTGCGAGTCTCTCTTGTTTATACAAATATGCTTTCTTCAGTTTTTCACCGCATTTTGCATCTTGTAGACATTATTACTGCTACATATATTGTTAACGAGTAAAAAGCGTAAATCGCATCGAAGTCAGATAAAAACCGCCTAACGGCAAGAAGATGTACTACCAGAAAAGGTATAGAAAATGCATTTTACTTATTTCCCCCGGGCCTCGATTCATCCGGGCTGCTTGTCCCCCGGTTAAGCCGGTTAATCGAGGTCCTACTGTATTTATATTCGTGAATAATTGGATCATATATTTATTACGCGATTAATGAAACTTCTGAAAGTTGGTTGAAATAAGATTCAAATAACCTAATGAATTAATGAATTTTTCAATAGAAATTAATTTTTGTGAATTCTGCAAACAATAAAAAATGAGTATTGCAAACGAATAGTATTATAAAATAATGTACGAAAAGTATGAAGAATGTTAGTACTTATTGGAACCAACAACTGCGAGATAAATATACTGTTAATACATAATTTATTTGTCAACACGAATTTTCCATAAATATATCATATATCAATATTCATCATATATTTTTTGCTTGCATATAATAATATCTTCTTACAGCACATACATCTTCTTTTTTTAATATAGTCCTTTGTACCGATCTGAGTTGCATTTATGAACTCACAATGCGCTTCCCCTTCTATTCTCATAATATTTCGAATTATTTTTGCAGATTGCGCTCATTAATATTTTATCATAAATCCCCGACTATTTTTCGAATTATTAAGTATATATCACCGCAACTGAGTATCTTTGATTTTCATCGATATGCTCGGATATGTCTTTGTATAAACTGCATATTTCATTGCCGACTATTTTGACCACATTTTGTACTTTTATCTCCACATTGTTATCAAAATTCCCATATTAATATTATCTCGTTATCAATCTGCAAAAATACATTCTTGAACATATATATACATATATAAGTTCAGGCTGTAATTCGAACACGTTAAAATACAGGTGAAATAACTTAACAATTTAAAGGGATTATTATACATTTCCTAAGTGAACAAATAAGTGAACATTATCGAGCTATTATAATAATAACTAAGATATACATCAAACTTCACATCAAATTCAAATATTAAGAGACATTGTAATCGGAAGATCATCGTAAATAATCATCGATGATGTGAGACTAGAAAATGATGGGTTTCTTACTAATCATTCAATACTCGATTCCATAAATTCTTTGAATTTGACGGCAATTCTGATACCGCGTAAGTGTATATATTTTACGTTCTATACTTTTATAGATTCAGTGCTAATCGACACACTACTACTCTCGACCAGCAAGAGTGAGTTCATTTAGCGTCATTTGTTTTTCCTCATTTATTCTACCTTCTTCTGCTTAGATTTTTTACGGATAGTTAAGAGCAAATAGATGCGTGTTTATGCCACAACAGTTTGCAGCATCCGATCTAGAGGCCAGATAGTCAATTAACATTACGCTAATGAATGAAGGCAGTGCAAGCGTCGAATCTACTGTATTATCTCGAGGTCAATTTTAAGCTCGACATTTACACCAAAAATAATAATAATGGATTATACATAAAATAAAATAATAATAAATTTGAATATTCTTTTAAGTCATACATTAGATTCGCTTAGCAATATTGATTTATATATTTGGGTTACCGGAAAGTAATCAATTAGGGAGTGCAGAATTAATTCGCATCGAAATTTGCGAATTTGATTCTTTTCGAAAAGGGAATTATGGCATTGGAGGATCGTCGGTCAAGGATCATAGATAACGATGGGGGTTATCTAACAGAATAATGTTTAACATGAACAAATAAATGGAATTTCATAAAGTATGCGAAAAATAATTGATTACTTTCCAGTACCCCTAATATTAATAACTTTCTTCAAATACTATCCGTTCGCTGTCTTAATAAATTCAATAATAAAATTTATAAAATCGATTATCTTAAAGTCGCCTTAAACAGCAAAATTAATTAGTTACTTTAGAAATTAGATAAGCGAATTAAATTTTGACTTCGATATAAAATTCTTTGACCTAACAATACACATTAACGTTAAGTATCGAGCGCAAGGAAATCAATTGATCTACGAGTGCTGATCTATGAGCATTTGCGAATGTTAACGATACAAAGACAATCAAAATTGATCGCTAAGTGTGTATCGCGGAAATTCGACAACAATTATGCGATAACGTAGAATTGTATTGCGATGAAGTTTTTTTTTACTATTTCCTGCAAAATGATATCTAAGCAGAGTTAAGCAGTTATTTGCAAGAATATAGTGCAACGATTCGAGTCTCCTGTGAGAAAGTAAAGATTAAAGTCGTGACTCGGAGATGACAAGAAGGAAGGTAAATGATTCGGCGCTAAGATATCTAGCGATTGACAGCAAGACGACTGTCCTTATCTCATTGTTTTAACATTAATTACGATCTAACGGTACAACACTGCCTAAGTCTATGTACCAATCACAGCGACACAGAACGTGTGAACGTACCTACGTTTATAGCCAACATCAGCTATACATAATTATGTATTGTGTGTATAATTAATATACGTATATATCCAACATACAAACATCGCCTTACAATTACTCCGTACGCTATTCCGAAAATCCTTCTTTTTCACTCGAATTTGATCATCTCACGTCGCAATATATATATATTATCTTTCAAATATCAGCTTCTATTTAAATATGTATATATATCTATGTGTATGTATGTGTATACGTTTATGTACGATAGTATCGACCACTGATTGTACAATTAGGATTTGTGCCGAGCACAACAAGCAATCACATTCAGAATCCCCACGTTTTATTCGTCGAAGTACTTCGACATTTATTTCAATACAAAATCATCTAACTTCGAAGAAACACGCATTCTGTGTTTGCCTCATCTTCGAATTCATTCCTCGCCGTGTCATAAATCTCTTCTTTTTAAAGAGTTCAATAGAAGTACTCGATTAAATGGAACGTGGGGTGAAACATGTATCGTATAAATATAATGTTAGCATGTGTATCCATAGTTCGTGTATATAAGTATTTAATAAACTTACACTTCCATTGACTGTCACTAAACTTTGAAATTAATGTAGTCGTGTTTATAAGACAACAATTTGGTGTTATTAATATTTAATATTAAAAGATGTCGTAATTATATGTAACTCATATATTTGCACAGACTGGACATTCCAATTCATTGTTGACTTTGGCAATTATTATTTAATCCAGTAATTAAAATATGTTCTTGGACTATGTGAGTATCCCTTTGTTTAAGTATGCGACTAATAGTAGGAAATCTAGTATAATAAATAAGTAAGTAAAGAAGGCTAATTATAAAATTATTTTAATGACATAATACTTAGATTTTGATGAATGTAACTCTATAATTATGTCTTTAATTTGTTAAATAAATGAATACTGAAGAAAGAGAGGATTAAAATGGCCATTGTGTCTAACTGTATGAGTCGCATTAATATTACTGCATCATTTAAAATTAAATAATAATACACCAATCCGTGTCAATGAATAAGTGTAAAAGAGCTTGACAACATCTCAATAAATTTGATTCTTTGGGCAACTATTTCAGTGGCTACTAATAATATTAATTATCTAAACATTTCAGTTTCACCGTATATAATGTACTTTGATCAACACATATCATAAAGTATGATATTTACGTGTAAACAAAAATTCTCAATTTAAACGACATTCAACGAATAAACTCGTAACATTGATTAGAACACTAAACATTATTACATACGACTTTCACCAAAGAATCGATATAACTTTTTATATAATCGAAGAATGAAGATCTTGTCCAGTAAAAATACCATGTAACAATTTATCCATCGTCTTGTTCTTTTTATTAGGTTGATACATAAGTAATTTCCGTTTTCATTTCCACTTTACTTGGATATACAAGTTTGTTGTCGTACAATTTAATCTGGAATATATTCGTCCTTATTGTTCATAACTTATTGCAATTTACGAGATAACTTGTCAATACTTATTATGCCTTCAGCATGAAAATAGCTGCGTTTTTTAAAATTAAGAGAGTTGTCGTGGAACCGCTGAACCTGGTCGTCGTTTTGATATGATTTAGCTGTGTTTTACTTATACCGACTATTTTGAAAATTTTTCAATTCGGATAGTGTATTTTACCACATCCGTTATATTCTCCAGAACTCGCTCCAATGGATTATCACCTTTTTCGAAAACTTCAAAACGATTTAAAAAATGAATTATTCCAACGCAACGATTAGGTCCGGGTGGTCGAGGACATATTTTTTATACAAAAAACCCGATTAGTTTTTACGCTGAAGTCATTGACAAGTTCTCTACTATTTCGTAAGAAGTTGTAAATAATAATGATGAATATATTGTGGGCTAAAAATTGACACATAAATGTTTACAACTAAATCAAGTGAAATGGAACACGGTAATTATTTATGAATCAACCCGATAATTCATTCTGCAGGTATCAAATCTACCAGACTGCATTATGCAGAATAGAATTCATTGCACAATGCACTAAAACCATTCAAAATGTAACTTTCTTCCCGAAATCATAAGCATAGATCTCAAGTATTCATCGATCAGAATTACACTGATTTCTGAATATTTTTGTAACACGTACATACATATTTACGTATATCAGTATAAATATCTTTCATCTTCGTATTGAAATAACTCCACGTGACACGAAGATCATCAGAGTATATGTTTCTAAATGATCATTACTGACACTGACGGTACACTAACGTAAGTAAGCCCTATCGATAAGTTCACCGAAGCATCAATATCAATATTTCAATATCAATAATCTCTGTAGATTCTCTGTAATATATCACCTATCACCTATCACCTATATGCATCTTAGTTTTTAACGAAATACCTCTTTTATGCAGTTCTATGCGTTTATAACAAAAGTCGAGGCTCGAATTTTTTAGACTCTGGAATGAGTGTGTTGTATATATACGGTGAGTGATACACATACACGTATATAATTATGAACATTTGCGGTCAGGTTAGATACGATCTCATAATAGTATAATATCATATATGTATATCAACCTTGAAGCTCAGTAACGATTGTATAGGTGCACTGACCACATTCCTTTTTATATCCCCTTAATCTACGATACAACATAACAGCTCTTTGCATTGTCACAGTGTGGATGCACATTTCATGTTTATTATCAATCTACGTGGAAAAGTCGAATACATCAACGTTTTCCTTAATCCACTCCACTGCTTCTATCAGTTCCTTCATAGATAATAAAACGCCCATGTATTCGACTTTACAGTTTTTAAGTATAATTATAAGTAATTATCCTGTATCACTTCATACTTGAATCGGCTGTGACTCAAATAGAGATATCAATGTAATTTATTAAATATTAATGTCATATATAGTATAAAATAATTTCATGTAAATCTACAAAAGGAAACGTTGAAGTTTACTTTGTTAGTTTCATTCGCAAATTTACTATGCTTCTTACTTATTATATTGATCAATGACGTAATCATTTCCTGCTTTCTTAACGTTATCCTTATGTGGAAATACATGTAATTATTTGACTCTGTAATCGAAAACATCTTCATTAATGATTGAATTATAGTCGATTTAAGTATGAATTATTTCATGTTGAATATGATATCCTTCGTGTCCTATATATGTATTTATGTGTGTACTATGTAGGTAACAAGTTGCAACTATTTCTTCGATGAGTTAATAAATAACTAGATACAATACTAATCGACATTGACTTCACAGGAGTAGTTATGCAGTTTCACAGTACCTTTAGAAGAATTTACAATTTTTTAGGGACACCAGTATTTGTGCGCAACATTTCCTCCGGCCTTCGAGTAAAAACGTTTTATTTATATTTATTTTACTATCACGCCTTCAAAGTTAATATTCGTTAACAAACAAAAAACCAGTATCAGTAATCTAATTAAAAACCATTATATTAGCAAGTATAATATGTTATTATACTATATTATACTTACTTCAATTCTTCCATGATTAAGTATACTTTCGAACACACGAATGTTCTAATATCTCATGATAATATAGTGTTAAAAGTATAAGGAATACTTTACTCGAAGGCTGTGCAGATTAACGATTACAAACTTTACATTCTCGTTTACACATAAAAATACAATATGTCTACTCCTAAATTGACTATAAATATTGACTCGTCATACTCACATAAAACTTGAAATACAAAATGACTTGTTAAACAAATACGCTCCAAAGAACATCTCTCAAATAATTATATGTTTCCATGTGCAAACGGATGTGCAAATAATACGTTTATAAGATTGTTCTAATATGAATATTATGTAAATATTATGTGTAATCTTCCCTCATCTTATAACTTAATACATTCTAAATCGTCCGACGTTTAATCAAAGTCGAACGAATGATCTGATTTAAGTCACATTTAAATAACGCAAATGATTTAGTCATAGAAAATGAGCGAGTTTTGCAGTATTTAGAATCTTTATCACTTAAACCATGTTTACTGCAATATTATTAATCCTACGTGGTTTTGTAATGTAATGTATTACATATCCACTTTTGTCAACTGTGAAAATGAATGATTTCAGGTCGTCATAATTACACTTGTTAAACATCGATTCCAATATTATCAATGTTTACCAAAATTTCTAATTTTTTTTAAAGCTGCACGCACTTGCATTTTCGACTAATTGTGAATAGAATCATCTTTCAACAATTTCCTTTAGATTCTGCCAATAAAATTGTGTCTCATTATTCCAACAAGTATAGAATTTCAATTGAATGTAAAGGTAGTAAACTTTTACAGCATCATCTAGCAAACGAAGAAATTAACTTGTAAAGGACACCATCAGCATTAAATACTTTCATAAACTATATACAAATATTCTAAGTTACAACATAAAAATTCACTTGTCATAACATAGCTAACGAAGCTAATATTATCATAAAAATTCGTCTACGAACCAAAAGTTAAGTTGAACGATTAAATATTATAATAATAGCCTGTGTGTGAAATACACTAATATTTATATTACAAATATCGTTGATTTTATCTAATATATTCTGTACACTTATGAATGTATTTATCATATTTTTGCATTATATCGTATTATAGTCTTGCCAAGCATATATCGACTTTATATGTTATATATACCATTGACTCTGTGCCTCATCACAATATTCTGTTAATAAGCTTATATACAGTTGAAACATATACATTTAAGTTATTAGATATTTCATAAACAATAATCATTTCTTCTAATTAATGAAGTAACGAAAGTTTGAATGATCATAAAAACTCCTTTTTCTCTTAAATCAAAGTTAAACGTTATCTTTATGAAGAGTGTCATCCTTTTGGATGATCTCATTTTAAAGAAATTAATATATGACAATGTTATCATGACAAATAAATGAATGCAGAAGCAAATAGGTTTTAGAAAAATATCTTTGTAAAAAGGTTCCATTTTACCTGATTGTCCAATTTGATTTTGAATCCCAAATAGATCTAACGTTCAGTTTTATTCTCCCCCGATTTAACGAAAGTCGAAAAGTATAATGCACTCTTAAAATTGGAACAGGCAGAAGCTTCAAATTACAGCTACGAATCTTTACAATAAAAGTTACGTTTCTATCATTGACAATTACGGCGTCAACTGATTGCATTAATCTGTTTAAATACTAATTATATGACCAATTATTATATGCATCTAATTAAACTTATTTCTAAATCATTATCTGTAACTCTTATTCACTAGTTTATTGTCCATCTTGGAACATTTCCTAATATTATTTATTGTCTGTTCACACAGTATTGTCGGTTATTATTTATTATATTAATCTTTGATTACGCCTATCTGTTGTCTGGACACTAAGGAAGACTTTTTATCATTTATTTGACCATTCTTCGCGAAGAAAATAGTGAGCATTCCGTTCAGTTCCATTATTGTCAAGTAACAAAACTCGTAAGAATATCTCAGACTTTCTCGATATTATTTTGGAAAATACCAGAAGAAGTAGATTTTGAAGTTGCTATAACTGTAAAGTACTTAACTCATTTCCTTCAATCGACTAATTAAACGTAATAATTATTCCAATAACCGTAATAATGTATATGGAACAGTACTCGTAATATTGACGTTGAAATATGAGACATTCGGTCGTAAAACATGGTAACTAACGAAAAGTAAACTTTCGGGAAATCGATTGTAAAGTTTTGAATTAAATACTCAATACCTATTTTGTTGTTAATACTCTTATATAAGCATTCAGAATTTACTAAAGAATGTAAATTTCACTAGCTGCTCCTCATAGTATATTTATTTTAAATATAAAAGTTAATTTAAGAAAAGGAGTACACAGAGATAAAATGTTTTATGACCGAATGTCTCATATAATAAAATTTATAACATGTACCTATACTTCTGAAAATAAGCTGTATCGTTTATACGTTGCAGTTTGAGAAGAAATTTAAGGAAAATATAAATGGCAATAACGATTAAGAATTATACGGTAAACAATAAAGTATACGCAGAATATGAATTATTATCCTGACCAACAATACCGTTATTTCGTCCTATCGCTTAGAACAAATCTAAGCCAATTAGTAAGGCTCCTAGTTTTCATAAACAATATATATCATACAAAGTATATTCGTTTCAAAACTATTTCCCTTTTCGTGCGGATCAAAAAAGTGCTGGTGCAGAATATTGTCCCTAGAATTCAGTCAACATTTCCTTATATTCCATCCTACTCCCTAATATATCTAATTTTCTATTTAATATATATATATAATATATACTCTATTTAATAAGCTAGATTACATATTCTATGGAACTACAATCCGCAGTTTTAACCATATAGCGCTTTTATTCTCGACATCATTCACATTTCAAAAGCTAGAATTAATTACATTTGAAATATGAATGATACTCGATGAAAGTATCTCTATTCAGTATCTGCAAATATACTGCTGAGCAACAATATACATTATATAATTAAGCCTCATATATATATATTCAAAACGTTGCAATCTCATTATCAGATAGTAAATCATTTCCTGCACAAAATAGCGAAGTATTTTAATCTATATTTATATCATACCATCAAACGAAAACTGAAAAATAGGAACCAACATAAAGTTTGTATATAATAATGGATATTAACGGAATTTTGATGTACATTATTTGTTGACTCAGCATATTTTGATGGCTCTACTTCAGAAATAGAGCAATATTTACATGTCTTCTCGACTCCTAAATGTGTGTAAGTTACTTGTAGTAATTAAATTCTTATTAAATACGTGATTACATATGTTATCATACTCTTAAATCAATAATACACAGATAGCTTTGTTATCGCACGGTAATACTAATTATTTATAATTATTCGACATTTTTACATGAAAGCACATAAATGCATTTTATGCGGTATGTGCACACATTTGATCTACTCCGGGTGTGCGTTTATAAATCTTCTTGTATAAAAGTTTCTTATGGAAAAATTGCATAATATTTTGTATAATTCCAAAATTACACTGACACTTACAAAATGATGTGAAATTGTAGAATAGTTTAATTGGAATTAAATTATATATAGCGAACAGCTAAAGCTCCAATAAATATTATATCTGCGCAATAAATTATTGTTGTACTTGAAAACGGCTGAGATCATGTGGTAGTTAATATTAGACGATATTAAACGCACACCCTATCGATAATTAATTTCTACCACTTGGTGGTACGCTTATGGTTTTCTTAAAATCGGTGATGATACAAAACGTTTTTGTTGCATCATATGCATCATTTTTGTTTTACTCGTAAGTCCTCTATTCTTGTTCTCTCGATACCAAAATTACATACACCGACGATATTTTCTCCTTTTTCTTATATTCTTACTTAAGTTAACTGTCTAAAAAATGATAACATCGGCTGGTTATCTGAACATTCACTATTTGATTATAAACCTCGGTGTCCAAGCGGTTACTTTTTGTATCTACATGTATCGTATAATATGTTTCCGTTTATTTCATCTCTGTATTCTCTTATCTAAATTTCTTATTGTAATATGCAAACTTCAATTGGATTGTTTTTACATTGCTCAGCGTAAACGTACACTTTGGGAAAAATGATTTCGATTATGCAAATATTGAGGTAGCCAGAAAGTTCGTGCAGTTTGCATCAATGTTTTGGGAGAAAATAGAGGGATTTTTACGAACGTGGAATTATGAAATTGTCGAAAAGATAGAAAGGGATCAAAGATTGAGTCAAAGCAACCAATATATTACCGATTCAAAAGAATTGAGGAAATATAAAAAGTTGAAAGAAAGTCATTTTCTACTTACATGTTAACAAACGTACGAACTTTTTGGCCAACACAGTATAAAATAAATTTTAACATTATTGTCTCCTTTTTGAGAAGTATGCAATATTGGAAAGATATCACATATCAAATTGTAATAAAGAATTTTAATTCATTGTTCTGTTATTTTAACTACAGTTGTATAATACTAATAATGTATTGTAGTTGCTAGTTACGTATTACTAGTTATATGTATGTTATAGTCATATATTACTATAGTTACGTATAACTGTACGTTGGATTATTAATAATTGCTACACGATTTACGCTGAACAACGAATATCAATATTCTTTGAACAATATAATATATATAAGAATTAGACTCGTTATGGATTGATCACATTCCCAGTTTCGATTGAATTAATGCAACTTTATATTTCTGACGTATAATCATCGGTAGGAAGGAAAGTTGAGAATCGTATTAAAAATAGTATAAAATGACCGTACCTTGCGAAACAAGCGTGGTATGGAACCTATGAGTAGCAACCTTGACCTTGCAAGAATGTCAATTTCATATAGCAGTTCTCTGTGTCGTTGAATATACAACGGAATACCTTTCAGCTGCAATACAAAATAAGCGGTAAAAGCACGTATAAAAACACTTTCTTATTCCAAGAAACGTGTAAGTGTTTTTAAACAATCCACGATTATGTTGTTCCTTATCCCAGTGAGACTTCATATTTGAGAAAATGAAAAACTAGATAAGAATCACAGACACGCAAATGAAATATGTTTGAAGTAATATAGCTGGTATATCTTGTATTATTTATAGGAAGCAATTAATTGGGGATCGGCATATTTTACTATTCGTGAGCTGTGATTAATGACATCGACATTTTGCGCTTCCGTAATCGACTAAGTTTAAAGTTCGTAGTGCTTCAAATTGGACGAAATTTGAAGTTATTGTCATCTAAATTATTGTCCAAGCCGAACGTGTTGAAATCTTCTACGTAGTGTTCTGCGATGGTTTCGGAGAACGGGCTTCGATTTTGCGGAACCAGAATATTCGGTTTCCATTATCCTTTGCTGATATCAGAATACTTAGCCATTTCATTTTGTATCCATGGTACGTATTTCGGCACATTGGCATAAACACCGGGCAGTTTAGGATGGGCACATTTTATACCCCAGCTAACGATGCCACCAACAAACCATCTCTCTTTGTCAGTTTCATCTTGACACAACAACGGCCCTCCAGAATCCCCCTGAAACACACAATCACAATTATCCCCATCAAGCTTAAATATATTTTAACGAAATTATACAAATTTTTGATTGCATTCCTTGGTAGGAACACAAATATAATTATAAGATCTAACAGTATTTATGCTACATGTATCTTTCGTTTACGATGAATTCAATTCTGATGACATAAGGTTTTATTACAAATTATTATTACAAGAAATAATTTTTATTTATTAATTCACCTGGCACGCGTCTTTTCCGCCATCCGGATAACCAGCACAAATCATACCGTCGGTTACATTCAATTCTTTGTAAGCTAGCCACAGATTACAGGTATCTCTATTTAAAACCGGAACTTGAACTTCGTTTACTGCCGGTTCATACTCGGAGTCTGTAAAATATTTATTCCCAGTTAAAGATAATGAACTAATAATTTAATTTTCATAGCTTTATTTATCATTGCAAAAATTAAGACTCACAATCAGTATCATTCTTTTTTCCCCAACCAATTACAGTGCACAATGTCCCAGGTTTGAGGACAGTCTGAGCAGTTGGTAAACAAACAGGTCTCAGATGTTCGTGATATTGTACTCGTTTCTCAAGCTGAAATATATACGCGAAACATGTTATTTTCTAAAGTTTTTATTCAACAGTTTAATATTATAAACCTCGTAACATGTATGTTATGTTATAATACTGTATTAGAATCAAACAAATTCTATGTACTACTTGGTACCGACTATAAAAGTAATTACTGTAACTAACTGGACATACTTGAAAAAGTGCTATGTCGTTATCATGCGCAACACCCAAATTGTAATCCGGATGCGGCACCACTCTTTTTACTTTCAACTTCTGCCCCAGATAAGTATGAGAGTGTCTTCTAGTGATACCCAGTTGTATCGTCCAACCCGACACTTCCGTATGACTGAAACTACGTAATTTCATTTCTATTGATGATTTATGAATATCACGTGGGGAATGAGAGAATATGAAGATAAAAAGTCAATGATATATTTCGAGTGTGACGAAAATTGACATACTTTCCGACACAATGCGAAGCTGTAAGCACCCACTGATCAGCAATAAGGACACCAGCACAGTAAAAGATCTGTTCAGGACCACCAAGGAGAGCTGCCAAAAATGGCCAATCGCCTGGAGCTGATTCTACACCGCCAACTATTCTCGTTTTAACCCTCGAATTCCCGTATACTTTTCGTCTTCTACCACAAGCTAGAAATAATGTAATAATCACGTAATTATTTGTATACACGTGAAGAATAGAATAATCAATTTATTCCGTAACTAATTACTACTACAGACGTTATCTTTCGATATTTACCATAATGCGAGCAAGTAAGGGCGACTGTAGGGTAAACTTCTTGATCCGTGATGCATTCTTGAAATTCCTTAAGGAGGTTCGTCTTCGTGGTTTTAGGTTCAAGTTGTGTGAGATTACCGTCTTTCACTAATAACGTTGAGGAATCTGCTACCCTAATTATAACGAACACGAATGCAGGGATAAGGGAATGTATAAACTTATTATTAATTAATTTCGGTATACATAATAATTAAATTAATATTATTTACGTGTATCCAAGCATAGAGCATATCGTTCGAGCTGAATTCGATTCCCAGCGCGAAACACAAGCAGGCATAAATTTTCCCATTTCCGCGTGGTACACTTCTAATCGTCCTTCCCCGACGTCACCGTTCTTTTGACTCAATTTTACTGCGTTAAAATACAATAAAATTCTATATCAGTTGATAATCGAAAGTGAGATGTTCTAATAAATTAATGCATTAATTAGCATATCTCTAGTTTAACATTCGAATAATTTATTAAAATACTTTGATCCTTGACTTTCAACTGTAGTAAGAAATATTGACCAAATTATCATTTCCAATAAAACTAAAAGTAATGGTTGGTTCAACATGCACTCATAAAAATGTAAGAACAAACCACATCATTTCTTCGTTTATTTATTGAATAATAATGTTTTTTGAAAATGTTATTAAAGAATATTCTACGTACGGCAATAACGCTCATCCTGACCCCATGGACAGTCCATTATACCATCACAAATGTGACTGGCAGACATGCATCTTCGTTCACCGCAATGTAGAGAGGATTTCGAGATTGTGTTTTTCGCGAGGATGGGCTTCTTGATAATCTTCGTGTTGAAGAACGAGGTGGAAGACGAGGAAGAGGAAGTGCACTCGCCGCATCCAATCTCATCGCTGTGATCGGCACAATCCAAATGACCATCGCATCGCCAATCAACCGGAATGCATCTCGTACCGTCGCATTGAAATCCACTTGTACACACTAATGCAATTGTAAAACAACCATGTATTCCACTTATGTTCATCATAAATATATATATGCAGTAGTACCTCGTAGTTCGTATTCAATTCGTTCCAGAAACTCGTTCGAACTACGAATCTTACGAATAATTTGATGTTTATTTTATTAATTTTAATTATTACAACATAAGAATAGAAGTGAATAATAATTTTTTAATGTAGAAATCACAAAGACGAAAATATTACTCCTGGACAATAATTCAAACTTAGAAACGACGTTCGAACTTCGAATAAAATTTCTTGCTTTAACAAGCGTTTGAAGTCTGGAACGTTCGGAGTACAATGTACCACTGTATATCAGTGTATATTTTGTGTACTTTGATGTAACGTACAGTCATATTTATTGAAAAACATATACTGTAATAATTTACAAAATATCAGTTTGTGGTGTCAGAAAACTAACAATTTCATCTTGCGATGAAAAATATTGTTATCATATGAAAAACGACAGTAATAAATTCTTCATATCCTGTAATATACTTGAATATGTATGTATGTCAAATAGGTAAGTATTCAAAGTGAACTCAATGAAGTCGCTTAGCGCTTAGGGGAGGTCATCATACGGACGTTTAATATGGATTTTGCAATTAAGATTCCATTAGCAGCGACACGTGCGACAGATCGTGTACGCAAAACCGTAATATAAACTCCAATATAATACGTATGCCTCTCGAACACATACATACAGGAATTTACATTTACTTAATTTGCGAGTAGAAAATGTTTTCCTGACAATAAGAACACTCGAATGGTTATATTAAATTCTTATGCAAAAAATGTGTCCTGCTCCATATGGCGGTTTAATGCATCTATGGCCATAAATCATGTAAAGTGGAGGCTTAGGAAAATACATGAAATCTGAAGGAGTACATAAGTTTCTACTTGTATAACAAATCGTAGGGTACACAATGTAGAGTTAAAGATGTACGGGGACTTGAAATTGTTTGATAGCGTGGATCGAAGTAGCCGTAAAGTCGAAGAAACGTGTCGACCCCGCTCGTTTCGTGAAATGATACTCGTAAATCTAGGTTGGAGAGAACAGGCCAAAGAATCCTTCGAAACTTCCCTCGAAACCAGTATTTTCGGTGAATTCGACGGGGAATAAGATATAAAGAGGTTTCTCGAGTGTGGAGGGAAGAATAGAATAAATCGATCGAGAGAAATCGGTAGTGGGACATTGAAATTCCTTCAATCCGTCGAATTCAGGTTGATCCAAGTGGTTCTGTAATTACTGTGCAATTTAATCTTAATTAACCATGGACGCAAATAAATCGGTTTATCAAGTCCGTGGATCTACCGATTGTCGATTACGAGTACATGGAATTCTCTGATGGTTTTCGATCGATAACAAAGCCTTCCTCCCATTTTCCTTTACCGCAATGTTTGATTTGCTAATTGCACCGTCTGCTCTTGCAATCGACTTCTTCATTCCGTTAACACTATCTGCGAACGAATATGTACTTACGTCAAATTAAAAATCTCGGTTTCTATCATATAATTGTATTATCAAGTACGTTAACTTGGAATTTTAATTCTCGATGAGTACGTTATTACCTTAGCAATAATAATATTAATTATTCCTTTCTCTTTACGAACTTATAACCGAATCATAACAAACCTCGAAAATTTAAGATCAATATTTATGATACGAATATAAAGAATTAAAGTATAAGCTACAAACTGATCTCTTTAGATCGCATCTGAAGTTTACATCCATATACATATCTGTCTATATGGATATGCAAGTAGTTGGCAAATAATAATAATCGAGTTGTTAATAGATTAATTATAATATTGGACTAATCCCCAGACAACCTTCGTCACATTTTGTTTAATTTTGAGCTCAATAAAAACAGATAATAATAATCAGTTATTCTTCAGATACAATGGAATCTAATTATACGAATATTCTTAATCATTCCTCGAGTGTCGATTACGTTATTCTGCAATTGCGGAAGTTCCACTCGGCTGATAACAGGATCAGAAATTTAATAGTCGAGAAAAAGAGCAAAAGTGAAGCGCGCGTCTTTCGAGACTTTCATCATGAAGAGCGTATGTTCTAACTGTTCTCCGACTGCCCTGGCGAGATTATTTTAATCCCAAGATTATCCACCTCTTTATCAAATGCCCGGCTTTATCCAGTAGGCTTATCCCTCCTGAAGGAACAGGATATAAATGGCGGCCACGTCCTTAAATGAAAATGACGAAATGGATTTCGCCGATGGATACAAAAATTCAACTAACCCAATATTTTTCACTACTCTCACTTTTTATGAAATGTTTATAACCAAGATTCAAGTGCAATATACATTTATAAATTGAGAAACTTAAGATTTCGATTCGACATTGAGAGTCGTACCACGAATAAATATTTGTGAAATTAAACTTGATCAGTCTACTGGAAAGTTCTTAATTATTATAATTATTTACAAGTAGTTTAGTAATAACAAAAAAAGATCGTTGATTAGTAATATTAACGTACAATATACATTTGTACATAGTTTTTGATCGAACAGTCGTTTCTGTGTACTATATTATAAAATGATTTACTAACACCACAATTTATTCGTATAATATTTTTCCTCCTTGCGTAAGGAATTCCCGGAATTAAATGCGGTTAATAATGTAATTAATTTAAAGTCAATACTTGACTTACCAGGTTTTTCTGCTCTCCTTGCTGCCGCTAGAACTTCATGATGACCCACGCACTCATCCGGATTGGCGTTTTCCGGAAAAAGTTCACACTCGAAATAGTCGGGAAGCATCAGACCGAATACACCAAGAAAGAAACCGCAACGCCTCATTGTTTCTGAGACAAGAGAAATAAACTTCTACTTTCATCAGAAACCTATCACATAATGTACAGTGATATGTATATATCTAATCGAATCGTATCTTTATATCGAATATTCGTAAACGATTAAACCGAAGAAGTAATTATAATCCATTATCAATGAAATTATTCAAATAGATTTATAGTAAATTATTAATAGTTTTATATCACATTCAAGCAATTACATTGTAAAATGTAATAAATTTTCAATTGAACCATAAATAAAGACGTTAAAACATTTTAATTAAAATGAAAGAGCAATATCGTTACACTGTGTTCACTCGTGACGGAATATAGTAAAACTCCCCTTGAGAGGGATTATTAAAAATGTCGTAAAACACATTTTCGAGTTGGCCTTGTCTCATTATTAAGAGAGGAGGAGGGAAAAAAGTGGTGATGACACGTACGGAAGCAGAGACTGCGACAGGGTCTAACAACGTGACCTCTGGATCCACATTTCGGCACAAAAACACTGCAGAGGAACAAGGCCGCCAATTCGTAACATCTGACGTCGACTATGGCATCGTAAAGCGCGAGCTCAAGCTGGGCATCCCGTTGCCCGAAATTACCCATGTAATTCGGGAAGACGGTGAAGTTGTAAGGGATCTAGAAAATTACAGTGAATATTCGACTACGGCAAGTTTCGATTTATATTATTCGAAACTGATAACTAATTTAAAACTGTTTGATTAACGTATATTTCTGGTCTGGAAAGCTTTCTTTGTCGATTTTAATTTATTGTATGTTTAGGTAAAAGTTGCTATTTTTTAATCTGAAACATTGCAGTTTAACTTACTCGAAACTGATAGTTAATTCGATAATGTTTGATTACCATATGTTTTTGATATTTTTAAAAGTTTTTATCACAGATTTTAATATACTCCTTCCTTTCTTATGGCATAGTTTCTTACGTGCACCTGTTGATCCAAATTGGTGAGATTCTGGCCGAGTTATAAAATGTCTTTTATGATGCACTTTTACGAAAGTCGTATGGTTATAATAAAAAAATTGGTAAAGTATGTTTGTCCGTTTAAAACACAGCTAAATTGTTGCGCGCAATCTGTTACATATCGCAATTCATCTATTGCATACTAATAATTAAAATAATTCAACTAAATTTTAAAAAATTAATAGTGTTAATCATAATGATTTTCGGATTATGACATTTGATTTTCACTTATGTGCCGAATTATTTAGAAGTCACAATATCTTGGTGACGTTTTGAAAGAGTATTAATATGTATATGACGTATGAAAGGCAGTGTGTAAATATTCCGTCAAAGTAAAACTGAAAACATAAAAGACAAAGATTTTGCTGACGATAATGTACGAACGATATTGTAACACATGAGCAACGATTCCACCTAATCGATATTACTTAACATAAATATGTAAGGTATAATCCAAGGTATATATTTCCGGAATGTTCTCATATATCAAGCCGGCACGTTCGTTTTTTGGAGCGCACCGGCGCACAGGAAGCGCCTTATGAATTTTAAATTGCTTCGGAACGGGAAAAGAGTCAGGTGAAGACACGTACCACCGAAAAAGGAGCAAGAAAATGAATAGAGAGAGCGAAGAATTTATTCGGGAGCAGGCACGATGAAACTATGAGTGTCGACGCATGCTTTTAATGCCTGCTTGTTTTACCAAATGTAAAAAATGTGGAAAAAGAATCTATTACGCTCGACATCTTTTTCAAACAGTCGTGTGCGCATATATACGCAGTAAAAGACAGAGTACAACAAATGTACTAAAATTTTCACTTGAATTTCATTATAATATAACCATAATAAAGTTCATTATTATATAAATATGTATTATTTGATATTATTATATAAATATGTATTATTTGATATTATTATATAAATAATATTATGGCCATATTTATATATAAATCATATTATAACCATATTTCGACGTTTTATTCTACAGTGTTTTGTTATTTTATTATAACGGAATAGTTATTAGTGGAAAACAATATTATATTACGCAAGAAATACATAAAAATTGTAGACTGTATAATAATGAGAAGGTTGATCATTACCAAGAATACTTATCTCACCTTATGATACTGGCAAAATCTCACAATTACAGGTAAACAAATCCCAGGAGCTGGATTTTTTTCTTCCATTGTTTGTGGTGGATGTTCGGTCGCGACCATGCTGGTGTATATAGCTTTATTTTCCAATCGTATTACAGTCTCTGGGTAAGCTGAGTATCAAGAAACATTATATAAAGTCGTATTAAAAATTGCACAATAAAATATTCACGTTAATAAATTTGGTATTACATGGAAATTGCGCGTAAAAGCAGATATTCAAATCATAAGGAATGGAATTCGTAAGTCAGGATATATTATCCATTTAAATTGCTGGCTTCGAGTGGATGGCGAATATTTTCATAAAAGAGGCCGAAAGGGTCAAAACTTATATCGTAAATTTGTCAACGGCAGATGTATAAACACCTGTATGTTTCTGACGTTTCGTGTTGCAAATTATTATGTATATTCCTCGTTCCTAATTATATTCATATTCCCACCGAACTCAACATCGAGGCATACTACTTATGAAGTCTGCTCCGCCTGACTATATAATGTGTAATACTACTTGAACATTTCCGATACCGCACGAACTTCTCCATAATGCATATTAATTTTCTAACAAGGCATAACACATCTCGACGTTTATAATTATTATATATTATTACATAAGTCGATCTGATTTAAAGAAACAATTAATCCGAGGACATTGAGTGATGTCAATATTTATTTTATAATCGCAGAATGTACACTATAAAATTGTTAATGGAAGTAAAAAATATAGAAATAAAGTATACAAATCGAATAACCGTTTTATATAAACTTATTAGTAGGAATAATTAAACAAAGTTCTGTATACAGAGGTTTCCTTTTTTATAGGAGGACCGCGTTCTGCTTTAATATGATAGTAACGATCTTTCCGTAAGTGAGATTCTTAAGAATGTCTAGAAATTCGCATTAATATTATGAATAATTTTGTGGAACATAATTTAGAGAAG
Source organism: Nysson spinosus (assembly GCA_910591585.2). Lineage (NCBI taxonomy): Eukaryota > Metazoa > Arthropoda > Insecta > Hymenoptera > Crabronidae > Nysson > Nysson spinosus. Next base: position 5,944,637 of record OU342830.1, on the reverse strand, counting down.
GATAATGGAATATCCTCTATATCGTGGTCGGAAAATGTAGTTCACGGATTATTTGAATACACTACAGGATACCGGCCGACCAGGGAGGATTGCTGGGATTAAAGTGACTTAAATGATAAAGTTTTAACCCTTGCTGTACCATGGTAATAAATAACAGTGATTCTGCAGACTAACATGACCGCGGGTTTAACTATTTGTATGATCTCTGTTTACAACGTTTACAGGAACTGACCCAGATAACAGTATATCACGTCTACAAGTAAAATAGCAGTGTTCGTTTCACTCAGTATATTTTGCGACATCCTATTACTCTGCGCGTGTCTTTATTTTTACATAAAGAAACGTGCAATTTCATTTCAAGGGTTTTTCTAAAACAGGATCGCAGATTGAGGATTCGGCGGAAAAGATCTACGCGATTAAACCATTTAAAGTTTTATTACATTTTAGATAAAATGTGTAAAAAGGATGCGTTAAAAAATTCAAGTTTATTTGATTTAACACCAATGTTGATATTCCGAACCAAGTAAAATATGAGAACTGGGTTCTTTATCGATCTCTTAGTAACACAATGCCCGCTGTTACATGTGTTCGTGCATTACATTTTCTAACATAGTGAATATTTCCATCTGTTACTGACAAGTTCTCCCTCGTGAAGTAATATTAGAAATACGTAAGTAATACCAACGATTAATTGTTTGAAATATACTCTGGGTTGTGATAAATTAAGGTGCTTAGTATTTAAATATCGAGTACTATTACATATGTATCTATTGACACTATATAACCCAATTTTTTATGTCTAAAAGAAAACTATATAACGTGAAACTAGTTAGACGCAAATCTAAGGAAGCTGCAGTACGTGAAAATGTTATCAAAATTATGACTTAAATGTCTTGAAAAAAGTGACAATCGTAGCGCGTACTTTCATAATTATGATTACAATGAGAAAATGAAACGAAACGAAAATACGGCTAGATGAATTTGTACATAGAGAGAGAGCGAGAGAGAGAGATGTTTGATAAATGAAGTATTTTTAATATATGCACTCACATGTGAAGTATGCTGCCAAACCGCCGGCGATAGCCAGAAGTGCAACAGCGTTGACCAATACCTGAACGAACCTAAATCGAAGCCTCCCCGAGGTGACGTAGTGACTGCTCGTCATATCTCTGATTATCTGAACAGATTACACAAATATCCTCGATTTTGATAAAAGTCCTACTAATTCGACTTATTAGAAATGATTGAGTTTAACTTTTAATACCATTCGTACAGTCTGTATATTAACACAAGAACTACCAAAGCAATCAAGATAACTGGTTCGGAATTTTGAATAAAATTATTGAAGTATACAACGGCGCATTGTTTCAGATTATATATACATAACGCACATAATTTAATCCATTAATTAACTTACATCTTCCAGCCAGAATTGGTATATAAATAAATGCATAGCTATAACTGAGCAAATGTTAAGGAGTTCTAGTGTTAATATGTGCAACATTGCAATATTGTTCTGTCACATTCGACTGTGTAATTATATCGATGAAATGCTCGATTGTTGCTTTAAAATTGTAATTTCCGCTTATTACATAGTTGTGTGCATTTTACGCGCTTCTACCAATAAATGCTACAAAGTCCAACACAACTAAACGACACACAAACAAACAATTAATCGGAAGCACTTTCTCTATGTCCATATTTAATGTTTATTTGCAAATACCTATTGTAAATAACTAATTAATTATTAATGCATTTATATTTGCACACTACTTTCTAATACCAATTATTTCCGCCATAAGTGAATGTGAAAAAAGAAATGAGTTGCATAATTTATTTGATAATTATCATGGAGACTGAAACAATAGTTTCATTGTCAAATCATAAACGACATATTATGTCGCTTCGTTTACCTCTAGAATGTACAGTAAATTCGAGCGTTAATATGGTATTTCGTCTATCACAATTACATTAACGAGAGAAACATTGCAAATATGCTGGATGCCCTCCATAATTGTCGGTATGTGAGTACCATAATGACTCTACGTGGTGTAATATATTTAACCATACCTCTTCTTGTCGCCACGAATTGTCGACGTTAATTACCAATAACGGTACTATTTTCACTCATCTTGTGTTGTTTTTAGATCAAGACAAATGTATTGTGTTGAAACATATTCTTAAATCAAAATAAACCGAACAGAATTTCTTTCCATATAAATACCATTTTATACCACGATTAATAAAAATGATTAAGTTTATAACTTCATATATTATAACTGTTCATTTTAGAGACATAATGTAAAAATTAAATATTATACATTTAATAGAGTAATCAGCACAAATATCACCGTCTGTGTTGGTCCCAAATAAAGTTCATACTTATTCAGATGTATTTACGATTTGAAATTCGCGTGCATTGGGCATCGTTAAAAGTTACGGCGTATCTAGGAATTCATTTAAGCGTTAATAAAGGGGATTGACACAGAATGATATTAATTTCAATTTGACGTACACGTGTATCCGTATCAATATTCATCTCCGTACCTAACGCGAAAATCAAAAAGCCGAAGCGAATGTTACTGTCCCCCATTCTGCGAAACGTTGAAATCATGTCCCAGTTAAAACAAAGAGAGCCAATAACGTACATATATCATCGATATCAGTGCGGGTTATACCATGAATTAATTTATCAAGTCATACACATTTCATTCTATAAAAATATTTATCTCTGGACATTCCGAATATTTTCGATACGCACACCCTGGATTTTATCGGGAGAATTAATAAAGTCCGTAGAATAAATGTTATGGCATATCAAGTTACTTAATATGATTTATGTAATAAAACGTAAACCTTTTCCATAAAAAATAAATGTTACCAATATTTAGGGTATAAACTTACTTTATGATGTAAGGAACTGTTGTTTCCACCGTGAATTCGTACGATTGTTTGTAAACTGGCTGGTGTACTGGTAGACTTTGTGATTGGTCTGCCAGATGGATTATCAGGTTCCGATACCAAAGCTCTATCTAATGAAAAACAATTTAAATGGTTCTACTTTAAAAATCATTTCCAAAGAATATAATATCAGTTCAATTCTTAAAATATCTTAAATGAAAATAGTTGTAATTCGTGATTACAATAAGTCTCTAGATAATAGAGTATATTTAGAAGTACGATATTCTATAAATTCTTCGTTAACAAGGTAAATTACTGGAGCAGTTCAAATTATATTTTCTCGCGCTCGGAAGAAGCAAACAATTTTTGCACAAACTGGAATCAAATGTTTCAAACTCGTCGATTCTCACACCTGGCTTTCATAAAGAATCAGTGCTGAACTTTTACGCTCACTAAAATACGATCCACCAGATGAACGTCTTTAAAAAGAAGTAAAATGAACGAGTGGCATGGTCGTAAACGACGGAAAGAAAAAACTGGAGAGCTTCTATCTCATCTTTCTCTATTACAGTTTCCTCGACGATCTATAATATATTTTGCGCTTGAGTACTTTTAATTTTAACTCAAGCGCGTAATTATGTACGAAACATTAATGCGGTTTGGCCAATTTTGATGTATAGTACTCCTGAAATTAAATACTCGCCAAATATCCGCGAGAGCTTTCACGAAAACCCAGGTAATCGCATAAGAACTATTAACAATTTTACCACTGATACGCCAGTATTTAAAGTATAATAATATCATTTCAGTAATACTCATAGCACGTAAATACTATTACTGAAACAATATTAAGTTCATTTATAAACTAACATACTATATTACCATATACTTGAATATATTAATAGCAGTACACGAATTTAAATCTTCAGTTTTGGCATCGTCTTTAAGAAAATATATTGACCATTGATAGAATATAACTATTATCGTAATATTAAGAATACAATCTACTAATCAAAGCAGAATGTATAATATAATACTTATAAGGTAAAATGACTATTGTAGTTATTATAAATTAACAACTAGGTAGTTTGCAATATTGACATTCGATTTATTTGTTTATTCTTACGATGTATTCATGCTGCATGTATCAGACTTAACACATTAAACGGCGCCCAAATCCGTATAAAAAGTGATTGATTACTTTCCGGTACCCTTTACAATGTTGGTATCAGCGGACTCCGGTGACAGCCACGGCGTTCAAAGCCAATTTAACTGACCAATTTAACTGGCTGTTTTAATGAAAATATTGTGCTGAAGTTATTACTCGTACCTGGAACTTTGCCATGTTTATGAGGCAGGAGTGGAGCTTCCATTGTCTTGCTGGTATAACTCGGCGAACTTGTCTGACTGAAACTGTCCGATGACACATTACTATCCTGCCGGACACTGATAGGTTTCGGAACGGGGCTTTGACAAATAGCGCTTAGAGGAGGCGGCAGATTCGTCTGGGTTGCCTTGGGCAATTTCTCGAGTTTCTCACAGGGGCTTCTCTCCTTTCTGAGATTGTGCTGGAGGATATTTCTGGCCCTCTCCATCTCCAACTCGTACTTTCCGCGTACTCCTGATTGCAGTTCCAATGTCTTCTGATCCAGATGCATCCGTCTCTCAAAGTCCTGCGGAGCTCTTTGTATCTCTTCATACCTAATTTTTTACGGAAAATTAAAGTATTCCAGTAATTTAACCCCTCTTCCACTACACTGCATCGTTACTCTTAAAAAGATGTACGGCTATGTAAATTAACCTCGTATTTGCCATCCTTCTTTTAACCAAGATTCCTATTCATTAACTCTGTGTTTAAAGAAATGTAATTGTATTTAAAATTAGGTAACAAGTGATGCTTATTTAAAACGCAAAAGAATTCGTTTAAAAGTTTCCAATAAATTTCAAATATTAAGTCTTGTATATTACAAATTAATTATTGCATTCGAAATCACAAGAAATCGAAAGCATTTGCTCAAGGCCAGCAAAGTTTAATGGAGAAATGCCGATTTCCAGTAGTTTTTCGGCAAAAACTTGAGAGGTTCTGAGAGGAACTTTTAGTAGTCTTCAAATTACATGAAAAATGAAGAAAAATATTGCCTTGGAATTTTCCTTAAAAATCGGCATGAACATTCCGAAGAACCCAATGTTAATATGCTAATAAATTTCCTCTTCATATTTTCTGTTCTTTCATGATTGGAAGCTGCAAATACCTGGATATCGGCCTCTCCTTTGGCATCCGAAGGTGATCGTCCTCTTCGTGCAGCCGTCGTTCAAGATTTTTCGAGGCAGCCTCTAGTTCCTCGAACTTCGACTTCTCGGTTTCCCGACGTGACCTCGAGAGTATCGCGAACTTAGTCTCATCGTCTGGAAGGTTCTCCCTTCGGGACGAACCTATTTTATCCCGCGTCTTTTCCCCTACCGTTCCGCCATCCTCACAATCTTCTGACTCGTCCTCCTTTCCTAATTTCGAAGACTGAAACCTGCCAAGTGAAATGTGCGGAAAAACAATATTAGCAAACTTTAAACTACCGTGAAGTTTCTTTTGAAAACATACATTATCGGAACTTCCTTCACGATCGAGATATTATTTCTTATCATTCCCTAGTGTTTTACTACGAAATTATTCATTATCAATATTTGTTGTATGAGATATATTAGCATACAATTTTTGTTTAATTGTTTACGTATTTATAAGCTTATCTCGAGGTAAGCAAAAGTCTACAATAACGAAACAATTTTCATGGAGTAAAAGTTTTTTTGACGACGTTACGGAATCGCTTAGTTTCCGTGCGTGCGTTGTTAAACTTACATGCAACGTAAGTATCCGAGAATTAAGGATGCCTGTTGGTTACGAGGTCGGTAGACCACTTCTACTAAATGTCTACTCGAATAGTTTGCCGAGATAGAGTCGAAACTTACACTTCGTTTAACCAACCCCTTCATAAGTGCAATCGTCTGTAGTATCTTGCTCTAATTCAGGGTAAGCCTCGAAAGTGGTGGGAACTTGCATCGCACTAAGTGTACTTGAGTATGAAGCACCGCGATAAAATTGCATATTCGTCAAATTCTCAACGATCTAATCTTACCACGGTAAATGTATTGTTTAGAAATAATTCGTTTACTCGAAAGGTATTAATAAACTAATTCCTAATATTTTCAATAATTCATACGTAATCATCAACAAGTATTAATACGAATGATATCAACTATTTATCGAATCGTAATAAAAAAGGGTATGCAATCAATATTGCGTTAATAACGTATTATTGTTAGATTGTTATGCAACTATAAAATCCCCAGTTCCTTACCGTTTATATAATATATGGGTAAGTATCAAACATTATTGTAAAAGACACTGCACTAAAGAAATATTTATATAACAGATGATTGGAGACTGAATTTCATAGAATTCCAATCTGATTGTATTTATTGTCAACTACTCGATTGTTACCTGTTATTCTGTATATTCCCTCCCTCCTGGCGGACGTCTGCCCTTCCCGGTTGAAGATCTCTGAACTTTGATTCCGCGCTTTTGACGATCCTCTTCTGAAGCCTTTTCTCGAGATCACGAGAAGCTTTATTAAGCTCCTCGAGGCTCGACTTCTGGCTGAGCTTGCAGTCTTCCTCAAAGTTCGCTCCATCAAAATCCGCGACGAAGTCGCTCTCCTCGTTCGTTCTCGGAGTATCTTTGCTGGAAAAACTCAATGAATAATCCTGAGTCGCTCGATGATCCTCGACACGGAATGGCCCTAAGTCTATGAGTTTCTCGCTGGTTGGGTCGTGAGTCCAAGAAGCATTGTTTATCGATGAAGATGGTGGTGTCAGGTCGCTTGTCTTTCGACGATTAATCTGGTTCTCTTGTCTAGCGGAAGGTTTTATCGGTATCGGTTTCTCGTTCTTGCTTCTTTTCGGTATTGCCGGGGGCCTTAGCGGTATTGGTGGTGGAGCTACCTACGAGAATGAATCAACAAGTTCGTCCAATCCGCGATCCCTCCTTTTCTAACAACACCTTTCTTCTGTCAATGTTTTTACTGTTTTTCATATGCTTTTCACACTTCACGTACGGAGTTTAAACGTTTCACGTTATTGCAAAATATAGTGCCGTTATTGTCTTGTTAATGTGCTTTCATCTAAAAGTGTGCTCTTGTTGTTTGTAATTTGTTAGAGTTTGTATAAAACCATAATCGTTAAATATGTAATAGAATAACTGAATAAATATTGCCGTGTCTAGTACAGTGTCTAGTATTATTAACAGAGGGCTAAACTTATTCTAGTGGAGTCAACAGCATTTTCTTGTTGATGTTTCCAATCTTAATTCTTGATTCTTGATAAAAAATAAGCAAATAAAAATTCGGTGGATGATTAATACTTGCAATTTTTTGGGAATGTATGAATCTTGTGTGTTGTACGTTTCCGTGTTTATAGTGGATGGTGGATGTTTGTGTTTATTGTGACAGCTGTGTCCAAGTCCAGATGAGTGTCTGTTAAAGTGACAATTCATAATCGATCTTAGAAATCTTTAATTTACATATAACTTACTACAGCTAAAAACTAGCAACCCTATGACTATAACAAATATATGTAAAATATAAAAACTCTACATTCTTTATGATCACACAACCACGAAATTCCGCGGGTTTCATTTATTATTTAACTAAAATAAGATAAGATTTACTGCTCTGTGATATAAGTGAACAATTTTCAAACATCAAAAATATATATATATCTGTGGATCAGACTGTAAATATTTTGTTGTGTTTGAAACTTTGTCGCTTTTATTACAAGAGAGTAAATCTTGTTCATATACTATATGAGCCGTTTAATTTGAAATGGTCATTTTGAAAAATGGATTTAGGACACTTTCAAAATAAAGGGTTCATATATGTATGCATATCAAAGAGAGGGATAGAAAAGAGATGTTTCATTATATGTAATACGCATCTATTGTTATTGTAATCGTTATAAATGAAATTTAGTAATTTTCAGGTAAATTTTCATTCTGACACCGTTAATTCGTAAAGATTTGGGAAACCATCTTTCTTGAAGAAAGGGATGTCTACCCGATATAAGACTCTCGCTTCAAATATTTCCTTACCCTACATTCCTTTAACTATTTCACTACCTGCTTCTAATGTCGCCATATTATTGTTAAAAATACTAATATTATCGTTGAAATTAGAGGTTTCCAGTGTCATGAACATCTGCTTGTTATTCACAGCATGAAAATGTTCATTGATATAAAAAAAGAATTAAAAATGTTTGTCTATAGATAAAATAAGACTATTAATAAGATGACCACAAACTGTGTCTTAAGGATAATTTCAATTTAGCAATCATTAATTCCCTTCCATTTATACGATGCTCGGTGATTTGAAAATTTATATTTGAAATGCATTTACAAAGGTATCGAACTAAATAAGCGACCATTTGTTATTCGTGCTCACGTTTAGGCAAAAAAAAATATGAATTTGATTACCGCAGGAGTTGCGGAATGACGGCGTGGTATTGGTGGTGGAACGTTGCTTCCGGTTGGTGGTAGCTCCGGAAGCAGTGACGTCCGTGCGGGTAAACCAACACTGTGAATTCTGCTCTGTCTGGAAATAAATATGAAGTCTTAATAAAACTATGTAAATAATTTGCAGTAATTTATGAAGCGTAAAATCTAGTATGCGAATTTACTTTAATTTATGAATCGTAAAATGTAGTACACGGTAAAGCCCAACTTGTCATCTATCCTTTTTAATTAGTCGATGTTCCTCATTGAATGGTATCTAATTCAAAGGATATATTATACATTGATGCAAACATGCTCTTTGAATATATTGCACCACTAATTAAGCAGCTTAGATTACCGAGTAAGCCTTGAATAAGAAAGCTTTGCGAAACCCGGCTGCTACAAGGACGTCTTTAAACGCTTAATTATTCAAAGCACGTGGGAAAATAACTTTCTCCTCTACCCAAAGATAATTGTTATCTTTCAAGTTTCCTTCCAAGTATTATAATAAGGAACACTTTATCATACGCTTCTCAATTACTAATCATTTCGTCATTTACATAATCATTTCTAAAAATATTAATTCTGTGTATATCTTAGAGATAATCCTTGAAAGTTTATTAAAAGGAAACGATACAATCGAAGAAGAGTAAGATATTTAACGAATCAGAGGAGAAAGTTAACTGGCAAAGAAAACAGGGCGGCTGAATAAAATGATGAAAGAGAATTTTTCCAATTACGAAAACAGTATGTATAAAAATGTAGAATGGCATACAAATAAAAAGAAGAAATAGTGAAAATTCAAAATTAAGACGGGGTCATATGTAGCTATAAGCCAGTTATATATTTAGAATTATACTGTATTGAAATTCCGGACGCTTCAATGAAAATCTGACGAATCGATGAGCTGTAAATAAAACGTTCAATACAGTTAATACAAATGAAATAAAAATTCCCACGAGCTGAGCCGCGATATGAATTTATCGTCGATAAACCCTTTGGAATTTTTTCGATAGAGCAGATATAATAATATATTTACTTTTATTATTAATGTTATAATAACATTCGTACACGTTTCGCAATAATAGCGCGATATTTCTTAAATTTGTGCAGAAAATATAAAAAACTCCGACAAAATGAATAAAGTAAAAAATGAGATCAAGATATACAGTGCATATACTTATTTCTTTTCAATTGTACAACTTATCGTTAGATGGAAAATAATATAATATTTTTTGGAAAATATATTTATATTTTCTATAATTTGTTTGCAAAAAAATCATATTTGATGTCCTTGCATTACGGTCTAATTAACGTTAACGTTTTTAATTTTTATTGGTGTGACAAACACTTTGAATAATAATTAGTGTTTATTGCACACTGCTGATTATTTAGTATTCAGCACAGAGTGATCGTATTGCTGTTTACTAGCCATAATTTTGTTTCGGAGTGTGTTTCTCGCGGAATAGGTAGAATAAACCCAGTTATGATCAGCAGTGCATCAATCAACTGTGACACGCCATTCACGAGACCTCGTTTAAAATACATCGATCGTAACAAACGAAGATATCGTATTTTTGGAATAACCAACAAAGTTAATCAAAGAAATAAATATGCTATGTTTTAATAAAGAAATATGAAACAGAATAATTAAAGTTAGACACGCCATTCTCGAGACTCGTTTAGAATACTTCGATCGCAACAAATGGATATACCATATGTTTGGAATACCAAAGAAAGTTAGTTCAAGAAATAAATTCTTTACTTTTGAATAAATAAATATGACAAATAATAATTCATGTTACACACTCCATTCAACGCTTCCCGCTGAGGAAATACTCAACGAGAAGTTTCGTAAAAAAAGAACAAAAGACTCCACATCTTTTTCCTTCAAGTTGTTTCATTACATCCAGACCAACAGAGGAAGTTAATATTAAATGTTTTCTTCCAGACTCTGTTTACTGTAATATTACTAAACACAGTATAATAAACAAAGTGTAATGCGATCAAACAATTAATGTAGAAATCGCCGCGATAATAATTATATAAAGGAACAAAACCGTTTCTTTATTCAAATAGATGTATAAAATCTCAGAATCTTTCTTAAAGAACTTGATTCAAAAGAATTATTAAAGGGGAGACAAATGATGATAATTTATGAAGGTGTGTAGAGATATTTCTTCGAATTTATTTGTTGAGAATCAATTAAATAAAGATATTGAATTTTAAAATATTTTAAAAACTATTATTGTTACCGTCTATTATAAAAATAGATGTATGATATCTAACTAAATCATTCATTTTTATAATTTTATTATTCCACATTCTTTTTTGAAGTATCTGATTGAAGAGGATGAAAATTCTGCCTAACGGCGGATAACCAAAGATATCAAATATTCATGAAATATATTATTTTCGCAGATTCCACGTGCATCCATAAACAAAGAGCACCGTGGCTTCGTGCTTGATTTTCAAATTCTCTCATTATTACGAATACACGACGAGTCTTTATTAAAACGACAGGGAAAGGAGGATACACGATTCACCTTATCATCGTATACCCCGTCACGATGATATTGAGTTATTTGAACCGTTCCCACGAGGAGCCCTTCGCCCCGAATTTATTATAAAAAATTAAGTCTATTGCGTTTAAAGTCGACTCACAATAACGAGATCAAATAAACGTGAATTAAATGAATCACTAAGGATTAACACTAGAACTACCAAAGCAGACAAAATGACTGGTCTGCAATTTTTAATATAATTATTCGCGTTGCTTGAGATTTTATATACTTTTATTTTATGTACATCACGCACATAATTAAATCCATTAATTCACTTGTACCCTCCAGCCGTAATATACTTATAAATAAATTTATGAGTATAACTGGTGGAGGTTGGTATTATTTGAAAAGTGTTTATTGAGTAATATAGTAATATTATAGTAATATTTTATTAACTAATATAATTATAGAATAGCAGAGAAAGCGCGGGAATCACCGAACCTCGTCGAAATATCAAGTTATATTGACGACTTCGTCAGATACGCGCCCGTCGGCAGGTAACGTAAGCGCCGCCGGCACGCAGAAGATATTGAAGTACAATATAATAAATGTTCAGTAGTTCTAGTGTCAAATGAAAGTTTATTGTCATTATTATATAAATAATTAATCATACGTTAATTACTTATACTGCACCTTGGTTGACGCGTAGGACTCGTATCACCGCCATGAGTTTCCATTCCAGACATTTTCGACTCTAAAACCAAAACCCAAAATCTCGTTAGTACAGAGATGCAAATATTAAATAAATTTCCCTCGCAGATTAGTTGTCGCATTGATGTAAACAATTATATAATGAATAGTTAAGTAAACAAATTACCTAGTTCATGATGTAAGTACTCAATATTTAATTTCTTTTTGAAAGAATATCAATACAAGTATTTATTTTAAAGGATCAATATGTTTATGTTAATTATAATTATTCTCGTTTAGTGTGCACTTCTTCAAACTACGTAGCAAATCCTAAAGTATTCTAATGGCGATAAAAAACAAGGTATACAAATCTTTGTAAGTAAAAGGTCGCGGTGAATTTAAATCGTATAATCAAATGGATGGTTTACGCACAGTGACAGTGCTATTTCATCTCACTATCAAGTGAGAGCACTATTCAATTTCCTCCTATCTCATCGCAGTGCACCCTTCCACAAGACCTGGACCTAGCGAGGTTGCACCCTCGGGATCGATGTGCCTGCACCCACTCCCACACCCTTCACAAAAGCACACTCTGCCACTCTGGAATGCTTCCGTTTTAAATACGTCGGACACCCGGCCATTTCTCTTATTTTAACCTTTTCATTACGAGCGCCGAATATATCTGGCGTACACGCGGCGACCTGCGTGTACGAGCGCCGGATATATCCGGCGTCCTGACGACGACCTGTGTGTACAAGTGCCGAATATAGCCGGCAATGAATTCTGCCGTATCTGCAGAGTATCTTTTCGTCGGGCGAAGCGTACTGCCGTAACGAAAGGGTTAAATCGCTTCATTAAATTCGACTACCTTATTCGGCCAATATTTAACGACGGTGCTTAATAGAACTTGCTTACTCAATACCTTGCTGAATTTTAATTAATTGGTATCCTCATTTTCATGAAATATTTCACTTTTAAGTATTCCTCTCTTCAAAAGGGACGATATTGTTTTGGAAAAATTACCCTTTTTATGCGAATAAAATTATGTACAAAGCTTATATTATATGATATGTATAGTATAAACCTAGGGCCAAAATCAATGGGCTCATTTGATAGTGTAATTGAAATCCTAAAACTTTGCATTTTAATGTTTTCGACGAAAATGCTTCCCCTATGAGATATTTGGCCGTTTGCAGACTTTTCAAACACCTTGTATATTTGCTTTTTGTTACACATAAATTATTTCGAACAAATATTTCTTTATACTGCTAGTTTTTTTTGGTCAATTTTGAGTATGCAATCGGAGATTCGATTCAACCGAAAGAGTTCGTCATTCCCTTATACGCAGAAATATATAGTTTGCTTCCTTGTGCGTTTCAAATTGAAGGTGGTTCAAGATAATGAGATTTGAAAAATATCGTAAAAGATAATTGGTCATTTGTTTACTCATGGTAATCAAGAAGATACGTTGTATAAAGTTCGTAAGATACCAAGAGCATGCCATTGGCTTTCAAAGTGTCTCACAGCAATTCCTGCCTTCTGCTGCTCGACACGACTCTACAAATTAAAAGGAGTATCAAGACACTAAACATCTTCTTGCTACTTTTGATTGATTGGTTACTTCGGAGTTTTCCACTGCGAATGCTTGCCATACAAATTCTTCGAGAGATGTATCACATCGACCTACGTCATTCATTTAAAGCAAAAACAATATTTTACTTGCATATTTTTGAATATTGTAGTTATGTAATAAGAAGTTTATTAAGTTTCATTTTTTTCTATTAATCGAAGAAAGTATACTTCAGGTAATAACATTACATTATTTTATGCATAAAGCACATTGTATGTAAGAGTGCCTTGATTGGACTGATAAGGCAATTTCAGTTTTATAACCGGTTTTAATTGTATTTTTTGAAAAATAAATTCCAACATTTGTTGAAGATATAAATAATAACATTCTTTTCGTCCACTTAAATTTTGTTAGAAACGTTCCTGAACCAGTATAAATTAAAAAATGTTTATGCGGTCCAAATTCGGCAACCTTCCCCTATATTTGTTTTTGAAATTATTCTCCTGGTACAAAAGTTTCGAAAGTTTATGTGAAATTTTCAGTCATATTATCAATAACAACTCTTGTGGTCCGTCGGAGAAAAAAAATCTGGTGGATAAAGAAAGGAGCTCAGAGAAAAATAAATGTTGGCTTGAAATTACGGGTAGGCAATCATTCCTTGCAATGGGAAACCGTCTAAGCGCCTCCTTCTCGTACCATGCAAATTGAATCAATTTATATTGTTCACGGTATTGTGTAAAGTTTTCTTCTCCTTTCCTAGGACTTTCGCACACTCAATTAATTCAGCAGCCCGACGACCGGCAGACAGTTCCCTTGAAAGATCTCGCCAAATGTAAATCTCGGCCGTGGTCGCGATGGAAAGGTGATTAAAAGGACTACGATATCGGGTTCTAATAATTCCATGAATCCTTCGAGAAATTAAACCGGACTCTCTAAGCGTTTCAATCGAAAGACGTTTGGCGTGTCCTCATTGCCAATTTCAATAACAGAAGCGGGAAGACGATGATATTCCGTGACCCAGATATCTCTTTGCAAAGACTTTTCATATATATAATAGCATATTACATAGATATATACAGATATACTCGTGTCAACGAAAATACATTGTTTCCCATCTAAAATATGAAAATGAAAAAAAAGATTTTTTTCACACGATAGTCGCAAGTTCAAACAGATTGATATCATTCTTAATATTAAATAATACATTTGAGTAGCTTGATATATTGCATCGATAAAATAATAAAATGATTTATATCTATTCTTTAGACCATAATATTATATGTATGTACAGATATAAATCATTATTTATACATAATATATTTATATATGTTAATTACCACGTTCTGCAATACATATTCTACGCAAAATAATGTTGTATCAATTAAGAACAAGTTACCTGAATAAATGATTTTGCTATCCCACACAATACCATTAATTACAGAATAACGTAAAATAATTATCACATAACTAATGCATGTAATAGCATGACATATAAACACGATATTTGTTAGAATAATCACAGAACAAATATATACCACGTGATTCTGTGGCTCATTGTACGCATTGATACAGGACCGTCCATCAAAGCCATTAATTAGTAACGCATGACAAAGTGTATTGTTAAGCCACAGTGCTATTGATTTATTTTCAACACCATCGACGAAACTTTAAAAATGTAATTCAGAACGTGGTACATAAACAGCTCTTTTTATCAATATTATATTGCATTTGATTTAGTCAATTTTCTCGATAAATACTATTTTGCATCCAGTACTCTACGACACGTTGCAGGTTAAGAGGGTAATTATCACTTCCGAAACTTACAGGATTATCAGTGTTCTACCGCGACAAGAGCTTTCGGATTAAGTGCTTCGCTAAACTTCGTATTGCTCGGTTTTAGTCTTCATCACTGCGGAATATCGATTACGTGGAATCGAGTAAAATGCCGCTTCTTCGATATGCTCTTTTGGTATTTAGACAAAATAATGCACTCAGCAACTGCATATTACCGTACGATATTGTACAAGAAAATATATCATCGTGCATTATGGTTTTGAAAGAGTACATTATTTATCGTCAGGAAATCAATTTGGTAATTTCGTATACCGTTAGATCAGGGGTGGATCAATTAATTGCAAGTAGTAAATTGTTCTTTTTAACGCAGCCTCGAGACCTTGTCAATGGCCAGTAAGTGGCAGTTCCACTACTATGTATGTGTGTAGAGGTAAACAGAATCGCGGAGGGTCGAAACTCCCAAAAGGCACTTCAGAATCTTATTGTCTGATAATTGGCGTATCTCAATGCCAAAATCTTGAAACAAGGGTGGAAGGATCTCGAGATTCCCACGGGAACGACTGAGCATTCGTACTTTCCGTACCTCGTAAAACTTTCGATGGAGATCCATAGGACTTGTTGACTGGTAATGTTACATGTGTTAATATCCAGCCTGATTATATTTTCCAGCAAACGCTGCGTTTATTGTCATACTTAATTGCGCCACTACGCGAGTTTAGGAATTATTTTGAAACATAGAGAGTTTTTAGGAACTATTTTGGTAAACGAATAATTGACAATTACTGTAGATTTGTAGAATTATTAATAAGGAGAGAAAGATATGTACACAAGAGAATACAGAATATGTTTTTCTACTAATGTTTAGTTAAAAATCATGATCATTTCTGAAGGATTCTGGACATGTTTCCTTGCATTTATTTCTTCAGGAATATGTAATTAACACTAGAACTACCGACAATATATTCAGCTATATTTGTATATTTATGTGTACGTCCTTAAACAAAAGGATGGATGGAAGAAATAAATTAACCGATTTATTTATACCCATTGTGCAACGTGAACGGCGAAAAATCTCAGAAAATGTTATAAATTTTAACACTCTTATTAAATTCCAAGGACTCGCCAGTTTGACTGCTTTGGTAGTTCTAGTGTTAAATATAGATATAGATATGGAATTTACAAGATATGTTCATCGATGGATGAGTGTTGCCCCAAGGAGACTAAACGGTAAATACTCTACAGAACACGAATGATTCTAGCCCAATAGAGAAGTTGTCTATATCGGTATATGCAGATTGCCCTTATTGACCTACTACTGCTGCCAATATTGGTCTTACAAGACACGAGCTTAAAATTGCTTTCACAAAAGCTATACTTGAGAAAAAATATCTGTAAACCGTGTGTCGCCAATTTTTATGAAACTGAAGAGTTGTAGAGGAAACGAAATGAAAGAACAAGTATCTTTCTTCAACAATGCCACGGACTTAAAGTAAATTCACCCCCCATAGTTTCCACTCCTTCACGAGATCTGGAAAAATGTTGATGAAGGACAGCAACAAATTTTCGGAACGAAAGTTCTACGGCTTTTGTGAAACAAATAGATAGTGCATGTTTTGATAAATAATGTTGGTAAATACTTCCAAGAATCGTGATTATAACTTGGAACTACAAAGTTATCGAAATCTTCATTTAGATGAAAAAGTAATGTATTTCTTTTATAAATCACAGCAAATAATTGTTATTCTATGATACGTCTCAGTAATTAATTTTTAATACGTTCTCGAGTAAATTATTCTAGAATGTCATTTATAGTTACATGTTGAGTAGTAGTTTTTCAAAAAACAGTAGGAAATGAACTTATACGAATGTAAAGTTCAATTTTTCCAAGAATTCTTTTTATTTAGCATTGCATATACGTATTATAATTCATAGCATATCTACTGCATCAATTGCCTAACTGTTCTATGTACTGATAAATTTCGGAATTGCATCAGGATGAAGTTTTTTGATATTCCATAATCTACTTTAAAGTTGGCAATGCACTTAGCAAAAGTGATTTAAATATTATTTCCGCGAAAGATTTCTGTCTTATAGCCACGTGGCTTACTCTTTATCGGTAAGCCGTTAGTTTGACTATATCTATAAAAGTGAAGCTTGTCGATCTAGTATCAATATTATTTACATACGAATATCTGTCTCGACTCGTATGATTTACATATGAGTGAGTAAGTGTATCGAAAATATCTCTCGGAAATACTAGTCCCCAGCTTTTTTGCGAGCTCATCCACCATCGTTTACTTCGGCAACTTCTATTTCCCCATCTTTATTCGCTTGGCTCTCTTGTCCGCACGAACATGGATCCGAGCTAAGAATCTTTCCACGATATAGTTACACAACGGTGCAGGAGCAAATCCTGTAAATCCTTAAAGCTCCGCCACCATTCGAGAAACTACAATGGATACCTGGATATAATGTCAAGAAATTCTTAACGGACGTAAAATACCAAATTCTCCCGGAAATCTATGGAACTCTATGAGGATACATCGACGCACCAATCATTGATCTAATCAAAACCTGCAGTGTATCATATGTTGTGGTACACCATTGCCAGTGTTAATGAGACTTCGTAGATTTTAGTAGACTAACTGTACGGCATAATTAAAGCATTTTAATATCAGATGTAAAAATAACTTCGAGACCAAAGTGACAATATGCGTAATAAGAACGGCAATTATAAGTTAACATTCATTATTGAATTTAATATTTCAAATTAATGATTAACAGAAACGTATTTAATATTGCTAGAACAAACGGGAGATTGTTATTTAAAATTGAAATCTAATATGCAACGGATCTCCAACGTATTGCCGAAAGTATTCCCAACAATAATGTTTTTTATCATAAAAACAAAAAGATCATAATATTATTAAGATAATAAATGAGAATTCACGCGAAAGGTCAAAGAAAACGAAATGATTTTAAACAAATCTCATTCATTCTCCGTATATTCACCGCGATCTTTATTCCATTTCAAGCTCCTGATGCAATCGGATAGTCGAAAATAAATTCAAACGAAAAATAAACCCCTTTCGTAACCGGCACTTTTTCCAGCTAGGAATAAAAGACGGGACAGATAAAATGAAGTTCGCATGAGCAGTGACGCATTTCCCCGGCACGATCATAAATCAAACAAAAAATTGGAAGACCATAAATCAGGGTATAACTTTCATATTTATTTCACGGGTTACGGTATCGGCGATGCGTGTATATCGGTGACGCGTAGTTTAGCCCTGCTTCCTGACAAGCGATTTTCACTCGATGCAAATATCACAAATATTTCCATCTCTGATACACTGCCATCCATGATGCACGAAAAGGTGCTTCAGACTAGATTCGACTAGATTCGCAAAGAGATCTGTTTATTTTCCGTGCGAATAAATTTCAGATACCATCGACGCTCGCACAAATAGTAAATTTATTTTTCTAATGTCTAAACGAATCTACTATCCGAGATAGTGAGATTGACTTTGTCCCCATCGTCACGTATCTCGATTTTAATACCGATGCCCAAAGTATTGTATTTTAGTACTTCGACGATCCCATTTACACGAGCCAAGTACAACATTGGCCGGTATGAAAAAAATAATCGAAAGGAAGTTTATGAGTCGTAAGAACAAGTCGTGATGATAGTATAACTGAAGCTACCCTTCGAAACGATAACTTCCGCGCGATCTGTTCTCCGTATTACGTGAGCCGATGCTATAACCAACGTCAGACACGAAGCTCGCAGAGGTTTTTTTCATGAACCGTCGAACATTTCAACGGATCCGATCTAGTGATCGGAGCAAAAGATGAAACATGATACTAAGTGACGTATAATAATACCTAAAAGACTTGAAAGACTCTTTTGATCCTGCATTTATGTCCTCTTTACTTTACCGAGCTCTCCACATTTTTCTTAGAAATTTCTAGGGAACGAGTGTCTTATTGCTTTCCCTACCACACTCTACTTTGAGTAGTTGTTAATTATTCATTCAATAAATCTCACAGAGATTGGTTTGAAAATACATTACGTTATTACACTGTTTTACTAACCAATTTTAACTTCATTATTTTTAATCAATTTCTATGCAGCATTTCACTTCATTCATAAGTAAACTGAAAATTATAATATTGAGTGATAAGTTTATTCACTACTTAATGTTATATTATGAAAAATAACATCGAATTATCCTGCCACACTTTACCAATTATTATTACATTAATCCTATGAACATAAAAAGGGACTCTTTGAGATTGCAATTATTTAACTTACGAAATATTACATGCTTAATGTTTATATCTGTGTCTCTGATCTTTAAGTGCGGATTCTTCTTGAGGTGTATTTCTTAAAACAAGGTGATGCTTTTTAAGGAGGTCGGCGAGAACCTTTCCCTTTGATACTAAGGAGTATATAAACGAGACGAACCATGGAAAACCTTTGACTTTTACTCTAACTTCTTTGACAAAAAAAGTGAGTGACAATGAAACCGGGAGAAAATACTTCCCTTTGATGTACGAAACAAAGATGAATCCAGCCAAGCTCCGGTACCATGATCTACATCTGATTCTATCTGCTAATACGTGTATAAGTGTAATTAGCTTAATTGGATTATCACGTACACGCTTTGACTCCGAAACAATGCTCCTCTATTGCAACATTGTGTGTTTAGGACCTTCTATTAAACACGTGCGAGATCCTACTTTTTAGTGTAATTTCCTGTCACGTACGCAACAACAGTTAATTAACTTATCATGGGAGATTTATAAAATAATTACACAATATATTACATTAATTTATAAGCGAAGAATATTGTTTACAACGGTAAGCGTCGTTTTAATATTGCAGCCATTTACAACTTTATTTGATTTACTTGATTTGATTTACTGACTTACTTTGAAATGGGGAGATCTCCCCGATCGGTCGGGCACCGACTTACTTTAAAGTGGGGAGATCTCCCCGATCGGTCGGCTAAGTGTTAAAATGATCATTTAAATTAAATTCCGTGCATATGTCCAATTTTGTGTTATTTAATTGTTCTCAAGTACCATTTATAAATTACACTGATTTCCATCTGTGAGATATTTTTTATTTGTCAACTAGATATTGACAGACGCAGATATTAGTAAAACTTATTTTTTATTTTAACGAGAAATGTAGTTAATAATTTGTTTACTTCGTAAGCGACATTTAAAGTAATTGATACATTAATTTGCAACTCCATTTTTATATTGATTTTTAGCTCCAACTGTTAAAGCCGTCGATTATCATGTCATGTGAGAAAGTATACCGCGCGGTTGTTGAATGCATTCGCAATTTAGCAGCCGAACTGAAAAAGTCAGGAATATCCGATACATTTGATCGACTTGACCGAAAAAAGGGAGGATGCCTCGATAACCGTAATATCAGTTCCTCGTATCTTGCCGCGCTATTTTATAAGCTTGCCCACATTCTGTCACGTAGCCTTTCATCTTGTCTGACCAACATTTTTCTTGTACTATTAAACGTCGAAGTAGAAAGAAACTAGGGGAAACTCTGACATGTCATCCTCTTCATCCACTCGCTTTCATTCGCATACATCGCGTTGCAAAGGTTACGTGACAACACCACCTTTCATGGGATGTATCACGTTTAATCAACAAGTGTGATACAGCACGATGTAACACGTAAGATAACTTAATCTATTTTTTATTTTATGCATTCATTTAAACACTGAGTTATACTGCGATATTAAGCTATGAAATATATGAATCTTTAACCCGTGTTCGATTCCAACAACATATTTTATATTAAAATTGAGTAATTTCTTTCAGTGGTAGTTGTAGAATTTACTTATATAAGTTTAGAGCCATTTAAAATATATAATCATGTCAAATAATATTAATATATTCTGATTCAAAGTTTGATCTTTCACTCATTTTTAATGAATATCCAACACACTTCGTTGGCTTGGAAATATAACACATAGAAAGGGAATACATACACTGTTTTTCGTTTGAGAAGTAGTTGTAAAAAAAGATATGCACTTTCACATATGGAATACCCGGCCTTTCTAGTATTTCAATCAAAGTGAATTTAACAGAAATCATTACAAAGAAATATTCTTAACTAACCGCAACTGCTTTAAATACGAAAAAGAACACGCGAACTACACACAAATGAATCAGTATAAATAAAATAGGCATGAAAGTTGTCAGTTATTTTACTATCGTAAGCCTTTTTGTTGATCCTTCAGTATTTCTTTAGCAATGTTTACGATAAATCCTCTTGTTATTTATCGAAGGCGTATATTAATAATCGTTTAAAGCTTCATATAATATACATTTTTCGGGTTGAAAGTGATCATACAGCTTTGCGTGAAAATTTCAATCCTCTAATCTGACTATCAAGTCGCTTGGAATCGACATTTTCTTCAATGCCGTCGAACGTCAAGGAAGAAAAATAGTCGGAATTTTCGCTCGTCATTGTGGCCTTTCATATATTCAGCTTTTCTCGATGCTAGAAATCTTGCTCTTGATATTCTTGTCATTCCATCTGATTACGTTCCCCAAAGTGTGACGCGAAGCTTCCGACGTTTCAGCCTTCCAATATTCTCGGCAGAATATGCACCCAGGAATATTACATAATTGCATGTTAGAATGCCTTGCGACGGACATCGTCGCTTGCATCTGACATAATTGTCGATACGTAATAGTATTATTTTATCTTCCCAGTTTACGAAACAGAAATTAAGAACTGCCAAAATTAACTGATTTGTATTATGTACATTTATATTTTACGTATTACATATTTATTTGTGATAAAGAGTCTCACTGAATATTAACTATTATTAACCATTTAACCATTTAAGATCTTTTATATAAAGTTCATAAAATTAACAAAAATCATTAATGTATATTTCGCATTATTATTCACTTCTTTAGATATGTTTCCTATGACGTTATGTATATGATAACAAATTGTATTCACTAATAATTCTTTGACGAATTAATATCTGTATCTTTTTGTGCGGAATAGGCGCAATATCATCTTTGTTCATTTATCATTCATGAAGAGATATTATAAGCCCGCATAACATCTGTTGTTCTACTCATCGTTTGATCGCTTCAACAATGTATCAGCCAACGTAGATTAATTAAATCGCAAAACCCATGGAATTCAGGTAATTCGGTTTTATTTAATTATTACAGATTCATTGTGTTACGATTCAGCTATCCTAGATCAATCCATAATTGCTAAAAAAAATAACCGCGGAAATAGGATTTTATAGCAATTCTGAACTTAAAGGACAATTGGTTGAACAAAGTAAATGTTTTAAAGCTTTCTAATAATATAAACGTGATTCGTTAGTTATAAATTGAGAATCTCTATAAAGTGATTAAAAAGTAAAGATCCAATTTCGGATCAACTCAAAGGCAAAGTCTATTATAGTTGATAATAGAGAAAACAATGTGATCAGGAAATACTTTAATTAGAACTACCCATTGATATCTCTAATAACTTGACCAAAATATCTATTATCTCTATCCGTAAAAACAAAAACCGATTGCTGCACTCATAAAAAAATCAATTGAAAAGTCTGTATTATTCTATTATTCCATGTATAAAAAAGAATAATTTATTCTTCTTTAGAATATATGCCCCATCAATTTATAAATAGATTGCATTATTAACTTTGAGCCGATGCATATTAGAGCCATAAAAGGCTATTAATTATGATGCATAATTAAAACGGAAATTTTATATTTTCGCAGGAACAAAATTAAATTTAATACGATGGTTCCAGTTGCAGCGATTCGTTTTTCTCTGTTTTCTATGAGATGGAATTTCCAAGCTGTGGAATTACGTGTGAAATACGAAAATTGTTGGGAAATAACGTAGAACGATATCATAGGAGAATGCAAGGAGAAATCAAAGTAGAATTATGTCACAATTGGAGCCTTGCAGGAAACCACCAACGAGCTTCTCTTCCGACGTCCACAATCATCCCCGAAACATCTACCGTGCCCAACCCACCTCACTACCAACACTTTTCCACTAACGATAACTTCGTGTTACAACCTTACTAAAAGTAGTTCACAAAATATGAATAAAAAAAGATATTTCCATTTGCATATTTCTTATTCATTTCCCTTCAGAATTCTAAGGCAAGGACTAGTAAACCATTTTTAAAATGATCCGATAATGTATACGAATATTCTAAATTAAGTTAACTTTATTTTGTACGACATAATTGAATACACATTTTATACTTGAATTATTCAAATCTGCATATAAAGGTTAGAGAAGAAGAGAGAAAAAACGTAATTTTAGTGAAACTGATCATAACTAATGACTTAAATTTTTGTATCTTAATATAATTAGAATGTGAGAAGGGTTTCTTTTTACTTTTCGTTTTCTTAAAGGTCTTTATGCCTTTGAAATAAATGTAGAAGCAATAGTAACATTTAACTTTGTGGGGTTAATTGCGCTTACATATATATCTTTGAAGGTTTCAGAGTTTAGACAATTGAACCTGGTTGGATAGTGGAAACCTTCGAAACGCAATACTGCTACATTTTGATCTAAAGAATCCTACTCCCTGCATGAAACATACCGATGGATTCTTTTGTTAAATATTAACAATATTTGTGGACTTCCTGCGGATTCACGTGGAAGAATTTTAGGGCTTAATCGAGATATTATTTTCTCAAGCTTTTATACATTCATTGAAATTATACGAAACCCGGGGATCGAACTGATGGCTTATGTAAATTTGAATCCCGGTCTAACATCTCATAAATCAAAAATTTATCAAATCATAAGTGGTATGCAACCAAAAAAATTGCTGAAAAGGGTCAGTGAACGAAACGCATATTTTTGGTAGAATTTAAAGTTAAATGGCACAATAACCAATAATATGTGATCACTTTCTCCGAACATTCATGAAAGAAATACAAAAACGTTTCCGCTAATTTAACTCACACAGTGCATATAGAGTTTGAAGAAGTCTTAAACCATTCGTTTAAAAAAATAAGTATACTTTAACGTATAATTTTCAGTAGAACTTTAACATTTTAAATTTTCAAGATTATTTGATATTCCATATAAATACAGATATGAAATGTTGATAAAAGACTTACATGTTAAGGAAGACAACTCTAAATCTCGATCTCCTCGTTATGTTTACAGGCTCCAGGAATCGGAATTCATGCTTCTGACGACGATTCGATGTTCCAACGTCGTCAGTAGAAATCTTGAAGTTGATTCTTCTCTTACTCGATGTAATTTCATCTTATATATCTCTTATTTATTTATTTAATAAGATTCCGATCTTTATCGGAAATTCAAATGTCGAGTAACGTGCAACTCCATTTCAAGTGTTTTGTTTAATACTTCCTATTAATCCTGGTGCCAGTTATCATTTCTGTTGCGTATGCTGGAACCACCTGAGTCCAATTTAACGCCGACCAACCGCGTGTCGATGATCAATCAAACAAAAGTCTATAGAATCATTTCTTTCAATCAACGAATCATATTTTCCTATCCTTTATATCGTGAGATTAGATCCCCTTGATCCTCTTCACACATTGCTTTCTCCGGAATAAGATAAAGACTCTTCACAATGATATCCAATTAATTCCCTTCGAAATCTTCTCTGAATTGGCGATGTTAAATATCGAAGATTCTTGTTCTCGACGTGCAAACTTGTTGTTCTCTTCGAGTTACGAGTTCATAGTAAGATCATGGATACGAAATTTCCGGTATCGAAATTTGAATCGGTTTCCGGGCGCGGGTATATCCTGGCACCAGGACTCGTCGATGTTAGACGATTTTTAATGCCCACACGTCCAAGGTATCGAGGATGGTTTCTCGAAACACACGTGGAACGAAGGTGCGTACTACGTGCGTGGGTGGTAGCGTACTACTGAGTTTCACGTTCGTGGAAAGCCAATCCTAACTCCCTCCCTCCCTCCTCGTGGTATCTGGGCGCCCTTCCATCCCCTGGCGTCTTCTACCCTCGCGGCTGCTCCGCCAGCCCGAGCAACCAGCCCTCTCCTCAAAACGAGTTTGCGCCCCTGCCAGACTTTACCCGACGGCACTACTTTTCTCCTTCTTTCCTTATTCTTTATTCTTTATTTCTCCGTCTTCCTCTCTACTGAGGATCACACCATCGTTCCCCAACGATTCTCCTATTTCGCGCTAATATACTTTATATATGGCATCCCCTTCAGTTATCTCAACTTCTCACAAGAGAATTTAAAAAGTAACTTATTAATCGATTCTTTCCGTTCTTAAGAAATGTGTGCTTCTGTTGAAATTCATCAAAGGTTTATACTTTCCTCCTTTTTTCTCTGTCCTTTGTAACCCCGTATTGCTTTATGGCCACAGTAACACTATGATGATTTCCGTCGATTCTCTTATTTCGTGTTAATGTGCTGTACACAAAGCATCCGCTTCGTTCTTACGAAGCACCCTTAGCAGGATCGAAAGGTCTTGATAGCAATCGATTTTTTCCTCGGTTAAAGAATTTGCACCCCTGCTTGAATTTACTCAATGCTTCCACTTTCTTCCCTCTTCGCTTGTCCTTTATTTCTACGCGAACCTTACTGCCGGCAGTGACGTAATGATGATTTTCCTGTGCCTCTTATCCTTCAAATTGCTAAACCTTATACACAGCATCCGCTTTATTCTTATCAAGTTCCTTCGGGGATCAAGAAATTCGTATATCAAACGATTCTTCCATCCACTGCATTACCTTTCTTACATTTTACTTATTATATGTTATTTCCATCCCTGTTGGCATTAATACGATTTCCTTCGGATTCTTTTAATTCGAAGATAATATACCTCATAGAGTCTACTTAAGTTTCACGAAGTTTTCACGGATCGTAAAAGTTAGTTAGCAATCGATTCCTTTCTCGACTAAGGCATTTGCAGCTGTGCTAAAATTCACTCTATAGTCCTGATTCGCTCCCTGGTTCTTAATTCCTCATTTCTTCACGTTTCTCTGTTGGCAGTGACAGAATGATAGCCTCCTCTAGCTAATGTACCTTCCGGCGTCTGCTTCAGTTTTATAAAGTTCTTGGAAGATCGAGGAAGTTTGTTACCAATCGATTTCTTCCTTCCAATATGAGGAGTTTGCGAAGGGTGGAAAAGTATATGAGAAAGCTTCTTATAAAAGGAACCTCGTTCCGTTCTCCTCTTTCTTTATGCTTTCCTTATTTCTCCATATTCCTGCGTCAGTATAGATACTACCGAAACATTTCTCATCGCACATCACTTTCTCGGTACTCTTACGGGTTAATGTACCTTCACGCATTCTCTTAAAATTCTTTTTAATCTCGCGAATATATGAAGAAGATCGGAGGGGTTTGTTGAACACCAATCTCCTTAAAAAGAGAATGGAAATTGAAGGGACGAGTAGCATAAGAAGATCTCCTGCCAGAACAACTGTATCCCTTTGCTGTTCCGGTGCTTACGTATAAAACTCATTGTATAATAATACACTTTCTCTACCATTGTATCATCGGCTTTCACGAAGATTTCGAGTATCGATATCAATTGAGTATCTCAATATGAAATAAACGGTAATACATCATTCTTTGATTGTCTTATCAAGTAGATTTGAGTTTATTATTCAGAGTAATTTAATTCAAATAGGAAAATAAAATATTGCGAAGAATACGTATTCGCACGAATCTTAACAGACTTCTACATCATGTCATTAATGAAAATATCAGTTAATTCAATCGGCTTAGCCCGAAACTGTTCTCTCTCCTTAATCTTTGATAAGATCAGCTATTGTTATCGTAAAGGAATAAATCACGACTTTTTTGGAAACTTTCGAGGGGTTCTTCTTGCTCATTCCATTTGTCTCTTTCTTACCGGAATTCCTCTATTTTGTCGACCCTTCGATTACTGAAGTAAGAGAACGTCACTGACCCTTAATCAAGCAATTTTTGTAAAATCGATCAATAGCTTTCAATTTTTCAAAGAATTTATATTTTGCGACAGATTCTATCTCCTCTTGAAACAATTAAACTGAAAAGCATTGATTGATCGCTATTCATTATTTCTAATCAGAAGTTTCATTCAGAAATCACTATTGAATTCAATTGCAACACTTCGTTGCATTCTTTTTAAAACGAGTCCAGAGTTAATGCCTATAATTTTTTTGCGTAATATCGTATTACCTGCAAGCAAATATACTTGTGCGCGTAACTTTAGCATAATCGTAACATAAATCTGTCAACGTCGCGCGAAGACGACTACTCAGAGTGCGGATAACTGATTCCGAGCAATAAATCTCGTCAAAAACGAGTTTCTTAGCTAAGTAAGTCAAGAGAAAAAAAATGTCAAGATAAATGAGTAAGGAGAGAAGGTAAACGAAGCATGGAAGAAAATGAGATGGAGAAAGAGCAGAGGACAAACGAGACTTCGCTAGGAGTGAGATTTACAAAGGTGTGGAAAGAAATAAATGTTTTGCGCGATGAATTCAACTGACATTTTAACGAGGACTTTTATTCACCTCAAGATAAACGATCAAGATGCTCAGAATTATTCTTAATTAAGATGCAATCCGTAATACCTCCTCTTAAAAATCTTGACATTTTTACTGCGCTATGTTTGTGTCACTTAATTAACTATCTGTCGGTGATAGTTTTTTTTCAAGTTACGGATGAATATGATAAAAACATTGATAATAACAATTGACGTATTAAACACCGTCTGATAAAAAACGGCTTAAAAAGTAATAGATATTCGTATTGGTCAACACTAAGTTTACGGACATTTCTTGTATAAATATCTCTACGGACATGCGCCAAATTTACGCGTGAACGAAACCGCACATTTTCTTGAAAAAACAACTTATTTTATGTAAAAACAGCATATTATACACTCTTAACTTATTCTTAAATGAATCAAAGTTAGCATAAGTGGTAGCAGAGAAATGTAAATGGTTTGTGTCATTTTCCGTGTGAAATTCGAAATGCGTAAAAATTAGAGTTCTGTAAACCTAGTGTTAAAATGCCTAAAGAAGAGAAATTTCGTAGGAATTTCTTAAGTATAAACGAAGAGATAACATGAAAACTGGGCCACGCAGAAAGGATGATGGTTCGTCATGGTGTCTCCTGAGTTTCCTCCTAACAAACACTCGCTACGTCATTCGGCGTAACCGAACGATTTCCTGGTATTTCACCCCAAATTTCACGAGTCATTGGACGTAAGCGATATTACATAAAAACGATGAAACGGTGCCCAAAGTACGAAGCAAATTAAGTACGCATATCGCGATAGAAGTATATCATTTTTAATAGAGCCGTTATTATAAAGTCCTTTGAGTTTCGACCCATCTGTGTTGTTTACGGTTGAAGCAACAACCAATCAAAAAATCCTCTCAAACTATGAAGCTTTTCGAGGATGGAATGCCTCGGAACCGCTACAAAATAGGAAAGAAAATAGGGTAGAAAAATAGGGTGGACCAGGCAGAAGAACTGAACCATGTCTCATGAATTCGGAAGGCATTCCTTGGAGCCCAGAATACTCCTGATCCTGTGGTAGACAGCCGCTGCGCAATTCGGTAGGTCCAGACCAGACGACGTCGACGACTTCGAACTTTTATTTGGCTAGACTGGATGGCGCCCTGGCTCCGCTATTCTAGCTGTTACTGCCAAAGGAAGGCACCGAAAGGGAGGAAGAGAACGAGAGAGAAGATAGTACAAGGGAGAGAATTATGTACGTCAGTGAGAGGATGCGAAGGATGATAAGCAGTGGTAACGGAAGGACGATCGAGACAGGATACATAAAACATTTGTTATTCAGGGGGAAGGGGAGGGCAATCTACGTTAATATACGTACACGTAAAACAGAAGCCACGAGACAAATAAACTTGAAGAATTATTGTCAATGATTCCAAATAATCGAGCGATCGATACGAAAATAATAAAGGAGGTAAGTACCTAGTGCGTTGTGTGTGGCGTAAATCTTGAAATATAGGACAACATTAGCGTTAAAGCGAAGAAGATAAATCAAGCATTGAAAAGGCATAGAGAAGGAAAGAAAGAGAAAATAGAATAGACAGGTTGAGAGAAATAGAGGGTTCGCGAGGAAAGGGAGAGGACGAAAGAGGGAGAGCGAAAGAAGACATACATACATAGAGTCGTAGGGATATCGATCCATCCAAATCCTCGCTACCGGCGCAAATCGGCACACGGACCCCGTTTCGCATCCATCTAGACGGCAGATTACGTCGCGTTACGTTACGTACGTGGATCTGTTCTTGTAAATTCTATTATTTTCGCAGAACCGATTACGCCACTAAACGGCACCCTGTTATCCATGTATCGGCGAGCACGCATTTAAAACCGGTACACGCTGCTACCGATACCGGAAGAGGGGGAGAGCTGGGAAAAGAATGCTCACTATCATACTATCCAGATTATCGAAAAAGCTTTCGACGATGAATTTCGACACTGCTTTCCATTCCACTTGTAAAGCAGTATTTTGTAAGCTCTACTTCAATGAGGATTTCGACTCGGTGCCTGTCAGTCATACTTTGCATCACTTTTTCAGAAAAATATACATATCCTGCGCACTTGAAAAGAATATATGCATATTTGTTTAGGAAAATACATATATTTCTATACAACAAAATCATATTTGAAGAAAATAGAAAGATTCGAATGTTTTACGTCGGATGATAATCTGAAGGAAAAATTTACATTAATATGTGAGTATGTAAGTAAGCAGTCATTTTTTCATAGACAAATTAAAACATGAAAGGGATTAATGTAAAAGAATTTTCTTTTGGAGATCGTATTTGGTCTCGGCCAGATCAATCTTGCGGGGTGGGGGGTATACACATAGATATATATCGAACGGAAGAGATAATTCGGCGATGCTTTTGTGCTGGGAATGGCTATAAATTGAACTAACCTATCGGAAAGGGAATACCTCGCGTCCTACTCGATCGATGCTGGAAATTCGTTCGGACAAAAATCGTGAGAGAAAAAGGCCAGGACTTGCTTTTTAATTTCATCCAATGTCGTCCTTCTACCGACACGTGACAATCGACTGGAAGAATCGAATGAACCTGTTCCTATTTCTTTTCCCTTAGATTCTTCGCCTTTGTTCATAATCGGTAAAACGATAAGATATTCTAGTAAGAATTCGATGCACTCTGACTCGTAATGTACAATCCATTATCTTTACTCGCATTTTATAAAATTGATTCCTCCATCGCCAGGAATTTTGCCAAGATAATGACGGAATTCACGAATAAGAAACTCGCAGTTATATCTCGCACATGTTTGTCATAATTTAAGACGGGAAGTTTATGCGAAGGGTAACTTTGCGAGTTTCTGTCAAGGCAAGTGTGTCGGCATATAATTAGAAGTTAAGCTTAAAAACTTCAGCATATACTAATAATTATATACATAAAATATAATATTGAATTAAAATTATACAGTGTTACTTATGTAATAATAAAATAATATGAAAGTATGATTACGTTTTGATATATTGCAAATATTATTAATATAAAGTGACTCACGAATTGCTCACAGATACCCGATTTTAAGTACCCCGCAAATGCGATTTCGAGCTGTGAAATATTATAAAAAATCAAATCAACTAATAAGTAAATATTATCAATATTAATGAATGAGATAATAATTTAATATATGCAGAAGTTATGAATTAATTCTAAGCAATTGACGTAAAAAGAAACACATCAATTGTGATTACATTGACCCAGTTACATTGCACTATCGATAATGAGGTCAATATTGGCCGCGGGAAAAGTTGAAGATACTTGACCAATTAATTAATATCTTATCGATGCATAGTAATTTAAGGACGACTATCGTCTATTGTCCAACCACAACCAATTACCAGAGTAGAACAATGTTTTCTTGTTTGCTCGTTACGATCTTACGGAGATATTTATTTTAGCTCGTCCAATTAAATCGGTTAATTAAACGTGTAGCTCGGGATGTCACGTAATGAGATACTCCTCCATCGATCAATTTATTAATCTGCGCCGTTAGATTCACTACTTGCTTTAGTATTATCAACTCGAACATAGCTAAACGGATATGATACAGACATTGCAAAACTATATCCTTTAATCCGATTGTAACCCAAAATAGATTCAAATTAAAGAAATCGAAATCACTGAAAAATTAACTTCTACCCAAAAACCTTCTTCATTATTTCCATTACAGGAAAATTCTAACGCAAACATACTGAACGCTCAATAACGCCATGTAACTTTGAAGTCACATCGTTTCATTTTTTATTGTAAAATAGTAACTTGTATCAAATATATCCTATTAATATAAATTTTGAGTATCCAAGAAGGCAATTGATATAAAGTTGAAGTACTATACTTGAAATATCGTACTCTCGCGAGGGAAAATCACTTGCGAGAAAGGAATGCAATAAAATAAGGTCGAGCACGCCAGTTCTATTACCGCGACACGGAAAGTTCATTATTCAGGTAAATAATATAATGAACCCCGGAAAGCGAAATAACGTAATGTCCAATGGAATGATAGATTTTCACGGGAAGCAAAATCGATGCATTCAACATTGCGACTAACGCAATATACGTCAGCATTTTAGTGCTGTGCTTTTGGGAATGTCAAGTTGCGGAGACGGTAACACGCGGCTTCCTTATTTGTATCCCGGGAAGAAACTGTCAAGGAACGGCAAGCGTATCTGGGACAATCCGCAATATTCGTCTTTCTTCTGCCCCGAGTTGTTTCTCCAGCGAATATCTATCCCGGAGAATCGTCTACAAGCGCCTCTGTATTTTTCGGAGGATATACTCGAAGGTGAGAAAATATGAAATATTTTACCAAACTGCAAACTTTATCTCTAATATACACGAGCTCAAATCTGGTGTTACAACTCTGGTGTTGTTGAAATTTATTTTCCTACATTGTCCCAGACAAATACATTTATCTAAATGTTAATATCCCTCAAATTTAAGCTAACATTTTAATATTATCAATATTACTATTTCAGTGATAAGATCAACTTATTGATGTTATAATTTGCGAAATATGAAAATACATTTTTGGACCGAGAAATTATATTTGGGATAATATATCTACATTTGTAGAATAATAGTATTATTATAATATAGGATAATATAAATATATTTGTTCAGTGATTAACCATTACTGGAAGAAGATTAGTTATTTTTTAGTCGATATGAAGAAAGTATAGATATGTTTTATATCTAGTTTAAATTACACGGAATGTGAGATTATCAAATACACAAATTTGAACAATTTTACGAATCTTGCAGCAATGCATAGTTTAAAGATAAACAAGTACTTCTACTCATTTAGGATACTAAAAAAAAGATTTGGATAGATGCTTTAAAGATTACTAGGATGCTTCTACACTCTACCTTTCATTTCCTAGCGGTTAGTAATTAGAGGGTTTTAGACAAAAGGTAATCAAGGCAGAAGGCTGATTCCAGAATATTAGCTCTTTTACAATACACGCTTAGCGAACAGCAAGGAAGAATTAATGATATTAGATATGGATATCTGTTCATAATATATCCGATTCATGCAGTTACCGAATATTGTAAAATTCGATTCACATTAAATTGTTGTTTTAAAGGTAAAATTCGTTAAAATTTTTGTCGTATTTATTACTGTAACTTTTTGTCATCCATCTATTGGAAATGCTACGATTTTTACATAGAAATCTAAGTTAATGATTTTTATCTTCATAACAACCATATTAAATTTTATTGAAGCATGCCAAAATAATTTCCGATGTATTTAATTATTTCCCACATCATTATTATTCAAAATAATAAAGACATAAGTATCTTTTAAGCTTTTTGTTCGGCCACATATTTAAAATGTTTAAATTAATTGTATAACATTGAAAATATTTATTCCTAGACGCTTTGAATCGTTTTTCTTTTCCAACAAAAGATGATCTAAAGCGTGAACATTTTTCACCGCGTGATTAAGCAATTCAGCAAACTCCTCCAACATTTCCATATGAAATTAAGCGATGAAAAGTAATAACGGTCGAAAGCATAAGATAAACGAAACAAAGAAGCTATGCAAATGTACACTACACGCACATTTTTGCGCAACAGGTGGTCATCACTTGCAAAGAGGAATTGAGTTAAAAGGCCCGATTGAATATCATTCACGTCGCTAGATTTAGTAAGGCAATAAAAATGGAAAAGTATCTCTTCTACTAAAAGAGCACCTATTGCACTCGAAATTTAAGAGACGGATATTTTAATCCCATTTGCATTTATTCTTATAAGTATTCTAACGATCGTTTATTGACCTTACTGAGAACTATAAGAACTAATGTAAAGATCTTAACCCTCTACACGCGAAAGGCGATTCTCAGTCACCACACAATTTCTTGATATGATTCGAGGGGCGACTGAGAGACGACATTAAGATTTACTCCACTTATTTGTTGTTAATGAATTTTAAATCACCGACAACTGGAGTAAATCATAATGTCGCCTCTTAACGGACGTTCGAGGTGTTGCGATAAACTCATTGGCGACTGAGAGTCGCCTCTGAGTGCAAACGATTAATTCGAAAATCTGTTACAGGAATGTATGCGCATGAACAATCTGTTCTGGCTCGGAATACATAGATATCTTTAGTCGTTACGGATGATGGTCCCGAATGGACCAGGGTACATTTGAATTGCATTTAATCCTATAGACATTCACTGAGCAGACTATTGCAGCATAATACATCATGTACTAAATGCATACTGCATCTAAGCTTGTACATAATATTGAGGGGTCAGTTTGTACATCAATATAAATACGGACAAACTGAAACCATATACAATTGTATATGTAACCATATCTAATTAGCCATCTAAATGTGCGTAGTAACATCCGCACTTACTAAATCCCAAAAAATCGTTAATTACTATTATCTTTAATATGCACCAAACTTTATGAAAAATGTGCTTAATAAATACAAACATCGATCTGAGGTAACATCTATATAACATGTAGATAAACTGTCTTCTCATACTAAAAATTTTGAAAAACTGTTGGAGTTATAATTTTTGTACAGTTGT
Source organism: Nysson spinosus (assembly GCA_910591585.2). Lineage (NCBI taxonomy): Eukaryota > Metazoa > Arthropoda > Insecta > Hymenoptera > Crabronidae > Nysson > Nysson spinosus. The sequence goes on along the minus strand of OU342830.1, from coordinate 5,910,522 downwards.
TCGTTTCAAATCAACCACCCTATGTATAAGAAAATTGCGAATACAAACGGTATGCAGAAAAGCATCCGAACGGTTTATTTCATCAAGTTGAGGCCTGGTAGTTAGGATAAGGAGCTTGCGACTTGAAATGCAAATTCGAATGAATACGCCGACGTTTACGCGATCAGCGGAGTACCTGGGTTAAGTTACGAGTATAAGACTGCACGATGTACAGCTTCTTACAGAAACTTTAAAACGGCGATGCCAGAAAACTCCCATTAAATTAGAAGTCAGAATTAAAAAATTCATTTGAATTTCTTACATAAGCTTCTTTTATACTAGTTTATATACAAGTATGATTCAATAAATGGGAATTGTTTTTGGTAATCGTAAAAAACTGATTATCCAAGGAGAATGTAAATGAAGTAACAAGAAAGACAAACTAATCTCGGCGGAATTCGTTAATCAAATATTCGTTAGTATATTCTTGAAATTAATCTCTGGAGAAAGGCACCTCGGAGAAGGTGGAACAATTAATGCGCGTATATTTCGGAGAAAGGAGGTGAGTATGTTAAAGAGGAGAGCATAATCTATGATCGTCTAACGTTCAACAAACGTGAGGGAAAATCACTTGTGATAAAGTTGCGGTAAAGTGCTTTCACAGGATGGTGGGAAAGGTCGTGTTATTACAGGACTGAATCCTTCCTGAGCTCCGGAAATTACGATGTCTACACACCTGCGAGGATATCTACCTCCTATATATCATCCTTTAGATTCACTTTTATGCTGAATTTTATATTCTTTTAAACTTCTTTCTGCTAGCCTCAAGAATTCTTTTTATAAGAATCTCTCAAAACTTACTTCACTCTCAACACCGTACTCAATTTTTGTCTATCATAAAAGTAAAAAAAGATATATGTAAGGAATATGTGAACTTAGTTAATCGACTACACTTTTGTGATAAAAACAATACAATTAGGTAAGTAACCGAAATAAAAATAATAATTTACACAAAAATGATTTCACTCGTCTTATCAGTCACGAAAGTTCCCCTTATGTAGTATTGACTTGTTCCACCATTAAAAATGTTCACAATATCAATTAAAACCTAAATTCCAGTTGCCGTACGTATGATTTATTTAAAGTCTCATTTCAATTAGCCCCGAGAATATCTGCATCTTAATGAAGAAAATTTGCATGCGATAATTAGGGAACACAGTTACGTAGTAGGTGAATATAATTATTTCAAGCGTGTACAATTTGGGAGATATCGATTAAGTTTCCGATTGTGTGCCACCGCATCGAAAAAAGGTGTTAAATCGAAGGCATGCCGAGAAGGTTAATTGGCTTCTCGTTATTTTTCGCTTCGGGCTGCGGTCCCAGCTTGACGTGCGAAGTTGGTTAGCCATGATATCGGAAAACAATCAAAAGTCACTCACACTACCTTAACCCGGAGACCCGATTCTCATTCCTTCACTGTGCAATTTCACTCTGTCCCTGGCAGAGGCTCGCACTGATTTTGCCCCAATGCAGAAGGGCATCCCCTTCTGACCTCAGGTTAATTCAGGTCGTATTTCCTCCCTTTCGATATTTCCGACGTTCTCTCCTCTTTGTCCCACCTCCCATCCTCTCTTTTCCTTCCTTTTCTTCTCATACTATTGTCACCTGCTTCTCTTATCGTTACATCTCTTCTATTTCATTCCCTACATTTCCTACACTCTTCTACCTTCCTCCTCAGTAGTCACTTCACTTATCTTCATCTTATTTTATTCCGTGTCGATCTTCTGTCCTCGGAAGAAAGAAGGCGCAATGAAAAAGAGGACGCCAGCATCGGACCACCAGTTACCGGGAAAAGTTGGACGAGGCATATAGTCACGATATAAAATACGAGCTCGCAAGGGAGGGCTCCTGTTTCCTTTCCTTTCCTTCAGGACCGAAATAACGTACCTCGTTAACGTTACGTAATATATTTTCCAGATTCCCGATCGTCACAAACTTCAAGCATAACGTGATAGAAGGATTTCGTAGTTCCTATAACGAGCACAGTCTGTTCGGTAGACTTTATTATGCGTGAATGATATCAACATAAGTAATAACTTCAAAATGTATATTAAAGCCAAGCATATGCTGATGCTGTTTCCTCACAGCGAGTCTTATCGATTATTGGACGCTTGCTATAAATGTGAACTTATTAAATAAATTTCATTATATTTTCATGAAATAAACATCACTATTTATTAAGTACTTCGAACATGATGTAATATTATTGTTTATTTCATAATTAACTACCAGAGTGTGTAGAAATTAGCCCACTGTAGTAAAAGTAATTTAAAAAATCGTATCAGAGACTCTCAAATTAAGTTATATAAAAATAGCAAGAGATCCAATGAGAATCATTGCGGGGAATCGTATATTTGTGCACGTGCTGGGACAGTTCATTAGTACGTAGATTTCGTGTTATCGATACCCCAACAGCTCGTTTATTGGAAACGATAGGGTGGACTAAGTTTTGAACCATTTTACCCTCCCAGTACCAAGAACCAAGTCGTTCAACATTTTTACACCGTAATGTCAGTCGACCATTTTAATTTTCATCGTCGCACGGCTCGCAGTTGGTGTTTCTCTAATTTCCTGCCCGTCTCAAATTGAACGGCAAAACTACATCAACTGCTGCCATATAAAACAAGGTGATGAGATAATAATTTAAAACTCGCAAAAAAAAGTGGAACATTCTTTTTCGAGACGACCGCCGAGGGTTCGTCCTCGTTTTAACTTCCACGTAAATTCCGACCCAAGAACACCCCCTTTTATCGTTCCAACGCAAGTGACCTACTATTCGAGATATGAAATTTTGCCGCGTAAATACTGTGATAAATGATTCTTACAAATTAGAGGAAAGAGTAATGGCGAGAATAATAACAGATAAAAGGGTAAATGCCGATCGAGAATATGTTGTTAATTCGGCAATAAATCATCGACTAAAAGCAGTTTCTACTCTATTAAGTCGTAAAATCATACGGTGTGTTTACCCTTATCATTATTCTCCGATACCATTTCTGTATTTGTTAATTCTACAAAGTATGCTCAATTTCTTGCATTCCTTTTTCGTTGAAAAGTTTAGAACTCTAATATTTCTTCCTCATTGTTGAAATTCTTTCATATTCATCAACACCGTGTTAATTATATATTTTTATTTATACACTTGTCAAAAATGTGTATCTAAAATATTTTGCTAACAACTGATATCCATTATCTCTTATTATCAGTACACATTTCGAGTATGGAAATGTGATATTGTAATAACATAATCCTTGTCTTCGTCATTCCTTACCGAATATTAAAAGGTTAGATAAACTGAACTTGGTTTATTCAAGCCTCGACATAATGAAAAGTAAATACTTTTTTAACAATGCATGTAAAAGCACACACTATTTAACGTTTGGATTACATGTATATTTCGGTTTAATCGATAATTTCCAAAATGCATTCTGAAAGGAAGTTTTGACAAGTATATGCCAATAAATTGAAACCAAACTCAAAGTTAATACCAAAGTTGTGACGTCGCATACGGCATACGGGATTACTATTAGAGAATGAATCAACCTCTAAATTGTCCTTTCATAAGGGCCAGACTAAGTTAACTCAGTAAACAAAGCATAGCACATCGATATTCGAACAACAGCCGGGAAACTTTCCGGGAACCACGAAGTAATAATTTCACGATAAATTGGCCTGCATTATGAAAAACGAAAAATAAGAAAGAATATTCTTAATTCGAAAAAGATTAGATTTTTTTAAATATTCGTATATTATTAATTATAAAAGATTTGAATTTAATCTTCTAGACATATTCTTATAATTGTACTAATTTTGTTACTCAATTCTGTTTAGTATTCGAATATGATTATTAATTATAAAACAATTGAATTTAATCCTACGGATACAATCTTAATTACACTTTTATTACGCAAATCTATTTAGTATTCAAGCATTATTAATTAAAAAAGAATTTCATTTAATCCCACAGATACACTATTACAAGCAGCCCAATTTTATTACGTAAATCTATTTAATATTCACGGTTTCCTTAATCGTTAAAATTATATCTTTTTGTGGCAGGAAGGTTAGAAAAGTTTCACGTTTTCGTGTTCACTTTTTAGAGCTATTACCAGCAAACCGTAGAAAATCGAGATCGTGGTTTCCGTAGATGAAAGACATCGGCGAAAGAACTACACTTCCTGCGGTTGAATTTCAACCTTGGTATTATTGTACAGAGTGCTCGATTCAAAGCAACCAGGAAAAGAAGTGCTAGGGGTTTTAACACGCCAGCTTTCTCCATCTGACAATAAAAGGCAAACCCTTACTGAACGTACATAAGGTGGTTTACAATCACTAACTCACATACAAAGTCAAAAATATATTTAGAACATATTAAAAATCCTCTTCTCACACCGTAATGTTTTTTGCAAAGAATTTAACAACTCGTTTATGTTTCACTTAATCTTTTATTCCCTGAACTGCGAAATGACAGAATATTGTTGATGCGTGAAACAACCGGATGTCTCTCGTTACTTCGTTCAAAACGCGAGAAAATGTTACATTCAAAGAACGTATTCTAGGAATATACTACGGAAATGATAATATTATACATTTTCGTTCTCCTTCAAATTGTGTGTGCAAGTTGCAGTATATTTCTCTGTGTGTTCTGACTGCGTTTATGTTTCGGAGTGTGGTGAATTGCAATAATTATATAATTGGCATGCATTGCTTGTTGTATAGGAATAGATGACAACACATCGGGTAAAAATATCGTTATAACGCACACTTCTCGACACATAATGCAAATTAAAGATGTGTAGTCCAATTTTCAATACACTTCCTTTGACTACTGTGTAAGTAATAGTCTAAAACAAAATGAGATACGGTAAAATATTATGCTAATTCCAACGAGTTCTGCACTGTTCCAAAAAATACAAGTATTTATATAAAATACTGAATGCTTGTAATCGATTACAAGTTATTAATTATATATATTTTTTATTAATTAATGCTTAAGAACTTAATACAAGTTGAAGATATTTTCCACAATGTTCTTTGCAACTTATTTTGAAGATACGCGAGATCTCAATTTATTTTTGAATCACAATTATTACGGACACAGACCAGGCATATATTTACAACAGTATTTGTCGCGTACTTCAAACGCTCTAAAGACACAACTGTTGTATTGGCTTGTTTTGAGGTAAACGCGAAGGAGTAGATATTTATTCAGCGGAAATAGGTTTCGGTCGCGCTTTCCGTACTTCGTTCTATTTGTTCGAACTAACATTAGCAGTAGAAGAGAATCTTCATCAGACTGATCTATGAAGAGAAAGTCATGAATTCTCAACAGATACTTGTTGTTTAAATGTCTTCTTCGTAAGATTAACGTCCTTTTGTGAAAATCAAAATTAATTGGGGTCGAAAAATTGAAAATTGACATCAATTAATTTAATAACTAAAATTAACCTTGCTCATTATTGTCCAAATTTCAAAGTATTTTTATAATTCAAGATATTTTCCACCACAGTTTGTCACAAAAGTACCCAGCTACCTCAGGCATTGTGACTTTTGTGTGAAATTATAGGGTTGTAAATAAAAATCTGTTTTATTATTTACGTTTTTTTCCAAACCTATAATTTTTCACCAAAATCTAATACCTAAGATGACCGGATGCTATAGTGACTAAAAAAAATTGAAAAATAGTATTTCATAATATCATAATATCTTTTAAGCCCTAACGGAGAGGATTTCCCATTGTTAGCTCGGCTTTAAAGTAAATTCTTTCGGAAGATTAAAAAGACGATTCAGTGAGGGCAGCTATTACTGGTTTTATTGAAACTTCATTTTCCACGAGATTTAATGTAAACAGTATTATATTCGAGTTAAGATTATATCCTTACGCGTATCTGAATAAACTTTAAATCATATTCTCCGCGTACTTTTGGGAGGTAGGTTTTTTGATCGTAATAAGTCTCTGCTATGCGGGAAGTACAATTTAAACATAGGAATAGTTTTTTCAATTATGCATTGTCAGTGTAACATAATAAATCGTTAATCATAAACAAGACGAGTGATAAAAAAGAGTTAATTTTATTTGAACACTGTCTGTCTGCCATTCTTTACCCTCTCCGTAATTAATTAAACAGTTCACTCAGTAGACGGTTCCTACCATTAATAACGCAAAAAATGAAACCGAAGAAAGTTATTCCCCATTAAAGAAGATAAACCGACTGTTGCAACTGGCACTTCAAGATCAGATTATCTTTACAATATTAAAAATATTATAAGTCATTTTTTCTATAATCCAACTAATTTTCAGTTTCATACTTCTTTCGATACAAAATAATATCTGCTTTCATAATTTTACTGATCACATTAATATCTCTTTCCCCAATTTTTCTCATGAGGATTATTTTTTGTTTTTATATCCTTTGTTCGCATATATTTTCTATCACAACTGATAGTTGTTTCCATAATTCTTCTGATTAAAACTAAGTTATTGAATTTAAATGCACAGTATCTTCTTTAAGATCTTTTTAACCCCTTAACGTACGATTTAATTGGAATTATTTTTTATATGGAGACGATTTAATTTTTTTCGCATGTGGATGTAGATAACGGTTGAAAAGAAAACAGATTTACAGTTAAATCTGATTAATTAATACTTCAAACCTCATTATGGGTATCGCTTGTCATTGTATACTTTGACATTAAATTTCCATGACGATTCAGATTCGTCATTTGAAGCCAAGGGATTAATAATGACTTATTAAAACATACTTGTAAGTTTCGTGTTACTCGAAACTTTACACTACTACAAAAGTATAAGTTGCATTAGACACTTGGAAAGTGGAGCATAAAGTATGAAAAGAAAATATTGGATGCTTTTCCAAGTCAAGGTGAAGGAAGCGGACCACCGGTCCCAGGAAAACTTCTCACAGTAATATCTCAATTGTAAATCACGCTGATTCTGCACCGTTTTCCATCAGATCGCTAAACTTTTTCTCTTCCGAGTTCGAAGAAAACGGAGAAGATTGGTGGTTTGGTGCACGTGTCGTTGCAAAGTCGACCGAGTTTTTCCACAGGGTGTATAAAATTTCCTATTTCTTCCTTCAACCATCTGCCGTACGTACATAGGCGTGCATTTGGCAAGTGCAACACAAAACGGAGTTATGAAATGTTTTACTTAAACCATTGCCTTCAAAAGTTGTAATAAATTTAGATATTATCTCTTGATATTTAACGGAGTTAAAATCCATTATTTAAAATAATTACTTTAATATTAGTTAAAAATAATGATTTCAAAGATCATCTTAATTATATGACTTGATTATGAAGTAAGAATTATATTATTCTAAAATATAAATTCATTTTAAAAATCTATAACCATCGAAGGATAAAATATAGTCTTCAAAGAATGAGACAATTTATCGTAAGTTGTAAGATATGAGAATTTATTCGTCTCTGGCAGGATAAGGGAATTTATTCTCCTGTAAAACGTGGAGCAAATTCCAGGTCCGTAGTAGTAGATATGGTTTGTCTGACCACATATGGCCCGACTTACGGATATTCCTAAAGAACGCGTGTACGTGATGAGTATATCAATAGTGCGATGAAAGTTACCGAAAAAAATAATCGAGTGGATTTCTTGCTTACGATATAAATCGTTTGATAAAGTATATCAACAAATGTCTGATACGTTTACCTTAATCAAGGCTACAATTCTTTGATAACTCTACTATTCCTCTCTCATTGTTATTAGTAACTGTCACTATGTTTATTATGTATTTAAAACTACAGAGTATTATTTAATATATATGTATATATACACATTCTATTATGCAAATATATCTATTAAATATTTAACAGACACATTTCATTCACCCGCTGACTACAATTGTGCTTCTGCAATACAAATCAATTTGTTCGTTAAAAAGCATAAATGAGTCGTTTATCTTGAACAATGAACTTGGGCCACTTTCAAAATACACATACGTCTCAAATATCTTTGTCAGAAGCACTAAATAAGCAGTTTATAGAAAGTTGGATTACTTATGAGTAGCTAAAAATGAATGGTCATTATAGTAGCTACAGACAGTCAGCTGGTTAAGAGGAATATATATACATATATTCTATGTAATTATTTGCAATCATTTATTGTACATATTATTATATCTTATATTAGATATATTGTTTAATCATAGAAGATTAAAAATGAATATATAATCAGAACCACCATTGAAGGATTGATAATATACGATAGGAAATAGAGCCCTTCCGTTAGTTCTTGATCACGATTCGACGTATAAGTATGAAACCAAAATCTACCGCGACAAATGTACATACATGTATACGGTTGGTTCACTCGAGTGTCTGTAGAAGCAGCTTTCAAGGACCCCGAAGGGTCGCACGTGCCAAGGATTTTAAACGATTCCTCGCGGGGTGCGAAGAACACTGTCTTTTTCTTCCGATTCACGACACCGACTCCCGCGAAATGTATCCCTTTAAGTGGTACGTGCCGACAAACTGGATCTGCTCGCGAACGAAACCTAAGTAGAAGTTTGAAAATTCAACGCGCCAGACGAATAAGAAAAGACTTTATGAACCGATGCTCTACAGACACTCGAGGTTATTGACTGTCTATGAAAACCATTATGGCGTGTCTCTTTCTGTTCGAATAATACTTATTATTCTATGGAGCTTTGATCACTACAAAAATACACTTGATAGTATTTATTGAATTTTTAAATATATTCGGGAAATTCTTAAATTTTCTACGAAACCTATATTGATATGGGTCCCCATATACCTATTAGCAGTAAAAATATTAATATATTTGTATCCTTCTGTTTAACAGCATGTTAAACTTAACTAACTAATATTAGTGGCTTATTAAAGATATTGTTATCCACCGTTAGATTTTGATGTATGAAGATTTTAAATGAATCCACGTGGTGTGAAATATTTAAAAAGTATGTTGAATTACTTTCATTGAAAGCTTGATACAAATGGGCTCCTAACAACAGTTTCCATAGTGTTAAGGCATACATAATTGGCCGACGGAATCTTTTAATGCAACATCTGTCCCTAAGAAAAGTTTGCAAGGGAGAGTGAAAGATCCTCGAGGTGAATGATTATGACGAACAATCTGTTTGGTAGAGAGGAAAGAAATTCCTCAAAGCGTGAAACTAAGAATAACTGACAGAAACCGATTGGTTACGTGACCGCGTTTGGTATGCGATCGAAGAACACGAAATAAATCATCGGGTCTGCCACGAAAATTAATCTGTTTTCAAGCAAACATAAAAGAGAGCCGGGAGGTATATAAAACATATACAAAGCCAAAGAAGAAAGGCTTTCTTTTCACTTGATTTCACAAATTATTACCAAATCTTATTTCATCCTTTCTTCCTCTTCATCTCAATAAAGACGTCGGTTTTTTACATTTATATACCTAGATGCAAAAGTTAGTAATACAATATATCAATTGCTTAATTCCAGTGTTAACATAGGCAATTAAATTTAGTACAATTTACAGTGATTTATTGTAAAACTTCTTAAATATATTATAATTTCTCAAGAATTAAAAGAGGAAGTGAGGAAGATTTATTATTGCCCATTTATGAAACCATTTCCTAGTATAACATTATTTTCTGTAAAGTGGTTAACATAATGAATTATGACACTAATTATATTGCCGGAATTATTATAGTTATACCTTGCTGCTAATACCACGAATACATTTTTGAAATTACTCCCTTGACGTGCAGTATTTTCTTAGTCAAATATATGCTAATCTGCTGGTATAAATTTCTAGCCTTATGAGCATTATAAAGAATAATACGGGAAATGAACAATACGTCATCGAAATGAATGCATATCACAATCCTATTGGAAAAGCTTCGACATTATTCTCACGCAGAATTTCTATTACTTTAAAAAACTCCTAAAGCTTAAAAAAATATATAGCCACGCGAATAAAATATTCCCGATTATTAAAGTGCAATAACTTAAATAACTCTAGTCACAACATTAAGTACTGGGTTGGCCAAAAGTTCGTGCAGTTTTTAACATATAATAGAAATAGAAAGTGATTTTTATTAAATTTTGTATATTTTTTTAATTTTCTTTCTTCAATAATATATTATCCATTATGACTTATAACATTAACTTATCTTTTGGACAGCTTCATAATCCCGTGTTCATAAAAATCTCCCCCGTAAGAAGCTGCTGCAAACCGCTCGAAACTTGTGGTCAAACCAATATATTAATTAAATCAATATTATATTCAACCCTGAATTTTACTCCCGAACAAAATTTGCAAAAATTTTAGATAAACATATCAATTACAACAATTAAAACCAATTGCGTTATGTGGCAGAATATCCACATATTCCAATTTGTATGCGATTGAAATTTTAGTAAGTATTCGGACAACCTCTATAACAAGGCAGAAGCGATTGATTACTTAACTGTGTTAATGTTCGATTTCTCGCAAACAATCGGTCACAGAAACCGTGATTGCCAGTTGCAATTCGTCTCGTAGGTGCAACCTTCCTCCTGGTGGGTTTGTAAGAGCGTAATATGCCGGACTGAAGTTTACCAAGCTCTCGGGGACGGCACTTGCAACGAGAACTCGTTTCGTGTTTCTGAAATCTACCATATGCGGAGTTTACCACTATGTGGTCCAGGCTGTTACCCACATACAGTTGGACGTAAATACGGAGGATGATTGCATAGAACGAACATAAAACACGAGGAGAAAAATACGACATTGCGCGATAGTCACGTTCGCCTATATTACGAGATACCATCATATACTACCGGGAGACATGTGCATCTATACATGAAGACCCCTAAAACAACCCCTAAAGTAACACAGGATGCATTTGTAAGAACATCATTTATAGATCATATCACTCCCATTCCAATATTCTATTCTTCGCGACAAAAAATTATGACCGTGCTTTTAATCTTCTAATAAAAGTAAGTCCACATTGCACTTTAACATACCACAATAATATTTTATTCAATCTAATTTCGTATTTTAATTGATAAAATTAATTAATAAAGATTATATGATATTTAAGGGTACCAAAAACTTAGATTTTGGTGTAATTACTGGGCATTGATTTTAGTATCGATCTATGAATATCGAGAGATTTCTATGTTATGAAGAATTACAATGTGCAAATACAATTTGCTCCTGTATTATATGTGTTACTTTAATCTGCATATAGTGCAATTTCGATGTTGCATCTTTGCATGTGCGACCTTCATATATCTATAGGTACATGCGTTGGAGCGATATGGACTCGCCTACCTACCACATTAATGCATCTTCGACATGTAACGATCTATATACCTTGGATACACTTCACGTTTCATGATGTGTAACAGACGATGTATCAGCGTAATATACGTGGATAAGTAGGTACACAAACGATTTAAGCAAATTTGCGGTGACTTCAGTATTTGCGAGTAAAGTACACGTGAAACAAGGTTGAAAAAATATATTAAATCAAATAAAACTGATGAAGATTATTTGAAGTGCAATGCATTGCAGAAAGGAAATACGATCCTATTATATTTAAATAATAAGAAATATTGATGTATAAATGATATAAGATCACATTTAATTGATACATGCCAAACGAAATAATGCTCGAGTTAGGTAAGAAGTTGATCGAAATTCGCAGAAATGGAATGGGGGAGGTTTATTTCGGATCAATGGAAGTAAATTTCGATACAATGTTGATTATATTACTAGGATAGTTGATCCAGGCCGAATCTACCAATAGAATGATCAGGCTCCGTTCATTACGTGTAATCAGCTTACATCTAGTACGGGAATACTAGCGCATATACGAAGCGTGTTGCAAGCCGATATCGACATTGGTGGAGCGCGAATGCCTTTTGCACGGTTAATAGCCACATTACGATTTACGGATATAATGGTACATGCCGATTAACTGTCCCGCTTTTTAGTTCTGCGGACCATGTATCGGCTTTTTCCGGCTGTTACCGAATAAAACACACACTATTTCGGCTTGTTATTATCGTTTTCTCAACAAAATCTGTTACTCCTATTCCACTTTATCTTCCTGAAAGATTCCTATTTCTCATTGAACTATTAGAAACCATTATATTCAGGCTGAACGTAAAATTGATATAATAATGAAAAGTATAATAAATGGAGTTCAATGCTAAAATATATTACTAGCAATTAATATCAGTTACAGTAACTGAAACGTAAGTTGAAATTTTATAGTTGCTCCAAATTATCGATTTATTTTTACTGGTTTTTCTTATTTTATATAATATATTTTGTTAGAAAAGTTACTTCGTTGACACGATGTTTAGCGGATATTATACGGTTCCCTTTTTCAATCTTCATAACTTTGAATTTTGGGGATGCAAAAATTGCAATCTATTAATTCTCTGCCAATATTTAACTGCCTCTTATGCAACGCAATTGTCTAGTCATATATGCGCAGTTTCATTATAACTCGACCAACTTTCTATTTCCTATTTTGGATTAATAACTTGTTTAGGCCACGTCCAATTCATGCTTAAAGCTGAACTTTAAAGTACTACGGAACAGAATGTTCCGAATTCTGTACGCGTTTAGCGATGCGTAGAAATCGTTGTAACTATTTTACAACGGTTTATTTCGGGACTGAAATCCGCGGATTTGAGTAATTTGGAAAGCACAGCACCAAGTAATTTGAAAATATTCTACGGGTACTTCCAAACGTAAGAATTAGCTGATTACTACATTAGCAGCAATTTCCGCCAATCTTAATATTATATCAGTTTTATAACTATGTCATATTTTCGCATTCACGGTAAAAGTACTGTGTTTATTTTCTCATATTTTATATTTATATAGTATTTTCACATACTTTAACATAAAATTTTCGACATTAAACGATGGGTGATGCTTTTATAATGTGTGACACACATAGCGAACATGTTAATTAGCGTACAATGAAATTTCTATGAGCTATCGATTTAAAGTAAATAAATCAGTGAATGGAACCACGTAAAAGAAGATAGAAAATTTAATTCCCGCGCCAGGAATGAAAGTATAAAGCTCACACAGAATATTAAATTACTCGCCGGGCGAATTAAATGAGGATCCTAGACGTGTAACTCTACCTTGAAATTCATTAAGAAATAGCTTTAATTAAACAACGCGGCACGAAGATGCCTGGAGAGCATAATGCAATATTGGGCGACCGAATCTATTTTTGAGATTATAGTATAAATATGTCCTCGGACGAAAAATTCAATTACGTGGCATCTGAATTGAAATGCCTCTACTTCCTCATATTACAACCAATTCATCGACTATCTCTTCCTATGCGCTTCATATATGAATCCAAGAACATAATATCAATTGCTTTTCAACTTATCACAAGAACTACCGAAGCAGTAAAAATGATTGGTCCGCGATTGTTAATATAAGGAACCGTTTGTTTGAGTGGCCTAAGTCTATTTTTCAAAAAACTCAAGTTAATGTTTAAAACGTTACAAAGTAAGTCTGTGTAACTATTATAAACGATAACTTGATTTTTTTAAAGAAATGGACTTAGGCCCCTTTCAAAATAATCGACTCAATTATTCAAATATACAACGGCATACTTGACATTTTATGTACATTTAGTTTATGTACGTATCGTTACACCCACCAACCATAATTTGCATATAAATAAATGTACGAAGAATAAGCGAGTATAACTTCCGAAGTTCTAGTGTTAATTTAATTCCCTCACTACTCTGTTTTGATGCAATGCTCGCTCTGTAAATAAACCTTTCACGAATTTAAAGAACCTTCTTTTCTTCACCTCTACGAATACGAGCTTAGACAATAGAGGAAAGACGAAGAAAGGAAACCTGAATGTGGATAAATGGTAAACATTTCGAGGCAAATACAACACGACAGAACTTCCAAAGAAATTTGAGAAAAATCAAGCGATGATAACAAGAACGGATAAACAACTACATGTGTCAATTTCAAAGTGAAATAGGATGTTTCTTCTAAATACATCCTGAATTTTATTACAAAAAAATATCACGTCTTCCGACTTCGGTTAAAATAACTAATAAAGGACGTTATTTTTTAAGTTACTAGCAAAGTCGTGATTAATGTAGTCCGTGTTACAAAATTATTAGGCACCGTTGTGTTTGAACGAACATTTAACTTTAGAGATTGTAATACTTTTAACGAAACTAGTTTCAAAAGAACCGAATTGAGGTTCACGTATCGAAAGGATCGTTTGAAACCTTGGAATAATTCGTACTTTAAGTTAAGCACATAAGAAAGGATTCGCTTCTAGCTTCGAAAATCTCAGAGCAAACACTTAGAGAATTCTAAGACAGTAGTAAGCAGATTGAGGTCGTCTAAAGACTAAACCGCACAAAGCTCCCCCAACTCTCCAGTCAGGAAATTTTTAACACATGTAAATAAAACAGTCTCAAAGTGGAGTAACAAGTATTAAATAAAATAATGATTATCACAAACCACTGTAAATAACGTATTAAATATGACAATATGTAAATTAACTTAATAATATGCAGCCGTGGGCCAAAGTAAATTTACAGTTGTGAATACGCGAAGCAGAGTTTATTCTTCTATTATTATTTATTTATTTATTATAAAGGCCGGCAATTTGAGCACTTATGACATTGCACCTATGTGTACTGTGCTATTGTCACATCCTTTTGAATTAATAAAGCTATTTTAATAATCATAACTTGCTTATCTTTTTCAATACTGTAAACCTACTTTTGCCCGCTCCCGTATATACAAATATATAGTCGCATATACGAATATTTCCTAAACACTTCAAGTTTAAGTATGTATTTTAAACCCAACGCTAAGGTAGTAAATAAAAAAAGACTCACATTCATCCTCGACCTCAAGTATTTAATTAACCTATATTTAACTACCTGTATTTAATTACTCGGATAAACTTCCCGGTTTATTTTTTCTTCGAATCGATGCATAGTTTCTTTGAATCGTTTTACGAAATCTTTGTTAACTTGTAACATTTTCGAGATATTCACTCGCGAGGAATGGACTGTAAACTCGAACAAATGGAACGTTTATCGAATACGTAATCACGCGAAACTCTCAGGTAAAGAAATTAGTATAATGGAAATAAAGACGGCGAATTAATGGTATTTCTGTTTTCGCGAATTTGCTTTGGGGTAACTTCGCCCAGATACTGGTTTCTGGCAAACTGACGGTGGGTCCACCCTAGGACTGCTCCGATACACATAGGGTTATAGCTGCAACTTTTACGTGGGTGAAAATTTCCGCTTAACTGTCGCCCACACTTTGTTACCAACATATATACAAAACTCCTAAAACCTATGTAGCAAATCCTCAAGATGGTTTTAATAACCCGCGGAATTTATACTTGACATTACTATTGAAAATAGGATTGGAAGTTAGAAACTATTATCCACGTATGAACATTGCTTCCTCTCGAAATAATATTAAAATGCCGAATTTGTTATATTGCAAGAGTTATCTAATCATTTTCTTATATTCTATACTGTTCATTAAGTATTTTAAATACACGGTGCTCCCAAACTATCTACTTCTTGCACTTTTTTATTGATGCCTTCATAGCGCTTGATGGCACAAATATTTCTTATCGCGGCATTTGCAATAATATGAAATTGCGAATATCAATACGCGAAAGGGTACGATTTATGATGGTTTAAAACAATATGGTACGCGATGTTATTATATTAATATGGTCAAAGTTGCTGTAGATAATATCCACTACGGTTTTAGAATTTCACGAGTGATAACATCTTTTCCTCCAATGAAATGTTCAAGTACCTTTTTAGGACTACCCTCTATCGATATTAATATTTCTTTAAGGGATACCGACGTATGAAAACAGGAAAGTAATCACGCTTGATACAAACATTTCGAGTCCGACAGAATTCTTTAAGCTCGACAATGTGGCTTACTTAAAGTGTAATTTGTAACTTAAAGGAATTTCATCAGTGACAAATCCTTGAAATTTTTTATGTATAGAACAGGCTAGATAGGAACATTCTCAAGGAAAGAATATTGTTCGGTACAGACGATATCTCGTCTGTGATTTTATGCGTTCGGTGGGTAACGTCAACAGTAACACGCAAATTCTTATCGGGCTTTAGAGCAGGGTAACTCTGGGATAATAGAATACATTGTGTAGTTGGTCTTCCTAACATCTCATCTGTGATACTAGAGGCAGAGTGGAGTAATCCTGTTTATGGATTTTTACAGCTTATATGATTTTAAAGTATCCGAACTATCATCAAACATGTCACAAATTATTTATGAAAGGCAGAAATATCACGCCTCTAATAATTATGAGTGCTATATATATAATATTCCCCAGACGAAATATAAGACTATTGAACAGATTTATATATATATATAATAGCACATTAATATAAAAATCCTGGCAGAACCAAAGCTCCTACACCATTTTTGGATCAGTATTAATGTAACCCACTGAACACAAAGATAAAAGTTTTCTCTGATTTCAGTGGAAACGCAAAATAAAACATGCAATTATTTTTAAGTAGCCATTCGCTTGGCATTATTATTGATACGTTTTCGATGCAAAATCAGAATACCATAATTTGTAAACGTATCATTAGTAATGCCAACCCAGATCTCACCACGTGGAGGTTGCTACTTATGGAGATCCACATGCACTACTTCTACAATAAAAAAGCAACAAACTAAAAAGCCCAAAGCAAAGCACCATAGCAAAAGCAGCATAAGCATTCAGCCACACAATACCAGTATATACAAACCATCACACCCTACTACATTAGCATGCCATCGCACCACACAGCTATAAACACACAAGCATACCATACCATCTAAAAAATACCGTCACACAATCCCACCATAAGCATACCAGCTCACTATACCACCATAAGCATACAAGCATACCATACCATCTTAAAAATACCGTCACAACAGCCCACCATAAGCATACCATCGCGCCACACCGCTATAAACACACAAGCATACCATACCATCCTAAAAATACCGTCACAACATCCCACCATAAGCATACCATCGCACCATACCGCTATAAACACAAAAGCATACCATACGATCTTAAAAATAACGTCACAACAGCCCACCTTAGGCATACCATCGCACCACACCGCTATAAACACACAAGCATACCATACAATCCTAAAAATACCGTCACAACATCCCACCTTAAGCATACCATCGCACCATACCGCTATAAACACACAAGCATACCATACCATCTTAAAAATACCGTCACACAATCCCAACATAAACATACCAGTACACTATACAACCATAAACATACAAGCATACCATACCATCTTAAAAATACCGTCACACCATCCCACCATAAGCATACCATCGCACGATACCGCTATAAACACACAAGCATACCACACCATCTGAAAACACCGTCACAACATCCCACCATAAGCATACCATCGCACCATACCGTTATAAACACACAAGCATACCATACCATCTTAAAAATACCGTCACAACATGCCACCATAAGCATACCATCGCACCATACCGCTATAAACACACAAGCATACCATACCATCTTAAAAATACCGTCACATAATCCCAACATAAACATACCAGTACACTATACCACCATAAACATACAAGCATACCATACCATCTTAAAAATACCGTCACAACATCCCACATAAGCATACCAGCGCAATATACCATTTTTGTCCGCTCTAATAAACCGAAGGTGAGACGAGGCCAGGCGATGGCAGTCGCTCACAATACCCGAAAAAATAAAAGATGGCACGGCGGACCACCACGAATAAATATAATAATTAATATAACGGATCCGCGAATACCGCGAATTTGTCCGCTTAACTAAACCGAAGGTGAGACGAGGCCAGGCGATGGCAGTCGCTCGCAATACCCGAAAAAATAAAAGATGGCACGGCGGACCACCATGCATAAATATAATAATTAATATAACGGATCCGCGAATACCGCGAATTTGTCCGCTCTAATAAACCGAAGGTGAGACGAGGCCAGGCGATGGCAGTCGCTCACAATACCCGAAAAAATAAAAGATGGCACGGCGGACCACCATGCATAAATATAATAATTAATATAACGAAATCCGCGAATACCGCGAATTTGTCCGCTGTAATAAACCGAAGGTGAGACGAGGCCAGGCGATGGCAGTCGCTCACAATACCCGAAAAAATAAAAGATGGCACGGCGGACCACCATGCATAAATATAATAATTAATATAACGGATCCGCGAATACCGCGAATTTGTCCGCTTAACTAAACCGAAGGTGAGACGAGGCCAGGCGATGGCAGTCGCTCACAATACCCAAAAAAATAAAAGATGGCACGGCGGACCACCACGAATAAATATAATAATTAATATAACGAAATCCGCGAATTCCGCGAATTTGTCCGCTCTAATAAACCGAAGGTGGGACGAGGCCAGGCGATGGCAGTCGCTCACAATACCCGAAAAAATAAAAGATGGCACGGCGGACCACCACGAATAAATATAATAATTAATATAACGGATCCGCGAATACCGCGAATTTGTCCGCTTAACTAAACCGAAGGTGAGACGAGGCCAGGCGATGGCAGTCGCTCACAATACCCAAAAAAATAAAAGATGGCACGGCGGACCACCACGAATAAATATAATAATTAATATAACGAAATCCGCGAATTCCGCGAATTTGTCCGCTCTAATAAACCGAAGGTGGGACGAGGCCAGGCGATGGCAGTCGCTCACAATACCCGAAAAAATAAAAGATGGCACGGCGGACCACCACGAATAAATATAATAATTAATATAACGGATCCGCGAATACCGCGAATTTGTCCGCTCTAATAAACCGAAGGTGAGACGAGGCCAGGCGATGGCAGTCGCTCACAATACCCGAAAAAATAAAAGATGGCACGGCGGACCACCACGAATAAATATAATAATTAATATAACGGATCCGCGAATACCGCGAATTTGTCCGCTTAACTAAACCGAAGGTGAGACGAGGCCAGGCGATGGCAGTCGCTCACAATACCCGAAAAAATAAAAGATGGCACGGCGGACCACCAGGCATAAATATAATAATTAATATAACGAAATCCGCGAATACCGCGAATTTGTCCGCTGTAATAAACCGAAGGTGAGACGAGGCCAGGCGATGGCAGTCGCTCACAATACCCGAAAAAATAAAAGATGGCACGGCGGACTACCATGCATAAATATAATAATTAATATAACGAAATCCGCGAATACCGCGAATTTGTCCGCTTAAATAAACCGAAGGTGAGACGAGGCCAGGCGATGGCAGTCGCTCACAATACCCGAAAAAATAAAAGATGGCACGGCGGACTACCATGCATAAATATAATAATTAATATAACGAAATCCGCGAATACCGCGAATTTGTCCGCTGTAATAAACCGAAGGTGAGACGAGGCCAGGCGATGGCAGTCGCTCACAATACCCGAAAAAATAAAAGATGGCACGGCGGACCACCACGAATAAATATAATAATTAATATAACGGATCCGCGAATACCGCGAATTTGTCCGCTTAACTAAACCGAAGGTGAGACGAGGCCAGGCGATGGCAGTCGCTCACAATACCCGAAAAAATAAAAGATGGCACGGCGGACCACCAGGCATAAATATAA
Organism: Nysson spinosus; assembly: GCA_910591585.2. Lineage (NCBI taxonomy): Eukaryota > Metazoa > Arthropoda > Insecta > Hymenoptera > Crabronidae > Nysson > Nysson spinosus. Next base: position 5,890,775 of record OU342830.1, on the reverse strand, counting down.
TAATTAATATAACGAAATCCGCGAATTTGTCCGCTCTAATAAACCGAAGGTGAGACGAGGCCAGGCGATGGCAGTCGCTCACAATACCCGAAAAAATAAAAGATGGCACGGCGGACCACCACGAATAAATATAATAATTAATATAACGGATCCGCGAATACCGCGAATTTGTCCGCTTAACTAAACCGAAGGTGAGACGAGGCCAGGCGATGGCAGTCGCTCACAATACCCGAAAAAATAAAAGATGGCACGGCGGACCACCATGCATAAATATAATAATTAATATAACGGATCCGCGAATACCGCGAATTTGTCCGCTCTAATAAACAGAAGGTGAGACGAGGCCAGGCGATGGCAGTCGCTCACAATACCCGAAAAAATAAAAGATGGCACGGCGGACCACCATGCATAAATATAATAATTAATATAACGAAATCCGCGAATACCGCGAATTTGTCCGCTCTAATAAACCGAAGGTGAGACGAGGCCAGGCGATGGCAGTCGCTCACAATACCCGAAAAAATAAAAGATGGCACGGCGGACTACCATGCATAAATATAATAATTAATATAACGAAATCCGCGAATTCCGCGAATTTGTCCGCTCTAATAAACCGAAGGTGGGACGAGGCCAGGCGATGGCAGTCGCTCACAATACCCGAAAAAATAAAAGATGGCACGGCGGACCACCACGAATAAATATAATAATTAATATAACGGATCCGCGAATACCGCGAATTTGTCCGCTCTAATAAACCGAAGGTGAGACGAGGCCAGGCGATGGCAGTCGCTCACAATACCCGAAAAAATAAAAGATGGCACGGCGGACCACCACGAATAAATATAATAATTAATATAACGGATCCGCGAATACCGCGAATTTGTCCGCTTAACTAAACCGAAGGTGAGACGAGGCCAGGCGATGGCAGTCGCTCACAATACCCGAAAAAATAAAAGATGGCACGGCGGACCACCAGGCATAAATATAATAATTAATATAACGAAATCCGCGAATACCGCGAATTTGTCCGCTGTAATAAACCGAAGGTGAGACGAGGCCAGGCGATGGCAGTCGCTCACAATACCCGAAAAAATAAAAGATGGCACGGCGGACTACCATGCATAAATATAATAATTAATATAACGAAATCCGCGAATACCGCGAATTTGTCCGCTGTAATAAACCGAAGGTGAGACGAGGCCAGGCGATGGCAGTCGCTCACAATACCCGAAAAAATAAAAGATGGCACGGCGGACTACCATGCATAAATATAATAATTAATATAACGAAATCCGCGAATACCGCGAATTTGTCCGCTGTAATAAACCGAAGGTGAGACGAGGCCAGGCGATGGCAGTCGCTCACAATACCCGAAAAAATAAAAGATGGCACGGCGGACCACCACGAATAAATATAATAATTAATATAACGGATCCGCGAATACCGCGAATTTGTCCGCTTAACTAAACCGAAGGTGAGACGAGGCCAGGCGATGGCAGTCGCTCACAATACCCGAAAAAATAAAAGATGGCACGGCGGACCACCAGGCATAAATATAATAATTAATATAACGAAATCCGCGAATACCGCGAATTTGTCCGCTCTAATAAACCGAAGGTGAGACGAGGCCAGGCGATGGCAGTCGCTCACAATACCCGAAAAAATAAAAGATGGCACGGCGGACCACCACGAATAAATATAATAATTAATATAACGGATCCGCGAATACCGCGAATTTGTCCGCTTAACTAAACCGAAGGTGAGACGAGGCCAGGCGATGGCAGTCGCTCACAATACCCGAAAAAATAAAAGATGGCACGGCGGACCACCATGCATAAATATAATAATTAATATAACGGATCCGCGAATACCGCGAATTTGTCCGCTCTAATAAACAGAAGGTGAGACGAGGCCAGGCGATGGCAGTCGCTCACAATACCCGAAAAAATAAAAGATGGCACGGCGGACCACCATGCATAAATATAATAATTAATATAACGAAATCCGCGAATACCGCGAATTTGTCCGCTCTAATAAACCGAAGGTGAGACGAGGCCAGGCGATGGCAGTCGCTCACAATACCCGAAAAAATAAAAGATGGCACGGCGGACTACCATGCATAAATATAATAATTAATATAACGAAATCCGCGAATTCCGCGAATTTGTCCGCTCTAATAAACCGAAGGTGGGACGAGGCCAGGCGATGGCAGTCGCTCACAATACCCGAAAAAATAAAAGATGGCACGGCGGACCACCACGAATAAATATAATAATTAATATAACGGATCCGCGAATACCGCGAATTTGTCCGCATAACTAAACCGAAGGTGAGACGAGGCCAGGCGATGGCAGTCGCTCACAATACCCAAAAAAATAAAAGATGGCACGGCGGACCACCACGAATAAATATAATAATTAATATAACGAAATCCGCGAATTCCGCGAATTTGTCCGCTCTAATAAACCGAAGGTGGGACGAGGCCAGGCGATGGCAGTCGCTCACAATACCCGAAAAAATAAAAGATGGCACGGCGGACCACCACGAATAAATATAATAATTAATATAACGGATCCGCGAATACCGCGAATTTGTCCACTCTAATAAACCGAAGGTGAGACGAGGCCAGGCGATGGCAGTCGCTCACAATACCCGAAAAAATAAAAGATGGCACGGCGGACCACCACGAATAAATATAATAATTAATATAACGGATCCGCGAATACCGCGAATTTGTCCGCTCTAATAAACCGAAGGTGAGACGAGGCCAGGCGATGGCAGTCGCTCACAATACCCGAAAAAATAAAAGATGGCACGGCGGACCACCACGAATAAATATAATAATTAATATAACGAAATCCGCGAATACCGCGAATTTGTCCGCTCTAATAAACCGAAGGTGAGACGAGGCCAGGCGATGGCAGTCGCTCACAATACCCGAAAAAATAAAAGATGGCACGGCGGACCACCATGCATAAATATAATAATTAATATAACGAAATCCGCGAATACCGCGAATTTGTCCGCTCTAATAAACCGAAGGTGAGACGAGGCCAGGCGATGGCAGTCGCTCACAATACCCGAAAAAATAAAAGATGGCACGGCGGACCACCATGCATAAATATAATAATTAATATAACGAAATCCGCGAATACCGCGAATTTGTCCGCTCTAATAAACCGAAGGTGAGACGAGGCCAGGCGATGGCAGTCGCTCACAATACCCGAAAAAATAAAAGATGGCACGGCGGACCACGACGAATAAATATAATAATTAATATAACGAAATCCGCGAATACCGCGAATTTGTCCGCTCTAATAAACAGAAGGTGAGACGAGGCCAGGCGATGGCAGTCGCTCACAATACCCGAAAAAATAAAAGATGGCACGGCGGACCACCATGCATAAATATAATAATTAATATAACGAAATCCGCGAATACCGCGAATTTGTCCGCTCTAATAAACAGAAGGTGAGACGAGGCCAGGCGATGGCAGTCGCTCACAATACCCGAAAAAATAAAAGATGGCACGGCGGACTACCATGCATAAATATAATAATTAATATAACGAAATCCGCGAATACCGCGAATTTGTCCGCTGTAATAAACCGAAGGTGAGACGAGGCCAGGCGATGGCAGTCGCTCACAATACCCGAAAAAATAAAAGATGGCACGGCGGACTACCATGCATAAATATAATAATTAATATAACGAAATCCGCGAATACCGCGAATTTGTCCGCTGTAATAAACCGAAGGTGAGACGAGGCCAGGCGATGGCAGTCGCTCACAATACCCGAAAAAATAAAAGATGGCACGGCGGACTACCATGCATAAATATAATAATTAATATAACGAAATCCGCGAATACCGCGAATTTGTCCGCTGTAATAAACCGAAGGTGAGACGAGGCCAGGCGATGGCAGTCGCTCACAATACCCGAAAAAATAAAAGATGGCACGGCGGACCACCACGAATAAATATAATAATTAATATAACGGATCCGCGAATACCGCGAATTTGTCCGCTTAACTAAACCGAAGGTGAGACGAGGCCAGGCGATGGCAGTCGCTCACAATACCCGAAAAAATAAAAGATGGCACGGCGGACCACCAGGCATAAATATAATAATTAATATAACGAAATCCGCGAATACCGCGAATTTGTCCGCTCTAATAAACCGAAGGTGAGACGAGGCCAGGCGATGGCAGTCGCTCACAATACCCGAAAAAATAAAAGATGGCACGGCGGACCACCACGAATAAATATAATAATTAATATAACGGATCCGCGAATACCGCGAATTTGTCCGCTTAACTAAACCGAAGGTGAGACGAGGCCAGGCGATGGCAGTCGCTCACAATACCCGAAAAAATAAAAGATGGCACGGCGGACCACCATGCATAAATATAATAATTAATATAACGGATCCGCGAATACCGCGAATTTGTCCGCTCTAATAAACAGAAGGTGAGACGAGGCCAGGCGATGGCAGTCGCTCACAATACCCGAAAAAATAAAAGATGGCACGGCGGACCACCATGCATAAATATAATAATTAATATAACGAAATCCGCGAATACCGCGAATTTGTCCGCTCTAATAAACCGAAGGTGAGACGAGGCCAGGCGATGGCAGTCGCTCACAATACCCGAAAAAATAAAAGATGGCACGGCGGACTACCATGCATAAATATAATAATTAATATAACGAAATCCGCGAATTCCGCGAATTTGTCCGCTCTAATAAACCGAAGGTGGGACGAGGCCAGGCGATGGCAGTCGCTCACAATACCCGAAAAAATAAAAGATGGCACGGCGGACCACCACGAATAAATATAATAATTAATATAACGGATCCGCGAATACCGCGAATTTGTCCGCATAACTAAACCGAAGGTGAGACGAGGCCAGGCGATGGCAGTCGCTCACAATACCCAAAAAAATAAAAGATGGCACGGCGGACCACCACGAATAAATATAATAATTAATATAACGAAATCCGCGAATTCCGCGAATTTGTCCGCTCTAATAAACCGAAGGTGGGACGAGGCCAGGCGATGGCAGTCGCTCACAATACCCGAAAAAATAAAAGATGGCACGGCGGACCACCACGAATAAATATAATAATTAATATAACGGATCCGCGAATACCGCGAATTTGTCCACTCTAATAAACCGAAGGTGAGACGAGGCCAGGCGATGGCAGTCGCTCACAATACCCGAAAAAATAAAAGATGGCACGGCGGACCACCACGAATAAATATAATAATTAATATAACGGATCCGCGAATACCGCGAATTTGTCCGCTCTAATAAACCGAAGGTGAGACGAGGCCAGGCGATGGCAGTCGCTCACAATACCCGAAAAAATAAAAGATGGCACGGCGGACCACCACGAATAAATATAATAATTAATATAACGAAATCCGCGAATACCGCGAATTTGTCCGCTCTAATAAACCGAAGGTGAGACGAGGCCAGGCGATGGCAGTCGCTCACAATACCCGAAAAAATAAAAGATGGCACGGCGGACCACCATGCATAAATATAATAATTAATATAACGAAATCCGCGAATACCGCGAATTTGTCCGCTCTAATAAACCGAAGGTGAGACGAGGCCAGGCGATGGCAGTCGCTCACAATACCCGAAAAAATAAAAGATGGCACGGCGGACCACCATGCATAAATATAATAATTAATATAACGAAATCCGCGAATACCGCGAATTTGTCCGCTCTAATAAACCGAAGGTGAGACGAGGCCAGGCGATGGCAGTCGCTCACAATACCCGAAAAAATAAAAGATGGCACGGCGGACCACGACGAATAAATATAATAATTAATATAACGAAATCCGCGAATACCGCGAATTTGTCCGCTCTAATAAACAGAAGGTGAGACGAGGCCAGGCGATGGCAGTCGCTCACAATACCCGAAAAAATAAAAGATGGCACGGCGGACCACCATGCATAAATATAATAATTAATATAACGAAATCCGCGAATACCGCGAATTTGTCCGCTCTAATAAACAGAAGGTGAGACGAGGCCAGGCGATGGCAGTCGCTCACAATACCCGAAAAAATAAAAGATGGCACGGCGGACTACCATGCATAAATATAATAATTAATATAACGAAATCCGCGAATACCGCGAATTTGTCCGCTGTAATAAACCGAAGGTGAGACGAGGCCAGGCGATGGCAGTCGCTCACAATACCCGAAAAAATAAAAGATGGCACGGCGGACCACCATGCATAAATATAATAATTAATATAACGGATCCGCGAATACCGCGAATTTGTCCGCTCTAATAAACCGAAGGTGGGACGAGGCCAGGCGATGGCAGTCGCTCACAATACCCGAAAAAATAAAAGATGGCACGGCGGACCACCACGAATAAATATAATAATTAATATAACGGATCCGCGAATACCGCGAATTTGTCCGCTTAACTAAACCGAAGGTGAGACGAGGCCAGGCGATGGCAGTCGCTCACAATACCCGAAAAAATAAAAGATGGCACGGCGGACCACCATGCATAAATATAATAATTAATATAACGGATCCGCGAATACCGCGAATTTGTCCGCTCTAATAAACAGAAGGTGAGACGAGGCCAGGCGATGGCAGTCGCTCACAATACCCGAAAAAATAAAAGATGGCACGGCGGACTACCATGCATAAATATAATAATTAATATAACGAAATCCGCGAATTCCGCGAATTTGTCCGCTCTAATAAACCGAAGGTGAGACGAGGCCAGGCGATGGCAGTCGCTCACAATACCCGAAAAAATAAAAGATGGCACGGCGGACCACCACGAATAAATATAATAATTAATATAACGGATCCGCGAATACCGCGAATTTGTCCGCATAACTAAACCGAAGGTGAGACGAGGCCAGGCGATGGCAGTCGCTCACAATACCCAAAAAAATAAAAGATGGCACGGCGGACCACCACGAATAAATATAATAATTAATATAACGAAATCCGCGAATTCCGCGAATTTGTCCGCTCTAATAAACCGAAGGTGGGACGAGGCCAGGCGATGGCAGTCGCTCACAATACCCGAAAAAATAAAAGATGGCACGGCGGACCACCACGAATAAATATAATAATTAATATAACGGATCCGCGAATACCGCGAATTTGTCCGCTTAACTAAACCGAAGGTGAGACGAGGCCAGGCGATGGCAGTCGCTCACAATACCCGAAAAAATAAAAGATGGCACGGCGGACCACCAGGCATAAATATAATAATTAATATAACGAAATCCGCGAATACCGCGAATTTGTCCGCTCTAATAAACAGAAGGTGAGACGAGGCCAGGCGATGGCAGTCGCTCACAATACCCGAAAAAATAAAAGATGGCACGGCGGACTACCATGCATAAATATAATAATTAATATAACGAAATCCGCGAATACCGCGAATTTGTCCGCTGTAATAAACCGAAGGTGAGACGAGGCCAGGCGATGGCAGTCGCTCACAATACCCGAAAAAATAAAAGATGGCACGGCGGACCACCATGCATAAATATAATAATTAATATAACGGATCCGCGAATACCGCGAATTTGTCCGCTCTAATAAACCGAAGGTGGGACGAGGCCAGGCGATGGCAGTCGCTCACAATACCCGAAAAAATAAAAGATGGCACGGCGGACCACCACGAATAAATATAATAATTAATATAACGGATCCGCGAATACCGCGAATTTGTCCGCTTAACTAAACCGAAGGTGAGACGAGGCCAGGCGATGGCAGTCGCTCACAATACCCGAAAAAATAAAAGATGGCACGGCGGACCACCATGCATAAATATAATAATTAATATAACGGATCCGCGAATACCGCGAATTTGTCCGCTCTAATAAACAGAAGGTGAGACGAGGCCAGGCGATGGCAGTCGCTCACAATACCCGAAAAAATAAAAGATGGCACGGCGGACTACCATGCATAAATATAATAATTAATATAACGAAATCCGCGAATTCCGCGAATTTGTCCGCTCTAATAAACCGAAGGTGGGACGAGGCCAGGCGATGGCAGTCGCTCACAATACCCGAAAAAATAAAAGATGGCACGGCGGACCACCACGAATAAATATAATAATTAATATAACGGATCCGCGAATACCGCGAATTTGTCCGCATAACTAAACCGAAGGTGAGACGAGGCCAGGCGATGGCAGTCGCTCACAATACCCAAAAAAATAAAAGATGGCACGGCGGACCACCACGAATAAATATAATAATTAATATAACGAAATCCGCGAATTCCGCGAATTTGTCCGCTCTAATAAACCGAAGGTGGGACGAGGCCAGGCGATGGCAGTCGCTCACAATACCCGAAAAAATAAAAGATGGCACGGCGGACCACCACGAATAAATATAATAATTAATATAACGGATCCGCGAATACCGCGAATTTGTCCACTCTAATAAACCGAAGGTGAGACGAGGCCAGGCGATGGCAGTCGCTCACAATACCCGAAAAAATAAAAGATGGCACGGCGGGCCACCACGAATAAATATAATAATTAATATAACGGATCCGCGAATACCGCGAATTTGTCCGCTCTAATAAACCGAAGGTGAGACGAGGCCAGGCGATGGCAGTCGCTCACAATACCCGAAAAAATAAAAGATGGCACGGCGGACCACCATGCATAAATATAATAATTAATATAACGAAATCCGCGAATACCGCGAATTTGTCCGCTCTAATAAACCGAAGGTGAGACGAGGCCAGGCGATGGCAGTCGCTCACAATACCCGAAAAAATAAAAGATGGCACGGCGGACCACCACGAATAAATATAATAATTAATATAACGAAATCCGCGAATTCCGCGAATTTGTCCGCTCTAATAAACCGAAGGTGGGACGAGGCCAGGCGATGGCAGTCGCTCACAATACCCGAAAAAATAAAAGATGGCACGGCGGACCACCACGAATAAATATAATAATTAATATAACGGATCCGCGAATACCGCGAATTTGTCCGCTCTAATAAACCGAAGGTGAGACGAGGCCAGGCGATGGCAGTCGCTCACAATACCCGAAAAAATAAAAGATGGCACGGCGGACCACCATGCATAAATATAATAATTAATATAACGAAATCCGCGAATACCGCGAATTTGTCCGCTCTAATAAACCGAAGGTGAGACGAGGGCAGGCGATGGCAGTCGCTCACAATACCCGAAAAAATAAAAGATGGCACGGCGGACCACCACGAATAAATATAATAATTAATATAACGGATCCGCGAATACCGCGAATTTGTCCACTCTAATAAACCGAAGGTGAGACGAGGCCAGGCGATGGCAGTCGCTCACAATACCCGAAAAAATAAAAGATGGCACGGCGGACCACCACGAATAAATATAATAATTAATATAACGGATCCGCGAATACCGCGAATTTGTCCGCTCTAATAAACCGAAGGTGAGACGAGGCCAGGCGATGGCAGTCGCTCACAATACCCGAAAAAATAAAAGATGGCACGGCGGACCACCACGAATAAATATAATAATTAATATAACGGATCCGCGAATACCGCGAATTTGTCCGCTTAACTAAACCGAAGGTGAGACGAGGCCAGGCGATGGCAGTCGCTCACAATACCCGAAAAAATAAAAGATGGCACGGCGGACCACCACGAATAAATATAATAATTAATATAACGGATCCGCGAATACCGCGAATTTGTCCGCTCTAATAAACCGAAGGTGAGACGAGGCCAGGCGATGGCAGTCGCTCACAATACCCGAAAAAATAAAAGATGGCACGGCGGACCACCATGCATAAATATAATAATTAATATAACGAAATCCGCGAATACCGCGAATTTGTCCGCTGTAATAAACCGAAGGTGAGACGAGGCCAGGCGATGGCAGTCGCTCACAATACCCGAAAAAATAAAAGATGGCACGGCGGACCACCATGCATAAATATAATAATTAATATAACGAAATCCGCGAATACCGCGAATTTGTCCGCTCTAATAAACCGAAGGTGAGACGAGGCCAGGCGATGGCAGTCGCTCACAATACCCGAAAAAATAAAAGATGGCACGGCGGACCACCATGCATAAATATAATAATTAATATAACGAAATCCGCGAATACCGCGAATTTGTCCGCTCTAATAAACCGAAGGTGAGACGAGGCCAGGCGATGGCAGTCGCTCACAATACCCGAAACAATAAAAGATGGCACGGCGGACCACCACGAATAAATATAATAATTAATATAACGAAATCCGCGAATACCGCGAATTTGTCCGCTCTAATAAACCGAAGGTGGGACGAGGCCAGGCGATGGCAGTCGCTCACAATACCCGAAAAAATAAAAGATGGCACGGCGGACCACCACGAATAAATATAATAATTAATATAACGGATCCGCGAATACCGCGAATTTGTCCGCTCTAATAAACCGAAGGTGAGACGAGGCCAGGCGATGGCAGTCGCTCACAATACCCGAAAAAATAAAAGATGGCACGGCGGACCACCATGCATAAATATAATAATTAATATAACGAAATCCGCGAATACCGCGAATTTGTCCGCTCTAATAAACCGAAGGTGAGACGAGGCCAGGCGATGGCAGTCGCTCACAATACCCGAAAAAATAAAAGATGGCACGGCGGACCACCACGAATAAATATAATAATTAATATAACGGATCCGCGAATACCGCGAATTTGTCCGCTTAACTAAACCGAAGGTGAGACGAGGCCAGGCGATGGCAGTCGCTCACAATACCCGAAAAAATAAAAGATGGCACGGCGGACCACCACGAATAAATATAATAATTAATATAACGGATCCGCGAATACCGCGAATTTGTCCGCTCTAATAAACCGAAGGTGAGACGAGGCCAGGCGATGGCAGTCGCTCACAATACCCGAAAAAATAAAAGATGGCACGGCGGACCACCATGCATAAATATAATAATTAATATAACGAAATCCGCGAATACCGCGAATTTGTCCGCTGTAATAAACCGAAGGTGAGACGAGGCCAGGCGATGGCAGTCGCTCACAATACCCGAAAAAATAAAAGATGGCACGGCGGACCACCACGAATAAATATAATAATTAATATAACGAAATCCGCGAATACCGCGAATTTGTCCGCTCTAATAAACCGAAGGTGAGACGAGGCCAGGCGATGGCAGTCGCTCACAATACCCGAAAAAATAAAAGATGGCACGGCGGACCACCATGCATAAATATAATAATTAATATAACGAAATCCGCGAATACGGCGAATTTGTCCGCTCTAATAAACCGAAGGTGAGACGAGGCCAGGCGATGGCAGTCGCTCACAATACCCGAAAAAATAAAAGATGGCACGGCGGACCACCACGAATAAATATAATAATTAATATAACGAAATCCGCGAATACCGCGAATTTGTCCGCTCTAATAAACCGAAGGTGAGACGAGGCCAGGCGATGGCAGTCGCTCACAATACCCGAAAAAATAAAAGATGGCACGGCGGACCACCATGCATAAATATAATAATTAATATAACGAAATCCGCGAATACCGCGAATTTGTCCGCTGTAATAAACCGAAGGTGAGACGAGGCCAGGCGATGGCAGTCGCTCACAATACCCGAAAAAATAAAAGATGGCACGGCGGACCACCATGCATAAATATAATAATTAATATAACGAAATCCGCGAATACCGCGAATTTGTCCGCTCTAATAAACCGAAGGTGAGACGAGGCCAGGCGATGGCAGTCGCTCACAATACCCGAAAAAATAAAAGATGGCACGGCGGACCACCATGCATAAATATAATAATTAATATAACGAAATCCGCGAATACCGCGAATTTGTCCGCTGTAATAAACCGAAGGTGAGACGAGGCCAGGCGATGGCAGTCGCTCACAATACCCGAAAAAATAAAAGATGGCACGGCGGACCACCACGAATAAATATAATAATTAATATAACGAAATCCGCGAATACCGCGAATTTGTCCGCTCTAATAAACCGAAGGTGGGACGAGGCCAGGCGATGGCAGTCGCTCACAATACCCGAAAAAATAAAAGATGGCACGGCGGACCACCACGAATAAATATAATAATTAATATAACGGATCCGCGAATACCGCGAATTTGTCCGCTCTAATAAACCGAAGGTGAGACGAGGCCAGGCGATGGCAGTCGCTCACAATACCCGAAAAAATAAAAGATGGCACGGCGGACCACCATGCATAAATATAATAATTAATATAACGAAATCCGCGAATACCGCGAATTTGTCCGCTCTAATAAACCGAAGGTGAGACGAGGCCAGGCGATGGCAGTCGCTCACAATACCCGAAAAAATAAAAGATGGCACGGCGGACCACCACGAATAAATATAATAATTAATATAACGGATCCGCGAATACCGCGAATTTGTCCGCTTAACTAAACCGAAGGTGAGACGAGGCCAGGCGATGGCAGTCGCTCACAATACCCGAAAAAATAAAAGATGGCACGGCGGACCACCACGAATAAATATAATAATTAATATAACGGATCCGCGAATACCGCGAATTTGTCCGCTCTAATAAACCGAAGGTGAGACGAGGCCAGGCGATGGCAGTCGCTCACAATACCCGAAAAAATAAAAGATGGCACGGCGGACCACCACGCATAAATATAATAATTAATATAACGAAATCCGCGAATACCGCGAATTTGTCCGCTGTAATAAACCGAAGGTGAGACGAGGCCAGGCGATGGCAGTCGCTCACAATACCCGAAAAAATAAAAGATGGCACGGCGGACCACCACGAATAAATATAATAATTAATATAACGAAATCCGCGAATACCGCGAATTTGTCCGCTCTAATAAACCGAAGGTGAGACGAGGCCAGGCGATGGCAGTCGCTCACAATACCCGAAAAAATAAAAGATGGCACGGCGGACCACCATGCATAAATATAATAATTAATATAACGAAATCCGCGAATACGGCGAATTTGTCCGCTCTAATAAACCGAAGGTGAGACGAGGCCAGGCGATGGCAGTCGCTCACAATACCCGAAAAAATAAAAGATGGCACGGCGGACCACCACGAATAAATATAATAATTAATATAACGAAATCCGCGAATTCCGCGAATTTGTCCGCTCTAATAAACCGAAGGTGGGACGAGGCCAGGCGATGGCAGTCGCTCACAATACCCGAAAAAATAAAAGATGGCACGGCGGACCACCACGAATAAATATAATAATTAATATAACGAAATCCGCGAATTCCGCGAATTTGTCCGCTCTAATAAACCGAAGGTGAGACGAGGCCAGGCGATGGCAGTCGCTCACAATACCCGAAAAAATAAAAGATGGCACGGCGGACCACCATGCATAAATATAATAATTAATATAACGAAATCCGCGAATACCGCGAATTTGTCCGCTGTAATAAACCGAAGGTGAGACGAGGCCAGGCGATGGCAGTCGCTCACAATACCCGAAAAAATAAAAGATGGCACGGCGGACCACCATGCATAAATATAATAATTAATATAACGAAATCCGCGAATACCGCGAATTTGTCCGCTCTAATAAACCGAAGGTGAGACGAGGCCAGGCGATGGCAGTCGCTCACAATACCCGAAAAAATAAAAGATGGCACGGCGGACCACCATGCATAAATATAATAATTAATATAACGAAATCCGCGAATACCGCGAATTTGTCCGCTCTAATAAACCGAAGGTGAGACGAGGCCAGGCGATGGCAGTCGCTCACAATACCCGAAAAAATAAAAGATGGCACGGCGGACCACCACGAATAAATATAATAATTAATATAACGAAATCCGCGAATACCGCGAATTTGTCCGCTCTAATAAACCGAAGGTGGGACGAGGCCAGGCGATGGCAGTCGCTCACAATACCCGAAAAAATAAAAGATGGCACGGCGGACCACCAGGCATAAATATAATAATTAATATAACGAAATCCGCGAATACCGCGAATTTGTCCGCTCTAATAAACCGAAGGTGAGACGAGGCCAGGCGATGGCAGTCGCTCACAATACCCGAAAAAATAAAAGATGGCACGGCGGACCACCAGGCATAAATATAATAATTAATATAACGAAATCCGCGAATACCGCGAATTTGTCCGCTCTAATAAACCGAAGGTGAGACGAGGCCAGGCGATGGCAGTCGCTCACAATACCCGAAAAAATAAAAGATGGCACGGCGGACCACCACGAATAAATATAATAATTAATATAACGGATCCGCGAATACCGCGAATTTGTCCGCTTAACTAAACCGAAGGTGAGACGAGGCCAGGCGATGGCAGTCGCTCACAATACCCGAAAAAATAAAAGATGGCACGGCGGACCACCAGGCATAAATATAATAATTAATATAACGAAATCCGCGAATACCGCGAATTTGTCCGCTCTAATAAACCGAAGGTGAGACGAGGCCAGGCGATGGCAGTCGCTCACAATACCCGAAAAAATAAAAGATGGCACGGCGGACCACCACGAATAAATATAATAATTAATATAACGGATCCGCGAATACCGCGAATTTGTCCGCTTAACTAAACCGAAGATGAGACGAGGCCAGGCGATGGCAGTCGCTCACAATACCCGAAAAAATAAAAGATGGCACGGCGGACCACCAGGCATAAATATAATAATTAATATAACGAAATCCGCGAATACCGCGAATTTGTCCGCTCTAATAAACCGAAGGTGAGACGAGGCCAGGCGATGGCAGTCGCTCACAATACCCGAAAAAATAAAAGATGGCACGGCGGACCACCATGCATAAATATAATAATTAATATAACGAATCCGCGAATACCGCGAATTTGTCCGCTTAACTAAACCGAAGGTGAGACGAGGCCAGGCGATGGCAGTCGCTCACAATACCCGAAAAAATAAAAGATGGCACGGCGGACCACCATGCATAAATATAATAATTAATATAACGAAATCCGCGAATACCGCGAATTTGTCCGCTCTAATAAACCGAAGGTGAGACGAGGCCAGGCGATGGCAGTCGCTCACAATACCCGAAACAATAAAAGATGGCACGGCGGACCACCACGAATAAATATAATAATTAATATAACGGATCCGCGAATACCGCGAATTTGTCCGCTTAACTAAACCGAAGGTGAGACGAGGCCAGGCGATGGCAGTCGCTCACAATACCCGAAAAAATAAAAGATGGCACGGCGGACCACCAGGCATAAATATAATAATTAATATAACGAAATCCGCGAATACCGCGAATTTGTCCGCTCTAATAAACCGAAGGTGAGACGAGGCCAGGCGATGGCAGTCGCTCACAATACCCGAAAAAATAAAAGATGGCACGGCGGACCACCATGCATAAATATAATAATTAATATAACGAAATCCGCGAATACCGCGAATTTGTCCGCTCTAATAAACCGAAGGTGAGACGAGGCCAGGCGATGGCAGTCGCTCACAATACCCGAAAAAATAAAAGATGGCACGGCGGACCACCATGCATAAATATAATAATTAATATAACGGATCCGCGAATACCGCGAATTTGTCCGCTTAACTAAACCGAAGGTGAGACGAGGCCAGGCGATGGCAGTCGCTCACAATACCCGAAAAAATAAAAGATGGCACGGCGGACCACCATGCATAAATATAATAATTAATATAACGAAATCCGCGAATACCGCGAATTTGTCCGCTCTAATAAACCGAAGGTGAGACGAGGCCAGGCGATGGCAGTGGCTCACAATACCCGAAAAAATAAAAGATGGCACGGCGGACCACCATGCATAAATATAATAATTAATATAACGAAATCCGCGAATACCGCGAATTTGTCCGCTCTAATAAACCGAAGGTGAGACGAGGCCAGGCGATGGCAGTCGCTCACAATACCCGAAACAATAAAAGATGGCACGGCGGACCACCACGAATAAATATAATAATTAATATAACGGATCCGCGAATACCGCGAATTTGTCCGCTTAACTAAACCGAAGGTGAGACGAGGCCAGGCGATGGCAGTCGCTCACAATACCCGAAAAAATAAAGGATGGCACGGCGGACCACCATGCATAAATATAATAATTAATATAACGGATCCGCGAATACCGCGAATTTGTCCGCTTAACTAAACCGAAGGTGAGACGAGGCCAGGCGATGGCAGTCGCTCACAATACCCGAAAAAATAAAAGATGGCACGGCGGACCACCATGCATAAATATAATAATTAATATAACGAAATCCGCGAATACCGCGAATTTGTCCGCTCTAATAAACCGAAGGTGAGACGAGGCCAGGCGATGGCAGTCGCTCACAATACCCGAAACAATAAAAGATGGCACGGCGGACCACCACGAATAAATATAATAATTAATATAACGGATCCGCGAATACCGCGAATTTGTCCGCTTAACTAAACCGAAGATGAGACGAGGCCAGGCGATGGCAGTCGCTCACAATACCCGAAAAAATAAAAGATGGCACGGCGGACCACCAGGCATAAATATAATAATTAATATAACGAAATCCGCGAATACCGCGAATTTGTCCGCTCTAATAAACCGAAGGTGAGACGAGGCCAGGCGATGGCAGTCGCTCACATTACCCGAAAAAATAAAAGATGGCACGGCGGACCACCATGCATAAATATAATAATTAATATAACGGATCCGCGAATACCGCGAATTTGTCCGCTTAACTAAACCGAAGGTGAGACGAGGCCAGGCGATGGCAGTCGCTCACAATACCCGAAAAAATAAAAGATGGCACGGCGGACCACCATGCATAAATATAATAATTAATATAACGAAATCCGCGAATACCGCGAATTTGTCCGCTCTAATAAACCGAAGGTGAGACGAGGCCAGGCGATGGCAGTCGCTCACAATACCCGAAACAATAAAAGATGGCACGGCGGACCACCACGAATAAATATAATAATTAATATAACGGATCCGCGAATACCGCGAATTTGTCCGCTTAACTAAACCGAAGGTGAGACGAGGCCAGGCGATGGCAGTCGCTCACAATACCCGAAAAAATAAAAGATGGCACGGCGGACCACCAGGCATAAATATAATAATTAATATAACGAAATCCGCGAATACCGCGAATTTGTCCGCTCTAATAAACCGAAGGTGAGACGAGGCCAGGCGATGGCAGTCGCTCACAATACCCGAAAAAATAAAAGATGGCACGGCGGACCACCATGCATAAATATAATAATTAATATAACGAAATCCGCGAATACCGCGAATTTGTCCGCTCTAATAAACCGAAGGTGAGACGAGGCCAGGCGATGGCAGTCGCTCACAATACCCGAAAAAATAAAAGATGGCACGGCGGACCACCATGCATAAATATAATAATTAATATAACGGATCCGCGAATACCGCGAATTTGTCCGCTTAACTAAACCGAAGGTGAGACGAGGCCAGGCGATGGCAGTCGCTCACAATACCCGAAAAAATAAAAGATGGCACGGCGGACCACCATGCATAAATATAATAATTAATATAACGAAATCCGCGAATACCGCGAATTTGTCCGCTCTAATAAACCGAAGGTGAGACGAGGCCAGGCGATGGCAGTGGCTCACAATACCCGAAAAAATAAAAGATGGCACGGCGGACCACCACGAATAAATATAATAATTAATATAACGGATCCGCGAATACCGCGAATTTGTCCGCTTAACTAAACCGAAGGTGAGACGAGGCCAGGCGATGGCAGTCGCTCACAATACCCGAAAAAATAAAAGATGGCACGGCGGACCACCATGCATAAATATAATAATTAATATAACGAAATCCGCGAATACCGCGAATTTGTCCGCTCTAATAAACCGAAGGTGAGACGAGGCCAGGCGATGGCAGTGGCTCACAATACCCGAAAAAATAAAGGATGGCACGGCGGACCACCACGAATAAATATAATAATTAATATAACGGAACCGCGAATACCGCGAATTTGTCCGCTTAACTAAACCGAAGGTGAGACGAGGCCAGGCGATGGCAGTCGCTCACAATACCCGAAAAAATAAAAGATGGCACGGCGGACCACCATGCATAAATATAATAATTAATATAACGAAATCCGCGAATACCGCGAATTTGTCCGCTCTAATAAACCGAAGGTGAGACGAGGCCAGGCGATGGCAGTGGCTCACAATACCCGAAAAAATAAAAGGTGGCACGGCGGACCACCACGAATAAATATAATAATTAATATAACGGATCCGCGAATACCGCGAATTTGTCCGCTTAACTAAACCGAAGGTGAGACGAGGCCAGGCGATGGCAGTCGCTCACAATACCCGAAAAAATAAAAGATGGCACGGCGGACCACCATGCATAAATATAATAATTAATATAACGGATCCGCGAATACCGCGAATTTGTCCGCTCTAATAAACCGAAGGTGAGACGAGGCCAGGCGATGGCAGTCGCTCACAATACCCGAAAAAATAAAAGATGGCACGGCGGACCACCACAAATAAATATAATAATTAATATAACGATTATTAATGACACATATAAAACATATTAATGACAATAAATGCAAAGTGGGCATAGTGGCAATTAAAAGCAATGACTATCCATTCGTGAAGGGATACTCATTGTTTATTCTCTTCGGCTCTTCAATTCGCCTCTTCGGCACTTGAATTCGCCTCTTCAGCGCTTTAATTCGCCTCTTCTTTCTTCGGACTCAATTTGAGTCCAACACTTTTGCTGCCCAAATTTGGGGTAGCAATCAGTGTCCGGGTCTAAAACCACGGGCACTACTTAAAACTAACAATTGCGATAATCGCAACTTCAGGATCAAGAGACAGACTGTTTGGGCCTACTTTTAAGCAGCTGCTCTTGTCCTGGCCTGTCCTACTTAAAATATAGCAATCGCACGACTAAGTATGTTACGTGCCTCCCTTAGCTATATTTAAAAAATTTGCAAAGCCAATCACACCAACACAATTACTCCACGGTTCTCTCACATAACCAGGGTGCAAAAGCCTACTCTAGGGAGAAGGTCCCGGGACCCCTCCGTCACCCTAGTTTATTACTCATATCACACTCTAAAAATGTACGTACCAATTCCTGAAATCGACTGAAGAAGTTGGCGATGTCGCTTTTTAGAAGTAGATAAATGAAAATATAAGCTTTTAAAAGGTATAAATCCCGAAATATAAACTGTTAATTTTAACAGTATGAATACGTATTATATTTTGACCGTGATAAACGGTGAAAATATTATTATTGAAAATGATTATCATTTTGATACGATTCTAAAAATATGATAAAAGTCTTTAGTATCCGACGCAAATTCCACGTGCCTAACCACACACACACACACAAACGTGGAAAGTACATCGTGCATAATCACCAATGCTTCGTCAGTCGCCAACAAAAATATAAAAAATATAAATATGAACCGCACCCATCCGCCATTTATTCAAAAGACAGCTGCGTCAAGCGAATAAAATGAGCTTAGAAATGAGCACAGTTCCAACCACTTACTTTGCGTATGAATATCTGAAAATCCTGATCTCAAATATTTATTAATTTGAAGTCTAACGGATTGGGGGAATAATATTTCTTGACTTTATATTCAATAAAAAAGTTAACTTTAATTTATATAAGGTTTGATTGTAATATATTATCTCAAGGTAAATCAAGGAGAATAAATGAATGATAGAATAAAATACTGAAGAAAGTAATAACTTTGTATAAATTTCATTAATAATATATCAATTGAAAGTTTAAAATCTCAATTAGTTACAGTGAGTGAAATTTAATGAATTGCGATTCAATTCAAAATTTATATTTAATGGGAAAGTAACATCTTGGGCGATTCTGTTATCAATGTAAATTCTTTATAAGCAGCATGACTGAAAGATGAGTACACTGATTTCAAAATCGGCCTGCCGCGAATTGTCTTCTTGCTCATTAAATCTACTATATTTAGCAGTCAAATTGAGTATACTAGTTAAATATTTCCATTTAATTATTATTATATTACAAATTTATAATAAAGATATAATATATTTCGTGAAGTCGGAGGGTCATCCGACTTCTTCACTACGTAAATCAGAATTCCTGATATAATTAATGTAAAGACAATAAAATATATTAGGAATTTGTAATAAAAATATAGTGTATTTCGTGAAATCGGAGGGTCATCCGACTTCTACACTATGTGAATGAGAATATTTAATATAATTAATGGAATGACAATAAAAGATATTAGGAATTGATAATAAAAATATAGTGTATTTCGCGAAATCGGAGGGTCATCCGACTTCTACACTATGCGAATAAGAATTTCTAATATAATTAATGGAATGACTATAAAACATATTAGGAATTGATAATAAAAACATAATGTATTTCGTGAAATCGGAGGGTCATCCGACTTCTACATTATGCGTAATTAATGGAATGACAATAAATTACGAGAGACAAGAAGACTCTGTACTGAGCTAAATAAATAAAAAACCATGTGCGAGATAAATCTCGCTGCCACAATGCCCGAAAATCAAAATTACAACTAATCTCCGTACCGGTTCGGACCTTTCATCCTACGGTATGAGGAGACCAGAGGGACACCAAAAAAATGACTCACCGCCAGCCGAAAGCATATTTCTCAGAAAATCGGTGGAGGAAGATAACAGTTCTGCGTAATGTGTTGCTCCTCTTGTAATTCCTCTTGCGGTTTTGTTCGTCGAAGAATCACCTACATAAACCAAAATGTTATTAATACGTTCAAGAAAATAAATACATTGCATAGATAATTAACAATAAGGTTATACTGTTTTACAAAGAATTGGAAGTTATTAATTTTTATTGTAATAACCGATGCTATCGTCCGTAAAGTTCTGCAATCTTTAAAGTGATTTCGCAGATCTTTGTTCATTAAAGTTTTAATGATATTAAATGAAAAATGTCTTAACACTCTTTTTGATTGATCTACTACCGATTCGAATTTAGGGCCGAAATTGATAATAAAGAATCAAACAAGTTTAGTTCAGAATTTTAATTTAAAATAATTTAATTTCAAAGTAATTTGAAATAATTTAATTTCAAAGTAATTTGAAATAATTTAATTTCAAAATTAATACTTGGATGATTAAAAATTAATTATTTCATAATCTTAAATTTATTTCAGGGTCTAAAAAGTTTCAAAATGAATACTTGGATGATTAAAAATTAATTATTTCATAAACTCAAAATTAATAATTTAATGATATTAAATTTAGTTCAGGGTCTAAAAAGTTTCAAAATTGAAAATTGGATGATTGAAACTTGTTATTAATTAAAATTGTTGTTAATTGTTTGGCAATAATGTCATAAACTCAAAATTAATAGTAACAATCTTAAAATAAATAATTCGATAATCTCAAAGTACATTTTCGCATATAATTTCATGTAAGGATAATATACTAGTAGCTTTTCTAGATATTTCATAATAAAGTTTGCAACAATATAATTCATATAATTAACTGTATTAAATGAGCCATCTTTGGCACCGAAATATATTTCTAGTACTTTCATTTATATTTTAAAATGACTTCATGTAGTACAAGTACCAATAAAGTAAGTGGTTGCAGTATAAGAAAGTAGTACAAGTAGATCTAAGTTCAGACGTTCAAAACGTTATTCTACTTTAGGTATATTTTTTCAAATGGAAATCCGAAAAATTGTATAAATCAGAATTTATAAGATCGTAAAATAAGGATATTTATGTTTAATAATATTTTATGTACAATTGGACTTGTACGAATTTTTGCATGTTTTGTCACACAATTTAGAAACATTAAACAGGCAAGATATCAAAAACTATAAGATTCTATTTTCCTGATATTATATTTAATTTTGTTTTAATACTAACAAATGTTACTAAATCCATTTTAATTTATATCAACCAAGCAGTATTTTCATAAAGCCATTATTATAAAAAGGTAATTAAACAATTAACTTACCAATATTCGCGTCGCGGTGTAGTTTCAGCCAATCCGATCACCGCAAATTTGAAGTTTCCAGCGTCAGAATAAACTCGTTATTTCGTGGGCTGCTTTTGTTATTCTATAAAACACAAAGAAATAAGTTATTACCCCTGACAAATGTAAACGAATTTTTTTTTATATTCAGACACAAATTAGAGTCAAGAATTTTTAACGAACCTGTGAAGTCAGCAGCCCGTTGTCGACTGGTTCGCCTTCAAATGTTGCAGAATCGGATTCGCCGTGCACTATTCACTATTCACTGTTCACTGTAATAAATAAAAACATGAATTATTATAATTGATAAATATAGACGAATATTTGCATATATTCAGAACAAGGTCGAGTTATTTACACACCTGTTTTTCATTCTTCTTTCTGAAATTGAAACCAAACTATTTCTTGCCAAAATTTGTTTGAACAAATTTTTCATTCTCCTGAAAAAATAAAAAAAAACATTGTAAGTCAATATAAGCATATGAAATATTTAATAGTATGAAGTAAACAAGCAATTCAGATCGCAAATATTAAATATTTGACAAAGAGAGAATTGTATTAATTGCATATGGAATCTCCAAAGTTGTTATTTAGTGTGGTAACTGAATTTCGATATATGGTATTTAATTAAAATATTTCAATTAAAAGTTTGACATGTGATTGTTTAGATAATTTTAAGTAAGAAACTGTTAAGATTTAATATTGCAATATAAAAAGCATGTGTCGATCTTCTCATGTAGAAATAATTTATTAAAATAATTGTTAATTAATTATTATTAATAAATAATTATTAATTAACAATGGCATATAAAGAAAGATTTAGAATAATTTCATAATCAGTAGTATATTTTCAGCTTTTCGATTTATATAATAAATGGCTGTCTGATTCCGACTTCATCTCAAAAAATTTCTTATGAAAGAATTAAAATTTGCTTTTATTATAGATTTTGTAAGTTTCATCCATATTTCAACAATTCGCAAATAAGTTACGTTCGAACTCACTTGCGAAGTCGCTTCGATACATCGCACCATATTTCGTATTTCTTGAACGACATTTGGAATTCGACAAAATATTAATCGCGAAATAAATCGCAAACTGTTCATCAATAAAAACAATTTAACTAACTAGAAGCAACAAACTATTTAAAGGAATTTCGAAATTTAAACAATTGTTGAAGCTATCATTCGATAATAGATTTATTGCAAATAAATGTCTAACGTACTAAATCCGATCGTAATAAATTCAAATCAAATTGAAGATAATATAATATTCCAAAATAGTTAATGAATGAATAAATTAAATGGTTTCAAATTAATAATGGACTCACCCAATTTGCATCGCCTCCAAGCTCCAGCAGTTGCACGAAAGCAAGCCGTCCGTCTTTATTCTTTAATTTTCTATTTGCGGTATACTATCTCGGAGGTGTCTTCATGTTTTCTTAATTATTCTGTAATAAATCAGAAAAATAATTAAGTACCTCATCAATGACATGTGTTGAATGCATAATTAAAGTGAATCCAAGTGTTCCACATACCGTCTTTCAAAGCTGCCGATCTTCCAAAGACTTTTCTGCACTTTGCCAAACTGCACCACTTCTTCCCGAAAAAGCCGTTAGAATGACATGGCCTCTCTTCACTGGCAGTTTAAAAAGTCAGGGGTGCCACACTCTTTTTTTGCGAGACAGCGTTGCTACTCTTTTCACAGCACAACCTCCCCATTGCGCGAGGGAGCAGAGCTTCTTCTTGGTTCGTTCTTTGGTTGGTGCGCATGAACTGACACGCACCACTTGCAAGCACCAATCAGAGAGTGCGCAGCATCGTATGAGGCCTGCTAATCAGAATTTTAATTTGACCGTTATATTTAATTAAACAATTTCACGCTATTACCATTTATTTGAATAAAACAACTGGGAATACGGTTAATGGGAGATCTCAAAAACATGAATTTTTACCGATGTACAATAAAAATTGTTTAAATATATAACATATTCGTTGAATTTAAGTATTCACTTTTTGTTCTTGCAACGGTGCTCATTTTCACGGGCAATTGCAACTTCGTCGCGAAATATTTTCTATGAAACCGTGTGACAAAATTTATGTTTTTGGATAGAAACAGTTTCCATAAAAATGTACCTTTTGAAACAGAAGATATTTACGTTTCGCGGTATGAGCATGAAAATATATATATTAAATTAGATTCTCGATTCAGAGGAAACAAATTACGAAATACTAATACCATTAATTTCCGTGATATTATTTTCATTACTCATTTTTACGTTGAACAATTCCGATACAATTAATTAAATTATAAATAGTTTAAGTTTTTACCAACCATATATTAATGTATAAGAAAACAGAAAATTCTTAAGCTTGGAATTGTTCAACGTTTCAACAACGTTTACGAACTGCCTCTCAAAAAATTCTTTGTAAAGGCATTAAAATGCTTTTATTTTGCATTTTTTAATTTGGTCTATATTTTAACAATTCGCAAATGAGTTGTTTTCAAATTTATTTATTTATTAGCGCTGAAAAGAACTGTTTGAGAGCCGTTCCTTATATAACTCATTTGCGAATATAATTCGAATGGAATTGAAGTTAATATAATATTCAAATTAATGAATTGATTAAATTCTTTCGAATTAATAATGGACTCACCCAATTCTGCATCACCTCCAAGCTCCAACGGTTGCATCGAAGTCAGCCAGGTTCTTTTTTGTTTTCCAGTTTTCCGCTCTTTATTACTCTGTAATAAATCAGAAAAGTAATTAGGCACCTCAACAACGACATACGCCAAAAGCATAATTAAAGCGAATAAAATTTGACCACATACTTTCTTTAATTGCTGCCGATCTTCCAACGACTCTTTTCAAATATGGCGAACTGCGTCGTTTCATCTAGAAAAAACCGTTGCAACATTTCAATATGGCGGTCTTCATCCGCTATGGCCTTTGAAGGAGCCCGATGGCTACCAGTGGGGCTTCGCTTCTCTTCAAGACACCGTTGAGGCACCACTGGTCCACTGGAGTGGGCGAGCCCCCCCATTGGGCTGGTTTCCTTCTTGAGGCGATCCGGGAGAGCTTCTTTTGATGTCCTTCTTCTAGGTACCTCAGGATTACGAATGACGGGAGTCACCAAAATCATTTCCGTTTTCTACCTCGGAGTGCATCCTCCCGCGCACCAATCACAGGCATCACTCGCAAGCACCAATTAGCGAAGATGTATGCGAACAAGGCGAATCAGGATCTTATTCTGGCCGTTATATTTAATTAATAATATTTAGACTATTTATTTAATTAATATAAATTGACACTATTCTTAATGGGAGACCAAAAAACATGAATAGTTAATAGTTTAGATTAAAAGCTATTTAAATACCTCAAAATATTAATATTCTTCTTCCTATACCATGGCGCGCGCAGGATCGCGAAAGATTGCGCGGGATGGTGAAGAATTACGTGGGATCTCCTGTCAACAATTTTTTTGACTATATTTAACACTTCACGATTTCAATTGCCTCACCACTGTATAACGATAGAGGTATGTAAGATTTCTAAGCGATCAAACTAATATATTTGTTTTAAATGTAGCGTAGACGAAAAGGGATTTCAGTTGCTTACGTAATCACTCGCAGATTTACCCTTCATTAGTTGGTAACCCTTCCTCGTCTTTGTCTTGCTTTTCCGTATTTAACTAACTTCGAGAGTATCGTAAAAAACGTGGTCTTCCGCGGCAAGCGAAATAATTTGATGAAACAATAAAATCAAGAAGCACTCGAACTATTCACGAGGTAACTGTATTAAATTAAAGAAATATCATTGAATTTCACGAAATTACTACGACGAAGTTCTGCGATTGCTTTGAAATTGTAGTAAATGATCGAATTTTGAGTTAGTAACCCCGAGATGTGAATGATCCGTTTTACCGTTCTCCCGTTCGGTCCAGCGACTGAAGACGTTTGTGTCCGCTTATTATTTAGCAACGTGCACCCCATCCCATCAGGGAAGATGTAAGTGGCACCAACGACATAATCGCAGGTAAGATTATTAAATTATTAATTCTTAATTAATGCAAATAGTACAAATTATTATTTAAACATTTATCAGTAGTCAATAACACTATCTTGTTATTGGCATTCGTAATTTCCTTTACATCCTTTGTTTTACTTGGTAAAGAGGCGCTACAGTCTTCTGCCAAAAAAGCATAGTTTAAACGATTAAAACTTGATTACCCAAGGAACTGATCAACTTGTTGACTGGATCAACAAGTGGCGCTGACTGCATGAAAAAAACAGTCGAAGATGCTACTGAATCAGAACAGTAGTTTTAAATGGTGCTATTAGAAATTAAATTGAAAATGACGTTATACTAAAAAATGGTGTAGGTGTGGATTTTTGGAGATTATCATGATTCAGGTTTCGGTATTGTTCTGATAAATTAACCCTTTGCAGTCGGAAGCTACTCTCGCGTCTTCGCGAAATCGTATCGGCGAATTCTGAAAGAAGGAGGTACGGTAACTTTACACACGGAGAGGGCCTCCTACATTTGTCAATCTCAGGTACGGTCGCTTGGATTTACCTTCCTTTTTATATTGCACTGACACTTGTAATATCACAGACGAGATATAAGTAGACCAAGCACTAAATGGGCTTTCGTGATTCCACTCATAAATTACCGACGCTTAAAAAATCAACGCGACAAAAGGTGCCCCCTGCAGAAACGAATAAAAGAATTCTGCACTACAGCACTCAACAGCACACCCTAAAAAAACGACGTGGCGGACGAACTACAATAAATTGAGTGGGAATGCATCGTTACTATATTGTTACAAACAAATGCAAATGTGTTGCGTTCATCTACCTATCTTATTCACAAGTGTGTGTGTGTGTATACATATATATTTCTTATAAGTATACAACACTGTATAAAAAAAGTATAGTTCGTTACGGAACAATAGTCGAGCGATATTTCAAACTTATTCGCTAAGTGAGGTGTCTAACTACTAATTAAAGTATACGTATAAAGCAGATACTAGCTCAGTTGTAATTTTAGAAGAATTCTAATTTCCAATTCTCTACTTACAATTATTGCAGATTTCCATGGCTCACCACGTGCAGGTCGCCGGTGGTTTCATTATTCTATAGTTGTTAAATATATGCGCCACTACTTCATCATCATCGCAGAGAATAAAATTAAATTAATACTATTAAATTATTACTTTGAAAAAAGAATGAAGACAAAGTGGCTCAAAATGCCGAATAAATTAAGTAAATCATAATAAAATAATATAAATTTTTCTCCGCGATTGCATTTACTAGAACATTCTTTGTCACTTGAACAAGATTTGTGACGTAAATATAAAAGCTAGAGAGTTTTTATTGACTCTAAAAAATTCGATGGACTATTGCAAATAACATGATACAAATTAACTTTGCAATATGAGTTCGCCAATATGTTTAAACTTTAGTTAAGATTCACAAGGCACACTCCGCGAATGCATTTGTAGAAAATTCCTGGTCATTTGAACAAGATTTGTGGGGTCAGTATAAAAGCAAAATAGTTTTTGTTAATTGAAAACAATTCTGTGGACTTTTGCGAATAAAATGATATGCATTACATTTGCAATATTAATTTGCAAATATCTTTAAACATTACTTAAAGTTGACAAGACATACTCCGCGATCGCATTTTTTTTAAATTACTCGTCATTTGAACAAGATTTGTGAGGTCAGTATAAAATTAAAGTAGTTTTCATCGATTGCAAAAAATTCTGTGGTCTTCTGCGAATAAAATAATATGCATTACATTTGCAATATTAATTTGCAAATATCATTAAAGATTAGTTAAAGTTGACAAGACATACTCCGCGATTGCATTTGTAGAAAATTCCTGGTCATTTGAACAAGATTTGTGGGGTCAGTATAAAAGCAAAATAGTTTTTGTTAATTGAAAACAATTCTGTGGACTTTTGCGAATAAAATTATATGCATTACATTTGCAACATTAATTTTCAAATATCATTAAACGTTAGTTAAAGTTGACAAGACATACTCCGCGATTGCATTTTTTTAAAATTACTCGTCATTTGAACAAGATTTATGAGGTCAGGATAAAATTAAAGTAGCTTTTATTGATTGCAAAATATTCTGTAGACTTTTACGAATAAAATGATATGTATTAAATTCGCAATATTAATTTGCAAATAGCTTTAAACGTTAGTTGAAGTTGACAAGACACACGCCGCGATTGAATTTTTGAAAATTACTCGCCATTTGAACAAGATTTGTGAGGTCAGTATAAAATTAAAGTAGTTTTTATTGAATGCAACAAATTCTGTGGACTTTTGCGAATAGAATGATATGCATTACATTTGCAATATTAATTTGCAAATATCTTTAAACATTAGTTAAAGTTGAAAAGACATACTCCGCGATTGCATTTTTTGAAAATTACTCGTCATTTGAACAAGATTTGTGAGGTCAGTATAAAATTAAAATAATTTTTATTGATTGCAAAATATTCTGTGGACTTTTGCGAATAAAATGATATGTATTAAATTCGCAATATTAATTTGCAAATATCTTTAAACATTAGTTAATTTTAACGAGCCAAGCTCCACGCGCTCTATTTTCGAGACTCTTTTCAAAATTCTAAAAAATTGGGGAAACGGTAATTTGAAAACAGCGTCGAAAAAAGAGCGCGCAGGCCTTGTCTCGCGAACTTCAATCAATATTTAAACATATTAATTTTAAGGACTTAATTTACGTAAATATTAACAACAAAGTTTAAATATTAAAAAATAAACAATTTTTGTTAGTATTCGTATAGTAACATTTTATTAGTATACCAGATATTTAAAGAAAATTATTTTGTATTTTTATTTCTGAGTCCCCCAAAATTCATGGGCAAAAAAAATGCCGTCCATCTAGCGGTGAACAGATGGAACTAAACCCGCTACTCTCCTCCTGTGATAACATCACGCAACAATGTCGAAATTCATGGGCAGAAAAAATGCCGTCCATCTAGCGGTGAACATGTGTAACTAAATCTGCGATTCCTCTCCAATGATAATTTGTCTGCCCACAAATCTCGCCTTTGCCCAAGGGCTTCCAGAAGGAAGGTTTAACGGATTTAGTTCCACGTTTTGACTGCTAGATGGACGGCATTTTTTCTGCCCATGAATTTCGTTATTACCGGCGTGGGGATTCTCTTAAGAGGAAAGTGAAAAGTTTAGTTCCATCTTTCCACCGCTAGATGGACGACATGGCATGATTTTTGGAGTTTAGTTCCACTTTTCCACCGTTAGATGGACGACATGGCACGAATTGGACCCTTGCTTTGGGAAGTCGTTTGTTGGGAGGGGCGATTTTAGTTCCACCTTTCCACCGCTAGATGGACGGCATTTTTTCTGCCCATGAATTTGCCCTTCACCAGAATAAAAAATGCAAATGGTTTTCTTTAAATATCACGTTTATTAGAGCATATAGGGAAAAAATATTTAAACAAAAATCATTTGTTATTTAACTGGGAAGCTATTTATAAAGATGAAATTAATTTTTCAAGAAGTATTCACCCAATCAAATTTCATCTAAATTAGATGATAGCAGGACCCTGCTGATAATTCCTGACTTCCGCGACTTTTTGGCTTTAATTTTCGACACCACAGACCGTTTTACGTGTTTTGGGAGTACTTTCAACAGAAAAATAACTGCTCTATGGCGTAGAGTAATTGGAATCCTCGCCGGAGGCCTTTTTTTTGGAAATTTGAAAAGAGACTCGAAAAATGAGCGCGTGGAGCGTGTCCCGTTATGTATAACTAATGTTTAAACATATTTGCAAGTTGGTAATACAAATTTAATTCATACCATTTTATTCACAAAAGTCCACAGAATCTTTTGCAATCAACGAAAACTATTTCACTTTTATACTGACGTCACAAATCATGTTCAAAGTAGAAGGAACGTTCTAAAAATGTGAACGTGGAAAGTGCGTCGCCAAATTCAACTAGTGTTTAAACACATTTGCAAATTAATATTGCAAATTTAATACATATCATTTTATTCGCAAAAGTTCACAGAATCTTTTGCAATCAACGAAAACTATTTCACTTTTATACTGACGTCACAAATCTTGTTCAAAGTAGAAGGAACGTTCTAAAAATGTGAACGTGGAAAGTGCGTCGCCAAATTCAACTAGTGTTTAAACACATTTGCAAATTAATATTGCAAATTTAATACATATCATTTTATTCGCAAAAGTTCACAGAATCTTTTGCAATCAACGAAAACTATTTCACTTTTATACTGACGTCACAAATCTTGTTCAAAGTAGAAGGAACGTTCTAAAAATGTGAACGTGGAAAGTGCGTCGCCAAATTCAACTAGTGTTTAAACACATTTGCAAATTAATATTGCAAATTTAATACATATCATTTTATTCGCAAAAGTTCACAGAATCTTTTGCAATCAACGAAAACTATTTCACTTTTATACTGACGTCACAAATCTTGTTCAAAGTAGAAGGAACGTTCTAAAAATGTGAACGTGGAAAGTGCGTCGCCAAATTCAACTAGTGTTTAAACACATTTGCAAATTAATATTGCAAATTTAATACATATCATTTTATTCGCAAAAGTTCACAGAATCTTTTGCAATCAACGAAAACTATTTCACTTTTATACTGACGTCACAAATCTTGTTCAAAGTAGAAGGAACGTTCTAAAAATGTGAACGTGGAAAGTGCGTCGCCAAATTCAACTAGTGTTTAAACACATTTGCAAATTAATATTGCAAATTTAATACATATCATTTTATTCGCAAAAGTTCACAGAATCTTTTGCAATCAGCGGAAACTATTTCACTTTATACTGACGTCACAAATCATGTTCAAAGTAGAAGGAACGTTCTAAAAATGTGAACGTGGAAAGTGCGTCGCCAAATTCAACTAGTGTTTAAACACATTTGCAAATTAATATTGCAAATTTAATACATATCATTTTATTCGCAAAAGTTCACAGAATCTTTTGCAATCAGCGGAAACTATTTCACTTTTATACTGACGTCACAAATCTTGTTCAAAGTAGAAGGAACGTTCTAACAATGTGAACGTGGAAAGTGCGTCGCCAAATTCAACTAGTGTTTAAACACATTTGCAAATTAATATTGCAAATTTAATACATATCATTTTATTCGCAAAAGTTCACAGAATCTTTTGCAATCAGCGGAAACTATTTCACTTTATACTGACGTCACAAATCATGTTCAAAGTAGAAGGAACGTTCTAAAAATGTGAACGTGGAAAGTGCGTCGCCAAATTTAACTAGTGTTTAAACATATTTGCAAATTACTATTGCAAATTTAATACATATCATTTTATTCGCAAAAGTTCACAGAATCTTTTGCAATCAGCGGAAACTATTTCACTTTTATACTGACGTCACAAATCATGTTCAAAGTAGAAGGAACGTTCTAAAAATATGAACGTGGAAAGTGCGTCGCCAAATTCAACTAGTGTTTAAACACATTTGCAAATTAATATTGCAAATTTAATACATATCATTTTATTCGCAAAAGTTCACAGAATCTTTTGCAATCAGCGGAAACTATTTCACTTTATACTGACGTCACAAATCATGTTCAAAGTAGAAGGAACGTTCTAAAAATGTGAACGTGGAAAGTGCGTCGCCAAATTTAACTAGTGTTTAAACATATTTGCAAATTACTATTGCAAATTTAATACATATCATTTTATTCGCAAAAGTTCACAGAATCTTTTGCAATCAGCGGAAACTATTTCACTTTATACTGACGTCACAAATCATGTTCAAAGTAGAAGGAACGTTCTAAAAATGTGAACGTGGAAAGTGCGTCGCCAAATTCAACTAGTGTTTAAACACATTTGCAAATTAATATTGCAAATTTAATACATATCATTTTATTCGCAAAAGTTCACAGAATCTTTTGCAATCAGCGGAAACTATTTCACTTTATACTGACGTCACAAATCATGTTCAAAGTAGAAGGAACGTTCTAAAAATGTGAACGTGGAAAGTGCGTCGCCAAATTTAACTAGTGTTTAAACATATTTGCAAATTACTATTGCAAATTTAATACATATCATTTTATTCGCAAAAGTTCACAGAATCTTTTGCAATCAGCGGAAACTATTTCACTTTTATACTGACGTCACAAATCATGTTCAAAGTAGAAGGAACGTTCTAAAAATGTGAACGTGGAAAGTGCGTCGCCAAATTCAACTAGTGTTTAAACACATTTGCAAATTAATATTGCAAATTTGATACTATCATTTTATTCGCAAAAGTCCGAAGAATTTTTTGCAATCAATAAAAACTATTTTACTTTTATACTCACCTCACAAATCTTGTTCAAATGACGAGTAATTTTCAAAAAATGCAATCGCGGAGGGTGCTTTGTCAACTTTAACTAATATTTAAACATATTTGCAAATTAATATTGCAAAAGTAAGTTATATCATTTTAGTTGCAAAAAACCACAGAATTGTTTGCAGTGAATAGAAACTGTCTAGCTTTTATATTTACGTCACAAATCTTGTTCGAATTACAAGAAATGTTCTAGAAATGCATTCGCGGTGCGTGCCTTGTAAACTTTAACTAATGTTTAAACATATTTGCAATTTCATATTGTAAATCTAATTTATAGCACTCCATTCTTAAAGGACCAGAGCATTTTTGGCAATAAATAAAGACTGTCTATCTTTTACATTTACTTCACAATTTTTATGCAAAGGGTCTAGCCGGTTAAGGGGGGCCAAAAGTGCCCCTAAACCAAATTGGACTTGCGATGGGTCATTCGATAGCTAATGAAAAAAAAACAATCTGTGCCAAGTTTCAACTTTGTATCTCGACTGGGGGGGTAGTAAAGGGCAAAAAACGAAAAATCACGTTTTTGTTCAATTTCTTCCAACTGAGTGCATGAAAAATTTTGAAAAAAATTAGTGGCACGTCAGTTAGCGATACACATATTATAGAATTTTTTCAGATTTTTATGTTGCAAATCCAAGCTGTGAAAAATAAAAAACCCCCAAAAATGCCGAAAAATGACGATTTGGTATTGAAGGAGTTGCAGAACTATAATTATATAATTTGGGTAAGTGGGTATATGTGATAGTATTGCTCTCAATTTTTTTTAGATTTTTTGGTTAGGTGCGCCGTAGTTAAAAAAATTAAAAACCCGGTTTTTCGGCGTTTTTTGCGTGTCAGATTGACTTATAGGTCGAACTTTCGTATTATTCTCTATTAAATAAGTGTTTGTGCAGTAATCAATGTTTTTGCATTCAGCAAAGCAATATAGGAATTAAGGAAACTAAATAAATAGAGAAAATTGGAATTACTGTGCTATTAGAGCCTAGAGCGTAGCGAGTATTTTCAAGTGGTTCGGTGGTCCCGTTGCAAAGCGTCAGGCTGTTGTAACGCTGCGGACTTTTTTTGTAGGTTCGCATCCCACTTAGGTTAATTTTTTTTGCATTTCATTTTCAGAATTTTTAACTATATAACAACGGAACTAGTTTAAACATAGTTTAAGCATATTTTTTAAATGTCTTATATTTAAAGATAAACATGCGCTCCAAAGTCATATTTACGTATAGTACAGATTAGAATATTTCAAAAATATGCTTAAACTACTTGTAAACAGATATTGATATAGTTCGGTTGTTATATAGTTAAAAGTTCAGAAAATGAAATGCAAAAAAAAATTAACCTAAGTGGGATGCGAACCTACAAAAAAAGTCCGCAGCGTTTCAACAGCCTGACGCTTTGCCACGGGACCACCGAACCACTTGATAATATTTTTTACGCTCTAGGCTCTAATAGCACAGTAATTCCAATTTTCTCTATTTATTTAGTTTCCTTAATTCCTATATTGCTTTGCTGAATGCAAAAACATTGATTACTGCACAAACACTTATTTAATAGAGAATAATACGAAAGTTCGACCTATAAGTCAATCTGACACGCAAAAAACGCCGAAAAACCGGGTTTTTAATTTTTTTAACTACGGCGCACCTAACCAAAAAATCTAAAAAAAATTGAGAGCAATACTATCACATATACCCACTTACCCAAATTATATAATTATAGTTCTGCAACTCCTTCAATACCAAATCGTCATTTTTCGGCATTTTTGGGGGTTTTTTATTTTTCACAGCTTGGATTTGCAACATAAAAATCTGAAAAAATTCTATAATATGTGTATCGCTAACTGACGTGCTACTAATTTTTTTCAAAATTTTTCATGCACTCAGTTGGAAGAAATTGAACAAAAACGTGATTTTTCGTTTTTTGCCCTTTACTACCCCCCCAGTCGAGATACAAAGTTGAAACTTGGCACAGATTGTTTTTTTTTCATTAGCTATCGAATGACCCATCGCAAGTCCAATTTGGTTTAGGGGCACTTTTGACTACCTTAACCGGCTAGACCCTTTAAAATAGTCTCGCAAAATGGGCGTGCGGAATATGTCTCGAATTTAAATAATATTTAAACATATTTGAAAATTTGTACTGCGAAAGTAATTTATGTCATTTTATTCGCAAAAGCCTACAGAATTCTTTGCAATTTATTAAACCTCTCTAACTTTTATATGTTCGTCATAAATGCTGTTCAAGTGACAAGAATCACCCTTTTCTTCAAAATTGATGAAATGAAATTCAACCCCTTGCAAAATGTATTTTTACAAATTTGTTTTCTTAAGCTATTGTAATAAAAATAAAGTCCAACGCAAAATTATTGTTCCGAAATAAAAATTGCATTCCATGTATGTAATAATACTTAAATATAAAACAATTTAAAATGATGAAAAGTTAAATAAAATACTTATTTAACACAATAAATATTTATAAATATTTAATTTTTAATATTCTTGGTATTAAATAAGTATTTTATGTTAATTTGGTCATATTGGAGCTTATTTTTATTACATTAGCTTAATAAAAAAACAAATTTGTAGGAAAGGTTTTTGCAAAATGGTGAAGATGATCTGCAAAAGGATTAAATTGGGGAACCTGTATATTAGTTTAATTCATTTACTAATATACGTGCCAATCGGTACATGCAATCGGATGATGTATTGTTAATTACTAATTACCAATTAATATTCATTTCAGACGTTTAAACTAACTATTATTTGCTTAATTTATTTGGCTTTCTGAGTCACTTTGTTTTTATTCTTTCTTTAAAGTAACATTGCGAAAACGTAACTTATGCAACTCTCAAAATAATAATAATTTAGTTTTATTCTCACGATAATCATAAAGTGGCCTATTTGTTTAACAATTACAAAATAATTGTCGCTTTGAGATAGCCGGGCCGGGAATTCTGTTCGTAAGTCAGTGATATTTCCACACGAATGATCCTTTATCAAAACAAACCGAAAATAGCAAAACGCTTAAGGCATGTCGAAATAAAAACATTGAGATTTCTTGGAATTGGTGTACTTCTTATTGTTAGATTGTTTAATGTAGTGTATAACGTTTCTTATCAACACTATTCTGGAAGGACGCGAAATATAGGCGTAGTCTCCTAAAATCTTATTAGAAAATCCTACATTTTCCGATTTTCAGAATTAAATACGCGATGATTTCCAATGATCTCAGTGGTTTTCAAGATTTTTACTTATTTTCAATCAAATTCCGCAGAAACTCCAGATAAATATATACTTATTTACAAGTGGCAGAATAATTTAATAACGTAAACGATGTGAATATGTTTACGAATATTCATAATTCTAGATTTTTTAATACTTCAAATAACACATTGAATGAAGTTATAAATTACTCTAAATGCCATTAATTTATTTAATGACTCGATCCCATTTAAATCTCATGATATTTCAAAGAAATCGTAGCATTTTTTGTCGTAGATTGTGAGATTGCGATGTATTCTATTGTTTATTCCTAATTTGAGCATCATTAAACGATTTCTTTCGAGTAGGTGGTAATTAATGAAGCATCAGACTGCACGATTGCGTATAAATTGATAAAATGTATACAAATTTAAGTACTTAAAGTGTTAATTAACATTCTCAGTTGGTTGTCTGAACTATTTTGGCTTTAAACATGCTTGTTCTAAGTTTATACGCAATAATTTCAATGAATAGGGGTGGAATGTAAGGCATGGTCATTAATGAGCTATGTATAACTTGTTAATAACTTGTTAAAATTAATTATTTAAGAAATATTCACATGTATGACGTCATTCTGTAAGGCGTTATATGTCGAGTACGTAAGATAGCTCACACCTACGAAGGGCTTAAGTAGTGTTGGTAGCGTCGCTGTGCTCGGTAGGCCGGCTCCCCACTCTCCGAGGTTGCGACAGCTTTGGCGCGGGGTGTGGTAAAGTCTCTCGCCGGTCGTTCCTCGAGTAGTACGGACGTGTTTTCAGTGTGCTCCGATTTTTCGGTTATTTTCTCAAAATTTTACTTTTTGGTTTCGAAACGTGTTTCGACAAGTGCCACGAAGCTTCCACGGTTCGGTTTTGTACTTTTTTTGGTAATTAAGTGGTGAATTTTCGAGTTATTTGTCATAGCGTCACTTTCTTCACTACGTACTTTGCAAGCTTTGTGGTCCGGCATCTGTCACTTCGAATTTTTAAGTATTTTCGTCCTTTTAATATCAATTAGAGTCCTATTTTTGTAGATTTCGGGGAATTAACATCCAAATTTTCGTGTGGATAAAGGTAGACAGCAAACTACGCAGTTCAACGAGGCGGTTTGGTTTGTATTGCTTCGTGACCTTTCAAAGTCAAATCTTGTTCGCGGCGCAGTTACGCTAGCGACACTATCTCTCTCTTTCTTGCTTGAACTTCTAACTTTGATTCGTGATTAATATAATTCTTATTTTCGATAATTAAGTTTAATAATTCTTACTCCTATGTACTAGCAGTGTACTAGTACTTGAATATTTGTCTGTGAAATAATCGTCGAATTTCTTACCGACATTTTTTATCGCAAACATGGAATCGAATCGCTTCAGTTTTCGTTAATGAAGGAATTGTGGGATTTAGCGGACGCAAGTTCTTGTTAAAACTTGCTTTCGTGAGAGTTTTGTGTGCCGCTTTGCTTGGCTTTCTCTTTGTGTTCTCGGGAATTGGATGTTCGTTAGATCCAGAGTCATGAACTGATTTTTGGGTGAAGTTGCTTGACTTTGCTCGTCTTTGTTTCATCGAAATTTCATTCGCTTTAGGTGTCACCGTATTTCATTTGGAGTTCGTTCACTCCTTTTTTTCGTTGTTCGATATCCGTTCATCCGTTGTATAAACATATAAAGGGCTGAAAATTCCACTCGAACTGTGTGTATAATATGCAATTGTATTCTTTACTTAAATTTTTGAATACACAAACTTTACTTCCGTACGTCTTCTCAAGAAACTTTAATCTTGCCAATTAGAGTTGCTTGAAAAACTAGGAAGCCGGCTTATTTCCTCATTTAAAACTTTGGCTATTGTACTCGATTTTGGCTACGACGATAGTCATCCACCATGGATTCAAAATATATTTAATGTTATAAAATGTGCAATACTTTTTGTATTACATGTATAATGGTATTATATTATATTTTCAACGTTTATTAAAAATTTCAATTTTTATTGACATCGATAGAACTGAACAAACGCTTGGCTTGAATATTTCTTGTGTTTAATATTTCTTCTTTCCAGCAATTTTTCGATCGCGCGCAATGCGATCTTAGAGTCACTTGCTTCCGAAAAAAAGAACGCGGAGATTAGAGTCAGTGTTGTTCGCCGGAAATAAGTGTACGGTCGCGATATTAGTATTTAGAGTTATAAAAATCTTTTGCAATTTGTTCGTCCGCGAAAATTAGAATCAAAAGGCGATTCCTGCGGAGAGGATCTCCATCGGGCATGGCTGCAGCGAAGGGACCGGTAAGTTTCAAAATCCGCATTTTACTTCTCTTTTTCAATTCTAAGTTTTCAGTAATCAAATATTTTTAAATTCAGTCTTTTATTAAGTTGGGTATTTATTGTTGGGTATCCTTTTTTGTTACAGGATTCATCAGTGTGTGTATAAAATATCGCGAGATAGGGAGTGTATTTTTTTTCGCCGCAGAAAATTGAGTCGGTCGCGACCTATACCTTGCTGAATAATGGACTCTAAAATCCGTTTCGCGAGTGTTAACTTCAAGTCCGTAGGTTCCAGATTCCAGCTGTTTAAGCTCCGTATTTTGTGATCGCGTGCAATGCGATCTTAGAGTCTCTCGCGGAAATTAGAATCAGTGTTGTTCGCCGGAAATAAGTGTACGGTCGCGATGTTAGTATTTAGAGTTATAAAAATATTTTGCAATTTGCTCGTCCGCGATAATTAGAGTCAAAAGGCGATTCCTGCGGAGAGGTCCTCCATCGGGCATGGCTGCAGCGAAGGGATCGGTAAGTTTCAAAATCCATTTTTATTTCTCTTTTTCAATCTTTCATTATATTGGGTATTTTTTTGAACGTTGTCTTATCATGAATTTCTTCTCTCTTGTTACAGGATAAAATATCGGGAGTGCATCTTTTTTCGCCGGAGAAAATATAGTCGGCCGCGACTTAAAACTTGCTACATAATGGACTCTAAAATCCGTTTCGGGAGTGTTAAATTCACGCTCGTAAGTTCCAGCTGCTCCAGCATCATCTTCATCATTGTCTTCAACACCATCTTCAACATCAACCTACTACATCAACCTACTACAGGCAGTTTCAAGACATCGCCGAGTGAGTCACAATGGTTTCAATATTTTTTATACCCTCTGACCCGATTTTCAATTTTCAAAGTTTTAAATTTAGAGTCTTGTCCCCCCGGTATCCTATGCCGTAGGACGATTGATCCGAATCGGTATGGGGTGCCGGTTATAATTGTTTCTAAATATTTGCGAGCATAGCGACCGCGAGCAGATTCTACTTGTGGAATATGCTCGTGGGTAGCATCAACATTGAATGTTTTATATTTATTAGCTGAGATAGGCCTTCTTGTCTTGTTTGTAGCTTCGCGGTTTCAATTATAATATGCATGCGCGGATTATTTCCGCCGATTGGAGAGTCTCGTACCGCGGTATCGCGAATCGCGAATACGCGAGTCGCATGAATTAATTGCGACTTTATTTCACTTTATTCGATTAAAATTGGATCATGCATCCGATTTGATATTATATATTAGTCCTTATTAATTTGATTATACATCAATATGTATTCATTAATGTGCATTTCGCTTCGTCCGATTTTCGTTCGTACGCTTGACGCAAAAAATGATTTGTTGATATGAGCAAGAAGGCAATTCGCGACGGGTAGATTCCGGAGTCGAACGACGAATGTAATGTCTTCGATGAAGGGGTCGCCCGAGGTTACTTACAATTAGAGATTTCAATTTCCGTATGTACTTTTCAGTACGTACTTTCATATATATATTAGTTGAACTTGAATTTTTCTGAATATTAAATGAAATATTGTGATACCCCTTTGACACGCGTCACTGAAATAAAGAATACATCATTCCCTACCCTCGTATAAATAAATTCTTCAGCCCTCCCTTTATGCAAATGATTTAAAGTAAAGTCAATTTAGTCCGCTCAGATACTTATTCTTCCACTCTGTTAAGTGGATTATTTAGTCAGGATTTTCAGCAAACCTCAAGCTCCTGTGTACTGTGTTCATTTATTTAGTCTTAAGGCATGCCCATTTTATTTAGCTCGCAATTATCCGTGGATCTTAGATGTGATACGGATGAGTGCGGGCGGTGGGCATGGGTTAATTTTAATATTTCCTAATCATGTGTGGCGGCTGGCGGAGGATTTCGCGGTCCGTGCACGACGCATTTCCACACGTGTGTATGATCGGTTGTTTTCGTGGGATTGCGTCGGTTTTTAACTTTTAAGTAAAGCCATAAACTTCCTTGCGAGGTTGGCGAGCCCCGAGGGGTCCGTCTACCTCACTTGGACGTGAATCTCTTTACTTTTGCTACAAATCGTAATCCATCGTAATAGATTTTAAAATATAGTCATCTGCTATATTTTATACTTTGACGACTATGAATATTCATAGTCTTTAGACGCGAGTAGCTTCCTTTTATTCAAGTTAAATTAACTTGAGATAGAGTCGACTATCTTCCAGTTACTTCGTATAGTATCCCTCTCGACACAGCATTACCACGGGGCGCTGTCTTTCGGCATAAGTCGTCTCTTATGTGGTGACCCCTCCAAAAATACCTATTCCTAAAAAATAGCCTATACGAAGTAATTCTTGGAACGCGAGTTTATATTTGCGTATATGCTGAAAGCATAAAAATTCGCAATGGAACGGAGCCTCTGTCCAGTCGATTTCAGGAAAATGGGTACGTACATTTTCGTGGTATGAGTTTGGTATTGAGTTCGGGTGTCGGAGGGGTCCCGGGACCTTCTCCCTAGTGTAGGCTTTGCACCCAGGGCTCATGAATGAGAACCGTGGAGTGGGTTGATGCTGATTGTGTTGGTGTGCCTGATTTGCTTTTTGCCATTTTAAATATAGCTTGAGGGAGGCAGGTAGCATATCTTCTCTAACTTTGTGTGCTTGATTATGAGTTAATTTTAAGTAGGTAGGGCCAGGGCTGAGGACTCACCTTCGGTTTAGCATTGATAGGCGATCTTTGTAAAGGTGTGATCCCCGACCTGGGAACTGTTAATAAATTAGTATATCATCACCGATATGCTAAAGTGTTAATGTATTCATAAGTATTAATCCTAGAACGCACGTAGTTTAACAGGCTGCAGTGGTTCTTAAACACCGGTTTCTGAATTCGCTGAGTCCTTAAATCACGGACTAGTAAGGTTGTTCTTTCAGCACGTGGATTGTATTCTGCTTGAACATTCGATTAAATGTGTACAGGTACGAGCATCCATTTCGGTAATATGAATTGGCTGGGCGTGCTCTGTGCTAGGATACCAGTAAACTTTTTAATATATCTAACTTCATATCTCATTTCTGTTGAAGTAAAGTCAATCTCAATATTATCCTTTTAAATTGATTTAAATTCAAGTATTTTTCGGAGAATGTCACCGAAAATATTCTATTCGTGGGTACTCGAGAATGTTTCACCGCAGGATATTCCGGAGAACGTTCAATCTTTGAATGTTAAAGGGTATTCGACGGATGAATGTTCGCGGATATTCAAGAATAATTCAAGTTATGTAAATGTAGTTTATGAGCTGGTTTATTGCACCGGAACACTCGTCGTTTCTGTGGAACCACCAGTTCTTTGTACGAAAAGGGAATGTCCGAGCAAATACTTTTTACGCAACGCGGGATGAAGAGCCAAGTGCGAAGAGCCCAAGTGGCGAAGACCTATTTAATGACGATTCATCTTCGGATGGATCGTCATTCTTATGCTATTAAGTCGCTATGCTCGCTAATTATATTTTATTGTGCCCACCCTGCCCCCGTACACCCATACCCCCTTGTGAACCTGGGACGCAAACATCCGCGTCGCGAATCTTTAAGAAATTTGATGATTAAAGTTAAAGTTATATTTATTCCAATAATAGTTTCATATCCCTACAAAGTTTTTACTCTTTTAGGCAAACTTTTATTATAAATAACTTGAGATAGAGTCAATTATCTTCCAGTTGCTTCGTATGGTATCCCTCTCTACACAGCATTACCACGGGGCGCTGTCTTGCGACATAAGTCGTCTCTTATGTGGTGACCCATAATGTCCGAAAAGACACCCTTCCTAAAAAATCCAAACTATACGAAGTAATTATTGGAACACCATAAATATTATTAAAATCGGGTGAATTTTTATATTTCTAGATTACATAAATATTATTAGAATCGGGTCAGTTTTTATATTTCTAGGTAACATAAATATTATTGAAATCGAGTCAATTTTTATATTTATAGATTCTATGATTTGAAATCTTTTTCGAAGAAGTATATTATTTGAAATTAACTTTAGTATATTATGAGTAATTTTTATTGAATTAGTAGTGTTCGAACTCCGTTGCCCCGCGTCCCCAGGGTTCACACACGAAAGCTGAAATTACGGCTTTCATTATATCTGGAATGGTCATATTTGGAATATGACAATAAGGCCTAAAATTGGTTGAATGATAGTTCCAACCAATTCATCATAGAAAGGCCTGTTGGAGAATATAACAATACGAACTCCTTCAAGACTCATTATTATAACAATTAATAATATTACTTAAATCAAGCATTAAATGCAAAATAATAGATTTCACGTTCCATGTATATATGGAGCATACTCAAATATCATTTCTGGCACATATTGTCTGGACATTGCAATTTTTAAGATCCCAAGGAGGAATACAATATTTGTCTGCCAGCTCTTTAACGTAAATTGCAACTATGTATATAGAAATAGAAATATATAGTTGAAATTTATGCTGAAAAGTATGGAGG
Source organism: Nysson spinosus (assembly GCA_910591585.2). Taxonomy (NCBI): domain Eukaryota; kingdom Metazoa; phylum Arthropoda; class Insecta; order Hymenoptera; family Crabronidae; genus Nysson; species Nysson spinosus. Next base: position 5,848,345 of record OU342830.1, on the reverse strand, counting down.
ATGAATTTTGTTGGAATTCTTGCGCGATTTAAAATTGTTATCCAGCAAATTGGATCAGAGGTGGGACTTGAATATGATCAGTTTATTATTAAATGTAATGGATTCTATATTACTGACATAAATATTTCTTCTAATTCTTGCAAATATATATATAAATGAAGAATTGTATCACAATATATATTTTGCCCAATCTAATATGCACTTGGCAAAGTAACCGTCTTGAAGGAGTTCAATGCCCAAAAAGAGGCACGAGAAGGAAGGGACCCCCATGAGAATTTTGAACTCTCCGGAGAGTTGAGCCTTGTTTGCACAAAATCCTTTGGGGGGACGTAGGAGAACTGGTTCATTGCACGAGTATAAACTCCGAGGGCGGTTTGTCGTAGACTTTCCAGGTCTTGAACTGGATCGATTGAAACAATTGAGAGGGTTGTACGGAGTCCACTGTGGCAACTCTATCCGGATAGAGTTCGGACCGTCATTGCGAAAATTCTCGATGATTTGTTTGATCGAAACAGTTCGAGGTGCCGAGGGGGTTGTAGCGATTGTAAAAGCTAACTGACGAGTCACTCGAACCGGTTCACTTAGCTCTTCAGAACAATAATTTTGTATAAAAGCAAGACAAGTAACAAGTAAACAAGACAGATTTTCTATCTGTCGAATATGTTATGTTTCATATTGAATAATAATGATACAAAGGTTATAGGTTGATGAGAGAGAAGGTGTAATTAATTCTGTATATATTTATTGATATTATTAATGAAATTGCTTATGACAATGGAAATGAAATGAATTGTAAAGTAGCATAAAAGAGGGTTCTGGAGAGTTAAGCTAGCTCAATGAAAAAAGATACAATCGTCCAAATGACGATATGTAAAAAGCCAAGCGTTTGTAAAAGGTTGATTTTCTTTGCATAAAATTGTTGAAACATGTTACTGTTGATGATTTATGATGCAATTGTTTGTCTTTTGCACCTTCCGTGCTTTGATCAAATATTAAAAATTTGTCGCTCGGTAATGAAACACACATTTTTTTTGGCTTTGCTTCCCTTTCCTTTCTTGGGAAGATATACGGAAATTTTTGTTCGTAGAGTCAAAGATGTTATTAATTTTCAATTGCGTGTAAAAGAGATGCACAAGAGTGAAATTTTTTAGTCCTTTGTCGAAGCGCCGCGGTTCTTGAGACTTTTGAGAAATCAAGATTCCTTCTTTCTGTCACAATATAGTGACAATATTTATTAATACATTTACATTCGTTATATTCGGGAAATTAGTTTGCAATAACTGAAGCCGGTGAACTATCGGAGAAACACGGTGTGCGAGTAAAGTCTGACATTACTCGAATGATCCAATCGAATTAAAAATGCCTGGACAGCGCATCGACACGGCCGTCGCAATGCTGAAAGAATTTTTCTATATTTTCGCGAAATGGATTTTCCAGAATCCACTAAAAAGTCCCACCTTTCCTGTTTAAATGGCAGAATTGGACGACCGTTAATTAGATTAATTTGAAACGTTTCTTTCCGGAAAAAATTTGATTTTTTCTTCAACCCTATTTGGGTTCGTTCTTCCATGATTTAATAACTTCGACTCTCAGCGAGTTTCATTTCCTTGGAATTCTGCAACCCGCTATACCGATTCTGAAGCCTGTGGCTTCTTTTGTTGTCCTGCTTCGATTCCACACCGTCTCGATGGTTGTGAGTTGTGCTTTTGATTAGTCTATTTCGAGAGTTTAGATCGATTAAATTTTCGAGAAACCCATTTTGTTTATTTAAATTTCCATTTCGAAATCCGTCCGGGATAAAAATCGTAGTTTATGCCATGCCCATTTTGCCTGGTCCGCAGTCAGCCGTGGATCTCAGGTGTGAATAGGATGGATGCGGACAGTGGGCATGGTTTAATTTTGGTATTTTAACTAATCACAATCTGCGACTGGCAAAGGTTTTTGCGGCCCGTGCACGACGTATTTCCACATGTGTGCGTGTGCGGTAATTTCTGTGGACTTGCGTCGGTTTTTTGAGTTTTGGAAAAGCGATCAATTTTCTTTCGAGGTTGACGGCCCGAGGGCTTTGTCTACCCCGCTTGAAAGTGAATCTCTTTACTTTAGCCGGCCGATTTAGTTTACTAAGTCATAGTCTACTTCTGACTATGTGTGTTTTTCGACTATGAATATACGTAGTCTTCGATCTCAAGTAGCTTCCTTTAATCAAGTTATGTCTGCTTGATGTAGAGTCGATTTTCTTCCAGTTACTTCGTACAGAGAGCTCCTGTATGAAGTAAATGGAATCGCGATCGTGGAATGTACCGCTAAAAGGTACCTGTAGTATACCTTTCATTTTTTCATATGTTTAAAACATATTCGCAATGGATCGCAGCCTTTTGCCAGTCGATTTCAGGAAAATTGGTATCGTGTTTTTTCGTGGTATGAGTTATGTACCGAGTTCGGGTGTCGGAGGGGTCTCGGGACCTTCTCCCTAAAGTAGGTTTTGCACCCAGGACTCATGAATGAGAACCGTGGAGTGAGATGTGTTGGTGTGATTGAGTTGCTTTTTTGCCATTTCTTAATATGCCGTTTGGTAGGCAGGTAGCATACATTCTTTAACTTTGTTTGCATGGTGCAGACTTGATTTTAAGTAGGTAGGGACAGGACAGAGGATTCACCTTCGGTTAGCACTCCAGGGCGTTTTCGTAAAAGGTGATATCCCTCACCTGGGAACTGTTAATACCTTAGTATATCTAGGCCGATATGCTAATGTATTAATGTATTTATAAGTTTATCGAATTTCGTTTTAAATTCCGTTTTGTAATCGTCCGGGATGACGATTGTAGTGCTAGGAACGACCGACGAGACAATTTTCATCTTGTTTCCAAATTTTTGTCCAATTGTTTAATATTTATATTTAGCTTATCCAGCTTATTCAGCTTATCCTCGGGTAGGTCGAGTCAATACCTTTTTATAACTCGTGCAAAGCGATCAATTTGACCATTTTGCATTGGTGTAAAAAGGGAAATTTGTCAGCATGTACTTTTTTATGCTGAATAGAAATTAGAGTTAAAATTTTGTTGAAATGATTGGGAGGTAGGATTCTACCTCCCGCCCTCCGTATAGGGCGGGTCTCAAAGCAGCCACCTCCACGTGGTGAGACCTGGGCAATCGGAATTATTTGTCGTGTAATAATGACACCCAAATTATTTTAAAGCATTGTTTTATAGTATCAAATTTATGTAGAATTATAGTAATTACAGCTCGTATTATTTCGTATTCCTTTACGGAATAAGTACCAGCATTATATTTAGTTATTGGTCTTATTACACCATAAATAATTTCGAGCAAATAGGCTGCAGGTTATTTTACATTTATAAGTGGAATGACCATTTCATTTATAAACGTTTAATAACCAATTCTTAACATTGGTAAATTGTGGATTCGTTACTGTGAACGAATTAAATTGAATATTAATCCACCATCTACCATCGATTTGGACCATTTAGAAACAAAATCGACAACCTTGAAATTTGCACCATTCTTGGATTGTGGGTCGACCTATTCTTTTTGACCGGAAAACATTTTTAATCCGCCTTCTTTCGATCGAAAACGGTTCTAGAACGTCATTAGGCATCATATACCATCGATTTAGGCCATTTAGAAGCGAAATTGGCGACATTGAATTTTTGATGATTTTTGAAGGTATACCCCTTCACATTTTTGCGATTTTGGGTTGACCTATTTTTGGCCCGAACAAATTTTTAAACCGCTTCTTTCGACCCAAAACGGTCCTAGAATATGTTTATACATCATTTACCATCGATTTGGGTCATTTAGAATTGATCTTGGCGACTTTGATTTTTTGATGATTTTTGAAGGTATACCCCTTTACATTTTTGCGATTTCGGGTCGACCCATTTTTCGCCCGAAAAAATTTTTAAACCGCTTCCTTCGACCTAAAACGGTGCTAGAATATGTTTATACATCATTTACCATCGATTTGGGTCGTTTAGAATTGATTTTGGCGAATTTGATTTTTTTATGATTTTTTAAGGTATACCCCTTCACATTTTTGCGATTTCGGGTCGACCCATTTTTCGCCCGAAAAACTTTTTAAACCGCTTCCTTCGACCCAAAACGGTGCTAGAATATGTTTATACATCATTTACCATCGATTTGGGTCATTTAGAATTGATTTTGGCGACTTTGATTTTTTTATAATTTTTTAAGGTATACCCCTTTACATTTTTGCGATTCTGGGTCGACCCATTTTTGACCCAAACAAATTTTTAATCCACTTCTTTCGACCAGAAATCGTCCTAGAATATGTTTATACTTCATATACCATCGATTTGGGCCATTTCGAATTGATTTTGGCGACTTTTAATTTTTGCCAATTTTTGAAGGTATACCCCTTTACATTTTTTCGATTTTGGTTCGACCCATTTTTGACCCAAACAAATTTTTAATTCACTTCTTTCGACCAGAAATCGTCCTAGAATATGTTTATACATCATATACCATCGATTTGGGCCATGTAGAATTGATTTTGGCGACTTTTAATTTTTGCCAATTTTTGAAGGTATACCCCTTCACATTTTTTCGATTTTGGTTCGACCCATTTTTGACCCAAACAAATTTTTAATCCACTTCTTTCGACCAGAAATCGTCCTAGAATATGTTTATACATCATATACCATCGATTTGGGCCATGTAGAATTGATTTTGGCGACTTTTAATTTTTGCCAATTTTTGAAGGTATACCCCTTTACATTTTTGCGATTCTGGGTCGACCCCTTTTTCGGCCGAAACAAATTTTAAACCGCTTCTTCCGACCCAAAATCGTCCTAGAATATGTTTATACATTATATACCATCGATTTGGGCCATTTAGGAGCGAAATTGCCGACTTTTAATTTTTGCCGATTTTTGAAGGTATACCCCTTTACAATTTTTCGACTTGGATTCGATCCATTTTTATCCAATATAAATTTTTTAACCGCTTCTTTCCACCCAAAATCGTCCTAGAACGTGTTTATATATCAATTGTTATCGTCATTCACAAGCAAAGTAGAATTTACTAGATTTTTACGTTGGTATTGATGGCTTATAAGCGGACAACTTCAAAGTTTTTTAGACCTGTGTAAATCACAACAGTCGGTTGTATATATAAATATCAAGCTTTAATTGTTAAAATATTGGAAATAATAATGGAGTGTATAGTGGCGAATGTAGATCATATGAAATTTGATATTGAAATTGCGCTCGATGAACAATATGGGGCCCTTTCTTTGCCATTCACAGGAATGGATAGTAAGTTGTTTACTTTGCTCTTAATATAATACAAACACTTTGAATTAGGTTATACTATTAAACTGATTTAAATGATAAATAAAAAATAGTCATGAAAAAAGTTTAGATTTGAACACAGTGAAAAGAAAACGTTTTTAAATTCATAAAAGCACTATATTTCAAAATACCTGGTGAGGTATATCAAGAATAAAATTTGTTAGAATCAGTGTACATCTTACAGAATCTATTGCTGCTGTATGTCAGTTTTATCCAAGAGGCACCTGTGTCAAAGGAGCGTCTTGTCCATTTAGACATGTACGTGGAGATCGTACCATTGTATGTAAACATTGGTTGAGAGGTCTTTGCAAAAAGGGGGACCAGTGTGAATTTTTGCATGAATATGATATGACAAAAATGCCAGAATGTTATTTCTATTCCAGGTTCAGTGAGTAGATTACAATCGATAAAACTTCTTTTGCATTCAATTACTCACTTAGAACTATGTACTTCATTAAGATTAATGAAGCATATCAGAACTTTACAAACATTTTTGTACAATAGGAAGTAGATACTAGTATTTTTCTTTCCTTTAAAATATAACATCATTTGCCCAATACATACATGTTAAAATCTCTTATTAATTACTAGATGCATGTCACAACAAAGAATGTCCATTCCTACATATTGACCCAGAAACTAAAGTAAGAGATTGTCCTTGGTATGATCGTGGATTTTGTAGGCATGGACCGCTATGTAGGCATAGACATGTAAGACGTGTCCTCTGTATGGCATATTTAGCTGGATTTTGCCCTGACGGATCTAACTGTAAATTTATGCAGTAAGCATCACACATTTGTTACTTTGGATGTTATAACAATGCTCAGTTTGAGCCATCAGTGTCTTTTCTCAAATGATGAAAAATTAGTGATTCCCATATTTTGTTAAATGTGCATCTTTCAAATTCTTTATAGCCCAAGATTTGAATTACCAGCAGTACAAGATATGCAACCTAAAGAAGGAAAGAAAGTAATGATTACATGTCACTTTTGTGGTGAAGGTGGTCACAAAGCTATTTATTGTAACAAAATGCCACCTGACATGCGTGAAGCACAAGTCAGACAAGAAATAGAAGGTAATAATCACCCATCACATCATCATATGAATATGCATAATGGTCCACCACCAAGAGGACCACAAAAGCCTCTTGAGGAAGTTACTTGCTATAAATGTGGTACCAAAGGTCATTATGCAAATAAATGTCCGAAGGGCCATTTAGCCTTTTTAAGTCATGCTGGAGGAGGTGGAGGTGGAAATCAAAGTCAAAATTATCGACGATGATTTCATCTATTTGTTTCATATAAGGCCGAGATTGTGATGTTATTTTAATTCAGTAAAATCACTTAATTGTAAAGATTTCTATATGATATAGTAAAAAGTAAGTTTAATACAGTGGACCTACCCAAACAACAATTTTTAAAATATGAACCTTGTACCCATATCATTATAATTGGATAAATATTAGATTCAGTAAAAAAAACGTAGAAATAAATATTTTGTATAAAAAAAACATTAAGTACATGTGTAAATACTGTTAAACGTGGAAATAGGTCTCAATAACAGTAAATATACATTGTAACAAATCTAAGTATTTATTGTTTAAAGAACGATCTATTCCTAAATAAGGAATCATTACATTTTGTGAATACAGTCGAACGGTATTCGCTAAGTTATTAAATACTATTGCTGTTGTTGTATCAAGTTCCAATACAGTGTTGTTATAAAAAGATATATTCATTTAATATTAATTCACTTGTGTTTGTGACATTAACATGGGAAGACATACTTCGCCATTTGCATAGTTAGTGGCATTTTAAGTAACATAGATTTCTAAATCTTGCCCGCTAAGAATAACAGTACACACTTTCTGCGTGATTAATATCATAAAGATTATATGTCTATGTTAAAACTGATAAAACGGTACAGGGGTGTGCATTCAATTCTTAGAACGTACAAGCCGTGTTCCCATTACAAATATGTATTGTTTGGATATTGAAAATACGTATCACCCAAATTCGCAATACCAGACGCTCAACTGAATTTCGAAATAGAAATTCGAGTTCAGTCCATCTAAATCGTGGAAATACTTGAGCAATACTTTTTTAAAAAGAAAAAAGTGTATAAGGTTTCTTTCTATTGCAAAACATGATAGTTTATTTGTAAGTCGGTGTCTCCTATCATGTTGTATTATATTCAATAACTTCCACATAATTAGCTGGAAAAAGTCCGTAAGTTCCATCAGGTGCAAGTCCTTGCCACCATCCTTCATCTATGGCGTCTATGTGAGTAATTATATCACCAGGATCGAAAGTAATTTCCGTATCGTCCGCCGCTTGATAGTCGTATAAAGCTCTAGCCGTCATTCCTTCGTTATTAGGATCAAAGTATAAATATTGCCCATCCATTTGACTATACAGTTCATTTTCGGCAACCTGTTCTTTGGCTAAAGCCGGTTGTTCAGCATCTACTCGCGGCTCGCTTGTTTTTACACTTTGATCTTGTTCCTCGTTCAAAGATAATTCAGAAACTGAATTTGTTACTACTTCCACATTATGATTTTTAATTGCATTAGTTGTCAGTTCTTCTTCAGGTTTAGTGTTAGACACTTCTTTTTGCTGGCTTTCTTCCAATGCTTTTTTAGCGGCTTCTACGTGACTGCTTTTTTCTGCACGTTGTTGCTGCGGTTGCTGCGATTGCTGCGGTTGCTGCGACTGCTGCGGTTGCTGCGGTTGCTGCGACTGCTGCGGTTGCTGCGACTGCTGTGATTGCTGCGGTTGCTGCGATTGCTGTGATTGCTGTGATTGCTGCGGTTGCTGCACCGCGGATTTCATCTGTCCCGCAGCCGAATTTTGTTCGAATACAGCTCGTGCATTTATTGTTCTTTGAGCTATTAACTCTTGAGTTTCTTTACTCCTTTGTCTCCGCAATTCCTCGCTCCGGGACTTATGATCGTCATCGGCATCGTTACTATAGTGCTGGCTTGCAGTCATTTGATTGTGTATATTATTTGCCGCTTCGGCCCGTTGTTCCGCTAGCTTTTGTCGTGCTATTGAACTTTCTTTGGCAGACACCTATGAAAAAGTTGTATATACGTTACTGCACTCTAACCGAGAAAATATTATGCTAATTTCTGAGAACGTTCGTACTTGTTGTTCTCTAAGTAAAGTTTCCTTCTCTTCTCGAGCTCTAATTTCTTGCTCAAGCCGTCTCCGTTCTTGCTCGCATCTGATACGTTCCTGCTCCAAACGCTTTTTCTCTTCAACTTCTTCCTTCTGCCAAAATTGATCCCTTTCAGATGCATTTATTTCTTGCTCGGGAATTACTCTGCAATATTTATTGCTCTTCAGCTCAAAAAATGAGTAAACGAAATTGAATACAACCTAACTCCTTTATGTTTTATTAAAATCTATATATCATGGTATATACCTTCTATATGTTGTTCCAACAGGACCTGTCTTTCCTTCATTTTCACCACGTGGTTCATTAAACCTATATGTAGATGCTGTAGCCCTTGCTAATTTTTCCATAACAACATCTACTTCCACATCATCTTCAGAGCGGGCAGTCATTGTTATATGTGCCCCTCTCAATAAATTCTCTACATCCCTAATATGATTTGAACATGTCCCTTTTCTAACTATTGGTGCACCTTCTCCTTGCTGTAATATAAATATTTAATAAATGAATTGGTTTTTTACATATACAAATTATTAAATATTTAATAACAAAGGAGGGAAATTACTTATATTCACTTTCTTGAACATAATATAGACAGCTTACCCAGTTTATTAACAAACATTTTGGCAAGCTAGTTTTTGTATCAATTACTTTACAAAAAGCATACATAATGTGGCCACTGTCCAATCGGTCAATCATTTCCTCTAATCCACCATTACCAGTGCCAACCACTTTCAAATTATTTGTTTGACCCTCATATCCAAAAATTGCCCTATACAAACATCAGGCATTAGTTTATATAATCATCTGGATTACACCTATTCTTTCAGTTAAATAATTCAACTGAATAGGTATATAAGTATAATAGGTATTCTAAATACAGTTAGTGAAATTATTCTCTGATGCATACCTCCTTATTATTTTAATTAAGAGGAAATTTCTTAGTATTATCTGTATAACATAAAAACTATCTACCTAAGATACTTTACACTAATATATTAATATAAATATAACATGTACAAACTGAATAGAAATACATAGATACATAAGTATCTCCAGTTTGGAAAATTTAGATTGATATTATTATTCTTTTATAAACAATTCCTAGTAAATGAAATACAGGTGGCATTCAAATAAAGAGTATTGATTTCATTCAGAGAAGAATACATTTTAGTTACAATTGTTGAAATAGCAGTTTGACAAAAACAAAGTATCTTAAACATTATAAAGTATTTAGAGCTTGTTGTGGTACGTTTAAATTGGTTTCAGGGAAATAGAAGACTAAAATGTTTTTGCAACTATTTTAGCCGGTTTGTGTCCGTATATTTTTCATACATAAGCTTGCACAGGAAGTTCTGGTTAAACAATAGTTGTCACAGTTATGGATGACATTTATTGTTTATCTGGATCGATAGAACTCTGCCCAAATGTGGTAAACAAAGAAATTGTATGCATTGGATGATTCATATAAAGCTTACAATCTCCATTTTTCGTTGGATGATTGCATTGCGTGATAGGGGATGATAAAATGTAAAATGAAAGGTGATAAGCCTACCAGTCAGTAGACGATTTATCGTCGACTACGCTGTACCAGGCAGCCACCAGGGCTTCCTTATTTTTCGTTAAATTAATTGACATATTTCTCGATCAATTCATAACAAATCGACCGTAATAACGGATGTGACTGAATTACTAGTAAAATCAGGTAGAATCAGCAACACAGACGCATCGTCTAGTTTCACCTTTTTGATTAAATGTCAACGCCCTTCTGATACCAACCATTCGAATCCAACTTTCCTATTTTTTAAACATACGTTATTTCTCAAAAATGTAGAAATATATTTTTGATAATATGTTAAACTTTAGCGTATTCCAACTGAAAGTGCAACACATTCTCGGATAGATAATTTGTACCCTATACTTTGTCATTTCTTCAAAATGAATCATTTGATACCAATTATATTAAGAAATAATATGAAGGAATATTAATATTGAAAAAAACAGGAAAAGTTATCAAAAATTAGAAGCAGAAGAACTAAAAAATGTAAATACAAATGAAAATCAATCCCGCGAAATCTGTTTACAAAAGAACGCAAAGTGTTTTATTGAATTTCTTTAAAAGGCATCATCGTTTTACACGTATTAATAAAATCATCAACGTTTAACATATTAAAACATAAGTCTTTAAAAAGTGCAGCTGTGTGTAAATTAACATCATTTTTTAATGAAAATAACAATATTTAAACATGCTAAATTAACAATTTGAACTAACCCGGACGGTACGTTGGCAAGGACACTGAGACGGCACTGGGGTTCTGAAACCCTACTAAACGATGATAAAACAATATAGTTTACAGGCTGTCCTATAATTTTTAACCGATTTAACTATGAGAATTGTCAACGTACAAAGCTCGAAAAATATGATAAATGTCATTTATACTTAATACAAATAATATGTAGTAACATTTAACTACATGAAGGAATACTTGTACAGTGGTCTTTTGCCTGCCTTTGAAAATTTTGTTCACTTATATCAACAATTAAAAGCAAAGATAATAAAACTCAGTTTCAGGATCAAATAACTAGATTTATAGAAAAATCTTTCGAAAAAGCAAATGCTTGAACTTAATTAAAAATTGTTAAATAAGAAACATCTTTTAACCACCTCCGAAGAATTCGGCGCTATCATCTGCTGCAGCTATGTTCAGCAATGTGCAGACGACGGTTATCGGCTTAGCCAACTTATATTTTCAAACAAAATAGCATTATTTACAACGGTCTTGTATTTGCCGGTAAAATAGTCGGATGCAGCATTAGTACGTTGTTCTTTAATATCCATTAATCAGCGTTGTTAAAACCGAAAGCATATAAATTTATGAATTAATTTCTTTATTTTACGAATATGGTAAGCTTAATATTGTCTACTGCGTCGGCCTTTTAACCCTTCTATCATCATACAATTATAATTTGTATGTTTTTAGTTATTCTATTCATTCTTCAAATCCTTAATCGGAAAAGATGTTGTGGTGGAATTAAAAAATGATCTTAGGTAAATGATTTATTACAATGAAAAATATGAGTATGTTGTTGTTTTTTTCAAGAACTATCTTAGTTCCAATGCACTAAATCCTGTCATGAAAGTAATGATAGAATATCGTTTTAGTATATGTGGAACACTACACTCTGTTGATCAATATCTGAATATAAAGTTAACTGATATCAGTGTAACTGATCCAGACAAACATCCTCATATGGTTAGTAATATTTATAACAACAAAAATACAGAAATAATGAGTAGTATTATAATCAAAATCACATCAACTTTCAGTTGTCTGTAAAAAATTGTTTTATTCGGGGATCAGTAGTAAGGTATGTACAACTACCAGGAGATGAAGTAGACACACAACTTTTGCAAGATGCAGCACGTAAGGAAGCAGCAGTTCAAACAAGATAATCTCTAATTTATTTTAAAGTTACAAGATATGAAGAATTTATTTTTTCTACTGATAAAAATAGGGATATATGCTCAACATCCAACTCATATACTTGTATATGTAAAACAACTTATAAAATAAGTTTGCTTATGACACTAGCTGATTTAATTTTCAGAAACAGTTTGTTTATCTTGCTCAAACTGTATCTGGTTCTAATAACTTATATACATTACAATGAATGAAATTGTCAGATTATGTATATATTAAGATAATCGCACAAGATGTTTTACATAAATTATTGATATGTTGAGAAATATAAATCATCAATGATTATGATAACATTTCAATTTTATTGAAAATCAATACATATATATATCTTTATTGTATAGAACAAGATTTTCTGAAAATATGTGCATTGGGATTTCAATGGTAATATAAAAGATTCAAAAGTGGCGTTTTTGTGCTCAATTTATGTAGCCTTTGTCCATTCCACCAGTGTTTTGTCAAACCATATATATTTTCCTTTTATGTCTGTATTTTCTGGTAACAGAGCACAGAAAATAGGTGCTTCTGCACCTTGATCAGGAGTTAAAGTCCCTTGATGACTTGTCATATCAGTATCTACATATCCAGGATGTACTGCATTTACTGCAATGTCCTTTCTTGAATCTGCATTAAACATAGCGTGGTGTACTCTAGCTAATGCAGACACTCCCACTTTACTTACAACATAAGCAGAGTTGCCCCACCCATTTTCCAAATGTGTACCTTTCTGAGCAGCTCTAAAAAAATTAATTACATGCTAAATGTTTGCCTAACTATTAGAAAATTATATATTAAGAACTTACGTTACAAACTCATTCATAATTTTATCCAATTCCTCCTCTGTAAGATTTGGATCAGATAATTTGCTTCTTAATGATTCACTGGGAATTAATGAAAGACGTCCAGCACTGCTTGACAAATGTACCACACGTGCATGTGGTCTCAATAATGGATAAAGTATAGAACATACTTTTCTCAAACCAAAGTAATTTACTCTTATTGTTTCTTGTGCTTGCAAAGAAAATGGTTCTGTAGCAGCTTTCTATGATCAAAATATAAAATCAAATGAAATGATAATATAGTTTTTTAAATAGTGGAATGCTCAACATTTTTTACTGAATGCAATTCTAAGTATATTTAAATTACCGTGAATGCAATGGCTGCATTATTAACCAAAACATCAATCCCCCCATATTTTTCTTTAATATAATCACGGAACGCGGAAATACTACTTTCTTCTGTGACCTCAAGTTGATGAAATTTTGGATTTAAACCTTGTTTCTCCAATTCCTTTACAGCATTTAATCCGCGGTTAACATCACGTGCTGTTATATATACAACACCATCGAATTTTTGGCAAAGGCCTTTCACAATTGCAAAGCCGATACCTTTGTTCCCACCTGTTACCTAAATATTCGTTCAAACATAGTTGCAAAAGTTTTATACTTAATCGTAGTTAATACGTTCTTAACATAACGATTTCCTCGTATATCTTTTTAATAGGATTACAATATCGAACGAAACATATACGATATATCATATTTTTTATTATGAACATTTTCTCAAATACTCACAACTGCTACGCGTGTCATTTTATAAACTTCTGGAAATTCTTTTACGTATTGCAAGAAATTACAAAAAATCGATGCGAGGTCAAACCAGAAACGCAATTACTTCCCGTCTTACTACGTAACCTCGATAAGGCTTCTTGTTCAGGGTTACCTAAACTCAATGAAATAGGATGCATCTCAGAACCCCTTGAAATATTCATGACATTTTTTTAATTTTTGATAAGATATAGAAAACTTAAGCACACATCTAATTGATAAGTGTGCAGTTATTATATCATACAAAAAAAAGTAGGGTATAACTGAAATAGGCAGTTTTGATAAGGATACAAAATAGTTTTTATTATATTTTACTTAAACAGCTGATATTTCTAATCTGGCAAATCTGTACTGCCGTGTTTGTGTATTCCTAACAAGCACAATACTATTTCTTGTCTGCATTAATCTGAATAATGATTCCAAAGTAATATATCCTAATCCTACTCCTTTTGCTTGAGTAAAGGAAAAATCACCCGCTGTTACAAACCCCATAACTTCTCTGTCACAGGAATATCGAATGCTAGATAAATTTGGAAGATATAAATCTGACATTCTCTTTGATTGTTTCTTTATAATATCATGGGTATTAGTTTTGGAGCTAATAAATTTAACCTGATGGTTTAAGCTTAGAGGATCTTCTGTTAACATCTTGCTAAAATTTTGAATTAAAGCCTTCTTGCGATGTATTCTTTGCCTCTTCAAACGTTTTAAAAGTAATTGATGATTTCTTCTTAAAGTTTTGCGAGTAGTTTCATTTTGATCAGGTCTTAGTCTTTCTATAGGCCCACTCACATTTTGATTAGCCATAAATTCTTCCATATCTTTGGATGTTGGCATGCAAATAATTGCAAATCTTTTTGGACATCCTTTTCTCAGAATGGTCAATTTAACGCGAATTAAACAATTTTTGTCAGGAAATTTAGACTGCAGATCAGAATCCAACATTTTCGCGTTTAACTTATTACATTCGTCTTTCTTAACTTTCTTAAAAGAGTCTGTTTGTACCAAAGATAAAAGGTGTCGATTCCTTAACACAAAAAATTCTTCTGTGTTCGACCAATTCTTCATTAACGTTTTCCATTCACAAAAGAAAGGACTGCATATTCCCAATTTAATAAAATTTACCCTTCTATTAGGTGGATATCGAAAGTACTTTTCTATTAATTCCAATTTTGTACTTATTGCTTCTCTTGTATACGCGGGAGTATCGGGATCATTAATTTCGGACGACCGAGTATTTTCGTATTCGAACGCTATTGATTTCGATTCTCTGAGTGCACCCACTCTTACACACCTAAGTATAAATGCAAGCCAAAATGGCATTGCCCAACCACTTGGAAGAATCATGTCTATACTAGAACTCAAACCTGCAGATGTAATATTTTTATTAATAATAATTTTAAGCGGAAATGTACACTGCCTGTAAGACAACCAGACATTGCACATTTAATTGATACTTGCCTGTATTTCCAATCCCAGATTTTTGAATAAGAAGTATAGGTATCTTAGCCATAATATCTTCATTGAAATATTTATCATTGTCTACACCAGGAACTAAGCATTGACTTCTGAGTTTGTTGATTGCAGTTGTAGTTACACAGGCCTTACAAGCTTTCTCGTAAATGTTCATATCCCAAATTGGACTAGCATTTGCGTTTGTAGGAGGCATGGGCATCCTTTCTGTAGTATATGTACCACCTAGAGTTTTTACTCTTTTCTCAGGCAAATTAAATCGCGGATCTAGAACTGTAAATCCAAGAACGATATTTGGTGGCAATTGACTAGGAGACTCTAAAGTCTTTAATAACTCCCATAATTGTTTCTGAGTTCTCATAAGCTCTACATTTTCTTGACTACTATAATATTCCGTGTACCATGATGAATTACTTTTAGTAGAATCATCATTTACTTGAGAGGCAACATTCTTGTCGCTCGTAATTGTTAATATATCACTTTGACTTCTATTTTTATATTTGTCAGATAATTCTTCTAAGTCCATTGACTCTGTGCCATGCGTTTTTGATAATAGTTTTTCAAAATTGGGTAAACGCAATGCATTTGTTAAAATGCTCATTGTTAACGGACCGTAAAAACGAAACCTATTGAATGAGTTTCTCAAAACGTTCATTTTACAATTTTTATTGTTATTGTACGCGTCAGGATTTATGCGGCTGTTTTCGATCGTATCGCTAGTAGTTGCGGTGCATGATTCAAATTCAAAGCTTGAGTTTATTTCTTCGAGGAAATCATCGAAAATTGATGGATGTATCCAAATCCAAATGGTTCGTAGGTCACCTTGACTAGGTCTCCATAAGAAATGTACATTTCCAATTGGAGATTTTGGAAATCCATTCTTTTTGAAAAACAGCAATGTACCTTCACGATTACCGCCGATGTATACTTTTGCGGCAAACGTTAATTCGAATGGATTGCAGTGTGCCTTCAAGATATTTTTTAATGTATTTTCAGGTCCATTTATTTCGAAACAAGTATAATACGATATATCTTGCATTAAACAATGTTTTGCAACAGCTCGATAATTCGCTTTAAAACATTTATCGTTTGCGTGACTAGCAATTCTGTATCCCCATTTTTCAATCATGTGAAAGCGTTTTGCATGCCAAATGTGTGTTTCTAGCCAAATTTTGTTGCGCTGTCTTCGATTATATTCGGATAATAAATTCTGAGGTCGCCTACGATATTTCCTGGACGGTCTTTTAGTTTTCGGTGGCAAACCCGACTTTGTCATTTGATTCAAATGCGCTTCGCGTAGGCGTCGCGGTAAACGCTTTGCATTGTGGGACATTACGCGCCTGCGCATATACACAGGCAGTTTTTGAAATAGTAGTTTCGTTTGTTGAGGATTCTCTGCAATTAGTATCCATGCGTACATTATTCAAATTTAATTGTGGTCAGGAACTGATCATATTTATTCACAATATTATATTCATCATATTCGTATAATCTTGTATTAAGAAGTTAATATAAGCATAACTGTTTCGTAAAATCGCGCATATAAAAGATCAAACGCTTCATCCATCGTAGATGGATCAGTGAGAAATAGAAATGCATTCCTTACTTTTACTAATATTGACAATTCTCTCGTTACATTTAGGCATGAAAGGTAACAAAATATTATTCGTCCTACCTATGGAATATGTCAATGCAGCTATTTCGCTGGCTCTCGAAGAAACCAGTTTCATAACGTGTACATCACTTGGCAGTGATTGAGATCCTCCAAGGAATTCGTCAAATTGTTCTTTTTCAGCCATTTTCGATAAGTTAAATGTTTACTTGTTTACTGAAACCTTAGACGCACACAGATCGGGCAGATTTGTTGTTCGATATCAAGCTCTTTTGTAAAGAAATGTAAAACTCAGCTACGCGCGTTCAGGTATGCAAAATAAAGAAATTGTTAAGACACGAATGGTAAATAATCATATATTTTGTTTTATTAGTCTATTAATTAAGCTACATGAGCTACATGAAACACGTGTTGACACATACTGAAAGCATAGGTAAAGTATCTACAACCAGAATGCTTACAAAAGAAAAACCCTCAGTGTATACTCTATGATCTGAGAGAAGAGGGCGCGACAGGAAAGTTTTAAGCCGCACCCACAAAAGCGCGACATTAGGTATCTTTAAAAAATGTTCCTTATTGGCCACAAAGTACCCAATAGGAGGTGTGGTGTATACACATGATATCTGGGAAGGCTAGTTTACCATTGGTTAATGAGTCTTGAATACCTGATAAAGTAAAGTGGAACATCCCTACATAACTGCCATATAAGGTTTACTATTGGTCTACGATCAGTATTGTGATGCTCATCCAATGATATTCTATTTGGCCAGTGTTTCCCACTTGAAGGTTCGTTTAGTGCAATCCATTCTGTTAATGTCAAGTATTGGCGGCGTGAAATAAGTCGCCATCTTTGCGACTGAGTCGCATCCTTGATTCCGTTCCGTCGTACGTTCCGCGCGGAACTTGATGGTAGTATTAAAGGAAAAAATTGTCGAAACTCGTACGCCGCGGTAGAAAGTGCGAAGTGGTTCAGCGAGACCGGATAGTGGAATCAAGGTGGTGAAGAGAGTGTAGCCTAACGCGAAGGTGGGCGGAACGCGTGGGGCTTACGTTCTCCTGGCCTCGCCAAGTACGCGATATTAGAATTTTTGGCATTTGACAAGTGACACGTAATACGGGAATCATCATTAACAGCGATAGTGCTGTAACTATAGTTTCGTTCAAATCCCGGCTCTTTACCGGTGTGTGGAATCAGTGCTTGTGATATCGACAAAATTTTGTGCTCGGGGAAAATGAGTTGTCAACGTAACGCTGGCAAGATCACAGTGCCGGATGATTTACGGGATATTCTGCTGGAATTTACAATAAGCTATCTCTTGGAACAACCCGGCGATATTATCGACTATGCCGTAGACTTTTTTACACGTCTTCGGGAAACTCGACATACTCAGTTGATTCAGGCCAGTGCGCAGACTTGCACATCTACGCCGGACGAATCTGTCGATGAAGGTAAGCTGCCAAATTTGTCTTACCTTATAGATTTTTCTGCTAATTCCTTTTTCTATGGGAATGTTACCCTTTCGTTACTACAATCATATATACTCCTCGAATACTATGTTAAGAATTAGTGTGATCATTTAGTTATCAATTTTGTGTTTATATTTTAAGAGCATACTAAAAGACTTATATAGTTTTAGCAAAATTGAATGCACTCAGCTGTTCCGCGTGAATTAATGTTGTGATAACAGTTCCAATATTTCATGAATTTTCTTCTGAAAAGATAACTCTGCATTTCCGGAAATAAACATACTGCACTGCAGGATACAGTTTTTATATTATACAGACAGAATCGTTAGCTATTCTAACTGTGTAAAAAAAAGAGGAACACTTATATTTTTTGTGATCGCGTTCATCATTGTACATGCAAATCGGTTTGTTATAGAACCGCCGGTCGGAAGGTTCGCTTCAAGAAGGAAGAGCGTATTCGCAGAGACTTATAACCCTGAAGATGACGAGGAAGAGGATGGCGTTAAGGTGCGTCACGAGCTTTTGTTTTTTTATTCATTTCAATATATATCATACGATTTTCGTTGCGGCATTTTATAGCTCTTGGTAAGCGCGCATATGTTAAGCAAGCGTCCATGCGTACGGTTACATCCTTACACTGAAAGCACTAGAAAACTTAATCCTTTTATTAATAATCAAACATTGCCATAGAATAATCGTGCATATTATCGGTGTCTCGAATATATTGCCGAAGCACATCGTGTACGATAGAAGACTTTCGTAATTTAAGATCGCAATTATCACGTAGTCCATCGAGTTGTGAAAGGGACCAAAAGAAAAGTTTATTCCGGTATATTGGTATCTAGCAAGGATAGGATTAACACGGTTTACGGCGATCCGTGTGGAGAGATTAACACACACGTGTGTCTACTGTATAAAGCTAAATATGGTAGCTTTATAACTCGTTCGAAGAAGAACGATACGGCCGATCGGTTCGGGAAAACTGCACATAAAAGAGGCATTGATTTCAGAGAGGGGGCGTACAAGGGACTGGGAAAAAGAAAGAAAAATAAAGGGTAAAGGAAGGGTAGTTTGATCGCAAAATGTCCATGTATATGAAATACATCAAATTCTTTTCTATCGAGGTATCGTATTCAAGCTGCGCGATTGACGAAACGGGATGATTTACTTTGCTCGGCGATGCGAGCGATGTACCTTTGTGACGTCAGAGCGCGTGTTCGATAACCTGGTATGGACGTGACTTACATATGTATGCTACATACGTACACGTGAGCCTGTGCGAGAATGATAGACACCGAGAGAGAAAGACGAATATACTAAGGTTCGTCAGATCAGGGTGGTGGGCCTCGAAAGCATTTCAAAAACAGCATCGATTTCGATTATTCTCAATCACCCCGAATATGATCGCACTGTTATTCAAAATTACATTTATGGATACACATTGTTTCTCATTGAATTTCAATTATCCGTTTAATAAACAATTTCAACAAAATATAGTTTCATCCCCTCAAACATTAGAGCAGATAACCGTTGTTCTTTCAATGCTGTTTGAAGTATATTATTAAGAATATACCTTACTTTGTTATTCATTTTTCTTCAATGAATTAAGACAGTCTTGGAACAAAACATACTGTTAGTATCAATAGTATATTATTCGATAATTTCTTTGAATATTCCTGGTTTTGGAAAGCTTACCATGGGCAATAATGATTTTCGACGCAAGTGACGCTGCTTTTGTAACATACTTAACGAAGAGTAACTTTCATGTACTTGTATTAAAGGGGATATAATCAACTATATTAGTAATTATAACGATAACTAGACTAGCTACTCACATCAAAATTGAAATGTTTCTTTCGAGAATTAGAATGCACAATAACACGAACAGAAGGAATATTTCTTTGTAATAGTAGCAGGTGTTTGGAAAAGAATAAACAGAACGACGTTAGGAATGTGATACTTTTCAACAGGGGTGCTTTAAAGTACACGAAGCACACAAACGAAACACGTGTAATAACTGATATCTTTTAATTTTAGTTCTAAATATCATTTAACAGAGGGATACCGAACTGCATACGCTGAAGGATGAATATAAATACATTTATTCATCCGAATAAAAAACAATCATCACTCGACCTACTCGCACAATACTCATGCACAACTTCTTGTAATCTTTTAATGTGCAGTTTTCTTCGAGGACTAGTAATGACGATCACACTAGAAAAACCTTGTTGCTTATTAATTTCTGCATTTGTTTCCTATCGGTAGAAGCCTCTTCTATATCTTCCCGATATCCTTGTCGAAACAGAATCCACTTTATCAGTGTTCTTTCAACTAAATTATAGATGCTTTACATGCTTGAAGCGAATCAACTTTGCATTCGTATGATAAATATTCGAATTTCGCACGTGTACTTTCGCTATTATTAGCGTAATAAAATATTTTCTTCCGTGTCTTGGACTTCGATTTTTAAAGTTACTGTAGTGTGTAATTAGCTCACGCGTATCTAATACCAAACTCTGTCTTTTTATATCAAAGTCTCTCGATATTATTTAATCGATTTAAAAAAAGTGCATTTCGAAATGAAATAATCGAGGTAAGAATCTACGATAATTCTTACGTAGAGGTTTAACGTATATATTAACTGTAGGTGTGGATGGTACATCGGAAGAGTGAAAAAGCACATTTAAAAATGAGATGATTAAGATAGGAATGTCTGAAATCCATGAACAGTGTTTTAATATATCGTTATCACTGAGGTAAAATTCATTAACTAATATTTTCATGTTACCAAAGCTGTTTTATGTTTCTTATAATTAAGATGTCGATATTCATGAAATAAATTGTAGTTAACGATTTTCACCTTTGTAACAACGATATGTGTATATTAATCGTAGAGGGTACATCAGAAGAATAAAAAGAGTACATTTAAAAATAAGACGAATCGTAGCCCAATTTTTTTCATGTCTAAAAAGAAATCGTATAATGTAAACCTAGTTAAACGCGCTTTTGACGAAGGTACGTTACGTGAAAATAGTAAAGAAATTATTACTTAATCGCTCCGAAAAAGGTTGTGCCTACTTTTATAATTATCATTATAACAGGTAAATAAATTAAATGAAAGATACGGATTAACGAGTATGTGACTTCAAAGGTACATGGAGCTATATAGGGTTAAAGCAGGAATGCATGAAGTCCTTGAATAGTGTTGCAACATATATATTAATTGCAGATGGTACATCCGAAGAGTGATGAACAACGGCGGAGGCTCAGCGACAGCGTCAAGAATATACTTCTGTTTCGCGCCCTAGACGAGGTAAGTTAAACATAGTACATACTCTGCTCGTAATCGTAACAAGAATACAACAGTGCATATGCGCGCCAACTCGTGGAAATGCCAATGAGTCCATATAATCGTTTAATTTGGAATTGGGTGCCTATTAACACGATCAAAATAGTCACAATTACGATGAAAATTTCAAACAATCATTTTGACGATATGAACCGTGTAATATAAATAGCCGGATGCTGATCATCTAGTCCTCCTCTTTAGGAACAAATGGCGGATGTGCTCGACGCGATGTTTGAAAAATCCGTTCAACCGGGAGAATTTATTATCAGGCAGGGTGATGATGGAGACAACTTTTACGTTATCGAGAGGTAATTGTAATTCTCCTCTCTTCGATCTCTGTAAGCCACCTGCGTACAAATTACTTTGAAATTTCTCCGAACTGTGTCTCGAACCAAATCGACTGCTTTAGAAATGCTGGGATATTTAATGCCTGTTATTCCACCTTTTAGGGGAAGGTTTCAAGTTTATGTTAAAGACCCAAGTGGGGTAGAATCTATGATACATACTTATGATAACGGCGGTGCTTTCGGCGAACTTGCGCTTCTGTACAATATGCCGAGAGCGGCAAGTATTAAAGCTATTACACCCGGTACGTTGTGGGCCATGGATAGGCAAACTTTCCGACGTATTCTTCTCAAATCCGCTTACAAGAAGCGTAAGATGTACGAAGATATAATCAATAAGGTCCCGATGCTCAAATCACTCGAGGCAAGTTTCTAATTCAAATAAAAATATTACACTGGAAACAATAAAACATTTTCAACATTTTTCAATATTCTTATACATAAAATGTTGAAATTGTTTATACACAGTGTGTAGGTGCATATAATTTAAAAAATGATTAATTCGACTATTATGATCTATAATCTAATATTAATTAGTATGCATATATTGACGGTAACGTTTAATTTATTTATTAAATAGGCTTATGAGCGAATGAATCTGGCGGATGCCCTATTACCGAAACACTATTTAGACGGCGAGCAGATAATTAAACAGGGTGACACAGCCGATGGTATGTACTTCGTCGAAGACGGTGTCGTTAGGATTACTATACTTGGAGACAATGGTCGCGAAATTGAGGTACGAACACACATGCTGTTTCATTTTTAATCTTATTGTGTGTAGCATTTATCGGGATGATCATTGACCCAGATAATTTAATATGTTGATGTTTGCAACGTGCTTGGAACAAGACCGGCGCATTAATTACGGTATCAATTTTGCGGATGTCATTTGCTATTCTATTTGATGCTGCAGATTAATAGAGTTCCCGCTGGTGGGTACCTTGGAGAGCTGGCACTCGTAACGCACAAGCCCCGTGCTGCTTCGGCCTACGCTGTGGGTGACGTAAAGCTGGCCTGTAAGTTTTTCTATCTTTTATAAGTTTAATTATATCGTAGACTGAATCTTGATTAGATTTTATTCGTATCCCTCGTGTATGTCGACATTTATTTAACACGATTCTTAGCTGTTTTTCAGTACTTAAATTGCTTACAGAGTTTTCGATCTGATTTAAAGTTTACTACGGAAAGCGTTAAAATGCGTGTTTGATGATTTAACTTTAATTTTAGTTAAGTTTTTATTTCGATTTAGTTGTATTCGTCTTTCTATCGCAACAGGATTTGTATAGTAATTCTATGAGCTACGTTTAGATTGCGTTCATTTCTCTTCCGCTCAGTTGAAATTAATGGAAGAAAAATTGTTCGGTATTCGTACATAATACTGAATGTTCTTCGATACATATCTATTTATTTTCGGTTATATATAATAAAATAGTCTATGTTACAGTATGACTTTTAAACAATAGATCGTAATACCACTTTCAGTTTTGGACGTAGAAGCTTTCGAACGTCTACTCGGCCCTTGCATGGAACTCATGAAGCGTAATATCGACGATTACGAAGATCAATTAGTCAAAATATTCGGAAGTAAATCCAACATTTCCGATATTCGATGAACAATTACAAGCAGTGATCCCTTGCACTGCTGCACAAGAGTTATAACTTTCGTACAGTAATGCATCATGAGCACAAACTTATACCACCCACTTCTGAATCTCATCCGCGTGTTTCAAGTATCATCTCAAGCCGACTTTCGTATGACTGTTCACTTAGACGTGTACCAGTAAGATTCGTCGTTAACAGTTACCAAGTTTATACCTGCGACACACAATGAAGAAAATATAGGTTGCTCGGCCATTTATACGTGTATCAAGATATCACAATAACTTTCTAAGACTGCATTCTATAAAGAAGTATTATCCTATCTTGTCTAGTGCTCGATTTATAAATTAAAGATCTGGGTAACAATGTAAGGTTTTAGCAAACGGATATTTGAGTAATAATTCTCTGTACTATTTGCGCTTCGGCAGAATTTATTTTCGTCGTTACTAGAGCTTCCTAAAAAATACTCGGTATCTCAATGCAATAACAAGTACATTTTCTTTTTATGTTTGACAAACGTATTGCGGACTGTATTCCACAATACGACTGACATTCAGACTATTTGTTTGCAGGATATTGTGGAAATACTTTAAAAATGCAACATTGCAATCGATATAGGAATGCCAACAAATACGTGACAAAGAGCACGAAAGGCAAGCTAGAGCAATTACGATCGAAATCTGATTTTTAAACGAACAGTATCTGTTTTCTACAAAACTATAGTATCGTGTATTCCCTTAAAATATGAAAGAAATAGATACCTTGTATTATTTTCTACGTGTTGCATTGACTGTTAGACACGACTATTAAATTCCTAACTCTAATGTTCCTAATTTTTATCTTTTACTGGTTACTTTGTCTGTTGAAGATAAAGTATTATATTACATACCAGTATAGCGCACAATGCGATTTCTATTTATTTAATTTCTCGCACAGTTATCCAGAATAATAACTCATATACCTGTATGTTTTATATTTGAAACGTTTAAAATTCGTAATTCGATCCTTGCTGCCTTATCGCGTACATCATAATTATAATCATTATTATTATTATTATTATCGAACTTTGTTCTAAAACCTGCTTTACAGTATAATGTAGTTAACTTCTCTAGTACTGGTACTTTATTACCAGATTTAAACCGTTCTCAATCGACTATAATAAGAAATGGGATATTGTGCTTTATCCTATGCAAACTCGAATACGCAGCCATATTTTAAGAGAAAGTATGATGTAACTTTAGTGATGCTTGAATATTTGCGACATTATCACTGACCCCAAATATGATCGGGCAAAGAAATAAGAAAGAGTACAATTTATTATTTATAATATCAAGAGTAGGCAACACAATTACGGTAACATTTTTGCGTTCGCACGTATCAATGTCGGAAAACATATTCAAGTAACACTGAGAACAAGTATGTTACAAGAATTTAAAGGAAAAATGGCTGGGAGTTATAATAATTGTTTTATTCATGTGTGTCTCGTTGGTGAATCCTGGTAACAAAATCGACCAAAAGAACCTATGAACTTATTTTTGTTACACGTGTATGATACACGTTATACATGTATGATATACGTCTAGCATCGTGATGAAACAGATTGAACTAATTTGAACGTTGTGCGAACAAGTGCGTATGCTAGTCAGTTTTTATGACCGTATTGTCATCCTTCCTTTTGACAATGAAAAAACGGTCGGAAATAATTTTTATTACTACAAGCTATATATTTACTATGCGACTGAAACCCAATTAAGCGATAAGCTTTCCAAATAATATCACAATCATAGGAGGAAGGAGGAGGAGACTAGTGTAAAGCTGAGATAGTATAGTAATAGCATTTCCTAGTACAAATTGTGTTATTTATTTGCTCTAAGGCCACCATGATTGACAGCCAAATATTGCAAGGATTTCATTTTCCTTCAAATAGAAAATCGCACATTTCTATGTTTCATTTCATGCCACAACAGCCAGTGAGAAAGTCAAGTTGCCGTAAACCTGGTCAGAAAGAATATGAAAAAAGTGCCAACTGGCTATCACAAACAATTATTATCTGATAAGATACGATGAACCTTCAATTTGTAAATGAGTTTAGATACATCATTTTTTAATCGTCGTCCTTTTAGTCTTCCACCACGTCTCCAGGCTGTGATATTATTTTCGGCGGAGTATTTCATTCCTTTCACGTAGGTCTATGTGCAAAGTATCTCTCAATTATTATGAAAACTTCCAAATAGGGAAAGTATGTCAAGTTGCTGAATTTTTTTCGAAGAAATTCGTAATTGTGATGCTCGAATTACATGTTGTTTGACAGATTTGTTGCCGACGACATATGTTCGATTGTCATTAATTGAACCAGATTGACGCGATCATTGTTGAGCGTAAATTCGTGTAATTAAAAAACAGTACGAATTGTACTAAACGGTGAGCCTTACACCGTTTGAGAAACGGATTATATTTAAAAGTAGGTACTTACCTGTGTGAAGTTACATTCGATAAAAATTAAATGTCGACGCTTAGTAGAGTCAACCCAATTTAAATTACTGTATGTATCTACCGGTGTGATCTTTCCCTTTCATGTTGCGTGTTGCTCTTCGTGTGCGTGCGTGTACGTGTGTGTGTATATGTGAAGACCGAGCCAATAATTTCTTACCTGATTTGCATCTACTGTCGTCAGTTTTCGCGTCCACGGTCGTATGTCTTGTCTCATCATTATTCAAAGTAAGCCGACATACTAAACGAAGCTCTATCAATGAATCTCATAATCCTACATCACTGCTCTGAAAGAGGTTCTTTTATCTCTTTCCATTCAGAAAAAAGTCGATATCCGTACAAATTAAGAAATACCAATCAGTACGTCACTCATTGATATAAATATTGCCAATTAATTCAGTGTTACATGAGAGATGTTTCTGGTCGGATACCATATAAGAAATCAGACTGGGTAGGTCGCGTGTCTGATTATATATCTCTAGCATGCCACAATTTGAGCTCGCTATATTCCTCGCTCGGAATTTATGTTCTTCCTGTTAAGTAATGTCAACGGTCGTTTCATGAAACCCACGCGCTCTTATGTATATCTCAGCACATACGATATATAAGTTTAACAGACTCAGCCCATTGGACCAATAACTCAAAGAGCAATTGGGCCTGCAATCATATCACATTCGCGCTTTTCTCTGTCACTGATTTTATCATATAACTAATACAATCATACACTATTGACGAATGCAAAATGTAACAAGGTGCAGGATTATGTATAACATACGATTAATATGTAAAAATAATATGGTATCATTGATGGTATAAAACCGTCAATAATAGACATCCTCAACGCCGTTCGTATCAATACACGATCCTTTATTCTTTTAAAATGTTTGTATTGAACGTACAGCCTAAAGATATCAGGTCGACGTAACAACAGAGAAATCGTCAGAATAATCGGTTGATTCTCTAGTTCAGTTACTTTTCATACGTTAAACAGAGCAATACGAGCTTAAAGAACTCGATTGCGTGTTGACAATCGTCCGGTGTCATCGAATGAAAGTCTTGTTACATGACACTTTTTTGTCGCCCCCCTCTCCCTAATTCTATCGTACATCGTTAGTGACATCGTACTATCAAATCTCTATTTTCAATATAAAAACGTCCTCCGTCTCATTGAGAAATTGACTATATTACTTGAACTTGGTTCAAGAGAAAGTCATTGTGTCGCGCGCAAGCCAGGGAAATGCCCGATATTTTGGACTGAAAGTAGGACAAAAAAGTATTACTTTTGTAGTACACTTTTGTCTCTATTTATTACGCGCTTAAACCAAAGTATGGTATGGAAAAAGTTCCATCAGTATAGTACATGTTTAATAATTGTATTTAAGTCTCGAAGTAATGATCCGCGTATAGGTACTCGATACGCAAAATGTAGTTGACGACATCAGGATTTGTCACTTCATGTTCCGTTAGCGATATAACGAGGATATATGTAATGGACCTATAAATGAATCTAATAGGTGTATGTCATTCTTCATCAGAGGTATTGCGATAAAATGTATTTGATAACGTTATTGTTATCCATAATATGTGCAATATCCGCAGTAATTACAGATACGTATAGCGTTTTTGACTACCATTATTATCGTATACCTCTAAATAAAATTTATGAAAAAGGAAAGAAGACTCGCGTAGGCATCTAGTTCTTCTTTAGTGTGCAAAACGATAGATAATTGTCTTATTGTCCTTAAGGGTACAGATCTCGTGAGGAATTGTAAAAATAATGTGTGTGGGTGTGAAACTGAGTGTAATACTTGTCAGATTCGGTGGCCGTTTTATTACTGGAATTGTCTTGCGTATTTAAAAAGGAGGGCTGTCGTAAACTTTACGTATGGGCCCATAATTTCGTATAGAAAAAAAACAAAGAAGAAGAAGCACGATATTATAATTTGATGATATGCTAGATAAAATAAGTGGTTCGAATTATCGTGTATCAGGGTACCGAGTAACTTCGCAACTAATATCATCATTTAAAAACGTGTACAAGTGAACTGTAACATTTCCTAAATAATTGATGCCTGTAAATCATTGTATACGTGTATTAACGTATTATAAAATGCAAAAAAAAAACAAAAAACTATGAAAGTGACTGGCAAGGAAAATGTAACGCCGGATTATAGGATTATTTCGTGCGGCTTCGAGTATTTAGTAAAATTAGTGTTATTAATCTTTGAAGTTTCTCCGGTAGATCTGTAATTCTTTTTACATAAGCACATCGATTATTTGCATTTTACAGGAGAATTGCGAGATAATTTGTAATTTTGAGAATAGTAATTCCACGTTGTATAAAGACGATCAGTTTGTTAAAAATAATAGGAGGTATAATTTTAGTAGTATGTTTCACTATTAAATTGCTTAGTATTCAATATTAGGTAGTTCAATATTTTATAATCATATTGATTGTCAATCGTACGTACATAGGACAAGCAGGAGCCATACTTTCGTAATGCAAACAATATTCAAATATATTTGTGTCCCTGTTATTTCTTGAAGCTCAAGCCGCATCTTTGCACGTCCGAGCGAGCTGGTAATATCGCCTCGGTTCGCGGTCCACGAGATATATGTTTAAGCTGGATAGATTTTATACACATATACGCTTGCGTAAGAATGTCTCAAGTTACAAGTGTTGTAAATTACAAAATAGTAATTATACGTACTTAACGTTTTTTGTTTCGCCATGTGTTGTAGCGTAACAAGCGTGCACATATATAAATATATAGATATATATACAGATATATATATATAGATATATATTATATATAAAAAGTTATTAAGTATATATTAGAAATGTCAATATATGTCGAGGCTCGTTTCCAGCTGGTCTGATCGGGTATTACTCTAACATTTATGATGCGTTAACCTGGCAGCGATGCGATTGCGCATAAATTAAGAAAAAAAATGTATGCAATTACGCGATTTACTCTATAACATACACATATAAAAGTCTACGGCAATTTGGCGAAATCGGTAGCTCATCGATATTGAAAGTTAAAACATGAACTGCTCGAAGCTCCGATTTGGGCGATTGTTGTAATTCTATCCTATTGAGAGATGGTTCAAATGTTTGTGTTTAATGTTTTAGTTTAAGGATTAACGACCGCTTGTAATTTATTTCACAAGTTTATATCTTTGATAGACCTTGGTCGTTTAAAAGAATAGTTTTGATTGCTTACATCTAAGAAAGGTTGCATCATATTTATTTGAATTTTATCATAAACTGAAGCAGTATAAGGTATATACATCCATACGTCATGCACGAGCATAGGCAAACGCAAAGAGATCAATTTCTTGGGATGATTATGAAATAGAACATTTGATTTAGGATTTCCTTCTGAACGTATTTAATAATAAATACTTTCAATTTTCGCAATTTTACGATGCAGATCAATTGAAAAGTTTCGTACTCATAACAATCACTTAATGTGATTTGTACTCAAAAGTAAGATTTCAGATACATACAGTGAAGAATTTATTGGTGTGCTTCCCTGTGCTCGATTAGATAAATGATACGTACATATGCTTCTTATGCAGCATCACTGCCGGATTAAGTAGCGGCGTTAATATCTTTTGAATAATATGTATTTTGTGGGCATCATTTGCATCGCAAATTTTGTCACGAAAATACTAGGAATTTGTATTTTCAGTTTAATCGTACAAATTCGTTGACTGCGTTCACAAAAAAAGTCACTACTCAGATATCTTGCTCTCGTTTACTGACTCGAAAGCACATTATTTGTACGTGTATTTCGACAAATTCAAATGCTACAACTAATAGTTACGACGGCGAATCTCTCTAATAGTCCGGGACGAGTTCGTATTCGGGAAGCGAGAAACACTAGATATGCAGTGTACTATGAATAGATAGTATAATGAAGATTAATATATAATAAATGAATGGACCTGTACAAAAAAATACACTGTATTATTCTGTGGAGAAGTTTTTGTTTTTAGAAATTATTTTATATGATGTGCACATGATTAAATATGAATATTTTGTTTTATACATAATTTATTTAGTCATTACAGCATTGTCATCTTTTCTTTTCATATTAATCTGGATGCTTGATAAAAATGCCATGACTGTGATCAAAGACAAATTCATCTGCTGCTGTTTGTCTACACTCATCTTTTCATAGATGCCTTTCAGTTCGTCATCAATATATAGAGGTATTGCATTGCTATCATTTTCATTGTTATTGTAATTGGGTTTGAGCAATTTATTTACAAAGTAGTGTGCAGATATAATCTCTTTACCAATTAGAAGTTTAAAAAATCGTGCGGATGCTTGAGGTTTCAATGTAAATATTTGGCCTAGAAAAATATCAATATTACAAGCTTGGAATATCAAATATATATGACATATAGAATATAATGCATAGGGTTTCATTACATTTTGGAACTTACTAGTTTTAGTTGCAAAGCAAGTTAATATAGCAGTGGCTAATTGCTGTTCATATACATAAACTAATTTTTTCCTATATGATACATAAGGTGATCTTGGTATAGTTTTTTCTTCTATTACATATACATCCGACTCAGGTATTTCTTTCATTATTGTGAGCGCCTATATGAGTAAAAAGCCAGTGTAATATGATATCAAAGTGAGGCAAGAAACTAAACTTAAAGCAGAGAACAGCTATGATAGAAGAAATTTTGTTTGTGCACACAGATCTCACCAATTCTACTGAATTGAAAATGTTAGTGCCGCTTGCTATTTCCTCTGAAAAGTTGATACTATTCCAATTTGAAACAGCATAGTTACAATTCAATTGTGCCCAACTTATTGTACCATTGCCTATATGAATTCCTGTGTATATGTCGGCCTTCTGAATTACAGCCCCAATAACATAGAATTTTTATTCATCAGAAGAATATAATTTTCAATGTCAGCTATGCATAAGAAAAGTTTATTTAATGACAAATGTTCACAATATTTGCATACATCTGCTATGTCATCAGGTATTGGAGATGTGGTAAGTCTTGCAATTCTACTTTTATTTGCCAGTTTTCCACCTATCAAGACCGACTGACAGAATCTCTCCAAAGTGTTACGCCTTACTCCCTTTATCAAGAACAAATCATTTAACAATACGTAAGGCCCATTTGCCTGGCGATATGATATTAATTTCTGCTTACAGTGTTTTGTAATGGTATATCTGTAAGATGTATTGTTAATGAAATAGAAGTATTACCTGTACAGGTGTTGTATAAGAGAAAAAATAAGAAAAAAAATGCACCCCCCCTTTTTTTAAGGGTGACTCATAAGCATGTTTTAAACTTACTTGTGTAATTCCGATGTATCATCACTATTGACAACTTTCAAAATTTTGTCCACCTGCTCAGTAGAATATGATAAAAAAGGCTGACTCTTATTACTGCTAAATGATACCGAATTCAATCTCAAGCCCTGAATTAGGATATCCTTCAAATAAAGATTAGAAATCAGATTTTGTAGGAATTATGATGTTATAAATAAAGTAATTAATATGGAAAACTTAAGAAAGTTTAAGAAAATAATGAATAATATTTACTTGATGTTTTTTTACTTTAGGCAATGTGCAGTGAAATATCTTCAACATTGTGGTAAAGGTATTCTCCGCGTTTTACACTATTTTTGTAACTGATGTCTATAATCAATAAAGCTTATTTTATAAAACATAATTGTTCTAATAAAGAATAGGTTTTATTCTTAAACAATTTACGGTTATGATATAACATATAAATTAGTTGGAAATGTAAACAGTTCAGTTTGTATTCAACATTCTCCAATACATATGATCAATTATAAGATTTATTGCTTTGAAATAGTTAGAAATTTGATTGTAATTGCCGAGATTTGCTTTGTACCATTGCTGTCTTAATTACTGTACTGTGGCTATAATACTTTTAAAACCGGCATTTCAAAGTTTCTGTATGCTCAAATTTCATAAAACTTTACACACGTTGCTTTCGTAGCAGACGAATTACTTTCTATGGGGGTGTATCCATGAAGCGAAATCTTCCAATTAACGCCCGGTTTGTTTAAGTTTACTTTGTCTTTGCTTCATTTTCTAATTATGATAAATCATGAAAGAGGTGTGTGGGATCATGTTATATATAAAAAAGCAAGGGTGCTTATCCTGTTTCATAATAATTTAGATATTTATGAAATATATTACTCGCTGTGTACGGAGTCTGTGGAGACCCTCAAAATGGCTGGCACAAAGCACAGACAAGATATAAGTAGACCAAGTACACAATGGAATCTGTAATTCAAGGGTTACCGGACTCTAGAGCCCGATAAGTATTTTCGTACCATTGGTAACGTTACCCACCCATAAAATAGCTATTTTTATATCTTTAGCACTAAAAATGCAAAAATAAAATATGAATTTATTTTAAAAAACAAACTGATAAAGCCAAAATCCTTAAGTAGCTGCATCGACATAAAAACATTGAGATTTCTTGGAACTAATGTATGCTTAGAATTTATGATTTAAGTATCGAGAATAATATCTAACTTCGAGTTCAGCTGTATTTCAGGTCCTCATCACATCAGGAGGGAAATTTTCCAAAGACCAGGTCAAGATCAAGTACAACTTATTAGTTAAAAATCGAGTGTAATTTTGTATTTGAGATACGTCTCAGATCTTTATCCAGTTTGGAAGAATAATTTCTGGACATCGGATCCAGTTTAAGTGTAATTTATAATTTATTGTTTAAGAGTGTAAGATTTCAGCGCGATAATAGGTGCTGAATGGAACGAAACGATTGTCAACGGACAGTTTTAAGCGACATAAGTGCACTTATTAGTATATAATACTGGCCAAAGCAAGATAAATGATATATCATTATTATTAAGTATTTATAAGAGGGGATAGCAACATCTTTAAATAAAATGCATTCTGGTAGCATTAACTGCCATAGTTTAGTTTTGGGTGGGTCGAGTCAAGTACCTTTTTATAACTAGTGCAAACCGCTGAATTCGCATTTTGCATTGATGCAAAGCGAGAATTTGATTTGGTTCATTTCAGAATATATTTTTTTATACTGAATATAAATTAGAGTTAAAATTTTGTTGAAATGATTGGGGGGTAGGTTTATACCTCCCGCTTTCCACATAGGGCGGGTCTCGAAAGCAGCCTCCTCCACGTGGTGAGACCTGGGCAATCGAAATTATTTGTTGTGTAATAATGACACTAATTATTTTAAGGCATTGTCATATAGTATCAAATTTATCTAAACTCGTAGTAGTTAAAGTTCACTATTTCGTATTCTTGTACAGAAAAAGTATTTATCTGTCTTATTACACCATAAATAATTTCGAGCTAATCGGCTGCTGGTTATTTTACGTTTATAAGTGGAATGAACATTTCATTTAAAAATGTAAAATAACCAATCCATAACATTGGTAAATTGTGGATTCGATATTGTGAAATAATTAAATTTAATATCAATCCACCATCTACCATCGATTTGGATCATTTAGAAACAAAATTGACGACTGGGAAATTTCTACCGTTTTTGGATTTTAGGTCGAACCATTTTTTGACTAGACAGAATTTTTAAACGACTTCTTTCGACAAGAAATCGTCCTAGAATATGTTTATACATCATCCACCATCGATTTGGGCCATTTAGAATTGATTCTGGCGACTTTTAATTTTTAACAATTTTTGAAGGTATACCCCTTTACATTTTTTCAATTTTGGTTCGACCCATTTTTGACCAATAACAATTTTTTAACCGCTTCTTTCGACCAGAAATCATCCTAGAATATGTTTATTCGTCATTTACCATCGATTTGGGTCATTTAGAAGTGATTTTGGCGACTTTTAATTTTTGGCGATTTTTGAAGGTATACCCCTTCACATTTTTCAGATTTTGGGTCGACCCATTTTTGACCAATAACAATTTTTTAACCGCTTCTTTCGACCAGAAATCATCCTAGAATATGTTTATACATCATTTACCATCGATTTGGGTCATTTAGAAGTGATTTTGGCGACTTTTAATTTTTTGCGATTTTTGAAGGTATACCCCTTCACATTTTTTCAATTTTGGTTCGACCCATTTTTGACCAATAACAATTTTTTAACCGCTTCTTTCGACAAGAAATCATCCTAGAATATGTTTATTCGTCATTTACCATCGATTTGGGTCATTTAGAAGTGATTTTGG
Source organism: Nysson spinosus (assembly GCA_910591585.2). Lineage (NCBI taxonomy): Eukaryota > Metazoa > Arthropoda > Insecta > Hymenoptera > Crabronidae > Nysson > Nysson spinosus. The sequence goes on along the minus strand of OU342830.1, from coordinate 5,814,198 downwards.
CGACTTTTAATTTTTGGCGATTTTTGAAGGTATACCCCTTCACATTTTTCAGATTTTTGGTCGACCCATTTTTGACCAATAACAATTTTTTAACCGCTTCTTTCGACCAGAAATCATCCTAGAATATGTTTATACATCATTTACCATCGATTTGGGTCATTTAGAAGTGATTTTGGCGACTTTTAATTTTTTGCGATTTTTGAAGGTATACCCCTTCACATTTTTTCAATTTTGGTTCGACCCATTTTTGACCAATAACAATTTTTAATCCACTTCTTTCGACCAGAAATCGTCCTAGAATATGTTTATACATCATTTACCATCGATTTGGGTCATTTAGAAGTGATTTTGGCGACTTTTAATTTTTGGCGATTTTTGAAGGTATACCCCTTCACATTTTTTCAATTTTGGTTCGACCCATTTTTGACCAATAACAATTTTTTAACCGCTTCTTTCGACCAGAAATCATCCTAGAATATGTTTATACATCATTTACCATCGATTTGGGTCATTTAGAAGTGATTTTGGCGACTTTTAATTTTTGGCGATTTTTTAAGGTATACCCCTTTACATTTTTTCAATTTTGGTTCGACCCATTTTTGACCAATAACAATTTTTTAACCGCTTCTTTCGACCAGAAATCATCCTAGAATATATTTATACATCATTTACCATCGATTTGGGTCATTTAGAAGTGATTTTGGCGACTTTTAATTTTTGGCGATTTTTGAAGGTATACCCCTTTACATTTTTTCAATTTTGGTTCGACCCATTTTTGACCAATAACAATTTTTTAACCGCTTCTTTCGACCAGAAATCATCCTAGAATATGTTTATACATCATTTACCATCGATTTGGGTCATTTAGAAGTGATTTTGGCGACTTTTAATTTTTGGCGATTTTTGAAGGTATACCCCTTCACATTTTTTCAATTTTGGTTCGACCCATTTTTGACCAATAACAATTTTTTAACCGCTTCTTTCGACCAGAAATCATCCTAGAATATGTTTATACATCATTTACCATCGATTTGGGTCATTTAGAAGTGATTTTGGCGACTTTTAATTTTTGGCGATTTTTTAAGGTATACCCCTTTACATTTTTTCAATTTTGGTTCGACCCATTTTTGACCAATAACAATTTTTTAACCGCTTCTTTCGACCAGAAATCATCCTAGAATATGTTTATACATCATTTACCATCGATTTGGGTCATTTAGAAGTGATTTTGGCGACTTTTAATTTTTGGCGATTTTTGAAGGTATACCCCTTTACATTTTTTCAATTTTGGTTCGACCCATTTTTGACCAATAACAATTTTTTAACCGCTTCTTTCGACCAGAAATCATCCTAGAATATGTTTATACATCATTTACCATCGATTTGGGTCATTTAGAAGTGATTTTGGCGACTTTTAATTTTTGGCGATTTTTGAAGGTATACCCCTTCACATTTTTTCAATTTTGGTTCGACCCATTTTTGACCAAAACAATTTTTTAACCGCTTCTTTCGACCAGAAATCATCCTAGAATATGTTTATACATCATTTACCATCGATTTGGGTCATTTAGAAGTGATTTTGGCGACTTTTAATTTTTTGCGATTTTTGAAGGTATACCCCTTCACATTTTTTCAATTTTGGTTCGACCCATTTTTGACCAATAACAATTTTTTAACCGCTTCTTTCGACCAGAAATCATCCTAGAATATGTTTATACATCATTTACCATCGATTTGGGTCATTTAGAAGTGATTTTGGCGACTTTTAATTTTTGGCGATTTTTTAAGGTATACCCCTTTACATTTTTTCAATTTTGGTTCGACCCATTTTTGACCAATAACAATTTTTTAACCGCTTCTTTCGACCAGAAATCATCCTAGAATATGTTTATACATCATTTACCATCGATTTGGGTCATTTAGAAGTGATTTTGGCGACTTTTAATTTTTGGCGATTTTTGAAGGTATACCCCTTTACATTTTTTCAATTTTGGTTCGACCCATTTTTGACCAATAACAATTTTTTAACCGCTTCTTTCGACCAGAAATCATCCTAGAATATGTTTATACATCATTTACCATCGATTTGGGTCATTTAGAAGTGATTTTGGCGACTTTTAATTTTTGGCGATTTTTGAAGGTATACCCCTTCACATTTTTTCAATTTTGGTTCGACCCATTTTTGACCAAAACAATTTTTTAACCGCTTCTTTCGACCAGAAATCATCCTAGAATATGTTTATACATCATTTACCATCGATTTGGGTCATTTAGAAGTGATTTTGGCGACTTTTAATTTTTTGCGATTTTTGAAGGTATACCCCTTCACATTTTTTCAATTTTGGTTCGACCCATTTTTGACCAATAACAATTTTTTAACCGCTTCTTTCGACCAGAAATCATCCTAGAATATGTTTATACATCATTTACCATCGATTTGGGTCATTTAGAAGTGATTTTGGCGACTTTTAATTTTTGGCGATTTTTTAAGGTATACCCCTTTACATTTTTTCAATTTTGGTTCGACCCATTTTTGACCAATAACAATTTTTTAACCGCTTCTTTCGACCAGAAATCATCCTAGAATATGTTTATACATCATTTACCATCGATTTGGGTCATTTAGAAGTGATTTTGGCGACTTTTAATTTTTGGCGATTTTTGAAGGTATACCCCTTTACATTTTTTCAATTTTGGTTCGACCCATTTTTGACCAATAACAATTTTTTAACCGCTTCTTTCGACCAGAAATCATCCTAGAATATGTTTATACATCATTTACCATCGATTTGGGTCATTTAGAAGTGATTTTGGCGACTTTTAATTTTTTTCGATTTTTGATCCATAAATCATCGTTAATTATTTTAAGGCATTGTTTTATAATATCAAATTTATCTGAAATTATAGTAGTTAAAGTTCATTATTTCGTATTCCTGTACGGAACAAGCACCAGCATTATAAATTATTTGTCGGTCTTACTACACCGTAAATAATTTCGAGCTAATCGGCTGCCGGTTATTTTACGTTTATGAGTGGAATGAATATTACATTTATAAATGTAAAACAACCAATCTATAACATTGGTAAATTGTGGATTCGTTAACGCATGTGAGTTCATCACAGACAAGATATAGTCACGGTCGAGATATTTGCAGACCAAGCACTAAATGGGCTTTCCTACTTCCACTCAAAAATCACAGGCGCGGTAAAAATGAACCCAATAAAAGGTGCCCCCTGCAGAAGCGAATAAAAGAATTTTGTACTGCAAACACTCAACAGCACACTATAAAAAAAAAGACGTGGCGGACGAACTACAATAAATTGAGTGGGAATTTATTGTTACTATATTGCTAAGAACAAATCCAAATGCGTTGCGTGCACCTACCTATCTTACTCACAACTGTTATATATTATATATATAATACTTAGAAGTGTACAACACAGCATAAAAAAAGTATAGATCATATTACTCGACTAATAATTAGTCAGGCAATATATCGTCGGTGCTTACGTCACGACCGCCACAACTCTGTACATGGTCCTTCCTTGCAGGCGCTGGACCCTCTCAGGATCGAACAAACTATACTATCCAAGTATTTCATTACGATACTCTGGAGGAGAGTAACGAAAGAGCAAGAAAATCGTCGCTCATCATTGCAAAATAAACTACTTCATGGTGCGAAACAAAGCAAAGGAAAGCAAAAGCTAAAAATGTGAGAATATGCAAATATTCGCTCTTCGTAAATACGTTTGTCACCGATTTAGGTCTACGCTTAATTTATACAACAACAATTTCTCTACCGCTGTGTAACATATACTAATTCTAAAATGTTAATACAATCAAAGTGGCAAGTCAATCATGCAATATGAATCGGGCAAAAGAGTCTTTGCAGAGAAAGTGTTGAACCAACTATGCCTAATAAGCTTATTTCTATTCTTATTTCTATTCTTAATTCTGTTCTTGAATTTCTTTACAGCCGTGTTTCTCTTGTACAGTTCTTTCTTCTTTCTTCGAGCTCATCTTCGAAGAACTATGAAACTAACTAAATATAATATCTATAATAACTATAAATTATTCTACCAAACCATTAACCCAAGCAAACATGCGATTCATAAACAACATTAAGAAATAATCAGGAAGTAATCAAGAAGTAATCAGTAAATAATCAGTAAATAATAAGTAAATAGTCAGTAAATAATCTGCAGATAATCTGTAAATAATTAGATAACCAGTAAATAGTCAAATAATCAGTAAATAATCAGATGACCAGTAAATAGTCAAATAATCAGTAAATAATCAGATAACCAGTAAATAGTCAAATAATCAAATAATCAATAAACAGTTAAATAATCAATCAAATAAATACAATCATGTAAATACATTGAAAATAAGCCCCTGGAACAGATCAGAAACAAAAATTGGAAAATGGTCACTACTGGTCAGCATTGGCTGGTACTGGTCGGTATTGGTCACCCTGGAGGAGGAGGGTTGTCGGTTTGGAAGAGGGGTAGTTTCGGAAGAGAGAATTAGGAAAGACGTCTGTCCTTTCCGAATGCATCCGGCGGAATGAAGAACCGTTGTGCAGGGGGTAACCACGTCACCTCGGTTCCTCAGGATCCAGGAAGGGGTGAAAATTGGTGGGGCCGACCCTCCTGGCCAACCGCGATCGCTCCTTCTTCGAAGAATTAACCGTTGAAAATTGTTTACTTTCTTCGATCGTTATCGATCATATCCGTATAATTATAAACTTTTTAGCTTCATGGAAAATATTTTTTCATGCATTTTCGAAGATTTGTGCAAATGAGGTTATAATTGGTGCATTAGATAACAATACACTGAAACGATTCCCTTTCCGCGGCGGACCAGCAGCCGTTTAATAAAGGAACTCCTTCGGATTCACCTGAGATTTTATTAATTTGTCATTATTTCACCAGATCCCTTGGTAATAATTAATTAATAAAATTAATATTGTAATAACTAAGTCGTAATTTAATCAATTAATTTAATTATCCATGCAAAATAAAGTTTACCGCGACCTTGCACTTCTTGAGGTGATGGAATATTAGAATTCAGAGATATTATGCTTTGATTATTCTCTAAAACTGCAGCTTTTTGATGCACCAAAGGTTGCACGGTGCATACTTCCGACTCGTGTGCGATAAGTGCAACAATCGTTGCAACGATAAATAATTTCTTTAAACAATTACTAAAGATAATATAGAGATATTGTTTTAATTTCTGCAACGGCTGTGATTTGTTGTTGTTTGTTGTGGTACGGTGATCAGCATTTCCTTCGTCAAACAAATCCATTAATCAAGCTTTAATTAATTCATTTTGACAGCCATTCGATTCTTAGGTACATGTAATTGTTAATTAACAATTAAACTTTACGAAAAAGCAGCCCCAACATTTATATAACCAATAAATAATATTAAAACGTGAGCATGTACTTTGGAAACTTAACTTACACACTTTGGCTCACATTTTAAAATGACTTGTTGTTTACATAAATGTTAGGGGTGTGTTTTCCATGAAGGTTTTAGGAAATATGGGATTCTGGATATTAGGTACATCGAGGAAATATAAAATATAACACGATATATTCGAAAAAAGTCATTTATTGTAATTGCAAATTTCACGAGGTACAACAACTTTCAGACAATATTGTATACAAATAAATATCATAATATAACAAACATCAATAAAGAAGAATAGAAGAAAGATATAATTAAGAAACATAAATAAAGAATAATAAAAGAAAGATAAAATTAAGAACATAAGGATAAGGAAAATTTAAAGTGGGTATTAAATTATACAATGTTCCTGTTAAACATCTAAAAATTACCATGTAAAGTAGGTTTGCCGGTAACGTTGGCAACGTCAATGAAATGTCGGTTTGTCGGAACCCTATGAGGGTTTGGTAAACCCGCAAAACCAACGTCACCCTAATGCCTTAAAGGAGTTGTCTACTAATATCTCGTCGGCGAGCGTTTTCATTATACAGAAATTTGTATTCGACAGTTATCTTGTATTTTGTTATACCACAGGAAAGCGCAATTCAAAGTATTATTTCAAATAACGGACCAGAGCGTCGAATTATTGTAGCTTAAAAATAATTTCTCTGTAGTACTTTGATATTTATTTCGTTAACGAAACTGATACTTCGGTCAAAATGCGGAGTAGTTCTGCTGGACGTAGATCGTCGACAAATCCCGTACGAATTTCTCTCTTTGAGAGAGAAGACAAAAGTTTAACGCGCACTGATGCAAGAAGAACTCAAGGTTTAAAACCAAAAGCCTCTACTGCTGGCACTGAGAATTCTCATATACCTAGATCACGTATGAGAGCTTCTTCCAGTGACAGAACTAGTATTAGGGGCTCGTTTTTAAAAACAACAGGTTCGTTGTAAGAAAATAAATTCTGGAACTTGCTTTATATCAATACAAAAGATGTTATACTAATTTTGTTAATGGTTTATATCAATATGTTGACAAAGAAATTGAATAGTTTAATGCATACACTTAATGTTACAATTGCACTACTCACTTTATGAAAGTTCTGAAAACGTAAATTGAGCTCATGATTACTTCAACATTCAAACTTTTAATCATGGCCAATAACTGAGGTAATTTTTTATAAATACAGGTAAAACTCCCCTTCGTACATCAGTAACACCTGCCACACCTAAATCCAATTCCCAAAAAACATCTACTGGCTGCTCAATTGCTGGAAATGCTAATAGGCTTCATCCAGCACTCCCAACAGGAGTCAGATCCTTATCAGCTGATCGCGCAAGCAGTATTGGTGCAAAAGGCCCAAGAAAGGATACAAGGCCATTAACTGATAAAACATATCAGGCACATATGCTTATAAAAATAGACAATTATTTTTTAGTAAATCAATCATCTGCTATGTTGAACAGCAATGGTAGTCTGAAACCCATCACTTTGAAGATGTTTGTAGAAGTTTCAGCATACTTATTGAAAATATTGGATATTAAACAAATTCTCACAATGATAAATTATGTAGAAGAATTACCAAAAATTGCTAAGAAGCTACATTATCCTGGTATTATTACTAAATCATGGCTAAAGACAGCGAATGCTATGCATTCTTGGCCTAATGTTTTAGGCTGGATTTGCTGGCTAGTAGAAGTCTGCGAGATAAGAGACTTGGCTTTCCAAAAATATAACATCGAAAATTTACCTTTTATGGGCTCTGGAAAACAATATGAATTCAATAAAAATGCTTTTTTCTCTATGCTAAGCTTTTATGGTGCTTGGAATGATGAAAAATTGGAAGAGGAAGCAATACTAGTTCAAAGATATTTGCAAGAATTTGAGAATCAACAGGGTGTTATGGAGGAAGATGTAGAGGAGGCTCGTTCTGCATTGGATGAAGAATTGTTAAAATTGCAAGGAGTAGAGGAGAAATCGAATAAAATTGATCAAGAAGTTGAACACTTAAAACAAGTATTATCTTCTCTACAGAAAGATGAAGCCAAGCAACTAAATGATATTGAAGCAAAGGAAGAGTACTTAAAGACATTAAAATCTGAAACAGATCAATTAAACACAGAGTCTAATATTCTGTGTGAACAGATCCAATTTCAAATTGCACAGCGTAACGAATTAATTTCAATTATTAAACAACAACCAATCTCTACAGCTGAAAGAGATAAAATACAGGAGAAATGCACTGAATTAGAAAGTTATATGAAACAATTTGATGAACATTTGGAAGACATACAGAAAGAACTTTACACATTAGATATTAAATTGGCATCAATAAATAATAATTTGAATAAAGCTGTTTTAATGTATAATAAAGAAATATTAATGCATCTTAATCATGATGTAGGTGTGGATCTTGAAGAGTTAAAACTGCCAGAGAAAGGTGTATTACGTCCGCAAATCATGGAAATTTTAAATACAAAAGCTAATTTAATGAATGATTTAAAAGAACGTTTAAAAAAAGACATCACAAAATCGAAATGTTTTATCGAGTCTGAAAGTAACGAATTAGAGATTCTGCAGGAAAGAATCAAAAGCCTTCAGGATGATATTGACGATAAACTTACGAAACGGAAGACGCACATTAATAAGATTAAAACTGAAGCCAAAAACGTAGAAACAAGGTTGAAGGAGCAGATCAAAGTTTTGCAAAATGATATTAAAGAAATTCAAGAAAAAATGCCTAATATACAATTAATTAACGCCAACGTGGAAGAAACAAAAGATAAGTTAGACGCAGTTCGGAGAAAAAAAATGTATATAGAACAATCTGCCAAATTATTTTTTGATAAATTTTACGATATTCTTGGTAAACACAGATTTGAACTTCATAGTATGTTATCAAAACTTCATTACAGTTCAGAATGATTTATAAATGTGAATATGATAACTTCCTATCCTGAAATTGCTACTCATTTAATTTTATAGAATCAATTGTACATATAAGGCGATTTTATACTAACAAATATGAACTATGATAAAATTAATAAATTACGGATATATTTATACTTTCGCAAATTTTGTATCGTATATTATAAAGCAGTTGCAAAAGAAACTGTTGATTATATTCTTAGGATGCTGCCTTCAAATTTCTTAAAATTATGTATAGGTATTCATTTTTATGCTGTACCATAACGATGTTGTACATAATAAATGATCTAATAATTATAAAAAACGATGATTGAATTTAATATTTCTTATTAACATTGCTTATACTTGTGTTCGATATAATTTTTGTTATTGTGCAATAGTATTTCAATATATGAAAGTTGAATGAGGCGGAAGCCGGAAGTCTAAAGTATCTTCACGCGCACAAAACATACGATTTCAACTATTCGATACCTTATACATTCAATGAATGAAAATATTTTTCATAATCGTTATGAAGATACCGAATAAAATAATTTTGCAATAACTTCCGAAGCATTCGATATACTTAACAGAGTAAACTACAAGGCTCTTAGACGGCAGATTTCTTCAAATATTCGGGTTTAATTATCATTTCGACAAAATGATCGTAAATTATTGTAAAAATCAAGATGGTGTGTACCCCTTAGGCGCCAGGATAAATATGCTGGCAAATATCTTGTTATATTGCGGTATGCATCTTGCATTAAAAATATGTAATACGAAGAATATTAATAGTAGGTTATAATCATTTTAATGTCAGCGGTTGCACGCTTGGTTCCATCTTCATATGAGACATCTTAGTTTTTTACCTACATATTCAAAACTCAATGAGAATATTTTTTCGCGATGAAATAAAATGAGCGAATTAAGAATGTAATTTTATGCGCATGTCGATCTCCATAAAGTAAAACAATCTTTTCCGTAAATCTTTTAGCATAATGAGCAGCAAAGCGAACGCTGCATGCAAAACTGTTGCTACAAGAAATAATAAAAATACGTTGGAGAAATATAAGCAACCACCGGTAAAAATCATATTTTTAATATTTGTTATCGCAGTCCTGTATTAATGTCGTAAATTATATTGCACTGTATTAATATTATTGATACTTTAATAGGGTAAACCGGTTTCTAGATGTTATGTTATTTTTTCATAGTCTGTGTCAGGAACAGCTTCAGAAGGGGTTGCTTTACTTGATAATTGTAGTACAGTAATAGAAGTTACGGTGAAGACAAAAGGACGGAAGCGTACTTCAACAATGGTAAGCAGTAGTCCTAACAGTCAGAAACCTATAGATGAAAAGAGGAGGCCTAGTAGCAGTGGTGAGTCTCACCAAAGCTGGGGTCGTATATTAAGAGAACAGAATAGACCTACCGTAAAACAAAGTCTACAACAATTAGCAATGAGAACACAATCATCAAAATCAACGAAACATGCAAATGAACCTAAGGATAGTAAAAAGCATAAAGATGCTATCGGACATCATAAATCTGATCTCAATGTAAGATTTTATATTTACACATAGTTTGTGTAGTAAAGTATTCGGCTACAATTTTTATCTATTTAAAATGGGTTCTATTCGAAAAATGTGCAATGTCATGATAAATAAATAGTTTTTGTTTTTACATGTATAGCATAAACATTTGGATGAGATTCCTATTAAACAAAATGTATCACATAAAAAAATGGAGGAACATGTAAAAGGTACTCCACGTACTGGAAATCCGTCATGCACATCCATTAGCAGTATGGATTCGATTTTAGTTTTGGATAGAGCGGTGCAATGTGGTGGTATCTTTGATTGTCCTGATGATAAATTTGGTGTATTAAATCCAGTCAGAACATTAGGCTTTTTAATGAAAGAATTAGAGCATTTAGTAAAGGATGGTAAAGCTAGTAAAATTTTGACTGATATGGAACAAGTTCTATTTCGAATACCAACAGAATCGGGAAAACCATCGTCAAGGGTATAATACCTAAAAATTCTTTCCAAAAACTCTATTCCGTAATAATATAAAAATCCGTGAAGTTTTAAATAATATCCAAATCTTGATTACAACAGGACTTGGAGGCTTTAGCTCTTCGTGCAAAATTGGAAGCAAGTACTGTCCAATTAGAGGAGACTAGTAAAAAAATGAATGCAATGTGCGAAACAATGCGAGAAGAACGGGATTCTTTGCAACGGTAAAAATTGATTTGTTTTTTACGAATTTATCGAAAAACATTCATATCATTACTTAGAATTATTTATGTATCTTCCTAGACAAGTACATAAACAGGCTGTCCTTCTAAGTGAAGCTCGAGAAAAAGAGTTGCATTTAGAGTCTACAATAAAAACTCTAAGACGAGAATTAGAAGAGTCAATTAAAACCACGCAATCTAAAGAAAAAATAATCAACGCATTAAAAGAGGAAATAAAAGGCTACGAATTTTCGCAGAAAATAATTGCCGATTTGAGAACAAATCTTACGGAGCAGACAGAACTCGCGCGGCAAAGGCATTTGGAGATGCAATATTTAACACTTGAAAAGGATAAGCTTTCAGTCTTATCCAGTTACAAAGATTCATTGCTTGTTGAACTTCGGAATGCAGTCAAGTGAATATTTCTCTATATTCTACATTAAAAAAATCCTGGGTTTTTCCGTACAGCTAATAAATGATTTTATATATCGATATAGGGAGCTACAAAATCATATTGCGGAGCAATTGACTGGTTTGAAAGATGCTTATATTCGCGAAGAAAATTCAAATCCACATATATCTTTAGTTCATGGAGGTGCGGCGTGTTCCTCTCCTACATCAACTTCTTCTCACGAATCAAATGTACCCACATCGTGGCACGATATGTCGGATGTTTCATTATCTGTAGTGGAACATAATCCGCTCGAAGACAGAGATAATGATAAACTCTTTGTTAAACCTAATGATGCAGAATCTTTCGTAGATAATACTCACGATAATTCAGAAATGAAACGAGAAAAGAATACCAAACAATCAAAGAATAAAGATTCTGTCCAATTAGAATTCATTAGTCTACCTGCCGGAGAATTCTCGCAAACAATATTACCTACTTCTTATAAAGATTTCGGTTGTACAGATTCCAGTCAATTGGGTATGTCCTTTTTGCAAGCTGCTCAACATTTACATAAATATAGATGCTATATGTAAACTATAAATTCCTTTTACAATTCGTATTGTTAGCAACCAAAGAGAAAAGTGAAGTAGCAATGCTGGATGATAAAAAGAATGATTACGCACGTAAATCTAAGGATGTTGACGATAAAGAAACAATGCCCGAACTTTTATCTAAGACGCCTGGGAAAGTTAGCGTTAAAGATATTAATACAAAAGGTTCATCTAAAGTTCGACGAACATCAGATTCCAACAAGAAGGAAAGCCTCGGGAAAAAGTATAATGCTTCGGAAAGTATTTCGAAAGCATTGAAAAAAGATTTCTGTAGTAATCCTATCGGTTCGCATATTACGGAACAATTCCACAACATGTTTGAAGATTTTAGGCATCGAACTAGAATGCCTGTTAGTGTACCAAGTCCTCCGAGAGATTATCCTCATCCCGATTGGAGTGATAGCACGTTACCTAGTATCAGTGCTACTTCTGATCTAAACGTTTTACAATCAAACGATACTTAGATCTATCTCCCTAATTCTGAGGAATACCATTGTGGACGTTAAAGAACCTTCTAAATCGCTTACATTGTGTTTATGCATTCGGTCTCAATGAGAATGCATTTGCATTTTTCGAAATGTCTTTAATTACTGATAATACGTTTCTTTTTCGTCTAGGAGGATCGGTGTAAATTACATTCGTTTTTGGTGGAAAATATGTCTCTCTATTTATATAATTTTAATGTGAAATCTAGTTGAAACTCGTACAGAAGGTCACATCATTTAAATCCTTTTAGCTAGAAACATTTATTGTTCGTTAACATGGCGGCGTCAACGAATGAGAAGATAAACTTGCAGTAGCTATAAAGTACTGGCGTCAATAAACCGGGTACATAGAAATAACGAATCTCATGTGGTCAGAGTCATTTAAAATTATTACAAATATGTGGGCATCATTGCGAAATAAATACCAAAGTTTGTACAGAACAATGAGTTTAATTGGACTACAAAAACAGTGTAAGATAATGTACTGACGTGAGGTTTAATTATACAGAGAAAAACATTGCATTCGTAAATAACGAAGTGTTATAAATAATGACTTATAACTTTCGTGTAGAGTATTCTAAGACTGAACGATCTAAATAAGTCATGGGATTTGATTAAAAAATAAAGATAATAGATGTATTTATAATATAATGATATGTGCACCTTTAATAAATCCAACAATTGTCGATTCAGTAAACGCGTGACTACATTAATTGATTGATTGCAAGGAAATATGGATGCGAATATAAATTTTGACATGAAAAACCAGGTGTATATATATATATATTTTTTATCACATATGTATATATACAAGTAAAGTATAATACTTATAATATTTTGTAAGTCTTAATAGGATTAAAAGGGAACATTTTAGTACACGGAAAACATTCATCAATTTCTGCATAAAAGTTGTCTTGAAATACATATACGCGTTTCCCAGTAAGCGTGTATCTGTGCACTTCTTTTTTGACATAAAATTCGATTTTTCGGATTATTCTCTAGCGACCGAGAAACGTTCACCTGCTAACAACTATCGTAATGCGAACACAGTCCCAACATTCAATAACGGGTAAAATAAGTGTCATCAGCTTCTAGATGAAACATAGACTGTCTTCGCATTCCGTGATTTTGATGAAAATGCGATAAAACGCTGAATATTAAAAATCTTTATTTATATGCATTCATGTTTACGATGGAACTTTTCTCGAAGTGTTGTTAACGATTCTTTTTTTTATAACCGCTCGATATCGCCTATAATACAAAACCTCGGATTACAATCCTAGTTAGTCGATTGAATTTTGATTCTCTCCTTTTAGAATAATTTTTATACTTATACGTAATCATTGCTAAACGTTTATTATCTTCTTCTTTTTCCCCTATTTGATCGAAAATATATCGAATTCGGTAGATGGTGAAAAAAACGTTTTTACGCTCGGAGAAAATTCCTTCGTAGTTACGCGAATTAAAGTTCCCTTGTCGGATACGTATACTTTCACGTACAGGTCAGTACGGCTGCCCTTAAAACGTACTCGAGGTGTCTTAAAAACGTAAAACTCTTTGATTTCTTGATGGTCTTCGTAACTATTATTACACGTAGTATCTTTAAATCGCGATACAAACATTTTGCTTTCTTCTCTACTGGAAACAAATTTAAAAACATCTCAAGTAACAACAAATAATACAAACGTTCTGAAGGAACCAGAATGGCGACTTTTTCCGAAAGATGCTTTACTTAGTAAATATATGCAAATTGTGATATATTTACATAGAAAAATACGTAAATAAACACGTACTTTTGCATTTGTAGTCATAATATGCTGTATGAAGTTCTTTCAATCTTTCGGCGATAATGCGCGGACTCTTTTATAATAAAAGAAGGTTTCAGTATTACCTCAAATACTAAATTCAATTATGACTCAAAGTCATAATTGAATAAAATCAGTAAATAATCATAGAACATCTATTAAAGATGCTATCTTACTACGAATTAAATCATTATTAATTTCGTTTAACGTTCAATTAAATCTTCCACTGAAGTTCCTAAGAACAAGTGAGTGAGAACATTCATCATCAATCAAAGAAGCACCCCGTTTCGCATAAACATTTTGAAATACGACATTAGCTCTTCTTCAATCGGTGACGAAAGTGATTTGATGATGTATTATGAAAGGCTATCATTCGTGCTGTACATTAAAACTTGAAGATGATCAAGCATTTCTGATAATTTCATCTTGAATGCCGTAAAATCGGTTAGAGATCGTATTGTTACATTTCAGAATCGTTTTAAATTTTACGACTATTAACAACGCGAGAAAATCATTGGAGCGCTGAATTTCTTCATATTATTGTATTTCGCCGAAAATATTAATTATCCAAAATGAAATGTTTGGACTAACAATATTAAAGGACAAGTTAAAGTATGAAATGTACGAGCATCAGTTCAGCACGATGAAAACCCTTTGCATATGTATACTCGTGTATGTATATCTATATAGCCATCTTAAATACATATGTACATCATTTCTTATGAAATTAATACATTCAGCACTTGAAATTCCAATTTTTGTGCTAAACTGCCTTTGATTCGTAGATTTTGACAAAATGGCGTGTCAGACATTTAGACCTAAGGTTAAAACGAAAGAGTTGTGCGACAGATGGTGCGCATGAGAATTTTTACAAGACAGCCATCATACGCTACACTTTATTGCACTTTTTCACTCGAGCTTTTTTTGATTTTGTTTTTACGCAGACAACTTATAATAGAGCCGAACAATTAGAAAGATGTAGTACGATAAGTGTTAAAGGACGTTCTTCTTATTCTTGTTCTCGTCGTGATAATGATGCATGAAACTCGTAATGGCGAAATGACATTACATAAACCTCTTCGCAGTAAGATCACTTAAAACGGGCGTAAAACGTCAAAGTCGTACATTTCTTTCGCAATATCACTAGCGTACATTGTCTTTATCGTATAATGCATATATTACAATAGACAATCATCGAGTAAAAATCGTAAAACTTGTAAGTCGATTAAACTGAACCTAGTCGACCTGTCAGTATCTCTACTTAAATAGCCTCAACTATAATACGCTCGAATATAGTTCAGATATCGGAAGTGATAGTGGGTTGTTGTAAAAATAAAAATTTAACATTTGTCATCTTGAGGTTGCGTATGGAAGGACATGTTGTATTGTTTATTGTACGTTATATACTGCTTTGTTCGGTGTAAAAATATAAAGCATTTCGATTACAGACTTCGTACGTCCGGGCATTGCCATTGTTATTGAGTTAATCGGCGACTAATATGATAATCTTTTTCACACTGTCTCGTATCTTCTCTTCTTGACGAAGGGTTGTATGTTAAAATAGAAAATGCATTCCTTCAGTAAAAGTATTACGTGATCATCGAACTTATAATTAACGAAATTCAAATTTGTTCATTCGATAAGCTATGTTTTGCATAACAAACTATAAATTACAGGATTATTTCATTTTATTGTTAACAGTATGAATTACAAGTATCCTGTTGGCAGTCAATTGTAATAATTATGTCGTAGAAAAGACTTAGTGAATCGGCGATTTAAATAATTGAAAAACTAGTTATTCTCTTACAACCCAGCTTCAAGAAACAGTCTCCAATTCTCTTTCATCTAACAATGGCCCAGGCTATGGAGTTAATAATTGCTTTTCTGTGGCAATAATAACAATTATGCGTGTATAACAAATGTACTTAGAAACGGTTTCACTTGTGCTATTACTTCTCTCTGCGATAAATCAGATATCATCGTTCAACTGCTGGCGAATAACAAGGGCTGGAGGAGTTTTTCAGTTTTCTGTGATTTTAAACACTATACACTTCCTTGCTTGTGCGCCCAAAACATGGCGTACCGGGCCACGAAATACGACGTATGGGTCGTAGTCCATTAGGCGCGCAACAAGAGACGCAATTCATTATCTATTTGACTATTTATCCGACGAACAATTGTGTTTCTGTATTGTAAAATTAACGAACCCGTGGTCCAGTATATACACTAGTGATTCCCATTCTCTTTTTTTGTTAAAAGTATTTTTGCGTATACCAAGAGAGATTCTGACAATATAGTATTGTGATGGACATCGATATACATGTATATAGTATATATATGCGTATACATAAATATTTAGCCGAACTCCTGGTTTCTGGATCCTGGAAATATTAGAAATCTCGATGAATTAATGAAATATAGTTTTCTCGTCTTTTTATGTCGAAACGGATCGATACTTTAGAATATTGAATTTGGTCTGACACCACGAACGTATCGTATTTAATCAGATTTCCTTTTTGAACCGATGTCTCGCAATACTTTATTGCTGTTCAGAGCATATATTATTATAAATATGTTTTCGTGCACTTAACGCTTTTATCGTTTCGAAACTATAGAGACTGATTTATAATCCGTAAACTCGTGGATACTTAATATACCGTGTAATCGTGAATAGATTATGGGAAAGATCGAAATAATATAAACCTCGAGTTTCGGAATGGATAGCCAAACGAAAATCTGCTGTCCGTCCAGAAACGATAGCTTATAATAAATAGAGTCGATCTAATGAAATCGAAATCACCGCTAAACTTCGTTCCAGCGAGCCATCCTTAACTTTAATCAGTCGATGTGTTAAGCGCGCTCGTCCGCGTTTCTTTCTAGTATACAATAAACATTTTGATTAAGTGGCGCGCAATCGTAACCGCGGCTAATCTCACGAGGGAAACCATCTTATCGAAAAAAAACATGATGAACATTGTGGCGCGTTCCAAAGTTGAGCAATCCTTATTAAAGATCGATTTAAGACCAATACGAAAAACATATCACTCACATTCAATATAATACAATCATTGCGTTATTACAAAAACAATCAGCATTACTATGATAGCCTGTTACCGTTCTACTTACATTAACATGTAGAGTGCATTATATTGTCTATGGTATATCGGTTATCCTTAACTTCATTAAACTCTAATGCATCAATTGAAACGAATCATTAAATATGTATTATCTTTTAAGAAATATCATTGAGTACGTGATAAATGAAATGATCCTCGCGCGAAATAAGACAACAATAGTGTTTCCGGCTTGCTCGAAAATCATCTTTTGGATTGTCACTTTTTTCCGCATTATCTTATCGATACGTCGGAACGAGTGTGAAACAGTCATTAAAATGTAGATATTATTCATATTCTTTCTCGCTTTCTCTCTCTCGTTCTCACTTTCTCTCTATAAGTCACACTGAATTACGTATTCTTCGGTAGAGCGTGGAAGATGCTTGCAAAGTTCGGAGCACCCGGTGCGATATTTGTTTTTATACGATACTGTAATAACGGCAATAACGACTTAAACCAAACAATTAGCATGGCCATTTTGCATTCAAATGATTCTTCGTCGTGTCAATTCTTAATGGTACGTATATTTGATTAGCGTGGTTCTCTCACCCTCCGCGTTCACATCTAACATTGACATCGTTGCCTATAAAAATTGGACCTGCGTTTTCATTCGCCGCTTTTTTAATTCTCGCTCTATTACAAAATTTTGAAATGGAACATTATTCCTATCGTCGAGAAACCAACCTCTTGTTTTATATTACTTTACACACTCGTAAGATCATGGCACGTGCTACGTATTCATCGATTGATATACTTATTGACGGACATTTTAATAATCGATTCCAATCACAATCCGCTACTCCTATAATCTGTAATTAATAAAATAACCTTTTAAAGCTCAATCAATTTCCCGTAAGAAAAATCAATATTGATTAAGACGATCTTATCGTCCAATTGTAATTATCTAATTTTTTGGTAAAAAGTTTAAAAGTATTCGTAAGTTTAATATTATCCTAAGGATGAAAAGCAATTCGTGGCTTAAAAGGAATCAACAATCTTCGATAAATCCTAAGTAGCCCGTTTTATACGAAGAAACTTTTAACGAACATTCAACGAAAGAAACCAACGCCGTGTTTAAACGGGGAATTTTGTAATCTAGAAAAATCCTTATAAAAAATGTATCTGTATAAAACGGGCTGTCATTTAACTAACGCTCTGTGTACTTTGTGTACGATACTCGTCTGCTGATCCACCCTTTGCGAGCATTCCGTAGTATTTTCGTAAACTACGCTTTATAAACAATTATCGTACTCCTGTATACAAAATTTACAAGCCTTAAGTTGCTTGTAAAGCAACGATTGTGATTACGTGATTTTTAATTATCACTATTGCTCGCACCGTGTCAAAATAATATATTAAAGTTATTTGTGAATTCAAGATTGCCTTCACACTTTGCCAATATCCTTTTTCAAACCATAACAGCATGTCTCATGATATATGCCTGATCTGCACGATTCGAAAATAAACGATAATCGGAATGTTACCGAATCGTTTTGCTTAATCATGTTGTAAACGTGTAACATTTTTCTTATTAACTGTTATTACTGTCATTTGTAATTTTATGGTAGAGATTTTCCAAGGAGTTTTGAATATAAAATATAAAAGTAAGGTTACTTAAAAATGGGACAGAAAAATATGCATTATTTTGCACCGTTCAATTAATTCTGTAGCCTTATATTATGGAGCTCGTTTCGATTCATTTCATAAATAATAATAATTGTACCAGATTTAAAGAATATTACTCGTCGGAATTAAGCATTTTATATTGTTTTAATATAAATTCGAAATAATTCGACTTTATATTAAATATCATATACATAATATGAACCGTTTATTTTGAAACTGGTGTAAATCCATTCACGATCATTCATGGTCAACAAAAACATTATCTTTTTCAGAGAATTCCTACACAAATCATCGCATAAAGAGACTACATATACTTAAGGTCCTAAAAAGGTAAAACAACCATATTAGTATTTACCAATATTTTTCAATCGATTGAAATGCAAACTCTTAAATAGCTCAAAACATAAAAAAATGGACTTACACCACTTTCAAAATAAACGGCTCATATATCACCCCTGTGAGTAGGTGTTCAGAATTGAATCACGGTATCCCTGCCTGTCGTAAGAGGCGACTAATAGGGTTCAAGGATTATTAATTAATTCCTGAGAAACGAGTGAATAATTTTAATTATTTCTTCTTGTTCAAGAATAAGTTAATGATCCTGAATATTTTCTAACGCCATCCGTTATTAACCGTTTGAGTATAGTAGTAGTTCCAGTGTTAAGATCGTAATGAAAGGACATGCGGTAAAAATCAATTTGAACTGACGTTAATCGTAAAATGGAGGTGTGCATGCCTTCAGAAATGGGTGCGCTCGGTTGGTTTTAAATACGGGAAACATACTATCCGTTTCTGGGAAAAAGGCACTCGGTGATCTAGACGAGGGGATTACTACCAACGAATAACGACACCTAGCTTCTGTCCACATATCAATGAATTGACGCCTGATAAGAATACAACGACATAATAGTTGAAATTAATTAATATGTAACATATAACATGTACAATCGACGAGGGACCGAAACTCCACGTGACACCTACGTCACGAGTGCCTTCCTTCCAGAACCTCAAAAGTAAGTGTATCGTCGCTTTCCGCTTATGTCTCCCTACCCTTTGTGGCTCTTTACGTCCACTCAGATTTATTTCCATTCTCCCCCGAGGAGTTTGTGGCCCCTCCTCGAAGCTATCGGCGTGTCGAGCACAAAAACGGTCAGACTCCGATTCGAAGGTCGGCAAGCATTTCATTGGCAGGTAGCTGCGAAGCGCGACAAAAAACGAGCTCGTACATAAACAGTTTGACAGGTTGGGAGGGACAAATGTGCAACGCGGCTGCGTAAAAACAAAGTATTTTGATGGTGAGCACCGATTGCACCGTGCACTTTACCTGCTCGGCTAATAATCTCTTAAGAGGCTGCGGTTCTTTGCAACGTCACGCGTCTGACATTTTATGGAACTTTTCAATGGAGTTCTTTTCGCAGGCTGAAGTAATCTACATTCGTTACTCGCTCTTGATTGTAGTAACGGTAATAATTAATGTTCGTTGAGAGTACTCTTAATAAAGTAATCCAATGTAATGTTGTTTGAATTGTTTCTGGTTGTAGTAAGCCGGTGGTAATTTGTGAAATGTGTATGTCAATAAGGTAACTACAGGCTCCTTTTTGTGAACGTTTCTTTCTTTGAACTTGTTACGACTCAGTGATCTACGTGAAGGTTGCGTAAAGGACCTTCATATAATGTTCCTTGCTCCTGGTGGATTAAACTTATTGCGGTTTATTTGATCTATTATATACTCGACGAATAACTGGCAGCAACAGGTTAATCGTACTTCAACGCGAACAAGAAATATTCTGCTGCCGGATGATTCACGTTCAGGTTTATACTTCGAAATTATTAATAAGCTTGGAAAGAGACTTATCGAACAAAACTGCCGTGATATCTCGTTTCTTAAAGTGATTTAAATGTGGTAGAGGTCGAAGTAGTATTGGTAGTATTTCTTAATGAAAGAAAAAGGATGGAATATGGATTATCTCGCAGGAAACGTATATTAATAGAACGAATACGACTTTATCTATAAATTATTAACACTTTCTAATTGAGCAAGCTCCAGAAAGCATACATTATGCATACGTATGGAAAAATCAGACTGTATAATCGGAGATTTAATTCGTTCGAATTTTTACGGCTCACAGTGAACCTATTAATGTATGCAATTGGAACAGTCAGGTTTCCAAAGTTATCTACGGTAGGAGATCACATTAAGGTTGACTCGACATAAATCTGTTTAACGCGGCGGGACGATGAGAGGGTCTCTTTTAAAAGACACGGATCTAAGACGAGAGGAACCGTAGGGAAGACTCGCTCACCGGGGAATCGCGAAAATAAAGCGGTGCGTGGCGAGGTGATCAGGAAATTTCGTCGTGCTTGTTTAGATTTCTCCCCGTTATGCGTTGCATAATCCCGTGTCTGGGCCCGGTCGAGCAATAAGAAAGGGAAAGAAAGAAAGAAAGAAAGGAAGGAAGAACGAAGCACAGGGTGAGGGAGAAGAAAGAAAAACAAAGTTCGAGCAGGAAGTGGCTCGCGTAAAAAGAAAAGCCCCGGTAGCTCGTCCGTGGCGAGTGAGCGGAGTGGAGTAGTAGGCCAAGTGGAAGGAAGTTCCTTCGAGGTGCTCCTCTCTTCCGAGAGGGAGAAGGATGGTTACCTTTTATTTCGTTTGAGGGAGTAACTGTCAGCCGGTATTTCGCGGAGGCAAAATAAAGTATAAAGGGTGTTCGGTGCGTCGGATATACGTATGCTAGTATGAACCAAACTCTCGCCCTCCCTCCCCACCTCACCCACTGCAGATTCGTCTCGGTTGCTTTATCGTTCTTCTTTCTCATTCCTTCTTTCCCTTTGCGTTCCTCTTTCCTTCGTTTCTCCATCTTCTTTCGTGTTCGTTCAGTCTCCCTGGTCGCCTCTCCATTTTCACGATATTCTCTCCCGCTCCTTTAGCCTTGCAGACGCTTCTGGCAGACGAGGCGCATTTTGTTCTCAACTTCCTCAATTTCATCTTCCGGGGGTGAGATTTTTATTCCTTCATTTTTTTCTTCGCGACGTACAGGTTCAAATTGATCGAGCTCCTTCAGCTATTTATGGATTTCCACTTGGGAAATGACTGATGGTAAAACTGATCGATGGATCAATGAGTCAGCGCGTCGCCCACGTTCTTGTTTCTCGAAATAGGCTTAACGCTTTTTCTACGAGGACTTTATAATGAATAGTACTTTTTATAATTGTGGATTATCGCCGAAGAACTTTCTGTATACTCATGGTTGATCTACCTGGGAAAAGCACAAATGATTATTCCGATGTTCCACTTCAAGATGCTTTTTATCCAACTTATTATATTCTTCTACTTAAATCGGGATGCTTGCATAAATCTCTTGACAGTTCAATGTTTCTTGTGACAATCAGAGCGAAAAAAACATGTATAAGTTACAAGCTATCAATTCAATTACGCGGCATATTTAAATCGCCATTTTTAGTTCAGATGCAGCATCCCTGTTATCCCAATTATTCGGTTTATCTAAACGATAATTCATCAGCGTTTAAATCTCGTGATAATTTTTAAGAATATTTCACACGCATTATTTGGAAGCCGCGATTTCTATCTTTTTATTCTCGGAGGAGAGTCCCGATTAACACCTTCCAGCGCAGTACGGTTCCCGACTATGCATTGGTTGGCCCGTAGATGCAATCAGCGCATCGGAATGTTTTTTAGAGTATCCTTCACTCGTTCTTGTCGAAAAGGAATTTCGCTCACGTGACAACGGTACGAGAGACGGAGTATGAGCATACACGAGGTTTCTCATTACTTCTGAGCCGTCCGTAAGAGCCGTCGCGACGGTCGTCGTGCCAAGTTCACGAACCTTGAACCCTTCTTTTGCCCGTCCACTCTTTTCGAGTGGCCTGCTTCACTGGCGATCTGTTGATTATTAGCTTTCGTTATAAAACATTTTTCTTTATCCAAATCTCAAAAACATAGACAATCCTTCGAGTCAGGGACCCCCTTCGTGTAATTAGTTCATAATCTCTTTATGTTGGTAATAATTATTGATTCCTGCTTAGAAATAATTCCTGCGTAAATATAAAATAATTCTTTATAAATGAATCCATGGTATACTTGATTTTTATTGTAACATCGTGCTACCAACGGTTCATCTTTCATGTTATGATTTAGAATTTAGAAAAGACTGGAGGAAGAAGATTGCTAATGTCTTCATTGATGTTCTGCAGCGAATGTGAGGATCAAAACACAAATAGCATCGGAATGTCACGAAAACATTACACCCACCTGATCCGTGCCCTAGCAGTATCTCTATCTCGCTTGTTTCTCTTACATTGATTGTAAGTTTTCTCGTTTAGAACGTCACCGGCCGGTAGACCCCCGACGAGACTGCAAGATTGAGAAACGCTGTCGAAGAACGAGACGGGCCGGCTCAAGGCCGCACCGTGGTCCCACTCCCCCGCCAACCAAGAGTCCGAGTCAAGGGCGTTCCCCTTCCACCGGCCGACACACAAGTCGGGGAGACCCAAGAGAGAATCTCTCTTCTCCCTCGTTCTCCATCTCTCTTTTCATCTTTCACACGGTCTTTCTATCTCACCGATGCATTCTTTCCTCCAACGATTGCATCCCCTTCGTTCTTATCGGCACATATATTTATCAAAAAATATTCAACTTCTTTCTGCATTACATTCTACGTCATCCTTGTGTATTTTCCTTGTATCCCTTCCTCCTTGCACAGTCTAACTTCGTCGAAATTGTTCTTGTATCTACGATGATGCATATGTTTATGAAACGTCGTGTCCTACTCGTTCTTTTACTTTACACGCCCAATTTTTAGAAGGCTATGACGAATGAAGTTCAAGATCACGGTGCTGTTATTCCGCGATCTTCGTTTTGTCGTCGGATAAGAAATGATACCCGATTGGATCGGTTTTTATTGTGCTACAATGCACTCAAATTTCGGGACATTTTTTTGTAATATCAGGACACGATGTTCGTGGAAATGTTTACATTTATATCGTGATCTCCTTACTTCTTTGGCGGGTAATCAATGATTGATTTAACGTAGATGTTTAGGGTGTGGAAGAACTTATCGTTGTTGTTATCGATGAACCCTGTAGGGCATTCGATAAAAATGATATTTAAGACGTAGTTATATGCAGTGATTGCCGATATTGTTGCCAGTTACTCTTCGTTGGGTTGGTTCTTCTCATCCCCGAACAACATTCTTCATCTCCAGCGAGTCCCAACGGGTTTTCGGGCATGCATGATGATCCATCATTCTTCGCGCCGTTCCAATCCCTGGTTCGTTCTTGTCCTTCGACTTACGTTTTGCGTCGGAGCATGCAACCACCGACTCTCCGGCTACTTAAGACCTCTTCGAGGTGTGTAGATAAGCTTTTAAGTCTACTTCTGCTTCGCCGTTCAAGCTCGTGTAATCGTCGACGATCGGTGTAATTCATTTTTATTAAACGTATTATCAATCACACGTGTGAATTATAATTTTCACGCATAAATCTCATCGCACTCGAAATATTTCGTAATCGATTTTAATATGACTTAGGTAAGTCTTTACATTAAATATGCGCTTCACGGTACGCGATGCACCTGCATGTTCTTCATAAACAATACGTAAAGTACTAATGAGAAACAGAATTGAAAACCGGTTATTGGATACAGTTCGATTAATCAATTTTTCATAGACTCAAATGCTGATTATTTATTAATAAATATTTGTGTTTCTCGCGTTCGGTACTGCTTGAAATCTTCCGTGGGTATACAATACGATTGTACTTTGCCTTAAATGTCAGCGAATATTTGGTGGTGAATTATACGGTGCGATGGTTTCTCGAGAATGTACAATACTTGTATTCGTGATTTCTGAATTCGCCTGGGTGTAACGACGCGATGCAATGTAATCGTAATACGTCCGAGCTATAATTAAATCCCAGTGGAATGTCAGGTTGCTCTGTAATTAGGTGGAATACATATTTTTTTGTAATTTTCGGTGCACTCGTTCTTGCATCACCTTCTGGCCACCGGGCTCCGGGCAGGACTCCATTCAAGGACACAATATTCAGAAACCGAAAGTGCGATCACGCGAAAATCTAACGTCTCGCCGAACCGGTCTAACCGGATTCGGTGTGCGGCTGGTTAAGACGGTACGGCGATCGGTGAGCCGCGTAAACTCGTTCCTCGTCATTTTTGGCAATAACTACATTAACGCATCGAGCTCGTCCGAGTTGCAACCAGGCTGAACTGTTATCGCCATGATTTTAGTGAGGTGTCAGAGGTCACCTCTCTCTCTCTCTCTCCCTTCGTCCCTCTCCCCCCTCTCTCTGTTTCTTTCGCTGTGCCTCGTCTCGACAAGACCGCCGATTAGCATCGAATTTATCGTCCGTAGACTTCGCTCTCTAGATCTTTTTTTCTGGCGTCGTTTGATTAAACTATTCTCTTGCTTTCGAGTGAAGTACTGTTATTTAATTATCAACCAAGTCTTAGACACTGTGTGAATGATTTCGATGAATATGCCAAGCGTTCGATAATTTTGTTCAGAAGTGAGCCTTTCATTAATGTCTTCCAGTTATATTCTTTTAATATCTAATTAATTAATTGCAAGTGTCTCAACTAACCGCATTAGTCGTTACATGCAGAGAAGTTCATTCCTTTCCTGACAACAGGTGTTTGCCGTAGCGTGTGTTCCCTTCGAGGAATACTTGACGTTTTCATTGTATTTCAAAAACATGGCTGATTCACGAAAAAGATTTTTTGACGCGGTGCATATGCATGTGCATTGTGCATCCGTAGCGCGGGGCATCGTAATCCCCAGGACTTTCTACTTCGTTCTTCTTTCGGGCCACGCGTGTTCTCGGGCATTTCAATTTCGTCCTTTTACAGTAACAGGATTGCACAGACTTCGTGCAGACGGGATTCGCCTTTGTACTCACGGTCGTGAAGTTGGAAAGTCAAGTGCAGTCGCACAGTTCCAACGCAGACAACAGAGTTTCTCAAACTCGGGACATCCATGTGGCATTTAATGAACCATTCGATACTTCTGTTCGATGTACCAACCATACTTAGAGTGACCATATCAAGGACTCTTTCAAAGTCATTTTAACTCGCTGACTGCAATTCTACTTCTGGATTTCAAATAAATCTGTTTACTAAAAAGCATAAGTGTGCCGTTTATCTTAAGAAATGGACTTAGGCCACTTTGAAAATAAACAGCACAAATATCTTTGTCAAGCACAGTAAATAAGTAATGTATAACAAGTTTGATTACTTATGAGTCGCTGAAAATGAATGGTCGCTATAGTAGCCAAAAACAGTCAGCGGGTTAAAGTTACTTTTCTACGCCAGTGATATTTGTAGATATAGGTTGCATCTTGAATTGTTTATAGAGCTGTGTTTTCGTAAGATTACTTTGTGACAGATTTCTGCTACTTTTTCCTTGTTTCCTTCGTCTTACGAACAGTTCTCACATCCATCAAGGTAATGAGATGTTTTCTTCATGCATACATATACGAAAACGAGAACCACTGGCCTCAACGTTTGCTCCCAACGAAAGCAAATGGCTTCTATGCCCGCATGGGTAAGATTTTAATGTACGATTCTACGTAATGGAGTTTAGTATCTCGACACGTGTATGGGTGCACGTGTGTATATACGTATACAGGTTCCGACTGTGTGGCAAACAGCGGCGCAAATAATCCAAATCAAGGCTACGGACGCCGCATTCTGACAAGTGGCTGTTCTGACGTGTCCGTGCAAAACTGGTTGCATTGCACCGAACTGTTTCCACCGGTTGTTATTTGAATTTACAATGGTCAAAAAGTTATTTTCAGTCGGCAATGTTGCAATAGAATTTATATAAAGTTCCGCGAAAACCAACTCAATCCAACACGTTTCTTAGTTGGTTTTAATGAAATTCTATGCACCGCGAAAACATCCCCTTTCAGTTTTTCCCAGTTTGTCTTAATACTTCATCATATACGGAAATGACGATTGACAATAATATTGAACTGATCGATGAAAGATGAAAAATATGTTAATGATAATTCTACATCTGGATAGAATAATGGTAGTTTCGATTAAACCGTCGAGTCCCGAGTCAAAGTCAGTGAACAGTTATTCTCTTGGAAAGCGAAAATGATTGTCTCTTGTGAACAGAATATTAAAAAAAGGATCAAATAAAAAGTGAAAGGCTGAAGTAGAAAAAGAGTCTGTAAGCTGCAATAAAAGATCGTAAATACAAAAGTACAGGTGTCTACCGAGAGCTCATATATAATAACTTAATTAAGAGCAATTATAATAAATGAAATTAATGTCACCCCTAAGAGAATTCCTTGTCAAGCAGAAAGAATTTCATCTTGAAATTCTCGGCGCTCGTAGCTCTCGGCAAACGACAAAAGGAAAAAGTGTCGGAAAATAATAAAGGTGTATTGTTCGAAGACATGCGCCTCTGATTTTATTTGTAAGTTTTATTATATAAAAAAGTGAAAATGAAAAACAGAACACGCTCGGATTACAAGCGCGGGCCCGTCTCCCGACGAACGATTGTGTGCGATGAAATAATATAATATACATGTACAATATATATTATCAGAATCAGTAGTAACTGGATGAGGACATGTGGAGAGGAAAGTCGGAAATTGATAGAGGAGAGAAGCGAGGTGAGATAATAGATAAGTAAGAATCGGTATAGTATATAGGTATGGAATATAAGGAGGGAAACAATCGCAATATAAAACGTATGAAAATGTTATCCTGATGACATCTTTGGGTGCTACCAGTTCGACCAGAATCGAGCCCGCGCCGCCGAGACACTCGTCAGTCACAAAATATAAGACGAATCGAATTCTTTCACTCTTACCACTCCCTAAATTACTATTAGGAACCTGGTTCCGCCATAACTTTGCTTCTAATCGAAAAGCAGCGAGGACTGGACACAGACTTCACCAAAACAAGTCAAATTAAAGCGACGTAAATCAGAAATTAGATACGTATCGTTCAAGTAGGAGATTCACATAACTATTTGACAAATTATCATAAGATTATGCTCTTCCACTAAAACCGACAATATTATCTTTATATAATTGCCACACACAATTCAAATCGATTCTGGCCATTTAAACGATATATATTCGTAATAAATGAAATAATATCGAATAATAAGTGGTGATCATCGTAATGACATAAATGTTTGTGAAAAATTGTCAACATATTTTTGCGAAGTAGTAAAAGCTTGTCAAACGTTACGATGCTTGGTGTGAGCACCGTGGTAAATAAATTCAAGGAAACAAATTTCGCTAAAAATACATTTGCGCGAATTAAGGAAAAACGTGGACAGGTCAGTCTTGTCCCAGTCGTTCGCTGCTTTCTGGTATATACTTGTAAATAATGGTATATGCATCACTGGTGCTTGGCACCTTAGCGATCTCTGTATTTTCCTCTTTTTTTTCTACATTTATGATCGTGCAAGTTACGTATGTATACATATAATTCTATATAAATAAAGTGTGCGTTGAAACGTAACATAACAGAATCATAACGTGGCCTTCTCAAGGAAACAGTTCCCTGTGCGAACCCTATGGTAATACAAATGTAATAACTTCGCGCGCACGGAAATCATGAGAAAAGAGAAATATTTTCAACGCGGCTCGAAGTAAAACACATAACAAAATGAATATTTCACGTGTAATTTATAATAACTTGTATTACTTTCAACGCACCGCTGCACGATCCTAAGTGTACATATGCACGTCTGTAATGTATTGCACCTGCATCAGCATCCGCATCGGAAGTATTTTTTTCCTTTAAAGCTAAAATTTTGAAAGAAAAATCTCGCATCGAAGGTGACACAAGACGGAAACGAAAATCCGTCGAGGCCATTTCGTTTCGGGGATGTTGTTCTTGTCGGTACAAAATCAACGTTCGAGGTCTCCGCGAGTAAATGTCCTTCGTAGAGGAAAATCAAAGGGAATTAACAGAAGGAGCTAAAAAATAAAAAGAAAAAGAAAGAGCGAAGCCGTCGGGCACGCCATCCCGCCGCGATCGGGCGACAGCCCTGAGTCTTATAAGGGAAAGAAAAACAATAATTTACATAATCGTTATGTAATATATAAAGCTTAACCTAATCTATATTGAGCATTCAGTGGACGACAGGGATGACGTTGCCTGACAGACCTCCATTACGGTCTACGAGTTGAAAGCACACAACCGACTAAAAAAGAGAAATTATACATATACATATAGAGAGAGATAGAAAAACAAAATAATATCCGAGAAACAAGATCGCTTTTTTCCTTGCGTTTACGTATACAGATATACGTCGTTTCGTCGTCGAAAACGTTGCGACCCGCGCGTCATTTTCCTGGAATTCCCTCCCTCCCCTCTCTGTTCCCTCCGATTACCCATCTCCGGCCGTCAATGAAATGCAACAAGTGATAAATAAAGAAAATAAATGCATCGTAGGCGTAACAGTTACTAACAACATACTAGTTCCGAGTGGTCGGAGGACGCGAGATATTGCAAAATAGTAATTCGATCGGCTTCAGACTTGCGGCATTTTAAAAATGGTTCCTCGAATACTTCGGCGTTTCATTAAT
This sequence comes from Nysson spinosus, assembly GCA_910591585.2. Taxonomy (NCBI): domain Eukaryota; kingdom Metazoa; phylum Arthropoda; class Insecta; order Hymenoptera; family Crabronidae; genus Nysson; species Nysson spinosus. The sequence continues at coordinate 5,784,971 of OU342830.1, read as the reverse complement.
TCGACATTGATTGAGAGGACAAGTGTGTCCACGAATGATAATTATCACGTATTTAATACAGTAACGATTTTTATAGAAACATGTATTACTGCATTACATACGTTGATATAATATAATGATATGCTTCGTGGATTATCAGTTGCCGTTGAATGGTGGATCATTATGGTACCCCTTTGTTTATCGGTAGTGGTCAATATCACAATATCGTCCGGTCAGTTTAATGCACGTTGAATGTGTCAGCCGATCGAAATGGCACCACACAAGGTTCTGACATCGTCGAACCACCCGAACCAGTTTCGCAGCAGTTCGCAACGAGTTCTGTGACCATACGTATACGGAACTTAAAGTAAAAAATAACGTCCCTGTCGTTACGCCAGATCAGCTGGCGGTTATTTTGCAAAGTACTTCGCAAAAGGTATAAAATATTTTATATATATAATATATATATATAATATGTATATAAAAAAAGATTAAACAGTAAACACCAATCCGACATCGCTCCCTCCATCTTTTTTCGCGGCACACGGGTAAATACATATGTATATATATATAAGAATTATGTATATATACATACGTATATATACATATAATATGTATATATCACACGGCGGATTTTGTGACTGCGAGATTAGAATATAATAAGCATAAGCGCTAGTAGTCGATTATTCGATAATAATGTATAAAAAAACATCTACAATGTCGGATATAAAAAAAGAGCGTTCCGTGCAGTCGACGTGTTATATAATAATATTAATAATAATAATAATAATAATAATAAAGACAGGGCGGGCGACAAAAAAAACTCTAAAAAAATGCAACTAACCACTGCACCGTATGCAAAATCTCTCTGGAAAACTTAATAATAATTAATAATAATAATAATTAATAATAAGATATGATGATATAGTTATGTCGAGTACGGCATAATAATAGAAAACAAGAATCTGTATCTACACTTTGTTTACAACAATGATCATCGTTCCCTTTCGTTCGTTTCATAGCTTTCCACCTAATCAGCTGATTGTCGAATCTTGCCAACCTAATTTTCGTTAATTCCCTAAAGTCGAACAAAACTTTTGATTCCTTTCTTCGTGTTCCGATAAATCTCGCGCTTTTAAAGTACAACAGGCCATGCGTGAAAGAGCCTCGATAGAATTTCGGTGAAATTCATCCGTGTCATTTTGCCGCCATTTTTAATGACTCCCTTTAATTCCCACTAAATTCAAGTAGTAGACAATGCTTAATAACTTCGATATATTCAAGCGAGAAAGACGAATGTTGATGGATAATGTAAAAGAGTGGAGTTTTAAAGATTCCTTTTTTTCGGTAAACGCCAGTTTTAAAATTTCTGTTCGTGTTCTTAATCAGACAATTCAGTTAATGAGGAAAGGATTTTCCTCGGATTTCTGAAAATTGCACTCTTAAGTTATTGTTCAGTACTACCCGAATGCAGCTGAAGTAGACGAAAATACTAAATGCTTTTCATATGGGTAGTAAATGCGTTTTTACGTCTTTCTCTTTCGTTCTATTTGTTCCGAGAGAAAAACTCCCGTAATGAATAACGTGGTTATGGAAAAAAAAAGACTTATAATACGCGTCTTAATATGCTTGTAGAGTAGAGAAAGCGTATTACATCACGTATCATCACTGTGCTGAAAGCACGTTAATTTTAAGAATTGAAAAACAAGAAGGCTTTTTTTATAAAAAAGAATTCGTACATCCACATTTATTTCGCGTCAGCGCGCGGTTTTTAACGCGTTGGTATTATTGTATTGTTATGAAAATTAATGTACCGATAATTCGAATCGAATTCTGCAAGAGCGAATAACATTCTGTAAATGATTGTCTATTGGTGAAGTGTGATAATATCTGCTCGTTGAATAACAGGATATGAATTATTTGATTCGGAATGAAATATTCAATCGCGAATTATGGTTTCCTAATTTCCTAGTATAAACTTACAGATCGAGTATAAAAGATTGGAGTCTCTCAGAGCAACTTGAAATACGACCTAAGATTTTAATCGATTAAGCTGATTAGGCTGATTAGACTGTATAAAACTTATAGTTAATGAGACAACATGAAATGCATACGGATATTGGCAATCTGTGTTTCAAATTATTTGATCGTAAAACTGAAGAAAAATATCAATAAAACTGTTAGATTAAATAATCCAATATTGGGGTAGATTATTAAAAACGGTTGGAGAAGTAAACGAACAAGTATATATCACGAGAAAATGAGTAACGAAAGAGAATGAATAATACTAATATCTGTGGATATTGTAACTCCATTAGATTAGTTTGAATCGCGAATATTTAATGAATGAGAAAGAAAGAAAGAAAGAAAGAAAGAAAAAAAGAACGGCAAAAACAACGGTGGACGATTACTACTATTAGATCGTCGTAAATTTCTTTCTTATAATTTGATGCTCTTTGCACTTGTAAACACGATTATAAGTAGATCTCTAATAATTTAATGAATCATTTTATCGTGACGTTTTACGGCACGATAATTCGGTCGATTTTCCGTATTGTATCAGAGTATCGATAATTGTAGTTTCTCAATATAATATAATATACCTTCCTAAAATACGGTCAAATCACTGCTGGCGAGCAGCAGCAATTCCGAGGCACTACGAACAGGCCACAGAGAATATGGCCGCACAATTATCATCTTCAGATCTCTGTGTTCTAAATGATAAAAGACTAACTGTAGAACGCCTAATATACGTAATCGTAATTATACTTATGCATCTCGTCATCTAGGTATAGATCATTATATAATGTACAATAATTAGAGAGATCACACGTCTTATTATAGAAATTTAAAAGACTATTCTCTAGTACGTTGAAATTTTTCCACTTTTTAAGTATTGCCACGAAATATTTATGGGTGGTGATGATAATTATCCGATGAGCGGACACTCAAAGGTCCATCGAAAGTCTTTTCTTTTTACTTTTTAAATCTTGAGCTACGCGCTATCGACTACCCTACTTTTTTTTTAAACGCTACTCTACGGTGTCTCAGCCTTCTTCCACGTTCCCTCCTCTTTCATTTGCTTACCTACTTATCAGCACCAATCTGATTTTAAAACCGATTCAAAATATTATCATATAGTTAGAATAATAACCTGTCGTATAAATATACATTCAAATATTACTATAGTATACAAGAGTCATACCTCCCCTTGCGCAAACATCGTCATCCTCAACTTGTCGTATCGAAAGCTATAGCTCAGCACACCGGGGCGATACGTCGTCCTCGTAAATCCTACCTAATCTTTTTTCTCTCTTTCTCTCTTTCCCTCTTTCCCTCTTGCTCTCTATCTCTTTCATTCTTTACTATATCCCTCTCCTATACCTTTTTCCCTTTTTTCCTTTTTCCTCCTATCCTCTTTCCCCACGCAGCTCATTTTATATCCCACTCTTTCTTTCTATGCTTTTTCCCCGATCTCTTTTCCTTTTCTCTCTTACACGCGCCACTGATTCTCTGTCCACTCACGTATGCTCTTGCTTGCACCTTCACTCACCCGTCGATTCCACCAACGCACATTCGCTTCTTCGTTCATTCGTACACGTTCACGCACCACGCACGTTTTCTCATCGGTTTCGCGCCATTTCTTTGTTTTGAAGTAGCCGACTTTACATATTTACAGGCATTCTTCTCGTGGTCGTGTATCCACCTCACTTTCGAGGCGCAACATATCTTTTTTCCACATCTCTCTCTCTCTCTCTCGCTCTCTCGCGCGCGCGCTCTCTCTATCTCTCTTTTTTTAAAACATAGGCAAGTTAAATATTGTATCACAATCGTTTTAGTCTGGTCGAAATCGAACATCTTCAACCCGTTTGGCGAAACACGTTCCGTATGGTGAGCGGTTACGGCACCCCGGATATATGGTGCCCAAATCACGAACCACCGAACTCTCGAGCTATTCGCTTATCCACGAAAAAAACGCGAGAAGGTACGTTGTAATTCATTAATATAAAAAATACGTACGGAAGAATAGACGAGATTATTCGTTGGTTAATTTTATGTTTTTCTTTTTCTTGCCAGTGGTAAGCTCGACGGCGAACGACAACGTACTTTCGTTGGTCGTAGTGTTCTTTCTCTGCGACGTTCGTATTTTTCGAGCTCGCAATCGTGCAGGTAGCTGGCTCATGGGCAGTTAAAGTCAATTGCGCTCTTCTTAAGAACACATCGTCTCGGAGTCGTTAATAAGTTCAACGACTTGCGTATACAATAGTGCACGACTATTGTGTGCTTTCACTTGAAAAACTCTAGCATTGATAATAACGCGGTAAAATTAACTGTCGAGCTGTACGTTTGTGTTAAACCATAAAATATTTGTAAACTCGCGACCTCCACGATTGCTCGCGATTCAAGTGACATGGACCACGAAAAAGTGGACGGTACTTTACGTCGAAGGTTAATGTATGAATTTCCTACAGATACCTGAGAACTAACAAATTACTATTTGACTTGATTAATTTAATTTATGAATTATGTTGATCACAGCGATCATTAACGACTGTATCATTATCTATTTCTGTTATTCCGTTATTAATCATTAACTTCAAAATGATTTGAAGAAAGCATACGGAAAGCCCGTGCCTTTTACTTTGGTACAAAATTTGCCACTCACCGTCGCGCTTGAGACTAGCTGGCAACACGTTCCGAGGTTCTGCGTAGCAGCAATGGAACGGGTAAAGTAAGTGAATTGTGAAACGAAAAGAAAGATCCTAGTAAATGCACGATAAATGTCACGGGTAATGTTGCTGGATCGGCTGGCTGCATCGATGAGACACAGCATTCGACGTGGCATCGGTCTCTAACGAATGACCGAAACAGCGCTGAAATCTCAGCGGTATTCCTGCTTGCTAGTAGGCGGCAGGATGGACGGTTAGTCACTGCGGCGGCAGACCAGTAGGTGGTTTGAATTCGCCGGTAACGGATACCCCGTTTGCCTGACCCGGGAATTGTGCCGTCGAAACCGGCGGCTGATGATTGAACGCAGGTGCGTAACATTGCGGGAAGTATAGCTCAGGCTTGACAACCGTTGGTGTCAGACCACGCGGTACCGGCACCGGACCTAGACCTGCCGGTGTACCGGGCGGTTTCGTATCGCTGCTCGAATTCCTACGCACCTTGGCCGCGTGCGGATTCATATGGTTGTCGATGTGCTTCTTGACTTCAGGCTCGGTTGCGAATCGCCGCCTGCAATTTGGCATCGGACAGCAGAACGGTCTGTCGCCTTGATGAGTGCGCGTATGCTGGTCCAATATCGCTTTCTGACGAAAATCCTTGCCGCACTGTTGACACTTGTACGGCTTCTCACCGGTATGAATACGAAGATGTTGATTCAAGATCGTACGTTGACGGAAATTACGACCGCAATAAACACACCCGTACGGTTTTTCATTCGTGTGAATACGTAGATGTTGAGTTAAATGCGACTGTTGCCTGAACCTTTTACCACACTCTGGACAGGGATACGGTCTAGACTCGATGTGTATACAACCGTGTTGCAAGAGGGTAGACTTTTGCTTGAACTCTTTCTGACAAATTGGGCAGCGGACGTAAAGAGGCATCCCCGCTGAGCGGCCATGCTGTATCACATCGGGTAAACAGCTTTTACTACCACCCTGTTGTTTGATATATTGAAGAGCACCGAAACTGCTCGAACCACCGGCACCGAAAACCGCGTGATTTCCACCTTTTGGATCCTTGAAGTAGGCGGGATATTGGATGGAATTTGCGTCTGGCGCTGGACTGAATGCACCCGACTGCGTATCTGTATCACCGAATGTCGATGCTACTTCCTCTTTTCCTTCCTCCGGAGGGAAGGGTACATCCTGCGGCCAGAGCGTCGGCGTCATCCCGTTCTTGAAAATCAGATGTGGACTCACGTCTGCAACAAACATTCGTCCAGGTCATCCTCGTGATTCGGCGCGTACATTATCGGTGGAATGTTAGTCGCCCGGACTACGGTTTTATCCGACAAATAAGATGAAGCTATGTACTGACTGAAGGAAGATCAAGCTTTACATTGCCGTTAACGCCGCGGTGACCGTACCCTCGAAACCCGTGAGAAGCTACTTCTATCAAATTTGATCGCGATCCCAATGAAAAGTTAATAAAAGCAGCGACTAGCAGAAAATTTGGCAGCCACAGATTATAGGTCGAGGTCCACCTCCTCCACCTTGACAGAAGGATACATTTAGGAGTACTACCAGGATTCAAGAAACGTTAATATAGTTGATAATAGATTGAAGGGCATTCATCAGTTTGTGGAATACATTTCCGTTGAAAATGGACTTACAGAGGGCAAGGAGAGGAAAGTCCAATGGTGGACGTGCTAAGGACGCAGGATAAGGAAAACGGGCTCCTCTATCTCACAGCTCACCAGCGCTCTCGCGTCCAGCTCAACCGTTCTTACCCTCCGGTTGGCCTTAGCTGCAACGAGGCCGATGCAATACGTTGCTTGTAAAACGTAATTATTAGTTTTTTAACTCTCCATAATGGAATGCAATACCTTATGATTGCAGGTAGGATAAGGGTGGATGAAAACCAAAATAGAGTGTTAGTATGTGGTTCGTTGTTTTAGCTGCGATGATGGTGATGAAGTACAGGATGACGAAAAACAAGGTAACGATAGTAAATATAAAAGTAATGAAGATGAAGATGATGATGGTGGTGGCGGTGGCGGTGGTGATGATGCTAGTAACAGTAAGAAACCGGTGAATGGGTCAGTGTGGTTGTGGTGGACGCCCTCTGGGAGTCTGGGAGGCAGAGAGAAATGCTCGCCTTGGTGTGTGCGGACGTGCTGATTCAGGATCGCCTTCTGACGGAAGTGTTTTCCGCACTCCGGACATTGGTATGGCTTCTCACCCGAGTGGATGCGCAGATGCTGGTTGAGGATGGCACGCTGTCGGAACGTACGCTCGCAATATACGCAAGCATACGGCTTCTCATTCGCGTGTATGCGCAGGTGCTGCGTTAGATGCGATTGTTGCCTGAACCGCTTCCCACATTCTGGACACCCGTACGGCCGACTGTCTGTATGAATCCGCTCGTGCTGTAGCAGAGTTGACTTCTGCTTAAAATCTTTGCCGCATGTTAAACACTTGAACAGACGTAGATCGCTATTGGCACCCTTCGAGGACTTGCCACTTTGCTGGACTATGTCGGGCAACCCGGTTGCCATGTTCGGTGCCCCGGGGCTAGCATACTGATGAGCATCGAGGCTGGGTCCTCCGTCTCCTTGGCCAAGAGACGTCAACATAACTCCAGGTTGCTTCAAATAATGCAGCGCCGAGAAACCTCCAGGGGTTAACATATGAGGAGGTACGGAAGGCGAGGGATGCGGCCTTGCCTCTTTAAAGTAATGCTGCGGATATTGTTGCAATTCTCCGGCACCAGGAAAGCAATCGCTGCGATCCACCTCGTGAGGTGTCAATTGTTGTTGTGGCGAGTGATCCTGCTGTTGCGTTTGCTGTTGCTGCTGCTGTTGCACTTGCTGTTGTTGCTGCTGTACTTGCTGTTGGTTTTGCTGCTGTTGTTGTTGCTGTTGCTGCTGCTGTTGCTGAGAGGTGGCCTGACTCGATTGTATATCATCATCGGGTGGTGTTAAGGCTTGAGGCTCAGGCGGTGCCGAAGGATACGGTGAGGGTACAGGTGAGGCCAATGAAGGCGGAGGACCATTTTCTCCCTCGACTGGTGGTCCACAGGCCTGCTGTGGACTACCAGATGAGGAGGAGCCTTGCTGTTGTTGTTGCTGTTGTTGTTGAGGATATAGTCCACCGTCCTGGAGAGATCCCGGCCCCGGGCCCCATTGCCCTTGGGGTCTCTCCATGTTGTCCTTGTATAATACGTAGGGCGCGCCAGTATCTGTAACCAGACAAGCAAAAAGATCATTTTTTTCCATCGTTCCTCTCGAAGGCCAATTTCTCATAACATTACATAAACATTGCTAAATATTCAATTGATATTCGAACACATAATTTTTTAATACTACTGATACCGTTTAATCAAGAATACTCCACCGCAGTGTACCTATCGCCCGAGATATTTTTATTTCAGTTTCCCAGTTACTCAAGAAAGTGTCTTTAACTGCGCTTTATATCTTGTACTTGTGTGTAACATCATAAAACACATTCAGTGAAATCAGTAATGAGCTTAACACGTGAATATGTACTACCACTAATTTCCAGTTTGTAATACTATACACGTCGCATTAGTCACGGAATAGTTGCGGTTATTATTAATGTTTGTCGTGAATTCTGTAAACGCGGACATAACGATCCAGTGTTGGTAAATTGATAGGTTTCATGAAATATTAGCATGAATGGCTAAACAGTTAATATTCAGTGTGCCGGGGTAAAAAAAGAGGAAAGATTCGTACATATTCGGTTCCTATATAATCTTGACGCGTTGAAGACTGGAGGATGCTTAGTTTCTGCGAGATAAGAGATACTCAACTTTATAATCGCGTGCATTATTCGATATCCGCGGTTCTATTCCCTTTTCGGTAAAAGGGAACAAGCAAAACATTGTACTAAACTACTTTTGCAGCATATACTTTCTACTATATTGAATCGACCACGTTCCTGGTCACGCATGGTCAGATACGTCCGGTTCAAGCTTCACAAGTTCAACGGCTGTTATGCAGGTCGGATGCATGAGGATATACTTGGACGCAAATGATTTACGAAGTGTTCGGGTGTATCTGTAATATCAAATCTCCCCCTGCAATGTTTGGTTATAAAAATGTCTGTAGCGGCTTTCCTTATTTATCGCTATCGCTTGTTTCTCTTGGTCGTGTTGTCTTATATTTATCCTGAATATTTTGATTCGCCGGGGTGAACAATATTTTAACGAAATACATGTTAGAACGCATCGGCACCATGTAATTATATCGCGCGAAGTATTTAATTAAGTTTCGTTATGCCATTATTGAAGATGCGCGGCTTGCTGTAACCACGATTATCACGTACAAGTTATATTACGAAGAAAACAGTGGCTCACGCGGCACTCATGATTATGGAATATCCATTATGCAATAATGCTAAGTATGTGCGTTTATCGGATTAATTACCTCAGCTTTTATTTCCACTCGCTCTCTTTCTACCGTATTCTCGGTATTCTGTCAATAAACATTTTTTATACGTCGCTTGTGATTTTCAGCTATGTTTTCTCCAGTGAATCACAAATTGACTTATTATCTTTATATTCGTCAAGAGTATCGGGTATACTTATTATCATACATTAGGTCGTTTGCATTTTTTTTAGCCCGAATAGATACGTATCTCATGGTAAACAATTTTATAGCCCGTTCACTATGAGCCGTATATTAGCGGTAGCAACAACACGTTATTGAACTTCAAAGATGCATTCGACGCATTACCTATTACAAACCAATACAGCAGTACGCATTAAGATAATAAACACAATTTCGAACACAAGTGCAAATTAATACAATATTCTTGTAAATATTGTCCACATATTATTATATATTTATATAATACACGAGGCGCTTGATTATCATAATCTGAGTCACAGCCAGTATATAGTCTGAGGAATCAAGTAGCGAACAAAATAGGAAAAAATTATCAATGGAAAGAAATCAGCATTAAATAAATTATAAATTCTCGGAGAACCATTTCAGACGAGATGCGTTTCTTATAATATCAGCATAAGTATATTTACTTTCTTTATTGAGATCTATTCCTAGTTCCAATTATTTCAATTACAAAATATGGCTGATATTACCGGCGATAATAATACAAAATTTTCCATAAACGTGCTGTCAAGAATTCTTCCCTTGAATCATTACCGACGAATAACCGCATTAAATAAAAGCAAACAAAACCACGTCGAATAAAATATTCCGAACAAACTTGTTTTACGGCGAGGTTAGGAGACTACGGTACGCAACGTTTCAACAAATTGCGACAAAACAAAGAGGCAGACATTATAGTCGGTTTATCTAATAGAGAGATATATCAAGTTCCCGAGTTTCACGATTAATTTGAATTCTATGAGCCACCTTCCATTTCGTGCATTCTACTTTTTGCTCGTGCGAGAGAGTAAGTAATGACTACGATATTTTCTTTCACTCGGCAGTTTTATATAACTCACTCAAGACACGCGTGTGGTTCGAGGAATACCAACATTACGACATGTGATTCGATTTGCAAGTTTTCTCATTGGCCGATATTAATTTCGGGCTACCGAAATGGACTCGCGGTAGGTTTTACACGGCAAGTTTCCAACTCGTTACGAAGCGAGGCTTCCTCTTTCGGTGATGCCTTATTAAAATTATAATCTGAGCTCGATTATCAAAATCTGATTCACAATCAGCGTAGGCATATTATTAGGTACGCGTCTGCTCGCGCGTTATTACCGCGATATTTTTTGCCCGGCAATTAAAATCATTTATGACGAGTGTAGATCAATATCCGCCACATTTTATTATCCTTTAACGAGAACGGCGGTGATCCTTTAATTACGAAATCCGACAATGACGCTAATTATATCTAGATGATCTGCTCTAATAGAATCTACTTTTTACACGGGCCGTGTAATTTATTATGAATATAAATACTACGCGGTATGGACTTTTTTTCATTGTTACTCATAAATACAAATAGCATGATATTTTAGGAGATTTAACCTGAGTTTTATTAAACGGCGATTTAAATTAGCAACAAATATATTTCGTGTAATTATTTCTTAATGTGGTACATGCTAGAAAGAAATTTATATTAGGGACTCGATCTTTAATGAGCCAATACAGATACATATAACTAACTCGAAACTGTATTCCACCAGCTCGGTCCACTTTTTATCGTAGACTTCCGATTTCTTATCTTGTAACGCACCGGTTGATCGATATCGGGACATTGCAGTTTCGCTTAAATCTACATAATATTATCGTCTATTTATTGAATTCGCTCTACGGACAGTTATTCGAACGGACGATATCGCGTATCGTTAATTACTTTAATGAGTCGGCGCAGAATAAATAAATATATTTACGGACACGGTAGTCTTGTATCGATAAACAAGATAGACGTCTGGCATCAGGTGGATTAAATAAATGCAACGTTAGACAAAGGATTCATGTGTAAAACTAGCCATAGCTTTCTCTCCCTTTCTCTCTCCAACGAAACTCGGCATTTTCCTCTAAAAAACAACCACACATCAAAGTGATTCTTATACTTCCAAGGCATCAATGCCGTAGCTCGGTGCACCCGCGTGCTTTTCAAAAGTAGATTCCACTGTCGCGACGTGACGGTCTGTTCTCAAAAGCAGTCGGAATAAAGTCCGAAGAAAAGGAGGTTTTTGTTTGAAGCATCAACGTTGATACTATTCGCGTAAAACGTTTTTCCCGTCGTAATTTAAAATAGCGTACTCGGAAGACGAGCGAGTGGAAGCAAGGAACATTTTGAAGTAGTACGATGAAGTTTGAGATATAATCTCACTCTATTCCGCCTTAATTTCAGGCACACCAAGAGAACCGAGATAGAAAAATAAGAACGTGCAAAGATACAAGAAGTCTCACTTTTTTTTATTACTGTCTAGAGACATCTACTGCCGGTTCTCATTCGTTGAAATATTTTTGAAACCGCAGCACTTGCCTGTCCTTATAACTCGACCAGTTTTATATATCGGTTCGACTTTTCACAATTTTCAGATAAGCAAAACGAGTTTGTTGAGTTTAACAGCTCGTGCGAACGGGGAGATATTATGTCGGCGTGGTAGACACGTTAGTCTTAGTGTTTTAATGACATTGGTAGTGAATGTGGCCGTGCAATTTTAAACGAAGGCTTCTAGTATTCTTGCCGGCCGCACTGAAGGTTGATATACAGATTTCGCGGTGAAGGTCGGTTTACAGTATCCGGTATCGGTGGTTCAGTATTCAGTATTCTGTGTATCCATCGTGCTTTCTCTCGAATGCAGGACTTTTTTTTCTTACTGTTAGATATCAGAGATTCTATCAATAACGATTAACAGATAATAAATGCTCGTATTTTATGTATATTACGGTTAACATTGACACATTCACGACGGTGTATTTTCAGCCGAATCTTAAGTGCGTAACGGAGCAAAGTCAGGGAATTTTGTTAAATAAAGTTATGTTGACGAAAGTGCTATAAACAACAGCATATAACTTCATCAAATTTGAGTTGTCCGGGGTTTGGAAAAGTATGCCAAAGACTCAAATGTATGTAATTCGGTGCGAATGTGTTAACATTGTCATTTTTAAATTATATAATTTTTTTCCAAAAGCAAAGACGTGAGACATGTTTATTAATATCATATATAAGTGCATATTACGTGAAAGAATATAATAACAACAAAATAAACGCTATTTATTCTTCATACGTGTTTATTTAAAGCATAAATAAACTAGTATCTGGCCGGGAACTTTTGCACGCGACTGTGTATAGTATTGTATGTATATGTATATGTATTTCTATTTATTTATTTCATAAATAATGAATAGAATTATAATTCTACTCATCTGTAACGATTGCATTGCACACTGCTAGTTTAGTATTATTTCTATATCTATTAATCTTCTCATAAAGCAATGCAGAAATATTAACCCTTTCGCTGCTGCTTAAAACTGTGATATTCTGCAATAAAAATACGCAAAAACAGGGAAAACATAGTCCCACGTCGCAGTCTTGAAGCGTATAATATTTCGATATCAACCTGTCCACTAGATTTAGTCGAAAGTGTAAATGCACAATTTTGAATCCACCATTCTTTTTGTATAAAACGAAAGAATTCCAGTTTGATATCTACTTTCGGGCGTGTTCGTATGGCGTACAGGATCAACAGTGAAAGGGTTAATAACGCGAAAAATAATTTCTTTTGAGAAGTTAATCGAAGAAGATAATGGACGGCGATACTTTGAGGGTAGGTGTAAGCGAATCGGAAAACAGGATTCCGCATGGATATTGAATAAGGATTCCTCCGGAGCGTTGTTTTGATACATATTTCCTGGAGTTCCTTTAGAGGTCAAACGTTACGGCATTCCTCGTGTCTGAATCGGTGGAAGCCGAAACTCCGAGGTTGGCAAAGCGATGATGGAACAGTACCTGTTGTACGGAATCGCGTTTTTTGTAGGGACAATCAAAAGGAGATGTACGTCTACCGGGGAATCCCCCCCCACACACAAATCCTCCCCCTCCTCCTATCCCTCTACGGTGAATGACGTTTTGGCTGCACCAACCGGTTTGCCAGCTAAGGAATTTTTACGAAATTAAATGTCTGCGACAAAAATATGGCCATCGCCATGTCTTTATTTCTTATTGAGAAATTTCGAGACCGCGTTCTGGATCCCGTGAGGGATGATAACAGAATGTCTGTTTGAGTAGGTTTATAATGATATGTCTCTTATTTTGATTAACTGTATGTTTCTCATAAATAATGTAAAGGGGTGAATTTAAGTCATTATGGCAGAAGGTGTTGGAAGATAGTACTATTTAATGTCACCACGTAATATTGTTATTCGTATAGAATATGTTTTAGTGTAAAATTCCGATTAGTTTATGGCTTGTGTTAAAATATATAAATGAGAAACAGTAATTTATACGACCGTCGTTTATCTAATCGTTGGCAAACAGTGAAGTATCAGTAGCACCGATCAACGAGAAAGTGAGGGTTAACTAAAGCACGGCATAAACTTATCGGAATCCGTAATAATTCAGCTGAAAGTATTAGTTTCAGTTAAGGGGAATCGCATAAAAACATTAATCTTTTACAAGGAAAGAGTTAAAGTCTCCGTTGAATAACGCAGTAAATAGCTCGGCTGTGACTTTCTTGACAATAAAATCGGTAGGACGGTTGTTTCGTCTATCGATGGCAGATGGAACGTTTCCACTTCGAACTCTTAACTACCAATTGGACTGGCTTACACTCCTTTTTCCGAGAACGAGCGTTGCATGCACCTCGTCCAAGCGTAAGAAAGACAAAAAGAAGTGGAACGCATTTCGCCATAAATAATGACGTAGGAAACTTTCACTTGTCGTGATAATATTCACTCGCGCAAGATGAAATATCAATATCCGCGCTTATCTCCCTGCGATTCGATGGAAAATTGTGTCGCGCGGATTCCCTAATGTAGAAATCCGTCTCCGTCTCACTATACTCGAGTATGACCAATGGGGAAACGATATCCGTCATATTCGTGATATTCCAACCCGATTTTTGATCTACTTTTGATTCGATTAACTTTTTACGAAGATCCGAGAGCTTCGACTATAAAACGGCATATTTGCGTATCGACGGTTAGTAGCTTTCATGGAAACCCATAATACGGCGATTACAATCATTTTGATGGTGGACAGGCGTTTTGATGGTTGCAATCATAATTATTTCACGTGAAAGTATCTGTGTGGACTAATTACTATGCCATTATATGTGGCTTGGTGATACTCCGGACAAAATGTATTTTTAATTAGATGCAACATTCGAAGGTAGAATGAAACATTGGATTCAATTGCATTGATATTATTCGGCATTCATGTTGCAACATATATTGTTGTTCGCTGCACGATCTGTAATCGGGATGATTGTACGAATTTTCGTTACATGTTTTTTAATCGAACGCCGCTAATACGAGAGGTCGGATGGATTCAAATTTAAAAGGCTGCCTTTTTTTATTCTTCTCGTAATCACTGAATTATCGGCCGGCAATCCGACCTGATTGCAACGAATAAATCCGAAATCAACGCTAATGAACCGCCACTGAAAAAAATGAAACGAGTTCACATTCAGCCGTCTCACACTTCGCCGGATATTTTTGCGATATTACAAAACCAATTAATATGCCGATATACATATATTGTTCCTTAAAAAGCAGACATTTACTGAGAACCCCCTTCGCGAGTTTCGTAAAAAAAACTGAGGAACTTCACTTCATATTATCATAAATTATTATCACCACGAATTAACGTCTTTTAACTACTAAATGCCGAGCAGGTAAAAGTAGTCTAAGTTCGCTGATTTTAATCAAAACATATTATGAGAATTATAACATTTTACACATAAAATTTATATATAAATTATGTGCGTATGATTTATGTTATACAGCAATGTAATTAAATTAATTATATGGCTGTGTAATTAATTTATACTTTATGATCAAGTGTTCATCTGCACATCAATTGAAGAGCTACATTCGCTGTAATTTTATAATCGAACTGAATTATTTCTAACGTTATTTAATAGTTTTCTACAGACAGCGTATAACACGCTTATCACTGTTTTGATATTCTTATGCAAATGTCTCATTGAAAGTCGGCGATGAGAATCGCAAAGAAGAGAACAGAAGATTGTATCGGGATGAATAGATACAATGGAGCACAAAGATGTTATTTCTTAAACGGCCAATCGGCAATGCGCATAGAACATCCCACGAAAATACAGCCGAAAAGATAAGACGAAGGGGGAGTGATATCGCGGCTTCAGCTTCGAAGAAGTTGAAGCCGAACACACTGATGCACGATATCCTATTATAGATTTATCGACACCCAAGCCATGCCGAATAAATAACAATAAATTTTCCGTAGAATAATTTTATCTCGAATAACTTCCGGTGCCTAGATCCTGAGAGAAGGAAAGTTATCTGTAAGCTTAATGCGTCTCGTTAATACATTTTTTAAATGTAACTCATAGTATAGTAGGACGTTGATTATCCGAATGTCAATCATCCGAACCACTTCTGTGCCAAAAAGATAATTATGTAGGTTTGAGCCCGAAAAAATAATTTGTTGCTTTCAGTCGAAAAGAATTAAAATCTTCAAAAGTTTTCAACACTCCGAGCTTTGGCTAATAACTAATTTTAGGCTTAATTGCAGTTATAATGTTTAATTATCCGAACTATTTAATCAACCGAACCACCTTGGTCCCAAGTAGTTCGGTTAATCGGCATTCTACTGTACAACGTATCTCTTGAACATATCGTTGTTATGTAGAAGTAAAATTCATTAACCACAAGAACACTTTTTTATTTAATACTATAACTGTTTGTTATCCATCCATTGGAAGATCCGCGATTTGAATACGAGAATGTTAGATAATGAATTTTACTTCTATAACAGCGATATTATTTATTAGATATTATAATATCGACTAATAAACGGAAGGGTGCATTGTGAAACTAATATCACTCGACAAATGGATCGTACAAGACTCATAATTTATGCGCGATATTTAACTCCTTCTGATACTCGATGAATTATAAATCTGATCCGCAGGTATTAGATCGATAGTCAAACTGGATGAAATAGTGTTTGTTGATTGAAAGAGGGTCGGGAATGAAGAAAATTTTCTGGTTGATCGACGACAAATAGTAGACCTGCGCTAAAGTACTTTTTATCGAGTATTCACTATAAATGTTTCCTTCTCTCTCTCTTTCTCTGTCAACAGTAGATAAACATATATGGGAGGTCGTTCTAATGTGCATTTAATTCGAGTCATCGTGTCGAGAAACACTTGAGCAGACCAAGGACACTTGTGTCAACCGAGTTATACAAATCGCGAAGAAATCTTGGAAGAAATTGCACGTGTATGTGGACAATGGACGAAATTGCAGACAGAAATGAGCAGACATTAATACATTCCTGCGAAACTCCGCGTAAAATAATCGTTGAAAAAGGTACATTAATGGCGAACGAGGACCGACACTTCTTGCAAACGATTCGGTCTACGTTCTTGCAAAAAATATCGTTCGATCGTGGAAGACACTAAATATAGAATTTTTAGCATTCTATGACTCAGAAATGTAACGTGGTGTTTCTTTAGGATATTTTTTATATTTATATTTAAAAAAGCATTGGATGTCATTCGTGTCATTACTTTGTAACGGGATATATGTTTAATATACACTACCGCTCAGAATTATTCGAACGACATAGTTTTTGAACTTTACTGCTAAATGTTTGATATCTTAATTACCAAGGATACGCTAATTAGGAACAAAATTCTATTATTATATATTATTAAAATTAATAACTTAGTAGTCATTGATATTAATTTTTGTTGTTAATTTATCATTCTAAACAGCAGATGCGAATGGAAATTCTTTTTCATAACCGAAACCTGGGAACTTATTAAACCATGTCGACGTTCGAATACTTTTGAGCGATAATGTAATTATATCTAGAAAAAGATATATTTTATGACATAGATTAGTTAAAGATGGCAGAATAGTTTTGATTAATAAGTGTAATGACACTATATCCTTTCCCGAATAGTGGACGAATATACGGTCGGTGGATTATCAATAGAACGAGAGTTGCTTATCACTTTCATCGGACTTTTGTTGTACGTATTGTCTGAACAATTGCCTTATGAATTATTCGTGGAATAATTATATCGATCTCGGCGAAGTACACCTGCAATTGGTCGAATCTACTCTGTGTACAATTCTCCTTTTTATACCGTATAATTATGTTGTATCTCGCGGAGTCATTGAATATGGATAATCAGTAGAAAAATGGCGACGGACGTAGCCGGCAGAATTATCAAAGGATTTAATCAGGTTGTAAATAGAGAGGAATAAGATTAACTAAGACAAAAGAGACTGGTTACCAGGCACCAATCATTCTCCGAGCTAAAAAACACTATTTCTCGTGAAATTCAATTTCAAATTCCAAGATAAAGAATCCCATGAAATATCTCGTTATAAAGCAGAATTTTATCTGTGCTCCCTGAATACGATATTAATAATCGTCGTGCCGATAATCCAGGGAGACTGATAATTGGGGAAAGCATTAAACCACGTGATAATTAGAAAGAATCCGGATATGGCCGAACCAATTCGTCATGTTAAGAGACTTTCCGTCGTTTGATATGAAGATTTATGTAGTAGTACCTTCATTGAATATTAATCACCGGCACACTGAAATCCGGGTAAATCGTGGTATAATTAAAAGCGAGATTGAAATATACAGAAAATCCAGAGACTTAAATATTGCAGAAATAGTTCTGCCCGTTGGGAAATATCCACCGATTCGTTAAACGAGACGTGAATATGAGAAATCAAGTTCCAATCCGAACGAAGGAGGAAAGGAGTCCGACACAGTTTCTTGTTCGAATCAATGAAATTTGCGATTTGCAAGCCAGAAGGTTTTAAAAGAGGGTACCATTGATTTTTAGGAAATAACTATGAGATTACGCGGCAGAAGGCGTCTTTACGATTTGTTTTGGCGGCGTGGAACGCACGGTGAGAAACGAAGAGGAATAAAGAGTACGGGACGGAGAGGAAAAGAAGGAATCAGCGGAGGGAGGGGAGGAAGAGGGCAAAAGAGAGAAAGGAAATGGCTCGTGGTTACGCATGCGCGCTTTTTTCGTCGGACAGCATTTTTAAAGATTTTTCCTCCCGTAGCAGCTTGCAGATTTAAGTCGCCAGGTCGATCTCGTCGATTCTCGACTGCCTTGAATTGCAGTTTCGGGGAAACGTATCATGCGTCCATTAATTTCCTATCTGAACTCTCATATATTTTTTATCTCCATATATCTCGTATGATTTCGAAACACTTTAATTTCTTACACAATAATATTCCTCTTATTAACGTCCTACTAATAACTCGTGCTAAAAAAACCGTCTTACATTAAACCTAACATTATGATTCCTTGTTACAGCGTGTTTATATCATGTACATTATCAAGTATATTTTCTTCTGGATAGACTGACACTACTAGAAAATATTTTCACGCGCGACGTCAGTAACATCGCCTCTAAACGCATTACGTGAGTTAACGAACTTACTGTAATTCAGATGTTATAAACGCATACCTCGGTTTTATGCTAACAAAGGATAATTAGGGTCGAAGTTCTCTCGAAGGTAACGAGGCGGAATAATATTGACCCTAACTAGTTTTACAATAATTGTCGGTATATCCTTGTCGTTCCTTAAGGAAGATCCACGGTGAAATTTAAAATGTATCACGGGGGAAGAATTTGATTAGGAACTTCCCCCGGTATACATTGCTAAGCAAAATCATAAAATAACTAGAATGTCTTTTACTCGAAAGCCGGCAGTTAATTGAACCGGGTGAAAGCGACTTTGTGGGCTCAAAGTGAAGGCGCTCCTTCGATATGCGTACAATAAAAGAAAATATTGGATGCGGCACCCAGGAGAAAACCCGATCCACGTTATTAGATCAGCTTTTTGGATCTAACCACCGAGAAAATGATTTACTACCTTGGCATCCATTATCGCCGTTTAATAAGATACGCGTTACTACTCGACTTCTTGCTCTCCGGTGATTAGTCTAACAGGATCTTGCCATTTTTTTTCATCTCACACTGGTTCACCGATCGTTTTATGTGTTTAGAGTATGTAGGGACAACCGCGAATATATTAAGTTTCCAGATATAATCGGAGAAATTTTAATTTGAAATAAGTAAGCGCATCTACTAAGCCATTTCAATTGAATGTAAATATAATATTAATAATATAATGATATTAATTAAGCATGTACAGTGGACCCCCGTATAAACAGACGGATGTCTCGCGTTCAACAAATACGCGTTGTACGAATCAGATATAAGTAATGCTAGGATTATATATGAAAATAATTATATATTTATAAAAGATGTAAGAGTTTATTGTAAGTATCATATCCAAGCCAATTCAACTTAACGGAAACTGAAGTATAAAATAAGAAGTTTATCGCGTCAATTTCGTGGATTAGCGCCATCCTTGTAAATGTTTAAGGTGATTTATATTTTTAATATTAATATTGAACCAATTAGATTGTGACTGACATTTCTGTGCAGTGCGTCATAAATAAAACGAAACCTGGAAAATATTCCATGTGACAGTTCTAATTAGAGTGCTGAAATATCTAATTTATTTACCGCGTTATGAGGGACTGATTGACTGCGATATGAGGACGGAGGCCGTTTTTTTTGTCACGTTATACGGGAGTTCATTGTATCCTGATATTCGCGGGAAATATATCAAACATAAAAATAGCACTATAAAAACATCTACTTTAAATTATATATGAAACGATATTTTCGATATTCGAATAGTCCCATTTTCCATTAGGAAGAGTTCAATGCATGGAGATGTGCATTTTTCAATAACCCTTAATAGCTATCATATGTAAAAATTCATCCCGTGTAAATTTTGTTTTAGTGATAAAATACGTAGTGACCGATAACACTGATTTTGTTGGTATTCGTGCAGATTATCAGTAGCAACAACTTTATCATAAAGCAAATCAGTTCTCTCAAGTACTTTGCTATAGACCTACGTTCATTTACATCCACGTGATTTCTGTTGATGATAGGTTTTAAGTTTTCCATTGCGTGAAAAACGTGTAGCACATCTCGAAAAGTATCCAAGCAGTTATTGTTGGAAATACTAGTTTACTTAATTTAAATAGTCTCTCCACGATAATGCTAAGGTTTACGATTTCACTTGTAATGGAAATGAATAATCGTCCAAAAGACAATGCCTCTCGATTGTCCGCCGAGACTGTCTGACTATGTGTCTCCGCTACCACTTAATACTCTCCGCGCCGCGATGTTTAGTCTCCAATGCCAAATCAATGGGGATCGGTTATTTTATTTTGTCCTTGCGTGACTCCCGAAAGACCACCGTCTTTCTTGGTGTATTTAATATTCTCTAGGAACAAGTGTGATTTAATCGTACGCGGATACGACACTAGCAATTGCACGCGGTTAGGCATATTGAACTTACGTATCGTGAGAAGAAACAGAAATGGCCATTTACCGATATTCTTCGTCTCGGAAACAACGATGCCTTAATCTTTTCCGGATTTTCGAAAGAAGACTCAAAGGAAAGGGTATTGACATTTAACCATTAACGCGGTGATTGCCGGACTGACTTTCGTGTTATACGATACCTCGTGATACGCATTTGTAAGATGTATATAATATTTAAAAATAAAATTGTTTAAGTGCTCTATGGTACGCTAGTTACTTTAAAGTTTACAAATATTGGCGATATATTTGATTCGAGTTTGAAGTTCTGATTCAGCGTGTTAAGTGCCTCTTAAAATTGATAGAAATCGCTTAAAGTATTTTATTATTTAGATTATAATGTTCATGTTATCAATCATTAAACAAATAGTTGCGTTACATGAGATGTCTGACGGTTATATGTGAGAAAATGTCACCGTTAATGGCTTCAAGAAATTGGTAATAATGGAATGATGAAATGATTTAATGCAGTGTCAGTATTGTCAAATAAACTCATAGTTACAGTCAAAACGTGAGAAACAATAGCACGTGATTTTTTTGTGGGTTTTGTAAAAAATCTTGGACGAATGTGCAAGAATCGAGCGATTACGAATATCCACATTTAAACACCATGCATTTATTTAGACCGATATGAATCACGGTATAATATTCATGTTATTAATTATTAAATAAGAATATTGAATTAAACAAGACGCTAATACATCAGTGATATACAAGATGACCGCACATTTCCAATTTAAAAGAATTGTTAATAATTACAGAATTATTAATTTAATTAATCTATTAAATACCAGTGCGATTATTAGGAAGTAAATCGACAAGTTACGGTACAAATGCAATACAAAATGACAGACAATGTTGCAAACAAGGTACATCATAATCGGCGTTGATCGCGCGATGATTTCAAGTCGATTACAACATAATATGCTAAGAGATCTTCACTTTCCTCAAGTATTCGGAGAAACAGATGGACTTCCAAGAAACATTGTAATATTTTTGAAGACTGGTATATATTAAAAGTAGATCTTTCCCAAAGCATAGTATGCACCAGTGATACATGGTGTAGAGATATTCGCAGGGACAAAATAATTATTTACAAAGGCTCATTCACGGATGCTTTTTAGTCGCGAGTGATCGTACGTCGGAGGTATGTAGTCCGACGATAAAGCGGGCCGAGAATGTATCTATTGTTCTGAGCTTTCAAGAAAGCTTAAGAGAAGACAACACAGTGGTGTGACATTAACGTTCGCCATACTACGCGAGTATCTCTTATGCAATATGTCGGTGGTTCCCAAGCGTACAATATAACATCGCAACAATGTCGCTATTAACGACACTCAAATACATCTAGTAAGTTATGAATCAGTAACGTACAAAGAAATCTATGACAAGAATAATCATTCGTTAGAATATAATTGTCAGTATCAGTAAAGAACGATCAAGTTCTACATGCAGTTATCCTTTATCGGGAGATAAAAAATCCTGTTAGAAAACGCAGCGGGACGGTACACCGCATACCGAGGAGTTAAAATCACTCGTGACTCGCGGAAAACATTCATTCGCGAAAGCAAACACGGCGCGCTATTTATCGAGTGTCAGAGGGAATACCTGCGGCCCATTTTCGTGTCGAACGCTGAAGGGACCGGAGGAGAGCGAGCGGGCAAAAAAACGAAACGAGCGCAACAAAAACATAACTTTTCCGCGATGGCGTTGCGAAGAGTACTCGAGAAACGAGTGGCCCTTTCCTAGTATTCCATCGGTGTTATACAGCTCGTCAGATCGAATGTTTGTTTCAGAAAAATAGACAGAAACGAGACATATGCTGTTAACTCTGGAGTGTAGTACGCATTGACGAAGTCGAAACGCCGCCTGCTTTTTTTCTTTTAATCTATTACCACCACCAATCCACTGTTTTTTATTACTCTTATTATACCCCGGTATCTATGATGGATGAATTCAGAAGTTTTTTTTAATATACTTTTATTGTCACTCGGTTATTCCTCGTTTGGAATTCTGGTCGGTAGTAACGTTCCAGAAATATTTGAATAAATTCAAGTCAGTTCGTGCGCGTGTGTTCATGCGTTTACGTAGAAACGTTTCGAACCGCGGGAGTTTTGCTTCTGTATTCGCCACGGTTTTGGCCGACGTCATTTTACGAGGTTTTATCCTCTTAAGCTTCATCTACCTTTACTGCCAATCATAAAATGAATTTTCTTTTAAAATTCGCCCTTTCCCGTAGGTTATTTTAACCAAGTTCGAACGAATATAGTCTTCAAACTTATCAGGCAAACTTAAATATGGGACGAATAGACGAAACCACCACTGCGATATTCACGAATCGTATATGTACGTCGAACATTATATGAATAAAGATGAGGCGACAACTCATTCAATCAGAGACTATAAATCAATGTTTTTTTAATAATGAATATATCACTCGTATATCAAATTATTATTAGGTGATATTGTTATTCTGATAGCTATTTATGTATTAGCAGTACGCATAAATTAATGGAATATGTTTGGATCGGTTTCATCGTACGATCGCAGACTTATTCCCGATGATACGGAGCAATGCTCGCTCTTTTATCGTCAGAAGTCACACGATAAACTCGCCGACGTTTATTATCCAAATATGCCGCTCGGCGCGTCGTATTATTTAATAAAAATAAGTCTTGTTTATTAATTGGAAGATGCGATAAATAGTCTTTGACACAAGATTTGCATCTGCGAAATTGAACTTGTTTTTGCAAACTGATGAACATTGCGGACGCTCTACTACACGATATACGGTATCGGTATGCAAATTTAAAATTTAATTATAATATTTGTAAGTCTGGGAAAATCCAGTTATATCTTTTGCGAAAGATTTTATTCGCGAGTCTACAGTAATCAGAATTCATTATCAGGACATATCTTTAATTACAAAATATCTGCATGTCTGCATATTAGTTTATAATGAGAGGCTAGTAATACATTAGAAAATTTGTAAATTAAGTGTTCGAAGAACTTATAGAAGATATTAAGGGTTCTTGAATAGTTAGCGTGAGAGTTACCTTTGAAGTAAGGAAAGTTCCAAAAGCCAATCATATGTAGGTTTGGGGGTCCCGAGTCGGAAAGCTATGTTAGCGAAGTTAAACGGGAGCCGATCATTTTGTTTGGCACGATTGACTGTATAGTATCCAATAACGATCCCGGATTACCAGTCGATGGCGATATTCTCGTCATGTCAAATGGCAAAAATGATCCTGTTCCAATGACAACGCCAAAGAGGAATATCACGATAAACCTACTGTCGAGATAACATTCACCCCTGCCAGCCGATGGTTTTTTCAAAACTAGATTACAATTCGACGCTTCATAGAACGGGGACAAGTGAATCACTCACAGTAGCTTAGTTTTATTACTTTCGAAATCGATCCTTCCGTTTACGACCCTTTGAGATCTTTAAGGGAATAACGATATCACTTGGCGCGTTTTAATGTATAAAGAGAGAATCATGTGTCATTTTTCATGAACTTATCTTTGTATAGATATACGAGTCAAGTATTCTTTCCAAAATGTGCAAAACTTTTATAAACTCAATACGTCTCCAGAAGTCCACAGTGCATTCTCAATAGGATTACACTATTGCAATTCGAAACTGTACTAATACACGAAATTGTAATGTATGGAAATTTCCAATGTAAATGGCTTGAAGCGCGACAATTTTACCGGTATTTGAAATCTACACGGCAAACACAAACGTTACAAGAGGATGCATGCCGGATAAAATCTTGCACCACCGTGGTGCGAATCGATGTAAGATTAATGTGTCTCGACGATAAAATATGCAAGATACAAATATTTAAACTAATGTTCAAGTTACTTGGTACATTAATGAATCAATTGTGAGAGAATCACTTATTCTGTTCATATTAATTCGACAGATGAGTTCACCAATATGATATGCGCGTGCAGCATATTGGTGAAGGAAAGTATATCCGGTTTCTTACGGTTAAATATCGAAATTGCCATCAAAGGTTTTCCCATAGCGACGTTTGATCGCGGATAGGGTACGGGAATCTCCTCGATCACCGATCAAAGCGATCATTGCTAATTGACACGATCACAGAGATGGTCTCTCTTGGTCACAAAGAGCACGATCACAAGTTCCTCAATCAGCAATGTTCACCTTGACCAGGGCGCACCGATCGGCGGACAAGTGTGCACGCAGCTGGCTCCGACGATCTGTGACGGTAACGCGATCAGAACGATCAGCATCCGAAGGACTTGCGGCTCGAGATCACCGCACTAAAGGGTACCCACAAAACTGTTATTGCTCCCGGAGAGCGCGTGTTTCGTCACTTTGCACTCCGAAGATAAATTCAGTAGCGATTAGATGACCCAACACCGACGAAAACGATAGTACGGGATCGTATTTTGCAGATCAACGTGCAGCGGGTGACTCTTTCTTTTGCCGTTTCTCTCTCACACTCGTATTCTTAGATTATTCTTTCTCTACTTATCCCCCCCCCCTTCCCACCTCTTGCTTCCTTCTTTCTTTCACACATACTGACACACACTCTCACTCTCTCTCTCTCTCTCTTTCTCTCCCCTTAGATCTTGCAAATCCGTGATCCAGACGATCACCGACGGATATCAAGATGAACCGTTTCTACTTATTCGCCCTCGAGGAGTTTTCCCCTATTGTTTAAGACACTGTTTTCACGATAGTTGAGATCGCTATAATTCGCATTGCGCGAAACACACACGAGTTTGATACGGGGCACGTGTCTAACCGGCAGTGTGTTTTAATCGGTGTTGGAAGAGCACTTCTGTTAGTAGGTGCCGGCTTGCTAGTGTGTACATGGTAGATGTGTGTACGCGTGTATACATTGTGGGGGAGGAAGTAGATAAGGAGGAAGGGATGGTGGATAGACGAGGGCAAGAGAGACGGAATGAGAGAGCGCGCGAAAGAGCGGGAGGGAAGGAGGGAGGGCGGGAAAATTCGAAACCGCGCGTACACAGCGCGCGCTCACGATGACGTCCTCATTTTGGCAAAACGTGGACGACGCACAGGTGGTCACCGTACAGCTTAATCTCGGACGGGGATTTAAACAACACAAGAGCAGTATAGCATGGTATCAAAATAATCCTTTAAGGACCGGTGGGTGCATACTCACCGGAGTTGTAATATTCCTTAAAGTAGCGTGTCGCCGCACGCTGGACGATCGAGTAATACAAGTTCACGTACGAAGTTGACTGGTTCTGAGCGGAGAGCGCCATTTACACTGATTTTGTCGCGCGCGGGTCACGGTGTATGTATAATTATATGCACGTATGTGTACGCCGGCTAAAGAAAACGCAACGTGCGAACGTATCCGTCGGCTTTTTTCCTCTTTGACCGTCGCGCGATCCCTCTTGATTGTCCGAGGCCGTGAAACTTATCTTCTCCCGCTTGACCGGTCCCTTATGCGTTTCCCTACGGCCTTCAAGCAGCGAGACGGTCTCGCATGCCGGGAAGAGGCCCGCGACTTTAATCCTCGCCACACTCGCTTTCGGGTTACCCGCGCCGGTAGACACAAACTCGGTAGACTCGGCCTGAGCCCCCCCGAGTAACTCGCCAAGACCGAGACACTGGCGAGCTGCAGTGTTGCCACACTTCCGTCGCCGCGGTGCGCGTTCGCGGAGTGGGGATTTCTGGACTGGTTCGGGTTTGGGATGGTATAGTGTCGGGAGAGGACGAGCGGAGAAGGTGCCATGGAACGAGTGGTGATGGCGGCAGGGGCGGATTCACGCGACGGGCTCCTCTCTTACGTGAATTCATTCCACTTTTAGGAGGGAGAATCAGGCCCCACTGTATGACTTGCGACGCTTTGTGCCGCATCAAATGGGTCTAGCATGACGAACAATATTCGGCCCCGACTTACATGCTCAAGATTACTAAGTTATCATTTCTTAAGTTTGTCCTTGATTGGGTGATATCAACCTTTACTGTAGGACCTTACCTTTGCACAAATTTGACTGTGCCTTATTTAGCGTTCGTTTATAAGATCATGGCGGGATAAATAACAACTTTGGAGTTGAAGCACTATGAGTACGTTCATTCCTAGAATAAGAGAAATGGACCTTGTAAAGATTAGCATGAATTTTTCAAAAGTAAATTGATTTTTCTTTCGTTGAAGCAGGCAATCGGTCAAGAAATCGGCAGGAGAATCCAAGGGCGGTAAGAGTTACCGCTCGCCCCTGGTAGCACAAAGTTGGTGGGGTAGTGGCAGTGGCAGTGGTAGTACTGGTGGTGGTGGCGGTGGTGGTGACCGCGGTGGAGGAGGACGACGAGACAGAGGAGAGGACCGAGGAACGGGTGTCGTGGGACGGGAGGGTCGAGAGGAGCCAGAGCGAGGAAGTTATGTCCGTTGAACTAGTAGAAGGGGTTTGATACCGCGTTGAGAGGGGAGGACAAGACACGTGGTGGGAGAGTTTCGGCGTAGGGGAATGACCTGGGTGGGGATTCTCCAGTTGGCTTTCCACCCTCTCCCTCCTTCCTCCCTTTCGGTGTCTCTCATACTCCGCGATGTACCCCTCGATGCGCGGTGCGCCGTGATGCATCGCGCTGCCCGCCGCCTCTGCGAGTCACAAGGTATGCTCGTGCCACGAATACGAACTGCCTCTCCCAAATCAATATCACTCGTTGAAAAAAAAGCGACTCGGCACCTATAATTGCCGAACTTCCGCGATAACCGTCTCTTCTCGTCGACTGTCCCCGGCCACCACCGCCTCCTGGGACGGCACACTACGTAACACGTTAGGCTAGGTTCACGCGCTAGGTTGATTAGAGCCTCCCTCCGTAGCCGTATCACGCACGTTTCCCGCCACCCAATGTCCGCGCACGATGATTTTCACTGACTATGCCTGTACCACGTGCACATGCGGCAGTCGGCCGCGCGCCCGAAGGTTATGCCTGCTGCGAAAACAAAGCGGCTGCTGCACTTTGCGAATTATGTACGTGCCAAACCATGAAGAATAATATTGTTATATGCTCCGTGTAGAATAGAGAGAATAGGGTTCGAAATAACATTCACGAGAACATTACAGCCCTTCTTCTTAGATACTTAAAATTAAATAAGGTGCAGTTCTAACTATGAAGCTAACTTTTTACTGCAATTCATAATGATTAGTTACTGTTCTTCCAAGGAGATGAATATTAATGTGTTTGATCGAACAAGAATAATGGACTTTACGAATCCTGTGCATTAAGAAACATTCGACTTTTAATGCGGCAGCGGGGAGAAGCACATTAAAAGAAAACATTGCAAAGTTAACTGTACATTACAATGCATCGTTGTACTGACCCGATTACAAGTTATCGCCCGCTGTAACGCGGTAATGATAACATGATCCGAATGAACTTCAAGCTGTACAAAGGGGGATTGCGCCGGACGCACTATGTCTGAATGCGCATTTCTATAGAATGTTTCCCCGCAATAGAAATGTACGTGGCGAGTACCGATGACAATCAATGTTTTACATTTCACTTTTGCAATTAAGTCAAATCTACCCTTAATGATCAGTCAGGTGTACGTTGTATCTGATAAGATGGACGACGACACGAAAATCCGATAAGTTACCTAAAAATGTACAATATTACGTTCATATATTTTGGCTAAAGAAAAAACGACGGGGCAACGTGCGCTCGAAGTTCTCGGCCACGAAACGAATTTAACGATCGCTCTCGCACATGGAAAGAGAGAATCCGCAGGAGGAATGCCGTCGGTGGCTAGATGGCTGCGCCCTGTCCCAAAGGCGAGGAGCAGAGAAAAGTGCGCGTTAGCAGCGAGCTGTGCAGCCGTGGCCGCCTATATTTATCCGACGATGCAATATTTGGCTGCGTCTTCTAGAGACTCGGCCGGCCACATTCGTCCCAACTTTCAGCGCACGGATGGGCGCATGAACGAACGCAGCCTCGGAGCAGTCTACGCCTCTCTTTCTTTCTCCCTCTTTTCTCTCTTATAGCTCCTCTCTTCCACTTTTCTCTCTCTCCCATTCCCCCTTCCCACTCCCCCTCGCCCCCAGATCCTCTTTCTTTCTCTCTGTTCCTTCTTCTGCTTTATCACAATGAGCGACCGCGTGTGCGTGTCCGTGTCGTTAGGCAGTAGCTGTCGGTGCAGGCGTGGTTGGTTCCTTGCCCTCTGTCGCGTATTTATATCTAGCGAGTAGAGCGAATGCATTGCGGCTCGCTTCTTGTTTGCCGGGACCGCTTCTCTCTCTCTCTTTCTTTCTCCTTCTTTCTCTTTTCACTCTTCGCCGGTTGTTCGCACACTTACGGCTATGCTCGCGCACTCACACGCTCGCTTACGGCCCCGCCAAACCTGCTCCGAGCACGTTAACGCCTAGCGCCGGCTAATCACCATGGTACGCTGATTTTTCACGTGATCGACGTACCTGCACTCATGATTTTTGGTCCCATCCCTACCGTGAGTCGTGCCGGCGTAACTGATTGTCCGGTCGTAACTCCGTTCGAAGGAATGCACTACTTAACAGATTTCATTCCATACGCGACTATGTTGCCTCCATTAATCTCCAATGCTTAATCTTTGAATTTACTTTCCAGTCCTTTTAATAATATAGAGACGAAGGAATTAAAGTAATGGAGAACGTATACGCCGGTGTAAAAAAATTGTGCCGCGGAGTAGTAGTATTGGATGTCTGATCCATTATTACATCCTTCGTCGCGTATTACCATTCACTTTTTATAAGTCGGTCCTATATGCCCCGTTAAACCCGCTCTAGAAATCCGGTGTTAGCAGTGCCACTAGCGGATCGTGGAATTATAATTTTCAGCACTGGCAACAAGATTTCATTTTTTATTTTGCATCTCTTTTCTTTGAACATTTATTGTGTAAAATATTATTACGTAAAACTTTGAATACGACTCCTTTTTCGCATGCAGTGAGATCATATTAGCAGATATCTGAACTTCAAGAATCGCGGATACGATAAAATATAAATTAGTATTAAAGCGATGAATTTGTGGCAGGGCTTTCATATCAAAGAATCATTGGTGCTCTATCATTCGTTGTTAGTCGCAAGCTCGTGGCACTTATCGTACTTCTGGGAAGCACTATACTTCCCATTAATGAGTCTCTCGACTTTTACCTTTCCGTACTATTTGCGACTAAACTCCCCTTTTCTTGCTGCATATGCTGCAACGACTCGAGGAACGGATTTCTCAAGCAATCAACGTATTCGATTATTGGTAATTAAGCAGCCGCGCTTATTATGAGATAAAAGAAGGGGCAATGGCTTGAACCCCGCGATCATAAACATCCGTTGTATTTCGATCGATCCTAATGAGGAAAGTTCGTCTCCATAGTCAATATTTGATCGACATATTACAATAATCCAATATATCATAATAATTTAGATCTATAACCTACGCGTAACTATTTATTCATTCATATAACTTCATTCTCTCACAATGCTCCTTCAATATATTCAATGATGATGAAGTAGAATCAAGTTTCTTCTTACTTTACGCGAATACTACGACACAGACCCTCGGCGGGAGTGCTACTTATTATATGTTTATTTCATTCTTTAAAGAAGTGTACAATGTGGAATGAAATCTTCAGGAGTGATATCCGTCTTTTTGTCCATAGAGAGCT
Organism: Nysson spinosus; assembly: GCA_910591585.2. NCBI lineage: Eukaryota > Metazoa > Arthropoda > Insecta > Hymenoptera > Crabronidae > Nysson > Nysson spinosus. The sequence continues at coordinate 5,754,566 of OU342830.1, read as the reverse complement.
GGTGATTTCAGACAATCGTCTTTCGCGATGAAAAAAGCGACAAGTCTTCTAAAAGTTAGTAGGAAAAGAACGGCGGAAGGAATCGTGCCTCTTTAAAGTATCGGGAGCAATCTCCCCCCCCGGTTGCCACTGTTACAATTTCAAACAGTCCTGCGTTTCATTTATTTTTTATCGGGGAGAAGTTTGTTGACCTTGCAGTGCGAAACGCCAGGAATACATTGGAGGAGGCTCGAAAGTGGGGTAGAGTAGACGATGGTGGTGGTGGCGGTGGTGGTGGCGGCGGTGGTGGCAATGGTGGAGAGGTAGGACGTCGGGGTTGTGCAAGTAGTAGTGAGGGTTGCTCTTGGAGTGGGATGAATCGGCCGGCAAGCAAGTTATTTCGCACGAAATGTGCATTGGCCGAATTTGTCTTCTTGCTTTCTTTTTTTTATCTTTCCGCTACTCGGACTCTTCCATTGCGTACCGCATACTTGTACGTGCATATCTTATCATAAAAGCATTAACACTTTCGGTAAATACTTACTGTATGCTTCAAACAAATATGCACAAGAGAACGCGCGTGTTCATTTTCATTGTGATGTTGTATAATTGCCGATATGTAAATGCGACAGAAACGAGCTTCCGATTTAACCGAAATAAGGAAGAGACATTGATATCCGATCGTAATATCTATTTCTTTCCATTATTAATGTACTCAATTATTGATTGCCTTTATTGCAGAACTATTTTAAGAGAATGTTATATAGACAAGGCTCTTAGAAACTCTTAAAAAAAGAGAAGATATTTAAGCTCCGAAGTATGCTGCGTGAATCATAAGGGTGATATAAAATTGTAATAGTCATCGCACAGGTAGATTCAGAAAGACGATAATAACAGTAATCAAGTATAATAATGAGTGCGAAGTTATGACCAAATACATCGCACTATTCTATCTACACCGTTATAATTACACTGTCGGAGTTTATTCGATGTAGTATTCTAAGTAACTCAATACCGCACCGTAGCTTCAAGTATCATTAAAATTAGTGGTGCAACAATGTTAAGAGATATCATCGCGAGAGCGATACCGTGAAAATAACAATACTGAATTACACCTATTATCATGCATACATTTCACATCAATCCGGCTGCAGAAGTATCTTAACATAACGAGCGGAGTTAATTAAATCATTCGTGCTGTTGTAACAATTATTCAGTTTCAATTTAAAAGCGCTATTCGCGTGCTTTATTCGTGCGGTATGAATGCCACTTTCATTCCTTCGCGCAGTCATTCCGAAAAGATGTAAACATACGCAATTGATCTTGTCGCTGAAAGTACGTTTTATTCGTTTTGAATGTCTGTATTGACAATTTGAAACGTTCTTTGGGTCAGTCGGCAAACGGGAGCCTAAAATTGAAAGTACTGGCGTACGTGTACGGTCTTAAAAGTGCGCCTAACGATGGGTTAGGTTAGGTAGTTTGGGTTCGCGTGTCTGTGTCCCGTCTGGCCACGTGTATCTTTCCCCTGCACTCGGCTTGCCTCGGCTCTTTCGCGAGTTTTTTGACTTCATGAACCTCCCGGGAACTGTTTTGCCTGCCGGTTCAAACCGAATTTAGAGCGTGTGGTAGTGAAAAGGAGTATCGTCGAAAAAAGAATAAAACGAGGCAGTGCCAGCCGCAAAATCCCAGGCAAAAGCGAACATAGAAGATTCGTTATGTGTAGCACCAGATAAAAGATATGCTACAGGATGAAATCAAGGGAAATTATGAATACACATTTGACGCAACCTTGTATATTTATCACTACGTAATATATTTAATCTCCGCTTAAGTGCTCTCATTTGCATCCATTAATTATTAACGAAGTTAATTAATATTCAGCGTCAGTATACACAATCGTACATTGTGTTGAACGTGTAATTAGTTTTGTTTCTTGAAAACAGTTTTCTTGTACGGTAATGGTATTAAGTCGATGTACAGATTATTATTATCGAGGCGATTGACGTGGCGTAATAATGAAAACGTAATACTACCGTTAATTTTCCTTTTGCAATGCCATCTTGAAATATTCATATATTTTTTACCCCGTTCTAGTACTGATTGCATAATATCGCTCATTACCTCCGTAATCAATTTCAGCCACGTTAAGTTTCACCCACAGCGCCGCGTGTTAATGTATTCCGACATTGTATTCATTTTCGGAAACCTATGCGCGCACACATATACAGTCCGCAATTTGAGTCGATTGGTTATCGAATTGTCATCCATTATCGACGAACTTAGCCTAATTCCTTTGATCCGCGACATCGATATGTCGCATGCAAAGCTTCCAGTCTTCGATCATTTTGTGTGTCGGGTTCAAATGTCTCGCTTTATTTTTATCTTGTGCGATTAATATGTTTTATGTTCAAGTTTACAATACCATCCATATGCAATTATTACGAAACCATATAACTGGGAATTACATTTGTGCAGAAAGTCGATTCTTATTCACGCGACTACTTCGCGAAATGTAACATTCGAACTTCATTAGTTTAACTTTCATTGAAGTCGAACATTTCGATACTTACTGAGTGTTCGGACAAAATGATAAAATGATAAAATGAATAAGTCTGAGCCTGGTGAGTTTGATTTCCACTTTGTTCAAGTATCTTGTAATAGTGGTGTACAGAGATATAATGTTTCGTCGCAGTGAAAATAATGCGTTGCATCGATAGGAAGGATCGAGAATCACGTGTTCTGCGTTTCCGTTTTGAAGCACGGTGGTCCCGCGAACCCGATAGAAACGTAAAGGTATAGTAATTAAATCGCAGTGAGGTAAATGATCGGTGGTTACTCGAGAAAGGAGAAAGAGGGAGAAGTAGCTGTCGTGGCTTCGCGTGCATAATTGCCGTGATTATGGGTGTGTCAGTTCGGCCGGTCTAGGTGCATAGACACGCTTCTCCGTCGTTATAGATGCAGTTGATCCGGGTGCGTGTAACGGCGCTGCACCAGCGACGCAGCGGAAGCGTTGGCAACCGCGCAACGCCGCGGACCGATGTGCAGCATCATTTTCTGGAGCGCTGCTCATCGAGTCTTTGCATTGCTCGTTAATTTCTCTCCATCTTATATGAACAAACTTTTTTATTATCTTAGGATAAATTCCATCATACCCGGACGCCTTTCGAGATACCCCGAAGCTTTTCGTGAATGCGGTTCATAATATTTTTAGAAATGTGCGGAACACCGCGTGCGATTTTTTGATGCAACTACTTTACACAGTACATACTTCCATGCGTAAGAATTCTAATGTCTTATAATATCAGATAGTAATCGGTATAAGTAAACAGTTCATCTTTAATGTTAAAACTTTTGGCCGAATTGTGTGTAATTGTGTGTTGGCCGAACACAATTACGGGCTCATCCGAAGTTATACAAAATATATGACATTGATCTTTTTCATAATATATCGTATATTTTTGTAGCATATTCAGTGGTCATTTAACAATATTACAAAAGTCGGTATAGTATGGAAAACAAATATGATACACGTAGGACGAAGGTGATGGTTGAGTTAGGTATGGTATTCCTGAAAAATGCAATTCATGACATTTACGACGATTCTGATTGGCAGTAACCCATACAAGATTTGGCTACTGCAAGGAAATGATCTCTCGCATACGTTATCCGGTATTGCTCCAATTTTCGATAAATACCGCAGTTTGCTGCATTCCCAGTATAGGGGAACAAAAAATGGGCAACACAATATATTTATGCGTTTTGCTAGCGTTAATATGCCGAAATCGATGGTAGTAATTAAGTAGAAAGCTCTGCGTGCCGTCGAAGTGACTTACTGTGACTACTGGTCGTGCTTGCCGAGATCAACGTTGATTGTACGCAATTATTTTCCGCGAAAATAGAGTAGTCCGACTATTACCAGGCACAGAATTGACAAACAGATATTTTCACTGATAGATGGCTATGTGTATTACGTAGCGACGGTGTCATTACTTACACTTCTTTCATTTGAACAACTATTACGCTATCGTTCTAAATATACAATTGGTGATAATGATTACTTAACACATTTCCATAGATTCTTACACTCGATACTTTTCATAAAAATTGAAGTATAGTAACAGCAGATATTAGAATCTTTTAATCTTTCAGCCAACTATTAAGTATCGCTTACATAGGGAAAGGTTATCATAATATTTGTTTAGTAAAGCCAGTCTATTCTGCAATTCATAGTTTGGTATGGCAGAACTTTTTCTAAAGCACCGTTGAGATAGGTCGAGTAATGTAAATATTATTCAACTTTATATCGTAAACGTGTGAAAGATAATCGTCTATCGATCTTGTTTCGCAGCCGGATATAACTATGTTTCACTACTTTCGAATATTGACAAGAATTATTATGATTTGATAGAGGATCGGCTTTACGCATGGCGCATGTTAGCATGTGATTGGAAATGGCACTACCGGTTTCAGTCTGGCATCGATGAATTACGTGAACCAGGAAAGTTCATCAGCCACGCGAGCAGGAGAACGCGATCCAAGGAAACATCCTACAGGATGTGAACTCTGGATAAGTATAATTTAGATCAGTCGGTAGAACATCGTGCAATTTCTTTCTTAATTAATTTGAGCGGCAGTACTTATCCACAGACAGGATGTTTCGGCTTTAAGATAGTTCGCTGATTCGACTTTCTAATCGCACCGATATATAAAAAAAACCCCCTCGACAGTGGACTAGTTGTGAACATTAAACGATATCTTTCGATCTTATCTTTCCGGAGTATCATCCTTGAAATAACGATCGAATAATTCGAAGGAGAAAGAAGTCCGATTCGTGTGAAGATTTATACGACGAAATTTGTGCCGTTTTGTAATTTGAACGGTGAGAGGGCAGAGGAGTAGATGGATTTGAAAAGACTGTCAGTCAGTTTTACGCGATTCGAAGTTCGAAAACCGGTTCAAACTGGTAGTATGGTTTCTGTTCTGGGCGTAGATCGGAGACAGCAACCAGCACTAGTACCAGCAACATCTCATCGACGTAACGGAAGCCGCAATAGCCACACGGATTCTTGTTTTCGCGTTACTTCGACTTTTTTTCTTCGCGTTGCTTCTCTTTTGCGCGCAAGCTCGTACATATACGCATTGGCGGGCGTAGTGCTGCGCCCGCTCCCTGATAAAATCCCACAAAAATCGAGAAGCCGTTAGCTCCGGCTAGCTATGCTAACCAAGAGGTGGAACTGCTGCTCAATATAGATTCAGGGAGTAGTCTTTATACAGACTCTATTCGGTAGGATTCGTTCATAATACTAAATGAATTTTAATCCATTATCCACCATTGACTACCATTTTGAGAAATAATGTTGTTCTACACCGTCACGATACTAGAATAATATTAATTCATTTCTGATACTAATAATAAGAGATCATAATTACCATCTATTTGACATATATCTCTTTACGATATACTCAATTCCTCGCTCCAGAAGCCAAGGAATTTCGTGTTAATGAAAAAGTGAATTGCTAATGAAATGAAGGTTTTAATTACCTTCAGTACTCGAAGTTTATTGTTTTACACGTTTTCGACCAACAGTTATAATCATCGACCATGTGCTGCGCATTTAAGTCACTTAACTTGATGACATGCTGGTTGATGCATATGTATACAAAGAGCGATGAAATTATTAATATTTACAATATAACATTTTAATGCTTCGTCCATCGGAAACTATGACAGTACAACGATAGAAAAGACACGCTTAGTTAACTTTAGTCGTCAAAATAAAACCATGTAGTCAGAGATATTTTCACTCGATGTAGTTAATTGCACGGTGACGTTGATTAGCAAAAATCGCGAAGACAATAAATCAGAATGATGATTAAAATACATTTCTGCTCTGCTAAGCACAGGTAGTTATGTCTATGAAAAATCGTAATTTGTGGTACGAACAGTCGTACCAGTATGATGGTATTACTTGGATTATTATTATTATTATTATATCGTTTTTTAGAAAACTCTTGATAACTGAAACTAGTTGCGCGATACATGGCCTCGTGAAAGGTATCGCAAATTTATTAATATTCCAAATATATCTTTTGCTAAACGCATAAGGTATATTTAGTGTCGACAATTCCTCTTAAAACATCTGAACATTAGGTAGCACGAACTATCATCGCTTCACCACCGGAAAGCCCTCGAGTTATAACAGTTTACTTCTGGCTTAAACCACTGAATTCGCAATAGTTGCGTACACGTACACAACAATTTACACGGTCTTCAAGTTTTACTTGAAGTGACGCAAGAACCGTCATCACCGTTATTCGCCTTTTAAATATAATAAACTTTATTTCTATATCCGGACGGTAGACTCTTCGAGATATCACTGGCTAATACATATTGAAAAGTGTTACATTATCCATTAATGCACCGCTGCTCTTCAGCTATTTCTCTTATCTTACCAACGTACGCAGTAAAACGTACAATCGGTAATTGCACGTGTTTCGAGTGGGGCATTCAAAACAATAAAACTAATCGCCACATTATTATAATATCCATGTTATTCAACGTGGAACATGAATCATCGCGTGCAACATAGTAAGATTATTATCGGTTGTACAGATTCGATGATAATCATTATATTCATAAGATGTTAATCGTGACGTTATTACCAGGCCTTGACGGCGGTCCGCATATTTGAGGAGAATTCAAAAAATTGGTTCGACATTGGATGTAAATGTGCTTCTATAAGTATGTAATTACGAATATACGTGGAAAAGAATACACATAGAGGCCAGGATACACGAAGCGCAACACGAAAGCGAAAAGTCGGTGTGTAGGGTAAAAGGGGATGGCGAGCATAGCAAGAGGAACGAAAGGAAGGAAAGACTGACGTTTTAAGATAAAGGAGAAGGGAGAAGGGTGGAGGAGAGATATTCTTGGCAGCGACGGCGATGCAACAACTGTCCCCATCCGTCATCTACGAGTGAGCGCGAGAGGCCCACGGCCACGTCCCTCTTCGTGGTCTTCGAACAGAAAGAAGGGGCAGGGAAACAGTGGTAATCGTCAAGATCTCGACTAACGACACTACCAACCAACCCATTATGCCGTTGTCGTCGCCCGAATTTCCGAGGTATCCTGGGAAAATATCCTCCTCCTCTGATCAAAGCTACAGGGACGATTCAAAAAGTGATCACCCAAATCATCTGCTTTACCTTGCAACTTCACCCCCAACTCGTTCGTATACGGACGAAAGTAGCATCCCATTCGAGAGCATATATCATTTTCATCTGAAGACAGGTTTACCTCAACTTATTTGTCTCTAACTTAACGTATCGAAATCCATAAGTATTTGATCACTTAGGGTCGACGCGTCTGGGCTCGGCCGATGAATAACGACCGAATTCATTTAACGACATTATCCGCCCTCTTGAAATCCAGAATTTCGAAAGCTGGATAAAGAATTTTCTTGATCTTAATATAGCACCGGCCTTACCTTCAAAACGCGTACTTACTAAAATTTCACGCGGTGGCCGTTCTTATTTTATCGCGGCATACTCGGCTTCCAAATTCACCCCCTAGGAACGAGCGAATGAGATTCCATTCCAGTTCGACGAACTCTCGCATCCTCATCGGACGCAACTCGTGCACGCTTCAGACTCGGTTCAGTGTCAGGTATCTAAGTCCGTTTATTCGTGGTTGAATGATAGTTAGATTCTGAAGTATTCGATCATCCTCGGTCGATGCGCGTGGACCTGGTGTAGGTCTAGTAAATGGCTTGAGCTAGTTGACGGGTGTGTCGGTGCAGGGTGGTAAGCCGGTTAAGAGAGCACAGGAAAAGAAACGGGCAGCGATCGGTCATCCTGATGCATATACGCGTCCATAAGACGAACGCGGACATACACGTATCTGTATTATGGTAGAGGTGTAAGCAGACGTGGTCATGGTTTTTATATTAAATTGCCGGCGGTACGCTCGACTAGGTCTTAGAATTGAGATAGCGTTATCCGATGGGGAGGGGTATCGCGGAATATTACCGGGGGAAAATTATTAACCATCGAGTACTCGTGATTGAACACTGATTGAGCTTCTGGTGGAACCTGCTCGAGATAAGTTTCTCTTCTGTTGAAATAGACTTATGCATCCGAGTTTTTTTTCCTCCTTTTGAGGGAGAACGCGAAGAAGCACGTGTCCGAAGGAAATGAGGAAAATTAGGGTAAGACGTACGTATGTATTTTTGAAAAAAAGGAGATCCAGGAGATCGGATGGTGTGGTGGTTGAAATGCGTGCATACCGATCGTAAGATCATGTTGCAATGCTTGCCGTATTATTAAGTAATTATCGGTGAATTATTATTGTATCAGGTAGCTCTCTGGTAAATTAGATATCCTCAAATCCGGTGGATGTTGTTTAGAGAAATTATTTTTGTAGATTGCAGTTATTAATTTTTTCTATAATCACTTTTAATCGAAACAAAGATGTGAAATCTTGTTAGTACAGGTAGGAGAGATCTCAGACGGCAAGGGATAATTATGATATAAGAAGAGGTAAACGAATAAAATTTCATGTGTGCGTATGTACGTTTTACAGGCTGCACCCAATACGGGTATCGCACGGAATGATTTTTTATGGCAACCCTGAATAGGATATTATACTTAATTATAATTTTAATACTGAATCAAGTGGAGGGTTTAATGAACTTTCGCAATTGAGGATCGATGCTTCTTATACTATAACTAACGTCAAGGATAAGCCGTTATATCAGGATCTGACCTATGTAAAGATTTCGTGTAACGTAACTCATCATTATCTAGATAATACCTACTTCTTGTAAGGCAGTTCTCAATTAATCACTTCCACACCCAATATCGATGCTTGTGCGATTGCTCGCGCTTTCACATTCATCCTGCCCTCCACAGTTGCCATTACCAAGACGCTTTTTCATAACAAATGCTGTTATGATCTACCATGTTTATTTTCTATAGAATAGACGAATGATAAATATATACATTGCGGACATTAAAATTGGAAACGTACGATCGTGAAACTATTACGATTAACTATCGTTCGATTATTGGCAGGAAATTTGTATGATCACGAGATATGGTCAGTTCCATCGTGCTCACGAATTCCGCGATTTCCAGATTATTGCATAATAAGCTATATCTATTCTTCGCACCTAACAAGAAGATACCGTTATGCCGGGTTTCTATCAACTCAAAAATTCCATGCAAGTATAGCATCGTTGCACGGATAATTCGAACCGTATATAATACCTTCTTCCGAGTTCTGCCTGAATGCCTCCTTTCCTCTTTATTTCAGTATTTTATAAATCGAAGCTAGGTACATAAGTACGTACGTCTTCGACATACCGACGCCTGTTGATCCTTTGACAGGATGAACGTCTATCCCCTACCCTACATAAGGATCCCCACTTTACGAGTCCCTCGTTTTCATCCTTCCCTACTCGGCTGTCGATCTACCGTGCCCCTCTATTTGATCGTGCACTAAGCAAATGCACATTGCACGGTGAGAGCAGCAGCGGCGGCTGCGGGGCGGGAGGGGGTAGGGGAGGATAGCGCACACGTGTATCGGTTCACGGTGAAAATAGTGCAATAAGCGCGTAGTTATGCACCAACGGCGGCGTGTGGTTTGCTCGCCACCACCCTCCTCTTATACCTCTTTCGTCTTTCCCACTCGTACTCCTGGTACCCCCTTCACCCCTGATAACCTCCCCCTTTCGTTTCACCGCTACACATCGGAACGGTGGGAGAACCCGTAGAACACATCCTCCTCTACGTATATACAGGGACCACGGACGTTTAAACTGGGATAGCTACTAATTACAACGGTTACACCGGCAGTTGGCAAAGAAAAAAGGCCGATCTCTAGTACGGTGGATGGAGAAAGAGGGAGGCGGAAAGGGAGCAGGAAAAATTCAGCGGAGAATGGGCGGGCACGACACGACCAAGTAATCTGTCGGTGGATTATAGCGCTTCGTACGTGGAAAAGGCGCGTGCGTGTGTGTTTATTCCCTCCCTGTAATACCGTATCTTTCTATCTTCCTCCTCGTCTTCTTCTTCGTGGTTCCTCTTCTTTTTCGTTCCTGTTCTTCGCTTCTTCCTCTTGCTCTTTTTCACCTTCTATTTCTTCCTCTTTTTTTTCTCTCTCTTCTTTTTTCTTCTTAGTCACCGAGGACAGATCGGTTTCTTGCGGTGTTCCTTGAGCCGATCGCGTGCGTAAGTGCGCCGAGCGATGGTTAATGAACTTACCATAATTTCAGCCTCGTATTTCACGCCCTGCAGCGGGATCGTGGTATGTCCTTGCAAGGATGTTAACGATTATCCGGCCCTCTGATAATTAACGAGTGAATTATGGGATGGACCGATTGGGGAGGAGACCATCATTCGTTTCGGCATTGCATGTCCACTGCTGACGCTTTATACGAACGGTTATTATTTATTCATAGAAGCAATCAACTTCAATCGCAAATAATATCGGTTATGTGCTTCATATACTTTTTTTTACATATCCGATTCGTCCGATACAGGATTTTACTTCAGTTTCAACGTGAAACGTTACCAGCTGTTATGTAGAACTCTTATCGCAAAGTACCAGGTTCTTCTGAGATGTAAAAGTTTGACCGGTTTTTCTACTCATCACGTTTTAACGCAGATATAAATAAATAGCAAATATTCGCATGTCACCTGCGGATAATATACGCTAGGGGTTTCTTAAACGAGGAAAGTACGTGATATAGGGTGCACGAGGTATCATATGGAAAACGAAATAAGTATTCACTTATTAGATGTGTAAGATACAAGTACACAGTGCGTTGACTAGAAACTGAATGTTTTGCATGTCAACCTCTCTATTTCAAGTTCATTTCAAAACGTTACTCCTTTCCAAATATTGACATAAACCAAGACTAAGTAGCCGATCAAATATACCTATCACGTGTTTCATAAAACTTTCCCTTTACCAAGTATTGCACTCGAATTTCATACAAACAAATCTACTTGTATACGCAAACATTAAAACAGTAAATCAGATTACGCTCGACTGGTCCGCTTTTTATTGTATAACTAATTATATCGTGAAGTTTGAGGTCGTTTCGGGCATTTATAGCCTTTCTAGATAAGAACACAAGTAATGTCGTTTTATATTACCACCGATATAAAAACAAGTACATTCAAAGAATCACAAGAATACATTTCTAATTAAATCGTATTATTACTATATTAACAAACGTCTCTTTTTAGAGCGCCAACAGTATCGATGACAAGAAATATTACATATAATATCTTTTAAAATTTCTTTAAAAACATCGTCACGTAATTCTGGCTACGATAGGACCCAAATCTAGTCACCGGTATTATGGAATAGGTTTATGGAAAAAAGGCACATTGAGGCTTTATACGGAGAGATGAGCGTCCTATAACCAATAACAACCAATGGCACATACTACGTGACCTCTGAGGTACGAGGGACCTTAATTCCAGAACCATTGAATTTTAATTTATTCCATATAAAACTTTAAGTTCTCTCTCTCTCTCTTTCATTGTATCGTCGTTACGTCGCTCTAATAAACTAAACTAAATTAGAGAAAAATAGAAATTAGGATTATATACAATATATACTGCATTGAATTTTCGATCTTCCCTTTAATATTTTCTTTTCCTTACATTCTTATGTTTAAACTGTACATCTCGCTTGTAAACTAAACTACATCTTAACGCGACAAGAAAAACACAGGAATATTCCGAATCAACTTCCAACTACGTTTTACCTAGGATGCGGAGTTAGACGTCCAAGATACGAAAACGCATTCGGGCAATTGACTCGGCGCTGGTCGGCCCGTCAGGGCGAGGTATACGGTTCGAATGGCACGAAACGGATACAGCGTCGAGCAGTGAAAAAAAAGTCATTTCTCGGCGAAGTAAGCAGTCTTAATACCCGACGTGTATCCTAGAACACGGGGAGTGGTGCAAGGAGCCGTGCTGGCGCTTCCGTGTGGCATAGCGAATATCGCCGGAGGCGATGCGGCCAGCACGACTCCTCGGACGATCTTGCCCATCGGTTTTTCACCCGGGCACACGCAGTAGCGAGCGCAAAACTTTGATCTTATCGAGCGTATACAAGTAGAACGCTTACACCACTTCAATTTTATATCAGTTCCCTTCAAGATCTCAGAATGATGATACAAGACGAAGCTCATAACGGAACAAAAATGTCAACATTCAAAGTAAACCATAAACCCTCATCGTTGATGAGTGCAGTACAAGATATCATTCACTCGGCACTCCGTTATTCTGTTACAATCTATGATAATAGAAACAGTAAACACGAAATGTATACAATTTGAGTGTACTTACAAATCGATCCTTTTTGCTATACATCGCCCCATTTGCCAGTGTACACTGTACAGCTTCGATGAACGGAAGTTGAACGCAATATCTTCCGAAGAGATAGTTTCTAGCAAAGATTGAGACGACCACAGAATCGAACAGAAGCTAATATATGAGTACCGTTAATAAAGTAGTAATAGAGAAATACGAAGAATAGGATATAACATTAATATCAGATATGCACGGATATCAAATGTAAAAAGTAATCCCATCAGAGATTACGCTCGAACCGAGGCATGGAAGTATAATGGTACTCAGGTGTGGATTCGATATGTAAGAGAGTATAAGTGTAGGTTGCGCAAAAAGCAAGAAGAAGGAGGAAGGGCGTCGGCCGGCCTCGCGAAGCGCCACTCGGTCAAGCTCACTGCCATCATCTAGATTCTAGATAGCCTACGGCTACATACATTCACAGTCTCTCTACTTGTATACGTATTCGTATACTTACGCGTATGCGTTAACCGTGTACCAGCTCTAGGACTGCCGGTCAGCCTTGCCTTTCTTTCCGAGGGACGGGGAACCTTCCTTTACGTATGCGCGAACGTCTGCACGGTATGCAGATCCGATGTCCGTGCGAGGATAGAAAGACGTTTCTACCGATGTTAAAGGAGAACCGAATAAGTAAGTTCTTCTCGCTAAACTCACAGGTGCCACGGCTTTTTTATACTTCCGCTTTAGTCTTCTTTTATCTGTGTCTTCCTTGACTGACAGATTCACTAACAACCTAATATTATCAATTGTCTCGTGTCACGTACATGTGTAACTCCCCGGTAAAAAATGATCCCGACGGGAATTAGCCGTTATATGTACTCGCCTTTGATCGACTGATATCCATAATTTTAATATTTAATGGCGGAAATGTCGTATTGTCGTATCTCTGCAATCGTGACTTCATTAATGTCATCGTACTTGTTATTGGATTATATACAGTGCCATAATCCGTGGAGTCTGTATTAGTCCAGTCTTGGAATAGGAATATAAATTAATCACATAAATAATAATAACAATCATTTTTGTGAGTCATTATTTATATTCTCATTACGTTCTAAATTAATAGTACTATGTTTACATTGTGATTTTCTAAGATGTTGATCAAGGGAATACTTTTCGTACTTTAGTCTATGAAAATAGTTGTTTAATGATCATGTATGTATTCAAATTGACATCATTGTACGGTAGAAATTACGGTCAGCATTGATAACCAGTCACAAGAATTTGTTATAAATTATTCGAGATTGTTCAAATCTAGCTCACCTTGGCGTCATAACTATATTATTATTATTATATACAAGAGAATGTGACGACTTTATCGCCACACACAGATATTACAAAAGCTCGTACTTTTCCATCCGCCAAGAGTAGCATTCTTTTGATAATGTTCTAATAAGAAAACAATTCAATTCGAACGTCACAATTGTCGGCTCGTCATTATTAATCCACGTGAACACGTGCATCTTACGAGTTGATTCACTTAATTTCGATATATTGTTTGTGTTATCAAATGATGAATATTCGGTTATAATCGAAAGTAACAAATTTTCGTTGCGCGAAGAATAAAAGTAATCGATACTTTTTCCTAGACAAATTTGATTATTTCATCATGGTTTAACATCACATGAAAGATCGTTTTATTCCTTCGGTCACGTAGAAAGGTAACTAAAGGTAACACATTGTGTAAGCCAACATTCACCATAATGTGGCAGAAAGTTTACCGGTGGAATTACAGTTATTTGGAAAGAGTGCAATAATGTATAGACTAAGTATCGGTCTTAAACGTTAAGAAGGCACATAAGTGTAAGAGATGTAATGGAACACCAGCCGACCGGAAGATTGCCATAGAGGCGTGGTCCAGTGGCACGTTTCCAACGTATTTTGACGGAAACTTAGCCGATCGCCGCTTTCTCATTTTCCTCGAGAGCTAGTTATGAACTCTCTCTCTAGATCGTCGGAAGGACGACGTAATCGTAAGCGGCTGACTTGCCCCGGGCTACAATTACTTGCGAGCTTTTGCACTTCTAATTAAAGTGAGATCGGTTACTCCAAGAAATGACCGTGCGCGCCATGTTTTCGGCATACACGATATATTAAAAGATACATGATTCTTCGTAATTATCGACTCGTCATTATTCGTCCACATAGAGCAAGCGCACCTTGCAACTTAATTCACTTCATTTCGATATGTTATTAATGTTATCAATGATCAATATCTGGTTATAAATGAAAACAACAAATCTTCGTGTTAATCTCCGTTGAATTTTAATATATTAATGAATAACTCGAAATGTTTCGAATTCTTTGGAAAACGTAATAAAGTTCGTGGTACTTGAAATTAAAGATAATTGCATTCAACTTCAAAAAGATCGTCGTTCCAAGTCTTTATTATCGTGGACACCGAGATCCGACTCGGTCTCGTAATAAGTTTTCATTAAAATAAAATAAGTTTCAATGGTAAGTGATCACATTTATGTAAAATTAGACTCATTAATATCGCATGAGCGAGGTAATGTAGAGTAACCCCATTTTTTCGTCACCAAGCCGGCTTGTTTGCGTTCAAAGCACAATTATGCGGCATTTAGGTTGCCCCTTGATTTGGGGCAACAGGTGTACACAATACGCATGCATAATGTACAGGCAGCACATGTAAACTGTCCTGCACGAGGTGCACCCACACCAAATTGGCGTTATTAAATTTACATACTCAAGCTGGCTTCCTTCCGTTTCTACCGCTTCCTATCTTCCGCTATGTCCTCCATCCTGCCACCTTCTCGTTTCACGTTGCCCGCTAATTAAAGTATTCTTAAGCAATGATTTATGATACTTCGGACAGTTTTCCACGCGTGCCAAGAAAGGATACTCGTTGGTTACGTTCAGGTAGTTAATCATATTTCACAGAATCTGAGACTGGAACGTTCCACTGGAACTTTCCACTCGAATCTATAAGTATTCCCATTCAAGACGTCTTTCATTAAATCACATTTAAGTGATTTATTTAATGGGGCTAGCAACTTTTATTCATAGAAAATGTCAATTCATGTCACACGATATATACATGTGTTACTTTTGTTAGACACACGAATCATTTGTTAAGAGAACATTGTAATTATATTTATGATATGTGCGCGAAGTATAAAGGCATAATTAACTTGGAATTAAAGAAGCTAATTAGTGGAGTATAAGAGTGTCGAGCAAGGAACGATGATCAACTTGAAATTAATTTAACTCTGTAAAAGTAACTCTGGCAGTTCGCCACTATAGTTCAAGTTTTTTCAATCTACTTGACCGTGGGCCACTGCCAAACCTTTCAATACTTGACGTACTCTTCCTTTTAGTGACATTATCCAGTTCAAGAGGTCGAATTCTCACCGAAACGATTTGAAATCTCCAACCTTCGCATACGTGTCTAAATCCTCGGATTAGTCATTCTCCTTTGAACTGTCGCGATTGAACCAGAAATAAGGACCAATTTTATATACGCGCATTCATATAGCTGTCGTCATAGAAGTAAAATTCATTAGCTACGTTTCTTTCAAAATCTCTACTTTGTATTTATTGTTGCAACTTTCTGTTATCCATCAATTGGAAATGCCATGATTTATCTCAATTTATTATTCTAAAAAAAACAATTTTATTAAGTTCATTTCTGTAACAACGGTATATCTCGTATAAATCTGGATACCTGGGAAGTCGCTCTAATGAATTTGACTTTAAAACAATTCATGAGTGCAGGTAGCTGAAAAAGTGATTTATACGCGCCGGTTTCAGCCGACGAGGAGGGTCATTTTGGAACGTTGCGTTACAAATATTGGTCAGTTTCATCAGTTGGCGTGAACGATTGATTTTCAAACAAACGTTGACTGGATCAGTACCAAAATGAATGACGCGCAACAGGTCCCCGTGATACTTGGGTGCCTCAGTGCTGCATCACGTGTTATTTGCATCTATGTATCCCGGTGTGCGTTCAATTTACAATGAATCGAACGATCACGCATTTTCTACCTATATCGTGCAAACCTCTCCAGTGAAATGGATTAATGAAAAGTAAATATCAGGACGATTAAATATCGCGCATTAAACCTGTTAACCGGTTATTAATTTAATGCAAATGAATTAACTCGTCATCTCTATCCCTACAATTCCAATGATTACAAGTTAATTTAATTGAGTCTTAATAGCTATCGTAGGTGAAAGTTCACCCCATTCGAATCTTGTTTTAATAATTTTAAACAACGTAGTGACTAGTAATACTAATTTCTGGATATTCATTCAGACTATCAGTAATGACGACGTTATCTTAAAACATCGTATCAGTTCTCTCACGTTTGTTATAAACGTACTTTTAATTACAGTAACGTGATTTCTTTCGATTATAGATTTTAAGGGTTAAGATTAACTAAGATTAAGGAGCTGGTAATTATCAAATTTTCATAGATATAAATCTGCTTAGCGAAAAGTCAAATCCATATGTATACATATCGAATGGATGAATTTTATTGCTAAATTGCACGTAAAGTTTGATGTTGTACTTTGAAGAAACTCCTCGGCTAACAAGTTAATATCAGTATTATTATGTATCCATTAATACATATCAGTTTTGTCAATTGTTATACACATCAGTTTCGTACTGTTCTATTGTGATATGTATTCAGTGGAGCCACGTGTAATCATCACGATGTAAAACAAGGTGTACAAGTTATTTGCATACTTCTGGCGTGCTACATTGCCTTGGAATTTTGATACGGTACAGTAATAATTCTCACTTCAATATTCATCTTATCGACGTGAACGTGAGTACACTGATAAGCAGAATCCCTTGACAATAGACCGAGAAGAATCGTACGGTTCTTGTATTAACAGAGACAAAGTGTAAACATTGGACCTCCGCATAACGCGACGAAAATATGCCGACGATTCTCATATATAAATATAAGTTTAGTAGATTTATACTAAATATCGGTGATCATATTCTTAAACATACATTTCACATCTATATTTTACATCTATATTTGATATCTATACTTTTGCATAATATACTTAATACTTATATGAATAATAACACTTATTTCATTGATATGTTATATTTTACGTTATTGATCAATGATAACATTAATTATCCATTAATCATTTCGATGAGCACAGTGACGTAATTTATTTAGACAGAGAATATTCAAAACATAAATAAACTTGATATATAATTCCAGGTGCATAAATATACAATTCATGCACAATCCATATATGACTCGTATAACAGGAACATATGTCCCGTGTAAAACGAGGGTCTACTGTTATCTTATTCAAAGTACTATTATTTAACACTAGAACTACTGACGATGTATTCAGCTCTATTCGCACGTTTACGTATACGTCCTTAAAAATAAGGACGGATGGTAAAAATAAATTAATCGACTTATAATAATTGCGTCCACTGTGCAACGCGGGCCACAAAATATTTCAGAAAATGGAACGTCATAAATTTGAACACTGAATAAAATTTAAAAGTCGCCAGAATCGCTCCTAAATGGCCCAAATCAATGATAAATGATGTATAAACACCTTCTAGGACGAGTTTGGGTCGAAGGAAGTGATTTAAAAATTGTTTTCGGTCAAGGAAGGGGTCAACCCAAAATTACAAAAATGTAAAGGGGTATAACTTCAAAAATTGTTAGAAAATCAAAGTCGCCAATTTCGGCCCTAGATGGTCAAAATCGATGGTATATGATGCCTAATGATGTTCTAGGATGATTTCTGGTCGGAAGGAGCGGTTAAAAAATTTTGTCGGCCAAAAAATGGTCGATCCAGAATCGAAAAAATGTGAAGGGGTATACCTTAAAAAATCGCCAAAAATTAAAAGTCGCCAAAATCACTTCTAAATGACCCAAATCGATGGTAAATGATGTATAAACATATTCTAGGATGATTTCTGGTCGAAAGAAGCGGTTAAAAAATTGTTATTGGTCAAAAATGGGTCGAACCAAAATTGAAAAAATGTGAAGGGGTATACCTTCAAAAATCGCCAAAAATTAAAAGTCGCCAAAATCACTTCTAAATGACCCAAATCGATGGTAAATGATGTATAAACATATTCTAGGATGATTTCTGGTCGAAAGAAGCGGTTAAAAAATTGTTATTGGTCAAAAATGGGTCGAAGCAAAATTGAAAAAATGTAAAGGGGTATACCTTCAAAAATCGCAAAAATTAAAAGTCGCCAAAATCGCTCCTAAATGACCCAAATCAACGGTAAGTGATGTATAAACATGTTCTAGGATGATTTTGGGTCGAAAGAAGTGGTTTAAAAATTTGTTTCGGTCAGAAAATGGGTCGATCCAAAATTGCAAAAAGGGATATACCTTCAAAATTTGTCAAAAATTTAAAGTCTCCAAAGTCGCATCATTTACCAGTTCCAGTGTTAATTATGTTGTAATTCGTGTAATATTGCCGTGTACACTTGTAGCATAATATTTACATGTTGTAAGATGTAGTATCTTGTTAGATTAGTTATGTACGCGCCGTACAAATACTTATTCAAAGCGACGGGCGATAACGTTTTTAACCAGTTCTAAAAGCTCGTACGATGGCCTAAGTAGAAAATGTCTATGAGTGACACTACTCGCACGAATCCTCTCCAAAGTGTCACCTGAAAATAACTCACCATTGCTATTCTAGTAGCACGCATACAAGTGCATGTGCAGCTCCACCAAAGTCCTCGTACGCATTTAAATCAAGGCAGGCTCCTCGAGGGCACTCCGGCATCGAAGTCAGTTCAAAGCGAAAAGACTTTCTATCCTAGTCATATTCGGGTACGTTTCACTGAGAAACTTAACCGACTAATAATGTCCACCATTACCGCTCTAATTAAACTCGTTAATTGATCTTGAATTTCAAAGAATCATTTTGTGGACGGTTAAGGACGTATTAGAAATATTTATCATCTAGTAACGAAGACAAATGTGAAGAGTAATCTATTCCGATATCTAGAGACAATTATTCAATAAACTCGAATAGATGAATATATATCTTCGAAGCTTAAAATCAAGATGAAGATATACTAAATTACCTATTAAATTATTAACTAATCAATAATAATGATATTGAATTTTGAGTTTATAATTCAACGCTTATATTGTATCTTCGTTATACGTTAATTTTAATCGAATATAATTCATTCATATTTAATTTATAGAAACATAGAATTTATAGAAAACTCATTTCTCAGCCATCATACTTGTGGCCAGATAAAAATGACATCCGTGGATGCGATGATAAAAAGATGAGGTGTATAAACTATTACAGTTTTACCAAATCAAAGAGGAGTGCTTGTAACGATTCTAAAGGAAAAATGTAACGCAAACTGCGGCGTGTATCATGGTGAATGTAGTTTATTAATTCGTGAGTGTTAAAATACAGCGGGGAGATTAATATTGTTGGTAATCGTCTGGCGTAGAATTTCGTATTTCGCGAGGAAATGTTATTATCTTCGTAACAGCTTTTTAATTGAATGCAAGAAATGAAAGTAAATCGGAGTGCAAGGTCGCCAGTATTTACAATGATATTCTGGAGGAAAGAGAATGGGACGCATTACGTGTTGGATCGTTGCTGTTGACTCACGCTATAAATCTAAAAATATCTCTCGTCGCGTTGCCAACACTCCGAGGGGATAAAAAATGTTGCTGGGAATCAAAAGCGCGTCGTGAATGACGTAGAAATAATCGTAATACGTCCGTAATTGCTACGAGACTCGCGGTTACAACTTTTCCTCAATGAGGAGATTTCCGTAAAAAAATTCTCGATGATACGTGCGTTAAAATGATCGATTCAGTTGAAAAAGGAAGTATTAACAGGCTTTTCCTTTCGTGCTAAAGCCGGGAATTTTTGTAGAGTAACTTCGAGGACATTGTGAAACTCTGGTTTTATCGAATTTTCTTACGCAACGTATTCGATATTCACCTTGTTACTTCCTTAATCTATTCGATTGGTTGCTTTGTTTTGTTAGAACTTAAGATGATTATATTTTTTACACGCAATTCTGCGTAACGACTGTAGTGATAAGATATGCATGAAAAGAATTCAGGTTTATTGCACTTTTAAATGTAGAACCTCAAAACGAGGACAAACTAAAGTATCTACTACTTACGCGTACCGAGTGTATTTTCCTCTTTTATCAGAGTAGAGATAAAGCTGCATTTTAATACAACCTTAACTTAACTTGCAAGTGTAATACATTTCTGATTATTTTCATAAGGACGTGCATTTATTAATAGACAGGTGCATAAAACTATTTTCAACTAAATAATTCCAGAAGTACACATGCTTGCGATAATGATATAATATCAAAATTATTAGAGCCTACATAAGTACTTGATGAGAATATAATATTTCAAGAATATAATACGGTAATTACTTTTCCGTATAATTACCGGACAATGTTCCTCCTCGTTGAAAGAGGCGAAATAAATGAGATGAAATGAAATTCACCGAAGAATATTTCGAAGATGAGAATATTTTGTCGCTTCTGAAACCTTGCCTTCGGAAGTGTTTACACGCATACGCAAGTTGAACTAAGAAGTTTTTGAGTGATATCTTTAACAACATTGTTGTCTTGATAGCACACGAGCATATATAAGAACTCGAACGTGACGTAGCTCGAGTTGTCTGAAGAATTCATTGTTATTCCACGGCGACACTTACGTCGTTCGTTACGTTTACCTACTTCCGGACTTCCGACGGAGATAAGCGAAAGTCCGGAAAGTCGTAAGCGCAGAAGCCGTCGAACATCCGAGTCCTCGAAGAGGAAAGAAGATGAACAGAAGCAGGAAGAATCGCGGCACTATTTCTGAAATCATCGCGTGGATGGTCGAGGGAATCAGTTATCGATAATTGCAATCGTCACCTTAGCAGACGTCAACAGACCTTTTCTTCCTATTTTACGCTGCACTTGCTTCCGATCCCCACGGAAAAATGAAGCCACTGATGTAACACGTCTACATCGGGATTTCCAGAAAGTCATGGTTTGATTTTCTTTATTACCTCGTGCGGAAATCGCGTTAAGAAATGATCTATCTTTAAGTGATTCGGATCTCGACCGATTCTTACAGCATTGATGAAGGTTCTCTATGGTCATATAATGTTATTAACCTGTTAACCGGGGATGACGGGGATGACGGGGGTCATTCGAATCTACATTTATCACGAACGTTATGAATTAATACTAGAACTACGGAAGCCGTCAGATTAATGTGTCCGCGACATTTAATAATAACGTTCAAATTTATAAAGTTCCTTTTTTCTTCATTTCTGAAGAACATACATACCTTTCCAGGGCAGCACGTTGTTTACGAGGATCTTAAAATTTTTGTTCAATTCGATGTATTTACCCGGGTTTCTTTTCCGAGTTCTATTAATTGTCGGAAAAATACCGGTGCTTCTCGCGTTTTATTTTTGAACGGATTGCAGCGCAAATATTTTTAATAATGCTTATCGAATATTTTCTGTAGGGTGGAAGAGCTGAGGCGCGGAACCGGAATAGAAAAACACGGATATTAAAAGCGTGCTGTATATTTGCGTACGTTGAAATATTACTTGAAATTATTCTTGATTATTAAATGTCAATAGTCAGGGTGTTTGCAATGTCGTTGGAATCATACCGACCAAATATAAATTCAGAGAACAGATCGTAAACTGAGAATGGTAAAATCCTATCTTAAAGTAGAAAGATTGAGCGGTATTCGAAAAATCGGATGTAAACGCAGGTCATATTAGCCAACGGAAGCAACGGTGGTTTACCCGGTGCCAGACAGCTAATTATGAGCTTATAGCTTTGTATAATGATACGTTTGGAACATTCGTGCACGGTATATCCATGAAGAATCAGTTCGATTAAAGTACTTGATGAATCCGACATTGAGTCACGATACCGATATGTCGTTCGTCACGTACCAACGTCTCAGTTGCGCAATAGTTTGTACATCACGGTGGGAATCTTTAGTAAAAATATAGATGAGTTCTTTAACACTTTGTGCGCCACGCCGAAATCCGTGCTACACGATACCGCGTGATACGCGTCCGTAACGTCTATATAACGTCTAAAAATAAAACTGTTCAAGCGCTCTGCAGTACATTGGTTACTTTACGTGTTAATATACTTAATTTACTTAATATACTTAATGAGTGATACTTAAATAGCTCGTATGGTATGTATGGTGTAAAGTGTAGGACTCGACTTTGAATAGGATATCCAGGATCGAGACATTGAATGCCATGTACGAAAAGATCTAATAGAGAGGGTCGGTCCCGAAAATTCTTGTAAAGCGTTGTTCGAGATATTACACCAAGGGCCCGGGGAGATATCCGGGTGCCGGTAAAACGCAATCAGAATAGTAATTAAGGATTCGGTTAACGCTCGAAGTGCGAGTGTAGAACGCAACCCAATTTAAACATACAAAAGTGTACGGTAGGTTTGCGCGAGGGAGCGTTTTCCAGCGAGGGGTGAAAGAGGAAAGAGAACGAAACGAAGAGGATGAGGAGGTGCCGGAGGATGGGAAAGGTAGAGGAGTGTGAGAAAGGGTGAAGGGAAGAAGGCTACGCGATGGAACCGATGGAACGAGTCGCCGGCGGTTTATGTGTGAACTAGTCCATGCGCGATACGTATGCACATGATGCGGGATCCCTTGCAATGTGTGAAGGGTGTGGTGTGTGTGCCGTGGCTAGTTCTCTAATATGTATAAGTATTGTGTGCTTTCTCATCTACGTATGTGAGCTCGTGCGTATCCTCTGATACGGTAGAGGAAAGAGCGTGAATGCGTGTGGGAGACGATGCGCTGCAAACCCCGGTGAAAAGTAGGGGAGAGGGAATTCCTGCGTTCCCTCCGGTCCCTTTCGAACCTCCCCCGTCTCTTCTACATTCTCCTCCTCGTCCTCTTACTCTTTCTGCGCCCCTCCTGATCCGTTTGGTACGGCTCTCTTCGTCGAGCTTTCCCCTCGCGCGCGCGACGGGCTTACACCGGCAGTCATGGGGCCGTTTCGAGAGTGGCAGCAGGTGGATAAGGGGGAGGAAGAGGAGAGGGACTAGGGTAGCAGCCAGAAGGAGGAAGCTCTGAGTATCGGGAGAGAAAGAGAGGGACAAAAATCCGGCGGTGGCCAATGGGAGGAAGGCCCTGAACCCCGAGCGGGAAGATCCGACAACGTCGCTGTTGAGTTTTTGTTTACCGCGCGCGCTCAGAGGAGAGCGCGTATCTGCTCCTGCAGCAGCACTGCCAGCAGCACCTTTCGTTGCACCAGCAATGATAGTAGCAACAGCAACCTAGTCAGTAACCCATAGCACCAGAAGCACCATCACTGCGCTACCAACTCTCTTTCCTTCTCTCTCTCTGCTCTTGCTACGCTTCGACTCTCGCCGGACACCGTGACCGCAGATAGATGAGAAAGAGTTTGAGAGGGAAAGGGTGGAGGGTTTTCAAAGAAAAAAAAGAGAGCTCGCGGTACCACAATTTTAATACTATTTGATAAAATTATCCACGTTTCTTTCGTTGATGTCTGAGCAATCGACTTTCTCTATGAATTCGCAACCCCTAAATTTCGAAGTTGATTCTCGAAGTAAGTAGTTCCTAGTGAATTATAACTCTACTGAAAGTTACGATACTTGTAATTCAATGTCCCTCTTCGCACCATATATAATAATAACATGGTGCCTTTATACCGAGGGACATTACAGTCCTAAGTGCCCAAAGGGTGGACCAGAATATCCTTACTCCGCAGCTGCAAGAAAGCAGCATATTTCGAACCAGTCTCAGAAAGTTCAACAGTCATAGTTCGAGGATCGAGGTCAGATTTTAAATACCACGAGAAAACATTGCCAACACTTACATTTGCAAACGCAGATTGATAGGGTCTTGTAGTGGACTGCGGACCATGTATCGTTCAGGAACCGACGGTCCGCGAAGGCCCTCTCGCCCGTTTGGATCGAAAAACGAAAAGTAAACTTCACCGCAAGCCTTACCCCTCTTTTTTTTTTCTTTCTTTCACTTTCATGCTTCTTGCTGAGGCTGTAAGCTTTCAGATAAAAGGAAAGTAAGGCGGTAGGGAACAAAGATCGAAATAATCTTACGAAATTTATACCCTTACATACCACGAAATACTTTATTTATTTAAAACCCTATTATATGGCCTCTATTTTATGCAATCATATTAATTCATTCGTATGATTGTTTATGTTAATGAAATAGTTCCTTGACGATATTGATTCGGTGAATTACATACAGCACTTACACAAAGCTTGAAAGTTATTCAACACCCTTACGTATACGACATAAAATCGTACGTAAATTCCGAATGCGTTCGAAACGGCTTGTTTCACAAAACTTTTCAAGTGATCCTTCTTACCCTTCCCAGTTCGCTCTTAAAGTATTCCTTCTGCTCTCCTTTTACAGGGCTCCTCTCCTCGTCTCTGTGTCAGGGCCGATTGACCAAGCGTCATGGGAGAAAGCACATGGCAAAGAGAGCGATAACACAAGAAACATCGTTGCTCGAATCCACGTGCAGAGAGCAGCAACAATGTTTCTGATTGGTCGTTTCTCCCCTTTGCTCTCTTGTACCGGTATCGGGGAAACGTATTTTGTATTCGACGTGTCGCGCGCAAAACCGAGATAATCATTCAGGGTGACACGCATCGTTGACTTTTGATAAGGAACCATTTTACCTATGACCGATTTCTTTATTCGCTAGATTAGTCTGTCCAAGGGTGCGTTTGTTGCTTCACATAATTTCGTGTATTACATTACGGGGTATGCACATAGAGATTGTGTTACATCATAATATGATAGCCAATTATCTGTGACTATGAAGTGTGACGACCATAATTGCATTAATTAATAGCTACTAAGTAGTGTTATATAATTGTTGCATTTACAATGCTAAAAGTAATGTATTCTTAATGCAATTTCTTAGTGTTCAATAGTTACACAAAGTCTATTATCCGATATTAAGAACTCGTTTAATGGAAAATATCAGCTCGCAATTGTCGTGAAACTAATCCTAATTGTGGAAACAATTGGTAATTAGGTAGAAAAGGGTTTAAAGAGCACGTAGTTTTCGGTGAAGTTTCGGAGTAATAATCTGACGAAGTTGCGGGCCGATGCTTAAAACAAATTTAAACGAGGCTGGCGTGAAGCGGCGTCTCCGATTCGCTTCACACACGTACGCGGACTCTGAGAGCAGTAGGGGAGGAACGGGTAGGTATACGAAGAAGGGGCAAAAGGAGAGGAAAGATGTCATCAACCTCGAAGGCTTGGCGTGGACGGTGACTAACTGTGCAAAGTTTAACCCTTCTCCCTGGAACCTCCCTCTTTGGTAGAGAAATGTCATGTATGCAAATCGTTTTAGAGGTGAATGGTCAACCGAATACACACAGACGCCTCACTGAAAACCTCATCCGATAAAAGGACACGCAAATGCAAAGAAACGTATGTCAAATCTTAATTCCATATCGTTTAGAGTGCACTACGAAATAATTCGTTTTCAACCCGATCCTATAAAGCAGAAAATCATTCTTCTAACTATCAATGCCATTTAATATTCTTTTTTCATTATTCATCTTGCTCTTGCCGTAATGACACTTTAAATTTGATTATTATCAATTATCTTGGTTTTGGAAAATGTAATATGTACAGTTATACGGTGGTCCTTCCATTTAATGGACATATGACTTTACCAGAAATGCAGCACTTTACGCAACCCCGCATTCGATGGGGTTACAGTGATGTTATGGGGTCGATGTAAAAATGTGACATTTTTGGAAAATTTCGCCTACTATTTTATACCTCCGCTGAGTTTTCGCAATAATGTTCCAAGTCGAATCTAAATTACTGCCAATTCGAAAATATTTGTAGTCCTGTGACACATAGAGGAATTAGGTATTTTATATCCTCGCCGTGTTTGCAATAATGTTTTAAATCGATACTAAAATGCAGGGAACTCCAAAACATTTTTGGTCGATTACCAACCGTAGAAATAAGTTGGAACGCAGGGTTGAATTTCACATTTTGTTAACTACCCTGGTTGTATATCTATACAGGTGGTAAAGTACTGTTGCGCGAGATTCGAAAGTAGGGACCGGGTTATGTACCTTATACGAGATAGGCTTGCAGTTCTGTTAATGAGAGAGAACTTTGAGATTGAACGGTAATTAAAAACCAAGCAAACTGATTCGCACTTTAAACTGTAATTCTATGTTGCTATAATTAGATGTTTAAACATTTGGAAAATCTTCGTAGAAAGCAACGCTGACTACCGAAAATAAAATAGCAACAATCGAAAAGAAAAGTTTTATTATTACAACAAAATGCTTTTCAAAGGAAACTTCATGGAATTGTTCTTCGATGAAAAATCCTTTATACGTTACTCAATGCTCGGGCGAATCTTTTCAAAAACAGAAGCGCTTTTATCTCTTATCAAAGGAGTTGTAATCCCAAGAAATCTAAAATAACATTGCTGAAGTATTACATAAGACGTATTCGACGCAGGAAGGAGAAGAAAAGTTTGAAGATACGAATGTCTTCGTGAAGTAACCCACAAAAAGTAAGAAGCAGAGGACGACGTAGCATCGAATACGTTTTCTAACCGCTTCCATTTCTTGGCAATTCTTATTTCTTTTGATATCTTTGGAAATCCCAAGGTGGTAAACCATGCGAGAGAGATCGACGACAGAAGAGGAAAGTATTACTTCCGAAAACATTGGCACGTCTCTTGGTCGTAGATTTAACGGTTTGGGTAAGTTATAAACCAGGGGAAGTAAGAATCGTCGACAAGTGGGTAAACGTAAAAGGGTTGAAAAGGGTTAAGAGGGTCAGAAAGATCGGACAGGCAGGAAGAGGGAAGACGAACTCGCTCGAAGTTGGTCAGCAGGACGAACGAAGGAACAGACGACGACGAGTACGACTACTACGAGGGAGGAGAGAATACTTCTCTTCTTTCATTCTCTTTTCTTTTTCTTTCTGTATATCTCAACGTCCCATTTCTTCTTCTCCCTTTGGCCAGCGAACAATGCGCGGAAAAGTGTGCGATAGGAGAAAAAAATGGACCGCTGCCATTATGGAGTTCAGGGCCACTCGAGTTGTTTTGCTTCCACCTTCGTAAAGGAGCCTCGTACAGAGGCAACTGTGCTGAATGAATCAGTGAACGAGAGAGGGGCAAACGGCGTAAGAGGGTGCAGGAGACGGTAAAGTAAGTTAGAGTATGAGAAAGAAGAAGACGAGAGAGAGAGAGAGGGAGAAGAGGGTACGAAGCGACGGAGAGAGGGTGCTTTCACCACTAGTGGCCTAGACTTCTTCCCTCTCTTACAGACCCGGTGCTTGCCACTCCGTTTCTTCGTATCTCTCTTAGAGTTCTCTATGCATTTGCAAAGTGCCACAATTGTTCGTTCCCCCTCTACTCCCGTTCAACATCCCTCACTTTCTATCCCTCTTACCCCTTAACTTTTGCACCCTCCTGTTTCCACCCTCTCACTTTCTCACTCTGTACTTCCCTTGCACCGCGCTTTACGATTTACTTTCCATCCGTCTACCCTGCTGTCTGTAACTTTCCAACGAGCTAAAGGCTCCTGTGAATACGATGATTTGCGGGAGGTGATACTTCTTGATTAGACTTTCCAAAGGAATTCCGCTTTTTGTCCATATATAAAATTCTAGGGCGTTATTACGCACTAAGTGACGAATATAATAAATACAAACGCGTTCTTTTTTAAAAAGTTCTTTTAATAATCGTAATTGGCATTGCGTACAAAGGTCGTCGCTGGTAACATCATTTTTATTCGACTAGTAATACTCTGTATTATTAAATTGTTACTATAAATTTGTAATCTCAGTTTAACATACTAATTTGCACACACGCCTGCTTAAATGCAACCGCTTGCACTAAAGTGCACGCAGTTGCAGGTTCCTGGAGTTTGCAGGATTCCGTATTGTGTACAGTACCACCATGTAAATGAAGATGTAATTCTAGCTTAAATTCTAAAACCACCTAGAATTTTCAATTCCGGACAGATTAAGATTATACTGCCGGATGTTTTGAAGGTGTGCAAAAGTGTGATGGTAAAATGAAGCGAATCATTAATTATAAGACACGAAAGTGTGCGATGTTATTTACTATAGATATTTACAGAGTATTTGAACGGACGCACGAAGCTGCGTGGAAGGGTTAAATCGTCGCACCGCAACGTACGTGGTTAGCTGGAATTACCATAATTCTGGATGTACGTGGACGATCTATAAAAAGGTAGCATCCACGTTATTGGGGAATGTAGAGTGATTCTGGGTAGGTTCAGGACGTCGGTCGCATCGGCTCTGGACAAAAGGGCTTTGTCGAGGAGACAGTGACAGTGATCAGACCGTGATGAGTGACAATGACGTCGGTCGGCTGTGCAGCAGCCCATTATTCCACCTGGCAGAAAGCTTTCCAGTTTGGCACACATCGAGTATCCAAGCGATCACTTATTATAATCATGCCGACCGTGTGGTTGTTGTTGGCCATGGCTGACATCAGTGCTAAAAGGGGTTGGGGGCAGGCACTATTGGCTGCCGTCTCCCGATGAGCTGCTCTGATTAGTGATTAGCGCAAAATCGTCCGCTCGTTCGTACATCGCCCGGATGGTTTGCTAGTCTCGGCTCACTGGCTCTATTCTTTCTCCTAAGCTATTTAATTAATGCTGAATTCTAAAAATAACAGCAATGCTCTTCCTATCTCTGGCGGTAAAATGGCTAGTTAAGCATCGCCCGACGGAAAAACGCGATTTGATGCTAGAATGATTCTTTCGGCAAATAGTGCCGATTTCTTTCGTACGCCGTAAAAACCCTTTGCCATTTCAATACACCGTACGCGAATTGCACGATATTATGCACGGTGTATTATCGGTTCGTGGAATTATGTGCATCGTTATTTCCAGAATCTCGTAAGAAATTCAGCCGGCAATAATCTACGATATTATCGCAATCGGACATTTCAAACAGGAAATGGATTTATTAAGTGGTGTTACGTCTATTCTAAAGTATGCGAGAGCGAAACTATTAAGAGACGCAATGTGGTTTGTGTACATTATTTGATATATCGTGCTATCATCATGTATTGCGTAATTTGACTCTGTGTTTCGACTCGGTACAATGTCGGAGGAGCAATTTCACGGAAGCCGTAAACATTTTGTATACTTCACTTTAGTAGGCCGTAATGTTGAAAGACTAAGTATAGCCTTGGCGGTAATAGAATGCAAGTAGTGACGTTGTAACGCTTAAATAAGTAGACATATTATGCAGTATTAACCTTTTAACCGCACAAGTAGCTATACACACAAAGCTTGCTTCCTATGTGTAGCTAACATAATCTTTCATTAGACATATTACATTACTATCCGATTTATGAATATCTACAATATTACGTTACATTAAATCATTCCAATGATTAGAATCTATTAACTGCAACAGTATACGCATATTAAATTCCATTTAAGTCTGTCCAAACCAATTGAAAAGTTTAAAGATTAAAGATAAAGTAGCATCGCACGGAACAATAGCATTTTACGTGCGAAGGGTTCCACGCAGTTAAATCTATTTAAAGGATTGCTCGACACTTTGTAGATCCTGAAAATAAGGGGTGTTTTCCGTAGCACCCCTCCACCAATTCAATCCGCAAAATTTCTTCCTCGGCCTTGAGGTCGTCGACTCGGTGGAGTGAATAGGCTTGGGAGGCTCTTAGATCCCTCAGGACGTGAGTTTCCCCCGAAGGAGTCTCAAGAGAACTCGGATTTATTGCATAACAACCCCTGAGTCAGCTCGTAACCCTTGGCAGTTGCGTAGGTACGACGGTAGAGGGTGCTGCATAGGCTCGATGATCTACTTGTTGAATGGCGAGGAGAGGAGGCAGGATATTTCTGAATGAACGACCGACTGAATGGGCCGCCGCACATGGCATAGGGTGCCTACTTGACACCGATCCGTAACCTCAACAATCGCGGCTGGCTGTCTTCAGTACCAGCCACTGACCTCGCCTTGTAAGATCTAACGCTCCTAAAGAAACTTATCTGTAGAAACTTATCGAACCTCTTACGCGGAAATCATTCGAGTCGAATCTGCTGGTGTCGGCACGACTTAAAACCATCTTCAGTAGCTCCTTTCATATAATTACCAACGATATTAGAAATATTTATTTCAATACATTTTTGTGATGTGTATTGATATACATTTGATAAACGGAGTAATACTGACAGTAAATAACTTTATTACTAGTGCAAACTTAGTCGAAAGTAGTAAAAGCCTTCCTCGAGTATTAATTGGGATTTATAAGTTTCGTGTTATAAGAAAGATGCTATCTTATTATTGCAATTAGCAAAAGATTGGGGTCTTGGTAAGTTTAGTTTCATGTTATCGTTACGAGACATAGTTCCAAAGTTACTTAAACCGATTATCGGTTCTTCTGACCATACCAATTTCTGAAATCTAGATATACATAATTACGGGCTTAAACCCTCGCATGATATAAATTCGTAGATTTCTACGATGTTCGAAAGTGAATGTGAAAGATGGAAGTTTCACTTGTGCCGTGAAAGTATACACACCTGTGAGTTAATGATGTTGAATGATGATGAATACAATTTTGAAGTTTACAATGTCGTTGTTATCTAACCATATAAATAGATCGAAACACAACTCTTATTTGATATCCGAACAAATAACTTCATGGATCACACGAAGCAATTGACGAGCCCAACTGGTTCCCACTTTGATTCTATTAAGACAATCGGGCAATTTTACATTTCGATTGCACTAGACTCGTTTTACTATCCTCTTCAAGTATCGCTACATTGCAACCAAGGAAAAAGGGTGAAAAATACAAAAGTTGAATAAAACTCTCTAACCTACCATTTAAGCTTTATAAAGACGCAAAGTGAGATAATCTATGACGGTGAACTTCCGATATGCATGACGGCAGATTTAGTCCAAGATGCAATTGATTCTTCTGCAACAATCTCCTTACAACCCCCTTCTCACAATCAAGTTAATATACATATTTCAACGTACATTTGATTAGTACATAATCAAAAACGAACCACGACGGACAAATGATAATCATCGTTACAGCAGGATTAAATCATAATGATCCAAAAGATTTAGCTGCAAGCTCTGGAAATCGCGATGCCAGTCGAAAAACGAGGACCGAGGTAAAAGATCGTCATGCACCATCATCCGAAACTCTCTTGAATATTTTCGCAGAATAAAAAGAGGAAAAACGGCGAGGACGAGGAGGAGGAAGAGAAAGAGGTGGAGGTGGAGGTGGAGGTGGAGGAGGAACAGGATGAGGAGGATGTGGAGGAGGTTGAAGGGTGGGTAAAGGGTGGCGAAGGGGGTGTTAGCCGGGGCGGAGACGGTGCATTACGACCGGGACAGGGCATGGCATGGCTAGCTCAGGAAAGTACAGGATGTGAGAGGCGGGGTAGTTGATGCAGGAGGGTGCATGGGGGGGAAGGCGGTTGCCCCAGTAAAAATCGATCCTCCCCACTCTTTTCCTACTTTTTCCCCTAGAGAGGTTCGCAACCATGAGAGGATAGGGCTGCGGGGGTGTAGTCGTGAGGAGGGCCACGGAGGTGGCAGAGGGTGGTCGCGTGGGAGGTGGAGGAGGAGGGCTTGCAGGGTTACCTACGTACACTGCCTGTCTTTGTGTATCCACATTTCTGAATCTTCGTATACTGTTTTCTGTGTATTGGATACTGCACACACGTGCGCCTCCACGTGTTTGCATGTGATTGAACGGATTTTTTGACGGTATTCGTGGACCACCTTCGTATAAAGGACCACGTGTGTGTATGCACACATAGAGTATGTAGGTGCACTTTACCCTGCCTCTGTACACCTTGGACAGTTTTTTTCGTGGGTCTCGAAAGTGTATAGGTCCACGTGGCTATACTTGTTTTCTCTGTGTGTACAGTATACCACATTGACGCCGGTAAACGCCCTGAACTTTCGCGGAATCTTCACTTTCCTGATGTTTACGACGATGAAATGTTCTTAGATTTACATTATGACTATACATCGATGAGTGAAAGGGAACTTCAAGTTCCCCGCATTTCGTTCCGCCGGATGTCGAGTTGTTTAACTCTCGTATCATTTAATAATGTTATGCCAACAAGCCGTATAAATTAAATGTACGTGGTCTTCTTGTGCCATTCCTTAATCAAAGTATTTTTTTTACATTATCACCTCGCCTCATCAAAACAAGAAATTTTATGAAGATAGATTTTACATGTGTTTCAATATTCAAGTAGAAACAGATTTTTGTCTGAATAGAACTTCAAAACAATATAACTCGATTTCAAGCGAAAGTGCCGGTTCTTCTCGTATCTTTAAGTAGTAAGGGAAGCGAGTCAAGTGTCGTCAGACACCTATATACGATTCATCCGAGAGCCAGTAGAAATGTCTGATCTATCCAGTTCCATTTCCACTAACAGTGCCTATCGGATCATCAACTTGTTTCGCATACACGAATTTGCTACAGAAGTGTGAATCAAATTTTCTTCGTAAATATATTTTTATATCTTAATTACTCGTAATTGTATTTTATATGGGCAATAATAAGAATCATGTTGCAATTGGTACTTGAAATTTCACTTTTACAAAGGTATCTTTAGTAACTTCGCATAAAGTCAAATTAATTTATTAAACAGCCTGATGCTTAGTTATGAATTAAAAACGAGCGCTTGGACTTTCTTAGGAAGTTAATAGCTCTTATCAACTTTGTAGTTGAGAGGTACCGAACAACGCACAGTTTACAAGTGCATAGGGAGGTAAACGGTAATTACATACAACTGCTGGAAAGCTAACAACAGTCATTTACGTCGTCAACGATTTTCACGACATTGCATGTCGTGCTTTTGTACACGTGGAACAAAATGTTATCAACGGAATAATGCGAAAGGCCGTGTATTACGGCAATCCAATACTTAAAAAGTCAACCACTTATTGCTCACTCGAAACTAACTCTTTAACATATTTTCCATTTACAGGCAACGCTTCTATGAGAAGATCAATTTCATTCCCCGAGGAGTTTAAAGGTATTATACAAATACTCATAGAAGTACCAACACACCTTTTTATTATCTCCAGCAAACAAAATTCCGACACATTCTATAGGAATAACTTAGTAAACCAATGTTTTTTCGAGAAGATATCATAGTGCTTTTATTGCGCCATTCTTTCGAATGAACTTCAATGATCTTAGCTCGCGGTGCATGAAGGAATTCCTTTAAAACGATATCTTATTTTTCTCTTAGAGCCAAAAATTGTTGGATTCCCCCGATGATATCCAATAACCGCGTGTGCTGTTCTTCGCGAGTGTGGATGTATTTTTATACTAGCATCCTAGTGTGGTCTATCGTAGGTACTTGTGTGTTCTTCTTGCACGTATGTGCCAGTGCAAGTACATTCCTAGAAGGGTGTTTGCGCGCGCGCTATTCCCTACATATATACAGGGTTTAGAAGTGTACGAATGTGTAATACATGTGTGTTTGTGTGGCAACGCCGCCTCCGCCGTCGCGGCGCTTCTGTCGTCCGCTGCAACGATGAAAAATTACCCAGAAGCAGGGTGAAAGAGGGTGGGTAAGGGAGGAGTGAGTATAAGAGCAACCGAGAGGAGGATATAGCGGTAGTCGAACGTAAGAGAAAGAGAGGATGAAAAGGATAGACGAGCGGTTTTTTCTCTAGACCCCGAGCCCGTCGTCTAGCGCTGAGTTCGCGAGCCTGACAGACAGCTGCAGCGGAGCCCTGATATATCGACCGGGCCACCTAACCAACTACCCGCACTCACTATTATACACCTGCCCACACGCATGCACATACACACACCCATGGACCATGCGGGTAGACATGCTGGCGTGTACGAAAAAAAGCCGGCTCACCGACACCAATCTCTCTCTGAGGTGGGAGCACTCTTTGCACTCAAACACATACACGTATACACCGAATTTTCTCTCTCTTCACCCTTTTCTACCCACCTTTCTCATTCACCACCTCCTCCGCCTCCCCTTTCTCCCTCTCTATGTTTCACCCTTTCTCCTTCATCCTCTTCGTCCTTCTTCCACGTACCCTCTAAAACCTCCGCGTTCAGTTTCACCTCTCTCACTCTCTTTCCATCCTGAAAAAGGGTGGTTGCTAGAGCGAAAAAGGGTGGTCTCCTGCGGGGTGGTTTGAGGGCGACAGAAGAGGTGGTAGATGAGAAAGGGGGTCCGTTGGGCGCTGGTACCAACGGGGGTGGACAAGACGAGCGGTGGGTGCAGCGAACGGAGCCCAGTCAGCTCCAGGATAATTAGATCCTTTACAGGTTACCAATGATTGATAGTCTTCGAAATACGTACCTACCACCCACACGCTGCAGCCCTCAAGCTGGCTTTCTTCCACGAGTATGGTAGCGCAACTAACACGGACACAACGGCGATATTCCAGGTATTAGTGTTCGTGTACAGTTTCGTACTTTATACGTCGAATTGTGTGAGAGAGTGGGTGAAAAAGGCGGGGTGGAGGGGGTGGATGTGTACGATAAATGCGAAATCCCCTTCAGGGACGATTACGTCCTACTGAGCTTGGCCTGGGTCACGACCGAACTCCCTCTCACTCTGTCCCTCTCCTTCGTCCCTTTTCTTTTAGCTATACCGTTGTCTGGAAAAAAGTACCCCGGAATTGTTGGTCTTCGGCACTTGGCTGCCTTCTCAGAGTCGTTAAAACCCATGCGTTGATCATCCATATATTCGGTATACTTAACGTTTCGCCCTTCCGTGTGATTGATCCTCCCAAAGACATCAAGGAAATACTTTTAGACTTATAGTTTAAGATTGACCCTTTTTAGAATATGTAACAGTCAATATTAATGGCAGCACGACACGATATTGCTGTACGCGAATTTATTAGTGATAATTCTTAAGGGAAGAATACATATTAATGGATTCTTAAAATATTGATACACCGACTGAAAACTCTAGTCGGAGAAGAGCGCAAGTTCAAACATCAGTTGTTCAAATTTGATTTTAGTTAAAGTGGACTTTATTTGCATTTGCACTGAAATCGTTAGAATTTAATTTCACTTATATTCACACTGTGAAGGGAAAACTTTTAAATTGAATTAATAGTAACAAATTATGTACTCGAAATCTTAAAAGTTTCGTTCCAGCATCCGTATTCGCTTGACCCTGTTTCCCGTTACTATAAATTATATATCAGGACAGGTACGTGTTGTGCAATATGTTACGTTACATAGCGCTTCGCTTAATTACGTTAGAAAACAGCAAAATACTGTTCCCAGCGTATCAGTAGTATAGGAGGTCCTACCGTCGGAAGGAATTTACCGTTCGATGCTTTCAATCACGGATACTAGTTAAAGCGCCACAGTATCTCTTCCCATATGGAACCGTAAGTTATTAGATTTTTTAATTAGAGAAAAGAGTCTATTTTTATATCTCAATGTCTGATGCTCACATTTGGTAACAACATGGGTCCCAATATCTCGAGATATCTTACGATATAGCTGCATCCTACGCACCTACATATTATCCCAATTTTAAAATGTGCCCAGCTTATTCGATTTAAATTTCGAGACTTTGACGTCAATCGATACCTTCACTCCATATTCTCTAATCAGATGTAGAGAACTCTTTCAATGACTTTTTTAGTCTTTGACGTCAATGAATACAAATGCATATGTTTTATATTATTTTAGAGAAATTCTCATCATGCTCCCGACATTTAGTATTTGACGTCACCTTGTAACACCGTCTTCCTTAATTGAGCCAAATTTGCACCTAATTAGCAGGAGTTATTATAGCGAAAATACAAAAGTCGCTCGTAGCACTTAACGTACAGGGAGAGACCTATAAAAATGACGTTTACGATTTTAACTTGAAAGATACGCGTTCACTGATACGCATCCATCTA
Organism: Nysson spinosus; assembly: GCA_910591585.2. NCBI lineage: Eukaryota > Metazoa > Arthropoda > Insecta > Hymenoptera > Crabronidae > Nysson > Nysson spinosus. Next base: position 5,718,243 of record OU342830.1, on the reverse strand, counting down.
CGAAAAAAGGCAAAAATTAACGTTCTGTGGTCCTCCGCTGTCTCTGTTATTGAAAACTGGGTGACACGCGCATTGTAAGCTACACTGCAATAAATTTAATATTGAAACCGCTCGATGTTTATGATGACCCCATATTCATGGCAGATTGAAATACGGGGAAATTTGATGGAGAATCTTTACTACTAAAAGTCCAAAAGTTCAATGTCTATTCTTCAAAATATTCTTATTCAATCTTATAATTAAATTAAGTTTTTAAATAAACATGTGTGCCTAATACGACAGCTATGATTTCGATCAACGTCACGCGCTTTGTAGTTCTAGTAAATTATTGAATTGTGACGAAAATAATTCCTCCGAAGTGAACTTACTTCCTCATTCTATTGGGATGAGAATATATCATATTATATTAGAATGACGACTGTTCTACGAAGCAATAATGTCCCGATAACATACTCCTACTATATGTGGCATGTTTTTAATATAAGATTTCTTAAATCATGGAGATTTTGTGGAATTCTGATTATTCATTGCTGATGCACCTGGAGTTAAAAATATCTTGATTTCCGGTGTACTTTCGGTGGTCCCCCAAGCGACCTTCGCACTGAATTTAGCATGCAAATCGGGAACGGTGGTCTTTTATGATCCACGTTTCTCGGGGAACCCCCAAATATCTTGTAATTTGTTAAGCTCGTTAACTCGCATCTACGTAATCATCAGCCACAAATGTCACTCGACAACCACTCAAGATAATTATTGCTGTGCAGTCGCTAATTATTAAATCTTATGGGATCGTTCGCATAATAGTATCGTTAAAAATGACCGACTACTGTGCATCCAGTCAGATATATAAACAACTTTTTAACCTACTCAGGAAGTAAACTCTCATCGCGCAGGGATGTTTTGCAACATTTACGAAACGTCATCAGTTCGAATGATAAATAAAATGAATATTCGTTGCATATTATAAATCATGCTGATTGTCATTTATTTTTCTATGTTTATAAGATGTAAATTCTTATGTACCTTGTTTACCCATATTGGGACTTATATCTTCTTATTGTCTAATTAATGATGAGACATGAAATAATTTTGCTAATTCACTCCCGTGAGTGTTTGACATTCATTCGTTGAGTGCTTTTGTTAGATTTTGATTCGAAACTCTTTTACAAAAATTTGATTCAGTGCCATCTGGTAAAAGGGTCCTTTTCAAATCACATTTATCCTGCGACATAAAGTGCTCTACTTCAAAGAAGCGCAAAAGGAGTTCATCGTTCTAGGTTTACTCCGATCTCTTTAAAAGGAAGATATTGCTTACTAACATCAATGCAGGGAGTATTGTACTCGAAGCAAGCGTGATAAGAATGACGAATTATAACAACAAGAAAAACAGTTGTCCTTAGAACAATCTGCATTCGATGACTCCCGCTCAATGACTCATACCAGTATAAAGTATTCCTACTAAGAAAGTACTAATTTTTTGAAACGATACATCAGTGAGACATACCTTTAGGGTTAAAATATAAATATCTGCATTATTATAAATATAAGACTCGTCTTAATATAACTCGATGAATTTTACATTTTCCGTATGTGTGCTTTGTACATATAAAATTGTGGTAAATAATATTCTGAGAATTCTAATTGGAACTCGTAATGTGGAAGACCTTTCCGTTATAGAACAAAAATTTCGTATTCTTATTTTCACGAGAAAAGTATAGAATTTCAATGTATTATCACGCAGAAATGTAGAATATACCAGCGGCGTTGCTACCCGCTACGAACCCTTTGCCAGCCATTATTCTTTCGAAATCCGATACCAGAGACTCTTTTCCCCTATCGATACTTTTACCTCTGTGTTGTTAATTGAAAATATTAGTTTAAACTTCGACTTAAATTTCGACATTTTCTCGGAAAATCTCGTCGTTGTAGAAAGAAAATAAATGTTCCATTCCACTATATATTCCACTATGTAAATATATTGTTTATCGGATACTTCTATTTTAGTCAAGTAAACAAGATGAGTCTATTTTTCAATATGTCTAGGCATTCACTGATAGTCGCAAAGATAAAGTACTTAAATACTGCAGCTTCGTACAATAGAACGAAACTTAACTCGGGTTAACGGGTCAACGGGTTAAAGGGTTAACGTGCTTTAGACGAACTTTGGTGCGAGCGTGCCTGGGTTTTTCTATGAATAACTTTCGAGCTGCATTCATATTAGTATATTGTTAAACAAATGCATACTCATTTTCTTCTGACTCTTCAAACACCTTGTCCATCGAATTAAACTTTGCATATACATTACTAACGGTAGATTAATTCGTAATAGAACATACGAAACGTGCAAGCTTTATCTCAATACAGTATTCAATTATTTCCCTTGATTTAATAGCCAAAGCCATAATACAATTTCAAAACAACAGTGAAGAGTCATCGTGCTCAAACCATTAGCGTATTAATGTAACCATCGGAAAGAGCTTTCCCAGGTGTCTCATTGATATTAGATGACACATAGGGAAATTCAGGATTATTTAATCTTTGCTCACTTCTTTCCTTTTCTCCAGGTGTATCTGGTGGGCACAAAAATCACGGCGGGATCAAAGGTACATTAAATTGCGACAGGTTGCTAGTGCAACAGCGAAACCCGATTGTCCAACTCTCGCGTGCATCTACTTGGCAAGTCGGGAAGTCCCGTGGCGAGTTGTGTGTGGTTCTCTGTGTGTACGAGGAATCGGTTAGGTGAATCATCGTGCAACGACACCGTCGACTACGTCAGAGGTAACCGTCTGTGGAGTAACGCTGAGGATTCCGCTCTTCTTGTCGGATATATTTTCCTACCGGCAACGCCGTACACTCTTTCTACTCCTTATCCTTTTACACGTCTCCTTCCGCAAAGATGCAACGAATTCGAGCTGACCTCGTCATCGCGGGAATTCTTCATCGTAGGAAATCTGAAATGCATTATCGCAACATTATGACATCGAGCAAAATCACGCGTAAGAATTACGGTCTTCCTACTTTAGATATTAATTAATACGTGTTATGGAATCGGATGAATATAAAACGGAAAAATGTCGAAATCAAACACGGTTGTTGCTAAGCGATCTTGGTTTACGTCCATTCACGGTTTTCCATTGACGTTATACGACGTTTTTGTGGTAACTTCTAATTATATCGCTTATTGACTTTGTCACCTGAGAACTAAATCTAGTTGCGGTAATAATCCGAATAATTGAGGAAACGTTTCATTCTTCTGATTCCTTCGTGCAATGTTGCATTCGTTTATTTGAAACAATGCGAACGTAATGTGCTAATTTCGCATTTAGTGTTGTCTACTTTTAGATATGCCTTGTATTCTCTTGACGTCGTCTGAATTTAACGGAGATTAAAATGTCAAAATTTTAAGGCAATTTTAATTAATACTTCCTTGTAGATTCTGTCGTAGGTGGGCTTTAATAGGTTGAAAGTATTCCCTGTGGTATATTTATCTCTGGCTTCGATATAAATAGGACTATTTTACATATAGATACGTTTTATAGTGAAACGCGTATAAAAGAAACTCCTGATTTTTGTTTTATGGTAGACGATTATGCAATCAAAGAGATACACGTTTGAAACGTATAGGGTACATTATAAATGCGTGAATGAATGAATCAAGCGGTACATTAATAATGCAATCTTATAATGATCGGTAGATTAGTGTGGGTAATCATTGAATGACTGCGGGAACAATTATCTGTGAAGTTGCTGAAGTTATGTGAACAGTATAAAAAATGGGTACTTTATCAACTTTGATATTGTACACCTTCTGCGATAATTATAAAGCGTGAACTATTAATTGCTTGTATTTCCGGAAATGTGATTGGTGTGAAATGACTTCCACTTGTTAAAGTAAAAATGAGTTTCATTTAAATATAATCCCATAATGACTCGTAGATTAATGTAAGTAATAATCGAATTACCGCATCAACAGTTATCTGCGAAATTGTTCAAGATATATGAATAATATAAAACGAAATGTATCTTAACCAAAACTTTGATATTAAGCATCCTTTTCGATAATTAAAAAGCGTGCAGTATTTGTTTCGTATACCACATGAATTAACTTAATCGAAATAATATTTCAGGGAATAGGTTTGATCTGAAATGACTACCATTTATTAGTATAAAAATGATTTTTATTTTAATACTGATTATCCACCCTCTCTTTGTATATTATTATTAATAATTAATAATAATAATAATAAGTGATGAATACAAATTCTACTTTGCCTAATAAGAGTACAATATAAAAATATCATTCTATATTCATATCACCATGGAATGTTTGACATCAAAATATTATTACTTAATAATAATACTGATCAACTATTATATACATATATACAATATTTTTTAAATATGATATAAATTTGTTGTATATTAATTGACGCATATCTTCATTAAAATCTATCCTAAATATAATCTTATACCGATCTAGAGGTGCATTGCAATTCATATTTTTGGAATTGAAATTATTCCTTCTTATCACATTTATAGTATTGTCTTTTCTCATTAAGTAATTGGCCTCACTTATAATATAAGCTTAAACCAATAAATAAATAAATATTTCAATAAATAAATACAATAAATAAATGAATGAATTAGCGATACAATAAATACGAGAGAAATACAATTTCTCTTAAATAAATATTATGTATAAATTAAGAGATAATGCTTAAGCGTAATACTCCGAGCAGATAGTAATTATATTGTCTCGTGCAATCGTGAATAAGCCAGTAAAGTGATTACTCGGAGAATTACATACTATTAAGTACCATTACTATCACATTGTTTAACAACACGGCGAAGTTGTTTCGCAGCGTGATTATTTAAGTATTACTGAAATGCGCTATTTAACAGGAGTGCGAGGCAGTATTATAAAAACAAATCACGGCACATCAAGCATTGAGTAAATATGAATTCCCAGTATTCGCACGTCACTAATTGTTCGTCAAACGAGTTTCTATAAAAAGATTTTTAGAATTACAATAGATTCGAGATAATCTAATTCCATCTACGTAACTACTCGTCAGTAAGATCAAAGAGATGAGCCTCGTTGAGGCTATATTTACACTTACAATTATGAAAACAGTACGTGACATAATATCGTAATACAACACCGATACCATACACAAACTATTTCCAGTGGCAATATAATCACGGTCTACTTATAAATTAATTTGAGCCAATTTCCCTATTGTACATGTACATACATGTACATTGTCTCTATACAAAAAGTCTTGACTTGAATTATTTCACTTGTTAATCCCCTGTAAGTATATGATTAAATTCAATCTTGCAACATTGTATACATTCAACTACTCTAAGTCCTTCGAAAATTGATTCTCCATGCCGTACTAAAAATAGTTATTTTAAATTACTCTACGATCTATGACGCACGGCGTGTATAACGATGATAATGATTACAGGTTTCACTTAGTACGTTCGAAGTCTTCTGTATGAATTGTTTAAGGCACGTATCCCATCGGAAGATATTAATCGTTGATTGGAAGCGATGCTTCAGTATCCGCTAATTCAGGGTACATCTGAAGGGCGCATACACAACCGGCATAAACCTTCATGATCTCGTTCGTATTGTCAGCATATTTTACTTCAATGTACCTGTACGTTTGGATACAACAATATGTTCCAACACTTTGACAACTGCTACCCACGTGATTACATATAACGTGTTCCAGATCCTGGGGGATTCTAGATCCTTTCGTATCTGGTATGGATACCACGGTGTAATTGCAAATGGAACTGTTCTGCGCCTCCTTTACTTCCAATTCGTAATAATCGTCGTACTTCTTATGATGATTATTTTGAACACTCTTCCGCTCGTTGTTTAATCTCCTATATCTTTTGTGCTCTTGTGTATCTTCTTGTGATGACTGCCTATAGGTGACACTCCCGTGGATCCCGTGACGCTTTCTTCTTGTTTCTGAGCCCAACAAACGATTGAAATCTCTACTTGCACCTCTGTGTATGCTGCCTCCCGGTTCCATAACATTGTGAGGTTGCAAGTCAAGGTTTTCTCTTTCGAGATGATGAAGAGATAGTTGGCGGGGTAACGATTCTTCGTTATCGTTATGGTTCAAGTGCAGGTAATGACCATGACGGTGTCTTAGACTACGGGCTTCCGTTAGTTCTTCGACAATTAAACTGATGAGTCCCACGCAAAGGAGAAATCGGATACTACTTGCTAGCGACATCGTCGATTTCTATAAAGGATATTTGAATACTAATTCCTCGCGCACTTTGTTACGTTGAACTGTTTCTTCGTTGTGTATAAAGCAGCTTTAATTGTTCAAAGCTTTCTTTACATCGAACGACTCTCTTTTAACTTCCCCGTGAATAGATCACTCTCTTTTTCCAGTGATCTTAAATACCATTCGTATCCTGAATGCGATGAATAGTTCTAGGTATTTGGAACTGTATGTATTATCGTAATAAAAACATAAAGTATCGACCGTTCACAGATGTACTTTAACAATTACGGTAAGAAATAGTCACAGCTCATCGCTTTGATGAGGAGATTCTTCAAGTTTTTACTTGGCGAGTACTTCTTCCTCTCTTACCAAGTAGTACCTCGGATATATCGAATTGCCGCGTACTTGTCACGATAAATGGTACTCCAAAAAGTGAATTCTTGGCAAATATTAATTACGATAAAACATTCGGTTGAAACTCGAGGTGTGTTATAACTCTGCAAGAACGATTTCTTCACTCTCTTCACTCTCTCGTTCACGTGCCTTTTAATTAGTGAATACTTGGTATGATTTGAGGGATAGTCACTCACTTTGTACAACCAAGTTTCTCTTGTTTGTTCCTTGTAATTTCGCGACAATGTAACGGGTCACCACTTACTCGGAACAAAAAAAGCAATACCTTGTCACGATTAAAGTGCACTTGTCTTGAATTCCGTAGACTTTTCTGTGATGATCGTGGCAAAAAAGTTTACGTTAAATGGTACTCTCCGGACGATTTGTAGGATCCACGGCGTTCCACGTTCCTGATGTCTTGCAGTATATACGTGGTTCTATTCTCCTTGAATTGCTGCAAGGTTTCCGGAAGGATTTCCAATGAAATTCTCCAAATTGAGGGAACTTCAATGTCCAATACTTTTTCCACGGAAGATCAATTCAGTCTTTTAATTTTTCTTCTACTTCCAATAATCAGTTTCCGAAGGTACGTATCAAAGGCACACGGTTTCTTGTAACGATGCCACCGAGGGGTTCCACCATCAAAAAGTTCCTCGAAGTAGATGGTTCTACAATGATTTACGATATTTCACGTGATTCTGTCGAGGTATTCTTGTAGTCGAGTTCTTCTTCAGACATCCAATGTGAGAAGGAATCACCTCTTGCTTGTCTCGTTTAATGGTTTGCTCAAAACTGAGTATTCCCTGATCCTCGAAGGATTTTTTATCCTGGCCGTGAACGGGCACGTGGGTGGTGTTGCCCCACTTTAACGGGGGCTTGCGCGTGCCTTGGCATCAACTCACTAATCCCCCCTCTCTCTACAGCCCCTCGTAAAGGGGCCCCCGAGAGAGGTTTCATCGTTTCATCGTTTCATCGCTGCCTTCTTCGAGGATACGCATCCTCCTCTTTGACGTCACCAAAGCCCGTTTCCTCTTGCAGCAGCGGGCTCACATACCACGGCTGTTCCCTTAAACATGGAATTTAGCATTATTATCTCCACCTCGTATGCGGACGTCACCGGTTTCCACCTATGGAGGAAGAAAAAGATCCGTGGTGCACCGACTTCGCAGAATAGGGGAACGGTGAGATCTTCTTGCTGGTCGTTTATTCCTTCTCCTTGGACAACCTGGTCGCGTGAACATTGATGATAAGCGTAATATAATAATATATCCGAGGACGGATCACGGTGATGGATCTTACTTCGAAAGTGACCTGTCTCCTTTCCCTCATGACGTTTACGCACGACACAATTTCCCGGCAGTTTCTTACGTATGTACGATATTGCAATTACTTGAACACTCTCTGAAACGACACTTGATGTTCGGAGAATTGAGGAAGTCTTATTACTTGAAAAATTCAGCATTAGTGAGTGTCAGAGCGTGAGTCTATTTTGCATGTTATATATTTTGTAGTATTGCTATAAATGACAAGTGTAATTAGTAGTTGCTACTGTAGATGAAATAAAATTGATAAACAGTACGGGGTATAAGGATCCAGAAGGATGTAAAGATTGTGTGGACGCAATATATGAAGATGTTTCTTTTCGGACGGTCAATTAAGTGACTAACTAAAACATCGTCAGTTCCTTGCTCCCCATGCGTCTTGGTATTCGGAATGTTATTCCAGGGGCACGGTTATTCATCGGCGCGAGCGAGCGAGTTGAAACGGAGTCACATATAGGGGGTTCCCGAGAATATACCTTTTTTTGCTAAGTCGGGGAACGTCTGCATTCGGTTTCATGAAAACACTTGAATTCTTATTGATTCCTATACGACTCCCTTAACCTTCTTTTTCCATTCTCGGGTAAGGGGATATTTTTAGATTTAGATTCTGTAATAATTGAGACATGAGGCTTTTTTTATAAGTCTCGTCTAGAAGAAACGCGTAGGATACCAATCAGTGCAGACTGCTCCGCTATTCCTCGATAACTCCAAACGGCAAGTCGCATTAATTATTTAAATTTATTTCGAATCAAAGAACGGAACGTCTCCTAAAACAAGATTTAATAACCGATTGACGTTAATAAAATTACGACCAACACGATGTTTCGTGTTCCCCGTGACAATTTAATTTCGCTCCGTGAAATAAATCTATCCGCAGACCGGTTTCCCAATCAAACTGTAATAAACCCGTGTTTCGGCATAAACATTATAAAACGTAACCACGCGATATATTACATCGAGCGAATTAATATGTATATTAAATTCTCGCATATCTTCCGTAACGATGATTTGGAAATTTATGTAATTATAAGGTAATGTTACACATAAATCAGCTTTATTTCTATGAACCTGTACATCATAAGTACAAACGTATTAATATCACAATGATATGAAATACAATGTTTATCAATTTATAAAAATAAGTCTGCTGGAAGATTACTTCTGTTTGGAAAGCTCGTTTGTGTACCGAATTTTAAAACGGTTTCACTTGCGACGACACAAGCTCTTCGAATACACTCATCCATCGATAGTGCTGGGTAATACGCTTTAAAATATGCAAGTGCACCCAGAAACGCATCTCCAGCACCCTGCGAATTAAATTGTAAAGATCAGTGATTTTACTTCTCGAGTGCCTTTCATTGTAGAAATTAATCATGAGTTCCAAATCAATGTCTAGCAAAATAAATTTCGAATTAACATAAAACTAAATCTTGCCACTCTTTATGTCTTACATAGTTAAATTAACTTGTTAGATTAACATAAGACACATATCATGGGACATAAATGGTTTAATTTTATATAAGTTTTGAATCATACAAAGCATAGAAGTTGAATAAGAAAGTCCAATTATTTCGCAGAATACTATTAATGTTTAATAAACACATGAACTCATAAGTAATAACTTAACATTCATTCTGAAATCTCACGAATGTTATTAACGTACAGTTGTGTCTACAGGTCGAACAGGAAGGGTAGGAATCATCTTAACATTGTTATCAGTTTGCGAGGCGAATGCTGCGCCCGACTCTCCGAGGGTAAGAATTACCGTATTGCAACCCTTCTCTAAAAGCTTATCGACAGCTTCTTGCACATTTGCTAAACCCTGGAGTTGAACCCCAGTCATAACTTCAGCCTACAAACATTTGCCTTGCTTTATAATTGCATTAATCAATTTACATTTGTATGTTCGGTTTACGTCACTAACTAGTTTTAAGAAATTAATATTTACTCGTATAATGCCAGATTAATTATACCAGAAACGAGTGAATGTCGATAAATGCTCTCGATAAATGATTTCATTTCTTGAAATATTCTTCAAAATATTACAATTACATACATTATATTATGACATTCTGTTTATAAATACATGTAGCAATTTCGATCGCGATAGTTCGTTGATCGCGCCATCAGTTTTCCAGACGCAAATGCTTCACTTAATCCGACTGTTGATGTATTACTTTTATCGACATACAAAGTCGCCGTTGTAAACACAAAAGTCTCTATTTGGATGTATTAAACAGGATTACGAGAATAATATTAAACCAAATTCTACCTCAGTTTCGTTAACACAGAATACATCGCATAATTTCAGAATTTCCGGATCAACATTCTCTACAGCAGGTGCACCATTTACAATCGAAAGACCTATCGATAACACATTTATATGCTTATTATGATAAAATATGGGTCGTAGGAAAATCTTATAGAAAACAACGAACCATGTCCTTTATGGATCTTTAGAGCATGTAAAGTAGTTTCCAGTGGTGTTTCAAATTGACACAGTAAGACATTAGCGCTTTTAATAACATCTTCCGCGGAATTAACAACTTCCGGTAGTAATGATTCGTTCGCACCTAACACGATTACTATACTATTTTCACCTAAAATCGTTTAGAAACAAATTCGTAAAATTCGTATATGTTCTCGTACCAGTGTTCAGAAATATTGATTACAATATTTTTTAGTTTTATATCTATATAATATTTCCAACTAATAAAGTTTTATAATTATCTTGTAAGTGACTGACATAACTTGTGAATGTGCCACAAAAATGGCGATGCAGCGCGAAATATTCGTGAAATACTTCAATTGCACTTTACACTAATTCGGTTTTGTTAAACCAAAAACGTGTGTTTTTCTATTATAACGAAATTAATTGATGTTATTCAGATATTCTTGAATTTATATTAAAATCATTGAACCTACCATTTTCAGCAACAGTGATGTGTGCAATTCCACTATGTTCATCTTTTTGAATTTGAACATGAGACACATTTACATTCTCGTTTTTAAGGATTTTTAAGTATTCTTGTGCATATGTATCAGAACCTAACTGTAGTAAAGTAAATGTATAAGAATAAAGGCAAAAAACTTGTATTAAAAATTACGAAAAGGATCAGGAAATTAATATTAATAATTATATTTAAACCAACACATTATAATTGCATTATTTCGTCATTAAATAGTGAATTTAAATTATAATGGTTTATATGTTAATTGAAATTGATTGATCATACTGAAGCAACTAGAGTTGCAGTGGCACCAAGTTTAGCAGCAGCCACACATTGGTTGGCACCTTTCCCCCCATACTTTTTTTCAAATCTGGTACCAATTATTGTTTCGCCAGGTTTTGGTAATCTTGGAGAAAAGCTAGAACATACATTTATGTATGTACAAAGTAAAAAGACATTTTCCAAACTATTAATATCCATTGCATATACTTCTTCAGTATATATATAATTATACTAAAATATTTAGTAAAAACTATTTTAATATTACACAAAATAATTTCTCGATTCACATAGAGAATGAAAAATTTTTTAAAAACGTTTTGTTTGTATATAGAAAGAAAGAAACTTTCATTGGTAATGGTATATGAAATATGATATATTTAAGATGGTGTTTGAATCATTCATATACTTCTAAACACATTAAAAGATAAGTTGATACAATCTGCAACCATCTTTGATTCAAGGTCAATTTGAACAGATAATAAATTTGAGGTCTTATAGTTAACCTAATAAAGTTTGGTTCATTTAATGGAATAAGAAATTAATTATTGTTATAATAAGAACTTAATTATTGTTGTTAAACTGTGACATAAATTATCTTCTTTCCTTTTATTTACTTTAAAAAATTAAAAAGTAGTTGAGAACATGTACAATGTGCTTTAAATTATGAAATGTTATATAAAATAATGTTGTAACATTATAGCAAAGTTATAATCAAACACAAATATGATAAGTAATATCAATAACCTTTAAAGAAGCCCCTCTTATATTCTTATAGCAATATTAATTATCACTTACCAAGTGAAATCAAGCATGCACGACCCAACCACAACAATGTTTGGAGCCATTTTTTCGTAGAATTATAATTATCACTGTTAGAAAGTTATATGAAGGAGAAAGTAGATTCTTTATAAAGAAAGGTTATATAAGAACAGACTTTTAAGAAGAAATCTTCTCTTCTTTATATCGGGTACGATTAACAAGTTACATAGAAACGGATAAGTAATGTTATCAGCATTTATCACGAATCTGGCCGATGAATTCGTGAACTGATAATTGCTTGTTGTTTACATAACCTAACTAAATTCCGTATTGCACCCGAATTTGTTAAAACTGTCAACTGGTCAGTTTTACTCAGAAGTTGCGAAAATTGTTATGTTATTGCATTATTGGAAACAAATACTATCTTTATTAATAAGGTCGGAGAAAATAAGGTTACGTAATATTAAACCTGTTCATAAAAAATTTAGTACATGTATTATAGCGTATGGATACAAAGATCATAAATGTTTTCAAGTATATGTACATAATTTTAACACATCTTATATTTAATCACTTTACAAAATATAATTGCCAATGTTTTAACTTTAGCTACTATTACATTTAAGTGTAATACTCCAAGTATTTTGTTTAAACCTTGTAAAAAACGCAGCTCTGTCATAAATTATAAAAAAACATAGATCGGAAAATACATGAGTGTATGCACATATGGCACCCCAGACCAGACATAAATAGACCAAGCACGCAGTGCAATCTGTAATTCCAGAGTTACCGAGTTCTAGAACCCGGTAACGATTTTTGTGTCACTGGTGACGTTACCCACCAATTGGCTGTTTATTTATATTTTTAGTCCTAAAAATACAAAAAGAAATAAGGGAATAATTTTTCCACAACCTCTAACATCTATTAGAATACACATTACACAACATATAATAGATATATATGGATGTTTAATATCACGACCCAACCACCCATCAGGATTTCTGCTAACGGCAACCTGCACCTGGTGAGACTTGGAAATCGGTAATAATTGTAAGTAGAGCATTAGAAATTAGAATTCCTCTACTACTAATTAACCTAAATAATACTTTCACTTTCGGATAAAGCTAATTCTGTTTACTAACCAATTTATTAGATTTGTTAATTAATCTAGTTTTCTATAAATGATTACAGGGTGGCCACTGCTAGCTTCGCCAGAACCGCAATCAGAGCAGAAAACAGAACGAAGGGCCATCGTCAAAATATTTTATTTATAAGTGTATATTTATATATTCATGTCTTTTATGTTATATTATTTATTAGTATACAATGTTGTATGAAAATTGTCTTACCTCGTGAAATTTCCATTTACAATAAATGTCTTCATTACGAACATTTTGTATTGTACTTTATATTTCCTCCCTGTATCGAATATCCAGAATCCAATAAGTCCTAAAAACTTCCTCGAATCGTGCAAACGAATACCTCCGCGCACCTCATGTTCTCCTGATACCAATCCACGTACCTGAAGTTCACTTTTCATTTGAATGGCGCCGGCCAGTCGCCACGACCGTTAATTCGTAACGGCTCTCGGTGGCCAACCGTTTTTTGCCTTTTAACGGTTTGGCGACTCTAGGTCGCCATTTAAATGAATACCGAAAAACGACAATTTCTGGATACCCCCAATTTCTCTCGAAAACCCCCCAAAATATGAGGATTTCACTTTTCATTTGAATGGCGCCGGCCAGTCGCCACGACCGTTAATTCGTAACGGGTCTCGGTGGCCAACCGTCTTTTGCCTTTTAACGGTTTGGCGACTCTCGGTCGCCATTTAAATGAAAACCGAAAAACGACAATTTCTGGATACCCTCAATTTCTCTCGAAAACCCCCCAAAATATGAGGATTTCACTTTTCATTTGAATGGCGCCGGCCAGTCGCCACGACCATTATTCGTAACGGCTCTCGGTGGCCAACCGTCTTTTGCCTTTTAACGGTTAGGCGACTCTAGGTCGCCATTTAAATGAAAACCGAAAAACGACAATTTCTGGATACCCCCAAATTCTCTCGAAAACCCCCAAAAATATGAGGATTTCACTTTTCATTTGAATGGCGCCGGCCAGTCGCCACGACCGTTAATTCGTAACGGCTCTCGGTGGCCAACCGTCTTTTGCCTTTTAACGGTTTGGCGACTCTCGGTCGCCATTTAAATGAAAACCGAAAAACGACAATTTCTGGATACCCTCAATTTCTCTCGAAAACCCCCCAAAATATGAGGATTTTACTTTTCATTTGAATGGCGCCGGCCAGTCGCCACGACCATTATTCGTAACGGCTCTCGGTGGCCAACCGTCTTTTGCCTTTTAACGGTTAGGCGACTCTAGGTCGCCATTTAAATGAAAACCGAAAAACGACAATTTCTGGATACCCCCAAATTCTCTCGAAAACCCCCAAAAATATGAGGATTTCACTTTTCATTTGAATGGCGCCGGCCAGTCGCCACGACCGTTAATTCGTAACGGCTCTCGGTGGCCAACCGTCTTTTGCCTTTTAACGGTTTGGCGACTCTCGGTCGCCATTTAAATGAAAACCGAAAAACGACAATTTCTGGATACCCTCAATTTCTCTCGAAAACCCCCCAAAATATGAGGATTTCACTTTTCATTTGAATGGCGCCGGCCAGTCGCCACGACCATTATTCGTAACGGCTCTCGGTGGCCAACCGTCTTTTGCCTTTTAACGGTTAGGCGACTCTAGGTCGCCATTTAAATGAAAACCGAAAAACGACAATTTCTGGATACCCCCAAATTCTCTCGAAAACCCCCAAAAATATGAGGATTTCACTTTTCATTTGAATGGCGCCGGCCAGTCGCCACGACCGTTAATTCGTAACGGCTCTCGGTGGCCAACCGTCTTTTGCCTTTTAACGGTTTGGCGACTCTAGGTCGCCATTTAAATGAATACCGAAAAACGACAATTTCTGGATACCCCCAATTTCTCTCGAAAACCCCCCAAAATATGAGGATTTCACTTTTCATTTGAATGGCGCCGGCCAGTCGCCACGACCGTTAATTCGTAACGGCTCTCGGTGGCCAACCGTCTTTTGCCTTTTAACGGTTTGGCGACTCTAGGTCGCCATTTAAATGAATACCGAAAAACGACAATTTCTGGATACCCCCAATTTCTCTCGAAAACCCCCAAAAATATGAGGATTTCACTTTTCATTTGAATGGCGCCGGCCAGTCGCCACGACCGTTAATTCGTAACGGGTCTCGGTGGCCCAACGTCTTTTGCCTTTTAATGGTTTGGCGACTCTCGGTCGCCATTTAAATGAATACCGAAAAACGACAATTTCTGGATACCCCCAATTTCTCTCGAAAACCCCCAAAAATATGAGGATTTCACTTTTCATTTGAATGGCGCCGGCCAGTCGCCACGACCGTTAATTCGTAACGGCTCTCGGTGGCCAACCGTCTTTTGCCTTTTAACGGTTTGGCGACTCTAGGTCGCCATTTAAATGAAAACCGAAAAACGACAATTTCTGGATACCCCCAATTTCTCTCGAAAACCCCCCAAAATATGAGGATTTCACTTTTCATTTGAATGGCGCCGGCCAGTCGCCACGACCGTTAATTCGTAACGGGTCTCGGTGGCCAAACGTCTTTTGCCTTTTAATGGTTTGGCGACTCTCGGTCGCCATTTAAATGAATACCGAAAAACGACAATTTCTGGATACCCCCAATTTCTCTCGAAAACCCCCCAAAATATGAGGATTTCACTTTTCATTTGAATGGCGCCGGCCAGTCGCCACGACCGTTAATTCGTAACGGCTCTCGGTGGCCAACCGTCTTTTGCCTTTTAACGGTTTGGCGACTCTCGGTCGCCATTTAAAAGAAAACCGAAAAACGACCATTTCTGGATACCCCAAATTTCTCTCGAAAATAAGGTTTAATCCATAATTAATATTAATTAATTAATAGATGATCAGTTCGACGAAGACAAATGACTGCCCATTAATTCGATTCATTTTAACCTCGTTTTTCCTCCAGAAAATGCCCAATTTTTTCAGACAAGTTTTCGATCTCGTTACATTGCTGCTTTCGATAAAAAATATTCCAGTAGTTTGGTTCCGCTATAATCGCGACAATACGATTATATTTAAAAATTCGTTTCGTTTTGTAATCGTCTCGGATGACGAGTGTACTGCTTGGAACGACCGGCGAGATACTTTTGATTTTGTTTCAAAATTTTTGTCCCGTTGTTCGATATTTCCCGTGTATATAAATTTGATGTTGATGAAATCGAAATGATTTATTGCATAATTATGACTCGAAAATAATTTGAAGGGATAGTTTTATTGCATCAAGTTTATCTAGAATTATAGTAGGTAACGCACGTATAATTTCAGATTCCTTCACGGAACAAGTACCAGTATTATAATTCGAATTGTTGTTTTCAAGATATAAACGCTTCTGTATATTTACTTTCCGAGGAACGTATTGAATTTCGTGGTTACATGTCACGTACAATTTCAAGGCGATTTTAATTTTAAAAAAGGCATATGAAAGCTTCCGGAGATCAATACGGATATTCAAGAGTGATCAGAGTAATATTCCGGGTTATTTTTGTAAAGTTGTTCGCAATTTTTCGATCTATGTACGGGCGAGTTGTGTCAGAAACCGGCCGAAAATTATTTCCTGGTAGCAGGATTACATGATGATAAAGGAGGTATGCGAGGAGCACTCCCAGTGACGTCACAGCCGCGCGACGCCTGCTCGTTCAAAATCCACAGTAATCGCGACACATCGCCCAATTTTCATTAATACCTCGCCTGTATCAATCAAAATCCTATCGAATTCGTACTGGGAATATAGCTGAGGGTTCATTGCAATTTCCTATTGCATAATCGCTAAAATTTGATGCCCAGAAACTTCAATTAGAACGATTTAATCCTCGCGAACTTCTTGTCCCGTGAAGATCGATCTGTTAAACGATACAATAATCGTTCTAAAAAATGCTTGTTACCCCCAGGAAATTCTAATAAACGTATTGGGAAGCTCCGGGGGTTCAAGGAGAATATTCAAGAGTGATCGGAGTAATAATACGAGTTGTTGTTTTAAAGATATTAACGTTCATATGGCCCACTTTCTCAGGAACGTATTAAATTTCGGTGATATATGTCGAAACATTTAATTA
Source organism: Nysson spinosus (assembly GCA_910591585.2). NCBI lineage: Eukaryota > Metazoa > Arthropoda > Insecta > Hymenoptera > Crabronidae > Nysson > Nysson spinosus. Next base: position 5,701,091 of record OU342830.1, on the reverse strand, counting down.
CAGAGGATGTTCAGGCGCGATTTTAATTTAAAAAAGGCATATGAAAGCTTCCGGAGATCGATACGGATATTCAAGAGTGATCAGAGTAATATTCCGGGTTATTTTTGTAAAGTTATTCGTAATTTTTCGATCTATGTACGGGCGAGTTGTGTCAGAAACCGGCCGAAAATTATTTCCTGGTAGCAGGATTACATGATGATAAAGGAGGTATGCGAGGAGCACTCCCAGTGACGTCACAGCCGCGCGACACCTGCTCGTTCAAAATCCACAGTAATCGCGACATATCGCCCAATTTTCATTAATACCTCGCCTGTATCAATCAAAATCCTATCGAATTCGTACTGGGAATATAGCTGAGGGTTCATTGCAATTTCCTATTGCATAATCGCTAAAATTTGATGCCCAGAAACTTCAATTAGAACGATTTAATCCTCGCGAACTTCTTGTCCCGTGAAGATCGATCTGTTAAACGATACAATAATCGTTCTAAAAAATGCTTGTTACCCCCAGGAAATTCTAATAAACGTATTGGGAAGCTCCGGGGGTTCAAGGAGAATATTCAAGAGTGATCGGAGTAATAAGACGAGTTGTTGTTTTAAAGATATTAACGTTTATTTGGCCCACTTTCTCAGGAACGTATTAAATTTCGTTGATATATGTCGAAACATTTAATTACAGAGGATGTTCAGGCGCGATTTTAATTTAAAAAAGGCATATGAAAGCTTCCGGAGATCGATACGGATATTCAAGAGTGATCAGAGTAATATTCCGGGTTATTTTTGTAAAGTTATTCGTAATTTTTCGATCTATGTACGGGCGAGTTGTGTCAGAAACCGGCCGAAAATTATTTCCTGGTAGCAGGATTACATGATGATAAAGGAGGTATGCGAGGAGCACTCCCAGTGACGTCACAGCCGCGCGACGCCTGCTCGTTCAAAATCCACAGTAATCGCGACATATCGCCCAATTTTCATTAATACCTCGCCTGTATCAATCAAAATCCTATCGAATTCGTACTGGGAATATAGCTGAGGGTTCATTGCAATTTCCTATTGCATAATCGCTAAAATTTGATGCCCAGAAACTTCAATTAGAACGATTTAATCCTCGCGAACTTCTTGTCCCGTGAAGATCGATCTGTTAAACGATACAATAATCGTTCTAAAAAATGCTTGTTACCCCCAGGAAATTCTAATAAACGTATTGGGAAGCTCCGGGGGTTCAAGGAGAATATTCAAGAGTGATCGGAGTAATAATACGAGTTGTTGTTTTAAAGATATTAACGTTCATATGGCCCACTTTCTCAGGAACGTATTAAATTTCGGTGATATATGTCGAAACATTTAATTACAGAGGATGTTCAGGCGCGATTTTAATTTAAAAAAGGCATATGAAAGCTTCCGGAGATCGATACGGATATTCAAGAGTGATCAGAGTAATATTCCGGGTTATTTTTGTAAAGTTATTCGTAATTTTTCGATCTATGTACGGGCGAGTTGTGTCAGAAACCGGCCGAAAATTATTTCCTGGTAGCAGGATTACATGATGATAAAGGAGGTATGCGAGGAGCACTCCCAGTGACGTCACAGCCGCGCGACGCCTGCTCGTTCAAAATCCACAGTAATCGCGACATATCGCCCAATTTTCATTAATACCTCGCCTGTATCAATCAAAATCCTATCGAATTCGTACTGGGAATATAGCTGAGGGTTCATTGCAATTTCCTATTGCATAATCTCTAAAATTTGATGCCCAGAAACTTCAATTAGAACGATTTAATCCTCGCGAACTTCTTGTCCCGTGAAGATCGATCTGTTAAACGATACAATAATCGTTCTAAAAAATGCTTGTTACCCCCAGGAAATTCTAATAAACGTATTGGGAAGCTCCGGGGGTTCAAGGAGAATATTCAAGAGTGATCGGAGTAATAATACGAGTTGTTGTTTTAAAGATATTAACGTTCATATGGCCCACTTTCTCAGGAACGTATTAAATTTCGTTGATATATGTCGAAACATTTAATTACAGAGGATGTTCAGGCGCGATTTTAATTTAAAAAAGGCATATGAAAGCTTCCGGAGATCGATACGGATATTCAAGAGTGATCAGAGTAATATTCCGGGTTATTTTTGTAAAGTTATTCGTAATTTTTCGATCTATGTACGGGCGAGTTGTGTCAGAAACCGGCCGAAAATTATTTCCTGGTAGCAGGATTACATGATGATAAAGGAGGTATGCGAGGAGCACTCCCAGTGACGTCACAGCCGCGCGACGCCTGCTCGTTCAAAATCCACAGTAATCGCGACATATCGCCCAATTTTCATTAATACCTCGCCTGTATCAATCAAAATCCTATCGAATTCGTACTGGGAATATAGCTGAGGGTTCATTGCAATTTCCTATTGCATAATCGCTAAAATTTGATGCCCAGAAACTTCAATTAGAACGATTTAATCCTCGCGAACTTCTTGTCCCGTGAAGATCGATCTGTTAAACGATACAATAATCGTTCTAAAAAATGCTTGTTACCCCCAGGAAATTCTAATAAACGTATTGGGAAGCTCCGGGGGTTCAAGGAGAATATTCAAGAGTGATCGGAGTAATAAGACGAGTTGTTGTTTTAAAGATATTAACGTTTATTTGGCCCACTTTCTCAGGAACGTATTAAATTTCGTTGATATATGTCGAAACATTTAATTACAGAGGATGTTCAGGCGCGATTTTAATTTAAAAAAGGCATATGAAAGCTTCCGGAGATCGATACGGATATTCAAGAGTGATCAGAGTAATATTCCGGGTTATTTTTGTAAAGTTATTCGTAATTTTTCGATCTATGTACGGGCGAGTTGTGTCAGAAACCGGCCGAAAATTATTTCCTGGTAGCAGGATTACATGATGATAAAGGAGGTATGCGAGGAGCACTCCCAGTGACGTCACAGCCGCGCGACGCCTGCTCGTTCAAAATCCACAGTAATCGCGACATATCGCCCAATTTTCATTAATACCTCGCCTGTATCAATCAAAATCCTATCGAATTCGTACTGGGAATATAGCTGAGGGTTCATTGCAATTTCCTATTGCATAATCGCTAAAATTTGATGCCCAGAAACTTCAATTAGAACGATTTAATCCTCGCGAACTTCTTGTCCCGTGAAGATCGATCTGTTAAACGATACAATAATCGTTCTAAAAAATGCTTGTTACCCCCAGGAAATTCTAATAAACGTATTGGGAAGCTCCGGGGGTTCAAGGAGAATATTCAAGAGTGATCGGAGTAATAATACGAGTTGTTGTTTTAAAGATATTAACGTTCATATGGCCCACTTTCTCAGGAACGTATTAAATTTCGGTGATATATGTCGAAACATTTAATTACAGAGGATGTTCAGGCGCGATTTTAATTTAAAAAAGGCATATGAAAGCTTCCGGAGATCGATACGGATATTCAAGAGTGATCAGAGTAATATTCCGGGTTATTTTTGTAAAGTTATTCGTAATTTTTCGATCTATGTACGGGCGAGTTGTGTCAGAAACCGGCCGAAAATTATTTCCTGGTAGCAGGATTACATGATGATAAAGGAGGTATGCGAGGAGCACTCCCAGTGACGTCACAGCCGCGCGACGCCTGCTCGTTCAAAATCCACAGTAATCGCGACACATCGCCCAATTTTCATTAATACCTCGCCTGTATCAATCAAAATCCTATCGAATTCGTACTGGGAATATAGCTGAGGGTTCATTGCAATTTCCTATTGCATAATCGCTAAAATTTGATGCCCAGAAACTTCAATTAGAACGATTTAATCCTCGCGAACTTCTTGTCCCGTGAAGATCGATCTGTTAAACGATACAATAATCGTTCTAAAAAATGCTTGTTACCCCCAGGAAATTCTAATAAACGTATTGGGAAGCTCCGGGGGTTCAATGAGAATATTCAAGAGTGATCTCATTCTGTATGCAAGCGTAGGTGTACCTCATATGGAAATTTGTCTATTCAGACTTTCATCTTTCATTTAGTTACTGTATTTAATATGTATAAGAATAAATTGCAGTAAATATGTAAATATTTATAGTAAATATAATTTTATAAACCTAAGATCCAACAAATAATTAATATTACGGGTTAGAATGAAGAGATATATTTGATACATTATAAGAAATATTTGCTAAAGAATTAATTGAATCCTATACGTAATTTCATAAACTTTTTAAAAGAAAACAGTGTGAAAGTAGGTTCAAATCGATGATTATAAAGATGGAATTGGGAAATGGAAGATAGGAAACTCAGTAGGTTCATTGGAGAACCGTTAATCGGGAACGACACCCGGCCTTAAAAAAATTAATTCTGATAACGGACAGGTTGTTCCGTGACGTGGCCGTGCTTCGTTTTAGTTTGTTTAGTATAGCCACTGTAACATCGAGGCCCTCAAAATTCTTTGCACGGATGTTAAGATTACATCAAGAACAGTGCGTAAGACAAGTGTATTCCAAACAATCCACGTGGAGTCGCAGAAATGATCACTACGATAGAGGGTAACCAGCGAACACCCATGAAGAAATGGATTTCCAAGCTAATAATTGGAACCTTTATTCTGCTTATACTTTTAAATCTACCTGCAATATGTCAAGCACACGGACACGATGAGAATCCGGGGTTTAAATATTCGAAAGAAGCCAATGAAGCATATTTACAACAGCAACATTCTGTAAACCATGAGAAACATGTTCATCAACATAAACATGAACACAGTGATCATGATGTCTTACATGATCATGGAGAATTTGCTGTACCTAGTAAATCGCACAATGAAGTTATGCTCAAAGCACTTGGATCAACACTACTTATATCAGCAGCCCCATTCCTTATTTTATTTCTGGTTCCACTGGATAACACCAAAGAAAGGCAGCCTTTGTTGAAAATTCTGCTAAGCTTTGCATCTGGAGGTCTATTAGGAGACGCATTTCTTCACTTGATACCACATGCTTTAATTCCTCATTCTCATGGATCATCTGAAGATGGAAATGCACATTCTCACTCCCATAGTCACACCCATAGTCATGAGGAAAAAGAGCCTAATCATACCCATGACATGTCTGTTGGATTATGTGTATTACTAGGCATTATCGTGTTTTTAATTGTAGAAAAAGCAGTGAGGATAATCAAAACTGATCATAGTCATACACATTCACATCATGTTACTGAAAAAAAATCAGTGGCAAAGAAAAATGTTAATGGATCAGATAAGGAAGAAAAAAGTTCTGATAAATCCAATGAGGTTGTGAAAGAGTCTGAAAAATCTCAAGATCAAATAAAGATTGCTGGTTATTTGAATTTAGTGGCAGACTTTTTGCATAACTTCACAGATGGTCTTGCAATTGGAGCGAGTTACTTAGCTGGAAATAATGTTGGATATATTACTACTTTTACTATTTTATTACATGAAGTACCTCATGAAATAGGAGACTTTGCTATTTTAATACAAAGTGGTTACAGTAAAAAGAAGGTAAAATATATTTAAAGCAATATTAACACAAGCATGCTGTGCAATTACTTAATACAGTGCTGTTTATTATAGGCCATGTTACTCCAACTTACTACTGCAGTTGGTGCTTTATTGGGAACTTATGTGTCATTATTGGCTGAGGGCATGGGTAAGAATAAACTGTAATGTAATCATAAATCACATGTACACTCAAAGTTTTAAACTTCATTACATGGGAATGTCATTGTAGGTGATCTTGCAACTATGTGGATTCTACCATTCACAGCTGGTGGGTTCATTTATATAGCAACAGTTTCAGTAATACCTGAACTATTAACTGATACAAAGTTTTGGCAGTCTGTAAAAGAAATCATAGCACTTTTGTTAGGTGTATATATGATGGTACTTATAGCAGAATATGAGTAAATCATAATATATATTTTTGAGGTAAATCAGTTGTATGGATTCAACAGTTATTACAACAAATTTCAGTAATTAGAACTTGCATTTCATAAAGCCATAATTGTGTTCTTTAACATATTGCAGTGAGTAATTCTAACTTCTTAGCAGTACTGTATTTAATACTTTATCGGTGTATATTGATAAATAGGAGTGAAGATGAAAATGAAACCAGTGTGTTTGCAGCTGTTATCCTTGTTATTTAATAGAAACTAGAATTGGGACTGTCAAGTGCAGTTATTCCAAAATTATGTGAAATTGTTGTCAAAGTGTAGTTTGTCACATGTCTCCCAAAAAGAATGAAAAAGGACATTACAAAGTATGAGTATTAGATGTTGAATACAAACAGCATATGTAATGGCAATATTTCTGTCTCCATTTAATAATAAAATCACTATCAAATCTTTTAGGCTGAATACTGTTATGTAAATTACTCTCTATTTAGTCATTTACAACGTTTTATGTGAAGTGTATCATCCTAAAGGTTTATTTCTATTATAAAGTGATATATTTTCGATATCCTAATTACTTAATTATATACAAATATGGCTTAGATAAGTATATTAATCAATTGTACATAACTATTGTAAATTATGATAAAACATGTTTTCTATATACTGAACATGTGTCCTTTTACTACTGCAGTAGGAGTAATAGTTTAAGTTATACCTTTGACTACTAATGTACTATTATTAGTGTAAGTATGTATATGCATAAAAAGCTTCTGCCAGCTGATATTATATGTATAAAACGTTCCTTAGTTGCTTGTAAGGAAAGATTAAATATTTCTTATACAACACAATATTTCGTTTTTATTCATTCCCTCATATTTCATTTGCAGAAGTCAGTTACCACAGTTTACCATTCACAACATCGTAAAATTATTAATTATTAATTATTAGGTCATCCCATAGGAAATGTCGTTTTTGGAATTTAACTCTTAGTGCACATTTTTTTCAAATCTGACTAGGTTGAACTTATGTTACATAGTATTGAAAGAATACTCTTTATAATGCGAAAGGAGAAGTTCCTATAATCATATCAGTGAAACATGATATAAACATTTATATATGGTAAATAAAAAATGACATTAGTTATGAGATGACCTGATACTTGTACATTTAGGTGTCTAACTATAGAGTGACTTCACTCACATATGATACTATGCATTTCTACATATCAATATCTATTCATATTTTTCATACACTGTATACTTTGCTAGTGAAATTAACTTTATTTACAAATATCTCACTGTAGATGTTTACACTTGCAAGAGTATGCCCTTAACAAATCTATGTTGAAATATGCCTTCAAGAAAGAAATGTTTGTATTTCTTCCAAACAACCTTTTGCTTCTATTAATCCATCACTATCATTTCTCTCCTTTGCAATTTCTTTTCCTTTGGTGCAGTATTTTTTAGCTTCCTCATATAAACCTTTTCTCATAAATACTGTACCCAGATTTATATGGATAGAAGCTAAGTCAACCATCTCTGGCATTTTGTTGCCTGTCAAAAGAATAGCTTTAAATATGATCACCTCATTTAAGAATGTTCATAAGTAATAAATCATGGTTTTATTTATACTAATTAACTACCTAATTCTTCAGCAGTAGACAAATAAACAATAGCTTTGTCATATTGTCCTAACAGACAAGTTACAGTCCCTAGATCATTCAGCAAAATAACTGCTTTCTCTTGTTCTACACCATTCACTTTAATAAATAAATCATATGCTTCAGTGTAATACTTCAGAGCTTCTGTATATCTTGTCTCTGAAAGTAACATGTGTGCATACCAATCTGCAGCCATGCCCAATAATGTAATCACATTCTCATTCTCATTATCTTTTATCCTGTGAGCTCTTAAATTCTCAATACAGAATTTATAACCCTGTTCTGCCCTTCTATATGTGTATAATCGATAGAGCATTATTTTATTGTGTAGAAATGTCGCATTCTGTTATACAGAAATCATTTTTAATTTCTTACTTAATATCTTCCATGTGTACATATGCTTTAGCCAATTTCAAGCTTATGTGTATAACTCTCAAATCATCTTGTTCAATTCCATTAGACAGCAACCTTTGTAACACAGTAACAAATAGTTTTTCTGCCTTTGCATAGTCCTCAGTATCAAAAGCAAGATTAGCCATTACATCATACACATAAGTTATTCCATCATTATCTTGTATAGTTTGAGCTTGTCTCAAAGCAAGATGTAACATTTGTTCTGCTTTTTTAAATTCTCCCTTCTACAAAGGGAAAAGACATATTGCTGAAAGTGCATGGTAAAAAAATCAAGATCTGTTACAAAACATGTATAAAAAGATTTAAAAAATCAATTTTAATCGATAGCAAGTCATTAATGATCATACCTGAATTAATAAAATTGACCTCTTTAATGTCATTATTACATCTGGCTCTATCTTTTTTTCTTCCTCCTCATCAGTGCCAAATAATCCGAAAAATATGCCTCCCGAAATAATGAAGGGATTTGGCATTTTTCGATTGTTAAATTTCTGTTTTTCATCGTAATCCTTCTGAGCCGTCATACAAGTCCGTAAGTGATGATTTATCAACGTAGTGGAATGTATATTTAAACGTATATTATTTTCAACAAATTTATTTAATTTCATATATGCATGGGCATATTTTGATACGTTACGCATCATATTTCGAAAGTACACGTTGCACGGTACTTTAATGAATCGTAAGTATTAATATCTTCTGTCGTGGCTACGGGTATTTTCAAAAATAATATTTATATCATAGATATATTAGCCCCTTGTTATGTAATTCACATATATAAAACTTCTGCAAGAATACTTTAACTTTGTGCACTTTGTGTTTTACGAAAGTAAAATATTCATATATAGTAGAATATAATGTCTATTATACCGAACTCGGATCACTGTTGGGATGTAAAAGAGTAATACGCAAAAAAGTATGCGTTATATATCTTTTTGACATATCAACGTATCAAATAATTCTGTGCTTAGAATGACAGCTCTTGCGCATATGTATTATATTACTAGTGAAGTTTTATATCTACATAGGTAAATCCTTTCAGATTATACTATATATGTGTCCTATGTGAAAATTTATGAAAACTTGGGGATGCATGTGCTTCTTGCACCAAGTTAGCTACCTGTTTCAACATCAATCACGTGCTCTTAAACAGAATGTTGACAAAACAAAAATATTTAAAGGAGTATACACAGAGAAATAGAAGCAACAGCCTCGTGATAAATTATCATACAGGTAAAACGTATACCGTCGTGTGGTATCGTTATACTGCCCTTCGCCCCACCTTTCAAGTCCACCTCTCCCCCTCAACCCCTGATGCACACCTTGATTTCGTGCATTACGTGCCTTTTCACCTCACGGATATGAGACAGGTCATAATATCACAGCAGGTATGTCAAATATTATAAAATTTTGTTTACATGAATAATACGTCGAATTTGATAATAATATACTCATATCGGATACTTTGAATTTTACTCCGCTACGCTAAAAACATATACAAATACACACGAAATCTGGTATATGCATACGTCTTGTAATTTTTATATTTCTCACATTTACGTATAAAGACCGTATATTATTGTACCATTATAGTAAGTTTCCTGCGATTATTGACTCAACAATAATAAGGTGTAACAGCCGGTTCTTTAATTGTTTGAATAGCTCAATCTACTTGTACTATACTTATGCTTGATGGGCACTCCCAGTTTTTTTGTGTGCAGTTGGTGAATATGTTTACTAATACATTCAGTGTATTGTAAATAGCTATTCAATTTATTGCACCTGAGTTGCAATTTCAATATAACAGACTTATTTCTTTTTACACCAAAAAGGCTGAGTTTGTAACATTCATCTTACAAAAATGTGTGAAACAAATTCAATGTAAATAAGAAAATAAATCATTATTTATGAAATAGTAGATGATCATTTTTATGATGGACATGTACAATTTGCAAATTTAAATAATTTCTTGTCTGTACAGTGAAAATGAGTTCTCAAGATACAACTGACAATGTACAAGCCACTGCTCCTCCTGACATATCTGAGAGAACCAAAAATTGGGTCCAATTTGAAGAAGAAACACAGGGAAAGGAAAAAGCTGATGTTGAAGATAAAAGTAAAATTAGTGCACCAGCAGTTATAAAGCCAGAATCTGTCACAGTTAATGTGGAAAAGATAAACAAGAGTATCGAAAATCCAGATATTAGTCATAAGAAAAATAATGAATACAAAGGTGCTGTGATAGCAACTGAATCCGTCCAAATTAATTTAGATAGGACAGGCTTGAATCGATCCATTACATCCGAAAGCCCAGAATACAATTTACCATCAGATATTAAAGTTTCTGATCCTAAAAGTGCTTCTTTAAAGACCATTGATCTCAGGGATGTATCTAATGGACGAAGTACAACAAGCAATGTTATAAGCACACCTATTGGTAATATTAGGCAAGGTTTTGCCAATGGTGATACTATAGTTACCCTTTTACCAGTTAATACTAGATGGCCATGGGTTACACCAGCTAAGTTTAGACCAGAATTAGTGCCTGAGGAACTTATGGCACAAGGTTTGACTGTAAGTATCTATCTCAATAGTTTTCAATGTATATTGAGCAGGGCTTTAGATGATTTATTTTTCTACTCTGTGATGACCAACATATTTGCTTTTCTATGTACTATTTACAAAATTGTAAATCACTGTAGAAGGTATATGTCATGTAACAGAGTTTTTTGCAATGTCAAGAGTTAATGTGAGTTTGTGCTATAACAGCTTATCTATAGAATGAACCATTATGATATAAAGATACAGAATATGTAAAATATAATTGGATGAATTAATTGTAGGTATCATAATTACAACATATTTTGTCACAGCTTACAGTGGAAGATTATGTACATGTAATGGAGTTGCTTGTAAATGATGTGCGTTTCAATATGTACAATATTTGCTATAAAAGGATTCTTGTCCTTTGGATATTTACGGCATTCATTGTCCTGCTTGGTTTACTGTTTTCTGGAGTTACTGGTCTTACTTTGTTTGGGCTTGGTATCATGTGGTTAGTCCTCAATGCTGCAGCTATATTCTTTTGCATGTTCATCAAGATTAAGCTAAATCATAATCTTGAGAAATGTATGGCTCAAGTCAATAAGCATTTATTGAGACACAAAATACTACTTGGATTGGATGATAGAGGAAAGATTTCATGCCATAAAGTTAACTTGTGTTTTATATACTTTGATACTGCAGATTGTATTGTAAGTTTCTATTCAAATTGCAACGAAAATATATGTTTCAACTTGAACATCGTGACTATAGCTAATTCAAATTGTTTTACAATAGAAAAAGCTACAAGAAGTTATAGAAAGGGAAGAACGTGAAGGGAGAGTTATTGGTGGAGATGGAACTGAATCTCGCCGTAATAAAGAAATGCAGCAACGAATGGATATCGACGATAGTGATATCATAATCCAAGGAAGCTTGACAACCAGAATTTCTCGCAAGCAGGTAAAGTACATTTTTATACTGCATTATATACGCGTATTACCGAAGAATTTGTTACGTTATTAGATAAAAAGTTGCTAGAAAACTTTAACATTAATTTTCGTTACATATTATTTGAAAAGAAAATGAAATACGTAGTATTACTCAAAAATCTACAGTGGTATTTTACGTTTTGCATTTCTTATATAATTAATAATCAGGGTAAAAGCGAGCAAGTACTCTGCCGTTATGTGCAACGTTGGGCAAAGGATTATTTGCGGCGTCGTTTGGATTGGACTGTCGATGAGGAGGGAGGAAATCCTTCTTCACCCCGTCACTTAGCGTCAGCTTTGTGCCCATGTCAATATATAGAAGAATGGCTTCGTAATAAGCCGCGTTCCCAACGCAGAGACTTTTGTCCTGCTTGGAGTAGTTTTCTTAGAGACAGGGGGATTTAAAATAATACCATTTTACATACAAAGCTGATACAGCAATAACGTGAATCATATATTAGCGATTCAAATCTTTTATAAATTTGGACTATTAACTATTTTAGAAGAGTATAGTAACTAGTTCTTGAAACTAACATTCCAGGAAAAAGAAATAGTATAAAAAATGTCACAAATTAATGAATACTATTTTCTTGATTTTATAGAAAAATAATTTTACTGCGCTCTTATAATCTGATGAGATGCATATAATCAAAATTTAAGTTAATAGTAAAAAAGTGGTACAAATAAATGTACTCATTAACATACGAAGATTACTCAGTTATGTGGAATACCAAAATCATGTGGCAGAATTTTGTATTTCAATATACAGAGACCATGTTCATAGTTTTAAAGCATATATTAAGAATGTGTTAATATTCCATATACCTGAATATGCTTTTGCTTTTTATATATATGAGATAACATTTTTTTGGTATACTGGGTTATTAGTACATATTGAGTATTCAGATTTTGCAGCTATTTGATTGGTAAAATATATCAACTTATAGTATATGCTAACAAGCTATGATTCAGTCTGTACTGAATTTTTAAATGAGTTCAGTACATTATTTAATCTATTTTTCATAAAAATATTCAAGCACTCCAGTTTGAAACTGATAAAATCTTGATTGTACTGTTACAATTTTAAATACGATCGATAAACTTGATCAGAATTCACAGCATATTCGCAGGTACAATAAGCTGTACATATTATTTTAATATCAATCTTTACAATCTTAACAATTTCTCAACGGGAATAACAATTGAATGTTCTTGTGAAATGGTGAATAGTTGAAAGACATTTACGTATGCACAAATGAAATAAGATGTACTTAATATAGAGCAGCAGATATGAAACTTATCTGTGATTATATTACGAGTTAAAGTACTTGAAAGTAACATGGTTTGATAGCAATCTGCATATAACAAGTTAGACGTATTTTACAAACTTTCCTGTTTTACTAGTACAACTATATATAAGCCAGTTTTCTAAGAATATTGCTCACAGTTGGGTTTGCCATAAATATCTATATAGCAGAGTTTGAAAGCTTACCTTGGTTGGAATCAAGGTACTGAATGATGATGGTATGTGTTGACAGGAACGGGCGGAGTTGCTGTTGCTGAGGTATGCTTCTCGATGGGCACATCACTTTGTGCGCCGCAGACTTGATCTGGTTATAGACTCACAGGAACGTAGTAGAAACATCCCTGGTCTATCTGTTCCACCACGTCATTGTGTCTCCGCCCGTTGCCCTTGTCAATTCATTGAGGAACATCTTAAATACAAGCCTAGAGGCAAGTTAAAATTACACAAATTTTTTTCAATGCCGAATTTTGACGACAAATAGTTGACTATAAATCAGTTAATCTCTGCAAAGACATTACTAGTATAATAGCGTATCATTATTGATGAATTACATGTTCCTAATATCGGATCTTTATTATTATTATTGCACATTAATATCATCGTCATTATAAAGTTGGGTACATGCTCAGCATATCGATCTAAGTTTCATAAATAACAGTAGATATCAAACTTTTTAGATGAATAAGAAACTTGTACTCAATTTACAAATCGTATTAATTGGACACTAAATTCTATACTATGTGTTTATCATTTGTAAAGGTTTATTGAGATGACTGGTACAAGAGATCTGTGTTTATCTTCTTTTAATTCGATACGAATATTGCCATAATGAGTGTTTTATTATTTTTGAGATTATTGTTAGCTGTATTGCACAAATTTATAAGCCATGTTGTTGGCGAATACGGTATAGTGCGCAAAAGAATGTTTCTTTTCAATAACGTTCAGTTCGCATATATATAGATATATATTGTTTACATATATAATATTATGTAATAATCTACATTAGACACTCGTATTTCCATACTACGTACCGGTGTTTTTACTTAAGAATGTCTATTTTACGTTTCTTTCTTCTAATAACAATAACTGTTGTTCACCATTTTCCAAGGCACAATCACCTGTTATGTTAGAAGTACATAGATGACACGAAAAATAGACTACACTTATTATTGATACTTAATATATAAGAAAGATAAGATATAGCATTATCATTCCTCTGTTAATATTGTTTGCAGTGATAGTAAGCAATGTATTGATCAGAGAAGGGTAAAATCCCTGAATGATTCTGGAACTATGTTACAGATACACAAAGTATATTTCTGTAGATGTAGGGTAATTATCCGAGATGTGTACGAATTTTCAACATACACGAATGGTAAAAGACCGAATAATTCTTAAATTTACAGTTCTAGAAGAATTCAAGGTTTTGTAAGACTGAGTCTTATACAGATTTATTTTAATCACTGGTTTATGTAATATTTCATAGCACAATATGGAAAGTTTGCATTTCTCAAAGTAATTCGAATCAACATCTATTCCAAATGAAGACTCAGTTAATTTGAAAGATGTTAAATGGTATTCTAAAATCAGTATAATTAGTTCATTATTGTGAATGTTTAGAAAGACATTGTAGGTATTGGAAAAGTACGTATTTGTCAATTCCGTCCTTTAAAAAATGATATATAAGGATATCGTTAATATATAATATACTTTTATATTCTGTTTACAAATACTTCTGCATCTGTAGTATAATCTGTAAATGAACAGAATTGTACTACTTTTATACAAAAGGAATGTAAATCACTTTATATCATTGTTAACAATGTTATAAAATAAACGTACACATTTACTTGTATATGATTCTGTGGTGCAGGTATAAATCTATTTTTGTATAAATCTATATTATTAAAGTTTTACTTATTACAAATCTTTTATATCAATTTTAACAACCATCACCTTGATATAACACTTGCTTATACACAGCTAGAATAATAGTTGTGACTAACCAATAACTAATCCAGGGCTGTTAATTGCATGCAGCAGGACAAAAGGCAGTAAATCTTGGTATTCTATCTCATCCACATTTTTTGAACACTTGAACATTACACATTGCAGAATTTGAGTAAGTATTGCATAATTTAAATTGTGGCCATATAAATATCTACATTTATATAAGTCTCTATCTCTCACAATTGTTACTACATTAATCCAGCAACTGTACCTAAATTTTATAAAATAAAGTAAATATTTTGCATGATTTTTTCAGGGTATCCACCTGGGTTCACATGGTGTGCTTACCTTAGTGATCCACTAGTTCGGTATGACATAGGATCAGGCATTCCTCATTAAAAAGTTCTATAATTTATTTAAGATGCAGCAATATTTCAGTTTACTTTATAAGCTTGAATATTGTTAAACATTACTAACTCACATAATTTTTTCTTATATTATGTGGAATATATGGTTCAAACACTGTGGCCTTCAAAGATTGAACAAATTTATAAAAGAATATACAGTATTTGGAAAAGCTACAAGCATAAAAAAGAATAATGTCTGATATTTAGAAGCTATCTAGCAACAAGCAATTGTTAAATTATCTGTTGAAATTGTTGCAGTTAAATCGTGCAGTTGAATGTATGTGCGCTAAATGTACAGGTTTCGCCATTTCAAATTTTAACGTGATCTATTCCAGTACACATTATTATAATGAATCCAACACATTGCCGAATCAATATGCCATTAATTAATTACGTTATATGCGAGAAGCGATTGTCAAATGCTCAAGGTATTGTTTATACATCCCACAATGTCAATCAACTTATACCTAGTAAGCAGTGTGTATGTGCTCTAATTGGTAACCTGATTAACACACTGATCCTTCACTATTATTGATGTCAAATTCATTGAAGCATAAACTCACACTTGTGATTGAAGTTGCAACTTGCAGTGCCGTCCAAATCTACTTATACCAGTTAGGCATCTAACTTTCAATTGATCAGAAAGGATACATTTTTTAAAATATATATGAATACAGCTAATAATTATACAGCATACATTTATTCTTGGGAGATACATAATATCTCAGTATAAGGTGGTGAAATGTCTAAAGAATTATCTGTACATGCACTGTAGGCAGTAGATACAATTTACATGTATAGGTCATATTTTTCTACACCCCATTTTCCGATAGCATTGCAATTACAATGTATAAATATTGTTAGAATATAATTTTCAATTTTATAGGAAAAGTACAAAATCTGCTTCAGTAGTGTTATAACTTGTACACATACCAGTTATATATTTATATAAGATTAGTGTATACACAAATATAGAATTGTTTGAAAAAACCATTCGAAATTGTGAAAACTATACGAGGTTAATGTGTTAATATGTATGTTTCATTCCATACTATTGAAATTAACCATAGTGCCTTTTATTATATGTACTTTTACTATTGATTCCATTGCATCATATTTTCCAGTATTAAGAATATATTGTGCATATGAAGCTAATGTTTGGAATATATTTACATCAATGACTGCACAATTAATATATTACCCTTCTTGTTATATATAAAGATGATATAGTTAATGCAATGAATGTTTATATATAAACAGAAGATGTCTTAATAAAAATTTAGTATATACTAACTGTATTTACTTTTTACTACAAATCTCTTTGTAATCTCATTAGAATCACCTTCTCTGTTTATTACACAAGGGAATGATAATTGTTAAGAAATTTAATTTTTAAACATACAACCATAGTTTCAAAGGAATGCTATTACATTTTTTGCATAACCATAATAATACATATCATTTAAAACTTAGTGTGTTACAAATGAATACTATATCTCGATGATAATTCAGAAGTATTGGTTTTTATTCTATAAAATCATAATTGCTCAACTTGCAAAAGTAATTAAAGCAGCTTGAGCTTGTTTCCTGATGTCATCAGCAAGCTGTCTTATTTCATTATTGTCTGCTTGGAGCTGTTCTTCTTTCTTTCTTAAAACACTTTCCAACGATTTCAGTTGTTGTTTTGTATTCAAATAAATCTTTACTTTTTGATATATATCTGTATTAATGGCATTAATAGAATCTTCCGATGACATTTCATCTGAAATGTTGAGTATTTGGAAATCACTCTTAACAGGTTAAGGACTGATGTAATCCTGATATACATAATACGTGTATACCTTATTCATTTTAAATTACAATATATAATAAACAAAATAAAACCTTTGTTTATAATTTTAAAAGCTACGTCATCCAGAGTCGCATGATCGAGATCTTCCAGCATATGTTCCGAATTAGGTAAATGAGGTCTTGGTGGTATATTACTCTTCTTATTACCAAACATGTTATAAAACACAATATTTATATCTTATATTACTATGTTGCATAATAAAAACGATTGGCAGATTTAAGTAGACCCGCCGAAATTATGATAGCTTCCTATATTTTAAGTGGAAGTACATGAAGTGATCCTCGGTTTATATATGTGTTGTCCTGAAGATATCCTTTGCGGCTAAATGTTTGCCATGCACTGTTTCGGAATGATGATTTTCCGTTGTTCCCGACTACTAATCCATCCAAATTTAAATTCAGATATAAACTTTTGCAGACAAATGGTATTTTTCAACTTTAACACATCTAAGCTAAGTTAATAAATCCTGTCACGATGTAAATACTCTACACTTACTACATACTCCACACTCCCTTACACGTTAAGCAGTATATATAGTAAATATCGCGCGAGTAATGCATGAAATGAATCGCGCAGTTTTCAAACGTCGTTGAAAATGATGCCGGTAACGAACGAAGCCCATTTATAGATCCCGCTTCTGATTTTACGATACATATTATTTACTCGTTTAATCGAGCAAAAAATCCAGTGATTGTGCTACAGCATAAATCAAACCCAAGCAAAATTAATATAATATTACTGTAATAAATATCGTTGAGGTGTACAATTTTCCTTAGCGTCCACATCAGTGGACGAAATTAACCGACATGCCGCCAAAACGAACCCGTGGACCAAAGGTTAGACAAGCATGCTGTATTTATTTTGCAAACAATGTACTCAGCAAACATGCATTAATTAAGAATGACATATTTGTAATATCATTACTAAAACATTGAATTCAACATTTAGTGTGGAATGTATATAAATAACCGGAGTACAACTTAATAAATGCCATATCAAGATTTTCAAACAATCATATTAAAAATAGGTAGATAGTGCGGAGGAGAAGAATGAGAAAACATCAAAGGCAACGAAAAATTCTGAACAGAATGAACCCAAAAAGAAGACAAAACGCTTGGAAGATGACAATGAAGGACCTGCACCAAAGCGAGCCAAAACTCAATCAAAGAAAGCAAAGGCAGAGCCAAAGCAAACCAAGTTACAGTTAAAAGAAGCCAAAGCAGATGAAAAACAATCTAAGGCAGAGCCGAAGCAAGCTATGAATAAAACAGATACAAACTTAAATGAGATCAATTTTGACTGTGACAAGTTGAATGCAGAAGGGAAGAAATACAATTTAAAAATTTCCAGTTGGAATGTTTCAGGAATTAGGGCACTTATTAAAGTATGTTTTGTACATTCTATTTAATTTGATTGTGATACTGTGAAGTAATAATTAATTTACATTATTCAGAAAAGTGGGATTAAATACATTCTTAAGGAAGATGCAGACATTGTGACTTTGCAAGAAACAAAATGTGATAAGAATAAGTTACCAGAAGAAGTCAAACTAGCAGGATATCACCATTATTTTCTTGATAGTAAGGAGGCTGGGGTAATATTTAATAACATTTATAATTATAAAATTACTTATGCTTTTCACCCATAGGTAAGAAGCCTGGCTATTGTGGTATAGCTCTGTATTCAAAGGAAAAACCAATTGAAGTAAAGTATGGACTAAATAATCCTCAATTTGATGATGAGGGTAGATTGATCACAGCAGAATATCCTAAGTTTTTCTTGCTTGATGTTTGTAAGTTTAGTATATGATTCTAAACACAAATATAATTTGAGTATATATGGCTAAAATGGTAGTTGAAATGATAAAAAGGTTTATAATGAATTTAATTTATAAATAAATAGATGTACCTAATGCTGGGCAAAAGCTGGTAACTTTGCCAAAAAGATTGCAATGGAATGAAGCTTTCAAATCTTATGTTCAAGAGTTAGATAAAAAGAAACCAGTCATTATCTGTGGTGATATGAATGTGGCACATCAAGAAATAGGTAATATTCTAATATAATATAATATTATGATAAATTTCACAATATTTTTATCTACATAATCTGTTAATACATATTAATAGATTTGACAAACCCAAAAACAAATACAAAAAATGCTGGGTTCACAAAAGAAGAAAGGGAGGGTATGACAGATTTCTTAAATGCAGGATTCACAGATTCATTTAGATTTCTATATCCTGATAAAACAGGTGCTTACACCTTTTGGTCATACTTCGCAAATGCACGAAGTAAAAATATTGGATGGTCAGTATATCAGAGTATTTGTATTATCTAATACTATAATCATATTTTAATAAAATATGATAAAGTATCATATTTTTAATGTATGCTTTTCAGGAGGCTGGATTATTACTTGGTATCCGAACGAATAAAGGAGAAAGTTTGTGATAATGTGATGAGGGACAAGGTATATGGAAGTGATCATTGTCCCATTGTTCTATGCATTAATTTGTAACTTTCTTGTATTTAAATTATTATTTAATACCATGCATTTAATATGTTTTGTATCTAAGAATAAAACTTTGTTGGTAAAGAACTAATGTTATTTTTGTAAGCATAGAACCAGTGTACTTCCTTTTAATTGTGACATTTAACCCTCTATAGCTCCATGTAACTTTGAAGTCACATGCCTATCCATTTTATTTTATTTCTTCGTTATAATAACGATTATAAAAGTAGGCGCAACGTTTCTCACCTTTTTCGGTGCGTTTAAGTAATAATTGCGTTACTACTTCTGCGAAATGTACCTTCGTTAGAATCGCGTTAACTAGATTAACGTGATACGATTTCTATACAGGCTATAGAGGATTAAAATATAAATGTGCATATTAGTAGCTTCTTATTGCTTTTGCTGTAATGTGTTATTCTAAGCTAATATATTATGGATTTAATTGCCAACACATTTCACATATAAGCTTTTTACATTTATTTCAACAAGAAAAGATAAAACTTCGGTATTAACTTGGCCAGGAATTTAAATACAGATAGCTTACCCGGGGGTACCCCTTCTCCCTTCATATTCTCAACCCCGCTACATTTCCGGTACGCGCGTTGAAAATAATTCAGCAATCCAAGATACGTTCTTCAGAACCAGTAAACCAATATTCTTAAGTTGAATATTCTATCAGCCTTTTATTATTGCAAAATTTTTACAGCTTTATTCTAAATATGAACATTTCCTATCATATTTTGAAAGTGATAACATATACTGTTTGCATGAAATCAACTGTAAATATATGCACTAACAGCCGGCGATAAATCGAAATATGATTCTCGATTAAATTCAAATACAAAGTGAATTGAATTTAACAATGAGTAGCATAGCGAATTTATATAAATATGAATGTCGTTTTTACTACTTGGCTTGGATTTGTGGAATCGCCTACTCAGT
This sequence comes from Nysson spinosus, assembly GCA_910591585.2. Lineage (NCBI taxonomy): Eukaryota > Metazoa > Arthropoda > Insecta > Hymenoptera > Crabronidae > Nysson > Nysson spinosus. The sequence goes on along the minus strand of OU342830.1, from coordinate 5,680,619 downwards.
ATACAAACTTTCTTTGATTGATACATGTAAACATTTAAACAGATTCATTGTACATCGTAAAATAATAAAGTTATCCTATCTGAAAATATATGTATGAATTGCAGATTTTTCAACTTATCGTGATATTTATGCTGATTTTGCACCAGGATGGTTTTGGATCAAAAGGAAACAAGATGTTTCTGATCAAGAGTGGAAGATATGGATTCCAATGATAGTCCAATTAACTCCCTGGCTATTTGTTCATCATCTTGTCAGTCACATTATTAAAGCTGTATCAAGTAGTACGGTGTGGTATCATGATTTTATTTAAATTATTTTACTTAGGCATTTTTTATAATTCACTCATTATAATTTGTCATAACTTTTCAGTTATTATGCTGCTGGTATATACTTATGTCTACCTTCTTTTTGTGCTATCACCTGGGAGTCTTTGGAACATTGTGTATACTAATGCAGCCAACCCTGCTGTTTATTTTAACATATAAACGCAAAAAGTCCATGATATGGATAACACATATATTATTCTTATTTGTGATTCATTTTTTGAAAACACCTGATGGTGTTTTTCAAGATACATTTAAGTTTAGTGATGAGAAGCATTATATATTGACTCTCACTATGTGTTGGATACAACTGAGAAGTTTAAGTTATAATATAGACTATCTTTCAAATTATTCAAGCAACAGTTTTGGAGAAATTTTTCACTTTGCCCAATGTTACTTATGGAAATTAGCATACTGTTTGTATTTACCAACATTATCTTTGGGTCCATTGATATTATACCATGAATTTGTGGAATCAGTATGTCTGTTTTATTCTACTTTTAATCATAAGTTTTCATTAATTTCCAAATATCAAAGGACATGTTATGAAATACCTTTCAGATTAACAAGCCATTTAAATCATGGGATAAGAAAAGATTAACACTTTCAGTTTTGAATTTAGCAAGATATATCTTTTGGATTTATTTTGTCAATCTTTCATTACATTTCATTTATTTCAATGCAGTGCAATTTCATCCAGAGGTAACATTTCATGATTTCTATCAAATTTTCATTACTAAGAATTAGAGTTTTATTTTTTGTATGTATTCAGATTGTACAAGATCTAAATCCCTGGGCTCTATATGGTTTAGGATATTGCATGGGACAATTTTTCCTTACTAAATATGTTGTCATTTATGGACTTAATGGTCATTTATGTAACATAGATGACATAAAAGCTCCTCATCAGCCAAAATGTATTGCAAGAATACACCTGTACTCTGATATGTGGAAATACTTTGACAAAGGTTTATATAACTTTCTTTTAAGGTAATTAATGCTTGGAGTACTTACTATTTTAAAATATAACGTATATAACTGTTAAACAGTGAACAATATTTATGTAAAACAATATGTTATGATATTTCTCCTGATTATAGGTACATTTATACTCCTATTCTGAACTTAGATTGTAATAAGCTATTGGCCTCACTTCTATGCTTTGGTTTCGTTTTTCTTTGGCATGGAATGCAAACAAATATTTTTGTTTGGGCATTCCTTAATTTTCTGGGAGTAACAATCGAGAGTATAGCCAGATCAATAGGAAAGAATAGAAAATATTTTGCATTGCAAAGGAAATGGTTAACACCAGACAGTACTAGGCGATTTTATTGTATGTTGGCAAGTCCTTTATTAGCTATGTCGGCAGTATCCAATTTTTATTTTTTTGCTGGCCGAGAAATAGGAGATATTTATGTCCACAGAGTACTTCACGGTACGCTTGTATCTCGTTTATAATTTTACTACCACATTTTATATATTTGATTTATTTGCAAAATGGCTCTTATTGTTACTTTAATATTTTATTTCAGAGTCGTGGAAAACTTTATGCATCTTGCTATTCTTTCTTTATTGTTGTTGCCAAGTGTCTATTGATGTAAAAAATTGGGAATTGCAAAAAGTTAATCAATAGTTAAAATCATCAAGAAGCTAAGAATTACAAAATAGTAATTATATACGCTTCTATATATATGTATATAAGAATTCTGTGAGCATGTAGAATACTCTTCATGTACATGTATTTTTTAAATATTTTATTGATGTAAGTACAAAATGGATATAAAAATACAATATATAATCAAAATCATTTCTTGTTATAACATTATTATAGTTATATAACATCCGCTGAGAATAATAATAATGTTTATTACAAAGTATATATGCAAATAGTTTTAGTATAATTATTACTAAACTTACTCTACACTGTTAGTATTGATATTTATAATGCATGTAAGGCACAGTATACCTAACAATGAGTACAAGTTCATGAAAACTTAACTCGTTCGATTCTGACTTCCACTTTTATATGTTTTCAAAAAATGGCTCGCGATTCTAAACATGTTTATTGAGGCATAATGACAGTATTATTGTTTATACATTATCTCAAGAATATTTAATTTTAGAACTGGTTACTGTATGATTTAAATCAGCACTTAGTGAGATGTTTAATGCAAAAAAATATGTACATTAAAATCACACCGTTTTACTTGTGCGAAGCTCACAAGTTATATTTCCGGTTATTTTTGCTGCACTATCAGAAGGAATAAGTACCTTAAAGGAAGAGATTTTCGTTCTGAATATCTTAGTAATAACATACGCCAACTTTTGAATTAAAATTACATACAATATTTTTATTGCTTCTAGCAAAAATAATTTATAGGCATTAGAAAGACTAAAGTAAACTAGAGAATATGGAATCAATTATTAATAATCTTTTATAACAATATGTAATTTACGCGCAAGTAAAGTCAGATTAAAGATTTAATCACTTTGTATGAAATATTAGTACGTCTGCAGTACGTACAAGCCAAATTATTGGTCGTTATTGTGCACAATGAAATGTTATGTCAAATTATTGCCATTTTACAAGACTATTGCTAGGCATAATTGTGCTGTTGTAAAATGTTTTTGTATAATATCAAATTCCCATATGTCAAACAAATTTATCATAATGGTATATTTATTATTCGATGTTGCGTTAGATTTGCCATAATCTCTTCAAGCTCAATATTTTCTCATTAAGTAGCAGACAAAGAGCTATTTATGAATCTAAATTCATTTTAATTTTAAATTAAATTCCTTTATATTAGCTTATAAACCTCTCAGTACTACAAGTATCCGAAATTTTAACATAATAATTACAAAACATATAATTAACAAGATATTTCTTTACAAACGCAAGTAATCGGAATGTTATCATTAACAACAAAAACTGATTTTCTTCAATAACAAATAATTATATACATTGAATGCGTTTTTTTGGATAAGTAAAAGCTGGATTTCATGTGCCTGAACGTGTTCCATTATTTACATGAAATTTAAATTTCATGAGTATTTTAATTGGAATTGCCAAGGCATGATCAGTACTCGATTGAATTACTAAAGATGAAACTCTGCACTGAGAGAAATTAACGTTTCATAAATCTAACGTTTTATAATATAAAAATATCAAATATCATTTAACTAATCAGATATTATTCCAGGATTTAATATAAAAGAATTAGTACCATCGGTATTTCATCACACGCTTTTGTAATATGTAAATTTAATTTAATAATATTTATGAATTAGCTGTAAATGTATAAATTTTGTAAGTCTTGAGATGACTAAACTTTACATCATGTATGCACTGTGTTTAGTCATCTGAAATTTTTAATTTTAAACCTTGGTGATCAGCAGGTATCAACTAAGTGCATTAGAAAGCAGTACAAGTAATTTTCGTCTAAACCTGCTACACAAGTAACGTGGTATATCACGCCACTTTCTGATATCAGAATAAAAATGCAGATTCAAAATTCCATTTTATATCGCAAGGTATGCTCAAGTGTTTATATTCAACTATTTTGAAATAGCCGATATTATTGTAAAAGGTCGTATAGTATGTAGATATCTAATGCATGCATAGGATATAGAATTTAAGGTTTTAACGTTGTATGAAATCATGAATTCATATGGAAGACGCATTTGAGCAACATTAAAAACAACAGTATTAATTGTAGTATTAAGTTAATACTTTTACGTTTAATATCGTGCCATAATCTTAAAAATATCTATGGACGTAATAAACCAATTTAATTGATTACTATGTGTAAACAGTGAAGTTTCCTTATTCTGTAGCAGATTTTACATGCTATGCAAAAAGAATTATCATTTTTTAATTAACACGTTTTGTTGTGCCAGACATCGTTCAATTTCGAAAACCCGTATAAAAATTAAATTTCGTATCTGCTTCGTTGATTTGTTATAAACTGTTGCCATGTTTGGCACGTAAAAAGTATTATGTTGTATTAGTACTAATTCTCTTAAATAAGAAAATTTGAAATTGATCATATCAGTGATTCGTTACTATTTACATAGGTAATAGATATTTATGTAATAGATCAACTTAACGTTCCAACTGATGAATGAAAACTATTTTTCTCCAAAATCATTAAACCCTGACAACTAAAATCATTAACTAAAATGACGTCGCGATATATTTTCTTCCTGAAATTTGAAGAATGATTCATAACAATGTCAAAATTTATTTTAGAAACAAAATAAATGCTTTCCTTCCTATAACAATCTTAATTTTTTACCACTACTTCATATCAAAGCTATGCTAATACTGTGTATTTCTTGTGGCCGAAACTATGATAGAGATATTCAATTAATGTTTATCCCTTTTATCAAAGGTTCATTCATATACATTCTTTTTATAAACTCCTAATATCCAATGTAAAAAAATTATATCTACATATACCCTTAACAATATTTCTATATACAGAAACATAATATCTGTGTATCATGTAAATGGATGAAACATCCATTTCAATATCTTATTGTATGTTTGTTACAATCTATATTAATTGTAATCTATTTATGCATATTACTGATTGCTTCTATCAATATTAATGTTTCTATTGCTTTTAATGAAAAATATATTTTTAATTTGTTGAATATAAAAATGTTAAATATCTTACGACACTAATACCATTACTTACTTCTCTTAAGTGCCTGCCTGTTTATTCCATCAGTGACAACGGTGTTTTGATCGATTCTCGGAATATCGTTTTTTGCAGTATTACTGGAGAACAGAAACATTGTGCTCTGTATTCCATCTTGGTTTGTATTAGTTCGTTCTGACTCTTTTTTAAAAACGGTAATTTCACTCTTCCCGTTTATAGCCGCTTTCAGTGTACTGTGCTGCTCATTGTGGCTATTAAATTGCCGTGGAAGTATATTAATACATTTATTTTGCACAATAATACCAGTCAATGGTTCAGTATGAACATACAAATGTTTAATATTGCTCAATGAAAATTTGCCTTGCTTTGTAGACAAATTGTTTGAAGCGATTGTCTGATCTTTTATTAAATCTGCTATAGCATTTTGGTAATTATTTAATTCTTTACCATTCTGCAATACATATACTTGTCTTTGGCTTTGCAGTGTGTCCTCATTTTTTACGTTGTCCATTGTATGTAAAATTATTTCGTTTGTCTCCAAATCTTCAGAATTCCCGGATAGAATAATTTCTTCCTGACATTCGGTCCCTTCTACATAATTCATATTTTCTTCTTGAATGTCCAGCTGTTTATCATAACCACTTTCCATTATTTCATCCTCAGCATTTATGTCTATGGAGTGTGATTTCACTTCTTCTGCACTGTCTATTAATGTAGATTGAGTTTCAATTACGTCATTATTTGGGGTGTCTTTAGAATGCCCTTCATTGCTGTGATTAATTATATGTATATGATCTCCCATCTGATTTTCTGACATATTAATATTTCCTTCATACTCCATTGGGGTATTATTTTCCTGGTTATAATCTGTTTTGACATAGGATGATGTTCCATTTTCATCATTATAAATTAATTCAGTTTGATCATTAATATCATCTTCATAAACAACTGGATTTTCTTCGTTCTCAATTACTTCTAAAGAATTATATGAAGCTTTTTGGAATTGTGGTAAACCATTATCTACTTTCTCCAAATATTCTTCCTCCATATTCTTCATGTTTTCATTAGAAATTCTAACTATATGTATTTCAGTCTCTGTAGCATCAGTCTTATTTAAATCAGATTTTGGAATAAAGTGTACTGTGTGCTCGCTTTTCCACTTTGCATCACTATCTTCAGTATCTGTGTTTAAAATGAACTCCTCGGACGTGTTAATAACAATTTGTTTTACGTCGTTATCCTGTTGATAATTCATAATCGCGGTAGATGCTATTGCATCTTCATCCATCCCAGGTTCCTGAGTAACGTCGGGCTTTCTCTTTCTATTGGTTCGCACTTTTTGAAACTCCTCTTCAGAAAGATAAAGTAGCTCTCCAGTGGTTGTCAAAACTTTCCCGTGTCGAGTTTTTAAGTGGCGTTTGTATGTATTCCTTGTCTTAAACCTAATTGGAATACATCATATATCTAAACTGTTCCGTCAAGCATCTTTTCGCGTACAAGTCTTATAATAAATGTTTTCTTTTTACCTTTGGCCACAGTCGTCGCATCCAAACGGAGCCTCCCCTGTATGTCTTCGTCGATGTTCTCTGAAATGCGATGGATGCCGAAACTTTTTGCCGCAATCAGTACACGTAAATCTGGTTTGATTTTGATGAATTAACATATGATATTTCAAGCTATGTCTTCTCGTAAATACAGCTCTGCATATACGACATTCATACGGCTTTATACCGGCATGACTTCGATAATGCGACACTAATGTTGTAGGTGCTGTAAAACTTCGCGGTGGATTACAAATACAGCATTCCAAATTATTTCCTATAGGATTTCCTTTCTTTTTAATATGGTCCATGAAGGCCAATGCCATTTCTCTTTCTTCTTTGCTAGTACCTATAAACTTAGCTTTTCCTTTAGGTTTGGTAGTTGTGGCAACTTCTGTGTTTTTATTAGAGCCCTCATGAGTCCAGTCTATCTCTAACAATGAATAGAATTCAAATATTACAAACTTTAGTTTGTATGCTATAATTAAGATAATATTAAACTAATAATCTGTTTAAAGTTGTATATATGGTAATAGCATACCTGGTAAATATACCGTACTAAAATCTTGATTAACATTTTCTGTTAATTTTTGATTAATATGGGAATATTCTTTCATATGAACACTGTCAGTTCCAACAACCATGAAAACAATCTATAAATTATTATCAGAATGTAAGATTTAGACATAATTGAAATTTGATATACAGTGCATACACTTAAAAAGTTTATATATTATCTAATTACATTTTCATTTGGCATTGTATTATCAAGAGTATTATTTATAGATACTGCTTCCCTTCCATTAGATACTTCATCCTTCATTCGTTCAAAATAACTATGATCACCAAGAACTTTGAAATCTATACATTGTACATCCTTTTGTTCAGAATTATGTAATTTCTTTGGGCTCTCAGATTTCTCAATGCTGTTATGTTTTTCTAGATCCTTAAAGTTAATATCTTTTAAAAGAATATTCCTTAAGTAGTTTGTTGATTTCTCCATTATCACATTCTTATTTTCCTTATTGAGAGTTTCTTGAGGTTTCTTAGACTGTGCCAATTTATTCTTTTTGTTTTGCGTATTTGTCTTGGAACTTTTATAATTTACTGATCTTGCAGTAAAGGAATTATCTGCAAAGCATGAAATATCTTTACAAGTGATGGTTTAATTTATATTTTATATCATGTCTTCAAAAGTGGAAATATAACTTACAAGCTTCTTTATTTGACTTTAGGTACTCTAAATGTTCTGCTAAATGTGCTTTAATAGACATTCTTGCCCTTCCTTCGCTCGCAAAACTAGTATACTTCTGTCCACATCCAATGATAAGTGCACAAGTATAAGAGTATTGCCTTTTGAGTTCATCGCTAGTAAAAATAGAGAATTGTTTTACCAGCTGAGAAGCAGGCATTGACAGAAGTTGTGCTACATTAAATGATACTTCTTGAGTCTTCCTTTTTGTATAATCTGTCTTTGGCTTATATTGAGATGCCACAACTGATTTAGTACGTCTTTTTTCTGAATGTAATGTCTGTGATGCAACTTCTGCAAGCATATCCAATAAAGCTCCAGGACTGTCATTTGCCATAATACCTACAATCATAAAGTACACAGAAAGACATTATCATTTCAAATATGCTCTCACATTGCTTATTTTCCAAGAATACAAAAATTTTACTTATATATTTACATGTTTATTTTATGTTACATGAAAACAGATTGTCCCAAACAGAAGAAAAATAGAATTAAGTTAAAACAGAGTTTTAGTGAAATTATATATCTGATCCAAAATGGTTGGTTGAAATAAAATATGGTGTTTAAACATTAAAAATATATATACATTTGATATTATCACTGCTGAAAATTGACATGATTTATAATTCTTAATACTATATAAATCTATATAATTAACATAATATTAAGTTTTTACTAACGTCATTAGCGTAAGATTTTTATGGAATAATAAACGTGTTGATTTTCTACGGATGTGACATATGACAATCAACCGATAATGTAATAAATTTTCCATTTTTGTTATACGCCGAAAAATGACATCGCTATCCTCTATTTTTATAAATTGTAAATACGTTTGTGGTATGCGTGTTTTATATTGTTAAGTGTAGTATTCGAGTTGATATTTTCCAAGAAGCGTCATTCTAGCAGACGCCATAAGGACGCCCAGCAGACGGATTTTCAATTCATCTCGTTAGAAGTTTGAAAAACAAACAGATTTCCCTGATAATGATGACACGTTAGAAAATCAGTATATTCTGTTAACTAATATCAATAAATAAGTACCTCCACTATTCGTATTTGAAGTGTATTCGTGGTTTGTTTTGGTACTCATTATGGCATTCACATTCGCGGCGTGTCTTCATTCCACTGCTTACTTACTCTGCACAACAGGTTCCTCTCGCTTCCTTGTTTGTTCTTCTTTCTTGTCAATCGTGTCAGAACAGTACTGCCAATATGTAAGACAGAGATTCGTATATTCAACTTCGAATGTATATTATATATAACAGAGGTCTTTGATCTTCAATACATAACATGCATTTTATCCTTCCAATAAATTTTAGATTTTTAATGCAAATGTACCAGAAATAAAATACCATATATTCGCTTTTAGCGCAAGTAACACCGTGTTTTCAAGCAATAAAATATATAGCGATATATATTTTCTCGAATATCTAACACATCTAGAAATGAGTCTTTTTTGCGTATTTGAAATATCCATTGCACATAAACGTATAAAATGTTGAAATTACTTTTTAATTAATGTCTTTTTATTCTATTATTTTGGAATTATTAAATTGTGCGGGCAACAGTAACAATGAGGATTATATTCAATTGATTTCGATCCTCTAAAAACTTGAAACTATTAGAATATTAAATTAGCATAAATTTTCGATAACCGAAATATAAACTATTAAAATATACGTGAACGTAAAAATGTATATATTATAATTTAAATACTTCTGCAATATTTTATAGTAATATAAAAATGCTATTTGATCTATCAAAACTAAAATTTGTTAAGTTTTTGAGAATCCTTTTACCATAATCAATTTATACACAGTACCTGTATTAACATTCAGATATTGCGCAAAATCAGATAATCCAGAAAGCAATTCACAAACAAATCATCTTTTATAATAATTTTCAATAATTACAAGAAATGTGATTAATCTAAAGCAAATGCAAAAAATCAAAGCAAAGATATTCATACTTTTGGCGACGAATATATAGTTGATATTAATTATAGTAATACTCTATATTGAAATAAAGTGTAATGTTACAAGTAAATAAATGTTAAAGGAATCAGAATTGTTACGAAATAATGGATAGGTATTTTGTTTTACTAAATTAAATATTCCTAATCTTTTATGTGGTAAACACACATAGAAAAGATATAATACATTCTATGTTCTTCTAAATATTTTTATCTCACGATCAGAGTTTTACAAAAAATGGATGTTTCTTGATAAAGTTTTTGCATTGTTTTAGTGCAATTTACTACAACTACTTCTAGGTTTATTCTCCATAGTATCTGTCTCAAATATATTTCTAATTATATCTTGTTTTCTCTTTGTTTGCGTTGGAAGACCTCGGAATAAATTCTCTGTTATCTGCTTTCTACTTGCAGCATTATTCGTTCCAAATTCTTGGCTTACAAATTCAATGTTTTCATTGTCATCGATTGCTTTCATAGTTGCTAATAACTTTTCTTTGTCGTAAGTAATTATTTTCGGCTTATTGTTACCATTATCTGTGTCAATAATATCATTATTTACAATATGTGTCTGTTGGAGTTCGTTAGTTATGTGCCTCCTATTGTTCCGTGATTTATCAATATTTGTTGTATCTTCTTTATTTAATACGTCCTTTGGTCCTACATTTGAACATAATATTTCTTGTTCATCTTCGTGCAACGTGTTTGACGTACTTACATCGAGATTTTGGGATATACTAGCAACATTCTTAGTTGTCCCAACGTTTGTTACAAAGTCATTTTCCGGAAACTCATTTTTATCTACCACGACTTTTGGTTCTTTTAACTCATGATTAAGCTCTTCGCTGTTTAAACGTGTATTTGTATCGTGTTTGTCTAATACTATTTCATCAATTATATGGTTAGTTAAATCTTGTGGTAGCATATTCTTACTGTTTGTTATACAGGAGTTATTACCATATTTATTATCTTGCGAATTATATTCCGAGTCTTGTATTTTACGGTTTGCTGGATATTTTCGAAGGTACTTGTACTCTATATTATCCCCATTTACCTTTGCTTCAACAGCATCAAGCAGGTCTTCAGGGCGTTTCTCAGATTCATTGAGCGTTTGATGCCCATTTAAATCTGGAGTTTTGCTATACTGATCAGTGGTAATCTCATCAGTACAATGTTTCCTTTCATTGTATGTAGATATGGTGTTAAAAATACCACTTTCTCGTACACTTGATATATGTATTTGGCTTAGTTCTCTCCCTAATTCAGATTCAAGATCTGAATCACTTTCATAAAAATCTGTTCGTTTATATCTTTCTGGGATTTTTAATGTGCGTTTATATTTAGAAGAATAGGGAACATTTATTTCTTCTGTATGTATACTTGTTGGACTTTCCTCTTTTTCATAGCCCGTTTTATTCAATATCCTCTCTGTCGCATCTGAAGCGTCATCCTGATTACCAATTAATCTGCAAAACGTTAGCAATGTTGATGATGATATTGAATAATACTTAAAGAATACCTCATCAATACTTTTAAATTAGAAGTTAAGTAAATAACTAAATATTAAGTTAAGCACAGACCTTGTATGGAGTTGTCTAGATTTCTTTGCTGCATATGTGCAATAATCGTCCTCGTAGTTCATTTCATTTCCACTTTCCATATCTTCAGAAGAATACTCACATGCTTTAAGTTCTTTCAATGTTTCATTGAAACAATTATATTTCTTATTTTCATACATCCGTTTAAACTTATCAGCTTTTATTCTCTGTTGATCTAATTTATCTTCAACTTCAGCTATGCTACCATCTCGTTTCTCTGAATGAAATATACGCGATGGTTTTTGTAGTCGATAATTTCTTATTTGGTTCAAGCTTGCCATTGTTTCTGTTTGTGAAAAATCTGACGTTTGATTTGTATTCTTTATGTCATTCATGTTGTTTACGTTTTCTTCATCATTGGATTCTGGTGTATTAAGCGAAGGCTAAACATTCATACAAAATATTCACAAGAGATTAAACAACTTTCTTAAACATTAGAGCAAACTGTCAAGGCATCATGTAAACATATTAGTTCTTACCAAATTGTCTTTCTGCTCCTTTTTGTCCTTGGCTGACAATTTTATTGAATTCGATATACTGAAATCCAACCCAATCCATAAATGTATTTCAGTATTGAATATGTTACAACCTTATAATAATATATCGCACATGAATATTTTACACACCTAATATCTCTTAAGTTTGTGAATGACTGAGTCCCTAGGCAACTGTCTCTATTATGTGTTTGCAGTTGCCCATTATAATACAATCTTCTTTCTCTATTATCTAACAAACTTTCTAAACTCTGTAATTTTTCTATTGCTTCCTCTAAGTTCTTTTGTGTTTCCTTTCGCTTTGATAGCTCAATCCGCAACTGATGCTTCAGGCTTTTACTTTCCAGAGTTAGTTTTCTGTGTAGTGTCTAAAGTGAACACAATAACATGATGCAAAAAAGTGTATAGTATATAGGGCAATAATATATAAGGAAACTGGAAGATTACTTGTATCGTTTCCTGCTGCTGTTCTATTCTATGGTTTAAATCTGAAACTTGCAATTGTAACTTCTCTCTTTCTTCTAAATTTCGATCCTTACTAAGTTGTAGTAAGTGTTTATTCTGTGACTGTAAAAACCAGGATTATATTGTTCCCTGTATTCAGTAGTACATATGAGTAATGCATTTTTATATATATATCTTATACTCACTTGCAAACATTGAATTTCACTTTCTTTCTCTTTTAATAAATCACATGTCTCTTTATGTTGAGCTTTCAATTTTTTATATTTGGCTTGAAGTATTCTTAATTCTTCGTGATGTGAATGAATGATTCTCGGTAATTCAGCATTTGCCCCTTCATAGCGTTTCAGTGCTGAATCCTGACGTTTCTGTAAAGCTTTTAACAGCCTGTTTTCGTTAGCTAATTCCTGTAAAATAGGGTACAATTTACTTTCTATTACTTTCAAGAATAATGTTCATGTTTATTCTTACATTCAGATGATAATGTGCATCAGCTAATTGATTTTGTAGTTCTTTCAACCGTAACATTTTGGCAGACAATACTCTTTGCCCAATATTAGTTTTATTAAGTTTAGTATTATCTGCAAGAGGCTGTGATGGTATGTTACGCTTATATGGTGCTCCTATACACATCAATAACAATTTTGTAAAAGTATTAATCCTAACCACTAATGTTAATGAGTGTTGTAATTATTTATATGCTGTGCTAATAAAAGCATCATGCAAAGTTTGTTATGCAACAAATTCTGAGTTTCAAATCTGTTATTTACATGCAAACATTTGGTATATTGTCAAATAATATTAAAACCTATCAAATTACATTATGTACTAAATACAAACCACGCAAAGGATACAAGCATCTTTTATTGGATGAAAGGCATGCTATATTTCTACCCGATATTCTAGCAGTAGTTTCCACCGTTGCACTTTGTAAATCTGGATTTTGTTTTCTGCAAATTAAACAGTTTTAGAATCTAAGAGTTTTTTCAAATTTGTTATAAAATTAGATCTATATTACTTACTAAATACTAAAAGTAGCTTACATTAATAGTCACATGAATCACATGTTAAAGAATTGCTAATAGCGATTAACTTACGAAAGCCTTTATAGATATTATTAGAAATGATATTAGCATGTTTATCATTGCAAAGTCAAAATTAAACATAAGTAATATGAGAAAGATACAGAATGTATTAGTAATCATAAATATGTTTGAAGGTTTGTGAAATGCTTGTCAGATCTATTATTACCTATTGATATTCTTATTCAACTGTACTACTGGTAGTGCAGTTATTTCAGTTTGCATTTTATATTCGCAAATAATATGCCACAATTAGCATGTCAAGCCTGCAAAGTATGTCTTTACCGTATTAAATTATTGTTGAATTGTCTGAAGCTTATTAAAGACTGACTGGCGACCATAGTTGTTTTTAAGTGATCACTAAGGCAACAGCTCTGTAAACATATTACCAATCAATGCTTTCCTGCATATCCTTTGCTCATCAAGTTTTCTCCGGAAAATACATTATTACTAATTACTCAATTTGATAACAACAAAGTCCAAGTTCTATAATTGTGCTTGCTGTTAAGATTGTATCTCATGCATTGAACAAGAGTGCATACAATGTGTCTGCAAAGTAAATTACAACTACGTTTATCGTTTCGAATATGATTTTTAATTACACCAGAAAATTAACAAGGACACATACGTAATAAGAAACTATACATACATTTAATCACGACTTTATTAAACTCTTGTTCATATATAATTAACAAGAATTTTCTTTTATGTAACAACGAATTTTTATATACTTTAAATGTACTTTCTTTGATAGCTCACATTCGATCAGATATTTGAACACGTATATTCTTATATCTAAATTTTTTGATAATAAGTCTTGTTCGTTACTCTTTACAAGAAATAAGCAAACAGAGTATATACAACTTATATATTATACTTCACTTGCGATCTGAGTGAATAAACGAAACCTTTTTTGTCTATGAATTACATGTTCAGAGCGCAAATTCATTAAAACAAGTCAACTTCTTAACTATCCCCTATTAACTGTTTCTCTATATCAGAAATAAAAATTTGTGTACAGTATAATGTGCCCCGCACATGTACTATATGTTTACATTTAGTACATAATGTAAATATGTAACAACTTTAAGAATAGGTAATATTACACGTTCGATCCAATTAGTATTAATGCAAGAACGAAGAATTGTACAACTTATTTAAATCACAGTTCCAGTTAATACATTTACGAGAGCAACAATTCTGTGTATGTGTTCTAATGTAATAAACCGTTTCCAATAATAATTAATGAACAAGCCTTAAAAAGTCCTGCATCACATTTCCAAGTTTTGTACATTAAATTCCATTTAACCAAAGACAATAGTCTAAAAATATAAGTATATGTAATGTTACTTTGTTAATTTAGTACTTGACTAGGACAGGTCATTTTAAATACTAATACAGTGAAGTTCCATGAACGGTATGCAAATTTTCATCTTTTAACATTATACAGACATCATTACCTCTATCTCACGAAATATTTAATTCATTCCTTGAGGTCTGCAATATTCAACATTTTCTTGCTTCCTCATGCCTATATGTTGAGTATTCCATAATTTACTATAAAATGAGTTTGGAAGTGAAAGAAGAGAATCGTGTGTTCCTCGTTCAACTAAAGCGCCATTGTCTAATACAAAAATTTCATCAGAATCCATAACAGTGGAGAGACGATGAGCTATAACAATCGATGTTCGTCCAACGGTCGCTTTACGTAAAGCATCAAGGATATTCTACAAGTACAATGTTTAAAGAATGTAGTACATGTATATGTTAATAAAGTTTAAAAAAATTAGTTTAACATACATGTTCCGTAATTGAATCTAAAGAGGATGTAGCTTCATCGAAGATTAGTATTGGGCTATTTTTCAGAATTGCTCTGGCTATTGCCACTCTCTGTTTTTCACCACCACTCAATTTCAAACCGCGTTCTCCGACAGGTGTATTATATCCTTTAGGCCATTTTAAAATAGAATCATGTAAATTTGCCATTTTTGCAGCTTCGTATACTTCTTCTTCTGATTTAGATAGATTGCCATAATGAAGATTATAGAATATACTTTCATGGAAGAGAACAGTATCCTAAAATTTAATATCATTAACATTGTAAAGTCCTGTAGCTATTTAATTATTATACACTTTCGTTTTATGGCTTCAAATACCTGTGGCACTATTGATATGGATTGCCTTAAATCATTCAAATCAACATCTTGAATGTTATAACCATTAATGTAAACTTGTCCATGCTGTGGTTCAAAGAATCGATACAGTAATCTAACTATGGTTGTTTTCCTGTAAATGTATATCATTTGATAATTATTTCATTTCAATGGTCATTCAACATACATATGAATTGAAGTTTTTGAAATATTAGTTTGGAATCTTACCCACAACCAGAACCACCCACAATGGCAACTTTCTTGCCACTTGGAATAGTCAAGCTAATGTCTTTAAAAATAGATTTTCCTTCAACATATTGAAAATTGACATTCTTAAACTCAATATCTGAACACTGAGGCGTTACATGGAACCTAATTGCATTATCCTTGGTCTGTAAACATGAATGCATGATAAGACATGTTTATTTGAATGATGGCATATTCTTATGATTTCAATACATAATACTACCTTAATAGCAGTGTCCATTGTCATCAATGTAAACATAGTTTGCATATCAACAAAAGCTTGTCGAATTTCTCTATATACAGAACCCAGAAATCCTAAAGGTACAGATAATTGAAATAAAAGTGCATTGACCATCACTAAGTCTCCAACTGTCATGGTTCCTAAATAAATACAATAGTAATGGAAAATTTTTTAATTATTACTTTATTTTAGCATATTTGTACTAAGGTTTAAGACATTCAGATGGAAATGTAATTTACCTTCTGCTATATTACCCGCTGCTAATACCATTATCATACTCAAGGCTGCACTAAATATTGCATTTTGTCCAAAGTTTAACATTGCTAAACTTGTACTGGTTTTTAGTGAAGCTGCTTCATATTTCTTCAGTGACTGATCATACCTTTCTGCTTCAAATTTCTCATTATTGAAATACTAAAACACGAATCCGAATGGTAATTACGTATTTCATACATAGAATAATACACAAGATACATATATTGGCAAAGAAATTATGCATTATAAAATACAATACAATAATATACCTTTACTGTCTCGTAATTAATAAGTGAATCTATCGCTTTATTCCCTGCTTCATTTTCGGCCTCATTCATAAAAATTCTGAATTTAGTTCGCCACTGCGTAACAGCTAGTGTAAAAGCTGCATAAACACCCACACAACCGAGTGCTACGCCAGCATATACACCACCACATGTCATTCCTAATATTGTACTGACTAATGCTAATTCGAATACAGTAGGTACAATATTAAATACCATAGCAGTTAAGACCAAATTAATACCGCGACTTCCTCTGTCTATTGTCTAAAAATATTAACGATATTATCATTTAATATAAAAATTTTCATTATGAATACATCTTATATTTTACAATATAAACTTCTAGCATTTTACCTTAGATAAAGCCCCAGTTTGTCTGGACAAATGAAATGCCATATCAAGATTATGTAAATGTACGAAGACATTCTTGGCTATTTTACGGATTGAATGTTGTGCAACTTTTGCGAATACCGCATTTCTGAGTTCACTGAAACCTGCTGCTCCAGCTCGGGCTATACCATCTATAGCAATTGAAAAAAGTTGTTAATGTATTTGTATTTTATCAGATTATATATTGATGAAAAGATGTTGTTTGGGATAAAACTATTGTGCTTACACCCCACAAGAAGAGATGTTGCTACAGTAGTAACTACTTCTGGAGCAGTAGAAAAGCCTAATACAGTGGTACCTCCTGTGGCTATGTTTTGAGCGTTTAAAATATCAACAGCATATTTGAAAAGAAATGGGACAGCAACATTTATTACTTTTGCACCAACCAATAAACCAACAGCTATTTTGACTCTCTTCCTGATATCTGGATCATCCTAAGGAATGCAGAAAATAGTAAATAGAATTATTCACATAAGTGAATAATTAATGTATATTGAATTATAACATACTTTTGGCCAGATGTACATTAACATTGCTTTTGCCATATCAAGACTAGTTATTGGAAGATTATCCTTTAAGTTAATGGATTCACGACTTAAACTAGATGTGCCTGGATGAAAACAATTCCTTTTCTGCTGTCCACTTTTTCCACCAGTTAATCCAGAAACTACAGTTGTAAACTTGGTTGGGGGCACAACAGATTTAGACTGTGGTACATTCTTTTTGTTCTGTGCACGGTCAATAAAACTACCACTGCAACACTGAAATAATACATTTATAAATAATGAAGAAAACATTGAATCATTTAACACATTTCATTTATATGTATCTATATTTGAAAATATTATTGCCTTTATAATTAAAGGTAAGAAAACAATAGAAGTTTTATATAAAACTATTTATTACAAACAGGTATAAACATCTTTCTAATTCTACAAAATGATTTTCAATCATCTTTTAAAACATTGTGTAGCATTTAAATTAAGGAAGGATTGATTTAGTAACATAAGATATTCTTCTATAAGACTAATGGCAATAGAAAAGCTTTCACTTGGATATACAAAATTCTTCATGCTTGTTGAATAATGCAGAAGTTCCTTCTTCTTTAAATTCAAAATCATTTTGCTAATATTATGTACATCAAATAACTCCTCTGAAGTAACAGAGCCCCCATATATTTTCATGCTCCAATAAGTTTTTGATATCTTTGTAGTACAAATAAACAATGTACATAATGCATTATAGTTCAAACCTTGTGCTATAAATGCCATGTTTTTTTGTAAATCGTTGGATATAATGAACTCTAATTTAGGTTTTGAAATATTAATACAGGATTGTATATCATGCATATTAAAGTTAATTTCATCCAATGGATTATTTGGAATCATAAACCCATAATCAATATATAATTTGATGTTACAGTGAGAGCCATAATTTATAAAAACCTGAGACCCTTTAGTAAATGGTTTTAAAGTTCTGATTTGATAAAATTTCTTATTAGCCACATCTGTAATTGTAGATACTTCGACACTAGTATGTACATCATGATTAAAAAAATCTAAAAATGGAGCAAGTCCTAAATTATTAGGTTCTTTTATGCTAATGGCAATATGCTGAGCTATTTCCATATCTACATATACTGCTCTTGTATTAACCACATAATAGGCCCATCGATATCTATCAAATGTTATTATCTTTTCAAACACCATACTGCAGTGAGGACATTTATTGTTCCCATTCAAACTTAAATCTCTCATGGACTGACTTACTAAACGATAGTCAACTTGTAAATTATGAGAGTGATTCAAGCACTTAATTATAAATGATGGTAGTGAGGATTTTTCCTTGTTTGAACAAAATTCAGGGTTTGTAAAGGTTTGTGGCAAACTTGTAATATAAGGATACCATTTTGATTTTTTTCCTAGATGGGCTTCATATATAAGAAACAGAGAAAGCACATAATGTGCAGAATAACACACATCTTTTGTGAATAACACATTAATAAGACTTTCTGATACAGTAGATGTGGTTATCAACATTTCATGTGGTACTTCAATCAATGAATCATTGATTTCTATATTTCTCAATGTCTTCAATCCTCTGCCAGTAGTAGGAAAATCATATGGAACTAAATCAGACACTGATAAGCAATTATTTTTTAACATCCAATACTTTAGACGTGTCAAAATTTCTTCCTGGCTTTCTTTTATATCCACCAAAATGTGCTTCTTCTTTTGGTGACGTTTCCTTGATGTTCTACCCATTATGTTTAAGTGGACATTATATCTGCAGAAGTAATAAAAACTTGACTTTACATCTACCCTATATATCTTTCAAAGGATTGCCATTTAAGTAATAATTCTTTAATATTAGAAGTTGGGTCCTTATATTTTACCAATCATTTACAATCCTGCATTGTTTTAAAAATATCATCCTTTCCTATAATTTAAAGCAATATAATGTAAGTGTTGATAATCAGATATAATTTTCACAGTGATAATCACATACTACTTACAAATTATTTAACAATTTATTTGAAATAGCCAAAATGAATGGCTCAAATATACATAAAGAATTAATATCCCTTATTACACATTAATCAGAATGACTTATAATTCATATAGCATGGTTGCAGACAATATATGAAGGTATGTTATATTAATGGAATAGCATATGTAATAAACATGTGAAGCTTTAAAAATCATTGTCGCATGTGAAATATTATAGCAGTTGGACACTATTAACAAACAATATTTACATAATTTTTCAATGTACCTAACACTGGTTACTTAACATTTTTAAAAGACAACGGATTACGAAGATTACGAGATTACATTATATGATTACATGGATTACAACATTAGATTATAAAGATTATATTGACTTAAAACATTACCCTAATCCCATAAACAGGAATTATTTGTCCGCGATTGGAGATATTAAAGAGACCACTACCGGGGCCAATTATCGTCTTTCCTGAACTAATGGAACTCGTTGTGGATGATCTAATCCAAAGTTTTTTGTCATGTTGTCCACATCGTAGAAGTCGACGGCATAAAACAATACTTAACATTGTATAACAGATATTTTTCGCGGAAGAAGCTGTACATAAAATTACAAAAATAGGTTACGAAAACAGGAAAGAGGGCAGTACGAAATTTTGAATGACACACTGACGCCAAATTCTGTACGAGCGATGTGTACGCACTATCTTACAATAATGGCAATGCCCACGTAACTCTTCTTTTAAACAACTAGATAATTTGCAATTAGATATAAAGAGCATGGTATAATTATCTACAATTTAAAGCATTGTTTTATTGAATGCTCAATTTGCTCGTAACTATCTAATAACATTCAGGAAATTAGTATACAATCCATTAATGTTTAAGTAATAATTCTTATAAAGGGATCTTAATTAAGAAAAATCCATTATTGTTTGCAACGCAATAATGCACACAGTTCTTATTAAAAAATTTAGTTGAATCAAGGATGTGACGTACGAAAACGATCGCGGATAAGTTTATACAACAAAATAGTTTATAATAGTTGTAGATCGCGTTAATCGTATTTTGGACTATTTTGTTGTATAAAAATGATGTCGCTGGCAATAATAAATTGTGAGACAAAATGTAAGATTGTTAATAAACTCTTGGTCGAATACACTCTTCAAAGAGAAGCATATATATATGCAGCTATATTTTTGCCTGCACTTAACATTATATAACTAACATTTCCTATTTAATATATTTATATATATAATGGTTAGCGGTTCATTTTTATAGTATTATTAAATACGTGTATATTTAAAAAGTTATGGGAAAAACGACTGATTCATTCAACTTTTCCCATCGATATGAATGAATTTTTTTCTAGCAAAGGTTGGAATGAGTGGATCCTCCCGAGAATGGGTCAAAAGTAGAGATGGCGTGAACTGCTACTTGTGAATCACGAGTGATTCGATCACGTTCGTTCTCAATCACCGTGATTTTTCACTGTGATTTGTGATTTTTCGTGATCGCTTCTGATTGGTGGAGAACATAACAGTTCTTTGCACGCGTCACATAACACTGTATGTTTTACGTCAACGACGTCAAAACAAAAATGCAAGTTACATATATCGTATAAAGCAAAGGCATAATGAGGAACAATGAAGAATAATGAATAAATGAATGATTATAAATTACAAGCGTAAGTTTCATTCTTAATTTTTGATTTAATAAAATATAGCTCTAGTAATATAATTCTGTATATACAAAATAATATATAATAAAAATACATACTCACTTGGTACAAATAATATAAAAACTTAATAAAATAATATAAATACATTAAGACAACATTTAATATAAAAAACAATACAAGGATAGAATAGGAGAAAATATATGTATATAATAATAATAGCCTAAACTACTACATATTACAGTCCACGTTCAAACGGTTTCTTTTTTCATTTAGAATGAAACAAACTAGAGTACTTGAGAAGAAACGGACTGAGCCAAGCAGGAGCAGAAGAGTTGCGATGAGCAGGCAGAGACGTAGTAGCGAGTATGAAGAGAAGGGACGTAGAGGTACAACAGCAGGGACAATATGCAAAAATAGAACAGTCAAAATACAACCATAGGTACAAATACATAAGAACTGTAGGTTTGCCAGAATATCTAAGCAGAGAAGGGAAAGGGCAAAAATTAATAGCACAGGCAAGATTCGGGAACTTAGAACACTTAACAAGGGACTGTAGGATAACAGAAAGGGGGGTCAGGATAGAAGACGTTGTGAGCGGCAAACAGGACAAGAAGATCATACAATGGTTAAGAAAAGAAAAGAAGGGAAAGAGCAGAAGTGAACACAAATGCCAAAGATAGGTGCAATAAGCGGGGAGAGGTGTATAAACAAAGCAACTAATGTTAGAGTATGGAACGGAGTATGGTAGGAAGGGAGAGAGTGAATGCTCAGAATGCATAGATAAGCTAGA
Organism: Nysson spinosus; assembly: GCA_910591585.2. Lineage (NCBI taxonomy): Eukaryota > Metazoa > Arthropoda > Insecta > Hymenoptera > Crabronidae > Nysson > Nysson spinosus. The sequence continues at coordinate 5,658,678 of OU342830.1, read as the reverse complement.
TTTATAAGTAAGAATATGTAAGATTATATAAATGTATAAACCAAGTCCAATTCTTGGCTGTGAGGCTGAATAAATCATTATTATTAATAAAGAAATACAATCGTGAATTCATACATTTTTTTATTGTCATTCATTCAAAACTATATATTATATAACATATATAATTATACCAAATCATTCTTTTATAATTTCCTTTTTTTCTACTGGTTTTTAAAAACAAAAATGGTAATGCAATTCATTTTCAAATCATATTGAATATGTTTATTGTATAGATTATTGCAAGAATTACGACCCCAGTGTTTAAATTCATTGAAGATGGCGCTCACGAAAAAATCACAATCACGGTCGTGAATGATGTTAAATCACGGCCGTGATCGTGATCCTGCGATCACCGTGATAAATCACCGTTAGTGATTTTTGCGCCATCTCTAGTCAAAAGTGAAAGTTTTGAAACGTCAATCATGTGCGCTGTACCTGTTGAATATGTGACCAATACACATCTTAGGAGAAAACGAATTATTACTCAGGTGCATTCCTCCGCGAAAAGATGTCCGCAAGTAAAGTTGCTGCGAGTGTGCTCAAAAACAGAAATGCGATGACAGTGCTTTTATGTAAGGAGCACCAGGTACTCCTTGAAAAGCAGAGAAAATTTCATACCTCTGCTGAACATAGAATTCATTTTCATGCATCAAGAAAAGCAGAAGCAAGATTAGCTGGAAATCAAAAACCAGATTGGAATAGAGCTGTTTCTGAAGCAGAAAAAATTGTAGGATATCCCACTTCATTTTTAAGTTTAAGATGGCTCCTCAGTGATGAAATTGCAAATGTAGCACTTCATTTAAGGAAATTAGTTGGATCAAATCATCCTCTATTAAAGACAGCCAAGTAAGTGTACCCTTAACATATCTATACTAGCACAAGCACTCATACTTATCCCTTTATTACTTACAGAAGTGTAATTTATAATGGACGGAATAATATGCAAGCTTGGGGTCTTATTGTATTATTAATATCAAAAGCTGCTGGCCATCTAAATGTAGATGATATGGAAGAAGACAAAGCTGCTGGTGTATTACATAGGTATTCAATGTTAATGCATTAGCATATCCTTTATTGAAAGAATATACAATTTGTATAGCATGAAAGATAATATAACACAAAATAGAAATAAAAGAATAATTCAGGTAAATATCTATATAATATGACATGCATTTCAGTCAACGTGCATTAGCTGAAGTTACAGAAATGATACGTACCAGTCACCTTGTGCATAAAGGATTAGTTAATATACAACCTGGTGTTTACCCAGAAAATGCTGAACTAAATGATATGACTTTTGGTAACAAGATTGCTTTATTAAGTGGGGATTATTTATTGAGTAATAGTTGCATAGAATTAGCAAATCTTCGAAACCAAGATGTAAGTGCCCTTATACTTAATTCAAAGCCAGATACACAATTTCAGCTTTTTTAAGAATTAAATTAACTCTTGTTGCTTAGGTTGTAGAGTTGATGTCAAGTGCAGTCAGAGATTTGGCACAAGCAGAGTTTGTAGGGAGAAGGGATGCTCAAAATAATCCAATACCCTCTATTCCACAAGAAGATCGCACAGGTTATGCAGTACAAGAGTGGACACTTAGAAATGTGCTTAGTGCTGGTGACTTGCTTGGCAAATCTTGTAAAGGTACATTAAAATTGGGTGGCCATAACAATGATATACAAGAAAAAGGTTATGAATTTGGAAAGCATTTGGCATTAGCTTGGCAGGTAAGTAAAAGTGTGGTATTACTAAATTTATTGTCTAGTTTTATCTAATGTATAAAATGGAAATGTTATTTTTAGGCCTGCTTGGATTTAGGTCCATTTATTAACAAAGATCAAACTACAATGTTTAATCTGTGTTGTGCTCCAATTATGTTTCATATTGAGCATGATCCATCAATTTTAACAGAAATTGATAAAGGTCTGGAATCTGTAAATAATGTAGACTATCAGAAGGTTAGTTGAAGAACTACAAAGTATAACATTATTGACTAGCATTTCCTATTATAAATTGTAATGTCTTGGCTGTATAGGTATATGATATAATTATGGGAGGACCTGGGGTTGAATTAACAAAACAGTTGCAGAAGAAACATTCACAGAAGGCAATGGAGGTCTTGCAAGTATTTGAAGAAAGTGATGCAAGAACAGCATTATCAAACATTATAGCAGCAATGAGAGATTTTTAAATCAAACTGTAAAACTCACACAGTGTTGCATTTTCTATGAAAGTGCCCATAAATCAGTTGAAGGACTCCATCCTACATTAAGTTTGCGATTTTATTACAAACTAAAATAATCCATACATGAACATGTACACGTATATTTGAAAATTTTCTGAACACCAAATTTATCAGATACTACAATGTATTGATAAAACAAAGAATCATTTTTCATTCAAACAATAACTATGACCTTAATTGTATGTAACCAAAGATATAAGACATCAAACAGATATGTTTATAACACATTGTTTTTATGTTATTACTTTCTAATGTTCTGTTGTAAAAAAATTAGGGGCATATTTATGTTCATGGAATACGTTTTATATGTTTTAAATTTTATCCTTGTTGTCACTTTTTAATGTTACTAATGTTAGTAATGCATGTTATGATAAATGATTATATACAGAAAATAATAACAGCTATAAACTACAAATATGTAAAGAAGAGTGAATAAAAATATTTTTCATGAAAAAACTGTATTAATCCCATGATTAACTGCTTAATCCCATTTCTATACTTCAACATATATTTAAAATAGCAAACAAGTATATAAGTTCCGCTTGAGAATGACACAAGTATAAGCTTGTGTGAATCCGTGTTACGTGTGCCTCATATATACATATATACAGTGTAACATAAATACACACCCTATCGACAGAAGATTGTCAGACGTTATCGAATATAAAAATATACACATATATATACGTATATATATACGTATATATGTATACTCCAGGAATGTGTGATACTAAATGCAGTATAATTTAAAAAAAATTTGGTTAATAGAATAACTGATATTTTATCAGTTGTAAGTTATACTGAAATAATTTTTGTAAATATGTCACGAACGGGCACGAAACTCGATGCAAAAAAAGTTGTAAGTGGCTTATGAATCTACATTGAAAATTTATTTGTAAATATTGCCTTTCTATAGTATTAAATGACGTTATGTTTCACAAACTTATTCAAATCATACTATTTTCTGATTAAGGTTAGAGTAGAATCATGTTTCTGTTTGGTACCATTCTTGCATATCTTTACGTGTTTAGGAATATGTATATATGATATTTTCTATTAATGTCATTTGCTGCGATTGTAACGTATTTTATTGTATTATCGTAATCGGAACATATACTGTTTTTACCTATTTCAGAACTCTGAATTATTTACATTAACTTATGGTGCATTAGTTGCTCAACTATTAAAAGATTACGAAAATGTGGAAGATGTCAACAAGCAATTGGAAAGAATGGGTTATAATATGGGAATTCGTTTAATAGAGGACTTTTTGGCACGTACAGGATCTGGTAGATGCTATGACTTCAGAGATACAGCTGAAAAGATACAAAGTGGTTTCAAAATATTTTTGGGAATAACACCAACAATCACAAACTGGAGTGCTGCAGGAGATGAATTTTCTTTATGCTTTGAAGCTAATCCACTCACAGAATTTGTTGAATTGCCAGATCATTGTTTAAATTTAAAATACTGTAATATACTGACTGGAGTTTTGAGAGGAGCTTGTGAAATGGTGCAGATGGAAGTGGCCTGTTGGTTTGTACAAGATCAACTTAAGAATGATAATGTAACTGAACTAAGAGTTAAATTCATAAAAAGATTAGAAGATGCCATACCAGCAGGTGAAGATTAGATAACTTTTTATGTTGAAACTTCCTTAAGATTTGCAAATTGTTCGTAAAAATACACCTCAGATCTCCAACATGATTTCTTATGGGTTCTACAATGTAATCTTACTACTGATATCAATAATGTGACTGCATTAGCTTGCATATAATTATAATAATAAACAGTATATCTTACAATGAAATAGGCATTATGTAAATAATTTACAATGTCTTTCTTTATACCAATGTCATAAATCTTCAATGTTTTAGAATTGCTTTCAGTGTTATTATAATGCCATAATTGAACTGAGTTTTCGCATTAGGTAGTTGTATTATTAAACAGAAGCAAGGGAATATTTTTTTAAAGGATGAAATTAGTTTATAATAACCTTAATATTAAATAAAGTGTTATCATTTAAACGTGAATAATACTTTCAGAGTATTAATTAAAACTAGTAGGAGAATATTCTTTTAATATTTTCTAAGTATAACTGCAGGACATAAGTCAATTTAAATGAAACTACAATCATATTCACTGATTTAAGTTCATGTGAAGTGGTTGATATTGAGAATTAATCTATCAGCTATTTTCAGTTCTTTTGTGTTGCATTTTAAATGCAGATGAGAAACCACTTATATACTATCAAAGACGAGATATAGAAAGAACAAGCCTACAAATAGGCTTGCGTGAATCGTCTCAAAAATTACCGACGCGGGAAAATTCACCGCAACAAAAAGTGCCCTCTGCGGAAATGAATAAAAAAGTTGTGAACTACGTTCACTTAACAACGGAAACTGCACTCGCAAAAAATGACGAGTACACCTCCAGAAATCGTCAAAAATTAAAAGTCGCCAAAATCAATTCTAAATGACCCAAATCGATGGTAAATGATGTATAAACATATTCTAGGCCCGTTTTGGGTCTAAAGAAGCGGTTTAAAAATTTTTTCGGGCCAAAAATGGGTCGACCCAAAATCGCAAAAATGTAAAGGGGTATACCTTCAAAAACTGTCAAAAAATGAAAGTCGCCAATTTTGGTCCTAAATGCTCTAAATCGATGGTATATGATGTATAAACATATTCTAGGATGATTTTGGGTCGGAAGAAGCGGTTTAAAATTTGTTTCGGCCGAAAAAGGGGTCGACCCAGAATCGCAAAAATGTAAAGGGGTATACCTTCAAAAATTGTCAAAAATTAAAAGTCGCCAAAATCAATTCGAAATGGCCCAAATCGATGGTATATGATGTATAAACATATTCTAGGACGATTTCTGGTCGAAAGAAGTGGATTAAAAATTTGTTTGGGTCAAAAATGGGTCGAACCAAAATCGAAAAAATGTAAAGGGGTATACCTTCAAAAATTGGCAAAAATTAAAAGTCGCCAAAATCAATTCTAAATGGCCCAAATCGATGGTATATGATGTATAAACATATTCTAGGACGATTTCTGGTCGAAAGAAGTGGATTAAAAATTTGTTTGGGTCAAAATGGGTCGAACCAAAATCGAAAAAATGTAAAGGGGTATACCTTCAAAAATTGGCAAAAATTAAAAGTCGCCAAAATCAATTCTACATGGCCCAAATCGATGGTATATGATGTATAAACATATTCTAGGACGATTTCTGGTCGAAAGAAGTGAATTAAAAATTTGTTTGGGTCAAAAATGGGTCGAACCAAAATCGCAAAAATGTAAAGGGGTATACCTTCAAAAATTGGCAAAAATTAAAAGTCGCCAAAATCAATTCTACATGGCCCAAATCGATGGTATATGATGTATAAACATATTCTAGGACGATTGTGGGTCGAAAGAAGTGGTGTAAAAATTGTTTTCGGTCAAAAATGGGTAGATCTGAAATCGCAAAAATGTAAAGGGGTATACCTTCAAAAATCGGCAAAAATTAAAAGTCGCCAAAATCAATTCTACATGGCCCAAATCGATGGTATATGATGTATAAACATATTCTAGGACGATTTCTGGTCAAAAGAAGTGGTTTAAAAATTGTTTTCGGTCAAGAAAGGGGTCGCTCTGAAATCGAAAAAATGTAAAGGGGTATACCTTCAAAAATCGGCAAAAATTAAAAGTTGCCAAAATCAATTCTAAATGGCCCAAATCGATGGTATATGATGTATAAACATATTCTAGGACGATTTCTGGTCAAAAGAAGTGGTTTAAAAATTGTTTTCGGTCAAGAAAGGGGTCGCTCTGAAATCGCAAAAATGTAAAGGGGTATACCTTCAAAAATCGGCAAAAATTAAAAGTCGCCAAAATCAATTCTAAATGGCCCAAATCGATGGTATATGATGTATAAACATATTCTAGGACGATTGTGGGTCGAAAGAAGTGGTGTAAAAATTGTTTTCGGTCAAGAAAGGGGTCGCTCTGAAATCGCAAAAATGTAAAGGGGTATACCTTCAAAAATCGGCAAAAATTAAAAGTCGCCAAAATCAATTCTAAATGGCCCAAATCGATGGTATATGATGTATAAACATATTCTAGGACGATTTTGGGTCGAAAGAAGTGGATTAAAAATTGTTTCCGGTCAAGAAAAGGGTCGCTCTGAAATCGCAAAAATGTAAAGGGGTACCTTCAAAAATCGGCAAAAATTAAAAGTCGCCAAAATCAATTCTAAGTGATCCAAATCGATGGTAGATGGTGGATTAATATTAAATTTAATTCTTTCAGAATAATGAATCCACAATTTAGCAATGTTGTGGATTGGTTATTTTACATTTATAAATGAAATGTTAATTCTACTTACGAATGTAAAATAACCTGCAGCCGATTAGCTCGAAACTATTTATGGTGTAATAAGAATAGCAACTAAATTATAATACTGGTATTGCTCCGTAAAGAAATACGAAATAATTCGAGCTTTAACTACTATAATTCGAAATAAAGTTGATACTGTAAGACGATGTCTTAAAATCATTTTCGTGCCATTATTACACGACAAATAATTCCGATTGCCCAGGTCTCACCACGTGGAGGAGGCTGCTTCAAGACCCGCCCTATGCGCAGGGCGGAGGTAAAAACCTACCTCCCAATCTTTTAAACAAAATTTTATCTCTAATTTATATTCAGCATAAAAAAGTACATGCTAAACTGAACAAAATTTCCTTTTTATACCAATGCATAACGCCTAAGATAGCGCTTTGCACGGGTTATAAAAAGGTGTTGACTCGACCTACCCGAGACAAAGCTATCACACTTAATTCTACCAGAATGCATTCTGTTTAGGGATGGTACCATCCCCCCTTGTCAGTATTTCTTTCGATTGATCGATCGATCATTAGGTATACCATGTTTTCTTAGATATTAGTTTAGCGTTTTGTTTCGCTATATATTCATGTATCACTTGCATTCACATTTTTCATATTGGGTTGCATTCCAATCTCGCATCCCTCGTCATACATTCAGTCCATCTTATCTTTCATTCAAACTCAATTAATCTGATCATTTATCTGCACTCTTCAAGGATCATACACAATTAATAATTTGACACTTTCACACTTCTCACCTTGCCCGCGATACTTTTCATATTAATGGAACTTACTCTTTCACGAGTGAAGTGCTGAAACTCCAAAAAACTTGTCGATTAATTTTAATTCAATTAGGAACTCTGTTAGGAACCATTGTGCATTCATTATTGCACCAAAATTTTATATTTCATACTTAACCCATAATTTAAATTTAAAACCTGAACTTGATCCGTTCTTCGGAAATTTCGCACCCTGATTAGCTGAAGATCTGAAACAGCTCAACTCAAAAATTAAGTATTAAGTGAATTACAATACACAGGAAATAGTAAACGATATGAAAATTGATTCGTCGGTCGTTCCAAACACTACAATCGTCATCCCGGACGACTAGAAAACGGAATTTAAAACGGAATTTAAAACGAAATCCGATCAACTTATGAACACATTAATACATTAGCACATCGGCCATGATATACTAAGGTATCAACCGTTCCCAGCTGAGGGATGTACCAGGAAAAACACGATAGCAATTTTCCTGAAATCGACTGGCAAAAGGCTATGGTCCATTGTGAATATCTTTTAATCGTATCAAAAAATTCAAAGTATACTACAGGTACCTTTTAGCGGTACATTCCACGCTCGCGATCCTATTTACTTCATACAGGAGCTAACTGTACGAAGTAACTGGAAGAAAATCGACTCTACATCAAGCTGACATAACTTGATTAAAGGAAGCTACTTGAGATCGAAGACTACGTATATTCATAGTCGAAAAGACACACATAGTCAAAAGCAGACTATGGTTTAGTAGACTAAATCGGCCGGCTAAAGTAAAGAGATTCACTTTCAAGCGGGGTAGACAAAGCCCTCGGGCCGTCAACCTCGCAAGAAAATTGATCGCTTTACCAAAAGTGAAAAAACCGACGAAAAAACCCCTGCCAGTCGAAGATTGTGATTAATTAAAATACCAAAATTAAACCATGCCCACTGTCCGCATCCATCCGATTCACATCCGAGATCCACGGCTGACTGCGGACCAGGCAAAATGGGCATGGCATAAACCACGTTTTTGATCCCGGACCGATTTCGAAATGGAAGTTTAAACAAACAAAATGGGATTCTCGAAATAAACTATTATTTCGAAAGCGAAAGCAGCACAACTCGCAGCCAACGAGACGGTGTGGAATCGAAGCAGGGAAACAAAAGAAGCTGCAGGCTTCAAAATCGTTCTAACAAGATGCAGAATTGCAAGAAAATGAAACTCACTGAGAGTCAAAGTACTGAATCGTGGAAGTTGATTCCTCAAAATCTTAGAAAAAGGAGCCTAGAGCCGAGATAAAGGGCTAACAAATTTCACCCTCGTGCATGGCTTTTATATGCAATTGCAAATTAGTATCATGCTCGAGTCTACGTGAAAAAATTTCCGTATACCTCTCAAGAAACTGATATAAATCAAAGCAAACATTGAAAATCACGTGATTTTCGGACACGTACAACTGAATATTATATTTCATATATGAATATGCCGTAATGTAATAATATATTTATTGGAAGCTACTGAGAGCCAGAATTTATTGAAAATAAAAATGCTTCTTTTACTCGGTTTTAACCGTGACGATAATATCCACCAGGACAAAAGTTTTTAAAATATCGATACTTGTAAGAATGAAAATATTTAAATATTTCATTGAAGCACGAAAGGTGCAAAAAATAGACAACTTCATTATAAATTATCAATAATAAGATGTTTTAATAGTGTTATGCAATGAAAGTCAACCTTTCACAAACGCTTGGCTTATCAATAATCCCTTTCATGGGATTTCATATCGTCATTTGGACGAGCTATCTTAACTCTCCAGAACCCTCTTTCACACTACTCTTTATTTTATTTCATTTCCATTGTTATCAACAATTTCATCAAGATTACCATCATTATTATCAACAAATAAATATATATATATAATTAATTATACTTCCTCTCAAAAACAATAAATATGATCATCGTATTATTATTTCATACATAACATATTCGAACCCCATCGAGGGATTCTCGAGGGGTTATTTGCAAAAACATTACCAAAAATGGTGTTAAAACATGGTACATTTTACAAGTAGAAATTCTGTCTCCTTTCTATTTTCATAAAAATGAGGGTTCTGAACAGCCGAACTGGTTCGAGTGACTCGTCAGTTAGCTTTTACAATCGCTACAACCCCCTCGGCACCTCGAACTGTTTCGATCAAACAAATCATCGAGAATTTTCGCAATGACGGTCCGAACTCTATCCGGATAGAGTTGCCACAGTGGACTCCGTACAACCCTCTCAATTGTTTAAATCGATCCAGTTCAAGACCTGGAAAGTCTACGACAAACCGCCCTCGGAGCTTATACTCGTGCAATGAACCAGTTCTCCTACGTCCCCCCAAAGAATTTTGTGCAAACAAGGCTCAACTCGCCGGAGAGTTCAAAATTCTCATGGGGGTCCCTTCCTTCTCGTGCCTCTTTTTGGGCATTGAACTCCTTCAAGACGCTTTATCGAAAGTATTTATTCGGATACGTTGTCAAGTGCATATTAGATTGGGCAAAATGTATATTGTGATACAATTCTTCATTTATATATATTTGCTGGATAACAATTTTTAATCGCGCAAGAATTCCAACAAAATTCATCCTCCATACTTTTCAGCATAAATTTCAACTATATATTTCTATTTCTATATACATAGTTGCAATTTACGTTAAGGAGCTGGCAGACAAATATTGTCTTCCTCCTTGGGATCTTAAAAATTGCAATGTCCAGACAATATGTGCCAGAAATGATATTTGAGTATGCTCCATATATACATGGAACGTGAAATCTATTATTTTGCATTTAATGCTTGATTTCAGTAATATTATTAATTGTTATAAAAATGAGTCTTGAAGGAGTTCGTATTATTATATTCTCCAACAGGCCTTTCTATGATGAATTGGTTGGAACTATCATTCAACCAATTTTAGGCCTTATTGTCATATTCCATATATGACCATTCCATATATAATGAAAGCCGTAATTTCAGCTTTCGTGTGTGAACCCTGGGGACGCGGGGCAACGGAGTTCGAACACTACTAATTCAATAAAAATTACTCATAATATACTTCTTCGAAAAAGATTTTAAATCATAGAATCTATAAATATAAAAATTGACTCGATTTCAATAATATTTATGTTACCTAGAAATATAAAGACTGACCCGATTCTAATAATATTTATGTAACCTAGAAATATAAAAATTCACCCGGTTTTAATAATATTTATGGTGTTCCAATAATTACTTCGTATAGTTTGGATTTTTTAGGAAGGGTGTCTTTTCGGACATTATGGGTCACCACATAAGAGACGACTTATGTCGCAAGACAGCGCCCCGTGGTAATGCTGTGTAGAGAGGGATACTATACGAAGCAACTGGAAGATAATTGACTCTATCTCAAGTTATTTATAATAAAAGTTTGCCTGAAAGAGTAAAAACTTTGTAGGGATATGAAACTATTATTGGAATAAATATAACTTTAACTTTAATCATCAAATTTCTTAAAGATTCGCGACGCGAATGTTTGCGTCCCAGGTTCACAAGGGGGTATGGGGGTATGGGGGCAGGGTGGTCAGAATAAAATATAATTAGCGAGCATAGCGACTTAATAGCATAAGAATGACGATCCATCCGAAGATGAATCGTCATTAAATAGGTCTTCGCCACTTGGGCTCTTCGCACTTGGCCCTTCATCCCGCGTTGCGTGAAAAGTATTTGCTCGGACATTCCCTTTTCGTACAAAGAACTGGTGGTTCCACAGAAACGACGAGTGTTCCGGTGCAATAAACCAGCTCATAAACTACTTTTACTACATTTATATAACTTGAATTATTCTTGAATATCCGCGAACATTCATCCGTCGAATACCCTTTAACATTCAAAGATTGAACGTTCTCCGGAATATCCTGCGGTAAAACATTCTCGAGTACCCACGAATAGAATATTTTCGGTGACATTCTCCGAAAAATACTTGAATTTAATTCAATTTAATAGGATCAACTTGATAATATAATATGAATATAATGAATATAATATTGAGATTGACTTTACTTCGACAGAAATTAGATATGAAGTTAGATATATTAAAAAGTTTACTGGTATCCTAGCGCAGAGCACGCCCAGCCATTTCATATTAACGAAATGGATGCTCGTACCTGTACACATTTAATCGAATGTCCAAGCAGAATACAATCCACGTGCTGAAAGAACAACCTTACTAGTCCGTGATTTAAGGACTCAGCGAATTCAGAAACCGGTGTTTAAGAACCACTGCAGCCTGTTAAACTACGTGCGTTCTAGGATTAATACTTATGAATACATTAACACTTTAGCATATCGGTGATGATATACTAATTTATTAACAGTTCCCAGGTGAGGGATCACACCTTTACAAAACAACGCCTATTGCTAACCGAAGGTGTGTCCTCAGCCCTGGCCCTACCTACTTAAAATTAACTCATAATCAAGCACACAAAGTTAGAGAAGATATGCTACCTGCCTCCCTCAAGCTATATTTAAAATGGCAAAAAGCAAATCAGGCACACCAACACAATCAGCATCAACCCACTCCACGGTTCTCATTCATGAGCCCTGGGTGCAAAGCCTACACTAGGGAGAAGGTCCCGGGACCCCTCCGACACCCGAACTCAATTCCAAACTCATACAACGAAAATGTACGTACCGTTTTTCCTGAAATCGACTGACAGAGGCTGCGTTCCATTGCGAATTTTTATGCTTTGAGCATATATGCAAATATAAACTCGCGTTCCAATAATTACTTCGTATAGTTTTGAGGTTCTAGGAAGGGTGTCTTTTCAGACATTATGGGTCACCACATAAGAGACGACTTATGCCGAAAGACAGCGCCCCGTGGTAATGCTGTGTAAGAGGGATACTATACGAAGTAACTGGAAGATAGTTGACTCTATCTCAAGTTAATTTAACTTGAATAAAAGGAAGCTACTCGCGTCTAAAGACTATGAATATCGTCGTCAAAGTCGTCAAAGTATAAAATATAGCAGATGACTATATTTTAAAATCTATTACGACATTATGGATAGCAAAAGTAAAGAGATTCACGTCCAAGTGAGGTAGACGGACCCCTGGGGGCTCGCCAACCTCGCAAGGAAGTTCATGGCTTTACTTCAAATGTAAAAACCGACGCAATCCCACGAAAACAACCGGTCATACACACGTGTGGAAATGCGTCGTGCACGGACAGCGAAATCCTCCGCCAGCCGCCACACATGATTAGGAAATATTAAAATTAACCCATGCCCACCGCCCGCATTCATCCGTATCACATCTAAGATCCACGGATAATTGCGAGCTAAATAAAATGGGCATGCCTTAAGACTAAATAAATGAACACAGTACACAGGAGCTTGAGGTTTGCTGAAAATCCTGACTAAATAATCCACTTAACAGAGTGGAAGCATAAGTATCTCAGCGGACTAAATTGACTTTACTTTAAATCATTTGCATAAAGGGAGGGCTGAAGAATTGATTTATACGAGGGTAGGGAAGGATGTATTCTTTATTTCAGTGACGCGTGTCAAAGGGGTATCACAATATTTCATTTAATATTCAGAAAAATTCAAGTTCAAATAAAATATATATGAAAGTATGTACTGAAAAGTACATACGGAAATTGAAATCTTTAAGTAACCACGGGCGACCCCTTCATCGAAGACATTACATTCGTCGTTCGACTTCGGAATCTACTCGTCGCGAATTGCCTTCTTGCTCATATCAACAAACCATTTTTTGCGTCAAGCGTACGAACGAAAATCGGATGAAGCGAAATGCACATTAATGAATACATATTGATGTATAATCAAATTAATAAGGACTAATATATAATATCAAATCGGATGCATGATCCAATTTTAATCGAATAAAGTGAAATAAAGTCGCAATTAATTCATGCGACTCGCGTATTCGCGATTCGCGATTCCACGGTACGAGGCTCTACAATCGGCGGAAATAATCCGCGCATGCATATTATAATTGAAACCGCGAAGCTACAAAGAAGACAAGAAGGCCTACCTCAGCTAATAAATATAAAACATTCAATGTTGATGCTACCCACGAGCAGATTCCACAAGTAGAATCTGCTCGCGGTCGCTATGCTCGCAAATATTTAGAAAGAATTATAACCGGCACCCCATATCGATTCGGACCAATCGTCCTACGGCATAGGATACCGGGGGGACAGAACTCTAAATTGAAAATCGGGTCAGAGGGTATAAAAAATATTGAAACCTTTGTGACTCACTCGGTGATGTCTTGAAACTGCCTGTAGTAGGTTGAAGGTGAAGACGATGTTGAAGATGGTGTTGAAGACAATGACGAAGATGATGCTGGAGCAGCTGGAACTTACGAGCGTGAATTTAACACTCCCGAAACGGATTTTAGAGTCCAGTATGTAGCAAGTTTTAAGTCGCGGCCGACTTTATTTTCTCCGGCGAAAAAAGATGCACTCCCGATATTTTATCCTGTAACGAGAGAGAAGAAATTCATGATAAGACAACGTTCATAAAAATACCCAATATAATGAAAGATTGAAAAAGAGAAATAAAAATGGATTTTGAAACTTACCGATCCCTTCGCTGCAGCCATGCCCGATGGAGGACCTCTCCGCAGGAATCGCCTTTTGACTCTAATAATCGCGGACGAGCAAATTGTAAAAGATTTTTATAACTCTGAATACTAACATCTAACATCGCGACCGTATACTTATTTCCGGCGAACAACACTGATTCTAATTTCCGCGAATTTTATCTAAGATCGCATTGCACGCGATCACAAAATACGGAACTCAAATAACTGGAACCTGGAACCTCCTACGGACTTGAAGTTAACACTCGCGAAACGAATTTTAGAGTCCATTATTCAGCAAGGTATAAGTCGCGACCGACTCAATTTTCTCCGGCGAAAAAAGATGCACTCCCTATCTCGCGATATTTTATGCACACACTGATGAATCCTGTAATAAGAGAGAAGAAATCCATAATAAGACAACGTTCATCAAAATATCCAATATAATGAAAGACTGAACTGAAAAATATTTTTTTTACTGGAAAATTAGAATTGAAAAAGAGAAATAAAATATGGATTTTGAAACTTACCGATCCCTTCGCTGCAGCCATGCTCGATGGAGGACCTCTCCGCAGGAATCGCCTTTTGACTCTAATTATCGCGGACGAGCAAATTGCAAAAGATTTTTATGACTCAAAATACTAACATCGCGACCGTACACTTATTTCCGGCGAACAACACTGACTCTAATTTCCGCGAACTTTTTTTCGGTAGCAAGTGACTCTAAGATCGCATTGCGCGCGATCGAAAAATTGCTGGAAAGTAGAAATATTAAACACAAGAAATATTCAAGCCAAGCGTTTGTTCGGTTCTATGAATGTCAATAAAAATTGAAATCCTTAATAAACGTTGAAAATATAATAGAATACCACAATACATGTAATACAAAATTCATGGTGGATGACTATCGTCGTAGCCAAAATCGAGTACAATAGTCAAAGTTTTAAATAAGGAAATAAACCGGCATCCTCGTTTTTCAAGCAACTCTAATTGGCAAGATTAAAGTTTCTTGAGAAAACGTACGGAAATCAGGTTTATGTGTATGCAAAAATTGCAGTAAAGAATACAATTGCATATTAGACAGACACTTCGAGTGGAATTGTCAGCCCTTTATATGTTTATACAACGGATGAACGAATATCGAACGAAAAAAAGGAGTGAACGAACTCCAAATGAAATACGATGACACCTGAGGAGAGTGAAATTTCGATGAACAAAGCAAAGTCAAGCAACTTCACCCAAAAAATCCCACAATTCCATCAGATAACGAAAATCGAAGCGATTCGATTCCATGTTTACGATGAATAATGTCGGTGAAAAATTCGACGATTATTTCACAGACAAATATTCAAGTACTAGTACACACTAGTAATTATCGGAAATAAAAATGATATTAATCACGGATCAAAGTTAGACAGAGAAAGGACATTGATAACTTTTAACACTGCGTTACTGCGCCGCGAACAAGATTTGACTTTGAAAGGTTACGAAGCAATACAAACCAAACCGCCTGGTTGAACTGCGTAGTTGGCCGTCTACGCTCTTCCACACGAAAATTTGGAAGTTAATTTCGCAAAATTTACAAGAATCGAACTCTAGTTGATACTAAAACGACGAAAATACTAGAAAATTAGGAATGAAAGATCCCGGACCACGAAGCTTGCAAAGTACGTCGCGAAGAAAGTGACGCTATGACAAATAAATCGAAAATTTACTAATTAATTATCAAAAAAACTATAAAACCGAGCCGAGGATGCTTCGTGGCACTTGTGGAAACACGTTTCGAAACGAAAAAGTAAAAATTTAGAGAAATAAAACCCGAAAAATAGGAGCACGGTGAGAACACGTCCGCACTACTCGAGGAACGACCGGCGAGAGACTTTACCACACCCCGCGCCTAAGCTCCGCACATGCTCGGGAGTGGGGAGCCGGCGTACCGAGCCAGCGACGCTACCAACACTACTTAAGCCCGTCGTAGGTGTGAGCTATCTTACGTACTCACGCATACAACGTCATACAAAACGACATCAGACATGTGAATATTTCTAAAATAATTAAGTTTAACTAGTTATTAACAAATAATATATAGCTCGTTAATGAATATGCCTTACATCTTAGCCCTATTCATTGAAATTATTGCGTATGAATATAGGATAAGCCAAGATTGTTCATATAACGAACTTAAAATGTTAATTAACATTTGAAGTACTTGCATTCGTATACATTTTATCAATTTATACACAATCTTGCAATTTGGCACTTCATTAATTACCATCTACTCGAAATAAATTCTTAACTGATGCTTAAATTAAGAATGAATGAATAAAATGAACAATAGACTATGTACGACGCAATCTCCGACAAAAGAATGAACGATTTCTTTGCAACATCATTGAGATTTAGATCGAAACGAGCCATTAAACAAATTAATGACATTCAGAGTGATTAATAATGTCATTCAATATGTTGCCCGAAGTACTCAAAACCTAGAATCATGAATATTCAACTCATTCATAAATAATGATATAATTGAAAATTATTGAAAATTTAGTTTAGAAAATGGGAAAATTCAGAATACGATCGATAAGACATGTTATACTGTACATTAAACATTCTAAGAAGTACATAAATTCCAAGAAATCTCAATGTTTTGATGTCCGACGTACCTTAAGCGTGCTGCTATTTTCGGTTTGTTTAGATAAAGGATCATTCATGCGGAAATATCAGTGACGTACGAACCGAATCGCCAGCCCGGCGATTTCAAAGCGAAACCAGGGTTCCTAGCGGCGTTATATATTTTTGTATTATTCTGTAGTTATTAATTAAATACGGCACTACCTTATCATGATCGTGAGAATAAAATAAACTATTATTATTTTGGGAGTGGCATAATTTTACACAATGTTATTATAAAAGAAGAATAAAAACACAGTGACTCAAAAAGCCACATAAATTAAGTAAATAGTAGCTTGAAATGAATATAAATTGGTAATTAGCAATTAATAATATATCACACAATTGTATGTACCACTTGGCACGTATCTTATTAAATTAACTAAAATCACGGTTACAAAGTAGGTAGATGAAGTTGTTTAATTAATGCTATATTAGTTCTTATTCGCACCTTTTGACCTAATTTGGCCATATGGCGTAATAATTAATATTCGTTCGAGTCGCTTAATAAAACGTGATTTCAGCTTATGAAATTATTCGTTTATCAGAATTTGAGTGTGTTGAGTAATAAAATTAATATTATTTTACAAATTGTACACAGATTATTGTTATTTGTGCATCTTCTGATACATATATGAGTTTTTGAAAAATAATTAAATGTTTTATTTTTGCATTTTTGGTATTAAAAACAAAAAAACAGCTATTTTATGTGTCGGTGGGTAACGTCGCCAGTAACTTGAAAATGCTTATCGGGCTCTAGAGCCCGATAACTCTGGAATAGTAAAATAGATTGTGTATTGGGTCTATTTTTATCTCATGACAAGAGATATAGGAAAATTGTTAATAAACAATCTGAGTCCTACGGTCCGATTTTAACTCCGATTACAATTTTATTTGAAAGTGAGAATTATTTAAAATCACACCCAATCAATGGAATGTTTTAAATGATTACTTAGGTAAAGATGATAATTTTATGACAAATATACATGTATTTGTTTAAAGTGTTTCTAACCACTCATATTTTTCTAACCATTGATATATTTTTGAAAGTGATCTTTCAAACATCTCTAAGAAAAACTTTTTTCTAGCAGTTCATTTAACTAAATGCTACTTGGATAATGGATGTAAAGTGTAAACATTGTCGTAAGATGTTGTTTGATCGACAGTTGGTGCCAATACTAACAGCACATTCTGAAATCAGAGAAAATTTTGTAAATGGAACATGTAGAATTGACGATCCTGAAACTTCTCTATTTATTTCAGCAGAGAATATGCCAGAATGGTTAAGAAGTGTTGTAGATCAAGTAGTGTATTTTTAATCCCTGTAATATTATACTAATAATCATATTTTGTAATATTTATATAAAAATACATATGTCTGTATCTTTGACTAATTATTGTGATCAATATTAATTGTAATTGCAGGAGTCTTGGACAAAGGGTAGAGTTCACTGCCCACATTGTAACACTCGAATAGGGTCCTTCAATTTTGTGAATGAATTAAAATGCCATTGTAATAAATTTTTAACTCCACCAGTTAGAATAATACGTAGTAAGGTAGATGTATTGTTTGATAATAAATGAATTCTGCTATAAACCAACCAGCATATAATTAAATATAATTCTAGTCCATTATATTATTTCTTTTATACTTCCAAAAAATTAAAACTTTATTTAAAGATTTAAAAAGAATGTTTTCACATTTAACATATAACATGTGAAGATGCCTGTGTTTATTTCATTTTATGATACAAATATGTATATTATATTTATGGTACATTGAGTATCATGTTTATTACACATCAATGCCATTATTCATATAAATGTAATTTATATGAGACTTTCTATATCAATTTTATAATATCTGCAATTTAAAAATTCTATTTTTTGGGGAGTTAATACATCTGATAAATAATTTTTATTTGCTCTGAAACATTACTCTTCAAATATGTATTTTACACATGTAAATAACAATTAATTTATCGATTTAAACAACATAACAGATGCATTGCATGTATTATAGAATTAATATCATATCTGAAATACCAAGAAGAATGTATGTATACATGCTAAATGATACAAAAATGAAGTTTATATTACGAAGTTATACAAACTATACTTATATATTTGTAATAGTTACAACTTAAGTATGAACATGTTTATATTACTTCTATAGATACAATATACACAATATAGTACAACGACAGGATGACTCCTATGAAACTACAAACATTGATTTCGATTTTCTTACAAACGGTATAATAATAGCAAAGAACTGACTGCCTCATATATTTACAATGCACTCTTGATACATAATTCTTCGTAATTTCCTCAAAATAAATTAAAAAAGTTTACACTCAAAGAGGGTGACCAAAAATAATAAATTATGATGATACATCAAAATAATATGAAGTAAAGAATTTTACTTAGAATTTGGAAAGACTATGATACATGTTATAATCAAGGATAATATGTACTTGGTTAGTGCTAAGTACTTTCTTTCTTTTATCGCGATGTTTTGAATTTGAAATTTAGCAATACACAGCTGCATTCGTGTATTTAAAACAATCTACTGAAATCAAATATACTAATAGGTTTTACATGTTTTCATATAGTCTTTGTTGACTATAACAATTAAGCACTGGGATAAACCCCAACATAATTATAATGTTTTATCTTAAATTTTACTGAAAAATATCTGCTTCTGAAGAAACATTATATTTTCTTATAAGTGAATTCCATAAATCGTTAACGTTAAATGTATACCATTCTTGCTTTCATTCAGAGAGAATGATACTCTAACTATTGTGGTACTATAAATCATGCTGGAGCTTATGTAATTTGTGCAGTGTATGTAGGCTGTTATCAAAATTATTCATGATTTTTCCCTTTCTGAAACATTATGGCAGACATAAATCGTATTAAATTGTAATACCATTCTTTCATCAAAGAATTATAAGAAATTTTTCAATAAACTTGTTTTTCGATTATGTTAAGACATGTACTTATAGTTATGCATATTAACATTTTTACTGTTGGCTCACATTATTAAATTCCAATCTGAATATTCCTTTACTCTTAGATATTAGGGTAAAGTCTTTGGACATATTATTAAGATGCAGTATTAATTGAGAAAAATAAGTATTTTACTGCATTACTGGCGTATGTCCACATAACACCACATTGATGGAGGAGAAAAAAAGCTGCATAAGACAAGAAGTATCAAGAATATAGTAAAGGAAGGAAGACAAGATGATAATACAGCATAAAAATAGCTACCAGAAAGTATTCATATCAACTTTCAATTAGTACCCAAAGTAAACCAATTAATATTACTTTCGAAATAAAAATTGTCATTATGATTTCTTCATATTCAGATATAAAGTTAAGGTATTTCAAGGTATACATTATTGCCTATATAAAGTAATATAGGATTACATGACTTTAACCAAGTAAATAATAGGATTCTATAAGCAAAATAAAACAAATTAAGAATTATTATGTACTCAAGATATGTTAAAGGCACATATGGTCCACTAAAAATATTTCAAGGACTCCAAAATAATGCCTGAGCAATATGAAAGCTACTTGATCCAGTTTTTGTAGTATAGATTAACCACAATAGTCATATACTGTGATTTTTCTTCACTTGAGAAACATGAAGTTTTATCTATTAAAACGTAGTTAGTTAAGTGCCATATACATAAGTAATAAAAATCAATATAACTTACGTTAATACCAGATCAACCAATATCGCGTATGAAATAATCCCCTATTCTCAGTGCATTTTCCTACAAGCTCTTTAATAACAATGTCAGTTCTTAGAATGTTACAGTCCAATAACATCTAGTTGCTACAATTGGAACATTTCATCCTGCTGTTGCTGAAGTCTTTGTAAGGATGTTTTGACCTTCCTTCCTTGTGTCATTACTACAGCAGTTGGAAAGTTATGCATATCACTAGAAGATGATGGCCTTAATGAATCTGAAGAAGTTGGGGTTGTATATGTATTTGATGTAATAGGAAGCGAATTTCGTAATTTCGATGTTTTACGTCGTTGTACAAAGACACCACTGTCCTCATTACAAAATCTAAAATGTGTTAATAAATCAATAAAAAATGTTGGGATGTTTTAATTATAATAACAGTACTAAACAGTAGTCTTAGAACTTACTCACTATTCCCCTGAGTACGTTTAACTTCTTTCTTAACATTAGCTATAGAAGAATCCATTTTAGCTAAAAAATCATTAACTGAACTTTCATCGTCTATAGACGATGCTATTGAAGATGGACTAGATACCTATAAAACATACTCAAGCTCAAACATATACTATAATTTTTTATGATATATACTGGATGGAAATAGTTACACTTTGAATTGTATCACGCTCGGGTTCATGAGTACCATCAATAGGTAACAATAATGGATTATCTGTGCCTATAGGAATGAGTAAATGTTCCCGCAGAAATAAGCTATCAGATGCCCATAGTCTATTAACTCTCCTTATCTGCTCTGTCTATAAAAAGAAATAACTATCTTATATTATGTGTAATGCTACCAATCTTCCTACTTGTACTAAATAAATTCATATTGTAGGAATTGCCAATATATGTCAAATACTATTATATGTCCATACCGTCACTCCATACTTTAGTGCAATTCCTTGGAGGGTATCTGTTGTAGAGATACTATGTTTTATCAAAGTTTCTGTGCGAGTTACATGCTTGGCTGTACTCCCATACTTTTTTAATGCTTTACCACTGTCCCTTATACACATTCGTTCATCCATTTCTTTTGCGCCATTTCGTTCCATTCTTAAATACACAAGCAATTTTGCTGAAGCTTATATAGTCTGATGAATAGCATACCATTCGTTCATATGTACAGAACGGAGTTTCATTCACTTTAGTTTCACTTTAGTCACATAACCTATTAAATATTTTACATAAAAGTAAATTATAATTCGTGAGAGTAACATAAATTGCATCGTTATTATAATACTTTAAATGATATAAAATATACTAACAGTTATTGTATAATAAGAATTTCAAATACTTGTTATAATCGTTAAGTAGTAAGTTTACTAACATAATTTAAAGGATGGAATACTAACGATATTCGGATCCAATTATGACGATGATTGTTCAACGAAAAACAATTTATATTAATTTCTTTTATAAATTGTCTATAATATTAATATCTAGTCCCGTACACGATTCATACTCTTTTTGTTGGTCACACTATGGACGTCTACTCAGCTGATCAGTCTGATAACCTGATAGCTGATAGATATTCTTTAACCTGTATGATACTTCCAGCGTCTCTCTGATTGGATAATCAAAAGGAGTTATTTATATATGTATACACATGCAGAGAAATAACGGATGTATTGATAAGAGCCGCTCTTGAATGAAATGCTTGAATGAGAATTTTTGTTAATCAGTTTTACGGTTCGTGAGAGAACCCTGTAGTTTTTTGGAACTATTATAAGACAGATCGAATTCATTCATTTAACTTATGATATGATTAAATCTGGAACATAGCAAAATATGTTTCTTTCCAATGATTGACTAATTATGTAACATGTTTTTATACGAAACTATATAACACGCTCTGCCCGTAGTAGTTGATGTTTATAAAGAAACATTTCACTAACTTTCAAACTTTCACTTTTTCGTAACACATACATAGATATAAAATGAATTTCGATATTTCAAGGCATAAAATAAGCAGTATGGAATGATGCTTTAATAAAAAAATGTTCATTATAGTACGTTACACAGTTGTCTATTTTTAAATACAATATATTACAGAGAAACACACAATTATAATTTATTGTTATTAATATTATGTCTATTATAATTAACTTATGATTATTATTATTGTTGTTGCTTTCTGTTGTCGTTACTATATCCCAACCTCAATAAATATAGAAGGTTGCACAGCATAAAAATTACATAATGGGAGACTAATTGATGTACTTTATTAGGACAACTGTTTTTTCACGTAGTATGATTAATCTCCAGTAGCAGTGCAACAGTAACGGTGATATTGGTAATAAATAGTTAACATAAGGATAAATATTATGCTACTGCGGCAGTGTGCTTCCTGGATCCTGGATAAGGGGCTTCCTTTTCTAATTATCAGGACTATGTTAACTAATATTCTACAAGATAGACCCTTTTCCGCCTACCCTAAATAATAAAGCTACTTCGTGAAAATCGTATCAACGAGTAGCGTTTATTGTTGAAGATTTTTTTCTATTAAAATTGACGCGGTCAAGGGTTATGCATGGATTTCAATTTTACAATAAGGATACCTACATTCCTGATTTGATTCTCCTAAAGTGATACTTTGAAGGTAGAGAGATACAAGTTACAACAAAATTGGAAGTGTAACACGTACAGGTAAAACTATCTAGAAAGAATATGAGTACAAAATCTGATTCATTTTATGTATCCTGATAGTAGAAATGTGTATCTTAATTTACACCTTACACAAACACTTTGGCAAGAGCATCAGCCCCTGCACTTGCTATAAAAGGTTGTGAAGGATGAAATGCTACATCTAAAATACTTTCGTCGAACTTCTTACGATGTGCCGTGATTTCCTGAACACACGTCTTATTATCCATATTCCATAATCTTATACTGCAATCGTGACCTAGAAAAGACATAAATTAATAGGGGTATAAAATATATATCAAAGAGAATGAACGTCGGTTTCTTCTTCATTCCTTTCATGTACCTATTTTATGGTCTAAAAACGTTTTGCATTCGTATTACTTACTTCCTGAAAGTAAATATAGACCATGGGGATCTACAGCAAGACTAGTAACTGCATCCAGGTGAGCAACCATGGCATGAGCAAGTGTAGCTGATCGATGATCGTAAAAACGAATATGTCGGTCTTCGTGTGCAGCAACAACAAGTGGTAGTGTTGGATGAGCGACTACGCGATTCACACCCTTTGTTTCATTAGCCTCAAGTCGAGCTACCATATCACCAGTTTCCGTATCGAATACTACACAAGCTCCTTCATATGCTACTACTAATTTATGTGGTTCGTCTCTGATAAAATCTACCGAAGTCGGTATACCATCTAGAAGAATGGTCAGACGTTATTAAACATTGTACCGCTTTTTTAATATAAAGATTAACTTCATATAAAAAGAGTACAAACCTTGTTCAGAGACATATGTATTAAGTAGTGGTGATTTGCTTTGTGGGCTCCACAATTTTACAGTTCCATCTGCGCTGATTGATAGCAACTGCGACCGCGGTTGATACATACTTAAACCCCAAACAGCATTTGTGTGTCCTTTTAATGTTTGGCTAAGGACACTTGGTTCGTAGGAGTCATAAGGATCTATGTTGGCCGACGGTAGTGTCCAACAATGAATCATACCATCTAAACCACCACTATAACATTGGCTTCCAGTACTACACATAGCTAAACATAATACAGGTCCAGTATGTGATCTGAATGTATAGAGTGGTTCTACATCTAATGAAGCTGATCTGAAATGATATCAGATATTAATAAAGCTATCATTTGCAAAAAAAGATCATCTAAGTGCAGAGTTTTAGGAATGTACTTTTTCGCGGGTACAGTCTTCTGAAGATTCCATAATTTAAGTGTATGGTCATCACTTGCAGTTATGAGAACAGGATCTGTAGGATGGAAGACAAGTGCGCGAACGGCATCAAAGTGGGATCGTAGTGTATATTTTGCATTCCACGTCTTTCTGAAGGTCTCTTTCGTAGTGGCTATCATCTAAAGGAGAAATTAATTTTTCTCTGTTGCATATAATACTAATCATGTTACATGTACTGTAAGAGCATACTTGTCGAAATTTTTATTTAAAAAAATGCACGTTTATTATTCATAACTATATAATATAAAAAATTATAAATATTAATTAATACATATAACTCACGTCGTACGATGTTTCTGCTTCATTGTTAACACACAGTTGTTCTAATTCTCCTAATTCCAACGTGGAATCACCTTCTTTGTTTGGAGGCCCTTGCTCTGATCTGATTATAATTGGGTCTGATCGTAAACCTCTTTGAAATGCTTCTGTACATTGCAATTCATAATATTCAAAGAATTTAGAATCCAAATAAGCAAATGAAAGCATATGATCAATTTTAAGTGTAATAACAAATTATAAACAATATACCAACCCCAATCTGATGCTTCTATATCCAGACGACTAGAACCTCGTGGTGATTCTTCCATTTGTGTGAGAAGATTTAGTTCATTTAATACTTGTTCTGCTTCTGCATCAACATCCTCCACTAGAAGAATAGATGCCTGCAAGTAGAAACAAATGTATTTACATGAAACAAACTAGAGAACTGATTAAACATGCAATCCAAAACATTTCCATAATTAATATGGCATCCATTGATTTTAAATATTTACTTTATTTGGTTTAGGATCCATATTTGTGTCATAAGTATCTTCTTCTACATCTCCTTCTTCTTCTTCTTCCATATCCAGGTCTGAGTTCGCTAAGAACTCAAAGTTTGCCATAACTGCTGCTTCAGTATCTAATATCATTGCTTCTGCTATAGAAGATGGTTGCGGCTAGAGCAAAAGTACAAAAAAATGATGACTATGCCATTATATTTACATCTTTTTATGTAATATGAATATTACAAACATTGTATGTATGTACAGACACCATTTTTAATGTGTAGATTTATTTAAGTACAATCTACTTATTTTAAATAAAAAGTATCTCCACAAATTCCAATAAGCATGATTATTTACCTCTCCCTTTTTTCTTGATCTGCGTGGATTGAATATAATTGTCTTTTTAGTTGATGGTTCATTGCCATTCAGGGCTGGAGTATTCATATCCTCTGAGTCTGTGTTATTGTTTAAACCAAGTAAAGACCGTACTCTGTTTGATCGTACATCTATTATTGTATCAGTGTAACCAATCTCTTGTAAATATCTACAAAGAAGTACACATGTTAAAAACTGCATATGTAAGAAAATCTGTAGTAATCTCAAAAGATCAAAAGCATAAATTATGTGTATAGTTATGTTATGAATTCAATAGTATTACTGTCTCAGAAGTTGACGGCCCTGTCTCCAACTAATATTACTGACAGATGTAAATGGTGCTTCACCATCTCCACCACCAGCCTCAGAACCACCACAAGTACTACTACCCTCTTCATAAAGAGGTGGCTTTGAGTCTCCTTCTATTACCAAATCTGTGCCATACTTCAATTTATGATACCTTGCTCTATAGAAATGATAATCAGGTTTGTTATATAATGACAAAATAAAACAGGGTAATTTGGCAATTTTTATAATTGAATTGAAGAAAATGAAATTTGTATTAGTTTAGGCAAGAGGTACAAAAAATCTGAGGGTGTCAAGAAGCTTACCGTTCTTGTTTAAGTGCATATTCTAACATTTTTATTCTTCTCACTAAATCATTCTTCAACTTTTCCTGTCCTTTTCTTTCACCTTGTAAAAAAGCTATCCTTGCCTACAGAAAATATGACGGTATAGTATTATGGTATAAGTAAACAAAACTTGGGACACAAAAAAAATACTTATGAAACAGTATGTGTTGTTATTAACATGTTGGCTGCCGGAACGAAATCCATGTTATACAATGCCTCGCGATATTTATAACATGCATATAACAACTAAAAAAAACTGAGTACTCTATGCTAGATTAATTACTTTACATCCGTATCGGAACATTAAAAACATTGAAAATCGTACAAATATCAGCAATATATTTGATTTGAGTAATCGTCTGACCGACGGTGCGACCTAACCGAGACCTAACTCCCGCGGCATCAACGTGTTAAAAACTTTCAAAAAATGGAATATGATGACTGATTTCAAAATATATATCAAGTTCTGATATTCTTATATTTCATAGTAAATAACGGATTGATTTATTAAAATATAGATGTGTTTTTGAAACATTATTTTATATAAAAATGGATATGATCATAAGCAATAACTGAAATCCTGAATTCGCCTGTCATGCAACTATGATTAAAATTATATTTTAATGTGTAATAAGATGTATTAACAATGTCTGCATTTTGTCTGAAAAATAATACTATTATTTTTTAAAGATACATCTAATAAATAATACAAAATGGCACATGAAGCAAATAAAAACATTTTTACTTTCTTTATAAAATAAATTTAGTTTGATATTTCTTCAGATTTCTTTGTATATATATATAATTTATTACATCAATTAGTTTCTACATTATACTTATACAATAAATGTTTGGTAAACTTTTTTTTTAATTTCTTATCACCCAAAATTTTAACTGAATTATAGCACAACTTGTTTCTGCATATGCCTCCAGAATAATTAATATAGCAATCTATTTCAACCAGATGCAATAAAGTTTATATGCTCATATGTATTCCTATCTAGCATGAATAATCATAACTTTCTTCTGCCGTATATGTTATTCTCTCATATAAAGAACCAATATAAATAAGCTATATGATGGTCATGCCAAAGGTGTAGGAATGTTCTTTACAACAGTGCTAGTTTATTCAAATGTAACAAATATGTCATTCAAAAATAACTTGTAGATTCATACAGTATATTACAATCATTGATCGTACCCATATATCTCATAAATTGGAATCAAGTCTAAGATATATACATGTACATTGTAATGATACTAAAAGAATTATAACAAACTGTATATCTGAATGGCAAAAGTTGAATTTGCATTAGTATAAAACAAGCACTGTACTGTCTTAATTATTGCAAACCGTATGACAACACAATGACAGCTTCTGTACAAAGCATTGAAGACACTAGTACTAGGAGAAAAGAGTGTACCAATCATCGCGACTTTTGTTTAAATAAAGAGCTTTAACTTATTCGGTATATGTAATGCAATAATTATAATATTGGAATTTGCACATATGTACAAATCAAAAGTATTATTTGAATGGTCCTGACACATGACAGGTAAAATGACAATAAGTGCGGATGCGTGCTAATTACCGAGATAACTATAAATCTGTAGGATATCAAATAGAATTCGATAAAGTACCTGGAACTCTGCCCTGTCAAGTTCCCATTGAGATCTTTCAAGTTCAAAGCGAGCCCATTCATGCTGAATAAAGTGTAGAATACCAGGCATCGAGTACTGTGGTCTTTGATCCTTGGCATCACCGTTGCTACCATTGTCACTGCCTTGATGTTTATTGTTTGTGAGTGAAACGTTTGCACCACCGGATAACTGTCCATTATGATTTTGAGCTGCAGAACTGGAGTTATCCTCCATTGTGGAACCACAAAACTGGCTCGGTACCTTCATTTCATGACACGGCAGCCATTACAATAACTTTTCTTTCCTCTGGAGCCCAAAGAGTGCTCTCCCGTCGGATAATGTATTTCGATCGAGTTCTTGGTAAAAAGGAGCAATTAATACGCATGCGGGTGTCTTAGATTTCAATATAACTCTAATTCTATTGTCGAAAATCTTATTATCCTTTACTTGAATTCAAATATCCTTGAACGATTACGAATTTCTCTTAAACTAACAAACAAATTCTACTCCATACTATTCTTGTTGCACCATGCTCGTTACAATCATATCTCCTTCCACCATTCTCGTATAGGGTGTATTCCATTTCAGAGTTATACCGGATTCTCATCGATAATAACTCCTACATGCGGTTTCTAAGAAATAAATATTTTTTCTTTAGCAAACGTTAAGTTATACTAAAGTAATAAATTTACTCAATTATCTCCCGTGGCACTTCGACTGCATATAAATTTTGATTATGACTCAAACGCGATTCTGTTGTTAATATGTAAACAGTTTTAGTGGAATTTTCAATTTGCAATTTACTTATCGACAACAAATTTACAGATGCAGAATTCTCAAAATTCAAGTTTTTGCATACGTTCCCACCAAGATCATTTTGTTTGAACGATAAGAAGCGACATGACAAGCTGATTGATATAGTTACTTGACCAGAAAGTTTATAAGAGTGTATATTGTATCCAAAATATATTTATTACAATCATATAATTATCTGTCCTTCAGTTACATAAATATAAGTTTTGCCTTTCTTTTAAGTTGTAATACGGAAATTAACATAATAAAGCGTTATTAAAATGCATAGTTTTACCACTTAAATGAAACATTCATACCCATGATTTTGAAGATGTAGTATTGCATTAGAATTTCAGTGACACCTCATAATTTGTTAGAATTTGTCATCAATTCGATATGAATTATTTAATACGGAAGACTGCAAAAGTGTTGCCATCTAGGAGATTATTTTTGTTTTTCTTTTTTTGCAAAAATATTGCGTCGTACAAGGGATATTGTTTCAACGCGACAAATATTAAAAAGTAAATATTTTGAAGTTTAATGTTTACACAATTCGAACCATTATTGTCCGTTTTAAAATGCAAGAAAGAGCTGTGTATCTTGGAATTTGCCATGTTATGGCAAAAGAGTAGTAGCTTGCATGAATGAGTTGTCTCATAAGTCTTCATACTGTGATATATGAATATATTAATACTTAACTGTTCTATAGTTGCTGATAAACTTTTAATTAATTGTTATTACTGTTAAACAACTTCATTTGATTACATATATCAAAGAAATTGTGCAGTATAAAGTGCTCAAGACCCCCAATTATTTTGCATCATTTCACACCTTCATGATCCTATACTATTATGATTTCAATTATGTTTAAAACTGACTCTACTGTTTACATAAATGTACTATAGTGGTATATAAACATATTGCAAACTGTGTGTACATATATATAAAACTGAACAGAAATTCTGCATATCTGTCAAGATACACATGATCCAATACAACAAAGTTTAAAGCTCATCACATAATTAAAACCAAAGTTACAAATGAGTAAAAAGGATACAAACATGGAATTAAGCATTTTAAGACATCTTGTCAATATAAAGCAATGTACATATTTTGGTCTTAGAAGCAATTATTTGTATTCCCTACTCTTTGTTTACTTATCTTGTCAGCCTAAGGTAATAAAAAATGGTGTGACAGTTTATGTAAACATATCCTTGTTCAACTGTATTGTAGGTTGTAAAATATGTTAGAACCATAAACGATAATAACAAAATCTAAAGCATCTTATAATGACCTAAAAATTGTTGTTAGCAAATCTAAATAATTGCTAA
Source organism: Nysson spinosus (assembly GCA_910591585.2). Classification (NCBI taxonomy): domain Eukaryota; kingdom Metazoa; phylum Arthropoda; class Insecta; order Hymenoptera; family Crabronidae; genus Nysson; species Nysson spinosus. The sequence goes on along the minus strand of OU342830.1, from coordinate 5,628,768 downwards.
TACTTCGCCGAGACGCAGTTTTTATTTGAGTACCTTCCATGATGGAAGGGACATCATTTAAGCAGCAAAGGGATACCACTGATGATTGTTGGAAACCGCGCATCCCGACATTACATGAACATCAATCATGATCGATTTACCATACCTGTAATTGACTTTGAAAAATATATACGGTTTGATTCTTTAACAAAAAGTATTTTTCGTTGTTCAGCTAAAATTGTAAGTTCCTCAAGTATTTAAGACCGCAACGCATGCGCCATTCAAATTTGTCGGGATGTGAGGCACACTTTGCACGTCGATAGTTCTTAGCGTGTGTACCTAACAAAATTTTGAGTCCAACAACTTACAGCTCTTTACATATTTCGAATTCGCCTGATCAAAAAACGCAACACTGTACCCGAGCAACTTTGGACATTCCTCGAATACATACATAATGTCGTAGGCTAACGGTTATAAAGAAAGCTGGCAACGTTGCACGTCGCTTGTTCAGATTGCGACGTTGCAGTTACTCGCTGAACGGGTCCCGAAGTGTATCTTCCTTTCTTGCATTTATCATAAACACACATCGTATTTTTGCAACGTGAAGAGTATGTGCATCACTAACTGAAGCCGCCACGCTATAACAACGTAAGTTCATTAGTTACACACATCTTGTATGCACGACACGAGAGTGGGTCAGTCCGATCTCCTACTACTGATCGTTATGCGATCCAAATCGTTATGCTTCCTAAGAATCATCATATAATATTTGGGGCTACCGAAATCACAAGATATTTTTAGTTTGCGAGTTTGAATGGGTGGTGGGAGTTAGAATGGGACATTGTATCTGCCATATAAAAAAATTAGAGACATTTTTGATTATGCTAAATTTGACATTTTTCATTTTTATTTACAATTTGGTCTACTATTATGCCAACGATTCCTTTCGCACAAATAAGAGAGTTCTTTCGGACATTGGGACTTAAGGCCCAAAACCAAATAATGGTAGCCATTGTTGTATTAAGGAATGGTATGATATATGGAAAGCTACCATTTCATAGAACATGTACCCGCCATTTTGTTGTGCACTCACATGAAATGTCCATTATCAAAACTTCTGTTTAAAGCGAAGTATGGTTTGCTTTATGCGCAAATAAGGCAGCCTAATGAAAATGATGGATTAAAAACTTATAAAAAGTATTTCATATTACTTTATTATTTATTCAAATATTGACTAATAAAAAATGTTAATGATGTTTTGGTGGTGCTGGTCCAGTTTAACTTATTTGCCGGCGTAAGACAATTACTTTCAAGGACAAATATCTGTAAGACTTATGCAAGGCTTAGAAATGAAGAATTTTGTATGTCTCGTTTATGAAATTATTAATCATTTATGATACTTCATATAATTAACAACAAATATTTGAGAAACAACAGCAGGGATCACTTACCTCGAATTTTCAGACTTGTAGTTTAAAAACAAAAATTTTCGAAAATTTGAATGCAGATAAAGGCACTGAATGCGTTTATAAAAGTTTACATAATATACAACACATTTTGGCAATAAAAGTTGAAAAATTATATTCGCAAACAATAAAAGCTATTCTTTGAGTAATAGATGGCGCTCCGGAACGTGTTATCTAAAAAATCTTAAAGGTTATAAAGTCAAATATTGCATCAAAGTATGAGTTGTATATGCACTATTGTTAGTTAAATTTCATTAAAATAAATATAACAAACTCGATAGTACTTTCGCCCAAAGGGGCCATATACATATACCGGCTGTTACGTAGTTACGTAGAGTATACCCCAATTTTTATTAATGAGAAAGGTCCTCAACTAAATTGATATCAAAGTTGAGACAATATTTTCAATCTGCATGTTCATAAATGCGCTGCATTATCAGAGAATTACTAACATGCATTGCACTTTGATGTTGCATCAATATATTCAATCGACATGCGCAAAATCGTATCTTGCTTACAGCGCTACGCGGCAAAAAATGTGAAACGCAATTGCAGAAAATGGCGTTTTATTGTTCTTGTTTTACATGATCCAACTCTTGAAATATTGTTATGCTTTTGTTTAAACATACGAATCCTGATTTTTCTGAAATGTAACCCCCTTGAATAAATAAATTGAGAATGGTTTTAATCATGTCTCAGTTTTCCTTTTTTTATTTAAATGCATTCTTGCAATGTTTAACAATTGCTTGTACTTTTTTATTAGAGCATATGAACACGATCCATTCAGATAACCATGCATTGATCGAAATATCGATAAAAATGTTGCAAACATGTACTAACGAAACTCTTGCATAAAATGTCTTTTTTCATTCATTTTTATACGTTATTTTGGAATTTATGAAAGATATACTCTAAAAGATCAATTGATTGAACGATGAGGGAAAATCTTAAACTACTTCTTTAAAAGTAAGTTACGTCGGCATTAATATCGGTAACTTGATCTTGGGCTCTGGCACTAAGTTTTATATTAACAAAAGCGTTAATCTTTCTCCAACTTGCAGTTGGGGACAGTTGATAATTCAAAATACTCTAAACTGGTACGATATACATATGTATATCTATAATTTACCTATGTACGACAGAACCACATACATCGACAATAATTACAAGTTGGCTCTTAAATAAACATAATTGTGCTGTACATAAACAATTAAAATATATGTAAACTGTATTAATTGGCAATATTTAGGTTTGCCAACCGTCGACAGAATATAAGATGGAGGAGGTAAACTTCCCCTTTCGAAAATTCCCCAAAGGATTACAGTTTATCCACGAATTGTATGCGATTGCTTTGTGTAAAAATAGTTTAATGAATTGACACATTTTTCTAGAAATCAAATTCCCGTTAAATTTGATCAGATTCAGATATTCAACTAAAAATCGATTATCACAGTATCTTTACACACACTGCAGTTCTCCCACCCTACATATTGAACTTCATATTGCCCGTCCAGCAAACGTTGATTCTGACATCGGCCGCAATAAGGAAACAAAAGGCCATTATCAAGCGTTCAGTAAAAAAGTACTATTAAAAACTGATGAAGTCACTTCACACACACACACACATCTCGACCAATATGGATTATCACACAATAGATGCTGATCGATGATCAGACAACAATTAATATTAATAAATGCAAAACAAATAAACATGCATTAATTATGGTGCAAGGTTCGCCGTTTGCAATTAAAATTCACTATTTTAAATCAGTTTTAATTTAAACATGCAGATCAACATACAATCAAAAATACAGAAAATTAATATCAGTGCGAAAGCATAAGCCGTTTTGCTATTAGTTACACATATAAATTTCGTGTTTAAAATGTTATTGTTATAGTTTAATAACAAATATCTTTTGTTGGAAGCAAGTTAAAGCGCCATATTTAACTACCGTCGTGTGGATTCGTAGAATTTCGTCGGTACGCATGTCGGGGCCTACGTCCACTAGTGCTCGTTCAATAGCAAACGCGATTGATAATTCCGCTTTCCGAAATTTGAAATTTTGGTTTCATAAATTCCACATAAGTTTAAGACATTTTCATTTCAATTCAAACAATAAATAATTGTGTTCTTTTGCTCATATCTTATTTTTTAATGCAATATTTCTTCTTTTGTGTGGTGAAAATTTTGCAGTTTGCAGAAAGTGGTCCAGACATTCAGACTTGCACTTTCGCAACCAAAATTCATTTCAAATTCAAATTCGACATTATTATAGTTCCAAGTAATCAAAAGATATCGCTTTTTTTAATTAATGCGGTGTATGTTATTTGTCTTTATTTTAATGCACGTTCAATTAATAATTATACTAATCTTTGAGATCCTGTACTCTTTCCGCCATTTTTGCTTTGAGGTACTTATGGGCCAGGGCTGAAAGTCGTTAGAGTATAAGGGGTCCGGGCCATGACCCACATAATTCGGAAGCGCTCACATTTTTTTATGGCTGAACATCGGATTAGCAAAAAGAAGTTTTTTTTATCACGTTGTGATTAATATTTCCATATAATTGTGCTTGTTAAGTTTCTTGTGTGAATTATATTCGAGAATGTAGTGACACCAGGCGGAAAGCATCGATCCAGAGACCGTGTGTGGGTTTTTAGCTACCAATACGCGTCTTCTTGATAGTTTCTTCCTTAATGTAATCTTATGTCTACAATGAATTTCATATGAATACTATTCGGATGATTTATTGCCATTAGTTCTTAGTAGTACAGAGAAAATTGCAACTTAAGAGATGATGTTAAGTTAGTTGGACGGTACCAATTCAATGATTTCTTCCGACTTATGATTAGGTGCTGTCTACGTATGTTTTTGCTTTAATGACGTGAATCTCAACTCGTAGTTGCATGTAATACATATTTAGTTCATTAATGCTTGAAAATGCCTGATTTGGTACCTAAGTTCAAAATTGATTTACAACTGTATTTTAATTAAATTTCTTTCGAGTTAAAATCGCAGAAAGCAAGCAAGGGGGCAAAACCTTGATTCAACTAAATCGTCTTTTCATCATCTTCAATCACATCTTATTATTACACGAATATTATATAATTTATTTATTTATTTATTAAAAGTTACTGAATTTACGGATTAATGTTGTACGAAATTTGTACACTTATGTTAATAAAGATTTATATTACATTACTTTCGGTAGTAATAACAATTTATTATTATAAGACTTTACAATAATACATGCACATCTACTGCACGACTTGAAGGCACAAATGGACCCTCCTTTCGCTTTATACACTGAATATCAACCCACTCCTGTTCATCTTGTTTGAATGAATCATTTCTGAATATCCAGACAAAACTAATAATTAATATATGAAAATCTGATTACTGATTGTATTTATAACAATATAAATTTATCTGCTTCTTTATAAGTATTGAAATTGCAAACCAATAAGATTGGTATGAAGTTTCTATCTAGTAATGTTAGAAAGGTAGAGTTGTAAACCTATGTAAATACATAAAAATGTGAGTAAACACACATGTATCATTATGGATATCATAAAACATAGAACAATGCACAAATCATATATGATAATAATATGATAGATTTCAATTGGAATCAATATAATGCATAAATTCACTACATAGAGAGAAGCAAGACTGCAATCCCTAATTCAGCTACAGATTATTGGTGTTTAACCAAATGCACTTGAATAACTTGCAGATTAGAAACATTATTTTTACAAGATAAATGGAAGTGCTGTGACATTATCCTGTACATTGCCCATTCAGAAATGGAGACTTTAAGAAGTGACTCAGGCCATACTTCTGACTCTCTACGTTCCACATTATCACATATGAATGCACATATTGATAAACTTACAAAAGAAAAAGAAGATGAACTTTTGTATGGAGGAGACGAAGATGGAGATGAAGAAGAAGCACTTTCTGATGACAGCATGCGTTTAAGATTATCTGATGATGATGAGCCAGAACCGGAAGATACACCTGTACCAAATCCAACTGATGTTCAAGAGAGTAGGGCAGAACATGAGAAAAATGGTAAGCTTTACCACATGGCATACATATGAATTGGTTCAATATGTATTGGAGTAATTACCATTTGATTCTCCAGTACTTTCTTTTTTTTATGATAAACATGAGCAACAGTAAGCAAACATATTTAAGGGAAAATTAAGTTGAAAGGAGAAATAGTTTTCACTTATTGTATGTTGTGATGTGCAGAATCAGCAGCTGCAGTAACTGTTGACGCACAATCTTCCCCTCCATCAGAAAAAGTTGTAACCGAGAACAAGCTAGCTGGGAGAAAAGGAAAACAAGAGGAACATTCTTCAGGTAATGTTTCCATGGATGAAAAAGTAGTAAATGATCATAGAAGAGGATACAAAATGAATGGAAACGGACTATTGAGGTTACCAATGCCTGTTCACATGCATTATCCTTGGCAAAATTTTGAACCTCAATGGAGGTTTCCAAGTTCCCCTCGTGTGCGCTTATATCATTGTGCCAATCGTCCTTCATACCCAAGATACCATTTCCCTACACCCAGTGAGCATTACAGAAATGAATCAATTTACTACAATAGATTTCTAAATGCATACCCTCAATTTATACGAAGAAGAGGAAATATCAAATATAATTCTTATCATAAGGATTTCTATAGTAATAGAAAAGAGAAACACAATGTCTCCAAACTTTCTAATAATGCAAATGCCATAAAACAGACGAGCACGTCTTCCGATATAAAATCATGTACAAAGGATAAATCTTACAGTAGTACTGATAATAAGGAGATTGTCAATACTGTTATTAATGAGCAAGATGAACAGAAAGAAAAAGTAGATGGTCCAAATTCAACTGGTAGCAAACTGAGTGATATCAGTGTAACTGAGGCATCAGAAACAAAAATGGATACTACTGTGGCTGGTGATCAGCATACAAAGGATTCGGATATTAATACACAAACTAATTCTTTGGAAATGAACAATGAAACAATGCAGGTGGCAGATAGTATACAAAACGTAGAATCATTGGCAGCTAATGATATTAAAACTGAGGATTTGGCATCTATTGACACCAGTTCAATTTGTGATTCTTTTAATCAAGCAAGTGTAAATTCTGTAATTTCAGATGAAAATGATAAGGATGGTAGTACAAAACAAGAGGCTCTTATACATGCAGAAGATTCTGATATCTGTGATATAAATACTTCTAATCATGCAAAGGAAGATGGAATCGTGGAAACTGAAAATGATAAACATGAATGTAATGAAAACAAGATTGACAGTGTCAATACAAATGATGAGAAACATGAGGAAACATCTACAGTTATGGATACTTCTGACACAGTGGTTATTGAAAAACTTACAGAAGTTTCTTGTTTTGGAAAACAGAATAACAATGAGCAAATAGATAGTGATGAAGAATGTAAAAATGTTGATGCAAACAACATAGTTTTAGAACAGTCTGTAGTAGCTTCTGAGGATGCAGCATCATCTGAATGCAATTTTTCGGCGGTTACAGATAATGCGACAGCAAGTGAAAGAGTAGGAGAAGTGCCTCAAACGGAGGAGGAGAAAACAACCGAAATAAATCATGAGAAATGTATTAATGTAAATAATGTTATTTCATCTTGTGATGAATCTATTGAGAAGAATTTGCAAACTGGTAATAAATCTGAAAATTATATAATAAAGGAATCTACTACAGATACTATAAAATGTGGGAAACCTAGACTAGACAAATCTGATGATGGTACTACTTCCGAGAAAGAAAACAAATTAACTGTTTCTGAAAATGTAGCACTGACTTCTGAAACGAATCTTCAATCACATGTGAGCAATAGTATAAAATGCTTGGAAACAGAAAGCAGAAGAATACCAGTGATTAATTGTATAAATAAGCAATCAGGGAAGACTGAAATATCAGAAGTGAAATCAGAACATAATAATTCATCTGATTTAATTTCAAAGGCAAAGGGCATTGTACAAGAGGACAATGCCAATGCAAATGTGGTTTGTACAGATAAGAATTCGTCAACACCTATAGCTGCTTCTTTAAATCCTGTTACTGATGTAATAGATAGTAATCGTGACAGTGCTCAAAAAGATATCGAAGTTCCAGTAACTATTCAAAGAAGAAGAAGACGATCAAAACAGATTGTTACTGCAGCACGAGAAGCTGCTTCTGAAGAAGATAAGCAAGGTAGGATGTATTTTATAACTTTGAAATAAATAAAAGGAAATTTCGGCTTGTTTCCCCATTGGTAAAATTACATAGCTTTTCATTGATCTTTTCCAAACGCGAATATTATTTATGGTCCTTTTATTTAAGTTATTTCTGAAGTGTGTTATATTTGAAAAAATGTATATTAGATATAGTAGGGAATGCTGTGTATGTTCACCCAATGCAGTTAAATTGGTGTTGCAGGTATTAATGTATGACAATAATTTCTTGTGAAGTTTGTTTGTTCTCATGTACTATTATCATTTTCAGTTTATTCTCCAAATTTTCTGCCGATACTACTGCATTAATTTTTGATGGTGGTTTAATGATTACATGTAGAAAGCTGTGTATGTAACACATTACATACAATCGAGAATGAAGACAACGTTTAATGACAATATTTGAAAACAGATATATGTATATATATTTACTGCAGTGGTAAACGATAGGAGATCTCTATTTTTTTATGTACAAATGGATTATAAGCTCTCTTAATAAATATAAAATATTTGCATTTCGAGTGTAAATAAATTATGGCTTTTTCTATACATGGTGGTTTGTTATTGATTCTTATGAGATACTTCAGTGTAATGCTGATCTGGATAACTCTTTACAAAGCAATATATTCTTAGTATGAGCTTATTGCAAAAATGCTAAACCTGCAATGTTCCTGTATTGTTCAAATTTTCAGACTTTTATTATAATGGCTTGTTACAGTTAATGAAGCCAGACGACACAAGCGAAGAACAGCGAGGAATGCGGAAGAAATAATCCGAAAAAGATTTATAAGTAACAACTACAGTGATATTGAGTCTAGCGATGATTCTGAGAAGGCTGTTAATGAGAATCACAAAATGAATCAAGATGTACGTCCTTCATCGCCAGCTTCTTTAAAACGTAACTGTCCTGAAACTGATTTTGCAAATGTGAATGGAGTAATTAAGAAAGTTAAAACGAATTCGGAAGTATTACCTAGCAATACTTCAACGAAACAAAAGAATGGAGTGAATGTTAAAGATCTTAGTTATGTCCATAAGTTTTTTCAAAGAGACCTGAAGGGCAAGTTGCCAAAAATGAAGCAAGAGGTATGTAAGACAGAGGATGGCAATAATGTAGCGATGAAATCTATTTTGGCATACATACTGTTATAGTGTATGCATTTATGAAAATGTAATTAATATGTTAAAGGAACTGGAAGAATTATTGATACAAAAAATTGTTGAAACGATAACTATGCGCGGGGAAATTGGAAGACTTCGGGAGCAAGCTCGAATATCGGAGAGAAATCAAGAGGCAACACGTGCGCGATGCCAGCAGTTATCGAAGCAGATTAAAGATTTTGAAATGGTTTTAAATCGCAATGCTGCTGATCGCCGAGCAAATAATGATCGTCCAACGCCGCCAATTAAAATCAACAGATCTGTGGGCTTGCAAGTCAATTTCATGACTGTACGCATTTAGTATTTATTTAATATATATCAATCATTAGGTTTCCAAAATTCTGAATTTAAATTTATACTTGACTCTTTTTCTAGGAACAGGGGATGCAGAATTTACGGCAGTTGCAAGCTTTAAATATGAAATCTACGAATGTTCAAAATAGTAGTAATTCAACAACTAGTGAAACAACGCATAGTAACAATAACCCACGAAGAGGAATTAAAGTAAGATCACCAAGAAGAAGCGAAACTTCACCAGGAGTGCAATCCGCAGTCGTGTCTCAAACTCATACTCAAACATCACCTCTTCTATCTACTATAACTCCAGCAGCGTTGGTTGTAGCTAAAAGTGTAGATTCACCACATACATTGACGTTATCTAATCAAGCTAATAATGTTCAACAATTATTAACTAATGTGAGTAAAGTATTATATAATAAATTTAAAGTATTACCGATGGAAAGCATTTAGCCTAATGTTCTATTATTGATTTGCATAGGCACAATCACAACAGCAACAGCCACAAAAAATAATCTTAAATGGAAAATTAACAAATCAAGTAAATCGCCAGAATGCAACAATAAATGCATCAAAAACAAGAGCAAATGATCTTATAGATCTCACGGACGAGGAGGAAAAGAGTAAAGGTATGATATATATAAAATAAAAATTGCTCCATTTGCGAGATACAATTGAAATGATAACATTTTACTTCTTAGCAATTGCTGTGAATATGCCAATTGTTACAACGGCGATTGCTGAACAACCAATCAACATTGCACCAAAAGGCCAAGCCTGCTTTCAAAGGGTAATACAGGCCATTCCTGGAAGTGTGGCTATAACAAGTCAACCTACTAGTATAAGAGTGGTACAACCTGCTAGCCAACCAACACCTACTGCCTTAGTAGTACGTAAAATATGAAGTATTTAATAGTTTTATACTTTCTAAGATATAATATGATTCATTACAGAAATATGCATAATATACTTATTTCAGAATAATATGAATGCCCCTCGATTAGCATATGTTATGCAAAGTGCTGTAGGCTCTACAAGGCAATTGTTGATAACATCAAATTCCAACCAGGTAAAGCAAATATTTACATATCAAAATTTGGTGAGAAAGCATGTCTGAGAAACAGGTTCTACCAAAATGAAATTCAATGTTCTTTTTAAGCCTTTCTAAGTGTCCTGTACAAAAATACAGTGTTGTATTCTTGAAACGTTCTTATGTTGTAAATAGTTCTGATTGATCAAATACGGTTCTTTTTCTACTTATTTTCATAAACAAAACTTTTATAGATTCGGCCAGTAACTTCTTGCACTAGGCCTGCATTTTCAACAGTTACTTACAAGACCGGTTAGTAAACGCTTATTTCTTTTTCTAGCGCAAGTGTAGCAAGGCCATAAATTTTACGAGAATTAATTTTTTTTAGGTACGTCAACAGTTGCAAATGGAACTGTTCGGGTATTAACAACACAAGCTGGTCCAGCTGTGCAAATAAACAAAGTGAGTATTTATTCATTCTGAGAATTTGTCAGGCTAGACTACGACAATAACATCGTGCTTTAAAGCACTAAAACAATAAAATTTGGGTTTGTCACAGCATCCCGCACCTCTGCCAGACACTCCAAATTATACCATTAATCCTATGTATAAACTTCCGCCGCCCGCACCGTCATTAAAAATTTCGAAAGTTGCAAATGGTATGTAATTATAATACATTGCGTTCTCTGTTACGGTACTTTCAATATGTTAAAATGTATTATATAAGTACAATAATGTGTTAATGGTTATTAAACATATATTCTTTATCCTGGTATAGGTATTGTCCTCTCCTGGAATATGACTTTGTCTGACAAATATGCGGATATAGCCAGTTATCAGTTATACGCGTATCAGGAAGTGAATGGAGTTGCACCTAGCACATCATTATGGAAAAAAGTAGGTGATGTTCGAGCCTTACCACTACCAATGGCGTGTACTCTTACACAGGTGAATGTTAATGCACTGTAACTTTATATTTTTACTGTTGCAATCAATTTTTGATGAGTCTTAGAATACATGAAATTAATGATCTTAATCGAAAGTATTTTTATTACAGTTTTCTGAAGGTAACAATTATTACTTCGCGGTTAGAGCAGTAGATACACATTCCCGGAAAGGACAGTACAGTGCACCTGGCAATATCTCTTTATAAGATAAGCGAACGATACTACGTTATTTAATTTGGAGCTTTTATGCTTTATTCGCGTACGTTACGTTTTACATATAAATACAGTGAAATAATGTTTGATTCATACGATGCGGGCAATTTGTCACTCCTTAAACTATAGTTTGTTTTACTATATCTGTCATGTATACAAAATCAAAGTCGCAGAGGTACATTAAAACGCACCATATAAACCATATATATATACGTACTGTTGGACTCGGAATCGAATAGCTTGTAAAGTACTTGTTCTTCTAAGTGTACCGAACTAGATATCACGTTATCATTGAAATTCACAATGTGAGAACAACTATATTATAGTATCTTTTGTAATTTGCTTGCTGATTATTTTATTTGAATTTAATCTTGTTGAAACTGTGAACTCCTTTGGTTTTAACTTTTTCGATCTACTTCTTATTAGTTCCATAAATTTCATGTTATTGGACCCAAGAGATCGTACTGCGAATTATTTTCTTTTACCAGTAATGATATTAGATTTTTATTCGAGATATCATCAATTTATAAGTTTATTAATAAACTTATTAGTTCTAAAATTATTATTCAGGAAAAAGTTTAAGTGAATTGCAATAATTGTGTATTGATTCCAATTCCATGGCTATAATGAGAAGTCCATCACAAATGATCTAGTCTAAAGTATTTATGAACAATTATTTTTGCATATGTATCTCTTTAAGACTGTTACATTTGAAGACAAGTACAGGACACTAAAAGGCTGAATTTATCATTACTTTACATAAATGTTCACATCTCTTATATCTCGAAACTTACAGTTTTCAGCACTCATTAAACTTAGCTGGTCTCGATATAAATTATCTGTTCAAACAGTTGCTGTTAACTTCTTATTGAATGGTGGACACTGTTTGCTGCTGTATAATTTGCTCAATTTTGATACTATGGTAGTAAATTTCTAATGTAAAACTATAACGCGTAGATTAGATTCGAAAAAATTTAAGCAAAATGATATATATATATTGCATTATTTTGTAAATATTGATGTCTGACTTTTAATACCCAAAATAAGAATGTATATGATCTTTAGGATAAGTATAGCCAGCAATTAATCCATAAGTTTCCCTCATTCTTTGTGCGACAAAAACATGTAATAAAGTAATTGTTCATTTTTTGGAAAAAAAAAATTGCGTTTATTTTATGTCGACGTTCATCATTTCAAGTATTTATATCCTTCCTTATATGATTATTTTCCGAACCTCGTGTGATTAATTCTTCCTGTATCTTTGAACTATTTATGTAGATATTATAGAATATTGGTCTCAAATAAAGCCTTTACTAAATTTTAGTATCCAATGAAAATTAATAACATTTTGTAAGTATAGTTTCCACTCACCACACCTTCATTACTATAAGCAAAGTCCTTTTTTATGGTACACAGTCCGTATCATTAAGAAATACAAAACATCTTCATAATCCTGATGATCCCTGAAACACAACATGATTGTTGTGTTAGAACAAATATCTTTTAGGATCTTTAATTAACTTTTTCGAAGTATGATCTTGGATATACACCTGAGTATCGCTTAAAAAAGATACAGTTAAAATTACTACCCTTATATTGAATTAATCGAGATTATACAAAGGACGAAATAAACGTTATTACATTTAATATTAACTCTATTTAAAAAATGATTGTTCTGCGTTATTCATAAGGAATGAACCGCCAGCTACATTGGAATAAAATCGTCCACGTGACAGTGTAAAGTAAAGAAGTAACGCGCGCGAGTTAATAAATGTTACGTTTTATAATAAAGATGATTTCAAGGAAATATATTTTTCAGCGTTATCGAATTAGTAATTGATTAGCGTAGAAATCAAATCTCCCGCCGTATTGCGATATAATTTTGTGTTCATCGCGAGATAACAGGAGTGTCAACTTCTGTAAATTGTATGAGTCGCTAATTACACGTTACACGATATATTTTCGTGGATGATGCTTACATATTCGTTTATCGTTAACGCAAACATTCAAATCAGAATGTAAAGATAGAGTTTAGATATTAAGTTCGTGATGACGGTGAACGTACCAACGAATGTATGCTGCTTGCTTTACAGGTGAATTTTTTAGTTAAACTATTTTTATCAAAAGATCTTTAATGAAAGGTATTATCTGATTATTCTAATGCATCGTATGAAATGTATTAAAATTGATGAAAATGAAGTAGTGTTTCTTAAGAAAGAACATAAGTAAATATTGCTTTCAAATTATATAAATGCGATTAATATTGTTGACATTCCACTGATCTATCTACTCCGTACTTGCGTGTTCACCTCTCGAAATTTATTTTCTTCCGACAGGTTTGTTTGCGACGTAATGATCGAGACAATAAAAAAACTATCGTAAAGTTAAGAATTTACCGTCGTGTTTTCAAATTTGCCACCTACATAAAGAGTGATAGTGATCACTGCTGTTAACAAAGATATACATAAGTAGCACGATTTGACGTGTAATTATCCGTTATGGTGCTGTTATTTATGAAAATGAAGACCAGCTTATATGTTGAATCGAAAACTTACTAGTGTACCAAGATTCTATTCTGGAAGGATCCCGGATTTTATTCCATATCGTGTTCGATCCAACTACTGTTTTGTAGGAACTTGGCAAGTGCTACGGGCCCCACGGGTGTAATATTACGTCAAAACAAAAACAATAATGATTTTCGTCAAGATATCGCGACACAAATCATAATCACGAGCTACTCTTGATCCCTTTAAAGAAAAAGTATAAACGAGTGGGGGCGAAAGTACGTTGGTCGGTAATTTGTATATGCACTTTAATGTACTTCGTGACGGTGGACGTAAAAACTCCGTCGCTGTATCAAGAGAACAGTGGAACTAAAAAATATTTGGATGGAATGGTTTTGCACTCCCACGAACTACTGGTGAAAGTGTTTTTAGTAAATTTACTCTTCCTCCTGTAAGAATTGTGTGTTTAATATTATGTTGCATTTTATTGTTCTCGCGACACATCTTGTTCTGACAAGCCGAAAATAAATATCGGATCGAATGCAACTGCATTTCTCAGTTACTTAATTGAAAGTGATACACGATCTACATTTAAAGGACACGTTCATTATTGTGTTTTCTGAATCAACTACATTGAACGTCCCAAATTCTAACAAAATTAATTGCTGGTTTACTAGTCAAAAGACTTTAACAATGAGAAGAACTAAACATACAATACTTGTTTCAAAGTTGACGTAATCAACATTTTCCCTACCTTAACATTTAGAAAACATATGAAAGCAAGTTTGTACGGTATTAACAAGGAAACAAGATATGACAAGTATTGAGAAATTGTGCCAATCTTCATGGAACAATGTATCTAATGGGAATATATTTTACACGTGTGATACTTTAATTTTTCGTAAATTACGTATATCGCTAATCGCACGGCAAGTGCTGGTGCAAACTGTCAGGAAAAAGTCAGTCTGCACAGTTCCTGTCTGCAAGTGGTAGTGAAACCTAAGACTCTAATCAGGGGATGCCTAGCCTACACTCGCTCGTCGTACGACGAGCTCCTCTCATGGATATGGGTACAGCTACTAGTTCCGTGACTTCCGTTAATCCACCCGCAAAAATTGCCGTTAATCAAAAGAAGGTTGAAAAGAATAACAAGCTCACTGGTGTTAGATTACCACTACTACGCAAAGAAGCTAGTGTTGTGAATCTCTCTTTATCTGAGAGGACAGTGCCAGGAAAAGGAGTGGATACACCTCTACTAAGACCAGAAAGTAGTGCCAGTTTGGAAGCACGAGGTGGTAGCTGGTTGAGTTTGGGTCCTGGAGCATTGAGGAAATGTGAAACTGCTGTAGGCTTAAGCACTTCAGCTTTGGAGGGTCGACCCATAAATCGGAGTAGAGTCTGTTCTCGTTGCTCCAGTTTGTTATCTTTGGCATCTAGTTCAAGATATAGTCTAGCTGCAGGAAATTTTGTACCTGCAAGTTCACAGCAGATAGTTGGAAAGATTTTTTGTAAATTATGTCTTGTTGATGCTTCCTTATCGAAATCATTTAAAATAGAAGGCTGTGGTTGTTCCTATTGTAAAGATGTAAGTTCACCATAATAATATAATTTTTCATTTGTAAAATTTATTTTTAAATATGATTTGATATTAATCCAAGCAGATGTCATGAATACATATTTAAATATGCATGTGACATCTGCATGATCTAAATGCAGAAATAATAATCATCAGATTGATACTAATATTATACCATAATTTATTCAGTGTATGAGAGCGTATGTTGAATTTGAAATTGAAGAGGGTGCATATGAAATTAGTTGTCCAGATGCACAATGCGATCATGGAGCAGTACTTTCCTTGAAAGAAATATCAAGTCTCATTAGCCCAGAACTTATGGAGAAGCACAGGAAGTTTCGTTTGAATAGAGGTATATTATAGCAATTAATATTAACAAGTAATATATAATTAACACGTTCGACGCGGAGCGGATTTTGCTATTATTTCCGTTCAGGCAGTGGGAAGGACTCAGGGTACGCTTGAACGTATAGATGTTGGTCCTTAGGAACTGACGCCGCGCTTAACGTGTTAATAAATACTCAGTAAATAATATATTATCTTATGCAGATGTTTCAATGGATAAAGCACGTGCTTGGTGCCCACGTGCAGGTTGTGAGACAATATGTTCAATAAATGGAAATGGATCAAATGGCACACCTCTTGGGCCTGTTCATTGTCCCAATTGTTCTACAGATTTCTGTTCCATATGCAGAGAATCTTGGCATAGTGGTCCTTGCTCTGATATTTCATTAGGTATACCATTCGATAGTGATCATATCAAGTGCTGTCCTATGTGCTCTGTGCCTATTGAAAAGGATGAAGGATGTGCCCAGATGATGTGCAAAAGATGTAAACACGTTTTTTGTTGGTACTGCTTAGCTTCTTTAGACGTAAGTATATATAGCTAGAGATATTTTGCGTTACAGATGTATAGGATAAGTATGTATTATTTTCCTGTTCATAATTCTATAAAATATATGCAAATGTGTTATGAAAGCTACAGGATTATGCAAGTGCGTATAAATGCAAAACACAAAATGATAGTTTCATATGCTCTGTTTGAAATTCGGTTGTTCTGTAGTACCTCGGAAAATAATTGATTCTAAAAGATTTGTATTATTATCGTAGGACGACTTTTTACTGCGGCATTATGACAAAGGACCATGTAAAAATAAACTGGGTCACTCACGAGCATCCGTAATCTGGCATCGAACGCAAGTTATCGGAATTTTTGCTGGATTTGGGCTGCTTCTACTTGTCGCATCACCTTTGTTATTACTAGCCGCACCTTGCATTGTGTGCTGTAAATGCCGTGTTTGCGGTTCATCCCGACTTGAGCAGGAGGAAGGTGATACTGCGACATAGAATCCTTCCCAATATAAGATATTTTTACCCCCACAACCTGCTTCGGTTAAAATTAATATCTAAACTAGATATGTGGATATAATTGGCGACTTATATAGATATACATTGCAGCCAATAGCATTGTATGCTGTTAAATAATAGAGAATATAATAAGTAATGATACCCGTTATTAATGAAAGAAAGATAATTCCAGCCATTTATTTAGTTGTAAAACGTACTTGTGAAACAATTTTAGTTGTAAGAAAGGATCGTTATTTTGTTTTTATTTTCCATAACTTACGAAAATATTTTCAATTGATGGGTCTGGTGTCTGTGAGTTAATATATTATCATCGACTCGTCAAGCCCAAGAGTAAACATTTCCATACATTTTCTGCACATTTATAGTGTGATTATTTTACTTAAGAAACTCGTGATATGTACTGGAATCTATTTAATTCTTTTAAGGGATAAACATAGATTTAGACTCTAAAACATAGTAATACTTTTACAGGCATAAAACGTCGATAACTTTGTAAGCCAAATAAGTACATTACGCCAAATTAAAAATACTCGTCAGTTTTCTTCGTATAAAAACATTCCAGGGAATTGTGTTATTTTCACGTTGCATTGGATATACTGCCATGTAAAATTATCCCAATTTTTTTAGATGTAACATATTAAATAGCAGCTTATGCAAAGAATTAATTACTTCATTATCATATTGTTTGTTTTTTTCGAACGTCAATATGGATTTCCTTAGTAATACTCAAATTTATTCTGTTGCACTTAATCTGATGGCACAGTAATGTTTGTGTATCAACATTTTTTATGTCAATTTTGCGTATAGTATGAGTTGCAAACTTTTATGGTTCCAACAATGTATATCTATATGCATGCCTATACTATAACTCGGTGAAACTGAGACTTAAATCTTTACTAAACAATTTCTCTTTACTGTGAATCGAATAACGCAAGTTTTTCTTAATACTTTCTTTATCGATATTTTCCTATTTAGTTTCCCCGAAAATGTCACGTACGCATTACATGTGCATTTGCTTAGAGTGCATACATCATAACCGAAACATTTTTAGATTTTACACAATATTAAATATATGTGAGATATAAAGTACTTCGTTCTACTAACGAAGCTAACTGCATTGCATCTGTTGCATTAAATATAATACAATATTTGTTACTGCTAGAACTCCTTTCAAAAAATGTTTATCATCATCTAGACGTTGCCCACCATATACTTGATAGCATAAAGCTTCAAAGTTGGTAGGGCTTAAAAAAAGGCAGTCGACATAGTGTCCAATTTGTTCCATACACCGAAAGTTATAGCACTTTATGATGAACGAAATAAGTTTTAGATTGATATTAATTACACGCTATACTACTTCGGATTTAACAATAGATACAGTACTGCTTTGGATTTAACAATAGATACAGTACTGCTTTGGATTAAAGATATCTCTCTTTGTAGGGACTAAAGGAATTCTGTCATAATAGCAACTTAAAGCGATAAATAATGAATGAATATTAATGGATGGGATCGTCGAATATACATAAATGTGAAATTTTCAGTATAATTCGGTGATAGTTAAAAATATTGAAGTCACTGTACAATTAATATTATTATGTGCTAGTAAGAGCACAGTGTATAAAAAATATATATACTATGCCTAGAGAGCAAGTACGTACGTATATCATACATATGCGTGTGTGTGGTAAAATAGATGTACCTATGTAATTAGGTACATGTATGCGCGAATCTGCGCCTAAGTACTCATAATTTGAAAATAAAATTTAACGAACTATGAGCTGTAATATATATTTAAGAAAATAAGTTAATGGAGATGATTTAAGTTTCTGTTACTGTTTAATAATACGGTGAATCATGTGTAATAATACTAGGAGGTAGAATCTATTTGTTAATTATATTAGTTTGTTTCTTTCAGAAGAACGTATCGCGAAACATGTTTTTGTTTCATATTGATCTTGTCCTTTTTTGATCGTGTAATATGTATTTGTTATGTTTGTAATACCAATTCGAGTAACTGAGAATTGGATGCTACAAATACTATATATATATATATGTATAAATATTTTATTTCTGCAAACAAAAATAACATGGTTATTAATGTTTAACAACACCTGTACGGAGTACTTGGTAGAATTTAAACGAATACTAAAATTTCAGCTTTGTAAATTCAAACTTCGCTGATATAAAAATAAAAATTTTAGACACAGATATACTTTTATGTGCAACTCATACGCTCTTGTTTTTCCTTTGCATTTATCTGATAACATTCATACGATTAGCGTTATCAAACGATTGTTTGATCAACAAAATTTTTGAAGTTAAAAATATCTGTACAAATTTCATGTTGGAGTTACGCGATAGTCACTCGATACTTACTTCCTTAACTGGACAAAAGCAATCGAAGGGTTAACGACAAATGTCAACGAGTTGATAGTAGCTGGCACTTCTATAAAAGTCAATAAATTGATGTTTTTTAATATTGTGTCACAATATCGTATGCAAGATAATCTAAATATTCGTAATTTTCGAATATACTCGAATATTATAACGATAAATTAGAGTATTTCAAATGCTCCGTCTTTAAACTCAAATCAATGGAAATATATGATTTCTTTAAGTGATCATTCCAACTTATTTAACTCTAATAAAACATGTTTGAATATTCAGTTCTTTCCCAGTTTTGTAAGTTTATATCTCTTTGGTGATTATTGCGAAGTGCTTCAATTTCGTTTAGCATACGACTGACATTGGAAGGACATTTTTACCAGTAACGGTGAAGCTTGTATTTCGCAAATAACCCGTTTATTATTTTTCTAATACAATATATATATATATATTTTTAAGAAAATTCATAACTTGGTTGGGTTAGATTTATTTGAAATGAAAAGATTGCATTCCAAAGATGCATTAGATTACTCGCGGGGTGTATAGCAACAGCAAGGTTCCGCTTTGTTGAGCTTCATTGGGCTGTATACATAACAAAATCCCTTCGTTACCTAATGCATCTTATTTGCCAATCTTAACGGACCACCAGTAAATAAGGAGATGGTGCATACATTGTGGATTACACGACGATAATTCTGTAGTCCTACTAAGAAGCTGTGATAGATTTTAGGTGTACATTTAAATACGTGGCTAGTTAAAAAAGATAACAATCAATAACCTAAATATAATTATATGCTACATTATGCATTAGTACCATTGTAAAATAGTTAGTCAAAAAATATAATAAATTTAAGAATGGTGATTAAATATTGCTGCAGTTGATAGATGAATGGATTATTTTATAAGACCCTTTGCTTTGAACAAGTCTCTCATTAAGCCCTTTAAGTACCCAATTTCTCGTTGCAGATCTTTTAGTTGACCCTGTAATTTTTCATTGTGATCTGTAAGCTCGCGTTCCTCGCCTAATATTTCTTTTATCTCTTGCTTTTTCTTTTGCCTGTATCGTGTTGCGGCATTCTTGTTTTGTTCCTTTTTTCGTACTTTTTTGTCCTCTATAGTCGGCCGAGCGTATGGTTTATGACGATTTTTGGTAACGTACGAAGATTTTTCACTTTTTCGTCCTTGGTCAAAGATCCAATCTGGATCATCAACGGAATCCTCCGACGATGTGTAACTACCACCAGAACTGGTACATGGACTAGGTGGTGGTATATCTTCGGTATGTGATCGCACGTATTCGTCCACTACAGCCAATTCGTTTGCCACATCCGCGCTCAACGGATCCAACGGGATATTTTCAGTATTCCATTGCGGCGGTACTTCATCGACAAAAGATTTTTCTTCGGGAAGCACTAAACCATATACAGCTTGGTTGTTAGTATATAATTGCTGCACAGGTTGTAGTGTAACGAGTAATTGAGTACCCGCGTTAAGCGGTTTATGTGGAGGTGGCGATTGTGGAGGGGTAAGTGTAGAACTTGATGATGGAACAATTTGGTGGCAAGCTTCAACGTCTCCTAAAACTGTTTCAAATTCTTGCAACAATGCCTGTGTGTCATCGTGCTGGGGCGCCTTTGTAACACCTGTGTACACTGTTGGCTTGTTTTGACCACTTTCAGGGACTGGCAGTTCTTCAAATATAGGGAGATCTATCTTTTCCTCCAGCCAATCCGAAAAAGGTTCTGTAAGCAAAAAACCGTTTTTTCAATAGATTACAAATTTTTCCGCTTGAAAAAATATACGTCCTATTATATCACTTCTGTCTACTTTTCTGACAATTTACGAGTTCGCGCCTTTTGTATCTCTCGTAATGAACAAATACTGCGTTTTACCACTTTCTCGCATTTTCTCTGTCTGTAGCAACCTTGCATATGGAATATAGATAAAATAAGACAGTTGATATCGCATTATCTGATTGTGACAATTTCTGTTACTTTTAGAACCGCTTATTAATGATTACGCTATTAAACGTTTCAAATGCAAACTATTTATATCAATCTGTTGAATGTGTAACGTTTAATAGAAAAATTAATATTTTATAGCAGCAGAATAACTTGTACCAGGCGAAAATTAATGGCATGTTCTACGTTTTATTTAGTTCAATAGATATAGATCGAATAAATCTATAAAATACGTTTTAAATGAATATTTATATACGAGTAGCGTAATTATCTTCTACACAATAATGAAGTAGATCAGGTTTTAACAGTACTTTTACTTATTTCTTGCATGAACAATGAGTAGGAGTGGTGCATTGGTGTATATATAATTCCATGGACGTTACTAGTCTAACTAGAAAAACAAGTTCTTGATTTGCAATTTCTTCAACATTTAATAAAACCTACCTCGCCCAGACTATATTGGTATGCTCTGTTTATACTTTAATGTTGCATAAATTGACTATACGATCAAATACACGATACCCGTGTAGTCAATTGTGTTCATAATTTTAAAAGAACTAATAGACGCTAGTCTAATAGAATCGCGGAACGGTTTAATTATAATCAGGTAGGAGAGATAAACAGTGTGGAAGTTTGCAAAATTACATTACTTCGAAATTTTTCAGGTCAAACCTTAATCATGTAACTTTTTAATAAAAAATTAAGACCTTGTATATACATGGAAGCTAGTCAGTGTTACATGTACATCTGTTCATGTTACTCACATGGATCTCTTCTAGGCTAATATTACAGTTTCTGCACTCACTAAGTCAGCCCTGACCCATTTCCTCATGAAACTTTGATCTGAGACTACTTGAACTGTTTAAGTTATCTTCATTTAAATGCAGAGGGCACGAGGTTAGATAAGAACATTTCTGTATTACAAAGGCATATGTAAATTGTACCCCAATCAATTTTGAACACAGTAAAAATCTATGAAATCATGCTTGTTTACGTTTTTGTCTGTCTACCCTGTACTCCATTATATTTAATATAGGAGGGCGACGTACTTTCTAGAGATAAAATATATCAATAAAATTGATATCTTCCAATCAAGCATACATTCTTGAAGATCATTTGAAGATCTAAAATGATTTTCAATTTTATTATTTAAGATCCAATAAGCAACAATAAATAACAGTATCGAGTAATACTACGCTCCAAAAGTTGTTTAGAAAAATCATGTCTTATAATCTAATATAATCTTGTATATACGCTATGTTTAAAATTTGGTTTGAAATGTCGAAAGAATATATCGAACATTTTCTTCTGAAATCGTATGTTTCAAGATTTTAGATAAGGGAGCGAATTGAAATTTATCGGATGCATTATATTGGATCATGAAATTGGGCAAACGACTTTGATAACTGTGACTTTTCGGAGCAACGATTCAGTCCAATTTTGCCACACGATAATACGGACAATGTGGCAACGGTGCTCTGATATGCATATGATATTTTTTCCATCCAAGTGTGAATGCTAGAGAGGGAGGAGATCAGTAAGTAAGCAAGCGAAAGGAAACGTACCACTGAAACATATAGTAGCCATTATAATCACGCGTGGTTAATGTTTTCGCGTGAACCCTTGCTAGAAACAGAGAGTGGGAGAGGGGAGAGTGTGGTAGTGTAGTTAAATGGTAAAGAACTTTTTATAGAGTCGTTCTTGATTGACACGGCAGAGATGACAAATTGGCCGATTTGAAAACAAGTCCACCCACTGAATGGAAGACTCCCCCGCTTCAACGTCTTTTCACGAGTTTTTGGGAATTGACAATGATCTCTCGATTCCACGTGTAGCGATATGCGAACTGCATGCTATTATATAACATTAACACACTCCAACATCGAGACGCCGGGTCTTTCACTTTGGTCACTTTTAGAGATGCCAGTATTATAAAGACTTTTGTGAATGTATGATCAAACTTCGTAAGCTCTAATATCCATTAAACGTTGCGCCGCACTTTCTTGTAAGAGTATCAATCTCAGGGAGTAAGTTCACGAGTACATCGTTTGTTCCGCGACGCAATTTCTCGATCCAATCTTGATCAATATCAATCGATATGGATAACGATGTTCGATTATAAACAAATGTCTCTTTCACTTTGAGTCCAACAAGAGACCAAATGTATTCACAGGTTGTACCGAAGTTTCACCGTTGATTGCCAACAATCACGAATAACACGTGCAACTTGCTAACGTATGTTTGCAAGCCACTCATTCAAGGGCTACACAGTGTATTACTCCCGTATGAATAACTTGTCAAACACATTTAATAATCCGTTTAATTCAATTCTTGTGTACAATATTCTAACGACGACGATGCAATTCCTTTTTAGTAAAAACCACTTTGAAACAGGATATGCGGAGAAAGCACGATACGAGTTTGGCAAAGTACCGAGTACCGTCTAGATAAGAATCTCGCGACGCGACACAATAAAAACGATAGGGAAAGCCTGTTGCAGACTCAAGATACTGATGAGAAAGTAAACTGAGCTTGTAAACGCTTAAAGTACTGATGTAACGCTGAGTAACTAAGAACGATCGTCGGAACCGTACGATCGGCGTGCAATACTGAGGGAGAACCGCTCCTGCTTATCTTTGGACTTTCCCCTCTGACGCCCCTACTCTGACATTACTAACACCACGTCATTTCCCTATCGGCCTCCAACTAAAGTCGTTGCGTAGAGGTTAACCAGTTTGTCCCACTCCTTTCAGCGAAAAAAAAGAGGAAAACGAGATACGAAGGGGAGGAGGCTGAGAGACATGAAAGCGATAGGAACACCGAATGTAATAGGGCAAAAAACTGCCTTCAGCTTCTGGGTTTTCTACTATGCGAAATTCTTCGAATAGTAGGCGATGCCAGTCAATCTATGTACATTCTTACACGTATAGGGAAACTAAATACTAATCACATCCAGTCACGTGTTGACTGTTCCGCTCCCGCATTTACGCATTCTGCTGCGTATAGATGTATCGTGATATCTCATAGCATAACGCAAGCGTGCCTTTTACATTTGCACACTACAGCTGATAGCCGTGAGATAGTATCTATTCCGAGCTGTTACAATGAGTTTTAGAAGTGTTGAAACGGATGTATACTTTTTAATTGATTACTGCACACAAATAGTATACATATATAACAGCCTATCTCGTTTTCCTGTTTGTTTCTTAAAAGATATGATTCCTGCATGTAGTTATAAAGCATAATATTTCTAAGAGAATGTGTGAGTTGCTTCAATTCCTTTACATAGATTATGTTAAAAATCACATTTTCTAACTTATATAAGAAATGTGATTGAGATTATGACATTGCATATTAAGGCACCAATTATAAAAATTATAAGCAGACATATTGAGTTGCTTTAATGGTTTTGTCAGTTGACATGAGTGCAGAATATAAAATGCAGAGGCATTTAAATCTACTGAAAAATAGTTAGCACCAAATGCTTTTGCAAAATTAATTGGCTCCATATTTAAAAAGTTCTTCAAACATAAGGAAATGTATTAGAGGCATTGCATTAGATTGCATTATATTATGTAAACTCTACATTAAGAACCATAGATCAGCAAGGTGTTCTAATTGTTTTGAGCAGTGCATCAAAGAGTTTAAAGAATTTTACCTTCTTTAATCCATTCATCCAATTCTTCTAAAAGTTTTGTAGCCACCTGCGCACGAGTTGGATGATCTTCATACATAACAGGTTCAGTAGCATGATTAGTAAGATCTACAGACTTATCGTCAAATAATAGCCATTCGTCATCAACTTCTTCTGAGGGTGACCCACTAGGGGACACCGGCTCGTACTTCCACAACCACATCTCCCCGTCTTGACTGGATGCCATTGTTGATGTTTATCCAATCAAGATGTATTATAAAATTATGAAAAGAAATTTGTGTCGGCTGTGCGACGTAGCTCGAAATGAGCGCCATATTGGCTCTGTAAAAAGAAATTAATGTTCACATTAATAATAATCATTTCCTGAAAGTATGTCTGTAAATTTTATAAAATCGAGAAAAGTATTATGTATCCGTATTTTTATGTTTACCCAATTAAAAAAAAGAGTATTTAATGATAAAACATAATGTGTAAAATATAGAATTGTGAAAATTCCTAATCTAATAGTTTATAAATTCGAAAGCGGCACAAGGAAACTGCGCGCGGAAAGAGGGATATATCATGTACCCAGGTATCTACAATAATAGAATATAAAGAGTAAGATATTAGAAAAAAGTCTTTGAATAATCATCATTTAAAATTAATTAGGGTCCATTTATTTTCATCAGTTTGATTATTTATCGCAACATATGTGTATAGCGTTCAAATTCGGAAAGAAGACTATTTTTCGAAATCTGATGTACAATATTTGAAAAAAGTTAAGTACAGCAAGTTATAATTTCTTGTACGGTATAGAAAATCTAATTTAATTAAGATCTAGTAGGAAGACAGATGTACGAAAATTTGAATCATTATGACGCAACACCAGACCTTATCGCCTGGAGCATTTTGCAATCATCTGAAGATGCCAATGAATGTAGGAAATAGTTAATAATTATTAACATATTGACACATCACGGAATTATACGTAAGAGAAACATTACGTGAAAGTAAGTCGCTCGAAATTTGGCACTCATTCCAGATACCATGACTCACAAAATGGCAGACGCGAAAGTACATACATGGGTTAAGCGAACGGCGAATTCGGATATAGCTTTTTCGATGGAATTGAATTTACTTACTCCATGTTTAATTAGTTGTGTCGGCACACTTGCGTGTGCAAGTTGTTTGGCGAACTACTGACTCATCTCGACCGTGTTGCGGGGCGGATATAAAATTGATACGTC
Source organism: Nysson spinosus (assembly GCA_910591585.2). NCBI lineage: Eukaryota > Metazoa > Arthropoda > Insecta > Hymenoptera > Crabronidae > Nysson > Nysson spinosus. Next base: position 5,602,742 of record OU342830.1, on the reverse strand, counting down.
TTCCTTACAAGATACATGGATGGAGAGTGAGCGTTCTCCAGTTACGAGAGCTCGATCGCCTCGATCACGTGGTACGCGAATGCTATATACAGCTGTCACCGACGAGGATAAGTAGACCAAGCACGCAACCAAACTGTAATTTCAAAGTTATCGAGTGGTAGAGCCCGGTAACGATTTTCGTGACACTGGTGACGTTACCTACCAAACACATAATAGAGAATTAGAAATTAGAATTCTTCTACAATTACAACCGAACTAGTATCTGCTTTATGTTACTTTAATTAGAAATTAGACGCCTCGCTTAGCGAATGAGTTGGGAATATCGTGTCGGATGTCGCTTGACTATCTTTCAGTGATCAAGTATACTTTATAAACTTTATTTAGCGTACAACATTAATGATCAAGCAATCTATTGATGCATTCATATAGCTTTTTGATCTTGTATTATAGTTTTAAGAAAAATTTATTCTATTGTAATAGGAAAACTGCAACAAATTCTGAGGGCTTTTAACAATTACGTGATATAAATTAGATTTGCGATAGGAATTGGCAAATATGTTTAACCGTTAGTTAAATGTGACGAAACACGTTCGACGTTCACATTTTTCGAACGTTCTTTGTACTTTGAACAAGATTTGCGACGTCAGTTTAAAAGTCAAACAATTTCCATCAATTGCTAAAAATTCTGTGGACCTTTGCGAACAAACTGATATGAATTACTTTTGCAATACGATTTCGCAAATATGCTTAAACATTAGTTAAAGTTGACAAGACGCGTTCCGCGATTGCATTTTTAGAACGTTCCTTGTACTTTGAACAAGATTTGTGACGTCAGTTTAAAAGTCAAACAATTTTCATCGATTGCAAAAAATTCTGTGGACCTTTGCGAACAAATTGATATGAATTACTTTTGCAATACGATTTCGCAAATAAGTTTAAACATTAGTTAAAGCTGACAAGACGCGCTCCGCGATTGCATTTTTAGAACGTTCCTTGTACTTTGAACAAGATTTGCGACGTCAGTTTAAAAGTCAAACAATTTCCATCAATTGCTAAAAATTCTGTGGACCTTTGCGAACAAACTGATATGAATTACTTTTGCAATACGATTTCGCAAATATGCTTAAACATTAGTTAAAGTTGACAAGACGCGTTCCGCGATTGCATTTTTAGAACGTTCCTTGTACTTTGAACAAGATTTGCGACGTCAGTTTAAAAGTCTAACAATTTCTATCGATTGCAAAAAATTCTGTGGACCTTTGCGAATAAACTGATATGAATTACTTTTGCAATACGATTTCGCAAATATGTTTAAACATTAGTTAAAGCTGACAAGACGCGCTTCGCGATTGCATTTTTAGAACTTTCCTTTTAATTTGGACAAGATTTGCGACGTAAGTTTAAAAGTCAAACAATTTCTATCGATTGCCAAAAATTCTGTGGACCTTTGCGAATAAACTGATATGAATTACTTTTGCAATACGATTTCGCAAATATGTTTAAACATTAGTTAAAGCTGACAAGACGCGCTCCGCGATTGCATTTTTAGAACTTTCCTTTTAATTTGAACAAGATTTGCGACGTCAGTTTAAAAGTCAAACAATTTCTATCGATTGCAAAAAATGCTGTGGACCTTTGCGAACAAACTGATATGAATTACTTTTGCAATACGATTTCGCAAATATGTTTAAACATTAGTTAAAGGTGACAAGACGCGCTCCGCGATTGCATTTTTAGAACTTTCCTTTTAATTTGAACAAGATTTGCGACGTCAGTTTAAAAGTCAAACAATTTTCATCGATTGCAAAAAATTCTGTGGACCTTTGCGAACAAATTGATATGAATTACTTTTGCAATACGATTTCGCAAATAAGTTTAAACATTAGTTAAAGCTGACAAGACGCGCTCCGCGATTGCATTTTTAGAACGTTCCTTGTACTTTGAACAAGATTTGCGACGTCAGTTTAAAAGTCAAACAATTTCCATCAATTGCAAAAAATTCTGTGGACCTTTGCGAACAAATTGATATGAATTACTTTTGCAATACGATTTCGCAAATATGTTTAAACATTAGTTAAAGCTGACAAGACGCGCTCCGCGATTGCATTTTTAGAACGTTCCTTGTACTTTGAACAAGATTTGCGACGTCAGTTTAAAAGTCAAACAATTTCTATCGATTGCAAAAAATTCTGTGGACCTTTGCGAATAAACTGATATGAATTACTTTTGCAATACGATTTCGCAAATATGTTTAAACATTAGTTAAAGCTGACAAGACGCGCTCCGCGATTGCATTTTTAGAACTTTCCTTTTAATTTGGACAAGATTTGCGACGTCAGTTTAAAAGTCAAACAATTTCTATCGATTGCAAAAAATTCTGTGGACCTTTGCGAATAAACTGATATGAATTACTTTTGCAATACGATTTCGCAAATATGTTTAAACATTAGTTAAAGCTGACAAGACGCGCTCCGCGATTGCATTTTTAGAACTTTCCTTTTAATTTGAACAAGATTTGCGACGTCAGTTTAAAAGTCAAACAATTTCTATCGATTGCAAAAAATTCTGTGGACCTTTGCGAACAAACTGATATGAATTACTTTTGCAATACGATTTCGCAAATATGTTTAAACATTAGTTAAAGCTGACAAGACGCGCTCCGCGATTGCATTTTTAGAACTTTCCTTTTAATTTGAACAAGATTTGCGACGTCAGTTTAAAAGTCAAACAATTTCCATCGATTGCTAAAAATTCTGTGGACCTTTGCGAACAAACTGATATAAATTACTTTTGCAATACGATTTCGCAAATATGCTTAAACATTAGTTAAAGTTGACAAGACGCGTTCCGCGATTGCATTTTTAGAACGTTCCTTGTACTTTGATTAAGATTTGCCACGTCAGTTTGAAAGTGAAACAATTTCTATTGATTGCAAATGATTCTGTGGACTTTTGCGAATAAAATGATGCAGGTTACATTTGCAATATCAATTTGCAAATATGTTTAAACATTAGTTAAACTTAACGAGACACGCTCCACGCGCTCATTTTTCGAGACTCTTTTCAAATTTCCAAAAAAATTGGACGTCTGGCGAGGATTCCAATTATTCTATGGCATAGAGCAGATATTTTTATTTGGAAAGCACTCCCAAAATACGTAAAACGGTCTTTGGTGTCGAAAATAAAAGCCAAAAAGTCGCAGAAGTCACGGTTTGTCAGCAGGGTCTTACTATCATCTAATTTAGGTTTTGATTGGGTGAATACTTCATGAAAAATTAATTTCATCTTTATAAATAACATCCTAGTTAAATAACAAATGATTTTTGTTTAAAGATTTTTTTCCTATGTGCTCTAATAAACGATATATTTAAAGAAAACCATTTGCGTTTTTTATTCTAGTAAGGGCCAAATTTATAGGCAGAAAAAATGTCTCCACTCCGAGTTCCCAATGTGTGGGTCAGATTCATGCCATGTCGTCCATCTAGCGGTGGAAACGTGGAACTAAACTCCAAAAATCATGCCATGTCGTCCATCTAGCGGTGGAAACGTGGAACTAAGCTCCAAAAATCATGCCATGTCGTCCATCTAGCGGTGGAGAGGAGAACTAAATCCGTTAAACCATCCCTCTGGAAACCCTTTTGAAAGGGCAAACTTTGTGGGCAGAAAAAATATCATTGGAGAGGAATCGCAGATTTAGTTACACGTTTTGACCGCTAGATGGACGGCATTTTTTATTCCGGTGAATATCGTTATCATGGGGGGTCAATCACTGGAGGGGTGTAGCGAGTTTAGTTTCCCTTGTTCACCGCTAGATGTACGGCATTTTTTCTGTCCACTTTGGCCCTTACCAGAATAAAAAAACGCAAATTGTTTTTTTTAAATATATCATTTATTAGGGCACATAGGAAAAAAATGTTTAAACAGAAATCATTTGCTATTTATAAAGACGAAATTAATTTTTCATGAAGTATTCACCCAATCAAATTTCACCTAAATTAGATGATAGTAAGACCCTGCTGACAAACCGTGACTTTTGCGATTTTTTGGTTTTTATATACGACACCAAAGTCCATTTTCTGTATTTTAGGAGTGTTTTCTAAAGAAAAATATCTGCTCTATCGCGTAGAGAAATTGGAATCCTTGCCGGAAGCCTAATTTTTTTTGAAATTTGAAAACAGCCTAAAAAATGGACGCGTGGAGCGTGAATCGTTAAATTTAACTAATGTTTAAACATATTTGCAAATCGATATTGCAAATGTAACTTACATCATTTTATTCGCAAAAGCCCACAGAATGTTTTGCAATAAATAAAGGCTGTCTAACTTGAACTTGGCTTGTCTAACAGAATATTTATGCAAATTTGAAAAGAGTCTCGAAACATGCAATCGCGGAACGCGTCTTGTCAACTTTAACTAATGTTTAAGCATATTTGCGAAATCGTATTGCAAAAGTAATTCATATCAGTTTGTTCGCAAAAGTCCACAGAATTTTTCGCAACCAATAGAAATTGTTTGAATTTTAAACTGACGTCGCAAATCTTGCTCAAATTACAAGGAACGTTTTAAAAATGCAATCGCGGAGCGCGTCTTCTCGGCTTTAACTAATGTTTAAACATATATGCGAAATCATATTGCAAAAGTAATTCATATCAGTTTGTTCGCAAAGGTCCACAGAATTGTTTGCAATCGATAGAAATTGTTTGACTTTTAAAATGACGTCGCAAATCTTGTTGAAATTAAAAGGAAAGTTCTAAAAATGCAATCGCGGAGCGCGTCTTGCCAACTTTAACTAATGTTTAAGCATATTTGCGAAATCGTATTGCAAAAGTAATTCATATCAGTTTGTTCGCAAAAGTCCACAGAATTTTTCGCAACCAATAGAAATTGTTTGACTTTTAAAGTGACGTCGCAAATCTTGCTCAAATTACAAGGAACGTTTTAAAAATGCAATCGCGGAGCGCGTCTTGTCGGCTTTAACTAATGTTTAAACATATATGCGAAATCATATTGCAAAAGTAATTCATATCAGTTTGTTCACAAAGGTCCACAGAATTTTTTGCAATCGATAGAAATTGTTTGACTTTTAAAATGACGTCGCAAATCTTGTTCAAATTAAAAGGAAAGTTCTAAAAATGCAATCGCGGAGCGCGTCTTGCCAACTTTAACTAATGTTTAAGCATATTTGCGAAATCGTATTGCAAAAGTAATTCATATCAGTTTGTTCGCAAAAGTCCACAGAATTTTTCGCAACCAATAGAAATTGTTTGACTTTTAAACTGACGTCGCAAATCTTGTTCAAATTAAAAGGAAAGTTCTAAAAATGCAATCGCGGAGCGCGTCTTGCCAACTTTAACTAATGTTTAAGCATATTTGCAAAATCGTATTGCAAAAGTAATTCATATCAGTTTGTTCGCAAAGGTCCACAGAATGTTTTGCAATTAGTAGAAGCTGTTTAAATGTAGAACCCTCTAACTGTCTAATTAACTAACTGTCTCAACTGTTCATCACAAATCCTGTTCAAGAGTCGAAAATGACCCGTTTTTTCAAAATTGTTTTTTTTTCGAAAACTGAGGGTGATGAAGAAAGATGGTTTGCGGATTCTTTTTCAGCGCCTTAAAATCTATAAGAATCGCCTACTCGTTGTTAAAAAATGTAAAAAAGTCAAAATTTGTTGGACAGTGTATTTTGCTTTGCAAAAATGTGGAAGTTAAGTAAATAGAAACTTTGACATAGGAATAAATATAATATACATCTATTATATATAGTGGAGATACTTAATTATTCAATTAAGCGTCTAATTAATGACCTTCGGATAAATATATTATTTGATTATTTAACGAATTAATCGAACAATAAGCAGAATAAACGTAGGGAATATAATAATTAATCAAAATCTGTGCAAACTGTAGTCGATAAAATTAAATACAAAATGTCCTTGCAAAACTACAAATCCTACGAATCTACTAATATTTCAGTATTTCCCTTACATAAGACTTTATAAAATACCCACTGTCATTGGGTAAGTTAAGTATTATTGAGAATAGATTCATCGTTGTTTAAAAATTTGTTCAATAACGTAAAGAGATATTAGGTAATTACTAATACCGCAACAGAACATATCTGCTTTCTATTTATGACGGGGTTCAAAAATATAGGAATTCAAGTAGTTTACTTAAAGAATATTCGAATATATAATAGAATCTTATTACACTAGAGGTACCAAAAAGTAATCAACCGTTTCGTAACACAACTTGATTATCCTTTACATAACTATTGCGCACCGTGTAGACTCTTATCTGTAATTACCAATTTTTCAAGAATTCTGTGAGATTCAATTTCGATTCATATGTCGTTATCCAAATCAAAGTCACATAGTGTTATAAGCTCAACGTGTTAAAGCACTTATTGTCTGAAAATGAACATCGGTGGTGCCACGATGTACATAAGCACGTTTCCTGAGTCGGCACTTCAATAGCTGTTTATGAATCACCGTACGTAGATGGAATTTCTTAATGGTAAAAACATTAAAGCACAATGCAAGTGAACTTCGTAGTCACGCTAATAATATTCCGAATTCTCGTGACAAGCATATGAATAGAACAGAATGGGCAACATGGAAAATAATTACGCGTGTCTACTTTGCACGATGTCCTACGGATGAGTATACTGTGCCGGCGGCGTAGTGGAGTAAAATGGGGGAACATGGCAGCGTGTGTTAGAAGGAGACAAACGGCCATGCTATCTTTATCACTCATCCCACTCACGATCTGATATTAGAAATTACATATTGCATATTTATGAGCTAGAAATACTACGAGTATATAGTGAAAGTGTATGGCTGTATTAATTTTGTTTGCAATACTAATACTTGATGTTTGATTTCAGAATAAATTTTAAATTGCTTTATATAGTGCAGGGTAGTCGGTGGCTCAATCTTCATTTTTTTTACTGAATGCTTGTTGAAATACAAATTTTGGTACACACCCTGTATTTATCAATGAAAAAATGTTCTTCGATGAGTTACGTGTTCAAATTTCCTGTGCAACAGCATGTCACTCTATCATTATATTTATTATAGATTGTTTACTTTATGAGGAGAATGGCAAATATTAATCTTCTTACAGTTTGTACAAGTCATGCGAACTTTATCAAGATTAGAAATTGAATGTACAAATTGTATTTAATAAATTATTGTTTTATACTCCATCTATTTCATAGTAGATGCCCTAATATTTAATGTTATTCTAAATTAAAGGGGTTTTATATTTAATCGCGAATATTTCGATGAAAGGTACATAATACATTTCTATGAATTAATTTGAATTTTGAATAAATAGGCATAGCTCTACCATTTCCCTACTTTCTTAAAGGAAATCCCCGAACATCACGATAATTATATAAAACAACCACTTTATTAACAACTACGCAGTAATAAAAATCTAAGGTTGAACAGCGCTCTGTTATTACGTTAACAATACATCGAATACAAATGTTACCTTCATTTCAGTGTGCAACATTTTCCCACCAAATATTGGTGTATCTGAATATACATTTTAACGAGTGACACTCGTTCATTCGTTTCTAACTCGGCCTCTTCTGCTTGAAATAGTCCTGTCTGAAACTCTCGTTTAACATCTTTCCAATTTGTGTTCGCAACCATACAGGAGCAAAGAGGAGTATTATGGCTGCTTGAATACCATGGGCCCAATATCCGGTACTCACATCGTCCTTGCCAAGAGATTTCAGTGCGTGTTTGGCATAAGTTTTTGCATTTGGTATAAAAATGTTAGATTCCTATGGAATAGAAAATACATTCAATTACGAATAATATCGATAATGTAATTATACGAAAGAAGTCATAAATTAAACGGTGTCATCACGCAAAAAGTTATAAATTAAACGATGCCAATATTGGAAAATTATATATTAAACAATGTCGGTATGAGGAAAAAACATCTTCAAGGAAAATTCACCTGCAGTCTGTCGCTGAATGCGTTCATTTTTGTAGTGATAAAGAAAGGAGTTAAATGCTGAATCGTTAATCCGTATCTGCCGTATTCTGCCCGGAGGGCGTCGGAGAAACTTCTTATATAAATTTTAGTTGCAGCATACACTGTCATTAGCGGTAACGGTTGTAATTCGGATGCCGAAGAGACATTCACGACTGCACCTTTACCACGACATTTCATTTGTTCAATAAACATTCGTGTCATTAAGGTGGTAGCACCCACATTTATATTGATAATATCCCAAAGATCATCTTCAGGAACCTCTCCAAGGCACATCGGATATTCGTACATTTTGCCCACATTGTTTACTGAAACGAACATTAATTCTTAGGAATTCTACCGTGAAATAAAATCTACCCAAACATTGACAATACAATTATATCGATTTTATTATTGAATATTTAATTTTTTTATTTACCTAATATTCCAACTGGGATATCCCGTAATTCTTCCTTGAGCTTTTTGTAAATTTCTTTGCCTTTACTAAAGTCAGCAACCACAATTCTTACCTCAACTTTCGGTTCGATCTCCAATATCTCATTCCTGGTTTTTTCCAATTTTTCGAAACTTCTACTAATTAAAACCAAATTGATGCGCCTCGCGGCTAATTCTTTGGCATATTCTTTGCCGATGCCGTCACTTGACCCAGTAACCACTGAAATGTTACCGATATCAGATATTTAAATCAAGAGGAAACTCTAATCCGCAGTGGTAAACAGGAATTAATTACAACGAAATATAAAATTAATATCAAGATTTCAGTATATAAAAAGTTACTTACCGGCCCATTCACCAAATTTCGATCGTAAGTCTATCGGCTTACTACCTATCAGTAGAAGGAACCCCCATAACGACCGCACAGTTTTAATAATAGTGTCTAACAGCAGCCAAGTAATAAATAAACCAGCAAGCAACCACAAGGAAATTGATTGCAACATTTTCCCGAGCTACATACAAAAACACCAACAATATTATTATGAGTCCGGTTTTAAAATATACGACATTTTTCAAGAGAAATTTCTCTTGCATTTGATCCTACTGCGCGCTCCTTATCAAGCATCATATTACGTATTACGCTTACTAATTAAAAACTTCTTTTAGCAAGGCAAGTCTTAAAACTGTATTATATTTTGCTTTAGACACTCTCGAGGAATTCGTAAGTTCTTTCAACGTCATCATTGAAAATTATAAATAAAAACCAATGGATGAAGATTACTGAAGATTTATAATAACATAAATTACTATAAATTACAATTATACGGATACTACTACAATCATATTTGTTATGTCAAACAGCTTTACCAAGATAGTTCGGAATCGAATTATTTCACAAACTTCATGGTATGAATTTTTCAAACGGAACTTATAATTACACAATAAAAGGTATATGAATTATGCATCGAAGCATGTTCTATAAATAAGTTTGCCTTTTGGAACGTGCGATAAGCTGCTTTTGTTTTCACTGTAGATCTAACCTTGTCACACGATAATTATCAAAGTCGTTATATGCCGGCGATTTCACTGGATGGTCAATGAGTAAAGGCCACAGCAAGACTAAAGACTACTCGTGGATGGCGGCGGCAGAAAGGCGGTCGAAGGCAAGGCACTTTCTCCAACCACGAGTTCTATAGCTCTCGAGCGAGCGAATCGTGACGTTTCAAACGGACTTGTACATTTTACGCAAGTATTGTGTCTTTTACATACTTATGGAAATATTACCGTTTCGTACACCATGCAGTGTCTGCATGTGCATCCTTATGCAGCATGCATTGCCTTGAATTTGTTTACAAAGAGCGGATTTAGTTGCGTTATGTTGACATAAAGATATATCCATAAACAATTGAAGAATGTCTTAATCGGCTTTAACATATTTCATAAATATGGATTTTGAATGTTTCTTGGCAAAAGCTGATAAAACATAAACAAATGCAAATACTTGTGAGATTTATTACTTAAAACCTGCATTTCAAATCTTTATTGATCACTTTAAATGGATTATATGTAAAGGAATTTTGTAAATTTAAATTAAGGAATAGTATTGGAATTTAATGTGCGAGACTTTTTACTTTGCATAATTCACATAATTCATCATTCTTTGCAATGCAAATGAGTTATAGAGGAATAATGTGTATTGCGTGGATTATTCACGTTTTATGACATTTGATAAATATAGGAATCTGAGATGCGCGCTTTAGCTAGTACTGCAACAGTGATGTAATATTATATAAAGAAGTGGTGTGATGTAATGTATTGATAAAGAAACGCTCACTTACTGATATATATTAAGTCACAAAGTTATTGGCACGCGCAGAAAGTTAATGGGAATATGTAAAACAATAAGATAATAAACAAACTTTCAATACACTTTATTTAATGAGCGTAGTATTTAAACAATGTACTAATGAACCTATAAGAAAAACTACAATATTATCATTTATAGTTATGAAAAAAATTAAGAGTAACGATTCTTTACATTAAATTAGTTCACAAAATTAATGGCACATGTCGTAAAACTCAATAATTTTATCATGTTTAATATTTCGTACGATATCGTTTTTATTTTATTACATCTGCAAGTTTTTGCGGCATCGATTCTATTTATTTTTTTAAATAATCTTCTTCAATGTTGTACCATTCTTCTGCCACTTTGTATCCCACATCATCCCGATCGGATTTAATGTCAAAATGCCCATTTTTCAACAGTTTATTTTTAATTATTTTCTAAATTTGTAAACCCTCTGTAGCCCAATTTTGTTCGTATCTAAAATGAAATCGTATAATGTATGTAAATCTAGTTAAACGCGATTGTAACGAAAGTACGTTACGTGAAAATAGTAATGAAATTATTACTAAACTCCCCGAAAAAAGTGATAATCATTGCGCGAACTGTTATAATTATTATTACAACGAAAAAATAAAATGAAATGTAAGATATGGATAGACGAATATGTGACTTCGAAGTTGCATGGAGGTATAAAGGGTTAGGTATAACATTTTCTTCCTCATTTCAGTAGTGAATTCTAACTTTTCTGTACCATAATAACTAATGCAATCTCATACTATAACAGCGGGCCATTAATGCTGTGACCTAAATTAAAGTAAAGTAAATTAGTGCAAGGAATTGTTGCGCTTCGTTTTTTAGCAACTATAAATGATAATTTTACTGCTTTCTGTATAGTTTCTGTAGTTCAAAATCTAAATATTATGGTTTTTTAAAAAAACTACTGAAAGCTCTTTTATTATCATTTAATTGTTCATATTCCTGTTAATTTCCTGCGTGTACCAATACTTTCGTGACTCACTATACATATATTTCAGAATAAGAAATAAAAAACATTTCGGCTATTGACATGACATGATTATGTAACTATCATATACGCTCAATAGAGATAATTGTCGTTAGTTAAACCACCGAATTAAACGGTATCGACCGGTGACTATGCTTGATTCGTGCCTGATGTTTTTATTGGAGAATTGTTCATGAACTGGCAGCTTTTTGTAATAATGCACATTATTCATAACGGACTAATTACAGTAAAGTTAAATATATATATATATATATATATATATATATATATACACATAGCTTATTAACTAAATTTCCTTCACATTATAACTCTGACTGTGGACGTATTATGCCAACGTCATTTGCCAAGACACGACTTCGTATTTGAATAAATACATATGAAATGATCCAACAACGAATGAATGAACTGAAATTGAAGAACCTAATAAATTTTCGAACGATCATCGCACAAATGGAACTATCATTCGTATATTAAAGTAACAATTCATTGTTTGCGTGTTTCCGGCATTACTCACGATAATTCATACATAATTAATTCATTTTAAAAGAGTTCGTACAGTTTCAAACATTAATTGCGATCTGCAACAGATTTCTAATAATTCACTCTGCAATTGAACTGTTCGCCGATTTATGTAAATAGTGTCCATGATAATATGGGACATTCGATACATTGCAAATTAATATATCTGCGTGATAATTATTTTATTAAAAGAACGCAAAGGGGGTCATTATACTGCTTGTTTACTTCTCATTGATAGAAGCGATTCATGTTCATATTTAAAAAGATCGACTCGTTAAATGGGAAGGGTACAGAATCTCCTGTAATAGCCGGAGGAAGATCGGCATGGCACGCACAAAAAGGAAACGAAGATCAAATGTTGGAGGCGCGCGCAGCTTCTTTCACTTCAACACACTGGCATAGTGTTAAAGTCCTTATGTCCCTGAAGATCTTGGAGGCAACCTTAAGCAATAGCCGGTTTGCCGAGCATCGGCTTTGACCATTTGCGTTCTCCGCATAGCCACGCGCTTCTCTCGAGATTTCTCTCTCTCGGACAGTGATTTTGATCACGCGTTCTCTTTTTCTCTGGACGATGTCGTCCAAAAAGAGATTCGGTTCGGTGGTTCTTCGTTGAAAGTACCTTTAGTTAAAGGAGGTCGTTTGCCCGGGCAACCAGTCTCTTTCGTATCATCCCAGTGCGTGACTTATACTTCAAGTTTGACGGGAGTTCATTTTTGGAAAATATTCGAGGTTCACATAGTGTGCCTTGGAAGGTTCTAAAGTCCTAAATGCCACGTTGACATTGACAGTGTTCAAAGTTCGGATTACTTACACGGTGCCAGTGAGTTATTTTATTTTTAACTAATGCCATCACACTTTACGCGAACAAAGTTCAATACATTTGTATAAAATGGGATAAAGGGCGTTTCAAGCATAGATTAATGCTTTTAATCTTCCTGCGAATTGGCCAATAGAAGTTTAACTGTTAAATGGGATGCCTACTGGATTGAAACGTAGTGACTTAGATATGTCGCAATAAGAAGCATTCGGTTTTACTATTATCGATAAGAAGTTTCTACAGCAACTTTGATTTAGAGCAATTTGACCTTTCATTTTTTCTTCTCCCGAGCACATTCTGATAAGCCTGTTATCATTATATATAATGTACGTATACCATATACAGTCGGCACTCTTTTTATGCGGTGGATACATTCCACAGAAATCCGCACAGAAAAGCCCACAAAAAAGATATAGCTTTCATTGCAAAATTATGGATAATTTGTTGAGATACCAGCAGGGCAAAAAGGGCAAGTTGCACACGTTCAGTTGTTTTGTTTTGTTTATGCATAACAAGATTTTAGAGTCGAACGAGAAAAGTTTTACTTGTGTATTAGAATTATTCTCTTCTCTCTTAATTTCTAGCAGAAAAATATAAAAAGAACAAAAGTAAATAGATAAGCTGTACATGTAATGTATATCTACCAATTACATGAGTGACGATAATTGTCTCGCATGCAATTTGCTTCCATGTAAGCGTAATAGTTCTAGAATAACATATCAGACTTACTCATTTATATAAATAAGATTTTACGGAAAACATTTATTCTCTGTTGTAATTATTGATATGGTATTGAAATGGGTTATATTACACTCTCAGTGTAATAGTTAGAGTCAATTGGAATCGGATGTCACCCAGTTTCTGCTCGTCAAAGGAAAAGTATGCTCTACATATCTACATGCGAAATGTACCGTACTTAGTTTAATTTAGAACCGGTTTTAAAAGATTTGAAATTATACGGAACATGCAATGCCGACCCGATTACGTTTCTGTTATTCTTCTTTCCCTTAAGCTACGCCATCCGTTCGAACTCGTATGATTTTTATCAGTACCTCGTGAAACGTTGATGTTGTTATTTAATTGCAAGTTAATTCTGACCGCTGAATTGAGGAATATCGGTCGCGTGATTTAGGTACCCAAATAAGTCGCAAATGACACGAATTAATTTCAAGGTTTACCGGTTGACCAATATAGATGTAAATTACTGCGATTTGCATTTCACATTATATTAATGACAGGAAAATTCTGCAGAGATATTTATATATTTCGCGTAAATAATTTATGTTAATGCCGCAAATTAGCACAATAAGTTATAAACATAATTTACAATTCAATTATAGTCGAATTATATATAAGTTAATACGTATATTTCACAGGTACAATTTATAAATAATTTGGATAATTCTCAAGAAGATAATTCAATGTCCAGAGTGGACGGAAAAGAATATGACAGGATGGCGTGCGTGGGGGGTAGTCTACTTCCTTGTTATCAGTACACTGATTTCTATTTTAAACGTAAATATGGCAAACGGACGCAATATAAACGATGAGAAGAAAAGATCTGTGGAGGCCGATCAGTTCTTATATTCCTGGACAGGACCTAATGCATTGGTCAGATCAGCTTTGGTAGAACGCCAAGAACGATTACAGTATAATTGCGAGGAAATGTTTGAATATGTTACTTCCAATAATACAACTTTAAGGCCAGAGTCACTTAGAAATATTCTCGTCGATGAGGAACACGAGTTACTTTATTGTTACGTTCCGAAGGTATGCTTTAATTGAATATTCTACTGCTACTACATTTATTTTGCCGATCAATTTTAAACGCCGATAGTTTTAATACTTCGGTATGTTTGTTTCGTAGTTCACAGGTCACGTATATTTAGACTATCGATGAACATTAATTGTTATCTGTTACGCATCGAATATCAAATTGTGCATCCCAGAAGCGAGATTAATATTTTTAAAGTATAATCTCAATTTTAAAATGGAGACAATTCTTGCATTTTAGGTAGCCTGCACAAATTGGAAACGCGTTTTAATGATAGCTACAGGAAAATGGCCAGGTAACGATCCTCTGGAAATACCTGCGGATCAGGCTCACCAGCCAGGTACTTTTCAGAGGCTAAGCAATTATACCCTGGCTGAGATCGAGAAGAAACTAGCAACATTTGATAAGCTTATAGTAGTAAGGCACCCATTAGAAAGGCTCTTATCAGCTTATAGGAATAAATTGGAAGCTAAAAATGCAAAGAGTTCGATGTACTTTCAATCACGGTTTGGGAAAAAAATTATTAAGGTACTGATATATGATGGACTCCGCTTTTAGTTTCTTCAAATATATATGATTCTTCATTATTATAGAGGTACAGACCAAACGCAACCGAAGAGTCGCTAAGAAACGGCGATGATGTGACATTTCGGGAATTTGTCGAATTTGTGACGGACAACGTGGAGAACGGGACACGAAACGAACATTGGAGGCCGATTTATGAATTGTGTCAACCATGTCTCGTTAATTATAATCTTGTCAGTAAATATGAGAGTTTAGTCGAAGACGCCACGGAAGTTTTAGAACGGATGGGCATTGAGTCCTTAAAGTAAGTACGAAGTTCACTTAAGTATTTATATAACAGGATTTATAATAATTTCATGCATCCTACGAATTATATTATTATCTTGTTAATAGTTTCCCAGTTCGACCACCAAGTAGTGAACCAACCTCGAAAAAATTAGAAAAATATTATTCGACATTATCGTACAAGCAATTACGAAAATTAGCAGACTTGTATAGATTAGATTTAAGGCTATTCGATTATTCGTTGGAAGATGTCCTGGGATTTTCTTTGGCATAATTTAATACACTACGTATCCAGTACGAAAGACACGTCTTGAATCACAAGTAGGATAAACGTCAAATAACGCTGAATGCATGGTTTTTGTAGATAAGAGAACAATGTAGTATATTTCAGTCATATTATGCAGGATGTTTCTAAAACTCCATGTAATTATAACCTTGTAGTAGACGTGTGTTTTTTCGATAATATTCCTTTACGTGTCAGTTGCAGCCTACATAATTAATTTCTACGAGTCTTTCCTACTAGGGCGTCCATAAATTAGTGTGTATGGAGGTGTAATATCGGTTGTAGTGCTTTCAGAGCACTCGCTAGTCGTAGATATATTATAGCAAATCGCGGCGAATAACTCTTTTGTTCGTTGGCTTCTTATTTTTAAAATCAACGATGAACCTTTGTGCCAAGAATCAAAGGATATAAAACGGGTAAATGGTAGATCTCGTCGTTGCCAAGGAAAGATTCCTGGTCAAGTTTTTATGACACCGCATTCTTAACGATCATATAAAATAGCTGTCAGAATTCGTCAATTTATGGCGTAGGAGAGAACTTCGGATACCATCTATTTATATACCTCTGTCTCATGTCCGTGCTCTCTGTTAAGAAGTCGGATAGTATTGTGATAAAACTTCTACGTTACCGTCTTCTAACGCGAAGCACATCGTATTGTATCCAAAGTTATTGCTTCGGACGATGCCATACATCTACACCTATACGTACTTGTAATATAATTGTACAAAATGTAACCTTTCTCTTGCATTCCTATGTCGAAGACTCTTATAAATAATTCTCTTAATTGTTCGTTACCACTGTACCGATGTGCTCAGTATTGAAATGGTTTAGTGACCCTTATACAATTCACCAATAATAATAATCAATAAATTAATTATTTTATATAGACCAAATGAGTATTTCTTGCCCACCCCTTCCCTCTTATGAACATTCATTTCGTAGTAAAATGCTAGCAAATTAAAAATTACAATACCAAAATGCATATACATATAATATCAATTTTCGGAGGCGCATGGATCACTTAACTTTAAAGAAACTTACGTAAGACCATCTGGAGCTGAGATTCAGGTATCCGTACATTGTTCATTGGGGCCGATGTTTAGTTTACACGTTAAAATTAGACGAAGGTCTGGAAATGATGGACGGCTTTACCGCACATTAGTTAAAGTGGAGATGTTCTTCAGCTTAATCAAACGCAAACCCAGGTAGAGTAGGTTCTCTTGAGGTCTAGAATAACACCAACCATCAATCAAATTGAAGGTTTTTTACTTAGGCCGTTAATGGAATTTCTGATGTACACATTTGTTCACAGTCTATACACATCATGATAGGAATAAATGCACGGAGCGCTTTAACTCCAAGCTTTATATCTTTGGGGTTTATAGTCCTAGAAATTACTGCGCCAACGAAAGAATATTAATGAAATAATAATAGAGGGTGGGTCAGAGAAACGTGAAGAGTTGAATAAAAATATAAGTATAACAATTGTACGCGTTTTTAGCTGATGCTGTATGAATTGGTTGTGATATAATACAAATTATCGTAACATCTAATCTATAAGTTAATGCAATATTATGCTAAGTTACATGCGGAGAATGCTTTTTAATAAGATATAGTTTTTTCGAAAACGCACATATTGTTTTTGGAAATGGTGTTCGTACAAACTAAAAAAACATTCGAAATTCAAATGGTAGTACCATATATTGCATGATGGCCACCTCATTGCAACTACCTGCATACAAAACAACTTTGACACGTTAAGTTCCAAGGATCATATTTCTTATCTACATCCCATTTGCATAATATGATTTCTACGTTTTTAATTACAGTGGGGCAATGAAGTTACATAAAATAAGAATTATGATCAATTACCACGATACTTTCGGTGGTCTCCCCATTGTCGGCGCGCTTCCAGCCAGGAGGTTATTGACCTCTACAAGAAGATGACGGTAGCAGGTCGACCTTGAACCCTCAATAGCTTGACTCTATCACTACGTCGATTCCGAATCGATCCGTTCGAGCTTTTTCCTTCGAATCTCTATCTAATATTCACGATGCTTAATATAACTCGAGGTGGCGGAACTCGTTGGTTTCGCATGGCCGACAGTGGTGGGATTTCGGCTGCCAATCCTGGAGCAGAAGTTACAGGGGAAGGTGCAATATGGTACCAGCTATTAAAAAGGTGGGGGAGTTAAAACGATTCCTGGAGGAATTTCGGGACCTCCACGTCGCCATGGATCCTGCGTTAGACGACCTAGTCTGAGATCGGACACAAAGTGGTGTAGAGCTTATTTCTCCCTTCGGCTTCCTCGAGCTTCGAGTTTGACGCGTGCTTCCCCTCACGAAATCAACAGTGGCAGGTTTTTACATCCTTTTTTATAACAAACAACATTAAACATCCGCATTCAGCGAAAAATCTCATTAGAATATTTAATATCACCTTTTGTGAGTAAAGATTATTTTCTCGAATTCAACATTTTCCCTGAAACTGATAGGTCGAAAGTACTGGAAGTTTAAATCAGTTTAAGTATAAACTATGTTTAAGACAAAGGATTAATTCACTTTCAATAAGCTTATACGATATAAGCATGCTACAGTGTAAAAGTTAAAAAAATTACTTAATAATACAAATCAATTTTTCTATTTTGTTGTGTGTAGTGAATTAACCGCGAAAGCCCGAAAAATGCCACAAACGGCCCACGAAACGAAGAACATTCTGACCACGTACTTTATACTCATTATCCTGTTGATTTGTCTCTGGCTATTATATGCAGGACTGTTTTAGTTTGGAAATAATTTAATTATCATGGTAAGTTGCTTATTCATACATAATATATTTAGCATTACGTGTAGATTTACTGTCCTACAAGTGTTTACCATTAACTACTGTTGAGTAGTATAATACAATGTCTGCGCAGACTAGCAAACACCCTATCTAACGAGTCATTGAAATCTCCGTACGAAATCTGATCCCTAACACGTGTATTCTCAAGCATGTTTGTAAACACTGTAGTTTTAACGTTCACCACATTTATTCCTTTTTAATAGATCCTTCCACACCGGTGAATGGCGCGGTGTTGCGTGTTTAACGACTTACAAATTCCTTTTAGGGGTGAAGTATGAAGCACGAAGAGAACGTGTTAGTCGACAGCCAGATATCTTAGGCCGATCTAACAATAAGATTATTCAGGATACATTTCATGCCGATTTTCTTCTGCGCCTGTTCAATGACTGATCTCGGAGACTTGATTTATTTATGACACGTGATTTCTTATCATACCTGTATAAAATGTTCACACGGAAGAAACGCAACTATTAAACTCCAATACTTTTCATATGTTCCACGACTCTCGTATCATTTCGTGAAAATCGACTTACGACGAAGAATGTTCAATCCATATACATTACTGAAGATGATTAAACAGACAATGCTAGAATTCCAAAAGCACACGGGTCTAATTATAATTACGATAATACGATAAACATGAAGTACATTTTTACTATGTAATTGTTCTTATCATTTGAAATACCACCATCTTTATTACAACTGTGAATCCATTGCTACTTCCTCCTTCACTAGTACAAGACATTTTTTAATTCTATTAATGTTCATCAATAGTACATAATATCGAATACACACACATAATATCATAGATTTACGGATCATCATTAAAGCTGGTCGGTTTCAGTAATCACCATTCAACAAAAGATCAAGACGTACTATTTTATTTGAGTCTTATATTCTAAGATTGTGTCCATATTCTTAATGCAGTTACTGTACCATGAAAAAATTGGCTTTCGGTTCGGGCGGAAATAGAAAACATTTCGAGTACATGGAGGATGGGTACGAAACACGTGGGTGTTTAGTCAAAAATAGCCGATGCTTTCAGCCCTCGTTATACGGACACGCATACAGGACCAAATCTATATTTTCGATAGCATTTCCAAAAATAGATATTGTCGGTAGCACACACCCAAATGCTGGGGTTCTAACGTTAAGCAATGCCTCGGAGATCCTCTTTGATTATTACGTAACGTCGCCTTGATATTAACGCTATCGAGTATCGGATTACGGATTTCTTTTATTTCGAATATTTTATATTTTCCATTGCGTAAAAATAGACCCGAAAGTTAGATGAAAATTATATATAAAAAACGACTCTCCCCATTTACACCAATCCTGTACTGGTATATATGATACCATACTCTGTATCTTCGTTATTAATTTCATTTAATTATCGACTCTTTATCGACTTATAACTGATGCCTTGATTGCGGTTCGCAATTAAAGAAGACTCTATTATTTACAAATTAGGGGTATGACGTTTTTGTTTGATTATGAACAGGTGCTTCGGGCTGCGAATTATGAAGCGCGTGTTAGGTGTCGTATTGAGTCCTGGAAATTAATCACAGCTGTACAAATCAATTGCAATTTCCTGTTCGAAGGCGAATGACGTTTGCTTTAATCGGATAAGCACTTTCATGAGGCATTTTTGAAACTCGTATCTGACAGATAATATTGATGCTGTAAATGGTAATTTCGTCATAAATAATAAGCTTTTAAATTATTAGGATATAAGATCTCATTGAGGGATAAGATATTACATTCGGGATTTTCGCAATTTAATAAGAGTTACTTGAACTCATGAAAAATTAATTCGAACCACTTTGAGTCAGTAGGCTGGGAATTACATGCGACCCTGTTGAAACATATTAAGAAAATCTTCCATGAAAACGAAGCTAATATACGGCAAATGTGTTTCCTCAACGACTCGAAAAGTCAGCGTGGCCTCCAAACAAAGCTGTTGGGGAGTTGCCTTTAAATACCTGAATATTGAA
Source organism: Nysson spinosus (assembly GCA_910591585.2). Lineage (NCBI taxonomy): Eukaryota > Metazoa > Arthropoda > Insecta > Hymenoptera > Crabronidae > Nysson > Nysson spinosus. The sequence continues at coordinate 5,582,385 of OU342830.1, read as the reverse complement.
ATACGTTGAATGTAAGCAGTCCAAGTCGGAAATATATTTAACATGAAATATAATAAACGAAGTTTACGAATAAGTTTTACACTGCAATAAAATACTGGTCAATCACATTTGGCTAAAGAGAAGCAAAATTGGATGTGGATATAAACCGTACAGTGGTGTTTCGGTAATCGCCCGAAATAGATCTAATTGCTCTAAATTCGAGATGTTCCGTACTCCATCGTATTATATAATACTTTACACGAGCGTGAATTATTGCAATGGAAAGATTAGAAAAACGTATATTTGCAAAATGTTTTTGATCAAAGCACTATTGTATATAATAATTGTTAATATATTACGAAACGACGGAAACGTATACTATATATAAATAGGCTACCGGATCATAAATATTATCGGAGCATATTTACGATGCAGAAAAATAGTTTTTACTTTTACGAGAAGAGAAAATAGCACGACATAACAAACCACAAAAATAAACAATCTCCACGACGCTTAAGAAACTACAGCCGAGGAAGAGGCTGAATATTCCACCGATTGATGCTAAAATATAATATGTACGATTTAATAAAATTTTCTTGAATTTCTATCACCTGCTTGTAATTCACTTACACAACAGATAAACTTCGTTGGAGGATGAAATTGTTTCATGGACCGTATAGAATTCCGAGCTGTAATAGACTCGCAAAACAGCCTGGTGCTCCGAAAAATCTTGGCTATGTTAAACAATATATGTCACAAATGTAACATTTATAAATTTATAGATTAATTTCGATATGTAAAACTAGAGTTCGGTACTACGATTTCAATATTGAATTTTCTATTTTCATTACCAATTCTATATATAATATTACACATTACTTACTGATCATCCATGTCATTTTTATCAAAATATAAATATAGAAATGATAGTTAAAGGAACATTAAAGCAGATATGTTTTGCTCTACTCGAATATAACGATATGTACATATATATATGACGATAGTAAAATTAGATGATGTTACTTACTAAAGCGGTGAAAATTCTTTTCCTTCCATGGAAAATTCGACGGGCAACCCCTCGTACATCGTAGTCTTACACGGGTATGTGCAAGTGCAACTAATATTATCGGTCTTAACATCTTGCACAATGCGTAATTGCTGATCGTATTCGTCCAGGCATTGCAAGCCTTCAAATTCGCAAGACTGAAATTAAAACATACTTTGCAACATTGTTTTGCCATTGAAATCGCATTCGATGAAATTTACGTTTATAGTGTTGGTTGTAGCGACAAAATCGAAGTTGTACGGTATGCAGCCGCAAAACTTAATCATAGCTTCAATTTTGCAACTGGCATAGCAATTCGTGTATGTATGCACCGGAAAATATTTTTGGACTTTTGGGTCGTTCAAGATGCAGACTGGTTCTATTTCCCCTTTATTATTTCTGTAATAAATCCCTGGAGATTTCTTAGTTTCGAATGGAGAAATACTGACCTGCAAACGCGTCAATAATAATCATGATGTCCTAGAGTAATAATAAATGTTTCGTATGAATTACTTGTATCTCCTGATTTGCTTGTAAAATAAATGTCGAGATTTCTTCACTCGCGTAATCCAAGGCGGCGTGCACAGAAGCCTGTTTAGAAATATATATTAAGAATTCATTTTGTCTGGCAATATATTTATCGTCTTTTAAAACAGTATACGTCGTACCAAAATACCATCGCTATTTGTAATTTTCCTACTTAACGCATCCGTGTCATTATCCTTTGAAAGTACATCACCTTTAAAAGTCACCGTTAAACCAGACAGTGGTCCATAACGAGTAGTCCTTAATGGTCTCAGATTGAAAACGTTTCTAAAAATGACTCTGCATTAATAACATTAATAACTACTGAATACTCAATGATACGTGCTCCATTTATTTTGATTTACTGGTATATGCCAGTAAGAGGTATTACTCGAGTTATGTCAGCGGAATATTTAAGCAATAATATGTTCATTCAGATACCTCTGGGATGGTATATATTTTTCGATGATGTAATTAAAGGAACAACAAATTCCCTTGGAGGTGTGTGAAATTTGAAACAAATGCGAGCAGTTTTTCTGTTCCCCATCCCACCAACATTTATCTACTATGTCCTCGCACGGTCTTATTCTTTTCAAAAAATCTGGTATCCTCCATTTATTCAGCTTTAAAAGTGCATTAATTTGAGTTGTGTAATTCAACTGTTCGAGAATGAATGGTCGCAGTAAGTCATGACCATATCTACTCTAGGACAATTTGAATTAATGAAACGTTAAATATTTGATTAATCGCGTGATTCTATAATTGATGGGCATACTTAATGATAAACATTGCCTCATCCTTGGACATATCTGGAGGTATCTGGATGTTCTCCAACACTTCCAATCGCCTTTCGAGTGACACTGGTGCAAACGGGCAAAATGTAACAGCAGGAAATGGTGCTATTTGTATTGGCGCAAAGAAAGATTGCACGTAAGTATTAGTTGGGTTATTAGAGTAACGAGTCCAGAACTGCATCACCATTAATGTCAAACCTAGCGTGAAAATACTACTGCTAATAATAATACACTATGATTGTAAATCCACTTCCTTATTAATAGTACATACAAATAAATCCAGCAATTAAGGTAGAAAACCAAAGAAATTTTCCAAGTAAGTTGACTTTTATGGATATGTCTCCAAAGTATTGCAAACCGTGCACCGAACACGAATTCAAATAATCACTGAGGACATCCCGAGCAGTAACTGGTTTGGTTGCAGAAGAATCAATATTTATCTTGGACGTATCATTAAAATCAGTGGGTGAATTAACTATTATCCTTCGTCTGGATCTCACACTTTTCTCAGCGTAATTCTTTACTTTTCGGTTTATTCTATACGAGGGTTTTCGCATTGTCACGGAGAATATTCGATTAGAGACTAGTCAATGTCGTCGGTTTACCCTGATCCCCGCAATCATACTGATTTTATAGTAGAATCTTGTATTTTGCCGAGCCATGTGAAGTTTGCGTGTCAAGCACTATTTTAAATTATTTATAGTTTCCTCTAAAATTAATCAAACGTGTGCTGCACATTTGTCATACGACTTTATCGTGTCCTAGTGTCGTACGCGCGGCAAGAAATTATGATACTTCACTCCTTTTGCGATATACAATTCCGAGTACTTCCGTTATTATATCTAAATAATCTTCATAAAATTCCAGTATATTATAAATAAATAATTTAATTATCACTTAAATTCCGTCACATAAACGTCGTACAATACATTACAATACTTTGCACATCTCTTTCAAAATATCATGCTGTTATTATCTTTCGTTCATCTTTGTTACTTATATACTATAAGGAACATATTTGGCATTGGATGATGACACCTTTAATCACAATTTTGTTTGCATGTCGCTCTTCCGGTACTATCAATTATTTATTTATTTATTTATTTATGAATTAGATATACGGCTTAAACCCTGATCTGCCATTAAATCTGTAGTTCACGTTCACGCGACCTGGGCTTTTATTTACAACCATTTAATTGACACAATTGCGTTCGTCTAGTCTATACAACACGTATAAATAAATAAACATGCAGCGAGATATAAAAAGATAACTATATACAAATTAACAAAATCTGTCGTTAAGCGAAACTTTATACACAATTACATTACACTGTATCGAGACCATGAAGAAATCTTATCGTGAATCTGCAATCCATCAGGCACTTGATTGCATCAATCCGTTCGTACGATTGTAGTTGGAATAATTATACGATCGGGTGACTTCGAGGTTCTGGAAATCGCGACTAGGAATTTCTCTTAGAAATCTTGGAAAAGAGCCAATTGTTCCGGTGGCAACGCGGGTTGGGATCGCCAATCGGTTTCGGGGTAGTCGTCGAAACAACTTGGGTCACCCGGGGCTTTCACTCGTGGCCTTATCGGGGGTGTCAAGGCTCTCTGTGGTACCTGTACAAAAAAATCTCATATCTCAGATTTGTACTTATTTGGTTCGATATATCGTATAATAATATACCGCATAATGAGAATATGTTTTTATACAATTCATTACTAATAATTATTATCAAACTCGAACACAATAACTGCGTACAAAATTAGACAAAAATATTTATTACATATATGTCAATAAGCCAAGTTTGTTTTATATGTAGTGCTTTTAATTGTTATATCAAGGTCTATCAATTTCAAAATTGTATAAAGAGTTGCTCAGACCATTATTTCTGAAGCATCGTGTATATAAAAGTACATATAACTAGAGGATTTATTATAAATTAGTATGATATATTTAATAAAAAAGTTAATATGTGTGGATTATAAGTGCGTTACGAATATATGAATATTTATTACCATTGTCCATTCGACTAATTTGAACCACCGATGCCTTTTAACATCATCAGCTCCTTGTCTCATATTCCCCAACCTTTTCGTCCTATCAGCAACTAATAATTTCTTTATCAGATCCTTAGCAATAGGGTCCATATGCTTCGGCCATTCTATTCTGCCACTCAATATTTTCTCGTAAATTCCAAAAGGATTGTCGTCAAAGAATGGCGGGAATCCAGCCAACATTTCATAAATTAAAACCCCTAATGCCCACCAATCTACCGCCTTATTGTGCCCTTTGCTTTGAATTATTTCTGGGGCCAAATATTCAGGGGTACCGCAAAGTGTCCACGTTCTGAAAGTACGAGAATAATGCGTACCACCGTTATTACAGTTTGTACCAAAAATAATGCGAATTTAATAGATGTATAATCTTTCGAATGAAGGTGTCATAAAAATAAATAATATACTTATTAGCATTCAAATTCCTTAGTCGGTCTTTTTTTAACGCCTTATACATTAACTACTAGTCAACACAATGTTAGTTGTTACATTGTTCTAGTACTTGTATTTTCTATAAGCATTTCTTTTATGAATTTTTACGCTAAAGTATAATTGCGAAGGTATTCAAAGCAAGATTACTAGCAGGCTTGTATCGACAGTTGCACGTTTGCAGCGCAGTTGTTGATGCAACGATATTATCAGAGTAGACATCAATAAGATATATGATCCGAGAGCAACATTGATATATGCGTTGGAAGATTTCAGAGGAATCGCCATTTAAAAGATAAACCCGCTTATCGGATGCGTGTAGAACTCATTGGGAATGTCAAGGTAATTCGCATAAAGCTAATAAAATATTTGCATGTTTATTAGCGGTGCATACCGACCGTATTATTATCGAATGTGTCAGGCATGCAACGAGGAATGGAATTTCTTTCGAACGTGCATGTAAGATACTGTACTACAAGACGGATGTAACAATAAAACTGATAACAGATCGAATATTTTTATCCTCGAGTGTGTTTGCAGAGAAAACTTGTTGTATAAATAGTATTGTATAAATGTTAGACATCGTCCTTAAAAATAAGTGTAAGTAATCCGAGATGCTATTTCGTACAATTACTTACCTATCGGTTAATTTTTTGGAGAAACCAAAATCCGTGATTTTTAAATGTCCCTGACTGTCGAGGAGGAGGTTCTCGGGTTTAAGGTCTCGGTAAACTATGTGCTTGCTGTGCAAATATTCTAAGGCACAGACTATTTCAGCTGCGTAGAAGCAACTGGTGGGGCCAGAGAATCTTCCAGCTGCCCTTAAATAAGAGAAAAGTTCACCACCTGCGACGAATTCCAACAGCATATACACCCTTGCTTCATCCTTTCCGTTCCATAGCCTGGAAAGGTTGTATAGGGGCACGAAAAAATTAATTTTATGCGATTTTTCGTAGGTACATAAGCATTATGAAACCCTAAGCTACATGTTACTATTATTATCCTCATTTCGTTGTTATAGAGGTAAAATGCATTAACTAATATTTCCATGTAATCGAGTTATATAGGTTTTTGTATTTTTATATAATTAAAAATTCAATATTCACGGAATATAACATTTGAATATAATAATTCGTTTATATATCCTGCCTGTATTGTCTAGTAAAATTGTGTTTGTTCAATTATTATATTTGAGGAAGAAAATGCCGGGATTGTGGATAGTGATTTTACCTCTACAACAACGGTTTAGTATATGATCACCAATGGTTGTTGATAAATATTATATTTTATTACTGGAATTATTAGCTTCGTTACTCGAAATCTAAACACTGAAATGACGATATTTTAATGTCCATTACAATCGTCACTAATAAAAAATAATTTTAAGTAATAATGGCGAATATTATGTGTATGTGTTACTTATATGACGATATTGAGATTCTTGTAGTCTTTCTATTCTTTTAATAAGATTCACTACTTGACTTTCTCTAACGATTGCTAATTAGTAATTGATAGTACAGTACTTCGAACGAAATTAGCTGTTATCACTTCTGTCTTTCTTGTTAGCTACGCTTTCTTTTATAACAATTTCCGCCAGTATCTTCCGCGTGATTGACGGCTCTATAATTTATGCACTGACGCGCGAAAGGCCGACATTTTTCGCGGCTAAAAACCATCGAGTATATTCGACATGAAAAATCGTATTTCGAATTACCGATTTTAATTAAAACGAAGAGTGAACGCAGCAGAAAGTGTGAAGAATAAATTTTCTTACATATTAACGACAAAGGGGTGGTTTACTTCTTTCAGGACAGTAATTTCATTTCGTACATGCTCCACCTGCTTTAACCTGATGACATCCACCATTGAAAGAATTTTCAATGCCAATGGAGTTCCTTGATGCCTGCAGAGAACTACTCTGCCAAAAGTACCCGTTCCTATAAAGAGGTATTAAATACATTTATATTATATTATTCAAAATTCTTGCGATCAAAGTTAATTCATATTGTATACATTATATATACAAATTTATACCGTACTTTAAACATTATCATTTTGATATCTATTTAATTTCCAAGACAATAACAGTATATGCTATATAATCCGAATATTTCCCGGATTGTTTGTACTGTTCAAATTTTGCAGCTATACGATACAATATATATAAGATACTATTTATTATCGCATATTTTTTTATCTTAATATTATTAGTAGAAAAACTACTAGCATGTGTTATGGATAATAAAGAAAACCGTTAATTATTCACGCTTTCTCCATTTTTATAACTAACTCAATTTACTTCGATTTGTTTAATGCGCTTTCAGACGAATGTGAGTAAAGTCGACTCGACAAATGCACCGTGACCAATTAGACCGACGGTAATGAGGCTTGCTCGCATCGGGTTCCGAAATTAACCGGGACATTGGCGAATAAGAACCAGACACTTTTATCACCGTCGTATATATGTATATATATATACGACATATATATATGCATATGTACGATATAATACGATATATGTATATAATATAGATATATATAAATACGATGCTCACAGTGGGTGCTCTGTAAGCATAAGAAAATTGGCAATGGCTTGATAGAGATTGAAAGCAAGTTCTGTATATCCACCAACATGAAAGGTGGCTGCCAACGACAGCTGAAAACAGGTGTCACCGATAAAACGAGGAAGAGCTTTCAACGATAGAGATTTAAAATATCCTACTGACTGAATAACATTTACGTAATTACTTGTATAATAAACGGCACATTACAATTTTCAACTGTTTTTCTCATCCCTAAAGATTTGTGGCTTTTCATTTGATTTACGTGTCACTGTATATAATTTGTATGAGGTTTATCGCTTAATAATTTATCTCGATTGTTTACACAACATTAGAATAAGATATACGTTACTAGAGATTGTATTTGTGGGCGTAATAGTTGAAATCCTGAATTGAATATATTTATAAGTGACGTATATTTATTATTAATATAATATACTTTAGTCATAAATTCATTCTCTGTTGCGAATCCTTTACTCGAATTTCAACCCGCAGACCTCCCTTCGACGCGTTCCTTTTTTTCCGTCTCTCTTAGTGGACAGTCGAGCGTTTTGGTGCGGATCCAAAACTTGTTTTACGTTTCAAAGAAGTAGCCTGCACATCTGTTGTGATCGATCTCACTTCGTTTACGTCATCGTGTTGTTTTATGGACGAATTTAATTCGGATGCGATTCATGTAAATGCAACGATAAAGCGATTAATGTTCTTAAGCCGAACTTTGTTTGCTTGCCGCTTTATGCGCACGCAATTTCGTATACCGAATGGTAATAATTTCAAAATTGTTGTTTGAACTGAGATTTGGCGGTGAAAACTTAAATATTTTTAAAGGCAATTTTTCGAAAAGTGTTTTATAGATGGCATATAGTTAACATTATAAAGGTAAATGAATGGAAACGATTACTTTCTGTCGATTTTATACACGATGAAAAACCAGTCTGATAATAAATAGAATACAGGAAAGTATTTGTTACTCGTTGCACTAATTGTTAACAATTCATTTTTAATATAACTGAGGAATTATTTTAAGCATAAGCATATTTGGCAGAGATTTTTCACGAATTTTCAAAATTTCAGACCACGAGTTTGATAATATATTTTAGAATACACACATTTAATATTGTTTTGTTATTCACAGCCACTTTTTAACAAAATTTAAATTGCTTTTTTCATTAACAAGAAATTAAGATCTTCCAAATTATATTATATATTGTTACTAGTAATTTAATTATTATTTCTTGTAACCATTCTCCATATAAAAAAATACTTGTCTCGAATAATGTCGTTAATTATAACATGTCACAGACTTACTCCCTTCTTTTAAGCCTCATCATCAAGTCATAAATGAAAATAACTCTTCGCCCACATATTATTATGTCAATTCACCATGTCATATCAAAGTCACGAGATGTTTAAGAAGGGATAGTAGTAACTAAAGGTACTAGTAGCAGTTTATTTACTAAAGAGAAGTGAAACTTTCAAATCAGGCAGTTTTTATGTACTACAAAAGATAACTGTATCTCGATTGCATTTTATTATGTTAGTCCACTATGTTATTCCAAAGTCGCAAGGTTTTCAAGGGAAGACACTATTGTAGTAGAAGTTTATCCGCGAAAGGACTGTGAACTTTTGCAATAGGGATTTTTACTGTTAGCCGTACGTGATGAGGGATGGAGGTGAAAAGGAATTACGAACACCAAATTACGAACGGAACACCTGTCCCTCACTGATCGAGACTTCCGCGTAATTTTGTCTTAACGAGCAGTTAAATATAAACTTGTTGGCCTCTCACTCTCCAGTGGCCCACTTCCACAATTCGGGGGCGATTTAACTTGTTTTTTCTCCGTCGTTTCCATTAAACTCGTTATTCGAGGGAGAACAGTGTCAATGATTTTGATCGCCACTACGTGCGCGGTATTATCATAAAGTTCTAAATTCTATCAGTATGACACTGATGGATATAAAGAGGCACTAAAGTATGATGTTATTTTTAGCGTCCTCCGTGATATTGCCATGAAAAACATAAGTTTTTTCGTTGGACGATGGTCAACACTGTTAAGTTATAATAGTCAACCTTTTGCACTTTGTTGACTATTGCTACGTTGTCTTTATTCAATTATTTCGTGGTAAATTCACAATCATATGGTATATGTTATATTTTTTAAAACCTCAACATAAATTGGCACTTTATATAGCAAATTTATAAACTCTAAAGGAATAAATTCAGTTTGACATATGAATTCTTATTATGAAATTTAATACTGAGTCAACTCAAATAAGGGAGTGCAAAGGTCTCAATAAGAACACAAGCTGTATTGAATGATGTTCCGAAGTATACTGGAAGAAGTTTGAATCGCAGCTCACCGATAGTTTTGATAATCTCCATATCATCGATATCATATCGCGGTGGATCCTCCTGGGATCCTTCTTCATCAGACGTAGTGTCTCCCGACATCGTTTACCAGCAACTACCGAGTGGACCGTCTCAGAGAAAGTTTCTGATTTATTTCTCGCGGTCTCTAGACACGTGGAAAGAAAGGAAGCCCAGTTCAACGATCCACTTGTGATATTCTTAGACCACCACGTACTGACTACACGATCTCATATCTGCTCCTTTTGACCCTTCTCACGATGTAGTCGTTTCCACGGATACCCTTGCTTCCACTCACGATTTAATCAGATGCTGCACCCGTGGACAACTATTTTCAAACTTAACACCGAACGTACGTACGTTGATAACGATTAATAATTAGCGTTTAACACCTTGTTTTATAATGTCTTTCGCACAGTGGTGCAATTATCGAATACACCGGTATATTCGCGGTAAGCCGTGCTGTCAACGACCCTCTTTTCCTTCGTTTCTTGTTTCGAGCGGTGAAAATGTGTGCACGTTGATTTCACAAGTGTCACGTACAATTAGAGGTGCAGGTGTGTACAGTGAGTCATGCATTCAAATACAGAAGACGTTTCCACTTTCGTCGCTTCCTCTTCGTATAATAAATTCAACGTGTTTTTATGTAATTGTTCCCCGATAGGAATTATCTGCTTGAATTATATGTCTCGCGCATACGGCATATATCATTTTACAATGATAATTTGATGCTTTTGAAAGCAATCATTTTTAACGAATTTAATTGTATGTGATTGAATTTTAATAAATTTTAATAGACAATCTACGTGAAACGTGTAGTTAGTCCTCCAGTGGAAGCGGAACTTTGCGCCCCGCAATCAGGAAGTTTGTATTCTACCAAGACGCCTTCTACTTTCTAACTTTCTTCTTTTAATGACCTCGGATGGTAAAAACGTTTAATGAACTGACACAGAGCCTCGAAGAATTATCTTGTTCTATTTAACAAGCGTGAAAATGTCAATGAGGAACTATAATTAATTAGTTTCACTCGCGTGTATGGTCCACGTGTTCGAATTATAAAAAAATCTTGTGACAACACAGTTTCACAGACACCAGATCTTCTTTCAACCCTCGGATGCTTCCTTTATTTACAATTATATGTAAATTAGTTGTGTTTGTTTAAGGATGCGGCGAACCAATTAGAATATTATCAATGGTCCTGTCCAAAGTTTATCTCTGCAGTATCCTTGGTTTTGTTCTGTCACATGATCTCGTGTGGTTCGAATGCCAAGCAGAACTAAACTGGTCACCGTGGGATCTGAAAAGGCTGTCTATCTTTCTCGTGCCCCCTCTCTTTCCCTTGACCCCTCCATCCCTTTTTGCTACATCATCCTCCCACCTCGAAGAAACTCTCACTGAACATCTCGAATCTCGTCTGTACCAGCGAGACCGAAGTGATTTATAAGCGACGAAGCTTCATCAGGAAGATCCCCGACGTTACTGGACAGTAAAAAGAAGGGATTTAAAAATACAAAAGCATCAGACGGAAATTGTGTCAGTTTCGTCATCCTGGTACACCGTTCGGTGGTTGCGTCAACTAGTCAAAAATTAAGCTCGATCTTTATTAATACAAGATTACCAGAGTCACAAAGATATGCCGCGACATACTCATCCTCGATGAGTCTAAAGTTTTTAAATCGAATTTTGTGAATCATGGTGAGCTGACGTAGCTAAAACATTTTTATCGGAGCTTTTTTATTTTGGAGGGTACACGATATATCGTAGGACTCGAGAGACGACGACACGTGGTTCACGTTTGTCGAATAAGATCACAGAAATAGTGATGATTCCACAAGTACGCGAAGTTCAAGAACGTAGGTTACACAGAGGAATTTACAGCGAAACCTTTGTTACGTGGAACCCACTGGAGTCCGCTTTCAATCGATTTATAAATCGCTCCCGGGATATAGCGGGCTTGTACAATAACGTAAAGTGGTTACAGATGATCGGCGATACCTTCGAATTTCGAGTTATTCTTGAATTTGGCTATCGTCCAGATGCATTTTACCAGCGACATTCAGATTCATTGGAATTGACGAGACCTATCATCTCCTACCACGCGCCTCCAGCTTTCATAAATCGATGCCTTATATTTATCGCAATGCTTTCTCGAATCCGCCACTTCAATCGTAAGGATACACGCGAGATTTATCGTGAAAGCTTTTCTGTCTGTTCCTTAATGTTCAAATTACACTACGACTGGTAGCCTTGAAACAGTAACACGTGTATATCTGACATGACACCAATTTATAGTCAACTTTGACCACACAGTGCTTATGGATGGTAATTGCAGTATTTTCTAATACACATTTACATACCCTTAACGCGAAATCACTATACTCTTATCGCCACAATGTTCGCAGGTAATAGTTGCGTTAAAATACTACGATATATCAATGTGTTATGTAATTTTATAGTACAAGTCGACTGCGAACATAAGCTACGTAAATACTCGCTCGTATTATTTGTTGTTCGGTTTATTTGTTGCGTGAGTGAGAAGATTGCTAGAATTAGATGGATGTCTTTATACAGGTTGTATATTTTAATTAACATGCTTTTTTTCCTTTAAGTGGTCACATCTAGGAATGACAGTCACTGAAAAGTTCTTACGTGTATACTCGGTCATTAGCAGCCAAACTGAAAATAATAGTTTCCCGGAATCCGTTTCGCAGAGTCATTCCTTGCCAAGACATAAGCTCTAATTATGTATACCAACTTCGTATTTTAAGTTTCTCCGTCAAATGTTTGTATTTTCTGTTTGCGTTATTGATCATTACCGTACAAAGCGTGTGTCCAGACTGTATTCGTTTGTATATGCACTTATCTTCCATACATTTCTAGAAAATGTTCAAAACTGTAGATTTTTTGTTCGAGTTTTTCTACATCTGCCATAAAATGTTTCCAGAAATTATACACAGTGTATCTACGATGTTGGCGAGTTAATGTGTTTTTCCTTCACTTTACGGTTTTTTATTATACAAGCAGGGGTATCAATATAATGTGACTGTGGCTATATTTCAATTAAGTATAACATTTACACGGTTCCAGGAGACAAATGTGCTTTTTTTTTAGATGGACATTGAATATTATCTCCGTGGGTACCAATATACCGTTCAGTCTCCTGTGAACTCACTGATATATTTGTTACGTATTTTCGATTTTGACTGTACGTCAATATTTATCCCCGACAATGCGATCCTCTTTAAAAGATTAATGGTCCATAAAGTATCGCAAACAATACACGGGCTAAGGTAGAAAGACAAGCAGAATTCGCGTGTCAAACGAATATTGAAAACTTGTCGAAATACGCGATATATCAGTGGAATAATAAATCGAATTGAGTGATTATTTTTAAATTCCACCGGACGTAAAGTGGGCCATGTAATTCAGAGAAGCTTCCCTCCGGTGTCCAATGGTGTCCAAATTCAAACGACATCCATTCAAATCGTTCAGTTCAGATAACATTAGTTGTGCTTTAACATAGACACTAACGAAAGAAAAATCTATTTGCCTCCGCAGAAATATCCACATATTGCTTATTCTTCAAGGACGTTTCTTTGAGGAAGTTGCAGATTCGAATGACGTCCGTGTCGCCCACGTCTTCTGGATGTGAATCAAGCTCGAGTCTCTTGTATCTAGAAGTCAAAAGTAGAATGAGTTACAATTCCATGTTAATATTTGGAAGGTCTTCGCGTCCGATTAATATGTTTCACGAATAAAAACCATGCATTATATTCGCGTATAAATATCTTTGGTGTATATGTGTACGTAAGTGTTCGGAATAAACCGCAAGTTGTATAGAAACGTTGTAAGGTCAACGAAACGACAGCGTTGTCGTTAACTCCATGCGTGATAAAATGTTGCGGTACGTATTTGAAAGGGACATACGGTATTACCGAGCCGTTGTATACTGTCAAAAGGCTAAGTGTACAGAATTCATCTGCCTTTCTCCATTGTTACGTGCCAGGCACGTCGCACGTATGACTATAAAGATAACTTTCATGAATCGTAAGCATAACTATTTTATAATAGTTCTCATGTGATTATATCGATACGTGGTTACGCGTACAAATCGAATGGCAGATGAACCTGTATTGCTTGCAAATTAATAATTTCAAGAATCCAGCAATTAATTAATTTACTAATCACCAACTATAATGGATTTAAAATTATATTTGCAGGATTAGATATAAGATTATAGAGTCGATTTAACGAGTAGAGATAATAGGTAGAAGAACTGTACACTACGAGGGTTTACGTGCGTTTAGTTAATCGGTGGTTCCCAGGGAACGTGATGTCTGTTTACGGTATTTTCATGTTCCCAAGCGGTCCCACGACAACTTCCTGTTCCGCGCCAGGTTATCCATTTCCTACGGTGTGACAATTTTCCGTCGATTTTAGTACCAATTATGAACGGTGAATAAATAACAATATTAAATTATATGCATGATACGATATCATATAATCATCGTCCGTTACTCTTCCATTATAAAACACATATAATATTGGCTTATGTTACCACTATTTTCATCAACTCATTATATGTGCTATTTTTATAATAATGACATGCACACACAACATAGTCCAATTTACATACTGCGTGTATAATAATACATCATTAAAATGGTTTAAATTTAAGGTCATAGATATTACTCTTTATTGTGAATTTTTTGCGCTGTTTTCCCACTTATTCTTGAATTCATTCTCTTCAATGCATCGTCTTATAGTAATATTAATACACGTGATTTGCATCGTGACTCTTTTACATAAAGAAGTACATAATGCAGGTGTTTACCTGGACAATCAGGATGCAGCCAGCCCTGTCCGCTCGTTCGTCCGTCTGATCGTCGTGCAATCCAACCTGAAACCGGAAGCACCGCTTTCTGCCCTGCTGCTCACGAACAATGAGATGCCGAGATTCCTGAAAGGACGCCACCACTATCGAACACCGAGGTGTTTTATCGACAGAAAGAATCAGAAATATTTACTTCGAGGGATGAATATTTTTTCCGGTGAATCTACGAACTGACTTCTCTTCTACATTTCCATTTCAAAGCATATTCTTAGGTTACCATCTAAAAATCACAGTGGTGAATATTGTTGAATTTTCTCTACGTAATATACTTTTCATAATCATAATTCTTTACTTTACCATAGAATTTCGTTGTATCTCATACTTGTGCTTCTCCTCTACGCTCTGCCAGCGTATTTAACACTAGAACTACCAAACGGGTCAAAATGACTTGTCTACCATTTTTAGTTAAATTATACGAATGTATCACGGTACATTGTTTCAGGTTTTATAAACTTTTATTGTATTTACATAACGCAAATAATTGAATCCGTTAATTAACTTAAATCCTCCAGCTATCATTTATGCATATATAAATAAATGTGTAATCATAACTCAGTATATTTTCGGTAGTTCTAGTGTTAATATATGTAGATAGGTTCCACAGAATTCAGCTTAAAAAAAGCCGCACAAAAGAAGATATAGCTTTCCTGGTAAAATTAGGGATATGTTTTTGAAATACCAGCAGCACAAGAAAGCTAACTTACATACATTCAGTTGTTTTGTTTTGTTTATGCATAAAAAGATTTTAAATTCGAACGAAAATTCCTATATTTTTGTGTTGGAATTATACTCTTCTCACTTCATTCCGAACAGAAAAACATGAAAAGAACCAAAATAAATGGATAAACGCGTTTCGCTGTTAAAACTTTCTAGGTTTCTTGGATTACTTATATTTTCCTGTTTTCTTACTTTACCGTATAACTACAAAACCGCATTAAAAACAGACTCGGCTGTATCTATGTTTTACGTACATATGTGATACCAGCCGTGGACATGTGCACATTACGGTATGCACGTCATGACCAGCATACCGATAAGCAACCCTAAGTCAGGCCTGGAAAATCAACGAAAACCGGCAAACGCTGATAGAGGACCAACTGGCAAAGTACCTCAGGGTTACCGGAAATGAATGTGTAATTTTTGATGGGGGAATATTTAATATATTCCTGCTTAACGAACACGTAATCCGTAATGAGAAACGCTTTATAATGAAACTTACTTCATATATTCCAAGTATATTTAGCTATTATAATGGTAATCAATAAATAGCAAGTATATATTAACGTATGATAATTTATGAAGTCTGCTTTATATTTTTTCTCTGACACTTGAGAAATCATTGATAATAATTAAGATATTAATATCGTATAAGTATAAATGGAAGCATTAAATTGTTTAATATAATAGTGTGATGTTTACGGTTCTAACATGTTATATATTGGCAACGGTGTTTCCGGTCGTACATGCGCAAAATATTCAACTTGCTCGTACAATCGATCGTTTGGATCGTTGGGACAATCGAGAAAATCGTTTCACGGCCGCTTTTGTCACGTGACGTGGGTACGTATAGCAACAGGTGTGACGCAACAGGTAATCAAACGGTGGTATTATGATTTGTTGTTTTGCGAATTCAGGGATTGCTGTTTTATGCCGGGCAAGTAGGAAGGTACTTTAAAAATATCGTTTCAACGTAACATACTTTTCATAATCATAATTCTTAATTTTGCCATATCATTTTAACAACCTATTAGTTCTCATTTATATTGGAATTCTATGATTATACTATGTTTAAATTTCTTCCGAATTCCTTTTATAAGTACTTAATAATGAATATAATATAATACATAATAATTAATATTTATAATATACACGTATATATTGCGAGCCAATTTTAATGCACATTATGAAATGCCAAATTTAAACAAGGTATTCATAGTTTTATTTCATTCAGGCAATCCATTTCCTGTATTCTTTCGTAGTACCATTAATACCAACATTTTCATGAAAAATATAACTATTTTCTTATTTTGTTGTCAGTAGTACAGTAATAACACAAAAGACGTAGACCTACCTGTTCGAGAGTACCGGGTGTCAAGTGTAATACGAATTGGCATGTTGACCCAAAAAGTCTACTTTCATCCCGGTAATCCATTTCGTTCCGATGAGTTGCATTTCCGGTTAAGTACAGCCGCTTTTAATGTGGGTACCGGTGATCCACGGTGTTTTACGGTACGGGTTCCTCCTGGAGAAGGTCGTTCCTTGTTGCCAAGCCGGGGGTTGCCACGTGCACAGTGCTTCTGTACATCGTGAAATACAGTAAAAATAAGCACCGCCGCTGAAAACTTTCATTTTTCATCTACACTGTAAATCTTGGTTTATTCAGAAAGTTCGTTCGGTTTGTACAGAATTCTTCAAAAACGTTCAACATAAATGTAATAATAATATTTATTCACCGTGCATGTTCCATTTTGAAGTTCCAATTATAACATGTATTTCATTATCACATATAATATTAATATATAATCATAACATGCAGACAATGATTTTTTTCATATATTGTTTTATAATAATAAGAATAGTAACTCTTATCTTTTGATGATTTGATCGAACTTTCTAATAAGTAATGCTATATTTCAGTTAAAGATGTTGCACTTTTGGAAGAAGGATATTGAAATCTGTTCTTTAATTGATTATTTTATAAGTATCATGTACTGCGAAAATAATTTATGAACGATGTGGAATTATTTGTTGGCGACTACATGGATGCATACCTGTCTATGGAGTAACGAATTCAAATCTTGAAATATAGTTGTGTGGTTCGAATCGTGGAAACTAGTTTCTCGAACTATGCGAATCTCGTCAAAGTCAATAATTCGCACCAATGTTTGATGTTTATAAATTGATAGCAACCACTGGCCGAGTTTCTAGTACCGCTGACATTCGTATATTGGCTTATCGTGTTGTACGGCCGGACGCTGTGTATGACACGGGAGCTCCACGGGTCCATTTCTTAATCCCCCGTGAATTCTTCCAGTGCCATTTACAGAATCCATGCCAATATCGTTTCGTATTTGAGCTTCTTATTTTTCCACCGTTTCTATTTAATTGTTACATTTCATCACCATATTCAACGAAAATACTGATCGTATAAGCAGCATAAATAAGTGGAAAGTATTTTGAATTATTTTTTAATGATGCAGAATATGTGGTGATTAATTCAATGTAAAAATCCGTCGAAGCTATCAGGCCTGTTTCCAAATCGAGGAAGAACTCAAGCGAAGAAGTCCTACTGAAGAAACGCATTCCTCGGAAATAGTTCATGCTTCAGTCATATCGGGAGTTTCTTTCTCTTTTCTTGCTCTTCCGTCACGCATCGACTAGTCTTCCCGGAAGCAGCACTTGCTGGAGCGCCACGGTTTGTTCTCCAACCGTTCGCCACGCTCGTACTAGAAATTTTCCACTAACTCTCTTTCTCGCATTCCTCGATTTTCCATTTATTCGTACTCATCCTCAGATTCCAACTGATTCCATACATTGTATGGTTTCTATTGTATTTGTTTCTCTGTGGTACCCTGACTCTCTCTCTCCCTCTCTCTTGGTTACAATATCTTTTTTATTCCACTCAAGAATTACGTTGATTTCCCACGGTGCCCTGCGAGCTATATTGAGGCAATAGCGCACTGTCACTCAGTGATATAATCGATTATCAATGGTGCAGGAATTCGTGAAAAAAACTGGTAGATCTAGAGTGCAGATAGTTCGATATACGATCGAGGTCTCTCGTTATTTGTTAGGTATTATTTAGCGACGTAAAAGTTGACATGGTTGTACTAAATATATATAACGAAGAAGAAAATGTCGAGGATGATATATAGCGGATAGAAACTTGATTGAAAAATGAGTGAAAAGAAAGAGGTATTTCGAAATTTCGAATGATTCAGTATGCAAGGGAACTATATTCTCATTCGCGTTTCCCCGTGGAGTTCTCACGATTCGAATCTTCTCAGTACACAGTATATACCTGCGATTCTTCAGCAACTATCTGCAAGTCTCTTTAGTTCTCAAGCCGCTCTTCCGGTCATGCCATCATTCCGGTTCTCACGCCTTATTCGAAGATCGGGACTGCCGGCATGAAAATAATAGTCCTTCAACGATGTCTTTTCGTTCCTTGTGGCTAGGTGCGCTGAACAATAATTACTCTGAAATAATCTGGCCGCGTTCCTCTACTTACAATGGTACCGCGCTGACTATCTTTATTGACTTACTAGTCATGCTGTCGTCTTAGAAGTCGTGAGAGAACGCTGTAAACTGTGTCACGGAATCATTTTGTCGATGCCTTTGACGTAAACAATTTCTCATTTCCACGTAGTACAAGTTTTTGCCATTACAAAAGTGCTAATAATATTTCTCTACATTTTCTCACACTATTCTAAGATTTACATGGAATATCAATATTTCTCAAGCTACGTGTAATAGAAGAATGAACTGTACGAAAAATATAATAATTATACAACCATAGTTCTTTATGCAGCAGAACTAAGTAGAGGATCGAACGGTACTTCCCAATTAATTTCTGGAGGGAATCAGTAATTTTAGTCATAATTAATCCCATGAATTCGTATTAAAGATTGCATAAGATTTAACTGTATCTGAATATCCGAAGCTAGATAAGTTGAGCCAATGAAAGAGCGTGCTCCAGAATTCTTAACGCTCCTGTTTCTTGATCTTATAATTCTGCGAACAGGTTACGAGTGACCTCGACTTCTCTTCTCGTTGGAATTTCTCTTCTTCCACGTCTTTCTGCTTGGTTCTCATTGTGATGCGATCAGAACCGTTCTTCCGTGTTCCTCGTTGAACGGACGGTCTGAATCGAGAAGAGCCGTGATTCAGACGAAGAATTACGACATCGAAACTATTACCGGGATCCTTTCAAGTACCGGTGAAATGCTTCGAGATACTACGCTTCTTTAATAATCCATGTACTACGCGAAATAATATCTCTCGGTACTATATCGTTACTTGTAACGTGTACTATTTATCGTATTATAATTTTGTCCATTCCTTTACTGACCTTCGCCAACGTGCAATTTCTCACTCGTAGTTATTTTCCATCTGAGATTGCGCAATGCTTATAAAACGCAATAGTACCAGTGAATTTAATCGTTTCAGAATGATTTCAGAAATACCGGTCTCTTAAAGCATTCTTATAGAAAGTACTGCGAGCAGAATAGAATTCCTTCTTCGCGGTCGTGATATGTGAAACATTACCGATCATAGAGACTCGTAGCTGCTAAACAATCTATAACGTTGAGATCGTTAGAAATACACCCCTGGGGGTCCAAAACTGTAACGAAAGGATTTCACGGTGATGCAACAATATCTGGGGCGGAGAAATAAGAGAATCGAAAATGTGAGGAATAGATAGAGAGAGAGTTTAATTGGAGAGTGAGTATAGGCTGAAAACAATAAAATACCAAAGTGGCCTTAAGACACCAGATACTTTATGCTTCGTGACTTTCGAAACCTTATTAAATCACGACACAGATTTGCTCTTAGAATCTTAGTCATTCCAGTTACGTGGGTGTACTCTCATGAAATGATAAATCGAGAATCGGAAGATCAATGACCTTTTCAGCTCGAGGCATGCCTTTTTTATTTCTCCTACGGATTTTATAATTTATGCTTGTGTATCACGATGACTCCCACCCTTCGAAGACACAATAAACACCCTATGCTCTTATGTGAAATTATGCAGCCTTTTATAGAAAAAGATATTGTCGACAAATATTGAAGGAGTTAAATATTGTGGATAAGTAAAGAGACAGTTTGAACTTCATCCGACAGAAGTCTGAGGTTTACGTAGATTTCGAGGAACAATTATTGTTGTATAAATTAAAGCTTGCTTGCATAACAGTGGTTTATCTTATCTGCGAAATACTGTCGTAGATGGCTCTGATTTTGTTTTGCAATAATATTGTCCGCAGAAAATACGCGTCCCATGATCGTTTCCATTCTCATTCTGCAATCTTTCGGCGCGCCGACGTTTTTCGTGCCGAGGTCGGAGCTAAGGAATAACGGTGACCGTACCGAGGACAGTGACCCGATGAAAATCTTAGGTACACAAGAAAGAGAAACCGTTGAGAACGTGCTCCCTTGCGGGCCCGAAAGAAATAGATTTCACCAGCGATCGTTACTATCGATAAAAACCTCACGACATTTAAGTCCGTGGACGCGGCAACGTGAAACGATCTGACCATGTAGCAACGACCGTATTCAAAACTATATGAAACTAGAAGGTAATACATTTGTAGATATCAATTCTAAATAATATTCCATGATATAAGGTGCACTTAAATAATCACTCAGTTTTGCGGTGCTTTATATAAAAATCGAGATTAATGTAGTGTTATAATGTTAATTATATATGTAATATAAGTATCTAGTGAAAGAATATATTGGAGCAGATTATTTGTTTGAAGATAATTGCCTATACCTTTCTTATGTCATCAAACAGATATAGCACTCGATGCGGACTGCTATTACCAACGATCTCTGGCGCACCTTTCCCCATGATATTTTTCACTCGAAGCTTTACTACCTTCTGCTCGAAGAAGTTCCATCAATATTTCACTGTTGGTCAGGTTCAGTGTCCATATCAAAGTCTCCAGCTCGTTAGTATATTCGATCGAAGCCAGAACCATGAACGACGTTGTCCGACACGATATTTAACCGATTCTTTTATACTTATATAAAACCAAACCGATACACTCTACCAGATGATATCATCATCCTTTCGACGGGAGGATTAAGGACGACATGTGAAAATAAAATGAGAGAAATAAAAAAATGATTGAAAGCAGAGAAGAAGTGAGTGTTATGAAGGGAAAAGAGCAGCGGTAAGAGGAAAAAAGGAAGCAGGTTCGAGAGGAGGGTTTTAAAGTCGTAGGAGCGCGCCCGGGAGGACTCCGAACCGGTTGCTCGAAGTGACGTGAGTGAACTGAGGCTGCAGGCTGGCAGGTAACGCCAGGTAAACTCCAGCCGACCTGCGGTACAAACGCAGGAGAAGGAAGGTGGCTGGATGGCTGGCTATCCGACCGGCTGGGTGGCTACGGTCGGCTACGACCGGCGAACCAGCCAGCCGTAGAGACAGTCAGTTCAGTCAGTCGACCTGGGGAGTCAGGCTGCGGCCCCTGCGGCCGCCGCCGCCGCCGCCGCCGCCGCCACCGCGACGGCAACACCAACAAGACACTGGTGAGGGATGCGGTGGAGACAGAGGCTTTTCAACAAAACGGGTGGGGAAGTTAGAGAGTGCGGAGAAACGAAGGGGAATCAAAAAGTAGGAAAGACAAGGAGAGACTCGATGTTCTTCTGTGTGACTCAGCTTGGAATGAGCGAATAGGCCAACAGCATAGCAAAAGCTGTGCCACGCTGTGTACGGGATACGAACACGTACAGAGTGATCGAGAAGTAAAGGTATGGGGCCATGGTTTTCCGATGTAGTGCCGTGGAGAACGCCGGTCCGGCACGTGGCGGTACTCCAATGCCTGATTTTCGAGGGGGTTCATGCTTTACAGGAAATTCTTTTATTTCACTACCTTTGAACGAGCGTTCCGAATGGTAGCATACACCTTTATCCAATGTTTTACGGTACCCCATTTCGTGTTATGAATGGTGTTGCAATGCTTTCTTTTTTAATGAAGAACAGGATCTATGGTTTTTGGAACAGCATTAATAACACGGATAATCTACGCGGGGTACCAATGATTTCATGTGCACCGGAGCATAATGCGTGATTGCTTCACCGATTACACGTACCTCGTGGGAATGTGT
This sequence comes from Nysson spinosus, assembly GCA_910591585.2. Lineage (NCBI taxonomy): Eukaryota > Metazoa > Arthropoda > Insecta > Hymenoptera > Crabronidae > Nysson > Nysson spinosus. The sequence goes on along the minus strand of OU342830.1, from coordinate 5,559,899 downwards.
TACCGCGGCTGATCTAATAACGTTCGCGTTGCACATTTACGTTACCAATAAAAATGCCGATCGCGTGATTCTAGTAAACTTGAGTTCTCAGCATAACACCTTGTATCGTATAGCGTGCGGATGGACACGCCAAGTTTTATTCCCGAAATTCGTTTCGGTATCTTAAAATACGGATGATCGTATTCGATCTAGATGCTAATAATACATCGGTATCCTTCGCGAATTATGAAATAGCATAACTTGGAAAATAGAAGTACAAGCCACCCGGTAGATCAGAAACTAACTATACCTGAATCCAGCAGAGCGTGACTTTTCACGTGTAGTCGTGCTGGAGTGGGGTATGATCGTACCCTAGCATACAGCAAGATAGACTTTGATAGAATTTACACGGTGGCTTCTGAGAGCCAAGAACCTCTACGAACCAAGGACCGCGATGGACACGGATTACGACAGGCAATCCTTCATTTTTTTCCTTTGGTGTCCTTCTGAACGGTCTTCTTAACTTATTTATCTCGCCGAGAAGACCCGCTCGTTTCTCTATTGCCGCAGTTGACTCTCAGTATATACCGCCATTATTTCATTTTAAAAAGTTCGCCATTAAATCTACTCAAAGGTTCACGGTACTCATTCTTCCATTCTTCGTCTTCTATTCGTAAACTTTCGTAAATTACTACTAACGTTAATTACCTTCGTAATTATCATGTAGGTCCATCCGCGTGAGATTATTTCATTAGGATCCTTCGACTCACCGTAGTCTGAAATAGTCAACACTATATAAACCTTTCAAGATTAAATATTGTTTAAACATCACCGTTTACAAAATTACTATGATATTCTTTATTTTGTCACACTCGTATGCTACGAAATATACTTCAGGATTGTAAACAGCCTTCAGTTCCGGATGAATCTATCGTTGTCACGAAATCTACCGCTATTTTCATGAAGCGCGTTCACCAGATTTCCTCGTTTATCAAATTCACATTAAGACATAGTATTTACAGTTTATAGTTTCACGGGCATTTCGTTCGGTTCGGTGCGATTGGTGGTTAGAGATTACCATGGCCATCACAGCGCAACTGGTCTATGTGCATGGAGAAATGCAGCTGATGCGCACGGCTGAATCTCGAGGTCAGCGACTCGTCGACAGAGTTAGTGGAGCGCTCAGGCTCGCTCCAGGGATTTTATGAATTGGTGCATGTTGGAGTCATAAGATAGAGGCGGAAGGAGGAAGAACCGAGGACGAACAGGCAAGAAAGTACTGGGAATTAAGCGGAGAATCCCTCCTATCCTAGGAGACCGAGAAACTAGAATCTATAAGAGAATGTAAATAATCTCGAATACCACCAATAATTGATATTGGCGAAACATTCCTGGATACTTACATCATCGTGTAATTAATAACTATACCTGTAGTTATTTACCGCATATGTATACCTATCCTTGCATATTTTCTGCAAGCCAGGGGAAAATAATACTATATTAATGTTAAAGATAACAATCTTGGTGAACAGGATGTAGCAGAGTACAGAGAAATTAATAATGGTCAGGTGATACTATGAATAGTTATTATATTATTCAGTAGTTAATAATCTCATTTAGAATTGATCAATTTCATAATTACTCTTATCTTTGCACGGTTTCTTCAGTCGGAAGGGTAAAATAATATTGCATTAATATTACAAATGTCATACATAAAAGGACATATAGTGGTATACAAAGAAATTAATAATAATCTGGTGATATCATCTACGTTTTTTACCGCGAGTCTTCCGTTTCCGTTGTTACGATAATTTCGGTCCACATGGTCGGCTAAGTTCTCATCCTTCTTTCTTTCGTCATCAGTAGCGCGGCATAGTGCCATGATTGTCCTCCGTGTTCTATTCTTCTTTCTATCTGACTGTCTTTTTCGCTTTAGAATGTTCCGCTGAAGAACTACGGAGTACGCAGGTGCATTAACCGGACATTCAGCACCGTAACGCTGGCCTTAGAGGCGAGATAGGAAGAGGGAGGGAGAGATGAGGAAAGTAAGAAGAAGGGAGCATCTAACTACTAGGGTTTGCTGCTAGAGCAGATGGTTGGGATTCGAATTCCGATGTTGCCTCCATCGAAACCGCGACGCTTAAAGCTAAACGTGATCCTCGATGCTAAACTTCATAGCAACGATGTCTCCTTAAGATAAAATACCAATTCTTCCTAGTTCCTGTATCCTGTTGATAATTACACGAAAGACGATTTGGGAGCAATTAAGAGTAATATAATTAAGGGTAGTCTCGAGTGATCACACAAAAAATTCTTTATCAGTAACGTATAGGAAATCTATACACTCTACGTTCATTCGCCTCGATCATGTTCAGCAATGAGTAACTAAATTTATGCATTTCGATAATTATCATGGTATATGTAGTTAGAGGAGATACATGAATCATTGGTAACTTCCGGATATCTAATTAACTGCAGCAGTGCGTGCGTAAGTAAACTATCTCCGAATGACGTCAAAGACAGAGACACAGTGATGCTTTGACAATGACCCAAGGGCAGTTGTACACGCTACAATATCGTATGTTTCAACATCGTGTTGCTCGTGTGGAAATTCGACACGAAGCTGCCTCCAACGCGTGTTCCGAAAGCGCGGGTACATTAATCCGCGACACTTGGAAGTGTACCAAATCGGTGCGGACATGTCATCCTCCTCCAAGTTCGATGAAGAAGCTTCGAAAGTTTGGCGTTACGCCAAAGGAGGAAGAATATCAGTGAAAAGGCATAGAGGGGTACGGTCGCGTAGTGGACAGGTGCTAGTCCAAGAGGAGCACCAGTCTTGACTAACTGATCCGACCATATGTTCCATAACTTGAAGGACTACGGGGAGGCGTTATAAATAAAACCGGGGGAATTCGAGACGCGATATTATGTCTGGACGAGTCCTCCTTCTGCCCTACACTTCGCATCCTCGAGCAAGACTCTACTCTGTAGTCGCTTTTCACGAGAAACTGGTTTTCATCGCGCCACCGTGGAGATCCCAGTATCGCGAGTCTCAAGAAAGCTCCGTGTTCTCCGGGCACCGTCGCTGTACTCACGGGGGTCGGGTAATGCGGCTTTATTACTCGAAGATGCAACACGAGACGGCTTTTATACCCGGTTTAAGTGAATTGGAATTAAAAATATTCTATCGTATGCCACGTACTGACCATCCTCCTCAGAATTTATAATTTTTACAATTCCGCGAATATGATACAACTGGAATATATTTAACTTACTGCGAAACTGGGGGGAAGATCTGTATCTAAAGTTTGACGCGAGTACGTTCGTCGTCAACTTTTCGGTAGACATTATTCTGGAATACAAAATCTACCATCATCTTGCTCTATGCTAGTACTCTCGTAATGAGAAAATGAAGAAAAAAGTAGAGATACAAGTTGTCTTTGCGAGTTTGTGTCACCACACTCGTTGGCCTATAATCGTTATATACGAAAAACTGGTTTCCCCGGAGCTGTGACTAGCACGTATCTAACGACTATCTTGCATCTGATATTCCGTCGCACGGTCCGCAAACGGGCAAGACCAAGTACGATTACGAGGAAGAAAGAAGGGAGCCGACCAAATATCTGGTCGTAGCTGCAACTTTTAACGACTTAAGATAAAAATCCTTGACACCCAGCATTATCCCTCTGATTAAATGTCTACCACGTAGCCCAGTTCTTAACTATAAGAGCATCTTCTCCGTTTAGTTACAGAGTGAACCCTACGGTTCACGTATCTCCAAACAATATCAATTCTCACAGAGAATCTTTTCTATCTTCTAGATCATTTTACATTTAAACCGGGGATAGTTCTAATTTCTTTATGAGCTCAATGTGATACATTCGGAATACTAAGCGTTCCGCAACACCGTCAACAGGTAGGTAGTTCATCGGAAAGGATGAATATAGTATTTCTCCGGCTTTTAAGGAATATTTTTCTTGGTAGAGCCGGTAAATGTACGTGACGGCTACTTTCAGAGCTTTACCCCTGTGGGAATAACATTTCCGCCGCATTACAAATTCCTCTTTGTCGACTCTACGGGCTGACGGAAGTCGATTATCGTTCTGCTACACGGCCCTGACCCTACGGCTCTCGAATATACCTGATAAATATCGTACGGAATAATATATTATTATATATATTTCTGCTGGTATACTATATCACTTCTAAACACTACCCCCTTTTATAGATTGTAGCGGAGTGTAGTATCGTATTAAAAAGCTTCCATGTAATTACTCACTAGTATGTTATATTACTTCACTTTCCTCGTTAGAATAAATAGCATGCATATCGATAATATTATTTGACAAATATCCAAGTATTATTCGTACATTGTTTGCAAAGTGTCAAGTGTGTCCACGCAAATATTCATCGTCTTGAATTAAGGTCATTTAAATGTCTGCAGTGCTTTCTATCCATCGAGAATGGGTGAGCGTCATCAGCGTTATCATGTTTCATTTGTTTGATGTCAATATTCGTCGCTCGATAGTCAGCGGAAAACCTGACTCATTCGAAGCTCTCTGTAACAGGTGTTGGACGACGGACACTGTTTGGCTCGCTTCAACAGGTAAGACCTGCACCGCCGATGGCTTCCAGGCAACGGACCGTCTCGCAGGTGAAGCCCGCAGCTGTGAAATGAAATAGAGGGACGAGCAAAAATTGTTTTATGTCGGCCGATGCTTTTCCGAGGGTCTCATTGTACTAACTTAAGTTGCCTACCTCGCCTCTGGAACATTAAATGTGTGTCTTAGTGAATCCAGGCTCTAATCAACATGTTGCACTATGAAATTCGTAGTCGATTCGATTTTTGAACAAATACACTTTGTATGTGCTTCGTTCTTCCGAAGGTGTCATTGAACTAATTTATCTACCTCTTCTCTTAAACATTAAGTGCCTTTCTGAGTTCAGATACTAATCGACATGTTGCACTATGAAATTCGTATTTGATTCGATTCTTGACTCGACTTCCAACTCTAGTCAATTTATTGTATCATGGGGCTCGCATTTGACATTGTATGTGATGCGATTTTTATATGAACATAGTTTATGTGTACTTTGGGGAAAATATTGAAATAATGTTGTAAATGAAAACTTGCTTTAATACCTTGGTAAATTGTCGTTCGTTCGATTCTATCAGCGATGGCCTAGGTAATAATCCTTGCTTATAATAGATATTGTTCCGAGAACTACAAACTGGAAACTATCGTGAGAACTCATCAAAGTAGAGCGCAAATGAAAGTCGTCTTTCTTTCGTCCGATTTTTAAATGGAATTAAATGTTTATAGTTTCTTAAAGATTGGAGGATGTTATTCCTTCGTTTTTTGACAATTTTCTTGGCAAATATCATATGTCAGTGTATATTATATAATACATTCTATAACTCTTACTTTTAAAACATTTCAGATCACAGTTCATTCCATAAATACTTAAATCCACTATTAAGAGAATTTAATAGTATCGCGTGAAATATATATACTATTCAGAGGTACATTATTATCAAGTAACCTCTAATTAAAGGTGTCCCAAGAATATGTAGCACAATTATAGACACTAACCATAATGTATATATCGACAGTTATACATATACTAAAACGGGCGACTTAGAACATAAGAAAAGAGAGAAAAGGAACGCGGAGATAAAATGATTAAGTTGTTTTTCTTCTACCTCCAAGTCCTGTCTCAGGTTGTTGTACCTTGCCACTCACTTACTGCGCGAGCTCATCTTGATAACTCCGGCTATTTCTTTCTCTCGAAAATAACGCAAAATCAATCATGTCCCGTTAACGCTGAAAAACATGTGATCGGAGCAACCCCCGGAAGATCGAACATACCTAATCCTCCCGAGCTCACTTTTTTCGGAGCGGTTAGCGGAAGCACTTTTTCTGTGCTAATATAAAAGCTATAAATAATAACGAACAATATTTCATCGGAATTTCACAAAAACGTTGGCGGCATATCCAATTGTGATTACAATGCGAAACATGTTCAACATTTATAACTATCTTTAGCTAGGATATTGCACAAATAAATATATATTTGCCAAAAAATCATCGTCGCATCTTCGTCATTACGCGATTGTGGGGAAGTGTATAATCGTTATTAGTGGTAAAATAATTAGTTAGTAAAATTGAGTGGTTATGGTCGTCATAAACGCGTGTGCGTTATGGATAACTTCCAGTACGAAGTAGGAAGTAACGAAGGACAATCTTTCCACGTATATTTTCTAGCTTGGCGTAGAGAAAAGGTCAGTGTACCATAGTTTGTTCACCGGTAGAACACACATCGCGCGTGATGTGTGCCTGACGTAAGTGGAGCCCATGCTCGATGGGTACGACGGGTAAGTTGGAGGTGCATAAACACACATAGAAGTGGAAATGCCAGGATTGGCAAAGAGAGCCTTCCGACCGAGTTCGCCGGAGACACGGCTGGCCGCCTGTGGCTTCGCTCTGCCGCTTTTCGACTCTCCTTTTCTCCGAGGTGCTTGTCTCTTTTCCCTTCCTATCGTCATCATCCCTCCTTGTGATACCACTGCCAGCTAACCACCACGCACCAACCCTCCTTACCCGACCTACCAAATAGGTGGTGTCTTCCACGCTGCAGGTGCATGTCTACAGGGTGTCCCTGAAGTAGCGGACAAATAGTACTCTTACAAGGTGCCAAGAAAATAACCGATCCGATCGGCTAATATAAGAATCTTGCCTGATATAAGAATAGGTAATCAAATTATTAATATTACTCGTAATATAAATTCCCACTTTATTTCCAACAAATTAAAATCTCTCTTAAACACATATATGTATGTATATTGCAAAAACTTTGCCATGGTATGAAAATGGTAATAGAATAAATTCTATAATAGAAAAATGTAAATAGAATTATATAACTGATGTTGAGAAAATACTTCATTAATGTTATATATTCCTTTGGAAATGCTTAGTAAATTATTGTTCTATGTAGTAACTCTGTTAGAACGATTGTTGAGCACTAGCCGTGCCAATAATAAGGCCCTGAATGATCCGTTAGGTAAGAGAGACACAAATCAACTTAACTTGGGATTAATACACCGCAGATGTGTCCTGGAACGTTATGCGTTCACTCCCTGCCTTTCCGCGATAGTAGTTTACGTGGATTTGCAACAAATAGGCGCATAAGAACGCTAGAACACAACGGTAATTAATGTAACGAATATATTAGTCGGCCACTTATTTATGCGGAATATGAATAATGAATATGAAATAAAGTGAACTATACATAATTCAATGAGATATATCTTCTACTTTTTGCTTCAATTATCACATACATCTTGTATTGTATCATGATAGTAATAAGACAAAGATGATTTTACTAGATTCGTGCTTGATATGCTTGAATAATTATTATAGTATTATTAACCCCTAATTGGAAAGACATACAATCTTTATTCAATGTGTATTTTATATTAGATTAAATAAAGAATCCTTTCGTTAGTTACAAGATGTGAATTATATTATATTATAACAGTATAATAAATCTAATTTCATTAGTTTAAAACTGTGTGCATGTTACGATCAATAAGACTGTAAGTGAGTATCATATGGACAGAAGTAATATTCCCACGGACTTATGTTAATTAAAGATGCTCTAATTACGGACTAATTCGTTGAATATGAACCAGTTAGAAATACAAATGTGAGTATTTCGGAGGTTTTGCCAGAAGGTCTGTGGAAGAAGAAGGATATCAATTAAGGTTGTTCCAAAAGTGGACCAATATGGTGTCAATTAGTATGTTTAATTCTGATTGAACAGGGACAAAAATAGAAAAGAATGATCCTGAACGTTCGATATCACCCGGTAAGTGATTAAGTTGAGTATTTCCGTGGTTTGGCTAGGAGTTGGGGGAAAGAAGGGCCCAACCGGGCGCGCAAGAAGGAACGAAGGAACGAACGAGTGAGGTTCAGTCTTGCAGAGTGCCGCTGTTAGCGCATCGCACTATGACTAATTACGAGCTGAAGCTGCCCCACCGTTGCCCGATACGGCCCTATAAACGCCGCCACCACCGAGTCATTGTTCCTTTCCACGTCTTTGCGTGCTTCTTCGTTCTTTCCTCCACCTTCCTCTTACCTTTTTCTACGCTCCTTTTCTTCCTTTCCTTCTTCTGGTTCGCGCGTACCCACTCGAAGGAACCGAAGCGACTCGCGCGATAGCTCGTGCCTCGAACACAGCTTTGTCACGGCATGCTTTTGCCCGCCAGCCAGTTTGTTATAATTCTTTCGTTCCCATTTTTTTTCTCTCCTCTCACGAACTTTTATACTCCGACGATTTTCTTCTTGGAAATGCACGCGTGGAATTGGATGAAACGCTCGTTGGACGCCTTCTTTCGCGTTATGCTCGAAATAACGTTGATGGAATTACACTTGCTGAAGAGCACAGTAATTAGATAATCCACGAGGGTAATTAGAAATGGTAGACAAACTGATCTTGATTCATGAATATTCAACTGCGCTGAATGATCATTGCAGTTTTCTTAGTACATATAACAATGTACTAAAACTTATATTCATGAATCTCATTTCATGGACTTTATTTCAGGGATATTTTCGCACAATATTCAGAATGTCGGAAAAATATTATTAGGTATTTATTCTTTAAAAATGTAATACATATAATTTTCAGTTTCCGAGTTATTTCTATATTTAATAATTCTGGGCAAGTAATATTTGTACACTCTGAACAATTGCGAAATCTAAATTGTGTGTGAGATCTCGGCTGTTTGATTTAGGAGGAAACGATTTACCGTTTCCGGCAACGCAGTCAAGTAACCGTGTCGCATAGAAGAAATTCACGGTTAGAGATGAAGAAGCGGACGATTAACAAAAAGAGCATTTGTTATAGTATACCACACAACGGTTTCCTAATTTGGAGGGTACCGTTACGATCCGTAAATGCGAACTAGGGAATATGAACCGACAGGAAGACTCGATGATTTATTGTTAGCGGAATTCTGCTTATAATTGTTGCACGTGAAACACAACTGATATTAAAGACGTTTTCACGTCTTCATTATCATGAGTTTCGAAATTCTAATCAACATTAGTAATTTTGAGATTCAAATAGGAATTTACGTTTGGTACTTAATTAAATGAATTATAAACTTTATACCTTATATACATAGATGAAGAAGCAATGTCGTTATCGATCCGCGAATTCCTCGAGCGAATAAAAGCAACGGAGGATCAACTCCGCGATGCGGGAGTTAGTAGTCGATAAAACTCAGGAGAAGTCGGTCGGAATTTTAATCCGTCATCCTCAATATATATACTTAACATCAAAATCCTACATTAATACTTAAATTATCGATATATGTAAAATCGAAATCCTACATAGATATATTAAATATAGCAAAATATGGTGGGTTTTACATATCAAGAATAAGAACCGACAGAAAGACTCGACGATTTGTTGGTTTATTAATGGAATTATGCTCATAATTGTCGCAAGTGAAACACAACTGATACTGAAGATATTATAACTATTACAAGTTTTGAAATCCTAATAAATATTAGTATTTCGGGGGTCAAATAAACATTTACGTTTAGTACGTAATTAAATTCATTACAAACCTTTGTACTTTATCTACACTTTTTGTATATGGATATAGCAAGTACCGCAAAATATGGTGGGTTCTATGGTCGTACTAGGCAAAATGAATCTCCTAGTTCGCACGTATTCAGAAAGATTTGCTATTGTTAGGAAAGGCACTGTCAGTATCTTTCCACGAATAGAGTGTGTCGGTAGGAGGGCTTACGTTAGAGTGCGAAAGACACGGAAGGTAGGAGAACATCCTGTGTCGTAGGACCCCCTTCATGCTCTGCTGAGTTTACTTCGTAACGCTGATTTCCTAAGTATCCTTCCTCTCCACGGTATACCAACTTAAATTGAAGAGAAGAAGGAATAGAAAAGATTTCGTATTTACTTCGCCAGCACACGATGCGCTTAATTAAGGGACTTCGATTATTATGTTACGGCGGAAGAACAGATTTTCTCACGTTTCACGGTGCTCCCTTTATCTTTCGCCGTCAATAGTCCATTCATTTCCTATTGTTCGATCATTTTCAAATCACCACACTTCACTTTCTTTCGAAATAACTTTCCGTGAGAAACAGTCCGATTCTTTGATCATATCCTTGTTATAAAGGTAAAACTTATTAACTAACATTTTCATGCAAGAGAGTTACAGAGGTCCCTGTTTTTTTTATAATTAAGATTTTAATATTTACGAAATAAAGTATTAAAATATCACAAGCCATATATATATACAGCCTCTTTATCCAGTAAAATTGTGTTTGTGAAATTATTATATTTGAGGAAGAAAATGGGGAAATTTTAGTTCATGTACTTTATCCCTATAACGAGGATATAATAAGCAGACATTAGACATTCGGAATTAGAAGATACAATCTGGATAAGATACAAAATAATAATCCATATAGGTCAGAATAAAAGATTATATAAGTTATAATGAGAAAAATAAATGAAGAATAATCCCTATTTATAAATCGCTGAGAACAAGAATTTCATTGTATTATTTAGGACCACTTCGACCAACTTCGATTACCTTTAATCACAGATGAGGTATAAAATGATATTAAGACTTAATTATACAATTTGTAATAAACTTAATTAAAAAACTAGTTTTATCCCCTTGTTTCTGCCCAAAACGGGTCTACAACTTCATTAGGCAGCATTTACAATCGATTTGGATCATTTGGAACAAAAATTGGCGTCTTCGATATTTTTCCCCCTTCTGGAGGTACAACTTTTTATGTTTTTGCAATTTCGAGTTGATCTATTTTTTGACTAGAAAACTATTTTAAAACATTAGGTCAGACCAGAAAACGGTCTTAAAAGATAATCAGGCATCATCTACAATCGATTTGAATCATTTAGGACCAAAATTGGCGCCTTCAAAACGTTAACAATTTTTTAAAGTGTACTTGTCATTTTTTCAGAGACTCTCTCTAGTGCCCCTAGCTTACCGCTTTTTTTACTCATGTCTGCAGAGGGCATCTTTTGCTGCGTTGAACCCCAGAGGAGATCGTCTGTGAATTTCATCGCGTCGGTAATTATTAAATGGAATCACGAAAGCCCGCATAGTGCTTGATCATTCTGTATTTCGTCTATACTTTAATTAACGATTAACTTGATTAACTGTGTAGCTAACAGTAAAACTCTTAATTGTATGTTGAAACACTTATCAGAAATAAAAAGATCCAACACAATGCGCACTACAAAACCAGAGTTATCGTCGTTAATGAAGTTACCCACCGAAAACATGAAACAGCTGCTTCTTATGTTTATTATACAATAATAAAACGTACAATTATTTTATTTAATAACTCTTACGTTTTTTAGTATATATATTACTCGAAATTCAACAGAAAATTTATAGTAAATATCAGAAAATGCGAAAATAACAAATAACCTACGTACAATTTGGAAAATAATAATAATTTTATTACTTAATAAGCTTCAATTCTTGTAAACGAATAATATCATAAATTTAAAGCACGTTATATCGTTCGATTTTACAGAGATCTCTTATTTAGCCTTATCATCTTTTCTTGTATGCTGCCTTACCGACAAAATTAAAGCAGGTTGGGGCTTTAATAACAAATAAGATCTAAGCACAGAGGAGTATATTTCGTTTGGATAATAATATGCGCCACAAAAAAAAACAAATAAACGTATTGGGAAGCTTTGGGAGTTCCAGGAAAATTTGCAAGAGTGATCGGAGTAATAATCCGAGTTGTTGTTTTAAAGATATTAACGATCATCCAGACCGACTTTCTCAGGAACGTATCGAATTTCCTTGATATATATCGAAACATTTAATTGCAGAGGAAGTTTAGGCGCGATTTCAATTAAAAAAAGGCATATGGAAGGTTCCGGGGATCAATACCGACATTCGAGAGCGATCAGAGTAATAATCTGAATTATTTTGTTAAACTTATTCGCAATTTTCTGATCGATATACGCGCGTGTTGAGTCAGAAACCGGCCGAAAATTATTTCTTGGTAGCAGGATTACATGATGATATAGGAGGTATGCGAGGAGCTCTCCTAGTGACGTCACAGTCGCGCGACGCCTGCTCGTTCAAAATCAATATTAATCGCGACATATCGCCAGATTTTCGTTAATATCTCGCGTATATCAATCAAAATCTATTCGAATTCGTACTGGGAATGTAGCTGAGGGTTCATTGTAATTTATTATTACATATTGGCTGTAATTTGATGCCCGCAAGCTTCAATTACAGCGTTTTAATCCTTGCGAACTATTGGTCCCGTCAAGATCGATCAATTAAACGACTCGATTAAACGCTGTAATTCTAGTTTCTGGGCATCAAATTACAGCGAATATGTAATACAAAATTACATTGAACCCTCAGCTATATTCTCAGTACGAATTCGAAAGAATTTTGTGCGATATACGCGAGATATTAAGCAAAATTGGTCGATATGTCGCGAGTATTGTGGATTTTGAACGAGCAAGCGTCGCGCGGCTGTGACATCACTAGGAGCGCCTCCTGGCATACCTCCTATATCATCATGTAATCCTATTACCAAGAAATAATTTTCGGCCGTATTCTGACTAAACTGGCGCGTACGTCGACCGATAAACTGGCAATAACTTTAAAGAAAGAACACAAATTATTACTTTTATCGCCCTTGAATGTTTGTATTGATCTCTGGAAGCTTCCTTATGCCTTTTTTGAATTAAAATCGCGCTGAAATTATATCTATAATGAAAAGATTCAATATTTAACCACGAAATTCGATACGTTCCTGGGAAAGTCTTGCTTGAAAACGTTAATATCTTTAAAACAGCAACTCTTATTATTACTCCGATCACTCTTGAATATTCTGCTTGAACTCCTGAAACTTTCTAAAACGTGTATTAGAATTTTCGGGGGGATATAAGCATTTTTTTAGAGCGATTATTGTGTCGCGTAATAAATCGTTGTTGACGAGAGAATTAATTCGCGAGGATTAAAACGCTCTAATTGAAGTTTCTGGGCATCAAATTATAGCGAATATGCAATAGGAAATTGCTATGAACCCTCAGCTATATTCCCAGTACGAATTTGATAGGATTTTGATTGATACATACGAGATATTAATCAAAATTGTTCGATATGTCGCGATTACTGTGGATTTTGAACGAGCAGGCGTCGCGCGGCTGTGACGTCACTAGGAGTGCTCCTCGCATACCTCCTTTATCATCATGTAATCCTGATACCAGGAAATAATTTTCGGCCGGTTTCTGACACAACTTGCCCGTATATCGATCGAAAAAATTGCGAATATTTTACAAACTTAACACAGAATGTTCTTTGATCATTCTTCAACATCCGTATTGATCTCTGGAAGCTTCCTTATGCCTTTTTTGAATTAAAATCGCGCTGAAATTATATCTATAATGAAATGATTCAATATTTAACCACGAAATTCGATACGTTCCTGGGAAAGTCTTGCTTGAAAACGTTAATATCTTTAAAACAACAACTCTTATTATTACTCCGATCATTCTTGAATATTCTGCTTGAACTCCTGAAACTTTCTAAAACGTTTATTAGAATTTTCGGGGGGATATAAGCATTTTTTTAGAGCGATTATTGTGTCGCGTAATAAATCGTTGTTGATGAGAGAATTAATTCGCGAGGATTAAAACGCTCTAATTGAAGTTTCTGGGCATCAAATTATAGCGAATATGCAATAGGAAATTGCTATGAACCCTCAGCTTTATTCCCAGTACGAATTCGAAAGGATTTTGATTGATACACACGAGATATTAATCAAAATTGGTCGATATGTCGCGATTACTGTGGATTTTGAACGAGCAGGCGTCGCGCGGCTGTGACGTCACTAGGAGTGCTCCTCGCATACCTCCTTTATCATCATGTAATCCTGATACCAGGAAATATTTTTCGGCCGGTTTCTGACACAACTCGCCCGTACATAGGTCGAAAAATTACGAGTAACTTTACAAACATAACACAGAATATTACTCTGATCACTCTTAAACATCCGTATTGATCTCTGGAAGTTTCTTTATGCCTTTTTTGAATTAAAATCACGCTGAAATTATATCTATAATGAAATGATTCAATATTTAACCACGAAATTCGATACGTTCCTGGGAAAGTCTTGCTTGAAAACGTTAATAACTTTAAAACAGCAACTCTTATTATTACTCCGATCACTCTTGAATATTCTGCTTGAACTCCTGAAACTTTCTAAAACGTGTATTAGAATTTTCGGGGGGATATAAGCATTTTTTTAGAGCGATTATTGTGTCGCGTAATAAATCGTTGTTGACGAGAGAATTAATTCGCGAGGATTAAAACGCTCTAATTGAAGTTTCTGGGCATCAAATTATAGCGAATATGCAATAGGAAATTGCTATGAACCCTCAGCTATATTCCCAGTACGAATTTGATAGGATTTTGATTGATACATACGAGATATTAATCAAAATTGTTCGATATGTCGCGATTACTGTGGATTTTGAACGAGCAGGCGTCGCGCGGCTGTGACGTCACTAGGAGTGCTCCTCGCATACCTCCTTTATCATCATGTAATCCTGATACCAGGAAATAATTTTCGGCCGGTTTCTGACACAACTTGCCCGTATATCGATCGAAAAAATTGCGAATATTTTACAAACTTAACACAGAATGTTCTTTGATCATTCTTCAACATCCGTATTGATCTCTGGAAGCTTCCTTATGCCTTTTTTGAATTAAAATCGCGCTGAAATTATATCTATAATGAAATGATTCAATATTTAACCACGAAATTCGATACGTTCCTGGGAAAGTCTTGCTTGAAAACGTTAATATCTTTAAAACAACAACTCTTATTATTACTCCGATCATTCTTGAATATTCTGCTTGAACTCCTGAAACTTTCTAAAACGTTTATTAGAATTTTCGGGGGGATATAAGCATTTTTTTAGAGCGATTATTGTGTCGCGTAATAAATCGTTGTTGACGAGAGAATTAATTCGCGAGGATTAAAACGCTCTAATTGAAGTTTCTGGGCATCAAATTATAGCGAATATGCAATAGGAAATTGCTATGAACCCTCAGCTATATTCCCAGTACGAATTTGATAGGATTTTGATTGATACATACGAGATATTAATCAAAATTGTTCGATATGTCGCGATTACTGTGGATTTTGAACGAGCAGGCGTCGCGCGGCTGTGACGTCACTAGGAGTGCTCCTCGCATACCTCCTTTATCATCATGTAATCCTGATACCAGGAAATATTTTTCGGCCGGTTTCTGACACAACTCGCCCGTACATAGGTCGAAAAATTACGAGTAACTTTACAAACATAACACAGAATATTACTCTGATCACTCTTAAACATCCGTATTGATCTCTGGAAGTTTCTTTATGCCTTTTTTGAATTAAAATCACGCTGAAATTATATCTATAATGAAATGATTCAATATTTAACCACGAAATTCGATACGTTCCTGGGAAAGTCTTGCTTGAAAACGTTAATAACTTTAAAACAGCAACTCTTATTATTACTCCGATCACTCTTGAATATTCTGCTTGAACTCCTGAAACTTTCTAAAACGTGTATTAGAATTTTCGGGGGGATATAAGCATTTTTTTAGAGCGATTATTGTGTCGCGTAATAAATCGTTGTTGACGAGAGAATTAATTCGCGAGGATTAAAACGCTCTAATTGAAGTTTCTGGGCATCAAATTATAGCGAATATGCAATAGGAAATTGCTATGAACCCTCAGCTATATTCCCAGTACGAATTTGATAGGATTTTGATTGATACATACGAGATATTAATCAAAATTGTTCGATATGTCGCGATTACTGTGGATTTTGAACGAGCAGGCGTCGCGCGGCTGTGACGTCACTAGGAGTGCTCCTCGCATACCTCCTTTATCATCATGTAATCCTGATACCAGGAAATAATTTTCGGCCGGTTTCTGACACAACTTGCCCGTATATCGATCGAAAAAATTGCGAATATTTTACAAACTTAACACAGAATGTTCTTTGATCATTCTTCAACATCCGTATTGATCTCTGGAAGCTTCCTTATGCCTTTTTTGAATTAAAATCGCGCTGAAATTATATCTATAATGAAATGATTCAATATTTAACCACGAAATTCGATACGTTCCTGGGAAAGTCTTGCTTGAAAACGTTAATATCTTTAAAACAACAACTCTTATTATTACTCCGATCATTCTTGAATATTCTGCTTGAACTCCTGAAACTTTCTAAAACGTTTATTAGAATTTTCGGGGGGATATAAGCATTTTTTTAGAGCGATTATTGTGTCGCGTAATAAATCGTTGTTGATGAGAGAATTAATTCGCGAGGATTAAAACGCTCTAATTGAAGTTTCTGGGCATCAAATTATAGCGAATATGCAATAGGAAATTGCTATGAACCCTCAGCTATATTCCCAGTACGAATTTGATAGGATTTTGATTGATACATACGAGATATTAATCAAAATTGTTCGATATGTCGCGATTACTGTGGATTTTGAACGAGCAGGCGTCGCGCGGCTGTGACGTCACTAGGAGTGCTCCTCGCATACCTCCTTTATCATCATGTAATCCTGATACCAGGAAATAATTTTCGGCCGGTTTCTGACACAACTTGCCCGTATATCGATCGAAAAAATTGCGAATATTTTACAAACTTAACACAGAATGTTCTTTGATCATTCTTCAACATCCGTATTGATCTCTGGAAGCTTCCTTATGCCTTTTTTGAATTAAAATCGCGCTGAAATTATATCTATAATGAAATGATTCAATATTTAACCACGAAATTCGATACGTTCCTGGGAAAGTCTTGCTTGAAAACGTTAATATCTTTAAAACAACAACTCTTATTATTACTCCGATCATTCTTGAATATTCTGCTTGAACTCCTGAAACTTTCTAAAACGTTTATTAGAATTTTCGGGGGGATATAAGCATTTTTTTAGAGCGATTATTGTGTCGCGTAATAAATCGTTGTTGATGAGAGAATTAATTCGCGAGGATTAAAACGCTCTAATTGAAGTTTCTGGGCATCAAATTATAGCGAATATGCAATAGGAAATTGCTATGAACCCTCAGCTATATTCCCAGTACGAATTTGATAGGATTTTGATTGATACATACGAGATATTAATCAAAATTGTTCGATATGTCGCGATTACTGTGGATTTTGAACGAGCAGGCGTCGCGCGGCTGTGACGTCACTAGGAGTGCTCCTCGCATACCTCCTTTATCATCATGTAATCCTGATACCAGGAAATAATTTTCGGCCGGTTTCTGACACAACTTGCCCGTATATCGATCGAAAAAATTGCGAATATTTTACAAACTTAACACAGAATGTTCTTTGATCATTCTTCAACATCCGTATTGATCTCTGGAAGCTTCCTTATGCCTTTTTTGAATTAAAATCGCGCTGAAATTATATCTATAATGAAATGATTCAATATTTAACCACGAAATTCGATACGTTCCTGGGAAAGTCTTGCTTGAAAACGTTAATATCTTTAAAACAACAACTCTTATTATTACTCCGATCATTCTTGAATATTCTGCTTGAACTCCTGAAACTTTCTAAAACGTTTATTAGAATTTTCGGGGGGATATAAGCATTTTTTTAGAGCGATTATTGTGTCGCGTAATAAATCGTTGTTGACGAGAGAATTAATTCGCGAGGATTAAAACGCTCTAATTGAAGTTTCTGGGCATCAAATTATAGCGAATATGCAATAGGAAATTGCTATGAACCCTCAGCTATATTCCCAGTACGAATTTGATAGGATTTTGATTGATACATACGAGATATTAATCAAAATTGTTCGATATGTCGCGATTACTGTGGATTTTGAACGAGCAGGCGTCGCGCGGCTGTGACGTCACTAGGAGTGCTCCTCGCATACCTCCTTTATCATCATGTAATCCTGATACCAGGAAATATTTTTCGGCCGGTTTCTGACACAACTCGCCCGTACATAGGTCGAAAAATTACGAGTAACTTTACAAACATAACACAGAATATTACTCTGATCACTCTTAAACATCCGTATTGATCTCTGGAAGTTTCTTCATGCCTTTTTTGAATTAAAATCACGCTGAAATTATATCTATAATGAAATGATTCAATATTTAACCACGAAATTCGATACGTTCCTGGGAAAGTCTTGCTTGAAAACGTTAATAACTTTAAAACAACAACTCTTATTATTACTCCGATCACTCTTGAATATTCTGCTTGAACTCCTGAAACTTTCTAAAACGTGTATTAGAATTTTCGGGGGGATATAAGCATTTTTTTAGAGCGATTATTGTGTCGCGTAATAAATCGTTGTTGACGAGAGAATTAATTCGCGAGGATTAAAACGCTCTAATTGAAGTTTCTGGGCATCAAATTATAGCGAATATGCAATAGGAAATTGCTATGAACCCTCAGCTATATTCCCAGTACGAATTTGATAGGATTTTGATTGATACATACGAGATATTAATCAAAATTGGTCGATATGTCGCGATTACTGTGGATTTTGAACGAGCAGGCGTCGCGCGGCTGTGACGTCACTAGGAGTGCTCCTCGCATACCTCCTTTATCATCATGTAATCCTGATACCAGGAAATAATTTTCGGCCGGTTTCTGACACAACTTGCCCGTATATCGATCGAAAGATTGCGAATACCTTACAAACTTAACACAGAATGTTCTTTGATCATTCTTCAACATCCGTATTGATCTCTGGAAGCTTCCTTATACCTTTTTTGAATTAAAATCGCGCTGAAATTATATCTATAATGAAATGATTCAATATTTAACCACGAAATTCGATACGTTCCTGGGAAAGTTTTGCTTGAAAACGTTAATAACTTTAAAACAACAACTCTTATTATTACTCCGATCACTCTTGAATATTCTGCTTGAACTCCTGAAACTTTCTAAAACGTTTATTAGAATTTTCGGGGGGATATAAGCATTTTGTTAGAGCGATTATTGTGTCGCGTAATAAATCGTTGTTGACGAGAGAATTAATTCGCGAGGATTAAAACGCTCTAATTGAAGTTTCTGGGCATCAAATTATATCGAATATGCAATAGGAAATTGCTATGAACCCTCAGCTATATTCCCAGTACCAATTCGAAAGGATTTTGATTGATACACACGAGATATTAATGCAAATTGGTCGATATGTCGCGATTACTGTTGATTTTGAACGAGCAGGCGTCGCGCGGCTGTGACGTCACTAGGAGTGCTCCTCGCATACCTCCTTTATTATCATGTAATCCTGATACCAGGAAATATTTTTCGGCCGGTTTCTGACACAACTCGCCCGTACATAGGGCGAAAAATTGCGAGTAACTTTACAAACATAACACAGAATGTTCTTTGATCATTCTTCAACATCCGTATTGATCTCTGGAAGCTTCCTTATGCCTTTTTTGAATTAAAATCGCGCTGAAATTATATCTATAATGAAATGATTCAATATTTAACCACGAAATTCGATACGTTCCTGGGAAAGTTTTGCTTGAAAACGTTAATAACTTTAAAACAACAACTCTTATTATTACTCCGATCACTCTTGAATATTCTGCTTGAACTCCTGAAACTTTCTAAAACGTTTATTAGAATTTTCGGGGGGATATAAGCATTTTGTTAGAGCGATTATTGTGTCGCGTAATAAATCGTTGTTGACGAGAGAATTAATTCGCGGGGATTAAAACGCTCTAATTGAAGTTTCTGGGCATCAAATTATATCGAATATGCAATAGGAAATTGCTATGAACCCTCAGCTATATTCCCAGTACGAATTCGAAAGGATTTTGATTGATACACACGAGATATTAATCAAAATTGGTCGATATGTCGCGATTACTGTGGATTTTGAACGAGCAGGCGTCGCGCGGCTGTGACGTCACTAGGAGTGCTCCTCGCATACCTCCTTTATCATCATGTAATCCTGATACCAGGAAATATTTTTCGGCCGGTTTCTGACACAACTTGCCCGTATATCGATCGAAAGATTGCGAATACCTTACAAACTTAACACAGAATGTTCTTTGATCATTCTTCAACATCCGTATTGATCTCTGGAAGCTTCCTTATACCTTTTTTGAATTAAAATCGCGCTGAAATTATATCTATAATGAAATGATTCAATATTTAACCACGAAATTCGATACGTTCCTGGGAAAGTTTTGCTTGAAAACGTTAATAACTTTAAAACAACAACTCTTATTATTACTCCGATCACTCTTGAATATTCTGCTTGAACTCCTGAAACTTTCTAAAACGTTTATTAGAATTTTCGGGGGGATATAAGCATTTTGTTAGAGCGATTATTGTGTCGCGTAATAAATCGTTGTTGACGAGAGAATTAATTCGCGAGGATTAAAACGCTCTAATTGAAGTTTCTGGGCATCAAATTATATCGAATATGCAATAGGAAATTGCTATGAACCCTCAGCTATATTCCCAGTACCAATTCGAAAGGATTTTGATTGATACACACGAGATATTAATGCAAATTGGTCGATATGTCGCGAATACTGTGGATTTTGAACGAGCTGGCGTCGCGCGGCTGTGACGTCACTAGGAGTGCTCCTCGCATACCTCCTTTATCATCATGTAATCCTGATACCAGGAAATAATTTTCGGCCGGTTTCTGACACAACTTGCCCGTATATCGATCGAAAAATTGCGAGTAACTTTACAAACTTAACACAGAATGTTCTGTGATCATTCTTCAACATCCGTATTGATCTCTGGAAGCTTCCTTGTGCCTTTTTTTAATTAAAATCGCGCTGAAATTATATCTATAATGAAAAGATTCAATATTTAACCACGAAATTCGATACGTTCCTGGGAAAGTCTTGCTTGAAAACGTTAATATCTTTAAAACAACAACTCTTATTATTACTCCGATCACTCTTGAATATTCTGCTTGAACTCCTGAAACTTTCTAGAACGTGTATTAGAATTTTCGGGGGAATAAAATCATTTTTTTAGAGCGATAATTGTGTCGTGTAATAAATCGTTGTTGACGAGAGAATTAATTCACGAGGATTAAAACGCTCTAATTGAAGTTTCTGGGCATCAAATTATAGCGAATATGCAATAGGAAATTGCTATGAACCCTCAGCTATATTCCCAGTACGAATTCGAAAGGATTTTGATTGATATACGCGAGATATTAACGAAAATTGGTCGATATGTCGCGAATACTGTGGATTTTGAACGAGCTGGCGTCGCGCGGCTGTGCCGTCACTAGGAGTGCTCCTCGCATACCTCCTTTATCATCATGTAATCCTGATACCAGGAAATATTTTTCGGCCGGTTTCTGACACAACTCGCCCGTACATAGGTCGAAAAATTGCGAGTAACTTTACAAACATAACACAGAATATTACTCTGATCACTCTTAAACATCCGTATTGATCTCTGGAAGTTTCTTTATGCCTTTTTTGAATTAAAATCACGCTGAAATTATATCTATAATGAAATGATTCAATATTTAACCACGAAATTCGATACGTTCCTGGGAAAGTCTTGCTTGAAAACGTTAATATCTTTAAAACATCAACTCTTATTATTACTCCGATCACTCTTGAATATTCTGCTTGAACTCCTGAAACTTTCTAAAACGTTTATTAGAATTTTCGGGGGGATATAAGCATTTTTTTAGAGCGATTATTGTGTCGCGTAATAAATCGTTGTTGACGAGAGAATTAATTCGCGAGGATTAAAACGCTCTAATTGAAGTTTCTGGGCATCAAATTATAGCGAATATGCAATAGGAAATTGCTATGAACCCTCAGCTATATTCCCAGTACGAATTTGATAGGATTTTGATTGATACATACGAGATATTAAGCAAAATTGGTCGATATGTCGCGAATACTGTGGATTTTGAACGAGCTGGCGTCGCGCGGCTGTGACGTCACTAGGAGTGCTCCTCGCATACCTCCTTTATCATCATGTAATCCTGATACCAGGAAATAATTTTCGGCCGGTTTCTGACACAACTTGCCCGTATATCGATCGAAAAATTGCGAGTAACTTTACAAACTTAACACAGAATGTTCTGTGATCATTCTTCAACATCCGTATTGATCTCTGGAAGCTTCCTTATGCCTTTTTTTAATTAAAATCGCGCTGAAATTATATCTATAATGAAAAGATTCAATATTTAACCACGAAATTCGATACGTTCCTGGGAAAGTCTTGCTTCAAAACGTTAATATCTTTAAAACAACAACTCTTATTATTACTCCGATCACTCTTGAATATTCTGCTTGAACTCCTGAAACTTTCTAAAACGTTTATTAGAATTTTCGGGGGGATATAAGCATTTTTTTAGAGCGATTATTGTGTCGTGTAATAAATCGTTGTTGACGGGACAATTAATTCGGGAGGATTAAAACGCTCTAATTGAAGCTTCTGGGCATCAAATTTTAGCGAATATGCAATAGGAAATTGATATGAACCCTCAGCTATATTCCCAGTACGAATTCGAAAGGATTTTGATTGATACACACGAGATATTAATCAAAATTGGTCGATATGTCGCGATTACTGTGGATTTTGAACGAGCAGGCGTCGCGCGGCTGTGACGTCACTAGGAGTGCTCCTCGCATACCTCCTTTATCATCATGTAATCCTGATACCAGGAAATATTTTTCGGCCGGTTTCTGACACAACTTGCCCGAATATCGATCGAAAAAATTGCGAATACTATACAAACTTAACACAGAATGTTCTTTGATCATTCTTCAACATCCGTATTGATCTCTGGAAGCTTCCTTATGCCTTTTTTAAATTAAAGCATTTTCATTCTTGAAAGTCCACAGAATTTGTTGCAATAAATTCAGACTATCTGACTTTGACTATTACGTCACAATTTCTATGCACATGTGAAAAGAGTCTTTAAAGATGCGAGTGCGGAGCGTATCGCGCCAAATTTAAGTAATATTTAAACGTATTTGGAAATTCACATTGCATTTCTATTTCATATCGTTCTATTCGCAAAAGTCTACAGAATTGTTTGCGATCAATGGAAAGTGTCTAACTGTCGAATCTGTTCATCATAAATCCTGTTCAAAAGACAAAAAAGACCATTTTTTCAAAATTGATTTTTTTTGTTTTGGACAGTGTTACTTTTCAAATTTTCTTATATCTGCCAGCAATATATTACTGGATGCTCAAAAGAAAATTTATGGCAAATACAATAACGTTTCACAAGATTAATTCAAGTTTTATTAGGCGACTCAATCGAATATTAATTATTACCCCATATGGAAATTAAGTTATAAGAATTGAATAAGAGCTAGTATAGCGTTAATGAAACAACTTCAACAATCTACTTGAATCGTAATTGTAATTAATTTTACGAGACACCTGCCAAGTGGTACATGATCCCACAAATTTCCCCGCTATTTTCTTTATTAAAATCTTTTTTATTCATTTTTGTCGGTAAATAGGTTTTTGAAATATGTAGAGTACACAAATTATCCGAGAAGATGACAGCATCAAAGGATAAGGTAGAAAAGGGGGTTAAAATGCAGAATGATGGAAAAAGCACCGAGATATAGGTAGACCAATCACGCAAGCCAATCTGTAATTCGATAGTTACCGAGTCCTAGGACTCGGTAACGATGTTCTTGTCGCTCGTGACGTTACCCACCAAACACATAAAATAACCGACATTATTGAAACCTGTTTTATTGAATAACCTATAGTTGATAGATTTTAAAAGTTTTTAGTATAAGCGATTCTCGTTTAATAAACTACTTCAATTCCACGATAAAAACTATTTTTTAATTATTCTGTTATTCTGTAAGATAATGGAAAATTAAACAGTATTTTCTTTTTGTGTTGTCAGGGAATAGACTTGCTTTTAGGGTAATGTCACGAGCCAAATGATTACAGAAAATTATGTTCCATTATTTCTTTTATGTCCATATTGTTATTATGCATCATAATTACCATGTTTGATGTAAATCTTATGTGCATTCCAACCCAATTTATTTATCAATTTCATGTTAGTTCATTCGGCTCCAAATATTTGTTCAGAGTGAGTTGATAAGCGCGCGTACTACACAGTTTTTTTCCTCTTTTCGCAGAGGGTACTTTTTTTGGTGGGAATTGTACCGCGTCGGTATTTTTTCTATGGAATCACTAATGTCCATTTAGTGCTTGGTCTGCTTATATCTCGTCTGTAGAAAAGGTTCACTCGTGTTACCCTTCATCGTTCAGTTAAATTCCTTTGTTGAGAAATTTGCAGTTACCATGTGTCGTAACTAATCTGCAGAAAAAATCCTTCTCTGCATAAATGAATGCAACACAACAAATTCTAATGCAATTTCTTAGTTTTTTTCAAATGAACGAAATTAAATTCCGTTTTTAAGAGTAATACAAACTTATTGTATATTCATGACAGATGTGGTCCAACATCTTATATCAGGATTGTTGACCGAAATGATTAACATTTTATGTATAATTCCTTATAAAAATAATACGAAAAATTAATTACTGTTATTTAACATATTTGCATATTTATTTTTAAGTCTTCATTAAACTCCGTCTAGTTCTTATCGAAGAACTCAAGATTCTTGCAGATCTTTTAGAATATCGTGGAGCGAAATTTCTGGAGATGAGGTGAAAGGTGAAGGGTACATTGAATTGCACCGATGCAAGGCAATTAGCGATGGAATGAGTATCTTACAAGAACCGGAATCAGAAACGTCGCAGACTTAACGAGATGATTCTGCTTCGATCATTACCTACGTTCGAGCATTATATGTTTCTTTATCCTTGTTAGGACGAATCTGAACGTTCGGTGGAACAGATGTTCTTACTTCAGCCAGAACATGGTTTAATTAAGCGTGGAACGTTTAACTCGCGAACAACTTATCGGCCACTATTACGCTTCCCGTTTCTGTACTTTCTCTGAATGCGCGATAAATCACTTTGTGCCTTTGATCGATAATAAACGCTTCTATGAAATTCTGACTTCCCTCATGTAAACGAATTTTCAAAAGGTAGCCCACGGAATACCGAGAACTTCACCTCCATTAAACTACCGAGAATTATCATGAATGTTTGGAATAATTATTTTCAATACAAGGAAGAACCATGATTTATAGTGATATTTCTCAGATTCTGGGCTTTGATGAATATGAAGTTCGTTTTCATAATTCAAATTCGTTGTCTTGTATTTTATATCATGACTCGGTGATAGAAGAAACGTAAGTGCTTATAATGTATACTATGTAATTCATTGTTGCATTTTATCTTCAATATTTAATCAGAAAGTGTTCAATCACTTTGCTTCTTTTCCTAGTTTAAAACAACTTTACTTATAATTATCGGTAATAATTGTGATATTACTTTCTAATACGACAAGGTCTTACGATGTATAGAATCGATAATTAATAGTTGTGTTTTTATTTAAAACTTTCAGGTCTACTGAAATAAAGATTACGAATAATGAAAAGACTAATAAAAGAATTTATCTAACTGCAACTAACGGTTATCGTTTATAATTAAAATCAACAATTATGTTATAACAAGTTTATAACAATATGGTATAAATATGCAAATTTGATTCTAATTCAATTGACTTTCGAACTCAATCAGAACGTAATACTCCATGCACCAAAACATATCATAATTAATATGTTCATTCTTCTAGCGGACAAAATTCGAAAAAGGGAAATATGAAAAAGATTAAGTGCTAAATATAAAAAGGGGAATCTAATCATGGTACAAGTATGTGAATTCGACAGGAATCTAGTACCTTATGCAACCAAATAATTCATAATCAATCTGTGTATTCTTCCAGAAGAAGAAACTGGGGAAGGAAGGAATATGAAAAAAGGGTGAGTTTGAGGTTTACTCGATTCGCATATTAGAATATGCTCAGTGCAGGAGAGTAATGTGAGTAGAGTCAGAGTGGTGAGGCTGATTCGAGTTAGCCACACGCCGAGCAAATCAATCACGTCGCACGCACTCGGCACACATGCCGTTAATGTGCACGCGGGACCACCAGCCACTGAGAGGACCTCCTAAAGATTAGGGTGCGTTTCCGTTTCAAGGATAATTACTTCGCGTGTCTCTCGTGTCTCTCGTCTCAATCGTGCTATCTCTAATCCGAGGAAAGTAAAAACGATATTCTTCCGTGATCCAAACGATTACTATCCACCGAATACGCAAGTCGAGCATAATTTATCGTCACTCATTTACTCGCGTTAAAACAGTCTTATTAAGAATAATTAAAATCTCAGTTAATATATTCGACATCGAGATGAGCAAGCTTTAATCGCCGGTCGTATCTTGTAATAGCGATTCAATTACAACATAACTAAATAATTATACCGTATCCAGTTCCGATTACATCTGACGTGTAAGTAGATTTATTGAGATTATATCTGAGCCTTTAATAACGCGAACCAGTACCAGGGACTTATCATTTTAATGGTAATAAATTACCATTTAATATCCATGTGTAATTCTTCATTTGTAAATAGTAGATTAATATACACGATAGCTAGAGAATTCCTCGATGAAGAAGATCACATTAATTCCGTCTATAAAAATCTCTATCAATACGATTCTCTTACGGCGAGCAATTATCAATAGTTTTTATTTGATTTCATTGTACCGTCTGCTTGTCAAGGGTTGCGAAGTGTCGGGAGACCTTTGCACTTTCTCTCTCGATATCTTTTACGCTCTTTCTCCGATCAGTAGCAGAGTCAAGGCGATTAAGCCACGCCAGGTGGTACATGTGTATTTGCCTGAGGAAATCGCAAGATGGAATACGTACTATAAACCGTCTGCAAGTGTGAGTGCACTTGCGCGAGTAATTATCGAGCGACGTATAACTTGCCTCGTCTCTAGAGGATTAATTAACTCGTTCTGCCCGCTGGACACCAGCTCATTATGTGCTTCGACGGTATAGTCCGGTAGAACACGACGATCTGTGTACATACATGGATATCTTTCTCTGTGTTCGTGAACACGTTGAATCTTCACCTGTCCCTCAGGAGGCTATGATGCAGAGAACTTGAACCTGCACGGTGCAACCCGCATTCATTCCCTCGCGCTGTCACTCCCGCATCATCCTAGAGCAGAGCCATTTTTTATGGACCATACGTTTTTTTTCACAGAGCCTCAGCGTGAGTTCTAGGAAAGCTCTTGGTAGCTGTGGCACATAAATTTTAATTTTAAATACCCCGTGGACTGCGCGTTGGTGGCGGTATTCTGGTTCAGGTAGTCGAATGTGAAAGAGCTGACGTGTTTATAACGACTGAGTAAGTCAGATTAAAGAAATGTTCATTACTTGAATATCTGTATAAGTTTTGTATAAATGTAGAAGTGACGTAGAACACATATTAGAAAGCAGTAAATAGAACTTGGAATTATTGCTTGGAAGATGTTTAACGTAACGTGCACTTCTGATATGTTTGCATAATTGCATAATGTAATATCAAGTTGAAGTAGTGATACGGTTGTGGAATATTATAATTGAATATTAATTCTACGTATTTATAAAGCATGCAACTAATCTGAATTCCGACTCTTGATTCCGTGATCAATAATTAATTTCATTTGTCGGACAGACCACTTTCCATAATCAGCCTGGAATATTCCATGCTTATGGGCTACGTATACCTGACTCGCGATAATAAAGTAGACCGATTCGCGGAGGACATGTAGGGGGTTTAAAATCGCAAAGACGTACATATACAAGTACGCCGATATTTGGTTCTGTGTTAGCCACCCTGAAGGGGTCGAGCGGAACGGATAACGGGTACGGGGGCGGACTGCATAAATTCGGAGGCTGCAATTGGCGCCCGAATACTTTTACAATTCAAATTATGGAAATCCCGCGGGTGTACGTACTAGTAGACGTCGTTCCTGGTGGCTCGTGTACGGTTGAGCATGAGCGGATTTATTTCTCGGGGTCCATGGGACACGGTTCGTTCGGTGCCACTCCTCTCTCTTCTCCCCCTTGTCTCTTTGTCTCCGATCCTGTGGATAGAAAAAAAATATCCCCTCAAAATCGGGGAGCCGCGGTAGTGCTACTGCACGATAAAGGGATATCACGATTGCTGATTCTAATTCTATAATTCCGTGCTTAAGCCGGGTCCGGATGTACTATACACCTACATGGCACAGCGCGTACTACCGTTTTATCTAAATCTGTGTCACGCGTCCCGTTTCATCCCCTTTAATTCTCGTTGCTGGCTATGCGGTACGCGGGGTGGCGTGCAACGGGGCCGAAAACTATGAAAAACCATTGTAGTCAGAGTGAATGCTAGTCGACGATTCGTGTGTTTTTACTGGGTTTCGCTGATTTTTTGTTGAGCACATCGAATGCACTACAGTGTACCTTTTCGTTGGGAAACATGGCCTAGAATTTATTTTGGAAAACATCGTTGTAATTACTTCCCGATGTTGTCCTCCTTTCTACGATTAACAAAGTGTTTTTGCCCTTGTATCAACTCGTTATTATTGAGCTAAAATTCACTACATTTTTTTGTAAACTTTTTTTACAGTTATTTATGTAACTTTTTGTTACTCTTCCTTCAGAAAAGTAATATTTCGTCTCAATTTATTAGTCTCAAAGAAAAACATTTTTTAAATTCATGACGTCTAATTTTACTGTAAGATGTTTGAAGCACAAACATCTCTGTAACTCGATTACATGAAAATGTTAGTTAATAAATTTGACGTCTATAACAACGAAATATTTAGAGAAATAAAGTCAATCCTGTAGGTATACGTATAAGCAGTGGATTATACGTTATTCTTTACGTGTGCTAAAGGTGTTATTGTTTTTTGAGATAAAGAATAACCGAAGGTATTTCGTATCTATGGTTTCAAAAATATTTGTAGGTGTCCATGGACTACAGTGTCAAGGGACCCAGTTTCTTCCTATCGTATCCCGACTTTCTTCCGATTTTCACGTTCACCGTCTCGGGGGTTTACATAGGCGAAGTTCTGACATTGAAAAATGCAAGTCGAGTTCCCTGTTTTCTTCCGGATATTTGTCATAGACCTTTTCCCTCTGTTTTTCACAACACGCTTGCTAGTAGTATGACAATAATGTATATAGAATCTCCATCAACTAAAGACAATTTCGACCCTTGACTTATAAACATTTTGAAAACCTACGATTTTTCAGATATCTTTTTATGATGTTCATTATATATCATACTAACTTCTATGTTTGATAAGAAGCAACATAAAACGTATAATATTAATTACTTCTTTCTTATCAACACTGTATTCTGTTATCAATGGTATAGAGAACGTAATTTTCCTTTCCTCTATTACAGATTTTAATAGCGTTCCACTTCAAATGTAATTATCATTTCATAATTAATAGCGACCATCGATGTTAGATGCAACTGATATCAACCGCTTAACACACGTTTTTTGCCACAAATGTTTGGAAAATGTCTCCCAGTTAGTCTAAGGAGACCGGATAGTTTTCGTCGTCTAGGTTTTTTTAGAAGAAAAACTATATTTTCCACTTAAAATGTTTGTATTATTTGATAATGGTAATGGTAATGGTGTATGCCATGTTGTTGTAAAAAAGCGGTTAAACATGATTTACCAGTGTAAATTTGCTATATTAATTACATAGTTGTAGAAAGGAAGATCATGGATTAAAAACAGCGCTATAATTTTAATGTATTATAATATTATATAATAATATACACGTATAATTATATATATGTTGGTTTCGTAGTCTATATTACTTGGACCAATTAAATTGTCCATATCACGATACCGCATACGATAAACATACAACCCTTATTGCGGGGATGAAGTCACTTACTATCATGTATTACGAGAAAAGGGGAATGATTCGATTACCAAAGTGTATCTCTAGAAAGGGACGGTAATTGTATTAACGAAGACCTGATCAACAGAAATTAGTAGACTAAACGAGGAAAGTTGTCCCATTACGAAGACCATAAAAGAGTCCTCCAATTCTTTACGAGAGACTAAACGATAAAAACATTTTAATTAAAAATATAAGTTCCACGTTCTTTTGCCTGTTTCGGGATTTTAAATCATTTCTAAAGTTTAATCTCCTTCAACAATCGAAGACGCTGGTTCGCCTATCCTTCCATGTTAATTTGACCACTTAAATCGATTACCCATTGTAAGTGTTGAAATCTTGTATTATCCTTTTAATATCGCAAATTATTATCGTATAATTTGTTGTCTCGTTTTGTATTTGAATTGTGTGAATTTTTGGTGTTTTAGAATTAAATAATCGATTAAATAAGAAAGAAGGACTTACATCGAAACGTAACTCTTTTAATAAATATATGGTGCAATTTTTTAAAGCTTGTAATTAGCCGGTTTTCTTATCAAATTCTATAATATTATATTCAGTCGTTTTATCCAAACTTATCGAAGTCACACGTTCTAGTAAACACGCATTCTAATCCAACACTTCTGATAACAGCTGATGTGCTTAACCCAAGTGTAATGACGTGAGGGAACATTTTTTTTCCATATTCCTCTAATGTATAAAAAAAGAAGGGGTGCTTGGGGTGTGAGTGTGCCATCTCAGGAGTCAGAATGCATCTTACGTTAAAGCAAAAAGCACTGGCAGATAAGCTCGACAACTTAGCCGCTAAGCTCTTCTTCCTTCGGATTATCAGCTCAAGCTTCGTTCTCCCGTTTTCTTCTCATACGAACGTCGCGCTACCCTCGTTCTATATCCTGCAGACAATACCAATGTCCAAATCTTTCTCTTTCTCTCACAGAATTCCATCCCTGATTCTCTCATCCCTTTCTCTTTCTATACGCGCTCATTCCCTACCACCCTTCTCAACCCCGGAGTGACAGCCAGGCTTGCGTTCCGAGGGGTGATGTTCGTTAAGCCAATGGATCTCTCGGTATATTTGTTTGTTCGATCGAAAAATATTATCTTGCGAAAAATGGTGTGCTGTTCGGTTGATAATACTTATCTAGTAAATTCTAATATGTGCAAGCTATTTATTGTAAATATTTGTTTGTTCATTCGAAAAATACTATTTTATGAAAAAGTGTGTGTTGTTGACAATGCTTGTTGAAAAATATAGTTTCGATTCGTAATTAGTGATTCATACTTCTAATAATAGCTTTGTAATAATATTTATAATTATTTCGATATATTCTTTTAGATATCGAGATTTTTGTACAGTAATTGCGTAGTTTCGGACTTGGATCTGTTTATAGAAATGGATAAATTTCAATTAATATTCTACTATTAATTATTACCTGTTAAGCTCTACGTTTTTAAAAAATGGGATTTAAAGTTATACGCGATTTTTATATATTTATGTATTTGTCACTCGACAGTGTGACGTTAGCGGATCCTAGTTCCTTTTAAACTTTTTTAATTTTAAATTCTCACTCACAATTGACAAATTATTTTTCTGCTCTTTTAATTCCGACCTATTAATATTTGTTTTTACCTTTTTATTTAACTTCGGAACAGTTTGGGACACTCTTAAAACTGTTAAAAAATCGTACAAAATAATAAGAAAGTAATAGGAAAGTAATAATAGCCGTAGATGTTAATTGTTATATGAATCTTCCATGTGTTGAATATTTTATGCGATTCTACCCCTAAATGTATAGTACGTGCACATCGTGAAAGTAATTTAGGGTAAAGATGTACAAATGGCAATTAACTGGGGAACATATTGGAATAATTATGTCGGGATTTGTGAGCGTGTATTTGAAGATTGTAACCTTTTTTCCTAGCGTTGACGTGAAGGACGAAGGGTGGTTGTACGTCACCCTAATCCTGCGGATGCGAAACCGTGAAGGGACATCAAGTTGTGACAGTGGGGGGGACCAAAAGAGAAGGACCGTGACATTCGTCGTAGAATCTTGATTAAATAAACATGAAGAAAGCCGTTCGTCACAGGCTGAAGGGAAATCTAACGACCCACTGACACCGGAGATTCTTCATGGTCACTTTGTTCTTTCGAGGGATGTTCTACGAATAATATACTTATTGGGATTAATAGCTTCGATAAAAATTCAGTGATATTGATTATAAGAGAATTCGATGATCCGTGTAATATATTGTAAAAATTGTATTTAGTGTACTCAACTTTGATTATTAGTAGAATTTCAAAAACTTATATTTAACAGGCTGACTGTCGCGCGGGTGATTAAAGCTCGAATCAAATATATCGCTAATATTTGTAAAATTTGCAATATTTTTAACGTTACGATAATGATGTTTACGATAAAATAATGAAAGTATCACGGAAGACTCAAACAGTTTTGTTATCAGGTGTTATATAGGTATATGTTAGAAATGTGTATAGCAAGGTATCGCATAACACGGATTTCGGTCCGACAGCCAAAGTATAATATTAATGAAGAAACTTTAATTGTAAATAAATATATTGCATTATAAGGACGAGAGTGCTCAAATAATTTATGGAATGGACATATATTAAAATGCGCATTATTTATTTTTACTGAACTCTCGAAAATAATGACCTTTGTTTCACCGAATAATGCCGGAAGTAAGAGACACGTGATGGAACAGAAGGGAAGCAATAAAGGGTCGGAATATTTCTATGCAGTTGTTCAGTACGTTCTCGAAACTATTCCAATTGCGAAATACTTGAAGAATTCCCTGTGCGTGCTTTAGGATCCGTGTGTAGCACTTTGAAATTGGAAAATCTGGAAAGTAAGCGTTGTCTACACTGAGGGAGAGCAAATTGATTCTTATTCACTAGGAGTCGAGAGAACTTTCGGATCAGGGAGCAGAAAAAAAGAAAGCAAAGT
The DNA here is from genome assembly GCA_910591585.2 of Nysson spinosus. Classification (NCBI taxonomy): domain Eukaryota; kingdom Metazoa; phylum Arthropoda; class Insecta; order Hymenoptera; family Crabronidae; genus Nysson; species Nysson spinosus. Next base: position 5,526,998 of record OU342830.1, on the reverse strand, counting down.
CACATTCCTTTATCACCGCAGAATCTCGAAGTAGTTTAAGGAAACCTGTGATAAAACTCAGCCCGATCTAACTATGAATTTACTAACATAAACATAACTTTACGGCGAGGTATATACTACACTATGTAAAGCTCATGTTCGTTAAATTACCGCGATAAAATTTAGTGTTTCAACGTAGCCATAGTAAATGCATTTATCGGTTTCTATAGAATCTATAAATTATATGTCCTGGAATTGTAATCAATTCGACGGAACAACTTGGACGCGGAGCCAAACTGAAATCTCGTATATGCAAATACACTCGAATAATAGGAGATTGCAATTGGCCGGCTTTAGATTCAATCTCAATTAACTGTAGCCGAAAATTACAGTCTGGATTATAGGAAATACGAGGAAATAGTATCGATTTTATAGTACTTCCATGACATCACGCACACTGTACTAAATCGCAGCAGATCATTATATCTTGTCAATGAATCATCCAGTGATGTTCACGGTTGTGTGCGTACGAGTATTACAGTCTGAACTAATCACAACCCTAATACGTGTTCTATCATCGTGCGTTGAACCGTACCCCGTGGAGACAGGGATGTAGATGAAGAAGACGAACCATGGAATGAAGAATTACCAGAGAAAGAGAGGGAATAGTGATAGGAGAGAGAGAAAACGGTCTAGAAAACCATATAAATCACAATTATAATCAACGTGCTCGAAAGTTACACCAGGTTCGCCCCCTTTGGCCCCCGCGAGTCGTGGTTTGCTGGCGTCGCATGAAAATTTATCGCCCAACTTCGGTTTCCTTCAAGGTCGGTCCCTGGTACTTTGAATACATCGCTTCCTGACTTTTTCGCGAGTTCCCGGAGAAACTTGACTCGTTCGTGTTACGTTCGCGGCGTTTCTTACCGGAAGTGTAGCGTAAAGTAAAAAGGGAAGAATAAAAACCCGGCTATTCCGCGAAACTCAAAGTAAACACCTTTTTTTGCGTTAATGAAGTCTGAGGTATCTTATACACGGTATACAGACAGTGCACTAAGTTTGCTTCTTATTTATGTAATAACTTTTGAAAGCAGCTCACCATCTTAGTAGAAACGAACTGACTTTAAAAAAACGTAATACTAGCTTGGTTCTCTTTGAACATTTCGCTTTACATTTTATAAATCTTGCACATTAAATCCTGTCGTGAAAGTGATATCTTAGAAAAGAACTACGAATTATGATATTAACACTTCGACGATAAAATATCAAATCGATGAAATATCCTTGTTGATAATGTAATAAAGTAATCGCCGGAGAGCAACCATGATTATGTACATATTATTCATCTTTTACGAAGGTTAATACCGAACAGTAGAAAATCCATTATCAGCCACGTGACGGTAGTACGGTAGGTAACAATGGCCGTGAAAAAAGTTATTAATAGTTGGAATCTGACAGGTCGTATCGGGCCTTTTACGGTCGAAGAAAAGTTCTCAGGAAGCTCGGAGAGGAAGAAACGAGTCGTTAAGAAAGAATTTCCGGGCACTGACGAATCCCATGTGCTTCGTGAAGACGTCACAATGACGAGGAAGATAGAGCCGGGGTTGAAGCATCGCGAAATGACGAATGAGTCACGGCAAGGGTCGTTACGTTCGTCCTTAAAGAGAATTCTTTTTCGACGGTAATCGAAAGGACGTGACGATTGCTGTCCACGTATAAACTGCTTACTGCTCGACGATGGTGTCAAATTACAGTTCGAATCGAATCAATCGTGATTCAAAGTGTTGCACGGAGCTTTGAACGACGAACGATGTGCAGAAGTTGCTACCGATGGAAGTAAATCTACTTATTTCGTTGAGAGGATCGTACTTCTTGAAGGGGAGCAGAAATCGAGGAAGTAGGGTAGTTTTTTCGAGTAGCCCTGATTCGCGTTGCATTATTCTCTGCAGGAATTTTTTACGAAATTGACATCTGGTTGATCAGAGGATGATAATCGAATATTTAACACACTCGCGTCGGATGACTCACATGAGAGTCTTTGGGATTCTTTAGCAGAACCCGAATAACTCAAATGTGAGTCTTTAGATATGTTACAATTTGGTCTTTCTAGCACTTTTTATCAACATCACTTAATTTAGCCAAATTCAGCGAATTGTTCAGCTAATGTGTTAATATTGTTTCGTCGGGGTGTTGGTCGTTGCTAAGACTTAAAAAATATGAAAGTGAAGAATGTTATGAATAAAGATGACCCGGAAATGAATTGATAGTAATCGTACTTAATGACTGCTTATCAGTCAGTTTTATGATGTAACAAGTACGAAGGGGTTCATTTCATATCCCGACCTATCTATTGCAGTCTTCAAATAAATATAGTCAAACTTTTAAGTTCTATGAATTAGTTTTCTACTACTTTCTTTCTACTGTGATATATGACATGATCTGCCCTAAAATGTGTGATATTAATGATTATGCCTTTCCACGTAGTATCTGAAAAGTCTATCGTTTTTTAATTAACCGTACCCCGCTGGCGAATGCACGGTGTTCCGTTAGGACGTAATTTCTCGTCACGTCGATGGCAGGAAGTAGAGATGAATTATTCCGCGGGTAATGGCGAACAATTGAAATACCCTTAGTTGCACCGCCGGGGGTGGTCTAGCTCCCCAGGAGAGTCCCTGAAAAATTAACATTATTCCACCCCCTTAGGGTAAGAAAGGGAGGCAGAGAGAGAGAGAGAGAGAGAGAGAGAGAGAGAGAGAGAGAGAGAGAGAGAGAGAGAGAGAGAGAGAGAGAGAGAGAGAGAGAGAGAGAGAGAGAGAGAGAGAGAGAGAGAGAGAGAGAGTTCTATGCGCGCGGTGCGCTTAATGTTGTGATGATTTGAAATCGATAACGACCCACCCAGACATGCAGAAGTCACGGTAAAGTGAATCTCTCTCCCCAGAATGGGCGATGGCAAAGAGCAAAAGTCGAATCGCATTATCGTGGGATGGAGGCATCCCGTGCCGGCTCTTCAAAGAGTCAACTTACCGAGTCAAAGGGAGGGAGAGATCAGCGCAATGAAAGAAGAGAACGATAGAAACCAGGGAAAAGGGGGAAAGGGCAAGAAGAAAAAGGCGAATGGATACGGTCCGATACGTACGTATGTACGCGAGTCTCCATTCTACCGGCTCTTCCTGTCTGTAATCAAAGATTTATATCTGTGGAGTGCATGGATGCTCCTACCTTCGAGAAGTACGATCAACGATAGCGAGCAGTTGATGCGCTACCGTGAGTTCCGTTCGATTGACGGTCCACGATCATAGATATCGCGAATCTATGCAAACCGAATCCTCCGATGAATTAATGCCGGCTACGATGCGATATGCTGCTTTTATGTTAATACCTACTTCGACCAACCTACACACGCGACACGCTGATGTATGATTCCCATTTATGCGTAGATAAGTCGTCTAACCAGTGGAATAATGATTTCGATAGTACGCCGGTCTGATCATGCATGTCCGGAGACAGATTTCATCTTCTACTAGATGTGCACGGATCGCTTTAATCATGGTACCTCGATAGACAAATGTCAAGAGATAATCGAGAAATTTTGAATAATGTCACTGAGCTTATCACGATTTTGTGGACAGTTTCGCGTGATGCAGTAAGGCTTTGCAAATTCTTCACTTTAGTTTTTTAACGGTATCTGCATCCACTTAGTACCTAGAATTCACTCAACGTTGAACATGTTGTTGAAGACGCAAGAATCATTTATTATGCGTGATGGTATATTTACAAAATCTTCGTGAATCATTGCAGACTATAAGACGAGTTTAATTTCGGTTTTATTCTTCATAGCTACTCTAGCTCGGAATCTAGCCCCTACTTGCGGAATTTACACTTATCTCGTGAACGAGGCGACGAACTTGCCCGGGTGGGCATTAGCATACTTAATGGCCCTTTGTTTGGCCAACTTGAACTACGAATGTTGCGAGCGACACGGTTCGTTAACTTGACCGAATCAAATTACATGAATTTACTGTTCCAACGCCTCCATGGTATTTCATCGTGGATCTATAGGTACATGTGCACACACTTCTCGGCCAGAGGTTCGCTGGAACCAACTAAATCAATTCCAGCAGGACCTTTTGCTCTCTTCTTTGCACTTTGCAAACACATTCGTTAACGTTCACCGATGCATTTCATTTGAATCGTAATTCACGACAAATTAATCTAAAGAATCTCAATTTATAATGTGTTCAGTTCAATTCCACCATAGCAATGTATTTGGATACGATAATATCACCCTTTGAATACGACATTTCTTACACTGGTAAAATATATACGCGCACTTAAAATGTTAATGATAAATAATTATGAATGCAACGCGGACATCGCATCCGCGTAACTCTACCGTTTTCAGCAAAAATTAAATCATCAATTAAAACTATTATACGGAGTCCCATCGGCGAAGAAGTAGCTGAGTCGGTCGCTACACTGATACTGGCGGAATGACGGATCTGTCATAGTGATTAGTCGAACGTGTTTGGAAAGGGTCCTGTTGACATTAACGGATTGTCTACGCGTGAACGAAATGATGATGTCTGCTATGCGTAATTCGTCATCGTAATAATTCGGGAGTTTCTCCTTGGCGGAAGTGCAATCATTGGTGCCGTCTTCGTCTCTGCAAGGATTCCAGCACAGCTTGATAATACCTCTTGAAATTTCCGTCGGAGATCGACTGGAGAAGTTTAACGGACCTGTTTCCCTCTTTCTGTCGGCTCGCCTGTACCCTTCTGGTCGTTTTATAGCTTCATTAGAAGCAAGGGTTCCCGTTTAATAATTCATCACAGCTGGTTCAGCCTTCTCGTATCTCTCCATGGCTATACTCGATGTCTGTTCTTTGACGAGTAATCGAGTTTCTCTACCGTGTCATTATTTGAGGAAAAAGAGAAAATATCCATTCTCGTCGATGCATTGAACTCGTTGCCGTGCGTTTCTTGGTATTTCGCTTTAAATGTGGACGTTATACTTGCACGAATATCCTTTACGAATAACTTTATACGAATAAGACTTCAGACAACAATAAAAATCTTCCATTCCTGAATATAAAGAAGTTCAATGACCTCCCAAATTAAAGATTGGAAACATGTTACAATTTAAATAACACTTCTTATACTTCAAAATCTAATGTCATTAGTAGTGTTCTCACAGCATTATATTGATAAAAGTTTATTAACAAAGATTTCTAGTCCAAAGGTATTAAAGAGATAATGGAATTAATTATTTCAATACATTTTTAGAATGGCTAATTAACTTTTATATACCACTGAACAAAATAATCTGAGCTTTTGTTCTTAAGATGATTCAAAACTGTATGTCCGGGTCTAAAACTTTTGGACCTTACTATATATTTGTTTGCAACAATCCTATTCCGTTGTATAATAACTTCTCTTTAATCTGCAAATATGGGTTTAACGTATGCCAGAAACGACGCAAAAGGGAATAATGGTGAACCGAGAAACCAGCGAAAGCTTTGCTCTCTCGTATAAGTAATAGTTACATCGCATTGTTTGCTCGAGGAAGGGAAGACGAATTCCGTGATTGTTAGGAAGCATGCTGCTATGATGTTGTACACGATGACCATAAGTGTACACAATGCAATAAACTATAAATGTTCTCTTTGAAGGACAGCACTGTCTAACAGCGAGAAGTGATGTTTTCCGAGGTACGTATCATCTGAAAACATACGTGGCCAGGGAAGGGACGCTAAAAAGAAACCAACATCCTCGGGATAATTACAAGCGGCATGCCAAAGCAAGAGTCTTGGAATCATCTTCCTTGTTCCTACGTTTTACCCGGAATGTTGTGCCACCGGAGGCATGCCAGCTCATAAAATAGAGAAGAATTATTGCCAGACTATTTATCGAATCATTACTGGCTATGGGTGTCCGATGATGCGAAGAGTTCCGGAATGGGAGGATCACTCTCGTTTCGAACACGTGGCACACTTTAAGGAAATGTTTCGCCTTCCCCGTTTTGGATGCCAAGGAAATAATTACTGATTTACGGGGCTTACAAAATATTCTTGCACGAGCTGGAATTCCTTGAATGAGATAAATAATGATGGAAAACTTCTCCTAATTCCTTGGCATTTATCACGTGCCAATTGTATTGTCAGATCTTTTTCATATGTGGATTTTTAGTGGAAGGATGAATATTGTACATTTTTATACTCTTGCATGTCTAAAATACCAAAAGTTCCTCCGAAAGTAGGAGAGGAATGTCGTTGCACTATGTACGAGATTCTTCTCCATGGGTACTCAATGGCCTGCAGAATTCAAAGCGCACTGAACATACAAAAAGAACTATTTCTGGCGACATTTCCGTTGGGAGTAACATAAGTAAAAATTCAATTTCTGTGACTACTGCGTGTGATGGCCCGTTGGATGGCTTGTGAGAGTGAAGATGTGTTAACATGTTTTACGCTGATATGTTGATAAGTATTATTGTACCTATGTATTTGTGAATATAAGCAAATATAAATAAATCGTGTTCTGGAATTATTGTTTAACATAAACACAATTCAATTTACCTATAAAGCTGATAAGAATGGGCATTTAATGTTACTCGCGGATAGATAAGTTGCAATAGAAAATACTTTAAAATTTTTAGAAACATAATAATTACGAGTACACTTAATAAATAGGTATATCTATTACTTTAAGGGGTCTGATAAAGTTTCTGAAACATATGCACCCCTAAAAGAGTATTAAATTTTGATTCCTCTGTAGGTATACTAAGGTATACCTGCAGATTTTATTCTGTGGAGGGTGGCTTCATGTTACGCATCGACGATGCAAACTGCGATCTTCCGTAGAATTCTGTAACAAAGGATCCCTCGTAGGTGATCTTTCTCAGTCGCTTCCTTGCCTTAGAATTTTCGTCTAGTGGCACGTACATTTATTGTACGCGGCCCGGGCATAAAGTATCAATTTAGATCAGTCTATGACGTGTTTATAGCGCCGTTCGCCTAACTTTATGCCTCCCTTACAAACTTTACGAGGTACCTCACCTATGCACCCAACAGGACTATCGGAACCCAGGATGCAAAAAGGTAGAACGTGCTATATTCAAGAGTGAATCGTTCCCCGTTGTATGCTCGTTATGGTCAGCTTTAGTATGCGGATTGTTCAGGTAGCTCGCGCGAAATCCTGACGCGATTCAGATTACACGGTGCTGTTATGGCTCGTTCATCGCCAGACAATGGATTCGTTGGATCGAGTGGAATCTGACTACGTGGAAGATAAATATTGTCCGTCTATGGGAGACTTTCTACAGTTCCGCGTTTGTCGTGAAATTTATTCACGCCACATAGTTTGTTGCTGAATTTTGCGGTTACGATTGAAATTCCGAGGTTTTAGATAAGAGCCAATATCACGTTTACAATGCAGTGATTCCTCTTATCGGACATTTCACCAAGGATTGTTTAAGTACAGTCAATTAGATAGTGGAAGCAAGCTTGGCTCCCTTCCGATTAAGATCATTAGTTCGAGGGAGATAGATGGAGAATGAGGGAGCGAGGCACGGAATGAACGCAACCCCCTGATGAATATAATTGAGTTAGCCGAGTGACACGTCGTTGGTGGTATCCCTCCTACAATCAGTAGGTGGTTCAAGGTGGTATCTGTATAGACACCGTGAAAGCGAAGAGGGTGAAGAGGGGTTGGTTTGTTCGAGGACAACGGTACAAGTTCGTTGGCAGCTGCCGGCATAACTCTGTACCAGTGGACCGAGGTCGGATGCGCCGATAAAACGCAAACATTTAATTAAAAGATAATCAACCGGATTGTCCGACGCCCGCTAATGTTGCAGAACAGGAGATAGGACCAAACAATCGGTTCTTTATGCATATGAGTGCTGGTTGGTTGGTCAGTCCACGAGCACACCATCCGCGTATGTGATTTAATTTTACATGAATATAAATTCGTATCGCACCGCCTGATGCGGCACCTCTGACCACCCTTTTGGGAAACCCTATCAAACACGTTGCCATCGAGCGTTAGTTTAATACAAGAGATAGATATAATTATGTTTTATCTGTAAACAATGTTACGCAAAAGAAACAAGAGAAACTTGACTTAAGGAGTAGCATAAGTGACAAGTATTGATGTTGTATGAGCAAAGCGAAGAATCAAAATGTGAAGAAAAGAAAGGAACGGTTAAAAGGGAACCAACGCGATCGACGTGGGATATTAAGCTCGCGGTCACGTACGCCATTACCGAAGCTAATGCAAAGCTGCCAGTCGTTTTATGCCATCTGTAACCGGATCTCCCTTCGACGACGAGGCGCTACTTTAGTCTCTCCTCCCTCTTCGGCAACCGAAGTTGCCGATCGATTCGACGTGGCTTCGATTAAAGACCTCTTCTCCCTTTCTCTCTTTACCCTCCATTTATTTCTATACCCTCCGCTCTCTTTCCTTCTTCAGTTGGAAGAAAAGTGTCCTGAGATTTTTCCTTCCCCTTCTGTCCGCCCGCCCTGACTGTTCCACCCTCGATACTCCTCGGTTTTTGCGAGTCAGTATTCAGAAGGCACGATCGCGTTTCCACTGTTGGCGTGATAAAGCCCGTGGTTTATGGATAAAATTCCTTTACCCAGATCGGGAACCACCGATTGTATCCAACACTTACCAAGTACCGCCAACTTAGTTTCCTTCTCCACGTACTAATAGCATAAAGTATTATATGAAACCAATTTATTCTGTAAATAATGTAATATAAAATTTAATTTTGTGAAATTCAATTTAAGCTTCCCTTATAATAATGTTCGATACTATCGACAATAATGGGCCACATATGCAATCTGTTCTATAGATTATTATAAAGTACATTCCCCATCGCCTTAAATTTCGAATTAAATGCACCTAATCACATGGGACCGCGGTTGACTACCTCGTATAATAGAAGTAGCAGTTTCTATTTTGGAGCCGCTATTGTGTCAGGATCAAAGAACGGATGTCTACCCTCTGAAAGAACATCACCACGCAGCTATTGAAATTCATCATTTCACATACGTATGGCCGATATACGCACGTACAGCCACGAAATCATACACTGACAATGAATCGAAAAGAATTGCAGTATCGTTCCAGTACGATGAGCGTTCCCAACGATCTCGGGTTACACGCATGCGGGCCGATGAACGGACGGACGGTACAACGGAAGGAAAGACGTACGAACTAGCCGGCTTGTTGATTAACGATAACGAATGTTAATGGATGTGATGAGTTAATTTACCTTTATTAATTGATTGGTCTTCGGGGCACTGGCGAGCGCAACGGGTTCACTCGACGAATAGTAAGCTATTCAAAGGGGAAAGGAAACTGCTGTGAAAGAGAATGAAAGTGCGCGCATGAGAGAAAGCGGAAAAGGAGGTATTGTAAGCGGTGGGGCTACTTTTCGCGGAGTTTACAGCGGACAGGTCAATAAACCCCTTTCATCTATTGGTAGGAAAGAGAGGAGTCGGCAGTGATGGAGGGAGGGTCCTCTTAAAACGTCGAAATTAAATTCCACTGGTAGAGGGACGTTCACAGGTTTAAGGTCCACCTTTATAGCCTCGTTCCTACCACCATGCTCTGCGTTACTTATTTCCCACAATTCTCAGTCTACCCTTATTTTCCTCCTGTTATTCCGTACCTCCCTTTTCTTTCTTACCCTTTAAACGAGGGGCGGTTCCGGTAGTACTCGGGCTTTTCTTCCTTCTGGTGGCGGAGAAAAATATATGAGGGGGGCGGATGGTCCGTGGTCTCGTTTCCCCTGTACGTATTGCGGGAGCAGTTTTCCATTAAGTGCCTTAGCCGAATCCACGTATGTGGTCACACAACGATAGTCCGTACATTTTGGATGTTTTCGCTATCGCCCCAGTGAATTACAGCCTTCTATCTTCGCGAAGGTACTTTATTTTCACCCGTTTCTTCTTTAAGGGTGGTGAGTAATCGTCGAAACGATACGTAAGACGAGGGATAAACTATTGATTCGCTCCGGTAAGGAACTCTTCAATTCTTTCTAAAGGTAAATAGATATCGGAAATTCAATTATCGAACTCATCTCTTTTGAAAACCGGTGCTCGTCTTTCATTATTTTTAACGAGTCAACCTTTAGCAGATGGATAAACGCAGACAGGAAAGAAGTATCGATAAGATCCTCCAGTTGCTTTCAAACGATCAATCATTTTCATTACGGTCATAAATTAAATATAAAATTATGGAACTAGAAATACATCAACTTTTATGGGAAACGTAAGATCGTCAAATGTACATATCTTGAAGCAATAAATAAAATAAATTCAATATCTAAGTGAAAATGTTGTGATTGCCATGTTGATCTTAATTGGTCATACACACTATTAGAGAATACTCAAACTTGTTTTGTATCCATTTCGAATGGGTACAAAAATAATAAGATGTTTTCCAGTCAGTTCAGAGATTGTCTGAGTAAAGGAATAGACTACTGAAATTTACTTTGGAGTTTGATATATTGTTCTAGTACGAGTTCAAAAGCAATAGTGGCTTATTATCGAGTACATTGGCAATGCACAGTGGTAATTCCGAAAAAAATACTGAAAGATAATCGATACTAGCTCTGCTTCAATCATAATCATCTCTGTGTTCATGGATGCCATTAATTATCATCGATGGACAGTTTTACGATATTTCTCTCCCGTTTATGAGAATGTTCTCCCGCGTAAGTGCACGAACCGGATGTATGAGCGCATTCGAGCATGAACGTAAGATCGATCAGGGTTTTGTACTCGAAGTTATCTTCGTAATAGGTCTGCAGAATAATTACAGTTTTCCAATAGCAGTGTTCGTAAAATAACGATCGCTCTAACCTTCTCCCGTTCCTCATTTGTGTAGATATACATTAATTAAACTGGTCAGAAATCCAAAGAGTAAATTAAAGGTAAGCTTCCAGACTCATTAAGAATTCGCGAGGTAAATAAATTCAATAAATATATCGTTAATTTGCTTCGAATTTCAAGTATGCCAATACTTACGGCATTAAGCAACTGTTAGAGTCAATTAATAGAATCTTTGATGTTGCGAACAATGTTAATGGATATTCATGGGATGGTCTTTAGTTGGCCGAGGTATATATTCATCAAATGGGAAGCAAACAGGATGCGTGTATGCGTTCGAGCATGTTAAGACCGATAGCGGTTTTCTCCATCGTGGCGGTTTTTCAAGGGAATTTGGTGGATGTTTCACGGTCGCGCGACGCCAGACTTTGAGCTTACCGTGCTTTGGTCTATCGGCCCATTACCAGCCTGGCACGTTGAACGCCCTCGTAAATCACCGAAGTGGCTGCTCGCATTTGTTGCGATTTTTTCCCGTGAAGATGGTCCTGCTCGTGTTACGTTCGTGCCGTGGTAGTTGGCTAACATCGGATACCAACTTCCATACTGGCAACGTCCAATTGTTTATTAATAAGCGTTCCAATTCTACGCCCTATCAATCCTCTCCCAGATTATATACGTAGTACCCAGAAGGATATCCTTTACTTACTTATGAGTCTCGGAAGGAAAGCCCTTCCGGACATAATCGCAAAAGAGGGAGTAAGATGTTCCCTGAAGATGAAGTTATGCTACAAACATACATATCCATTCTAATATGTAGCTATTTCAAATGAAATTAGTAGTTGAAATATTAATGTACTATACGTCCAGATCGTAATACACGTACACTTTTCCGGTTTCTTTTTTACGGTACATAAGATACTATTTCGTATCTCGTAAGTAGTAAGTAAAGAATTATTAAACTCGTAAGTAAAGATTCACTGGCCGATGTAAGGAAGCACGTGGTATGCATTTGACGCAAAACTAAACCGTGTAAGGTTGGCAGAGTCAAGAGATGACTATCTTTACACACGAGGCCTTCATTTCGGTGAGGCCGGTAGTGTGCCCTTCTGTTCCCCGAAACCATAGATCACGGTGAGGCCTCGCTCTCCACAGGTATATTACCGCTCGTCCGTACTGCTAAAAATACCGAAACCCCGAAAACGGGCGTTAAGATAGCGTAGGGCGTGACTGAGTCTGAGGGTTTGCAGGCGAACTGCGCTTAAAGAAGGGTTACGGTAAAGTACGGTAAAGTACGGTAAACTAATACGGGGTAAGAGAACAGACGGAGACGAGAAGAAGGAGAGTGGGTGTCGACGGACTTTTTTTCTCGGTGCACGCACTGACGATGAACTACCTACAATGGCTTAGGCCTAAGAAATGGGAAATCAATATCGGCCACTTTCGCACCCCTTGCCACTTTCGAGGCCTTTGCATGGCCTTTGCGCAATTCCTCGACATCCCAGGGTCCTCATCTTTGTAAGAACAAGAGGAATTTATAGAGGTTCTTCTCATACTTCATGCCTGTGGCACGAACGTGCGGCATATTTAAGTGGTAAATTAAATTCGCCTCTAATATGCTTTCTATTTACGTACCACTCTCTCTCTTGGACTTCCTTTATTTCGCAGTCTCGAGAATCAATTATTGCAATATAATCTTTTAAAAGGATCTTGGATGATCGTCTGATGCCTATGTACTTCAATCGTCTATAGTCGGCCTTATAGATATATAAACGGACGTTGCCGAAGATCTTACTAAAAGTAGGCTGGAAAGGAACCGAGGATCGGGCATCGCGCCAAAACATTTCCGTAATTCCATTGAGAAACTTCCTATCACTTGAAAAAGTGTACCCACTCTGTTCAGGGTGGCGTGAGGGGGACGGTCGGTATTGGTATTTCAATAGAAAACTTCTGGTGGACTGAAGCTCAATTGTTTCCTTGCGAATCCATTATTAATAGACTCTGAAGGATCTTTCCTTCATGAATTTTACCGTTTCCATCGTCTTCTATAGATTGCCACGAAGAATGTAAATTTACCAATATCGGTGCACTTTAATTCTTAATAATTCCCAATAATTTTTATAAAAGTTTAATTACTATTTGACCAACATTCTTGGGCAGAATGTATGTAGTAGAAACATGTGTTTTACCATAAAAAAGCTCTGATAGGTACCTAATCTTTGGAAGATTGCAACGGGTTGCTAGTGTATTTACGTATGACCTGTCAGGGGGATGAAATCCCGTTGAAATATACCGAGGACGCGTGTAAGGGTGGAAGTAGAATAAGAAGAAAGAAAAGAGGCAAATAGAGGATATATGCTTCTACTAACGTGGATGTGGGAATAAATAGCGTTATACGCATATCCCTTCGCAATACACGACATGCTTCTGCTTTCTTTCTTCGTCGCCCGGGCTATCATTTCCAGAACTCTAGATCTCTTATAAATGGAACTTGGGTTCTATATGATGCATGCGGGCTATTTGCACTGAAGAAAAGAACCCGCGATCTTCTGTCCCACATTTCTGACGGGTCACTAGGTACTCACTTTTTTTTATTTCCCATATCTTTTTACAGATGTGCTCACCTTCCGAGGATGAAATAACTCGTGTTAAATGTATTAACCTACATTTTGTTACACACTTAAAATGGGCATGTATCAATGTTGAATCCCTCTGAAGCTCCTTTCGAGATATTATTTAAAAGAAGGCTATATTTAAGATTTTCATGTCAAGAGCAGATGCTGGTTAACAGTAAAAACGCGATAATTATTAAATTAAATAAACCTGTACTACTCTTTCCGTTCCTCTCAAGAAATGTTCAACGTCACAACAAATACTTCATTACATCTAAAACACTGTATCTAATAGAAAAATAAATAGATAAAATGAAAAACTAATTGTTTTGTAAGTTTTATTAATTTATTTATTAAGTTCCTTAATTATGAATTTGTAAAGATCAAATTTCGATGGCCGTGTATTTCCACCAACGAACCGCTATCTCATTTATTCCACGCATATCGGTATAGCATTCGATTTGGGCCTTCTAGAATTGATTTTGGTGCCTTTGAAATGTTTACGATTTTTGAAGGTATACCCCTTCACATTTTTGCGGCTTTCGATCGACCCTTTTTTGACCAGAAAAAATTTTTAATCCACTTTTTTCGAACTAAAATCGTCCTAGAATATGTTTATACATCATATACCATCGATTTGGGCCATGTAGAATTGATTTTGGCGACTTTTAATTTTTGACAATTTTTGAAGGTATACCCCTTCACATTTTTGAGATTTTGGGTCGACCCATTTTTGACCAATAACAATTTTTTAACCGCTTCTTTCGACCAGAAATCATCCTAGAATATGTTTATACATCATATACCATCGATTTGGGCCATTTAGAATTGATTTTGGCGACTTTTAATTTTTGGCGATTTTTCAAGGTATACCCCTTCACATTTTTGAGATTTTGGGTCGACCCATTTTTGACCAATAACAATTTTTTAACCGCTTCTTTCGTACAGAAATCATCCTAGAACATGTTTATACATCATATACCATCGATTTGGGCCATTTAGAATTGATTTTGGCGACTTTTAATTTTTGCCAATTTTTGAAGGTATACCCCTTTACATTTTTTCGATTTTGGTTCGACCCATTTTTGACCCAAACAAATTTTTAATCCACTTCTTTCGACAAGAAATCGTCCTAGAATATGTTTATACATCATAAACCATCGATTTGGGCCATTTAGAAGTGATTTTGGCGACTTTTAATTTTTGGCGATTTTTCAAGGTATACCCCTTTACATTTTTGCGATTTTGGTTCGACCCATTTTTGACCCAAACAAATTTTTAATCCACTTCTTTCGACCAGAAATCGTCCTAGAATATGTTTATACATCATATACCATCGATTTGGGCCATGTAGAATTGATTTTGGCGACTTTTAATTTTTGACAATTTTTGAAGGTATACCCCTTTACATTTTTTCGATTTTGGTTCGACCCATTTTTGACCCAAACAAATTTTTAAACCACTTCTTTCGACCAGAAATCGTCCTAGAATATGTTTATACATCATTTACCATCGATTTGGGTCATTTAGAAGTGATTTTGGCGACTTTTAATTTTTGGCGATTTTTCAAGGTATACCCCTTTACATTTTTGCGATTTTGGTTCGACCCATTTTTGACCCAAACAAATTTTTAATCCACTTCTTTCGACCAGAAATCGTCCTAGAATATGTTTATACATCATATACCATCGATTTCGGCCATGTAGAATTGATTTTGACGACTTTTAATTTTTGCCAATTTTTGAAGGTATACCCCTTTACATTTTTTCGATTTTGGTTCGACCCATTTTTGACCCAAACAAATTTTTAATCCACTTCTTTCGACCAGAAATCGTCCTAGAATACGTTTATACATCATGTACCATCGATTTGGGCCATGTAGAATTGATTTTGGCGACTTTTAATTTTTGGCGATTTTTCAAGGTATACCCCTTCACATTTTTGAGATTTTGGGTCGACTCATTTTTGACCAATAACAATTTTTTAACCGCTTCTTTCGACCAGAAATCATCCTAGAACATGTTTATACATCATATACCATCGATTTGGCCATTTAGAATTGATTTTGGCGACTTTTAATTTTTGCCAATTTTTGAAGGTATACCCCTTTACATTTTTGCGATTTTGGTTCGACCCATTTTTGACCCAAACAAATTTTTAATCCACTTCTTTCGACCAGAAATCGTCCTAGAATATGTTTATACATCATATACCATCGATTTCGGCCATGTAGAATTGATTTTGACGACTTTTAATTTTTGCCAATTTTTGAAGGTATACCCCTTTACATTTTTTCGATTTTGGTTCGACCCATTTTTGACCCAAACAAATTTTTAATCCACTTCTTTCGACAAGAAATCGTCCTAGAATATGTTTATACATCATATACCATCGATTTGGGCCATGTAGAATTGATTTTGGCGACTTTTAATTTTTGACAATTTTTGAAGGTATACCCCTTCACATTTTTGAGATTTTGGGTCGACCCATTTTTGACCAATAACAATTTTTTAACCGCTTCTTTCGACCAGAAATCATCCTAGAATATGTTTATACATCATATACCATCGATTTGGGCCATTTAGAATTGATTTTGGCGACTTTTAATTTTTGGCGATTTTTCAAGGTATACCCCTTCACATTTTTGAGATTTTGGGTCGACCCATTTTTGACCAATAACAATTTTTTAACGGCTTCTTTCGACCAGAAATCATCGTAGAATATGTTTATACATCATATACCATCGATTTGGGCCATTTAGAATTGGTTTTGGCGACTTTTAATTTTTGGCGATTTTTCAAGGTATACCCCTTTACATTTTTGCGATTTTGGTTCGACCCATTTTTGACCGAAACAAATTTTTAATCCACTTCTTTCGACCAGAAATCGTCCTAGAATATGTTTATACATCATATACCATCGATTTGGGCCATTTAGGAGCAAAATTGTCGACTTTGATTTTTGACAATTTTTGAGGGTATACTTTACATTTTTTCGATGTTGGTTCGACCTTTTTTTGACCAGAAAACATATTTAATCCACTTCTTTAGACCCAAAATCATCCTAGAACATATTTCCCCATCTCCTGCTATTGAATTTGACCTCAGAGAACCTAAATTTGCGAGATCTAACTTGAAGTACTTCGTGTGAGGATAATCAGATAGGGATGAGTATCCTTCTCTATTATGTCTACAAACTATTACATCTGGAAAAAATGTGAGTTTACTCGAATGAATTTTGTCATTCATTTCCCCGAATCATTAAATATTACTCTTTTTGCTTTTACCTGCAATTTGTTCCACTCTCTGCGGGCAAATTCTTATAAGCGTTAGCGTTTACATGAAGGTTTCAGTCTGATCATTTTCAGACATTTCTACTTGTCTCCGATTTGCATTGGTTGACCATCCGGATACTTATCCGGACGATCTGACAATTCCAGTAGAACCACGTCTGACTGGTCCGCGGATATTAAAGGCCAGATCCGAAGGCACGAGATCTCTTCAAAAGGTTCTCTCTCTTCTTTCGGTTCCCTTTCCCCTCGTCCTTTCTGCGAATCTCTACGCCCTTGCCAAGGAGCAACGATCATCAAATAAAGTAGCTAATTAAAATTCTCAGAATCAAAGAAGAAAAATAGTGCGAAGTCCTACAACATTACCATGGAATAAAAAAATATTCTTAACGTGTTAAAGAAAAACGAAATAATGCACACTTAATAAACCCAGTACTCTCGTAGTTCAATTAATCACGCTGAAATATGATTGCCTGTGATCGTCAACATCTCAACTTTGCCAATCCGCTAAGCAGCGTTAAAATCAAAGAGGCTGACTACTAGTCCATTAAATATTATATTATCATCTCTTGCACACGATAGTGAGCACAGATCAGCCGTGAAGCGTCAGTTATTACCTGTCACTCGGTATAAAATCATTTTAGAATTTCAATAACCAGCTCTTCGGGTGCCTCGTCCAACGGATGGTTGGACGGTGGCGTTTCTCCACAGCAGGGCGGATACCCCTTGTGTCGGTCGGGGCTAATGGCAATCCCGGCTAGACTTCAAACGCACCGTTGCAGAGCGCACGTATGCAAGCGCGATAGACGTGGTGTCGGGTAATTATATTGGCGGCCGATGGGCATCGCCTTTGACCGAGTCGATTGCACGCTAAGCAGACCGCGAAGGAAATTACTGTGGGATCGACGATACTACTGCAACCCTCTGAACTAGTTCCTTCCATATCGAGAATCTAAAAGTTACGCGTATATGGGAAGGGCTAACCCTTTGTCACCACGGTCCCTTCGATACATCGACACATATCGTACTGTATTTGACAGTTTCAGTAGTTAAGTACACTTAGTATTAATATTTTCTGGTATATTTACAATGAAGTAATTAATCGCGATAGAAACATTAAAGGCGGAAAAATACACTGGAAAAAGAATTCTAGTATATCTACTTTGAAGAAATGATGGTGATGCAAGTAAAGAGAGCGTAATTAAATATAGTTCATTTATAGTGTGCTATAGAAAGCAAGGTGCATTGCATCAGACTGTACAGTAATAAATATACAAATCCGACTTTAACGTGTATTTCGCGAGAAGAAATATCTTCCACTGTAAATAATAGTAAAAGGTAACCTAATAGCACAGTTCTTTGAAAAATGGAAATCTGTGGAAATCCTACTTTTATGAGATTTGCATCACAAGCAATGGTAATATTGAATACAAAAGGAACATACGTTTCTATCGCTCCGCGCTCTTTTATTACTTTTTCAAAGAGTTAAAAAAGTTTCATATCGAATCCATTTTGTATCAGATTTAACTGACGGGGAAATACGATTGAAGTCTACAGTTTAGTGTTTGCAATTGAGTAGAATAAATCATTATTCGCAGTCAGAATATTGAAATGAATTGGAGTGATATTTACTGCATTAATGAAATGTGGAGGAAACAATTTCTCAATTGCGTAGCAAAGATTTGTCAATTTCCGACAACAACAAATATATCGATAACTAACATCACGTAAAATTAATGCACCGCTTAAGTGAATTTTCGAAGGCGAAAGAAAACGTGTGTGTTTTGATAATCAAGATCAAATTATCAAAGCTGATCCAATTTTTAAGGGATGCGATCCGTTAAGAAATGTTCCTCGAGCGTAAGGACACTTGCGTATTAGTTCCTTCCTTTCTCAAGCGTGTTCGTGATGTTACCACCCGGCAGAAACAATTTCCTTAAATTTATGCACCCCGTTGTCGCTGACGTAGCCAGCGATGCAGTCAACCTCGTAATATTTCCACGGAGGAAGAAATAAAAAATAAAGAGGTAGGAGAAATAACAAAGCAGACGGGCGGCCGTCACCGAGGACAGGGTAGGTAGACGCCTTCCGTTCTCCTGACATTATCGGGCTTCCACCATTTCCACGGAGGAAACGTGCCGCAGATATTGCTCCCAGAAATTGACAGAGGGGACACACCATGTTAATGTCGATAAACACGCGCGCCTGTCGATTTTCCTGGACCAGCCCTTTTCATGCTCGCCACTCGATTGTTCTACCTTGGTCCTTTCATGACACGTTAATCGTAGAGATAGGGTGGAAAATTGACTTGTTGCAATTAGAATTTTCGATTCACCTTTTAACTCCCGATTTTTCCATGCGAGACGATCATTATTCATATACCTTTTATCTTTTGTTCGTCGTGTCTAATCTATTCCCTTCGATCAGGTCAAATGCATTAATCTGGTAAACGACATGTACAAATATGAACGTTTTCTGTCAAGTATTTAAATAGTAGTAATATATAAGGAATATAGAAAAAACATTAGTTTCTTATAACACTTTGGCGAAATAAGCAATCAACTGATACTAGTTTCAATAAAATGGGTGAATCCCGAGTACTTAAAAAAAATACGGCTGCAGTTCGAGCGACAAACACATGTAACAATTAATCAGATTCGTGGTGGTGGCTTGAAGAGGTTGTTGCCGTCAGAAGCAGATGACGGTGTGCGGCGACGTCATACTGTATTTTATACGTTGTCGTGTTATGTTTTTGCGGTCCCGGTGGTCGTTCGCGTGCGCATAGAATGGTTCCCTGCAATTTGCCAGGAATCGTTATATTCGGCGCCGGCATCGGCGCCTGAATCCGCGTGAACGCGTATGCAAGCCGTGCACGCACGCTTCGGACAACAATCATTTTTTTAAGCTCGATTTCATACACTGGTTGGAATTACCCTCGATCATACCGTTTGTCGAACCTTCGTGGAAGTATGTATCATATGATGTTTTCGAGCTCTGTGATGTATCGCGCTGACAGCGAACAGCTGCATTGCCATGTGTAGTCCGATTGTAAAACGTCGTGCTTTCGAATCCTGGCAGGTGCATTAATCGAGGAAACGATCCTGAAGTTGTAAGAACCACGCGTATACGCGCGATAAATTTTATAATCTAATTCGAATTTCAACTTTATCTGTAATCCTTGAGTACGAACGATATCTGATCATCGGAATTATTCGGCGTATATAAAATTGAATTTATTAGGTCATCGACAAGAATAGAAATTATTTCGATGATCTTTTCATTCTTTTTAATTGAAACTTTGATTGTACCCGAAAGTTGGAAAGAATTCATTTTCACACTTAACATACACAGATCAACAATCTTTCTCTTCGAATTGCAACTTTGGGGCTAAAATTTGGTAGAATTTTACTTTCATCAATTTGAACTTAAGGTCTTAAATTTGGCGTTCTTATTACCGTACGACTATATATTGTAAAGATCCTGTGAAAATCAAATAAAGGATAGACCATCCCTCAGGTGTAACATCATACCTGTCTTCATGGTCAGCAGGATCTTTTTTTTGGTAAGGAACAAAGACACGACAGAGGGAAGAAAAGCATCTCAGGATTCAGAAAGTATAGGATATCGTGTTGCATGATAACAACGGTACAATAGAGCTTTGTTAAGGGTTGCTGGGACCTTTATTAAAGTTCTATTGATTTCGTGTGACCCTTCGCGATCCGCGTGCCCAAGCAAATGCTCTGACCTATTTCGATGTATTCATTATTTTCCTCCTGGAAACTTGAGCTTCTCCATGGAAGCAAATCAAACCATTTACGTACACGCACGCAGAACAAATGTAGAATCCACGGTAATGGCGATATAATTCGATCGCAGCAACTGGTGTAAAATACTCCGAACTTAGAGAACTTGAATAGCGTTTATCGATTCAGTCAGTGGAATGGGATATTCTATCGTCTTCAAGCTCGTTTCTGTGAGGAATGACGGAGATTCAAACTTTCCTCGTATAACCCCTCTCAGCACATTACCGCGTATGCGGTAAATAATGAGTGGGTGCGCGGTAAATCGTCCGTTAACGTATTATCGCTCGAAACGATCCCGGGTAATGTCCCTGCTGGTATGTGAATAGTCTAAGACGTGATGCATTCGTTCCACTACTAGGAAGTCCCTTTAAAGGGAGCTTTTTCACACGAGTATATATTTTTTAACTTATTTCGACGATGAATACTAAATTTTATGGCGAGTGTAGATCTCATTCTTAATAAATTCATTGTTGCTTCATGAAATGAATGCTCCGTTTCTTAAAAGAGAAACGAATATTTGGAGAACACTAGTAGTCCTAAAGTAATCATTTTACTGCTGAATGATTACAATTCTGTTACAATCCTGGAACATGGTTACGTAACTTTTCAATTAGTTTTCCATATGTACGTTCGTTCTAACAGCATGTAATTTACGAGGGTATTATCACTGATTCTTTAACACAATCCTAATTGGGGGGTGACTTGCATAATATCAGAAGAATTCGGAGGTACCAAATGAGGCGTGTAAGTCGAATTGTCATATCTCAGTTCGATCATGCATGTTCAACTCATTTACTCGGGCAGTCGTTTCTAAACCGTCCAATCGTAGATGTCCATAGGGATCAGCTTTTGTTAATTGGACCTTTACGATCGGCTTTGTGCCTTCCAGGGCGATTGTCAGCTCCCGATAAAGGCATCATCGGGACGTTGAACCAGATTTCCCCTTCTATCGATACCAATGGCAACGACGCCATGACGGTACCTTCCCGATTGGACCCCCTTTTGTTCGAACGAGCGCGATTACGAATCCTATGAATTCCTGACAGAAAGTACTGCTGGATGCCAGACGACGCTATAATGAGGCCACTCAAAATTCATGTCTGCCTCGCTGAAAAGACGCGGGTGATGGTAGGTGGTGTACGCACATCTCTCGCACCTATTGTATTTGCAAGAGCAGGAACTGTCGAATACTCCTCATTCTTGACAACATATTTTCCACTTCGATACGCGTACCGCAAATACACATTCATATTTCGCGAGTACTATGACTTTTCAGAAATATGTTCACACATGTTAACCCGCTGCACCCCAACAATATTTTGGTAATAAAGGAGGACTTATTCTAAGATGTTTTCTGATACCGATTAACGAATTATAAACGGTCTTTTTCTATGGCAATTCACGACTGAATCTTATAATATAAATTATATATGTTCCTTTTACATTTTGTTAATTCAGTTTGTGTATTAAATAGAAGACTTGAATTTGAAATTAATTGGTGGGAACGTACATATGTAGAAATCTGCGAAAAGTCGAAGAAAAGTGTATCGTCTGCGTATTCTCAAATGAAGTTCAGAGTATTGTAAATATAACTACTTAAATAGATATCATTTATGAGAATTATTTAAGTATGCGCCGGCCTAAGACTAAAGTGTTTAACTCCACTTTGTGAAGTTTTTCCAATGTTACGTTATCGCTAAACTACTTCTTATAATTATTAGTTTTCTGTACTTTTTGTTTGGTGGATTTAGTCAGTTTGGCTTTTAAACGAATCAAATGTTACTGGTAATATTGTTTTTGGACTCTAACTCCCAATGCAAATTTGTATTCAAATGAAAAATATTAATCGAATACTGTCGAAAGAATTCCCTTCATGACACGAAAACAGAAGTTCTTATAATTATATCACCGAAACATGATATGAACGTTTATATACTGTAAATAAGAAACGACATTCTTTATGGGACCTAATAGTATTCGAATGTAGACAAGTATTTCTAAAATTCTTTGCTTGTATTAATCAAATGTGTACTAGTTTATATGTATTTCATACATCCTCCGTAGGGTGATGATATCAATACATTGTGTACCATCTTGTACCAGAATACTTTTCTATAGAATTTGAGAATGATGTGCATGGAAATGTGCACCAAGAGACATTACAATAGAAATAGATATCTGGGTGAAACGTGAAATAGTAGGATCGCGTTGCCTCAGGAAATACTGCAAGATAGATTCTGTTCACGGCTTTGTTCGTGTAAAAATTCAGCATCGCTGTAAATCCCCGATACGATATCGAGACCATCTTTTTTAAATAGTGAACTGATAACGACGTCGTTCGCAGTGCATATAAAATATTTCTAACACCGTTGTTCCTAAACAAATGGTACATATTTTTAGGAAAGATCTTTTCGTAGTTGTTTGTACCTCCAATTATTATGCGTTTCAACATTGTTCTCTTTTGCTTTAAAGGAGCAGAGAATAATTACTTAGAGTACTTATATTACTGTCAATTATCTAAAGCTCTCTATCATTACAGTTTATTATAATTATTCAACAAATTATATGATGAACTACCGAGTACTGTCGCAATTAAAATGAAAATGTTTTGTCTCCTGTTTTGCAAATAAATGCAGGTACCTGTGTAATATTTAGCGGTTAAAAATGTACGCTAACGAGTTTTCCTTGAATTGCTCATCGTTTGATTTCCGTTCGAGTGTACTTAAAGTTACAGAGTCTTGCTCACGAGTAATTTCACAAATGACAGATCAAATGATCCTTGAGGAGGAACGCAACAAAGGCTAACGAAGGCAATCAACGATGAGAGGAGAAAATGTATTCAACTTTGGCTGTCGTTTGTAGAAAGGGATTAATGTTAGGAAAAATTATTACGTATACGATTCGTGATACCTCTAGATTTCGTTTAATTTCCCAGTCGCGGTACTCTGATTCGAAAACAAAGGAAGGCGCGTCGCCAAGTAGAAAAGTTCAAAGTATTCCCTGTAATTATTGGTCTGCCGTACCCGGAGGAGTTGAGTTTTGTTTGCAAGTCATTAAGCTGGATGGAGGAGATTGGAGAGAGAATAATGAAAAATAAGGAAAAAAAAGAACGCTCGCTCGGGTAGGATTGGAAGGAAGTCCAGAATCAATCCAGGCATTCGCGAATCACGGCATCGACGAAAAGTTCTATGCTTCCAGATCAATTCCAGTTCGAGAGGCTTTTTTATTCAATCGAAAACGTTCGGTTTACTTTGATTTCGACAAGCTAATGATCGTAATGCAGTGCAATCGGAATTGGCTCAGGAATAAATATCGTATTGACTAAAAACGTTTTTTACGATTTCACGATGAATTCTCGAATATTAATTTGATCCTCTGCCATCTTGCTTATTAATAAATAATCACGAACAGACAAACTTGGTGTGACGCGGAATGCTATCGGCCAATTTCCGTATTATTAAAATAGAATTAAAATGTAGGTACACGTAACTGTTTGCCAAAGATATCAGAGTTTCAATATTACATGGATTACAAAACAGAAGCCGGAGAACTGTGGTTTGCCTGATTTCGACACAAATTCTATTGGTGCGGTTGATCGAGGTCGATGGCTCATGCGGTTTGTAAACTGAGGGGAAGCTGTGTTCGATAACCAAACTATCAAAAATTTATATGACGTAACCCAATTTGCTGGCACGTGCCTCCGTGGCATACAATCGCGAATACTTTTTATATTAAGTTTCATGCAGAATATTAGTAAAAAATGTCAGCCCAATTTCACTTTATGCTCAATAATATCCTATTTACACTATATACGTGGCTACGTTATAAAAATATAGGAACATTAATGATGCACAGATGTAATTAAAATTAAAATTATTAATATTATTCTAATCATATTAGATTAACAGGGAGTTGGATCAGTTAAAGAATTTTGAGAACATTACTCTGAACAAATAATTGATTCGACTCTACTGAATATCGGTTCACATTTTCATGTGATTTAGCGGTGTAGGGAGATAAATAAAGCATGAAACATGTACAGTGTACGAAAGGGGTGGAAGACGAAAGGATGCGGTGTTAGGTGGACTAGCAGTCGGGCAGGCAAGCCAACGGCATCGACAGCAATGTTGGCGTCGGAGTCGGCAGCCGCTTGTCATTCGCTTTAACCGCGTGTCAGTCGATATCATCGTACAGAGTGGAAATCCCTGCTATTGACAAGCCCATGAATATCGTTAATAATAAATAATACCTCGCGCTCACTCCGTCTCTCCTCGCATCACCGTCGATCCTTTCCGCCGAAACCGGCCTCCGGTTTACGCGCGCTCATATTGACTGGCAGTGTCGACTCGATCGAGCAATCGAGAGAGATGGATTAAAAAGCCACTGCTCGCGTCATGATGCCGGCGGAAAAGTGTTTTTTCATGCCACTCGAAACCAGCGGAAATGCAATGTAACCCAATGACGTGTGTGCGATTCTATCATAATTTAAACACACGGTGCTGAATCTATTGACAGTCGAGACTCGCGTTTCCACGACGACGATGCAGAGAGAACTCGATATTGACAACGCTTAACAATTTCGACAACAGTCAGTGTTATATAAGAATACAGTAGAACTGTATTTATGTGATAAATGTTATATCAATTCCATTTATCTGAACGAAATTTTCAGTAGTACGCTGTTAAGTGAACTAAGATAATATAGTACTATCTATCAGCAAATGATTGTGTATCATTCTGTTACTTTATGTCTATTATTTAAATTAATTAATTAAATCTCTAAGTTTCACTTAATTATAGTTCTGACAAGTTATTTCCAAATTCATATACCTTAAAGTCTCTATAATCCGAGGAATGATGTAATCCAGTTATCTGAACATGAACTCCGGTCATTTGAACAAAAAGTTACAAGTGGTGGAAGAAACCAGTGGGCTTTTATTATGTGAACAGTCTAGTTACATATATGAATAGTTTGTACCCCGGCGAGTTCATATAAATAGAGTTCTTCTGTATATCAGAATGATGCACGAACGAATATGAAGAAAAAATTGTACTGATTGAAGAAGGAGTAGGGCTACACGAATGAATTGTTCAGCATACAAACGATATAGGTTTCTGTAAGTATTGTGAGCTTTATGCTTTCATCCAGGTTCTGGAAAAGAGAGCGCATGAAAGGATCGTTTACGTAGCATACATGTCTGGGGGGTGACTCGTCTAAGAGTCGATGAATATGTAAATGGTTCTTTCTTTCTCTTGAGAGTTCAACCAAATAAGTGTACAAAGAACATCTCGCGAGAAGCTACGACTTCGAGAAAGAGCCCTTTACATTTTTAACGTGCATCCTGAACCTTTCTCCTACAATGGATGCGTGCATTTTCCTTCAAGAAACTCCTTACTTTCTCCGTTCTCCGATATTATTGGTACAAGATATCCATAACGTAGGACATTAAAGTGCATGTATCGATGCTTACAAACTTGTTCGGGTTATGTAGAAAAAGGTAGAGGATTGCTTACGGCGCATATGCTTTAAATGTAGCTGAGTTGGAATATGATGAATATGTAAATCCCATTCTCTCCTCTGCGTGTTATTTAATTTTCAAACATGTATATATCTACGCATATGTTATTTTGAGCCTGGTTTTTAACTTGGGACTTACTTAAGACAGATTACCAAAATTTAATCTTAAACCGGATAAAGAGATTAGAATTTTCCTTGGAGTAAAGTTATACTGTAATGCAGTAAATGTAGCACATGAATGTATAGATGTAACATAACAATGGATATATGGATACCGATGTCAAAAGTAGTAAAAAAAAAATAAAAATGTATGACAACGTACACTTAATCAAAGTGGGGAGATTTAAAAGTGATACATATATCCATAATTTGGAATTTTTACGAAAGCTTTTATCTAACGGAATCTCTCACGTATATACGTCAATCCTCGCACGGAAATTTGATTTTATATAAAAGCACAGTGCGAGCGACAGAAGACGGGGAAATTCTCAGGAAAAATCAGAGGAAAAGAAAACAGGTTTCTGCATTATGTAAAACGATGTACATACGTATATACGTATAGAGAAGTAAAAGTATAGAGAAGTAAAACAGTCGTTGCTTTCGGAGACTTTCTCCCCCAAGGAAAGATGTAGATCGTAGCAATAACGTAGAAGAAGTTGCGTAAAAGCGTAAAAAGGGGATGGTTTTCGTATCCTTCGTGATAAGTTGCCGAGAACGTGCAAAGCGTAGGGTAACACTCGTATAAAATAGATCTCTGGTCTCTTCGTTTCCCGCGATATACTATACATGGAATGTGGCAAAAGGGTTTCGTTTCCGGGTGGTGGAGATGTGGGAAAGAGGTAAATACATCGGAGAGCCGACACCATTGTCGTATTAATGGAAAGGATTGCTTGCTCAACCATGTAACGGGAAGTAGCGCTTCGACGAATCTAAATTGAAATTCGATTGTCTAACGCATTGGATGCGACGGCAGCCGACGACGCTTGGCATTCGTGTTTACCGCCCCGTCGACGCACAATTGTCACCGGTGTATAAAGACAAAGACAACGACTTTTCAACGCAAAGCACGACTCGAAATGTTGACTGAGCGGCTCGCACGAATTCGTAATGAATATCGGGAGGGCTTTCAAATGGGAGTTGCGTGTGGACCTGCGTTGATCGTTTGCACGAAAGTTTCAACATTTGAGGAAGGAAACGAAGCAACGTGAATTTCGGGGATAACGAGCTTCAGGAATTTCTAATGAGGGTAGTAGACAAACGTAATTCTACGTACATTGAAACGCTGAATCTGCTCCGGAGTGTTTTGGGAATTAAACTTTCGGACTGAGTTTTGCGCAAAATTAATTGACGCTCGTATAATTCTATACTCAATAATTTTCAGTTTGCCGGGAACAACAGAAACAAGGGAGTAAATATATCGCCACCATGCATTATCATCCTCGGCATATGCACGATGTATACAAATTTCCACGCGCAACCTTTTTGTAGAAGCTAGTTACAGTTTAAGTAACTAACATGTTTTAATGATCATAAAATTCATATTTGAAAAAGGAATTCTACTTTGCATGGACAATTTGCATTTGTTTAAACCGCCCATTCACCTGATAACGATCATAATGAATCACCTTAGCAAGTATATGTTCAATGTTCAACCTAATTTAGACCAATCACACATGTTCAACCAATTATTGCCGAGATTGATAAATTTGACAAATATAAGGAGGTGACAAACGATTTTCCTAAATTTTCTTCATCGATCTCCTTGATTAAGCGGCGTCTGGAGGCACAAGTGATTATGAACAGGATACCGTGCGCTCGTTACATGAGTTTTCCGTTGGACAGACTTCGCCGCTTCCGTTTCAAAGGGATTTATGTATACATCGAGGTAGACGCGCGACTCGCAATTAGTCCGACATTCAGCGAGATAGCATGCACGTGTTCGATAATGCCCGGTTGGATCTAGGCGCGGTATAGACTTTCCCATGCATAAAGACAAACCGTGCGCGCATGGCGGCCTTGTCACGTTCAGATGTAAACCAGACTCCCGAGTGCAACTACTACCCGCTGAAATACGCGTCACGGGGAGCCATGCACGTCAGGAACACGAGCACCGTATACACACCACACCTGGTCGTAGTATGCGCCACGATAGGTGTATATGCCCCATTGAATAAGTACGCCTATGTACATGAGTTATCGCTTCGCGTCCGTCGTTTGCCCCCTACCTATATCTGTCAAAATAAACACTCGCGCCGTTGAATTTCGAGGTAGCTGCGAACTTCGTACGTCCTTAAGCTTGTTTCCAGTAGCAGTAAACAGACAATTAACCGGTGTCATTAACGCCGACTAAATATACGTTATAATAGAAATCTGCGTTACAGGAGTGATAGATTATTGCAGAATATCGGTATGTCTCGATTGTCACCGATAAATGTAAATTTGAAATCTTTCGCGGAAGGCGATAGCGTGTGTACACAACGCTATTGTGTAATCCATGGAAGCAACCAGAGAATTAGAGGCGAGCGAAATTGTGTATCAACCAGAACAGTCGGAGAATTACGTCGGTGATCACTGCAACCGGTAACTGTGTGTTAATGAATTTAATATTGCCGTGACAAACTAGAAACAATATTATTAATACATCACAAATTATCTGTGATTTTATTACGAACATTACTTTAAATTTTCAATATTGAGAAACTAAGTGCAAATTAATTAAACCGCGGAGGCATGCTTTTCTTCGTGCGAGTAATTATTAACTTTCTATCGTGAATAACACTCAAATCGTATGTGTATGGTATTGTTCGAGTGAAATACTTTATTCTCGTCTGATACATCGAACGAGGACGAAGAGCCCGATTGGATCCCTGCTGGAGGCTGCTTGGAACCCTGCTTGAAACGACGGCCTCAACACATCGATGTTTACTCGGTAAGTCAGATCTAATCCCAATGTACACAGCGACAAAATGTGCAATTTAAATCTTCGAATACAACATTAGGAATAAAAGGCGATATTTATGGGATAAAGAACCGAAGCGCGTGGCGCAGCTGAATATCCTGGCGAGCGTATTAAATCATTCGTCAACCGACATTATAATGAATTGACACACGTACACGCCCGTATCATCCTCGTGTTTACTCATGTTTTCAAACCAGTCACAGGCCTTTGTTCACTTTTCTACACCAATTCTTTTTCGGCTTTTTGACTTAAAAGTTTCAATGACTCGCAAGTTACGGTTAATAATGCACACAAATGCGTGGGATACGCTAGACAGGCCGTTCATTGAAAGGTGGTCTCTTGAAGACATGGATGCTAGAAAGTGATGAACAATGTCATTGCCCTGTACGTCCTAGAACCAACTGTGAAAAAAAGATAGTGAACTGTGTCGATGAACTCGAGTACTCGAGAAAATCTCGCGACAGTTGTACAACGAACGTAAATCTCTCAAAAGCATTTTTTACGCTCGCCAGTCTGGGGGATTATTCCATGCACGCGTGAGAAGGCACCAACCCTCTTTAACTCTAACCCCCCCCCCCACTACTCTTTCATTATAACCAGAAAGAACGAGCCCCCCCTCGTATCTAGACCACCGCAGATGTGCCTCGAAATTAGAAAACCTCGTCAAATCGAAAACACCAGACGCGTCCACGTTTCGTGGTTCGTTCCTTAAACGGGCTGATATGGGGATAAATTAATAATTATCAACTGACTAAATTAAATCATTCCACGACGAGACTTTCCTCCCCGTTTTCGGGTCATTTGATCGTTTAACTCTTTGCGCCACAGGATCTTATGACAAGAAAAGATTCTAGTTACACAGAAATTTTATTAAAAGAGATATAATACAGTAGGTTTGTTTTATTTATAAACCACGAATTATGACTTAAAACGACAAGGTGGGATGAAAAATATACCACTGTGCATATTTAAGTACTAAAAAGGGGGGGACACTTTTTATCCCACTATCCCCAAACAGTTAATGGACATACAAACGTAATATTATACTATTCCCGTTATAGATTATTTATAATATGATCTCATGTTTGAAATTAACTAGTAAAATTTGTGTTTTGTAAATTTGTCTGCAAGGTGTCATGTACAGATAAAAAAGCATTTGAAAAGTGTCTAACGCCCTAGGAACTTCTACCACACATCGAGAGGAGAAAAAAATATCTAATAAAAATACATCATAAAATTAATGCTTTCGATGCAAAATCAACTTTTATATTTACGAGCGTTTGATATTGTATCTTATGATGTAAATGATAGATAATTTAATGAAACCTATATTGAAAATTGAAATATGAACGCAAGGACATACTAATATTATATGCAACATAAAACCATCGAAGAATGTTATGAATGCGTGAATGCAATAATTGATTTATATGAATGAATTAAGCGATGAATACTTATTTTCACACGTGTACGACCTGAAAGATTCAGCTCGGAAGATTCGGAACATTCCGTATATTGCCAAGCGACTCACTTACGATATCAAACACTCCTCAGTATAAAAGTGGATTATACATCGAAAAAATTAATCTTGGGACCTACAGTGATTAGACACTTTTTACTCTCGATTAGAAATATAAGCACCTAACATTCCAGATACTGTTTTTATCACCTTGCGTATGGTATTAAGCGAGATTAAAGCGATGCATTCAACTTTTCTACTGCATAAGAATTAACAGGTAATAGTTCTTTGAATAGGTTAAATAACAGTTGCCAGAGTAGGTATAATCAATACGAACTTACTATGCGTTGCGTTTTGCACGTAAGAAGTCGTTCAAAAGATATGGCGTAATTCTAAGTTTCTTTTACACAGTAACGACACTTAGGAAATTGCACTGAAATTATATCAGTTTAGTTCGGCCAGTCACGAAGAAGGGCTAGAAACCATCATAACTTGCTAACTCTTACTCTTTCCACCAGTGGTTTCGCACTGGAATTACCTAACTTTTCTGCTAGTTTTACCTCTACACTTTTCCTACATTCTACCTCTGAGATTCACGTGCATTTCGCGTATATGACTTTAGGTCACACGCTAGTTTAACAATGATATCATTTTATTTCGTGCTTTATCCATTATCCTACAACCACGATTATTGATTTCTACAAATTTACATCGCTTAACAGTTCCACTTATTTCTTACGGACAAATATCACACCCTCCGTTGGTTACATATTAGTATGATTATAATAAAATATGTCTATAGATTTCTATTATTCTGGCATTCTTTCACGAGATGCTGAAACTGTTTTCAAACGGTAGATTTGTGTCATTTCTATTTCGATTCTAAAATCAATTGTACGTATTTCTTCTGGAAGTAGTAGCCAGCGGGCAATACAATCGTTTCTTCCTGTTATCAGGGGGCGATGGTTCTCGTGTAAGTAACTTGAGTCCATCGAGTGTTGTCTAGCCGCGATATTTCGCACGAAAAGAGCGTATCGACTTCTCGTACTTCCCAGCATTTTTCTTTGGACGTTTCGGCGATAGTAGGAAAAAAAGAGCGTAAATCGAAGTGGAAGAAGCGAGAGAGGGATAGAATGCGAGCGAAAACGCTTTTTCAATCCTGCGAGCTAAGGAAAAGGCGGAAGGACGCGCGGGATTCGAGGCTTTAGGGTGACTTTATGGTAAGCAGGTTCGATTTTCCGTTAAGGTTACGGGCTACGGCTAGATGCACGAGCCTGGCTTACAGCCGAAGTCTATTCTGCGGATTTTCAGGGATAACCTGTACCCGATAACGTTCTTCGTGCGACGATAAGCTGTCATCGTCGGACCAACGGCTATATATAGATCGTTCTTTTTTATATTGGCACACGACGGTATTTTAAGAAACCATTTCCGTCCCGATAAATATACAGACATTTTTCGAAATTCAATTACCCCGCCATGCACAACTGACTTTGAATTTCACGGTTAATGGACACGTTAATTAAAACTTGATGAAGGCTGGATTTCATTGACTTTTATTGGCATTGACATGTAACGTTGCGCGCGATAGGAATAGGTAATACACCTTTCGCTTTTAATAAAAATCTAGGTAGAGGTATTAACTTAATATTTGATATTAATTCAGCTGATTTAAAGAAGTTTATTTTTACGTGTACATTATAATCTTCCATTAACATCCCTATAATGAGATTGTTTCGTTGTTTGAGAATCTGCCATTGAAGGGTTTAATAATTAATATAAAATCTATTTCGCCGTGAGTAACGAAATTGACGGGATAAAACATTGAAGGGAGAAAGAAAGGGAATAGGAAATTCAAAGCGTCGAGAGCAAACACTGGTGCTGACATTGTGTAAACATGCTGTGACTACCCTCGTCCACGAAACGACGTCGTCGACGCCGTCAACGACGACGTAACGCGGCTTTCCAAGAAATAGGATATTCTATCTTAAGTCGGGAATTAAATAGAGCCGGATTATCGCGCGATCCTGTTCCTTCTATAAAATTATAAATTACAATCCGTAGACACGATCCACTAGTACAACGTTATCGGAGTCAGCTCATTATTCTCGCGAGATTGAAGTAAATTACGTTTACCCAGTTGATAAGGGCCAAAAGATTGGAAAATCATGAGAAGCTTTCATCTTGATTCTCAGAGAGCGAAAGCAAATAAAAAAAGCCAGGGTAGTCTCGATATTGAGAAGGACGCGATCCACTCATTTCCCGAAGGTCCAAAACTGAAGTAACAAATCTTGATCCAGGAAGCAACCCCTTTTAGAAGAGAACCACAGCCAATATTCCTACCCCGCTTAGCCTGTTTCACGCTCCGAATAACACCAGGTCATTTCGAGGTAGATCGCTCTACGAAATTGAACGTCACTGTCGTTGCCCGTGTCATCCACCTTAGTTCTAGGAGATTACGAATTAAACCAACGTAGAAAATAAACTGCCGTATGATAATTTATGCTTTCTCGTTTCCTCTTTGAACTTGTTCACATAACTGCTTCATCAAAATATATAAGTTTCTGTACATACGTATCAGACTATTTTAATGATCTAGATCTTCTAGATCTTCTTTATCTGACGGTATACATAAATTAATTATACAATTCTTCGGCACAACAAAATCTATAATATATTTTTCGTCGGTTTCACAAAATTATTGCTGGAAGTTTCTTCGTCATTGGTACACGATGGTTATTTCTAATCATTGCTGCTACACCGCATTAGCTTGTATTAAAAAATGTTGGGCATACCGGTTGCAAATCACAGATCCAGATTATTATCAATATATGAACTACTATTTTCCATGACCGAAAAACTAGACAACCTGGAATTCCTGTTACTCTCTTTTCAAGGAACTCCAATTTCTCTTTCATCCCATTATCTATTCAATTTCGTGTCCTCCCTGTACACGTATGGATCGCCATTCGTAGTTACATTATTTCCTGAACAAAGCAGGGCGTATACGTCTTCATTTCGGTACCTTGTTTGGCCCGTCCCTTAGTACAGATCGTTCGAAACTAACAACACGAAATTGAACGTCATCCTTTCACGAGTGAGCCTTCCTCCTTTAACAACGTAACCGTACAAGTATATACTGCGAGGATGCGAGGTGGAGACTCAGAGAACATGGGAGTAAGTAACGTAGAACGTTGTTCGCCTGCGAAGTACGTAAATCTCCGTGCTGTAACCGGAACTCGCTTAGCGGCAGATTTAGTACGAGGCGTCGACTCCGCCTAGAAACCGCGGAGGTTCGAGTTAAATGGTTTATGCAAGACCGAACGAAGCGGTAATGAAGTTCTCCCGCCAAGCCGTGTACAAGGATAATCTACGGTGGTCCCGATTTATCGTCCGTTTATAATGCGTTTACGTAGGCCCATATACCCCCAGGTTTTAAGTGGACGATCCGCGCATGCCGATTTTGTGGTTCACGGGCTACATAACATATTTAAGCACATATTAGAGGCTGCCGGCCATTTGCCTTAAACTGGTATTGGTATCGGAGACAGTATCGATGTTAATTACCTTGCGGTATGTCGAGGGGAGTAATACCACGATTAATCAATATCCTACTTTTTCACCTGCATCATGTCGTTTCCATTAATTACGTCATACTTTTGCACGATCACTAATGTGTCTTTAAACTACATTCCAAGAAAAAGTATAATATATTTTAAACACGGTGAGAATGAAATATTCATATCGACGTTTAGGGACATATTATGGTTCGGAGGGAATATGACGGTTTTACACACCGAAGTGGGAAGTAGTATCGATACGTGAATCATCGTCACGTGACTGCAATAAGAAGGTATAAAATTGTCGTCAAGATCGTTCTTTCGTTCACCCCAATACAAACCTCCGGGCGCCCTTGAAAAGGAAAAGGCGATCGTAAAAGTG
Organism: Nysson spinosus; assembly: GCA_910591585.2. NCBI lineage: Eukaryota > Metazoa > Arthropoda > Insecta > Hymenoptera > Crabronidae > Nysson > Nysson spinosus. Next base: position 5,492,606 of record OU342830.1, on the reverse strand, counting down.
TGCCATCCCCTTAACGCGGAGGGAGACCTATGGTGGTTGCACGTGCCCTCCGTTAAAAGATGAGAAGAGTTCGATGAAAAACGAGTGAACGAGAAAGACCAAGAGGTAGGTGGTGACCATGTGATAGAGTAACAGGAAAGGAGAAACGTAGTGAGAGGGAAACGAAAGAGGAAAAATAACGAGGAGGGCTCCATTTGTAACCAATGTTTGCTTTGCCTCGTTGCCGTTGAAAGCTTTTACACCGTTCGCTCGAAAAGCTACTTGGTACCTACTAACGGGCTGCCCAGTAATTCCGCTCGCATCTCTACTAATTACTAGCCGGCGAACGTTAATGTGAGAGCCGATCCTGTGTAGACTCGCGCCTCCCTCTTTCACTGGCCGCGAAACTCCCGGTTCCATTCATCTCTTTGGTCCAGTTTTGAGATGCGCATGATGAATAGAATTGTTGGTACGCGATGCCTGATTATCCGACGTTCCATTAATCTCTGCGCCGTGAAAAACGAGGTACTGTCGCGCGTTTAATCTCGTCGTCGCAGGTGACAAATCAATTGCGATTCTTTGGTAGGAATAAAATAAGCTTGTCTCATACAACAGATATAAATCTTAATGTTCTAATTTGTTTGGGACGAGTTACTGCAACACTATTACGTTTCACTAGAAAGTTAACTCGTGAAGTTTGGATAAAAAATGTATAAGTACATTTACTGTCGAATAATACTGCGAACCGTGTTTTTAAATGCCGCGTTATACTTTTTGATTACCTTTTTTATTACCGTCGTAGGAAATTTGCAGGGGTTTATAGACTTTACTAAAATTCTTTGAAATATTAATTATCCCAGTGTTCTCGCAGTTACGTTTAAACGGCAAACTCGACTTTTCCTGTAAAGAAGTGCTCCCGCTGACTGTTAGGTTCGATAAAAAAAAATACTTCGAAGCTACGGAGAGTTGAGCTATGCTGCGAGTGAACGGTTAATGTGCCGTCAACAAAACACAGCGGGTTTTAATTAAAATCGTTGACCACGGTGCTCCTTTTTGCCTCGTTAACATCGTGAGAACAAAAATCGAAGACACGAACAGGTCCTCAGTTACAAAGTCGACGTAATTATATTCCATAAGGCAGAAATATAAAATACACGCATTAATTAGAAGACAGGAACACATGTAGAAAGTATGGAAAACCAGTTGGTAACCGAGTCACTTAGCGGGAGCAAAAAAGAAGATTCATTATACGAAAGAATTAGTAACACGTGAGACGTTAACGGCGTTGAATTCAAACAAAGGCATTTATATCGAGGAAGAAAATTTACGACGGTCATATAACTGCTGTACGAAATTTTACAACCTGGTATCTTTGATAGCGGAATATTTGAAGCAATATGATCACAGCGTAAGATGAAACAATTTTGCCTGAAGCACGTGCCCTGTTACTGGTAAAATAATTGGAACTCAAAGAGCTTGTTAAATAAGCAAGCATAATACAAGCGTAGGTAGTACATTCATGAGTTCTCGACCAAGTATTATTACCTTATTCCCTTACTGTGTCTTGGCTAGAATCGACGATTCCACTAACCGATTAAGTCCTGTCCATAGTTTCCATTACGAATACGTTTAAACATAGTGTCGACAATTTCTCTGCAAATACACGAATTCCATATAATAGCAATGACATTGACACCGGTACCGTCGTCACATTCACGTGTATTCCCGACATAGCTTTTATATATCGTCTAGGACGAAGACGACGGTAAATTCGTCTAAGAAGGATCACTGGAAAGGTCCGAAGGAATCGATGGATCAAGAGGGATCCAAATAGTTCTACGGCTCCTCCGTGGAGCTTGTCACCTGAGTAAATTTTGGGCAGCTAGTTGTTAGGGAACCATCCTGGTACATGAAATTCTACTCCGAGTCGGTTCTACATCATCCATGAATACTGAACACCCTCCGATGTAGAACATCAAGCAGAAGGAGAATAGCGTCGTCAGTGATGGGTATAGAGCGGAGTTTCGAGTTGCCAATAGAAATGGGAATTCGTGGTAAAGGGGAGTCGGTTTTGAGTCAAAGCCCGCAGATGCAAAATAAACAGGGTGGTTCGTCTTCACAGGAAGCATGCAAACATATCGATGATTGATTAGCGCAGGCGAGGTGTCCGCTCTTGACCTAAGCTTCCTTGCATATGCATGGATTTCAGTAGCAGTATGTACTATGTTAACCACGTTTACCATCCTTTTATCCATAAGCCAACGCAGTTGGTACTGTCTATTAATCTTGGTTAGGCTATATTTGAAATTAAAATTCATAAGCTATTGAAAAGAAATCATGGTAAAATTTGATGAAGACTCGGGCTTGCAGAGAGTAAAGATTTATGTATATTCATAAAGGGTTGCTTTTATTATCATGTAAAAGTACTAGGAATTTATTGTACGTGATGCAATCCGATTAAAAATAACGGGCGTATAAACTCTCGGGAACTTGGGTTTGCAATTGTTCTTGGAGAAGACACAAAAGGGGTTTTGTTGATTGAAGAGCCAAGCCTCTCGTGGCTTCCGTCAGTTCACTCGAAAGTCGACTTTTCAAAGGACTTTAATGAATAGAAGCATTTACTATTCTTCCCAACATAGATGTAATTATAAAACCATTCTTTTGTTTCAATCTCTATTCAAGAAAGAAGAACGGTTCATTCGTTGGAATGGACCCATTGTATGTCGACATTCCTAGTCATTTGATTTAAATTATGCTCGGATGTCGCATGGTCTCAATTCATTCGACTGCATGTCGAACCGATCAAAAGTGCAATATGTTCCCCCAACCGATAGGCCACCACATATGTTCGTTTTACCCAACGAATACTTTTATTCCTATGCCGAAAAACTATCCCCTTCAATTTCAGTTCATCATGCGCCACCGTGATAAATATATAAGTACTTTTCAATATTATTTCTGCAAGATACGCGTGTTATCATTTTATCTCGTGACAAGTAATGAAGACATTTATTACTTTACTATCAAACAGATCAAATTGGTCCTTTATAATAGTGTTATATTTGCAAATTCTTAATGGTACCCCGTCAGATTTCCTTTTAAATATGCAAATACAATAGTCCGCGATTCAGCTCACATCGCATGGCCCTTCAGTAAGATATCTCGTATTGTACATGTACGATTTGAACGACCATTCCGAGCGTGTAAATGGCGTCTAGTAGAATTTTGCGGTAATAAGTGTGTCTCCGACGTCTAATCGGCGACATTTCGCACCTTGATTACGCGGAAAGGAAAGGCAGTATCGTTCGAGAAGAGCGGTAGAAAGAAGGGAAATGAAAAGGTTCGCAGGATGTTGGTCTGAGGTACTGTCGTTTAACGGGATGGTACCGGGAATAACATTCACCCGTGCATCGTCGTTTGCCTCCTTTATTAAAGCAACATACCGCTCGCCGTGGCTTTGAAACGTGATCAAACGTAACGTTAGAGAAAAACGAAAACGAGCGACTTGACATATGACGAATATCAACGAGGCTACGTTCACGACTGGGACGTTACGGGACGTAGATATTAGTGGCATGTGAAAATCACACAAAGAAGGGATTCGTCAAAAAGAGCGTTTGATGGATGACGTTTAATTTAAGGATTCGTTGGAGTGTTCAAATTTCCGGTAATTTAGATAATTATACGAGATCGGTATATTTTTATATCAGAGGCAAAGATGGCGATTAAATGAGAAAATATTAAAGTGGTCGGAGCGGTTATCCGATTCGTGGAGCTTGAAGCATGTTGTAGGTCGGTTTCACGAACCGTGACGGAAAATTAGTTAAGTGAGCATTATTAATGAGTTTTGTTACTCCATTGAAAGGTACAGAGTGTATAACACGCATATTAACGAGTCGGCGCCAAAGCGTTTTTATGTAATATACGATCAGTTTGCGTGCGAAACGTAGCTCAGAATAAATATCACACGCACATATATGTGTAAATACTACCACTTAGGGGAGATCGATCGGGGAATGGGATCAAATCTTTCCAACCGGTTTCATAATCAATTCAATTCAATCGTTTGCCCGAAAACTGACAAATCTGTCATAACAGGGAAATAAGGGAACGATGGAGGTTCCATTAAAGTAAAACGACCAACGTTTTCCTTGATTTCAGTTAATACCATGATAACAAGCGCGCTATCGAATTAAACGAAATAGAATTCCTCCCAACGGGTATCCGAATTCGCCGAAAACACGAATTGGTTACTGGATACGCTGCTGGTCCGCGAGAATTAATTCGGTTTTTATAGCCATTTAAAAAAACGAAGAACCATATTAAAAAGTATACTTTACGATACTGCTGTTCGTATGGCCAGGTGAGAATGCGGAGTCTGAGAATACTCAGAAAGAACGTACGATAAAACCGCGGGGCACATCCAAGGCGATGAGCCCGGCACGCTTAATTAACCCTTTTATAAATATCCTTACAAGGCATCCCTAATTTCCCTCGGCCGTTCTATAATCGAAAGAAGGAAGATCTGCCATTCGTTCTCTCCGTTTCCCTCCTTGTCCCGTGGCTCTTGATTCTTCCGCCTCGTTCGGGCAAATATAGAACGCTACCAGAAGTAGCTTTTGTTAATTATCCATATTACGAGGTCTCCTCTCTATTTCCATCTTCGCCTCTCTCTCTTCTCTCTCTCTCTTCCCTCCCTCTTGTATCTTACGTCCCTTTTATCTTTTCTTGCACGACGTTCTCCAAATGTGACTCCAAATGCTACAGGTCTCACAAATAGAAGGATGGAAAACGAAAAAAAGATCGTGCGAAAGAGAATTATAGAAAGGGTTGTTCCGCTGTTGGAAACTACTACGAACGCGCAATAAAGATACGGACGGAAACGCGAAACGACTTTGTAATTCGGCGCGATAGGGGCAAAGGATCCGCCGAAGCGAAAATGGTTCTGGGAACGAACAATCGGAGCAGAGTTTATTTAGTTTGCAGGAAAACGTACCACCCGACAGGAAGAAAATACTGAAAAGCTTTTGGCCACACAAAAAGTTTTCATATTAAGGCAACCAGAAAATCTCCCTTTATTTCTCCAAGTTCCTACAAACTGTTTAGTGAATATAAAATAATTATATTGTCTTCTATCATATAATTATATAGAACAAAGTACATACTACGTATTAATGACCCTGTGATATTAGGAATAACACTGAGATACTGCATTTAAAATTTACTTAAAACCAAATTGTCTATTTATCAGAAATTAATATTTCATGTAGAGCGATAATTAACGTTACATTTAAAACGACATTTAAAATTACGTCTGTATTATATTGATATTAATTACAATGGAAATTCCATGCTCATAAAAAAGTCCGCCGTGATTAATAAGAGATAATGCAACGGTAACTATGGGCTTTTAAAATATTGATCACGTAAGCCTAATTATCAGATGTGACCTTGCCACTGGAGTTATGCAGACAGATCTGGGCTCCGTATATCCGAGTAGGTAGCACTATATGTCAGCCCGAAGCGAGTAATGTGGATTATCCGCGACGATCGATCAGTCGTCTAATAGCTTGCTCAGGGGTAAGGGCGGTGAGATAATGCAAAATTGATGAGACCCTCCGAGTGTTTGTAATCCCGAGAAATATATTGAAATTGCCGACGATCCGGTATCGGCGGTTGAAAATGATTCCTCGATATTGCAATAATTTTGGCTGATTTGCTTCGTTCGTTATCGATATTCCGAAACCTTACTATTTTTTCTAGGCAATTATCAATCCGCGTTCATATCTGTTGTATGACCATCTTCCGAGACCATCATAATTTCGAATACCAAGAATGAGTATCATGTTATATGTGTGTATTTACCCCTCGTTTGTTTGAAGTTTTACAGAAAGAAACAGTGACCAAAGGTATCGCGAGGTTTTTATCTTTCGCTGAAAACACTCGGCTATTCGAATACACATAATTAATGAACTTTTTCACAATGGTAATTTCTCGAGAGAAACTTGTTTATCTCGGTGAAATGTTGCCGCTACGTGCTCGTGATTCCTCAGTGTTTTGTCTTGTGCTATATGCGTGTGCCCGCCGGTATTTGCATGCAATATAAAGTATGAAGTAGACGACGTAAATGAGCGTCCACGGTTCAACGGGCAGCATTCCTGATTAGCGGCCGAAGCGTATTTCCTATTTACTGCCCGTAATTATTCACCGCTATTAACTTATCTGTAATTACTTCTCTAGCACAAAATCAATTGACTTACAGAAAAGATTCATCTTCCATATTCTTCAAAAATGCTGTTACTAAAATTTCTTTATGAAATTGATCGAACTTTCTCCTTTGGGAACTCTATCTGGGTTAATTTGTTTACGTGATTAATATCTTCCGTATCTAACACGCGGGTTGTCAAAGGAATTTGATTTCGTGCTAAATTTAATTCAGAAATTGATGTTATATATACTGGATATATGAATCTGCGAGTTATCAAGACTTTATGTAAGATAAGATACAATAAGGATCTTTGATGAAGTTAATGCCCAGAGTGAGTGTTCTTTGAAGATGCGCTATGTAGCAATCATGAAAGAGATAACGCATCCATACAAGCAAAGGTTTGCTTCCATAAGGTGTGCCTATTTGAGCGAGTGGTTCGTGCGGAAGCACCTTCATAAAGGTGCACACCGAATCCCCTTGGATTCACGTGTCTGTCTGGGAATTTGCTCGATGTTAACCAGTCGGTGCATATTAATTTCGAGGGATGGAATACCTTGAGCTTTGAAGAAGCCAGAAAGGGATGATCACGCGGGAAGGAAAGCAGAGATAGATATAAAGGAGTTGGGTTCTTCCTGCTTTAAGGTTCCTTCGGTTACGACGATCCTGGGATTTCTTCGTTCGTGGGAATTCTTAAGATCAGCCAACGTAGTATGGGAAGGGGTGAAGGATTTTCGTGATAGGGGAAGGAAGCAGAGCGGAGGCTAGAAAGCCGGAGAAAGGAGTTATTAACGATTATCGAGGTCTCGGGTCTTCCAATACGACTACCATCTACCACCCCTCTTTATCATTCTACCACCCTTTACCCAATCCCTTATCGCGACCTACGCGATTAAATACGACTCGCTATATTAGCCACGATTTTCAGGGCCCGATATTGAAATGCGAATCTCGTATTCGTGATAAAAATGATACGCTATAGGGAAACATACTTTGATGAAAGGGCGGAACGGGCGTAGTGATAAAACCCGTGCACGGTTTACCTAATTTGGTATACACAGCTACCTTTCCATGTTCGTTTACATATGACAACGCGTGTGGCATTCAACTGCGGAATCAGGACCGCAATTCGATTTCGTTAATGGCTCAGTACCAACTACAAGCCGATGTCGTAATTTTTAATGAGCCAAACGATCGGCTTAGAGAGCCGAACGGCATGTAAATGTAGCCGAAATGAAAGTTTGATGATGCGTGCCGATGACCTCCGATGTACTTTGTCGTCGATTAAAGCTCCGGGATTACCTGGACTCCGGTATCAAACGAATTACAACGATGCCTCGTATTTCACGATTTTTATTATATGCACTGGTAAGGGTCTTTAATGTATTCCATAAATATATCGCGTTTTTCATAATTAGTAAGACTCGATATCGTTTCACCAAACATTATTTATTTTGTGTAATACTGAACGTATAATCGTACATGGTAAATATAAGTTATAATAACCATCGAAGATAATGATAAATTAAATACAGAGTATAATTAATAGCTATATGCTATTACTGACTTACATTATTTTCAAATAATGTTTTGTTATAAATCCGTGGAAAAAATTGTCGTGTCGCCTATGAGATTGTTCTTCGTGGTGAGTTCAGCGGGGGCAAGTTTGCGAGGCAGTAAAGATTCGTTCACACGGCCCGCGGACATGGCTTACGGTGTACATACATATGTATATTTAGACAAGCTCTACGATCGTTGTACGTGAAAACCTCAGAAGGTTTTGCCACGTTACATCCAGTACGTCTTATTTATTACCTCTCGCCTCCGTCGATGGAAAGGAGGAGTCATGGAATAAAGGTGGAGATGGGGTGGTGGTACCCTATCCACCTTGCACTTTCATAAGCTTCGGTCTCGTCTCTCTCGCGCATACGTAATCGGCCGCCGGAAAGAAGCTGCTATGTCGAGATAAAGTCACAGCCAACCTGAGTCCCCGGGAAGGAGACCGAGGAAGATGGAATAAAATAAGATGAACGAAGATGAAGTGGAAGAGAGAATGAAAGAGTGTGGGTACAAGAAAGAAAAAGAAAAGAAAAAGTAGACAAAGTCGAGGAAGAGGAGGGAAGCTTAGTCAAATGCACGCTTCAGGGGTTCTGCATAACTTGTCGACTGCAGTCCTCCACTCTTTTGTTTCGCCTACTTGCCTGATCCCAACTGGCTTTCTCCTTCTCACTCCATATCTTGCTTCTTTGCTGAGAGGGGCCACCGTTAATATGATTGGAGTGCCTCGAGAATATCGAACCTTACTTAAGGGAACCGTCTTAAGATCGCGAGACACGATTTATCCGTGTCTCCCCTCTCCTCTCCTTTCTCACTATACCGGATTTTCACTGGAAAATCTCGAATGTCGCTGGCGCAACAATCCCGAGAAAGCATTTGACTCGCAAATCCGATGAATTTTCTGGGAAGCGGTGCATGGTCAAACGGGCATGGATAGGCAGGAAATAGAAATCGGTGTACGAAGTAGAGAAACACGCTTAGGTAAATGTATTACAAATATGTTTTAAATATGGATGAAGCCCGAGATCGTAAATGTCGTGATCCCCGTTGAAACCCTCCGAAATACGAATCAAAACGTTATTGAGGAACATTCATGGTCAAATGCGCTTTCGAAAATGTAAAAGAAAGCGAGAACGAGGGAAACCGCCGGATCCGTGAAGAGGGGAAGCACTGTGGAAGAGCCACGGATTAAATTGGATTTTAAATATACGACTCTGGGATAGCCTCCGATATAGAGAGAAAGAGAGAGAGAAAGGACAGAAGGATGCGGTGGTTGGTTTGAAATTACATTATGCATGCGGCGCCAAGTACACTCGGTAATTACTCGTATTAATAGAATCAATCTCGCCGCACATGCTGGGATGACGTTTATTAGTGACACGTGTTTGCAACAGAAGCAGCTTTATATAGTGTTTACCTACGGAACAAGAGTGAATAGAAACATTCACATCCGCGAAGTACCTGTTGTCGTTGATTGAAAATGTTAATTCTTCTACACGCAGGATATCTTGCGATTCTAGTACTCGATCCCAACAATGAGAGCTTTAATCAGAATGATGTACTTTTAATCGAGAACATTGTACGTACGTGTATATCGGCAAATCAATCCTACCGTTTCTCAATATATTTTCATATATCCGGATGGGCAAACATTTGAATTCATTACGTTTTGAAATCAAGCAGAATGAATCATCGAGACGGGTATTCAAAGTCCTGAACACTCGAATGAGCACGTTTCCATCGCGGAAAGGATGCCGTTATTGACGGTGGGCATTAAAATTGAAAGCAATGGGAAATCGTATTTTTGCTGAATGCAAGTTCATTCGGTCTTTCGAAAAGTGATAAACAAACAAGAGCAGACGCGGAAATTATAATTGATTAAATACAAACAATCGATGTAATTGCAAGTAGATATTATTTATTTGCAAGTTCCATTATCCGAATATCAAATTACTCTTTACACTCATGAAGACATTTTGATTTAAAAACGTCCAATGACATCACGAAAATGTTCTGCAGGTACGAGAATATAAACGAATCGGGGTCAGTGCATAATCGAACACGGAAAATTATTTGAATGAAAAAAGAAAAACACAGGATTCAATGTGCATACATATGCATCCATGCTTGTACCTCGATTGGACCACCTACTTTTTAGGCTGCTTTCATCATTGAAATTTTCTTTCCCACGCTTTTCGAAACCAACAAAATGGGATGCATGCAGTGATATGTGGTGTAAAAAAAGTGTAGGTTGCTTCGTCAGAATACTAATATCCCGAATAAGGCACCATCATCGTGAAGAAAGCAAATCGGAAATATGAAGGGCGTGGAATATTATATATTTTGAATATTTGCCTAGCGTGCTCCATTTACGTATATAAAAATTGTACAAAAATTTAAAAAAAACACCTCAGTTCACTTTCAGTAATAATCGATATTTTAATCATGGCATTTGATGCATGATTAATTTCTGACTAATGTAAGTTGTGCAATGAGAAGGCTTCTATTTTGTATTTACCTGGAATTCTATCTTATTTTAAGTTTAATGTCCGTGACGATAACAACATCAAAACGTCCGACGTAAGCACTACTGTTTGCCGATCCGGTTCCCGGTTCTCGGTTCTTAGTTATACACCTTACCAGTTTTACTGTCATTCAGTTTATCGGCGGGAAATCAGAATGCGTTACGGGTTGTTGCACGGACTACGGTGATCAGTCGGACGATAATGATATACTGCATATTCGTAGATTCGCGTGCAGAGTACGAGAGCGGCTAATACAAAGAACAAATATTAATAGTCAAACACGATGATGAAGAAAACCGGAAAACGATGTAATTAACAAATTCATATATCTACAGATGCGAGAAGATAAAACACGAGTTAGAAGCTTTTTCCATTGGACGTATAGCCATGTTAGATTTTTTGCGTACAAGTTTGTAATTCAATCATAGCTGTCCTCCGGATCGAACCAGTAGTTTATTAGACATAAGAAAATAATTTTGTTGTATTCTCGGAACGATGAACTTCGGTAACCCAAGCCGTTGCAGCGTGTCGCGCGTTTTCGATTACGGTTCACGGCGCACAGGTTTTACTGCCATTCAGTTTATCGGCGAGAAATCGAAATACGTTAGAGCGTATCGCGTGGACCACAGCGATCGGCGATCGGTAGAACGATAACAACGTCGTTATAGCATGCCGGTAGCCGATCTGCGTAAGTACGATATTCGATAAACGTGTAGCTAGACGAGGTGTCCGGCGCCAGCAAAATAATTCCTCTCGGTAATTGTCAATTAGCACGTTCGTCCGACAGTTGTTGTTCCTCACGTATATCCGACTAGTAAAACGTACGTCTGTAAACGCTCAGACGACGTGCAAGTTTTAAATGGTTCTCGGCGACGCGTGCATGCAAATCCGTCCTCGACGAATGACAGGAGTTTGGCTCGCAGTTTAACGTCGCGTGGATCCTCTTCAAGTTCGAAATGTTCTCGGGACGTTTTGCCGCATATATATCTTTGAGGCGGAAGGCAAGTACACGCGTACGCTTCGTGGATCGCCCGGAATTGTGGTTCTCGTTCAATCGAATAAAAGGGGATTTCTGGTGCACTGACGACAAACGGATTTCCTGGTTGATACGCGGCAACTTTCGTCGGCGCGCATCAAAGGAGGACGAGTAGTGCAAACAGGATGTCGATGCATTTTTCTCGAGCACCGCAGATTCTGACTCCAAGTACTTTCAGCTCGTTTATTCTCGAACACGGATGTAAGTTGTACAGTAGCATTTCATTATCGTATAAACTTTACACGGTAAAAATCAATGTATACAAATACACACCAGATGAGTATGTAACAGAAGCATGACACTGATTCTAGGATTTGAAATAATTTGTAGAACCAGATGAGTTCTATGTCAGTGTTAGTATAGAAAGATGAACGAATAATACCGAATACATAAGCTCGATGATGTTGGATGGAAACAGGATTTATAATTTATGTATAACGTATTAGTCGTTCGAATGACTAGTTACTTTAGTTTACCGGCGAATGAGAAAGACAAGAAGTCACGTTGGGACGAGGCAGCTGTGTAACTTTTATTACTGTCACGGTTGATTACGTGAGTGGATGGAAAACGCGGGAGCCAGCTCATAAACAGAGAAAAATAATTAGCAATAAATGTTCTCCAGTCACGTAATACGAGTTACTGTCTTTCCACTTCGCTCGTAATAATCTTCTGGGTGAAAATATGCGCGGTGCCCTGTTGATGGGACAGTAGGTAGCCAGAAGTCCGGTTCGGTGTTATTCTACGCACGGATGCACGTGTGTACATCGTTAATATAATTTTACCCGGTAGCCTATGCGCGAAGTCAGGTTGCCAGCATGCCGATTTCCAATTTTACGAGCGATCGTAACATTAAATAAAATCGGCCAGCGTCTGCCTGTACCCTCCTACGAAACATTACAATGTCGAAAATTCGATTTTCCGTAAATAATTTCAACGGTAATGTCCTATCAAAATACACGTGTATCCTTGTGGTTCTGCGTTTCCCCCGGTTCGAAATCAGCAATTTATTTTTCATCGATTCTTTTTCGCTTACGCGAACATCGTAATTTACATGAATGCATGATAAATCTTGCCTTCGTAAATCAATGCAAATATCATTTCCAACGATATGTTGTGTTGTTATCGAACCTGCGCAATCTGAGGAAAACTCTTGAGCTTTATTGCTGAAATATCGTTTCGGTTATTACTCCTAATTATTAGTCGTACTAATATCAACCGTGATTTATAGTCCACTAGAAGCGTTATAGTATTTACGATCCATTAGTTGGCGAGATTTACGATTAAAATTCCCCCCCCCCCCCCCCCCGGACCTATAAATGAACTCACTTAAGTTTATCTTGATTAATTAAGGAAATATACGCCGATAGGACGTAAATCCTAAATCGTGGACGTCTCTTTAAATCGCTAACTGATTATAAACCTTCAACAACAGTTTTCTCTTCTTAATATATTGAACTCGTTTAGTAGTCAGAAACTAATATAACATAAATAACTATAAAAACATTTATAATACAATAGTTGTCCGTATCTTCTACAATGACTGTGAAATTTAATACCTATTTAAGTCGGCACGTTAAATCCTCACGAATTAAATCCTGTAATTTCGATTTTGCATATTGTTCCAGAACAAATTTCCTTGTTGCGAGTTGAACAGTGCTAGAAGACGTGCATCAGGCGCTTTGAAGCTCGTAATAACTATGCCAAACGTCGAAAGTGTAAAAACAGCATTGAAATTCGTGGTCAGTACGATTTGCAAAATTACTGTGCCCGTCTTTGCACAAAGGTGGAGCAGAGATGTGTCGAGGCACCGTTGCGAATTAAAAATCTCATTTCCGTTTCGGCCTTGCCCTTAAAGTGGTTCACACTTGCTTCAGAGCTTTCCGTGCCGTGTGATCGTAAAGCGAGTTTAAATTAAGGCAACTTTTTCGGCAGCAACCCGTCTCACTCTCTGTCACGGTTCGTGGACCTGATTTTTATCGTCGGCGGATTTAAATTACTCTTCGCATTACTGCCGTGGAACATTCGACGTTGTAGAACTGGATTTCGTAGAGTTGGCAAGTTTGACGTCCGATTCTTGAACTACGGAGGTATATAAAACTCTTTTATAAACCTGCCTTCTTGTTTTAGATGTTGAAATAAAAGTTAATTTCCGCGGAAACTTCCCCCTGGCAGCCTATCAGAATTCGTATCCCTCTTAAAACCATTTTAACCGGCATAATTTCATTTTATAGTTAGACTTATCAGGAGTATTATTCTCTTTAATAGTTTCATGACAAAAGCTTGTAATAAATCATTGTGACTTCTACATTCGATCAGATAAGTTATATTGAAAGAATGGTGCTTTAATAGAGAATGTGCTGGGACTTTATTAAAATCATCAATTAATATCGTTAATGAATATCTGTATGCAAGTGAATAATTGAAGTGGAATGAGAAGTGTTTGGGCCAGGGCGGAAATGAAAATTTAATCGAAGCGAAAGAATGAACCACTCGATTTTCTATTCCATCATTTACATATGGACGGCAAGTTTGGTTGAAGCCGACTGCAAACACAAGCCTCATTTAGAGTAGTCACTTTCGAAAGCACTCAGCCAGCAGCCCTCGAAACCGCATCGCGTGTTCCGATGGTAAATCGAGTCCTGATAAAACGTCATCGATTCAATGCCAGCTTGGTTATCCAGTATTAAGAGTCCTATTGTGTACCGTATCATTGTTGTCTTTGTTTTATTACAAATAACACTGGCAATATACTAATGTCTTTAAATCGATGACAGTCTTATTACATTCAATCAGATACATTATTCTCAACCTCATTTAAGCAATACTCTTATTATACAACCATAATTATGACTCTGGAAGAATACCGCTTACAGTCTCGGTAAATGTATTAAGAAGGGTATTAATATTCTCTGTACATACCGGGAACCATTGGCTTAAAATTAAACGGGCAATCGTGTATAAAAGCCAGGCGATTTAGTCGGTGATCGTGTTTGAGGTACCGCAACCGGCGGCAGGGAGAATCGACGGCGCAGGAGTAATCAGCGAAACGCTTCGTATTCTTCCTGCTTCTAATATTCCTGAGACGTGCGCCGACTCCTCTTAGGGACCACCGGTATCGCGGTGGTACCGGTTCTTCGACGATTCCCCCGCGGGTTATTACGAACCAGCTTCCCGCTACCCGGTCTCTATAGAACATCGACACGGAATTCTTGGGTACCTCGTGTGAACACGAATACGATCCAATCGGGAATCAGGGATACAAGGGATCCCGTATTAAGTTTTTTTATATATATATAAACCTTCATGTAAATGAAACGTCAAGCAAGATTTCACCGTTTAAAATGGTGCGATGATCCTTCACGGGTTCGCGAGGTAGTTGATCTCTTGGGGATTTATGATTTGTGTGTATTTTACATTTACTACGGCAATGAAAGGTATTTGATTGTGTTGGTATAGAAAGGTAGTATAATATAAAGTTCATTTACATTCGTTTTTAATAATATGCAGTGGTGATACGATATTATTTTGTTGAGTATGGATGTATAAATGATACGTTATATCAAGGTATTCTTAGAGTCCTTTTGCAGATCATGGATTAAAGCGCATATTTCCACAATGCTCACTTGAAACCTCGCCACACGTTAGCCGTACAAGAGTATTGGAATTGTGAACATTCAATTTCCAACGGTTTTCTATTTACTCTCTCTCTGTACCGTTTGACACGTTGAGCATTCACGGATAAATGCTCTCCCGTTTTCTATGTATTCCGTGAAGGAAATTAAGTCGTTTAAATATAGTCTCGTTATTTTCCATCGCCACCTACGAAGCAAACAATGTATTTCAAATTCAAATTACATGACACGTTCTTCTATAAATCCATTAAATCCATTCACATTCAAATATGAAGCTTACCTAGAAAATGTACCCGACGCAAATAAATCAATCCTGTTCACCCATCTCGATATACAAATTACGAAAATGCATCATTATTACGAAACAATTAACGAACGGAGATTCCACGCGCTAAATGAATTCCAGTTAAGAATGAATTAACCAGTCGCGTTTTAAGCGAGGCAACGCTATTCAAACTGCAACCATCCATCCGATGCTGTTGGCACACGTCCGGTGTACTAACCCTCCCGGTCATTGTGACCGTTCAATTTTCAACAGATTTCTATTTACCCGGTGTGTACCCTTTTGCGAAGCGAGCAGCCACAGATCCATTGTCCGGTCGGTCTTTTCATCCCGGTGGACATCGCGCGCTCGCGAGAGGCCGTCTGGTAGCCATAAATCGCGGAGGACGAGCGCTCAGGAATCCCCGGTGTCGCGCCGTCGTCGGTTCGCCACGGGAGAGAAAATCGCCTTTTGTCCCGAGGGACGTTAATAATTACTCATGCAAACGAGCCGTACCAAGACGAGTCAGCTTGCGGGCACGTTCCTACGGGTATTTGTTACCCGTTCTGAACCCACTATCTACCTAGATCCTCTGAGACACTTCTCTGAAATTCATAAATCATGGAGTTAGAAAATATTACATTTTTTTCGAATATCGTTTGCGCATAGCCAGTAGCATACTCTGAAAGTGCATTCCAACGTCCAGATTACATTTCCTGGTAATTGGATCAGGAAAGTAATCAAATGGAAAATCATTATTCTTTTATTGTTCCTGCCGTTGTTCGGTAGCACTTCTCAAGTTCTTAAGTGGAGTAATATTAATATTCCAGTTACTGCATGATTTATTTAAATGAGGCTATCCGAGTTAATATCAATCATAATTTAGATTAAAGGTCTGATTGAATATCATTCAATATGGAACAAGTTGTTTTTCCAATAATTAAATATTACCTGCCTAACAAGAATATACTACCTCTGATTTAATGAACCATGTAATAAGAATTAAGAATTATTAGTTTTTCATCTCGTTTAAGAAGATAATGTTTACATTTCCTTTAGAGTCTTCCTGTAGGCGGGCCAGTACATAAGCAAGTATTTTTCCCCTCCAATTCTTTTACTTGTTTATTTACTAATTAGAATAAACAGGTTTGCCGACAACACAGCCCTTATGAGTCTTATCGAGAGCTCGATTAAGAGTCACGGTGATACGTCCGAACAAGGAACGATTTGCTGGTCCGAGGATCTCGTAAACTTGTTTTACTTCCAATGCGGGCCAATGAGAAGCATAATGAGAAAAGATTTTCGAAGAGAAACAAAAAATTCTCGTACACGTGCCGAGTTAAAAAGTACATGTTCCTCGTTTCTTAAGGATTACACGAAATTATCGAGTCTCACGTGACTTCAAAGACAATTCCATTTATCCGAATTTATCCATTTATCGATTATTCCAAAGGTTGTTACGTTATAAAATAATTCGATTCGAATTCATTTGAAATCGAACGCAAATTATATTAAGATAAGGGCAGCTCGAACTCGCTGATAAATAATCCCAAACTCATCGTGAAATTTCGGCAACTGTTTGGTTATCGAGTCACCAAAAAATAAATCGCGATTTAAGCTCCTCGATATCCGTATTATGTTTAAATAATTTTAAAACGGTGGAAGATTCCTATCTGTCAGTTGAACGGTATTCCGGAGTTTCGCCGATAAGTTACGCACGTGTTATACGCGAGATAACAGTTGGAATAAAATAACAGAATAATAATAATACGAATTTTATTATTCGCACCGGTCAGAGGCGAGAGACTGTGCGTAAAGCTGCTCGATGGACTGACCCGCGTGAGAAGGAACGCGGATAGTGGACAAATTTCAAATACTATGTTTAATATGTGCATGCATTTTCTGCAAGTTTCTGCCACACTGAAAACTGACAATTCGTAAAAAATATATTTAAATAATAATCCAGGACATTTTTATAACACGAATTTTCTGTAAATTCCTCGGAATTTTACTATTTTAACTTGAGACGGAATTCAACGTCAAATTAAAACGGGTATGAATTTAATACTTCTCCTTCTGTCCTGAAATAATTGTCATATTTCAAATATTTTTTAATTTAACTTTGTTCCGAAATATAATAGTTGTCGCACTTGGAAATATTTGGGAAGAAGACAGTTTTATTGCCAATAAAGATATTTATTTCTTAAACGCGGTCAAATATTAATATAAAACAGTTGTAGAAAGTTTTTCAAATCTTTATTCCTTTTAATTTCTCCATTTTAAAAATGACAGAGGATGCACTTTTAAAAAACGTTCCATTTTTAGTAAATTCATGAAATTAATTAATCTGAATTTTCACAACACTTATTTAATAAATTAATAGTCAACAAATAGTGTGCTTATTGGCAAAATTCAGTATCGACTTGAACTACAACCATTAATATGCAACACAAACATTTTTTAAATGTGACAATTATTTCACAGTAAAGAGAACAGTACATGTGTTATAAATCTATGTGTTAAATCGAGGGTAGAAATATATATACACAGAATGGAGGTGGAAAGTAATAGAAAATAAATGATCCAATAATGCGTTGATAGCTAACCAGTGATGGATTTTTCTAGCGTGTAGAAGGAAATGGTATTGGTTCCTGTTACATAGTGTTTGTGAAATACAAGCTAGTGAAATTATTGTGGCAATCAGGGTCTCCGCGTCGTTCACGGAACGCCGTAGAGTTCGAGGTTCGTCTGGATTACGTCCGATACGTCCGTCAATGCTGGACCAATTAACGTTCCTTTTTTCCCTCCCACGAGTATAGGACGTATCCAATCGAGGAAGATTGAAAGGGTGGCTACGGAACTGCCGAGCGTTGAAAAGGGTGCTCCCCCGCCCCTACTTTCTGCTTTCTCTTGGATATTAGGCGTCGGATTAACTGTCGAAGCCGACAAACCACTCGACTTTTCCTCTTTTATTTTTCCCAATCTCCACGCAGCTTTCAAAATTACTAGCCACCTTACACGTACATGTTCGAAAATCAAACTTCATACTTCATCATGAATTTCACGGAATAATCGAACCGCCTGGAAAAGCAGTTACATAGAAAACATTATTAAAGAAAGTTAAGAAAAAAGGATAGAAAGCAGATGACAGATATTCTCGCGTTGATTTAAACCAGTTTTAACGAAGAGAATTTTCCATTTAAAAACTCGGTTCTTCCATAGGATGTTCTTTGAAGCTTGGTATCAATAATTTGTCCAATTATTTGTACATAAAGGTAAATGCTAATTGCTCCAGTAAGTGGAATGATTCTTCTACTTATATATAGCAAAGTCGATCGATGTCTCGTATCTGAGACTATTAAAATACATTCCTCGTTATCGAAATATCGGAGCATTGATACGCGAGCGATATAATATACACGTCTCGTCAGATCAGATCGGATTATCGGATATGGAGTTTATGTTGGTAACCGTCTTTCTTCAATCTGTGCAACTAACCCGTGGAAAATCGGTTTGTGCCGTCTGAGACACCCGGCTGAATTCTATCTGCGATCTGTTGTGACAGTTGAGCGATAGCGTAATAAGTTTTATCGGATCTGACTGGGTCTCGTTTTTGTGCTTATGCTCGTCTGAAGAACAGGAGCCACGAGCAGAGACAGTTGACGGTAGGGCGGATCAGAGGAATCAAATTATAAGTATACACCTGGCCTCTTTCGATCCTCATTTGCATGTGATTCTGAAGAAAGGCCTACGTATGTATATACTCGTATACTTCTATATACACATTTGTCGTTATGCCGATAGAAACGTATGGCATTTTTATGCAAATCGTTGTGGTCATCCAACGAGTCTTTAGGGCCAGTCCGACCGGTCCAAGTTAGAAATACGTGTACGTACACATCGGTAGGTTTTGTTTTATGAGCATTTCGTAGTATTCGCTGTTAATATTTGTCGTGCTAGCGTCACGGTATTAAAGTGGCTATGGTTGGCCGACCAGTTTATAGGCGGTATTTAAATATCTGCGTTCCCCGTGTACACAACCGCCTTGCGGAAAGATGTCATTACCTGAACATTCAAAGACGTGGTACTTCAACGTCTCGTTAAGAACCAATGAACGCTCGTCAGGTATTAATTTATTTTTGCAACAAACTGTATTGTTGGCACTGCGCCCATTCCAAGCTTTAAGTGGTTTCTTTAACGAACTGGCTTGTATAATAATATCCTAATAAATTAACTTTGTTATGTTTCGTTTTCATGACCGAATATCTGATTGTCGTTCAATGAGAAACCTGCACTTAATTCCTCCTTTCACGAAGTAACCTTGATATACAGATTCTACGTGAAATGATTTTAAGAAAACACCATTATTATTAATGTATCAACGAGGTTTTCTACGAAGTCTGTATATCCACGTTCATCGTTTTATTTAGGTGTCCTGTAATTTATGGGACGACACAAGCCATGTTTTTTTCGAAAGGGTGGGACAGTAGACTGTACGGGAAGAGGAAAGGGTAGAAAGCAGAGGACGAAATGGGAGAAAGAGGAGTTTTTTAGCATCCACGCGTAGAAAGTGGAAAAGCCATTACCATCCTGCGTGAAATGAGGTAGGGCTACTTATAGATGACTCCGAGCGAGAATTCGGCGCGCGGTTGATACGGAACTAGATTTGGTTTCTTCTCCTTCGTATCTTCCACTTGCGTTCTTCATCGAATCACCGACGAAATCCTTGGCTCGTTGTGTTCCTCGACTGTCTGGGCAAACTTAAGTAGTTTTGTCTACGTTCTGCTCACCGTTCGGATTCACGAGACGGGCAGAATAAGGAGCCACGCGGTAAACCGTGGAATAAATTCACGAAAAGACGAATACGGCTGCCAGAGTGGAATGAAACGAAGTGTCACTCTCGCGAACCGGGTTTTCTACGTAGGGCAATAAATCCCCGGGCGCGTACACTGTCGGATGTGTTCCTGATTTCATTTCAACTGGGATACTCAAGCCGCGAAGGTAGTAGGCAGGGCGAGAAAATAAATTAAACTCTGTGCCTTTTAAAATAGCATGCCCGGACAGTACCTTTTTTGAATATGCAAATATATGTTGATTCGAAAAATTTTAACGTATATGACATAATGATGATGACGATGATGCCGGCCACGGAGATAGAATATTAAGGGGATCCCTTGGTAGAAACCCTATAATTTCTTAAGAACGTGAAGCTTTTAAAGATACCCATTCTCACGAAGCAGGATCGACTTAAGTGCCAGACGATAGTGATTATGTTCAATTTCAATCCGTAGATGATCTCGGACTAATGTGGAATAATCGTATATTTCTGTTGGTTCGTGCGATCTTTCTATTCAATTAAACCACATCAGTTCCACGAGTCCCGTAAATATTATTCAGACTCTTCGAATTTCTCAATATAGCTCGAAGCAGTAAATATATTCCGGCTTATCCTAATCGTATACTTTCACTGAAAGTACAGATTAGAGAAATACCTCTATCCTAGGATTTATCCTCATATTTTCACGATCGGTATTCTTTACGAGCCAGGTAATTACATTACTAAAGAGATAATTCATTATTTACGACAAATACGCTTTCGTTAAAGCAGTTAAATAATTTTTAGGGGATAAATCAAGCGGTAGACGATAGTCAAACACGAGCGAGGTTCTGGCAAGCACGATCGCCATAAATTGCAATCGTCGGTTGCAAGGGCGTTGCGGGAACATTAATTATTGTGCGGACGATTGAATCGACACGATAAAAACTAGCTGGCTTCTTTGGCCCGGAGCTCGAGAAAGGGTTGATTTCTCGCCGGGTGGTCACCTACCGTAATTTCCTCGTAGAAAACATTTTTCTCCTCTTGAATCGTCGAAGAAATACGCTTTCAACGGCTTTCATTTACCGCGTTACGTCAGGAATTCCTTTTTTTTCGAAATATACGTGTCTGGCTCTCGTGGTTGAAAGACTGAATGCGGGATAAGAACGGCATGATAAAAATTCGACGAAGCCGACGGAAATGATAAAAGTTTATGCATTCTATGTCATTCAGTAAATTCTACTCTATGGCATATTGAATTTCGATTTTTATACGCATCCTTAAACACTTCCATTACTTTCCCAATAGCGCATCGCCGGCAGTTCCCAGTATGCACTCGCGGTACTCCTCGTAAGGTTTATGCATATTCGAAGGGTGCACTCTGCATATAAATGCGATCTCAGGCCGTCCAAAAGACGACGTTTACAGGCAAAGAGAGAAGCATCACGTCCATCGAGACATTTTTCGCGGTGGCTCGCACGGGACCCACCCTTCTACTCGTACATATACATATATATATGTTCCTTACGTATTTATATATACGTATCTCTCGCCCCGACGAAATGCTCCCGAGGATTATAAAGCTTGCGAAATATTTTCGGACCATGGCCGTCATAACTCAGCCGAGGCTTCTTTTATTCTTTTCACTGTCCATTTCTTCTGCTCTCTTCTATTCTCCCCCGTATCTTCTCTTCCCCGTTAACTCTATCCCTCTTTTACTTCACGGTCCCTTACGAACCACAACCACCGGGTTCCTTTGACGTAAAAGAGTATTCGCGAAATATGGATGCGCATTTGTCGCATGTTATTTTCATGTACAGGTAGATGTGTTTATTACTCCGCGAAAACGGCCTGAAATGATTTATGCAATTCTGTGTTCTCATCTACGTACGGATCTTATGTTAATTCAAATTCAATTAGATTTTAATTGATTTTAATTAAAGGTATATTTAAATTTAATTTCATATAATATGTACTTTTGGGGACAATCGAGAGTGTATCATACAAAGTGAATTCTTTAATAGCTATTATTACTTATTCACGATACCGTCGAACAAAAATGACGGACACAATTGAATCTATGTGGTGGACATGATCAAAGATATTTTATTGGGAAAGGATTAAGTAAATTCCCGGGATGAGACTAAAAGACAAGGTAATTTTAATCCTCCGAGCCTATGGGATTTTAATGGCACGTAGCGTGAACAATTGCAGCGCGCTGGGTGATTAATTAGATTAAAGTATAGGTTTGATCCATCGATAATATTCGAGATAAAGATCGAAGCTGGGATGAATGGCAAAGCCGCGGGATGAGAACCTGCCCTGAGTCTCGGGTCCGTAGACCCTTCAATGAACGAAGGAACGAGACTCCTTTTCTTTTTGCTTCTTTCTACGTCTCTCCCTTCGCCGTGAATGTCATAAAAGCCTCGGTACGTGAAACTATTTCTGTTGGTGACAACCAAGTATCCGTTCTGGTACGCGCGAAGATATACTGTCCTTTTAACTCTCGCGTCGTTCTTCCGATTGGTATGACAAAAAAATCAACTCCCTGACAAGCATATTCCCTTCCACGAACGTGCACTTGAAAAATCTCTTTACGTGTTTTACATACTTCCTTTCATCGTAACTATCATATTTGTAAACAGCCTTAAGAAATCTTTGCTCCAAACATATTTATAACTGCTTCACATTTATGCCTTTCTAACGCAAAATATTATTAGGGTTGTCCAGAAAGATCATGCCGATTTTTACGAATAATTCAAACGCAATCTTTTTATATGCCGATATATAATTATTCAATTATGTATGCACCGTTATGTTTCACAACCTTCCATTATTTTTCACGCCGCGCGGATTCCATCTTCCCAGAACTTCTCAGGTTGTTTTGTTGCAAAACTATGGAAATTTGGCATGAACTTTCCGGACAACAGAATATAATGATATTAAATAATGATTATCTTAGAACTGTTTTAATTCGTAACATATAAAAGGCTCTTACGCAAAGATCATATAAATGAGGGAAAGGAAATAGATGCACGAAACGTTACAACGTAAGGATGTAAAACGTGGCAGGTGACAAGACAGGAGAAAGTTTATAGGATTTCAACATTAGGGTCGTGTCTTTAAAGATTTTCCGCTTAGTTGGGATTCAGAGGTAGTATTTCGCGGGTATGTTTGCGTTTCATTGACAGTAATAGACTGTTCGTCGGCAGGAGTGTTGGCCAACTAGTCGAAATGTAAATCAAGTTGGATTATATTTTTTTGGCTTAGCACGGGGGTAGTAGCAGAAGTCACAATACATCGTAAGGATTTACCATCGGCGGATTCTGCGAGAGAATATTACCGGGACGATCTCTGTCACTTCGGCATTCATGAATTCCCGTCGTAAACGACAATGACATCCTTCCTCGTGATGCAGCTACGGAACCGTTATTTCCATTCTTCCAGAATTAGAAAACGGCTTTACTGCCGTTGCCGCGGCTGTTGCTGGCCCGGCATAATTCATGAAAACGGTCCCCGCTGTCAGTCATGGCATGGATCCAATTTGATAAATAATTTCGATTCCAGGGATTAAAGCGCATTTTACTTCGCCTATAAAGATATATCGTTCGCAAGATACTTTCCTTGGCATTTATGAAAATTGTATACTAAAACGCATTATTCACTCGGCTCTACATAATTATAATTTGTATCATAAACTTGGCTATAATGATATACATCCAAATTTTAGTGTGCTTCAAAGATGCCTTTGCTTTTAATGCTTCCAAATCAATTTTTTAGATTGTATATTTGATTTTACTAACACAAATATTTTTATTTTATTTTTCGTCGCTTAGATGGCTTCTGAGTTGTCATTTATATCAACTTCTTTTTCGTTTCTATATTATAGTGTAACTCTCGTACTAACTTTAACTAAGCCGGTTAGATAACACCATAGATAGGAGAGTGTTGTTTGATCTAATCTTATTCGGAAGACTCTTAATCCCTGACTTTACTGCGCCAAGCCACCGCGCGAAAGATAAATCGCAGTAATCCATTTAATCGTGAAAACATAAATCGTCTCGCCAAATTAAAAGAACCATCACCAGGAGTTTGTTAAACGTGAAGAATATGTATTGGCTGCCATTATAATTCGCCAATCATAGGCAAACCGGAACAACGAACCTATATATCGTTGAGCACACGATACGTCAATTAACGAAACGAATGTTGCAATTAATGGCTAATATTATGCGAGCGTTACTCATCGTCGTTACTCGTTAAGTGCCACACAGACAGAGCAATTAATCGCAACGTTCTTCGGACGCGGCAGCCTCCGCATGCAATTTATCGCTCCGATTCCACCGCAGATGATGTTCTAAAAAACAAATGAATGTCCGCATTGTAGAAAGGCCACCCCATAAAACGTTGCTCGGTGCTAGAAAGTCTGATAAACACGTGACCTTAATTAATTCCACTGTGTCGAATGGCTTCGATCGTAAAGTTTCTATATAAGATTATTATACCTTTCCTAATTTCGAAAATTATTCTACTCGACGTAAGATCAAGATGACGTAAGTTGATAATAAAAATGTTTCGAAGATGAAGGAATGTCCATGAAAATACTTTCGATGTTCTTTTAGCATTGAATTTTATTACGTCAAATTTTATTAGAAAAATGAAGAGTCGTTAAAATATGTAAATTGTGGATATAACTTCATCGTCTACAAGCTTGTTTTCTCACTGATTTAATAGGTTTGATTATGTTTCACGTGGAAAGCGATGTAATGGGTAATTTAACACTTTTACGCTCCTCTCGAAGATGAATGATTAGCTTATGAATCCGCGTAATAACTATATTTAAGATACGAGAGATGATATTTACAGCAATGAAGTGATTACTACTCGTGAAAAGAATTTCGCTTTTTACTTTGAGACCGAGTGGTCGGTCCATCATGCACTTACCCCAAGTATGTGCAAGTACATATCGAAAATTGCATTCAAACTACGTTGGGAATGACGTCGACATCCTGTTTTACGGGATTATAATTCGCGTTTCCCCTTGTTAATCCCGGTGAAGAACGCTTTCTCCTTCTCGCTATGGAACTCTGATATTTTTTAATACACCGCCGAGTTCAAACCGTTTTGGGCCCTCCGCAGCGTAATCACGTAATTACGCGCATTAAAAGCAACCTTCCCGTAGGTACCAATTTAATTTCCGAATTTCCAGCGGCGAATTACCTTGACTGCCGTGGAGTCCGGCACGGATCCGCACCGAACGAGTAGGGAGCGAGAGCCGACGCCGTCGCAATTCAGGACCATTAGCGAAATTACTCAGTGTGGAACGCGTTTGCCGTGCCATGCGATGCCGTCAGTTACACTTTTTCTTCTTCGATCACCCGAAAAATACCGTAAAACACTCGAAGACCTTTAACCCCAACAAGATACATCACGTGGTTACAATACTTCTTAACTCTTCGAGACATAGGATTTTCATACAAAAAAGACTCAAGTTGCACAGAAACTTTATTCGTAAAAAATGTAACAAACTAAGTTTGTTTTATTTATAAACAATGAATTATGATATAAAACGATAAAGTGGGATAAAAAACATCCAACGGTGCATATACATATAAGTACTAAATAGCTGGGACTCTTTTTATCCCAAAGTTTCTTAACCACCAAACATAAAATCGTACGATGCTCCTAAATATAGTATTTAATAAACGTTTCTTATCAGATCGAACAACAACGAATCCATGAATATGAGCATTAAGAATTTCTAATAAAATATTAAAAAGCATGATCATCTTTAGTTGAAGGGTTTATGCGAACGCAAGGAATAATAATATATGGTGTTTGAATTTATTGAGTAGTATCAAGTATCATATCGTTTACCTTGTATCGGTTACATGTACTTAAGTACCCCGCGCGTTAAATCGATTCGTTTAAAGTTACGTTTATTGTCAATCGTAAGCATCCGACTCTTTCTACGTACACAGGAGAGGAATGCACCACGGAAATTGCGAAGTATCAATTAATTACAAGGTTCGTTTATATATATGTAATACGTGCACGTAAAGTAAGAAATTATTACAAGCATGGTACTATCCGCTTCATATATCACGTATAATAACAGAAATAAATTTCCGTATCTAGATGCGCTTCTGGCATCGCGTTTTCTTACGAGGCTAATAAAGACAAATACTCCCAGAGTGCCTGCTGACCACGCAAAACCCGTGTCCAGGAATACTGTCGAGCACATCGAGCAGAAAATCGTTTACGGCGGCACGATTACGCATACTAGAGTAGAATCGTGGAGGCTACACTTGCGGCAAGATACGCGGATGTACCATTATCGGTACGCGTGGGTGGATCTTACATACACTACCGTCCATAAGTCTCCGGACACTTAGCAAAATCCGAATGGCGATCATTAATATACACTACACACTTCTGCAAATAAATAATAATAATACATGCAATGTCTTACATCGTAATCTAAAACTAAGTTATATGATATGTAATAAGGTTTCTAATAAGCACCGTTTCAGTAAATGATTCAGCAGTGTAGGAAGTCAAGAATGCATCTTTCCATGATATAATAATTGAAATCTCCTCGAATAATATATATGATGACTTATGGAGGGTAATGTACATTCACATTCATGTAAGAGCTGTATTGTGGCAGTACTGAGATCGATTTTACCTATCCGATAAATACATCGAGCAACCACCCCCCTTTCTCTCACAACACTCTCACTCTTTGGCCATTCGCAATTTTACGAGCTGTTTCAAGTGCCGTGACGGTGCAATTTCGCGGCCAACAATACGTGTTTTCTCTTATTTCATTCCCTTTCGAGGCTGTTCCATGGATCTCCTACGAATTGAGGCAAGTTATAGGCGCACTGACGTATATATCTTCGCACGTAAAAGGTAGGAGATCTATGTACTTCCAGCTGAACGATATTTTCATTCGAATGCACAGCAATCCGTTACATTGGTTTATGTCGGCCACTAAGCGTTCCTTAAATAGTTCATGCATTATGGATTAAGAAATCTGAATTTCCGCGAGCAATCAGAAAGGGTCGTGGTCTTCTTCCCCTTTCGGTAGCACACTCCGGATGATAACGTTAAATTTATTCAGTAGAATACTCGACCATTGAAAAGCCCGTGGTTCATGGGTCACCCTTAACACCGACGGTCTCCTTTGAAACTTTTGCCTCGAGGGATAACTCTCGGCCATTAACACCAAACTTATTACGAGATCGTCGTTTTTGTGTTAATTTCTCAGCGAAGAACTTTTAAAATTAGATCACATCATTCTCTACGTAATATACGATTTAAGCATTATTTATAATAGGTTTCTTTGACGTCTAAAGAAAAAGATGTTTTAAACTTCTTTAAGATTCCGATGTCCGGATAAGAAAAAATGGTATTCATAGATTACAGTGAAAATGTTAGACAGTTGTCTAGAGAGCTTGTACACATTTGTCAATCACGTCTAGCCGTCGTCTCGAGTGTGGCGAAAAAAAGTTCGGTCCAGTTTCACCTTCCCCGGGGAATGCCACTAGAAAAAGTCTACCTTGTCGTCTGTGTACCGAGGTAACAGCTGTAAAGAGTCAACACAGCATCCAAATATACGACAGTATACAGACACAAGGTGTCAGTCCCGTCCGAGGTGGCACGGCGCGACTGTCACGTACAGGCTGCGACCGGGCTTCATCCACCACCCCGTCGAGATGCAATTTCCGCTATTTTTACCCGAAAAGCTTCTCGGGCTATCCCCGCGGCACGTTCCTCAAATAAAGTCCGCCACCCTTCGTCGTAGATGTGTAAGTTCGGCCCACGTAGATATGCCTATATATTCCGATCTGCTTTTACTTATCTAGCCACGTACTTAAGTATACGGTACAGTACTTCCTTCGAGAGGTAGAACTTGTTTCTAGTATGGTATGCTTGATACGGCAGGAAAGGCCACCGCGAATCCTTTTGTGTGCCCCGACAATCCACTGATCCTCTGAGCCACGTGGATCTACCTTCAACAGTGAGTCATACTTATGGTACACGTTGGGCCTTCCACTTCCAAATTGTTCTTCGAAAACCTAGATTTTACCGGGATTAGTCTTAATAACATGAATGCTTAAATGTAACAATGAGACAGTGCATATATTGTAGTAATTTAAATTAGTTAAGACATAAGCAGTGTTTCTGGGTATTTGGTTTATTGTGATTGATACGGATACAGTTAATTGTCCACTGAATCGTACTTTGTGAAATGTGTAACTGACTATATGTTGGATGATATCTTGCTACTAGATATGTAGTTTAACACGTATCATGTCTCACGTCACGATCAAAGTTACCCCCTGGTTTTAGTGTTCCGCGTGGCACACTCATATTTTCTGTCGGTGTCCGACGTTTATCACGTCTTGTCTGATGATGTCCTCGTGGAGGTTTGTTTTGAACTCACGGGACATTCGTAGCAAACCGGAGACGTACGCCGGAACGTTTCTCTTGGTCTTAGCTCGTTGGTCGAGTGCCCGGTTTTCTTCGTTCTTTACTTCGTACTCACAGCTCGTAATACCTCCAGGGATACCGTTTAACGTCTCGTCATCTGACAGAATGGATTCCAGTGGCGTTCGCTCTCGGGAACGCGGTACGTTTCAGACGATTAAATTCAGCCGCGCCGACAGACGCGCTGCCTTAAGCCGTAGGATCAAGCCGTAGCTCAATCTGAGACGCGACAAGCCGCGGCCCTTAATCCCACGATCAGGATAATCATTCGAGTGCTTACTGTAGCCAACAGGTTACGAATGCACATAAAGAACTCACCGTTCTGATAGAGCAGTCTTCAATGACGAATTTATTTCTTGGACTTTAACATCTAAGTATCCTTTAAACGATCCCGTGCTCACCAAACAGCACATTAAAAGCCATGTTAATATACAAATATTTGTATTCCAATTATATCATGGTTTTACAAAGAAAATAAATAGTACGACATTACTAATGTTTTATCATAAAGCTCATCGTGTACGTTGACATAAAAATAATTATCACCAACTTTGTTCGGAGTTGACAAATCTCATATTCCTGGAAGGAAATTACCATTGTAAGGGGCGCCAATGTCCGTTTGGATATCGCGAAGATGAGAAATTATGCGCGTGGGACAGAAGAGATGAGATGAAGGAGATGGAGGAACAAGGTAGATACAAGGTGAGGAAGAAGGAGAGAGATTTACTTGCGATTGTATCGCCCGGTGTGAATGTCCTGTCTGGTAGTTAAGATGGCCGTTGTACAAAGAGCGGGGTTGTTGAGGGACGAAGAGGGTTCACGGAGAGAAGTTTTATTGCGACAAGTGCGCTGCTCTCTTCTACGGGCCCCATTACAGCCCGACTTCCGGTCGGCACTGAGAATCGCTAGAGAACAACGAGGTTGAAATGCAATTTACTCTTGAGTCGTGTCCGTCGAAACTCGAGAGTCACTCCCCTCGATGTACCGAGTATTTTCTTACCATGGTGGTCGTCATTGATAATTTCGTACTCGTCAGCTTAAACTTTGCAAACATTACCAGACACCGTACCCTACACAAAGGGTACAATTCTTACAAACGTATTTGATTTAATCGAAGAATAATGCGGCCATAAAACATTGTGTAAATCCACTCCAAGGAATATAAAATATGCATGCAGGGTTAGTTATATTACGTTCATCGTTATTTATAGTGAATACTAATGGCACTCGTCTCGAGTAATGTCTTTCCCGATAATCATAAAATTGAAGAGGACCATAGCTCTTCGTTGTCTCCATAAATTATTTCACGGCAGCCAAAGCAACGTCGTTAAATCACGGTATAAAAAATCAAATCCTCATGGCGGAACCAAACGATTCCAAACCCCCCCCCCCCCCTCCCTCCAGCCTCTCCCGAATCTCGAGAGAATTCGAGTCGATTGCTTGTTACTGTGGTCGGGGCGCACGTTCAATCTACACGTGTCGAGATATCGCGGCGGTTACCGTGGATAAATTCGATCACAGTGTATAACCGGTCTGCAGGGGGGCATCTCGAATCATGAGCGTGCACCGATATCCGAGCGATGATAACGACCAGGGAATATAACTCGCGCAGCTCGCTAATCTCGCTGCCAGCGTAACCGTATCTTTTCACGGTACTCTTTGTCTCTATTCGTCATGAAAAGGCCAAGCATTTAATTATTCCTACGGGGCATTTCTAACGATAAAGAACCACCGATCTTTCCGATATATGTGGTTCATAGAAGGGGGATGATGGCGATGCTCAGAATACAAATCGGATTTAAGTGCTCGCATGAGCAACAAAATCAGAGCCACGCGTACATCACTCCAAACCAACTCTTAATCCTGCTTTTATCGTCCCGAGTACAATGACAAACATAGATGTATTGAAGGACCACTTTATTTCGACATCATTGTGAAAGTGTATAAAATCCTTGTCTTTTAAAATCCTGTTGTACCAATGTATTTCTTCTTAAAGAATTTAATTACGATCAATGTCAAGTATACCAAATCGCAGATATTGTCTTCGTAATAATAAATTAAATTCATGACATAAATCAACGTTCCGATATCAGGTATCCCATTCCGATAGCAACTGGAACGATCTCCCCCTTTATTGAGTTGCCGCATTGTTTATCGGCTTAAAAAGGGTTTAAACGAATGCCGCACATTCAGCGGAAGATTTCTGCTTGTCCTGTTCATCTTAATCGTTTGGCCGATCCGCTCGAGGGTCTAGTAATCGACGACTGTGCACAGCACGAAATATGAGACACAGGGAGACCGAGAGAGGGTACCTGAGAGAAAGTGACAATGAAGGAGAGAGAACCGACAATCAAAGATCAGCAGCATCAGCAATTGCAGCAGCCAACTGCACCGATGACCACGCTGGAAAGTAACAACAGCAGCAACCGTTGCGGCAGCATTATTGTACAAGATATCGATCGAACCTTCGCCTTTCACCGGCCATTGTCCAGAACAGTGCCAGCCCTGGAAATCTAACTGCTGATAATTGCCTTCGAACCCGTCAAGTCATACGCCGTAATAGCATAATAACCGGGGCTAAGCGATCAGATTAAGGGAATGACTGCCCTCAGGTTTTGGACCCATGATGCATCGTAACCCTTCTTCATCGATATAGCGCTTCCCCCTCTGCCCCATTACGCTTCTTTATACTTCTTTAACTGTTCCATTCCCTGACTATGTCGCTTTTTGTGTGCCTATAACCTAACGTTAATTAAATTCTCGCCTCGGTATATTGTACCTGGTATAACAGAAGAAGTACATTAAAATGGAACTTAAAAGAGTGTTTCTAAATCCGTGACTTTAGAGGTTTAAATTTATGTTATTATTAACTGACACATATTTTCATTATAAGTATGTAATAAGAGTATTAACCCTTAAAAGCTACTATCAAAAGAAATTACGTTAATGTAAATAACGTCGTTTCTACTGATAGTCTGAATGAATCAAAATTAGCATTACTAGTAGCTACGTTGTTTAAATTTATTAAAGCAGACATCGAATGGGGTGAACTTTCAGCTATGATAGACGTTAAAGGTTGAGATGTAATACTCCTATTAACTGATAAAATGAAAAAATCAGTGTTGGTACACAGTGAACATAAATGATTAGTCTTTTGGTCGTTTCGCTTTTATGTCCAAAAGCATACGAAGACGATCTGGTAAATCACTGAAGTACTTCTCCATAGGAAGACGTAGAAAAGTGCCGAGTGCCGGACAAAGGACGTAAATTTCGTGCCCATAGGTAACCTCCACACGATGCCGCCTACATTTACGAGGTAAAATGCGCTCGACGACGCCTCGTAAACGTGCGCACGGCGAGCGCATGGCGCATTATTACATTGTGACTAAGAAAGTTGGTGTCTACGGCCAAGCCTGGGGCGAACCGATCGTAAATATCGTTCGAACGGTTCTCCTTTAGCGCCCAAAGGCGAGAACGGACATCCATGATTGGCTGGTAAAACTGATATTAATCGTTCTTGATTCAAGCTTCGTACGGGTGGGCGAGAGAACTGGGATTAGAAATACTACTGCCGGTATCTTTGATTAGAATCTTTCCGCAGACTTCTTCTTGGTTCGTTTCACCCTTTCTGCCCGAACGAAATTTTTCCCCGCCGTAACTCATTGCTATTCGAGAAACTATGCTATTTCCGATTAATCTCAATCGTCTCCATCTTCGAATACTACTCACGTATAATTTTGTTCTACGAAGAGAACCAAGCCATGATTCTGTACCCAGGTAACCAAACCTTTTTCTCCAAGCACTGGGAATATTTCCGAGTATTTTACGGTAAATATCTGAATTGCTATGCGAACGATCATAAATAGGGCTCGTGTAGTTGACTTTTAGTGCCCAAAGGCTGAAACATACCGTAAGTCTCACTAATAGCTTGGTATTACATTAGATCGATGGGCGAAAGTGTCGGAACCTAAAACGCGTAATACTCCAGTGTCTTTTCCTCGGTACCTAAGTCCATTTCAAGGTACGTTAGTCACTTAGAAAAAATAATGTCGACAAGATAGAAACTCTTGGATTACAGGAAATTCCTGAACGGCCAGTGAAGGGAAAGTTGTACTTCGTACGAGGGAGAGCAATTTGCATTCTCTATATTTAGATGTTACAGTACGTTTAAGGAGTCGTAAACGCAAAGTACCCTGACATTGACTTTCAGAGCAATGGACGTGATCGGAAAGATTCGAGCATATGATAATCATTTTGTATGTCAATCACATTGGGCATCGCGAGATGCTAGTGTACGGTGAGCGTAACGTACGACGACGTGTGATACATCTTATGACTAGCATAGTAAGTTTTCTTGCTTGACAGACAGGTGACGTGTGTTCATACTGGCCGATTCCCCGTGTTTAACATACGCTGGTGGTAATACCGTGTGTCATCGTATCTGTCGTACATCATCGTATCGACCTTAGTAAGAACTCTACGAGCACTCGTAAATTTTATGGACGAAGACGTTGAGTTATATAGACGATACTACAAGATCAGTACGACAGGTTTTATCTGTCTTTTGCACTGGCATTATACCACCAACAGTAATAGTTATCGTTATCCCTCCCTTTGGACTAGTAACAGTCAATTATTGGATTTGATTTCGCTGAAATAATTTACAACTTTCGATAAACGTGTATACCTCGGTAAAATATTTCGAATAAAGTGACGTTATCAGACATTAGAGGAAAGCATAATAAATTTATGTTCTTCCGAATATGAATGATCCGATGCTAAAGAAGTTGATTTGATTTCGTGTCAAGTGAGAAATAAATCCTGTGCTAATAGGCAAATGAACTTGCAGATCAGCGATCGAGGACTCGGGAAGGTTCAAGGCCTGCCTCGGTCTTTGCTAGGTTCTTTCTCTTTCCCTTCATTCCTGCCTTCTGGTTTTAATCTCTCGTGCCTCCTGAGGAATGGCCGCTTCCTACGAATACTTCGTATATCTCTATCCAATAAGAAGTAAATCGTCAAGAATCCATTTTCTTTGGGAATCACGGCAATCGCGGAATCCTGGCTATGGAATGCTTCTGTGTAGTGATTCGCCGCTCAAATGGATCTCCACTATCGTATACTACCGGTAATTCATCGATGGACACAATGCAATTACCCTATCTTGAAATCACTATGTAGAGAGCAGGTTATTTATTTATTCGTACATTTACTTTTAATTAAATCTGCATACCGTATGAAAATACGTGATTTTGTATCTTCATCGTCTTACATCTCGATAAAGCAGAAGAACAGTGGAAAGGATAACTCTCAGGTATTGCGATTTAAATAAGTAAACACATATTTAAACACCTCAAAGTTTATTAGTACGGGTAGAAATGGAAGTGCTCAAGTTAGAAATTTCTACTGTAAGCTAAAAGTATTCTGCACGTGGCATAGTATAGTTTCGAGTGGTCGAGATGGAACAGACTGAAGGTACAGGTACGTGAGATAGGTAGGCTCAATGTTGGCAGTATGGAAGAGAGGTAGGATGAAAAAGAGGAGGAGACAGAAGAGGCAGAGGTAGCACCGATAATTAATAACCCACTTCTTCGGCGAGATTGCTCGGGCTTTGTGCTTGGTGGACTCGCTCCTTTGCTCGTGTACCCGGTTCTCTTTCGAAGCGCGCCAGGCATACCTCGAGCTCTAACCCAACCTATACGTTCTACAGGAGCAGGAGTGGCCCGGATGACGATTCATTAGCCGAGCAAAACACTAATTGGTTCGCTTCCTCGAACCACGCAGGGTTGCAAGAAACTCGACATGGTTACACGCGCAACTTTTCGGGATCATCTCTTCGTGACCTACTACAATTGCTTCCTACTCGTTCCACACGCTATAATAAAAATCAGAAAAAGAAATATGACACAATCTGCATTACATACGTGTGTTTTGCATTACGTTTTAACTAAGTATTTCCTTTGTGTTAAATACTTATAATAGGTATTTCAACTTAATTATATGCGCACCTCCTTCTGGTCGAATAAAGTATGCAGGGTCGGTGAACGGTCTCTGGAGTACCACTTCAGATTGAATTTAGAAAAAAAAGATACGAGTTTCCGATCATGACTGGTTCTTCAAACTTCATTAGCAGGAACGTGTATCGGTGGTAGATCCAAACTGTGGTATTTAGTCGCCACTTTAATTCGCCAATGCTTATCGTTGAGGGTTCAAATAAGACTTTAATAAAAATGGAACACCTGCCATTTAACGAAGTCAAGCGGATGGTCAGAAACGAATAAATGAAAAAGGAAGCAAAGAAAGTTAAAGTGGAGTCCGTCTGTAAATTGAATGCAACTGGAACCGGCCCTCTGGGATGCAGAGGAGCCCTTGAGCAGAATCGGCACGCACGCGTCCAGTACAGTAGCCGATTGCATCGCGATGCCTCTCGTCGTGAGGTGGTAGAGAGGTTGGGTGATGAACGTTACCCGGGACTCTAGAGGTCGAGAAATACGAAGGGAAAGGGATAGAGAGAGGAGGCAGTCGTGGCGGCCGGCGGTCTCCGAAGACCGCCCACTAAATCACCGGACCGAATTCCATTTGGCTTTCGGGCTTCTCTCCGCAGAGTCAACAACGTATTTACCCGTCGATTTGGCTCTTTTGCGGTTAGCCTCCTCTTTTTCCCTCTACCGGACCCTCCGTCCTTCATAGTGGGCCTTCTCTTGCCACTCTTGATTTTTTTTCCTCTTGGTTCGCCTCCGTCTTCACCACATGAGGTCGGCGTGCTGCACGTTCCACGGATGTCTCCAGCTCCGGATTATGAATATTGATAATACCGACTAGCCGAAGAGACCGGCCCGTCCAATGTAAATATCTCGGCGACCTTTCAAGCCCTCGCCACCCGCGCTTTCTGTTCCCCCCGTTCCTTCCTTCTTCGTGGTTTTCCTTCTTCCAATTCCTGTCTCTTCGCTCTCCTTCACCGGCTCTGACCTTTGCACTCGGACGGCCTCAGTCTTTCCACGCTACGGAGGCTGCAGTTCCGCATGAGGAATTCTTCTGCTTCAATCGACGGGCAACTCTGCCTTCATTCGCTTCATCGACTAAAGAATTTACATTATATCGAAAAGCTTTCGTTTCAAATAAAAATCTATGAAACGATTAATCTCGATGCTACGTACACGTTGTAAAATGGTATACATAAAATACGAGGTAATTTTAATATATCCGAAAATGTGGGGAAGAGACATATAATGTATACGGATACTCTATTATTTTCG
Organism: Nysson spinosus; assembly: GCA_910591585.2. Classification (NCBI taxonomy): domain Eukaryota; kingdom Metazoa; phylum Arthropoda; class Insecta; order Hymenoptera; family Crabronidae; genus Nysson; species Nysson spinosus. Next base: position 5,456,845 of record OU342830.1, on the reverse strand, counting down.
TAATATAACGCATTCCATACCGTTCTTCCCGGCGAACTATTCCCTTCATTACAGTGAAATATTTTTATATTTACCTCTTATTACTGCCATATTTCCAGCCGTTAAGCAGTCGGTAGATGAGGGAAACAATGATACGCGAGGAAGTTTCGGAGGGTTGTAGTTCTTGCGGAATATTGCGGGAACCCTGCGTGTCTCAATAATCGTATAATACCATAGAGTGAGGAAGGAAGTTGAACCGCCCTAGGTGTGGCTTTTCACCTCGTGGTTGCTGGCAGATAGTCGAAATCCATGGAGTAGTGGGTTGCCGAGGGGCATCTGCTTTGCGATATAGGACGAACCCTGCGACCAGCATCGTTTATTTTACGAGCTTCCACTTGAGGTGAAGCCGTCAAACCCGCGTAATATCTGGTAATCCTTGCTTGGTGACTGAGGGACCGAGACAAAGGGGGAGGAGAGGAGTGTCGTACGTTACCCTCGAAAAGGGGGATTTCAGGAGAAGACGAAGAGGATGCTGTGTAAGAAAGTGATGTTAGGGTAAACGGGAAGGAGGAGGAGACGCGATGGTAGAAGGAATCCCCGAGTGTTTGATATGCGCCGAACGACAGGAGGGCCGCTTTGCGGTCTTAAGCCTGCAATTCCCAGCAGAAATATGCTACCTCTCCTTAAACCTCCGCCTTTAACGGTCCAAGTGCGCCGAAATTAAGCGGAAGCGTTAAAGTCTCCCCTCCTTCAACCACTTTCAAACGTTTAACTTCTACTGGTAGATATTAGGCTATGAGTTGTAGATTCCGAATTAACTACAAAAGCGTCTATACTTCATCATCTTTTTATAAAGCTCAACTATAAATTATTCGAGACCGGGAGGCACGATTCTAGTTCTAACCCAAGGTAATAAAGGGTGGCTTATTATTGGCATTGTAATTCAAGGGATTTGGAAATGAAATATTTCACGATTCCGTGCAACACTCCGTAGAACATTCAAGGTAATGTCCTAAATTGCCAAAAAGAGATAAGTAATAATATTCATGATCAGCTGTACTATCGAATGTTTACTAACATTTAAGAAACAAGCGTAAAGTAAGCGTGCATCGTATCATTCCAGATATTTCCATACACCTCAATGTCTTTACGACAGCATCGCATAATATAATCAAAGAGAATTGAGACATTAATTAACGCCAAACCGCGGTTGTCTTCAAAGCAATTTTTGTTGTCGACAGAGTCGTTAAGTTCTTACGAAAGCGTCATGTAGGAGAGTTCCACTCAAAGACAAGAATATTCCTTTACGTCTAATTATTTCGGCACCCGTGTACCACGGTGATAAGTACCGCCTTCTATTTGGACAGAATCCCTGTCAGTGACTTCCGATTTACGCTGTAGAAAAAGCGCGCGCTCTTCTTTGTTCTAATTCCCATCACCGGTGCAATCCTGTCCGCGAGCCTGTTCGAGACAGATGTAGCTATGTAGAAGCGACATCATTACGCGGTAAGGAGCGGCAGAATGACACACGCGGAACCCATAAAGCCGATGTGATGTCGGGCAACGGGGACACCCGATGGTATTTTAATGAGCGGCATTTCGTCGGTCCTGTCAGAATTTCGGAGTGACACGTTAATGCCTTCCAAATGCGCGGTTTACCCACCTTCTCCTGGTACTCGTCATGGCCCGGCATCGAACTCGCTCTCGCAAAACGAAGACCTTTAAGACTGGTCCCTGGGACACTCGTACACATCTACCAACTGAGAGTTCCTTTCTTTTCGGCGCGTGGGTGTCACACGGTACCACGAGATTAAAGGAAAATGTTCGCTACTTGTGTAGGACGAGAAGTTCCCTCGTAAGCAACAAGATAGATTAGAGCGTGAGTTAGGGCGCACTGAAATTAAATTACGCGATACGAGGACCAAGCGAAACTTCTATCCCGAAAGGGTACTTAATATCAACTCCGATCCCGGCCGGATACGTAAATCACTTAGGTAGGATTCGAAGGCTTCTTACGATTGCTTGGAAATTTTATGGCTGAGTTCTCTGAGATAAGGATGTCACATCCTGGCATCGGTCTTCGGCGAAGTAAAGTATAGTCTCTACCTTACCTCATGATTCGAATGAATATTTAAGGACGGGGATCGTTGTTTCAGGTACGGATATTAAGTTCTACGTGTTTAAAGTAAGCGATGAAAAATTATAAATGAATTTATATGTTAACGTAACCAACCCGGCTATATTTCATTAAAAAGTTTCATGAGATATGACAAGTTTTTAAGTAAATGAATATCCGGGAAAGTTCTCGCGTAATCTCAGCCGCGGCTTAAACTCTGATCGCCGCTTTAGATCTGATATATCTCGAACGTTCTTTTTTCCTTAATGTGCTCCCAAGTGTGCTGTTAACTAAGAAAATTTACCGTATAACCGACAGTCTCGCATGTTAAAACTAAATAAAACGGTGTTCACATCCATGGTAGATTAGCAAAAATCACGGTACAAGTGTTCCCAACGTCTGTTAACCACGCCTTCCTTTCCGGTTCTACTTACATTTCAGTTGGTCTCTTAGCAAGGAGGTGTTACCACTTAAATCAGTTCTCGAATAGTGAATTAATTCTTTCACCAAAGTAACTCTCAACACAAGCCCCTTTAAAACCATAACAACATGCTTGTTTAATATTACATCAATCCTGTTAAAACTTCGTCTAATTAACGTAGTAGACACCACAAAAAATGTCATTCCTCTATGTGGGACGTAAAAAGAAAACCCTCATAAACGTTCTCTATATCCACCAGTCACGCCTTCCAATCCATATATAATTACTTTCCAGTGGGTCGACGAGCATAAAAGGGAGGCCGCCTTTAAAACAGTTCCGGAAAAGAGTCACGGAAGAGGAATTAATCTTCTAGTCGGATGTGGAGCTGACTGTAGCCGAAGCATGCTTCAATAAGCATACTCATCGCACGTCGTACTGATCCAAGTCCCCGTAACCTCTGGCATCTCTACGAAACGATATAGAACGGGATACGAGGAAGATAGACGGAAGAGATCAGGGGAAAGAAGAGAAGAGAGAAAGAGAAAGAGAGAGTGAGAGAAAATGATCTCGGAATACGCGGAGTCGCGCGGACCAGGCACATTTGTCACCGTGCAGAAACGTTGTGGCGAGCTGATATAAATAGGCGCACGGGTGACAAACGACCGGTTCTTACGAGAAAATAAGCAAACACGGCACCAACGATGTGGATAGGGTGTTGTGTTATAGGTGCCTTTACCTCCCATCACTCTGGGTCAGAGTCCTGATCCACCAGCATCTTCGTTGGACATCAACAGAATCAGAGGAGGAAAGGCTCCATGAAGAACCGAACGAAGGATATCGTCCTGGTAGATGTCGAGTAGGCTTCACATAATGTACTTTTATCTGTCGTAAATTGGAAGGTGGGATGGAGTGAGTTGGAACAAAGAGAGAGATGTATCTGTCGAGATGTATGCGTCTATATTTACGTGGCAAACGATCGTGATGAGAGTCGGCACCGTGCATCATCATCAGATGAAAAATGTTGCACTTCCTGATGAGAGCAGATATTTATATAGCACTTTATGATAGTCGTGTGCGGACGCAATCATATTTAATGGTTATTTTATTATATGAAAGAGCGGGGGCGAACGGCATTCGTTATGTTACGAAAGAAAGAGTGAACGAATTCAGAATATACTGAAATTAATGTGGACGCTGTTTGTTCCGTCACGACTGACAAAATGAAATAGTCTTCCGGTGAAGTAGGCTATGCGAATAAGTATAGTATGTTAAAAAGATTTCTTCGATATCTTATATGAAAATGTCGTTGAAAATGAATTGTAATTAATAAAAGACAAATATTGTCGGGCATCGAAATGAGTTGGCGTCCGGGTTCATTCAATCACGTGTCAGTCACTGAAAAGTGCTTTCATATTACTTGGAATGTAACCAATTCCATGGTCAAGCGAAAAGGGAGGAAAGTGCAGTGGCATCGGTGCAAATGAATCCGGCGAAATTTAATTCCAGTGTCGGCGGTTCCACTGCACCATTGTTGAATCGTTGCCAGGGCATTCATCAGAGAAATGTGACGTTCTCTCGCCTCGCCGTGACCTACATGCATACCAAGTTTATTGAGGCATTTCGAGTTCGTTGTATTTCCCCGAAATCGCAAATCGTCTGCGCTTCCGCCGTTGCAAATCTTCGGAATACCTTCCTGTCGGCATTTAGAGTACGATAACCGGTGGGGGTAACAAATAAGCCAGGAAAATCGACGAAGGAAATAACTCGTCGAGAACTTTTCATTATTCGGCAGACAAGAAGATTATGGAATGGTATATCTGTTAATATTCTGTCGCCTAATTGCTCTCAATAGTGTACCTTATTTCTGATCTAATAATGGATCGCTTTCGCTAATGATTTCCTCCGGTGAGCAGTCAACTATAAATATACACGATTTTTCGACCCTTACCGAGCCATTTCCCAAGTTCTTCCAATTAAACTCACCGCCTCGGAGGAGTAGAGCAGCCGTTGCGAGGAAATCGTCCGGAAGAAAAAGTGGGAGAAAGAGGAAAAAGGGAAAGAGGTAGAAGTGATGGAGGACGTGGAGGAGAAGAAGGAAGAGGAGGTTCGAGGTGGCAGTGAAAACGGAAGTGAAATGTTACATCTGGCTTAACGGGCATGAACGTTCGCCGGGTATAAGATTCTATATTTACCGAATTCCTGTCGACGCACGATTTCTATAGCGTGGCGATAAACGCTCGGCTTCGACGACAGATTTACTTCGGCGAAGGGTATTTCCTGATTCCACCGGAGGCACGAGCCTCCCTTTCTTTCGTTACTGCAGATCGACTGGGGAGATTGCGGGCGGGGGATGTTCCTTAGAAAAATCTTAATTGGACCGCTCTCCGTCAGAGTAGGTCGACTTAAAGATGCTTCCCCGATGGAAATTACCAGCAATCTCACCAACAATTAACTGGGTTTTGTTGGATCTAAATTACATCGGCACAATTAGGTATCCACCGAAACAAAGAAATAACACAGTTTCAGAGTTCACGTCATTTATTGTACTACACAGATTCTGATTCTTATATCAAATCTTTCTAAAGTGTCGTAAAGAACTATTATACGAAATTATGCATTGTGCTACATATGCTAAACAAAGTTTCTTCTAACGCGAATATAATACACCATAGTGATATACCGAAGGAGACTATGGAGATTCTAAGGATAAGCAGTAGGAGGTTATTCGGTCTACGAGATGTTCCCTAGCCGGGATCCGTGGCACGTGGATACGTTTTGTTTTGGTACAAATAGGAACACGGCGCCTTGGCACCCGGAGAGGATTGGCTTGTCAAGTTGCCAGGGCCCCGCGAATACGGGATGCCCCCGGGTTTAGTCACCGCATTCCTGGAAGCTGTGTTTGCGCGCACACACGGCACATACTCGATGAATTATTGCGCCGATTTAGAAAGGCCCCTGGCTCGTGAATACGACGCGCCACTTCCTCGGCACCTTCATCGTGCGGATGGATATTCGCGCGAATTTTGCCTCGCTATTGCATTGGATACCCCTGGCTAGCTCGAACGCTGCAACCCACCTCAAAGACGGCTTTGTACGAGAAACCCTCAGGAGAAGTTACTTTACTAGTAAGTCTCGCTAAATTCTCTTCCCTGCGGTACTGAAATTCCATAAGGAAATTGGTAGCATCGCTTGTCTACTTAACATCTGATCTCCACCTTTACAAATTACCTCAACGACTTACTTTTACTTGTTACGACTAAAATAATGGTACGTTCATATTTAAGGATGTACGAAATAAGAACTCCATGCTTGTTTCTCGTGTCTCTTTGAGTAAGATAAATAATGCACGATCCATCGTTGAAAAAAATTAAAATAATTTCGGCCCGAGGCGGTGATAAATAAAAGAGCGTAGCGTATAATACAATACTGTGATGAGAACACGTATGCTGGAATTCATTGAATATTCGATATCTTGATTCGATGAATCATTGCGACGATTTCAATATGTCTATCGTGACGTAGACGGCGTACAACTTCTTTAACATCTCAACTAATTGTAAGCTCTCGTAATGGCACAGCAGATATGTAATCAGAAAAAAATCTACAAGTCACGCTAATATTTTATTCATCACGTGTTCGTAGAAATCAGATTAAGTACAAACATATAAACCGACACGGCTCATGGTATCCAGTTCCTGTTCCGATAAAGAATCTGTCTCCCTGTACCAGTGATAATCGCGAATATCTTGCTTTACCTGTTTCCCAGAAGATTTCGAAAATGTCATCTTATCTATCCACCATCTGATTTAAGCGCCAGTTTAAGTAACTCGAAAACAGATACAGACATTCGCGATCTTCTGGTTGTACAACCACGGAGTAGGAAGATCGTGACCGGTAGGAAGTGGCCACCTCCAGAAAGTTCGACTAACGTTGATCTACGTGCTGGAAAGATAATGCATAATACATTTCTGAAACGGATAGGAACTCTGGTGTCGGTTCCAAGGGTGTACTGGTACAGTCATAAATTTGCAATAATGCAAATGCTTCGTCGCTCCCGGTGCGCACCGCGGCCTTCCACTCTGTAGCCTACTTTACAGCTTCGCCGTGACAAACCTGGTACTCCTTTTAGAATGCGCCGAGATGCGCGGCTGGAAGAATTCAAGTGATAGTTCGAGCTTTAACCATTATCGCCTTCCTCGTAATATCCACGGACGGCATAACCTTTCTCTGCTGTTACATCTTTAGCGAGCCATTACTCAAGACCCATTAAAATGTTATTCCATGGCATTAGTTTCAGAATAATAGACGACATTTAAGAGCCGGCAGATGAGAAAATAATCTTCCATTTGACTGACACAGCCTTTTATCCGTATCACAGAAATGCCGATGGTTTATCCTTTACCTTCCTCTAATGTCTCCAATGAAATGTTGACATTTTAAATTGAATTTATGCAGTGCTATATTTACACCGGTAAAATGTGAATTCAGTTCATTCATACTACATTATAGTGTTTCCATATCCTCGTCACGTGGAAAGTGATCGGGAGAATTCAAGAGTATATTGAATCAATATCTGGTTTTATCAAGCTTTTACGATTGTTCGTACGAGTGATTTTACGATCTTAACTACGCTCTATTCTCTCCCCTTTTTTTCCAGGCACATGCCTAACGGAGTAATATACGGTCGGGTCATGCGTCATAGTCGTAGTTGGTTTCGCGGTCCACGTGCCATTAAGCACGTAAGGAGGTGGAAGTGGATACGTAGGAAGGACTTCCTTCTTTCCACAAGTTTTCTTGCTGACCCACTACGAGCAATCGCAGTTTAATGGTAGCGAAGACACAATGACAAGGGGAGAAAGATGCGTCGAAAGTTTCATGGGGGGTTCCATCGAGATGAGTCACAAGTTCCCGCTAAGTTGAGATTTATGCGCGTTGCTTTCGCGGGCCGAGTAAACGAATTTCCCTTATTTCTCTCCTCACCCACTGCCCGCACCGATCAGCCTCCTTTTCTTTCGGATGGAACAACAGACAAGAGGTTAGGGGTGGGGGGGATGAAGCTTTAATGTCAACGAAGGGCTGAAGATTCTTCGGTCTCCCCTGCTTCACGACAGTAACATTGAAAATCGTAAAGGAAAGTGGGGTCCACGCAGAACTCACCACGGTTCGTCTGAATTAGACACGATAACGTTATTTCGTGGAGAATCGGCTCGCTAGATAAATCGGAACACGCATTAAATGGTAACGAACGAGGGGAAGATTAGTCATGATAAACGCAAGACCCTTTTCTTCAGGTTGAAATTGACATTTCGTTTGAGAAACGACATTACTTTTCAAATTGGAAAGTTAGATTATCATTGGGAAACGAAGGACGGCATTACTGTAATCAAATTCAAATCTTTTGATAGCGAAGATATAATTATTTTGTCCAAGTCTGCCAAGCTGTGCCATGTTTTAATTATCTCCTAATGAAATCTTACCAGGCTAAAATTGAAATGTATTCTATAAGTAGTTGATATTTATTCTGCTTGCGAATTCTGTTTTGCGAGGTATTCAGAGTTGGGTAATAGAGATATTCGATTCCTTGGGGAAGTTGGTTTTTACTTGGATGCTCGTGACCTTTAATCAAGTCGAAGAAGGTTTATCTTTCCATAAAGGGAGGCGTTAAAACGAGAGCGAGAGCCTCGGGAATGGCAATGCAAGGCCTGGTTCCTTCGATAGACTCTTAAAGAAAAACAGACCGCAGCCAGATGCCGGTAAATTGGCACTCGAAGGCGTCCCAGAGCACCCGTGGAACGGAAACAACCGAATTGGGGACAAATTTAATTTGGCCAAGGGGAGATGGTCGCGGTGTTAAGAGATCGAATGATGTCTTTACCTCCTTCGTTTCGTACGTGTCAACCGAAAAAAGCTCCCTTCTCTTTGACTTTTGAAATGTTTCACGAGCTTAGTTTAATTATTGGAAACTCATAACCGACTACCTTCTACTTCTGCAGAATAAACTTCCTCCGTACGGTCATGAAAGTTATGAATACGATATCTCCAGTATATACTATTTCAAAAGCAATTACACGAACAAGCCGAGAATGTGCCGCGATAAATCTTAAGTAGCAAACGAACAAATGATAATACAAATTCCATTACAAGGTACAAGTAATCTAGAGAGCTTCTTGGACGTTCCTTCAAAAGGCATGCTCCTTTCATTCCCCGATTCTTTCTCTCTTCGACTCGAGTAAAAGCATCAGAGAGCAAAAGGGATATGGTTGAAGAGTATGGAAGTAGAATGAGGTGGGGCATCAGACCGCGAGGTAAAGGCCGCTAACGAGGCCTCCGGGCGATTAACATCGGCATTTTAACTGCACCGGACCTCCGTTGATTTAACGGGGCCCCTCTACTCCTACGCGTAATCGTAAGAGTAAATAACGAAGGCCAAGGCCCCGTCGACGATCCCGTACAAGCTTTCACAAAAGTTCCCCCCCACCGACGTATACTTATTGTTAGATCCATATCGCGAACCACGTGGAACATCGACTTACCAAAGAAAAACGAGATATTGAGATTTGGGTAGGGCTCGAATCGAGGGAACATCGATCGATTTCAGATAGGAGGGATCTGTGAAATTGAATGTGTTTGTTAACGTTAATACGCCCCGTACCTTTTAGTCCCTTATGATTTTCATTCGTTACGAGGAAGCGTGTTAGACGTGGGTTGATACATGATTGGAACATGTTCCTTATCGCACAAAGTGATATAACGATGCGGTGAATTTACGTCCATACAACTTTTCGTAATCTAGTAATTAGACGAATAGGGTGCTACGAATAAGTGATCGCGTAATGTCGGTGTAAAATAACGGATCAATGTCGGCGTTTTGAAGGATTACTTTTATTCTTTGGAACGATAAAACAGTTAGTTCGTTTACGATTTTTTTTCGGTAGATATGACTATTTGTTTTCATTCGATGTGTATTTAAGCCCGAAGAGGATCAATAAAATATCGGACAAGCTTGCTTGTACATGTGGCTCGTCGGTACTCGGGTTCCCAATTGATAGAATAACAGAAACGCGTGTTTGCTTTCGCAACATAACTTTCCACGCACATTCGTGATTTTCCTTGTAATTCGTGTGCGAATGCAATTGTGGGAATGTCCAAACAGTGCTTCGGCGAATGGTATGAAGTAACAACCGATACAAAAATGATTGTTAATGTTCGATGGTTTTTCAATTTTATGTTCAATTAATTGATCGATACTTATTCCATCAATAGATAATACGGTCGATCTCCATATACTACAGTAAAAAAACTTTATATTTTTAATATTTATTTACCGATATTTTCATTTTATTTGACTATCCACTGATGATATTGATTCAATATCCACAGTGATATCATTTAATTAGATCAATGGAAATATTCAAAGTACAAAGAACCTATACATTACACGGGGCTCCACTGGATATAACTCTTATTCGCAATCAATCAATCAATCAGTATTTGCTGGATAGTAACAACTTTTTTATAGCAGACTTTAATTGATACGATACTGGAATACCAAAGCTTCACAGTTCTTTCTCAATTAATATAAAAACGTGATTATACTGGAAGATCCCCGGATAAACTCCGATGTCAATGGGATTCTCGAAGGTGACCCGTAAACGATGACCACAATTCAACACATACATAAATGCCGGAGATAAGCGCCCTTACAGTACGAAGTAGAATTGCTGTAGCTTTATCGCTTCCTGCCGCAATTGTCGCATACAGTGGTTGAGCACCCGGAGCGCCTTGTGAGGATTAACGATACTTTTATTGGCCCTGTTACCGGCTAATTGCGCCGGTTCGCCTACACCAGTCCGCTCGAAAGCGGAAGCCTTCTCAAGCTGGTCTTAGCGCCTATACCTTGTCCTGGAATCGCTTCGTCATCCTTTATTGTCGGGTTGCAGCTTCAATGCACTTTTGCATACACCACTGCAGAACTATCATTAGCGATTAACAAATAAGGGATCGATAGTTTATGCTCCAGTTCCGGAACATGGTTTGAAGAAGGCCCCGGATGGTAGGTTTATGTAAGTGTGAACACACACATCCGTAGATTAAATGATATTAGAGCCGCGGTAAACCGGTTCTGTGTTCGGTGAAGCAGCTTTGTTTACGGGGCCCACCAGGGCCGTTTGTCGTGGCGCTACCGCGGTTGAATTTATATAAATGGGCCTGTGGACTGGGTTGACTCTTTCTATCTACCAGCCAGAACTAGTTACTACACCCGCCATTCCTCTAAACATCCACCGACCCATGGGCTTTAATCAAGGATAACAGCTGTAACGGCGTAATCAGCGACGATCGCGGGGTGCTGCAAGCAAAACTATTAATATCCATTTGGAAGTCAGCTTTTCTGTAGTCCCCACCCCCTCATACTTTCTATCACCAACGATCCAACACAAACTCGCTCTCTGTATCTTACCCTTTGTATATAACCTTGTCTCTGAATTTCGCTCTTTCCTTTCTTTCCTATCTCTATCCTGGTCTGTTCTACAATAAAATTCGACGAGGGGCTTCAATGGCGGAGGGTGGGTCCAACAGAGCGAACGGAGGAAAAGGGGGATACCCGAACTCGGCGAACGATGTGGTACCTCGAAAGAGAGAAAAGGGGTTGCGAATCGATCCGAAAATACCAAACCGGAAATTGCTGCGCCGAGTGCACGTTGACGCGTATCTGTACTTTGGACTCGATCGGTTCACCGACTCCACTTTCAGTTATTGCGATGCTGCAACGGTTAATTGTAAGATCAAATTTCATACAGCGACGTTGAGGTTTTCCTTAATTACGTCGTGGAAGTGAATTGATAAGAAGCGTTTATTAAACTCGGGAATCCAGTTATTTTTAATCGCTCGATAGAATGCCAAGAATGCCAGTAATGTTGTCGAAAATAGAGGAGCGGTATCTAGTAATAAACGTGCTCCGTTATAACATGTGTATACCTCGCTTTCCTGTTTCACTGTTTAACGTCCCACGGGATGAGATTGATTCATTAACAGATACCCGTTAATGATGCCGCCTTACAACCGCAATTTATCCGATTGGTCTAAAAAAACATAGTCGAACGGATGCGTTTAACTTGCATTCCATTTGTACCAATATGAAATGAAAGGGCTAAGCACAATAGAGTTAGTGGTAGAAACCTTTTCTAGATCAGAAGTCCGTGTAATTTTCTAGGTGTACCAAACAGGTTAGTTCTTTCAGCTTAAAGCTTAATTAAAGGAGCCATGTTTTGAGCTTGGTTTCCACGTACAAAGAGTAGAGGTCCGGTCTCACAGTCGACCGTTTACTCCTTTTTCACGTTTTACTGCTTCAGCTCGCTTCGAAATGACACAAGGCTCCAACGCGAGCTAGCGCATAATTTTTCGTTCTGGCATTTAGCTGCCGTCTCCCTTTTACCACTTTTTTTCATATCCTTTCTCTCCCCCCACGTCTCTGCTCTCTGTTTCTCCGGTGGAACTCTGGCAGCTTGTTATAACGAACTTTCGGAACTAGCTGAGATTTGCATAGCATTACTTCTGCCGTTCAAGTGGAGCAATATCATCGCCCGCATTTTAAGGCTGTTTTCCGAGAGCGCGTATCCCACAATTTACATAAACTGGGCCTTCAAGGATGACAAAACCGAGCGAGACACAAACTTATAATTCCGCGGCATGGATTTTACCCCCCCCCCCATATCCTACCCCTCATCCCCCTCCGGGTTTCACCGAGAATACATTACGACTGCACACCTGCTAATCTTCATTAGGATCCTTTCAGGCTGTTCTCAGTTTATGTTAATCATTTTTTATGTTACGAGACTTACGTTGAGTTGTGCAAAAGTTACTTTCATAATATCAACATATTATACTATGAAACTAACACGTTTATTAAGTTCTTTTTTTTTGCAAGATAATCAAGAGATTATAGGTAAAAATGAATCCGTGCAAAGCTTTCGTTGAAAATTAGAATACACCAGGAGTAAAGGATACGAGGAAGGAAAGATCTGTGGACAAAGATCGTTCCTATATGCAATTAAAGGTAATTAAATTAATTGGGCCACGAGACAATCAGGCCAATTACCGATACCAATCAACGATCTCATCGCTACTACCTATTGCCGTTTGCCGTTGTGCCCATGGGGCTTTTTTATTCGGATGACAAACCCCATTAATTACAGGGCCGCGAAGCCGACCCTCTGAAATTAGCACCCTCGTTGCCCAGAGCTACCAATTTCAGGTGGACTGCCGTGTTCCTCTCGTTTTTACCTATCTTTGCGTAAAAATCTTTTCACCGCACCGTAGGCCAGCTCTTTTCAACACTGTAGCTGTCCGCTTAACCACCTCGTGGTACTCTTTGAAGGTGCCAAGTGTATTGAAATCCACACAGGAAAAAATATGATTGCCTCATAAATCATTGACTTAATGTCCCGAGAACCGGTCATCGATTTCAAGTAATTTGTTTACAAAGTTATATCCCGGCTTATAGGTCCACGGATAGGAAGCTCTAAACTTAATCCGCGGAAATTCCTAATTGCACGTTACGGTAACACGATCGTTTCGCAAGACTCCCTCGATATAGGATCACGACCGGGTTTATGATTGCCAGCTAATATCGATATCTCAAGATTAAATGATTACCGAGATTGATATCTCAATTGGTGGGTAACGACTTCTATCTTATTACAAGAGTAAGTGTTTCCGCATAGAGAACGGCCTGCTTTCGTTCCGGTCAGAATTTCACTTGTCAACAACTATTCTATTCATTTTATAAAAACATTTTAATAAATGAGTTAAAATTGAGATGTAGTTAATCGAAAGAATTCTTGGTGAAAGGCAGTTGGCAAAGAACCTTTTACAACATACAATAATGCAGAATATAATCTTCATACTTTAAAGTTCTGAGGATCAGGTTTTAGTCTTAAAAAAATGTTTTGAATCATATTAGGTTATTAATGTATGTAAATGTAAATGAATGTTAATGTAAATTAATGTATTAATTGAATGACAGTCTACAAATTTCGTTAGAGGTACTTGGAAAAAATTCGATCTAAACATTAAAGTAGAGCATACTTATCACAATAAATTTATTATAATAAGTTTATTATTTCGAAACTCGAAGATTACGAATTAATACTAATTATCCCTCTAACAACTCTCGAATTTTATTCGTATACATTTATTCGTTATAATTACAAATGCATCGTACGGATTTATTTTATTACTAAATCGGCAGTGCTCGCGTGATGACGCTTTCTGGAAGAACTCCGCGGTTAAAAATTTAACGAATTATTCGAAGAAACCAGTACATTCAAAATATTCGTCTAAGCAAAACACATTGAAAATCAGGAAGTTCCCAGCCAGAGTAAAGATTCACTAATCTTCGTGAATGATCAACCCCCTGAACCACTGGCTGTTATTAAGCGTGTACAGGTCTCACGAAAATCCGCACCCTCGGCGCCGCGAGTGGGTAACAGAAAATTATCACAACCGCGTATCGTTCCCGGAGGGCCCGAACACCGTTCTCCACCACTCTATCTCACCCCCTGCCCAATGTTGCACATTATGTATACGCGGCTAGCATGCCTGCCCGGCACCACGAGGGGATTCCTCGCGGTATTCGTTACTAATGGCCGTTCTATTTAGCGACACCCCCTGATTCTCCAGGGACATGTCACGCGTCACTGGGTTCCCGTGCATCTCCAGTGGTACAATGCACGACAGTCGAACCCGCCGGTGTATGTCAAAGAGAGCCCAGAAGTCAGGGAGATCTATGTACGCGCTCATATCAATCTACGAATCTACGCGTGCTGTGTGTGCGTTTATGTCTGCCGCTCTCCACACTTCTCTCTTAACTCATACGTACAGTGACTGCCGAAAGTATTTGCTGCTTACGTCCAGCACGAGATGATGGTATAATTGATTCTAGATTGATATAAATGAACGTGTGTTTACGAAGATGTGTATTTAAGAACCAACTGGGGTCTTTAGGGACGGGATAGTTTTAGAGCGTTACTTATGACTTGCTTCACGATGAAGTATTTGTAATTACTATGTATGAATTTTTTACGTAAATACTACTGTATATGTATCGTTTAATGTGTAAACGCCTTGTTTCCTGAGAATATACACAACTAATTTTTCATATGTTATATTTCATAGCACATGAAGACTTGGAAGTTAGCGTGTCAATTTTGAACTGATATCATTATTTAATGTATATTTGATCCTCGAAACTGCAAGATGCGAATACTTTCAGCAGCCACTGTACGGTGCTCCATTAAAACACACACATAGGTGAGTTCGGATTCCACGGGGCGACACTTTTCTGGAAAGGGAGGGCGAATGGCGATGGTATGCCCCTCGATCAACGTCAATCAACCGTTAAACAATGACGCGCCGTGCAAAGAGGATTTTATTGTATTGCGGAGAGAGCAAAGTTTGAGGCACAATGCTCATCCCCCTTCCCCTTGAGGGTTCTTCCAATGCCGTCAACTTACCCTCGAATATTCTCGCCGTACACCACCGGCCCTGCTTCTTTCTCCCTTTTCTTCTCTCGACTCACGTTCCTCTTTTTTTTTACCATTCAACGAAAGCGTACAGACATCCGTGCAGGATGCGCTTTTTTCCGGGTGTTTTTGTTCTACAGACATAGTGACACGATAGCCGTGGTAGCACGCGCGAGTGTTGCCCGAGATCCTTCGAAAGGCAAAAGACGTCATAGCGACTGACGAAGGACGCGTGAGAATTAGTTGGTTTTGGTGTACGTTCCACGCACACCGTGGATCCTGGAGAGGAATTCTAAAAACATTAACTCGATCTAACGTTTAAGGGTGAGTGAAATATTACGAGGATAGGGATACACTGTCAAGGGATATGCGTTACAAGAGGGGTTAAGCGGGGCCCGACGAGAGATGCTGGCATTTAAAGAGGGTGAATGCTTGTTGTGTCGAATGGATCTTGATATCATGACACCAGAACGTGTCAATGTAACTAACAAAAGAGGCCGTTGTAAAGCCAGGATATTAAAGCACGTCCATGCAGATACACCTAGTTGTGCTCCTCTTCATGTTGAAGTAGAAATTCTACCCATTACCGAGTGTGCATTATAAGAAGGGTCGTTTGATGTACCGTAACATATATTATATATCCATTTAAAAGTGTGATTCAAATAATACTCCGTTATCAGTGAATTTTGATTAGTCTCCTTCTATTTTCGTTGTATAATATTCTCGATATTTTCTGGTACCATGAGTAAACATGGTGATTAATCCAGTGAACCAAAACTGCATCTCATTACGTTGATACTGGTATATATGAATAATGCACTAGCAAACAATGACAGTAAAAAAATCCGAAAGCGGCTATCAACGTTTTCAGGATCTTATCGGATGGCGGTTTAAGCATACAATGTGATATCCGCCTATCCTCCGAGTACAGTTTCCCTTTCTACCAAGGTAGGCATTCATAAGTGACACTATGCGAGCGTAGGTAATGTACACTTATATACATTGCCTTCGCATATTCTAAAGTGAGTCACCAAATTCGCGTGGGCTCGCAGCTGGCAAGTTCGAGAACGGGTATCCGTCTTTGCTCTTTATCTACTGCCCTCAGGGCCAGGTTGACAATGCTCGGAAGAACGGATACATATGTATGTACGTATGCTTAAGGGAGCTAAAAAGCCCTCCAGGCAAATGTTCGGCCAATGAAGACGCATAATCCGAGACAAGGATCCTCGACGGATAACAAAACCGTGCATTGTCTTTTTTGTGAAAGCTATCAAAGGAGCTTAAAACAAAAGTAAATCTCTCGTTTCTCTATAATATCGCTTACTTATGCAATGGTGATTGAAAACAGCGGATATTTTGCGGAGATTTTATTATAATATTATCATAGTAATGGTATAATTACAGGTGGAAAGAACATGCAGGAATTTCTAATAAATAATGATGTACATGTAACCCTCGTATATCGCGGGGATTAGGTTTCAGAAAAATGTCGCGTTATAAGAATCGAGTTGCGCGCGACTTACAATTGGATTACATACGGAAAATGAGTTTACGTTCCAAAAATGATATTTTTACATAAAGTGTAAACTTTGTCTATCGAGTCGACCATAGAACGTAGTTTTACTTGATACGGAAAATTTCATTTAATAAACCAAAATCAAAATTATTCAAATTAACAAAATTATAAGTTATACGTAACATTTGATACTAGTAGCATGTACGCGCAAAATAGAAACACGTTATAGTACTAGAAAGAACAATACTCGAGTAACATAAAACAAACAATTTCGTATGAATACCTTTTATACACTCGTCTCGAAAAATTATGTGATATGTGTTTAATAATAATGAATATATATATTCTCGTAACGTCTTTCTGTTTTACTTATACCATATAATTACAAATAAAGCAAAAATTTGATATAATATAAATAAATACACAAAAACAGATGAAAAAGCCTGTTACGTCCATCATGGCAGCATTGTAAAGTGAGTTAACGTTTTAAAAACCATATTATGAACTATATTTCAACTGTATCTTAAACTACATTGTTTTCATCCACTTATTCGACTTTCTGCACAAGGAGTCTTGTTGAAAGAGTTCATAAATGAAACTAAAATGTGAGAAGAGTGAAACCATCCTCTTGTTTGGCGAAGTACGGATTCTTGTGGTTACCGTGCCGTGTCTCCGATGTAATATGGGAAGAAACGAGGGAAGAATATCGGAGAAGTACGTGTAGTGGAGAGAGATTAAATATCTTTTGTAGACTGTTCGTCAGAAGACTGGAAGCAGAGTTGGCTTCTATAACTCAGCTTGAAATCGATTTCATATAAAATGCTGTATCGTCTATGATGTAATAATGGCGCGTGTATCATATACGATATCGCATTCTTCAATCGAGTTCAACGTAAATATACTTCTGTACTGGCATCTAGATCTGGTTGAATGTGCACGAATTCAATGTATTACTCGCCGAGTTGCAGTGGCTACGACTCCTGTGCCAAGTGCTGTAATCTTCTCTTTCTCGTATTTACAGGAGTCTTCCGAGGATTCGAGGGATTTAGCGGATCTGACAGTTTGCGTGTATTCGAGTCAAAGACCGTGTAAAATTATTTTTTATCCGGCGGTTAATCTTAACTCGGGTCACCCGCTTAGAAGTCAGTTAAGTTATTCGAATCAAATATTTTTCGTCCCACTATCCCCATTAAATTCAAAGTAAAACGGGATCTCAAGCTGTTTCTATGAAGTAATATCAACAGTATCTATAAATATTATTTATGGCTCCATTAAACTTGCTCTTTACACCGAATACACGTGCAGCAGATTATCCGATAGTTTCCTTGTATTTCTACTTCAAAACAACGAACTGTGATCATGCTACTTGTTCGCGAGTACTTATAGTTTTTCTGTGGACATTAAAATTATAGCTGGAGACTATGTTTAATGTACACGATATATAAAAAGGTGTAAAACCTCGTAACAAGATTGCAAGAGAGCAATGAAAGTGAATCAACATTTCTGCGCCGTCATCCTGTACAACGATCGAGCATACCAATATATCGTTTGATGTCTTAGATAAGAAAAAAAAATACTTAAAATTCATAATGCTTATAAACGTTCCTGTCCTTCGTCGAAATGCAACACGTACGTATCTCATTCGTGTACTTCACTCGCATCCTCCCTATTTCATACGGGGTGTTCTAGTTAAAATTTACTTGGTACATTCCTCGTGAAATTATATTAGAACGCATGGAATTCCTTGTCGATTTACTTGGCTATAATTTATCTGTATGCCTATCACGTGTACGTATATAAGGTACAAACTACAGCGAGCAAAGGCGAGAATAAGGAACGTGGCAACGCAATAAAAAAGCTGTCCATAGTGTTAGTAAAAGAAACGAAACTGGACCAGACCTTTCTTATGGCGCACGTATTCTTAATGACGATTCGACATGCCAATAAGTCGTTAACTGTCGTGCGGATGGCGCGGAAATATATCGAGGAGAACGAGTTGCGAGTCGGCATTGGATGAGCGGAGAGGATCGTTCGTATGGCGAAGGGAAACCGTAATCTTCATGGCACGTTATTATAATTTACAACCATATCTCTTTGCGGAGCGACATAAGAAGGATAGGTCCTCGTATATGCCCACGCGTGGACTCCAAAGGAGACGAAAGCGCCGGTACCCCTGACACCTCGTGAAAGGAACGAATTAGAGCGAATACCTCTACCGACGCAATTCCAAGAGACATTCGACATACCGATGTGTCGCCAGCCAATCGCCAGAATGCCGAGCAATCTTTTAAGCGGTCACATAAAAGCCGAGTTCAAGTTCGGACCGAATCGTTTTGTTCACGAGTGATTCGACTTATCGTCTCGCCGGAGAACCAGTCCGGGGAGCAATTTGATAAAGTGGAGGGATAAGAGAAATGCATGTCGCGAGTGGAAAAGCGAAAGATCATTAGAGGAAATGATTCTTTTAACACGTAACACGGTAAACGTATTTTACATGGATCAGAAATTCAAGATGAGTGAGGGTACGAGTATGATATTGCATTAAGAAATTCTTCGGGTATCGTAATCTTTGGAACGCTCTCTCGCGATGACATAAAGAAATTCTGAAAGTAGAATTATGAAGCATAGGTATGTTACGATAAATGTTATTTGGATGACATTCCGAAGTTGTAATAGTGAAGCGTGGAAATGGCGAGTGGACAGTGTAGAGGAAGAAATTAAAAGAGCGCCATTCGATGGGAGCATTTAAATGAGGATTCTACATACCAATGTGTCGTCCGCGATGGTGCGAATAGTAAAAGCGGCATTAGATGCTCATCTGGCCATCAGGAGGGGAGGTAACCATTCCTCTTCAGCTATTTTTATGGCACTTAGCCTTTCCGTCCGGCAACATGCTGGAGCACTTGAAAAACACTTGTGCGCATTCCGTTACGTTTACGCAACGCCGGTGTATAGGCCATCTCAATGAGCGAGGAAGACGGACTCGAAGAATTGCTGTTCGTCATTCCGCGCAAGAGAATTCGAGAACGTGCTTTTTAATTTCCTACGAGTTCCGCCGGCATCCACTTGTTTCTCTTTTTAGGTGTTCCTCGGAAGGCCTCCGTTCAAGTGGAGGCGTGAGAAAGCCTGTTACGTTTATTAGACTCACTTATCGTCGCACCGACGCGATTTCTGGCGCTCTTAAGTTTATATGTTTCCTTGCCGGCACAACCTAAATTGTTCCCGCTACTTTGTGTCTAG
Organism: Nysson spinosus; assembly: GCA_910591585.2. Taxonomy (NCBI): domain Eukaryota; kingdom Metazoa; phylum Arthropoda; class Insecta; order Hymenoptera; family Crabronidae; genus Nysson; species Nysson spinosus. The sequence continues at coordinate 5,437,052 of OU342830.1, read as the reverse complement.
CGTGAGTAGTACTATTAAGAACGTGACGTACATAATTTACGCGAACTACGACAGTATGTGGTCATATGAAGTGTAATAATATTTTGAATTTTTGTAAAACGATCTAAGGACAACATCAATTTATCTGCTACTAAATGATGCATTTACAGCGAATGTAAATGTATATTATAGGTAGAACTGCCGAGCATATACTCGGTTATACTTTTACATTTATTTGTATATCAGTGTGAAATCTTAAAAAATCCGCCATTGTATACTCGAATAATTCTATAAAAAGAGGACAAGTCATTTTGACTGCTTTCGTAGTTCTAGTGTTAAAAAACTAAAAAAGACAGTGGAAAGGTGGCGATGTGATCACAGCGTGATAAAGGGACATTGGAAAAATGTCATTTATCCGGAGGAAAATAAGTGGTCACAGATAGTTTTAGACACGGAACAAAAACGGCATCGGCATATAACATAGCAAACGGTAAGCGAATTATATTGACACCGTGCTAACCGGGCGAACGTCGGGAAAAGCTGGCACACGGGATAAGGGTAGGGGAGAAGTCGCGTAGAAGGGCTGAGAAAGGGAATAGAAGGGAATACGCGTGACTGGTATCGACATTTCAAAGTTGCAACGCTCGACGTCCATTGTCACCCATCTCCGTCAGCCCCCGGTTTCCGTGAAGGTGCATACCTATCCTCCTCGAAAGAAAAATCGGGAAAATATTCTCGTAGTTCTTCCTCAGGATTCTTCGAGATAAAGATACAGATGGGAGGCTGGAATATTTTGCCGCGATCGGATGTCAGGGAACAAGATGGAATTGAAGTGCACGTCTATTGCTAGACGCAATAGCTCCCTCGTGAGTGAAGCAACAGAGATGCTCTTTTATCGTGGACAAAATTATTGGTGAAATGTCGATGAAATGCACCTGCGGTATTATTTGTCCATTCTGTTTTTCATCAAACACTACGTGCTGCTTTATTTTGCACTATAGAAGTATGTGGAGAAACATTTCCCTTTCGATCTTTGTTCATTTCGAATCATGACAGTTTCTACTGAATATCTTCACCGTGAATATGTAGAGTATATAAATAATTCATGTTGTAACAGAATAATCTAGTGGATTTATTTATTGCATGAAATACGGAAGACATTTCGGAGAAATATAGTTAATAAGAGTAGATGTCACTAGTAAAGAAGTAATCCGATATTCCGGAGTTGTAAGTTGATGATAAAGAAACGTGATATTCGACCCTGAAAGTTTGCGGTCATTATTCGCCGGGAACCTAGGAAACCAGGATGAGTCTTGAGTTCGTGTTAGAGAAAGAAGACACTTTCGTTGGGCTTTCAGTATTAGGAATTATTCGTATCGTATTACTCATGGGCTTCGTAATATCTATATACCTTTGTATTTAACGAAGCTTCTACAGTGACGACGTTGATTATTAATGTAAACTGAGAAACTGTCAAATCAATATTCGAAAGTATTTCTATCATAAAGCGCAAGAGATACCTCGAGTATCACGTACCAGGAGATTGAAGTAGAAGAGGAAGGTGTACAAAAGAATTGCGAGAAACAAATGCGTGAGGTATACAAGAATATTTTATTCGTCGAAAGTAACAAATATACAATTCTTCCAAATAAACTGTGACAATTTAAATCAGGTTTCTCGTAATAAACACGTTTTCACGCAGTCAACTATTGCCCCGAATACCGATCGGGAGCAATTCGCTTGCGATCACAATCCCCGTATTATTCGCGGCCGTGTATTGTCGATGTATATCAAAAAAATTCTTGTACAATACTCTGACGAAACATCAACGAAAGTCTTCGTATCTTCGAAACCGAGAATGAATTTTGGCACGATTTTAAAGAAAGCCAATGGCCACTTGCATGCTCGTGCACTCGTGTAACAAATCGATAAAATACATTTTATCGCGACGGAACGATATCGAATCTCTCGATTCGTTCCTTACTTGGTGTCCTGTATCTATATATATTTATATATAAACATCCATCAAATGGATTTATCCATTTGTATCTGGCGCGCGTTTTTCATAGTACGTATGTACAACATATATATATGTTCATCTAAATGCACAGTCTCTAGTTACTTCGTTCACGATTATATACGTATCTTTATAGACCTTCTTGTGTATAAGTTTCCGAAGGATACTCTTCTCGTAGTACTACAAGGACTTTCGTAACCCTTCAGACTTCCCCCCCCCCCCCCTCCCTTACTCGTGTATTTACAGGTAACAACGCGATTGTCGCGTACAGTTAAGGCAGTGTTTCGATGAGTTAGTCCAGAGAATTCGATTCTCATTTACACTCGCATTGATCACCGAGTCGTCGATTCACCGATCGATTTAGAAGTTCATCGTGATCGACGTTTACTCGATCACTCACTGATTCACCGATTGTCCACCACGTGGGCGTTCAGTATTCTTGACTTTCACTCACCACTGGAAACGTAACCAAGATCCGGTTTTCCATTTGTTCAAAGCCATGGACCCAATTGAGCTTCCAGAATGGTGGCTGCGTCGGTTCGTCCCATCACTCTGAGATGATTGAGGAGATCCGTTACCGCCGTAGGTTCACGATGCCTGGCCTCCCAAAGATCCAGAATGTGTTCCGTTGGACTGGCCTTTGTCGCGAAGTAATTAATGTACCTGTGGCATGAGCGAAGGTAACGACTATGTGATTATTAAGAAAGAAAAAGTGTCGGGAGTAGATGAATGGTCTTAATCAAAATTAGTTTTTCACGTGAATTGATAATGCATCAAAAACTGATAATAAAATTGCTAATAGAATGGAATAACTTAAGTGTCACAAAGCAATGTCTATAGTAGGTGAACATAGAATATATGAATATCCGAAGGACTGCTACATTTCCCTGAAGCGTGTCCTGTCAGTCACACGTAGACAGTAAGCAAGCTAGGAAACCACAGATTACTAACCTGTCAACTTGAAGCCTCTGTGCCAGCATTCTCCAGTCATTGCCTAAAGCATTAGGTGGATCTAGGCATTGGCATAGCTGCTTCCTTAGGGACCTGGTAAACCGAAACGGTCTCAGGGCAGTAGAATCCGTAGTGACGTTATTAGCATGTCCGCTGCTGACCACAGTAACCTCTCTGAGTGGTCTGGTAACGCTTCCGGAGGAAATCAATTGCTTCGCGCCGTCGTATACAATTCTAAAGACCTGCCTCGTATCCGAGTTCCCTTGCGACACTTGGAGCTTGTAGCTTCTCGTGGTAGTTGGACCGAACGCTGTGTCAAGACCGAAAGCCACGTGTTTAGCATTTTCCTGGGAGTTCCACACGTCTCTGAAGGAAATTTCTTGTCGTTCGGTCGGTGATTTGCTTTGCCATTCATTCCCGACTTCTTCCAGGCTTATACATAGTGGTTCTCCGTTATCTTGGAACAATAGCGTTCTTGGTTTATCCAAGAGATAGCCTCTGATCTGTGATTCCCGATCGGCTATTGCCTTCATGGCTGCCTTAGTATCTTCTACAGCGTATACCCTGACACAGCATTGGCCAGCTTGGCTGGCAAACAATGCTAATCGTAGTCTCTTCGTGGCGATCGAATTCTCGCAACTTTGACCGGCTAATACGTATCCACGAAGATGTTCGGTTACGATGAACACTTCTGCGTGATCGAGTTGCGTAAAAAGCGGTGTGTTTATCGTTTCGTTGCCTAACGTTAAAACCCTGGTCCAAGTAATTGACTGATGATCTTTCGATGATATAACTCCTGTGCCATCTTCCAGGTTTAAACCTTCGGATGCCCAAACACTTAGTTCCCAGGTGGCTGGGTGTAACATCGCGCAATGTTCGAATTGAAGGATCACAGGTTTGTTGAAGGTCGCCGATGATGGCCCGCATGTCACCACCGCGGATAATTGCGTTATACCATCTACGGGGAGAAAAAGATGTTCGATATTCGAGAAGTGCTCGTACGCGTAACTATGAATTATGAGATCAATTAGCTTGAACTTTTAAATACAAATCAGTAACTTGAACGGAATAATATACGGTTGAATTCCTCGAGTACTAATTGAGCATTTCCGTTGATTAAAATGACTATATGGAACGTAATAAAATAATGCAACATGTGGAGCAACTTTGCGCTCTATAATTTCCATATATACTATTCCACTGGTGATATAAATCGACCCGTTGAGTTCGATATCAAAATCACGTTTAATATCAGGTAGACCTGTTTCGCATAAACTCGGGCAATCTATCAGATTACCATTGACACGTAATCATGCAAGGCATCCGTTGTAAGCATGGCTAATATCAAACACCATCAACAAGTCACACATCACTTACCGGGTAATCGAGGCCTAAAGCGATCTTCGTTGAGTACGGCTAGGTAGAGTTCCTCCCTGAGTGGCTTGGGTACAGCTCCCTCGGGCACCGACATGGAAATTCCGGAATCCGGAAGCACCAGCAACGCTCCTCGTGTATTAACCGCCGCCCTAGCAACGTTACTGGTCTCCAACTTTGGCAAACGGACGCTTTCCGAGGCAACGTTGTACGTCGAGTCCGAGGAAGGATACGAGCTAGTAACGCTGTTCTCGCTGTCGGAGTGGATCTGCTTGTCGCTGCAGGACTCCTGGGTTGAGGTACTGGGGGTTGGTGACATTGGCGATGGTTGGGGTGCGATTGAAAGGTGAGGTACATCGTAGTGGTGCTCGGAGAGGGATCTCGACATTGACAACTTCGGGTCGAAAGGATACTCGTAACAGGCTGGCACGCTCGTCGCTGTCACGTCCGGCTGTAGACTCAACTTCTTGTCCTGATCCGGGAAGAACTCCGGTTGGAATTCTGAAACGCACACGGCCGAGGCACGGCTCGTGGGTATCTCTGCCCGCTGCGGACAAACGCCGCCAAAATACTATTCCGATCTTTGGTTCAATTGACAAAAGAAGTCGCGTTTTTCATCTCCGTTGTCTTTTTAAATACTGCTATGGATTTTAATTTAAATGCAAGTGCTTTGATATTAAATATTATCTAATATTCTTTGAATATTAGATAATTTTTTCTTGAGAAAACTGACAATGAGATTGACGTACCATTAAGGTATCACACGGTTCGTATTCTTTAAAGACTATACATTACTTGAAAACACTTTAATCATTCCAAGTTCTACTTCAAGACATTAAACTATTAAGTGTTTTCCACAACTCAATATTCACGGATGAAAACAGCGAGTAGTTTTGCCATCTTCGAATCTCGAAATAGTATCCTGTCCTGTTCTTAAAGAACGCACGAAGAAGCAAAAGGCATGAAAGTTCGACATACTTGAGTCTCAAAGTTTCAATAGCTTTCTAGCACGAGAATGACATTCCGCACATGACTTACAACTCTTTCAGAGATAATTCAATTTCTGCTTCTAACATTAAGCGTTTAGCTCCTTCGTTTTATGTATTTACTCAAGTAATTTTTCAAAGTGCTTACCATTACGAGCCATGGAATAAAGCGAGTGGTCTCGACCCTTTCGTCTAAGAAGTTTGGCTACGAAGAATGTCAGAGCACTGATCACGACGCAAGCGACTATTAGTCCAATATACAACGCAACATCCATCTGACGGTTTGCTGGAAAAATTAAGTACATAACTCCTTTAAATTTTTCTTGCATATAATTGCTATTCCTATTAGAAATGAATTTAAACAAAATCCTAAGAATAGGATGAGTATCTTTATCCAGGAAGAACACTCAACTCCTCGGCTCTTTAAACTTTCTAATAGGCGTCTTTAAATTGTGTACACCGTAATTATCGTATCATCGTAAAGCCGCGGACGATGGGATTAGAAGTGCGCGCTAATTTCTCGGTTTAAGAACCAGGCGAGTATACGATCCTTGGATTTAAGGTGTATCCTACGAATGGCGCGGGTAATTTTCGTGTATCTACGAAGAGTCGCTTTAGACGTGGAGGAAGTTACTCATGAATAATTTACGTGACAAGTTTTATTTACTTCTTGCGTGGGACTATGTCTCGGTAGCGACAGAGAGAAACGAGCGAGCGGAGGAGAAGACCGTTTAAACGATTCCCGCGTCGCTAAGTATTACGAGCGTCGTAGAAAAGTTTTTAAGGTTCCACGGCATTTACACCGGAGACACGATCGTTTCCCTTCCTTCTTACTGGTTCTCTTCAGCGCGTCAGTTTATCGCTTTACAACTCTAAGTTATTTCGTATGGCAATAAAGATTGGGATCATTATTATCGCGGCCATTAGCGCGCGTAATAAAAATCCTATGAACCGAACGCTTTCCGAATGGAATAATAATTTTAAGTTACTGCATCGCGGGAGGAGATCACCCAGTGAACACGATGGCAACAAAGACGCCGTAGGAAGCAATAAAACGATCGGGAGAAATTGCGTCGTGATGTAATCGGTTTTCCTGGTACGTATGAAATCACGATAAAGTTCGGCTTAAAGAAGATCAAAGTACCGGTTCTATGAATTATGGAACGATCATGGGCTATATATTCTATCGATAACAATCAATTGATGCTAGTAAACAGTACAAATGTAATTACTCAATTACTCCAAACAAAATTAATTCGAATGAAAAAAGCTTAAAAAGAGTACCAACGTCCCTCATTTTTTTCGACCATCTTAAGTTTCTTTAAATTCCTTGAATAATTGGAGCACATATTAATTTCGGTAAATTATGAAATATTATAATTATCGCAGTTTCTTGGTAGCATCAGAGATATTTAACAGAAGTATACGAGAAAAGCCGGCGAAAATTTCCAACGTGCTTCGAAGTTTGGTTTGTACGGATTTTAGGAGGGACTCATTAAGAAGTTTAAAACGCGCGTGCAACCATACCAATTTCCGAGGTATACGAGGAGCGACTTCGAACCGCGGTTGACACTCTTAAGCTTCTTCCAATTTTAGAATGTCAAAGACATTCGAGGTTGTAACTTCGGTACGTGACTTTGGAACCCCCGAGTCTCTTTTGCGGGATCATGTGCGTCGTCCCTTTGGCGCACGCTGTCCTGGAAGACACGTGCTTCGAACATCAATATAATACGTCGACAAAAACACATACGAATACGGAAGAGGGATTTCCCGAAACGCAATAGTTCCACGTCGTTACCCGGGAAATGCAGGAAGACGGAATCGGAACTGTTCCACCGCGCGGATCAACCCTCCTGGAGACAGCTTGTAAAGTGGTTCGAGCGCAAGGGTGCCGAGATTTATTTTCTTAAAGGCAATTGATAACGCTTCATAACCTCCACCTAATGTATTTCCACCCATATTTCATCTATTACCCCGTGGTATGGCGCATATCTTTCGTCAGTTTTATCATAAATTGATAGGCTACGGAAAATGTTATAGAAAAATTATCTAAAGTGCATTTCGTGGGGGCTGGAAATATATACAAGATAAAAGAAAATAATGAAAATGAAATGTACACCGTTAGGAGTAATCTTATGATACACAACAAAATCAATGAAAAAAAATGATTCGGATTAAGATAAAATGCAGGATAGACAAGAAATTTTTATTGTTTTATTGGAACTCTCATGCGATGGTATGAAGTCGATCTGGGAAGAGCCGATATTACTTTGATCGTATCGGGGTTTCCTCGAATATTGAAACACGATCGGATCGAGCTAATGGTATTTACGGGGCAAGTGTTGCGCCAAGAAATCATGGTACGTGCTTCTACCTTTCGCGGTGCCTCTTATCATTTTATTGTAGCTCTCAAGAAAATCGAACTCACTTCGGAATTCAAGGGGTCGTTTCAGAACATCTAACCCCCTTCGGGGGTATCCGCGTACACGTTTGGGGTTGCGCTACGGGATAATGGCACTTTATTTGCATGCACGATCAATTTCCCCCTTCCAGCGTATGGGCGTAACGGCTACCGATTACATAATTTTCTTCGATATTAAAGCCGTTCCCCCGACCCTCGCCGAGAGCCATGGGGAAGAGAGAATCGTATAGCACGGAACTGTATCGCGTGCAACTTTGATGTGGCCCGGTCGATAGAATCGTCCACCTCTAGGGGTTGACTGCATCTATACGGACCAGTCGTACTACCCTTGCCCACCCTTGCCCACCCTTGGCTACCAGCTACCACCTCATTGTTACGATTGTTTGAATCGCGCACCGTGGGGGCTGCACGATCATCTGGGGCCCTCTCGCGAAGCGTCAATAATTAACCAGTCGCGTAATTAAAAGTAAATAGTCAGGAGAGCCATCGAGTATCGTCATTGACGCGGAAAAAAATTGATCGGCAAATAAATCCCAGATGGTGAGGTTGGTATGAATTATGGCCAGAGTTTAAATTGTGTGCTAGTTAACCCTTGTTTGACGAACCTTTCTTAACTCGGATCTTTAACGTATATACATTGTACAGATTTCGTAATTAAGAACAAATATCGATGAAAGCCTGACAGATATAGAAGTTAGAGATTATTGCACGAAAGCAAACTTTTCATCCTAATACTGTAATTAAGTGAAATAAGAGCATTTAAAAAATCTGTTTAAGTATAAAGTAATATCCATTGATCCACTAATCGAGTTTTATATAATATCTAAATCGAGTTCAAGGTGAATAAAAATTAATTCTTGGATGCCCATCCTTCCAGAACTAAAGATATCATCTTCGGAGATATTAACATATATTAGTAAACATACATGCATATCTCAAAAGCCAAATAGAATATTATAAGAGACACAACGTATGCATTTGTTCCATTAAGAAGTTATTTTCTTCTCTTTCGTGAGATAAGCTATTGCAAGTGTCTACTTAAAAAGGACATGTAACGCCTTTCAGTGCGCGTGCATTAATACACGCTGAATCGATGAATAATGTTAAAGTTGCACGGGGTAAAAGTTGTATTACGATCATCGTTTTCTATTTGCCGCTATTCGAAGCGCATAAAACATCTGATTTGAATAGTATCAGATCGCGGGTTATAGCGCCGCGTTGCCGGGAATATAAATGGCGTGCACTAGGCGTGAAGAATCCATCCAAGAATGTCGTACGACGAGTTAAGGACATTTCCTTTGCGGTTGAACGGCTGGTCGCACCCTACACCAGGACACCTCCTACTTCGAACCGTGCTGCTCTTATTTTTCCCCCGTTGATATACAAATCCGGAACGAATCGAAGGAGAGCCGGTACATCGCAGATTCTAGCTTATCTAATCGCCGGACTTTTCTCGCTGTCTCGCGAACAAATCAACTCGAGGGACAATAGACGAAGTTCGTAAAAGGGACTCGGAGCGAGGGAGATTAAAATCGTGAGAAAATGATTTTTTTGACTTACCTTCCTCGGTTAAGTGTGCTCCACCCAATTTTGTATGACCGACTAGAAAAAATAAAAAGAACGATTTTTGGTTATCTGTGTTTTACCACGAAAATGTTAGAACAGAGATTATTGAACTGCTGGTGTTTATATGTTATATAAATCGGATGATTGTTACCGGTAAATATTGAATAACTTTCACTGTCTATTTAGCTATATTACCCTAAATGAATATTTGCATAAATGTTTGTATAAACTCGTTAATTCAAATATGGTATTCAATTAACAATTTGTAGAGGAAAATGAAAGCTGACAGTTTCCCCGATCTACGCCTATTTGTGGTCATTTTACAAAGCTCTCTATCCAAGATTTGATCGTATTAAAAAATCAAAAAAAATTTCTTAACCCAGATATTTAATCGAACTACCTTGGTCCCAATTACTTCGGTTAATCGACGTTTTACTGCACTATGAAAAACGAGGTCTATTACTTCCAAAAGTAAATATCCAAAAGTAAATACAGCTTCGAATATTCTCACGTTTTCGGAGAGTACGTGGAAAAAGGAGAAGAAACGAAGCAGAGAAAGTTGAGGAGAGTCATATAGATGAGAGTTGATCGTGACTTACTGTTGCACATGCCGCCGGTGCAATTCGCCACGCTGATGTCCCTACCCTGGCAAGGTCGGCCACCATGGCTCGGTGATGGCTCGTCGCAGGATCTTCGTCTGGTGTGAGTGCAGTCGCTCCCACACACTGACCATGCCGACCATCTGGACCATCCTCCGTCCACCACTGAGAAAAAAGATTGAAACTTCGTTTTTGCTGGATCGTTAAGGCGAGTTCGATCGACGGTAAAGAGATAATAAAAAGTTCGACGAGACGATAGACGGCCTCGTAACTCCTTCATATCCAGCGTGTCTCCTTTAAATCCACACTTGTCAATACGGCTTACATTTATCGTTGTTGTTAGGTGCTTTTAAAATGGCCCTATGCCCTTTCTCGTTCAACAGAGTTATAACACGGACTTTATTGCGCAGACTCTAATTGACTGAGCTATTTCAATTTGTATCTGATTGTATTGGAATTTTTTGTTTTATGAAAATAATTACCTAGGATATTTTTATCCTTGTCATGACATAATATTTGTAATTATTGGTAAATTTTTGAATGGAGATTCTTTTGTAATTATAATTAAATGGTATATAATAACAGTGATTTTAGCGCTAATTGGACTCTATTTTGTTTGCAAACTTACCTAATGTATTGGTGAATTCCTCCAAAGCTCCGGCTATTCCGAAGTAAGCGTTAGACAAAAAAGACGTGGGTGCGTTATCGAAAGCGGAGGAATTTCGGTGAGCATGATGCGTGTGTTAGTATTTCGGAGAAAGAAGCATAGTAATTGGTAATTGAAAGTAGATTAATATTTCAACTGTCAAATATAAATCACCGTTCGATTCTCATTGGACATTAGCTGGGATGAGTATTTCAATGGATTTCGCATAATTCTTGGCTAGGATGGCCGCAGGTGTCTTCAGGATGTCGCAAACGTTTTCGAAAGGCGAATACGATTTAAGAGACTCGACGGCATACGGGAAGACCATGACACGCAAGAGATAGAGATCCCCAGAGAAAGGATGGAGAAAGAGAGACTGATGGAAAGAGGAAAAGGAGGAAGGTCGTAAATCAAACGGGAGACTATCCTCTCTTCAGCATCGGTAATATTGGTTTGTCGTAGCAAAACCTGCTTGCGACTGTCGTCCATGGGACATAAGCTAAGATAAGGAGGAGGAAGAGAACTATCTCGTTCACTTACACGTCGAGTACCTCCGGACAACGAAGACGAGGAGTATCAGGAGACATCGTAACAAATAGGACGTAACAAAGCAGTGGAAGAACGAGCAAGAAATCTTTGCCGTAAAGTGAACAGTACACCGACATTAACGAAGCGTAATGCTTCCTTGGAAATCTCGTTCCGTTCGACTAATGAATTCAAAGGACTTACCAGGACAAGCGGTGTTGCATTCCATCTTCTGTTGTGGTGGACCAAGACATGGCTGACCACCGTTCATAGGAGCCGGATTCGTGCACGTTCTCGTCCTCTTCTGACCACCCTTCGCGCATCGTGAGTGACACTCGGACCAAGCTGACCACGAGGACCAACCACCGTTAACTAGAACAGAAACGGTAACGACCTTTTTATAGAAAACGGCAAAGCTAAAAACGTCCATGAAATACCTACGCGTACATTCATCAAGTTCTCAGTATTATATAATACTAAATGCTTAATAAAGTCTTATGAAGTCATCCCATACTTTCTAATACCAAGATATCTTTTCAAAGTAAACATTTTTAAAGAATAAAAGTATATAAAGCCAGAGGATAAGCCTCTTTCCAGTTTGCACTGTGGTAAGACATCGTTCCATAATTCCGTGAAAAGAATCTCACCATAAACCGTCAGACTGACTGGCTCACTCAGCCGCTTCGCCGCGATGTTCTCGGCAACGCACGTGTAATTTGCTTGATGGCTGAGTTTAGCTTGACCCACGAGAAGATGTCCTTCACTTGATACTAACAGTGTGTCGGACTCCGTGTCGACGGGGACATTATTTCTTAACCAGTAAACCCTAGGTGGTGGCACACCCACTGGTGGTAGACACCTGAGTTCCGTACTCTGGCCAGCTTCGACGGACACGGAATACGGTGGCGATTCGAATTGCTTTTTTAAGTCTGCAACAATAGAATTTACGTACTGTGATTAGAAAACGGTGAAGATTCTAGTGTTGGTAGTTGGTGCAGGTTGAAAATGATATAAATACTACTCTGAATATAAGAAGTGAATAGCTACTTTACGATGCCCGGACATTATTTAATTAACTTGCTGCTGATGTTGGAATAGGCGGCGTTGCTTTTTTCTTAGTGGAAATTTCAATTTCAACGGTAGTTATGTAAGTCTAAATGTGGTCAAGTGGTTCTTAAATTGATTCCCTTAAAAACTCGACTGCTGCGCTTGATTACATTGTCTTCTAGCAAGGGTCAGAATTAAATAATGACTTCGCTGGCAGGAGAATCAAGATAATTACGGGGGACAAAGGCAAAGTAAAGTAAGACGAAACTCACAATAGTCTTTAACGACAAGAGACACAGTGGATGGGATATAACAAAAAAACTCTGCACCACTAAAAACATTTCAACGATTCATTTGGTAAGAAACATACAATCAGACATTAGAAAGTAAAATTAACTGTTTTCTTTTCCCGCGATATATAGCAAATTACTACGATTAAAATCGCGGTGAATTATATATTAAATTAGACAAATAAAATATTGAAGTACTTACAAGCCACGTCTATGGTTGCTGGTTGACTCTTAATTTGCCCGGATCCCGACCAAGCCACGCACTCACATTTGAATTTATCTTTGCCAAAATATTCTTCGATATGATCTCTTGTGACGTTGAGTTCACAATCGACGATTCTGGTCCCCGTGTGAGGATCAACGAAATCTTGCTGTTGCGATTCATCCGCTCGTATATTATTACAACGGAAGAAGATTTGTAACGCGTGTGCCGCTCTACAATGCAAAGTGGCTGGTTTATTTTTTACTACGAAAGAGTCTACTGGTTCCGTGAGGAACACTGGCAGATGGCCGCCACCCTCTGAGATTAATTCTGTGTCCGTAGCTATCGTGACTGAAGGTACATCATCCTCTTCCAAGAGATAAGAATCCTCGTCTTCCGCAGGATCCTCACCTTCTGTAACAGATAATTTCATTTCTTTAGATTTTCATTTTTTTTCGTATCATTCCATTGAATGTATTTTATTAACAGTATTTCGATATTGCATGGGAAATTTGCTTAAATGTCGCTGATAAAATAAATGGTCGGCGAGTTTCGTACATTAGAATTTAAAGGGGGTATTACAAGCTCTCATAAATAACACATAAATTTCGGCGTATTTTGTGTTTCTATTATTCATTGTTTTAATCCGGTGGAAAATCGTATGATGCGATATCAGATTTCATTAATAAGTCATAATTAGGGGAAACAAATGTCATTGTTTATTATTGCTACGTAATAAATTCAAACAATTGGATTATCATCATTATCAGAATAAATCGCGACCGGAGTCGGGAGGGTTATCACGCGATTCGGCGGGTCGGCCGGTTGAATTTTAAATACGACGTAAACGTGATTCACGATCCAGTTATTAATACGATGAACGTTATTCACCGGGAATTCTATCGAAATCGTGAAAATTCTATATTTGCTTGTCAACAATAGTATCCAGAGCAGTCCGCCGGTAAATCCCGACGCCAGGCCATTAATGCCGGCATTTCGCAGCGCGACTCCGGCCGCTGTGCCTCGGCTACGAACAATCGTGGTGTGCACTGCAGTAATGAATTTTCGGATTTACGTGGTGCACCGGTGCACGAGTCCGATGCATTTCCCGCCAACGAGTGGTTAGACCTTTATCCCCGTGCGACATTTGGCCGTGGGCCACAATTTTCATTGCGATAATCGTACGCAGTCTATACTTCCTCCTTTGTACTCTTCTCCGCGAAGTCTCCCCTCATCTTTGAAAAAGATGATACACCGATAATGAATCTCCGATGTTTCCTTACAACTTTTATTATATTTAAAACTGTCGTTGCAATGATGTCTAAGTTCTATATGTATTTGTACATAGGGTTAATAGCGTAATATGTACCTTCGGTATGAACAGTGTACTCATGAATTTAAATATTTCACGTCGGAAAAAAGTTGGAATTTCGTTTTGATGGGAACATATATCTGCGATATATTCTCTACGGAGATAGATGGGAAGTATCGGGGAATGGTAAATGAGAAGCAACGGCAGCAAAAATTCGACAACGTGTGCTATAGTGCCGAATTGTGGTGCGACTAAAAGAGAATTCCCATCGGTTTCCGATAATGGGACTCGATCGGATGTCCAATAGGATCCAACGAAATCACTCCTCTCAGTTCTCCGGGAACGCGAATCATTTTGTAGGGATTCTCGTTAGTCACTTTGGACTGGCACCGGCGTATCAGATCGTTGACAGAAAGCCTTTATAATTTTCGACAGTTTTTTCATCCGCAACACACAAACTCGGAGAGAAAGAGAGAACAAAAAATACATCGTCGAAAATCACGACCCTCTTTTCCAGGCACGACGCGTACAAAAAATTCGACTGCACACAGTGTGAACTGTTAATTAAAATAAATTGCGCGTACGCGCAGTTAGTTATGCTTTGTAATCCGGTCCTCCCCGAGTATATGTTTACCCACAGTAGTATGTTTCCTTCACGCTTGAAATTATTCCGCTCGAAATACGAATGCACGGAAATAGAAGGGAATTGCCAGCGAATCGCGAGTAACGAGAAGACGTAGTCTTAATCGTGTGGGGCCACGCGATTGCGTGTAGAAAACCGGCCGGTTAAAAGAGGATTTCTATCGATTTCCGATAATTGTCGCGATCAATTCGTCGATAAACTTCCAACGGACTCTCATTCCGCGTAATTCTTCCGGACGAAGCAACGAACCAGTTCGTACAAATTCCCGTTTGCCATTTCGGACCCATATAGCACTGGCAATATCTTCGATTACTCGCAACAAGCATTGCACATTCATGTAGGACACTAATTCACTCCAGCCAGAGCCAGCTTTTTTTTAGCATACTACACAAAACGAGAACTGCAGCAACAAGACTTAATCGAGCGGTACGACAGAACACGCGGATTTCGATTCAGAGAAAATAGGAGGATTTTCATTTGGTATCCAATAATTATACATCGAAATAGAATGGTAAATGTTCACACAGTATTCAAACATTTCGTCTGGTTTTCATCGTAACTTTAATAACATATTTGATCGAAATATTCACCAAGCATTCTTGTTAATACCCACACGTACAACCAGTTCATTGAATCCTATTTTATGGTTTACATCTTTCAAACAATCTCCGTGTATAATTACCTCAGTTGAATAACATAATCTTGATTGTTCATACACGAGTAGAATACCGGGAAATCGACAAAAACTTGTAACGTTTACTCAAACAGTAAAGCAGACAGGGGGTGAAAGAAAAACTTAATTGAGCAACGTCACGCGACACGCAAACCCTAAGTAAGGTCAAAAAAGAGGCCACTCATCGGTTTCCGATAATTCGGAGCGGAAAGTTATATCCGGTCTCTTGGCGGCATTAAATCATCCACTCAGGATCAGGATCATATCTCTCACTCCAACCTTCGGTATCGTGAACAGATAGTTAGTCCTGCCTCTAATAGATACGCATCGTGCACGTCCATGCAATCCGTGCATAGGTGTACAATATGCATGCATCATACACTATCGTCCAAAAGTCTAACAGTATTAAAATGTGCGGAAGGCATAAATTATCGTAAAAGGACTAGTTGCCTATTTAGTCAGCTTGTTTTGATCATTCTGACTCATATTGTTTTGGACTTGCCTTCAATGAGTCACATGGGTTTCCTCGGTCTTTAAAACTCCTTTAATACTCCTTTCAAATATCCCGCGTACTAACCGAAAACTACAATTATTATAATACCTTATAATTTAACCAAATCAAAATTCGTCCCAATTATTCGATGAATTTCAACAAATTAAAATCCTACGCAAAAGGTAAACTATCTCTATACGAGGCTATACTTACTCGGAAAGGATGTAGATCTAAAATTCTACAAGAATTCAGAAATAGTCTAATTTGAAACTATACACTTCAAGATAGAAAATTGGACAAAAGTGTGCAAGTCGGCTACGGATATAAATCCTGTACGATAAAATATTATAAAGAAAGTTACTTCTGGGGACGTAGAATCCAAGAGTAGGATAATCGTTAGTCGTACATGTCTTATTAGGATAATTAGTAATGATGTACTACTACATTGATTTTGTAAAATGATGACTTCTGGATAGTAGTGTACACGTTCAAAGGGAGAGCAGGTATGCATGCACTTCCCAAAGCATCGCGTGGCTACTATGTGGGTTGACCACGTATTACGGGAGGGAGAGACACGAGCGTACCCGTGTACGGTTTCAACGTGTACCTACGGCTAAGAGACCACACATGACGCCTCTTAATTAACAAAGGTACCTGCAGCAGCACCAAGAGCCGTTCTTGCTGGAACGAGAAGAGGCTGAGCGAGTGAAACGCCAGGTACGAGACACCGTTGCAAAGAGAAGAAGGCGGTATCGTAGGGAGACAAACTCGGAGTCGGACGAAGTGAGACGGACTTAGGAAGAGACAGGGCTTCCTTGTTTCTCGCGTCACGTGCCTTGTTATTTTAGCCGACGGACCGAATGCTATCCAAACTAGCGACGGATCGTTTCTGTCTGTGCTTGTGGCTTCATTGACCCCAAAGACTTGACTCTTCCTCTCGTTTCTTTCCTTTCTCGTTTTTTTTTACGGCCACGGACTACGTGAATACCTTCTGCGTGTACCTAACGAGCTTTCAAATCAAAGTATACGACTGTACGGTAACGTTTTAACACCCTAGTACCGGCATCCTAATTGCTCCCAGGACGAGGTAAATTAGTGCATTTCACGAATCAAGAAGTCGTAACAAGTACGGTGAGGGTTTTCGTTTAATTGTACTTGAGTATAAAAACACTTCAGTGTGACTGTGCTGGTTACTTGTTTAATATCACTTATTATCGAGGAATTCTATAGAATCCATTCAAGTTTCACGTTCTAATTTTATAACGTGTGAATCTCTTCACCTGTCTATTCATAATATGGAAGTGACAGTCAAAGGTGAAACCCGTTGAAAGGATTTCCATTCTGAGATTATCCTGCATCCTACTTCAACTTGACTGCAGAGAAGCAAAACCAGGTGCAAGTCAAATATTTTGAAGCGCATTCGAAAGAGGGCCGAATCGAATCCTCGAGTTCACACGGAATTAGCTTCTCGGACGAGTTGGCATTCAAGCGAAGAGGTCTACTTCCGGTGTCAAGGGTGTTTAACTACCGCGGATGATAGAATACAACGGCGCTTAGTCAGGTCGGCTCACACCATTGTATTTCAGGTCATTCGCCGATCGTGAGCATTGGACCCAAATATTGTAAGTCAAGTTTCTTGATCGGCTTTACCTCTCAGCGCAAAAACTTTCTTGTGCCGTCATTTCGTTTAACGAAAGATACATCTCCAATGACCCCTGGAGTATTTTCTTGATCTTAATCTGTGGAAGACGCGAGGTGCCGAGATACGGTCGAACATAAACGGAGATCGGTACGAGCTAAAGTAGAATCGATGATGAACGCGATAGTTTGATTTCCAACGATAGAGGCCAAGATGAAGTCGTGTTACCAGTTCGAACAGTTCGATTCCATTGTGAATGGACAACGTTGCATTATCTCTGAATAATAAGTGGCAAGGCGACTGCATTGTATTCGAAATTTCGGTCAGAGGTTAAAGTTAAATACGAAGGTTGACTTCTTAGTTAACTTTCATTCGGTGGGGGAATATAATATAAGTCTGAAGAGGAACTTTGTTCATTATCATGATTTATGTAGTTCGGTATATACCATTTTTCTAGCACAAAGTAACTGGCAATACACCTATGCAGTTACTTCATAAAATGCACACGTGTGAGGTAAAATTTTATTGAAAAATTGCGCGCACTCGAAGTGCGTTTTAGGTGGCGTAAAACTAAATGAATCAAACGGCTCAAAAATGTCCGGGCAAAAGGGTGAATATTAAAAGCGCCGGCGAGGAGGCAAAGAGTGGAAAGCGGAGGGTGATGACGCGTATTACACGAGTCGATTGCAGCACGGCAGCGGGTAAGTTAAGGCGTGCAATTAAGCGAATAACAGAATCAGATACGACTCCTTTGCGTGTTACTCCCTCGGTGCGGCTTCTTTCCCCGATATCGATAACGACAAACGCGAATCGTATTCGTCATGCCGATTATACACTTGCGATAAGGCCTATTGTACCGCTGCATCGAACCGTCAAACTGGAAGAGAACCGTGCGTTGCATCTCTGGTGAATTTATCTTTCCGCTCGCTAACAACAAAGCAACAATGATTCCATCTCGAACGTCGTATTAAACTCGATACAGTCAAACTTATTATATATTGAGATTATTCCCACTCTTGCCTGTTTATGTCGTTCGTTTTATTAAAGGGATGCTAAACTTATGTAAGATATGTTGTGAAACGTCAAAAGAAATCCGGTGGAAAATATTTGTAAGCTTATAATTTAATCGGTGAATATTTCACGATCTTCGAATTACCGAGTGGCAGACCTTGCCAGTTGCAAGCCTGGCCACTCTTTCTCGACCGACATTCTCCGCGATTTCAACAATAATCGTGCTTACACAACTCCGGACCTCTTCGCGCACAACACGGCCTCTCCTTTGATTTACGATAATTAAAGCTGACCCGACCTTTCGTCGCGGAAAGAAAGGAGTCAGCGAGCGAGAAGAGAACGCGAGTCCGTCATCAGTTGCAAGAACGAAACGGGAAGACCGTGCGGCAGATAAAAACCTAAGTTTTTTTTCCTTCTCTTCTATATTCTTGATCATTTTTTCTCTCTGTATCTGACGCTTCCACACTCTTCCACTTTCTTTTTCCCCGCCACGTCGAGACCGTGCACCGTTGTATGGTGGAACAAACCGGGTAATTGCTTGACCGAACGAATGCACCCAACCAACCAGACAACGCGGCTTTTGCATTTTTCCTTCGGGCGATTTTGTGGGATTCATCGACCTCCTACTATTCTCGAGATCGTGGCTTGGATACACGCGATCGAAGGTCATATCACGGATGGTAATCGCGATTTACTTATGATACTTATCGAGAAAACGAAGCCCAGGGTATGGAGGGATGAGTAATAGGTTCTCACGAGAACGTTGAATATACTAACTTCTCGGTACTGTTATTCTGTCCTGTACTCGAACACGATTATCCTATTAAATTTAACAGATGTGAGAGCTCTCGTAAAAATAATATAACGTTCGTATTTTCATCGTTCCACTATTAATCCTCGGTAATAAGTTCACGGGAGAACGACGCAGCCGTTACTTCGAATTCACCGAATTAATGGGTAGTTTAATAACCGTCTCTATTCTACGTGAATTTTGAAGTTGCACCGTGATGTATCCTCACTATCCAAGATAAACATTTTCCCTCAAGTCCTCTTCGTGTTTGCTCGCTCGTAATTCTTAAACGTTACCAGATACGAGGAGCTCCTATAAATGAAAGCAGTACGCTCGTACGGGTTACAGCAAAAAGAAAAGAAAGCAACGCTCCTCCTACGAAATACACTATAAAAGATGATCTAGCCAGCGAGCAAAAAACTTACCAACGTGGAAATTCTCGGGGTGTTGGAAGATAACGGTTAAGACTGAAAAATTGAACGTTGCACCAGGCTACACTTACGACTGGTAGCGGTATTAGTAGTAGAGGCAGTATTAGCAGCCATTGGTGGCGACATTACCGCACCCAAAACGTGAGAACGACATGGTGCACGATCTCTGCTCGGTCCGTTAATTATTAACGCGGCTAATATTTTTCAGAATGCGGTGGAACGGCGAACCGAGTCAGGACAGCGAAATTATGACGCGATATCACGTCGCGATAAATCGTCCGGGTAATTATTCATGAGCGTATATACCATTCTCTATGTATGTATTTTCTATGCAGACCGTGTTGCGCTCTCACCTGCAGCGTAGCCGGGGAAAACGTACGACGAATATAGTTAAGCTTAGGCGCCGCACGAAAGACGACTCTCGGGACGATGACGATAATTATTTATCCAAGATGTCTACGCGAAAAATTCGAAGGGCTATGTGTACATCGATATTATACTGTCGCATACATAGATAACTGCAATTTACATCGGAGTTTCTTACGAGACGTGCGATCGAGGAGTAACGAGAATAAACGAACTTCAATATCCCTGAGAAATGAACGTCGACTGAATATTAAGTATCGTAATTAGTTCTTCGGGGAAGAGGTTTTAAAAGACATAATCATCTGCCGTAGTTATTTATACGTGACAGTTCACGAACTAGATGTACTTTGTCATTTGACGGGTAAGAATCATCGAGTGACTTTCTATATATACGTAGAATGATTTTCAAGTCGAATGTCATTCATCATTTTGTGTGGTACGATGACGAGGTTCCAGGATACGGAGGACGCTAATTAGTTAGCCACGTGGTCCCGCGAGAGAACCGAAGGAAGAAAGACGAGAAGGGTACCTATGTCCATGAGGTCGCTCAAAAGTAGCTCCAGGGGAGCATAATCCATCATCGAAAACCACTGGTGTAACGTAACCGGCCGGTTATGCCCACCACTAATCAGCGACGTTGACTTGCCGTATAATTAGACCTTTCTCTCTCTCTATCCATCGTTCATGAACTTTACTAATTTCCTTACGACTAGGCTCAAAGTACAAACGAGATGCTTCCAACGCATTAGCTTTCTTTTTTTATAGAGATTATAAGAAGTCTGTCGCCGCTCGGTTCCCCCTTAATTAGAGAATAATTGTTCGAGCGTCTTTCATCCTCTCTTAATGGATTTACACCTAACGCTCGAAATACATAAGGTTGGAAGTAATTTTAGATTCCACTCTGACTATGTGATTTTAAATATGCTTTCATTAATAATCTTCGTTATACATGTATCTATATAAACATTTTACAGTACCATTACAGCTTACTTCCTTGAAAGATAAATGAATATTTCATTCATATGATATCCACCTGAGTGTAGAGTTTCAGAAATTAAGCTGCATCAGTGTTTCATACACTAGTTAAGCTAAATATTCCAAGAATGGATGTATAATCGTGAACGAAAATAACTTGGGCTTAAGTACCACCAGTAGGAATTATCCAAATTATTTACGTTAATCAACTTTGTGTCTAACAAGCATTCCAGTAAACGATTTTTACTTTGAGTTAAGTTTGAGTTAGATCTGGTTCGGTATTCCTTGAACGTTAAACAGATACGTTTCTCTGGTCGTGGAACTCACATAAAGTGGTACTCGGGTACTTCGTTCGGCAGAAGTATCTCAAGCGGGTACTTTAGCTCACTCCTCGAATCGGCCGAGATCGGGGCAAGCGCCGTTGAGAGCTCATTATAGGCTTGGCACGAGTTAAATGGTGAACCTAACGATCCCCCTGCAAGCCCTCCCTTATTACCTAACCCCTTCCTGATTTCATCCCTTCCCCCTTGATCTTCCCTCCCACAAGTTTGACGAGCCAACGATTTGCACGAAGCTTTTACTATACGCGAAACTTTTTACTCACCTTCGCCGGATGTAAATGGACGCACCACACCAGGCAACAGCATACAGAACAGCAAAAACAGGGTGCACGATTTTGGCCTCATTTCGTTTGTATCACCGTCGGGTCATTCGTTCATTTTACGTTCGTCAGGATAACGCGAACCGTCTACACTGCACTGGAACTATTTTGCACGACACTGCTCACGGCACTTCCAACGGACCGTTCCTTTAACTCGAAATTGTCACCTGCAACAAAAGACGTGGAACGTTGAAATAATTTGAAAGCATTATTGATGTGGTACATTAATTATTAAGCAAATAGGGATTCACTTTCGACGTGTGTTTTCATAATCACTTTAAGCTTTCTGTAATTAACGTGTACTTTAATCCACATCAGGTGTACATACATTACTCAGTCTATTAGAGAATATTAATAGGTATGATAAATGCAATTAATTTTCGGCGATAATCATAGATGATCCTAGCCGAAGTAGATAGAAACTCTAACGTAATTCAGAACCAAACGGATAGATAATTAATAAGTGATTATTTTCAATTTAACTAACCAACCTAGAGTTACTTATAATAGATAAGTTTTATAATGTCTTCTAAAGTTTGCCGTATAAATAGTTTCATTATAACATGTGTTTGTTAGTCCAATTAAGACAGTAGACGTAATTGAATTTCTTGGTAGATCCACGAATTCATTGTATTTCAGTTTGGTTTCAAAAAGTTTTCTGCGTGACGCAATCGAAACCGAGTTGTTTGCCTCATTGGCGAAATGAGAATTTTCCTTTGCACGCAACGGGGGAAAGAAACATCGAAGGAGATTGTATAGAGGTTGAAACCGCAGCAACGTTGTTTCCACCGGAAAACGTAAAAGACGGTTAGGAGGTTGGAGAGTGCCACTTAAATCGTAGCCGGCAACCCTTGCCATTTAAATGTTCCAACAGCAGCCGACACTTTCCCGTACGCGAAATTTCCTCGCGGAGGCTTCGTTTCCAGCCGTTACTATGAAAAGGAACGAAGGAAACCCGAAGAGGGTGTAATTCTCCCTTTTCACTCATTCATTCCTACCCTCGAACTCGAGACTCCCGTTCTAAGGGCTAATTCTGGTCGATACTCGCCGTCATTAATGATTAAATACCAGCCGTCTAATGGCAGGCGCGGTACTTCCGGATACCGATATGTTCAACGTCGTGAAGTCGAGGGTTTAATACGCTTAATTTGACATTAAACGATTCGATTATCTGAAAGAAGTTTTACCTCCAATCCACGTTTAATCGAATTAGTATCAGGCAGACATAAAGGATTGAACAAATCTAATTTACGATTTGAATTTCATTTTACGAGTGGCGATAAAGGTACAGCGAACAAGAACCACCGGTGCTGTTGTATTTATTGAACGTATTCATTTAAATCCATGAAAATGTCAGGCATTATTCGTAACGGCTTAAATTTACGTGGAACTAGTTACGGTCGAGCGTATCGACACGTTGAAGTATTTCCAATAGAAACCCGCGAAAACAAATGTACAGTGAGTGCACGCGCGAAAAGCCTGTTAGTAGAAACTTGTATAATTCTATCGTGTTGGTGAACTGAAACACGACTAGGGGATCGTTTATCAACGTCGTTCTTCAAGGTCCTTCATTACATTCTTATGGTTACATTATCGAGTCTCTCGTATCAACATTCTCCGGGGTATAATTAATTGAAAATTGGCACTGAAATAATTCATCGGGGCAAATGAAATATTCATTTTCTAATTCAAAAATAATGTTCACATCCACGGTTTAATATTCAGGTCGTTAAGTGTGTTAATTGATGAGGCTCTCGTTGCATGTTGTCGGGAGTATGCAGAAAATTGATGAAACCACGGAGTAATGGCGATGCACATTGTTAGATGGGCGCAGGTCGAAAGTGCTCTCCGGGATTTCATGACGCGGAATAATCCGTTGAAGATCCGTAGAACGCGTATTATGCGAACGTATCGGCACCCCACCGTAGATTTCCCATCGCGGGCTGGTTCTAATCCTTCAGGACGAGGACTCAATTTATAAACGTGCTCCGTGTTACCACTCAAAGGCTTAAAACACTCGACAGTAGAGCGCCGTTCCAGCAAACGGACGACCACATGGTATTTCACACTGCAATTGCCACCAATACACAAGCACCTATGATAGGCGAGAAATGAGACCGCCTATACAGTTGACTGCTTCAGAAAAGACCACTTCTTCTTCTTTCAATGAATGTGCTTGGCTGATCTTCCTCGACACTTTACGCGCGGCTCTCTATACGTTTTCAAGCTGCATTCATTCGAGAACCCGTCCTCCTTTTTTCTCGATTTAGGACGTAAGGCGACGAGATGAAGGCGACGCGAGTTAAAAGCGGTTTAAACCTATGAAGGGCAACATGAGTATCGCGTGACAACAGGTAGGAGAATCATCGAGCTGAATTCTCGGCAGTATTGAGCTACTGGTTTTGTATCTTCGTTCCCTGGAATTTTTCTATTCGGGTGAATCAGAAACCGAATAGGTGTGCGATGCGGGTGAGAAAAAAGATGTGTCGATAGACTTGATATTATCTATACCGACAGTGTCCTACGAAATATCTCGAGGTAATAAATATTCCCAAATTTGTCGTGCATCGTGTACAATACAATCGAAAAATATGTATTATGTCGTAAACTATATTACTACATATAATACCAAGGATCTTGTATACAACATTATATTCCCATGGCATCATTTTTAAAACTATAATTGTATCAGGTGCACAGGTTGTAGAAGTAATACAATTTCATTAAATATACTGTATTCGCGTCGTAAAAGAGCTTACACTTGTAGTTTTAAATAATATATGTATAAAGACTATTTTTAAGTAACATATGCTTCCACCATGCAGTACATAGATATTAAAAATGTAAATCCTTAAGATTCCAGTTTGATGTAACATAAACTAAATCTCTTGAGAAAGTGCACGGAGCGCAGTGCCTTAAGCCGATTGAACAGCAGGACCACTCTTTAAGGATGTACCGACAACCGCAAAGGATCGTTGAAACACGCGTCAAGCCTCAGGTATACAATATTCGGTCTCCGAGGATGGTTATCTTCTCTTCAGTTTCGCTTGGTTTTTTTTCATTTTTCTCTCTCCCCTCCTGGAGAACATAATCCGAGAAGATTACGGGACGAAATAAACATGTCAACCCCCGTGCGGAGGGTGGCACGTTAGTTCGCACCGTCTTTATACATCGCACGTAGAAAGATTCCCTTTCTTCTCGCATGCAATTTCTTCGTGGATACCATCGGCCGTGATGAAGATCCTTAAGATACAAGTCCTTCTATCCCAGCAGGATCGTTTTTTAAGCATTGCCAGGTGTGTTAAGTTGTGGCTAAAAGTTCACACGCATGGAATCGGGTGCATGGCCTATCTTCGAAGAATCTGGCACCACAGATCTCGCAGATAAGTACTCGCAGAGTTTTATATGTCCGACAGACCGACCGTGTATCGCTGTTTTTTTACTCTTGTCTCGGAAATATATAGGCGATCCTGTACCACCATCATCGTCCCTTTTGGGTTATATCTGCGGGGGTGGCAACATGTAACTTTGACCAGTGATGTACAAATTTGTGGCTACCTGCGTGAATGGTATCCCTATTCTGTTTGGGGCTTTAGATCGTGAACTATTCAGATACTGGTAGTGCCGATTGGTAGTCCGCGTGGTCCTTTTGTAAAGTGAGCAACTGTGACATTCTAAAGAATGGCTGTAGATTCACTAGCTCGAACTAACAAATCGTTCGCCGTTTCACAGTGCTGTTGCTTTCTATGAAATAGATTAAATTATTACTTTTTCCAATTTCCGATGCATGGATTGAAATTGAAATTAGAAAGGAATAATTGCAAAATATATTCTGTAGATTATTTTCTATTTAGTTTTCCGTTGTTGAATTGACTTGAACATTATTCTTAGAACATGTAATAATTAAAGTTTCATTCTCTATGGATTACTTCATCAATGTCTATCTACGTTGATTTCGAAAGAGCAGAAATTATGTTACTCCACAAAGAAGTTTTAGAATCTCGAGATGATTGGATCAAAGGATCTCATTGTCAGTTTGAAGAAGAATGGAAACCCCTTGAGATCAACGGTGGGTGTGGAGAGTGTTTCGAAAATCGCGATTCACCTTTTCCCTTGGAATAAGATGGGAAAGGGCGCGTTCTTATTTGACCGAAGGCCCTGGGCAATGCCCGTGAAAACTGAAATACACCTTTTCAGTTTCTTTGATCGTTTCGTTCGGGCGCGTACGAGCAAGACGAAACGTGGCCAGCTTTTGAGTGGAGTCATCTCGCAAATAGGAGCGTCGTGACGCCGCCGAAAATATACCAGGGAGACGTCTGGTATATACGAGTCAACGACGCCATCAGGTTTCCCTGGACGCGGAGGATCAAACGGCTCCTACACTTGATTTTCTCCAACGGTAAAGGTGAAAGTTATTTGACTTTTTGCAAGAATATGAAATACAATATGATTTCCGTACCTCGGGCAAACGACAACTTCTGCAAATTCCAAGGAGTAGGACGAAGCACAATTTTTCCTCGAAAGTTCGTGAGGTCTGTCAAATGTGTGTAGGACATTTAAGACATTCTTTAATCCTGCGCAAATATTTGACTCAACATATAATACATTTTGATAGCGGAGTATGAAATTATAATTATTGCATGTTATCTGTAATATTCTATGTTACACGAATATAGTGTGCAATCGGAACCTTTCCGGTTCTTATTAACTAGGTATTGCGCAAAACGCCGTTGCTTTCAAATACACCAGTAATATACTGCTTATTAATTATTATATACTGTCAGTACCTACTATTAATTTTTTCGTATACTATCAATTATCTTTTGATAATTATACATCAGGGACCGTTATAAGGTGATTAGACTAAGTGTTAATTATTTCGCTCTTTCGAACAGACCGACAGCATCAATTCTACAATCTGCCACATCTTTTCACGCGTATTAACCCTATAACGGTGAATCAGATACAAACATTATTTACTTCCAATTCTATTTCCCAATAGCGGGGCTATCTATCTAATCTGGTATCTATCCATACACATCGGCTCTTGCCCTTCATTCGATTTGTATCCATTATACCCGACATTCTCCCCCCGATTCAACCCCGACGAAAGCAGCCACCAATAAAGAAGCTATCGATCGATCAAACCGGGTTTCGTTTGCCCGGCGAAGACGTAGAGTTCGACCACCGCAGAAATTCGGCGAACCGTGAATACGGTTTTTCGCGTGAAGTACCATGTTTCACGGCATTGTGAAATCTTGTGTGAAGTACAGGTAGGACCGAGGGCCGTGAGAACACGAAAGCTCGAAAGACTGGAGCGCAGATGGAAGGCTGCGCGTGCCAGGTGGGTCCGTTTCGTGTCGGATTTTTGGGGCGCAACGTTGTTTCCTACGAGTCGATCGAAACCGCGATACGAGTCCGAAGCTGTACGCCCCGAAATCGATCACCGTCTCCAGATAAGACGTAACACCACCAAGATTTTAATGGCCCCGCTTCGGAAAACGGGCTAAGTCCGGGACGAACAGTCATCGACCGGCTTGAGCACTCCCATCACGTACTCTCTCTGCTTCCTGTCTCTTCGCCGGGACTCCTCACTAATGTTCCGTCTATCCTATTAGATCGTGCTCGAATGAAAGTCTCAAAAAGCGGAAGTGGCGGTGTCCGAACTGTCGTGAAATCTAAATTCTCTCGTGGAATTTTCGTAATTTTGATTAATCGGTTTTCTAGGCATAAACGTGCCCGGCATACTTGATACGGAGGAGGATATACGGTATGTATTCCATTCTCTGCCGATTGTATTTATAATGAATTTTTAATTATCAGTTTGACATATCCAACAAACAGATCCGAATGTTTGTCTACGTAAGTTAAATTTCACGTAACGAGGGAAGGATTTATGTGTCGTTAGAACGTTTTTTGTTGATTTCCAAAACAAAGCAGGGGCACGTGCTTGCGTATGAAAATAAGCAGACGGCGCACGATCGCGAATTACGACTGGCGTTGCCGTTTTGCGTGTAATTATCAGGCGCGCGCTATTAAAAGGAAGAGCGGAAGTTCGAAGGCAGAGTATACCTCTCGGTACGAAAGAAACAACGTAAAGTCGGATGAAAAATAAACCGGCGACGATGAGAATATTCAAAGAGACGCGTGTCGCATGTGGTATGTTTACCGAAACGAAGCTGGAGAGAGTCGTGGAGGCTGAAATAAAAGAGGGGGGCCCCCATCGGCATAATGCGCACCGGTTGGCTTCATTATTTTCAAGAGACCTTTTTCTACCGGGCGTACCATCGACGTTGTATGTCATTATGCTAGTGTCGAGTGCTCGTAGCTCTGTTAGTCGTTAATAATGTCTGTCAAAGTCAAATAACCCCTGGGCTTCCTCGAGTCACCGGGTAACATCGCGACAGAGAATGAAATGTTTAGTCACCGGTCGGATCTTGTTCCGCGTAATCGTTTTGAAAGTGGTCGATTTTTCTTATCGTCCCGAAGACTCAGCTCTTAAGTTATTTATATGGATGCAATCACATGACGCCTGGATGTTTTGGAGCGTCACTATCGGCCATCTAATTGGTGTTTTAGATAAGGAACTTTTCCTAAACGTTAAAGAGCATTAAACGATTCCTTTTTCACCGTTTATCGGTGACGCCGCCAACGCCGCCGACGCCGCAATGGGGTGTTACTTGAAAAATCATTGACTTCTACCATCGTTTAAGACGAAGTGAAATATGCTCGTTGATATCGTTGTCTTTGAGATGAACGGAGACAGAATGATTACTACCATTATACGAATCATGATTGATATAGCCATTTCAAGGCATATCGTGAGTTATTAATTAATTATACGAATTATATGAATACGAATGAATGATTTGCTCGTTAAATTAACATAGCGTGGTTTAGTCTTGCTAGAACGGGGTGATCGGTTTACGAGCGATCAAAAGGTCAGGTAATATCATGAATAACTGATTCGCGGGAAATAAGTGGTGGAAATACTCGAAAGTATGGCGTTATAGATTTGTCGATCGAAACGCCATCATTTCAGAGTCGTTTCCTTCGTTACGCGGACGTTCAAGTTACCGCGATGTTATCGCGAAGTCAAGCATTCGCACCGGAACGAGGCCGCGATTGACTCGATCGTATTTGCAAATCACCATCGATTCATGGATCATAAATAACGTGATCTCGGCGAGGCCGCGCGTATGTTTTAACGACACTCGTCAACTATTCTCTCTCAAAGCACTCGGGAAAATTTCCCGATACATATTTCGTGTATTTACTGCGAAATCCGGAGGAGGAGGACGTAGGTTGCGGATACAAATTTAAAGCGGAGAGAAAGGGCGCCCTCGGTTCACCAAGTATACATTTCGCATAAATTCCTGAAAACTTACTGCCGCCATTACCGCGCACCGAAGGACGTGATCCTGTATACGTAATTCTAGTAAGTGCCCTCGAATGTTTGTAAATCTCCATTCGGTGCTGCATATGGGGGACTTACTTTACGGTTATGCGATACCCGGGTTCACCAATTCTAGCGAGGTCGCCGGCCGTTTATCCGCGTGTATCCGATCTATGCAATTTCGTTCGTGCAATTCTCGATTCTTCGTGTGTAATCAACAGTTCGATTTTTGCGAGACTACGTCTCTTGAAGCACATACTTCTTGAACGTACCTCGTCGAGTACTTAATTTTATAGTCCTCGTTGTGACGCCCCTAAACGAGTTTAGAGCAATCGGCACGAAGGGTATTTTCGTACTTCATTCATTGCTAAAGGTTTTATTCTCGTCGGTAGTAAAGATATTTAAATGCATAACAAAAGAAGAAGTAAATCGTGCGCTTTATATTAGACGTCAAGTGTGCATGGGTTTTATTGTTACTCGCTTGATATGCGAATAAGAGTGTTATTTGTGTCGCTCAAATGCCAAAATGGTTAACTCCACTTCTTGCAGGTTTTCCTATTTTAATGCCGAAGCATATGATTGGTGCTTAACTTTTCATAATTATCAATATCCACTACTTTTTGTTCTATAAAGTTAGTCACGTCGCCTTTTGAGCAGCTTATATTATATGTAGGTTATACAATATTCATGAATGTTGTCAATACTTGAATTGCACTAATTCAAAAATTGCATATATCACCGTTGAGGTGAAAGGTCATTTACGATTATTCCGTGATTATTTTGTGGCTGTTTTGTAAGAGCGAAATAATGCGCAGCATCGATAGAAAGTTGAAGACGGTAGTATAAGTCGAATTGTAGTAACGAATGTTTCCAAAGAAGTCGAGCGTAAAAAGGTTGTCAGAAAGTTTACTGTGAGGTTCGAGTTTTTAATAGGTTCTCCGAGACCTTTGGGCTAAGGTTGTAGCCCAGCAGGAGTTCGGGGTTAAGATTTAACGTCCGTCTCCTAATTCTGTTCCTTGAGAAGCCTTTGAAAATGTGTATTCAACCGAGTATATCAAAAATACTTTATACGAGCGCAGCCTGAGGACGTAAAATATATTATTTCTGGAGACCAACGTAATTACCGTCGGAGGTCCATGATTCGGTTAATTCAAGGCCCGATTAAAAGAAGTTAGAAGTTGGAATACTTTTGTAAAATACAATTGAGTGATTTAATGTACTTTTTATTTTACAATTTCCGCAATGAATTATGAACAGATTGGAATGAGTACAAATGGAATCTCATCACTGTCAATATTTATTGGTACGCACGTAATAGATGCTACATTTAACACATATAATACAACGTTAAGTAAAACTCACTTTTACGAGGAGATCCGAGACATTCTTTGTGCAAATCGGCCAACAAAAATCCACTGCACCATGTGTTACGCAATTTTCCTCCGGTATCACTTACTGGTAGAGCCAATCAGCGGACTGCGGTTATCCATAAACCGGCTGGCACTTTAACCCCACTGCACTGACACTCGTCTTATCATTCGTGCAGTTCGTTTACACCGTACGTTTCAACGTCATTTCAAACTCACGCTTATCCCGCGGATTCTTCAAAGATATTCATCGATCGAACTATCCACCAATCTTTATCGAAAAGACAACACTAAAAAACCACGATATCGTCTGAACACCACTGGATCAATTATATCTTCATATACAATCATTCATTTATTCGAAAGAACACATGCACCGTGAAAAAGTACAACTATGTTTCGATGTTTCTCCAAGAATTCGTAGTCCAAGGTTCATTTCGAAAGAACACAAAAATCAGTCTCATAATACGATGCGTTGTGAAAAGTTTTGTGTTACAACACTCATGCACATCACACGAGATAGTTTATAAATCGCGTACGCGTTGTCGGAACGACCCTTAAAGAAGAGATAAACAGCAGGAGCCGTGACACGCGCGGCTCATGTCGGCCAACTAACTCGGAGAGCAGAAACCTCGGGGCCCTTCGGCTGTTGGGCGCCTGTGCTGCTGATCCGTGGTGGTGGAGACGCCGGTGGTGGTGGTGGATATGGCGATAGTGGTGGTGGAATCGACGGTGGAGGTGAAGCAGCAGTAGTCTAGGCACTGGTGGAGCCGGAAAGCGAGTTCCGAGGAATCAGGGTGGGAGTAGAGATGCTGAAGTACACGCGGATGCTGCGGAGTACCGTCCGAACTGTTGCGTGGGACGGATCGTTTTCGCAAGAAGAAACGATTAGGTCTGATCTTTATTAGATCACCTAAGAATACACTTCGCTTTTTTCATTTGAGTGGGACGATCGATTAGGACGACGTTCGTTTGATCAACATTAAGTTCGATCTTTGGGAGACAGACTTTTTTCCATTCTTAGTATTGTTACGGATAATTGGTTGGGAATGTAGAATGCTTGATTAGTATTTGTTAGTAGATACTACTTTTGATGTCATTGGCTTGATTGGGTTTGATGATGTTACTAGGGAAATCACATGGGTATCGTGTATAAAATGTAATGCATGTTGACAAATGTAGGCCAATTATTATAAACTCATTAAATTGTAATTATTAAGTTTTGGCTCTCTTTGATGCTTTTATTGATGGTTCGCGGCTTGATGATTTTACGTTTCATAATTAAAAATGAATTAATAATGGCCCGATCTTTGGCAGTGATATAAGTCCAATATTAATCCATTCGAATTATTGAAATATTGTCGTTAATATTCAGATAACAGGAAGAACATATCAATCTACAATTAAAATCTTTTCCATTATTTTTCCAATAATCACTGCAAAATTATTCACACTCTCCTAATAATTGCGAAGCAAACAAGTCAAGCGACAATGAAGTTCTGTATATAAGTATCATACAAAGCGAGTTACGGATGATTAAAGATATATTCAGTTTCACCAGGTACTCGGCTGTGTACACACTCCTTTATACGTTTATTCGTAAATCGTCCGATGCGTTCCCACATAATAGAAAATGAAGTTGTGATATTCGGGGTCTAAAAGAAAAAGTTCCGGGTTTGTTTGCCGAGCGTTACCAATGCAAACAGCACGACTGTGGACATTCGTACGAAAGGGAGCTCAAAATGAGAATCGAAAATCTGAGTACGGTCTCTTTCCTTCCAATACCCCTTTCATTTCCCGACAACGTGGTCCAGGTCGGCGTAACATCCAGGTTTTGGTCGGTGCATAAATTTGATTTTTTTTTTCACCAAATAAATACGCCGGCCATTTATTTACGGTGTTGGCCTCACCCGCCCTTTCCACTGACCCAGGACTACCTCTCCTCCCCTATTCGACCTCTTCGTTTTGGTCCTCGTACCAGCAGGATTGGCTGTACTTGTCGCAGTGCTAACGTTGGCCCGGATAAATAAATATTGACCGTCGAGGCAGGCACCGCAAACAAATCCATTAATAACAGGAATTTAACCCCGTTGCGGAGGTAAATACGTAGGTGTACGCGTATACGTACACAGGAACACAACGATAGTCATTTACGCACACATATTTAGTTATACCTGAACTAACGCGATTGTCGTGACTTCCAAATCGGCGTTGTCGGTGTCAATTTATATCTGCGGGTAGATTCAACGTTACGCTAGAATAATTTAATAACGTTCATTTCCATGGCTTTCACTCCCTCCCGTGTACCTCGTATTACCAAAATTGGCATCGCTCTAGGGAAGAACAGAAACGGACGTATTTTCGATCGGAAGTGAGGTCGCACGTGATCGAGAGAGAGAAAAGGAATATCGCGCAATTAGCAAAACTGTAATCAAATATAGCTTGCCGTTTAATATTGGCAGCCCGATTTCGCTGCGCGTCTCGTTAACGCGTGCATTTACGAAAGCAAACAGTCGAGGTTCATTGACTGCGCGTATCGAACACTCTTTCCTCGCAGCTGGAAGAAGATTTGATCTTTAGCCGAGGTGATTGAATTATTCAAATATACAGGTACATCTGTGGATGCACATTTTATGCCACCCCGTTAATTCAAATCGAAACATTTTACTATAAAATATATTGCTCATCTATGTATATGCTTTTATGTTTCTTAGGGCACATGACAAATATAAAATATTCTATCAAATATGTTAAATATAGAACAAGTAAACACTCAGCTGAATACTTGTTTAGATTTCCTGCTATTTGCAATGTCAGTTTCTTATATTTCTTAATGTATAGAACAAATATATATAACGATATATCTAATTACGAATATAAATAAGGAATTATTTACTCGGTTTGTACTTTGAAATAGAAGTAATTGTGATAAAACATGAGTTGGCTATATAAATAATTACATTTCTGCACTGAATAATTATCCCAATTATTTATTACGCAAACTGTGATTCTCGCTTTAGTATATTAGCACTAATGGAACATTCAAGAATAAGAATAATTGCGTTTAGATTGAAGAATTACATTCCACTCGCGCAGTAGCAGAAGTTGCATCTCGAATGCATCGTTTTGTGGGGCATTGTTTCATGTTGCGCTCGTTATACCGCGACGTCCTCGTTTTATGTTCCCGCGAAAGAACCGACGTCTACAGAGAAGTCCAGTCACTCGCATTCAATTCGAAGTCCTTTCTTTTGTTGCAAAAGTATCCTCCAGATATTCTTTCTTATCATAACAAGGCTTTTTTAATGCAGAACTTCCGCCATTATTCTCCAGACGGATTTAAAAGGTTAAATTAACAATTATAGGAATTTACATTTCTTTCTCTCCGCAAGAGAGCTGGCATTAAATAATAATCATATATCGTGAGAGCAAGAACGTGGGCCTCGAGTGTGTTATGCAACTAGAGTCAGATCAATAGACTAGAATCTAGATGCAATAGGAAGTTCGTTTATTATACTTCATAAATCGATATGGATAAGATTCCGTGCATGCCGTTCTCATTCCTTTATTACTCGTTTTTCATCCCATGAATCAATCTACAACATGATGTAATCTCGTCGAAATAATAAACACATATCCAATGCTCGAATAACAAACACACCTCGTGTTCCTTGGATGTTGTACGCTCATAATATCGACATATTTCCATCGCATATCTATAAACAGGACTCCCTTCGTGATAGACAATAACAGTCCACCGTCCGAACCCGAAAGTTTTACCCTTCCGAGGATCCCCTCCTCTTTAGTTCCGCGTGGAAACTACTCATAGAATAGAGAAGATGATCGGCTCGTAATCCTATATAAACACGGTTATTTTTATCCCATTACAGGGCGTTTCCGTAACGGCCTTATAACCGAGAGCCTGCATAATACCACGTTCGGTGTGCACGGAGTTTTAAAGGCTGCCGACGTGCGGGGATGACCGCAGGATCCCGAGGGGTGTACCGGTGTGCCACACCCCCTCCCGTCTGGTACCCTCAACCAACCTAACAGCGGGGGGTAGTCATGTTTCGTCCATGATACAGCCCTACGAACTAGTCTTTAGGGCCCAACGAATCCCCTTACGTGAACAGCATTCTACCGGGTTCTGCGTTTTTCTCAATCATCCCTGAAAAGGATCCTGGAGAAGTATTCTTAGAACGAAGTCATAACGACTTTATGACGAGTGGGGTCCGTGATATTTATATATAGTGGTTGGATCTGTGACCAGGGTATTAAACGACATTTTTTAAGGAGATTATCCCATGCCTGGTTTGACTACATTTTTCATTATACTTTATTAATATATTAATTATATTAATTCATAGATATGTGCGTCAAGCAATGATATAAGAGACTGTACTAGATATAATAGCTTTATTAAATTATAGTACCAAGGTCCTTCGATGACGTTAGAAAATAATATAGATTAATTAATAGATTACCGTGATTAATTAATCATTTTCTAAGAGTGGATAGATACAAAATTTAATTCTGTTCTTTCAGTTATGTGGGCTATACAAAAAGGTACAAAAAATAGGAGATCCAGTATATTGAAGTGCATTCGTTAAAATAGAGAACTTAATATTTTTACCCCTGTTTATTTCTTTATAGACCGCCGGTTCTCTTTGTTGTTTTACGGACGTCAATGAGGGTTTACTTGATGTTTCGAGCACAGGAGGCTTCAAGGATCTTTGAATTTTCAAAGGATGCGGGTCCAGTGGCAAACATCGAGCAGGACAGCAAGAGGAACACGTGTCTCACACTGGGTCCCAACGAGTCTCGCTTGCACGTGACGCTTCGTGATCTTCGTTTCTAATTTTCTAGTTTCAGCTGGACTAATGACATGCAGCATCACGTAGTATTGCGAAAGGTTCCAATTTTCTAGGAATATTATTGCCGAAAATATGGTATCATCCATGGGGACCAATTTTAAGTGCGCATTTAAGAAGACCAGAAGATTTAGAGTTTGAACGTGTTCCACTTTTACAATCACTTCGGAGTTCATCTAATCTCACCTTGTCGGAGGTCCACTCCCTCGGTCCGTGAAATTTTTTTTTGGTTGCCCCTCGTTTTCGCTCCCGTAGGTTGCTTTTCTTAAGAGGAAACTCTTGTAAGGTCGTTTCGTTTCGCCAGGAAATCAACGGAACTCGAATGCATCCCTCCCTTCTTACGTTTTCCTGCCCCTTCGAGAACCAAGCAGTCAAACTTCTATGGATGAATCGAATCGAGAGGGCGAGGCGATCTGGTTTACGTAAGCAGAAAAATTCTTACCCTCATACATATGGATAGGACATTGTGTTATACGAATCTCTAGCAGATGATTGGTATATAAAAAGAAACTGGGATACTTCTACAATTTTCATTGTAAAAAAACACCGTAACACAAAGCCAACCCGCAGGTAGAATCCGTTATATTTAATTTAATGCTTCCGTCGTTGGAATTTATCTACCTGTTACCTATTCTAAAAATATACTCTGCTTATATGGTTCACGTTTTATCAAGAGGATTAAAGTGTATAAAAATGGCGCGGGGT
The DNA here is from genome assembly GCA_910591585.2 of Nysson spinosus. Lineage (NCBI taxonomy): Eukaryota > Metazoa > Arthropoda > Insecta > Hymenoptera > Crabronidae > Nysson > Nysson spinosus. Next base: position 5,401,118 of record OU342830.1, on the reverse strand, counting down.
ATTCGTCCGATATAAAATGCCTAAGCGATTACGAACATCGTATTCAGTGGAGAGTTGGGAAGACAGGAGAAGATAGAGGTAGAGAAGAAACGTGATCGATGCGTGTCGCCAATGTAATTGCGTGGACGTATCGAGAGAAATCGATGTACCACGAAACCGCAGGAAGTCAACGAGGGTGGAGAGCATTTTTTACGCAGGTGTCAGTGTGTCCATTAATTTTCAAGAGGAAAAATCGACGTTCGCTGTCTAGAGTTACGACGTGTGTCTCTTCACGAGAAGCCCACGAATGAAATCGGAGCCTGTCCCATTTCTCGTGAAAAAAAAGAAAGACGGAAAGAAAAAGAAGGACTCTCTTGGAAGGACCCCACGAAGCGGCCGTCTCGAGGGCTTCGTCGAGATATCGAAGGGACTTAAGGAGAAAGACGGATACGCCACGTCCAAGCGATGCATTCCAAATATTCGAGGGTGGATCCTGTAATGCGTGGAAGAGAGAAACTGTTTGGATTGACTCCTTTATCTCGAAGCCTGGATCTCCATTCGTTGGGCCCTCTAAAACAAATGAATCCACTTCTGCCGGGTCCGGTCGGCCAGGTAAGCATGGCCAAACATCATTTCAGTCCCCTGAGGGTGTCTATACTTCTCGAGTCACCTTGCTAACAGTACTTAATGGAATCGATAAGTTGTACGACAAATCTCTGGTATCCTCACATATAAAACCCGCGCTAGTCATAAATAAGATCAAGACTCATGCCGCTGAATCACTTTGTGACTTTCCATCTTTCCGATATTCCCACATTATAGGTTAGTATGCGAAGCGAGAAGATACTTAAGAACTCGTTAAACCGTCTTTTTTACGACTACCGTATCTCTGATAATCGAACTTTTAAGGTAATAAGATCATTTTTATTCGAGTCACCAATTGTATCCGTAGCTTGCTTTTACCTATCTATTTAATGTTCCTTTATCAATTTGAATAATATTCATAAATTTAATTATTTCGTGGCTATAAACATGGAAAAGCACAACGTTCACTTTAAATATTAGGCTGAATATTGAATGATACATAAAACCCTGGCTTTCACTACTTTTAATCTCTCAAAGGGTTTCTCATACATATGTACATTGTACATATATGTACGTACATAAAGAAAGGGATAAAGGAAAGGATGTACGGAGATCCCCTGTTCTGTGGTGAACAGAGCGAAGATCAAGGAAACAGTTTCTTAGCACTAGGAAGTCTGTTCTCTCTTCGAAGAAACAAAAGGAGGCAAAGTCCTTCCCTTTGTTCTTCGGGGTACAGCACTATCTTATTCTTTCCCGTTTTCGCGCATTATTTCTCGGTGACTCGATCTCTCGTGCATGTTGGATATCGACGTCCGGACGAAGGGAGAAGGAACGAGCGAGTTTTGCCACTAATGGCACGTTGGATTTCTGAAAGCCGGCAAGTCGAGAGTCCACTATTCCTAACCCGGCAATTTCGGTGCCCCACAATCTACCAGATTGCATTCCGCGGTGCCTAGCAGGCGTATTATCTATACGCGAAATAGTGGACTTTGAGGAAGGGGCGCGGATGCTCTACCTTCCTCCCTAACTTTTATACCAAGGATCGCTTGTGCAATGCAGAAATGAGATATCCCTCTTCCACAATTTCAACTTTGTTCTTTGTCTACTTCTTCCTTTCTCCCTTCTTCCTGGTCGCTGTTCCTGCTTCGTCGACGTCCCCGTGCTTATCGAGATAATGACAGAGCCCTGTCCTGCAGGATTCTTAGAAGGATCGTGCAACAAATTACATCCGTGTAGAAATATGGATCTGGATTTTGTGAGGCTCAGTTTATGACGGGAATAATTGGGCAAGGTAAAGAAAATAACGTAAATCCTTGTTCTTGTTCACTTTATTACTGTGATATAAGCCTTTGACAAATAACAAGTAATAATAACGAGTAATGATATGGGTATTTATTTTCTATTAGTAAATGATCAAATTTTAACAGTACGAGGGTATTCTATTTTTCGTTAGTACATGACTTCTAATAAATATAAATTTACCGTAAACATGCTTTTAGTGGAGACGAGGCTGCAGGTACGGAAAACGTTTTCTACCCTCGTCTCTGGAAGAAGGATACATTAAGAAGGTAAGAGGGCATAGGTAGCTAGAGAGGAAGAAACCATCCATGAGATTCGACGCGCATTCTTCGGACGCGTGCTCGGCAATTTGCGGTAGGATGGCACTTTACAATTAGCGGTATCTACGAAGGAGGCTGCATTCTTAGAGAGATCCTTGCCGGTCCCACGCAACAACCTGAAGGGCTCCTTCTCGGTTTTGTCGTTAAGCATTAATTGAGCCCGGCCAAGAGATTACAGAGTGGATCCTTCGCGGAGAGGTATCCGAGAAACCGAATGAATTTCTGCCCGCGGTGTCTCCGCCTCTATCCCTCTTTCTTTCTCCGACTATTTCTCATTTTCTTCGTTCTCTCGCGTCGTTGTAGCTTCTCCAGAACTTGAGCCGCTAACCTGTTATTATGGGACCCGGCCGATTAGATTGCGCTAATGGCGAACCGCTGTCTCCTCCCGAGAGAAGAATCGCCCAAACCTATTTTCTCTTTCCATCGATTTTTCTATCTTCTCCATTCTCGAGGTCCTCCCCCTTTTTCGGGTGTATCTCTAACTGTCCCTCATTCCGATTTCGACGGGAAAGGGTCCATCGTGCCACCAAAAATACCGAGTATCGCGGATCTTGGATGATCCTTTTGGTTCTTCGCGGCCAAACCTTAGTCCTTCGGATTCTGCACTGATTCCATTAGGGAAGGTTCCCGGTTGATCCTACCCCCACTCTTACTCCTGCGAAACGCGGCAATTCCCTCTTGCGTAGGATTCACTGCCGCCATTCGTGGCACTCTTTTAAGCGCCTCGTATTTCCCGTGGGAACTCAACAGCCCCCAACAAAGGCACGAAAAACGTTTAATAAATAAATTGATCAGGTTTCTCCCTTTTTCCTTGTCCGATCCCCTCTCTTCTTCATCATCTTTTTTTTGCTTGTACATCCTCCTTCTTCCTGTTCTACTCTGGGACCCAGACGGTAGACCCCTCTCTTGTCTTCCGGAAATGCGACACCACCGACTCAAATCCAACTCACGTTTCATTAGCTCACTAATACCGGAGAGGTGAAAACGTTCCACGTGGAGGGATTATATTTATTATTGCGCTGCCTCACAATGGAATACGACCAACGTTCGCGCATATGGCTCGTTGAGATAAGTCTTGGAAGTATGTAATACTACTAGTTTTCAAGTATACCCCCTCCAGGTTTTACGTGCTTCAGATTTCAAGCCCTAAGTCGAGATTCTGGGTCGAGTACCGATTCAGAGGTACTATTTTGTTACTCCAACGACCCTACCTTCGTAATTCGTATTACGTGGTACAGGTCGTTTGAAAAACTACATGGATGAATTTTGAATACACCATAAATGTTTGATACTCTGCACCACATCAAGTGAAGCGAAAGATATCTCTACTGTGGTAAACACAAACATCGTCGCAATTTTCGCTGTCGTCTATTAAATATTACATAACCAGCGTGTATATTATCGAGAAAGTAATTTCACATGTAAAATTTGTATAAGTTATACATTATACATCCCGTCGTTCCAGGAATATTTTTCAGGTCGCCATCAATATTCTAACCTACAGAAACGCGTATTTGGTACCATTCACAATCGATCCTCATTAAAGAATTCTCTGCATCGATAAATACACATTTCGCTATTCAAAATTTTAACGTACTGTTGGGCAGGTTCGTTACGTTCCGCTGGTAACTTCGAATCGTAATAACAATAACAATAATAACAATAATAATCACCCAGGAAATTGGCAAGCGGCAGGGAGAGAGAAAAGGAGAGTGGGGGAGCAAACAGTGTAGTTATAAACCGGCAGATTTGCAAAATCCCATGCTATTGCAGAGAGAAAAGCGTAGCGGTGGGTCGTGGATATTACAGGGTAGTTTGTGAATCGTCGTCCCGCTGGTTCGCAAGCAACCAACGAAGGAAGGCCGTGAGGGATGGAAGGGGAGGAAGGGACTATATCTACGTGCGTAGAACGGCGGGGTGACAGAATTGTGAACGGCGCTCGAATGAGCGGCGAGTAACTCGAGTAGGCACTCGGCGATCTCTGGTTTCGCTGCGGGATATGCATTTGTGCAACAGGCTTTATGCCCCCGTTGCGCCACTTATGCAATCCTGAATGCCTCGGTACCCCGTCAGCGCGAGCGACCGACCGCGCGTTCCTAAGCATTTCAATGCATTATACCTACTCGAAGGCTTTGCCTCTGCACGAGCCGGCTTTCTTTTCTACCTCGTTTGATAGTATGACGGAATCTTTTCAATGAAATGCTCAAGATATTCACCGAAATACATATGTATGTATGTATGTAGCGCGGGACTGTAAAGCTTCCTCGGAATGGTAGGCGAACAATAAAATGTTAATGAAAACTTGCAAGTATGAAATATTATATCGTAAATACGGAAGTAAAGTTTAGGTTGATGTGACACATATGTATGTCGCTAAAAGTTTGGAGACAAATCAATGTGTTATAAGTAGAATTTGATAATATGATTTTATTAATTAACGCTATGTGTGTCAATAATATTCATGGTCGAATCTACGGGGTAAATCTAATTAAGTTTCATTTCTTTCATGCTTGGTACTCTTTGTCCTTAATTTTTAAATGTTTGGAACGGTTTACGAAATTCCTTTATTATTAGAGTTACTTATGGAAGATATTTCTAATAAAATAATTAAAACTCTTGTACGCACAGCATATTATACGACAGCGAGTGTGTTGAAACCACGTCCGATGTTTTCCTAACGTTGTACGCATAACACGTGTTGGAAGATAAAATAATTTATATTCGATAAAGGCGATATATTTCACATCCCCGGTGAATCATTCATCGAAGTGGTGTTCATCGTGAAATAATTAACATAATTAATACTCACTCGACGAGTGCCTCCCACGGTTGAAAACAGGCCGCGGAACCTTTCAGTTACGCAGCGTGTGGCTTTACCTGAAAATACCTGTGTCGGAGTAATAGGAATAACATTGGGGTGGAATTACGAAGATACGTGGTTACCCCCCGGCGTGAGGAGTGATCGATAGTGGATACAAAAGATCGGATTAATAGACGGATGGGGTTGCCTGTCCCAAAGTCCGTCTGTCCTCTCGAAGATAGTCCTTCACCGGAGAAAAGAAGACGGGAGGGAAAGCCAGAAGAGGCAAAAGGTGGAATAGGCAAGATACTCTCTTTTCCCTCGAAAATCACACATAGACACGTAGTATCCCTTCCTTTTAATGGTGTGCCACACCCACAGCCGAGGAACCTGTATTCGTTTACAGGTGCAGATTTTGTCCATTTCGCGCATCGACGAAGACCGCTCTATCAGCCAGCTGCAGGCTACCGAATTCACCTTTCTCTCCCTCATATAGTATTTCCCAAACGTCCTCGTCATTCTACACTACCTTTTAGTCTACCTTTAACATCTTTCGAGATCTGTGTGCCAGACACAGACCAGTTTTGTAGTTCATCTTTTTTGCCTTTTTTCTTACGTCGAGTGGGTCAGGAACTGCTCTCTTGACAGCTCCGTGGTTCGCAATGGATTGTGCCAGTTCTTAAGGTTTTGTTGCACAATACGTTGACCAACACCGGGCCCTTTGTGCAACATCGGCACGAGCACGAGCCCACCATCCTCCCCACTTCTGTTTCCGCTTTTCTGTCTTGTTTCGTTCCGGGGAGTAGGGCAAGTGGAAAAATCTATCTGGCCTTAATTCGTTCGTTGGAGCACAATAGGCGTCCGTTTTCCACCTCGCTGACAGCGACGGAAAGCGTTGGTTTACAGAACAATTTTCTCCTCGTTCTAGAATTCCTCCTATTTTCGGACTTGCTGTTTCTATTCTTTCGATTCTACGCCGCTTTCCTCCGACTAATCTCTGTGCCTGGACTATTCGCGTACTTTTCGACCTTTCCCCCGATATTGATCTTTGTGATCGATGCCCTACTTTTTCAGATGAACCTTAAATACTCTGCCTCACATAATGTCAATTTTCCATGGAATAAAAACTACTGTAACCAATCTAGCAAAGTACAATTTTCAACGACTCGTGGGTGAAACGGATTGAAAGAGACAATATTTATCTAGTCTAAGAGTTTCTTTGTAATTAAGTACAATGCAATTAATATCGCTCGAATCAAAGATATTTTCGTTGTGCCCCATCCTTCATCTCGTGCATCATCCCCTGACGTTTCACGATCGATCAATGGATAATTCTTCATCCATCAATTCTAATTGATGCCGCTCAATTTACCCTCCGCGAGGAAAGCTTTCTGCTCCCTGTTTGCTACAGCTTCGTTTATCCGTACTATATTATCTTAATTCGTCGGGAAACCACAAATCCTGATTTTCGACGAGCAGTCAATTCTGATAATGGCCGTAAGAAGCAAGCTTCGGTCACGTGCCGAACATCTATCACTTCGTCATTGAAATTTAATTCATGGTTAAGTGTACTTTACACCCCGAGATTCTGGTTGTTCACGAAATTCATAGTATGGCCGTTTTACTTGATGGTAGTGTGTGAAAGTTAAATGAACTCTGGCTGGTCGTGCTATACTAGCTGATAGCACCCTGTATCGTCTTCTGGGGAAAGTTGCCGACGTCGATCGTCCTTAGACCGCTTCCTGACCCACGCCGATCGTTATGCACGGAACTTTGTACGTGTTCAGCCATCGAACACGACCAACTTCGACCGTGAAAATACCCGCGTATCTTGGGAACACGAAACACTACGAGTTATCGAAGTCTTAGGAAGAACTTAGAGGAATCCATGAAGCCAACGGAGATTAGAGTATTATTATACCTCATGCCATCGCCGGCGATGCACTATTGAATTAAGATGTGCATGGACCAAGAAGCGGTGGTGAGTCACGAGACTCGTAAGCGAGTATTCAAAGCTATAAATGTGCCACGAGCGTATAATAATAATGGCATGAGTTGTATTAATGGCAATCGATTGTTCGAATGATGTATTAATGTGGACGAGGCACGGAAAACTAATGAATTCCGGTAGGAAAATTAATGGTCGACGAAGATATAATTGAATTTTCAGTTTTTCCCCGATTAAGATTTAAGGACGATTTATCTGGAATCACGAGATCTTATAGACCGTAATCACTTATCTTTAATCCGTGTAAGAGGATGCTTTACGTCGAAGTAAACGACGTTTCTTGTTAATGACTGAGGTACGATAATCAAGTCGGCCAGTCGACTTAACGTCAATCAGTTTCTCAGCATCCCTGTCTCGGTAAGCTTTTATTTTCTCTCGTTTAACTATAAATCAGTTGGTTCTTACGAATATACCTTTCTCGTCACTGACAGGAATGAGTCTGATTAAAAGCTTGTTAATTGCGCTTTTTTATACAACACGTCAGTGAGATTAATAAATACTAAGATGTCATTTACATATATATCATTATATTTTATCTACATCATACCTAGCATTATCAATTACAAATGAAATATAAGCTATCAATAATCATTTTAAATCCAGATACATATATCATATAACAATATTAAAGTACAAAAACATACATTGCCGATCCATCGTGTTATATAATACCGTCGCAATTTTTTGCTCGCGTTATACGAGTCCGTAACATAAACCTAAAATGTTACAAGCAAAGTTCGGTACCATCATAGATATAAAGTAGTATTTTACGACAGTCGTCGATGGAGCTGTTTTCATCGTTATTCCATGGGTCACGATGGTACTTCATTAATCCAAATGAAATGTCGTGCCCCGAATAGCGTAAGAGCGTCGGTGCCCTCTTTATACTTATTTCAGTCTCATAACTTTGGTCATTCCCGATTATTATCGCCCAATCGAGAGTAAACGCCACGAGCGGTTAATTGACTTCTTGAACTTTCTCCCATCGAGGAAGTTTAAAGTTTCATCGGGGCGTGCTCACGGTAAAAGTGGCTGCGATAACAGCTTCCTCTGGGTAGGACGAATTCGCCGATACTTAAGAGTACGAATTCACCGAAACACTTGTACAAAGTATCTCCCAGGAAATACAGACACTCGGACTGTATTCATTCGGATACTTCCTCCGGGAGAAGCTACGGTTAGAATCATCTCAAGAGGCAATTAACCATGAATATTTTTATCGAAGTTTCACAACCTTTTTATTGCTTGGCCAAACGAATATTATTTCTCGCCACTCAATTACAAAAACCGGGAAACTCGCTTATTTTATTCTACCGGAATTACCCTATTCATATTTCCTCTAGTAATTCAAGTACCATTTCAATCTACTAATAGAGATCAGCCTATGAATACCTAAGTACACGAGAATAATTTACCTCGGGGAACATTTAAGTTGAAAGTATTTATAGGAACTTTAATTAAGTCCTTATAAAAAAGCAATTTGAGGAAACGATATCGTTTATACTTATTGTATTACGCGGAAGAGTCTACCGTAATAAGGAACTTTTCGTCTTCACTATAAGATTCCTTACCAGGTACTGTGGAAAGTAACTTAAATAAGTTACTGTCGTAAACTTCCAAGGTAATCGCATTGTCCTTCTTACCAGGAATCGTTTAGTAGTCAATTCTGATAGCCTATATTCGATAGGTTACGCCGAGGTAAATACTGCAAGCAGCAAAGGTAGTTCCACGATATCGTTGTGTTTTGATAACGAGCAATACGCACACGGTATTCGAGGCGCACAATCGTTTTTTACAACGTGGTAGTATTAACTTGCCTGTAACGTGTACACTGCTCTACACAGTTATTCGAGGTGGTACGTTTTAAAGGTGTTAGTGTCACGACATTTTCCATGTGGGTCGTGTTATCCGGCAACGGGGAACGAACGCGGAGGAAGCGATTTCCGTAGTCGCGGCGGACGTTGCAGTAAAGAGGTTCGATTGGCATGCAAAATCTACCGATCTCGAGTGGATTATTGCTCGGGCTACTTACGGATAGCGCGGGGTTTAACTGGAAACATGCGATAAAGAGTGTTCCGCGTGTCATATTGTGCTTCTATGGAAAAGACAGTTTACTGCCGTGCGCGATCTCGTATCAGCATTGAATTGCGAAACCGGTTCTTAATGATAAAATGAATCTCGAGAGTGGTGCGACGAAATGTACAATCGTGGATGGCAATAATGTTAAAGATTTGCGAACGTAATTTATGGTTACGATTATTCGTTTATAATGTAATTGGAGTGAAAAAATCGGGTAATTTATACGAAGAGCTTTGTGCGTCCCTCGTAAATAAGACTATTGATATGACATAAATGCATTTTAATTTTATGTTTATTCAGCCATTTCAATTCTATTCCGTCATTTCCGTTTCTAGTTACATCTGGATGTAATAGAATTCCGAGCTGATAAATTATGTCTGGCGCGAGTAATCAGCATTTCAAGAGGCAACGTGGAATCTTGTCTGCGAGTATTTGCTTTTTTCTGCCTTTTTAGAACGCGTGCTCGAACTATTGGATATGCGAATGTATGTGTTTTTTAGCGACTAAGCACGCGTACTAGAATGTTGGAAACTGGCCGCAGCATCCCGTTTCGCTGCTTTTATTTATCATCGAGAACGGCCATGTCGGGTCAATTAACTCGTCCCGAGAAAAAGATATTCTTTAATAACGCAAATTGTCGGTAAAAATCGATATGTATCCACAAATCCCGCGAATGCCGTTCGCGAATAAATAATAGAGTTAACGAGCATCGATCGTCCCACTCGGTTCGCTGTCTTCTTTCTCTTTCATGGAACGGTTAAAAGCATTCGTTCCGAGTCGAATGGAATTCCCGTTGAGAACGTGAGTGTACTTACCGAATAGATCGATCTATCTCTGATTTCTTGATGCTGGAGCAATTGTCGCTGTGAATCAATTATACGGTTTTAATACTTCGAAAGGTGTGACTGGAACATTCACATATGATTCTGTCCCTCGCATTGTTATATTTATGACAGTACATATTGTAAGATAATGAAAGTCGAAATTATTCAACGACAAGGATCATTTAATGATATCTTTTGGCAATTTGTTTTCAATTAGCGTGTATAAATGACATAGTAAATTATATATTGTTTTACGGCACACCATTAGTCACGTGCTTGTAAGCGTAGTAGTATACGTGACCAAAGAAAAGGCAAATGCCTTCAAATTTTCCATTACATTCCAAGGGAAAGAATCGTATAATGGAATCCAGTAGTAGTATGCAAAATGCGTAAGGAGAGTTCCGCACCGAAAAAAAACGAGAAAGCGAGAAGAACAGCGGCAGGACGAAGGAGAAACGTGCACCACGCACGACGCAGATACTCTGGAATTTTAATATTCCTTGGCAGCAAAAAGGGGAGCGAGTGTAATCCCCTTGACAAACGGGTGCCGGTTCCCTGATGCCTCTTGACAAACTGGGGCCATCGTTTTCACGCGGGGCGGCCCACCGCGTCACTGCCGAATGAAACGAACACCAAGGGCAACCTCTCCGTAGACGGAGCAACTTCAAGAAGGAAAAGAGCCGTCGGAATACTCGGATATTTTGCGGCAGAGAGAGAGTTGGAACAGAGAACGGACATTCTGGATCGACTCCAAGGAGTTTTGCCGCGCTTTGTCGCCGAAACAAATTGCCCGTTCTCGTCGCGCGGAACGAAATCTCTTCTCCCCTTTCGTTCTCCCTGTACCATGGTAATTGCGCCGGTCTTCCTCGTCATTCCGATCTTCTTGTTCGTCGTCATCGTCCTCTTCATCGTGGATGTCACTGTGGCGGAAAAATATGAGACTCGCCGTCATCGTGGTTCGCACTGAAATGTACCAGAAAAATGATGTCGTTCGGCTTGCTACAAACCCGAATGTTCTTGACGAAAGAAGCCCCCGTATCACACTCGGGTTATAGTCTTTACTTTGAACTGTTCTTTCGTTCGCGACGCACCATTAATACGAGTCGTGGAATAGGGTAACTGTAACCGCTTCGAATTCCAGCTACGCAGCTATGTTCCCGTCTTATACGATTTCGTCTGCATCTCGGCAATTTATGAGTTCTTTGGTGCGACTGTGGAATGCGCAGTCAGTGACACGATATATAAAGAATTTTTTTAAACGCGCTGTATACCATATTTAAAGTATCAACGTGACACCATCGTGCATTCTATTCCCTGATTGGATATATTACATAAGAATCTAGTATCTTACGCGGACATCATACACGACATACTCACTTGCCTATAAAACAAATATTCATTATATATTCATAAAAGGAGAATTACCAAAAACGAGGGTTTTCAACGATGCATCAACGCGAATGGAAACAAACGGACATATTGCGATGAATGAGAAAAGCTGTTGCAAGAATTTATGGATATCAAGTAAGGAATAAAATACGAGGTATCGTTGTGTTACGTCGTTCATCGTGGAGAGTGAAGTCACTCTCACTGGAATGAAATAGTGACAGAAGATAAGTATGGGATAAAAGGAAAGGGGATAAAAGAAGATGGAAAAGTGAAGAGGGTGGAAAAGGAAAGAGCCGTGGCGTACAATTAATTTCTAGGCGTCGCGACGAAGGGACGGGTAGGGGACGCGCCTTGGTGAAGATCTGCATGCAAGAACAATTAGCTACACCTCCTCGTGGCTCACCTTCACGATAAATCAGCGAACCGCATTACCGCAACGGCCAGCGCGCACAATGCCTGTAATTCTCGCCCACTCTGAGAGCGGAAGAACCAAGAGAGAAAGAAGAGATGGTCCTGGTCTTTCTCTGATCACTCACAGGGAAGCGTCTGCGAAGGTGGTAACGAGAATCTAGACTTCGTTCGTCCAAGATACGTCAACGCCTTCAGCCTCGCCAACGACCGCAAACGAATGGCCATCGCGAAAGAATCTTGGACCTTGCGACCGAATCGCGTCACGGATATTTGGAGATGCATTACCGTGAAACGAAGGGTACGATGAAAAATACATGTGAAACTGAGAATGGCCGTTTGTTGCACGCACAGAATGGAGTGTCTCTTTGAGTTTTATCCTCTCAACTGTATAATTGCGGCGATCGAAGATAACATTGAAATTATTTATGCTACATGCCTTATTAAGCAAACCTTCACCGATTATTGCGCGAGATTCTCGTAGGTTGACCACCGACCTAGGTTTACACTATGGTGAAACAATAATAGGCCAATGAATATAATAACCAAGAATCTACCTGTGGGATTGTAAAATCAGCGGTACAACGGATTATTAATTGCACATCCTCCGCAATCCCCTTTTCTGCACGGACTTATAAATCGAAGTTAAGGTTTGCGTTCATTCCGTCCGAACATCCCTTTATCATCTTCGTAAGCATTATTCCGGTGGTAGCACAAGTGAAAGGCAAAGTATGTAGTCGATATTTAATAAATCGGCCCCGATAGCCGGAGCCCTGTATAGAACAATGGCTGGAGACTTGTAAATGCAGGTATTCGGAGGAGTTCGACAGGGTGATAAAGCCTCGTCGAAAGATTCGCGCGGCAGGAGAGCTATCGAGCCGTGGCACGACGAAGAGAAGCACTGTTATCGTGTATCGGTACATCGAGCACCCGCGCTTACGGCCGATCGAGCGGAAACCTTTACTGCCTCCGCCTCCGTAAATCGTCCTGGGGCACACCGATTTTATTTACCAGTGTGCTACACGATCGCTGAGGAATCCTTCAGGGGTGGCCGGGAGGCGTGGAAGCTATACCGGTGAACCAGAGAATTTATTGTCCTTGGAATACACATAGAGAATCATCGCAAGAACAATGCTATGGATAATAGGTACCAACGATTCTCATGAGAATAGGATCACTGACGTTACCCCCTTGCATAGAATACGAACGAACAGCAGAATTCTGATGAACCGGAAACAGTGAATAATCATATGTCCGTCCTCACGCGTACTGGGCGTAAATAATGAAGCAGAAAGAAGTGTCTAACACGGATGGAAGAATAATGAAGTTGATATCTCGTTAGCTAAACGATTAGTAGTATGTGATGTAACGTTATATTAATATGAAAAGTCTCGATAACGTAGTCGTGTTTTTACGATCAATCAAGAGCACACAAATGTATCAGGAATACGGTCCTGTACCGGACAATGAGCGGTTTTCGACGATACCAAGATTCCATCAGCGATCCATCAAGGAGATAAAGGGCCGATCGATTTGCCTCAAGGCGGAGAACGGGTTAAGTCTTATCCACCGTAAGAAACGACTGACTAGATTCACTTGATCAATCATTCCGACAGTTGAAGGATGGATCGGCTCGCAATGTTTACGGAGAATATCTGGTTTAAATTCTTCTCGTTACCAGTTTCCCTTCTACACTCGCGAAGGAAGGATGTATTAGTCCTCCAGGAAGTAACTTTTTCGACTTATTCCCAGGGAGAGCCGTCAGGGAAAATACTTTCAACCAGTCATCATGAGAGGAGTCGGAACGAAAGAAAAAGGGTGGTACTTTATGAGAGAATGTCGGACCCACTCGGAATAAGAGCGACAGGCCGCGGGGGCGGTCAGACGCATTAAAACACGTCTTACCAGTGGTGCGAGTAGTTCTTCCTCTCGGAGGAGAGCCGGGAGGTAACAATTGGAGCGTAATTACGAACCGTGGCTTCGTGGACGTGGTGACTCATATCCAGTGGTCGTTTGTGGCCTCGCTCTTTCTCGACTCTTATAGCATAATTCTACGAACCTTAGAAAAACTATCCTGCTCTGGACTTTTATTCATGTGAAATAAACCGCACGCGTTTCTAACCACATGCTGACACAATAACGTATGGATATGAGATCTCATATGGGTTACATTAAACAGGGCATTAACAACGTCCACTCCAGTATAACAATGTTTCATTTATTCACAATATTTCATTACATCACATTGAATTCCTTTATGTTATCAAACAGTAAAGTATTTTATCAACGGCCGTTACCATGGCATATATCGCTTACAAATGCATTATATATTTACATTCAACATAACTCGCTATCACTTGCAGTTATAGTATGTAATTGTTTCATGACACACTCGTCCCCGCAATTTTCACGCAATAAAATATGTCTTATGTCGTATCTATTCTATAAATTAGCTGTACTGTAGCTTGTACTGTAGAAACTTGATTCTATCAAGAGTGATATCAGGCGATCACAAGGGCTGTTATCACCGTAACAGGAGTCTGGTTCTAGGCGTCCAGAGAGAAGCCATGCTGAACATACAATTCGCAAATTTGTTCGGCTCTGGGCATAGATATCCCAACGCTTCCCAAGCGAATTCTGCGAAGCGTAACGTACCTATTCATCCCACATCTCGTCGCCGGAGTCCGGGTTCCGGAGCAGGACGGCGACTCATGTGCGCCAGCGCACGCGCCATGAAATGACGGCTACGAACAGGAAGAAGAAGGGTGAGAGTATTATACGGGGTGTGCAATTATAATTAAAGCTCATATGAGCTAATGTCTTCGAGATTACGAGGGATGATAATCTCTGTAGTTAGATATGAAAGGCTAATTCGGTGTACAGAATTCGACATCTACGGAAAATGGAATAGCATTCCTTCAGAGAATTTTCTTATATTTTAATCCTTAACGGTCAATGTTACGGAATGTTGATAGAATTTAGAGAATACATTCATATTAACGAAAACGGAAACGAGATATAGTATTAGTGTGATGTCCCCGCAGTAGAGTCTTTCGACTTTTAAGGGTTAATAACTATTATTTTTAATTTTACACATTTTTTTATTATATTTTATTTTACTGTATTAGTAAACTGACTGCGATCTACTTTTAGTAAATACCAGTGAGTAATATAAACTTACTAAGTTTAGTGTTAATTAAACTTGAATAACTAAAAGTATTAATTTCTCTGAATACTTAAGTAAGCAAAATATGGTTTTAACATGTACAATGGGCATCGATTTTAAATCATTACACAATCAACTGATCAATCACAATCTGCCTTATGGATACCAGTAATTTCGAATATCACATAATTTAATATCTACACCCTGTACATGGGAGTACACGCATGTATTTTCTCGCGTGGCGCTTACTCGTCCAAGTACCAAGGCGCCGGCGATACTCGTCGCGGCTTATCGCACTTCCTTGATCCGTGTAAACGCGATGTGCACCACGCGAAATATTCTCCTCTCTTACCTTACACTACTACCACAAATACATTCTACGTAGATACACGCACGAGATCGGCAATCTTTGTCGGTTGTAAATCACGCGGTGCGCCGCATGGTGTGGGACGAAAAATGATATAGAGGTGTAGGTAGATAGATTCGGGGGTGATGGAAAAATTGGGCGTCATAAGAATTATAACGAGAACCGAGATGTGGGTAGATACGGTAATACGATGGTGTGGGCTGTTCGATCTGTGTGCAGGATAATTGATCGAAATTATGGTCCTCACTATGAAGGTGGTTAAACCATGTTGATAAAAAGCGTGGGTGAATCGATTATGTTTATACCACCGACGAGATATAAGTAAACCAAGCACTAAATGGGCTTTCGTGATTCCATTCAGAAATTACCGACTCCCTAGAAATCAAAGCAACAAAAAGCGCTTATATCTTGTTTGTGATGCAACGCAACAAAAGGTGCCCGCTGCAGAAACTAGTAAAACAATTGTGTACTGCGACCACTCAACAGCACGTCCTGAAAAAGGACGAGACGGATGAACTACAATAAATTGAGTGGGTTGAATCGTTAATATATTGGTATATATGCCTATATGTATAAGCTGCTTCAATTCCGCCTGAGACTTTATTAATTTATTATTTAAATACACTCCTACATATTCTGATTAAACAATTGTCCAATAAATTTTCATTTTTTTTTTGGGTTGTAACAACGAATAATTTCCAAAACTTGAAACAAATCAATTTTGAAGAAAATGGTCTGTTTTGAATTCGAAGAGGTTTATTGACGAACATATAAAAGCTAGGGATTTCGTATAAATTTCAAAAAATTCTGCGGACTTTTGCCAATAAAATGACTATACTCAATCAAAAACGCAATAGGAATTTGCAAATATGTTTAAACATTAGTTAAATTTAACGAGACACGCTCCGCACGCCCAGTTGCCGGTTATATCTTTAGAATTAAAAGTATAAAAAAAAGTTACTTTATGTGTTTCGTGGATAACATCACAGATTTCAAGTTATTCTTATTATTCCAAATTATAATTATTATTATTAATGATTCCAAATTACAGATTCCATTGCGTGCTTGGTCTACTTGTATCTCGTCTGTGCTTATACTCATCGTTAGCGTACCTTATAATTTGTCCATGCGTGGACATTTTTTAGTATAAAGAACTTCTGCTATTATATCCGGGTAGTGTAAACGACACTTTAAGAATATATAATATTTATCGATTTTATAAGTGTGAGAAACCAGGGTGTTTACACTCTGGACTTTTTTTTACCTCGAAGGGTGTTTCCACCTTTCATTTCGAGGCTGATGAGAAAGTTTCGAGCGTTCCTCATCGAAGCAGGAAACAGGCAAATCGAAAAGAAGAATCCGAGAAGTAATTTACTGGGTGGGTTCGCCCTTTTTTTCGTCCCTTCCCAGCAAACCCTCGAAACAATTAGACCCTTTATGAGGTTCGGAGGGCACTAAGAAGCCGCAAAGAAGATGCGCCTCTCGTATCTTTAACCACGGCAAGGGGAGCAGAGGAAGTTGTTTAAAGTGACGCCGGCCACGTGTTCTATACGCAGGAGAGTTCAACGAATGAAGTACCGTGGGTAAGAACGAAGGAACCGAAGGAAGAAGGACGGGGAAGTGGATAACACAGTAGGGAGACAAAGAAGGCCGAAGGGACGCGACACTGCCACTACTCGTAAAATCTTTCCTTTTTTTCTAAATATCCATTAGAAACAACGAAGACACGGCTGTGTTTCGTTATTAATACCTACGGGAAGTCCATTATTCTCGCGAGATTTAAGCGCACTTTTAACCTCTTCACCATGCGTATTTATGATTTGTTATATCTGCCGTAGTCGGCCAGTGGTCCATTACGTTTCCCTTTGCCTCGAGACCGCCCTACGTTCGGATGAGATAGAAGATTTCATCTGCATAAATCACCTAGAAGCATCCTCTTTCCACTTGCGCATCTGTCCATAACTATTTATTTATTCCTCTACCCATTGGTTCGTACATTAATTGTAGTCTCAATACTTTCGTTGGAATAGTATCGTGGGAAATGTTCTTTCACTATCAGCAAAACAGTCGCACGAAACAAGAAACACTTAAGCACATCTCGTTAAAGGAACAAGGATCTTCTGTATGCAACATTGTGTGCTTCCATATTGAATTTATATCGTTGACATTTCAAGACTGATAAGGATATTCCATTAGTTTAAACAAAGCTGCGAATAAATAATTTAGAATTCCAAGGTAGATATACACATTCCAGTAGTTGTTCCGCTAAGTGTCCAATGTAGGAGGTCCACTTTCCTCAATCTCGAAAATGAGTACCTACACAGGTATATATTTGCACGGTGCCAGAGACGACATCGCACCGTACCATCAAAGGCTACCTCTTCAAACGTAGACGATAGTCTCACTTCTCTCATCTTCTTCCACGTCCCATGGGGTTTCTATTCCGCGGTTAACATTGCTTGGATTTTAGGGAAAATGTCTATGCCCGGTTTACGTTTCCAGGGTGATGTTTTGGGATGAACCGAGTGGGGTGCGAAGGGAGATTGAAACATAGGAACACCGGGAAAGGGTTCGAGGAGGAAAGCTATGGTACACCGTCGTGGTGAGCCTCTCGATTAATGGGTTACGCGTGTTAGACGCTTGTAGTAGAAGCCTGTATACAAGAGGCAGGTACACAACGATGACCATCGGACGACAGACGCTATAAATTGGTAACAACATCGTGGAGACTGACTACGATCGAGTAAAACCGAACGGGGAAAACTCCCTGGTTATGTCGAGTTGTTCCTTCATATGCCTTTATTCGACGATTTTGCTTACTACGGCCAGGTGCACGCTCCCGCCATTATCGCGGAAGGTAGGGTGCATAAGAGATTAGAGGACAATGGACTGTTCCGATGGAGTATTTTTGCGACCAGGCCAGACCTTATGTCTGACTGACGTCTAACGATGAAAAATATTCTATTCTACTTTATCGTGTATTCTCTTTTACGTGACTTTATTTTTGTTCTAAAGTACCTGACCTTATCAGAATGAACGTAATTGTATACCACGGTATTGCCGTGTTTCTTATGTATTACGAAGTACATAGGAAGTGGTTCGCAGACGCAGATTGATGGTTATTCAAATTCTACTTTGAATCTGCATAACAATTTATTAAACTTCACTTACAGTTTGTTGGGATGAAAGCATTATTTGTTTACATCGAAATACACATATTTTTATTGTGTATCTAAACTTATTTATATAAGTATATTAGAGATAGTAATTTAGTACATACTTAAAAGTAATTGTTATTAGTTTTTTATACTGGAATATAGTCGAGAAAATTGGATAGAAGCGTGCCAGTAATCCCTAGATTGAATAGCACGAAGTATTCAGATTTTTGGCATCGTGCATCTTAATCGAATAATTCGATTTCATTCTTCCTCTTGTGGTTACGTGACAACAAAAGAAGGTAATCATCCTCCAAGTGGATTATATCTTCCGAGAAGGGAGAATGGCAACGAAGAAAAGATGCGTTTGGCATCCTGCCCGACATCACTGAGCCAGCATCTTTTTCGCGCAAACCACTAATTATTAACCGCCCCGTCTACACGAAAGTCGACAATTTTGGCAAGGATCCTGACATTTGACTTCGTAATATTACGGGTTAATTCAGTGTAGTCGGAATCTTGATTACGTATTTCAACCCCTTCATTAATAACTTGGATCTCTTCGTTGCATCTCTTCTGAATTATGAATACCTTGTAGTCGAGTAACCAAGTAACAGACTTGTGCATCCTTTAATACGTAGAATATCTTTGTTTCTAAAAACAAATCCACGTTCGAAATGTTTGAAGAAAACATAGTCGATTTCGAATAACATTATTGTCGCTGTAATATTATGCACAATAAGAATGTTGGATGAACTGTTGGATTTTTAGTCACGTTGTTTTGATTATTCTTGGTAGGAATTCAAAAATTAGTCAATTTCGGAATTCTACACTTCGAAGAATTAAATTTTGAATAAAAACGTGTAATTTGACAACGGACATATACCCTTAAATTTAAAATCATACAGTTTATGATATTAGAAAAGTTTAAAGATTACATTTTACAAAAAGTGTTGGTTGATTAAATATTATAAATATTATTCTGTCATCTGCAGTCGGAATACAACACGATTAAACTTTGTTATGCGGTACTATTGTAATGAGGTAATAGAATAAATTGAGAAACAGCGGTTCGCGGTAGCATGATCTACTGATTATCTTGAAAACCCAATTGGAACATTGTACGCGCGTTCTACTTCTCGTTTGCTGGCCACCAACAGCAGCCGTTGCAACCCTTCCTAAACTGGTTTGAAGCATAATTGGACGCGACTCCGGGTGCGTAGAGACCGACCGGGAACGTTGTGCGTCCGTTTACAACACCCATGCTCCAACGGGAAAGCCCAATGTCGCCTTAAAATTTATTTCCTTGACCATTCTGGGCGCCGATCCAATGAGTTTTAGATTTGCGTAGTGGCTCCGCGGATTAAACACGGAGTGCTTTTGGAATTACCCCGAATTGGGACACCACGAAAACTTTTCGCCTCGTAAATTAGGTTCCTCTTTAATTCAGAATTTGTATGCATTAATATTTATGCAGATCGCATTAGTATTTACTTTAAAGCAGATACGTCCAATTGTCTAATGCACCCTCGTTCATTCCTCGTCATATTCCCCTACATCTCTATAACAGATACATGATGGATGGAGCGGAGCATTCAGAGCTTGCAACTTGACTTCCATTAGGATATTACTTTTTACGCGTTTTGCTTAATCATAGTCCTTGTCGAGATTCTAGCAATTTGATGCTATGAGGAGCCAGGGACCGGCATTGGTTCGTCCAGTTTGGACCGAAAACCGAGAGACCAGAGCCACGTAAAACTTTTCTCCCTAGACTGGATGGACGGCTGGTCGAGGGCGAAAAGGTCGAAGCCTGCTTCCATGTTGGCTTCATCTCTCTCCTCTTCGTCTCTTCCGTCTCGTCCAGCTCCACCTCACCCTTCCGCTGGGGTTAGAGGGAGCCGCGTAATGAGCTTCCCAGGCCGGTTGTAACGAGCAAAAACTTATCGTCACTCTCCCTACTGATTTACTCGACCTGCCACGTCGTTAGTTGTACTGTCGCCCTCTCCCCTCCCCCTTTTTACCCTATCTCTTTCTCTCTATCCACAACTCTTCTAAAAAAG
Source organism: Nysson spinosus (assembly GCA_910591585.2). Lineage (NCBI taxonomy): Eukaryota > Metazoa > Arthropoda > Insecta > Hymenoptera > Crabronidae > Nysson > Nysson spinosus. The sequence goes on along the minus strand of OU342830.1, from coordinate 5,380,679 downwards.
CTTCCACTACATCGTGTATCGATGTAACCATCATTTTTTCTCTCTAAAACCATAAGGTTCTATGTCATTCTTCTTAGACTCTCGACTTGAAGTATTACATCGTTCCCAATAAAATCTGAAGGGTTCCCGCGTGTGCGCCGTTGGTTTTTATTACGTTTACTTCTTCGAATATTTGTCGGAATTTTCCTAGGAAGTACCGGTTGGTCTGTTTCATCTGGTGCTCCGAGATAGGGAGTCAAGAGCATAATGTTTCGTAGATTTATTTCAAGGAAGCTGCTGGAGTGTACTTATACTGTCGTTCATCCGTTACTGGAATGTCAGTAGGAATCTGACCCCATTTCTTCTACATGAGTATGTACAGTGTACACCGATAACCTTATTAAGAGACCCGTGTATGGTGATGGCCTCGGTAACGCGATAGTTTTGACGGATGAAAGCCTATTTATTGGGTGAAAAGTAAAATATGCCTCGTAAATACCAGTTAGATAAGCTACTTACTAATTATCGAGTCATATCCGTGTATGCGTTTACAAGTGAAAAACTCATAACTGTTTGTTCCACGAGATATGTATACTTTAAAATGTTATCACAAAAAGTCTTTCCAGATTTAATGCATTCGATTGCTATACCGCATGGAATTTTTCAGCAGAACTCCATTTTTTTTTTAGTAAATTCTATAATGTTCAGATGAAGAACAAAATTATTGAAATGAGTATCATAATATTATTGAAAATGATTGAAATGTGTATCAATAATATTAATCTACCGAAATTGGAATATTCACTGACGCTAGACAGATATTAATGCATAATTAACTATTCAGTAAATTCCAATATTTCGTTATTTCTTATTGCGGTACTATTAGTGCTCAAATTCTTCGATGTACAATTATCCTTAAATTGTAACAAATATCTTTATACACAGTAAGGAACGAAGTACAATATTCATTAGTATTGATGAAACAGCTCGAAACCTTACATTCTTCCCAAGAATTGTAGTCCGGGCAACACCCGTGAGTTATTTAACTCGTTTGTCTTAATGAGAGTTATTTGATCCCTCATGGCGTTGACACTGCAGGAGCTCGTAACGCAATAAAGCAAAAAGCTAATGGTCTTCGTTACTGCATTGTTAGTTGATAAAGATCTATACAATGGCTACTCGTACTTGCATTCGTTGGAATATATTTCTGGCGGTGACACGTGTTCCGTTCTTCGTTACCCTAATTGCGTAAATTGAGTGCAATCTGTCAGGACGTGCGCGATCTGGCACGTCGGCCTAAAATCGTTTCTTGATAGTTTTCGCACGATACATTTCCATTAAATCATTCGGAATAAATATCGTGCTTGATATCGCAATGTTTCCCGCTATCAGAGTGGAACAGCAGACTTTATTCGCTACTGTTTACCGTATCGTTTGAATACGAGTCATTCAATCTCGAGAACGTCATTTCTCACCGGTATTACGACGTTTGTAGATCATTAACCTTTATATCGCTCTTCGACTTTCTAGTACAATTGTCCTACTTGCTGCCTTTACCCGGATTATAAAACCCTCGTAATTCCGATTGTGATTCGCGAGGAGTGTCCTTATAGACGTCGTAAAACTTCCTCATCTCGTAGATAGAAAGATGAAGAGTCTTGTGAGCGAAGGAATAAATGTATGCTTTGCTCATGCAGTAAATTACGATAACCATTGCGAAGTAAAAGTATTCATTCTAAGGATTTAATAACAAGAGGATTATCCTCTAAGAGCTCACTAAATTCGGAGAAATTCGTCAAAACAAAACACCTTTTTCATTTCTTTATATCTTTTTATTTATTATTAGGTTATAAAAATTATTTTAAAAATAAATAAGAAAGTAGAAATAAATAATTTAGTAAAATATAAAATGTGGTCTACTGAGATATTCTAGTTGCAGAGAAACGATGTAAAATTTATCCCAGTTCGGAAACTAGATTCAGAGGCGAGTCGCTAACAGTGGGTCGAGTATATCGCTTCCACTACCGAATAATGTAATTCTTACCGATTATCTTATAATTCCCGTCACAGTCGAGTAACCTCCGGGACTCGGCCGATTCGAATCTTGGAGTCTCCGGGGCCAGGGAGTTCAGGACTAATTGACCGTGGCAGAGAACTCATTAAAAGTGTGCTCCGGAACTCGAGACGTCGTTGGTTTGGTAACGAGTGTTGTAATTCGAGCTGGATGCTTCCGTGGCACGTAAACGGCAGCCTCGTGCTGCTGCTCTTGCACCCGCGGTGCATCTATCGTCTTGCTTTTCATTTACTTTCTTGTTCGGCTTCTACTTTCAACAGTTTCAGTAATACCTTGTTCCTAGTAAAAGATCCCCGACAACGAACACCAGAAAGGAAAACGCTTGGAAATTGACTACTTTAAATAATTACTCGATATCCTGTTACAATATAATTATTTCCGTATAAAAATCAATTTCTTCGAGCTTAACGTGTTTGAATGCTGCAAAGTTCGTTTTCAATTAAATTTGATGTCTCCTCGTTAATATTTTTCGTGTAAAATAAATAAACCGATATTATACACCGTAGATTAGAATCAATTTATTACTTATAATATAAACGCCACGATTAATTGCACGTTTCTAAAATTATTGTTATTAGAAAGTAACAATGAAATAAAAGGTATAAAGTTCAGGACCAATCTCCATTATTTTTATGTTTATCTTTTTTGATTAAATTTATGCTACGATTCGTACATTTTAATATCAGTATAATTACACGATTTCTCTATCGTAAGACAAACTTTTTGCAGCTATAAAATTTCGCGGCTCCAAGAGCAACTGATTTATCGCGTACAAACATGTGAAAAGTTATGTATGCCATAACTCCCGTGTTTAATCAAACGGGAAGTTTCTCCGTGAAAACGAACAAAGTAATCGGCTTATCTGAAGCAAGTTTCTTAGATCGACAAAAGTTCGATCCCCGGACGTATTCCCATTTCGGATTTTTCCTTCGATAGGATCACCTTCCACCTCGTAGACACGCAGAGGAGAAAGATTTGATGAAGTACTCTTGGGTTTTGGAAAGAAGGTACTCTTACTTAAGTGTCACATGGTATTTCGATCTGACATTGATCATATATGATATGCACAACATATTATATATTATAGATAAATAGAGTCGCTTCTGGAGTGTAAAGTGTTAAAATGGTCTTAACTGCAATTTCGGGTCGGAAACTTCCGACCACGCACCTTCTTTCTAGAATCCAACAGTATACGGTGAAGTAAAGTGCGCGAGGAGAGAAAGTTCGAAGCGAGAGGGTCACTAGGATTCTTACGATAGTTATATGGGAGGTATGCACGCATCGGTTACGCAGCTGACAGGACTCCGTATGTAAAGACAACCTCTATGGGATCCCCGATATGTAATATTATCTCTTCGTAGTTATACAACCGCGTGCATCGTCGTGTCAATGTTCATCTAACCAACTTCTTCACTCACCCGTTGTGAAAGACGATATTGGGTAATCGATTGCTCACTGCGACGATCGTGCGCGAGGAAATCGTTTGAATGTTCATTACATTTATTGCTTCGACTAATGACACACTAATGTATGTATATTACGAGAGTCTTTAGTCATCCGTCTATGAGAGAAAATCATTTCTCCCGGGTATCATAAACATAGGGTGTTTAACAGCGGTTGTCACGTTACGAATTCATTATGGTAATTCTCATGTTTTCTTCACAAATTATTTGTATTCTTATCGGGAATAGTGTATGTTGATATGAATGGCAGTCTGAGTTATCTAATTAGAAATGAAATAAATAAATAATAAATATGTATATGTTACAATTTGCTTCAATCATATATGTCGGCAAATAACCATATATTATTCCTGGCACTATCAGATTTTATTAAGCAATTACATGTCTTCGAATAAAAACAGCTCGACATGAAATAAGAGTCATCTAATATTCAATAAGAATTAACGCAGAATTCCTGTGAATATAAACGTTTTAATGAAAATATGAGTGACAGTCATTAACCGCGTTAATGAAAGTATTGTATGGCATTACGATTGGTTTGTCTAATTTATTTCAAATAATTGGAAAGGAAAGAATTAATAAATCACGAGAAGAGGAGGCGGAAGGTACAACAGTGATATTGGAAGTCGCAGGTGCTTTTTCGCTCTCCGGAAACTATTGTTTTCACATAACCCGTCCGTAACTGCTGGCGCCTCGTATGTTTCTTTAGGATCGTGCCAAGGTATTCCAAACGCCGACGGCATCGAAACGCTCGCGTTTCATTCAAGGTTCGACCTAAGACAACAAACACACAGCTTCCTGCCGTGAAAAGCGGTCTCTCTACGAGGTCTCTTGCAATCGTGCAGATCAGACATTTTTTACGGCTATGTTATCATTGCCATGTTCTATCTAATGTTTATGTGGTACCTAGGTAAATGGACAATTCTCAAATTTTGCAAGTGGGCGGCTGCTGATTGAATTTTCTTGTCAAATAAAATATTAAAAGAATATATAAAACACTATGTTGTAAAGGCACGCGATAAAGTGCTCCAATCTGTGTAATATTAAACTGCATAAAGTCTTGATCTACATAGAAATCTAATGACAGAATATTTTCACAAGTAATCATACAGTGCCAAACTGAATATCAGTTACGCCTAATTATTTATATTTATATTTGTATTATTCCACAAAGAGATTCCTAAGTTTCGGTCACCGGAGATAAAACACTCGACGAGGAAGTGAAATAGAAGTGTACTCCCGCGGCAGGAAACAGTTTGTCATTATCGCGCCTCCGCGACAAAAGATATTTACCTGGGGAAACAACTCACGCGTTATAAACGGAAGTTGTCCACAGGGAGAGATAACCGGAAGGAATCCGCGTTCGCGTCTTAAACAGGGATTAACGGGCACATCGATCAAACACGTTGGACAGAGTCTCATGGGAGGGCCACTTCTCCTCTTTGGTAAACAGTGGTTTGCCACGGAGATCACGTTTCCTTGGTCAGGACCACACCCGGCAGTCTCTTTCGTATTTGCACTCCGCGTTAGTCGCCCCTGAAATGCACGTGGGGTACGCACGTGCGTGTTTGCCTCGAACACGAAGCTTCCTGATGTGATAACGCCGAAGATAACATCACCGATGTACCCGGAATACTTAAGGGAGGAATTTTCTTGGGGTATACCTGCCGTTCTCGCTCGTCCTCTTTCCCTTCAGACCAACGCTGTCCATTCCAGGAATACGAATGTGGGATTCCGGTAAAATTGGGCCTTTCTCGAATATTTTATCGGCGGTGTCTGGTGGCTTCGGTGTCGAGTTTTTAAAGATTCTAACAGCTGTCTTACGTCCCACGGATTATAATGTCTTACTGTAATAATTTAGTCAGTGGTGGCTTAACTTGCTCGTTTTTGTGAATGTGCTATTAAAGTTAGAAATAATAGAAGGCTGTTTTAACCCTCTATCACCCTATGTAACTTTGTGGTCACACACTCATCTATCCGTATCTATTCTTTCGTTTCATTTTTTCGTTGTAATAATAATTATAAAAGTACGCGCAACAATCGTCACCTTCTTCAGTGCGTTTAAGTAATAACTTCGTTTCTATTTTCACTTTATTTTCTTTTAGACACAAAAATATTGGGTTATATATGGTTAAAAAGAATTGCTTCAGTAACTTAGCTTGCTTAAGTAACAAGTTGTTTTAGTTTACAACAGAGGATGAGTTCGGAATTCGTTATTGCATTTCGGGTGCTGATTCTTGTAAGAAATTCTTGAGGCTCTTCATTTTCACTCGCATATATAATCAGTTGGATGTCTTATGAAGAGACTTCAACCGAAACAAGTCCAATCTACAAAGCTAATTTTCAATTAGAATGCCTCGGTGAAAACAAGTGCACAGCTCGTGCGAGATGGACGACTCCGATTATTCTCAGCATGGAGTAACAAGCGGTAGCTACTTCTGTGGACCTAACGATTTCGTTCTGCTGACACAGAATGTAGGAAAACACTTACAACGAGAGTTGTAAGATCTATTCTATTTTAAAGTTAAATGGAGGAGTACTTAATTGGTTCATTGAGAATCCATCGAGTTCATTGGTGTATACATTCTCTGACAATTATGAATACATTCTTACTCATTCAAGAAACGTTTCTGTTTTAAGCAAAAGAAAAGGAAGATCCCCCTTGAAAAGAATTCCTGAATTCGATGTTTAAGAATGAGCTAATATCGCAGAAATTAGTACAATTTGTAATTGCGAAAGTTAATTACATCGTCGCTGATAAGAAAGATAAAGAAGTCCAAGATGTTAAAAATAGCCGAAAGTAAGGGGTCGGGATAATAGCAATAAGGAAAAGGAGAATTGCGTACACCGGCGAGACGAGTAAAGGGCCGACGAAATGATTCGTAGAAAGTACAACGAATAAGATACAAAGAGGCGAATAACGGAAAAAAAGACGTCCTCTCTACACCGACAATGAGGCTATCCTGAACCACCCCTTCTTTTTATACCCTCTTTATACCAATGTCCCATTGAATGCAACTTATGGAAGTCCGTTCCACAAAGTTGCTTCGCGGATTTTCGTGGGGCCGTAAGCCTTCACGTCGTCGACAATGGCCTTCCACCGAGGCTCCGTCTCCCGTTTCCGACCACAGCAGTTTCTCATTCCCTTCACCTTGCCGATTCGCTGGACCCCAGGGAAAGGCTCATGAGAAGGTGGAAGGGTGGCCAGCCACTGGGGGGTGCGGTACTCGTTCCGGCCGCAAGATTTAGAAGCCAATTTTCGCGAGCATTGACCAGACTCCCTCAACCTCCTACCTTCCTTCCTCTTCTTTCTTCGCTTCTGTCCCTCATTTTTCGCTGTCGGTTCTCTTTTTCTCCCTCTTTTACTCGATCCTTTTTACCCGTCTCTCTTTAGCCTTATCCTTCCGTCCTTATTCGAGGACCACGGATCTCGCTGAAAGGAAGACCCGCAAATATAGCCGGGCGTTGACTGACCATCGAATCGTCTTTGCACACCGAAAACCTGGAAGAAGCTGGATGTAGGGTGGAGGAGATCTTTCGATTCTATACTCATGGATTCAACTGATTTAAAAGTATAAGCACCGATTCTAGAGGTCTACCAGCATCGTTTTCGACAACCTCAAGGTATCTGGATGGGTTTGCGAATATTATCGGCTTTCCAGAGATATCGGAGTAAATACTGATGGACATAAAGCAGATATAAATCACTGGTATTTCATTGGAAATAGCCACGCTCACCATTTATAACTGACACATTTAGAGAGTAAAAAGTTGCAGAATTTATCAGAATGTGTGGTCGTACCTTTGACAAGGTGAAGCTTTTATCGAATATGAAACCGAATACTGGACATTGCCGCCGTGCAGTATTCTGCATGAACTATTATCAAACATTGAAGATTCTTGTGAAATTCTCACCCCCTCCCATAACATTTCCTTGGTCAGGATCGATGTATCGGCAAATTTTCCTCTTGTTTTATCAGTGATCATCAAGCATGCTCCGTTAATACTTCAGATGCATGGCGTCTGGAAATTCCACCGTGTCTGCTAACGAGAGCTGGTACGATGATCAAAAGCCATTCGGTCGTCGCTCTCTGCAGAGAAACCAGCGCCTAGCTATTCAACGTGCCAAACAGTCCAAGGATGAAATTAGAGTAGACTGCTGTTGTCCAGAAATCCATGTCAATGTGAGAGGCCAGAGTTAACCAGACTCACGTGGACAGACTATCATCTATAAGACGATTCGAGGCAATAGGAGAAACGTTGAGAACGTCCTCGCGTATACGCGCAATTACTCTGCCTCGTCATATCCGACGCCGGTCTTTTCATTACCCATCTAAATGGCGCATGAACTACCCACCTATCTCCCTCTCCGAACTTGAAATACCATAGATCTGCAAGGCGTCAGGCGTGTACGGATATTCTCCTAATGCTACCACCGCTGCAACTCTAATAATTACTGGTACCAGTGAACAATGCCTCGTGGTTGTCATAACTGTCATCTACTGCAACGTTCCAGCGTTATTTAAGGTACCAGGCTTATTAACTCTAACGACCGACGATGATTCTTGGTCACAGTCAATTTTTTGCCGACGAGCTTTATCCACATGAACGCGAACAACCGTTCGCCAAGTTGGTATACTTGTCCTTTATTTCTCCGTTGGAAATTGAAATGACATTCGTTCGTGAAAATTCTACGGCTGGAGGCCCGGTTTTATTTAATGTCCGGAGGAAATCATTTCTGTACGTTGGAAATAAAAGATTTTTATCGGTCTCAGCTTCGGAATGGCCAAGATCTCCGAGAGATTATCATCTTAAATTTTATGGGGCTGTAACGTGCGGCCTATGTCCTTGTAGCGGTGGAGGAGCCATTCAAAGGTGCGTTAACGATAACGTATCCGCGGGTACCACGGTACTCTTTGTACCAGTATCTTTATTGGGAGTTTTATTTAATGCTTGCATACCTGATAAATTAAACTCAGATTTATTCTTATCCGAATTACCGCATTCGTTCGTCATATACACAGTTACGGTATACGCAGGAAGTCTTTTCCTAGTTTGCTTTCTCATCAATAATCCATACTAAATCTATACTAATCTCTAAATTAAACATAAAATTATTAAATCTGTTATTTAAGAATGACTCTTGCTGCTTAAAACAATTCTATGATTCTAACAAGTAGGATTTTCGAAATAAAATAACAATATATCTACGTAACATATTCAGCCGTTGCTGTAAGTTAGCCGCAGTTAGGGAAGTGCGTTCGTCATTTAACAAGGACGTGCATGCAACCGTGGAGATCTTCCGGAGAGATAAATTCGAGGACGTTCGAGAACTCGAGGAACTTGCTGAGATCGAACAGATGCTCGAATCGGCTGGTAGCCGGCGCATGCCTTGCGTTCGTCAGATTACTCGACTAAACTCAAAGAGGACCGCGAATCGATAAGCGGTTATCGCTTTCGGGCTTAAACCAGAGACCAGGATCAAGGTGAGTGCATCGAGTTCCTGCAGTTCTTCTTTTATGAGTGTCCGGGCAGCTACAGGCCACTTCACCGAGTATCTCTTGAGTACCTTGATAACGCACCAGGTATGCGTTTCGTATCCTATCTCCGGATATATATTTTCAAACGAAAAAGAAGGACTTACTGAACCTGGGTCCTCGTCTTGTTATATTTTTTATTCTTAATTAATGAACTTTCCTCCCAGTTCTCTTCGAGTTTTCTGTATTTCACTATACGTATATATCTTTTATTGCGGACCTCCTTGAGCTGTTAAATCGCGTAATTATAGTGTATTTTACTTCGATATTACGGGATAGCTTAAAATAGTCTATTAGAATCCCGACTTAACTCAGGCATTCGCCTTTAACACTAAACCTACCGACAATTCTTGTATACCTATTCCTACCGCGTGCGGTCAAATTGACCGGTAATTAAAAAAGTTATAGATTTCATTATTCAATGCAGATAATGGTTGATTTGTTGCTAAATGTGGATAAAATAAAGAATTTTCATAAAGTTTCGTCCAATTTATTTTATATAATTTCTAAAATTCTTTATAAAAAAAAACAAATAAAATTAAAGTTTTATACAGAATGTTATGCATACATAATATACTTTATTTGGGTTCCTCGCATTGTTTACAAATTAGTTTAGTCTGAAATGTGCACTTGCCGCAAACATATTTTTCGCATTTCGAACAGATTTTTGTTGTTTTATAACCTTTACAAAATTTAATTTGACAAGTTTTTCGTACGCACAAATCTGTACTTGTGGACGGTGTTGGTAAAAGCTCTTTTTCTTTAGATGTTGTATATGCATCTCCAAGTTCTGAAGCTAACTGGAATAAAAATTCCTGCCTGGAAATATTTTCACCCGTCGTTTCTTTATACAAAATCCAGGCATTTATTCCAGCTAGGTCCAAAATGTTGAAGAATACCTGAAGTGGCCACCTACAACTTTTCGACTTCACGCTGTATTTCCTTGCCATCTGGTCTGCCACATCTACACCAAATTTTGTACTATTATAAAATCTAATAGTTTCCGGTATGCGTTTGCTGCTTTTTTCTATTTCTATTGAGTTATGTTTGGAACTTAGGACAAGCACTTTTTTTTCGGCTTACTTTTATACACTGTAAGAGTAATATAATTTGATTTATACAATTTGCTTGAAAATCTAACCATTTTATCTTTTTTTTCTTTGGCTAACTTTGGTAACTCTCTTTTGTTTCCACGAATTGTTCCAACAATTGTAGTTTTTCTTGCAAGTAATTTCTTGGCTAATGAAACACTCGTAAAAAAATTATCTGTTGTTACAGTCCTTCCGCATCCTGTGAAAGGATCCATTAGCTTTAGAACAACGAACTCCCCAAGTGGAATTGAACAATCTCTCCTTTCATCCTTTCCCAAATAGGGAAACCCATTTATTATATATTTACTGTTGACGTCACATGCCAACCAGAACTTTATTCCAAATTTGTCTGGTTTGTTCGGCATATATTGTGTAAATCTACACCTAGTCTTCGACGGAAACAACTGCTCATCAACAGCAATATATGCACCAGGTTTATAACAATTTTGTGAATTTTCAATAAATCGATCCCATATTGTAGATATCATAGAAAATTTATTAGTTTGTAAACGCTGGCTTCTTTCGCTCTTCTTATCAAATCGTATGTACTTCATAATCTTCGTAAAGTCGTTTCGACTCATTGTTTTTGAAAAAAAAGCGGGTCCCCAATTTTTATTCCACAAATATGAGATATCCAAATTTTTCGCCTCATATGCGCCGCGAGCATATAGTAAAGAAATAAATGCGTCTAGTTTTGTAGCATTTAGCTCCCATTTAGTCCCCAACACCCTAAATGCTTCTTCTTCTGTACATTTTATAATATGACGTATTATGTGCTGATCAATGATAAGACTAAATGCCGTCTTCATTTGTCCTTTCATTATATGTCGTTTAGCGTATCCTGTTGGTCCTGACATATCCCTAAAAATATTATGCACTGGTAACCTGCCAAGATCGGGTCTTCCGTCTATTTCTTCCCAGACTGTTCCATCAGCAGCAGTTTCGATGCGTTGATCCTCTAAATCTATTTCACTTTCGGATGTCAATAAAACCCTCTTTCTTTTCTGCCCTGAACGCTTATTTATAATATTCTCCTCTTCACTATCGCTTTCTGATTCTAATTCACTTGTAAATAGTTCTTGGCCTATTTCCATGTTTTTTTCAATTACTGAAGTTTCTTTATTGGAATATATATAGGGGTGATGGAAATAACTAATACAAGTTATGTAAAGCGAGTATTCTTTTATTGAATGAATGCTAGCTGAAGGTACGTCTAACTTCCATAAAAGATTCTAACGAACTAAAACTGAATCAGAGGAGGCATAACGACGCTATCGGTCTCCCGACCGTTAGCATAAACATCTTTATAATATAAGCAATGCGGTTCGGTTCTCTCGACAGTTCCAAGAAAAAGAATTGATAACTTTTGTAACTAAGAACCTTTCTGTAAATAAATCCAACATTCTTGTTCATCATATTCTGAAAATTCTTCTTCTATGTCCGTTATATTTTTTAGGTAATTTGTAATTTTCAAATGCTTTGACATTTTTAGGGTAAATATCTACAACAGATTATTACACTATGTAAGGAATAAAAAATGTACATCCATGTTTTGATACTTTACCTTCTCTTCTTCAAATAAATAACGGTAAAAAAATTGCATAAGAACCTTTTTATAAGTGCACTACTTGAGACTGTAATCAATACTATTGTTATCTACTCTTTTCAGCTATAAGCGACTCTGAGATAACCGTAAAAATTTTACTTTGAAATAACTTTATAACAGTTTTTCCCACCGGTCATATTGACCGACCGCGGTAGGTAGGCCACATAACAAATTTTTCTTGGAAAAAGAAAAAAATAACTTAAAGTAAAGAGTGAAGAAAATATTATATGCATATTCTAAGAATTGTCATATAGTTTGATAACAATATTATAACATTAAAAATGTGTAAATTGGACAAAAAGTTTGAAAACGGTCAATTTGACCGCTACTGGTAGGTTTAGTGTTAACGCGGCGAGCGTTCAGGCAAAAGCCGACTCGAGGGAAAGTTTTAATTCGATTGGTCCTCTTCTACGGAAGTGGCAGGCGACTAGGAATAGGATAGCTAGTTCCTGCCTCTGTTCCTCGAGCAGAGAACTGCGCGACGGATGACCAGGATGTTAATTCGATTGGTTACCATACTCTTATCTTAATACGTTTATCGAGCAGGTTAATATTGTTCCAACTTACCTAATATTACAAACGGAAGGTACTTCCCGTACTTCGATGCAATATTCATCAACGAGATCTCGAGAGCTTCCAACGTTAATTGGAGCACTCGATCCTTATACTTCCTTCTTTTTCACGTAGAATTTGATTAGTTTGCATTCATTTATTCTTTAACTTATTCCATCATCTTTCTTTAATCACTAAAGGGATCAAGTACTTCTATTTTTATTACAAGCTTCATTTTATATACATTCCAATATCGAAAGTACAGTAGTTACATAAATAGCATATATTTCAAGGAAGCCAGTGTAAATCAACTTACAATGTTTATCACAGGAACCAGCCTATTGTCTTCATTTCTCTTCCAGATAGTCCTGCAGAAATGGCTCATTAATCGGAAACATTTCGGTGGAAGGATTGCACGAGTATGAAGAAGCAAGAAGCAAGCACGCGATGCCGGGGATAATGGCGTTATTATACCCGAGAAATAGATCGTATCGTAGAACGAGAAACAGAGTCGGCGTAAGTGCAGAGGTAGACGCGAGCCTCGAAGGGCCTCCTGTTATACTTTAGTACGAGCTTCCTACGACTCTTGGTGTATATCAAGAACAGTAGCTGTTGTTCAGGAACGTTTATCGCACGTGCGTATCCTCACATACTTCCTCCACTTTCTAATAGAACCGGGTTTAAAGGCGAACGGTGCGGATTATAGTCTTCCTGGTACTTCGAGTGGTGGTGCGAGTCGGATACCTTGAAATATCCTTCGTCAAAAATCTCGGCTTTTCGTCCCTCTGCCTGATCTCGTTCAACAGATGGTATGGGTCAATCGTTGCCGATAGGTCGAATCCCATCGGTGAATTATTGCTTCCAAGGATTTACGAAGATTTTCGTAGCTGGGGCTTCTATTTCAGTGGCAGGGGAAAAGGTATGATTGACCCGTTTCTTAAGGAATAAAAAGAATCGGATAATATTTGTGAGATTATTGCCAAAAGTTGATTGAAAAGGAGAACGAGAAAAGATCTTTGTTTAATTAGTGATTATAAATTAAGTAACATCAGAAGTAGAGAAATGAGGAGGGCGAATATACAGTCACATATTTACTTAGCATTAATAACTCCTTTCATTACGTATTCCGTACTCATACATTTAAAGCACCTAGTTCTGCGAACTTTAATAAACGGCGAGGTTCTAGAAACAAGTATTACACATCAGATTAAATAAAGTTTTTTGCCAGTGGCACCGTGATCCAATAAACTCTCGAGTATTTGCTACCAACATCTTGATGTCGTATAGCTTTGAACTGCACGTTCATTCACCGTCGAATAAATTTATTCAAGAACTTCCTAGCCAGTAAAAAAAAAAGAATTGTGATCGGCCGATATAACCAGTGGCAGGCAGTAAGCACGTTCTTTACCGGTGCAGCGGGAGATCGTGCACCAGCTGACGCGCCCCAGGATAATAATGTCGGGTCGCATGCATTAACTTTAATTAACAATTTGACGTAGGTCTTTGCGCGGCCATATTAAACGGAGTTGGCACCCGCAGGCGATAGTGTAACGCGAGGTTGCAGCCTCGGGCAACATTCACGAGAGCACGGCGGGCTTAGTGGCTGCTCGAGTCCGCTGATTAAACTTGCAAAAAGTCGGTTTAACGCAGAAATATAGACCGTGAGTCCGCCCTAATAACACCGGTACCAAATTTTCGGGCTTGAATTCGGGGCTTTAATATCGTTCGTAGCACGCGGTTCCTGCTGTAACACGCCAACCTTTTCCTCCGCGTTCGGTGTTACCTGACTCGGTGCTTATACTTCTCCGTAGAAACGTAGGACCCAGGGCTTTCATTTATTCTGAAACTGATTTACGACCGTTCTCAGATAAGTGGGCTTCACTGATGAACCGCACAAATGCTCGGGGTCCAGTTTCGTTCTCCCACGCAAACGCGTGTGATACGCGCATTGTCTTCCTCGCGTATACCAGGTACCTTCCTAAGCGAATAACTTCTTTCAGTCTTGAGATTTGATTAACGATTCACAGAGAGCTCCGACGATTCTTACGTTTCATTGAATCTGTCTCTGCATCTACGCATATCGTTAACTACATTCATGCTATCTGTAGGGATGACGTACAAAAGATTAATATTCTATTATACTGTGGAAATTGTCATTTCGTAATACGGTGTACGCAACAATGCGGAGTACATTAAAGAAGCAGGAAATATAATGAACGGTTGTTGACTGTAACCCTGATGAAGGAACGGTTTCACCTCCTCCGGCTTTAAGATATTTGATCGGGGGTTTCGCGGTGGGTGGTAATTAATTACATACGGCGTCTAATATCAAAGCAACGGGATCGTGGAGAAAATTACCTGAAACGAATCTTGTAAGACATCCGGCTGGAGACGGCGGTGTCCCAGTGGGGCTTCACGGTTCCGTTTCTTCGATGGTTCGTCGTCGTTGCTCGTGATCGTGTGCTCATACAGGAGGACGACGACCTGGCTCGTCGTGCTGTACACCCCATGTGCTAGGTATAATAAGATGTCGGCCATAAACGTCTTAGCACTTTGCGGGATGCGCTTAATTGATCGTCGACTCGCTCCTCGACGACAACGATGCTCGGTACCTGACAGTGAATAAGGAGCACCGACACTCTTTCCCAGGTAACGTTTGCTTATTATATGCAGGAGACCCTTAGGACTTTAGAACACCACGGTATTAGATTCTACCTTCCTATCTCTCTTTCTCGTCTACCGTGTAATAGCCGCTTAAATGTTAAGTGCCCTTTAATGTCGTGACTCGTCACGTTCCTTGGACTCTTGATGATGCTGCAGGTGACACGAAGAATTTAGTTTTGATTTATTTTACGATTATCCCGGTAATACGATTATTATGCAACCACGTAGGAATGGAATTATAACGCGGTGAACCTGGTTTTCATTAAAGCCTTGACGTCATTAAAATTTTCTAGCAGGAAACGTTAACCTATTATATTTCAAGCTGGAGAACACCAGAATAGTAAAGCACTAGGTCTCTCGTTATCGTTTTCATTTTCTCTTTTAAAGGCAGTAGATGCTTAAATGTTAAGTATCCTTTAATCCCGCAACTTCTAGTTTTACCGTGTTTTTTATGGTACCGCAGGTGATAAGAAAATCGTAAACCTATTGGATCTATTTTATTGTCTCATAATCCAGGTGATACGAATATCAACGGAACCTTAAAAGGGAGCAATAAAGTTCGGTGAAAGTTGTATTCATTAGAGACCTAAATACAGTTAAGAACTTGGTTTCATTCGAGATCTCGCGTGATTCATTCCTTTGAGCTACGCATCTCGAATACCATCCTCATTGGAATGATCTATCTGGAAATGGTCTTAAGAGGACCGATGGGTTTCCAAGAACAATCCGATACTACGAATCGGTGGCTTGAGAATGAAACGATTAACTTTGGCCGGAACAGAAAAACGTGGTTAGCATGGCTTCCGAAGATTAAAGGGTCCCGCTCTTCTGACCCGTAAGCAATACCGCGAGCATTAAACGCCATGTGTTTGACAACGTAACGCGCCGCGTCGAGATCTGAGAGAAAGGCCGCATCGAATATGGAACACGTGTAGGTTCGCAACTCTTGGAGACTATCATCCATTGCCCGGCGAACGGAGGCGGGTAGATGGTTCAGTGTTGTACACTGAACCATCTTCGACGAGAAGATAGTTGTCGGATGTACAGAAATAAAGCTGACTAAAATTAGGGCGCTACCTCGCAATAAAACGCCTTTCCAACCGGTTTGGTAATGATACTGGATTACCGCTACGTGCCTAATTATTCGACTTTAACAGGGAAACGCTAAGAACTTATGGGTGGATGTGTCCACGTATAATTACAACGATTACTCAAGGCATTTCGGTGTTGCTATTCTATTAAAATAAATAGCTATAAGTAAATGTCGGATCAAACTGATATATTTAGTACTTATAAATTATGGTAGATATGAGGGTTAACATTAGAATTACCGAACATATACTCGCTTATATTGATACATTTATTTATATGTAAATGATGGCTGGTGGATGTAAGTTAATTAATGGATTCATTTATATACGTTGCGTATACAAAATAAAGGTGTATAGAATCTCAAACGTTCCAGTGTTAAAAGATATTCTGAATTATTGCCATGTAGTGATTGTTGAATTTTAATATAAAACACTGAGAATGTATAAGTACATGTCCCGTTACTGCACCGTAATAATGATCATTAAAAATATCTCATTTTTTAACTCGCTATTAACATGCGAAATATCGTTTAATTCCATGGGCATAGCAGTGATTATTAAAAAGTATGATTTTCTGTATTAACGTTTTTCCATAATTTGCGTGATCGATGGAAGTAATTTCAATCAAGCCAGAGGTATTTAATAAAATTGGTGAATTAAATAAAACAGTCCGGGCACTACATATTTTCTGACGGTCACATTCGATTACACCGCGTCAGTAAGCCGTCAGGATAGACAGCAATTACAGAGTGGCTGAGCCCTCATTGCGAAAAACGGTGCCCGTTCATTTGACGACACGTCGCACGCAAATATTTGGCAGGAAATCTATAGGTGCGCGCAAATATTTGTCGGGTGCACCTCAAAATGAACGGATTACTGATTAAAATTTCTGGTACAAGCGATTTTTAATGTTTCATCGCCTGGGGATGAAGCCGAGTGGTTGACATCCATATTTGATTTCCAAAAATTAGAGCGTTATTTATTTCCCTCGTTAATTCCAGATTTCCGTGCAATTCACATCGCTTTAAATGCAGGTGTGTAGAAACAGTTCCATAAACCTATTATATGAAATATGAAAAAATTCGATTCACGACGCGCAGAAAAAGGCAGCTGCATATACATATCCGACGTAACCGATAAATTTTATTATGCAACTGCACATGTATTTGCAGAATGTACCATAAACCTGCGTATTTTTATAACCAAATTTACAACGCTTCGTTTTTCATCCCCGAATGATATTCGGGTGTTTACAACCCGCTTTCATGTAAAAATGCTGCAAAATTATCATCACCGTGTTCATCCCCTACGGATGTGTAAAAAAGAAAAGTACTACTATTATTTCATACTTCGAATAATATTGTATATTATTCACTTTCGTAACTCTTCAAATATCTACGTATTCATAACACGTTTCAAAACATACTCCTGCATAAATATTTCCATAAATCTGTCATACGAAATATTAAAGAAACCGGTATTTACCCTGAGAAGCCTGATGCAGATTTATATGCCACGTGAGTGATAAAATCTATTGTACAGTTACACGTGTAACATCTCGATTTAGTACAACGATTTTGTCCGCTGATTCCAACAAACTTACGACGTTTATCTTGGTCAGATCAGTTTTAAGAATAGCCTCTGGTGGATGAGTGCACCTGCTTCTTGGAATCAGGTGCGATCTGCTTATAGGTGTGGGCTCGGATCGTCGCGTAAATCAGGAGGGATCCTCGCTCAGGGGAAACTGACCTTCGTGGAAATCAATATCGTTCCTTAGGGACGAAGGGACGAAGGGACGAAGGGTACCGTTTCACGAGTACGGTGTCTACGAGCGTACATATATATATATATACATATATGCACGGTGGAGACATAAGGGAGTAGGTTTTCGATGTCGGTTTCATCCCTTCGGTATAACGGACGGAGAGGATGAGTTGATCTATGACTCAGTCAGGAAGTACGCCTCGATGGGAGCACACAAAGTGTGGCAAAGTTAACCTGCCATCCCGATACCCATGGCTGCCACGTAAAAGTCCGTGGAAACCGATGAGCCACCCTTCATCCTTTCTCTTTTCCGCACAGTGTATCGACTTTGTCTCGTGGTACGAGTAATGGGCATGCGAATACTCCCCGCCTATGCGCCGGAAGTACGATCCAAAGAGGCACGTGCAGAGGAAGACATGGAAGTGAAAAAGTAGCTGATGGTGGAGGAAGCGTACGATCAATTGGAACGGTTAGAGGAAAAAAGTAGTATACTAATTGTGTTTTGTAGTTACTTCTGTAGAACTCTTCCTTTCCCGTGGTAATAATACTGATACTTTACAAGCATTTATTAGATAGTGTAAACTATTCGTTTGTAATGTAATTTATGGTGGAACAAGTCTGGTATTTCAAAGGATGAGCGATGTTTATCTAGCATGCGGGTTGTTCGTTTAAGATCTTGTATTCTATGAGTTATGCGAGGGGAAGGGTGGGTCTAAATAACGACAAAATGATTTTCTATCTTCTCATAGTATCTCATGTTCTTGGAAAGAAAAAAACATAGGAACAGGGTAGAAAGTAGATCGGCAAAAGGGCGGGTGAGTGACGACCGTAGAAAAGCCAATTTAACTTCTTTCAACCTCGAAGGAACCTCTGGGTTGTGCTACCCCACGGTTCACGCGACGGACGCGAGTCGTACTGATTCGAGATTGCAGATAACCGTAATTGAATAACTGTCAAATTAAACTGGCAACCTTTTAAATCAACGATATTGAAAAACCAATTCACTTAAAACTCTTCTCCGCTAAATTCATCTCGCTGATTTATTGCAGGCTTCTTTAAGTTTCTTATTTTCCAAGGAACAACATCTCGCTCGCAGAACCAGGAACGTATAAATATAAAGACTTTCTCGTGATTAGGCTCGAGTGAGTGATTAATAGCGACGAGATTTTTAATATCTGTAAAGTGGCAGTCTCGACGCTTGTTTCATCGCACTTACGCGCAGCATGTCGTGTCTCCAATTTTCTGGTGAAATAAGAACAGGAAAGTCCTCGGGGTGGAGGTTTCGTTAGTTACGATCATTGGAGTCGTTCTATGTTTGGACTTCATTATCAATATCTTGAAACTGACCAGCCTACTGACCACATCTGGCGGACATAAGGACTGCGAGCACCCTTAGCTCGATAATTGGCCTCGTGAAAGATGAGGCAAAACACCAGACGAACTACTAGAATATTCATTCCAAAGAGAATCCTCCGGGGTATGCGGAAAAAAACACTTGTCTCGCTACTGTCGCAACGTTTCCGTAACGAACGGCCGGCGGACGAGAGAAATATTAGTGAGGGGAGAAAAGTACGAGGTGATCGCGTGACTCAGAAATCAAGAAGAAAAGTAGTACCGGAAGTAACGAAAGGACTCGTGGGTCGACGGTATCTTATGAGTTGGCCAATTTAATTTCCTCCCAGTCACCCTTCCTGTTCAGGGTTTCATTACGTGTCTACGAATCACTAAAATTGACCTGCTTAGGAGCCGTTGTCCTCGGGAACCAATAAGGATTTACGCGTTAGTCGACCTTTAAAGACCACCGGACCGCTGTCTTTCAAAGTGGAGCGGCATAAGTCAGGGTAAGAACGTATGCGCCTCGAATAAACGATAGTTCTCATTGACAGTTACGGGTAAGTTTACTGGGTTAGAACGAAGAAGGGGAACCGGGGCCACTTTACGTCGTTGACATTCCACGGGGACAATTTATAGTTGATACGTTATTATCGTTTATTGCCCTTTATCGTACCATCGGGTACTGCACCGAGGGTGTTCACCCTACCATTAAAAAGGTTAAATTGAAAAGTATGACGATTTGACGGTGATACTGCATTTAATAAAATTATATCGTTTTACGTCACTAACCGAAAGTGCAATTAGTTTTAATGAATAGTGCGATCGGTTTCATATGAAGTTATATGAAATAAATTTATACTACGAGTTTTGATAATTATTTAATGTATATCACGTTTGTATGGGATAAACCCTCTAAACCTCTAATTAACCCAATATGAAAGTGGATATTATTCAATCACTTATTAGACAGTTAAATGAAAAGGAGAAAAATTGTGTTCGATATTGAGAGTTTAATAAAATCATATCGATTAATATTATTATACTAGGTGAAGGACTGATAGATCGGGAGGATCAAAAATAATAGGAACTTAATCGACACTATAATTTTGGTAGTTATTTACTGTGTGTCACGTTCACGTGGGGTAAATCCTATAAACCTCATATCAACCTGTGCAGACGGTCTAAAAGCGGGGTAGCTACTTCTAATATCGCCTTAATCCTCTAACATCGCCGCGATTACGTTCTGGCCGTTATAGCCTGGGCGTAGATTCATTCTCGTTCTGGCTAGCGAAAGAGGCGGAAGTAGGAAGGTTAGGATGACTTCAGGTCGCCCTTCCGTAAGGTGGAATCAATCCTTCTAGCTGCATTCATTACTGTCGGCTTAATGACCCCCTAATGACTCCTGGGGTAACCTTATCTGAGGTGAAGCCAAGCGTAACGAGAAAAGCCCGTGAAACGTGATTTATTATCGAAAAACATCTACTAGGTGACGAAGCAGAGATCGCGAGCGAGGGTAGAGATTTTTGGGAGGAGAAGGAAGCGGAACTTGAAAATTCGGGACGCACTCGGGAGCTTTCTCTTCTACGTAGGAAAAGCCAGGGGCGACCCTCAGTCAGAAATTTGCCGACTACGACGAAGAAGAAGCAAGTACGAGGACTGGAAAGGGATTCTCGAAAGCTCCCTGCGGGGGTCTGTAAACGCGACATTAAAATCAGCTTACAAATCGCTTCGACGACGTTTCCCGTCCGTTCGCGGAGTGCCTATCGGATTGAAATCCGCGAGAGTAGCGGACGAGTGCTCTTCCTCTCTCTTTTCATCATATCCTTCGTCTTTATGATTTCTTCATGGGTACCTACTCGACTTGCTCGAGTCTCATCGATGTCGAAGATAAGAGGGATTTTTCTGCAACCGTTGCGTTTCTTCTTACGAAGCATTTGAAAAATCCTGAACACTGTCTATTTTGTACATGTAATCATCTTCCAGATGTATTGGTAGATTTACTTCAAGATGCCATAACATGAGGGTGACGAATATTTTTATTCCATCATCGACTGAAAGTACCGATTCAGCTTCTCATTGTTTCAGGTTTATACGATTTTATGCGTAGATTGATGAAATGTAGAAGTAATTAATTCTAACGAAAATAATTAATGCAAGTTCGAGTAATTTATCTCCATCCGTCCTTTGTGCTATCCTCCCCTATAGCGTCTCCACTTCCCTCTCATTTTGATTGAAATCTTTTTAATGGACAGTATTCCTTTTAATAGAGCGATTTCAGTTCGTCTTGAGATGCCTGTTTCTCATCGTTCTCTTGAAATGTTTGCTGGAAGGATCCACGAAAAGATAGCCCGGGTATTGAAAACGAACTCGAAAAGAGCCATTGGCTCTCCTTACCCTAGCATATACGAACCATGACTCGAGATAAGTAACAGTACCGCGTAATCCTTAGTTACGTGATCTCGCGTTTCCCATTCACCGTAACCCGCGGACCCTTTTATTCCAGCTTTCTGGCGCACGATTTCTCCTTTATTTGCTAGGGTACGGTGAATTCTAAAGTAACTACCCCTCGTTGACCGTTCGAAGGGATACACAGCTTGAGATTCTTATCATGGTAGTACCTGAAGCCTCCAGAAACCCTGGTATTCAGTTGGTTTTCTAGTGAACCAGCTTGCCGTCCGCAAAGAGTTCGGTTCTACGATCCACGGAACCGTTTCCATGATTCCACTCCTAGGCTGGTAAACACGAGAACTACAGGGTGAATGCATGTGACTCAGCGGCGAAGTGATCCTCTCTCATACATTTTCTTTCCTTCCTTTCTTCTCTATCTGTCCAACGTACCTTCTTCGCTTTTTACCCGTGGAACTGTGACTGCTTAAGCTTCAAGTGGAACATGAGAGAGCGAGACATCACAGAGGGAGAAGAAGTTGAAGATCGGGCGTGTTGGAGGAAGAGGAAGAGGAAAAGGAGGGTAGGAAGGACGAGGAAAGCCACAATCCTCTCGAGAGACGCTCAGTCGAGTCCAGGAGTGTGCGTATAGTACACGAGAAAGGATCTCGGATGAACGCGTCTCGCGTTAAGAACGCTGTACGTAAGGAAGCTTAAAAGCTAAGCCTTAAGCCAAACGACCAATCGCTAGCATTGTGCACGAATATAACGCGACAGAACCTGCCGCGTATCTCGAGTACCATGATGGGAACTAAACGACTTCATTTTAGTCTCATGTTAAAACTGATACGATTCTTCGTTCGCTAAGCTGTCGGACATTTTAGTAAACACGAAATATTCCTTAGTAGTACACAATATTATTTTATTCGATAATTACTTGCAGCTGTTAATACTTTTAAGCATTCAATTTTGGTGTCCGGTGAAATATGTAGATAATAAGGAATTAATTTTAACAAGAACGCGTCTGTAGACATTTCATTCGGAACGAGATACACCTACATAATATCTGCCCAATTTAACAGTGTTATCGCGATGATATTATTCTATAAAATACGCCGGTAGATTATTTCGTCGTTGACGTCGGGTTCTGTTAAACTGGACAGATTATGATAAGGGAGAGCGGTGAGTTGAAGGCGAAGTGATTCGTTTCTCCGACGTAATAAGTTAGTTTCCCCGAGGTTATCCCACGTTTCATTTTGCGGGAGGGTCTTTGCTCTTCGTCCGGGTCTCATGGCGGAGGTCGAGTCAAAACGAAGGCAATTACGCGGCACGATACTCGACATTATCGCCTCCCAGGGAGGTACTCGATTTCCTGTGCACTGGGCTCTTTTTCTTCGTTGCTTTCGCTTTCGCGACAATCGATACCGACTGCAAGGTCTTTCTCGTTCATTAAAGTGCCAATCCAGTCTCGAGAGGGTAGACTCCATGGTTCCCGTCCACCCTGTCACGTTCATCGGAGACGCCCGTGAAATAAACCAAGAACTCCATTCTTTAGCTTCACCTTGCGCTTGTTCCCTCGGAACAACTAAGCTTTTATCGCTGCATAAAATAGCTAGTATCCATGCATTCACGCCACCGTAATAACCGCGATTGCAAGTCTTTCGTAAAAATGAATTTTAATTACCATTTGACATTATAGACACGCCTACGCGTCACGTAACATTGAATTATGAACACGCGGTAATAGTTGGCTATTAATATTTATTTTTTACGACACCGCGTTTGCGAAATCCATTATGATATACCAAAGATTAAAGATCTAGCGTTCCTATCAATTTACATCATATTTACATCATATTTACATCATAGGTAAATACCCCGTCATGGGGAATAAGATAACAAAGAGTGAGGTGTACATCATTTTGTTTTGAACGTGTACATTGAATACATTATTTCTTCCGTCTTTCTACGGTACAAGCGGATCAGACTTCTCAAGACCTCATTAACCATTCCTCCAGGTCACAGCGGACGTACTCAGACGTCTTAGCGGCATAAAAATTAAGTGTAATCGGAAGTCTGTCGTTTAAGGAGATATTGAGAGGAGGCTACTGCGTATTATCATTCGTGTCACGAGCGAGACTCTGTATACCATGGTGCTATAATGCAAGCCGCTTTATTACGTAATTGCCGGCGCTACGTTTTACTCTGCGTATGCACAGAGAGGCAACACAAGCACACACTTACATATATCTTCTCTCTACTCCATCTCTCTTTTCCTGTCTGCTTTCTTCTTTCCCCGCTTATCGTAACCTCGGCTTCCTGAGAAGCTCTCGTGCCGAGTACAACTTCCATGAACTTTGATAAAGTTCGTCGATTAAGCGTTGTACGCTCTGTGGCGTCGCTAGAGAATCGCTTCCGCCTGTGCTTCGAGTAGGAGCGTCGCGACGGATGCACGGGCAACCGCGAGTAACTTGCTTGTTCTCGCTCGTTTCTGGCTTTTCCCTGCCCTTCGGAGTTCCTGGTATTGCTCGAAGGTGCAGAAGGTACCTCACCAGTCCCGGTTTGCGTTCTGTTCATTATAACTTGGCCGTGGGATGTGCGAGGCCTCCTTGTTGCCGGCGTTGGCGTCCCAATTATACACGCGTTGCCGCTAACTAACCTTATTTGCAGGCCCCGAGGGTGTAGCCCCCACCTCTGCCTCCTCGAACATCCACCCACCGTATTTCGCGGAACCGTAGCCCGACGATTTAATTGCAACTTGACCGTGCAAACCGTCTGACGGCGGTCGTCCTCTTTCAGGTTTTCGTTGTCGTCCTCGCAGTTCTCATACTTCCGATGCTTCCTTTGGAGGGTTGAAAATCCCTGAGTGAACGTTGTGTTTGCCTGACAGACTAAGCGTCTTAGCTTGAGAATTCATCGTCGCGTTTTACTTTGTTAGAAGAAAGTTTTATCGTTGAAGAGGATTGGAATTTTTACTTTGTTAAGTAGGATCTATATGCTAGATTTTTGAATAATTTTTTTCAGCAAAATAAATCTATCTCGATTGAGTCGGTATTGCCTACTAGATATTAATTAACATCGTTTTCGAAGGATAATCACTTTAGGATAAGGGTACGCAACGGCGACGAGGGGACTAATGATTTCTGCACTTGCTGGACTCAAGCCGTCAAATTTAAATGCAATTTGAGAGAACTGGCCATTAGGGTCGCCATCGTGGTACTCATCGTCTACGTGGTTTCATCCCCGCTTTTCGAGGTCCCCTGGCGGATGCTACATTTCCCTGTCAGAATGAGGACGTTACGACGAAAGTTCCTAGGTTGCTTTTGGTAATTCAGCCAAAGTAAGCGTCTGCGGGAAGTGAATTCCCTCTATGTTTGAATTTTATCGCTGTGATCGGAACTTTATGACCGCGACGTTCTACTGTCTTTGATATTCATAACCAAAGACAATTCCGAAGATCATTTCGCCCCTAGTTGAATGGCAAGAACATAATAAGTCTCCGAAGACTACTTCTTATATTCTCTATGTTAGATCAAGTATAAGTATTATTGCAAAAATTATTATCATCATATACCCTGAGTAAACCATCGAAACTAGTGCAATTAGTTGACAAATATATTCGCAGCAATTTAATTTTACTTGTAAGAAATTCACGAATACGATGAAGAGACTGAAGTTAGTATCATAATGAGGATAAGAATGATCCGTGAAATTGTTGATATCGAAGTGGAACCGTGCCATTCTTCTTGGCTCTCTTTTTTGGCCGACATCCGGAATAGCATGGAGGTTAATATTTCATCTGGCCGGGTGTTCCGGCAGTGAGAAAATGGAGAGGGAGAAGGGGAGGGTGCAGGTTCGAGGTTGGGCGCGGTAAAAAGGGGTGCCAGAGGAAGGGTGGTTGAGTGCGTAAAGTTATGAGGCCCCTTCCGGTCGGAACAAGCGGACTACCCGTGGCGTGATTTAGCAGTAGAAAGTGTTCCTTCTCATTCAATAAAACCATCGCTTTTCCGCCCTCGATGTCCTTCGGAAGAAAGGCGAATTTCAAGCATTGACTTAGTCGGAAAAACTAGGAAAATGTGGAGGTGGACCAATGGTAATTATAGCAGACATTCTACCGTAGTATTATTCGTCGTATTAAAAAACGATATTATCCTGGTATAATAGCCATTGTTATACCATTGTTCACTGTGAACTAGTTTTTAAATATTCTTTTACATCATACTCTCGTAGAACAATAACATCTATTACGAGGCTCACTATGGTAAAGCTGTTACCCGGCAAAATGTGACGAATTTACGAGTAGTGGTTTGAAAACAAAAAACGTTCTTCTGTTACAATAAGAACCATTACGGTATTACTTAGAGTGGGCCAAATTCAAATTACATGGTTATGAAGATTATGATTATTCACATAAAAAAATGTTTCGCTGCAAAGATGATATACACTTAATTAATCAATGTACAGGATTATGAGGAGGATAGAAAGAATACATTTAATTCTTTCTACGGGGAATTTCTTGGTGAGTAAGTATTCTTATCCCTAACAAATGGAGTGCTTTTCCTGTTGGAGGAAGTGGAGGGAATCGTTAACATTTCTCGCAAAAGTAGAGAAAGTTTGGCCGGTGACACGGGTGCCGAATCGACGATATTCCATTTCCGTCAGTGCGGGGGTGGAGGGACGAACACTGGCAAAGTTCTCCTTGACAAAGCGTTCGAACGGATCTCACGGAGTATAGTTACGACGATAAAACCGGGACGATGTCGACGGGATGTCGATTAATCTCGTCTGCAACGACACCGGCACTGATCTCTTACTGCGAAGTCAAGGGAAGAGCTAAGTTCTCGGGTGCTTAGGAGTTGGTGAACGACGTTTCTCGCGTTCATCATTACCAGTCTCGATGAAACAGAACTTTCGACGTTGAAACGCTCACTCGTTAAATCGAGACATTCATCCCGTGAAATTGGGATGCGAAGAAAAAACTCAAATTAACTATCACACCAACACCGTGACCTTCGAATATGTTCCAACTCCGCCTTCCGCATTCTTCCACTCTCAATAACAGGAAAATACCTGAGAGTAATAATCTCTTCTCTAAAGTTTTTATTTGATTTGGATCAAAACCTTGACGTCTTATCGACATACAAAAACCGCGATATCATTTTTCTTAATTAAACATATAATTAGACAGATTACATTTAGTCACCGTTGAATATTATGTCGAGTTTAAAAGTACATTTTTACGTCATCCTCTTTCAAGGCATACAATTCCTTAATTGACGAAAATTGTTGAAACAATAAAATACGATAAATATGTCTATATAGAATCGTATAATGCATTTCCGTAATGTATCTTGAAATACCAAACGTGTTACATTCGACGGGTCTAGAGTCTAGAAGCGTTGAATCATTCGACACTCGAAACATCAGTTCGAGTAGTAGCCACGATTCTTAGAGCGATCCTCGATCACCGACGATTCATCTCATAGACAGGGAGTTTTCATCCTCGCAATCGAGACGCGTGTATTTCTCTTCGACGGGGAAGTGTCGGTACGTAAAAGCTCGGCGATGAAGTCGTCGGTTTGCAAGCCCCTTGAAAGAATAATGCCGGTATATATAGAGAGGAAAGGACGGCTTCGTCTACCTTCGCTCACCCCGTGCGTCTCCTTCAGCTGGTAAAAGCTTCTGGCATGCCCGTTCAGAATCATTCCACTGGCGTCTCCTACCCCTTTAACAACGACACCTTCTTCACCTCCTCTCGAGGATGTGCACTCCACGGCCATTTTAACGGACTTCTATTGTCGTCGAGATCTCGAGGAAGAACGCACCATTAGAGGAACTTCCCCGGCGGCGTTACTGCCTTCGATGTCTGCACGCTGATGTTGAACGACGATTATCATCGTAATTATGAATGACGTGGGACAGGTACTCTAATATCTTCGAAAGAATTCTGGTCAGTAGGCAGATGACCTTGTATTATTGAACAGTGGAAATTATACGTATATCTGCAGTTTAATCCACTATTATTATCACAGTACAATGGATATTTCGTATGCATTATTGGGAGAGTTCAAATGTATACAGATATTGATATTATTAAGTATTTAGTCATTATTAAATAAATTTATTGTTACATGATCAGTTGAGATTTAATAGCGTGATTATAGTAAAATCGTGGTAATATTGTACTAGGTTTATACCTTCTGCAACGACGAGTTGCATAACGTAAAGTACACTCTGTGTCGCATAAATATCATCGCGACAGCTTCAAAGGAAATACAATTAGCGTGCTTACTGAGAGCATGAACGAGAGATATTTTGTTATGCAATTCATTACAAGATTTCAATCCGTCTCTGCTTTCATCATTAAATCACGAGCTTTACAAAAGATACGATTATTAATTAGGACAGGCGTGTTACGTAGCTTATAATTAAAGTTTCCGTAAGATACTGGATTAATATTGTTATCGAGATTATTATGATCTTGCGAACGATATTATAGTAAGAAGTTGTTTATTTATAAAGACAAACATTCATTATTACATTAGGCAGTAAGAAAGCAGATTCATAGCGTGGAATTAAGAAAGTTGTTGGTCTTCAAGAGGCGAGCAATATAAAGTACCGGGTTCTTAAATTTAATCGAAATCTCATTGGTGGTTGTGTTTGTCTTGCCGGTGTTCCCGGGGCTTCCGGTGCTTCTACTCTGATTATGACTTTCTTAACGTTCAAACTTCGTTCCTCGGTTTCCACGAGAGGCGATGGAGGAGGGGGAGGATCGATAGGATAGAGTTTATATCTCGGAGCATAATAAACCCATTTTCCCTATTTCTTCCTTTTTTTCGTCCGCCGAGTTTCTTTCTTTCGCCTTGAGGGGATGAAAATTGCAGGAGAAACTTGAAGTAATCATAGATAGAATTGTTGGACGGCAACATAGCTTCGACAATGAGACTCCTAGAAAATACCTACGAATGTTATCATTCGTTCGTGTCAAGGGTGAAACTCGTTACTAGAAACTCTGCCGCTTCCGATAAGGCATGTAGGTTTTCCCGATTGGAAATGTATCGCGATGAAAGTTCTTTTTTTCCAAGTAGCCGAATAAAAAGAAGGCGCCGAGTGAAATACAACCGCCAACGTTGGAATGACGAAACCGTGTTTAGTATTTATTTCCCCAAAGACTCGAGGCACTCATTTTTCCTCTGCATACGGTCATTTCTTTCAACTTCGTTACGTTTCGTGGAAAACCTTCTTCAAGCAAAACAACTCTGTCTATTGGACAGGTAAAAAGTGCCAGGTCCCTTATCAAGTTAGAAATAGGAGTTGGAAAGACGATGATACTTCGTGAAATTCGATTCTGTCGTTCAAAACGATGTACCTAAATATTAGATCTACCGGAGAATTCTGTCCGTTTTTTAGTGAAGGAAAATAATAGAATTCTATGCTGTTTATTCATTTACTTAAGAATGTGATTTCAATTAATGATGATAATTTCTTCGTGAAAATGGGTCTTCTTCCAAAATGTTGCCAAGAATGTCATCATCTATCATCGATGGTAAAATATTTTAATCATATACTTCTGATTAAGACACTTTTCTACGCGTTCAAAATAATTGTGCGCTAAACTGACACACCTTTCAGGCAGACTTAACACATTAAATATTCCACATTTATAAACCGCATTATTTGTGGTTTAATGAAATTGAATAGTTCAGAGATTTTGTTGTTTGTTATTTATAGACATAATTTATTATTTCCAGAATTAAGTGAAACGCATATTGTATATTCTTTAGTGTATTTGTTTGAATGTAAATGAGAGGATCGGTTAGTCGGATTAAAAGCTGAAACAGAATAGGATTGACTGGCATTGGGGAAACAAGTAATTGTGCGGTGACAGTTTTTGGCACCAAATGGAACTTAAATTCGATTCCGGCTTATCGAATTTCGTCCAGTTAGACAAAATGTATTTATAGAGGATTATTGAAATGAAATCTCTTTTACCGGAATTTTATCAATCTGCCGTTCTGCGAGTATTATGGTGTTTAGGTTGATTTCATTGTTTTATTATATTAAAAGTGTTGCGATGTAATAGCGCGTCACACATTGCCATACATAACTATAACGCGGAATAAAATAAAGCAGGCGAATATTAAACGACACATGTAACGTCTGTTAGTTCTGTTATTTAAACAGCATATCACAATAATATTACAATTATATTGTAATAATATTACATCATTAAGTACAAACCAAATCTCTCGTTTACATTCAAATCAATTGACTAATGAATATTCAATATGTTTTTCGTATAATTCTTTAAACTATTCGATTTCGTTAAACAATAAATAATTCGGCTTAAAAAGTGTGGAATATTTAAAATATTTGCATATATATCTTTCCAAAAATAGAATCCTGTTTCATGTAGTATCATCGATTGTCTGTGTTCTAATAGAAATATGTGAACTGTTATAATATTAATATATTAAATATTACGTGTATACATAGTATAACATATATAGAATATTATTTGTACGTGAAATATTATACATATTAATACGAGCACATCCACTTGTTTTAGAGATCACTTTACATTAATGTTATTTATAAGTATATTTATTGAGGATACGGATAAATTATAATGATTATGACTTTCATCACCACGATGATAAATGGCAATAAGAATATCCCGGGAAAACATGGTAGAAATAATAATCGTTTGAAAACATTTAATACTTTCAGAAACATGAACCATAATTTGGTTTCCTCCAGAGAGACATCATGGGGATGTTCCTCGCCATCATTTACGTATTAAGGAGCAATTGTCTAGATTTCGAATTTGCGCCTCGCAAATGAAAATATAATGCCAGGGTCGAAGCGTAGGCCGTCGCGAATTTTCGGTTGGGGGACCTTAAATCTCCCTTTCTCAGCGGGATGTCGAGACGCAATCTCTTCCCGGGAGTTGGTATCTCTCACTCTCTCCCTCTCCTCTCTCCCTCTCCCTCTTTCTTCTCTCCCCTAGATAGGAGAGTGTGTCTCGCGGACAAAAGATTTATTGGAAATTGCTGAGAAGAAATGGAATAGCCCCGTCGTGTACACGCGCCTCTGCATCCTACTCTTAGACTTTCTCTCTTCGTATCCATGACGATACTCACTTACGGTACCCCACCCCCGCTTTCAACCAGCAAATTCTCCTCTCTATGATTTAAATAATGCGCATTTTACTTTACAACCGACATACATTACAATATTACTTTTTCCAAGATATGACGCCGTGCCAGAAGCAAAACATGTACACCCTGTTCCCAGGATGTCTACTTCAAATTCTACGGCTTATTCCGCGCGGAATTGAAAAATGGCGAGAAAGAAACACGTATTTCTTGGAAAGGTATAATTTAATTTCTTATTATTTTGATTTAGAAATGCGAAATTGGATCGACTAAAATGATTTTCAATCAATATTCGTCTTGTCATTTATTGCTTATATATTTCCTCTTTATTTAGTCCAGGATTAAAATGTATCAGTTTCCGGTAAATCAATTAATTAAGTTTCTTCTAATTACGCAAAGGTATTCAAATATTACAATTGAATATTCCATCACCACAAATATATCGTTGCTATAGAGGTAAAATTCCTTAACTAACATTCTTATGTAAGCGAGTTACAGAGGTTTCTGTTTTTCATTTATACCAAAATTCCAATATTTATGAAATCAATTATTTCAATATAGTAAGGATATATAAATAACGATGTGCAAAAGTTTTAAATTACATTGATTTCTGTGCATCATCTGGAGTGAATCATGTGCTACTAATTTTTTACTAATTCTTTTACAAGGAAGATTAAAATAAATCCCAATAGTTTATCCAGGTATTGTAACGTTCTATATATTCTCGGAAAGCCGGAATTTTCAAATCGAAGTAGAACATATAGCAGAGTCACCGGTATTACGGTAATGGGTATGAATTACGGACTAAAGGTGGGGCATAATCGTCCATGGACACTTTCAGTGATAATTATCAGTTATATTAAAATTCCTCTTTAGCCGATGGGAGAACATTTCTGGATTAAAGGAAACCACTTCCTCATTATATCGGGGGTAATCTTTAAAGTGGCTATTTTCCGCACGATATTCACACCTGCTACGAAGCTCCTCGCTCGTCCTATCTCTTTGCTACGGCAATTATCGAGTAGGCAATTAGAATCTGGAATTTAATCCGTGACCGTGGTATCCTCCGTGCGGTTTCTCCGCGAACGAGTTTTTACGCGGATAACGCGTCTCCTTTTTTTTATATTCTGCGGATGTCGGATAAATTATCGGCAAAGTCGTTGTACTAATGCCTGCATGCGACCAGCGAAAATAAGTATTTGCGTGGTGGTACTCGGCGAGAAGTGCACGCGAGAAAATTGCAGCTATAATCGAGAGTACACTTATGACTAATAACAGATTCTTTGAGGGTAGGTTACTCGTAGATAAGGCGTACGAAGCTGATTGTGAAATTTTCTCCGCATGACTGCACAGACTCTGGATATCACCTTCCTACTCGAAGCGATAAAAGAGAGAAAAATATTCAAATCGTACTTCAATTAAATTTACATTTTTCGCGGGAACTCAGCCTATGGAGTTCGCAGTTCTTGGAAGTTACAACTGTACTCTTGTATAATGTTATGTGTACTTTCCGTGGGTGTTGTTTAATTTCCTAAGTACAGAGACCGATATAATACAATATTATTCAGTTATTAATATTAGTATTAATTATTATTATTAGATTTAACAATAAATCTTATTTCAATAATAATTATTTTTGATGCTATACAGGGAGTTATGTCTTTAGTATACGACAGGAATATTGTTCATTCCATTATAAGATTAGCAGAAGAAGATTGCGATAAGAATTACGATAAAGGTAATTAACGATACAAGGATTTTTTGCTTGGGTAATTAACATCAAGGTATATTCTACCTTTCACAAATCACTGCGTTCTTAACTACAGCTTTTTCATATCTTCTTCTTGTAATATATGTATTTTGTGTATGCCGTATACTGTGAAGTTAATATCACACTTAACTCAGCAATGTCATAGAAGTATTAACAGTGAAAGTACAGGAGAAAGAATGCCTTTACGATTCCTCACCTGTAGAATCGAGTCAGGCTTAAATTAAGATGAGATATTAATACATTTCCTCTTGAAACGGCAAGGTGAGAATTTTTATGAGGTTTCTAAGCTATTTACACGAGGTTTTGATGACAGAGCATGAAGACATTTCTTAACCGGTTTTTGCGTTTCCAACTCACGTACGCATAACGACCATAGATGACAATAACTACCAGCGCGGCCATCCTGGCATATCAATTTCCCTCGGTAATGTTTTCTCCGCGAGATTGGTAATCATACCGCCCCTACCTTCGGCATAACGGATAAAAATTATGCATTACAGGTATGCTATTAATGATCATCATTTTAATACACGGCTTCCTGTATTACAATCTTTTTAACGTTCTCTTCGCCGATACTCTCACGGAGTACACGACAATTAACTTAATTGGAATAAACGAATATGAAGGGATTAATTGGCGGTCTGCCGCATTTTGCTTTACGTAAGAAAAACCCTTGTAATTACATGGTCCCCGGCCGTTTAAAGATCTCACCGCACAAACTTCAGTAATTATATCTCCTCATCCTACTTACAACTCGTCGGATATAATAGCAGCCTTTGATGGCGTTCAATTATTGAATATTGAATAATTTCAATAATATCGCTCGCATTGAAATTAGTATCGAACTTTACTATTTGCAGTCTCTTAACGTCGAGTACTTTTATTGCAGCTTGGGGATTGTCATTTAAGAATAGTTTGAGAGAGAAACGTCTGTAATGCTGATATGCATTTCTATCAATATTTTTGTTTGCGTAACTATTAATATTTCCGTCGACTAACAGGATCAAGTACTACAATTTAAATTCAACCCTTATTTCTTTAAAAACTATTCCTGCGATTATTTTAAACATTGCAGCACCTGTTTTCGCTTTATATTGAGAGCCTGTGATGATTTTTGTGAAAGCGACTCGAGGAAACATTCCTGTTCGTTTTCGCATTGGCAGCCGATCGCCTCCGAGGAGATGCCAGGCGTCTGAACCCTCTCGAGAAGGTCAAATCGGTACGTAGACACGTTGCCACGGTAGGACGCCGGGGGATCGGTTTGTATAAGAAAAGGGAGAAAACGCGAGGCAAATTGGTACAATTTGTGGATGTCACGCAAGCGACGCGTGGGGCACACATGCCGGGGGCGCCATTCAGTACTGGCGCCGTCCCTGGAGCGCCTTCGCCGCGACGTCCCTCTCGAAAAAGCCGTCCTCGAGTTCCAATGCGATTTGACGCAAATTAGTCCTAATGGCCGTAGAGAGGCTTTCCTTCTCCAGGACCTTTTTTTTCGTACTCCACCGTCACCTTCTTTTTTCTCTCGCCATCTCGCTTCTTCGCTCGTTTTGGTCTCCCCGACTATCCTTTTGCACGATCGGCCCCCTGGGGCCCGAAATCCCCGGGCTCCAGGGTTCTATAGTGCGATTACGAAAGAATCTCAAGGATTCGGCGGGGCACGACTTAATAGTTATCTCCGGGGTGTCTCGTAAATCGCGATTGCAGGGGGCTTCAAAAAGAAGCCTGGAGCGGCGGCGAATAGTCACTTTATTATATCATTACGTGGTAATTAAGAGAATATTGTACGAGACTGATCACAAGTTTATTCCAGTTCCAAGTCGTGATTTGTCAAGGAGGAATAATAACGTGATTTAAGGCAATTATTCACCGGCATTGGATACTTGATACGATAAGTTACGTACCTCTAATTATAGTATTATAAGTACGTAACACCTTGGCGTGGCAACATATCCTTATTTAGTTGATTAACGCCTAGACTTCAACAGTTTCGGTGCGTGCGATATAATCACGGTACAGAGAGTTCATACGTAAGCTACCCTAATGCCTCATGGGACTGTTGGCACACGTTGACTTTAGCTTATCGCGATTGAACAGAATTAATGGTGATACCTGTACTAATGTCTACGTACCATTTACCGTGTGCATTTCCGCGATTTATACCACCACTAAATCTATACCGATGACTCAGCAACTCGTTGCTATACGAGTTTAATTAAAATCCATTTGCATTAAATCGAATTCACCGACGCACTTCTATCGTAAAGATATCGTACAATGTATTTCGCTTTCACGGTAGAAATCCCTGATAAACTATCTTTCCGCACGAACATGGGATTATTAAAATACATTGCGAAATTTTCGTGGATGTTGCATTCGAAAATATTTCCTATCCTGCGCGCGCGCAGCTCCGTAAATTTAAGAGTTAGGAGGGTACAGTGGAGATAAGTTTTTTCTCTATCATTTTCAGGTGTCTGCAGTTTATTTCCGTCAGAAAATTGTTCATGCATTTTGCAAAGACTTGGGGTACTTGACATTATGTTTTTATATTTATGTATATAAAAGCACCGGTGGTTTTACGTGATAAGCGTCAGATAAGTCATAAAAATTGGGCGAATCAAGTTTGTTAAATATCCATAGGGTTCATAGTCACGAAACGTGCTGGGAATCAAGTAGGTATACACGATCTATTGCTAAATAACGTACTACCGTCTGCCTCGGAAGAAGCGATAGCCATAAAATCTCCGCGATGTAAACGGTCGGCATGGTGCGAGGTTCCAGGGCGTATCCATGAGATTGGAGCCTTGGCGACGATACTTCCAGTCGAGTGAGACACGTCGAGAATAATTCAGTGCCCCCCCCCCCCCCCCGAGAGAGAGAGAGTTCTGTTTCTCCTTTCCTCCCTGACGTACACTTCCAACGTACTGACCACCGTTCGCGATGCAATATTCATGGAAGCCGCGAGTTTCATTTACGAATTTTTCATTTCCCCCCTCCGTATCACTTCCACCCTTATCGGTTCCTGTCTCATATACACAGTTCGACCGTCGACGATTCCCGGAATTCCGTTTGGAATTGTTTACGAGGGTCCAAACTTTCGATCGTCCCGAATCGATCCAAGGGAACCGAAGAAAGTACTATGGCGAGGAGGGAGTAGGAAAAAGTCGAACCCTCCGTAAAACACTCTCCTATGAATCATACCTCTTAGTGTCTGTTCGCGACAGAAAGAAGAAAGAAGGAAGAAGCCTGAAAGGAAGGTGCTATACCGACGAAGATTCTCGGGAGAAGATCTTTTCCTTAATACGACGCTATCTCTTCTTTTTCCAGCTCCTTCGTCATTCCTCTTTTGTCAAAGTTAAACAATGCCACGCAACTTTTGTCACTGCTTTCGGTGCTAGCGCGTTATTGCAGATGGAACTTTCTCATCGGTCCTCCTCTCTGGCTACCACGGAACTTTGGTAATTGGTCCTCGATTTCCGGGTTAATGAGTTCATAGAATCTCATCAGAAGATGAAGATTTTAAAATAAAGCGCAGGAAGACCGACCAAGGAAGGGTCGAGAAGGACGACTTACATCGAAGGAGAAAAGATTGAAGTAAAGCTGGCTTCGTAAAGTTTGCGAATTAATGCTCTTATGTAAAGCTTAATGTCGTGTAACTACCGTCGAGTTTATTTCATAGTCCTCAAACCTAGTATTGTTGCTAGTCTTAAATCATTTTTATAACTTTCGTTGGACTTCAATGTTGTACACCACAGCCCTTCTACAGTTTCCTTTGTACTCGAACTTCTATCAACATTTGTCTTTGTTCGTAAATTTTATAGTTTGTCGAGGAATACATTCATAAGGCATAAAAGACAATGGTCCCCGTAAAAGTCGATGTCGGTTACTGTCGATCGTTTACTGGGGCAGAAAAGACAGTATGGTAGTGGCAGAAACTTCTAGCAGAGCAATGGCGCGTGGAGGATAGCGTGAGTCGCTACGGAGGGACGAAACTCTAATTTTATAGCAACCATTACCAGGAGTGTCGCGAAGAGACATGCGGTGTACTAGTTGTATCGATCCCCCGGATGTAATATATTATCGATCAGTATTGCAAGTAACGGTGTTCGTTGTTCGATAATACTAGATATAGCCTGAACATTATCCGACAAATTTCAATTTGCGAGCATAAAGCTGCTTTTAATATGTTTCTCACCACTTTTGGGATCGATGCATTAACGTTCATTCGCTTAAATTGGATGAGAGTTCGTTAATCGAGTTTCTATGCATACCGTCATAATGGGGCTGTGAATATTCTTCATAATCTAATCTGCATCTTTATTATAAATATTCAATTAAGGGGATGAAAGCAATAACGAAATTTACTGATTTTCACGCGACATATCACACCTGGTTCCCCCTTTTCCATTACGATGTACAATATTATTCATTTTAATTACTTCTTTTATTAGATTTCCATAGATATGACATATTTTTTGCATTACTGACCCCCTGTTGTTGCATTACTGCGAATTGAAAAAGGTCAAAGTATTTTGCTAGTATACAATATATATATACAGGTCATTCTCGCACTTTTTCATAATAGCCATAGTTTTTCAACTCTGTGTGGTAGCGAAAGTACTGCAACCAAACTTTCATAGCATTTTATTATACTTGTATTTTATAGAGGAAATCTATATAGTGTTGAACTGACGATAGAAAGTATTAAATCGATACTATTTAAAGCAATTATATTTCAGGTTGACTAATATAATATCAGTGTTATCAACGACGTAGACGATAGTGGATGTCTCGAAGCACTCCACCTTCTCGATCCAACCGATCGGCGCGGTAAAGCTCTGGTCTGTTTCTATTTCCGCCTCTACTGAATTAATTATTGTGGACTTCTGTTCGATACTCCGTCTCCAGTCAGCGATATCCATCAATTATTCAAGGAAGTTTCTCGTTGAATCTTCCGCCAATATCGCCCCGCCAGCAAGCTCTGCCAATTCGTGGTAAAGGGAACACGTAGGCAAGTAACAATTGGAGTACCTTCGGCATTTTCCAAATGCAATAGCAACGAGATTTTCTTCTCATTACTAAAACCACCATGTGACTTTACTCGAAAAAAAACATGGACTGTCAATAACGAGATTACACGCGGTCGAACGAGACATTGATGTAAACGTGACATCTTTTTATTTATTTCAAAACAAAGAACGATACTTCCGTGGCTTCGCAATCGCGTGTTTGCCGAAGACGATTTAAACTTTCAGAGTTGCACGGAAAACAAGTGATCACGGTGGTACCTCTTGCCGTACAAGTTCTATAGCATTCCGGTACGTGTTTTCACAAGTGATTATCAGGGAATTATAGCTTTGCATTAATTATATTTCATGGTGAAATTTGATGTTTTAACAGGACACCCTGTTTGCTTTATACTGAACTATGAAAACCTACATCGCGCAGTAAGTTTCCATTATTGAATCTTTCCATTAGGATGTAATCTCAAAGTACCACAGCAGCATATTCTTATTATTTGAGCTCTCCACATTTTTCATACGGTAGCTTGATGGCTGTTATTATTAACGCAGTGCTACTGCTGTTTACCAATTATGGTTTCATAATTGGCATGGATTCCTGGAAGCGGGTATTAGTTCAACGACCGGTTTACACTTATGTAATCACTATTATTTTATATGCCGTTTTCTGACTTCGGCAATCTGCTTCCGAGATTATTAAAATTTTGAGTAAATCTACGGAAGGTCGAGGTGGCAGAGTAACCGTTCTTCAGCAAGGGTTGAGTAGTAGGTACCCGAACGCATTCTTTAAGGGAGACGGGGTGGGTTTAGGGTGAAACTGTAAGTGGGGCTTGCATAAGTAATGACGTCGTCGCAACAGAAGCGTTAGGCTTGCTGGGATTCCGAACGACAGGGAGAGTTTCCGGTACGGACGACAGCTGCGACAGGGCTCACGGTGGCTCAGGTTAAGCCGATCGACGAAATCCGGGACGTCGTTCGCTGGTCGTTACCCACGCGATACTGCCGCAGAATCCGCACTTTCCCTCAACTACCGAATCATCCTTCCTGCTTTCCACTTTTCGAGACAAACGGTACTTTATTGAAACATCCCGATTTGCAAACTGAGTGATCTTTTCTAAACATATGTTGCACGTGAAATCTTTTACCTCTTTGCATTCAAGAATCATTGCTGACGAGTGCAACAGTAAGTACGAGTGATTTTCCCTAAAATTCTACAGATAACTTTGACGTGACACTATTTTTAGTTACTAATACCAAAAAGTGAAACAGCTTTAATACCACTTTGTTTTCAAAACTTACCAGGGGGAATGATCTAACTGTGTATCTAATAAAAGACAAAAGAGAGTACGACCGATTGTTGCTACGATTCCGATAATACAGTTAGACATCCCATGATAAATGCGCCTCGAAGTCTCTAGTTTGGAGGTATACCGGTAATTTCACGTCACTACCGTATGTGGTGAGATCCTCTCAAGCACGATACCACCCGAATGTATCGTTAATGTTATCGGGCCGCCGTTTTTCGAAACCCTTTCGCCGCGTCACGCGATCTCCGGGCAACTAGCGCACGCCTCTGTCGGAGGCGTACGTGTATTGGAGAAGAACGAGTCACCGGGCTACTAAATCATCGGACCTCGTCATTAATCATGGAAAGTGACCAGCGCTCGTGATGGAGGCGAGTCGCGCCGCCGTTACAAATTGTGTTACGCGAGATGCGCGAGAGATAATCGCATCGACTCGCTTGAAGCGAGCCGGCCCGCGAACCGATTCTGGACGATGCTTTATGACGTGTCGTTTAAGCCCCACGCAGTCTCTCTGCCTCTGATATCACCGTTGTCAATGGGAGATGAATTACCTGTAATTTTAAGCCAAATACGATCTCGCGTGTGGCTATACTGAACTACGATTCTGAAGATTGTAAAGAAAGTCAAAATATTCGGTCAGCACAGACCTTCATCATTTTAGTTGTAGTTGGTTAAGTTTATATTATCACTAATTTGTCTATTATATTTTTTGTGTCTCTAAAATGCTTGTGTCTGTAAAAGGTGAATAATCCCTGTTGTTCTGTTATGAATGTCTTTTTTCTACATTTTAACTATGTACTAATGGAAAGAATAAATCTCGCGGAATTTATATTCACCTGAAACTGAGTTCAAGCCCTGTCAAATTTCTCATGGATTTTAATTTCATCTTCATATCCAGCCTTCTGAATCACGTAGTACTTTCAAGGGAATTCAAGAAGATTTAGCGTTTAATAATTTTTAACTGTTCCTATATTGAACTTGTTCTTCCATCTGCTCCATATTATATCGTCGAGCCATACAACCATACTTCACCATTCTTTTTCCTTATGGGGTATAAGAAATCGTCGGTAAGAATCCTTACTTCAACAAAGACCCACATCGAACTTTTTTGGTGAACGCGGTGGGTTCGATTACGTAAAGTTCGTGGAAGGTACGGCGGTAGTAAAAGGGTGGAAAAAAAGAGGAGGTGGATACATCCTTCACAGGAAACCCGGACGGAAAAAAGAGGAGGAGATACGGTAAAGGAAAAAGAGGGAAGAAAAGAGGGAAGAAAAGAGGAAGAACAGAGGAGCTTGTAAAGAACTGTACGTCCGCATACATTAGTCCTACGACCTCTGAGGTCATCCTTGCAATTTTGCGCCGGTGGGAACCCGAACCAGGACGAGTTATCCCTCTTTTTCTCTCTTTCCTCTGACGATGCTCTTTTCGGCTTTCAAGGTACACGCAGACCGTACGCACCGCTAAACGCAGTCTTCGCTAATGTTCAACTTCGGGGAATGAGTTATTAGTGGTTGTGCCTTCAGAGAAAAATGTCATAATTGGTACGTCCGAGAGCTTGAGAAATTATTGTCGTAAAGTGTCAGTGATTGACATTTCAATTTTATAAACTACTCGTTTTGTACCGTATAGTATAGTACAGGGATTTTAAAGATCTTTAAAGATCTAAAGGCGATAATTTTAATGCTGTGAATGAAATATTTAAATAAGCTTGCTACTCTGGATTTCTGAATTTGGAAAGCTAGATATTGTAAGCGAAAAAATTAGGAAAATAATTATACTTCAAGTAAAATGATATTGCGACATTAATCTAAAATAAACAATTATCATCATTCGTTTTATTAATAATTTAATGTACTTTGAATTAAATATTTTTACAGTGCATTGTATTTTTAAGGAAACATTTGTCGACTGTTACTAAAGATCTGCAATATTATGAAGAATATTCGTATGTTTCGTATTAGGAAAATTCACAAGATTATTTGGCCGACATATAGCATGCAATATTTTCTCTCAAGTATTCTTCCTTTCGGCGGGGCCGTAGCACAATGACATTTTTCAGCAGTGGAATATAAACTCTCATCCTCCGGGTGGATCGGAAGGATGTTGCAGGTGTGTCGTTTCCACCCTTTTTCCCTGGTTCGCGCGAGGCTGTCGAGAAATCCCTCCGTTCAAAAAGGAAGCTGGAGAAAGGAGGAAATAAGAGAAAGCCCTCCTAATCGAGGAACTCTCGATCAATGTCTCCCGCCGGAAGGGAATCATATTTTCCGTGTGGAAAACGTGCGATTTACTTTTTTTTTTCATCCACCTTTTTCGCAGTCCTCCATCCTCATTCTTGTTTTGTGGTATCCTGCTTTCTCCCCGCTGAACCAAGAAAACTTCCTCGAGCGTATCGACCTGTTTTTACGAGGATTTTCTTACGACAGTCCCTCGTAGCCTGTATCGTGATTGGCGTCCTGTGCTCCTCGGGATTGATAATGCAAGAGACGATAGTATACGCCCGACGATTATTGTCGAGGACGAATCCGTATGGTTGAGGGGTAGAAACCGAGAGAGAAACCTGGGGGAGCAGAATGAATTCCTATGAAGAAAAACGCTTGCGGTGGCGGCGAACGGACGGACACAATTATTTATCCGCTTGAAAGGGCGAAAGTTCTTCCGACGTTGCAAACCGAAAATATCTGCGAATGGATCCGCCAAAGTGGTAATCGATATACTCTTACGTGTGGATGTAATGCTCCATTTGTCACATCCGGAGTAATATTTTACGACGTGCAGATTATGGAGTTCAGATGGCACAGAACGATAGCGATTACGTAATCAGTCACTCCTTTATTTCGGTGATTGGAAATTTTAAGACTCGACTATCGGTATCTCCGATCATCGATAACAGAGAAGATTACATCGGAAATGGAATGGGGAATGAATACGAGTCGTACCGCGCGGTGCGATGGAAAGAAATATGCGGTAAGAAGAAAGGATCGTTGTAGAAGGAAGAGGAACAAGATAAAAAAGGAAGAACCGAAAGAGAAAGAAATAGGAAGACAGGAAGAAAGAGAGGAAGGAAGAACGTAGTAAGTAAAAGAAGGAGGACCGATCAAAAAGATACTCAGGCCAAGGGGACAAGGGGCCGGAGTCACGAGTACGTTGGATTAAAAGTTTGCCGAACATCGGCCAGGCCGATCGCCCTGCTGGTCGAGAGCTAATTAATTGCAGAAGCAAGGACAGAGTGCAAGGAAGCAGAAGTCCTGGCCGAAGTAGAAGGAAGAAGAGACGACCGCCGGTGAATGCTGAAGTTAGTCAATAGGACTAGGAGCCCGGTAGTCGGTTTACTTTTTGCCTGGACCTTTGCGACGTTGGTTCTCGTACTCCTCTTACTTGTCCTCGGCTCTCCTCCAGCTTCTCCACATTTACTGCTACCTTCACCTCTACCGAAGACATCCCTGCAACCCAGACTCCGAGACTCCGACAATGGAGAGCTCGCATTGTCTTCGTGGTTTATCGCTTCCTTCGATTGCCAAGTACACGCCGCCGAGTCGGCCCACCCACCCCTCTTCGTAGCTCGAGCTTTTCTCTCTTATGCTCTTTCCTCTGCCTTCCTCTCTTTCCTCCTTATCCTCTATCCTTTGGTACCGACATGCTTCCTCTGGATCCTACGGTGGTCCTGTTCGCGATCCCTTGTAGAAGCTTGGATGGCAGCCACACGCGGTTGGAGCTTTTTCGGAGCAGCTAACCTCCACGAGCACGGCAGTCATCGTCCTCGACAAAAACGTAGATCGACTACGCCGGGTGAGTCGTGCTCTTCTTTGGAGGACCGGCAACGA
This sequence comes from Nysson spinosus, assembly GCA_910591585.2. Classification (NCBI taxonomy): domain Eukaryota; kingdom Metazoa; phylum Arthropoda; class Insecta; order Hymenoptera; family Crabronidae; genus Nysson; species Nysson spinosus. The sequence continues at coordinate 5,338,066 of OU342830.1, read as the reverse complement.
CTATCCGAAGAGAGGATAGCAACGATCCTTTCGAAGTGACGTGTTCCAAGGTTTTTATGGAACCGTTCAAATGCGCCGAAAGGCTACGCGGCATCGTAATTGAATGGTGAACTGACAGGGATAATGTGCTTTTTCAGTGAGGATGATTTGTTACCTAAAAAAACGGGACTCACGAGTTTTCCAATATGTTATGTCATTTTTTTCAGTATGTGAATACATTGGTATAGTACGATGTTCCATGTATACGTCATGTAATAATCTTTGAAATGTTATTAATTGTATGTGGTTATAGAACGTTCAAGTGAATTCAACATGTGGAGGCGCCGCTCTCATGTTAATTACATGGTTATGTGCATTACTTTGACATATGTTACACTCGCGGTAATTCCAGGATTTCACGAATCAGTATTGTGTGTTTTTGCGAAAGCCACAGAAACGTGCTTACAAGTTCGTTTATACGAGTCTGGATGGCAGCCACGCGCAGCTGGAGACCAACTTTTTCGACAGATTCAGTCTGAACGAACAAGCGTCTCCCCACTTGATAAAAACGATGATCGTTCGCCAGCTGAATCCGGCTCTTCCACGAAAACCCGACAAGTACAATGATATAAAAAACCTTACAGAATGTTGCAGAAATGATATGTTTTATCAATCGTGCTATGAGAATATTAAAGATGATGGAAAAACGAGTCTGTTTATACCTATCAAAGAAGAACTGGTTTTAAAGTGTTTCACAAGAGTCGCTCGATTCATTGAAGTATCAAGCGAATACTTCAAAGTACGCACGCGAAACCGGATATGAAAGGTGCACGCCATTTCCGAAAGTCGTTAACGAGAAACTGAAATCTAATGTCTCTCTCGACACCCACCGACTTAATGAACCTCGCAAGGACAATCTTTTATTTGTCCCGAATTCATCGTGCCTCTTCTTTTATTTAGTAATATCTCTCCGGGATACACGGCGTCACGAAGTACGAAGGTCTGGTCGTTGCAATTTGTATTTTCGGCGTCGTAAACACGTCCGTCGCGTATCGCGAGCGTCTCGGCGCGTATTTCAGGCCCCGTATATAAATCCGTTATTCAACACGCCATTAAGTGCTCGACCCGCTGGAAAGGGGGCAAGGAGACGCGGAGGGTAAAACGAGAGGACCGCAGTCGTAAATCGCAATTACGAAGCGGTGCGCTTGAGAATTTGTCGCGCGGGATCTAAGCGTTTCTGGGAGAGCTCGCGAGAGCACGCGATCCCAACGTGGATGTCCTGGACCACCATCGAGAGTACAGTATACGATATCTTTTCCACCTTCCTTATGTTAAACATCTTCTCAAGTTATATATCCCTTTAAGCGAATCCTTGACATAAAGGCAGATATCTGTGTCATTGATAAATATTGCTACAGGAACTCCAGTTTATCATCAAGCAAGAAAACCTTCGTTTTATATATATCTTTTTAACATTCATACTACACTTATAGACCTTAATCTTCAATGTTAACTTTAAGGATGTATGCATATAACTTTTGATTTAAGTCAAACAAATTTTAAGATTACAATTTCTGTGTTTCTTTAAACTTGATCTTGAGGTTGCTAGAGAAAGTTCGGGGACTGTCGTTTACGTGGTGAACTGTACGAGTACACGTCCCGAGATAATTCGAAAGGAGACGAGGATGTCTCTACTCGTTTCGTAGTGCGGCATTCGGTGACTGCCAGACGGACTTGGAGCCACTGCAAAATCAATTACGCGCGGCATAAGACGCGAAGCCGACGAGCAATGACAAACATCCCCTTAGTGCACGTGCCACTATGCGCCGCGGCTGCGATCGGTTAAGCTGGATTATGGTTTCCGTCTACGTGTGACTACCAAAAACGACGAATGCTTTAGTATCGCGTGTTTCAACGACAGACCGGCATTGCTCCTGGTAATCTTTCATTTCGCTGTCCAAGGACACTTTCTTGCAACAAGAAATCTTTCACTCGCAATACATTCAAGTATTTGTAACAATAGAGGTTGCATGTGAGGACAAGTACATTGATGTATTTGAAATACTTTTATTTCTATGTAAGATATTTTCATTAGGTTAAAATTTGTTAAGAGATTACGTATTTAATTGAAGATTTATGATGGACGAGTGGGGCATAGATTTCTTTGATAATACGAAACGCTTCTTAAATAATCAGATATTCCTTTAGGACATAAATTAATACATGATTTATTATAGGAGGTCTCGGATAGAAGGTCGATTTATACATTTCTTTTATAATCGTATATCGTATAATTTATGATCGATCCATCAAGGAGTGCGGTTAGTATCTTTACGATAAAGATTTCAATTAGAAACATATTAGGGGCCCGGCACGCGAGAGCCACCCAAGTGGAAGGGTCCGCTCCCCGGGGGCAGTTCGCGGGCCAGTGCCCGTGTATTTTCGTGCCGGCTCACCAAAATAAAAGAAGACGAGGAAGGAAGATCGGGTAGACGTTGAAGGACCACCCGCGAGTCGGCTTCCAGAATCGATAAGGTAGAACAGACGGGGGATCTGCTTCGTCGAATCCACAAAGTTCACCGGTCCATCTGTCTTTTCTCGTGGTCCTTCCTTCTCTTCCTCTTTGCTTGCACTTCGTCTGTCCTCCTTCACATCTCTGACTCTCAGAAATCATGGGAAGCACGCGTCGACGTAAATTGTAACCCTTCCGTGAGAAAAGATTCCATCCTTTTCAAAGCCATGACGGAAATTGTACGTTAGGAAATGGGAAGTGGTTTAATTTGTATGGCCAAAGGATACAGCATTGGGAACAAATCGGACATTGGAATAAGAGATCACTCAATGGCGAACAAAATCATTGATGTAAGACTGCTGTTGAGAGAATGAATACTAATTTTCGTAGGCAGATTCGAAAAATGGGTATAATTCAAACTTCGGCGAATTCAGACGATACCATAATTATCTTCCAATTTCATTACAATAAATAACTTCACACAGTATTGGTACGGTATTAAATTACTTTCATCCCAATCTATTATCGTGGTTAGATGGATCTCTCTTTGGAAATAGCGACTCCAAAGAACAACAATATACACCGAAATAGGGGAACTTCTTTCAATGGTCGGCCCTCCTCAATCGGCTCGTATTTTCTTTCAGTTATTACTTATAAGGCTCCGTGTGGAAAAAAGTTGGACCGGTTGATGGTGCAATTTATTTCGCAAGGAAACTCTTTCGTAGTTATCGCCAGAATTCTATTATATACTATTATTATATACTTATACAATATCCCCATAAATTTGATCCTTTGTTCTAATTCGTCGATGAATTTAATACCAATTATATATATTTCATAAAACTTTGACAGCCGTGATAGAATTTTGCGATCTTTAGTATTCGGGGTGACATCGACAGAGTCGTTCGAGGTCGTCGATACGAGGGAGAGATATCAGGGTGACACGCTCGAGCGATCCTATTGTACCAACTATCCGATGGTGACTTTGAGAGCAGAGCAATGGGTGGGTCAGACGATGACAAAAATCACCATGAAAGGATCACCCTATTTTCAGGAAAAGAGTTATGAATCCGCGAATATACCCCAGCAAGACCCCTCTATAGGAGATCTTGCTTGGTAACGTTACCCGAAATTCTTCTGATCTCGAGAACTTAAGCAATATCGCCTTTATTTACATAAAGTCGAGGAAAATGGAAACACACACTGATACTCTTTTAAGGATATAAAAAGCACAAAGAAATAATTTCATTTAATAATTACACTACTATAATATATTGCTTATAATACATGAGACATTTTGTACGCGTTAATAATAGTATAAATTTGATGTATTTCAGTTCCTTTTAAAGGAAGCAATATAGCGAAATCCGTGGCACAATTTCTATGTAGATAAGAGAGTCAATAAAAGAATATATTTGCAGGAGGATGGATAAATACTGAATTTTTACGCACGTTTCGGATATCGGGGTAAAAGTAAAGAATTGAAAAAGAGTCGGGGCAAGGGGGCGGCATACAAGAATGGAAGTCAAAGGGAAGGCAAACGGAGGGATACTCACTGGTGTCCTAACTTATGTCCAGGTCCTGGATAAAGCCGGTGACTCCCATCGATCGTACCATTTGATATTCCGCGTTGAAACTCGGTTAAATATTTGACATACCGAGAACGAGGGTGGCTCGTAATATGTACTGAGCAAACGGCAGCTCGCCCTGGTAATCTGCAGCGTCAATGTAATATCCGCGAGATTCGGCTTGACATGGAGTTACCGCGGCACTAAAGTTTTCGGAAGCCGTGCCAACGAGTATGCTTTCTATACTATGGTTTCTATCGATCGGAAACCAATTTATTTGACCAGAAGCTAATGATCGCTATAAATTCGTGATTAGCAATCAATAATTGGCAAGTATACCGCTGAGTTAACGCTACGTTTGCTCGAATAATTATTTATTCGTAGTCTTATTCTCTCGTTGATTTCCAACAAATATTTGTAGGTTTCATTTTATTTGACGTGGTCATTAATGAAAGTAAATCTAGTTCAATATAAATTTCATTATTAACTTATTTAAAAGAACAGTTTAGAAAATACGCATTATTAATGTTCTTGAAACACTATTGCGTCAATGTAACCGGAAAAAATATTCTTGGGTGATCCAGAATTCTTGGAAGATATAATCCACGCTCTCGAGGAGCATTTGAGAAGCTTATTTCAAGTATTTCCATAAGCGGCTGGTATAAACTTCATAAGCAATGCAGCGTACCTCAAGCTTTACCACCGAGGGCGTATTTCGGTCCGCGAAGATGACGCTTTACAATGACACCATCGTGTGAATTAACAAATACCCGGTTCACGTTCTTGTCTCATGAGAAGTTAAGTGCAACGGTAGTGATACAGTAGTTCTCGTAATCCCTTTTGCACCCGACATAATTCGCGTTTACGTCCTTTTCCTTGTACACGTGCTTCGGTTACGTTGCCAGTGTCTATGAGTTTAGTGGCGCTTTCAAGGAGTGATGGTCTCTCATATGTCAGACCAAATAAAAATGGAATGTTACACGGTTGTGTAGAAGTAGAATTACTTTGATCAATTCTTATATTTTACTAGTTCACGGTACTTGCATTTAAAAATGTTCATTATTCGTATGAATTATTAACTAAAATATAAGTTTACTATACAAGAAATTATGTTCAAAAATGTTCAATTAAATTTATATGTGACTATTGAATAAGGTTGTTCATTCGATAAGAAATATTCGATTAAATGTAGTATCTGAATTGTAGATGCGAAATTGAACAAGATGCGGTTGCTGAGAGAGAAATTGATACAGGAATCTCGATGTTTCATGGAATATTCAATGGCATGATAAATCCGGATCAAAGTTCGGGAAGTGGAAGAGACCACTATGCATACGTACATTCCGCATTTCTCCGACCAGGTGTGTTCGGGTGTTCCTACAAATATTTGCCGAGTCTTCCTAGGCCATTTATTTACCCGACCAGTACTAAGGAATTGCACGTGGCATCGGTTAAGTGTGCTTAACTTCCTGCTCGTGATCGCGAAAAAGAGAACGCTTTAAGTACAAAATCAACTTCCCTAAGTGCTTGACTTTAACTCCCATAAACAGCAAGGTCATGGCACTAAGAACTTATTAGTGCTCGAAGTCAGTCCATTTAGGAAATGTCCTTTCTTGTTGGGATAAAGGATTTAGATAAAAAAGATGAGACATCAAAACACACAAGAATTAACATACCAATTTTATTTGTATTTCATAATCATTTGAAATGTAACTAGCATTTCTATAACCAGAAACTATGTAATTTATCATAGTAGAAGGGTGTAACTAACAAATGTAAATGGAAGAAAGTGCCAAAATGGTGTAGGCCATATCTTTAACTTTGCGCAACGGGCCACAGATCGTAACTCTTCTCTAGTGATATTTAACTTGGCATACCGTGCTCTGCGGGTGCTAACACCATAGCCAAATGACTGTGTTAGGTGGTTCCGACTGGCGCCTACAGCGAATCGAAATTATCCCGGTATCCAAGTTCTACTGGAAAAAGGGAAAACAAGTTGCGAAAACAGACGAACAGGAGCATAGGAATATATATTCATAGACGGCTATAGCTAAGAGGTGCCAAAACAAAGTTCGACTAAGTTGATCCCTAAAAATGTTTCCCCCACCTTTATCTCAGGCTACATATGACTCAAATCTCGACAAGCCAACACCAATGGCTGGTGGCCGCTAGACAAGTATTTGATCACGGCACGGCGGCTGTCTAATGAAGACCCACACCCATCGTTGCTGCAGTATCTCCATTATTTTTGCGCCGTTATTAAAAATCCACCGTAGACCGGAACCGGGACAAAGAATTCGACAGGCATTGTTCCCTCGTCGTCCGTGCTTTTTGTTCACCACGCTAAATGTCAATGAAACTCTCTCTTTTTCGTTCATCCTCCATCCTCATTTCTCTTGGTGTTGGCCTGTCCTACTGTTTCTACCGTTGTCTTCCTCGTTTACGCTGATATTGTCGTCGCCGCCGTCGTCGTCGTCATCCTCGGGCAGCGTAGAAAAAAGTCCGGGCTCTGTGTTTTGTCGAGAGGAATCAATCGTACGAGCAGAAGGGGTTTCTCCACCCTCGAATCTGATCCAGCTATGTCATGACGGTGATTTTTTTCAACTATTCGCGGACCCTTCCTTCTACCATAGCTAGGGTTATGATAAGTCGAGATTACGGAAATAGGAATTTACAGGGACATCGACTCCTGTACTGCTTGGATTCTACCTACGCGGAGTCATCCCGAGGGACTACAAGGACGATACGTGACAATCTTAGGAATCCTGAATGTTGTATCGGTATGATATCACGTTATAAATATTGAAATATTCCTTATTTATATAAATGATCAGGGTATTAAATGGGGTGATATATCTGCATAATTAATTTCACAAACGATTTTAAAATCGATATGGTGCAAGGTATACGATTATCTTCTATAGTGTTTGGTCAAACAATACCGTATAACAGTAAGCTTAATTCCATTGGCTTATCACAAACTAGCATACCACGGAATCGTGTTCGTCGATACAGAACCACGGAATTCCTCGATAAATGTGGCATGAAATTCAAACTACCGTTAAAACGATTACGCCGTTTAGTCCGTAGAAGCGTGTCGAAATGTTGAGGTGCAGTAGACTGGATCATACGTCATGAACAACAGAAATCTACAATATCCAATCGATTCTGATGTGGCTAGATACACGTGGGCTTCCCTCTTCTGTAATTATCGAGTGGTGAGTGACTTTTGTTCCTGAAATGGTGTCGCGGTTGTGGTGGATTATTAAATTTAGCATGCACATTATTTGATGTTCAAACCGGACAGAGTGAGATGGAAAAGAAACTAGATGCAAAGGGTGTATTAGGGTAGAAGCGGGAAAGGTGCGAGCGAATGAGAAAGAGAAGTATAGGATAGGGAAGGAGAGAAGGACCAGCAGGAATGGCCTATGGGGGTGGTTTTGGGGCATGGATACCAGTCTCTACAGCCACGGTAATGGTTATAGCACCATCGCGTGCAATCCCATTAGCACCGATGCAATTTACCCGATCTATCACACCCTATTAAGCGGTGCGCTTTCCACCCCCGCGGGCGCTCTATCGCTTAACGCTCGTTTTAATCGAGTTTGCGCAACCGTGGCTCGTTCCTGCGCTTTTGGCATCCTGGCGAACAATGTTTTTCGAATCGCGAAACGGTGTCGGCTGATCTACGCGCGAATGGATTCCGCGTGTCTAAACGCCGGAGGAGATAAAAGAGTAGCACAGAGTCAGCGAAACTGAAAGGTTTCCGATAATTGAACGCCGACTCGATCGAGTCGTTACGGACCAAAGTTCAACGAATATATCGCCGTGATATGCCTCCACATTTTACGTCAAAACCTTTGGAAAAACTGTGATAGCAATGCTTGACTTTATTCTGCCAAATACTTTACGAATACGTTGTACTTCGTAGATATTTAGATTCATGTGTATTGGTAATGATAGACACATTTAATCATATTATTATTTTTATGTGATTGGTATTATCTGTTGAGATATGTCAATTCTGACACGAACAAACTTTCAACTATCCTAAGGATAATAAGTATCGACACGAAGGGTAGACCTTTGTTCTACAAGGACAATCATGGATTCCTCGGTTTGCTGCCTCGGAACTTGATCTGCTAATGTACAATACAACCGTCCTATTGCCGGAAGCGTTATCGTTAGGATACTCGGGGGAGATACTCGCAATTACAGAATGGAAGCTCATCAATGTATGGAATCGTGAACCTCGAAAGCTCTCTAGTGATACTAGCGAAACGACTCTTTACCGCATGATACGCAATTAACTCGATGGGTATGAAATAAAGGCTCGTCATTATTTTCTCCACAATATGTGAATTCTATAAAGCTACGTTCATAGCTATGCCCATTTTCAGATTATTTACTTAGTGTGCGTTCTTTAACCTTCAGGTACTACCTTTATACTGAAACATATTCTGCAAGATGCATACGTTCACAGTATTTTCAATGTAACATTGTGTAATTCTTCTTGAAGCATCCTTTGAGAATATTCCTTTGAACACGAACATTATGCTTTAATTTATGCATTTCACTATTCGCTCTGTATGTAAATTATAAAGACGTTAAAGTATTCAATGCCCGTGTACGGTTTCCGTAAGAATTCTAAAACTGGATTGGATGCGCGGCGGATGTTGTTCGAAAAACAGTCCTTAGGTACTTTGTACCACCGGCTGCTCGAAGGGAGAAAGTGAGGGTAAGGCTTTCACCATCGAAGGGATATAAAAGGGGGTGTTGTCGATTCCTCCTTCGAAGGATCGTAACGTCAGCTGGTCCCTCAGTGAGTTGCGACGATACTGGCGCAGGTCTTTCTCCTTGATTTTGCCGAAACTGGAAGGACCTAGTTGGAGGGATCTACGAGGAGGGTTATCCTTCTCGTTCGCACCAGCTGTTACTACCCCGAAAGCACGGTTCTTCCTTTTATTCTCAAGTTTTCGCGACACCCACCCACCCTCGACAAACCCCCTTTTACTTCTTGGTTCTCGCAGCCTTTCTGCGGAGAAACGTGATCTGGATCTATCGAACTTGTGACACGGCATGGAAATAATTTACACTCCATTCCGGAAGGTACACGTAAACTTTACAGGTTTTGCACACCAAACCACTAAACCATTTTGCAGATCATATTCACCTTCTTGCACTTAAAATTAACCATTTTGTGGATTATATTTTATTTCGGAACAATAGCTTTACATTGGATTTTATTTTTATTACAAACAAATTTGTAGTAAAGCTTGTTTTGCAAAAGGGTGAACTTGATTTGCCAAAGGTGTATTATTTCCATGTGAAAAATAATAGTATTGCACAATCTCTACAAAAGCTTCTATCAATATTATGCATTACTTGAAGCTCTGTTTGCTAAGGAATTTACGATTTTTCTTCATCGATAATGACGATCGATGCAAATTACTACACAGCTAGATTAATTGCACAATTGCAATAATTTTTTAATTCAGTTTTATACATATTATTATAATATAGTAGTAAAATAGTGGGAATTTCTCTGTTAAAATTTTGCACATAAAAGAGATTTCTTTTATACGTTGATTTATGCTTCTTCCAGTCTGAACGAACACTGATAGGAAACGTGTGAAAGATCAGCAATAGTTGTAAAGTTTCAGAAACAACGTTATACTGCACGGAGCACAGTGGAAGACAGGATTTTCGTTTTGCAAGACACATTGGCCTAGAAATTCATCTTGTCTACAAATACTGTCAAGTTGTAAGATCCACCCTTTACCAGTAAGACTGTTCCCGAGGACGGCAAGAAGCCGCACGTACCTGGAATACAAATGTTCATCCCGTAGGAAGGCATGACAAATCCGGCAAGACCTCGACGTTTACGCGACCACTTAAACCGAGACATGGAGATCCGTTTCGAACGTGCGCCACCGAATCACGAGGAAGGATATTTTCCGTGTTAGGGTTGTCGCTGATCCATGGGATTCCAAAAGCACCGACGACGCCTGTAATCATCTCGTTACAGTCGCATTGTGCGGCCAGAAGCCTCGCACTCCCGTAAAACCTGGTTTTCCATGCTTCCTAACCCGGACCCTCTTCCGCTTCACCTCGTCTCCACTCCTGCCCGAAGCACCATCGATGATTACATGGAACGCAGATGAGACCGCCGTGTGCATAGAGTCCTAATCAGTTGGCGCATTGTGAATCGCGAAATTACAGGAGACGTGCATGACGGCGATGATGATGATAACTATGATGTGCGACGGTAGACAACACCCATAATTAGTACGAACGATGTCGTTTCACCATTCTCGCAGCGGATTGTCTTCCCAGATGTGCTTCGTAATATCTTACTAAGTCTTTCATTCTGGACGTAGTTTTATTACTGCTGTCAGTGTCAATACTATTCTGCAAGGAGTAGAGCTTCAATTGAATTTAGGGATTTTAATTGAATAACGAGGTTCGGCATCTAATATAATATAGGTTTTGTACTCCAAATTAGCACTTTTGCCAATCAAGCTTTTCTACTAATTTGTTTTCTTAAGCCTATCTAAATATAATAAAAATATAAGAATACAAATTAAAGATTTTTTAAATATTTTCGGCGTTAAATAAATATTTTGTGTTTATTTCATGTCACTTCAAGTCGTTTTATTTTGAGGAATTATTACATACATGCAATCATATTTTTATTCCGGAACAAGAACTTTACATTGGATTTTATTTTTATTAGAATCGTTTAAGGAATCAAATTTGTAGAAAAGCTTTATGCAAAAGGTTGAATTTAATCTGAGAAATGGTGGGTTTGATTTGGAAAAGAGTGAACTTGGAGCGCAAAACCTGTAATGAAGATTGGTAGTCAATAATTTATTTATTTCCAAAATGATTATTTTTCTGAATTATAATTTTATTTAGACGAAAGATAAGTTCAGAAGATAATCTTATTCATAAGTGTGCAAATGCATTACATTTTTGATTATCTGGATTAGGAGTTACACGAAAGAATTCAGTGCAATTTGACAGGTATTTAGCGTGTGCGTCAGTATGGCGGTCCGATTAAATACCTAATCCAAGTATCGTAGGGTAGTCTCCTGGGACGCGTGATCCGATTGAAATAGTAGAGTAGGTGTTCTCCCTATGAAGCGGTCGTGGCGAAGTCTATCTTCTAACAATCGACGGTAAACTCTATTCTTTTCGGAGGGTGGAGCGATCTAAGGATGAAAGGAAGTACAGTAGGTTGGCCGAGGCTTCACGATCGACGAGGCCGGTGCGTAAGCCATGCTATTAAGGCCGGCAAGTGGGTGCATCTGTCTGGGCAAACCTGGGCTTAGTTCCAAAATCCAACTGCAAACAGAGATCCTGGTTACTCAGTGGTAGCTCCTGTGCTTTCTGCAATTCCCCTACCATCCCTTTGACTTCCTTCTTCCTTCTCCTTCTCCGTCTCTTTCTACTTCCATGGCATTCAATTTCGAACAGTCGAAATGGTTTACCGTGCGAGGCTGATACGTTTGCCAGCTTGCGATATTACCGCGAGTGCCACCATGAGAAATAGGTGCTTGCGTTTCGAAGTGTGCCGGCGTGAAGGAGATCTGTGGAAATAGATGGATCTCGATCCACGAGCTCAGCTACGTTTTATGGAAAGCAGTTCTGCAAGTGTACGTTACATTGAAATGTTCAGTTACAGCCACTAACCCATTGTTGACGATATTATATCCGTACGTAAGAAAAGAAGTAGGCAATTTTTTATGAATAATTGAATGCGAATTCTATAATTAATACTATGGAAGAAGTCATTGATTTTACATATACATCAAATGTGACACTTGATTGGCACTAACTTCAAAGTGGATTTACTTTGATGCCCTCATTCTTGATGAAGCCATATAAGTTTTCGATGACTAAAGTGGATGACTTTTTTTCCATGGAACATTCTGAGTTATACGTAATATTTATTTATTTATTCAGTAATAGAGTAAATTTCATTATACAAAAAGTGAGAAAAATGTGCGATTAACAATATATTTGTGAAACAATTGGAGCGCAACTGTTACGTTTGTCTCATATTTTTTATCTCAATTGCAATCACAAAAATTCACGAGTCACACTGGAGGGAATATATTTGTATACAATTTTGAAGACAGTGGAATTTAAGATCAGAATGCAAATTTTATTACACTTCGAGGAAGTTTGATCATAGTATCTTCTCTATCGTGTTGTTTAATTTCCTGAGTGTTGTTTGTAATAAAACATCAGCGTTACCTAAGGTAAAAGTGACAAGTTATAACACGGGAAGGAAACATTAAGATCACATGTTTCGATCAGTAAAGCGATTTCCCCCCAGAGCAACAGGAAGGGTCGAATGCAAAGATGTTATTCTTCTTCCTTAACTCATACATATTTCCTTGAGGAGACGTCCCCTTCGTGGTTCCACCACGAATTACAAATCACCTTGTACGATAATGTAAGGGGATTTCCCCTGTTCTTACGAAACTATAAGCCCCGCGGTTTCTGCAGTCAAGTATACTGTTCCGCGGTACTTCAAAACTTCAAATTACGAAACCCCTCTAAGAAGAAATCGGCAAGTCATAAATTGTTATATCTATGTTATCAAATCTGGTAGAGATTGGGATCGATATCGTGTCGTTCACAGATTCCTTCGATTTAATGAGAATTTATTATCGATGTAGAGGATTTACGAAGACCCTCCAATTTCCAAAACCTTTGATCTTTACAATAATATTTATGTTACGGCAAACGAATGTTTTCTGGCATTTCTTTGGTAATATCGGAATAATCAGATATAAAGGAGGCAGAGAGAATTCTACCACACAGAAATAGGTTTGTTAAATCTCGTGAGTAAGGTCTCTTCTCAGAGCGTGGAAGATATATCTGAGTAAGTAAGTGCATTGTGATCTCATAGATATAATATTTATAGTACACAGGATGAGAATCTGGTGGCATTTTAGTTCCAATATTGAATTAATCAGGCGCATAGATAATTAATAGAATTCCATCCTATAGAAATAGGTTTGTTAAAGTTCGATGGTAGCTTCCGAGATCTTTCTTAAGAGCAGGGACGATAAGTCTAGGTGCATCGAGATCTCATAGATTCTACCTTGTCGTCCACCTTCTCCTTTCTTCCTCTTCTCCTACACCGGCATGTTCATTCTCCTCTCCCTTCCTCGATTCCTTGTCCCTCTCTCCCACGAGTTTAATTAGGCCCCGCTTCGAGATATCGCGAGATCAGCAGCTCGTTAGCATGTTTTAATTGGCGGCTGTCAGTGAGATCCTTCCTTACGATAAGCGCCTCCTCTAACCAGTCTCCAACTCGGTGACAAGACTCTACATGTACCCGGGTACTACTTACTCGCCGGAGACATTGTGGACAGGGGAAGTCGATGAAAGGGTGGTAGGAGGCTGAACTTAGAAAGGAACGACTGGTACACGACTTTTTGTCACTTAATTCCGTAGTAGAATGACGATGGTAGGGACCGGTCGCGAGCCTCGAGAGAGATCCGCTTTCATATACGGCACTCTATGTGTTCACGATGATGACCAGCGTGGATAGAGACGTGACCAGCACTGGGATTAACAAGGTGTCTCGGCCTCATTGCCAGTATTGATCCTCTGGGTCTTCAGTGTGAACGTGTACTTTTTAACGAGCTCCTTCGTAATGACGCTCCCGGTCAGTACACACGTGCCGAATGATGAAAGTTTTCCCTCAAGCCCTGTCTTTTAACTTCTTTCATGACACAGGATAGCCTAGATTATTTCTCTCCGCAAGAATTTTTTCCATACTCAACACTCTGCAGTAGGTCAATTCCGAGGTGTGGAACTCAGCCTGTGGCCTATATCTTTTTTGGAGCAATACATTAAGGACTATCGACTTGGGTTTAATAATAAGACATTATCCAGTATATACTTTCTATGCTAATAATGGTAATCCAAGTAAGTCAATCGTTGAATAGAATCTATGATCTCATATCTTGGATTAATATTAATGATAGGCATCGATAACGACCGCTCTCCGAAAATTCGTCTTTTTTGAAGATCAATGTATAATAGTTCCCTACGCATGTGCACATATTTACTTGATATAAGCTCACTTCACTTTGCATGTCGCGTACACACCATTCGCATTCAAGACTGCAAACGGGCGATATTTCCATCTGGGGACAAATCCATTTCTCGTCGGTCTATCTATTTGTAACAAACAACGGAACCCTATCCGGGATATTTTCCTCGTTCGTGAAATTCGAGTTTAATCGAGCAGTGGTAGGTGGTGACGGTTGATCCGTATAAATATGCATCCGCTCTTTCCATTGTCCAAACGCTTTCAGCATTGCGTAGCTACGAGTTACGCACGTTCACGAAGAGGCGTAAAGTTTCGCGGTGTTTCGCACGATCACGGCTTGTCTGTGGCAGAATGTGCCGCAGGAATTTCAGCACGGGAACATATCACAGAGGCCGAGATTCGGTCTGTATCCGGCCTTAAGCCCCGGTACGTGACGAGAAGTATTTGCGGGCGCGTTACTACTCAGCGCGCGTGATCAGATTATTCGCCACGCGGAGTTTACAATCCGAGAACGCGACGATCGGTGTACGTGAAAGCGTTTACGAGGCCAGTAATCGACTAATTAGCGATGCACAACGCCTGGATCCTTATCCAGCACGAAGTAGCTTTTTTCCTGATTACTTCGCGTACCTGAACTGCGTGTAATCTATCGTCACTTAGGCGGGGACGTCGTTCACCTTACTCTCGTTAATTACCGTCTCTTGATAAAACTTGCACTTCTAAATTAAGAACCTTCTCCCGGCTAATCATTCGAATTTCTAAGATAAGTTATATCACCTTCCGCGCTGAAAAAGAAGTACAAAAATAATTGTTCTTTATGTAATTAATAAACCAGTTTGTATAATTACTATTTCTTGGTAGCGGTGTGCAGAGGTTCATACTAGACCTACGTAGTATCGCTTTACATCGTAAGAGATATTTTTGTTCATTAACAGAATTTATTCCGAATTCTTTCTGAATTTCATTTACAGTTAAGTGCAACAAAGTTGTAAAATGTTTCTGTTTAGTTGTTGCATTATATGGCACGATAGTATTACTTGTATATTTTGATTACGATAGTGTTGCATTACTAATGAGTGATAAATTAAGAAACCTTTTTTTTTCTACGACATCTCATTGACCCAGTGCAGCCACCTTGCAGAACAGATGTTACGATGCATTTTCTCATGCATATTCTATCGCGGAATGAAAACGTCGCCTTAACCTGCACTAATTTTATACGCTGTATGTCAGTATTACAATAAACATGTTCGTTGCACAAACGTGGCTCATGCATATGGATAATCGTGGACTCCCCTTAATAAAATTCGAGCGCGGGTTATCGCCCCTCCCCATGCGATCGTTAAAACTACCTCGGGCGAGTTCTGTCACATACAGTAGTCGGAACGTTTTTCACTGAGGTTATCCCTCTTCACGCTCGTAAATAACATTACTTGCCAGCTACAATTTCCGTGTCTTAACAGCGACACGTTAAAGACGAAATACTCGTTTATAATTTAATAACCCTTATTTTATGCCACCTTCGAGGGGTAACATTAAAATTCCTCACCGGTGGTATTAGGAGATATTTTTCTTATGATTTATCACACCAATATATTTTTTATTGTCCCTTTACGTTTCGATGTTAATCAAGCATGCGTGATAGTATCATTTTTCAAGTGGAAAATATTCTCGTTCGCGTTGATTACAAATAAAGGACACCCCCGTGGAGTAATGTAGAATATAATTCAGTCATTAGTAGAGTCGTGTTACAGTGTACTGATAATCAGTCTCCCTTATATGTAACGTCATTCGTATTGCATCTTCGGTAAATATATGGTATCCAAGAGAAAGAGATAGAACAAGGGAACGGACAGGAGGGACCTCTTTCCTCCGCATACTTCATATGCAAATTCGACTCCGCCCTGAATAAAATATTAACCGACCAATCGAGAGTACTAGTGGGGGTAGAAGCACGTGAGTCCCCCTGAAAGCACCGACCTTTTTCTCAACGAATGCAGTTGGTTCTTTTACTATCTTTTTCGTGGGCATCGGCTCCATATGCGCATACAAGAGGCGTATACATGGTTCGGTATTAAGTCTTGTACCGCTCCTCTCTCCTTCTCTTACTTTCCTCCTTAGTTCGGAGTGTTAATCCTTTTTTCATTCTCTGCGTTCCCCGAGGTCTCTTTAAATCGAAGACCTCGTTATCTCATGGCGAACGGATTCTCGTTAACGAAGCTTTAATTATAACCACTCTACAGCGTCCAGATAGTCGTCTCCTCTTCTTGGAGATGAGAGAACAGAGAAAACAAGATTGCAAGGGAAAAGGATAGATCACCTCTTCTGTCAAGGTGACGGATGGAACAAATAAGCATAAGACCGTTATTAGCCATAAACGATTTCTACGATTTATTTCTGCCACTTATACACATCTCTCTGCTTCATTTACATCTTTGCTAATTTCTAGGTATTACAGTGATATAAGTATACTAGTTATAATTAACTACGATAAGATTGACTGAATCGTTATACAGAAATAGGAGCCATATTAATATTTAATTACAGTAATACTTATTTACCAAGCAACCTTTATTGTATAATATAGAACATAAGATAGAATATGAATCGCTTGGTATTCGAAACTCTACTCTCTCCCCCTACACAAGACTTATACGTCTGTCCTTAGAGTCTCCAGTAGACGATCAATTCAGACGATCATCAGACGAGGAGTCCGCATCGCGAGAAATTTAATTGAATTCGAGCTCTCACAGTCGACCGGGCCTAATTTTCAGATGGCAAGCTGCAAGTGAAAGTAAAAGCGGCAAGGAGGAGAAGATCGAATTCCCCGGGTGATGGAAGAGACAGTACCAATTGCGAAGGTAAACGACGTCAGTCCGCGAAATACCGCGAGCGACGCTTTTCACCTTTTGTCTGATCACATACGACGGTTCCTACTTAGCCAGGCGTGAAATTACGTAGTTTCGCGCGCCAAGGTACACGGATAGTTACGAGTGTGTAGGTGCGTTGTGTACGAGAGAAAAGGATGGAGCGATAGGTATCTGAAACTGGTATCAGTTTGGAAAACAAAACTCTACCGGTGGGATCCTAACGAGCAGACATCGTCCACGAATCCGTGGAGGTCACGCGTCGAGGCGGAGCGTAGTTGTCCGATGTGTAGTTCGAACAAAAAAGTGCCTTTCCATAGAGCGGAGCCGTACTGTGCGTCGGCAGAAAGACCTCGTTAGAGAGTGTATTTCGCTTGGTGCATCGTTATTTTGATTAATTATTAGGTGAGCTTGTTTGTTGCTCTCTCTTTTTTCACGCTCCGTCGGCTTTGATCGTTTCCTCGGTAAAATGTTCCTGGATCTCCGATGCCAATTGGGGTCCCTCGTTCTTCTTTTTATACAATTACTGCAAATTAATGCGTCCTGGACTTTGAAGGCGCGTGCTCGACCTGCACTGCTGCCAGAAACGGTATACACCGTCGCGACAGAATTCGTTATGCGAGAATAAATGCAGCAGGAACTTTAACAAAATTGTTTTATAACTAAAAGTCCTTTACATTTTCGGACGTGATAATTAATCCAGACTGAAAACGTTAATCGATTTAACAACTGCTGCTTTTAATGTTCGTGACAGTGGTTTGTGACTCTATGTTAAACACGTGAGTGGGAGACTCGGAGACGCGTTGTACGCACGATTAACATATCGTATGTATAATTTTTTCCATCCTTCTATCTCCTTGATTTTAATCAGATTGTGATTACAGTCTTGATAAAATATTCTATTTTTACGGGTAGCCTGTTATTTGAATATTAAGTAAGTCGCTGACACATATAATTAGCTATACATCAATCAGCAATGCTAATCATTGAGTCTGCATCCTTAAAATCTACAACGATTTATTAGCATAATTTAATTACGACTTTATCTTTTAATTTAATTAGACCTCTAGTTCTTGCCGATGAGTGTCAACGTGCAAAAATATATCCGTATCAGGGAAATGAGAGTAATTTGCGTCGAATCTCATTTGGGTATTCCAAAAGGGTATTCTCCTAATCCGTTTCCTCTTACCTCTGCAGAGGAAGAGGAAATGATGGCGAGGGAAAGTGCACCGAGGTCCGGGGTCGTTTTCGGTTCTCCTGGGACCGATGACGAGGGCAAATTCCCGAAGAGATTTCCGAGAAACGAACCCAATTCCCTTGGGTTCCTCTACGGTGAATTGCGTACTAAAGCGGCAGTAACGGAAGACGTGAATGAATATAAGAATAGCCATTCCCCATCCGATATAAGCATCCACTATCGTTGATAGATATATGTATATACGTACTATCGAGTTTATGCTTCCTAACGAGATTTTCTTTAAAAAAATTTACAAGAAGAAAATGCAATAACACTACGATAATAAGATCAATTTGAAATGACCAGAAAAAAACCAAACAAGAAATGACCAGAATGAAATTTGATTAAACTTGATTTGATCTTTTCATCTATTATAATATATGTTTATTATATTATTTGATGTTTGTGTCCTTTAGGAGGCATTGCGTGGATGGTGACATTTTTAAAAAGATAAATCTCCTAACTTTTTATTCAAGGAAAAAATTATACTCCTTGCGATACCAGTTATCTGTTTTTAATTAAATTATCGCACGCTTTAGTATCACGTGTGACTAAGATTGCGATATACATTTAATTAGCTATTCAACTAAATATTTATGCATATTCCGTCATGCATACAGTTTTTTTCTGAATCGGCAGAAATAAATACACGCTACCTCACGTATTTGCACTTTATATCAAAAGAACGTGACACATTTGTAAATTAATCCGCGTACACATTACAGTTTTTTTTTTCAAAAGAGAACCTTAATGACTTTAATGATTGAAACACGTACTGCAAGTTCATTATACCTACACTTTGTAGACATTCTACCAATATATGCAAACTGCATAATGACACCGAAGAAGTAAGAGTAATCACGCGAACTTCATCCATCGACGGCGCCGTAAGAACCGGGTAAAAACGTCTACCACGTATTTCTCACGATCGATGCTCGATCTATAAGGAATGGGAATGGCTCATTACTTATCGAATCATGGAATAATTTCCATGAAAGATGAAGATTACACGATGGACACGCCTAGTGAGACGTGGAATGGATCCTTCTTTCGATTAAGGATGCAGCTACTTGATCATTTTTCCGCAAAGCATCCTGGTCTCGCAACGGGCTGTTCCGTCGTGTCGCACGAGAGACAGGATAGTCGGTGCAAGCACGGGAATTACTGTCGACGGGTGTGTAATAATATCCAGGTTCGTGTCTGACTTTTTACACGCTGGCTGGTTCGTTAATGACAAAGTCACGCGACGCACGCGACCGGTTGCTCTAAATCACGACCGATTCGAACGATCGAACTGCGACCGTCTTTTGAGGAATTTACACGGATACGTGCTAGATCCCTATCCACCTGGGGCGATCGAACTTACCCAAGCATGTTTTTAAGCGCAATCCAATGCATTGATTAATTATTGACTTGATCCGATGTAATGTAAACTGGATACCGGATTACTTTTAATGCCGATTGTAAAATAAATTCAGGATCGAGAGAAAGATCTATAGGTTGGAATCATGAATCGTTCGTAAGTGGTGCACAGGATAAATCCTGATAATGGAGCTTATTAGTGGATGTCTGGTAATTTATCACAACTTATATCATTAATACTAATAATAGTCTGGACCGGTAATATATTATTGTAGAACGTGTTATAAAATTAGAACGAGTTGCAATTTATAATTAGAATACCTTAAAGAGAATCGTACGCTTTTGATGAGTAATACTCTGCGAAAGAAGTCAATATCTTTTAACCTGTTATTCGATGACAGTAAACCTTAAGAGGGATAATAAACGTGGTCCAATATCATTTGCATCGCAATGATGATAGGAAAATGGTAAAATGAAACTATGCCGATCCAATATTCATGGTACTTTGGACCTGGCTTTAGAGAGAATACAAAAGGGATATCGACAGCTGAAGTAGGATCTCTAAGGATCTCAAAGATACAGCAGAAATGGAGGACAAATGGAAAGCCAGCTTATTTTCACAGGGAAATTACGAAACTGGTAGGTCCTCGGTACATCTTCAGGGTCGATCGCAACGTGTATCTCGGAGGAAACGAGTGTGGCTACCGAGCGAGAAAGAAGGACAGTATTGAAAACCTATAAAACAGCGTAATTCGGTCGGCAGAGCTGCAGTCCATTGCAGTTTAGCCGGAAATGCAATTTAAACAAATTGGTGGAGTAAGCATGGTGGCGCCTCTACATTCCTCTCACCGCCCTCTTTTCTCTTTCACCTGGTATCTCTATTCACTCGTGTATTCCTCTGCATCTCCCTTTCTGGCTTTAACCGCAGTTTCGGGCAGCGACGCCCGGCGTCGAACGAGGCGCCTTGCTCGATTAATCGAAATCGAAACGAGCACTGCCATGCACCGTTCTAACGGACGTTTATCGCCCGTAGGGCAATAATTCGATTTTCGGTTACCGTCGGTTTTCCCGGCGCGCCTCTCGTTGTTCATCCGACACGACAAAACTGCGATCAGAACGGTTTATGGATTTTCACTTGGCGCGTAGCCACGCCGTGAGTCATGCTGATCGAATTAAAAACTTGGTGACGCTGCGATTCTATTTTTTTTCCCTCCCGCATAATGGATATTATGCCCAGTTGCTGGAATGCAGGCGATGTGTCTTTAACGGTTTCGTACGAACCATCTGTTAAAATTAATCTCCGGCATTCCAATTATTCATTCCTGATACTTGGCACAGAACATTGCCATATATTATCGTTATTATATCATTTCAAGAAATATTGAAATTTGTGACTTGCGGGCCTTGAATTCACCTTTAATAGTCAAACAGAGAAACCTATCAGTAGATTATAAAAATAGTGAGAACCGCACACTGCAATATGAGATGCACGAATGAGCTTGCCAACTTTCCTTCGTTACTGACTGTAATTAATCTCGATTAATAACCCCTCTCATATTTCTTCCCTAGAATCGATGCGTTTCGCAGACAAAAAAATGGTAATGGATAGTGGAGAACAATTTCTGACTGGGACTGTACGAGGACTGGGTGACAACGTAGTTTCCCATGTTTTATGGTCAGTTCCGTGCTCCATGGTATCTGATTGCGTCATAAATCGAACGAGAAACGGGGCGAGGGTTGCAGCGCGCGATACACGACCTACGAGATTTCGTTTTGCCGAAATTTAGCGGTCGTGTCCCACCATTTTTCCTCTCGCGACACTTTTTCTCTCCATAAAGGGTGGCATCATCGAAATGAATTTCTCCCATATAAATGTTTATCCTGCAATCTTGATTATTAATCCTACCCATTTCCCCAAGCTTATTTAATCCAGAATTAAACATACTATTTTATTCGCGTATTTACCTTTGACGTTTAGTTTCTACTTATGTCTGGTTTCTATGATCATTCTAAACATTCTTGAAATTCTACGAATAGATACTCACACAATGTACATGTCAGGAACGATGTATGACTTTCATGTTATATTATCGATATTTATAAACTTGCAAATAGAAGTACAGAATTATACGCTCGTATTATCATAATAGCCGCATTATTTCGAACTTGAGTATCTTAGTCCACAATAAGACAATAATTTCTATGTAATATACGCAGTTCGTCGAGACAACTATGCAGGAGTAGCTGGGATGTATATTTCAAAGGAGTCGTACTTGCAAAGCATCCTACGTAAATACATAAGCAGTACATTCGTCGTAAACTACTGGCTCATTGCAGTATTCTTGTGAATCCACATTCTTCTTCGGTCCATTTACCAAACATATTTTCATTACCAAGCCTAGCAAGTACTTTCATTCCTAAGTAGGTACTACTGGGAACTTTTCATGATATCTTTCATTTTACTCCATTTAACCGAGCTTCATAAAGGATGCTATATAATCTTCTAAATATTAGCTACCCAGTTCTTCTTAAATAGACGTCGTTTGTCGACGATGCTAATACAATGTAATACACGAATGTATTTATATCATAGTTGCATTGCAGTATAAATTTATCAGGCTTAATCATATAACGAAAATATGTGTTTCTTTGGAGAAGTACACTTTATTTAATACACGATGTTCATGTTTAACGTCAAATTCCGTGGTTGAGTGGCCGTAAAACGAAAGTACGCTGCTACGCGGTGCTTTTAGTTCATCGAGAGGTGAAGCTGCCCGAACGGGTAACAGTTGTTCCATTAAAACGATTTGGTACTCGAGTACCTCGGTGAGTCAGCGGGTTTCGTCGGCTCTTTCGTTTCTCGAGAGCCTCTTCAGAGTCTTGCTCCATGTAATTAATTCGCCGTGAAATGCTACATTAATTCGTAATGGGCCATGTGTCGTATATACCGTGTACCTCTTCTTGGGTATAAGTGCGCCGGATAAACCGCACGGATTAATTGTTTTTTTTTCGGCTAGCATAAATGTAACGGATGTACCTATGGATTTGTCGATTCAATGAGTTACGATTTGAAAGCATCCTCCCTCGTTCCTGATCGATATACAACCCTCTTGTAAACCTTCAAGTGCATAATGGTAGGAAATACATTAATTAATACTTTTTAGTTTGCACGAAATAATGATGGCAAATATAAATACTCTGAACGTCCCAATATTTAATACGTTGAGTTTCAGGCCGATTTATGACTTGCCCACAACATTCGTCTGTAATGTATTTAATGTATATCATTTAAAAATAAAACTGTTTCAATGTTCTACGATACGTTAGTTACTAATATATCTGAATCAAATTCTAGTAATATTCGTGACCCGCACGACATTCAACGTGTTAATAAGAGTCTTTAGGAAATTATTGATTAATATTTAACCTCTTTGATTCTGAGTTATTTATGTTATGAAAATATGTACATACATATATAATGATTATATTGCGGGTAGAAGAAAACAATATTTAACAAACTGTAAAGCAATTCGGAGGAGAGCACTAATGGCTCGATTATCAGTTTCTCTGACTAGTTTGAAAGTTAAGGGAGATGAAAGAACGAGTTGTAAACTTTCTTCGATTTAATGTACCTCGAACGGGCAGTTACAATGTCTTCATCGTTTAATCACGTCGTTTTTTTCTACTTCCTGCGAAACCTTTTTCGGTAGCCAGTGGGACCTAGCTAGTTCGGAACGAATAAACTTTGTTTCCTTCTCGGAATAGGTAGACGAATCGTGAAAAAAGGGACGAGGGGGTAGAAAAGCGTTCGGTGGAAGAGAAGTACGAAGTAGCAGGGAGTAATCGTAGCGGCGCGAGTCTCGAACTTCGAAACGAGAGACACGCTCACTTCTTTTTTCACCGTAATTTTCCGAGACCACCCTCGTGAAACTTTCACGTCAAAAGTAGTGCCGGTACCAATGATGCCGGTAATGGTTCCAACCACCTAAAAACTCTCCTCCTAACGTGACACAACATTTTCCACTGTCTAGCTGAGTCTACCGTGTCGTAATCAGAAGGAATTAATATACAGGTAACCCTTGTACAACACGGTTTGGATATAATGCGGATGAAGAATTATGGCGATCCTCGTAATACAACGCAAAGCTTATGTAATGTAACTTCCATATAACGCGTGTACGTAATTGAAGTCTTGCATAACACAATTTTTATAACGCGACCTTTCTCTGCCACCTAACTCCTACATTATACGAGAGTTAGCTTCACATGGTTTGTTTCACCGATTTAATTCGTATTTTGTTATTAACTGCTGGATAAATAATGTGCATTGTTAAAGTACAATCATGTTGTAATTTAACGAATGTGATTTAACTTTTTGCCAGATGCATCTAGTAATATACAATAACTTGACAACTTGACACCATAGGGTGCTTTATCCGTAGAGATAAACTTGACTTCGCGGTTTGCTTCTTGAGTATAAGAGTTTTTACAATTTGGATAGTGGTTTTATTTCGACCCGTCATGTCAGATATTCCAGCATGTTCCCACGGGACTTCTCGTTCTTTGGATGTGCAAGTGTATATGCACAATGTACTTAAAGGAACGCTGGTTACCCGCTTCACTCGAACCGGTTACGACGTAGGTCGAAGGTCGAACCGAGTTCTCTTTCTTCCCTCTTTCAGTCCGAGAGCGTTGGATAGGTTCCTGAAGTAGGTTGGGTTGGCCTATCATTGTTACGACTTCACCAGTATTTATTACGGGCGTGTTGTTTATTAATATGACGTTAGTTTCTCTGCACTCGTGCAATCTCAAAATATCAATTTCGTGCATTTAGTATCAATTGACATTTTACGAGCTTCGTAACATTATCAATGATACTTGTTCCACTGCAGACATGTATTGATATGTATCCCTGCATTCTCGGTAAATAATAAAACTTGCCGTGCTCGATTAATTGTAAAATATATTAGTAAACATCGGGAGGTTTTCAAGTTAATATAAATATCAAGCAATGAACGGTAACGTGTATTAACTCTAATTCCGTAGTCGTCATGGCGTCTGCGTCATGCAGACATGACGATATGCGTTTTCAAGAATGAAATTAACCCTTTGCACTCGAAAGGCGATTCTCAGTCACCACTCAGTTTCTTGATGTAATTCGAGTGGCGACTGAGAGACGGTATTAAGATTTACTCGACTTATTTTTTTAGAGTTAATCTTAATATCGTCTCTTAATTGCCGTTCGAGTTTGCCGCATTAAACTGAGTGGCGACTCAAAGTCGGCTCCGAGTGAAAATGGTTAAAATGCAGGTTTTACCAAAAATAATACAATTCAAATTAATAAAACAAACTTATAGAATCGATTTTATAAGACTGATTTATAAACTGCGAAATGTCTTAGATTAATTACATATTTACAATAGAAATCTTGAAGTGAAAAGAGTTAATATACAGAATGACAACCGTGGATGAAAGAGATATTCGATATAATAATCTCGCAACAATTTCCACGACTTACGAATTTCATGGCATTGTCTGGCAGGAATGAGCCTCGAAAATGAATGTGTATGGCTGGTGAAGCTCGATCGACGATGAACGACGCCCGTAAATGTTCCGCGAGCGTCGTTCTCGACGAATTACCCGAAATTTTCGTCGGGACAGATTTCACGGTCTGCTTGAGACGTTCGAAAGTTTGGAGACACCGAAGCAACGGAAGCGGCACAACCGGTGGCAGTAAGGTGGTAGAAGTGGGAAAGCAGAAGAGTCTCTTCTAGCGGATAGAGAAATGTCGACGACAGAAAGGTGGAGAAAGTGAGGGGGAGTTGGAGAGAAGAAGACCAGAAACCGTAGGGGAAAGTTTCCCTTAATAACTATGCCGCGTAGGCTGACAATCGAGGCGTGAACGCGAGATACGGATTAAAGGGAGAACTTTACTTTGGTCCTCTTACGAACAAATTCTGAGCGATATTTTTCGTCTTTCAGAGATCTAAGATTCAAAAGTGAGAAAAAAGGAAAAAAGAAAAAGAACTTCAGATCTTGATTATGTCCTTGGACAATCTTTTTTTAGTTGTTAACGTTTCAATCGATAATGGTCTAATTAAGGAAATTTATATAATTGCTTGCTCGCTCCTATCATCTGCACAGTGTCTTTAATTCGATTGTATTTAATAGTACAGCGTAAAGTGGAAATTAATTACTGATATTCAAAGGTAAGGGAAACAAGAGATAATTTCAAGGTAGGCAAAGCGAGCTGATTACCTTCTCGACGAGAAAGGTTTCTTCGAGTAGTAATTTTACAACCGAGAATAAATAATTAAAATCTACGAAGGATCTTATTAATCCAATGTAGATTAATAATTCATACTAGGTAATAATGTCTAGGTATCGTGTCTTAAAGAAACCAGATCATTATTTAGTGACCTGTGTTACTCTGATTCACATACAAGCGTCGATGCTCCGTAATAAAATTTGGCATTACTTCTATCGAAATTATGCGATATCTTGGAATCGATCAAAAAGTTTTGATCCGCCTAACAGGCTGAGCTATCCAATCAGCAACGCAGCGACAAGCCAGTTACGTATAGCCGAGCGTAGCAATTACATACGTCGCGTTGCGGGCACAATGGAAATTCGCCAGACTGTTTGAAATTCGAATTACCGCACGGGTATCTTGATGCAGCCGTTCACGGTGTGCCGAATGTTATCAGGGACAACGCATCCCACGTTTGCACCCGTTGTTTTCAAAGTACGATCTACAGATAAATTTTTAATTTCGTCGATCAACGGGAAAAAGGATGTTATCGGATCCAGCGATTCCACATTCATCATTTTCGGACGATGTATCGGAAGAAGAGTGCAACGTTTAAAGCTTCATCCGTTCTAATTGATTAATTATGGCGGAAATTGTTTGAATTCAATTTGGAGCGCATGGTTAATTAGTTTTACGTGAAACTCGATATGAATTTTTTGCATTTAACGTGATATGTCGAAGTACCTCAAACTAAACTACTTTCTGTTATACATAATTAATCTGTAGCATAATTTTTTGGTTAATTAGAAATTGATGATATGGATACACATTTAATCGAGGGATATAAAAATGTCGTTCATTCATGTAGATCAGCTATCAGTTCTAAGATTACCCTAAAAATGCGAGGGGTTCTAAAAAAGGTGCAAAATGGGTATTACCATTTTTACGAGAAAATCGTAATCTTTACGCGCAGCCGATTTTCGACGTGGTGGAAAAATGAGGGGTGGGAATGGAAATCTCCGAAGTCATGCGTCGACACCCTGTCGATCGCAGCTCATCAGAAGACGCTGTAAAACGTGTATTGGTGTTATAAAAGTGATATTGCCGGGGTGGGAAATTCAGCATGCGGAGGGTTAGAATACCGAAATTCTGGCGCCAAGCCGGAAACTGCTCTGTTTATATCGGCAATTAACAAGTTGCCGTGCGTTTGGGAAAGTCACCCCTTGTTCGTGGCACGCTAACGATCACAAGGGGTCCCCGAGTTACGATTTACGAAATTTCGTAAAAGTCGCCACGATGATAATACAATGCCGGTTGGTCCTCGGTTCGCCACTTTATGGCGAGAGCAATAAAATTAGGGAAATATAGGGTCCCTTTAATAAACGAGGAATCGCTAATTTATTGCTTCGTAATCGTAACGAGTGTACTCGTGATTCTAAGGGCGTTAAAACCTGTTACTCTGCTTGGTAATTAAATGTGTCATTTAAATCAGGTATTTCCAAATGGAAAATCACAAGAAACAAAGTGCCCTTTGCGCTGAGGGAACGGTGTAGACCTCTTACTTATTGTTAGTTGGAGTACTCCACTTTGTCTATTCCTCCTTGGAACCACTTTGGCCGAGACTCCTCTAAAAAATTCACTTTTCCGACCATAGAATAATTAGCCAGACATTGTTAACAATAAGAGTAGTTACGAAAGCGGAGAGTCAGTACAGTCTTGCACGTCACGTTTCAGACATCTTGCGAAAAGAAATATTTCTTGGCGTGAAAAATATTTGCCAGTTTCTCATGGATTTCATCGTGTTTGCGAATACCAAGCTAAGCATGAAGAAATCTCATTTCTTTCAGTGAAACGTGATTTCTATACGTGCCACTAGGCGAGACACGGAAGCCTATTCTCCCACGTATTGGAAGGTCAATATTTGGCACAATGGCGGGAACGTATAGAAGGGTGCGAAAGCAGAATGTCGCGCATCCAGGCAGAAAAGGATTCGATGAGAATCCGGGGATAATATCAGCGTGAACCGCGAAACGACGTGTTTTTCAAGAAGCTGAGGTAACTTTCTCGCTGACTCTCGAAAAACTTTCTGCCCGAGAGATGAGTAAGCGATGCTGCTAAAAGTTACCTTTTTTCGAGCGTCGACACGTGGGAGATCAAAATGCGGGGTTAAGAGTGAGAGGTAGAGGCGTCCCCGTGTAGATAGAAACATAATTGCTCGCTGAGCCGTTCACGCGCGAACCTTTTTGATATGCCCACCAGTCCTGATTGCGAATGTGATTTTCCCGGAAAGTAGATTACGGATTAAGTTCGTTCTGGCTGAAGGTCCAGATAGGACCGAGAATATCTCTCCTTTCTCTACCACTCTCATCTCCACTTTTGCTAATCACCCAAAGTCCCTTCTTGCTCTTTGTCACTTCCAACTGAACGTGAAACCTCAGCTTGTGATAAGCGATTCTTTCAATTGTGAAATAATTCAATTATTCTTTTAAGGATAGTGAACATGTTAATTATACAATGTGTTTATTAATTCTTAGTTAAAAGTACATGTTTGATTTACATGGTATATTTCACTTTTATCGTGTCAGGGATTTCTTTCTTAATGATCCTGGAGATATTTATTCGTAGCTCTATTGGCGGTCTGCGATACGTTCCTTCGGTAACGACGAGGAAGATGTCCTTCGATTTCCATGACAACGGACACGGGTTTGAATACACGTCGTTTAGGGGCGATCGACAGGCCTTCGGCCTCTCCATATTCAACGAGCAAAATTCTCGACCTCTCCGTCACTACGACGATCTATCGTCGACTCCTTAACGTCGATCCCCTGTAGTACCCCAACGGCAGTTAGAGGTGTCCTTGTCGCGATGACAATACCTTTACAGGATTCCCAACGCCAGTCTGAAAGCTTATCGTCTAGGAAATATTTTCGGGAAATATTTTCAATATATTTTCAATATATTTTCAACCTGAAAATTGACTAAACACATTATAATTAACATGACGGCTAGTCATATTCACTTGAGTACGATTATTCTATTGATGTTTGAGAATAAGGTAAGATGAATTACTAATATATAATTATACGGTGTTTCTAATATATAATTGACAATACGGAAAGGTAAAACATGGCTCTATGCCAATCGTGTGGTATTACAATTTATCTGATCTAATTATCCCGAAACGTTTTGGCACCCAATTTGCGCCCTCGTCATTTGTAATTAAATCTGTACAATCACAGAATAGATACTGATCTATGATTTAATTTATTTTACTTTATTTATGATCTCCAGTTTTTAAATAGATGAAATTCAATAATCGTTAATATATAATTAACAACATAAAACAGGCTCACTGAAATATTCGACCAAAGCTATACAGAAGTATAAATATAATTGGTGAGAATCATATCTATGAAATAATAATTAAATATTTCAAAGATATAACACGCTTTGCTAGTGTTATTACACAGACATGTACTTAGTAATTTTACTATCAGAAATTTATTTCACTTATTTAATATAAATGTATTTTATTCGTAATCACAGTTCATAATGATTATGCTTATTGTTACTTAATGATGACTTAACAACTTCCAATTAGTATTTAATCCTTTCGCTGTTGAACTCGTAAGTCATACGGGCACTCCATAAGGAAGAGGTCCAACTGAAACTGTTTCGTTTTATACAAAAAGAATGATAGATTCAAAACACATTTACAGTTTCAACTAGATCTAGTGAACAAGTTGATATCGAAATAAAATACGCTTCAAGACTGCAAAGTGGGATTATGTATTCCATGTATTTATGCATTTTTATTGTAGAACATAATCGTTTTAATTAATAACGAAAGGGTTAAACTGCGGAATCATTAAAATACAACGTATTGCGTCCGTCCCGGGTTTGGCTAGTTTGTTAAAACTGAGATCATCGATGCATCGATGACACGTGATAGTCAATCTAGAAACGACAAGTGGGAGCTCGTTCATGGACTTGTCTAATGTTCTGCCATCATGCGTATCCATTTAACTTAAAGATATTCTTGGATCTTACACCATAGAGGGAAACGTGTACGCGGCCGCGAGTACAACACGTAAAACGAAAACACATGCGATCCCTGATGTTATCGTCCCTTGGCGCCATCCTCGTTGCTTGGTTTTAACGGAAGTTCGCTCAGAGAAATGTAATTCAAACCACACGTTGTCTCTAAAGCGTCCTCTTTATTGGCACCCCAAGTGTAAAATTATTCCCTTAAGTTCAAACTTAGTTCGAATGTTGGTCCCTATCTGACTTCCGCTTTGGTTATCGCGTTACATCCATGTATAAAAACTAATTAATATCATCCCAACAAGACTACGAAGGGATCCTTAAATTCGTGTAGCCTGCTTCCATTCATAAATTATTAGTTCCGTCTAGGCAATCGTAGACAACCAATCAGTCCTCTCCAATCTGGTTCGTATTTATACAATTCTCTCTCCCATTAATTAATGTACACGTGTTTCTATGTGGTAATTAATCAGGATTATACTTTATAACCTGTCCACTGGTTGCAGGAGTATTATATTTTACTGTGCGATGTTTTAAATCAACAAGGATATAAATACATATAATGTCATCACGATAGAAATATCATTAAATATTCTTATGTCGATAATTGTCCCGTAAGAGTTTCGTAGAGAAAAAAGTGTCAAACTTCACTGTATTAGATTTCGATAATGTTCTCATTTTTAATGGTAATTTTGTTTGCGTAAATTTGCAGAAAATATTGAATGAATATCGGAATTCATTTATGAAATATTGAAACCAACGATAATCGTAAATATTAAATGTTATTGTTCTCCTATAATTATTCCTTTCCGCTGCATTGTTAATTGTATTACAAACACTCGACAGTGGATATTTGTCACAGCATTTAACCGGTGGTTGTCAGATAGCGAAGGATATTGCTGTTCCTTCCGGTCTGCAGAAAGCTACCGTGTAAGTGCAATGAATCTCCCGTCTTCCGTAAAGCGAACGCGAGGTCCCGGCACCGATTCAATGCGGCTCGTTAACGCGGCTCTTAATCACGATCGTCTCGCAGACAATGAGCCCAATCGAGAGAAAAAGTGGTCGGTCCATGGCGGCAAATATAAATCTCGGGTGTCAAAAACAATGCAATGCGATATACGGGACGGAAAGAGGCGCGGGGTCGCCCACGCGACCGATCGTCGATACTCGTTTCAACCATCCAATCCCACTTCCTCTTTTCCCTCTCATTGTCGGTCTCTTCGTTTCTTACTCATTCTCTCGCTTTTTCTCTCCCCCTCTTTATACTTGTCTCCCTCATTCTCTCTTATACCTTCCCTCTTTCTCTTGGTTTTATACTACGTCCTTCTCTCTCAAACATAAAACCCTTTTCTCTCTTCGTTCATGCCTTTTTCTCTCTTTCATTTCCGTGCAATAGTCCTCTCGTATTTTTTCCTCTCCGTCCACCGCGCAGGGAGAAAAATTGCTGGTGATCAATTTTGTTATGCCGATAAAAAGCATGCGAGCGTAGCTATAGCTTTTCTGCGATTTGACTCGTGAGAAAAATGTTATCTTCGAACCGCATCGGATATATGCGTTATAAGAGAAAAATATTCCGTTCTATAGCTACAATGATGCATCGCTGTACACTTATCTCAACTTGTGCCTGTCTGTTAATTTATGTAATGTCTTTAGGAAAAGTATATTAATGTATTAATTAGCCTTGATTAAATTATAACTTTGCGTATTTCGTTTATGACACAATGAATTATAAATATCAAGATAGATAGATAACAGGATTGTTCAACTTTAAGCTCACGAAGGTAAACATCTATAAACGCTTATAGATCTAGGAAGTTGGAACACCGTAACAACATAAGTAATTACTCGACGACTACGTGGTCAGGGTAATGCATACGTGTGCATGTACAGCTCAATTAGGATCTCAAACACGGCCAGCAAACTAGAGTGCATCCTATACGTATCGTCCAATTACAATCTTGAACACGAGCTTAAACTTCAATACGGAAAGCAGATATTGACCAATTACTGCAACAAGTATAAACGTACCAGGCATTAAACTTTCACATAAATACCAATCTAATATTCAAGCGTATTACAGTCGCCATACAATTCCGTTGAAAGTGTCTTATCCTAATCTTATTGAGACACTCAATTGATTCGTAATTGTACGAATCTTTTCAACGAGATATTACTAGCTACCTAGATCAGTAATCGATAAGAAGTCTCGATACGCGAGGGAATGCTCTCTACGTAAAATTGAATTCTGAACCACCGACATAATTGACTCGAATCAAGACACACATCTCCGTTCCGTAGTGGGTGGATAAGAAACGATTAGGAGAATGGATACCACCAAACCAAGAACACGATAGTGCGCATACAGACAAGCCAGATAAACGTATAGAACAGGGAACATTGAAGGTGAAAAGGGAGAGAGAACGAAGAGGAAGAAGAGGACTACTCTTCTAGCAGGTCTGTGCACCGAGGAGACAGGAAGAATTTCATGCTCTACGAAGCAGGAGACTTTACCCGAGGGATTACCTCCAATTGATCCGAGCCTGTTGCCTCCTTTCTCGCTCTCCCATAGATCCTTCTACCTAATACTTCTTCGTATCTTCCTCTCCAGCACTTTGCGCGTATATAGCGAGTCAAAAAGGAAAAGTTGCAGAAAGACGAGTACGATCCACCATTCTATTCTTCACCCCTGTCCGGTCACCTCCACTCGAGGTATTGTTCACGTGAGAAACCAATAGCGGGAAATACATCGTTACGAAGCGACAGGAAGGAAGGACGAAGAACCACGGTATGGTAACGACTTCCGCAGGCTCTTTGTACCGTGCTACTCTTTCGTAAGGGGTTTATAGCAGGGTGCCTACGAAGAGGAGGGAACAGGAGGATCCTCGATCACGCTTGATTTCGTTCGTTCCATGGCTTGGTAACGTTTTGCGTTCCTTCATCCGTGAGATCTCAACCGATCACTTTCTTCGTGACTCCATCCCGACGATTTTCTACAGTGATCTTTGAAAGAAGATTCTTGCGTTGCTTTTTGTGCTCTCCTAGTTACCGTTCCTCTTCTTCCTGTTCTTTCTCCTTCTTCGTTCTCCACGTACTTCTCCGACGGCTCTTCGCGTCAATTAGAAAGAGTGGCTCTCTCTCACGCCTGATGAAAGCCTCTAGGGGTAAGAGCCGCGCACGTTGACAAAGTGACAATTACGCGGCACGCACGCACGAGTGCCACGGGGGTGGGAGTTTCGGGGGCGGATTGCGAGGACGGTGTTGCCGACGGGGGTTACTAAACCCCCCTCGTGTATTTCGTAGTCACGTGCGGTCTCGTGTTACATTTTCATTCGGCTAATTGCCTTTTCATCGGATCCCTGTGCCACCGCTGCCACGACCTTCCTACACCCGACCTACAACCGACCACCGTCTATCTTCTTTCATCTTTCCCTCGTTCTATCGCTATTTTTATTATTATCTCTTTCTAACCAACGCAACGAGCTTCGAATCACATGACCCACGGGAATACGTCCCCGAACGTCGTGGTTCGACGTAAATTGGGGGCACCCCTTGCAAGTCTGAATGACATGGTACTTATCCTGGAAAGAGAGCTCTTGGCTCTGAAAGAGAGAAAGGATTGCTTTGGAACGATGTGCTGTGAAATAACGTTTTATTGTTGATCTCGGCACGCACTAAGGTGACGCGGAAAACGGAAGTAAAGGGGTTATACCACTTAACGTTCTAACGTATTCTGCGATTATTGAGTAGCTTTGAAGATATTAATATTAAGTACGTGCATAAGTTATCGCCGTTTTATGAAATCAAACGAACTTGATCTTTTTTTAAGAAAAATAGTTTTTATTCAAACAAATATTCTCCATTATTTGCTAAACTGCTTTTATTTCCTTTCAAGGAAGGTACATAGATTGTGTCATTTAAAAACGTTTCGATTTAATTTAAAGTTTCGATTTAATGATAAAATAAATCCGAACGATATATTTATAATTACGACGTATACATGGGTTTGTTTATTCATTACTGAAATTTATACGTATAAAATTTGAACAATTACGAGAAGTATAATTGTAATTTAATTGGTAACTTTCGAGATAAGTGTAGATTCGAATGAAGGGTTAACTCGTCATCCCTTGGCAGGTTAAAGATTGGAGTTGATAAAAAGACTTTCAAAGTTTTTATAATTAATTATCATATTATTATCGTGTAAAATACTACAGCATTAAAAACGTATCATACCAATATTTATAATAACGTATAATTGATATTTTTATATAAAATTGATATGGGAATAAAACTTTATGAAGTGTCGATACTAATTATTTTATTGACTTGATAAATGATTATCGTTTACTTAAAGACCCCTCTGTGGAAGATCCCACCTCCCCCTGCAATCGTTTTCCCTGGATTCGTAATGGTGGCATCCCTTGGGACGTCGGCGTAGGGCACAAATTGGAAATATCATTTCTAGAATTACGATGTACGGTGATAACGAGCTTACGAAATTTTTATTAAAATAAAATGCGTTCATTATCTTCGCGGCGCATAACGAAATAAAAATAAAACTGATACGTATTCATTTGTGCATGCTTGTAATCTACATATAAAAATATATACGTATTGTTACTCCAAGGTATTATTATGATATAGAAGGATTCCATAGTATTTTTGTTTACATCTCGGCGCTTTATTATAAATTTCTGTTCACTTCTTTTCATTTAAAATTTACTAATGACATCGGGGGAAATACATGTATTCATTGGTTTTCCACATTCGAAAGCAAGGGTAGTTTTAATTGTAGGTTGTTAAAACTGTCTTCCATTTTTATTCATTGTGGGCAGAAAAAGAAGTGTAAAACTGCGACGAAGAAATGATCTGTAAGTAGATAGTTTCACGGAAAGATGTAAAAAAGTGGAATATTCTTGCACGAAAAGCACTCAAGGCGACTTCATCCCTAATTCAGTTGGACCGCAGATGATCAAAGGATGGAAAAACGTTGCTTGCGTCTTTGCTTGAGGCAATTGAGGCGTGGATACGGCGCAAAGAAGGACATACTTCACGAATGAGAAGCGAAAACAGTCCTGAAATGAATCTAAAAGAAAAGAACACACACGAAGAAGATGACTAGAAATGAAGGTTGGTGATCAGCTTTGAATATAGAGAGTCATCTTCTTCCTTGACGAAGTAAAACGCTATTCAATGTCTACTTTGGATTCGTGTTGTTCCGCAACCCCCATCTTTTAAGTTTATTCAAGTTCTGCTTCAATTCAAGTAGACTCGATTATTTTCTCATTTCAAAGAATGTTTCTAAGGGGAGCTTCTCTGGGTCGGCGCCAAGATTATTTTGGCTGAAACGGTGGTTGCGAGTTCAAGAGATCTAATAATAATAAACATAATCTTAATCCTTATTTTATTTATATTTAACTTGATATCTTAATAGAAACTTTTAGGAAAGGATTTAAATCATTGGAGCATAGCGTGATCGGTTCCTCGAGTGGATTTTACGCTCGTAAATTGAAGTGGTGTTGAATATCTTCTTACATCATTGATTCACTTCTATTCAATTACAGTATATTACAATGTATTTTTATTACTAATAATAAGTTTTTTAAATATTTTTCACTTAAGCCGTCTAAGATAAGGAGTTTTATAAATATTGAAATGGTGTGTGCACTACTTATCATAATTACATTTATAGCAACAATCAACCAAACATTATCAAGAAAATGAAATCTCACAAAGCGGAGATTCGAAGGTAGATAAACGGTGTTCGTTCGCGGATATTAATTTCGGTTTGGCGATATAACGTTAACGAAGCTGTCTTGCAGTACCCGAACTTAGTTATTCGGAGGTAAAAAAATTGCAGTTAGTAAAAAAAGGGTTTAACGATTTTCGTCGGTCCGACACGCCCTCGCCACCGAAACACCGAAAGCTTGCACTCGATAATTTGTGGCTCGCGAGCCACCGGCGTGGAACCAGCCTCGGTGTAATTACCAAGGTAAATAATGCTTTCCAACGTCCAATGGCGTAACTCCGTGCACGAATAAATTCGACTCTATATACGTGCCCGGGATGTGGAATGTCGCTCTACGTACGGGGTTTGCATCCGCGGAACGAGAAAACGAAGAGATCGTTACGATAATCACGGATAGATTTTTTGTTACGAAGATTTGTTCTCTCGTAAAATACATTTCCGTCTGCGTGCCTCGATGAGCCACGGTTAAAATATCGTCCAATATATTTTGCATAAGTACCACCAACTTATACAAGGACTTGTAATTTCGTACTCGAATGCTTTCTTGATTCCTTATATGAATACTAGTTGATGGTTACTCTAATAACATTTAATTCCGACAAATTTAACACAACACATGACACAAAGTAGTATTACGATAATTGATACGTATATTATTCCATAATATTATTCGCAATAATTGAATTCCTTTGAATACATAAAAGTACGATCCAGCCGTAGAACGATATAGAAAATGAACCGCATAATTTTCTACTCGATCACTTTCTTACTGCACTGTTTCCTGT
The DNA here is from genome assembly GCA_910591585.2 of Nysson spinosus. Classification (NCBI taxonomy): domain Eukaryota; kingdom Metazoa; phylum Arthropoda; class Insecta; order Hymenoptera; family Crabronidae; genus Nysson; species Nysson spinosus. The sequence goes on along the minus strand of OU342830.1, from coordinate 5,301,635 downwards.
CAGGTAATGCATACGTTCCACGAACTGCAGAATTTACAATAAATCTAATATCATTTAATGACCATTACTCAGAATCATACTGTTTCTTTTGATATTCAGCTTTCGAGTTGAATTTCTCGGGACGCGTAAGTGGATAATCCGATCGTAGAGAGTTACTTTATTAGCGGGTAACACCCGTCGAACGAAGAATTAGCAGGGGGGAGTCGGTTATACGGGTCGAAAGAAATCTTAGCTGGGAGCTCATAATTCCTTGGAGCAGGTACACGCCTAAGGAAGACCCGCTTGAGCGATCGCGGCTGGTTTTTGCGTGCAATCACCGGTAACTCTAGACGTTGGTGTTCGGCCGAAGACGCGTCGTGAGATGCGAGGAAGTCTTATGAACTCACGTTAAGCTCGAGCGTACTTCTTCCTCGCTAACGAGCCACGAACGGAGAAACAGCTAGTTGGTAATTGGATCAGCCGATCGACTCCTTTATGCACCGACTTCGGCCGTTCAGCCGTTTGCCGGAACGTTCGATGAATAAGGCGGTCTTCCTCAAAACCACCATCGTGCACACCGTGCCATGGCGAAGCTGGGGGTCACGGTAACGTTATTAACCCGTAATCGAGCTCCGGGCAAACAATGAGGCGGTTTAGTCAAGCCGGTGCTCTCTCGCGATTCTGCCCTCAGGGGCCCTCCACGAACCCTTCGTGCGGCCAAACTTTGCACCCCTCCAAGGAAGTTTCACCCAATCGCGTTATGCAAACTTCTTGTTTCCGATCGAGAATAACCGTGGTACCTTGCGAGTCTCTTCGACTTATTCGTTTTTCCAACAAGTTCTATCTGTTTGGGAAGTAATATTTTTAAATCCTTCACTCTTAAGCAGCTTTATGTCGTGCAAGGACTTCCTCGAATAACGCTTGTCTTTATATAGTAATTTCGGTGAATCTCGTGTTTCAGTACAAAAAAATTCATTGCCCTCATTCAGTTAGCTTCCAGAGTCAGTTCTATTTATGTATTAATTAATTAATCAAAATTACGCTCTGCAAAGTTCTCACTTGAAAGTGATTAATTGAAATGATTCTCAGAATTATTAACAATATCTCGGAATCAAGCATAGGAGACACGTGCGTTTCAGTTCTGATAGTTAATTACACGAAACCTTTGGAATTTCCTAAGAGTTCAAAGGAAACTGGCAGCTGGTCGTAGAAACGGTACAGTAGCAACGGTGAAATTGCTATGATGATCGATGTACCAAACTCTCGAAATGGAAAGGAAGACGCGAATTTATGGGAAAAGTTTCTACCCTCGCGAAGTTTAAGGAATGACGTACTCCCCGGAGAATCAAGCTTTAAGCTGAAAACTCAGTATAAATGTCTTCGTGCGAAGAGAAGACATTAATTACTTATAACATGTTTACCAGTCCTAACTGTCAGCCGCTGCTTAATTAAATCATTTTCAGTCAACGCATGCCAGAAACATTTTATCAAGTCTTAATCAATAATAATCGAATACAATCGTCATAGTCTTACTCAGTAAAAATCAACTAATAAAAGCATATAAATTATAACCAAACTATTCGACGAAGAAATCATTATTCAACTTAATCCATGGATTTTATAATACTCCATTCAGCCAATGCAATGGGAAATGGTTGCAGTGTTATTAATCAAAATGTTTCAATATTATACTGCAAGTGTTCCTGATGAAATACGCGGAACACTGATAAACGGGGTGTTTCTCGTTAGTATAGGCAAGGTATGGAATAACGAGATTTTACTATTGACTTTGAATGGGGATCGACGCAGGAAGTGAACTCACTGGGAACAGCATGGTGGGACGGTAGTGATGAGCCAGTGCCGAAGGGATTTCCATAACCGAGTCGACCGGACGCGAAGCTGCCTTGTCGGCCGAGCTGTCGCTGCAACCGGTGCAAGCGTATTCGATTTTCACGGGTCACATCGCCGGAAACTTATTATTCTTCAGCGTAAGAGATACAAGGTATATGAAAGACGAAAGCACAGGAATCGATCATTTCGGGAAAAGCAATCATTGCAAGGTAGAGTATTCTCTCACTCGTGAGTTAAGTTCAGTAATAGCATTACGGTGGACTTAACGAAGGTGTACGAACTGTCCGATCCATTTTTGCGCCCGTATATTTCATTCGTGAAATCGAAGTTTTTAAAGCGTGATCAACCATCCGCTAACTCTAATTCAGTGATAAAATGCTTTTCCATTGTAAAGTAAAAAATCGGAGTTTTAGTTTCAAGCTGAATAATATTGGAAATAATAATGAACAAATATTATACTCAAATAGAAAATATTAAGCTGAATAATATTTATGATAGGGTTTGAAAAATATTAACCATGAAAGAAAAATACTAGTCTAAAACGTACATTGATAAAATTGTGAGATTGTATCTTGTATTTGTTAGAATTCAATATCTGATGTAACAGCGAATCCCTTATTAAACACAATTCATTCGGGTTTTATATTCCCAGCGTGTAGCAGAATTTTCAATTAAAAAGTTTACGATGTGCTCTTCTCCGGGGATACATTTAAATCTCTTTTAATTACTTCAGGTTCATTGTCAACGACGTCGAGAATATTGAAGTAGATTGAAATTGGAAGTAATGCATTCTTATGTCTTCGTTACGGATGGAAAAGGTTTTCTGAACTTTCTTAGTCATTCGAATGTCCGTGGATAGTAGGTGGCCGTCGTATGTCTTATTGTCGAGGAAGAGATCACGATTTCGTGACTTCGTGAGCGCGATATCGTGAACGGTGGGCGTATCGATCGTTGACTCTCGATGCCAATAAGATCCTCAGGTAAATCCTAAGCCGATGAGACCAAGTCGGAGATCACCGAGTAAAGACCTAAAGGCTCCCGAGCCATCCGGCTAATCCTAATTGAGTCGCCTTATATAAGTCCAACCAACCTCACTCTTTCTCCATTCTCCTTCGTCTATTTCACTCACTTTCTCACTTTCCCAAGCAACGCAGATCCAAGAATGAGTTATCTCTATCGAGCCGCGAGAACGTAACTTTCATGATGGATTTTCAAATTGATTTCCTCGTTGCATTTACCTGAACGAACGATCTGCTCCCCGGTGTTGTGCATCAAATCCTGAGAATGAGCCAATCAATTGCCATCTATAACTCCCTTATTCCTTGAGAGACGAGACTTATATAATATCAGTTATACTTTGATCGAAGTTTGATCCTTTTCTATACGTGAATTTGAGAAATTCTGAATCTTTTGTGCGAAGATATTCAGTCACTCTTTATGACAATAACCTTCTATAATAATGTAATAGTTAAGCTTAACTTTAAATTTCAAAAGAAATATATGATACTGACAATATCCATTTTATCTCATGTCTTTTCTTAATGTTATTAATATATAGTGCACATATAGAAGTACTTTGATGAAAGCAAGGAAATGCTCGAGTAAATTATAATCAGACAGATCCTGTTCCACTCTGCCTTATACTCCTTGCATCGTTGATAACAGTCGCAAGGACTTTCGAAGTATTGCCATTGGTGTTTCTCGCGAGACTGTCAACCGTGGGATTTAAAGTCCAGGAGAAATAGTAGTGGGATGTGGGTGCGTGATTCTTTGATCCATTGTTTCGAGGAAGAAGAGGAGAGGCGTCGGTGAGAGCCTCCGGGGAGCGTCGCCGTCGCGCCGGTAGAAAGGCAAATTCTAATTTGACGAATGAGAAAATTTCAAGGAGAACGATGCCTCGGAAACTCTCTGGTTGTTCGCGACAAAGGCCGTCAAAGACGGCGAGCTCAGCTATTAGGATATGTAAAAAAAAGATGCGATTCCGCTCATCCAAATCGGAGGGAACTCGCGCACTCAAAGGACAGATGAAAGAAAAGTATTTGAGTTGTCCTGACGAAAGAAAGACCAAGATACTCAAAGGTTTCCTTGAAAAGTTTCCTGCAGCTCAGAGTAATCACGATACAACTTTAATGTGACAAGTTCTTTTTTGTAATATTCAAATGACAGAACCATTCTGCTCTAATTTACATATATGGCTACTTTCACGCAAAATGTCACAAAGTAATCTCCGCGTTTGTTATTCACATAATATCTACGATAAATGGCAGAAACATTTAACATCACAACAGAGACAAACTTCAGTTTATGGTAAAAGATAAAGTATCAAGAGGCTTTGTCTGGAATGCAGGCGTCCTAGTAGACATTAAGGGTGAACGATAAAGAACATCAAAGACCATGGTAAAAGCCACATCGAAACCCATTACGATAGAAAAATAAAGGAGGTGGAATGTACCGGTGGTTCGCTTGGTGCTGAGACCAGACACGAGAATGACGAAGGTGAGCCTTCAAAGCGTCGTTGCTGAACGAGCATGGAAACACGATGGTGTAGCCTGGTGGTGCAGAAGAACACGAAAACTTGGTGGCTCGTAATTAATAACCGTTCGAGTACCATGAACCAGCGTGGGCGTCGCAAAGTAGCTGTCGTTAGTTGCTCGTTGAGACGGCGCCTTAGCGGCTTTACACCAGACCCGTTTGCACTTCGTACTTCTTGCGAACACCCTGCTTTATAAGCCTCCGAAAGCTGATTTCTCGATTCTCTCATATTTCACGCAAAAAAAATCATGTATTTATTATAACACTTCTTAATTCTTGCTTCCAGAGCTGACATTGAGAAACACCTTCCATGGAGAGGGGATCATATGTAACGTATTGGTTTTAGTTGTTGATAATGGTTATACTGATTGGCAGTTAAAATAGTTTCTGCTTTTAAAGTTAATAAGCACATATTTTAGCTTAGAGTGTAATTTTTTAATGATAGTAGTATTGTAGTACGATAATATGTTTATTTTGACCGTTTGAAAAGAACGTATTACAAAAAGTCGATTCAATGTCCAGAACATGGTAGGACCCCAATATGTGTAAGCTGCTTCTAGCGAAATGCGGCTAAAAGGAAGTGGACGAAGTGCGAAATTCTCGTTTACTTTCCTTTCCCATTTAAATCCCGTCTTTTATGTCTATTTCTCCTTCACTTATTCCTTTTCACACAGTTGATAGGTTGTATAATAGAGAACGTTGAAATTGAAAGTGAAATTCGCGGTGCAATTCGAAGCACTGAGGAAGGTGGTGCAACCGGTATCGCATGAAAAGCTACCCGAAAAATATCGCACGTATCATTCTTTCTATCTTAATAGCACGACAAGTTTCCACGTGGCAAAGAATATAACTGGTGCGAGACAAATCTTATCTGAAAGCAATTAAATTGTCGGCGAGTCTATCGGCTTGCTTGCTTTTCATTAGAAAAAGGTGGATCAATGGGAGGAGATATTTGCTGGGCGAACAAATTGGAAGAAACGGAATACGCGTAAGCGGCTTCTTCGGCAAACGGAGGTTGAAACTAGGAAAAAGCTTTACCGAATGGTTTCCAGGGTTGAGCAGTTTCGTATAGGACATAGTACGTCTATACAATCTCTCGATCGGATCGATGCCAATTGGTGAGACATCGATAGCCGCCCGTCTGTAAAATTGATTCCGTTTCCATCGTCGACCAAGGGTCGACCACGAGACGCAAAATCTCGTGGGAAGCGAAAGGTGATTCCTTGTTTCTCCTACAATTTCGCATTCGCTTGTCTTATTTCCACTTCGTATTTCCTCGCTGTTCTAACACATCCTTCCGTGGGATACCACTATGTCCTCGTGTTTTATTTTCCACCTCTCCCTTTTTTGCGGCTGTCTTTGCTCGACTACCCCGGCTCTGTTGTTTGCTTTTCCGAAAGCAACCCGCTGATGTAGCTCTGCCCATTCTCCTCGGCTCGATAAGATTTGTCCCTTCGACCCTGGCTATCCCTTGCCACCCTACGTTCGACGAAGACAGAACCTTCTTTGAGTTTAAGGAACACCATTTTATAAACGATAAGTCTTTGCGAGGGATGACCAAGCGTTTGCTTTCCCCTTATTTCTTCTTCTCCCTTTTTCTCTTACTTTTCCTTTTGCTCAGGTAACCGTATACCTTCAGATAATGAAGCTCTTTTGGAAATATTTATATCTCTTATTTGGAACAAAATTATCATAGGTTTAGAAATTTCAGTATTGACATACAATGCAAGATAAAGTGGAAAATAGATTAGAACTGTCGATACTGAAAGAGAAAGATTTCAGTAATAATCTGCTAGGAAATGTAATCGCATATTACATTGGTTTTGTGAAATATTTATAAAAGAGACATGATATCATAGTAAACTGCCTGAGTTTTGACCTTTATATCGTTTGAGAAGTAATGCGAAATTTTCAGTGAAATTCTGGAGGTCAAATTGACCGTAAATACAGTTACGACGCCGATCGAAAATATAATATATGGAATAGGTAGTATTTCAGGAATACGGTCTTTTAATGATATTTTATGCGCCCAGGAGTATATGTACCGTATGGTCCGATTTTAATTTGAGAAATGGTAGTCTGACTTTGCGGGAAAGAGAATATGGATTCGTATTTGGAATCGGGGATCTCCTATATTCCATAGGGGAAGTCCTTTTATCATTAAATAAAGATATGTTACTGGTTATTCAGAATATTACATACCTGCATTTGGTTCAGACATTATTTATGTATTTTATACAGCGACATGAAAATGTTTCAATGAACTACAAAAAAATTAGTTACGATGTTATATTATATAAAACGATAGAGTTATAATATATAGTAATAATAACAACAATAATAATAATAATAATAATATTATAATACATTATAATTATAGTATAAAGTCATAATTATGTAAAACTCGATCTTTCAAAGAATTCTCTGTAGATTTTCGAAAACAAGTTACAGTTACGAATTAATAGTAGAATTCATTGCCAAATATAGAAGTCATTAGATATTTAATCAACATATATTATATAAATAGCTTACATTGCATATACAGTTTTATCATCTTATAGTGTTTATATATATAAATACAGTACACAGTAGCAATGTTATGGAATATTAAATTATCGTAAGGAAATAAATCGGTATCGTAGACAGTTATTTATTTTATTGCTGGAACGCTCTGTTAAATATGAACATGAAGGGTCGCATCAATCTTTGCGGTTTGGTTAACGACATCAAGCATTCTTTCAGCGGATACAGATGTTATGCATGGTCACCCTCGAGCTGATTTGCAACTCCGAAAGTCGAGGAGCGCACGCAGATTCTATCGCGTGTCAGTTACTCTTTTCTTTTCCCTCTTTTCTCCTTCGATTAGTATCCGTGCCATGATGCCACTGGCGAAGCACGAACGTGACAGTGAAATCAAATAAAAGTGTCTTGATACACCTCGTACCTGTTTTCTCACGATTTATTGGGAATTCGTCGGTTTATTAAGGGTATTTGGATTCAGATATACTACACACGACTGTTTAATTTTATCGTTATTATTAAGAAATTTGTATGAACGATGAACAATATTGTAGTAATGAATATTGTTAATATTCCGTTTTAGTAACAATATTTAGTATGCAAGATAGCATCCAATTTATGAATATGTTTCATAAAATACACGGCATTGAAGCGTGATTAACTTAGTTTCATGCAATAATCTTTCAATTTCAATATCAAAATTCATTAGTTGAATTTCACACAGGATTTGAAAGAGATGTTACGATTAGCAAAAGTGCTAACGCGGTTCTTTTGCCGTTTATCTCTAAACCACGAAAAAACCGACCTGAATAAACAGGGGTAGTTTCCCTGGTCGAATGCGGTTTGCCAGGAAATTAAAAAAAAATAGTTGAACCAGAGAGGAGGTTAAGGGAGTTTGGAAGTAGTACTACGAATGAAGTTGCGTCGAGACTAATTCGATCGGAAAAATTCTACGGGAGGATACCCAACCCCCCACCCCCCGAACGGTGGTGCTGGGAAGGGATGCAGCGTGAAACTTTTATTTTTCGTTTCGTGCCGAGTTCGAACCGAGCCGGACGTTCGTCCATTTATATGATTAAATTCCACCTGATACGCCCCGGTTCTATCCAAACTTTACAGACTACCTGAAAGTGAGTGCGAGGGAAAGATAAACGTACCCGAATGGAAATATGGTTTCCTTAACGTTTTTACTTGATACACCGCCATAGAAACCGCTCTGACGTATTTGAAATGTCAGGACAGACAGTAATCTTATTAAATATCTCCTTCTTCCGCGTATACTCCCCAGTTCCGCCTCTTCATCGTATCTATTCCTTGGAATTCGTTATATCTTGCATATTTTATTAAATATATATAAAAGCTGACATGCGAATTCATAACATTTCTACTTGTTTCGAATAAGAGAATGATCAAATCACAATTCTTAAAGAATATTTCTGTCATTTTAGAATCTGCGTGAATTTGATGTAAGATATTTTATTCGTCATAATTGCAGTATTTTAATTGGAATAAATATAACGATTAGTTATATCGATGTAAATATCAAACCATACATCGAAACTAGGAGAAAGATTAATAAACAACGAGCCTACTTGATGTCGTTTACAAGAAAGCATGCACAGTCCTGGCTATATTTTCTTACGAGTGCACTCGCCTGTTGCAGCTTCTCCTGCGTCCGTATTTGTAACCAGCAACATTATGTACGGCAGCTTCGTGGAACGGAAGTTCCAAACGTAATTCACTGACAAGAGCCACTTTGCCATCGGCCGCATCATGGTTCGCCTCTATCGAATGAAATGGGGTGGGTTGCTCGCGAAAGCAAGACAGAGAGATGAGCCGAGAAAAGGGATACAATAACGTGGAAGGGGTAGATGGAAACTGGGAAGAGAAAGAGACGATCTGCCAGGAAAGGGATAACTAACGAAGATGAAACCGCGCATCTAGCCGTATATTATACCAATCGGAGGATGGCTTTCGTGAAATGAAAAGAAAGGGGAGTGAATATCTTTCCCATCCCCTTTTAGCATATCGTTACTTCAACACTCGAGTACGGCTGCATTTAACGACCATCGGGGAAGCGCCCCTATTTCGTCCTCGTTCGTCCTTCTCGACAAAAAAGCCACCAGTGGCGTGGACTTGGGACGCAAAGAGTGCTCGCGACGTCTCAATTGACTGGGTAACGGCTGATTTATGGTACGATTCACTACGGCCGACTCGCAAAGCACTATTCCACTGGCTCGAGAGTGTCACGAAGGTGTGAGATTCTATGGAACTGCTTTCGTTTACGAGACACGGCTTCAGAGGTGTCCCTTCAAAAAATCCTTTACAACATCGACCTCATTTACCAACAATATATTATACATTTCGTCAAAATATATAGAAAAATAAATATTTCTAGTTATACAGGCTTTGCACTCCCAATTAACCGGTTTGTAGATCGTATTCAGCTTATTGTAAAACAAAATCTCCCTTTCACAGAACAAATTCACCCTTTTGCAAAAACTTTTCTACAAATTTGTTTTCTTAAGTTATTGTAACAAAAATAAAATCCAGAAAAGTTTTTTGCAGAAGGGTGAATTTGATTTGGAGAAGAGTTTACTTGAAGTGCAAAACCTGTATCAGTTCATATAGAAATTAATTTTCTGTGAAACTCGTTATGCCGTCGGTATAACGCGACTACATATAAGAATTCATTTCTTATTTAAATACGATAATTCCCTGTACGGTAAATTTTATACAAGCACCTAAATGGAAGGGTGAAGGCAAGGTTTCATGAATATTTTGTCTTGTACTCTTTTACTATGTAAAATTTACCTAGTGTAGGTCGCAGCCGCATCGCAAACTGAGCTTTTTTGTAGGTGGTGTACCGCAGAGTCGCGTCTTCCGCGAGGAATTACGAGGAAGCTTAGTTCAATATTGACCCGAGCAAACGTGTGGCGAATATTATTACATCATCTGCATAATTTCTGTATTCAGTCAGTGCTTCCTGAAACGCGTCTGTAATTACTTCGGTTGCCGTGAGGTCTTCGTTGAGGGTGGCAATGCGCGTGGCGACGAAGAGGGGTGGGTTTAGTGGGCCTGCTGAATGGAACTGGAGGGGTACACGTATATGTTATGTAAATGCTGTATACGCCGTAATTGGACGATCGTACCCATCTGAAACGACGATTTTCTCGTTGGTGCATTTCACTTCAACCACGAATTACTCTAACCGGAACCACGTGTAAGACCAGTACTTCCTTGCCGCTTGCTTACCACGTTCCTATCCTATTTTAGGCAACCAGTGCTTTTAATCTCAATGTTTACCGATATACGAGTTTGTCGTGTTCATTGGCAGATATCCAATTAATTTTCTGCTCCTTCCATGGTAATTAGATTTTGCTGTTACAATTAATATAATAACAGTACAACAACAAACTTTAATAGTCATAGAAAAAGATTGAATGGTGAGAAAGTCAAAGAATATCAGATAATGAAAATTGAATGTTACAGAAATAAAAAGCACAGCTACTATGGATTGAACAATTAATAGTTAATAATTTAACTTGGCATCTCTCGCTTATTCGGCATTCCCACTACGATGTTAGCGACTGCTATTGTCTCTTTTTTTCGGTAGTACCAAATTAACTCTCCATTCTCACATAACGGCCGTCTCTCACATGGAAAACGACATTGGATTTACGCGTCGAATACCTCGTCCTCAATGGGCGGAGGAACATTCACCGTTACAATGGAGATCGTGAACATTTTAATTCATGAACCGATGAATTAATCATCACTTGCAAATGTACTCTGTCTGGAATCGCGATTAAGGCCTTGAGGTATTCTTGCCGTACTGCAGTTTACAATATCTCCTATTCCGGAAGACCGATAACAAATGTGACCGAACTAACGAACTAACAATTGTAATACTGATATGTTGATATCGGATTATTGATAATGTCCTGTCCTTTCTACTTCGGAAAGGTCAACATCAGGTTTCTACTAATCAAATTAGCATCATGTATGTCTCCCGCAGAGTGGCAGCCAGACTACGTGAATTTATTTAAGAAAGAAGCATATCTATTATTTAATGCGAAAGCCATACCATACGCGAATTAACAATGCTTTATTTCAGTTCTTGAAATAGTGGCATTTTTCGAATTAGTAAGCGGTACATTGAACCGTGATTGAGTGATACAAAAAACCGTATCTCCGTATTTGCGCTCTTTCGTGCGGAAAAACGGATTCATTGGAATCTATTGGAGAATTCCTGGGAGCGTAGAGGAGGACTTAATCGGCGAAGAGGTGGTTTCCGTCGACGATCGGCCACGACGAGGAAAGTACGCTGATTGTGAATCGAGCTGATTGCCCGAGTGCCGGCGGCGTTCAAACATCGTCCACAAAGGAGGTAATACTAGAGTCGGGCCCATGGCGCCCTCCCTAAAACGATTATCCACTCGACGAGCCCTCGTTCGGGGAGGGTTACCCGCCACGTAACGATGTATTGTGAGGTCCTCTCTCGCCACGAAAACCCTGCGGGGACTTCCTACCTCCTACGCCGGAAAATCCTCCGAGAGTATCCTCTCGAGACTCCCTTCAACCCCCAAACAACCCATACCGCATCACGGAACTTCTTCTCGACAAAGTCGCCTTTCGCAAGAGTTCGATCAACACGATAAACCCTTACGAGTTCCGCGTTTTTCGCGGCTCGGCCTTCACTTACCAACCATCAAGGGCCCATGAGTAGATCCTTTCAAGTATACTTGAAAACTAACAATAAGATTCTATCCGCTGAGGAGATAGGACACAGTATGCTGGAGGATTAACATACGTCTTTTCCTTCTAACTAAAAATTCAGTTACAGTAGAACGTCGTTTAACTAAAATAATTCGGATAAGTAAACATGAATGAATGTGCCGATTTCATAATTGCAATTAAGCTCAAAATTAGTTATTAACAAAAGCCTAAAGAGTATTGAGTACTGATTGAATTTCTAATTATGATTACCTCGTAAGCATACCGTTATACAAAAATAAATATGCATTAACGAAATGCAAAATTTGGAAGAAAATTTCTGGACAAGAATGAAGCAAATTGTTGGAACGATGTATGGAGGGTTGAAGGTATTTTACATAAAGGGATTATATACAATATATCTTTCATCGGTGGTGGATACCTGGAGGCAGGCATTGCCCTTTGGCTTGGTGAGCAGAGCTAGTATATGATCTGAAAATATACATCGGCGCGCATGAGATATAATAGACGAATAATGAGAAACAGGCCTACTTGTTTATGCAAATCCGTAATGGTTGCTTTAAGAAAAGTGTACCGTTTAACCACACCGGGAGAATTTTATTTCCGCATCGCTATTTCATATTTCATATATGCGCCACTCATCCGCTGCATCGTCACTTTCAATTGGTAAATTTTCGATAAATATATGAAAGGCATTCACAGACATGTGCTTTCCAATTCCTCCATGGAAATATTACTTCACTTCCACTTTGAAAATATTACTTCCTTTATTGAATACACTTGCAAATTTTAAGAAGTCATCGTTTTATTAATAAAGAAAATATCATCATTATTAACCCTTAATGGCTATCATGGGTAAAAATTCACTCCATTGGGATGTTGTTTTAATGATTTTTAACAATGTAGCGAGTAGTAATACTAACTTTGGATATTCATTCAAACTATCAGTAGTGACGACGTTATCATAAAAAATCAGATCAGTTCTTTCACATTTACTATAAACTTAGCGGTACTTATATTAATGTGACTTCTTTTGGTGATAGCTTTCAAGGATTAAGACACTGGAAACCATCGCTAATTTTTCACTTTTGTACATGCATTTCATCGTGAAGATTGCACTATTACGCGTAGAATTCTTGGCCATGAATAACTGATGGCTGATAAGTATTTCGGCCTTACATTTCGTGGACGAACCGCGAAGTCCTCTTAGCAGTTGCTGAATTAATAATAATCACTAACATGTTCTCGAAACTGGTGACATCGTCTCAAGTGAGACACACTACTCATTTCACGGCATCACTCTTGATTCCATCCACTTTCATCGGGGATATATAAGACAGAACGCAGAGGGTTTTCTCGAGTTTGCGAAGACAACAGCTGTAGGATCGCTGAAATATTGAGGAGCTTCGTGCGAGAGGCAAGTCTCGCCGACAACCCTTTCGAAAGCCTATATTCGATCTGATAATACGTTGCAATAGTTCCTCAACCTCGTGATCGATGCAGGTATCGATATATTTATATGACTCGTGCGATTTACTTCGAAAACTGTAAACCAAGTGCACCGCTATGTAAGGAAGAAAGTAGTTGCGTCATAGTTGCTTGGAAACAAAGTTCTTTAATATGTAACCCATCCATGAAAGCTTTATAAGAATGTTATTTATACGTTAAGACGAGGATTCAATGAATTGGAATGACATTTTCAAATGATATGTTGAGATGGGAGCTAAAACAGATGAGAATTAATAACTGATTCGCGGAACGATTTAGTTAGTTATATAGGAAGGAATTAAATCGAATAACGCAGATAGTGCACCACTGTAATACCATTTATATTTAATACATATTAGACGGTACTAAATATGTGAGTATTAAATTCGCGAAATGAATTATGTCGTTCCGTGAAACTGCCATTAATCCATCAAAATCACCCCACTTCTATTTCCGTGTAAATTGCACCATTTCGGAATGGTTGCATGATAACTATCTGGAAGTTGAATTACAGCGAAGAGGTCGATTCCGTGAAATGTTTCGCAGAAATTAGCGGGATTAGTAAACCGGCTGGCGCGATTACTCCCACATCATGGAAATTAAATAACAATGGGCTCTGGCGCAAGGATCGCGTAACAGAAAGCACTGCCTGCGGGACTTAAAGCTGTTCCCGGCGAGTGTTCCTCGTACGACGAGTAAAATGCCGTTAAAATTGTGTTTTAACACCTTCAATTTACATCGACATGCATGACTTCGCAAACTTTACTCCGGGGCATAATTCTTCTTACCCTTGTGATACAGAGAAAGGTATTATTACGTGCATTTAACGACCGAGTTATTTCACGAGTTAGTCATTAAATAGAAAAATAATATATTATTATTACAAATTAAATGTTTGGGAATACAGCGTATTCGAAAATAAACAATAGACTATCTCACGGTAAAATTATTCGTGAATAATTGTCCCCTTTTTCCGTGCAATTTAACCGTTGGTGTTTAATCAGTACATGAATACGGCGTCAGTTATTAATTCAAGCTGCTATTTCACATAACAGCAAATATAATAGTTTATACATCTATTGATAAGTATAATGTGTATGCGGTAAATAGTATGAATTAAGTAGAAGTGAAAAAGAGGTGAAATATGAAACCCAAATATTTTCACAGCCCCAGAATTATAGGCGAATGCTTCCCCACTTTCTATACTCAATTGCATGAAACCTTGCACCGCCACGCGCAGATCCCCACTATTTTTTTATTCCCGTCACTGCATCATTCCCTATTTCCTTGACTACACAAGTTGGAGTGTTCGTATATACGATGTAGGCATCGGAGAGGATTCTATCATAGAGAAGATATAATGGAATCAACAGCATCTTAAATTAATTCCTTTAGCACCCAAAGACTTCTAGAAGAAGATGTTTAAGAGAATTTCGCGGATTCCGGGAACCGTGGTCAATTCCTAAGAATTTCTCGGATTTCAATAATCGGTAACCAATTCCTAAGAATTTCTCGGATTTCAATAATCGGTAACCAATTTCCGAGAATTTCGCGGAAAATTCCAGGAATCGTGCGAAACCAATACCTCTTCGCACTTTGAGCTTCTGATATCAATTCTTGATTTTCGGGCAAATTCTGAGAATTTGCCCGATTTTGATCAAGTAATTTTCGCAGAAATTTTCGCCTTAACTTTTGGCCGGAAGGTGGAGTAAGAGGAAGGATTCAAAATGAAATCTGACTTGAATTTATAGTAAAATAATCATTTTATTGCATACTGAAGTTATTAATACGAGGAACTTAATCTAAAATAAAACGTTATAATTGATAGTACTAACAAATAATACTATATTAAATCTTATACTATAATATTCTACGGACTATGAACATGTCTTTTTCATATTTCATCCTATCGCATTCCACGTCAGACACTTAGCGTAAATAACCATCGAGGGATGAGTGTAATCTATAACTCGTTTCTGATCTGGTTAAAACAATTCTTTACAATATGTGAGTAGTATTGCAGCGGGAGTATTCGAAATTTTCTGTACTTACTGTACCGAATTAAGTGTAATAATCGCGTGCATTTGTGGGTAAGTGCGTATCCTCATCAGTCTCGAGCCAAACGCGTTAATAATTCTAGCAGGCAGCTTATCTAGATTTAACGTGATATATCAGCCCGCTATATACAGAGCAAACGGACCATCATTTATTCATACTTGAGTACGTTTCCAGTAGCAGGATGGTAGATTTACACTCACCACAACATTGACATCAATGAATTCTCTCTTTCTCTCTCTTCCTCTCTCTAATTTCGCCCGGACACGAGAAGAATACCTTCTTTTCTTTAGCAGTTCATTTGGCGCAACGGCAAAGATTTCTTTACCGGTGAGGCAGGGGCGCGAAATTAGCGATCGCAATTAGTCGCGGCTGAAAAGAGGCTACACAACGCTGGGTTCGCCTCTGGGATCGTTGCCAACGAAATGCATGCTTTCTTCCGTTGTTCCCTCCGTCTACCTCCGGGCTAAGTAAGACAACGTTGGCCGGATTGTTTTCTCCTCTACAATTTCGTCTTCTCCTTCTCCAGTTCCGGCTACTCGACTCAACTCTTTCCGCGGTTTTCGTTTCACTACTTCGTATTAGACGGGCACGCGCAGTGAGCACGTGGTTTCCTTTTTCCCGAGGGCGACATAAACCCCTGGACAAATTGCTATGTGTATTTACGTTAAATCGCTTAAGCGAGAGCTCCACCTCTGCTCGAGTATGGAGGGTCCAGCTCGTAAAGACAAGAGATAACCATCTGTGAGAAAAGGCCATCGGCATAAGTCAAGCTTCGACGTCGAATGATCTTACTCGTACATAGGAGGCTTCACGTATATATCGACTTGTACACACGTTTATCCGGATTAAGATCGTTCGACAACCCTATCCCCTTAATGTGAACCATGGATTGCCTTAAACGTTACTCGGATATGCCGCAACTTCCCTCCAGGTGCTCGTATATACACTTTGTGTACTTGGTAATCCTTTCCGCGGGGTAACATTAATTACGGCAACTGTCAGGGGGAGTTTGCATTGCCTAGCTGCGTATTACAGGATGCAGATTGTTCGAGTCTGTCTACCAGAATGTCTACATATACGATAATACACTATCCGGAGTGAAGGAACTAGTACCGCTGAGGTTACAATAATCCTAATTCATTGATTCCAATAAGGTCCGGAATGTGTGCCTTTCACGCATACAATTTTATAAGGAATCACGTTTACATCATTATTATATAGAATTATTGTAATGCATACACTTGCATGTCGCACAGGTACTCCGGTTACATGGATGTGCAACCAAGCGATTCAAAAGCTCGTTTACTGCTGCATCGTTCTTTCTTTGCATAAGGACATGACGTCCAATGCGAGGATTCCTCTGACCCCTTTTCATCGGTTGGATCTAATTTCACGTTCAAGAAGATCGCCGGTGATCGACCGTCGGAAATCTCATACTTTCCCGCGAGGATCCTCTTCGCTGATCAGTTCTTCGTAGACTGCGTGCAACCTGACCGCCTGCTTGAATGATATTCATTCGATCCTCACTGGGCTACCCATCTTTCAGCCGAGGCTCGGTAACAATAACCCGAGGGCTAACGCCCCTGACTTTGCATCGCGCTCATAAAGGGGTGCAAGAAGATTGGATCCTCGAAGAACGAACGTGTTATACTTGTGATATAAGTCTAAACGCATATAGACACTGGAAAGCATTTAACATAACCACCGCATTATATCTAGAACCCTCTAACCCTCCTGTGTTATTACACCAAATTAATCAGATTAATGAAACGAGTCAATAAACCGTATATAACTGATGATAATTAGAGGTAGATAACTTTGAAGTGAAGTTCATTAACTACTTGTGTAATACCTGTACTTATAATTAAATCAATCTTTTCTCCTGGGGGTACGCAATTAAACATTAAATAAAAGTAATATTACACTTCAAACAGAATTCTGGCTTAAGTTTCGCAGTCCATTTCCGAGTATTAATGGAACAGTCAGGGTACACCATTCTTATTACTTCCTTCTGCGCGCCACCCTCAGATCCCAAAAGTTTGACCAACCCTGCGCTATAAGAACAAAGTAGTACTACTCTGTCAAAGTGCTGTGAATCTTTATTCTTAGGGGTAGAAGTTGCAAATATGACAATTGACTAAATGTCGGAAGAAGAATGTATACAAAAGAATGACGGGGGTGGACTACTATGACCTCCCTCTTCTGGAAGGAGGATCGGCATTCGCGGAAGAAAGCGCAGCCTCCGGCGGCACGAGTTTCGTCTACGGACTAGCACCACCGCCACCTCCACCACCACTGTCGCTAACATCGCCACCACCACCGTCACCCCCGACGACAAGGGGATGAAGAAGAGCGTCGGCATCGAAGAGAGACGTGTATATATGTATATATAGAGGTGCGCGCACGTCCGCAACTTCAGTCGTCTACCGCGTGCCGAACCGCGAGCATCGTCTACTAACTCTTCATTGCGAATCCCCTGCTTTCCTTCTTCCATTTTCAAACGAACAGGGGTCTTAGAACCACCGTCTAGTCACGTGTCTCGACCCCTTTGCGCGCTTCGTCGGAAGTGCACCCAACTAAGTGCAACCCTTTTCCAATTCTATCATGCAATTCCCACTTCAAACTTAAGACTAATAACTAGACATTCATTAAAAAAGAAGTCCGAAAAAAATTATTTTTTTTCGTTCCACACCACGAAGTCAGAGTATTCATTGAATTATTTAAAATGCTCTATGTTTGGGATCGTTTGATATATTTGATATATAACAAAGGATCCGTGGATCCTTTTATGGACCGGCAAGTGATGTTGATCACAATTAATCCGTGATTATTATGAGGTTCGGGTTATCTTCTGAATCGTGATGTTACGTGTGACGCTATGGAAGCGAGTTTGGCTTAAAGCATGAATATTAACATGTTGATCATTTTCACATAACATCAATTATAAGAAAGAGGGTTGAGTGAAATGTAAGTCGAGAATGGAGTTGAAGATCAGTATTCTGCTTTTGGCACTTCTTCGCCTTTCCAGCACGCTTGAAAGTAAGAATCATTTTGTGATTTTTATTGGAATTTTCTTGAAAACTTTTCTTAAAAAATTGGTTTGACAAACTTTCTGGAATGACATGCAATATTTTTGCCTCTTATATATATATATCTTTAGACAACAAAATATACTTCGAGAACAAAAGAATTAATTATACCACGATATTTATCCTTTTGGATAAACATAACGTAACATGTTTTTACATGTTACGAATAGGAAGACTTTGTAAAACTCGCGACTCTCTTGTTACTCCTAGTAAGTCACGTGTCGGGGATAAATTTACGATGTAAAATTTATGCGTTACACTGTTTGGAAAAGCTAAAGCTTGGGATCGTGACACATTTTCTCGTGAGCGTGACAGCGGGGGTAATCATCATTCGTCGGTAGTTGGTTTACTACTCAAACAAGGGAGACACAGTTGTCGGTCCCCGCGATGGTTCGCGAGGCAATAAAGTCTCCACCGAGACTTAAGAGAGGGACGATGTAAAGCAAGTGTAAAGACTAAGAGATCTCCTAAGTGAGCGGATCCCGCTGACTGATACATGACGTAAAATCCCGTACGCATCGTTAAACCGGGTTTACCGTTTCCATCGTATCCTCTCAACATCTAAATATACCATGGCCAAGCCGTAGTTGTTCTGGATAGAGATTTCACTTCGGGGTACATCCAATTGCAATGCTAACGTCCTTCGCTTCAATAGTATGCCACTTCCAATCAGAAGCCAGATTGGTATCATATTGTACGATAAAGACAACTTCCTATATGAATGAATATATCTCTTAATCAAAGTTTTAATAATGAATATCCATAGGTAGAATAATTATTCTAACGACATCGCGTTAGATCTTTTATTAAAGTAATGCGCAAAGTTTGAAATGTGCACGCGCCAAGTATAAACGTATAATTCAGGGAAGCATTAAAATATATCGTGGAATCAGATTCATGTAGAACAAATATTAATGATTTCCACGAGATTCTATTAATTTTAAAAAAATATCGCGAGCTCTTCTTCGGCCCTAGGTACAAAGGAAGAGGAGGATACTGAAGAAGATGATGACGAAAATTATTCGGTCGATGAGTACGAAGACTATGATTACGAAACGGCTACTATAACCAGCGATACCGATCTCATAGCTGGTGGTTCTCTGCCGATCTTCTTGGCAGAACCAGTCGACGCGTTTGTTGTGAAAGGGAAACCGGCGACTCTTCATTGTCGCGCCGCACATGCTCTCCAGGTAGGAGGATCAAGTTCCTCCCTGAAATAGATCTCCCGCAAATCTCTACCACAAAAATAAATGAATTTTCATCTTTTACTATAAAAACATCGTGTACCATAATACATTGGTACACTCGTCTTTTTTCGTTCTGACAAGTGTGAAATACGTAGAATTAGTGAAAAGTAGCGACACTTTGAAAACGATTTTCTCCTTCGGCTTTATTAACCACTTGAGCGGAATAATAGCAACACGAGGTCTTTCTGCGAGACGCGAAAATTACCTGCTTCCGGTTCTTACCCCGGCCGGTTTACAGGTGTATTTTCGGTGCAACGGTGAACGAGCTGAGCGTTCGCAGCAGCAGGACTTTGTCGACCCTCGTACCGGAACGAGGGTCGTCGAGGTCGAGTTGAACGTGACGAGGAACGAGGTCGAGGAGTACTTCGGTAGGGAGAGGTTCAAGTGCGAGTGCGTGGCATGGTCGGGACCAGGTCAGATTCGAGGGCAACCCGCCACGATTGAGGTCGCTTGTAAGTAGAAAACCCTCCAATTCTCTCTTTCACTCTTTCATTGATACTACTTCCATTCCGCTCGTCCTTTACCTCTGCTCACCTTAAATCTTCACTTCAACCGGATCTCCCGAAATGAAACGTTTTTAATGATGAAAGCATCCTGTTATCCTGGCGACCCTTAAGTCACGGATTTTCAACGTCCGATATCTTGGTGTTATAATTCCGGAGATTACGACATACTTCTGTAAACTTGAAAATGTCCTGATTGGATCTCTGTGATTGGGAAGATGTTTAACAACTTCGTTCGTTAGTTCTTATTAATTGCATCTTGATATTGGAGAGGGAAATAAAGATTTATATGAAATTTTTGCTTCTGGTGCTGCATTTCATTTAGATATTAATATTGTTCGAAAAGGAGGCAATGACGATTAAACAGTACATAAAACTTATGCGTTACTTAAAGTTCCCATTTGACCACATTCTTGTATTATAAGAAACTATAAGAAATTGTATCAATGTCATACTGTAAATGAATAGTTATGAATTGATTAATTTTATCAATCTTAAGAGCACCAGTTAGATAATAAGTGTAATAATTTATAAGAAATTGATTTCACTTTAAAACTGCAATTAACTGCAAACTATGATTCGTGACTAGTATGACGATGCACCTGCAATAGTTTCATTCCTGCACCCAAGGTATGCTGATATACAGTGGAACCGCGAATTGAAGAAAGTGACAATGAAAGAGGAATTTTCATTTAGATGTAGCGGGTCGCACTACGTGTAAACAAGGAGTAAACCGGACGCAGAATTAAACCCGTATTCGCGTGCAAACAGGAAACGCGGACATGGTTTCGAAATTGAATACGTGATATCGATCGTGCTAATTTTATTGTGGGACCCATGCCGTTAATGACGCCACATATAAGGCTTACGGATTTCCACTTCCAGAAAACTGCGAAGTGTACCAACTAATATTCTAACAATGCTAGATTAGGAGAACGTAAAATAATTATATAAAGCTGACATGAAATGAAATTAAGGAATTATAACGGAGAATGTAATTTCTTAAGTTTGAACATTCTGCTACTACTCAAGGTTGTATAGAAATACTATTCATAGATGCTAATATACTTCAACCGGCATTTACGAAATCATACAAAGACTTTACTGTGATATGAATATGGCAAGTATCGGGTCAAAAGTAGTCTAGACGGCTTGCCATATTCCGTGAACGGGTTTCAAAGCAAGAATGTAACTGTTCCATCGGTGTGCTCAAACCATCACTGCGCTCTTCACGAACGATATGAAAGCACCTATTTTTCCGTATACCTACGGCACACCGAATAATAGCATAGCCGGTGGTTCGCTGGACGAATAGCCACCCTCGTACTCATGGGTGCTCGTGGGTCGCGCAAATCTTTCTCTGCCTTTCCTAGTAGTAACTCCAGTGCACTAGAGAGTATAGATCCAGCCAGTTCATGAAAGCGCACTTGCATTTATACACACGCCCTAATATCGCTGAGTGCCGTATTCCCTCTCTTCCATCCTCTCTCGCTACCTACCCTCCTTACCGTATCTCTCTCATTCTCTCTTTACTCTCCTCTATTTTGTCTCACCAACCTCTCGTGGCTCGTGTTTCCGGCGAATATTAAAAAACCCCGGGGTGGTTTCCCACGCAGACCTGAAGAAGCACTTCCTGTCGCCGCCGTACTCGTTGTCCGTAGAGGTCGGCCGTAATGCAGAATTGCGCTGTACGCCACCCCTCGGGGTTCCGCAACCGAAGGTCTATTGGCTGAGGAACGGTACACCCTTGGAAACGGTTCCAACCTCGACACTGCCACCGGCACCGGAAACCATATCCAATGATGTATCACCCGGGAATTTTCTACAAAGCGCCGATGGACACTTGCTTCTTGGAGAAGCCGAATTGAAGCACCAAGGAAATTACTCCTGCGTTGCGGAGAACATTGCTGCCAGGAGAGTCAGTGAACCGGCCGTACTTACGGTGTATGGTAAGAATGGTTTTTAAGGGTTGTAATATAATATAATGTAAAATATTATAATAATAGTATAATAATAATATAATATAACATAATAAATAATATTTATAAAAAACAAGCGTAATGGGCCCAACTATAAAAGCAGTTTATAAACACGCGAGGATGATTTTCGTACAATTAATTGTTCCTTGGGAAAACCGTATTAATAATGTTTTAACTGGCATTGTATAGCGTGCTATTATTCATTTCTTCCCAACTTTATTTTTTGCACGATGATTTTCTGTTCCCGATCGATTCTTAGTGAACGGCGGGTGGTCCTCTTGGTCCGGATGGTCCGAGTGCAGTGTACATTGCGGTAGAGGTGTACAAAAGAGAACCCGAACATGTACAAATCCGGTACCCATCAACGGTGGTCAAACTTGTCCGGGACCAGCGATGCAGAGAGTCGAATGCAATCCTTCCTGTCCCAGTAAGCCAAATCTCACGATTCAATTTAAAAATGAATAGTTTAATATCGCAGCAGATCGAGCAATACTTCAATAGGAGACCGGCCTGTCTTTGCCATTGTAATATTGACGTTAGCACGATTAAAGCTGTAATCACACGAATATCGTGTGGCTTTGTGAGTGGTTCACAGATGTAACCATTCTTTACCGCACCAGCAAATCTGATAAGTGAGATTTAATCGGGATTTTGAAGTTCACCCGTTGCTTTCAGCGGTTGATGGCAGATGGTCAAGCTGGTCCTCGTGGTCTGCATGCGGTCCTGATTGTTCGAGAGTAAGGAGGAGATCCTGCAATGACCCCCCGGCGAGCAATGGTGGCCGGCCCTGTCAAGGCAAGGACGTCATCGTTGAGTCTTGTTCCGCGGATCGATGTAATGGTGAGCTCATGCTGTGATCCTATTTTTTTTTTATTGTTCTTGACGACTCTTGCACTGCCTAACAATTTATTATGAGCGCACGACTCCGTCCAACGTGTTCCATTGCTATTCGTATTTCTTGATCCGATTGCACGCATCCTGGATCTTCAATAATGACGATGCGATTTAAATTAATAATCCCGCATGGGAAGAATCTTATCCGCTTTATATCGATAGGACTTACTTTATATCCTTTACGAACTAAACGAAAGAGCATTTTTGGCTTTGGCTTAAGTATTATTTTAATTATACGGTTTCATAATTCTTGTTCTATAGGTGTATCTATTTCATACAAATTATATTATTCTATTAGAAAACTTTTACTTGTAAATTCAGCATCACATTTTTCTGTAGTGTAAAGTATTTTCCTTACACTATTACATGCAGCACTCGGACACGACGGGTCTCGTGTATACAAGGAAGGTAAATGTAACGAAATCCTCCGAGAGGTAAAATAGATGTTTTGAAAAGTATTTTTATTATAGCTACTAGAGCGATCGATCATAGAAATATATTGGCATTATGGATCACTCTGAGCCTCGCTGCTATAATCCTGGCCGTGTCTACGGTTTTCTTCGTGCGCTTGATACGACGAAAAGAACGAATGGAAGCACTTTATGGTGTTGCCAGACTGGATTTTCGACGGCCAGGAGATCTTGCAAAATCAGTCGTTTCAAAAGCCGATCGTTCGGTTCTCTCCGGTGATAGGCGTCTTGAACAAGTCATCGATGAAGCAAACGCCTCTAGATTACCGAGGTAAACACGTACGAAATAAACGCGAATCAATTTTAGCTTCTTTAAAAATCTCATCTACTAATGAATAGATCATGTTCGGAACACCATTACGATGTTCCTCAACTATCTGTGCCATCGACGACAAGACCGTCCCCAAGTTCCTCCGTAACCAGATCCTCCTGTAGAAACTCTCAGCGTGGCCGATGCTTATCAGACAACGAAGAAGGCCGATCATCTCGTAAGAAATGAGTATGCTTCTCAAAATATCCAGGGACCAGTTATGAGCCCAGAGTAATTTTTAATCTTCAGGTTCAACCTGTCAAGTGAACCCAGAGAGTACGAACGAAGAAGAAGATGATCAAGAAGACGATGACAGAGCCAATGATGATGAAAGAACACCCGGGGACGATGCCAGTGGTTTTATAGTACGAGCAATTGTCGACGAACAGGGTGCTCTTTTAGTTGTTCCTGAAGTTGGTGTTTCGATGTCAGTTTCGGAAGGTGCAATTCCTCGAGGACGCCATCACAGTCTACACTTAGCTGTCTTAGGGGATGACTCTTTAAGACCTAGTTTACCGCCGGGATTAACATTATTATCTGCTGTGGTGGCATGTGGACCAAGTGGTATCGATTTAGTGAAACCTGTGATTCTTCAATTCGAGCACTGCGCTGAACTAAGAACTGGAAACTGGGAGTTGAGTTTATGGTCTACGGACATTGACCTCGAAACTCGCTCCATCAATTCCGGAAATTCGTCCGCGAGTTCGAACGTAATTTCAACGACAATTTGGAGGAAGGTTCTGACTCTTGGCGGCGAACCAACTAATCTTCCTGGACAGCCATTCGCGCAGTTAGATCATTCCGGAGTATTTCTCGTAACTGAAACACCAAGTGCTTACGCAGTGGCTGGGGAAAATTCGGTCGTGGCGCCTGGTTTAGCAGTGAAACGTCTCTGTGTGGCAGTTTTTATGTCTCGCGAACGTGATCATATGCGATGCCATGTATTCGAGGATACGAAAGCGTCTTTCAAGCTCGTCGGGGAGCAGGTCAGATGAGTGAAAATACTTCTTAACCCCTTGACTACGGCAGACTTTGATACGCACCGGCCGTACCATACGGCGGGAATTGTTTTACGATGTACGCCGTCAACGGCGAACTTTTGGGTGGGGGTGCATTTTTATGAAAACATATTTCAATAATCAAAAAATTGAATTTCACTACACCAAAACAATATTATTTATTTCTTTGAACCGAATTAGTATAAATATTAAAAATTTAATATTAATGTTAAGGTTTTTCACAAGGCGCCCACAGTAGCCAAGGGGTTAATGTATTAGCTCTTAAAAATAACTTATAATTGGTCATAAGAGAATCTTGAAGTTAAAACCGCTTGAATTGATTTATTTATAGGAATACCGATTAGGTGGTATTCGTATCGAGCACGGTATTCTTGGATTTCGAGCAAGTGGTGCTCCACTCCGTATCGAACTGGAAGAGAGGGAAAGTGGTTTTGTGGAGCGTCAAGAAGTTCCTTATCGTCGTATTTGGTCATCCTCGAGAACTAGTATTAAGCGATCATTTAGAATCGAGAAAACAGTCGGAGAAGTCAGGCTTAGTTTCGAACTTCGATCGTACCAGTGTAGTTTCGAAGATAATGGCTTATTGCTAAGAATCGATCTGGACTTGATGAAAAGAAACAATACGAATGGCAAGAGAAATACTGGTAAACCCGAAGCGTCTGTTGTTATACGAGGAAAAAATTCAACGAGGTCGACAGAATCTGTAATACCTCGACCCTTCAGGTGTTTATAATTATAACTTACATTTGACCTAATTTCATTTCTGTATCATATGATCATTTTTCATTATGTAGATTCTCGAAAACATTGAGAAAGCAGCTCTGTCAGTGCCTTGATCCTCCTAGTGCACGTGGTAATGACTGGCGAATGCTGGCTCAAAGATTACAAGTAGATCGGTGAGATACTTTTTATTCGATATTGTACGCTGCTAGTTTGGAGAATTGAATTAATATTTCACAATGATGTTGCAGATATGTCGATTATTTTGCAACAAAGGCGAGTCCAACGGAACATATTTTGGATCTCTGGGAAGCAAGACATAGAGAAGCCACTGCCCTTGCTGACTTACTGAATCATTTAAGACTGATGGGACGCGTAGATGCTGCCAATGTTCTTGAAAGTCGCCTAGGTCCATGGATCTAACGGACTGGAAATTTCACACTGCCATCAAGACTTAATCGAAGAAGTAATATAGATGATGTTTTGTAAATAGAAAATATACGATATTTGGAAAAATTGATGTGGAACTATACTGTATAGACGGTGGTCGTGTTTGTACATAAAGCGAGTTTACAGCAATGACGGTGCTCTCTATTCATTAACCGCACCCAATATAGACAGATCTCATGTACATAAACATTCCTAAGAAATCCATAATTCTCTAGTGAAAGTAACACACTTACTTAAGTGCAACGTAAATTAATAAGCAATTAATAAATACTAGATGCAGAACAATTATTATATGTGTTTAAAATTAATTTCTTTATTATAATAAATTCAAACTTTTAATTTATTTGATACTAAGTTTCCATGGCATCACGTAATATTTAAACTATGCAACTTTTGTCATTGATAGGATCACGTAAAGCGTTCGTAATCGGCCATCCGAATTGCATGAAACCCTGGTATCGAGTTACATTCACGAAGATTTCGATGAATGTAGTGGTCCCGTTTTGTGCGCTAAAACGGAGGGGTTGAGTGCAATAGGAAGATCGGAAGTTGCAAATGACATTCATGATCGCATATGCCCAATTTGCACCTGAATGCCGGCCCTTGGGTATCCTACGGTCTTCGGTAATAGATGCGGTTGGTTAGAAGTTGTCAGCTTGGAAGCAGTTGTAGATGCATTTAGCTGGGTATTTAGGTACCATTTGGACGTATCGTATCGCGGTGCATGCATTTGGGGAAGGCTCCTAGGTATCGTGTCTTGAACCAAGGATGCGTAGGATGCTCGGAACAATGGGCATTATCTGAGGCCATGCGAAATGGAGGGGGCGGAGGTCCTAGGATTCTAGAGAGGTTTGGGAGAGGGAATTCAAGGGGGTATAGGTATGCAAGTACGAATGGCAGAGCCAGCAACCCTCATACAGGTATGTACGTATCTCTTGGTATGTTCCCTCTCTCTATCTCGATATCATTCTCTGTTTCACCTCTTCTCATCCCTCTGGATCCTCGTCGGAGAACCATAGGAAAGGGGTAGGAGGAACGGATGGCGGTAGCATTTAATCACAGAAGCCCGCCGGTGGTAATTCCTCCGGACAATGCCTGTTGACCTGCGTCACTGGGAATGGTGCAACGACCACACTTTAACGATAATACTACCACCGTTTTCGCTCTCTGTAGCTTTCTATATGCATTCTCTCCTCCTATATCGTTCCTTTTACCGTACGTCAAAAACCATTGGCCGTGATCGTGAAAGAGGAAGGTTGAACACAATCGTGTAAAGCGCGGTGATCTGGAGTGTCGCTCACACTTCACGCGACCTTAATTTCTATAGCTGTAAAGGACAGTTTTTATTCCTCACAATCGGGAATTTTCATTCACCGGTAATCTACGATATCACTATACTGCCATATAATATTCTAGTGAAAATACTCTTCTCACAAAATTCAGGATTCTATGCAATTACAGATAAAACTAATTTAAACAGAAGTTTATAGCGCACGCATCGCTGTGCATGATATTTACTGTACATCCAACCCAGTTTCAAGAAAGCGGTAAAATTGGATTTTCCATAAATTCGCGAGATTTGTGTGCCGCGGATCTAATGTATCCTCGATATCGTCGTCGTAACGACACGGTTATTGGAGCGTTACCGATATCGTATATGCATAATCCACGTCAGAGTCGCATAAATTCCAGATCCAGAACCGTATTAATTTCCCGACTAATCGCGATTGGGATCTACAGGCAATTACGAGAAGGATCGGCCAATCAGATTGCGAACGGTGCTTTACTCGCTTCCGTTAACGTTACCGCACCCCTGTACAATCGAGTCACGCACACGCAACTTCGCCGCGTTTCAGCAATCCTCGAACCCTCCTACGTTGCGTATAGAACACCCCACTCGAGGGTGGTTTATGAATTGGCCCGAGGTATCGCGATCGAGCCATATGAAAATCGATTACCGATAGAAAATATTCAACTACCGCGATAAACATCGATCCTTCCCTTTCGAAACAAATTCGAAATATATTTTTCATATTCTACTATGCAGCTTGAATATATGCACGATTTTTATATTATATCACTGCAGCTATCTTTCTGCAACCGTTTGTGGAAAGTTATATATTAGACTTTGTAGTTACATATAATTATATTAAACATAAATATAATACTTAATTCCAACATTTTATTGAGATGAATTAAATATTCGAATAGTGACGAACGCGTGAATGTAACGGAACAAAATAATAGGATGTTAACACTGGAAATACCAGAGCAATCAAAATGACTGGTCTCCAATTTATAGTATAATTATTATGTACGTAATACACGTAATTAAATCCATTAATTAACGTACACCCCCCAACCATAATCTATTTATAAATAAATATATAAGTATAACTTAGTATATATTCGGTAGTTCCACTGTCGATGTACAGAGTCTGTTAATTGAATTCGAAATTAACAGCCACAATTTATATCTGAAAAGTGTTTGATGAAAATTTAAGTAGGCCGTTTGAACTTTTTCGATGAAGATGTATAGACATGATAAAAGTAATGTTATTTTTCAAGATAAAATGACATATGATAGTAAGCGATGTACATGCACGCGACACGAGAAATAGCAGTATATGATCCTTAAATTAATTACATTTCGTCGAAATGATATAAAGGAGCATCTTATGGATCGAAAGAGTATTCGACCATTTCGAGAGGAGTAAAATTACTGCCAACAGTAATGAAAGAAAGATTGTACAGGTCGAGGAGGTACTTGAGATTTTATCAAGAATTGCGCTGGTCTCTTATACTTTAGAACTAAATCTTAAATAAGGTAAATTGATTTAAGAATTGGCTCCCATCCCAAGAACTTTCCTCGATTCGTTTGATTAATAGTCGCCATAACTATTACAGAAAATTTATATTCATACGACGCACGTAGCCGGTAGAATTTACATATATAACTTTCATATACTCTAATAAAATATATATCACTTAAAGAATAAAAAAAAGCTTAAGGTGAACAATGAGCCGAGTGCGCGAATTACCGCGAAAAAGTTGGAGACCAACAAAAATTCCACGGACGAGAGTGCTGGCGAAACGATGTCGAGAAGAAGCTGAGTATTTTTTCACTGTCGTTCGCCAGGATTTTTGCAGTGCTAGCGAAACAAAAAACCGCATAGTTCCGGAACAATTTCGTCGTGGAATTTCATGACATCCACGGTTAAAAGGCTGTAAATTTCGTACGTATTTACTATAGTACAGGTTGGTATGTACAACATTTGCGCAACCTTCAATAAATCTTTAATAAATCACTCTGCAATCAGCGACAATAACGTTGGCTATCTGTAGATTTTATTGTAACTTTGTTCAATATACATCGCAAAATGTAAATGAAATATTCAGAGCAAACCTTCTTTAAACTATTAATTGAATAAGTATTATGAAATATTGTCTTCAATAAAATGTTATTGATATTATTAGGTGTTTTCATATGAAATGGTGCATTGTGAAGGTGAAGTTTGAAGTGCTGTATTTTTTGCAATCTAATATTTATTTAATAAAATAACAGAATACCTCTGGTGTTATAACGTAATTCAGTGCAAATACAATATATATTCCAAACTGTAAATGAAATATTCGGAGCAAACATTCGTCAAACTATTAATTGAACGAGTATTATGAAATATTGTTTATAATAACATGTTATTAATATTAGAATACCTATGTCATTAAAACACAACACAGTGTGTGGGAACAAATTCTAACTTGTTCGTGCAAAGACTCCCTCGAAGTAATGCAAGTAAAGGCAAGGATATAAATTGAGTCCAGCATACCAAAACAGGGAGCATTGAAAGCATTATTTCTCCGCGTGGACCACTGCGGTAGATTGTCTCGAGTTGTAACAAATTAGTGCAACATATAGTGACAAAGTTCCCGAGATTGTAAACGACTATCAATTTCTTGATGTAGGGATGTCATCGTGTCTTTCTTCGAAGTAGAACGTTGCTGAACTTAGGCATCGAGAATTTACATGGGAACGCCTGGATTTAATCCGTGCAGTGCTCGCTGGCTGCCGGTGAGTGTTGAATTATGCCAGGGGCGTAATTTGCATAACGCTCGCAGGCCGGTCCCGATAAATGATGATTCGCGGAAAATTGGCCTCTGGTCGCGACGCAACCCGTCCCTGGAATTAAATCCGCGGCTTAATTAAGCGAAGTTTACAGCGGCGACGAGAGTCACCGCAATCTCGTCTGCTGGAACGACTCCGCTCTCTGCACTGCCGTTCTATACGAACGTAACTTTGAGGGAAGCAGCATACTCCGCAGACAAATCACGACTGAGATCTTCTCCTCCGGACTGGTACGTACGTTCACGTCAATTTATAAGGATAATAAAGATCCTCCTTCGTATTTATAGTCACGATATTTCCTTTAATCACTGCTTTATATGTAAGCACGTGTACGTCGATCCACGGGTGTATTATCACGCTGGGGCATTAGGAGTTTCTCTTTATCGAGGACTTGGCGGTTATAAATAACACGGTAATCTCATCCTGACAAGGTGAAATTTTAATGACGATATGATTCTATACTGGAATAATTGAAAGTTAAGCGACGTGATAAAGTACTCTACGTTCTTTCTTTCCGCAAAATATAATTGCTTGTGTGACTCATTATTATGTATGACATAATCATCGATGACCAATAGGTTCAAACGTCTATTGTTCCGAAACATGACATAAATAAAATTGCTTAAGTGCTTATGAGCAACGTAGCCGGGGGAGAAAAAATCACTTCGCGGCACGAAGTAGCTATTAAATATGCTCCCTTCTTTTGGAAAGGTGCACGATCATTACGAGCGATGGCGTCAAATGAAATCATGGTGCACGCCTTTTCCCCGCTGAAAATGGAAGAGGGGTGTCCAAACATTTTTGTTGATGAACAAAATTCGAAGCACATGAATAACCAGATATTTCAAGTATAGGTTTTAATATAACAATAATGAGTATTTAAATTTATTTAAGAGACAACATACCGATGATGATCACGAACCAGATATGACTCATGGATCACAGTTTGGATATACCTGACAGAGAATGATGCTATAGTCATTAGCCGGTAATCATGGTGGCGGCGGTCTCCCGAGTGTAATACTGCTCCTTTTTTCCCCATTTGTACTCTTTCGTGGTGGTACGTCAGTCGCGCGAACCCGCTATAAATCTCGAAGTACCCGCTAGTTCGGCGCACACACCGAGAATGACGTACGATCGACGTGGCCCATAACTTAAGGCGAAATCAAAAGTCGATTACCTGGCTCGTATCTATACCACTCCTCTTAGTATCGATATTATGCCTATCACCTCATCCTTTCATCCTCCTCGCTACAACGTACACCCTGATTGCCCCACTAACAGTTCACGGTGGTGCAATTTATCGTATTAACAAATTACCCTCTCACCTTCGGCTTTTAATGTATGCGCGTGTCGGGCCAAAGTAACGAGCGCACGGAGAGCACACCGAAGTACTTCTCTTTGACTTTCTCCACGATCTATGCAGTTCCTTTGAGGTTGACCTTTCGCGACTATACTTGATCTTTCGCTAGTACCAAGACTCGGGGAATGAAGAATGAAGAACGTGCCTTGTTTGATTGGAGAGAGTTCAAGTGTAGTATCGAGCGCACGGTTCTCTCGTTTCTTTAATCGAAGGCATTTAATTATGAACGGTAAGAAGATGCCAATTGAATTTTAACACGTGGTATAAAGAATGGCCGCTTCAACGTCAAGCAATTATTGCTCGTGCACGATCAACCACGAACTTTCATTAAATGCTAAACTCACCTTATCGTAGATTTCATTTTAATTTAGCGTTGTGTCTGTCAGTATCGTGACTTATATCTCGTTTCACTTAAGAAATACAATATTTTGATTTGATATTGTAGTCAAGAATTACAAGCTTCGTGATGTTCGTACATCGGATTCGCTTAAAGTGCAAAGTTCCGTGCTGGCGCATACTAATTCGTTCAGCACCGTTTTGCCATTGGCCACATTTCGTAGTGCCATCGAGGAAGGAGTTAAAATAAAAATGATTCATACAGTTAGCAGCGCAGAGAGTATTCACATTATTTCAGGAACGTTATCTTTTGGTCCATTATATGAAGGAGTAACGCGTATGGTGTAGGATGTAACGATACGACGTGCAGATAGAAAACGTTCATCTCACTCTCGCCTTCTGGTCTTAAGGATATTATAAAAATCATCGTAGTCGAGGCGGTCATTACTTAGAATATTTATGTACACGTTGCAAATAAAATTGATGCAAGAATCATCGAGCGGTAAAGTTCCTCCTGATGTACACAACTTGCACGTCTACGTAACGGTACTCAAAAGACAAATAGTTGAAAAAGTTGGTGATCTGATACTGACAGATGAAAGGAAAGGCAGAGAGGATCGAAAGAAATGGAACTCTGATTCTTCGTTCCGCTATTGTATTGTCACGGCCGCTGACAGTGAAGTACCGTCCATCGTGCCACGGAGATTAGTTTCGGCTTCTGAAGAATCGAGTGTCGTTCGCCACACGGAAACCTTATGCGGTTGATTGTTGAAAGGAAAGTAGGAGATCCGATGAAAATCGACTAGCAAAGTAACCCCATTCGTAAACATCAGGAACAGCCCTGACAAAGATTTAACGGAAATCCTTGACAGTCCACTTATAAAACTCGACAATGGAATCAATGATACTAAGATCAGGTTTCTTTAACTCAATATAAAATCTGACAAAGGTATATGCATTTCAAACTATTGATACAGACTACTTACAGTATTATAATTAAAAATTACAATTAAATATTATACTTAAATAAGCCACCTAATTGTCTCCTTTAGTTGCTGTAATAAAGAAAATAATTTACGCATTAGACGAAAGGCCTCAAACAGCCAATATCCTGAAGGAACACTTTTTCCGTTGTGGACTTTTTACAGAATTTTGCTGATCACCTATTTTTTACCCAGAAATAAATATTGTTGTATAAATAAATGGTCAATTTTACGTGGGTTACTTTATAATTCCACAGAATTTTAACTTTATAATAGTAAAGATGTTTACAAGCAAGAATGAATATTCTCTAAATTAAACGTAAATTCCTTGCTTAACACATCTTCAAACACATTCCACAGGAATGTAAAAAAAATTGCATTCCAAGTCGTGCCTCGAGGCGAACTTAAACGACCGCATACACGGAACTTCAACTATGAGGCGGCCTTAAAGGTTCGCTATAAATACGACAATAAATCGCCACCATAAATCGTTGGCTTTGTTACCGGTGGTATCGATATCGTTGTCGCTGCACTATCGGATCCAGGTCGGATCTGAAACGACGGGAAGAGACGACGGCGAAGTGGCAAGGGTGGAGGAGGGGGCCGAAGGGGCTGGAGAATGGAAGAACGAAGAAAGAATGTCGACACCCCCGCTACGTGTAGGAAGACGGGTAACGCATGGACGCGTTTCAGTAAAGAGAATGAAAGGGAGGATCCCCGATAACACTCTTGTTACCTCGAACGCAGACACGTTGTGTGCTGTGTGTATCGAGCACCTCGAGGAGCCCAGCAGATCGGGACTCTTGATCTTGTTGCTAGATAAGGATGCGACCTGATCCAGGCCCCTTCGCTGCACTCCGCCATGAGATTGTCTGACGGGGCCACCTTGTCAAGGATCACCCGACACTCGAAAACGACTTAAATCCTTCGCACATTTCACGATACTGGAATTCATTGGAAAGTAATAATCT
The DNA here is from genome assembly GCA_910591585.2 of Nysson spinosus. NCBI lineage: Eukaryota > Metazoa > Arthropoda > Insecta > Hymenoptera > Crabronidae > Nysson > Nysson spinosus. The sequence continues at coordinate 5,268,010 of OU342830.1, read as the reverse complement.
TATACGATCTTTGTTTCTTTTCAACTTGTACTATTCATTATTCATTTCCATTTCCATTTACTCATCAATTCTAAACGGGAGAAACCCTTTGTGTACATGAATATTACATAAACTTTGCAGAACCGTAAAGGTTAAAAATAAGCGGGGATAAGTTTCGTTTGAAATTAGCTAAAGTTTTGAGCCGCAAAAGTTTAGGTATTTGACGAATTTGTTTACATTAATAAATGTGCGGTTGAATCTGGCCACATAGTGTTCTGTCGAACTCTACGAATTATAATAGTACGATTATAAATCTGTAATCTAAATCTGTAATGTAAATCTATTTTCTACCATCATTTTTATTCTCCAAATGTAAACGAGATGTTATTATCCTCTTTCATGAATAATTTAATTGATAATCGAAACTACTTATCCTAGTTATAGGCTATTCCACTTCTTCCGATTCATTTAGTATTTATCTCCAGTATGATCGCTATTAATAAACGTCGTTAGAAGTACACGATATAAAATGAAGAGGTAAAGAGTTCATAGACATTTAAACAGATATTCATTCGGTAGCAGATTTATAGCTACCGCGTTCTATAGCACTCTGCATTTTCTCAATGAAAGCGTATTATCATTCGAGGCACTCTCTGCACTTTACCGTGGCTCGTTCCTATCGTATTCTTTCGTCTCGGTTGGATTTGCATGCTTATACCATCACAGATATAATCCTAAGACCTTACGATACAGGTTAGAACGACTTAATCCATTGAATTGCAAACGATAAGTTTTATTCCGTACGTAAGGTTACTTTCAGAGATCCAATAAATCACTACAAAGCTTCTCCCACATTTACTTTCTACGGCAATTAATTCACTCTCTGCATAGTGTTTTGCTTCCATTCGTGCTACTTTATTCCGAATCAGTGCCGAATTAATCTTTATTTCTTACCTATACGATACATTGTACGACATTCATACAGAACTTTCACGTTGCACCAACAAATCGCATTATCGTTTCAGGTGCAAGGATGCATTATCATATTCCTGTCTCTCGCATTCAGGTTTCGGGTGTATGCGAAGCTTGTAGGCGTATCCCAATGCAAGGGTTCCTGTAGATTACGCGGTTGCCTGTCGCTGTCGAGCGGAAAAACCGAAGGAACGAATGAACGAAAATCAAATAAAAGGATAGGCGAAACCGACCAAGTTTATTTATGACGTTATTTCCGAGGAATTGGTCGTGGTGGTGCACACCGTTCCTTGCACAGTGGCAATTTGGTCCTTCGTCCATGTGACTCTCTACCCAACACGATGTAAATGCAAATACACGTGGATTTAAACCTACTCTTCTCTCTTCAGCTTATTCGTTTCCTCTCTCATACTTATTCACGCAATTATAACCTTCACGCGTTATGATAACCGATAATCCGTGCCGCAACTAACCGCTCTCGAATGTGTACACGAAAAGACGCACAGAAGAGGCTTCATTGAGAATTTTATTCTTCCTGTTATTCGTCTTTGCGTTTGTAGGTGTAAAATTCTTTCGAAACTGGCGGAATGTTTGAGAGATACGTAAAATTCCATCACGTAATTAAAATATCACACAAGCTTTCGATTAGATCCAATTATTCTATAAAGAGGCATGATAGTGAATCTGAATATAGTAGCATAAATGAGAACGAAACTTTGTAGAAGAGTTAACTAATTATGGTAGAAAGTAAATGTGCGAGAAGCTTTGAAGTAATTTCTCGGATATCTAAAAGTAACTTTACGCACGGAATATAACTTATTTTTCACTATTCAATGGATTAAGTTGTTCTAACAATAAGTTGTATAGTAAGGCGTAATAGATTTAATATATTAAATCCAGAAAGTGTTATGCAATTGTGAATACATTTAAGATTATATCGTTTGAATTTACTCAAGTAAAAACTATTTCACGTAATGGTATGCCGTTACATATGAAGGAAGCTCGTCAGCCGTCAGAAACGTTCATTTTCGCGCATCGCCTACGTTGTCGGTTTTCTTGAAAAAGATATTTCGGTGGATGAGTTTTGTGATAGAATAGTAACTTCTTTTTTACGGTTTCACCTTCGTCGGCATACGGCTTGTCTCTTACCTCGAGTTCGTAGGAAATACTTCCCCTACGGTACGTAAGAATCATAGCCGACGTGTCTGCCGACGACAGGATAAAGAGGCGCTCCTACACGCACTTACGTCACGTCCTTCGATTGTATGGTTCCCTTACTTCTCCCCTCCTGTGCTTTCGCAGTATCCCGGTGCAAGAACATTCGCCGTCTTATCAGGGAGGAGGTTGTGCACTGATAAGGCACGTCGGACGTGGTGCGCGCCCAGCAGCATAAATTGTTTCGAGGGCACTCGCCGATCTCGCGAGCGATTCGTGAATGGAACGACCAGGTACCTCGTTCTCCTCTATACAAGTATTATACGTGAAATACTTGTACATTAGTCTCCCCGATTTTGCATAGCACATAGACTTTCGCAAAAACCATTTGGCCTTTGAAAAGCACATTATTGTAACTCGAGATCTAGATATGTGCGACGGGTTTTTGAATTCATTTAGGAATTTTAGAGTAGTTTTTTATATGGTAGAGTTGTGGAAGAAGACACATTGTTGTCTTACACGCGAAAACGATAATATAATATATAATATTATATAACATATTTAGTCAATTGGTGACCGAAATTTGTGATACTTTCGTCACGAACGCCTTCTTTACCCATTATGCTTTTCAGTCACCACTGATGTGATAGGATGTTTAGTTAATTAATCTTTTACAAATAAACAATCTTATTAAAATATTGGACCGAAGTATATCAGTATTCGTAAAAACCTTAAGAATTTACATTACTCAATTACATTAGATTACATTTACTATTTCTGTAATAATAGCATCGTGCATATTTCATAAACAATTATTAACATTTTTAATTCCAATATATATTTGTAACGTATTTATATGCTATCATCATTGTAAAGAGGTAAAGTCTCATTACCATCAATTTCACATTTTACTTTTCTCGTTCGACTGTTTACTTCCTCTTCTGCTGCGAGAGCAGAAGTCCGCACCGGAAGTTCTATCACTTCTGTCATGTTCAAGAGTACGCTTCGAGCTTTTCTACAAGAAATACTCCAATATTACTATCGCCGAAGTAGTTTTCTTGGGAATGTTATACTTCGCTATTTAAAGGGAAGAACATCGTTGACGATTTCGACAGACTGACATGCAAGGAACGCAGGATTTCCTGGAAACGTCGCTACTTTGAATAGCAGTTTACGATTCTCATGGATTTATATGTGTAGGAATTTTTATATTTACAGGAAAGCCGTGGAAAGTTCAAGAACACATTCTTGAATAATTATTTTTTAACTAATCCGATCTCAAGAAACTCAGGATTTCGTGGAGATGTCGCTACTTCGAATACTATGCTTGCGATTTTTAGGGTATATATGCATACAATTCTCTTTCATATCTATAGAGAAAAACAGTGGAAACAAAAAATATATCTTTAAATAAATATTTGTTAATTAATCAAATCTTGACATATTTAGAAAATGCCTTTTCCGAAGATATTTATGCTTTCTTCCTAAATTCCTTCCAATACATTGCATCTCATGTTTCCATTTCATTAACGATATTTGATTAATAATTAGAATAATTAGTAATTATTAATTGTAATTATACACTTCGAACGTAATTCGTGGTGGTCTCGCGAGAATTAAAGAGCTACCATAGACGCCGTAAAAAAATTTCAGAACAAACAATCTTCGTAAAATGTGGTTGCTTGAATGAATACGTTTAACCACGGATTATATTAAAGACAATTTAGCATTTACTAGCAGGTTGTAGGTAATCTTAGTTTACAGCCTTGTTCCACGTAAGCCATGGGGAGCTTGCAAAAAGACAGGGTGCCTGTGGAATAAGGGTGAAAGGAGTTAGCGTGCCGCAGCACGTTAAAAGCTGTCGTTACTCATAATTAGCACCGAATCGCTGAGGCTTTTACACGAATGAAGGCCTTCTGAAACTGCGAATTCGTGACGGTTGGCTGTTAAAATAGTTTCCCGAACAAGCACGGTATTACGACGAACTTCTAACCCACCTTGACTCTGGAAGGCCTGCGCTAGAGACAATAAAAAAACTCTCGTTCAGTCATGAAGTTTGCAGTTGAAATTGGTTAGCAGTTGAAATTGTTTCCACTACTTGTATAGGTATCACACTTTTCTGCCCGTATCAATCGATATATTTGTATAACACTTCTATTTCTATCTGAAACTGCGAGTATGGTGAGAGTCAGTTGAAGAACTCATTTTCAATTAACAATAAAGTGCAAATTATTATAATTATTTTGTTGATTCCGTTGATAATGGATATACATATAAGTTGATTTTGCAACTCGGACAATATGTAAGAGGATTGTTTTATGTAATTGTTTGATGGAAGAATTGTAAATGCATTTTAAATACGACTTAAAGAAGGAAAGTCGTTAGTAACCGAGAAGTCGTTAAGGCTGGAGTAATAATTTGTCCAAGTCCTTGTTATCATTTTGCAGCTTCCTTTAGTACACTAGTTCACAAATACATGCAAATGGATGGAAATGAATGAATCGTTCCGCGTCTACTCGTATCGTTCCCTTTTTAGTAATTTTTCCACCTCTTCAGTATCATAAAACCAACCACTTGGCAAACTGGCTCTTCCTCGATGAATACACTTTTTTGCCCAGAGATTTCCTACTACGAATAAACGAGACACGCCCAACCATTTGTAAAAGAGTGTAAAACGTAAGAATAGAGGTACGGAATTGCTATTATTCCTAAAGGGGACCGGGACAAATTGTAAGAAAAAATTGCGAATCAATCTTTAATCATGAAAATCACCCTTATAGTGTATAAGAATAATGCCCCAAAATATTCATTATTCATAATGTAATTAATTTTATTATATCTTTAATAAGATATAATACTAATTAATTAAGTATTTTCTGAAAGCCCACTTTTAACACTATTAAAACGTGGACAGTGTTTGTTTCCCAAAAACAACGACCACAAAACGTCAAACATCGTACCGCAATAAATCGCAACAAACTACGACCGTTGCAAATCGAATCGTAATATTCCATCGTCACGAAAAGTACAAGATCGTGAAGAACTTTCTTTCTACATCGATAATTTAATAGATTTATTAAATTGCGACTTAGTTATTGTAATATTACTTATATAAATTAATTATTAACGAGCCATCCGATTAAATATAAACAAATTAATAATATCTCAGGCGAATCCGAAGAAGTCTCTTTATTAATGGATAACTTGTCCGCCGCTAAAGGGGAATCGTTTCAGCAGATTGGTGTCCATTGCACCAATTATGGCGTCATTCGCAAAAAGCTTCGAAAATGCATGAAAAAATATTTTGCAAAAAGTCGTCGAATGGATAATTATACGAATACTGTCCATAACGATCAAAGAAATTAAGAAATATTCAACGGTTAGTTCTTCGAGGAAGGAGCGACCGGGATTGGCCAGGGGGTTTTACCCCACCAGTTTTCACCCCTTTCTGGTTCCTGAGGATCCGAGGTGACGTGGTTACATCCTGCACACCGATTTTTCATTCTGCCTGGAGCACTCGGGGAGGAAAGACGTGTTTCCTAATTCCCTCTTTCCAAACTACCCCTATTCCAAACAGACGACCTTCCCCTTTCTAGGATGACCAGTACCGGCCAATACTGACAAGTAGTGTCCACCGCTGACCACTGCTGACCAATAGTGACCAATACTGACCATTTCGCGCTTAATTCAATTTTTGTTTCTGATATGTTCTAGGAGCTTATTTTCAAAGTGTTTACATGATCAGTTGATTGACTATTTGACTTTTTATTGATTATTTGATTATTTGCTGATAATTTGTCTATTTACTGGTTATTCTCTGATCTCTTCTAGGAGCTTATTTTCAATGTGCTAACTTGATTATTTGATAAATTATTCAACTGTTTGTTTATTATTTGATTATTTACTAGTTATATTATTATTTACTGGCTAGTTGTTTATTTACTGATCATTTGACTATTTAGTCGTTATTTTATTATTTATTATCGCATGCTCGCTTGGGTTAATAGTTCGGTAGAACAGTCGGTAGTTATTATAGATATTATATATAGCTTCATAGGTCTCAGAAGATGAGCTCGAAGAAAGAAGAAAGAATTATACAAGAGGAACACTCCGGTACAGAAACTCAAGAATAGATGTAGAAATAGAAATAAGTTTATTATGGACAGTTGGTTTAACGCTTTCTCTGCAAAGACGATTTTACCCGATTCATATCGTACGGTTGACTTGTCACTTTGATTCTATTAGTATTTTAGAATTAGTATAAGTTACACGGCGGCAGAGAAAGTGTTGTGCTAGAAATTAAGCGTAGATCTATGTAAATCACTGTCAAACGTATTGACGAAGAGCGAACATTTGCAAGTTCTCAAATTTGTAGCTTTTGCTTTCCTTTGCTTTGTTTCGTACCATGAAGTAGTTTACTTTGCAATGATGAGCGACGATTTTCTCGCTCTTTCGTTACTCTCTTTCAGAGTATCGAAATGAAATTCTTGGATAGCATAGTTTGTTCCGATCCTGAGAGGGTTCCTTGTGAACCTCACTCGGGTCTGTTCATTCTGGTTCCGGTAATCGGGCCAGGGTGGCAGATTTCGAGGTAAATGTCCTGTGCTTGCGAGGAAGGGCCATGGCACATGTGGCGGTCGTGGCGTAAGTCACGATTGAGCGAAACACTCCTGGACGGGGTGTCGGTAATCCGTTTGGAGGCTGCGTGCGGTTCTCCTTCGTTGTCACTCCTAAGGGTTTGTTCTCGCGCGCTGAGACGCGAGTGCGACGCACTCGTTGTCCATGTGCCATGGTTTCGACTGAGTATGGCTCGGCGGACTTCAGGTAGAGGTTCAAACTTTGAATCGCGATTTAGAGTTAGAGTCATTTGCTTCCTTAGAGTCAATCCCCCCAATTAGTATTCGCTCTTTGAAATAATGTTCGGTCAGTGACTTAGCGATAAGTTTGGTGTAAGAATAGTTAGTAAGTTAGAACATTGTATCCGCGACGATATTCCAAGTCCGATTGTCCCATTTTTCTTCGAGTTTGACTCGAAGCAGAATGTGCCTTGAGGACTTGGAATAAAACGGTGGGTGGTTCGGTAGCGGAACACGATCCGCCACCTAGCCACCCACCAGGGTCTCTGCTAGCGGCAACCTCCACGTGGTGAGACCTGGTAATCGGTAATAATTGTAGAGAATTAGAATTAAAATTCTTCTACAATTACAACCGAGCTAATAGCTGCTTCATATGTATGCTTTAATTAGAAATTAGACACCTCGCTTAGCGAATAAGTTAGGAACATCGAGGCGGATATCGTTTGAGTATCTTTCGGCGATGAAATATACTCTACAAACTTTACTTAATATACAATATTACCGATCTCTATTGATGTATTCATATACCAATTTCCTATTGTACATTTAATAAAGAATAATTTTAATGTATTAGACATTAGACTCCTACCCAAGCACCTTCAATTTTGGATTAGACTTTTTAGTTTATTATTATTTAAATAGCCGACTGCATCTTCTTATTAAATAGTTCAATAAAATAAAATTCATTAGCCCTCATATTTTCTAAACTTATAATATGCTCAAATAAGTTAGCAATGGAATTTATTTCATACAAATATTTGAACGATTTTATATTTAGTATTTTATACAAGTATATTAAATATTTAAACTGAATATTGTACTTTTAATAAAGATTAATTGTATTGTAATACTGTACTGTAATTTTAATACCGAAATACTGTATTGTAATACTCGAGCTATTTCAGCTCTGCACAAGACTTTATTAATTTTTTATTATTTAAATACACTACTGTACATACTTATTAAATAATACAATTAAATAAAATTCATTAGCCCTCATATTCTCTGAACATATAATGTACCCAATTAAGTTAGCAATGGAACCTATTTCAATCATGTATTGGAAGGATTTTATATTAATTATTTCATGCAGTTTATTTTAATGACATAATGTTTTGAAGAATATCATTCAGGTAAATAACTCATTTAAGTAAATAAATAAGTTTCTCTTTCGAACAAAGCTGCTGGGTTTTATTTATTAATCGACAACAAATCCATTAGTTACACTTTAATTATTACACATTTACAGCTACTCTAACGTAAGAAATTAATTATTTCACGCAATCTACTTTAATGAAATAATATTTCGAACAATTAAATTTAATTAAACAAACTCTTAACTTTCGGATGAAGCTAATATTTTAACTAATTTATTAGATTTGTTAACTGATCTTTTTTTTTATTAATGATTACAGGGTGGCTACTGCATCTTTCGCGGGGACGTCCGCAATCTAACAAGACACAAGAAGAAGGGCCATCGTCAAGATATTTTTTTACAAGTGTTTATTTATTGCATATATTTGTATATTTATGATTGTTATATTATAATATTTATTAGCATACATTGTTGTATGAAAATTCTTGTACTTCCTCAAATTTACAATTACAATAAATGACTTTATTACCTATATATTGAGTTATATTTTATATTTCCTCGACCTACCGAATATCCAGAATCCCATATGTCTTAAAAATGTCCGGAGTGTCATCATTCGAATTAACGGCGAAAAGATGCGTGGCGACTGGCCGGCGCCATTCAAATGAAAAGTGAAATCCTCATATTTTTCGGGGTTTTCGAGTGAAATTATGGGTTCTGAGAAATTCTCGTTATTCAGTTTTCATTTAAATGGCGACCGAGAGTCGCCATTCCGTTAAAGTGAAAAAATGGTTGGATACCGAGAGCCGTTACGAATAACGGTCGTGGCGACTGGCCGGCGCCATTCAAATGAAAACGGAATAACGACAATTTCCGATTAACGGTCGTGGCGACTGGCCGGCGCCATTCAAATGAAAAGTGAATAACGACAATTTCCGATTAACGGTCGTGGCGACTGGCCGGCGCCATTCAAATGAAAACTGAATAACGACAATTTCCGATTAACGGTCGTGGCGACTGGCCGGCGCCATTCAAATGAAAACTGAATAACGACAATTTCCGATTAACGGTCGTGGCGACTGGCCGGCGCCATTCAAATGAAAAGTGAAATCCTCATATTTTTGGGGGTTTTCGAGTGAAATTATGGGTTCTGAGAAATTCTCGTTATTCAGTTTTCATTTAAATGGCGACCGAGAGTCGCCATTCCGTTAGAGTGCAAAAACGGTTGGATACCGAGAGCCGTTACGAATAACGGTCGTGGCGACTGGCCGGCGCCATTCAAATGAAAACTGAATAACGACAATTTCCGATTAACGGTCGTGGCGACTGGCCGGCGCCATTCAAATGAAAACTGAATAACGACAATTTCCGATTAACGGTCGTGGCGACTGGCCGGCGCCATTCAAATGAAAACTGAATAACGACAATTTCCGATTAACGGTCGTGGCGACTGGCCGGCGCCATTCAAATGAAAAGTGAAATCCTCATATTTTGGGGGGTTTTCGAGTGAAATTATGGGTTCTGAGAAATTCTCGTTATTCAGTTTTCATTTAAATGGCGACCGAGAGTCGCCATTCCGTTAAAGTGAAAAAATGGTTGGATACCGAGAGCCGTTACGAATAACGGTCGTGGCGACTGGCCGGCGCCATTCAAATGAAAACGGAATAACGACAATTTCCGATTAACGGTCGTGGCGACTGGCCGGCGCCATTCAAATGAAAACTGAATAACGACAATTTCAGATTAACGGTCGTGGCGACTGGCCGGCGCCATTCAAATGAAAACTGAATAACGACAATTTCCGATTAACGGTCGTGGCGACTGCCCGGCGCCATTCAAATGAAAACTGAATAACGACAATTTCCGATTAACGGTCGTGGCGACTGGCCGGCGCCATTCAAATGAAAAGTGAAATCCTCATATTTTTGGGGGTTTTCGAGTGAAATTATGGGTTCTGAGAAATTCTCGTTATTCAGTTTTCATTTAAATGGCGACTCTCGGTCGCCATTCCGTTAGAGTGCAAAAACGGTTGGATACCGAGAGCCGTTACGAATAACGGTCGTGGCGACTGGCCGGCGCCATTCAAATGAAAACGGAATAACGACAATTTCCGATTAACGGTCGTGGCGACTGGCCGGCGCCATTCAAATGAAAAGTGAATAACGACAATTTCCGATTAACGGTCGTGGCGACTGGCCGGCGCCATTCAAATGAAAACTGAATAACGACAATTTCCGATTAACGGTCGTGGCGACTGGCCGGCGCCATTCAAATGAAAAGTGAATAACGACAATTTCCGATTAACGGTCGTGGCGACTGGGCGGCGCCATTCAAATGAAAACTGAATAACGACAATTTCCGATTAACGGTCGTGGCGACTGGCCGGCGCCATTCAAATGAAAAGTGAAATCCTCATATTTTTGGGGGTTTTCGAGTGAAATTATGGGTTCTGAGAAATTCTCGTTATTCAGTTTTCATTTAAATGGCGACCGAGAGTCGCCATTCCGTTAGAGTGCAAAAACGGTTGGATACCGAGAGCCGTTACGAATAACGGTCGTGGCGACCGGCCGGCGCCATTCAAATGAAAACTGAATAACGACAATTTCCGATTAACGGTCGTGGCGACTGGCCGGCGCCATTCAAATGAAAACTGAATAACGACAATTTCCGATTAACGGTCGTGGCGACTGGCCGGCGCCATTCAAATGAAAACTGAATAACGACAATTTCCGATTAACGGTCGTGGCGACTGGCCGGCGCCATTCAAATGAAAAGTGAAATCCTCATATTTTTGGTGGTTTTCGAGAGAAATTGGGGGTTTCCAGAAATTGTCGGTTTTCGGTTTTCATTTAAATGGCGACCGAGAGTCGCCAATCCGTTAAACAGCAAAAGACGGTTGGCCACGGAGAGCCGTTACGAATTAACGGTCGTGGCGACTGGCCGGCGCCATTCAAATGAAAAGTGAAATCCTCATATTTTTAGTGGTTTTCGAGAGAAATTGGGGGTTTCCAGAAATTGTCGTTATTCAGTTTTCATTTAAATGGCGAACGAGAGTCGCCAAACCGTTAAAAGGCAAAAGACGGTTGGCGATCCAGAGCCGTTACGAATTAACGGTCGTGGCGACTCGCCGGCGCCATTCAAATGCGAACTGAATTCCTAAATTTTTTAGTTTTTGTGCAACTTTTGACGAGGTTTTTAGGACTTGTGGGCTTCTGGTTATTGGTAGGTCGAGTATATATGAAATATAACACAATATATTTGTAATAATTTCATTTATTGTAAACTTAAATTTCACGAGATACAACAATTTGCATACAACATTCTATACTAATAACTATTATAATATGACAAACGCATATATTTAAATATATACAATGGATAAACACATGTAAGTGAAACGTCTTGAAGATAGCCCTTCGGTCTTTTATCTTCTTTGGTTGCGGACCTCCCGGCGAAACAAGCAGTGGCCATCCTGTAATCATGAATAAAATATCAGTTTAGTTAATAAATTTAATAAATTGGTTAATATATAATACAAAATTAGCTTTATCCGAAAGTTAAAATATTATTTAATTAAATTTTATTGTTCGAAATATTATTTCATTAAAGTGGTTCGCATACAATAATTTATGTCTTACGTTGGAGTATCTGTAAATGTGTAATAATTACAGTATAATAAATAGATTTATTTATTAATGCGTACAGATGAGCAATCGATTAATAAACAAAACCACCAGCTTTTTTCCGAAAGGCAAACGATTATTTAATTAAATGAGTTTGATCAGGATTTTATGTCATTAGAATAAACTGCATGAAATTATTAATATAAAATCGTTCGAATACCTGTGTGAAATACCAATTCCTTTGCCAACTTATTTGGGTGCACTATAAGTTTAGAGAATACAAGGGTTTAATTACAATGAGTTAAGGGCCAATGAGTTTAACTACATTGTTTAATTACATTGTCCAATGGAAAAAATTTGATGTAACAAGGAATATGTGATCCTTACAGATTTTGCCTCGTTTCAAACGAATCCGCAAACCATTTCTCTCCATCACCCTCAGTTTTCGAAAAAATCAATTTTGAGGAAAGGGAGCTTTTTGGGCTTTTTTAATACTTTGATTCAGCATGCATATACATTAATATATCTGTTAAATGTCGAAGAATATGTATGCCAACAGATATAAGAGTTTTTGAAACAATAATTCCATGTTTTATCTTTGCATATTTAGGACTAAAAATGTAAAAACACTGCTATTTTATATTATTAAGTATATAATTATATTTTATATTTAAATTCTATTGTATACTATTCGTTACCAGCCTCTATGACTAGGTAACTCTGAAAATACAGATTGCATTGCGTGCTTGGTCTACTTATATCTCGTTTATGATAATACTTTAAAATATTCACAATTTGTATGATAATTTTGTTTCCGATATTATTATATTAATAACGTATAATACCGAGGAATTAAATACATATCGAAGGACCACCTGTAATACTTCGAGTTTATGTACTAACATGTCTATCTTAGGTCTTCTAGTAACTATAATAAATGGAAGCCCTATCAGGGAGGTTTGTCCGAAATTTCGACAAAGGCTAGCTGAAACAAAGAGGGCGATTTCTAAAGGCGCTTCGTTACCTCAACGACGACGTCAACTACCGCCGACATCCGCGAAAGGCCGTAACAAAGGAGCCGACATCCACAAAGAGGAATATTATTCCTGCCGGGCGTAATCCTACGGGCGAGTGCGAATATTTATTACACGGGCCACGTTTAAAGCGGCCGGCTAAAGTGAAAACAATGGTGGATTTTCTGCAAACTGACTAGAACCGCGCGAATATACGTGGACCTGGTTGATTTACAAGCGAACTCTTCCTCTCATTTCACTAGCCGCATAGAAGAACTTTTTCGCAATGCCGGAAAACGAATGACATCCACGAAATTGTTTCCTCCCGGAATTACCTCATAACGGTACTATTTAATTTTCGACAAACTTTTCCAATCTCATAACAGAAGATCGCTCTACCAAGCTTCTACAATTAAATACCATAAATTTAACACAACTTTTCGTATAAATATTAATTTTAATACTATCGCGAATTTGAGGAAACAAACATTATAAATTACATCACGTTATGTACACTACGAGTAATAGTTATATTGAAACAACCCATTTGAATATAAAAACTTGATCGTTAAAATAATTCCCTCTCGTTCTTCTAATTAATCATCGATAAGAAGACAAGGAACGTTAATAATCAGGGTGCTCTTGTATGGGGGATGTTACAAAGGGAGCTAAAGCGTAGACTATGAGGGGTTGCGATTCATAGCGTGGATTTCCTTAAATCTCAACGTAAACTTACGATTGGTTACTTTTCGTTGAACAATAAAATCCACCGAGTACCGTGGAACAAAACACAGGAAAGACATCCTTACTCCTTTGTCGTATGAAAGAAGCTCTTGATTCTCTCTGTAATACGGAGTCTTCGTAAGCGGTATAAACAGGGAACCACAATTCCGTGGAGTGAGGCACCGCCGCCTTCCGCTCTTTTACCCTTGTTTTAAAATATTTGGGCTTTATGAACGTACCCGGGGGGTGCATAAATTATACAGTATTCTGCGTGACAGAGATGCAAAAGAAGCGAAGCCTCCAGGAATATAATGTTTCCGCGGGTTTTTCCCTCGGCAGAGAACATTGCTGGTAAAGCACACAAATTGCGAGACAAGAGAGAGAAGACAAACGCGGAAAGAGTGGAATGAATGTGCTCGATGAGTTCTGATGTCTCATCGAATATTTCCGGAGATATTACATATGTATATTGCCCAGTCAATATTATCGTGGAAAATCGTTGCCGAGCTTTTTTTCACGATAATTACATAATGCGTCCAACTAAGTGCACGAAGGAGTACGTATTTTTATTGTATACTGATGAACGAGGTATTCACGATGGATTGTATTATTCGAGATTGCTCGGAGATTTAATGCTTCCGTGAGTATTCAAGTAAAATTATGGCGAAATGTTTATCGATTATCACGAAGAACACGATGTATCATACATTTTTTATTATCAACATTTTTTCCCTTAAACCTGAATAATATTGAAAATTATAATATTATAAGTATACCGCATAAAAATAAATTATTACACCTCCGTTTATGCATCTAGAAATAAACCTAGACACCGTACCTACAAAACAGGTTTGAACTAATTAAATCGTGCCGCTCATTACGGTTGCGAGTGAAGTAATGGAATTAATTAACCTCACATGCCACTCGGAATAAGATAAAGCGGCGTATTTAAAATACAGTATCGAAGATAGGAAATCAATCGGAAATGTCACCAACTGTGAAAAGGGGAGTTCCTTCAGAGGTGAAAAGAAGGCAAAACGTATTCATCTTGGTTGCAGGTGAATCAAATGCGAATAATCGAACAGCGATAACTCTCGCGCACCTGGGACGCCGGTCGACTTATTTCGAACAAATCGGCAGGAATAGCGACACGCTTCCGATTGATCGAACGAAACATTTTCTCGACATGTACCGCCGGTATCCCCTCCAGGGAATTTCGATCCTCTGGATTTTCTAACTGCTCGGTAGCACCAGCGCGAAAATGGGAACTTTCCACGGTTTCAATGGAAGAGAATTCCCTGGGCGTGCAGGTGCAATCATTTTCATCTTAAACGTAAAATACGCTTTTATGCATCGGCTGGCTATAAACTCGGCTCTTATCGGTTAACTTCTCTTCCACTAAATACGCTCTTTAGAATACCACCACAAACTTCGTGTTCGTTAACTTTGTACTAAACAATTGTCCTTTATGCGATGAATATCTCACGGTGTAAAGGTAATTTATAGTTTGCAAATGAGTAGTGGCGCACTCGGAATATTATGTTTATTATTGTGAGCATCTCAGTGCTTTGTAGTTAAGGCTTTCAGTCTTAATTTGTTATGTCACGTATTAAAGCAATTACAATTATACTAACTTTGTAATGGCGCTAAGGAACGAAAGTTTTATGTGCAAATATTACATATTTTATCATTTGTATCTTCAATATATTAATCGTTATTCTACTACATTTGTGCTTTGTACCCTGAGTTTAATTTGTGCGGCATTTCAGTGTCTGATTACGAAGTGCACATTCTACTTATTGGTAGTATCCACTTTTTATTATATACATTCATTTATTTATTTTTATATGTATGCAAGTATAGGGGTATATGAACCTCGGTGGAGAAATACCACTTTATCTGCAATATATATTAACCCTTTCGTTACGAGTGCCGTATATATCCGGCATCCATGCGACGACCTGTGTGTACGGGTGCCGTATAAATCCGTTGAAACTCCGATTCCGTCGATGCGTGTCTTTATTGTAAGTTTTTATCGTGGTGGTACTAAGAAAAATAACGCAATCGCGCCGCTTACAATTTTTCAACATGGAATTAGAGAAGTAAAATTGCCCTGCCTGGCATCTTTCGATACGAAACGAAGAATCGCGATTGCGCCGCTTGGCATTGTCGTTCAAATTTTTGCAAAGTTCTGTTACACTCAAGCAGTTAGTGCTAAACAGACGTTCGCTCCGATTTTACTCGCTCGGCACTGTGTCTTCTGTCGCTTCGACACGCTTGTTTTTTTTTTCATGAGGTGTCTGACATTGCCGGTGTGTTTATCATAACTCCGCCACGCGACCGATTCTCTTATGTACATAAGCTGTACCTTTTACAAACGTTAAAGAAATGTTAACATTTATCTTTATATTCCAACCTTATGAAAATAATTCTTTTTAATATTTTTAGTTCATGGAGTTTTTATTCTGCTAAATGCATATTTATATGAATCAAGAATATATTTTTAAGAACATTTCATTGCAAACATTGAATTTATGGATATATTTAAAAAGTGATGCTTTAGTTAAAAACCATTATTCTTCTTGAGAGAATGTCCAAAAAATTAGTTAAGTTTAGCATTTACAAATATAGAATATGCTTGTTTACTGAAAATAATTTTTTAAAAACGTTTTCTCAAACATACCATGAAGCAAGACACGTAATGTCAAAGAAATGTATGGAGTCCAAAAAATGTAAGACTTGAAGTAAGAATTACTGTGTGTAAATTATAAAAAGCATCCCTTGGTATTTGAGATTCGCTGTATGTAAGAAGTTTTGTTGGACTTAATTGCGAGAACCTTTTTCTCCTTTTTCTTCCCTTCAAATATTCTTTGAAGACTCTGTCCAGAATTTGACTCATTTTATTTGGATCCGGAGGGCCCAACTATTCGTCCATTCCAGCTGCTGCCAGCTCATGCCACAGACACGCTTATGTCTCTCAGATATTTTAATTGTCGTCTCAAAGCAATGTTGCTCCTAATGCTAACATTCTTCGCCGCTTCTTTGAAATATGAGAGAACCTGACGATTCGCTAATAAACTGGTTGCCACCGAATAAAACTTAGACTTCATACTCGCCAAAATTACATTAACTTTCGCGTAATATACTTCTAACCTTGTAAAGTCTATGCGTTTTTTTTCTACAAGCATGATAAACTTTAGAATCCTAACATTACAATATTTTTCAGTAAGAAACATTTTAACTAATAATCCTGACTTTCTTAATATTCCAAGCTTATGAAAATAATTACATAATGCTTTTCCGTGACCTTTTTTTTTAATGAGCTAAATAAACGAATTAGGATTATATTTTGCGTTCATGTTCTAAGCTGATATTTCTAACACGAAACTTCACAAACTAATTTTGCATTGTACGTTTTGATACACTGCCATTATCGAGAACGTCGCACATTTTTTTCGCCGTAACTCCTTCATTATTGTCGTTTTGAAACTGCCACAACATAACGTGACGAATATGCTGTTTTGACGTAAGGGTCATAAAGGTCTGCAGGACACTTGGAACATCCAGAAAGTTTTATGACCTGCTACCTGCTTCGGCAATTACTTATGAATCAACCCAATATTTGATTAACAAGCATGAATTTATAGATGCATATAAGATATTAGAATTCAGAAATGTTATAGATATTATTATATTAATAGGTAAGATACTGCCAGATGAAACCCGGTATTAATTTTTGAAGTCGAATAAAATGGATTGCCAACGAAAATTCAATTTCCGTGATTATTAACTATGTATATAGGATTTAATCAGGATAATGCAATTCCATTTCAACTTTTCAATGAATGTAGCAAATGGTGTCGGGAATATAATTCAGCGGGATGAGCTGTCGGAGTAACAGTGGAACCATCGAAGCGTGACAAGGACTTCATTTTGCAGCAGCCACATTTAGATTTTCGAAGTCTCAAGTCCCCCGACTTTATATTTCCTCTGAAGATAGTAGCATAGAGGAATATATGAAGAAAATCCAGACGATTTGATCGCGAAAATTCGCACACGTAAATTAACAAAGATATTGGTCGTTCGTGCCAGTTAACACATTCTTGTCAGCACGTTTAAATCACTTACATCCTTCGAGAATTCGGAAAGAAACTTCACAATTCTCCAAGATTAAATTGGATTTCTCTTCTTACACTGTCCTCGTAAAACGAACATGCAAAAGGAGGGAACTACTCGCGGAGGAGTTTGAAAGTAGACTCATTTTCCAATCATATCTCGAGAAATCTACGAGTACGTGATAAAAGTCGAACTTCTTTAAGTGAACTGAATAACAACGAGGAGGAATTTATACTTTAGTACTTGGAAATAAATAAATATTGGATGTACTTCAGCTCTTCCTAATTGATGTATTTTCATTTCAAACTAGCCCTTCTTTTTTTATACCGTTAAGATTCTCGACTAATTGCAACTTGAACTCAAAACTTATCATCGAGTTTTAATTTTGGCATGTCCCGGAATACTCTCCTTTTCCTTTTTCCTCTTTACTTTTCTACACTTTCGCCCAGAAGCCCTCGGTGTCAGGTGACCAAGCTTCCTGAAAGAAATAATATTCGTTCGTAATTCTCTACGTTAGGGCATTGAGGTCATTCGAATTACAATCAACGAATTTCCTTCGTGAAGTTGCCGCGTTCAGGAACTTTTATGACTCGAACTAGAAGTCAGCAAATTAATTTGGAACATTCATTACCTTTACGCGAATGACGAAAAACTACTTCCTCTATTGGGTCATTATTGTCAACGATAAGGTTAGTTGATTGGTAATTATATGTAACTTAACTATTATCTAGTAACTAAATTACTTCCAAAATTTTCATACACTTATTCAAACTTGAGATTTTCATATTTCGAATTCCATATTATTTCAAACTTGAGGTTTTAATTGCTCCTTAATGAAATATTTATTCCCAAACTTATAACAGAACTGATTTACTGTCGCGAATATTAGGATTGTAAAAGTATGTCGTAAATCCGAAAGGGTATAGCGAATTCCAAGAAGTACGCTTTTAAACTTTGTCCGTTCAATAAAGAATAGAACTTTAAACAAGATATGATCACGTTTCAGGCGCTCCATCAAAGTGCGTACAGGCTTTAATAAAGAATATCGTCGGCAGACATTATTGAATAATACAAAAAGCTTCCTCTCTTTATCTAAGAGTTCGTGGGAATATCCCGAGCAAAGAGGATGCAGTAAACTCTACAGTTATTGGCACTCTAAGAGCAGGTGTTCGGAATGATTTCTCTGGAGACCAAGACACTCCATGAACGTGATTCTTTTATTCTAGCCAAGTGAATCCCATCGAGCATGAAGAATCAACTGGGAGAGATTAGCAAGTTCTTTGAACGCAGGTGAGAAAGCTGATAGTTAAAACTTTGCAAATTGAAATATTTCATTCCTACAACCTGAATTTCATAATTAAACAGTATAAAATGATATTCCTATGAAATAGGTCACCCAATTAGCTCCTTTTATTGTGATAATGCAGAAAATATTTGATTCATTATATGCGGAATATTCTATGCGAATGTCTTAAGTCAACCAATATCCTGACAGAGAATGTTTTCCGATGTCCTTTCTTGCAGACTTTTTCAAATCAGCTATATTTTTTACATAGAAACAAATATCACTGTATAACTAGGTAGCTTGTTTTACGTGGGATACCTTGAATACTTATTTTAAAAGTACCCTAATACAAATTGATATGAGTGATGTTGTCAAAGCAACGAAAAAGAACCGTTGAACCGCAAGATTTATACTAGATCAGCGTTTTCGAAAGGCAAACAAAGTCTTTTGAAACTATGATCAATGGAAACATGGATCTTTCTTTTCTGGCAAGTAAGAATGGGAGCGAAGAAGCGCGTAGGTAGGATTTCGAAGAGCGGCATTATTGTCCGAGCACGCGGACGATGTCATTTCGGACGATTCGTTTTCTCGTTCCCCGGACATGGCGGATGGCCAAGTAGAAGGGAAAGACGTAGGTGGAAACACGAACTTCCAAAGGATGACTCTCTCTTACTTGTACTTTAGTCCCCGTTGTGTCCACTGTATAGACGAGGCCACGATCATAAATTCACAGCATGCGACCCCGAGGAACGTGTCTTCATAAAATCTTAGATCGAAGATTGCCCGCCGACGTGACGGTCCTTTACATGCGAAAAAAATAATTAGAGAGACGTGCCTTTCTACCAACTACATGCTGCACGTACATACGTACACTGATTCATATAAATTATCGGGAAACCCTAATGCATGCTCACTGATTTGTCTCGCCACATTCTTATGTATATATAGTACATTCAATACTGTATATTTATTCTTAATAATAAAATTAAATGGTGATTATCATTTGTATTTATATAGATGCCTTTGAGTGAACTTACTTTTGAACGAGTACCAAAGAAATATCGAACCGTATCTCTTCTTATTAATTGCTGTTAATAAGTAACAAATCTTGATTTAATTATATTACACTTTCGAGCAAATTATCTACAATTTAATGTACTTTATCTGCAATAAAGTTTCAGGCTTCGAAGGTAAATTGAATAAGTGAATTCTTAAGTGCACTCTGTCACGTACCCTAATATGAAAATATCGTTGTTATAAAGGTAAAATTAAGTATTTGTTGCTATAAGTTTTTCTTATGCATCTATTCGAAACTCCGCGATTTTTATATGAAAATGTTAGTTAATCAATTTCACCGCTATAGTAACGATATTATACCAGATATACATAGGTTTGTTAAATTATTAAATTATTAATATTAAAATTAAAATTAATATTTAGATGAAGAAATAAAATCTATCCCCAAACATCATGAAAAGTATTATTCGCAGAAACACAATACATAAGACTACTCGAATTTAGTGAAAAGATATCGTTCAAGATACACGTTCATCTAAAGTCTCCTCGAGAAATGCAAGCATATCTTTCTAGTAATTTCCCCCTTGTAACAATTAATTAATATTCCTCCAAAATTATCATGCATAACGGAGCATGCTGGAAACATTTCCCGTAAAAGATGTAAATTAATAAAATCCGAACGAGGCGTTGCATGTACTGGTAGTCAGATGTAAACTCAAGAGAGCTCGTAATAATTTATCCACGTAGCCGTAGGGTTGGTTTGCCCAATAAAGCAAGATAAATACTCCCACTCGCGCCACGATACTTTTTAAAGATATATTCCCGTTGATTAAAATCTCACTGTTTACCGAAAATATGAATCAGAATAATTCGCGAGTCATTAATCACTGATGTAATAATTCTTAGCTTTCATCGTGCAGTTTCAAACTCTCAAGTTAAATATCTCTTTAGTAACACACGAATCATTTGAATTCCTGAATCCTAGGATAATCGTGCAAAATACGGATGTGCCGATCTTAAATGACTTCTTTTATGTATTGTAAGGAAAGTTTATCATTAACAAGGCTAATTGTAACTAATAGTTAGTAATAAGATTAATAATACTAAATTTAAGAAATGTATATTTTAATTAATTAAATCCAGGTTAAAGTTTGGAAGTAATAAACTTCTTGTTATTGTACTGGTTTTAAGGAAGTTATTAATTTTTAATTTATGACTGACTAGAGCGTAGAAATTATCGTCAAAATCTGCCATTATAATTAATACAAGAAATCGCTCAAGATCGAAGTAACAGTTTCTTGTCTCATTATCCTAATATTATAATACAGCCAACACCTTTTTATTATTTAATGATTTGTAAGTCTTAAAATCTTGATGCATTCTTGTATCCTTTTCGTGGATACCCGGATATTCTTCTGGACACAGAGGAATTCGATGTTTCCATGGTACTCGGTGAAAGTAGTCTCGTATATCTCATCTCGTTCAGGTGTTCCTCCCGAGAGATACGTTTACAAACCTCCATTCTGACCCCTTTCCTCTCTTTCACAGTTTCACCGGGCACCGATTGATCATCTCTCGTACCACCTACAATTTCGCTCGAGGCACGGAGTACCGCGTGCCTCACGGTATTTTTCACACCCGCGAAATTGTTTTCACGTGGATTCCCTGCCCTGCTACACGCACTGTGCCATAATACACACGATTTATCCGGTTTTACATGAATACCACCGACACTTGGGGAAAAAGTACTTCTGGCTGGATTATTTGATTGGACGCGATGGAAACTCGAGGATTATTATCGAAATCCCGTGGAAGTATCTACTCAGTTTTTATTTTATCAAACAGTCACACCGTGAATCTTTTCGTGGATACAATTTTTAGCAGTGTATACATATTTGTATGTTCTTTTTGTTACATATCCATGGAGAAACTTTCTGACATCGCAGATTATTTTTCTGGAGTTTGTATCTTTGTCTATATTTTACTTCTGAATAATTTTTGTATTATAAAAATATTAGTTATATTGTAAGTTCTGTCTTAAGATCGTAATTAGCCGTTTTCCCCATCAAATTCTTAGATAAATCAATTAATAAATCAGGTATTGAAATTATTTACAGTACTCTTTCATTTTCGTAAACGTGAAACTTTGAAAATTATTCTTCTTAATGAACACATCCTTTTAAATTAAGATATGAAAACAATGTAGTAGAATGATTCCTTTAAAGCTCACTATTAATGACAGCAAAAGACCAGTGTTTCCAGTGTCGAAAAGGTTTACTGGAAGAAGTTCCACGATGAGAAACAACGAGTAATATTAACAAGTTGATAAACGACAACAGGGACGACGAAATTTTATACAGCATGAGAATGCACTTTGCGAATCAAAGTCGACTACGTAACTGACCGTAACGCGTTGTCTTCATTCATCACGCTTCCGAAAGTTCGAGGAGCTCTTCTTCTTCTTCTTCGCATGCTGATTAATGATCAGGGAGTCGAGTTCGAGTTCGAGCGATCGTGCCAATCCGTAGGTTCGAAGTTCCTTCATCGAAAAGGTTTTGCCCGTTAATTCGCGAAATCCAAATGATCTCTGTCTCCCTCGGCATCTTCTTCTACTTCTTCTGTTCCTTCTTC
This sequence comes from Nysson spinosus, assembly GCA_910591585.2. Classification (NCBI taxonomy): domain Eukaryota; kingdom Metazoa; phylum Arthropoda; class Insecta; order Hymenoptera; family Crabronidae; genus Nysson; species Nysson spinosus. The sequence goes on along the minus strand of OU342830.1, from coordinate 5,245,544 downwards.
TTCAGTTTCGTGGAACGACGGGTGCTCGGCAGCTTCTTTCAATCAACGTCGATTAATCTCGATTTGGGACCATCTTTCGTCCTTCCCGCTCTTTTTCTTCCTTCCCTACTTCCCAGCACGGATCTTCGCCAGTCTTCCTTCGGCACAGGGCGGAGATCGCATAATTATTCATCAGGGTCTTTGCCTAATTCCCGCTCGTTCATCACCGTCTTCGGTCGACGCCGTGAATCCGGCGCTCGGTCAATGACTCGGACCAAATCGACGCTTTAATCTTCTTTATTGAATTATTCGGCATCTACCGTTTGATACGCTTTATCATGGACCACCATGAATATCTTTATGTTTCCGATTAACACTTCGGCAGGTGATACATGTCTTACGTAATTGATTTACAATTGTAATATCTATAAATTAACCTTTGTTAATGTTAATGTATTAAACCTTTTCAGATCACATTCACCTTTTTGCAAATAAAATAATACAACTCAATTTGTATTTCGGAACAATAACTTCAAATTGGATTTTATTTTTATTACAATTTTTATTACAATATAATTTGGAGTGCAAACCCTGTAATATCTTGCAAAAAGCAGATTTCAATCACGATTTCAATCGTAATGCCTTAATTGCATTATTTAAATAATGTTAAAAGATAATAACGTTAGTAAATAATAAGAGTGGCAGCATATGAAGATGGGCTTTTTTATACTAGCCAAATGCTTCCAAATAATAATAATTAAATGATCTAATTAGTATAAAAAATGATGATTACACATTGCTATCTGATCTGCCGCGAAACGTATTTCGTTTGGGACAACGATAAAGTGCGTGCTTTAAACTCGTGATCTTTCTTTCGGCTGGTTGGCGATAATTACTGAAACAATCTACCAGCGTGAAAATCATTAAGCTTGTGTTTTTATTTAGATACCGTCATATGAAGCCATTTCGATCCGGTTTCGTAGACCGATACGAATCTTCGGCAGTACGAACAGGCTTTTACGACGAAACGATCTGGTAGCACAGCAAGATAGAGGGTATAAATGAAGGTTTTCTTCGTCGTAGATGAGAATCTGCCGTCATCCACGGGAGCGAAAGAAGATATTGTCCCCGCTACGTGTCTCCATCGTTTTCGTTAGCAAGCAAATTAATGTTACCTCGCTCCCAACGTGTGTTTTTATCAGTGCTAACGTAAATCGGTCGAGGACATGAAAGACGTCGTTAATTATATACCAGCATGATAAATAATTCTTCACGGACGTACGAAGCGTCACGGATTTTTTAGTATTTTGTAATCTCGAAGATAATTACAACTAATTATCAACCAGGGAATAATAATATTATATAATATTCTTGGAATATAGTATTAAAATTAAAGTAATATAATTGTTTTATTTCGATAGTGATTAATTTATTTGTATCGCTTATTAAATATGACTTTAATTGGTTCTAATATGGTAACGTAAATTTGATATTTAATATATAATATATTTTCTTTATTAACATTGGAGCTACCATGGCAGTCAGAGTAACAGGGTTTATAATTTTTAATAAACATATTCAACCATACAAAGTACCAGTTTCTGAGAGATTCTGTGGCTCATGTTATATAATAAAAATACTTAAATCTATTAAAATAGTTTGTCTATCCAACGTTATTTAAAGACATACAAATAAATGTACAAATATAGCTGAACAATATACACCGGGATTTTGATCGCCGAAAGATATCCTTTTAACGCTAGAACTACCGAACTTATACTCGGTTACAGTTACACATTTATTTATATATAAATTATCGCTGGAAGATATGTATTAGTTAATGGATTAAATTATGCAGATTATTTGCATAAATTAAAGGTATATAAAATCTCGAACAATGCCTCATTATATAGCGAATAATTCTATTTACAATCGCGGGCCAGTCATTTCGACTGCTTTGCTGCTTCTAGTGTTAAACTTCAAGTTGAGTAAGAATTAATAATGCCAGCCGTAACGCGAATATGAAACCATTAAAACGGAAATAGGAATAAAAATACACTAGCAACATCATACTAGTGTAAATTATTTTCTTGAGCACATCAAATCGGTAAATTCCTGTGTTTTAACAAAAATGTTTTCTACCGAGGGAATGTGTTAAAATAAAACTAACCTCCCACATTGCTATTTCTTGGAGAGCCGGAGAGAATGTCGATCCCATCGTAGGGAGATCCCCTGGTGTGCCCTATCGATCAGTGCCTCATTCAAACTGTATTACTTGTTTGTGCCATGGCGTCTTCTTCTTCGTCTTCCTTCTCTTTCGCCATCTTCATTCCTCTCTTTATCCTCGAATTCACTCGTTCACTTTTATTTCGGGTAGGGTAACCGTTGAACCTTCAACTGGGAAACGTATTTGGCTCGGAGCTTCTGCCGGTAATTGCCGCTATTCGATTCGGTTACGTACCACCAATAGATCTCCGAACGGTCAGGCTGTTTTTGCCCTTAATTACCCGAACTGAGGAGTAAAAACGGCGAGGACAAAGAGCGGAGACTCGTTAGTTTTCATTCCGTCCGACGGGCTAATTAATTCTAGCCGTCCACGAAGCTGCATCCGCTTAAGACCGTGAAAAAGTGTGCTTCCAGAGATGGAGGGGAAAGACTTTTAGGCGGTCTCCAATTAGACATGGATATGTAACCTTCGGTAAATTAACTCCGCACGACTCGTGTCATGTGTGAGATTGATCATCGCGCTTCTCAACGGAAATAAAGCGACAGAAGGAGAGATAGATAAAAACCCGGGGTGACAGAACGAGCGTGATGCCGCGGAAAGAATAGTTTTCTTGACGGGAATATACGCGCTTGAAATATAGAATAACGCTTTGTGCGAGAGACACGAGAGATGGAGAAAAATTGTATGTCGCCGTTGACATGAAAAAAAATCTCACCGTCGTTCCGCGCTACGTGATATCAAGATATCGGTGTTATCTCTTCTGGTTCGCTATTCTTCTGAAAACCTACAGAAATTGGATCCTTTTTAATATCTGCAACTTTTCACTTTTTATTCGGAGATCCCCTGTACGCAAGAAAGATGTTGGATTTGAATAAATATCAAGCCATATTCTTCGTAATAATGAATATATATATATATATATATATATATATATATATATATAAATGAAATGCGAATCAAAGTATTATATTATTCGCAACCCTCGCTTGGATTTCAAGGGAAATTGAAACATATTTTTGCGAATATGATTCTAGTATTATTGCGCTAAGTACACATCGTATTCTAAAACTGTGGTAAAATGTATGTTTACCTAATACATAAGAAATATACTTATTATTTATTTTTGTATTAACTTCACAAAATTTTAAAAACAAAAAGAAACCTTCCGAACGATCTAATATTATTCTAGTAATATTTCTTTTCAAGGAATATTTTAATATCACTTTCCATTTACTGAATAGAATATCAATGGCCGTAAGGGATTCGCCAATTATCTTGACTCCTTAGGATACTCTTGAAAGAAGACGTTGGGAATCACGATAGTAGATAGAACCATAACCGAGTCTTCTCACAATAAGAAGAATTTATTTCTTCGTTTCTTCGAGCATTTAGATGCGCACGAACATGAACTATAGAAGAGTACAAAGGGGCTGCGTCATGTTTGGATTCACCGGTCTGTTCAGCGCGCAAAAGAGACTCCATGGGAAGAGCGGAATCGTGCAGACCCTGATTACACCATAAATCGAATCTCAGCCGACCGCGCGGAACCTCGGATTAAATGAAATTCCTATGCCATCTCGTATATCTTTCCGGTTTGCTATGGTGGTCTCTTCGGCAACGAGTATTAAACCGATGTAACCGTTTTCCGTTCAAAGCGGTTACTTCTAGCCTTCTCTCGTTCTAAACAAGACCCGTACTACCACGGATCATGGGTGTACCCATATTCGTAGACACTCAGAATAACTTTGTATATTCATGAACTTGGATTCCGGCCAGAATAATTCGGACGTCTTAGCGTGCATAAAGCGATACTAACTATCTCGTATTTCTTCTTGGAATATAATGATTATTAATTCTTACGTTTCACTCTCCGCTGATGTTCCGACCCCACACACGTTTAAGATCTGAATCACTATAAAATTGAACGATGTTCAATTAGCTGCATACATGTACTTCAATTTCTATCCTATTTCCATTGAGATTAACGTATAACTTCTGTAAAACAATAAACTTTTATTTGGAACAGTAATAAGTATTTTTACAGACTGTCGAAGAATGAATGTAAAACGCAACTTTGTGTATACATCGAATTACAAATTATCTCATGAACCAAAGACATCAATTGTAGCATACACATTCGATGATTTAAGAAGTTCGATACCTACGCCACTGTTTAGATCCGTAGGTTGTTCCTTTTCCGGGCTCCGATTTCAATCGCTATTCCGGTTCGACATCGCAAGTTTCGTGGCTCTGTGTAGTTTCATATTGCTAGAAGGAAGAAAGATATAGAGATGGTAAGTGAAAGAGTACGGGAAAAGCAATGGGTGCATGAAGCGAGAAGGAAAATGAATGAAACATGCTTGATCCAAAGTTGAAGCGTGGGCGGGCATGCGAAAGATGGACAAGATCGATAAGATCATCCGACTGTACTGACTGCTCGCGGTTCAATCGCCAATTCGATTTAATCGATTTAAACGATCAGACGATATCTCTGCAAAGAGACAAAATGACTTTTAGTTAATCCCTTGAAGTTTCATGAAATCTCCAATCCGGTATCCCGTTCCACGCAGAATGTTACCTTGTTAGTTATTAATCTGTATTCGGTATTCCAATAAACCGATAAATAATTCAACGTAGCGGGTTATTTGGAAAATTCGAATAGCTTTAGTAAAAAGCTCAATATTCGTTTCACGTATGCCTTATAATAATTTTAGTACTGTAATAAATAAATTTGTGTAGGAATTTTTATAAAAATTGTGGTAGTAGTGTCATCTTTGAAATGGTTTAAAGAGCTATTTCCTTATTAAATAATTCTTGATTAACAACTATGTTAAAGCATGAAAAACCTTTCCAAACAACTTTAGGTAATAAACTTTAGTTAATATTGGGTTTCCAATATCCAACAACGTGGCAAGAAAAATAGCAGTAAAAGTTGGATCCTCGATGAACCGCTTGTTATTCTTTTAGCATTAAAAACAAAGTCTCTATACAATTCATCATTTTAATCTACAATTCCTGTGATAACTAACTTTATATACAGAATTAGACCAATTGGAAATCCTTAAAGATCAACGCTTCTAAACTAGTAATTTTCAACAATAATACTTGAACCATCCGATTTCAATGAATATTACATGTATGATTAAAATGCAATCTTCATGCATGAAGAAATTACAACCTCTATCGAGAAGAAAGTGGTAAATGCAGACATCGTTGTACCCAAAGCTCTGAGCTCAACGAGTTCTGAAACAGAACTGAACTGGTAGCACCATGGAAGTATCTGGCTTTGAAAAGTTTTTAACGAGCTTTCTCGCTCGTCTTTTCCTCGAGACCGAACCAGTGTTTACTTTGTTCAACGAAGACCAGACGCTGGTACCCGTAGATGGGAGATCTTGCGGTGCAAGACTGGTTTGTTATTTGTCTTCGTTCGGTCGGGTCAACGTCGAAAAATCTATCGTCAAAACTGAACCCACCCTGGCAGAAAGTGCCCGGCTATCGCTTGTCTTTGATACCTTGAAACAATTTTAATTAAATTGCGAAAGAGGAGTTCTACTGGAATAAATAGTCTGATTAAATTCGAAGAACCGTGTAAGGCAGTCATTACAGGCTTGGAATCACTTTGTTTTTAAGAAGACCAGATCTTCATTCTTCATTGTACATCTTATTTATCTCGGGTACCAGTTACAATAATAATATATTAGTATTTATAATAATTATAAATACTGCGAATTTGTATATGTAAATGTACAGTCATCATTGTACATTTGCAAAGAGTGAACAACCTCCATAAAATCACGTGAGCTTCGGTTCCATTGAAGGGTTGGCTCGAGGGGACGTCGCAGCGACGTTAATCCTTTGACAGTTCAAGAAGGACTATTTGTCGTGCTAATGTCACGCGAGAGAGCAGAAACTAAAGGACAGAGAGGTAGGAAAAGAGTAGGACTGGGGTGACCCTATCGTGAGTGTCCGACCCTTTGTTTGAGTTCTGTCAGCCGTGATACATTTTCTATTTCGCGCGGAGGGTGCAAAACGATTGTTCAATGCTGGAACCTCGCATCGTACGAGCATCTCTCGGTTGTACTTACGCACATCACTGAATTCTCTTTTCTAGTTCTTCTATCATCGGATTTTACCCTCAAAGAAATCGCATTGACGGCTCTACGGAGATCATCCGGATCGCAGACTCGAAATGCTTCCTACGATCGTATCCCTATTATTTCTATCTCGTTACACTTGTATGTATGCTTTCCTTGAATGTTCGACTTTATTCCAGGGAATAAACTTGGAAAGACATCGGTGCGTCATATTTAAGGAAATTATTTGTGTGTCCTTTATGCAGATATTCGTAAAGTACCAAAAATCTACCTAACCCCTATCTAACTCCAATCTCGGAAAATTATGTTTTATAAGAGAAAATGTGTTTGAAACGTTATATTAATTTCGTATTTTTCATACGGATCCAAACGAAGGTAAAGTAAAATTTATTCTAAAATTTTCGTATTACAGATATTTAATAACCTGTTCGCTAAATATACTTGGCTGGGGTCTAGATCGGCATGCAGGTGTAATCCGTGCCGCTTAATCACAGGGCGAGTATGGTGAGAATCGGTTGTAACGGGAATCGGTATTAGCACTCTACGATTATGTAAAGCTCAAGCGATTATGGAGATCGAATTAAGCTCGTGGCGTGCGTTCGCGCTCTCAGCGATGTTGACGCGTGAAGAGTGGGCTTGGAAGAGGGTAGCTGGAGTTGGGGATCGTGAGTGGTTGTGGTGGGGTAGTTGCGACGTGGATGGAGACACGAGAGAGGGAGAGAGTTGCAATTCCCGTAAATTAAAGGACAATCGAGCCGAGGTCACCCCATCCCATTGTTGTTGGCTCTAGTTCCAACCGGGCAATGCACATCCACTGCATTTCACCCTCGTATTTCATGTAACTGCCGAACGTTCTTGACTATCAAGCACGACGATGACCAGATACATGACTGTAAAGAGACAGATCTATGAATATGAGGAAATCAAAATCTAAGAGAAACAGGATAAATAAAGAATGGTGAGAGTAACGCGAAGTCCTCCTCGAGTATTGGGCTCCGCACGCCGCAACTAAATCGACAAGTTTTGAAACAAGTTTACCAAGACTACTTGTTATCTAGTGGATCTAGTGTTTACACCTAAACTTGGTCGTTTTCGACTGAGACTAGGTTTCCTCGGTTTACCTCGTAATCGCGATGTTTGCCTCGAGTTACAACTGCACTTTGATCTTTAGCTTCGACAACTTCCAAAAAGATCTTCCTTCGAGTCAACCGTACTGGTAAACTTTCAACATGTATTCAATTTGGTGTTCTCAAGTTGTTTGCTTTCGTGGCCGAGAATTTATTTGCAAAAGAGTTGAATTTATATGTACACATAATGTTTTGCATTGGTGAAACCAGGTGTAATTTCTTTAGTACAATATAATGAATTGGAAAAGTATGTAGATTTTGTTCTACATGTTTACTCCTCTTTCAGCGAAAATATCGAAACATTCTGATTTGTCTCGTTCACATTCCGACACTCTTATATCCCCGTTAAAGGTACAATGGAATTTCCTTGTGCACATGTGCCTGCAATCTTACACAAGTTAATTCTCGTGCCCTATTAAAATCCGTCAAAGAGCGTGCGGGCAATTAAACCCCTGGCAGAGTGCCCGTCAAATAAATCAAGGATCAATAAATTAGCAGACGGTTAAAGCTCGGGTCTGACTTTATCTCCGTAGTGGCATCAGTCCGTGACAGCGTCGGGTACCGGGGAAAGGAAAACGGAAGCTGACCCCAATAAAACACTTGCCACCCGACGCTCTTACGTTTACGTCTGCGTTTGCGTTCTCTCTTCAGCTACCGCTAATCTGCATTTTAAATGTCTGCCCCCCTTCCTAACCACCGATAACGTCCGCCACCAAAACGCGCCAGGAAAATTCACCGACGTACCTCTTTCCACCACGGTGAGCTTCTTCCATCCTGTATGTCCTTGTAACACCGGATGCACCACCGGATACTTGGCTACTACGTTTTCGCGCCAACCCTAGAGATAAAACTACCTACTAGGACGAGTTTTTCGGTGCGCGGAATACTCTGTTATAACGCGAGACCGTCTGACCCAGACCTCTGGAAACTCGATGCTATTGTTCCATTTTGGAGATTCGCTTTCCTCCAGATATTATTATCCCACCTAGAAAAAACGTATTTTTTAATGATTATGCAGAACACATTCTTCCGTTACATAAAAGGGAAAAACTCCACTGTTAAAAAAAACCATGCGATTATGCGCTCTTTACATTCCAAGTTAATATTACAGCACTTATATATGGTTGACTGAAAGTGTTACACTGGATCAATGGAAGTGAGATATCAGAGATTTGTCAGTGACATAAATCACTATTGCCGGCATACCGCGCCGAAGAAATGCTTGATTTTATGGTCGCCTCGACTTCAATGGGACAAGAATTACGACGAAGCAAAATGCATCATGGAGAGGGTGGCATCGCATCAGCGAAAGGGAAGATGAGTCAGAAGCTCTCGGCTCGTTGACTAAATGGCGAAAGATCATGGTGCCATGAAAAAATTCTTCCCTCTTTATCATTCCGTAATACTTTCGTTACAACGGTGCCTGTAACAAAGCATCCATGTACTCAAAAGTGGCCTTACCCCTCACTGAGATTCCACCCTCTGCTTTCCCTTATCTGCCACAAAATTCAGTACATCTGTACGTGACATCTTTGATACGAATTTGTTTTATAATAAATAAATATTCAAAGCTAATTCTACAGTTTGTATAACAAATATGTTTCTGTTAAATTTTGCATACATGCAAAAAGTGCGGACGTATATTTTTCTTGTTTACGACATCTTTCTTTCTGAAAGGACGATGTAAAAAGTAAAAGCTACTGAAACTATGTGCTTGGAAAAAGTAGGAGAATATTATGTCACTTTTATTACACTTCTCTCTGAATTTGATCCCGTTATATTTTTCGTGTCGTGCATCGTGGACAGTCCTCTGGATGTGTTTTAACATTTTGAACGCATGGTTGAACAAGTTTGTCATCACTTTATATAACTCTCATACTTCGTAGCATTCTAACCATTTCGTTTCCCGGATGGACGTCATTCCATAGGGTAAGATATGCACAGGATATGATAGGAAACACAGTAAAAATTTCGTGACAAATATGTCTCGGGCGAGTAGTAAGGAAGCATGGTATAGTTGTTCCCCTGAAAGCGACTACGAAAGTCAAAGGGTACAGGATTGCTAGCATCATCGTTGAACTTATTCCTATCCATCTTTCCTCGTGCCGAATTACGTCGACTCCGTTGTCATGCGAGGAAACAATAGATTTTCACGAGAGAATGCCTGTCTCGTGAAAAATAGGGATACTCGGATGGAAAGATTCTTTGTTTTTTACGATACACATTGCAGCTTCCGTAAGGGCGAACATGGAGGAGGAAGAATTTTGTTCCGCTGAACAATTTCATGGTGCATCATACATATGAACATCGATTTGATCTCTTAAAAATATCCGTCACAATGTCAGTTCTAAAATAATGCACAACAAATCAATTCTAAACAAATATAAGACACAAAGTATGATCATAGGTGAGATGAAATAAATGTTGCAGATGAACAATTGTTCGATTATACGGTTCATGATGAAGTTATTGATACCGCTTTGTTCCGGTTGCAAATTTATCAGCGGGCCAAAAGCGTCAACCCAGAAGGGGAACTTGGAGACAAAGTAACGTGGCGGCGGCGGCGACAGCCCTAGCAGCGGACGCATCATCAGATAGAGATACGTCGGAACTCAGCGTAGGTTCTGTCTATCTGTCGTAGGCAGACAATACGAGATCCGAGGACAGACGCGGTCGAACCGCGCCCCTTTCATGTTCCACTGATTGATACCCTTGGTCGTGTCCGACGTGGGGATGCGACGGTAATGTCGTCCTCGTTGCTAGCCTAGTATGACCACATTATCAACGCCAACCTCGAGATATACCAATTGATGGAGATCGCGATGTCTGCCTCCTGAAAATGTTGATTTACAGTATACATGATCCTAGTTTAATATTCGCACAAATCATTCCGCAAATGAAACCTGACTACGTGTACAGGAGAATGATGTATGCTATGTTTCAATGATCCTTTACCGACTGCAAAAGAAATATCCTTTAAATACTCTCAGACTTACAAGTAGTCTAAAATATTTTCAATATATTCCGGCTTAATTCTAAATCCATTTGGAACAATAGAACTATCCAGTATTCTGTGACGTACAGGTGGGACAATGGTGTCTATGACATGGTTCATAGGGTAGGAACCGCAAAATAGTCCACGTCAATCGGTGGTAACCACATCTGACTAGAGGATACTAGTTACAAGTGGATGGTGACATTTCGAACGCGTGAGAATGGGACTCCCGTAACACGAAAACACTTCCATCGTCGGGCATCCAAGTTGGACCTAGTCTGCCCGAGACTTCTGATAAATGTCGTTTCCTCCGTGTTGTGGTGGTTCAGCGAAGATATTTCAAAGGATCCCAGGAGCTGTAAGTGTAGGATCCGCGGATACGATGCACCGAGTGATCCGTCACATCCTTCGTCTCTTGTTAGAGTAATGTTCGCGAGTGACGATCAAAGGAGACATTCCTTGGAGGCAAGAATCTGCGGAATTGCTTCCCGGACGCACTGTCAACCGGAGCGTGACTATTCCGCGAGGAAATTAGCAGATCGTCGACTGTGCTGGCGTTGTCGTTGATGTCGGCATGATTCGTGATATCCCCAGGGCGAAGCCTGAATTTGCGAGTTAAAGGAACACCTAGAATCCACTGCCACGTAAATTTTATCCGAGAATGTCATTGCAACTTTAGGCTCTAATAACTACGCGTAATTAGCATGGTGTGAGATAATAATTAATTCTTATGTATACATATTTTTAACTCAAACTGTACAATTTATAGTCGTATATGCATCAGCCAAGAATTTAAGAGGTTTAATTTATTACCGATAATTGTACAATAATTCGTGAATTTCGAGAATTGACGGATATGTGAATAATGTATACCTCCAATAACAATAATCTGGAATTTCATCGAAATTCGTAATTAGAAGTATTACAAAGCATTTCCCGAATTCATAATATGCTACCAATGCAATAAACGAACGGGCCAATCATTTGATTCTACTTGATATATTTCCATGTAATGAAGAATGCGATTAATATAAAATATGACAAGAAGAATTATTTTTCAAAAAACATATTCTACGGTACATTCAACCTCGACCTTGTGAATTTTATGATTTCTGACAGTGGGTTTAGGCGTTTGGTCACATAAATATTTGAAAGTATCGTGGTTGATAACTTAGGATGTCGTTGAAGTCGTGCGTCTTTTTCATCGACATAAAATAATCCAAAGGTAGTTCTGTAAGAAATATGTATGTACAAATTCAATACAGTAGTATATCAATGCCAGAGTAAAACTCGAATAAAGACAACTTACGCATTACTGTGCCTCGATTTAAAGTTATCGAGTAGATTCCAAGCGAGATAGCCGCGAATATCGATACCCCTTTGCATCGCTCTCAAAACTTCAGTTATATGCTGATAATAGTAAATGGCTCGGCCAACATCTTTAATTTGACCATTATCCATGTAACCGTTTCCGGTTACATAAATTTCCGGTAAAATATAGTCGTTATTTAAACGATGTAGAAGCTTTCTCAATGCCCACGGGGTATTCTGGAACAACGATACATTATTATCGTTAATCATGCTGGCTCTGTGTTCACTGATTTTTATTCTATTTACCTTAAACGAAGTCTCTCCCGGCCAGTTATCCGATACGATCTGTATATCGGCATCACGATCGAAAGATATCTCAGCATCCAACCTAAGTTTAAATCCCTGTATATGTTTGGCTGTATAAAAATTTACGCCAAGAAAATCCGCGGCACCCTTGACATCATTTATCTCTACTTCCGAGAAGCATGGCAGACGAGAGTTTCGAAATTCTTGGACGTGGCTCTTGAAAGTTATTCGCTCTTTCATTACAGTTGGATAATCACCATCTTTACCGAACAGAGGATTCGTGAACCATCCATTGTACCATTGAAATCCTATTTCAACTGCATTGACGTCGAGCATCGAATCTTTGTTTTTCGGCTCAAACCACATATAGTTCAGTCCTATGCCCACCTTCCCTAACATTTTTTGAATAAACAATCTGTGGCATTTTACTTTTAAATCAAACTTTTGGTACTGTATATTATTACCTTTTTGTCTTATCCAGAACTCATTTCGGTAAAGATTATATACTTTCGCGTGACTTAGAAGAACATGGTGACCGCATAAGTAGTCTGCCATGCCTGATAAAAGAACTGTCGGTGTTAACGTATTACCGTAGCCACTTGTGCATAGAGTAACAGGATCATTAAGTGTCATCCAGAACTTCACCTGAAACAATAGCTCCGTATCAAGTGCAAGAACTTAAAAATTAAAAGCAGGGTAGAAAAATTAAAAATGTGCAGACTTGGAAAAATCAAGTGGTGGGTTAGGTCCGAGTTATGTAAAAACTTAGAAATATAAAGGTCTGCTGGAAAAAAAACAGGAATTTAGTAATGGTGGTAATAGCTAACGACTAGTGTGTAGTTAAAATAGTCATTCATCGGGCAAAATATAATACCCACCTTGTTTCCAAAAGCAGTAAATGCAATTCTAGCATAAGCTGCAAACCATTCCACTATCATAGGATTGGCCCACGATCCTAATTGTTGCAGGGGGTATGGCGTATCCCTCTGAAATAATGTGATCATAGGTGTGATACCGTAATCAAGTATTTCATCGATTACATCGCTATAATGCTCTATGGCATCTTCGTTAATAGGACCGCCGATACCATTCGGTAAAATCCATGACCAGCATAAAAAGATATTAATCATTTTCGCCTACAAGTAATAAAAACTGATTATTATATCAAACTCGTTATTACACTGTTTTTAATGATTATATTTATACATCGAGATTTTGAGCGAGAATAACATCTTCATTGTATCTTTGATAAGAGCGGCAGGATGAATGTGTGTATTTTCCGGAAGTCATCTGGCAACAATTTGGTTGTGTCAAGTAATTCCATCCGGAATCTTCTTCTATATCTGGAAGTATTGACTAAAATAAGCAATATTCTAATGATTGTACATATTGATGGTGTATAATTTATCTACTGATAAACCGAAATGAATATCTGATCATATAAATATATTTCATTCCATAATATATATTTTACTTTTCTTTTATTTTAATCTTCTTACCGCATATTTCCGAAGCACTATCACTCCCGTAAGGTAAAATATTTGCACCGAAAAGGAATCTTTCGGGGAATGCGTTGCGTGCAAGACTGTTTACAGCATCAATTTCATTCTTCGGGAATTCATACTGGAGGACAATATGATCTCCTTGATTTAAATAATCGCTTAAAAGGGGTGGCATGTTTATCAGGAATAAAATAAAAAGGTTGAAAATATCGAGCAGCGCTTCGAAGTCAATTGTTATCATTTCCGTATATTTCTGGTAAACGCAGGAACTAAACTGGCAAACAAACAGCTTTCTAAACGCAAATACGAAAAATTATGCAGTAGATAACATTCTTATCGCATTTAAATACCGCGGTTAACTTCGAGTTGAATGCCAGTCAAAGTGTACGATAAAATCCACTGGCTCAAAACGCAATTTTCACATTAATAGTTGTAAAGTTCTATAATATTTATGTATGGATATTTTTGAAAAGTAGAAAATGTTTATATAAATTCCTATGTACGTGTGAAACGGAAGATTAAATTATCATATTAATTTGATTCGGATTCGAATTTGTTATGTCACTTCCTAAAGCGAGTCCTAAGAATTTCATTGAATCATCCAGCGTCCGTTCTTTATAGATTTTTGCGATTAATTTTGAAGATAATCTTGGCGTCCTTCTTCGATTTGGGTCTTTAAAATCCACGTGGAAGAGGCCGTACCTATAGCTGAAAATGATCACTACTTTTCAAATTTTAATGTCCAAATAAATTTCGTATAATATATTTACAATATACCTAAAGTAATAAGTAATGTATCTATAAAAATCTATATTATACATTATAATAATCTTATAATATAGAATACAATACATTTCGTACCGATATCCTTCAGCCCACTCGAAACTATCAAGAAGACTCCAAACCAGATACCCTCGAATATTGGTACCATTTTTCATTGCGTTCAATATTTCTAATAAATACGTTCGTAGATACATTGCTTTATTAATATCTCGTAATCCTTCAGAATCAGGATATCCAGTTTCAGTAATATACACTTCCGGAATATGAGTATTAGAATTGATTGCTTTCAATAAATCCCTAAACGTAACTTCCGTATTCTAGATCCAAAACAAAACATGAATCTTGTATCTCCTTCTCTGATTACTACTGTCTTAATATAAGGGAAACAGTATAAAAGAAATTGTATACTTTATTCCAAAGATTTTCGAATTTCACTTCAGCATCATTTCGAAAGGAAACCTGATTAACAGAACTTGTCATTGACTCTGTAAGTTCAAGCAAATAAACATTCATCCCAAGAAAATCTGCGGATCCTTTTATACGATGAATTTCATTCTTTGTGAATCTCGGCAGTCGGGATTTTGGAAACCCTTCTAGTCTGCTTTTTAAACCAATTTGATATTTCATAAAATTTGGGTAATCACCCTCCTCGCTGAAGATTGGATTAAGGAGCCAATCATTGTACCACATAAAGGCATTTCTATTTGCGCACTTATCAGCATCAGATGTAACATTTACTGGAAGGAACATCCTGTAGCCATGCGAGATCCCAATCTTCCCTAAAATAATATACTGTTATATCTATATATATATTTCTCACAATAAACTTCTTCGGGAAAAGAAGGTAGTGAAATCATTTGTATGAAAGATCATTTGAAGAAAATAACATTATATAAATTGCATATTTTTTATAATTAAATTGCTCGGAGAAAGAAAAATAGTGGAAACGTTTGTATTAAAGATGATGTTGGGTAAATAATAATATATAAATTATATAGTTTTCATAGTGAAACTCTCTGAAAAGAGAATTTAGAAATATAAATAAAACCAGGAAAGGTCCAGCAGAGATAGTCCAATGATTACAAAAAGATCAAAATTTCAGAGTAAACAATCATGAAATAGTTTCCATTGGCTATTTCACAAAACGAACATTTTCAATTTCTTAACTCCCCCAAAGTTTTTATGAGGGTCCATGTAAGATTAGGGGTACAGGAAAGTGATCAATTCAGAAGCGGAGAATTTTTTCGCATCGAAAGTTGAGTATTTGTTCATTTTCAAAAAGGGAATTATACCATTGGTAGGTCGTCGGTCAAAAATCATAGATAATTATTATCAAACTATTTTGATAGTTATTATCAAACTATTTTGATAGTTATTATCAAAATAGAATAATGTTTAATATAAGAAAAGAAATGGTGTTTCTAATATATTAATATACGTAATACAAAGGTAAAATTCATTAACTAACATTTTCAAATAAAAAACACAGCTTTCCGAATAAATAACCTGAATTTATAGCAATAACCACAAATGTAAATTTTTGAAAAAAAAGGAGTTAATCAATTTTACTTCTATAACAACGATATGATGTTACAAAAATGAATGCTGACGCAGTTTCACCTTCATGTTTAGAAAATTCTCTACGATATATATGATATACTCGAGAATGTGCGAGGAGCGCATAATGTACACAATAGTAGTTGGCCATGCCGGATTCATTTAGCACTGACGAAACACCACCCCCATAAAGTGACGTACATAAACCAACAGGGTCGTTTATGGTGATCCAATGTTTCACCTGTAGAGAACGAAGTACATCAAAGAAACTTGGAATACCAATCAGAAAGGATAATCGATGTCAATAAGGTTGTCGTAACTAAGTACATACTCTGTCGCCAAAGTTGGCAAAGGCAATTCGAGCATACTCCGCAAACCAATCAATGAATAACGAATTAAGCAAACCACCCCATTTCTGTAAACGGCTTGGTGGATCTCCGTGAAGAAGCGTGATCATAGGTGTAATTCCGTTTGCTATCATTTCATTAATTACATTGTCGTAATAATATATACCTTCCCGATTAATCTCATTGCTGAATCCGTTCGGTAAAATTCTTGTCCACGATATGGAGATTCGAAACATGGTCGACTAGCAAGGACAGAAAGAATATGTTCTTGTTATAATATAATGTGAATAAATATTATATTTGATCTAAGTACGTACTTCTAAAGAGTAATATTATAAACGGTTGTGTTTGCTACTAGATTAATTAATTATGATTATTTGTTGTGTTAATAATTGCTATCGACAAATCTTGTTTCTACGAATGAATTATGAATTATGAATGAGTGTGAGTTATGTTTTTTATAGAGACGCAATTCAATAAGGAAAACAATACGAAGTAAACACTGGATGAGATAGAAAATAGGATAATCTTACACCGATGCTTTTTGCAAGTTGTATGTCTTCCTTGTATTTGTGATAGGAATCCGCAGCGATATCAGCATTTCGTCCGTCTTTTAAAAAATGTTGACTGTTATGAGTGATATCGTCCCATACAGAGGGTCCTTTACCTTTGTATAAACAAATGATCTTTTTAAATTTTTCATTTGTTTTCTTGTTCAAGTGATCGTATCAGTTCATTTTTCTCGAACTGAATATAACATACCTTCATCAACGATCGTTTCTCTAAATAATATAGTTATAAACAGATAATAAACAAAATAATAAGTGATATAGAATTATATGCAATTGATCACAAATGTATCCTGTGACCGGAGTGCTAAGCGAAGTTTCTGAAAAATTATAAATTTGGAAGTGATTCATTAAATTAATATTTATATCCAACGAACATTCATTAGATTATTTCACCATAATCTCTAAAATCTGTTAAACAGAACAGTTGTTTATTTGCAAACTTATATTTTGTACAACTTTACCTTACTGCCCGAAGTAACCGGATACTTTTGTGACCACCGATATATGCATATTATTTAGTGACACAAAATCATACTTTTTATGAATATATTTATATAAAATAATTTTGCCTTCAACCATTATTTTCATAGATTCAAAAAATGCTTGTAAAAGACATTAATTAGTTCTTCAATTTTTATGAATATTGAATACTTTACCGCTCAGATTCCATGCACCTTCGGTTTGATAAGCGGAAGTGGAAACGCCGAAGAAAAATTCATCGGGGAATTTATTATTGGAAAGTACGTCCGACCACTTCTTTTTGCCGCAAATTTTACCGTGATTACAACAGGCGTGTTTTTTTATCGAGAAAATGTCAGACTGACAACAAGACACGATTTCGAATAGTATGATGAATAAAAGGTAAACGTGAACACTGAACGGCAGCATTATAACAGTTACTGTAAGTTTCGTGCTAAAATAGCTTTCGTAAAACAACGGAAGGTATTTAGATTTGCAAGTCAATGACAGATAATACTGGTTTCTTGGAAACATTATACTCCAATGTTTAGAATACTATCAAAGTTGCGTTATTACTTTTGAGTTTCACGCCATGAATATGTATTTAAGTCAATTTCAATATATAATCCCCACTTGTCATGTATTATAATAGTTTTGTGATAGTAATACTAACTTCTAAACGTTGCAACAGTTTAATAATCATAGTTTACTTCTTTACTTCACGTTCTATTTAAAAGGCAAAATTTACGATAACAGAATCTTTAAACAACCTTTAACATAATTGCCGGTTTCTCCTATGCAAATTTTTTATTTTATGCTACCCATACTTATTCGGATCGGACGACCTCGATAAAAATTTATCGAGGATATTCCTGCGTCCATTTTCAAGTTTCGAGGATAATCCAGAGATAATGGAAAACAACCGAAAATAAAAGTGAAAGCATCGCAAGTCAGATACATTTAACATGTTATTAAAGATACATCATTCTTATCGTATCTTCCGTGACCGAGGTATTCAAGAAATTCTCGATGTTCGGTATATTTCTTGTTTTATACACGTTCGATAAAAATCTTGAAGACAATTTTGGTATTCGCGTTTGATTATGTTCAAAGTCCACGTGAAATATTCCACATTCAATCCTGGGAAGGTAAAAAAACCCTGCAGGTATCAGTTGCTTAATAACAGCAAATTCAAATATACATAATTAATAGAAAAGTTAAAACAGATCTGTAGTGAAAACAAAGTTTTGAAATAGAATTGTTACTCCATGGCATTATTAAAAATGTTAACAAATTCGTGAAAAGTATTAAGAAACTAAGAAAAATTGTAACGAAATTGAAGTAAATTTATATAATTGAACAATATTTAGAAGTATCCGTGCAAAAATAATATTAAAAGAATGTATGTTAATCTACGTTTAAGATTAACATATGTATATTAATTTTTTAATTTTATTTTTGCATGGATATTTCTCAATATTATTTCCGAATATTATTCAGTTGTTATTAATATGAATTTATTTATTTAATCCATCCACTCACGAGAACCCAAATCTGTGCCCGAGACAACCAGTCAAGGACGAAACGAAATATCCTTTAATGGGAATTCCTTTCTGCAGAGTATTGAGGACTTCCTGTAAATGATGATGGAAGTAGATTGTTCTATTCACATCTATAAGATGACCGGTATCCGCGAATCCATTTTCAGTAATAAAAATGTCTGGACAGATATATTCATTACAAAACGATTCTAATGATTTTCCTAAGGGCCACGGTGTATTCTGAAACTCATAAAAATATTTATATCTGATTTGGATTTACATTCATATTTGATTATTATAATCTCACATCATCTATGGATTTATTGGATCTGTTAATAAATTTATACACATAACTTCGAATCTAACTTATTAGCATATTATAAGGTATCAGAGTGTTATGTGCAGAATTATATGATTTTGCAAGATAATTTTTTTACATCGGTACTTATATAAAGCTGATAAAAGAAGACATGATGAAAAATATGGAATGATAGATATATTTAATAGACAGAACGCAGAATAATATTTACCTTGATTATTTGACCTTGCGAAGTCTCGTTTGCGATCGACATCATTCTATTAATAGTATCGTTGTAAAAACTTATAGGTTCGGAGGAATAAAAATGTATGACAAGAAAATCAGTAAATCTTCGGAGATCTCTTATCTCATTTTTTGCCACGAACGGAGGATAAACTTGAACTAATCCCACTTTCCCTGTAAAATCATTTTTATTTCATATTTTGTTATCCGGTAAATAAATTTGATCACACTTTATTACATTTTCCGGTATCAGAGAATTAAATTTGAGGAATCATTGTTTTCTTTATTTAGATCTGTCGCAGTTATGGCTGAGTTTTATTGTTATAGTTAATGGTAATCATGACTTATTATTATTAAGACAAATTAGAATAGATGCATAAATCTCACTGCAATCTCATTACAGGTTACATATCACGCATATTACCTATATCATGTTATATGTTATAATATACATAATACATATTTATACTAACTACATTGATTACAAAACAACTCTCACCCTTTTGACGTTTTCGAAACTCTTCTCTATACATATTGTAAGCTGCTGTGTGAGTTAATAAGCAATTATGAACGCACGAGTAATCTGCAATACCAGACTCGTTTAATTTAGTTATCACATCAGAACTATCGTAATAAAAATTGCAAAATAATCTTGGCTCATTTATAGTTATCCAATATTTTACCTAAGACACACATATTGAGTTCACAATAATAATAAGGATAGCACAAATACTTCGGAAAAATAGAAATACTGAATTAGTAATAATAATTTATAGTAATATACCCTATCTCCAAAGGCTTGAAAAGCAATTCTAGCTAAGAGCACATAATATTCTGGCATTTTTGAATTTGTCGATCCATCTAGTTCTTGTAGAATACGCGGTAGATCCCAATTAAATAAAGTTACCATCGGTACCATTCCATTTTTTATTGTCTCATTAATTAAATCGTCGTGATACTTTATGCCATTTTCATTCAATGAATTAGCAAGTCCGTTTGGCAAGATTCTCGGCCATGATATTGATATTCGATATATTTTGCTCTTTGACGAGATTGAATAGAATATAAGACACAAATGCAGAACGTATGAAGTGTATTTTATTGAAACTAAAATACTTATAGTTCGATAAAATGTTCTGTCATACTAACTCCGATACTTTTTGCAAGTTGAATGTCTTCCTTATATTTATGATACGAATCTGCATCTATATCAACATTAGTTCCATTCGAAATAGAACTTTTGTTCGTACGAGTCTTATAATCCCCCAAATTGATAGAGGCTCCTTTATCTATGTACAAACTTAATCAATTGCAGTAAAAAATAGTTCAGAAACAATATTCATTTTGAAGATTAAAGATATAAATTCTTATTCCTTCGGAAACTACACAACTGTATATTTATTTCTAATGTGCAAAAATAATATTTCATTTTAAATGATGTGTTTCTATGGAAGACTATATTATTATAACTTTGTCTGTTTGGATTTTAAAAAATAACTTTTCGAAAAAGAAGAATATAAAGTTGATATCTTCACCATTCACATTCCGGGTACTTTCAACTTGATAACCGGACGTTTCAACGCCGAAAAGAAAGTTCTCCGGAAACTCGTTACTTGCGAGACTATTACACCACTCGATCTGTGATTCGGGGAATTTATACACATACGACACTAGGAACTTTCCATGTTTTTTCGCCTCCAGTAACTCGCTAATTATTATGATGACGAAAGTACCAAACATCCATATTTGATGTTTACGTTTATGTATAATATTCATATTTTAGCTGGAAGAGCTTTTGCACTTGTGGTCGCTATTGTTGGAAAGACTTCTTTCTCTGGTATTTAGACGATAATTTTGTGTTATCGGCAGTATTCTTAGCCCCAAAATAGCGTTACAATAAGCCGCCTTAATATGCCATTTTGCTGAAGATAATATTAAGTTCGCGTTAATTTAAAGAACGATACACTTCATACGCTCTATGCCTATCGTACAAACGAAACACTGTCAAGTTTGTAATTATTTTATTATTGTCAAACAAATAGTTTCTTTTACTCATTGCTAGATCGAAAACCAAAATATTACGAATTTAACGGTTCCTTTACCCAACGTGTTATAATAATTCATGTTAAAATTTAATGAATTATATCGTGATTTGTTGTTGCAAAACAACGCAGAATCTTCTTCGTACATGCTCGGCATGACTGAGAATTTGGTAATTTGGAATCTGACACATCTCTGATCATTTTTGGCTTGCCTAACGTAACGTTGAATGACTTCCTTATAATCGATGATCCTACATATGGATGAATCTATAAATGCAATAAAGAAAATAATTTTAATATTTGTATATAGTAAACTATTTTCATAAAAATTGATAAAATACTCGTAACGTATCAGTTTATATTCAACGGTGCGTTATCGTCGACAAAATTCTAACGATATGTCGAGTTTACACTTGAAAATCTACGGTGAATATACCGGAATGAAAGGTATTGCGAGAACAATGTACGTAACAGAAAATAATTCTCCCATCTGAACAATATATAAAGTCACTTTAAACGCGGATATTGTGCAGCTAGGAAGAGAGTCATCGAAATTGCTAGCCATTTAACCATCTCGTAGCACACACCGGTACCTCATACATCACCATCTGAAGTATCCGGTATTATTCCCGTATGCACCGAGCACGCAATATCCCCGCGTATAACGACAAAGTAAATACTATACACGTGAATGCCAGAATAGAATTTTTGGACTAAAATATATATTCGCGGTTGGTGACTCGATTTTTATTTATGTCTCGTTGCGACATACAGGAAAACCGCTTATGAAATATAACACTGCGGTTGGAAGAATAGCTATGATTTACGAGAATATTTTCAATCTCGTGAATATTAATTCGATGAAAATAATATGGTGGTTTGATGGTAAATAATTACACTGTAATATGGTGGGTTGGGAAGATTAATTTGATTCTTTTTGGCCTGTCGAGGGAAAGAAATGACACCACCTCTGACGTTGGTTCCAATGTCAAGTCTGACATCGTAAGTTGTTGAATCTGGAAGTGTAATGGTTATTAGAACTTTGATTAATATAGATCATGATATAATAGTATTTTATTAATTGTGTCGTACTAGGTGTGTTTATATCGACTCCTTTTGGTATTTTAGGAAAACGGTGCACTCGTGACCCGAAGCTTGGGTTCAACCGATCGGAAAAGAAGTCACGTTTATCACTATTAGCTTTGAAAGACGATAAAGCTTCGTAAGCACCAGGACCAGGCATGTCATCCTGTAAATGTTCAATTATGAAAAATAATTAAATAAAGCGCAGGTTTCAATATACAAGTTGGCGCAAAATTCAACTGTTAAATTAATGTCGATATCTAAACAAACGCAAATCTCCCAATGCTTCGGGAAATCGGGAGTCTGTATTAGAGAGGGATAGACAACAGCTAGGGATTGGCTCGAATTTCCGGCTCAGCGAGCCGGAAGTGATTTCTCTGGGCTACATCGGCCACGCGCCTCTACGTGGAAATGACCTGCAGAGTAGGGCAGAACGTCATTTCCGGTACTGCTGAGTTACGGCTCTTCCCTACGTTATGTAAATACAGCTTCCTCGAATTCCAACACTCCTATCGTCAACGAAACTTAGTAATCGAAGGTAAGGAATCGACATGATATGTATCACCTTCGACCTTCAAAATAAACCCTTTCCAGTATAATGTTACCGTTTCAAGTATCCTTTGTGAATACTTTACGCTCTAAAGTCAATATATCTGATGACAATCAACCGTAAAAGCAAAGTAGACATTGAAGATGACTCAAAAGCAACAGACCGATCTACATCTGTTCAGAATGAAAGTTGCAAAGGATCAATGTGAGGTTCCAAAGGAAACGTAGATGAAGATGTAAAATGTAAGAGGAGGAGGAATAGATGGTCCAGTATTGAGTGTCCTATCGTAGCCCATTCATGGGTATGGCATCGAATCCCGGGCCGACGGTCTCTCGATTAACGACCAAATTGGATCCTGGCTTCGACCGCCTCGGGTACAGATGCATCGGTTCGATCCGTTGCCATTAATTTCGTCTCGGGTTCGCCTGATTACCTTGCTCTTCGTGGATTACCTGGCTCCAGCGAGTCTACGGGTTTCTCATCGAACCGAAAGAATCCCCGAAGCCTCGGCTGACCACAGACTTACTGCGACTACTAGCTCGAACTTCCAACAAACCTTATTAATGGACTTCTTCCCCGTGGCCACCAAAGTAAATAACATTTTTAATTATTCTACAGTCAAGTTTTCAATCTGGTGGTAAGATGAGACTGAATATCTACTCGTAGAAAATTGCTAAAAGTTAATGGATGATTTTAACTCTGGAACTGGTAGTCAATAACCTCTAAATGGCAAATTTTGTCATGTACGTCGCGGTACATGCAAAATGATTTGTTTATAGATTATGATGGAATGGTAATTGTTATGTTGTAATTGTTTGTTATTGCAAATTCCAAATTTGTTGGGGTAGTGACATCTGTATGGAAGTATGACTGGCCTTAGGGAGAGTTCCTGGAATTACTGATACGATAAGTATCGGAACAGCTGTATTGTATGATAATCGAATCTGCCAAATTAATAATGACATTGTGAACATATCATTAAGAATAAAAAGATGTTAGTATTTGAGTAATTCAAATTCAATATTCCGTTTACCCCTTTGTAGTGCTCTAGAATTCTCTGCGTTCCTGATTTGAACACTGCATGATACACCAACGACTTTTGTTTTTCTTTTATATTATCTGTACTACTTGCAATAAAATCTATATTTTCTTTAATTGACATTAATTCCTTATCATCGACATGATAGTCTGGTTTCCCATATTTGCATTTATATCGTTTCGAAGACTCGTATGCCAAGTTGCCGACATTTGTATGGTAATCAGTGGGAGCTACCGAAGATAAAGCCCGGTTATTGGTAAGCCGTTTGACGTATTGAGTAAACTTCCATTAAAAGATAATACTAATAGGATTTCAAAATATTATTATTTTCTCATATAGATAATGTGCTAATGTTACCTGGCCCCGATTGGTCAACTGTTTTTCGAAATCGGCCTGCGCGAGCACCAAAGGGTGCGAAGGAAATAGAATTTGTACAATATTTTGTGTACTTTGGGTCGTATGACCCAGGATCTGGTGCATCGGAAGAATTTTTGTACCGAAACCTCTGAAATAATATTGCATTTCTAATCATGATAGAACCAATTGTATTTCATTAATGACTCATTATAAATTGACTTATTTCATATATTCCATATATCAAAAAATGTAGGATCGAAAATGGATAATATTATAAAAATATATTATTCACCAAACAGATGTATACCTCGGAAGTTTGACCAAAGGGTATCAATTTTGAAGTATATGGGTCACATTTGCACGAAATTTTAACAAATTTGTCGAATGTACTTTTCAAATCATAACAATTTGGACCTGGTAAATTCTGCATAAAAATATTTATTATTAACATTGTAGCTCTAATCAAAGAATTTCAAATGTCAATGAATAATAAATAACGTGATCATTATATTTATCTTATATGTAGAAAGTTACCTCCCGCAATTTGTTTCTGTATAAAACATCTAGATATCGTAACTGCTTGGAGGACCGCCTTCTATTTTCCCTTATTTTATCATCATGAATTTGCATTAACGTTTTCTCTGCGTTATATTCATAATCTCCAGGGCTAGGAGTTCCAGGCGCTCGTTTCTCCACTCTGCCAGCCATTCTGCTCCAGAAATTTCCTTTATATCGTAGAGTTGTAAAATTCGTTTCCTGTAAAATACTAAAATGGATACCACGCTAAGAATTACAAGGCATAAAGCAAAAGATGTCATACGCCTCGAGGAACATCATAAAACACAGTTGGATTATATTTTTCAAGAGGATTTTTAATAAGTATTCCACGACAGTCAAAATCATAACCACTGCTATCCCTCTTCGTAGGAACTGATGGACCGGAAGTTATAATCGAACGTGGTGGTCGCATTAACCAAAGCTACAATAAAGAAGAAGATGTTATCTTAAAGGATAATTTGAAAGATTCTTGAAAAATTTATCCAATTAATATGTTTTTAGTGCGATGCAAAACATTCAACCTTCCCTGCAGGACCTCCCCAAGGACAAGGATGTTGTCTTATCTTTGGGGATTTCAATAAATTTGTATCCACATCATATTCAGTTGGACCCGGTCCTTCGTACAGTTTCCTTTTGAATCTCTGTTCCGTGTAATCTATACTCACCCCTCCCTAAAGTTATTAAATATATTATAAACGGTGTCAATCAATCTTTAATTATCTGATCTTGAATATATTATATTACTATTAATACTTAATTATAGGGTAATGAAGTTGAAACGGCTATTTAGGATTTGATTAGAATATCATGATATTAATAATATATAGTCATTTATTATATGATATTTATTACTGTTATAATAAGATTTAGTTTATTAATGTTAAATTTATGTGGTATACTTTCTGATATATGTCGGTATGGTTCTTTTAAACAATAATATCCGGGACCTGGGAACTGTTCTGAATCTCTAGGAATACTAATAGTCCTTCTTTTCGATCCAGTTAGAAATGGATAGATATTTTCTACAAAATAGTAGAATACGTATCATACATCTTACTGTGATTAAAAATGCTACCCGGTATTTTTGACATGCTTACCGGGATCACGTAAAATTCGTGGTGAATTTAGTACATCATAAGTACCAGGACCAACATCTACTGATGTTTGTGTAGTAAATTTTGGAAACCTTTTACATTTATCAAATGCCATTTTTTAATCTCTTTGCATTTTATCACAACAAATAAAAGTTGTGATTAATAATTCACCCGTGAACACGACACAACCAATTAAATACCGCATACAACTGACAAGTTGTTAAATTAATATGAATGAAATAAGCAAAAAAATTATGAAGCAGCCAATTTCACTTAAATATGAAACAATGAAACTTGAGATATTTTGATAGTTGTATTTTTATTTCCTTGATTTGCTTTTCGCATTACTCGTTAATAAATGTTATGTGCATAAAGCTGCATTTTCAAAAGAATATATAAGTTCATTATAATAAATGCGAATTTAATACTGGGACTAAATACAAAACGGCTGCTTTCTGTAATGAATCATCTGGACGGAAGAAAGATATTTATTTGTAGCAATCGTAATGATGAATTATTCTCACTTGCAAGTGTAGAACACTGTATAAGAAAAGTGTAGTTCATCGCTGAAATATAGTCAAACGATATTCCTAACTTATTCGCTAAGCGAAGTGTCTAATTCCTCATTTAAGTATACTTATAAAGCAGCTATTAGCTCGGTTGTTACTGTAGAAGAATTCTATTTCCAATTTTTTACAATTATTACCGATTACCAGGTCTCACCACGTGGAGGTTGCCCCGTTAGAGAGCCTTTGTTTATTGCAAATAATTCTGCGGGTTTTTGCGAATAAAATGGTATGAATTACATTTGCGATAATAATTTGTAAATATGTTTAAACATTAATTAAACCTGGCGAGCCATTTTCCGCGTCCTCATTCTTCCAGACACTTTTCAAGTTTGCATACAAATTGTGACGTAAATATAAAAGTTAGAGAGCCTTTCTTTATTGCAAAAAATTCTGCTGGTTTTTGCGAATAAAACAGTATGAATTACATTTGCGATATTAATTTGTAAATACGTTTAAACATTAATTAAACCTGGAGAGCCATTTTCCGCGTCCTGATTCTTCCAGACACTTTTCAAGTTTGCGTACAAATTGCGACGTAAGTATAAAAGTTAGAGAGCCTTTCTTTATGGCAAAAAATTCTGCTGGTTTTTGCGAATAAAACAGTATGAATTACATTTGCGATATTAATTTGTAAATACGTTTAAACATTAATTAAACCTGGAGAGCCATTTTCCGCGTCCTGATTCTTCCAGACACTTTTCAAGTTTGCGTACAAATTGCGACGTAAGTATAAAAGTTAGAGAGCCTTTCTTTATGGCAAAAAATTCTGCGGGTTTTTACGAATAAAATGGTATGAATTACATTTGCGATATTAATTTGTGAATACGTTTAAACATTAATTAAACCTGGCGAGACATTTTCCGCGTCCTCATTCTTCCAGACACTTTTCAAGTTTGCATACAAATTGCGACGTAAGTATAAAAGTTAGAGAGCCTTTCTTTATGGCAAAAAATTCTGCTGGTTTTTGCGAATAAAATGGTATGAATTACATTTGCGATATTAATTTGTGAATACGTTTAAACATTAATTAAACCTGGCGAGACATTTTCCGCGTCCTCATTCTTCCAGACACTTTTCAAGTTTGCATACAAATTGCGACGTAAGTATAAAAGTTAGAGAGCCTTTCTTTATGGCAAAAAATTCTGCGGGTTTTTACGAATAAAATGGTATGAATTACATTTGCGATATTAATTTGTGAATACGTTTAAACATTAATTAAACCTGGAGAGCCATTTTCCGCGTCCTGATTCTTCCAGACACTTTTCAAGTTTGCATACAAATTGCGACGTAAGTATAAAAGTTAGAGAGCCTTTCTTTATGGCAGAAAATTCTGCGGGTTTTTGCGAATAAAATGGTATGAATTACATTTGCGATATTAATTTGTGAATACGTTTAAACATTAATTAAACCTGGCGAGACATTTTCCGCGTCCTCATTCTTCCAGACACTTTTCAAGTTTGCATACAAATTGCGACGTAAGTATAAAAGTTAGAGAGCCTTTCTTTATGGCAAAAAATTCTGCGGGTTTTTACGAATAAAATGGTATGAATTACATTTGCGATATTAATTTGTGAATACGTTTAAACATTAATTAAACCTGGAGAGCCATTTTCCGCGTCCTGATTCTTCCAGACACTTTTCAAGTTTGCGTACAAATTGCGACGTAAGTATAAAAGTTAGAGAGCCTTTCTTTATGGCAAAAAATTCTGTGGGTTTTTACGAATAAAATGGTATGAATTACATTTGCGATATTAATTTGTGAATACGTTTAAACATTAATTAAACCTGGAGAGCCATTTTCCGCGTCCTGATTCTTCCAGACACTTTTCAAGTTTGCGTACAAATTGCGACGTAAGTATAAAAGCTAGAGAGCCTTTCTTTATGGCAAAAAATTCTGCGGGTTTTTACGAATAAAATGATATGAATTACATTTGCGATATTAATTTGTGAATACGTTTAAACATTAATTAAACCTGGCGAGACATTTTCCGCGTCCTCATTCTTCCAGACTCTTTTCAAGTTTGCATAAAAATTGTGCCGTAAGTATAAAAGTTAGAGAGCCTTTCTTTATTGCAAAAAATTCTATGGACTTTTGTGAACAAAATGGTGTGAATTACATTTCCAATATTAGTTCGTAGAGAGGTTTAATCATTAGTTATACTTAATGGGACATGCTCCGTGCGCTCGTTTTTCGAAACTCTTTTCAAATTTCCAAAAAAATTGGGCCTCTGACGAGGATCCAGATTACTCTACGCGATAGAGCAGACATTTTTCTTTGGAAAACACTCCTAAAATACACAAAATGGACTTCGATGTCGTAAATAAAACCCAAAAAGTCGCGGAAGTCACGGATTGGCAGCAGGGGTTCTCCACCAAGAACGAGTGTGCTCACTACTCAGTGCTCCCGAAGAACCTCTGCTGATAATCCTTCATTTGCGCTACACTTTGGCTTTTATTTATGAAATCAAAATCTGTTTTGTATATTTCTTGAGTGCTTTTTATAGAAAAATGTCCGCTCTATCGCGTAGAGTAACTGCAATTCCCGTCAGAGACCCAATTCTTACGAAAATTTGCAAAAAGCCTCGAAAAAAGAGTGCGCGGGCGTTGTCTTGCGAACTATAATCAATATTTAAACATATTAATTTTAATAACTTAATTTACGGAACTATTAACGACAAAAACATCTTCGTTAAAAAACAAACAGTTTTTGTTACTATACGTATTTCATTTGTTGTAACATGTTATCAGTATACGAGATATTTATAGACAATTATTTTCATTTTTTTTCTGAGCCACCCGAAAATCATGAGGAAAAATGCTGTCCATCTATCGGTGAGTATGTGGAACTAAGCCCGCTATTCTCCTATGCAGAATGCACCTCCACTCCCGGTAATGACGAAATTAATGGGCAGAAAATATGCCGTCCATCTAGCGGCGAACAGCTGGAACTAAACTCGTTACTCTCCCTCGCATTGATGGACCGTCGGAATGTTGATATTCGTGGGAAGAAAACGTGCCCGCCATCTAGCGGTGAAATGCGGAACTAAATCCCGTTTTCCATCCCTCTGAAAGAGCTTGTATAAGGGCGAAATTAGCCGGCAGAAAAAATGTCATAGGAGAAGAAGAGTAATTTTAGTTCAATGATTTCACCGCTAAATGGACGACATTTTTTCTGCCCATGAATTTTGACATTACGGGTGGACAATCACTGGTGAGGATTTGCGAGTTTAATTCCACCTGGTCACCGCTAGATGGACGGCATTTTTTCTTCCCATGAATATCAACATTACCGACGGTCCATCAATGCGAGGGAGAGTAGCGAGTTTAGTTCCAGCAGTCCACCGCTAGATGGACGGCATTTTTTCTGCCCATGAATTTCGGGTGGCTCAGAAAAAAAATGAAAATAATTCTTTATAATTATCTCGTATACTGATAACATGCTACAACCATTGAAATACGTATAGTAACAAAAACTGTTTGTTTTTTAACAAAGATGCTTTTGTCGTTAATAGTTCCGTAAATTAAATCATAAAAATTAATATGTTTAAATATTGATTGAAGTTCGCGAGTCCAGGCCCGCGCACTCTTTTTTCGACGCTTTTTTCAAATTTACGTAGAAATTGGATCTCGGACGGAAAATGGAGTTATTCTACGCAATGGAGCGGACGTTTTTCTCTAAAAAGCACTCAGAAAATATGCAAAACAGGTTTTGATTTTGTAAATAAAAGCCAAAGGGTAGCGCAAGTGAAAGATTGTCAGCAGAGGTTCTCCGAGAGCACCATTTAGTACGCACACTGGATGCTCTTTGGGAACCCCCGCTGACAATTCATGCCTTCGGCAGTTTTTTGGCTTTTATTTACGCCACCAAAGCCTATTTTGTATATTTTAGGAGTGTTTTCCAAAGAAGAATGTCTGCTCTATCGCGTAGAGCAATTGAAATCCTCGCCAGAGGTCAAATTTTTTTGTAAATTTGAAAAAGTCTCGAAAAATGAGCGCGCGGAGCGTGTCTCATTAAACTTACGTAATGTTTAAACATGTTTGCAAATTAATATCGCAAATGTAATTTATGCCATTTTATTCGCAAAAGTCCACAGAATTTTTTGCAAGAAACAAACACTCCCTAACTTTTATACTTACGTCACAGTTTTTATGCAAACTTGAAAAGAGCCTGGCAGAATGAGGACGCGGAAAATGTCTCGCCATGTTTAATTAATGTTTAAACGTATTTGTAAATTTATATTGCAAATGTAATTTATACGATTTTATTCGCAAAAGTCCACAGAATTTTTTGCAATAAGCCAACACTCCCTAACTTTTATACTTACGTCACAGTTTTTATGCAAACTTGCAAAGAGTCTGGAAGAGTGAAGACGCGGAAAGTGTCTCGCCAGGTTTAACTAACGTTTAAACGTATTTACCAATTAATATTGCTAATGTGAATGACATCGTTTTATTCGAAAAGTTTCACCGAATTCTTTGCAATTTATAAAACCTGTCTATCTTTTATACGTTCCTCATAAATCCTGTTCAAGTGACAAAGATGACTCTTTTCTTCAAAATTGATTTTTTCGATAACTGAGGGTGTTGGAAAGAAGCGGTTTCTATAAGGATCACTTATTTGTTGTTAGATCCTTTTTTTGTGCTGGATTGTGTAGTTTATCAAAATCTCTTACATCTGTGATCAATATATTACCAAATATTCAAAAGAAAATTTATAACAAATACAAAATGATTTCACTAGATTAATTCTCGTTTTATTAAGGGACTCAAAGGAATAGTAATTATTACGCCATATAATAGAGCGTTAATTAAACAACTTCGCCAATCTACTTGAATCCAAATTTTAATTAATTTAATGAGACAGGTGTCAAGTGGTACATAAACTCGGATGATATATTGAAAATTGCGAATTACGGATTAATATTGATTTCAGACGCGATTTATACAATATTTTAATTATACAAATATGAACTTATGTAAAAACGGAATAATTATAAGGTTTAATTCAAACAAGTCTTACTAAAAGTATCTTATTATACTTATATGCATAGTTTCGTTTGGAGACTTTAATGCATGGGTAAGACAGATCCTACATTGAATACTTCCATTTTACCTACTAAAATGCTTTCACTATTCTATCCTCTTTGGTCAAATCGAGAAATATCAATTTCATAATATTGTATCATTATTCAGACACATTAATCGTTTAAAAATTGCAATTGTGCGTTTATCGACGTCGTGGGAGTAAACCAGTAGCGGACATCTACGTCAGAGGCCGCAGAAAGTACGTCGTACTGACGACGGGTTTGGTCGATAATTCGCGATGTTTCGTTTAGCACAGGGAGATATACTCGTCTGTGTTTTAGAAACGTGGTGTGGTAAAAAGTGCGTTGTCCAAGCGTCAGTGAAATCGTTTTAACACGTTTTGCGAAAAAGGTTGTGTCGTATTATTCACATAGTTTAAAAAAAAATGACGAAAAACGAGGAACAATTTGATGGAATGTTGCTGGCTATGGCACAGCAACACGAAGGCGGTGTTCAAGATGTTAGTATTTTGTCATTGCCGGTTGAGGTTAACTGACATCCGATGAATACAAATACAACACTATTTATTTTCGTTAATCCAGCTGACCAACCGTATTTCTGTTATTGTTTCAGTTACTGGATACCATCTTCAACTTCTTGGCAAGAAAAACAGACTTTTACACCGGCGGTGGAGAAGGTGTCGCGGAAAAGGTAAACGATCATTCTATCCTCCTCTCTGTTTATCATATGATCGATTCACATCTTTTTTTTTGTTTAATCGTTTGTTACGGTGTTTTTGTTACAGCTGGTGCTCAATAAGTTCAAGAAGTATGAAGCCATTGCGGTCGCGAAAGCTGCCAATGACAAAGCCGAACGCGCGGAGCAAGAACGACGCCGCAAAGAGAGGTTAGAAAAAAAGAAGATGGAAGAGAAAGCAGAGGAGGTGAAGATGGATTCCGATTCCCGGATTGTGGAATTAACCGACGAACAAGCTGACAAATTACAGAAAGAATTAGATAGTAAGGTATGTACCTTCTACTTATGTACATTTTCATCTATAATTGTAAATATCAGTGTCTGATCAAATGAAATTATTGCTGACAAAAATGTGAGTTTTGAAAAGTTCTTCCTAGTAAACATTCCTAGTAACTACACAAAAATTCTTTGCCCTTGCTCTGTTATAGAAACTTGCAAAAGAGGTAACAGCAGTTCCTGGACCTAGTGGTGATAGTGTTGCTAGTGTAAAGAAAGAAGACAATATGGATGCTGATGACGAGGAAGATGAGAAAGAGAAAAACAAGTTGAGGCCTAACAGTGGGAATGGTGCAGATATGCCAAACTACAGATGGACCCAGACCCTGCAGGAAGTAGAGGTAAGTGCTATGAAAAAATTCGAAATTAATAATAATATAAAATCCTTATATTCAAATGGCATGAAACATATTTTACTATAGTTTAATTCAATTTTATATGAATCTTTATGTATCATAACGATAAAACTGATTGCGCGCGAAAATGTTTAATTAACAATCGGTTGTGCGATCTACATTTTGATTAACCGTACTTACCAAATGTTTATCAATATATTGTGGAAAAGGATGGGGAATAATAAAGCAAGACTTTTTCACGGTTTGACAGTTTCTTGTTGAATCGATGATTAATTAATACGCAAGTAATATCACAGATATGAAGAGCGATCGCGCCGCTTGCGCCGATCGCTCTTCAGTACATTTCCGTACATTGCCCATGGAATGACACCCCGACGGAAGCCAAGCTTTATTAAGGCATTTTATGTTAGTAAGAATTAAATTACGACCCCTAAATTAATATCCGCTAAGTTAACTCCATCTCGTCAATTGCTTCGAAATCTCCGTCAATACTCGTTAGTCGAAGTAACACTTATGAAACTCCAGATTTCATTGAGGCACGATGATAGAATCCAGTAATCGTACATACGCATCGTTTAATCGTTACTCTCCGTGTTAGTTCGAAATAAAATCAACGCGATTTATGATTCATATTAAATTGCGCGAGAACTTGGAGAGGGATTTCTAATTTTTCGTATCACTGTATCGTACGGTGAACATTTGCGATATACAATTTTCTAATTCTCATCGAACTGTGTTAGTTACGATGAAATCGGGGTTATATGTTAGTTCTTTCATAAATAAGCAAGTACTCCAACATCAGAATCTCGTTGAGCCTTTCATCCGCGCTTAATGAAACAACGCTCATTACACAAATGTAATTACTAGGTTTTCACGTACCGCACATTAGACACAGTGCAATACAGCCTTACAAATTTTATCTCTCGTCGAGAACGTCTTACCTAGTTGACCTAAATGCCTAATCGCGAATATACATGATACATACTACATACACAATATAAATACGAATAACCCGATTAGTCGTGACTGGGATGTTCACCCCGGTTGGATCTTGAGAAGAAACGAAACAAACGCCTTGATCCTGGTGTTGTTTCCAATTTTCCGTTTCACCGATTTGTGATTCTCAAGACAATGATCCACGGTCACTTCAGTGGCTTTCCCATCAGCTTCGGCCTAATTGTACTTGTCTTGAATCCTCACTGTAATCAGAGTTAAACACGGTGGCTTGCGGATTGTAGATTTGAAAAGATCACTTATAGTGTCGAAAGAATAACGTGAAAAGAACGGATTAGGTAATAAGGTCATCTCTCTAATGCTGGTACTCACTTTCCATGTAGAGGATACCAACGAGGAGGCCGACCATGAATAGGAAGCTCATCGTGCAGACAAGCACGGTGAGCTGATTTCTTGCACAGAAAGATTTCCTGTACACAGTCGTAGGTCTGCCCAAACCATTCACCACCGTAAAGTGTGTACTACTTGCTACCGAGGCGGTGTCCATTTGCTTTGGCGCCGTCACTGTAGGTGGATGAATAGCCGCCAAGTTTGCCAAATTCGCGGCTGTTAATAATAACGTACCCGACGCGGCACTCTGCAAAATTAATATCGTTTTCGGCGAATTATAAAGTATCCTGCATTTTATAAGGATGTAGTGCAGTGATCAATTGTTCTAAGTCTTATCGAAGTACTACAATGAATCGTTATGAGAACAGCAAGTACTTACGTGTGTACTGGCGGTAGATCCTTGCGATGACGTAGATCCCCGTGATGGAGAATTTGGGTGTAGATGATGTGCCCAGCTTCCATTTTCACTGTCCTTCTCACTGCGTCCTACTAAGGACGGCCTTGGGATGTGCCAGGAAAGCGGGCTAGTTGCTATTGGCGTCGTCTCGATCTGAAACCACCGTAACTTCATGTAAATTTTGGGTTACATAAGTGATAATGTTCCACGGATCACACTTTTGCCTCGCCCGCATGTCGTCCACCACTATTCACGTATGGTTTATCTGTTTGGTGGAAAACATTGTTTTGTTTCTAACAATTGTATTCCTGATACAATTGTACTACTTTTGAAATACTTTCTTTAACTAATATATGCTTGGTATAATAAATATAATTATGTTTATAATAGTGTATGTTATGCTTTCTTAATGTGATTATGAAAGTTGGTCAGTATGTAGTAGTTTTTGCAACAGATCTTGTTGCTCCTGCAGACAGCGACCCTAAGATATACTGTCGCACACAATAACACTAGAAATTACTTTAATATTCATCGCTTCATTCTTCTTCTGCATTTTATAAGATCTGTCGATTATATGCTACTTATTATATTAATAAATGATATATTTTCTTAATAATCCGCCACTCTTCCAAGACTTTTTCGAAAGAAGAGCTGCGAGAATTTTGGGTCTTCTAGGGGCGTGGAGCAGCACGAAATTCCTGTTTTATCGTTGCACAACTCGTTGCGCTCTCGAATTCCTTTGATCAGGATCGTTGGTAATCTTCGCAGTTGTTATTTCGGGTGTTTTCGTCTCCCGTTATTGCATCTCCACGTTGTCATTTCCTTACTTCGTGAAGCATGGTCCCCATGAATGTCGAATGCCATTACCAAGTGTAACTCTTTCAGGGCCATGCAAACCAGGAGTATTTCCGTGACTCTGGCACTGACCGGTTGCTCATATAGGTATATACGCCGATTACGCCAGTTAATTGGCAATTTTCGCACGTAAATCAAGTACATTTCGCATCGGTGGCCTGCCTTCGTGGTTGGGTACCGCCCAAGGACTGTATTTTGCTGTCTCGTTAAGTATCTGCATTCTTCTTTGTCTCCAGCGTAAGGCTTGCAGTACCAAAATAATCTTCTTAATCGAAGTACACGGCAATAAAACAGTTATTATGATATATGTATACTTAGAAGATGTTTATGTCCTCGTCGAATAGCCTCAACAGTTATTTTTAACTTGGTCCCTTAGTATGTCCTAAGTAGCAGTATCAACCTATGAATCCAATTCTAACGGTACTACATCGTCAACTTATGCTAATATTTTCACGTGGTATACTTTGGACGTCAGTGTCATATTATTTCTTTCTCCTAATATTATTCATATATTAATACTCATACCGCATAGCTTCACTAATAAGAAAAAGAGCAATGAGAAAAAAGTAGTATGATTATGGAAAATACTAAAGTAGCCAGAATTGGGCCAATTCTGAATTGGATCAATTCCGTGAACACTTAGATTTAAAATAATAGGTTACAGGATAGTATAACTGCCAATACTATCATCATCCAAATGTTTACAGACTTTAAATTAAAACCAAAATGTCCCAATAAAAATGATAATAAGAATGAACTCTTAGAATCTTCACTTTGACAACGAGATTTTAACAGTCTATAAATCATTGGCAATTGGCATTCATTGGAAGTTAGTACCTCGCAACATTCTTGTCGGCATAAGTAGAATGAGATGTGCATGCACATACAAGGTAGAGAAAGAATACGATGTAGGAGAGTGAGAATGGGCAGCGGGGACTTTTAAAGAAAGACATCGTTAAAGATTTTTACCGAATTCAATACACTGGTCAACCTCGAAGTACCGCACCTGTGCCGAACCCACGTAACGCTACACTCTGAAACGGATTTTGAACCCGTACTTAATTCTAACCGGCTACCGGAGATATTCGAATAATTGCAACCTTGTCTCTCAGCCCTCCTTCCCTCTTCATTCCTGAATTTCTAGGAAAAAGAAACCGTCACCTTCTTTAACCTGTTAACCGGGGAGTTTTTTCAAAAAACGACATGGCTGGGGTACTTTCGATTTAATAATAAAATAAATCCATGCGATATATTCATAATTACGTCGACATAAGAGAAACTACTTGATTGGGTACATTTATAAGAAACTGTTCTATTAATAATAACATTTTTGTCAGGAAGATATGAAAAAGGCTTGACATATTCTTAAATCTCATTTATCCATCCGACCTCGATACTATCCGGTTAATGTGATGTATTTTAAAAAGAGAAACAATCGGTTCATAATTTACATTTGGAGATTGCTAATCCTTACATACAGGACACTTTTTCCGCGTTTCCTTATATCTTCCTGGTGTACTTATTAACAAGGAAACTTAGAAATCCCCTCGACCTTCCTACCTGAAGGGTGCATTTTGTTCCTTTTATCTGCTTCGTTTCTTTTCGTTTCATCCTCTTTTCAAGGTTTATGCGTAAGGATGTGTTGACTCAGTTGGATTTCGAAGTTGCTATGGGACTCGAAGTTGACTTGCTAATTAGCTGCATTAATGCGAATGCATGTCAATCGGCCTGAGATATGATAACTATTTGAGATGCTACATCAGTAGTCACCTAAGGGTATTTTCTCGACATCTTCGCTTTGAGTGGTTTATTTCACTCGCAAGTAGTCAATACCCGTCATGTATGCGTAAACATTAATGAATATAAAAAAATAAATGTTACAAGGTAACGATAACTGATGACGACCTTGCGCATCCGAAGACAAATTACTTTAATTTCCTCTTCAATATTTTGACACGATTAATTAGTACATAGTGCTCCATACGGAACTATATTACAGTGTACTTGGACTCGATTTGATACTTTGATGAATATTCAAGGCTCAGCCTTTATGGAATTTTCGAATTAATTATTCATTATTTACAAATCCGAATGCATAGTTAAAATTCATAAGTAACGAGCAAGTTATTAAGAAAACCAGTGAGTGTCCGTTTTATACGGAAAGCATTTTAACAAAGTTGTTATTAAAAGAAACTTTGGAACGGTGGTACATGGGATTCCCAGTGACGAAAAAGAGGGGGTATTAAAAGATTACGATGACAAATTCGATTTTAAATGATAAGCACACCGAGGAAAAAATACTTAACGGTTTGTCGGAGTATATACCGCTAAGTTTAGAGGAATGGTTTTGTGGTGGCATAATATATACAGGAATTTCAATAAAATACACCTTAATAGGTGGTCCATGTGATTTAACCCAGAAAACAAATTCCTCGCAAAGTGTGTTATCAACAGTACATATTTCTTTATCCTGACTGTTCTGGGCACCTCGTGTGCATTCTACGAGTTTCACGCACGACAGTGTATAGTGTGAACGAACAAACCGGATGCCGTTCGTTACTCCCTTTAAGCGAAGGATGTTACGTGGCATTTGCATGAGTTTTCCTGCTAAGGATGGGAAATTGTAAAGCCACGAGAATGCATTATATGCTGTGGTGTGTTGTGTGTTTACCTTCTATGAATAAAGAAGGGGTCAAAGGTAGTTCCGTTCTTCGTAACGCATGCCTTTCTTCCAGATTACATTCAAGGATTTATCTAATAGAAACTGACGTTACATTCCCTCGTGGAGAAAACCATAATGTTATCTGCCTCCTCTGAGATAATGTCACTCCCTCATTACACTAATCCTAGATAAAAATGTAGAAGTCCGTATAGTGACTTAAGCCACTTTAAGATGAATGTAATTGGAATTATTCAGTGATAATATGTTACGACGAAGGTAGCTTGTCGTTAATTGATATACGAGTTTTAACAATCTATAGCCGACTTCTTAGTGACTGACCTATACTACTGGATATTTTCCTTTCGGAAGGGATTACGAAGAAATTAACGGCATTCTTAGTGTAATGATTTAATACCCCGAGCACTTTTCTTTAATCAGTTGAAGCCTGTTATTTTCTATTATAAAATTTAATACGAAGTACAACTTAATTACATAAGATTCCTGGTGTTGTAACATATAGCCTCTTTTAAATAACACTTGGTGTGTGCTGTATCTTTTATGACATTCGTGCTGCCTACGTTGTCTGTTTTTTTTTTACATAAATATGGATTTACGGTTTTTAGCAATCTTCGCTATACAAGATATCGATGCAGAACTGTTTGTCGAGTTCAATAAAGAAATTTGTACTTTCTTGAAATACCACATTTTAATATTTAACAAGAGTCAGAGTGAAAGAAGCTGACCATTTCCGAGTAGTGCTTTACGGGTTTGTTGAGTCCTTGGACATTCGACTCAACTTTATATCATGGTTACTTACTAGATAGTACACCGACAGGTTATCGCATAGTTATGTATCGAATCTATAATTGCAGAAAGGATTTTTATAGGCGCGAAATTATTTGAGATATCCTGTGTGTATAAATTATCATACGTTATAGTTAGATCAAAAAATAAAAATATCTGTGTTTTATCGCGAGAGAAATTGCAAACATTCGTGTTCCCCAAGGAACTATTGTCACATTAATTAAAGTCAATGAGTTCCTCAAAGAAATCTGCAATCCAATTTAAACGGATAACGCTCAGGTTCAAGCACTTCATCAACGGGAGAAATAATTAGATCATACGACTGTTTTACAACGAATTTCCCGATCGTAAGTTTATCAAGTTAAAGATTTTAAGAAGCATTCCGTAATCTCTGATATTATTCATTTAAGTGGATGAAATAATTATTTAATGGATACTTATATGCCCAGAACGAATGTCCTACATTATAGTAATTACTCTTGTTCTCTTTATCGTGTCATACGCGCTCCATGTTCGGAAACATAATTAATCTCGACATAATTATTCGCTTTATCTCATATCGATCTTTGCAGCTTCCGCAGCGACATAACACGCACGAATTAAAGTTTCGTCAGTCTCCTTTTTATTCCCGACCAATTCCCGAGTGAAGAAGTGTGAAAAGTGTAACGTAGATTAACATTATTCCTCCGTCCTTCTCAGTTTCCTCTTTTCATGCTTCGTACCTTGGATGGCTGTTCGCAAGGTCGGTCTGATTGCCAATTAGTAGATACCAGGTCAGTTTATAAGAAAAAAAGGCCATCAAAACGGCAGGGAAAGGTTGCACGATGAATCGAAATGAGATATATGCTGTGATTCCTTATTGGTAATCATCTGTCATTATCGTGAACGCCTCTCGTACTCGTTAAATCTACTACTACTATGTTTAGTGGTAATCGATTCAGATTTTGTCCCAGGGTGAATCGATTTATTAATAAACTTTATTAGTTAGATATTTAATTAAAACGCTTCGGCATCCTGTTACGTGGCATCCGCACGGTGATATACTTCTAATCTTCGAATATAATTTCTTTACAAAAACCTGCCTTTTATCAGTTTATTCTTAGCAGTCAGGTTCTTAAACGGTTAAGAGCCAATTGCTCTGTGAGGAAAGTCCTTACGTTATATGGAGAGATGTTTCGAGAGTACGTATTGAAGAAGACGAAGAAAGTGATTTCCTGAAGCAGCCACCTCGTCTATTGGTTCAAGAGTTTTCACCGACCTATCCTTCCTGTTATAAACGACATTACGAGATGGATGTTCATAATAGTTATTATCCTATTCGTTTTCACGAATAACATAAGAGTTATGAGACTTCTTATTACTCGCCGTATTAAATTGCTTCGTTAGAATAGTAATTTATTAAATTGCGCATAAGAAATATACTTGTACTTTGAAAAGTTAGAGATGCACATTTTACCGTTGTACATTGTACACTCTTCCCTATTATTATATACACACATAGTTGCACCTTGAAGGTTTGGTCTCCATAAAAAGTGTCTATACTCTTCGCCACCATAGGTGTTATTTTAGTATGATTATCTATGACTGCAACAATGTCTCAGCAACCTTCGAAATCGTCCCACAAATAAATCTGCAAGTATCTCAAGCGACGAACCATGAATAGCCGTGATTTATACTTTATGAGAACTTCCCACATATCAGAATTACTGTCTTCTCTAAGAATAGACATTTCTGCTCTGAGTTCTGGTACAATCGAAATCCCCCTTTTCTTTGCGAATTTTGTGCTGCCGTTTCCTTTGCACAATACGTATGTTATCTCGTCATGTCACCAATTTGACACCCACAAATTTAATTAGTACGAATGCTTTTCTACAGCACCGTTGGGAATTCTTTCACGCCATTCGGGGTTTCTTTCTTAACCTGGCATGGAATTCAGTATACGTTTATCTTCGTTAGTCTCGGTAGGTTCCTCAGGTATCGCTCCTGGCGATTTGTCAAACATTAACCGGAGACTTAGAGACAGAAGTTAATTCCCCTTTGCAATTATTTCTACGATAGTCCCACAGTTACATTACCGGTTACTTTAACGGTTGTTCTATTTAGGTGCACCATGTGTTGCTATATTTACCAGTTTACCGTGTTTCACTCGATCCGAAACTTATTAGACCTAATGTTTATTAATCAGTCGTTACTTAATATTTCATCAAATTGAATATCGATCAGTTTTGAATGTGGTAACTCCCCAACTTTTATAAGATTACTATGCAGCGCCTCATAACTTTCTTTTTATGTCTAACTAGAGATCTCATGTATGACACAAGATATATGATGAACTACGAACCAAAGTCGCCCACTTCGACTGCCCCATTCATGTCTTTACACTTTCGACTGCTTTCTTTCTTCGCCTAGAGCTACATATTGAAAGTTCGAACCGCAATTTCCATTGGGCCAATCAATGTTGATTGACCTAAAAGATTTGACAGTTGATAAAATAGCTCTTACATCTATTTATCCGCATAATCCAATTCGCCTCTTAGCTGTTTTGATTAATACCTCATATACATGTCCGGCTTTGTGTAAAGAGATCTCTGGGACAAATTGTGTAAAGTATCAATAACGTGCCAATTGTCTATAATAACATGGAATTTTAACACGTTGACCGTCGCACCGATATCCATGTTATACAATGTTATACAATACCTCACGATACGGGTCCGTAACGTCTATATAATATCTAAAAATACAACTGTTTAAGCACTCTACGATAGATTGGTTACTTTACATCTTTATCGGAACGTTACAAAAATTGAAAATTTTAGGAATGTTAGAGATATATTTGATTCAAGTTTTCGTAATATTGGCATCGACCGATCACAGCCATGACGTTCAAAGGGTTAAAGTATAATCTTGTTATCCTGCCCATTATTGTATGATTATTCGGTGTTAATCGTGTATTTTAA
Source organism: Nysson spinosus (assembly GCA_910591585.2). Taxonomy (NCBI): domain Eukaryota; kingdom Metazoa; phylum Arthropoda; class Insecta; order Hymenoptera; family Crabronidae; genus Nysson; species Nysson spinosus. The sequence goes on along the minus strand of OU342830.1, from coordinate 5,203,476 downwards.
ACTCGGTTCTATAAGGATTATCAAGTTGCATTCAATAAACAAGATGATAAGGTCCATTGATTATTCATAATAATCATAGATTCACGTCACAACCGGCGTCATCCACGTGAAATGTCACAAGCACATTCCACAGGATTCGAGGCAACCTGTCGAAGAGTCGATCGTGGTTTGGACCTTCTCTAGGTCGTTTGGAAACCGCGCTCTTGGCCGATCGGAATCGATTTGCATTTACAACGTAAATAAAGAGTCCGACAGAACGGCGCTCTGTGATTACGAAATCACTAGTTACATTGGACTCGCGTGCCAGAGGACATAACGTCGGATCTCTTTATATCGTTTGTCTTCCCTCATTTTTTTTAGTCCGCATTCGTGAATGGTACGTCTAATATCCTATCCAATCCAGTCGAATTGGACTGTCGATCGTTTTCCAACTCGGGCGACCATGTCATAATCCATCAGAATCCTTATGCAGATGACGTGTGCAAGGATATCGTAATATTTCTCATTGGAGGCCTTGCTTCGCGAACTAATGTAAGTGATTGTTTCTCGAGGTAAGGGAGATACTTTTAAAAGTGACCTAGAAGAAGAGTGTATCTCCTGGCGAAACTTATTTTTGCACTATTAAAGATCGATCGATCTGACAGGAAACTTATGTCATACATTTATTTGTTTTCGCACGAATTAATTCTTCTTCTGACTGTCCGAGTATGCGTGTCCTTTGCTTCTATCGGAAATATTCAAATGCTATGTTGTCCTTTCGCATTATTATTATTATTATATATTATTACTCTGCTAATGTTAATCCTAACAATAATTCTGGTTAATATTTCGTGCTTCGATCATCGATAGTGACCCGTCCAAATTTTTCAAATATGTGTTATAGTATTATGAAATACGAAAAGAAAGTTTGGTACACATCATTTCTATCGCGTAACTTAACGAAATGTTTCCTCAAAGAACGAGGGAGAGGGACGTGGCGCGGTGCATTACATAATTACTTCTTCACCTGTTTGTAACTTTAGTGTTTCTATGTCATTACTTAGTCATCGTTTTCACCCGTTTATATTGAATGTGCGTTACGTTAACTTGGTCCACCGCCAGCTGAAACCACTTCCTAATATTGTGCCGATTGTCTCTGAATGTATAATTACATGTGTAATTATAGTCGCTTATGTCAGCGATCTTCCTTAAGTAACATCGAAATTTAAAAAGCACAAAAACATCGGAAAAATTCCTATCACAATTAAACTATTAATCTCGATAATTTCTATGGATTCGTATTATTTTAAGCTAATAAAGCGAAAAGAAATACAAATTATTATTTTTGTTTGATTTTAGTTATAGTATTATTTTAATTTAATTATTAGAAAAACAGTAAAAGCTGTAATGAACAATAGTATTGGTTCAAGTTGTTGAAAAGATTAATTAATTTTTCGGACAACTTACGTTAAGCTTTTGTACCAACTCCGATATTGCTATATATTTTCTATATAAATTCTATCAGAAATGTTAGGTAAATATTCGTTTCGCTTATCTATCGCCGTTAGTGTAACTTAATGTATTCGTCTAGCTTCCAATTAAGAAATTAAAGGAATGATCTTAAATCGCTCAATTATTTAAATTGAGTAACATACCTCGTAAGTATACTAGTTGTAGACACGTGACTAAAAATCCCTTCGGCGACAACTCTGGAATGATTTAATGCCGATAGCAGTAGATCAGTATCACTTTCAACGATCAAGATCAATGAAGTAACAACTTTCCTCGCGGGCAGGCTTTTTATCAAATGCGCTTATCATCGACTACATTTCAATGTAGCAACTTCAATTAGAGAAATATAAGAAAAAGAAAACAGGATCAATTATCAACAGTTATACTAACTTCATAAATGAAAATTGAAATTAAAATTATTTTATATAAGAACACCTGCAACTGAATGATCACATAGCAAACTTTAATAAAATCAAATTTATTTATATATTCCTGAAATTTCTACTTTGCCAAATAAATGCTAAAAATAAAGCCACCTTTTTCAGTGACGCGTTATTTAAGTTTAAACTAAAATAAAAAGTTATTTGTCTCGCCGGGATATCCTGTTTACAGATATTTCCCTTGCGAAAAGTTGCATCTAAACATTACATAAATCTACTTCTCCCACACGCATGATCGGGACAACTTTTTCGGTGAGGCAAAAACTGAACAGGCCGTGGAAAAAAAGTACTCCACTTTGCGGTGTGATATTGCTAATCTGATCGTGAGATATTTTTGGCGAGAACACGGTAACAAGACCTTGAGCGAGGAAGAATTAGGAAACTGCCTTTTGGAATCTTACAGAGCCTCTTTCCTTCTCGCAGGCGGATATTAATGCCGCGGGACTTTCCTAAGGAGAACGTAACTCTACACATGGCCGTGCGGGGAATTGCCAGAGAATTTCGCCAGGAATACACGGGTAGTATGGACTACGTGCCGATTATCTCGTGTATCCTAAGGAAAGTGAAATTCAGGTAGTTCCCCGATATTACTTTCATACTCTTCTTAAGGTCCACGACCAAAATTTTTGTCACACGTAATACTCATGCTTTTAGCACTAAACGTAGACTTAGTTTATGTATAAGCGATAAGTGTATCCGCCGTGCCAGGTAGGGTGATCCTATGTGCATGGATTCCAGAGAAGTGTTCGGAAGTGTGTGAGTGCGAAACTTAGGGTACTTTTTAGAGCATAAGGGGTCTTCATATTCAAATCCAAAAGTGTTAAGAGTTCTATCGCAGAGTTGATTAGAGTGTTGTGTATCGATTACTGAGTCGGTTACAGTGTTGGTTCGTGTTGATCCGTGCCGCTTGTTAATTGCACTTAATTTTCTATAGTTGCATCTTTACTTCTTGTAAATAAACTGTTTATAGTTATTTATTCAAGTAGATCGTCTCCACCTCGTTTCACTCAGCAATAAAGAATTACTATAATCCCTACACACACATTGATTGATCGGTACCCTAATCTCTCGGGGACACAAGTCTGCCATCATGCTTCGACCACTTTACTATTTTGGCAGCTGTAGCCTTGCCTCACACCGTGGAACAATCAATCGTACGATGATTCGGATTCCATTATAAAGCACTTTCCGTCAGATCGATACTTGATAATGACGAACAAAATATCGTCGATTATTTTAATGTCTCCCGAGCCATGCGAAGGTGAATCTTCGATATCACTAATTTGTCCCCGTGCTATAGAAAACCAAGGCTTTCGATGAATCACCACTTGCTAATCCTCAGTGTACCTTTTCCTTCAAAATTTCATTTTTTTCCCGCGATATAAAAGTGACATAGAAGACGGCTTCTTTTTTAATTTTTTACTTCTTTGCATTCGTTCCAACGCCAACATTTTATGGATGCTTTCTTCCATCTTCGTAACCAGTTTTCTACCTCTTCTGAGGTGGCTGGAGAGACAAAGCAGTCTGACAATGAAATGCTACATCTCGCGTGACTAATCCGTTGGCAAACACCAGACGTTTTGTTAGGCCGTTACACTCTGGCATGTATTTCAACGACGAAGGTTTAGGATATGCAAATTGATGATACTAATAATAATAAGTGGAAACTTTGAGAGGGATGACGAAATTTCTGTGCATGCTTGAAATTCTGGATACATGAGAAAGATCATGTTCTCAGATCGAAAGGGGTCGAATAAAGTCTTATTGCTGAGGTAGGGAGTTGTCACTTCAATGATCGATAACAAAGACCTCTTGACCTGGCTGACAGTCGTAGGCTATTCTTTCTCAACTGAAGGTGCAGTCGATATTACAAGATATCTTTGTAAGATACGTGCTGACACAAATGTTGGCACGTGATCTATATCTGACTAGTAAACTAAACGATATTTGTAGTTTCTAATCACAGATTCCAAATGCGATTAAAAGGACATAAAACATTAGACATGTAATGTGTAAGGTTCGAAATTTATCATGATACGGTTTCTTTTCAACTGCATTTTCAGTTAAACAAATTCGATTGACATCCAATGTGACTTATGAATTAATTAAATTCATTTGTGTGATTTTGGGTTTCGGCTTTTGATAGACCAATGTAAATTACATTGGTCTATCAAAAGCCGAAACCCAAAATCACACATATTAATTATTATTGGACCAAGAAATAAACTATTGATTATTAAATTCATTTGGTAAGATATGTTAGAAGAAATTTGCATAATCTTTTGGCGATTTGCATTAATCCCAAATTAAAGATAGAAGAAGCAGGTGACTTTTCTTGCTTCAGAAAATTTATTGTTTGAATAAAACTGATTATTGCAATGAATATGTAAAACAGAAAATTTCCAAAGAATTTCTGGTATCATTCTACCACGTCGGTCTCAGAAATATTAGCAATAAAGGAGTAAATAATAAAATGCCGGGAATTACGGAGCTACACGAAGCTGGTAACAATGTGGAAACTGCTTGTTAAAACATTCCAAAGGTATTTCCCAAGTATACCTAAAGCTACAAAAATCTGCATAATCCTCTTTTCCCAGAAATTTAATGCGCTTGTAATTTTCTAAGTAACGTATACTTATATTATGAGTGACAACCCATTTTTTCGTTCTATGCTAAAGAACAGTCACTTATCGAGGTGTCACTTGCAGTAGTCAATTTTTGCTGAAGGATAAAGGAATGCTTAATTTCGCGGGTACTCGTTAACGAACTGCGTAATTAAGAAGTTAGCTGCAGGGTTGCTTGGAGTTACAGTTTTGTACCTTGTTTTCTTCTACGTTTAAATGGATTACTAATAGTTTAACCTTAGACAGTGAATTTAATTATTAAAATCCAAATTAATCGGGAACGATTCAAATTAATCGTCATGGATTGTACATATTGATTATGATATTATGTCTTTTAATCACTAATATCAATATTTGTGTTGATAAAATTCTTTTTACATTACTAATAATCTTAAAATATCTTTCTCCTACGTTTAGCACATCATATATAAGATCTTATACCCAGTATACTTGATGCTTTCAAGTAAATTAAGCAAATCATTCGTGGAGTTAATTAATAATAACAAACGTAATGTAGTCATAATTTTTGAGTCTACCAGCATTATGTTATGTCGCATACAATTAGAATATACGTATAATATTTCATTTTCAAAATCTAATTATTCAATGCTTCCACAATGATGAATGATTACAAGACTCATTATATCCCAGACGAGAATAGTAATCACCATTCTCAGAGATATTTGTTATATGACTATGATATTAGCATAATTTAATGTAATTATAAAAACTGATCTATTTTCTTGGTTCGACTGCAGAAATATCTGGGAATCGTATCGTCCTTTGCTTCCCAACTGGTAATGATGTTGTAAAATTCCGTTTTTGCGTTACATAAAGCCACGGATGAGTGTCTGGCTTATCGCGGTGAACGGAGTTACGGTATACGTATATTCACATGTTGCCCGTGAACCTAAAGTATTCGATGCCTTTTACCAGAATAACTCGATTATTAAGATTACCTCAAATTACGATTTGTTCTTCGTAATTGGTGGTCCATTGAACTTTTCTCGCAACCGAGTTTATTCTCCGAGGACAACTAAGCGTAATGTTTACAAAAACCAATATCATTTGCATTTCAGAAGATATGTGAAATTTATTTCCTGCGGTAAGATAATGTAAGGATCTGTTTCTTCGAAAATATCGACTCGTTCCCGGGAACAGAAGTTGTTTTTCTTTGTCATGTATGATGTAATACAGTAGAGATAAGAAATGCTTCATCTTTATCCTTCTTCGATTAGATTCATCCCCGTAATTAAAAATTTATTCCTTTACAGTTGACGTCGCAGGTGTTAGTTCTATTTTACTTGGTCTTTATTATGCTTTGCGTTTCACATTAAACTAAATCTCTGCATCTGTCTGCTCCTGCAACCGTGAAAGTTTGAACCTCCCCTCGCGTCTCTTAACCATGATTGAATTTCTCAAGCTGCAGAAATGAACTGAGGATGATACTTCTTCGATGCCGGAAGGAACAAGAAATAGAAAGCTTACGACGACAGGGAAAGATGCGAATGAGTTCCGCGATGCTGTAGCCTTTTAAAGGTAGCATCGAGACTTTGAAAGTTAGCCAACACTCGATAAAAAATGACTGGTTCGATGGTCGTTCGGATAATGCTGGTTAAATTAAGGACTTACTTCTCTCACGAAATCCTCACGTCCATCGTTGGAGGCCTCTTCCACGTTGATGCGTATTCCCGACATGCTATGGGGTGTCGTTCCTTTTTAAATTCACCCTGATGCAAAACACTGTTTCCTCGATTTTTGATATTCGACAACTCCCTTAGATCTTCACGTAGATTACACCTAGGAGTTGCTTCTCTTCTTGTAATCACCACTCCTCGAGAGGCTGATGATCTCAAGCGATTTAATCCACGGATTCCACAAGAAACCCACTCGATCACCTCCGAAGTAATAAAGATTCTTCGGTCGTGCTTCGTGAGATGACTATCCTCCCGGAGATCTTGGACTAGCACTTATCAGTGAGATTAAGGGGCAGATATATCCTCGCTGATAGCAAAGTCCTAGGAACGCGTCCTCGAGATCCTCGCACCGGAGGTCGTTGCCCTTTCTCTCCCTTTCCGAAGCTGAGAGCAGGACTAACGTCTCCTGGTCCTTACTGAAAACGACGCGCGCGAGTCTCGGCTACTCAGTCCTTAGTTCCGAGTAATAATCATGCACGAATTCACAGGGTCAAGGGTGTAGAGATGATCGATGTGTAAAACCGTAGATGGGGTTCGTTTCGTTTAGTTTTTCCCTATAAAGCAGTACCGCACGCCGTCCCGTGATCGTCTCTCTCGCATACATGCGACTAGAGCCGTCGCCGCATCTGGCCTTTGGACTGACTGCCACCAGTCCACAAGATCGGTTTTATACCTTCGCATCTCCCACTCTGGATGCGAGCGAGCGCGCTCACAGCTCACATCGGACCTGCACGCGGGTACTTCCACCACGGCCGAGAGGATCGGATCTTTTTTTCTTCCTCCCTGGACGTATATACGTGTACGCGTTTACCAGGAACACGCACACATCCAGACGATCACGGTGGAGAAATACCGAGGTGGTGGTTCTAGGCACAAGGACGAAAGAGAGGATAAGGAAAGGGACTTGGTTCTGTTTGCCCTAACCGATCGACTCGCCGGTTCTTTCATGCTCCGTATTCTCTACCCAGAATCAAGGAACAAGGAAAACGATCTTGACTTATCACTTCTCCCTTGATCCTGGGTATCTCATTCGAAGAAACTATCCTGCTATTTATCTGCCTCAAACTTGGTATCTTACCAGTACCTGGTCTCACCGATAGCTCGTATCCTGTAGTACTTTGCTCGAGCACGAATCTTATCGTAGGTTATCATTTCGTCGAAAGGTATATGTGACATATACTTTCGAATTACCTTTTCAATCTCTGAGAGATACAGTTTTCGCTTGTTTTCTTGTGCATGCAAACCTGCTGGTTTAATTTTTATTTCCTCATCTTGTTCTTTGACCTGACTCATTTTCACTTAACTTTTATCGTGTATATCTGTTGATACATGATCTGGATCTGTCTTGCTTTTTCTTCGACTTGTATGTCGTTAGTTAACCAACGAACCCCCTATTCTGTCATTGGCTCGTACGTGGGTATTGAAACGTCGGTGAGACCGAAACGAGGGAAGACAAATTGTAGCCTCTTTGTTGTAAACCTGTTCCTGGTTAGCATGCAGGTACGCGTAGGTACAGCCAAGTATGAGGACCGCGGAGTTTTGTTGTCTTCTTTAATTTTAACCCTTTATTTTGTGTACTCGTAAATAATACTTATTGAAAGTGTAAAGAGGAAAGTAAGGGAACCCTACCAGCATATATTACTCTTCTTTCACACCCGCATACATTGTCCGTTATCGGTCTTGCGTGGCAAATTTGAATCGTATACGATTCTAAAATGTCCATGAATACCTATTCCAATTGTAACATCTGTTCATTTTTCCATTAGTAAAAATCTCTATACTATTGTGGATAATCGTGTCCCAGAATTGCTAATGTTTCATAACTGCCAATATAACTACGAGGCATTTGCGTGGGAGGCAATAATTCCCGGTCAGGTAATTCCCCAGCAACTGTATCAGAGTCTAATATCCCGTTACGACAGAATTCTTGACTCGAAATCCGGGTCACGATGGAAATACTGAAGATGATCGCGAATCTTCTCCATCAGCTAAATTTCGCGGACTAGATGTGCAAGTAACGTCTCGATACGGTCGCGAGTGAATGCATGCTGTCGTTTCATTTAAAGCATTCGTTCCAAAACGCAAAACGTGGTTTTGCTCCGTCATCCTAACTTCCGAATTATTCAATGAGGCACGAAATCCACGCAACCATAAGGAAACACTGTTTACGCAATATTTTTCGGGCCCCACTTTATGTGGCTCGCAACCTTGGGAGCACGATCTCTAAGAGCAGCCTCCCGAGGACTCATCGGTAGCGGCACCTGATCGACCTAAACCCTCAAACTTTAATCGATTCTTGGAATATTCTTGACGTGTCCCGCTCTTGTTGAGTATAGATCGTATCCTGAGTCACGCGATCGAAACGCAAAAGTGATCGTTTCTGCTCGATCGCGGCGAGGACATGGTGTACATATTAAGCGCGGCGCGTGAATTAGATCGGCCGTCTAGGCTTTTCCCGTAATTAGATATTCCGAGCAGGAGCCAGACACGAGCTGTTCTATTTCCAAGCAAGGACTAATGCAGCTTCCTTCTTGAATGTTATCGTTTCTTGTGCAGAATCATTTAAAGCGGTTCCTCGGATCTGCAAGGTCACGATCTCGCGAAACGATCTCAATCGTTAAAGCTAAAACCGTATCTGTCTACTTGGATGTCTCTCACCAGTAAAACCTCCGGTTTCCCCAAGGCGAAAAGTTACGTGGTTAAAAACGAACCGCGAACGTTAAACGCGAACCGATTTTTCTCGGACGTAGTTCTCATGTACGTCTCACGAAATTCATCTTTTAAACAGAGCGTGGCGTGTGCCTTCCTCTGGCACCTTACATTCGATTTCGTTCCACTGACCTGGCCTTGCATTTCTTGGATAATTTTATCTTTTTTTTATAACAAGAAAGAACTGGTCGATCGTTATCCCGTTATTGAATAATTGCGGATGTAAAGCTGCCAGCTGCGAATACAATAATAATTAGCTTATCGAAAGATAAGGTATTACTTAATTAAAGGTGGTAACATGTTTCACCTCGTGTCATTCTGATCAGATATATTAACCGATTTTATTGTAACTCGCATATCGGTTTTAAGATTACTGGAAGCTTTCCTGATCATGCGGGTGAATGGATATAAGTGTACCAGGAAAAATATATTTTTCGTGAGTTTTTTCCAGCATGACTCATTGACGAAATATTCCGAATAATATTTACTAACGTAAAATCCGTGCTATAAAAAATTAGGATGAACCGAATCATTTGAAATGTGTTTAACTATAGGTAATTATGACTAGCCCCATCGTTTATTGATTATGATATCTCCGCTATTAGCAAACAACTAGGTATTCCAATAAAATCAACTTTCTACTACAATAATCAAACATGTTTCTCCTCGTTGTCACTTAAATATATTGTGCGAAGCGAGGGTATAATTTTCCGTGTCAACGAAGACCACACTTAAGTACCGAAGAGATAATTAAAGTTATTAGCTATATTTCACAATCCTCGATTAATCTTCGTAAGGCGAGTCGCTGGACCTCGATAATTATAATCGCGACTCGTCAGTAAAAACAGAGTTCATCATTACATACAATTTCTAGAACCCCTCTTCAATATCTTTATTTAAATTTGATGTCAATAATCAAAACCACGATTGGCTATCTTAACATTAAACCTCACTAGTTTGCATTAGCGGAAACCAATTCAAGATCTCTTTGAAAACTTTTTTGTTGCTGATCAGAAATTTACCTGCCGATCTATTCGGCTCCTTTTGGCAGAGCAAGGTCATGCTTTCGACAGCTTCCTGATCCATGTCGCACGCATAAAGTGCGTGCACGCGTCCACGTGTGTGCGTAAAGGTGTTTTACGTTCTGTGGTATATATCAATCGTTTCCAATCGTAAGCAAGGCCAAAAGGGATTGGCTACTCCAGTCTTCCTCTTTACGTCTCTTTTATAGCCCGTCATCCCTCTTCTTTCTTTTCCTGTCTTTTTAATGCGACCCCCCTCGCCCTTCCCCGCGTACTGTAGATTAAAAAAGAATCCATACAACGCACTCGTCATGCTTTAAACCTGTATAACTCCCAGGCGATAATCAGCAATAAAACTTAAGCGGCATTTTTAATGAGCTCTACATCCCAGTAAATTATATGTATATAACTAATTATTATGCTCCGATTTTAAACGTTCCACGTTTTCTATATTTTTAACCGTTCCACGTTTTCTATATTTTTAACCGTTCCTTCTAAACTTTTTTGCACCTAACTTTATTATAATGATTTCCTTATTCAGCATTTCCCAAATAATTAAAAGGTTCAGTATTTTAATCTTCACTATTAAATACTTCATTTTTAAAATACAATTTTAAGTTTACTCGAAATATTGTTCATATATTATTTTAAAGTATTGTAGATAATTATCTGGAAAGGGGGACTCTGCACCAATTTCGATGACCTTGAAATATGTTGTCAAGGTCAGTATTCTGAACAACTTCCATATACAGGAGTGAGGAGTCCCCTTTTCTAAATAATTACCGTATTATATTATTAATATCATTAATTTCATTTGTCACGCGCCAACATATTGCGAGCGACTGAGCTCCACGCGCTAAACAGCGTTCAATATATACAATTTTATATGTAATCCTTTTCATACATTTTACCATTTGAACTCAAATTTTAAATTCACTATAAATGTGTATTAGACATATATAAAATATATACAGTTTAAGGAACATTTATAAGGCTCATAGCATGTTTTGCTGATGGCGCGTTTTGTGACCATGTGGACCGTATTCTCTTAGAGCAATTAATTTCATGTCTGACTACCTGATTTTTTTGTGGAACTACTTCTTTACGAATGCACAGATTATCTCAAGCCTAGAAAAACTAATTATTTGTTACGTTTGCGTACGCAACGTGAGTGATGAATGCACCTATGACCACAGGATTGCCAGGGTGCATCTCCAGCATATGCAAAGTGTCCTCGTATCTTTTCCACAGCGCTCAATGACACTATTCGCATGGTGGAGTGTTCTGCATAAACGAAGGTGAGCAATTTTCTATGCCACGTACAGAGGTACCGTGCTTTAATCGCTCGTTGTTCATTGCATGCAAATTTCTTCGATGATGATTGCAAAGATTACGCAGGAATATTCTAACTCTGTTGAAGGTTCGAATTGCGAACGTTCATAATGACTTGTTTTATCACAATCGTGTATGAAGAGACTTAAGTTTACCATACACATCCATAGGCCTTTGTGAGTAATAACTTTTTTGTAAGAGCCACATATGAAAGTGCGCAGATTCGTTTAGGCATTTATGCAACAACGAAGCGATTATAGATTATGAACTTTCCCTATCGTCCTAGCGAAGATAGCGTCTGACGAAACACACATGGGTGGGTCCTTCAATGCGTAAATGCTCGTAAGGAGTACTACAATACTTTAATGGTACTATTATAATTACCTAATCAAGATCCATTAAAGTAGGAGTAAAGGAAAGAAATCAGTCCTTAGTAGAAGAAAGAAAGACGCGAATCACGGAGTATGATATACTTCATAATACGTGTCGGTCCAAATCAAACACCTGATAGATACGATTATAAATCCACTACGCGGATATCCGCATTCTGATCCAATCGAATATTTAGACCACCGAACACAAATAGCGCTATCCTACCAGTGGCCGCCTGCTTGCCTAGACTAGACTCCTTACAAACAATCTTGCTCCACGCCAGAAGAACGTTTGTAAACATGTAAATTTAATGATTAGGCGCACACACATACGTGTGCACGAAAACTTGAAGCCTCCATATAGAGTTTCATTGACAAATCCATGGAAACTGACACGTTTCACGTTCACATAATACCCTATGGTGATCTACACGGACATGGTGCTCTCCATCAGAGTTGTGCAGGTCGAGCGAGAACGGCTTTGTGTGAGAAACGGATCCCGTCTATGAACCCGGACACGATTCTCCCGCTCTCGTGCATTACGTTATTCCTTTGCTACTACGGATCCGATCAAGCGTTTATCTCATCGACCCAGAACCGTAGATCCGTGCCCGTGAACCCGAACTACCTGTTACAGTGTATCATCGGTTGCCCAGTCAGTTCTGACTTCAAATTACTTCTAATCCTGCATCCGTTCATTGAACTCAACTACTACATTTTGGAAGACACATCTACGTACAAAAAGGAATATGTTACCCGGCATACAATTAACTTGAAAAATGATCTGAATTTTATGACTAACATAAGCGAGACACTTTCTCGGAAGCCAGGGTACATTATGTTAACAAGATCACATTGGATTGTAACACTGATTTATACCTAGTTACATAATGATGTATTACATTTTATTTATTAAATAACCTTTTTATTCAACGAAATAAACTTGGTATCCTTATAAGGCTGATATAATTTTTAGTAAGAAAATTATTAACCTGATTTACATTTATTTATGTCTAGGACCTTTCGTTGGTAGGTGTTTCGTTTATTCTAGGATTCGATATAAATAATGCTAAATTTATGATCATAAACGACAAAATACGTTGCTAGAGTCATTTTATAATTGTAAATATAGTCTACTGTTATATATTTTATTGCGGTAGAGAATGTGCAGTATCATTAAATACACGTTTATCATTATATCTCACAAAGTACTACTAAATAGTATGCACGATTGTGGAGATTGATAATAGAACCTGTACTAGCACTTTTTCGAATGTGTACTTCAACTATATGGGCATCCGTTTTTATCAGATTCGCATTATTAGGCCGGTATAATTTCCCGGTATTTGATCGGCATATAATACGGTAACGTGCCAGCGTATATCTGCATCCGGGCCATGAATCAGACGTATTTAACCACACTTTAAAGCGGCTACCTCGATCTTTCACTCTCTCGTTTTAGGAATACTCGTTTGACCGCCAACTCGAATTTACGACTACTTTACATTATTACATTAAGACGCTCTTGGTTCCGACTAAGCCGGAGGTACATCTTCAATAAGGATACACGTGATATAATTTGCAACCATTAGCATGCCGTTCGAAAGGAAAATTCCCGTGAATAAAAATCAAATGTAATTCAAAGAAACACCGTGCGTAATCGCCGTGCTAGTAGTTCCGTGGTAGTTGTGTCAATTGATCGAGTGATACGATTAACGTGTACTAACTTCTTCGCGTTATTCAGACACTATCAGGTACAGTGTTGCATCCGAGTAATTACATGGATAAAATTCTTCATAATTTCTAACTGACATACGTGCTTCATATAAAATCGCATATTCTAATTGCTACACATTTATTGAGATCACTGATAATGCAGTTAATAATGCTATCTTCTAATGAATTCTTCAATGATAATTCTTCTCAAAACAGAATTATTAACCTTACTTCCAACCCCTATTAGTCGCCTTTTACGACAAGCAGGGGATACTGTGGGCCTATTCCACCCCCGACCCACAGGGGAACACGAGTAATACCGATACTAACAGTTATACACCATTAAAACGAGTTCAGAATTTCTACGGTTATTCAAAATCTCATAGTCGTAGTAAAATATTTGGAAAGCAATAGGCGATAGGATTGTATAATCAGCTGAGGAAACGCTGTCTCCGAGGTATCACAAAATACGTGGACAATTCGTATCTTAGGTAAGTCAAAAAGAAAGTGGCCATCGGATGGAGGCGCGGCTTCGTAATGTGTATACACGTGACTTAACGTTTGCGCTAACTTTTCACGTGCTTCGAGGAAGTAGTTGCACAATCGTCTGCAAGCATCGGTAGCCGAGACTCTTCGTCTTCTATCAAAACTTCACATTAGACAGAGTCGGAGATAATATCGCTTTAAAGTGAGCGAGAAGGTGAAAAGAAATCAAAATCAAAATATATGAGATATGTGTATCGTATAACGGTAGCAGACATCTGTAACTATACGAGTAATGGAATGATTGATCAAGCGGTAATAAATATCCATTGCAAATGTAAAGCAATAATTTAGATCATCACTCAGGAAGTAGCAGATACAAACTCAATTACACGGCTGTCATTAAAACTTCGCGTCATTTAAATGGATGATATAATTTCTGTAATGGCTATTATACAACGGGGTTACGTCACTAGATTCTTGCATTCTTTGGGATACTCCGGTGGATGCTTTTGAATATTCAGTTTAATGTTCCGTGTAAGAGAATTCATTATTAATATCCCTGATTTACATTGTAATCAATTTACGTTATATTGGGAGTTCCATTTAAAAGTACTTACAATGAAGATTGTTATGAAAGGCGATCAATTGATTATGATAAATCCGTGCAAAGTGTATGAAGATAATAATTACATTGGTGGAACGGTGCATACTTAAAAGAACGAGCGACGAGTAACGCCCGAGTTACGACCCATATTCCGTATCATAATTTCAACGGGCCTGTCTTATAAATTACAACTACCTCGACTATAACTCATTCACGACCTTCGGTAGCGAATTATAATTATGGGCGGTGTATAGCATTTCGTGAGTAACGATCAACGAAGCGAAGTGCAATTACGTTTTGCAGGGTGTGAGCTCGCTGAAGTATCGCGAAATTGTTGTAACGCTAGGTTTAACACACCCTTAACTTCCTTGAGCCTTCTCCGGCCGATGATTAACGAGTTCACGCATACGTTTGTACGTTTATCTTTTATCTCGAATAAAAAGGCGCGCTCTACGAATGAAAGTGCATTTCGATATCGTAGTAAGAAAATTACTGTCCATGGCCCTTCCTGAACATTTCCTTGGCTATTCTTGGAAATTAAGTTCCGAGCATAATCTATAATGACTGCGTCATATCTATAAAGATAGGTCCGCACAGATTGACGGAACTGCTAAATCCCCTGAGAGGTTTGTCAATGACGAATCAATGGTTCAAGTAATTGGATGGTCCTTGAAATGTTGCGTGATGAGAGGTCGAAAAAGATGCATTCTACTTTGTACGTACAGTAAATTAAATCTTGATACCAAGATAGGAGCCCGGAAGAGATATTATCCGGAACCGAAAAGGACAGGCCTATACGTATTACACCGGTTAATTAGCTTCGAGTATAAAATAATTTGTATCCTACTCGAAAATGGATTCTACTAATTAAATTTGTATTATTTTTAAGACATTATACCTTGACGTTACACGAAGATACTTCGTCAGAGATTAAAACGTTTCCATAAATTTAAACGTAACGCGGCCATTTATCTTCCACGAGACGCTAACGAAATTCCATCTGCATCCTACGTGGAGCTCGATTTTCGATGTATACCAAAATCTGATGTTACCTTTAAGTCAACGATCTGTAGTCAAGGTCACTAGCCAAGGTAGACCCAATCTGTCCAGGTCGATCTGCCCGGTTCCTGGTTATAAATTTCAATAAAAATTCGGTACCGTTATAGATGGATCCTGCTGGTCCAACAAGGAATGGTGTCGAAGAATAAAATCATTCTCATTGACCTATAGTTTTCGGCAGGTATTCAGATAATCATCGATAAAGAATTTTATACAGTAACTTCTTCGATCTACATTGACCCGTTCAGTTATAATCGTCCCTCGTGCCAATTTAGCTTATTACTTGTTGTATAATGTAATAGGTCAACCTACTAAATATATCATATCTAAAAATACTCATCATTACGTCAAAGTATGATTATACACATCAAACTGCTTACTTTCCATGCAACGTCTTCCATACAATACCCACTTTTCACTAGAAACTCATCTAGCCATTTAGTTACTGCTTCGTCGAAACATGTAAATCATCACGGAAGTTTATTATATTTTGTCCCAAGCCGTTACACCATCTTCCACCATTATGTTGTTTTCCCGGAAGATGTTGCAAATTGTTATTTACCCATAAACGTGCAGTCAAACATCGCATTTCTTCCGTCTCCACGAACCATCGGCGCGGGAAACTTTACAGTTTCATTCACACGAGCTCCTCGGAAAATGCACGATCATGCACCGTGATTTTTTCTTCTTTATCAATGTGAAATAATTTTCCCCATTATCGTTCATATTCTTTTCCTCATAATAAACGAATTGTCTAAGCCCTTGCAGTCAATTGTATCCAATTTTGCTCTACACGATCCGTGGATTCTTTCTACCACCGCATCGTGTCATCCATTCATAAATATTAATAACCCCATAGATCCATTTTGCTCACAGTCAGATACTGGCGAGAAGTATCGACACGAAATTGAATTTCGCCGCGTTGAGAAAATAGAATAACTGTTCGTTATCGCGACTACATCAATCACTTTGACACTCTGTCCGAGCATTGTCCCACCTGTTGAATTCCTTAACGTAAGCCAAGCTGTCCGATAAAAATGTAGCTTCCCACGTGAATCATCCTAATCACAACCATATTGAGACCCTCGACTCTTTCGCGGCTCCATGCTCACGTAGTTGCACGTACCAAGATAAATAGCGATATTCCATGTATGTACTTGATGTAGCTCTTCTCCTTTACGGCGAGCCACTGTTTGGCTTCATCTTCGTAATGTTCTTAACGAACATTAAAAAAGGAGAAATCAGTGTTTATCCGCATCTAGAAATAAATGCGTTTGCTATTCGCATAACGATGCCTAGCATCTAAGGTGAAACCCGATCGGTTGCGTCATTAATCTCTAATTAGAGGAGCCTTTGCGATTTTGTAAGCGGCTTTGGCACGATGTTTCGGTTCATCGTTAGATTGCAGTTCGCGTAAATGCCTACCACATGTCTTCCGATGCGCTGTTTCTTCTACTTCGTAGACAAAACTTCGATTTTACCCACAGCGTTAGTGAAGACACCGTTGGCAATGCAACCGGGGGACAAGTTTTGTCGAAACGACGCCGAGAAAATAATATTACAGCCGAGCTGAGCAATTGTGGTTTCTTTTCGTACGTGTGCCAAAACGTCGAGAGAAAGGAAATCGCCGTGCAATCGATCCTCCTTTGCGAACACCTCTGTCGCTTGTAATCCGCAGATGTGATCGTATTACACTGTCATGTAGTAATTATTGAATATGTCACATAACTCATTATCAAGTCGATAATTACACTGTACGATCATTTCTACAAAATGTTTACATGTTAATCATCGGTTGAAGACTCCCAAATCTAATACCAGGGGTGGTACTAAGTATACGTTAGCAAGAAATAAATCTCTTATATCTTAATACAACTGCTTCTCTTTGAGTAATAT
Source organism: Nysson spinosus (assembly GCA_910591585.2). Taxonomy (NCBI): domain Eukaryota; kingdom Metazoa; phylum Arthropoda; class Insecta; order Hymenoptera; family Crabronidae; genus Nysson; species Nysson spinosus. The sequence goes on along the minus strand of OU342830.1, from coordinate 5,186,029 downwards.
AAAAAAGTATACGAACAAATAAAAGCTTATTCATCTCGGCAGCATGTCACGTATAATGTAACTCTGTAGGATATGTTGGGAATCGTTGATGTTTGCCTGTACATAGTTAGTTTGTATGAAAAGGGTCCCAAACCAGGAGCGTTGGCCCGAAAACATGGATCACTCTTTGAAATCTGCTTTTCGTGGTCGTCCAAGAGTTCCTTGGCCCCGTCGAAAAGAACGATAACTATTCGTGGTAAAAGAGAATCCATATACGGCCAGACAAATTCTCATTTCTGATTCGTCCGTCGTATAACTCTGCCAAAAATGTGGTACACGGATACAATATGCGAAGAGGTTTGCTATTCATCCACGCAAGGTGAACAAGCAGTTAGGCGGAGAGCGTGAAGCAAGAGCGCAAAGCTCTGCATAGAAATCTTTCTCCTCCTTTCTTTCCTCTTTTTACCGGTACTGGTCATAACGTTTTATGCTCTGTTAAACACAGCCACAAGCGGCTCTTTTACGAAACGCGACTCGGTATCTCGCGAATACGAATCATAATAAATCAGGAAGGGATTAGTCTTATAAGCTTTTAACTCCTTATTTTTCCGCGGAGCTTCCGTTTAATCGCGTCCCGTGATTTCTCGCGCACGATCGTTATATTTCACACCTTCCTTTGTAGGGTGAATCAACCGTTTTAAAATTGCAGGTGTGGTTCGGATAAAATGATGTGAGAAAATCTTATAGTTCATAATGCGCTTATGATAAGCGCACAAATGAAAGTACACGGGTAATCAATTGATCAGTGCTATTCTCGTGTCTTACGGACCGTTCTAAATAAGAATAACATTTCCTCTCCATCAAGTCAGCTTTGTTTGATAGTTTCACGTTGGCCTTGATGTCTGCAAACATTAAAGTACAATCGTGTGGATCCACGACCTTCGTACCGGAATCCTGTACTTCGAGCATGGACTCGAGAAGGGAGATTTCCACCTCGCGTGTGGCTATCTTTCACGGATGTGAATAAAAACAGTAATGATAGAGAAAAACGCAATTGCACTCGCAGGATGCACGTCCATTTTGGCAGAATGTTCGTGTGACTTTTATCTTTATGACATACTCGGATGTCATCTCTTGACTCGATCTTACTCAAAAGGCTACTTGTATCAATTAAGACTCACATGTAGCTTTGTTTAATTACTTGCCACATATGCCAACCATGTAAATGGACATGTCAATAACAATAAAGCAGAGAATTCCTGCCATTCGATGATCGCAAGTTTATAGACGGTTCATGAAATTTCCTCAGTAACGTTGACAAGGACACTCTTATTTTTCCCATGGTTTCTCTCCACCCGTAACCCTGAACCCCCGTAGAAGTATCCCGGAGCTGTATCTTCTCGACTCTTCTTCTTCGTCCCTGTCGTCCGCACCTCCGCGGTCTTCGGAAAGCGTTGTTGCTGTCTCGAGACCACAAAAATGTCTAATTGCATCGCGGGTGCGTAAGATTCTCCGCAGGCCATTCGGTGTCCGATGGGATCACGTTTCTCTCTCCCTTAGCTGCTCTTTCCCTTGTTCTACTGGCATTTTCGAGCGCAAGAAAGAAAGAGGAATACCTATAAGAATTTATATGGCTGCCACGTTTATATACGGATATACGAGCAAACCTGTCCGGTTAACGATAAGCCACCATATACCTGTAACCTTTTTTCGGGTCCGCTCACCCTTCTATATGACTCTTTTATTCGTTTCTGCCCGGATATTCAGTAATGATTCGTCGTATATGCAAGGTTACGCTTGAACAGGTTCTTGTAGATCCCACGTCTAACGTGGGAAGATAAAGTATCTCCTGGAGGGTGACCAATTAATTAGAAATTATCCCGACCCAACGACACACATTAAATATGTTCCACTGTCTCGGATTATCGTTATTCTTAACTGCTATAATGAATTGTGCCAACGCGGTGATAGATATGTTGTCCCTTATTGGATATATTTGTGGTCAATTAATGTCAACGGGATAAAAATCTCAACAGTAACACTTTAATATCACTTAAACCCTATAATTATTAAATTTACTTTATATTCGATGCATCGTGTATCAACTCTTAATTTCAATGATATCATGCATTCTCATATTACACTGATTTATTACGTTCTTTTCATGAATATCATATATTAACACAAACTAACTACACTAAGCTTCCGGAGCATAATAAAACGTATGAAAGCAGGTTACATATGAATTATCAAATTACAAAAGTTAATTCAATTCTAAACTCAAAAATATGCAGAACTTTTATCGTCTAAGAATAAATTAAGATCGTATCATATACCGAGGTAACAATATCGTTAACATTAAGACCCGCGGATAAAAAATTATCTTCCCGCATTATTACATCCGCGAAATATCAATGAAATACCACGGTGAACAAATGGAAGCATGAAAAACGCCAGGTTTACGACGCGACTAAAACAACTGTTAGTTCGCGTACGATGAGCGAATCTTCCGCGAAATTGTTCCTTATTGAACTTTTTTTTATCGCGTAGATCATTCATTATCATTAATTCTATGCCGAGCGGAATATCATTTGGCGGCAAGATCGCACGATGCAGTTTCGCGTTTGCGTTAGTCATTCTGGCCGATTTATTATCTCAGCAGACATACCGGTTAGTCACCGACTCTGCTCGAGCAACCCGGAACTCGCTATTGTAATTATGCATTATTGTATTATCCGTTGGAAGCCAACCGCATATCTCGCTCGTGTTCACTGTTATCTCCTTATTGCGAGGCTGTGAGGAAGATAAAGAGTCTAAAGCAAATTTGTACCAGTCGCAAATCACGTTTATCTTCTCCTAAGGACATACTCTCGAAGGTAGTAGCTGTAGTAACACCTTAGTTGCATGTTTCTGCTGTCATCGTGACACTTATTGTTGTTACCAGGATATATTGTTTGTAAATAATGCTCTTCCCTCGATAAATTATTAGCATGTATAATTGCATAATTTAACAATCATCTTTTACGCTGTAATATACTTGAGTTTAATTACACTGTACTTTTTCCACTGAGTGAAGCATATCAAAGTGGACTTAATTCGCAAGATTTCTTAGCGCTGTAAAGATGTGAATAGGAAGTACTTCGCGAAGTATGGCATTTAAATACATTATGATCTACTGGTGTTTGCAATATTAAGATTTTGTTTACCAATGATGTTTACACTGGTATATACTTGGATCTAATCAAGTTGTTTTTACACTGAACGAAGATTATCAAAATGGATTTAGTTCTGAAACTTTTGTTGCTGCTGTATAAGTGTGAATAGGAAGTACTTCTCGGAGTATGGAAGTTAAATACAGCATGATCTACTGGAGGTTTTATTACAAGGGAAACTCTTTATGTCGATCTGGATAACCACGAACTCTTAGAGTATCAAATAAGGAAGTGTAATAACAAGCAAGGTTGTGGAGCATTATATTTTCTTCAGATATGAGTTAGGTACCATTAACTGGCTCACGTTTCTTGCCGTATAACGTATTTTTATTACATTCTTGCAATTGTTATTTTATAAGAATTCAAATGAAACTTCGTTATCCGTTCCTTCATTTGTCTAACGTAAGTAATTACAAATTATACGAAAAGGCTTATAATATGTTGCTTAACGTAAAATGGTACGTGTTCCCATTCTTTGACTCAATCTTCTTGCAAAATGTTTGTTTGTACTTTAATGTGCAATATTTATTACCTAACACAGATTGATCTTTGATAATTATCTTCAAAAATTGAGAACGTAATATCAGCCTCATAATATTCTGCCTCGCGTACTTCATGGCCGTGAGCGGGAACTGTGAGAGTCTGTATTGTATGAACAGATATGAAAACACATTCTCGTACGAAATGGAAGTGAATATGTAATCATAAGAACAGGTGCAATGCGTGTCATTCAATGTTCTTACATTTGTGTCCCTGCATTCCGACTTTTGCTTGAAAAAATAAGTATCTTAAAACGTCGAGGGAAATAAGCCGTATTTACATTCTTGGCCCCACTGGCGCTCGACAGACTTTCTACAGGTTTTATCAGTGTTAAAGAAATTACAATTAGTCATGCATTTTTTTTCGTGTCCGAGGATAATCAAAAAAGGACTACCGTGTCCTTTTTCGAAGTAAGGAATATTCGTAAGAATGGACAATCATCATTACTTTCTCTTGATGCTGATTAGTCCTTCAGCTAAAGAAGTTATTGTCTATATAATTTAAAGCCTCGTAAAGACTAGACATAACTTCATTCGCGAAAAGTAATATTTACATAACGCTTCTTGATTACGGTGTGCGCAACAATTCTAGTTACAGAAAAAACTTTGATAACAACACCCGTTATATAAACATACGTTGGTTTATTACCTCCTTGCACGACGTATTTCTTTGCATTTATGTATGTCGGAGAATTGGTGAAAGCAAAGAATGTATCTGCGTGACTTAGATTTTTCACTTGGAATTTAATGTGTCTATTAACGTAGCATAGTTTAGTTTGCATTTTTCAAATAAACAATGAAAGAATAACGTATCTGCAAATTGTCTGCGGCAATGAATAATAAAGCTGATTACTTGACCAGAAGGATAAAAGGTAAAATAAACCGATGTCTGGCTGGTGTTGGAATTATTTTCATTATGTTCCCTCCTCGGGGTTCCATCTTTTCTTACGCCTTACCAGGGGGAATCTTGAAGGACACTGGCCTACAGAATAACCATTATAAACATCGGACGTTGCACCTTGTCCCACGTTTGCTCCCCGTAAAAGCATAATGAATCAAATCACTGGACGGATAACATTGATTTGCTTTTTATTCATCGGCGTTTAAGATTTGGATCGCATAGACATGAATTAGTTAAGCCCTTGCACTCGAGAGGCGATTCTCAGTAACCACTCAGTTTATTGCAGCAATTCGAGTGGTGAACAAGAGGCGACATTAAAATTTAGAAAATCTTAATTTCGCCTCTAAGTTGCCACACGAATTGCCGCAGTAAACCGAGTGGCCACTGAGAATCTTTATTGTATATCTTTATAGAATTTATATTGTATTTATCTTATTATTGTATCATAATATTATTCTAACCAAATTTTGAATCACGCGGAACGCGAATCTGTAATGAGAAATAGAGGTTCCATTTGAAAATGTTGACTTAGGACCCATGGGGCCCAAAATCAATGAGCTTCTCCGGTAGCCCGATTAAAACCCTGAAGATTGAATTATTCAACGTAGATGCTTCCGCTATGAAGTCTTTAACCCTTTTTACAGATTAATATCTTCTTTTTGTTAGTCAAAAGAAAAAGAGGACTTGTACCACTTTCAAAAATGACGACTCATATAATAATTAAATCCAAATAGTTGCTACAGGATAATCTTGATATCGTATTATAAAAGTTAAAATCACTAACTACAATTTTGCCGTTTTCTTCTTAAAATATAATTGTTTAACAAACACATTTTACTAGACAGTACAAGTAGGATATAAAAATGACTTGCTATATTTCAATATTTAATTTCGCGAGTAATGAAATTGTATTTATAAAATAGTTACAAAAACCTCTATAACAACCAACGATATATTGGTAGGCAATTATTGATGTAGAAGATGACTGTAGCTAGCCAGCGCACTTCGAATCAATGTTTCGTGTACGAATAGTAATTATCCCGTTACTATTATAGCCTCTGACTGAGTTTGACTGCGTTTATAATAAGAAGTCAGGCATTGATCCGTATTTCCTTCATAAAAACTAGGCCCTCCTCAAGGTGATCGAGATTTACTAAACACGAGAGTCGTATCGCTTTGATCGAATCCCGTTTTGCCTCTTGTTATCGTTGACCAATACCATCATTCCTATAGCAAAGGTTTTTTGCTAACGCGAAACTATTATCTGATCTTTACTTTCTTTGCTATTTCACGGTGGAATAGATTTTTGCAAAACCACGGCCTGTTACCTAATAACACTTTCTAATTAGTACTTAGATAGTTCAACGCGAGATAATCTTGTATATTTAAGATTATCCTCGAGATATTGCCATGTTCTTTGGACACGCTATCCTTACTCAAATATGATATCTTGTATTTATCACTTTCACGGAAATCTTCCACTTGCTTCGAGTCATCGAAATTGGCTACTGATTCCGCGAAACGTGAATGCATTAGATGTTATCTGGAATCTGGCATCCTCTGTAGTTTCTGGCAGACAGAATTTATTGCCTGCTGGAAAAAGTACTGCACGAGGTATTTCCCTACGAGTTACGTCAAATAAAATCATAATCGTGGTATATACCGGGTGATTCACCTAAGACTGGAAGTTGAAATATTTCCGAAATTATTAATTATATCGAAAAATGTTTCAGACAAAAGTTGAATGGTTTCGAGGGGGGCATTATTCGATATAATTAGCATTTTTCTAAATAGACGCGTAGAGGACATTTGGAAGTCAAGTTTCTTTATGGGATTATATATATTTTAATGATTCTCTCTCCTCGAAACTTTATTTCCCAATTTGCTTAATTGGCCATCTTTCGTTGCAGTTTTTACTGTTTCACAAATAGAAACATCTGATAGAACTTCTGAATAAATTCCACGGAAGACTAGCTTTAACGGTTCCGAATACAATGAGACTAACAGGTTCACTTGATTTGGGTCCGGATTAATTTTGATGAGCATGCGTGTCAGTTCGTGTTTGATTAGCAATTCCATCGATTCAGTGTATACAAAATATCACAGTTAACAGCGATCCTACTTCAATCGTCTTCTTTCATAACGGAAACTACCTAAATGAAGATATCTTAGAAATAACAATTATTTCCGTATATCGATCGCGTGATGTAATATCATCGATGATGTAAAGCCCAGAGAATTGTAAACAGTATCCCTGAAATAATATCGGATCCGAGTAGAAGTATTTTTTCACATTACTTGGTACAAGAGGATGTTTCCTCGATAAGATCATCAATACTGCCACGTGTTTAATTAGAATTTCGTAATTATAGTTTACTGTAATAACCAACCGATCGTAACGAGGTATTCTTGTCGTCCGTCCTAATTCGTACTGTTCGGATATCGTCCACCGATCGCATAAAAGGAGAGAACCTGTTCGGAATGATACAGCAGCATACAACTGGTACCGATCGAACAGATGTTCCTTCCTCGGGAGTAGCTCATCTTAAAAAGCGACAATTGTATGCTGGCATAGCTATAACTGTTTCGAATCTCGTCTCAACTGAAATGCGATCATTTCAGTGCAATGTATATTCGATGTAAATCCGGTATCAAGTCGCGAAAGGTAGACCACGTTATGAGCGTGTTCGTTCCATGGTACCCGTTCAAAGCGAGTTTCAGGCCGAAGGCGAACCGCTCGACCCACGAAAAGCACGAGCACAACGACGAAAAGTGAAAGGAACAACAGAGAGGGAACACCTATGGAAGCTCCCCGACCTAGCATAACCAGTGAGTAGTATGAAACAGAATCCCCGAACGCGTTCGCTCCAGAAATCAGTTCCTGGAGCAGCGCAAACGATGAACTTCCAAAGTCGGTCAACGTTGAAAGCTATTTTAGATCAAACCACTTCCACCGAGTCTTAATCCGACACACATTGAACTCGGGAAAGAACGTGCAAATAGGGAAGCGTAATTCTAATGAAGATTAGGATGTTGTTTCTACCGGTTTTTGATCAATGATCACCTTCGATTATGACTGTGACCACGATGGGTCGTGGTTCATGAATTCTTACGATGTTACAATAACGATTGAACCGTGACCTTGGAAGCGTTAGCACGAAAGAATCCTGTACGAAGCCTATCATCGTTCCGGCTTCGACGGAACGGCGATCCTTGCTGATGAAATCGAGCACATTGTCGGACCTGAATTTCAATTATCCACAGGTATCGACCGAGACCTTGGAACACTGAAACCATTCCGTCCGTTCTTCGTTTAACAAAGAGAATTAAACTCATTTGCTGATATAAATTAACTTGAGTTGAATGGGCCAGTAAATAACATGGCTCGACATCGTAAACATATTACTTCGTTTTATCAAAGATCATCTCGTGTGTCATTTTTTCTCTGAATCTGAACCATTAGCACGAAATGCAAAACGATACATTGAAAAACTGTGAACATAATTGGCCACTAAAATAACGATCGGTTTTGTTTGAATTTCTTAATTCCCTCTCTCTTTATCAAGCATACCATTATTTTTTGCAAAACTGAATATTTTTGTGAGCAAAAAAAGAGAATGCAGCATCCGGCGATATCTGGTTTCATCGAAATTCTTGAAATCACTTTTTGTATCCTGTTCCTAGCATTCACTTGTTTACAAACATTTGCATACCGACATTTATCAATTGGTCACATTTCGAATACGAAGAAAGCAATGTCGATAGCTATGCTATTTTTTTTAACGCTTGCTGGTCATTTGTATCTTCCGTGGCGCCAATGACGCGACATAAGGCCCCGAGAAATTATTACTCGTAATAAACGGTAGCTTAATGACTGGAGATAACGAGTTACCTATCACGTTGATTATGATTCTTAATAATGTCCGGTTCGTATTTTCGGTATTTAAATATCACTGAATACGTATAGAATACGAATGTTACTTTTATAATCAAGGAAATCTTCCACTTCCGAATAACACTACCATCGTGTTTAATAGTTTCCTATTGTAGCGAACATCCAATCGCGTAACACTTATCGTTAAACAGAATATTAAATATTCTTTTTCCGATTCCCGTTGTTAGAACATATCGATTTCCGTAATTGAATATTCAAATCACTTTTCGAGGAATACCGGGAGACCAGTTACGACTTCAAAGAAGACCTTGCATCTCCAACGATTTCAAGTCACCGAGCATTCCGTAGTTTATTACAAAGTTGCGCCACGTGTTCGGAGATGCACTTCTTACGCAAATGACAGCGCAAAGCCGTGACAAATATCTGTCGACCCGCGACAGCTTCGTGTTCACCTAACACTGAATACGCTCGGTATCTTGCATTACTTAACAGTTGGATTTTAATGGAGCAAATTTGCTCACCGTGAATAACAGAATATGGATTTTTTTCACTGCAAACTGGCGCAATGCTCTGCCACGTTTATTACACACGTGTCCTAACGCATACGTCCCATAAACGAGCCAACTCGGGAAATTACGGCTGAATCTATTAGTTCCATGGTGAATGATGTAGTAACCTAACGACGTGCAACACAAACTATTTATTAATAAATCTGTATTTCATTACGGAAATCCGAGAACTATACTTAACTACTTTAAGATGCTTGGTTAAGATATTTTCATTTATTATAATCGAAAATAGGTAGCCTTTTTATGATAATCAGAATGCGTCGTAAATCAGTAATAAGTTAAGCGAATGTTTAAAAATTGTACCCGAGGTTAAATGTTTTATAAATGTTATAAATACCTTAGCTTTTTACAGTCAAAGAAGACTTGATATTTAACTGGCGAGGAATGTTTTGTGTTCCGTTGATTTAGGTACAATAATTGATTAAATTTGCAGTTAGAACAATTTTTAATTGCATAGAGAACCTAGCAGTGCTTATGCAAATCATCTTCTTACAAAGTTTCATATTGGAACGTAATGACAATATTTTTTATTAATCCTTGCTAATTTATTAGTGTACCTATCGATTGCTTACAAAAAGAACATCTTGTTTCGAAAATACATATACATAAAATTTTATTATACCTACTCGTACTTCAGTAGTAATTTACCAGGTATTATGCAATTAATGACTATTACAAGATAGTGTAATATTACGTACAAATGACCGAAAATCTCAAATTTCGCACGTATGAAGTAACACGTGTAATTAGCTGTAATACCACGTGTACATTATTTTTCAGTCGAAAAGACTGTCACGTAATTATTATTGCGAATAAATTCATTAGTGATATCCATGTAATATAACCCGGATACAATATTATGTGTCACCGCGGTAACATCTTTCTCAGTTGTCATTGAAATAAGTACAAGATCATTATTTTGATGAGCGTGGCTCACAGGGATCATTAACTACTTGAAAGTGACATGATAAATTAATAATTGCTGTCATTGGTGAATTTCATAATCTCAATTGCTTCGATGTTGTTATTTCTTATATCAGTTGTCGTGTCGTAACGAATGTTCTCATCCTTTAGAAATTAAACTCTTCATTCTTTTATGTCAACGTGCTTGCGGAAGTGTATCATGCAAACTTAACAGTTAATTATTTAGCAAATTATAATTTGTCCACCAGACATTCTGTATTTGTAGACATATTTTGGTTGATTGACCGTACAACTATATTGGCAAATTAGATTGGATGGCGATCATGCTGCCATATTCGTATTTTATAGCCACTTAAGTGATAGCGGAAAATCGTTAGCATGTAATTAACCATGAATGAAAAGCAGTCGCGACAGGAACTTGTTCGTTTGCCATGGAACATTACAATTTATTATCAAATTGTAAGTACAATAGTTGAATGTAACTCACTCTCCTGTATTTTTGTAGGAAATATGAACTTTGGTTGCACTACTTATATATCGAACATTTAAAAGCCTTTTAATAGAAGGTCTACTAGTATCTTCATATAAAATCAAGCTGAAAGAGAAATAAGTTTGCAAGTTCATAAAATTTTAGTCGAAATTTGTTATTAGAAAGCTTTATTATTATTTAGTATTACTTCTCCACGGTCATAAGATTTTAATAGCAATTCTTATTATTGTTTATTATTATTAACTCAAGTTAACGGAACAAGGCTTGCAATACAAGGATACAGAAATACTTTCATAGCGGGACAGATAATCAATTAACATTTTTATCTTTTGCCTATGAAGCCCGTACCGGAAGTAGGGTTAATTGTCAATAGTCCTAGAAATGAAAAATAGCCGCGTATTATTAGTAATTACGTATGTGAATGCCAACGAGGTGTACTTGAGGATCACATAAATGAGAATTGAGTACCGATGCAAACAGTACCTCGGGTATCAATACATATCGCGAGTGTACTTCACTAGTTTGCAAGGTCTCATCTGTGGTTTCGATGGGGAATGATTAGGCACATTAGACCAATGCGCAGTAACACACACGATATATAGCAACACGGAAATGACGCTCACCGTAAGAGTGAAAAGATTATAAAAAAAAAGAAGTTGCATGATGAGTGCCTGACGCAAGCTACCAGGAACAAAAAGCAAAGAATGGATCCACGCGTTATGGTGATCAATGCTCAAGTGGTCGACTTCTTCTTGTAATAATCATTTTTCTTCCACCTACGACATCCACCTGCCTAGCTGTTACAATACCTTGGAATCCATTAATACACCTCGTAATAACACGACTGTAGAAACGCAGGCACGTATCTAATAAATGCCGGACGAACATTATATCCCGTTTACAAGTGGTTGGCTAAATAATTCGATTATAAACGACGCGTCAGAAAAAATGAGTGATTATGGTATATGATGTGGAACTTGCTATTTGTGTTTCGTTGCTGGATACTTTAACATATGATGATAATCAACGATGATTAAAGTGCTAAGAAAACGATTTTCCTTAACGGCCTGAATTAATGCACACGTTACAATTGTCTTTCATCGGTTAATTCTGTGTAAGTAGTAAAAAATATGTGAAGTAGTGGTTCAGCATTCTCCGTGTTCGAAACTAAAAAAAAGCTTGCCGTATGTAAAAGAGGTGACTGTAGAACCAGTTGATTCTTCCTGGTCTGACGAGATAATTCTTCGATGACAAAGAACGATCGTGTCGCTTGAATGTCTTCAGCTCTCGAAGACACTTGGGTGTCTTCTTGGGTGGGTGTACTCGAGCGACTCGCCCACGATCTTCGTGAATTGTTCTGTAACAGCATCATCGATGGCCATAATACAACCGAACGGTTAGTCTTGCTCCTGTCATCGTTTTACTCCTCCCTCGATAATTAATTCAGCTTTTGCCTGAGTCCATGCCGGACCTTGGCATACAGACACTCTCTGCTCCGTAGAACGCCTATAAATTCCGACTTATCCAGCCTCCGGAATGTGGATTTTTAGCGGTTACGAACGCGTGCAAGGGCAAGGCTTTTTTGCCTGGTATTCCCCTTTGCGTATCCTGAACATAAAAAAAGGGGCAAGAAAGGACGATATCCGTTTCGTTACAGGTTCACACTCTTGTAAGTCCCGCGTGTCTTTTACACGAGACAAAGGAAAAACCAGACGTAGGCTCCGCCTCGAAAATCGCTCTTGTTCGACAGGTTCGAGGACGAAGGTAAACGTACCCTTCCTCAACGATTTAACGAGGCAAATAACAGATGCATTCACCTGCACGCTGCCTCGAATCTTGCACACTGTGGAATAAACAGGTGCAACGAGTCGAAGGCTATCACTCTGGCAATTATGTTTAAAAATAAAGATCAATCTTTGCAAAATTGCATTTTTATGATCACGCATGATCGGGTCCTTGCTTAGTAATTCAATGTTATAAATATATTCATGGATTGCCTTTTTACTAATTCGCGCGTTCATGCGTTATGTATGAGTCGACTATAATTATAATTAGTATTCGTTGTACTGTTATGTGGCATTTTTATTAATTATATAACGTGAATCAGGATGACTAACCTTAATATCAGAATGCATGGAGAACAACAAAAATGGAAGATACATATGATTAATGAAGAACCTTGATATTTATACTATTATAGTTCAGTGTAACATTCCAAACGTTTAGCCGTCTATTAAGTAGCCAAAGAAGCAGAAAGTATGCAAGGTAAAACCAGCATAATGTAAATTATCTTTAAGAAGAGGTCATATCCAAATAGTCAATTGAAATATGTTTACTGTTTAATCATTGTACAAATCACAAACATATTTAATAAATCCTGCCAGAATAGCAGTTCTAATGCAAACAGAATAAAATGGAAATATGAACATAGTGAAATTCTGAAGTATTAATATGACAACAAATGCCACTATAATTAGAAACCTTTTAACTTTTTTTAAAAAATGAGACATCCCTATTTTGGATAAAAATTGATACGTTTCCTAGTCCTCAGTCAAAACAAGATCTCATATTCGATAAATAAAGTCACCCTCCAAATTAAAAAGGAACTGGTTCCTAGTCGAGGAACTAAATCCCAAATCCTCCTGTAGAGAAATGCAAATATGCAGAGAAGGATCATCATAATTGTGACACCGGCCTTCGGACTTTTATTTAATCTGGGGTAACGGCAAACCGGTGCTATTCTGTTTACAAATCCACCGACAATCGTGCTAATTACAGCGATTCCCTCATCTTTAGCGTACGCACGTAATTCCAGCCATTCGTATTTGTTTATTCGCATCCTCTCTAGGAGGTAGGCCTGGTGCAGCACGACGGACGAAATTATAATTTTAAATCTTTTCCGGCAATCCATTAAGCGCAAGCAATATAAGCACGGAATTCTTCGTTTTTTCTGGTCCAAGAGAACGAGGCTCTAGAAATGATTTCGTTGTCATTAATTGACTCAAAAGAGGCATACACGCGACCGGGTTTATTGCTCAGAACGAGGTACAATAATCGTAACACGAACTTCACCAAGTGCTCCTTGCCCTCAGGAGCGAGGACGTCACCTCGAAACGAGGTTAATTGCACGAAAGTGTCCGGAGGAGCCAGAAACCTGCAATATTCGACAGGTCACCCATGCTAACGTTTCGCGTACTCTTTTTCACATATCTATATGTATATACACTATACACACATAGCTCATACTTGCTAAATGCTCCTCGTAATAATGCCGCAATAATGCCCGCGATTATATCGCGATCAGCGTTGCAGTGATGTAATTAAAAAAGAAGTATTACGAGCGTAGAAAAGAAGAACAGCGTGGAATAAATAAAAATAGCCGATAAACCAGTAAAATCCGAAGTCTCGTTGATCGTTAACCGTCGACGTGACATTTCGGTCCGTTCGTTCGCCGGAATGCGGGGAGAGAACTTAGTATTTTTTACGAATGAAAAATTCGTTTGAGTGGCTATAAATTAAACGGATTCTTGGCGCCTATGGTTATTTTTGTTTGGCCCCGAGTGGGCGTTGTTGTCTCACGAAGCGCATTCCTATCTCGCCGTAATAAATATATAATGCGGCAAATTGGATAATTCTTGAATCGCGTGTCCGGTGCTCTTGACTTTTTATTATGTATCATATTCCTTTTATTGCAAACATCAAGTTATACCACGTTGCAGTCTTTTATATGCAAATTCGTTGCTTCTAAAGCTTCAGAAACGTGCTATCGTTACTGCATCGGGCATTCGGTTGAACCTGTTCGTGACATAATCAACGACACTGCAGAAGAGGTAACAAAATTGTATCCGTTGCAAAAACACACCCTCATCAATGTCAATCAACCATCTCGTTAGTTCGATCTCATCGCAACATTTTTGCATTTTTCTCTATGCGAAGATAATCGTGCCGGTGTTCGACGATATTTGTTATGTGGTGAAATTACGAGTTAAACACATAGAACACTGATGAAAATGTTCACTGTTTTCCAAAATACCTTATCAAATATTCTCGTCAACGCCAATAACCTTATTGTCGGAGGATATACTTGAAGTTGCTACCTGTTCCTTTACCGTAATCCCTATTTACATCCTAGCCCGGCTCCTATCTCGCGGACAATGAACACGAAGAAACCGTGACATCAGCTACAGGTTGTTAAGTCGAGTCTATTATTGAGTCTGAATAAAAAACATCGAGGGTAATCCACCTCGGGTTTCGACCTCTTACCAACATTATGTACTCGGCATAACACATCCGTTTTCATTCTACCCGTGTCGGGTGTATCCTCAAGAATTTCTCGTCAATGATCGATCATTGTTCTGCCCAAAGTACTTCACAACAGAGATAGCTTAATCAAATCATTGTTTCCACGCATTCTTAAGATTCGTTATCAGAAAATAAATCTATACGGTATTAATAACTTTGACGAACATATCCATTATCCTCTCCGCGGCTTCAAAAAAATACCATGCATTGCATGACTTCAACTAAGAATGCGGAAACTAATTTCGATGAATATGAATACTCATATCTTTGTCATCGGGCTTAGAGCAGATACCGCTCGTGCAATTCACACAAAGGGTTAAATTATACCCTCAACGAATCATTCTCTTCTCCGGTAAAATGCTTTTCCTATGATGCTGGAAATTTGTCTAGCATATTTCATAAAGACAGTCCAGCGTCTGCTGTCATCGTCCTCTATCACCGGGTCGCATGGAAATCCTCATTACAGTGAAACGGTGGCATCAGCAACGTGGACATCCACGGTAAAACAAAGAGGAAAGGAGCGAAAAAGAGAATGATAGAGCGAGGATAGGCGGGGAGTTGTTAAAGCATGGAATACCGTTGAAGGCTTCGTTGTTACCCATCCTGGGATTACGTACCATGGTCGTAGACCTTACTCGAGGCGAGCTCGTGCTCGCAAGTAGTTGCATAACGATGAGGCTTTTTAACGCGCGCTCATTGCCGCGCCGATTCTCCCCGATACACTGTGTTTTCCATCGTGTGCATCCCACTTACTATAACTATAATGAAAGGTTACGGAGAATTCGCTAAAGAAGAATGATCGGCCGTATTTAGTGCATCCAAATACGAATCTATCGCCTGGTGTTATGTGGAATACTTCTTATAAAAGATCTTACAATTAGTAGACTAGATTTATGAGAGCATTTGGTATTTTTAAATACCTTCGATATTTTTATTGCAATTTAAGTGGAATTCATTCTGTTCTATATTACTTATAAATTTCGTTGTTATTCAACATTAATAAGCATTATTTAGAAATATTTTGACTTTAATTATATTTGACAATTTCTGAGGAACGCCTACCCGTCAGTAAAGTTCAATGTTCTTTAAATATTACGAGAGTAGAGAGCCTCTTCATTTATTGCACATCGTATTCAAAGTTTTAGCGTGCTTGCCCTTTCGGTAAAGCGAATAGGAAAGGGGCACAATGGGAGGTTCCAGTATGAAATACCTAATGAAATACGATAGGAGGGGTCAGAGTAAAATAACTTAAGAAATAACACTCTTCGAATAAGAGGTCGTTTATGTGGCTCCACAATCCATAGATTCAATCACGAATGACGTAGGATTATTATTATCGGTTGTATGGTCCTGCATTTCTAAGTGCAACTGCAAGGTGAAGATGCATGTACGGAGTGTGTAAACCTATAATAAAGCGAGGTACAAAACTATGATAGAAATATTGATGCACCTCGTGCGTGCAGTGACACAAATTGAAGTTTAATGTAAAGTTCAGCTAGTATATTATTTTCATATTATTTACACAAGTTAAGTGTATTCTACACCATTATAGAGCTATATCTCACTACATTGAAAATGAAGGAGATTTTGCAATATTTTTATATTTATTTTAAGTCGTATATGTATTTATTTTATATGTACGCTAGAGGAGATATATTATATAGGTTGGCCCAAAAGTCACCTAGGAGTTCAAAAACTTAATAACTTTGTTTTAAATTATTTTTATCCAGAAATTTTGCTTGTAAGAGGAAATACCAAGTGCAAATTTATTTTTAAAATCAACTTTTGGGAATTGTATTCTTCAAATGACACCTTCTTTCCCCTTCGTAAATTCTTGCTCTTTCAAGTGAATTGACCATGGCGCGGCGCAAAGCTTCTTCAGTGCGTTTCTTGTTGCAAAATATTCAAGATATTCGCATAATAAAATTCAATCACTTTAACGTGTACCTTTCCATAATAAATTCTAAAGGATCGTAGTTCCCAAATATGAAAGAACAAATTTATGAAGTTCTATAGAAAAACAGTTATTAATTTTGTTAACTCATAGGTCGCTTTTGAGCCATGTTATGGGTAAACTAAACATGTTCTAGAACCATTTTAGTTCGAGAGAAGTGGATTAAAAATTTGTTTCGGTCAAAAATGGGTCGAACCAAAATCGAAAAAATGTAAAGGGGTATACCTTCAAAAATTGGCAAAAATTAAAAGTCGCCAAAATCAATTCTAAATGGCCCACAAGCGATGGTATATGATGTATAAACATATTCTAGGACGATTTCTGGTCGAGAGAAGTGGATTAAAAATTTGTTTCGGTCAAAAATGGGTCGAACCAAAATCGAAAAAATGTAAAGGGGTATACCTTTAAAAATTGGCAAAAATTAAAAGTCGCCAAAATCAATTCTAAATGGCCCAAATCGATGGTATATGATGTATAAACATATTCTAGGACGATTTCTGGTCGAGAGAAGTGGATTAAAAATTTGTTTCGGTCAAAAATGGGTCGAACTAAAATCGAAAAAATGTAAAGGGGTATACCTTCAAAAATTGCCAAAAATTAAAAGTCACCAAAATCAATTCTAAATGGCCCAAATCGATGGTATATGATGTATAAACATATTCTAGGACGATTTCTGGTCGAGAGAAGTGGATTAAAAATTTGTTTCGGTCAAAAATGGGTCGATCTAAAATCGAAAAAATGTAAAGGGGTATACCTTCAAAAATTGCCAAAAATTAAAAGTCGCCAAAATCAATTCTAAATGGCCCAAATCGATGGTATATGATGTATAAACATATTCTAGGACGATTTCTGGTCGAGAGAAGTGGATTAAAAATTTGTTTCGGTCAAAAATGGGTCGAACCAAAATCGAAAAAATGTAAAGGGGTATACCTTCAAAAATTGCCAAAAATTAAAAGTCGCCAAAATCAATTCTAAATGGCCCAAATCGATGGTATATGATGTATAAACATATTCTAGGACGATTTCTGGTCGAGAGAAGTGGATTAAAAATTTGTTTCGGTCAAAAATGGGTCGATCTAAAATCGAAAAAATGTAAAGGGGTATACCTTCAAAAATTGCCAAAAATTAAAAGTCGCCAAAATCAATTCAAAATGGCCCAAATCGATGGTATATGATGTATAAACATATTCTAGGACGATTTCTGGTCGAGAGAAGTGGATTAAAAATTTGTTTCGGTCAAAAATGGGTCGAACCAAAATCGAAAAAATGTAAAGGGGTATACCTTCAAAAATTGGCAAAAATTAAAAGTCGCCAAAATCAATTCTAAATGGCCCAAATCGATGGTATATGATGTATAAACATATTCTAGGACGATTTCTGGTCGAGAGAAGTGGATTAAAAATTTGTTTCGGTCAAAAATGGGTCGAACTAAAATCGAAAAAATGTAAAGGGGTATACCTTCAAAAATTGCCAAAAATTAAAAGTCACCAAAATCAATTCTAAATGGCCCAAATCGATGGTATATGATGTATAAACATATTCTAGGACGATTTCTGGTCGAGAGAAGTGGATTAAAAATTTGTTTCGGTCAAAAATGGGTCGAACTAAAATCGAAAAAATGTAAAGGGGTATACCTTCAAAAATTGCCAAAAATTAAAAGTCGCCAAAATCAATTCTAAATGGCCCAAATCGATGGTATATGATGTATAAACATATTCTAGGACGATTTCTGGTCGAGAGAAGTGGATTAAAAATTTGTTTCGGTCAAAAATGGGTCGAACCAAAATCGAAAAAATGTAAAGGGGTATACCTTCAAAAACTGGCAAAAATTAAAAGTCGC
This sequence comes from Nysson spinosus, assembly GCA_910591585.2. Lineage (NCBI taxonomy): Eukaryota > Metazoa > Arthropoda > Insecta > Hymenoptera > Crabronidae > Nysson > Nysson spinosus. The sequence goes on along the minus strand of OU342830.1, from coordinate 5,167,424 downwards.
CAAAATCAATTCTAAATGGCCCAAATCGATGGTATATGATGTATAAACATATTCTAGGACGATTTCTGGTCGAGAGAAGTGGATTAAAAATTTGTTTCGGTCAAAAATGGGTCGATCTAAAATCGAAAAAATGTAAAGGGGTATACCTTCAAAAATTGCCAAAAATTAAAAGTCGCCAAAATCAATTCTAAATGGCCCAAATCGATGGTATATGATGTATAAACATATTCTAGGACGATTTCTGGTCGAGAGAAGTGGATTAAAAATTTGTTTCGGTCAAAAATGGGTCGATCTAAAATCGAAAAAATGTAAAGGGGTATACCTTCAAAAATTGGCAAAAATTAAAAGTCGCCAAAATCAATTCTAAATGGCCCAAATCGATGGTATATGATGTATAAACATATTCTAGGACGATTTCTGGTCGAGAGAAGTGGATTAAAAATTTGTTTCGGTCAAAAATGGGTCGAACCAAAATCGAAAAAATGTAAAGGGGTATACCTTCAAAAACTGGCAAAAATTAAAAGTCGCCAAAATCAATTCTAAATGGCCCAAATCGATGGTATATGATGTATAAACATATTCTAGGACGATTTCTGGTCGAGAGAAGTGGATTAAAAATTTGTTTCGGTCAAAAATGGGTCGATCTAAAATCGAAAAAATGTAAAGGGGTATACCTTCAAAAATTGGCAAAAATTAAAAGTCGCCAAAATCAATTCTAAATGGCCCAAATCGATGGTATATGATGTATAAACATATTCTAGGACGATTTCTGGTCGAGAGAAGTGGATTAAAAATTTGTTTCGGTCAAAAATGGGTCGAACCAAAATCGAAAAAATGTAAAGGGGTATACCTTCAAAAATTGCCAAAAATTAAAAGTCGCCAAAATCAATTCTAAATGGCCCAAATCGATGGTATATGATGTATAAACATATTCTAGGACGATTTCTGGTCGAGAGAAGTGGATTAAAAATTTGTTTCGGTCAAAAATGGGTCGAACCAAAATCGAAAAAATGTAAAGGGGTATACCTTCAAAAATTGCCAAAAATTAAAAGTCGCCAAAATCAATTCTAAATGGCCCAAATCGATGGTATATGATGTATAAACATATTCTAGGACGATTTCTGGTCGAGAGAAGTGGATTAAAAATTTGTTTCGGTCAAAAATGGGTCGAACCAAAATCGAAAAAATGTAAAGGGGTATACCTTCAAAAACTGGCAAAAATTAAAAGTCGCCAAAATCAATTCTAAATGGCCCAAATCGATGGTATATGATGTATAAACATATTCTAGGACGATTTCTGGTCGAGAGAAGTGGATTAAAAATTTGTTTCGGTCAAAAATGGGTCGAACCAAAATCGAAAAAATGTAAAGGGGTATACCTTCAAAAATTGCCAAAAATTAAAAGTCGCCAAAATCAATTCTAAATGGCCCAAATCGATGGTATATGATGTATAAACATATTCTAGGATGATTTCTGGTCGAGAGAAGTGGATTAAAAATTTGTTTCGGTCAAAAATGGGTCGATCTAAAATCGAAAAAATGTAAAGGGGTATACCTTCAAAAATTGGCAAAAATTAAAAGTCGCCAAAATCAATTCTAAATGGCCCAAATCGATGGTATATGATGTATAAACATATTCTAGGACGATTTCTGGTCGAGAGAAGTGGATTAAAAATTTGTTTCGGTCAAAAATGGGTCGAACCAAAATCGAAAAAATGTAAAGGGGTATACCTTCAAAAATTGCCAAAAATTAAAAGTCGCCAAAATCAATTCTAAATGGCCCAAATCGATGGTATATGATGTATAAACATATTCTAGGACGATTTCTGGTCGAGAGAAGTGGATTAAAAATTTGTTTCGGTCAAAAATGGGTCGAACTAAAATCGAAAAAATGTAAAGGGGTATACCTTCAAAAATTGCCAAAAATTAAAAGTCGCCAAAATCAATTCTAAATGGCCCACAAGCGATGGTATATGATGTATAAACATATTCTAGGACGATTTCTGGTCGAGAGAAGTGGATTAAAAATTTGTTTCGGTCAAAAATGGGTCGATCTAAAATCGAAAAAATGTAAAGGGGTATACCTTCAAAAATTGGCAAAAATTAAAAGTCGCCAAAATCAATTCTAAATGGCCCAAATCGATGGTATATGATGTATAAACATATTCTAGGACGATTTCTGGTCGAGAGAAGTGGATTAAAAATTTGTTTCGGTCAAAAATGGGTCGAACCAAAATCGAAAAAATGTAAAGGGGTATACCTTCAAAAATTGCCAAAAATTAAAAGTCGCCAAAATCAATTCTAAATGGCCCAAATCGATGGTATATGATGTATAAACATATTCTAGGACGATTTCTGGTCGAGAGAAGTGGATTAAAAATTTGTTTCGGTCAAAAATGGGTCGAACCAAAATCGAAAAAATGTAAAGGGGTATACCTTCAAAAATTGCCAAAAATTAAAAGTCGCCAAAATCAATTCTAAATGGCCCAAATCGATGGTATATGATGTATAAACATATTCTAGGACGATTTCTGGTCGAGAGAAGTGGATTAAAAATTTGTTTCGGTCAAAAATGGGTCGAACCAAAATCGAAAAAATGTAAAGGGGTATACCTTCAAAAATTGGCAAAAATTAAAAGTCGCCAAAATCAATTCTAAATGGCTCAAATCGATGGTATGTGATGTATAAACATATTCTAGGACGATTTTGGGTCGAAAGAAGTGGATTAAAAATTTGTTTCGTTCAAAACTGGGTCGAACCAAAATCGAAAAAATCTAAAGGGGTACCTTGAAAAATTGGAAAAATTTAAAAGTCCCCAAAATCAATTCTAAATGGCCCAAATCGATGGTAAATGATGCCTAAACATGCTTTAGGCCCATTTTAGGTATAAATAAGTGGTTTCATACTCTACATATAAGATTTTAAAAAAGTTTTTGAGAAAATGCAGTTAATCAATTTTACCTCTATAAAAACGATATTGTATATATTATATCTATGCTATATACATTATTCTATATATTACTTTTGATAGGAAATCGTATCGAATGAAGAAGCATTTAGAGCAATCAAAGTAGTGGTCATCGAAGAACCTCGGTTGATTGAAATTTCATCCACAAAGTTGCATTACAGAATGTTATACTTATCGTATGTAAATCGAGTGCACGAGACAAGTGGAAGTTTCAATGCTTCTTGCGAAATTCCGGTTTGCAATACGATGCAACATTCACTGACTACCCGAGAGAGAAGTCAGAGAAGATAACTAAATGTGTCGCATTAATTGCCACTTTACGCATACGCGTTACGCCTTATACGCAGATTTTTTTATTATCCTTGTGATTTGCATTCGCCGCTTTGTTCGTAAAACTACCTAATCTTCTCACAGTGTGTGGGTAATAATTGTCCCCTTGTTTGAAACTCGGTTTTTTAACGAGGGCTATTTAACAAATGTAATTCTCTCTTGCAAGTTTGAAGTGCATTATTATGACATGTAATCCACGTAGTAAATGCAACTTAATACTGGAAGTATTAAATATAACAAGCGAATATTCCAGCTCCTTTTTAGTTGAAGATATAACAGTTTGGTGTTACCTTTCATACAGCATACTCTTTTTTAAATAAAATAATTACAAGAATCTCATAAAGTTTTATAATTGTTCGTTAGTATACTGGCTTTTAAAAGAAAATGAAATTCATTATATTTATTTCTGACCGTCTTAATAAAATATTAAGACATCGAATTGTGTGAATCGAATGCTCGATTATGTCGTAATTATTTTCCCAGTTTTACTGGTAATTTTATTAATCCTTTTAATCGAACTACAATACATAATTTAAAGTCAATCAATTGAATTATGATGAGAGTAGGATCTTTCCTTGTACTTCATGGTCTATGACAAGTATTATTTCAGTAATATATTAAAGTAGGTTCCAGCCTACCAGGAACCATGGTATACATATCACACGAAATAAAAATCAAGAGTTAATGATTTGAATTTAAAATTCGACCCATTCGGAGTCTAATGTTATTCGATGGACCACCTCGGTTCTAGGTTTCCCGTAGTTTTAGTGCTATAAAGTGTATATTAATTCAACCTATATTATACAAACGACATTTTAATGTAGATCTAGAGACAGCACTCGTAAAAAGTGCTTTCTTATCATGGACGAAGATTTATGATTTCTCCCCACTTCCGGTTAAAGTTGATACATTTAAGTCGTTGGAACTCACATTGCGGTGACTTCTACCATCTACGAACACTCCTTACGTGTTTCGCCAATCACGGCGCCTTTGCCTCCTACTCGTATGACTGAACAAACTAGCGGAATCGTAACCACCCACGTGCTCCTTGCACCATAACCGGCCTTTTTTTCTAGCGGTTTAGCAAACCACACTTCATTCGCCATTTATGGCATCTTGAAAAATCGTGGAGGTAGAAAAAGTTCCACATAACTCACGTGAAATCACGGTTACTTCAATGGATTTTCTCTGCTTCGGTAATCACTTGTATTATAATTACGAGTACTGTCCATGGCCTTCAACTAGTTTCAATGTAATCGATATCTGTATCGATATACGTGCTCACACGTTTAATGCTCGTTACGTAAACTTAATTAAGATACCACTTATTCGTAATACTTAATATTCAATGTTATTTCCTTCAAGTATACTTATCTTGACCTGTAAAAGCTTAATTACTTATGCACTTTCGAAGTTATTCTTCCTTTGATTAAGCGTTAAGGGTAATCAGAAATATTGGAGTAAATCGCACATGGAATACGAAATCTTTTATAGTGATTGCGAACAATATAAGTAGATTTAATATGCGACACTTTATTGAACATAATAACAAGTTTTCTATCATTTTCAAGCGTTTGTTTTAAACACGATTTATATTCGAAATATTTCTATCATGGAGGATAAAGGTTCTAATGGATTTATTGATTGCCGTTAACTCTTCTGTTGGTTTTATTTCGAGCTAAGCATGGAATATTTTAATATAAGATATCAGTAATTAATTAATATTTTTTTTCAATTAAAACTAAGGTATAAGAAGAACATCATAGTCTACGTAATAATTATGTATTAATAAGTTGGACTACTGAAGTAAACCAGAGATGAAAGAACTTTAAGTACCACATATACAATGTTCATTAATGTATTTTAATTACTCGCAGATATTCAATGATCATAATAATCTCACATGAAATGTTGTTTATCAATAGTGTATTTACGAATTATATGATCTCGAAAAAGTAGTTGAACAACTTCGTATAAAATCTCGTTCATTCTGTCTCTCGCTATAAGATAACGCGTTAGAAGTATGAAGAGCTTTAACCTTTTCGCTGTTAATTAAAACGATGATATTCTCCAATAAAATAATTGCTTATTATTAAAATAAATTAAGCCAAGAAGCGTATAATATTTCAATATCAACCTGTTCACTAGATATAGTCGAAACAGTAAATGCGATTTGAATCTGCTATTCTTTTTGTATAAAACGAAAGAATTCTAGTTTGATATCTAACTTCAAGGGAAAGGGTTAATATCGAAGTGATACGTAGTCGAATTCCTACGTGAAACCCTGGTCATTAATAATTGTTAACACACTAATCTGTCACACGTGAGTTCTAATCGTGATAGGCGAAATTCTTCTTTTGTTTATCTGCCGATAGCTAAAGTGGTTCGATGATGTTACACGAAGAATTTCATAACTGTAACGGGTCAATGGCGAATTCTTCTGTCAGACCCTTCTCATCGGTAGCTGATAGCAAACTGATCTTGCTGTCCGCGAGTTCTAATCGATTTAAAGTGATCTCGAGAGCAAAAGAAAGAAAGAAAAGACGGGTGGGAGACGATGGCCGACATTAAAAGTCACCGAGTACAACGTGACTGGGTAATCTGACCATGGCATCTCGCCAAATAAACGACTGTCAGCCGTGGCCGACCAGTGGAATCGTGACTTTTTATTATGCCATGGATTTGTACATTCGCCGACCAAGTCCTCGGGGAGGCAGAGGCTGGTGGTTCACTTTCGATCGGCCTCAAAGAAAAAAATCTACCCAGTTACGTTCCACCGATATGTCTGCCAACAGAGTTGCATTTTGCGAACTTCTGAAATCGCTCAGTGACGTATAAAAGAAGACTTCTTATATGCGCTGACGTGAAGTATTCGCGCGTTTCTCTCACCTCGTTTCAATATCAACTTCAATCACAAGTAGCAGGGTAGCAACACCACTTTCTCGTGAGAAATGCAATGTGATTATGGAAAACCTACAGCCTTGCACGACTATGGCACGTTAAGAAACTGGTCTTCAGTTTCATTCAATATCCGAGAACAATTCAAATACATTAATGACCATCGTATATGTGGTGCTTTAAGTTCCCTTATCTCTGCTTTGTCTCCGACAGCCCAACTTATTAATACATAAATTATTACTCACGCCATTAATACTCTTCGTAAGCCATGGTTTTAATTAATTATCTTACATCTATTTATCATCGAATTGAATTTTATTACACTTATTTTCGATTATTTTAATACATTATTAAAACATCGAATTGACACAGAACACGTAGTTATTATTTTGTTGATTCTTTAAGAGTTTTATTAATCCTGTTAATTGTACTGCATAATTTGAAGTCTACTCAAATGGTTTGTTACTGTATTCAAAATAATGTTTATTGTATGTTATTAAACATCTACTATACCGAAGATGATTGTATGCTTAATGTTGAACAAATATTAGATGTTGACCGCATGTCTCGGTATATCGATATCTCCTTATAAACGCAAGTATTGCGTTTTACCGCATTATGCAACTATCGGATCTGGAAGTAGGCTGACCACATGAAAAGTCACCTGAATTGCACGTCGCTTTGTGGATGGCGAGTCGTGCATATCGTGGAAACATCGAAGTCACATTAAGACTTGCTCAGGACATACCATTAACCGAATCTCGAAAGCCTTCGGCTCTCACATCGAAAACACTCGCAATTGACAAAACTCCACTCGAAATCCTTCACGCCCACGTTTTTAATCTATCGGCTATTCATTGTCCTGCTAGATCACAATAGCGACTATTATGTATCTATTTTGCTTTGTATCGCACAGCAAAACAATTTATTCGCTTACACCGAACTTTAACCATTACTTTTATGGTCATCCCATTCTATTCGATCGGATCTCAGTTTACTCTACAATAGAATGCTATTAGTAGAACACGTAATCGTATATGAAATTACCTTGAAACACTTCAAAACATTTCGCTTTGACAGTCCGAAATAAATTGTGTCAGTCCTCTCGGAAATATCCGAAATCTATCTTGCGTCCTTAGTGTCTAACGAATTACTTTTAGTAAGGTATGCTGCATTGTGCAATGAAAGTTCCGTGTAACTTTCAAATATCTTAGATAATTAAGAAAGCAAAATCGATCGGAATAAAAGGGCTAATACTTAATTGACTAGCTTATCAAGATTACGTATAACTTCAAATAATTCAAGCGTGTCTTCTAGTACTTATAAGGAACTTCAACGAAAGGAATCGAAATTATTGAATTAATGGAAGCTGGACGTGGGAGGAGACAATCACTTCCACCTACCATCTCTGTAATGTTATCGATTTGCATTATTCCTGCATAATTTGTAGATACGATCACATATCTCATGGAGGTTCATTGATGTGCATCAATTATAGGATTAGTTGGGAGAATTTGTTTGGAATGATAATATCTTGAAATCTATAACTGTGGAATCACGATTATTTAAAGAACATATGGATTTCGCCCAGCTGAATGCTTCTTTTATGCCAATGAGATTCCGATTCTCTTTCTTCGATTTCCTTCGCGTTTCTAGTGGATGGCTACTTCATGTGAAAACCACGTAACTTTATGGCGATAAATCGCGCTAACGAACCGTATAAGTACTACATTATTAGATTACCATTCAAGGAATGGAATTAGAATACTAATTGGCTTACAACAGTAGGACAAGTGCGTGTTTCAGTATCAAGGAGTTCTTTAACTATTCTGCAAAAGGGAGGGTGGTAGTCGATGCCAAGGCTATATTCCTTTTCTGTTGCGATGTCAATATTAAATAACCAGGTACGCTAATGCGTTTGATTTGTATGATAATGATCCATTATAAAGTAATGATAAAATAAGGTAGAGAAATACTTGGATTCTATGTTCTTAAAACCCCCGATTTTATAATCTCACTTTACAGTAAGAGGATAGAATATGAAGTAACTACAAATATTTCGTAGAAATTCCGTTAACAGTAAAGTGGAATATCTCTTGGAAGAATGATTTTCCTTAATGGATGATAAACTATTCTTAAAACCAATTTAAATGGTACTATTGCCAGCGAAGAAAATTCCGGTGGTTCTTACAAGTTAGATTTTTCTTTTCGCGGGAAAATAATCAATGCCCAATTCATCTCGACCGATATCCTACGGCGAATTGAAATGCTTGAACGAAATTGTGGCAGTTACCAGAATCAGCAGAGCGTGCACATGACTTTTCCACAGTCACTTTCATAATACAAGCCACTTCCGAAAGTGAATTGACTTATCCGTGGAGAAGGTTACGCATAATGCAGTCTTATATATATATATAAATTGATCACGCAATATTCAAGAACTTCGTATTAAACGACATTTAATATTCTTTTTAAACGCAACGACGAGCATATCTTACAATTTTCTAGTAGTCACTTTAAGTTTGGGTCACGGTTGCTTTGATTTTATCCCGACGACAGTGCTTGAAGTCATACGAGTACAACGAGTCATTGTTTATTGTTTATTGTTTATTTATTCCACTCGTTAATGAACCCAACCGTGACGAATTTAATTGCAACGTGTCTTGATTGCCAATATGCCCATGCTTATATACTCTAACACTTTAATAACCATTGATCAAAGGGCTTACGAGGTATTCTTATGTCGGCGTTGAAATGTCTTGTAACCATAAAGTTACCGCATTGTTTCCCTCATTGGTTACCGGTTGCAGTAACTCTTTGATAACTTGTATGACTAGTACAATCCTTATCCCCTTACCAAACATAGCTGGCGTACGGAGTTAGTGAAAAAGTACCTTAATAGTCAGACTTTCACACTCGGCCATTAGCACTATATTGCTACCAGCATAATAATCGATCAACTTGTACATATTTCTACTATGCCTAACACAACAAATTGCTGAAAAAACATTCACTTTATCGCACCGATTAAAATTTCTGTGAGTTTGTTTTTTACCATTACGAGATTAATTTATCAGCCGTCATTAATACAGAAGAATTCAATATGTTTTTTGTTAGTTGTTTTACTTGTTCCGTAGTACATGATACGGTATTCAACTGTAGTAAGTGGTGTTACTTGTTGTTTGACGTGGAGTTATTGTAATCTAAGAATACAAACTTTTTTATCATCAATTGTATTCAATGGTCGATTGAGGAAAATCCAACGTTTCGTGGCTACGTAACGAATCGCGGCAATGTCAATCAACGCAGTCACGTTACGTGACTCGCATTGTTTCCGACTAAGTAAGTGTCACGGACACACGTCGCGCTACGTCACTTCGACGAGTGATTGACCTAGCTGTTTCGAGTATTATTCTTTACCCACTTCAATTAGTCGATCAAAGCCATCATGCTTATATACAACTATCATTCCGATAAGATTTAAATAAGATAGAAAATTTCGTGAAAGATTTAATCGCGAACATTCCTTTTAGTCAAACTAATGAAATCGTATAGATACTTAATGGATAGATCAATTTATTTCTATAATTTACTTGGTTATACGGTTGGAACTTTCATTAAACGTATGGACAACTTTATCTTCTAATTAAAGGAATTCAGTAACAGACTACTTATCGTTATGCAAAGTATCCGTAGAATTTAACTGTACGCGTGCCAGTGCATTAGTATGCACTTTTATGTGCAGTATTAAAGTGGAAGTATGCAGGTTGCACGTAAGTACCAATTAGTTACTAATCTTGTAACCGACTATTGAGAGGGAGACATAACATTATATTAATACTCACCGACATTTTGATGCACGTCGTTTGTTCAGCACCTTTCTGGAAAGGGCGAGTCCGCAAGTTTTCAGTGATCTTCCCAGAACTAGAATCGCGTGTTCACGATCACTGGGAAGAAGTTCAACTCTCGTTCTCTGCCACTGTCCTTTGCAACACGAACTACAAATCTATCACCAAATTTCAACTCGAGTACTAAAAATGTCTACGTTTCAAGAGTTCGATTATTTATGCGAGTAATGTATCTCGACTTAAACAACTGAATGAACAAGAAACGGATACTACAAGGACCGAAGACCCGGTGGATATCGAAGGCACGTTTAATCACAGAGGACAGCGACATATGCAAGATTCGCCCGTAATTCGAAGACTGGTCACCGCGTTGACGATGCCAGAGTATTCAAAGATCGAAAACCGCGGTGTGTCGCCTCCCGCGGGGGATCAAGTGATCCGTCGGAGGCGTCCTGATGGCAAACATCAGGGGATTACGGGGGGATAAGCGAGGTGAGACGAGAAGAGTAGAGAGGGGTCAAAGGAAGAGGGGGATCAAACAGTGTAAAGCCCCCCGCGATCTTTCACGAAGAGGGGGAGACGCCCGAACCCTCGAGCTCATAAACCGTCCTGGTAGGGGACCAGCCAGGAGGATCCTCGAGAATGAGTGAAAAGGATGGGTTAAAAAAAAGGAGAGAAAAAGAGGGACGAGAGTAGTCGCGGTGAATCGGTGGGTAAAGAAACGCACATTGTTGTGTGTCAGCGTACGATAGTTATGGGCCCCTGGCAACCTTGTCCCAGTACCGTGCTCGTGCGCGCCCATCCGCCGACGTGCTCTTCGTGCCGGGATTCGCCGCGAGTTTTCATCGTCAACGAAATCCGGGCCCTGATAAGGTTCCATGAACATAGCCCGAGAAAGAACCGTGGAATCGATGAGGGAGAATCTTTCCGTATATCTTCTCCTTTCCAAAAAATATGCAGAACCGTGCGGGTGGTATTTGGGTCATGGATGTACCGCTTTTTATGAGATTATTTCATTTATATTACGATCGATATAGCTTACTGGAATAATCACTCGATGGGTATATAATGTGGAAATTATTCCTTTTGGCAAATGGCATTATCTTCGGCAGGTGATTCAACGGGAGATTTACTTTTATAGGATGTATTCGGTGGAATACCAAGTTCGAATTGGAAGCAGGTATCGGGTTCAGTATATCAAGTATGTTGAAAGATTCGATATAGAGAGGATATCGGACGTTTGTTTCACGGTTCTTTTGATTTCATTATTTGCGAAGCATTGCGATATTTCATTGTTGCGTGAATCAGCAGTATCGAAACTTAACGAAGATAGACAAGAGTGAATTTCTCTGGGACAAGTGCACGTTCCACGTTAAGTATGATCGTGATGGATCATGATTATTGTCGAAGAGAATGGCCGAAAACCATGTCTTTTTTATATACATAAACGGCATAAGACGTGCATGTGGGTCATGGACGGGCAAGACTGTTTTGTCGACCTAGACAAGTCGAGGATGCCTCTGCCCTTTTGACCAGGATCACGTGAAATATACCTCCGACAAATTCGGGTTTTTTATCGTAAATAACAAAAGACAGTATTCAAGACTCCTCCATTTGTCAAAGGGGAGGAGTTTTATACAACGTGATTTATCGCGCAGGGGTTAACCGTGCATTGAAAATACTCTATTGTTTCCTGACAAATGTCTTTTCCAGTAAGGAATACACATAAGTACTCAATGTTTTTCATGAGCAGTTATAAACATTAGATGGTTATCATTACATAAAGATATATTAGTAGTTACGAAGATAGATAACTACTTGAACCTCATTTTCTACCTCAATTTAAAATAAAGGATACAAACGATATTTACCGAAGCAGAAACCGCACATCCTGATCGTATAAAGATGAAGATACTCGCTAGATAACTTGTCGAGGATGTATGAAAAAAATACTAGAATTAATTTCCTACAGTTTTTTAACCTGCAATTCTAACGCTGTACCACATTATTACACTGTGTTGCAAGACATTACGTACGTAAATTACTTTAATGCCTCCTTGGCACCGTACACCTGTTGCGGTAATTGGATGACAGTGTTAAGGAAAGATTTCTGGCAGCTCTTTAAGGTAGCCATTGCACTTCGGAAAACAGATCGGTGCTATTATATTCCACGAAAGAATCATGGGAACTATCTTTCAGAATTTTGAGTACAATAGGTACCAGGCATTTAGGTCAGGGTAACTAGTTCCTTGATCCCCAGAAAAACAAGTCGTAGAAGCCCTTTACTTGAATATTAAACGATGCTATCATTTTATACTGAAATACGTTCTTCAAGGCGCCGACACGGAGGAACCCCTTTTCAACGATTATATTAAAATTCACGTTGAACTTATCCATAACGCAATCTCAATGAAATAAATATATCAAATGTATATCATAAGGTTTCCACTCCAAACTAACCATTTTGTAAATCAAATTTGTCCTTTTGCAAATAAGCTGTTCTACAAATTTGTTTTCTTAAGCTATTGCAATGAAAATAAAAATATAAAGTTATTGTTCCGAGTAAACATTTTAGTACGTGTATGTAATAATACTTGAACATAAAATAGCATAAAATTAACATAAAAGACTTATTTAAATAGACAGATGAATATGATCTGCAAAAGGGTTAATTTGGAGTGCAAAACCTGTAATCATGCTATTCGCGGCATATAATCTACACTACAATGTTTTAATCGTATAGCACCCTCGATTATTGGTCTTAAAAAGTTATTCAGCACTTTATCAACTATTATCAACTATTATCAAAAATTAGATTTATATCCTTATAATAATGCAAATTAACAAGACGCATGTACTCCAATTATAAAGAGCAAGGTAAACCCTCTAATAAATCAGATTTTCTTTTCCACCGTTGGTCAGTATGATTTAAATGAAAAGTACGTTGTGTAAGAGGCCGATGCAATCCATAATGGAATACACAGATCACTTGACATACAATTAAACATAAATTATACGAGTAATTACAATCTACCAAAAGTCAATTACTGTAACCAACGAATACTTCTTCTCGGCGAAGTGCCGGCGCGCAATGCTACGAATGAACCTTCGGGCGAAACTACTGACTTCTCATTGGCCACAATTCAATCGATCGATACGTACCTTAGCATTATTGTGCAAAAAAAAGAATTGCCAAACACAGTTATGTCGATTGTAAATCAATGCCCGATCGTGATGCTTTCAATCGAACTTGTAATGTACCTTTTCTTAATCGGCGAACCGCGAAAACCACGAGGACGTTTAATTCATACGGCTGACCCATGGAGTTCACGATTTCAATTGATCCTTCACGAAACTGATTCCGATCGATGCCTCTTTCTCTTTTCTCCTCGTCGCACGAAATCACTTATGTAGCACAATGTGGGTGTAACCCATGAATTTCAGAGAACTCCTGACATTAAACACCGCACGCACCAAACGCTCGCGTCGAACTGACAGCCCTATGCTTAATGCGCTGAATTTTCATCCGATAAATTTTAATCTTCTGAGCTCTTGTGACAATCGAAGCTAAGAAACCGAACCATAAGATTCCTTTGTAAAATTCGAAATGCGTCAGAATGACGCGTCACGTAAACCTAGTGTTAACGGGAATAAATTAATAACGTTAATAACTTTACTTGCGGTCTAAATTTAAGGTGCGATTAAATATAATTTATATTGAACATATTTTGTAGGTTTAATTATATATATTTTCTACATTATTATTTGCAGAGATTAATATGTTAGGTTTTACGTGGTTCTCTTAAAATAGTCATTAATATATGAATATTATGTAAAGAGCACTTTGAGCACCACTTTCATTACTCGTCTCGTTAGAGATAAGATTACAGTTACGAGATCATACATTTTCTGCGACACTCTGAAAGTTTTTAACGAGGTTTGAGGTTTTAGATATATCACGTGGAAATTCATATAAGCGCGTAATTTACTTTAGACTGCCTTAACTCAGATTCTGGCAGATTAACCGGTAGAATCTTAACATCTATATTATACGAGTATACTCGAAGTAAAAGTGAACCTTCAACGTCCTCAAGATACGTGAATCGTGGTAAGAAAAAATTTCCATTCCCGGGATATTTAAAACATTTAAAACGAATATCAGCCGTTGAAACGTGTCGAAATTATTAATTTTCTGTAAGTCGAAACAAGGATTTTTTTTCTACGATACACGGAATGCTGGGGCATTAAACGTAAATTCGCATAGACTGTCAGCCAGAAATCTCCGAAACGTGACATATTACCGATCGTAAAGAATCAGTGAAGATTGGCAACTGCCCGAGGGAAGTGTTTTTTTTTCCAGTACCGGTGGCTAATTGTTTTGCACGAAATCGCTTGGAAACGAAGAAACTCCCCACTCGCTTCATCCCCACCCACCCCACCGACAATATTTCGTAAGATTTCGTAATATCAATTACGCTGGTACCTGTCAAGTTGTATGCGAGTTTTGCCGCATATCACGTTTTCGCGTAAGAATTATTACTTAAGGTGTTTTAAGTTATTTAAAGCACTATAATTTCATACAGTTCGTGTAAGGGTCTTGAGTTTCAAAGTCGAATATTAATATCCATTGACTCAGGGTCTCCGCAGAGAATGCTGCCCTTTTGAAGTTAGTACAGTATAATTTCTACATCAGTCAAAAAATTAAGCTCGTGTTGTTTACAAAAAAAATCGAAAAAATTATACAGATCTTGTGATATTGAACATTTCCGTGAAACAAGGTCACCTTTGAGCTATTGGGAAATAATGAATATATCTTTTGTTCGTTCCTCCGGAAGGACATGTGTGTTATTCGTTTTTGGTGAATGATTATCAATTATTATTTGATGTATATAATTGCGGTAAAATAGTATGGCTTCTTACGTGGCGCCGAAATTCTAAATTAACCGGTTTTGCAATTTTGGCGCCACTCACCTTAAGAAATCGTGCGATGGTCCAATTTCGACGAGACAGCCCCGGTAAGCCTCGAACGATATATTTCGATGTAACATTCTGTTCCATGCAAATTACCATCGTCTCGACACCTTCTCTCATGTTCGAGCATTACATTTAACTGTAACGTTACACGCGATACGCCGTTTTACACTTTCAGGGCAATCCTAGTACCGCGCTTTTACGTTACTATTTTCCATTTGAATCTTCAAGATTTATGTAACTTGGAATGTGTAACTTAACCGGGAAGAGATATTTATATTACAAAACATGTTTCAATGCCATCTTGACATAATAACAATATGTATAGTTCACTACGATTTGGTTTGTAAATTAATAAATATCGTTATCAATATGCCATATTTATTATTAAGTGATATTGGGAGGGCACAAGTAGAGTAAGACAATATTCTAAACAGGTCAGATTGACGAAGATTCAAAGTAATAGAAATAATCCTGATCTTTTTTTATTTATGCAATGTAATTATTATAATTTCTACTCTATTGGCCTTGTTGTATCGACTCACCTTACTGTATGTCTTTTACCATAAAATATAGGAGTAATAATATATTGACCATAATAATCTTCTATTAAGTTCGAAAGTAATTATGGATCATAAGTTTCGATATATTTTATGTTTTTATAATTCTTGATATCGCTTCAACGGGGTGTCCTTAAACACGCTTTCATTCTGTTTCGGGTGAAAACAAGTAGAATAATATATTTTTCCAGTCAATCCGAGCAATATTAATTTGCAATGAATCCAGCAAAACTAAAATATGGTTTACAAGTGCGTTGATATCCGTCGTACGAAGGTCATCCACAAAACCGGCATTTTCCAGAAACTTCTCTGCGTTCATGCAAATACTTCTAATTCGCTCTTCAAAATTCTAATCCACGCGTTCGATCATCGCCACCTACCGTAGTCATTCGATAAGAATGACACCTGCTCGAAGTCACGAATCATCAGGCTAATGATTCACAGGAATCAACGAAGATTCCCATCTACATCTAGAATGCAGATCTATCCGTGCATCCGGCAGATGTACCGATTGGTATTTAGGCCTCGCGTTACGTAACCTTTTTCCAATGTGAGGCCGCCAAAGTGGTGGATAAAAAAAACTATTCCGCGAGGCGCGGGGGCGGTAGAGGATCGTCGAGTTGACATTGGACTTACATTTTCCGTATGCCAGTCTCGTTCTACCGGACAAACAGCAGGGGTCCGGTATTCCGTCTCTGTTCTACCTTCCTCCACTCGTTCCATCTTACTCCCACCGATGTATCTACGTATGTGAAACGACCGAGAGGTCCCATACGCGTTAAAAACGACTGGTTATATCTACTACGTGCTCGAGTACTCGTAGAACGAGCATCCGCCAATTGCGACATGCAGGAATTTAAAGGAGCATTCTCCGTAAGGTCACTCCAGAGCTTGCCGGGGTCATCGCGGTAATTGCCACGCAATTATGGCACGCGTGCTCGACGACAATATTCTCCCTCGCTTACGAATTTGGAAGGTAATGATCTTTTTCTGCCATCCCATTTTGCAAGTCGCGAAAGTTCCTACATATTTCTCTGTGTATATTGGTAATCGTACGAAACCAGAAACTGTAATCATCGAAAGAATTCCGTCTTTGGCTAATGTATGATGTTAGTTGTGAAATTAATCGAGTACTATCGACCTTTAAAACCGACGATTATTATGCAAATCCATCGTCTCAGGTGCCCGTTGTAATCGGTAGATCGATTCGCGAGAAGGGAATCGGTAAAGGTACAGATAAGAGCTGATCCATTTGTAATTTCGAACGGGCGATCTATCAATTACGACACCCAGAAAGTCTAAGGTCAGTCGTGAGTCTGCGGGATCATTTCTGTCACGCAATTCGTGCGCACCTTCCACGTTTAATGACATTCCATTCACTCGCTCTAAAATGATTTACCTGTGAACATAATGACCTCTCGCAAGATCAACAATTCGACTATTCATTATAACAAGAAAATATCGAGAATTATAAAAACCCTAGACGATGCTAATAATGTCGCCGGTGTTCTGAAGTATTCAGAAACTCGGACAAATTATAATCACTTTAGAAATTAGTTGAGAATTATCTATTTTATTGTGAAACACTGTAAGGTCACTCGTTGCGACAAGGTTATCACGGTAATTATCACGCAATTAGACCGTGCATTCGACGGCCGGGATAGTTGAATACTTTCGTCGGAAGAACCCGTAATTTTGCAATAATATTACCGAACTTGTGTGAAAGTAAATCAAGGAACGAAAAATATTTCAAATAAAATGCAATTTACAAAAAGTTCTACGTCTCCTTGTATCAGGAAGTCATCCTTGGTACAACCTTCCGGTTCGTCGAATCGTCTTCCACATTCTTCTTCGGTGACAACCTTCGCTGTAAGCTTTGATCTAAAAAATGTAATTATTGTCACCGTACTTCCAAGAACTATGAAAATTTACTTCCCTCGTGAAATCAAAGAAGTTTATTGAAGTTACCATGAGTATATCAAGTTATTAAGACTGATGAATATAATTATACTAAATTAATTCTGAATGAACATATTAAATAAGTTTACGAATAATAATCTTAATATTTCCATGATATCGCAGATTAGTATTGCACAAATTTGTTCCTTATTTTATTTTTGTCATTTATGTCATAAATTAGAGGATATTATTAGAGGAACAATATTATTTATATTGTAGCATTGTGCCCTCTTGTATTTTAAAATTTCTAAAATCGACCGAAGAAGGCAGAAACCTGTTCCCAAAATCTTATAATATTATATTCGAACCTTGTATTCAAAATCATTGCATACGAAGTTTCATTTCCCCCATCATTTTCACTATCAGTATATATATTACTTATTTATTTACATCTAAACTCGAACAACGCGCAGGAATTTGTACTGCTTTGGCAATTCTAGTGTTAAACTTCAACTTGAGCAAGAATTAATAATGCTCAACCATAACGCGAACACGAAATCATTAAAATGAAATTAGGAATAAAAATACACTACCTTCGTCATACTAGTGTCAATTATTTTCTTGAGCACGTCAGATCGGTAAATTCCGGTGATTTACCAAAAATGTTTCCCCGCGGAGGAATGCGCGGAAAGGAGAGGGTGACGTTGTCCAGGATTCAACGTTGTCGCGCGAACGCAAGTGGTGTCACTTAGCGCGTATAGCCTTGTAACATATACGCAAATAACCCAATAAATCTTGGTATAGGCTGGCTGCTGCTCATCCTTCGGAATCCTTGACACCGACGTAGTGTCACTGGCTCATACGTATCCTCGTACAACGTTCATTCTGGCCGTTCATAGCCGTTCATAGCTGTTCATAGCTGTTCATAGCTGTTCATAGCGATGGAGAGACGACGCAGTCTCTACTCCATAGTCGAAGCGAGCCGGATCAACTCTGCTCATCGTTTCCCAATAAAGAGTGGTCTTCATCGACAAGCTGCTATTAGCACCAGCCAATACCGTGTCACTTATATCCCATCGAAGTATCTTCTTCACGAGACGTTAATGATCCTTAGAAGCGGTTCTTGACCGGCTCGTGAAAGCAACGTTTGATGTCCTTTCTCAAAGAGCAATGAAATTAGCCATTGCAAAATTTACATGTCTTTATAGTATGTAGTGTTATTAATTTATTAATGACCTGCCGATTCGTGATAAATTAGAATTTCTTTTATGAGCATTTGATATTTGTATTTCATTATAATACTTCTGTAGGAACTACCAATCATTTTGATTGCTTTGGTAGTTCTAGTGTTAAACTTCAGCTTGGACAAGAATTAATAATGTCTGAGTATAACCTGATCACGAAATCATTAAAATGATTTGAGAATAAAAATACAGTACCATCGTGATACTAGTGTCGATTATTTCTTTGAGCATATCATATGATTTGCCCAAAATGTTTCGAGCATAAGTGATTTACCAAAAGAAGTATCCAAATTGTTGATAGAACTTGGAGACCATTTTAAATCTTGGAAGTAGCATTATTTTTTACTTTGATTTCGGATATCTTTCGGACGGTAGATCTTCGAATATCGGCCGTGATTCGTGTACTTAGAATTCTCTAACTCATCGAAGAACAAAGGAATTGTACCGACCAAAGTTGAGTAACATTCGAGCAATGTGTGAAAGGTACTCAGTGATCTAAATCAACGATTCTAACGCCATAGGATTTATAGGAGCCGCTATTTTTCCCCACAATATTTCTTAGATTTTTTATTTGCGACTTGTAGTTTGCGATGGAGGTGGTAATTCTTTTTTAATTGACTGCAACGTTGTATCAGATTATACGTAATCAATATTGACCAATGAAATAATCGGCATGCACAAAAAAACGTAGCGATTGAATTAAAATTCATCCGCTCCCTCACGTTATCGTATCTACAATGACATTTTTCGAGGTATCGTCAACAGGTTCCTCGCTGCAAATGGAATAAAAGAAATTGCAACCGGTGCTACATTGTACGTCGACATTAATTACGCAATTTTGACTTGGTACTCATTATACGAGATCGACCATCGTTTCTCAACTTAAATCACTCTCGGAGAACAGCCAGTGAATTCGTACATTGTGCACAGACATAACACTAGAACTACCGAAATATCCTCATTATACTTATACGTTCATTTATATATAAATTATTATTATTATTATTATTATTTATCTCAACATAATTTATGGCTGGAGAATGAGTTAATAAATTCAAGTAAATATATGCATTATATACCTGAAAAGTTTCCAGCCTGAACATGCAGTTTTAGATCATTTTAAGAATAAAAATTGAGTTTATTTTTCTGTGGTATAGAAAAATTCATTTGCCATTCTAAAAAATATATTGAAGTAAAGGGTGATTGTATTGAAAAATAAAGATTATTGTTTGATTCTATTATATTACCTCTTTAACCCTTTGCGGTCGGTGTCCCCGTAGCGGGGACATTTCTAAATCGTCGTAGAAGTCAATAACCCCGCAGCGGGAACCTTCGGGAACCTTACGTATTATAAGTAGTATTAAATACAACAAATCAGTTTCAACAAATTCTGTGTGTTTTAATATCCATATATTGACTTTAAATCCTGTACGGAAAAGTAATTGCGAAACGATAGATTTGCTCCGACCTACTGGTACTCCCAAAAGCGAAATCTGACGATCGCAAAGGGTTAATACCCTTGGGCCGGAAACTTTTTGGCCTTAGTACGTATATAAAATCTCGAAGAATGAGCGGTTGTATTATATATTCGAATGATTTTATTAAAAATTGGAGACCTGGAATTTTGACTGCTTTAATAGTTCCGGTGTTAAGATATTTGAATCCAAGAATAAAAGTTATGAGAAGTTATTTCTCGATAATGAACATCTACAAATCCTTACGAGGAAGTATAATAACCAAATACCCAGTCTATAATTCAAGTATTTTCTAATTAGAATATGTTCGTAATATGCGATATTTACTGATAATTAAGTAGATAAGAGTAATATCTCAATGATGAAACGGAAGATTTATTTACACTTCAACGCAAGACGTTTACGCGTCGTACAATGTGGAAAGAATTATTAATTATGAAGACCCTAGTGATAAGTCCCTTATAATTGGTTCGAAGACCACACTTTCGTCCCGCTTTAACAAACTAATAATAGATCTATAATTACTCAGCAATATACGACAGAGAACAAGGTCGTTATTAAATGAGAAGTGACTTCTAATAACCTTTAATTAAAGACAACCATTTACTTCTTCACATAATAAAGAACCACGTAATAATTATTATATTAACATTACTTAAACAATTTCTTTGAATTATTTCATATTACCAGTCATACTGGAATTTCCACTGTAAATCATTACATGCAAATAACGATGAGTTTCGCCGTGTTTCTATGATCACTAATTAAGCCACAATTATTGCTGGATGAAAGTCGAGTTTCAGTGTCTAGCATCTTTTCAATGATCCAATGATACTCGCACGACGCACACGAAATGATAATGATTATGATGTCAATAGTAATTGCGCGGAAGGCTAAGTTGTCGATACATCGCGGTATTCGTTGGTTCTGGCGCAACCAGCTGTGATGGATAAATGAGTAGTTACCCATAACACACGTAGGGAATAATAGAACATTTAAAGAACTATTATCGGGAACATGAAATTGCTTTCAAGTAGCTGTACGACAAGGAACGTTCCGGTGTGCCGTAATTATTCTCTATATTAATAGTTGCGTAAGGAAAATGTCATTGTCCTCGCGTTGTAAAATAGTTATATGTATACCTCGGTAACGAGCCATGGATCTTACTCTCACAATCAGATATGGCAGCGGTAACCTCTTCTTCTCTCAAAGCAGTCGATACGTTCCGTGCATACCTCGGCAATTACCGTACAAATACACTAATAGCCGTTATTTCAAAACGATTTGGAATTATTATGTATTTGATTACGACAGTTAAGCCGTACCGATAATACCTCGTAATGGCTGCCGGGGATAAGTAATGACAATCTAATGAAATCCAGTGAAAAATTCCCGATTATGTCTTCCATCATTTCCATGGACATTTACAATAAAGTGTTCGCAAAAATACAGGAACTTGCACCGGATTTATTATTTATGTGTCGCCTGATATTTTTAGAAATTAGCTTGGCGTCTGCCTTTTTTGAATAGAAAAAACTTACCACATAAAATAGGTCTACATATTTGTCGTCGATCAATATGTCAACAATGTGTTTTTACTTACTCCAGGCATCGGATAAGAGTCTCAAATAAAAATGCAAGGAAAGAAATAGTCTGCTCTTGATCCTGGTTATTCGTCATAATCTTGATCGAACTCAAGGTCTCGAAAAATAGTGACAGTGGTACAAGTACTACAAGATGATCCGGTTTCCTTTTGTTGTCCCTGGTTCACTGACGAATCTTTTAATTAAGGATCCTTGATAAAACAGGATGTGTACGATTGTAAAGGAGCCCGTTGTCTATGAAGAGAAAACAAGTTCCAGGACCTAACAAGTCATACAAAACTCACGGACGGGTAGTTAGTCAGGGTTGCTCTCACATGCGTAAATTTCGTGCTGTTTGCGGCAAGTTGAGCACGCGGGTGGTCCTTTAACGAGGCACCCGTGGTGCCGTTCTCCTCGATTCTAAGTGCCGATAACCCGAGAGTGCACCCGCATGCTCGTTGTTCCTATTCGCTGCTACCGAGGCGTTTCGCCTATCGCTTGTGCAATGAGTTGCATATTCAGAGGAATATCAACATTTTTTGAATGATACTCTTAAGTATTTCAGAGAAGTACATTGATTATTCCACGTCACGAAACTCAAGCTTCGAGTGGAGTAGAAGTTGATCTAACTTCCTATCGTCTGTTAATATCTCACGATATTCCATCTTAAGTTGGTTCTCTTCCATCTCTCGATTTCACTTTTGGCGGCCGTGCCACCGAACGGGCCATCGTCTCGCTCTCCTCGTCGCGTATATTACGTAAGTCCCGTACTCTGCGCGATTCGCGCGTTCGCTTCTGCACAATGCCAACACTGTACGCTTTAACGCGTGCCCAATAAATGTATCATGGTCCGTAAACGGGGCCTCATACACTGGCGTATCCGAATCTCAAGTAATTAGAGTCACTCCCGCAATGAGTGGTTCGTTAGTTACTTTACTTCCAATGCTTTGTTTCTTTAAAAATCTACGCCTTCCTCTCTTCTCAATATATAGCAAATTAAGGTAAACTGGATTTGAAAACGTCGTTGCGTTTGTATTTTTAGGAATAATTTGACAGTAGTTTTCGAAGGTGCAATGATAATGTTATACCACTAAGCATGTATTATGAAATTAATGAAATAATAATTACACTAGAACTTCTAGATCCATACAAAAAATGCATCAATCTTATCAAGATTTAAGTAGATACAATTCTGACACTGACATACCAAAGATAAGTAATAAAAGCGAAGCATTAATGCAGATTCGCGTGATAAGTGTGTACATAATAAAAGAGTTTGGTACAAGCGTTTGTCGAAGGAAAGTATGGCGCAAAGTTAACCGCAATAAGAAACACGTTCGGCAATAATTGATAGCGTATAAAGTCGTCGTATTTCGCGGGTGCGCCTCTAAATGTACATATACATCCACGTATGGACAAATTACCAATAATTCTTTTAACTATCTGCATCCAAGTACGTCCACGTTAAATTACGCGAGATTACAACACTTGCACTTTCTCAAAGTGGTGTAGACAGCGGGGCTTATTATACGTCTTATATAGAATCGGTGGCGTATATATTCATCAGGTTTACCCGCTTTGTTATCCAGTATACCGATCGTTACACCGAACTCATGCAAAGTAGCGCGATCCGTTCGATAGTTAATATAATAGTTCTGTCGTAACTCCTTGCTCCAGATAACCGCGACAACCTCAGGGGGGGAATCGAATATGGAGCAAACGGTCACGATACCGATTCTGGTCTCTTCTTCGAAGAATTACATGACGCCGATCGTTCAGCTCTATTATTCTCTACCGACATCGATGCTATCGTTTCATGGATCTTGACATATAAACCTTCCATATCGTAGCATCGAGAAATTATGAGTGTTTTGGATAACTACATGGACATCGAGAAATTATTCACTACCGAATACGCGGAACAACTTAATGAATAACAGCGAGAGGAAAAAAACCAAGCCTGGTACCGATCCGAAAGGATTCACCGTGTATCCTTCAAGCTCTAGGTAGTAGTTATACACTAATAGGAAAGAGCATTGATTCCGAACTATCGATGACGAATCCAGTGCCGTGGAATATTGAACGTCCACAGTGCTTTTTTTTGGCGGTCAAAACGTCATTACGCCACTGGAATCGTTGGAGGTAGTGATGCCAATGGTGGTGGGGAAGTACCACGAGGACGCGAAAAGCGTGAGGAATCACGATGGCGGGTAAAGGCCCGAAGGTGGGACGGACGGGAGGCAAGGCCGTTCTTTGACCCGAAACGTGGTCTGCTCGGCGCCAATTTTTCGGGAGGAACCGGTCCTCGGACCCCTGGAATTTTTACCGGCGAACCGCTACCACGGTGAAACCCACGGCGACACGCCGATCCGAACCAACACCTGCCTTGTACTAATATATCGACAGCATATAAGATTTCCAGCGATTAATCTCCGATACTGTAACTCCTTCTTCTCGGACCTCGTCGATCAGAACTTAATCGGATATCGTGAAAGTACATTATTCTTCGAGTGCATCGCATTCGATTCGGATCGAGATGTAATTCCTTCGAATGCAATTTCTGCCATTACATACACACTTATTATTACGCACACCGTAAATGTAATAAATCAATTGTAGTATTTCATTTGTTACTTTACATTCACCTTACAGTATCTGTATTATTGCAGTAAATAAAATACATGTTATGTGTGCAGATTCTATTATAATATCCATTATAAACGTTCGATACCTTGGAATTGTTTGTTTAATAAATTACCCAGAAGCACACGGACTACTTTTCAAACACAAAGCTTACATTTTTATAATAATATTCATTCTACTAAAAATGCATTCAAGTTGTGACAATATTTATTTGTTTTTAAACTGTTTTATTATAAAGTATACACCTGATATACTCCTGAAGACACGGTTACATAAAGATCGCGGTTTGCTCCGTGGATCTTTATACGCGAGTTCCAAGCCTTTCTTTAAGCCGGATGTACTGTAAGTACACGCGCTTCTTCTATCTGGGCCTCGCATCCTTCTGATCTTCCATCGCTTTTTCTCAATCTCTACCACGATCCCGTCGATTTATTCTCGCTTAGAAACCTACACGTGCTCTCATAGAAACGTGTACCTCTACACGTGTACAGTCAGAGAACTACATATAGTTGTTATAGAGATAAGATTCGTTAACTAACATTTTCATGTAAACATCACGGTCTTTTAATAGATGAAGAACAAAAAGTACCAGCAGTAAATATAAACCAAGTTTAAGCTATAGTGAAAAAGCATCTTGTTTATTTAACGGTTAATATTCGTCTTTACAATATTGAAAAACTGGGAAACAAATGCATGGAGATAAGAATATATCATATATCTCGAATAATGACTCTTCTCGAGAATGCTAATAAAACCTAGACATTGTATCTCACTAATATATAATTGCCTAAAGAAATTAGACTTTCTAATGATATTATATAGGATGTGAGTAATCCTAGCATTAAATCCGTATTCAACTAAAACTAAAAGGCAATACTTGCATTTAACGTGCTCGTTAATTTGCTTTTTCTGTCGTCCAATTACGGGTAATATCAATTATTAAGAATCCAATGTGATCCGATCACATAAACCGATGTAAAAAAGTATCGCTTTAGTCACAGATAATTACGTACCATAACAGTACTTGCAAGAACTATTAACATTAATTAACTTAGAGAAACGTGTACAGAGTCACCTTGCAATATAAAATTGTCGCAAGATTTTATAATTTTATTACGCGGAAAAGAAGGACATTTTAAACAAGTCATTATTTCACTAATCAAACGTTATTCCTCGAGTTCGTTATCATAAATCAGAGGGAAAAAAGGTTGCTTCTAATAAATGCAGATGCGCGCGCGAACGACTTCGCCATTCAAGAGTAACCAGTTCTGTTGAATGAAATTATGTCTAATGACTGAATCCACTAAGATGATTAGCATTAACGACATTCGTGTATCCATTGTTCCCTTTCCTTTCGATGTGTCTTTCCTGCTCGAACAATTCTTCCTTGAAGTTATTATCATAACTGTAAATATTGATCACCTGCTACGATGCTTCAAATGGTTCTAATTATTCCATTGTTTGTATGAACAGATCATAGACTTTATAATGATACCGTTCCACATAAATTATTAATTACCTACATTGCAAGTCACTCTTTCATATCGTAATTTCAAAAATGTTGCTTGAAATAGTGCTCGAATAAACCAGCAGGTATCAGATATATAAATTCGTCCCGTATCTTAGCGGTGTCTCCTTAATTCATTTAATAACAGTAATCAGACAAAAACACTTTGCACGTTTACCCATCTTCAAGGTGTAATTAAATACTCTACTGGTTCTGCAAACGGTACAAGTAGATAACATTTATGGCATGACACTCACGGATATTGCGATATAAAGATATAATGTCAACTTGTTTCGTTTGATTATGAGATCTTTATTATAGTCGAGTCGGAAAGGGTTTTTTTCAGACAGAAATGGATTTCTTCGAACCAGAAGGAAACTTTGTTGAGTCTGAAAGGGATTTCTCCGAGTTAGAACAGGCTTTCTTCAAGTCAGAATGGGATCTCGTTGAGTTAGAGGAGCATTTCGATGAGACAAAAGAGAATTTTTTTTCACGCAGAAAAGGATTTCTTCGATTCAGATAATTATATTTATGACACGACACTCTCAGATATGGCGATATAAAGATATAATGTCAACGTGTTTCGTTTTATTATAGGATCTTTATTATACTAGCCTGTACCCAGGCAACGGCCAATAAACTTAACTGTCCGATTGTACCGAACAAT
This sequence comes from Nysson spinosus, assembly GCA_910591585.2. Taxonomy (NCBI): domain Eukaryota; kingdom Metazoa; phylum Arthropoda; class Insecta; order Hymenoptera; family Crabronidae; genus Nysson; species Nysson spinosus. Next base: position 5,140,832 of record OU342830.1, on the reverse strand, counting down.
AATAGTATGATAAATTGAATTAATCGTGGATGTGTCTGAGTAGTATTTAATTATTTACACGCTACTTTCGGTGCCTTTTCAAGAGTCAAAATCGAAAGTGTGGTATTATTATTCAACGTCTAACTATAAATTAAATATTAATCTCTCCTTGCGAGGCCTTGGTGTGATCTAACATAATGCTGATTTACAAAACCTCGAATACCTCCTCGAAACGGTATCTAAACACTTATTTAGTACTTAGAACAGCGCGGAGAAAACGAGGTATAATCGTAGTTTCCAATCAATCTTACTCAGAAGTTCCGTCTCGAAAAGACTGCAGAATTTGCCTAATGTTTCTAAAGTAGTGTCTGCCTGTCAACCTTGTCGGCAACGAGGCTCATTTTCGGCGGCGTCTCTTCCGTCCTTGGAGCCTTAAAAAGGCACAATTTGTCCCATTCGATCCAATCCCAAATCCTCTAATTCGAGGTGATTAACTCTTATTGCTATGATAAACGTTATCGTGACCGAGTATGTTTTAAAAATTCGCGTTCATTCCAGCGAAATATGAGTCTTTTCAACGGAAGTATCTATGAAAATTTTAATATTCCTTGGTATAATATATTTCATTTTCTTAATATATTTGTTATCGTTGGGGTCTTAAAATTATGCCTAAAATTATATTATAACTTATGGAGACGTTTCGTGCAATATATAAAATATAATCTATATAACATGTGACATAATGTATACATATGGGTAATAGAGAATCGAGGTTCCATGTGACACCTATGCCATAAGTGGCTTCTTTCCAAAACCCAAGAGTAGAATTAAATAATTTCTGAAAATCTTATTTTTAAGGGTCGATTGCATGAAATTTAGATTGCCGCACGAAAAATCGTGATATTCAACGTCGTGAGTAACGTGCGAACTATTTGATTACGCAATGCCGGCCAATACCGGGGCCGATTCTTGGTATCAAGGATTCCTACGAAGCGCCAAATAAATCGGTTCTCGATGATCGTGTCGATGTTCCCTGCAGCCTTCGAGAAATTTACTCGGCGAAGAACATGAACGAAAAACAAGATACATGTTTTTACGATGACTACTGGATCTCGCGTAATATATGTATTTGTAGACGAACCCGCGCCTAATTTCATCGAGTAAGAAGCGATTTCATCGCATCAAAAAGGGCCTTTTTCGAGTAAAAGACGATTTCTTCAAATCAGAAAGGGATTTCTTCGAGAAAAAACCGATTCATCGATTCAGGCAGCGATTTCTTTGAATCAGAAAAGAATTTCTTCGAGATAAAGTTTGGGATTTATAGCGTGGTTCGTTGAATTCCAGAATAATCCTCGCGATCATAATTGCGAAATTACCGAGGATCTGTCAAAAACTGTCATCGTTAGTTTGTTAAAATTGCAAATGAGTATTTCGATGTTTCCCCTGCTATTCGATATCTAACAATAACCAACGAATTATTGCCTATGACTTAATAAAATGTGTCGTAGATTATCAATAATGTTTCAAATGTCACGATAGCCGACGCACGACCCGTCCTTTCCTTTTTCTTTAATTACACCTTTTGTTCTGTTAAACTCAAGGATAAACTTTTAGGCTCGTGGTAATTGTGTGCCTCGTTTCTTTCTCGCGTGTCTTTTAATTGTTTTCACCGGATAAGGAACATATTGTTTTTAAACCCTATCTTAATATCTCTGGGAATCTAAAGCAATTTTGACGTTACGCTGTTTAATCTACCTTGCGATATTCAACTTGGAATATTTCATATAAAATGTATTGAAAGTTGTAATGAACAAAAATAGACATTCTAATAAGCAAACAATTCTAGGATAATTCTAATATATTATAAAATTGCAAACTATTAATAAACAATAAGATTTTTAATTTTTAATACGTTATAAAATTCGAAAATATTAATAATTCAAGAATCCTAGTATATTAAAATTGTTAGAATTATATTCGTGGTATTCATATATATTTGTAAGGTTTATTATTGTAAGAGCCACAAAGTAATATCAATAAATCTTATACGTAAGTACTTACACGTAACCCACAAAGTACCGGTGCTGAGGTTGCAAAAACATTGCTGACATTCAATAACAGTACATTCCGTGAGGGATAAAAAAAATTGATACCGAATTAATGACGTCTACTCCTGCATCTCCGGGTTCCCCGAAGATCGAACGGGAATTATGAATCATCCGCCTACTCTACAACGATTAATGAAGTAACCAAAAATAATGGATTGCGTAGTGCAATAGAATCTCAAAAGAATTATTGTTAAGAAAGTTCAAAAAAGAATGTTGATATTCATCCATTTTGTTAAAACGCATGAGCCAATTTCAATTGGAATTAATATAATCGTTATGCAAAATTTATTATAAAATTCTTATTACTTTTTTACTCTTTTCAATTAATTTTTGTAGGACATTCTTATTACAGTAAATCAAATATCATCCTATAATTGATATTAAATGAATGTACCAAAGTCGGAATTATTTATTCGATTATTTTTCATGGCCCAATTTTTTATATTTCTTTGTTACTATGTCAATGTTTTTCGACTGGTTTTTAGTTTGGGTATATTTAATATTTGTCTTACACCTTCTCCATTCTTTCATGGTACTTTCGAACTCTCCCGAGGCCGCAATTATTTTTACATAATTTCTAATCTTCCTTGATATATATATCAATATTTAATAACGCGTACGAATAAAACAATAAGATTACCATTAAAATAAATCTCACACGATCCAATTAAAGGTTCGAAAGATCTCGTAACATTAATAAGTGGTATGTTGCATACGTTGGTAGAGGTACTCGTGCAGGTTACGAAAGTAATCCTCGACGATAACTCAATTTTCGGAGCACGTTCGCTCGCAATCTAATTAGTTCTTGTCTGAAATCGGTGTTGCGGGTAATCCGAGTAGTAAAGTAACCACAGCGGTTTATCTTCTTCTTACCGAGCCGGTCGTCGTTAGCTCGTAATGATATTCCACTTTGTTAACGCTGAACGTAAAGTCGGTAGCCATGATCCGTTTCCACGCACCGGTGCACCCGGCTCCACGTAGTCATCGTCACGCTGGAAACCCAAGAACGTCTGACATGCCGGCGCAACGATGATGATGATCCCTTGTAAACGCTCCCATCGTGGAGACCTACGATCTTTCTTTCTCTCCGTATCTCTCTTTTTTTGTATTCCTCTTCCTCTTCGTCTTCTCTCCTTTATATTCCACCGTGTAAGCGATTACGCATCGATTGCGACACGCGCCGCTAAGTCACGCTCGATGGATCATCCAGGATTTTGGAATTGTGTTTTAATTACTCCGCTATTAATATGTATAAACACGATGCACGCTGAATTCATGATAGTATTTCGAACACGAGGACAAACCTACTTGGAAGAATATTTATAGTGCTCGATGTGTAGCAATCCATGTACTCATTATTACGTGCCTTCATTAAAGTATGTATGAACCACCGGTACTTCAAGTTTTTCTAGAATCACGACGATACGATCCTTGATAATTATCCTTATAACCGATCAGTGATGCATTCAGATATGAATGCTGTTTTTGCTGCGGTGTTTAACCCTTTGCACTGGGATGACGTCCCCTGCGCGTCGGGTTCTCTTTGAGTTAGAAGAATTTATTCGTGCTAGGAGAGGTATTGTTTGAGTCAGCAAGGGATTTCCTTGAGTTAGACAGGAATCTCTTTGAGTCGGAAAAGGATTTCTTCAAGTCAGAAAGGAATTTCTTTGAGTCAAAAAGTGATTTTATTGAGTCGGAAAGGGATTTTGTCGAATCAGAATGGGTTTTCTTGAAGTCGGAAGAAATCTCTTCGAGTCAGAAGGCGATATCTTTGGGTTAGGAAAAGGTTTCATTGAGTCAGGAAGTGATTTCTTCGAGTTAGAATGGAATCTCTTCGAGTCAGAGAGGGAATTTCTTCAAGTTAGAAGGGGAATTCTTTGAGTCAAAAAAGGGATTTCTTCGGGTCAAAAGGAATTTTGTTGAGATGAAGTTTGGGGTTTATGGCGTGGTTTGTTTAATTTCAGGCACAACTGAACTTCGTACCTGTCTACGATAAACGTGGAAGATCGCCGCAACGCGAAATACCGTGTAGATTACACGCGAGATATTGGGCACATTTCCCGAAACATATATCATCGACTGAGAAGAAAAAGAATCCTGCGAGGAAATGTAAAGTATGTTACACAAGAGGGAGGAGAAGCGAAACTACGTGGGAATGCAAAAGGTGTTTAGTGGCATTACACGTTCCGGAGTGTTTCGAAATTTATCACACGCTTGAGAATTATTAAGAAAAACGATTCTGTCTATTACACTTTCGTACGTTATGTCTTCTGTATTTTATCCATTCTCTTTTAACATGTACCAGTATTGATTTTAATCCGTTACTATAACCTAAGTGGAACATGTATTATAATGTATATAACTGTGACATATCGCGTCTATATTACTAAGTAACAATTATTAAAAGCAACCTACCAGAGAATAAAGAACTTCATAAACTTAAGAATCGTCATTGAAAAACCCCAACGTTTGTCCGAACACTCTTTCAATAAAAACCCAATTATTTATCTATCTACGTCTCCTTTAAATCCCAAAGTACTCGACATAAAGTACACACAATGGAGTTCCCTCAGGTGTGCAAACCACATAACGATCTCCTAAGGGACAAATCCGTAGACAAATTAAATTCACATTGCTGATCTTTAAGTTACGAAAAAAGCATACGCGCAACTGGTTGAATAGGATTTACGGTAATCCTTCTGGAGGTTAGAAACCTAATGATAGAAAGGGATCCTGAACGAGGAGAGACGATTGCTTCTGTTCGAACGTTCACTCGTGACCGGTCCACTCTTGACCCTTTTAAACCGGCAGTGACCCGCCGTCGAGAGATCTGATCTCACGATACCTTGCATCAATTAAACCGGGCACCCCGACGCAGCTAACGAGCGATCTCAGGAATGCATGACCTTTGCCACGTCGCCTTTTACGTTATTACAATAGGATCTTTCTCCTCGTGGGTCACAGAGCGGAAAGCTTTCAAATCCCCTTTGCACCTTCTAAAGCGTTCAGGGTCTAACGTCAAGGTCGTCTCACTTTATTCTTTCGTTTCCCAAATACATCCGGAGATCAACGAGGCCATCGGGAATTGGAGCATGGATGATGATCTGTTGCAAGATTGTAATCATAGAAGGATGAAAAGTGCAATCGCATGGAACAACTTCGATCCTCGAACCCTTTCTTCTTCGTGTTCTTTCAGCCGATCGATTTCTTAAGCGATCTTCCCTTGAATAGAATAATCGGTATTTGAACTTTTCGGTGATCCATTCCTATGCCGATATGTCGATTAAGCGTAAACACCTTCGCGACTGTTTATTTGGCCGATTTATGAACTCGTTGGTATTTAACGAACCTGTAGCAATCTGACGTGCAGACGTCTACGTTATGGACTGATATGGTACGAATGATTTGTTTACCATAAACATTATGAGGTACTGTCGTGTTTATGATTTTGGGATCGTCCGAATACGAGGCAAAGATCCGCACTTTTTTCCACCTCGCCGGAAAGTGTCATGTTTCAGATAATGAAGTTTTTATAATTATCGTATACCAAATGTCGAATCGGTTCTTTCGCCGAGTGTATCCTGCTACACTTTTTTATTTACGTTGTCAATCATCTTGTCCTTTTCGGTTGTAATATTTATAAGTTCAACAAGTTGAACGACGTTATGTAATGCTTGGCGAAAAAAAGATGAGGATCGGTGATTTGTTTGTTTCAGATCAAAGTACCACTGAAAGTAAACTTTTCCGCGAGACCTAAGGATGTCTCGGTATCGATCACGAAGAAACACCTTACGTGCGGTGTAAAAGGTCAACCACCGATTATCGATGGCGACTTTCCACACGAGGTCAAAGTGGAGGAATCCACCTGGGTAATCGAGGACGGAAAAGTCTTGTTGATTAATCTGGAAAAGGTAAGCGATGGACAAGTTTCTCTGCTCCTTGTACCGTAGCTTTTTCACAGTCTCGTTACTCGCGACCTTCCTGGAACTGTGATTCCGACATCTAACATCATCCAGTCGCCGGTCGATGGAGATACGAGATACGAGACGCGAGATACGCTTACGCGATTCCTACGGAACGAATCCAGTGGGCCGATGTGGCCCTGAACGTCCAAAATACAGTTTGGAAAGTTTTATTTGCCGAAGGTCCATTCGAGTCTTCCGCGACCGCTTCACGAATATGTATTTACGGAATGCGCGCAGGGTGTATTCTGCAGGAGAAACTATAAAATTATATATTCATATTATATATCTCGTGGTAAACAATATTTAAATTCAAATGTAGATCTTCGCAATTTTGTCAGCAGAAAGTAGAGAATTATATATTTGTATTATATGTATTCTGATAACAGCTTTTTAAAGTATAGTGTCTACAAAATATAAGTTTTCCTAACTTTGTGTGGAGATAACTATCTGACTTAGTTAACGCATTAAATAAGATAATTAAAGAGTTGTTTAATATTATTTAATCAATTATTGAGACCTAATATTTGAGATTTGGGAAACCTTATCTCTTGAAAATAAACGATATCAAACCAAATTATGATATCATTAGAACTATTCAATCTGCTTGTACAGTATCGCCCTAAATACATTTTTGGAAAGGAGGAATGTAAAATTGGAAAAATTGGAACGGAATTTGAAAAAAATCGAAGTTACACCTTGCGAAGTTGGGGCAAAAATGACCCGTCTATCGTCTACGCGCGTTGCTTTTATACCTTCTGATGTGGTAACGCATGCGTATTAATTATCGCTGTTTTTATAGCGGTAAAATACCTGAGAACATTCTAAGTTTTTTCTGACGAAACTTACTTTTGTTATAGTCATTAACTTCATGCAAAATGTCTAAATAAATTTGTACCACACTCTCATGTTTATAATATTATTATAGTAATAATTATATAGTACGTAATATAGTAGCATTGATATTAATATAACTATTCCAATTATTATAATATATACAACATATATAATATACATACATTATAATAATTGTTATACTTACGATTAACAATATTCCCTTGATTTTTCCAGATAAACAAAATGCAATGGTGGGCACACGTGGTGACATGCGACCCAGAAATCAGCACAAAGAAAGTGAATCCCGAACCCAGCAAGCTTTCGGACCTCGACGGCGAGACCAGAGGCCTTGTCGAAAAAATGATGTACGATCAAAGACAAAAGGAACTTGGTCTTCCTACTTCCGACGAACAAAAGAAACAAGACGTTATCAAAAAGTACGTCAACATTCTTGATTGATTTAATATGATTATATCACAAATCTGATACATCCAGTAATAATCCTTTTACAGATTCATGGAGCAACACCCTGAAATGGACTTCTCGAAATGCAAGTTCAATTGAAAGGTTTCGTATTAATTCCGCTGTCATTCATCGGATGTTCATAAAGGAACATAGATGAATATTTAAACTTCAACTGTACTAACAAATACAATGGAGTTCTTCTATCGTTATCAGTCACCGTGGAGCTTTGATATCAGTTGCACCTGTCTACGCTTCTTTTCGGACGAACTGCTGGTGAAATCTGAACCTAACGAAAGTTCTAGTTCAAATGAAAAAAGTTTAAACGAGAGGACTTATGGCGCGAGATAGTGACATTTTATTACGAATACTCTTTTTTTTATATCACTCAGTTAATTCTTTTCTTATATCGGAGTCTTCTTATCGTGTGGCAGGAGGACAGTTCAGTTGCACAGATGTACATTGTAACTTTTCACATTCTGTTTCTTATAATTAAATAAAGAGTTTAATGAAAATGCTTGCACTGTATTCTTGCAACTTTTCACGAGTAGAGATAAGTGTAGATCACTTCCGTAAAATAAAGCATACTTTAACAATACAGTCCAAATAATTCTTTCCTATTTATACATATCACACTTAGAACCGCACAAATATTACTACGAATGACAGTACAAATTAATATCGAAAATACATGGCATACAACTTACATGTCAGACATCAAGTTTTATAAAAAAAAATTTGAAAATCGTATACAAACGTACATTTTCTTAAAGTGATAAGATGAAAACGAAAAGTGGAAAATATTAATACTACGATAAAACTATGATTGGCACTACTCACTTATACTTTACATAGTTTTTCATTTAATTTCACATACTGCAAAGATATCGCAGTCAGAAAACTAAAACAAGGTAAGTCACGAGGATTTGAACTCCCGAACACAAATATTATTTTCCGACATCATAAATTACGGGTATCACTCTTATAAAAATACGGCATGGAGTCTGTCATTGAACTTACACCGTTCGTACACGGAGAACACTTGAAATTTACACGATTCACTGATTCAATTTATCCATTTGCTTGATAACTCTCGTTATCCAACGGACGTAGTTTGAGAGCCGCGCATAGATTCCAAATTTCCCTCGTTTCCCACATCCTTCACCGAAACTAGTGATACCAAAAATAGTCCACGGATGATCGGGCCTTCGGGGATCTCTGCAAAGTAATGGTCCTCCACTATCACCGGCACACGAGTCCATTTTGCCACGACGGTACCCCGCACAAAACATATTGTCCGTAATTCTATAATCCACGTAAACTTCTTTGCAGGTTTCCGGAGACACAATCGGAATCTGTAACACAAAATATCCTACAATTTTAGTATTGAATTAAACTCGGCTACGTAATGAAAGCCGCGTCAATTACAAAAATTCGATATTCATCTCATAATTTAAATTCCATGGTCTGATTATGAAGAAAGTTAATCGCGGTTAGTAATTAGCGGAGATCTTAGAATTTTCATTATTATTGTTATAATTTAAATTATTTTTTCCAACATTAATGAATGTCATATTACGCAAGCATTTTGTTCTCCGAGATTCCACCACACATTAAGCTGCGTAGGAGAAATATTATCGAAAAATCAGACAGATCATTAACTCTCATCCAACAATATGAATATAAATCTTAACCTTCATGATTCAAGCAGAGCATATATTTCAAAATTTACCTAATCTCCATCAGTATTACTTAATTACGTTATTATGATAATAGCCCAAACCATAACATAAGCCTTTACTCGTGTAATTAAGCAGTTTGTAATCCTATTACTGATGTTTTTGTGTTAAATTAACTTACACGAGCTTCGTGGAGCACGTCGGTACCAAAGTCATCCGTGACCCTGGATTTGCCCCATCCAATAATAGTACACAATTGATTAGCAGGTAAAGGTTGATTAGGTGCCGGAAGACAAGCAATTCCTCGTGATGGAGAAGCAGTTAAGGTAACCGGAAGTCGCAGTAAAGCAACGTCGTTATCCACTGTATCCGCGTCGTATTCGGGATGCACCGTAACCGAGTCCACCTAAACAAGACATGTAATTGTAATTAATAGAGCTAATAATAAAAATCAAGTTTTTTATATTATTAATTACCCTCAGCTCTAATTCCGTTCCCTCCTTCACTGTTAAGTCATGTTCTCCTATACGAACGTAAAGGCGTTTTCTAATGCAATGTGCGGCGGTTAACACCCATCTCGGGGACACCAAAGTGCCTCCGCAAAATGCCTCCTAAAATATAACATATGCAATATTTAATTTACAGAAAATATTAACGAATTATTACTTTTTATACCGTAAATATTGAGTATCGGAGTTACGAATATTTGACGGGAAAGGTTAGCGGCTAATAAAATGCGTGGTGCACAATGTGTTAATAAAAATATTTTTCTCAAAATCGCTATAAGCTTACGTGAAATCGATTCAATACAGCAACTTGCCAGGGCCAACTTCCCGGCGTAGTTGGTCGACCACCAATAATTCTAGTGAAATAAGACAGTCGGGAATCTCTTTGAGTATTCGCAACACCACACTTCCAGGTATTCGGATTCTTTTCGGGAACGAAGCTGTCCACCGTATTGGGATTCAGTTCGAACTCTTCCAATATGAAATCTAAGGATATCGTAATACAAATTGTTATCTCGTTATCGCAATAAATATTATAACGAAAATGCTCTGCAAATAAAATTAATGTATACGAATATTTACCATCGCCATCTTCCTCATGACTTCCACGAATCTTCCGGTTAATCCATCTTTGGCAAAAGCTACCCTCGACATAACAGTAAGCGCTTTCCCTTATCACATCTCGCCCGCAAATACCAGGTTTTCTACACCACCTGCAAATTATGATGAATAACAATTCAAATTAAGTTTCGCTTATATCATTATTGCTAATAAATTTGGATAAAATGAATATAATATTACAGGATTTAAAGAGATTTTTAACTTGTTAGTCTTGCTATAACTACGGTTTCTGTTCTTTTTGTTAAATATCCACGAACAAGGTGTAAATGTATTACCCATTTCAAGTGTTTTACTCCTTTAATATTTATATGATATCGCAGATCATTATTATGCAATTTCTTACCTTGTTCTATGTACATATATTAATTTAGTATATTTTTTGTATTATAAAATTCTGTTAATTGACTGAAGAAGACGAGAAAGCATATAATATTCAGCTACATTTGTATATTTATATGTACGTCCTTAAAAAAAGGACGGATGGAAGAAATAAATGAATCGATCAATTTATGTCCATTGTACAACGCGAACCGTGAAAAATCTCAGAAAATGAAACCTTATAAATTTAATCATTTTTATTAAATTCCGAGAACCCGTCATTTTGATAGCTTTGGTAATTCTAGTGTTAATAAATACGTAGTGCAAGTCTTATCTTAAATCCTATTATATTCCTACTACACAATATTAATCACATTTTAATCCCCACGTTAATATCATTATTGTATATAATTAATCAATTATAATTACAATTTACCTATGTCGGTGAGTAGTACACAGCCTCGTGCAAGGGGACCACTTGCTCCATTTCCCGTAATGCCCAACAGACTGATCCTTAACATCCTTCCCCCTACGTTTCCCTTGCCTAGGTTCAGCTTCTTTAGGTAACTGCTAATAATATTTTATAAAGTTAGAGCAACATCCGTCGAATCAAATTTGTTTCATTAATACCTGTATAATGTGAAACTTCTCATCCCTTCGTCGGTGTCCTCGACGTTGTCGTTGCTTGCATCTTCTCCATCTACCCCTCCTGTTGTGTTGACAAGTACGTTCTTCCTGGAAGTAAAGGAAATTTGTCAAATTTAAGTATTTGTACATAATATATTAGATCATTGTTATAGAGGTAAGATTCATTAATTACATTTTTTCAAAAACTCTTTTAGTATTTATCGGTGTAATTATTTGTTATCCACCTATTGGAAAAGCCGTGATTTGTCTCAAAAGATGTTAGTTCATGAATGTTATCTCCATAACAAGGATATATTATATTATGTTACAAATAATTTAATAATAAAATCGGTCGATTATGATATTAGTATAACAGCTATTTCGATCTTGTGCTTTTTGTATTATTACCTTAAAATTATGTTATAGTATATCACGTATATGGAATTACATATTCTAATAATTCTTCGAAATTCGGAACCTCGATACTTACTCTAAGTACAGTGGTACCACACTTCTTCCTCAATCGACACCTTCTCACCCGATTCTGTGTACAATGGCGGTCGCAGACCGACCACTCGCTCCAGTTCGTAAAGTGTGACAACTTCGAGGATTCTGTGAAATCCAATTACGCATTCAAATAAAAGTGCTACAAAGAATATGTAAAGGAGAATATGTTAAAGAGACTATTAGTAGAACCTTACTGTTTCTCGATGTATGTAAAGCAACTGCATCCTGATCGTCCATACGTAACCAGCTCTCATTACGGTTGCCATCAGCGATCGTTTTATTTTCATTCTGAAATCATTAAAAACAATACGGTTCTACTGTAAAAATAACACAAAAAATATCTCTCTTAAATAAATGATTAAAAGAATGCAAAAAATTATCCGACCCAGAAATCGACGATTAAAATGACTGTGCAAAATGTTATCCAAATGGGGTGTAACTGAACTAGGTCATTTCGTACACACATCGTGCAAAAAATATATGCCAATTTAAGTAACGCAACTATGCATGACAATTGTTATGGCACGTTGCAAAACTTCGGTTTACAATAAACGCTACGTGTAACAGATCAAGTTAATGTGACTTGTTGTAGTTTAAACAACGCGTGTTTTACAAAGGAAAGTAGTGTCGCCAGGAAAGCGTTTGTCTGTCACGTAGGCAGATCATTGCAAAAACGGATTGTGAGATCACAAGCGAATACTATACGTTTAATAGAAATACCGTGTCTATTCTAAAAGACTATTGGTTCGGCTTAAGAGAAACTAATGTAATAAATGCTAAAACCTAAATACTGTAAAATGATAATATACTAAATGGAATACTAAATTCTTCATTTTGCAAACAAAACGGACCAAATTCATTTGGAAGCATAAGAAGTTATTGCTTTATATATTTCGAAATTATCGAACCTGGAGGCGTTTAAAGTATTTATGGGCCGAGAATGTCATATTTTGCTTTCTGATATAATATATACATGTATATTATTTCGAACACCAATTATAATAATATACAGCTCTGTCATCTTTATTTTCGGCACCTTTTGGTAGCGGTTTGGTAATGTTATGATAACGTGTTTAATACCCTTCGGTAAAAATTCTCATTTCTTAAGGTATTACTGATATTGCACCTCGTTAGCATGATTTCTAATTATTTCTAGATTATTCCATAATTAACCTAGATATATCACACGTAAACATTTCTAATTGCATCTCTACGTTTACATAAACAATATTTCCTAAACTTATGTTAACAAGTCAATATTCTATCAACGAACAGTACTAATATCATACATTACAGCTTCGAAAGGGGAACATAAGAAAGAAAGAATTCCGCGAGCAAGAATTGCGGGATAATTGAAAGTTCGACGCGAAACATTCGTCACGAAGACAAATCATAGCAAAAACCCGTGGACAATGACACATAGTTGAGTAAAAGAGTTAATAGACCAGTCATGTCCATTTGAGCGAACTAGGTTCAAATATCATCTAACATACTCCAAGGCTAGCCCGTCGTACTAAATTCAATTTACGAACTGGTAATGGCATCGCGACGTAACCACCGGCGTCGCTAATCGTACGTTACACAATGTCACCATGTCAAAGCACGTAGCCATGTAAAATTACAGTAATCACGTATGCCGTACCTTCTTGTACCTTCGACACCAAACTTTACACCATGCACCGAACAAATTCAATAATTAATATGCACAATGCACTCCTAATAACACGGGGGGTACAATCAAGCGATCGATCTAGGAAAAATGTCATTGTAATAGAATGATCGCACACTCTATTTTCAACAACCTACAGCTCTTATTATGTTAGACAATAGTGACACGAAACTCCAGGAGTTACCTCATCGAGGTCGTGTATCTCGGACAACGAGAAATCTAATACTCAGTGCATAAGGGACTAATGTATCGAGTGTCTTAGAAGTACATTTGTTAGAGCATATCGTATGTGGAAGATTTCCTTTTCGTGATACATTAAGACCTATCGGTTTTACATTACGGATTATTTAGACAAGGTTTTGTAATCCGTCTTGTAAGTCCATATCCCGTAACGAAGTGTTCTCTGAAAGTTACATACTTATGTATGTACTTCGGACATCTTTAACATAGGGAGTAAGGTTTATAGAATATCATGCAATTAACACATTCGCGTCGGAGCATTTTCTGCTGAATGTTACGCACTTAACGGAGCATATTCGCAGAATTTTGCCAGATAAAGTTATGTTGACAAAAATGCTATAAACACTGACATATAACTTAGCCAAAATGTACTCAAACGTTGTCAGACCGAAGTGTAATGTATCTAAAGACTCACATTTGAGTTATCCGGGTTGTAGTAACGGATCCCAAAAACTCACATATGCGACATCCCCTATGAGTGTTAATATCCACGTAAGATTAATATAATTAGATGTTCATTTAATGGCTGGGATTTACCTGTCATTCTGGCCTTCATAAGTGGGGGCAATGAAAGGGGAGGGAATATTTCATGAGCCACACAACGGAAGTTTATAGAGCCGGTCGAAGAGTTCAGGGTTAACTATGTTTCCATACTTCATTGTAAATTTCCTCTTATGATTGCACGAAAACTGGTTTCCCAGTTACTTATTCGCCATAAAAATCTATATTGCGTATCTGGCCGAAGAGTGTGTTAACGCATTACACATTTTCATGAGGATTTCTATGAACATATCGTTGTCATAGAAATAAAATTCATTCACTAACATTGCCATGTAAGCGAGTTACAGTGATTTCTGTATGTTTTTATTTTTTCTAATTTAAATTTCAATATTCAGGGAATAAAATATTTTAATATAGCAAGTCATTTATATATCCTGCCTCTACCAAAGACTGTTTTCCGTTTATTCTACGGAGGCGTTGAGTATGATGAGGTAAAATATGTAAAAAATGCAAATACCATCATCCATGTCTTTAAAACTCATAACGCATAATCGATTTCATAATGAATGTTACTATAAGTATATATTAAGTTAGTGACAAAAACAGCATATAAAAATTCGCTAGAAAAACTCGATAGTAGATTCATAACCGAGCTGTCATTTAGTTATTATTCCTAGATATAACATAACGTGGTATCATATAACACTTCTAACGACGGAGGTGATGAAGCCAATGAATGGCATCTTCGAGTATAGAAAGCACACATCGTCCGATCATCCGAGTACTTGATGATGGAGCAGAAGATGGATAAGGTTCGGAAGCAATGACATTCGTTTCGCGAGCTGACGCCCCGACTATACCTTAGATGGTATTGTGGCCGCAGTGTCCAGCAGTCCGAAAATGGTCGGAGATTTCTTCGTCGAAGGGCTACCATGGATTTAATATGGGGTCCCTTGGTCCTGGTTGCTCCCTCAACGGGCAACCAGTGGCACGCTCGCTATGGCGAGATCGCGGCCTGATTTATACCCCCATACACACGATTGGAAGGCCAAGGTTCTCGTCCACCTACTATGGTCAGGGAAACGTTTCAAACGGCTATACGACATTGCATAAATCCACCAACGTATATTTTCTTTCCTAGGATTCGACATAAAGACATTAAAACGATGCTTCGAGATTTCACTCTCCATCATCGGAATTATTTAAATCGGTCTCCCCACATTTTTTCTTCTTATGGAACACTTTAGAATTAGCAATATATTTATATGACATTTATATTAAATTTGCTGATACTTGCGTAAAAATGCAGATAATCAACCTCAAATGTTTATCTTGCTAGCTACAGTTATGCTAAATTAATAGCATCTAATTATAGTAGAATCAAATTTTAATGTTTGATAGTTCCTGTTAGTTGTTGATCTGGGAACAATATATGTATGTATATATTCGACTTGATTTTGTTTTAATTGGAGGATATTCGTTTTAGTATAACTGTAGCTAGCAAAATAAACATTCAAGGGTAAGTATCTGTATTATATATATTATAGAAACTGAAATACACTGGATATAATGATTATGCATCTTAGCCTGGATGTATTACATTATAAATATGCGCACTCGTAGTTTAGCACGTGTAATAGTTACGTCTCCGGTTTCTGCGATATATATTAATTATAATGGCTTATTCGTGGAAGTATTCTAAGGTCACTGCAACATCCTCGCGACATTGCATAGTTTCATACTTATTGGCTCGAAGTGGATTCAACGAAATAGTTTTCGTCATGCAATGCTCGTTTGTTTTACGGAGGCATCGAGTATTTTGAGGAAGAATGTGTTAAAAATGTCATTTAAACTCATAACTTGTGATCAATTTCGTAATGGATGTTACCCTCAGTATATATTAAGATTGTGGTAAAAACAACACATAAAACTCCGCTAGAAAAACTCGACAGTGGAGTAATAATGAGTTTGCCATTTTATCATTATTCCTAGATAAAACATAACTTGGTATTTCCAAAGTTTACGAGCGTACTTGACTACCGTAGTTCGTATTTAATTACATATCTTAAAGGCCGCCGAGGAAATGTAATATGCACCTTGAAAAAAGGTGGGTCTACGTTCCAAAGGGTGCCGAAAAAAAGAGAGATGAAAGCGCCGCATGTTATTCTTCACTGGCCCTCGAAATAATAATTGAACTATTACGCGACACATGTGTACACTCTTCGTTTCCTCTAATCTAGTTGCGGTGATATATGTATCTCGTCTAATGTGTCACGCGTTACACAATACCGTCGAGAGTGCGACGTGCCAGTAAGAGTTCGTAAAATTTATTGGTAACGCCAGTAGCGCTCTCGCTTGTTTATTACATCTCCTATAAGTTCCATCCGTACATCTCTCGTAATATCTTAATGCCATGATGAGATCATCGTGTGATTTACTATCTCCCTTCTTCAATGAGGAGTCCACCGTGGCCTGTCCGCCCACTTCACTGGGATCATTTCTAATGAGACAAGTCCCACCGTGGTATTCTGCATCTCGCCGTACTTCTGTCACGCCTTTGTAAACCCGACCACGGATAAAATTGAATTTCCAAGTGATGCTGCCTTCGCCGAGGAAGAAACCAGTTGAAGATCATTACGGATCATGAGACATACAGGCTGATCTTATATATCCAGGCTTTCGGTTTAACTCTTATTGCGGGTAATCAGCATCGAAATTATACTCGTTCAGTTAATATCGTCAATTGCATTACGGTTTCGTAAATCGCATGAGAATACTGCGTTACACTCTTCCATGCGGTAACTTGGTATGATACTTGGAAATATCGTAAAAATAGAGTCGAGACTTCGTATATTCTAAATGAAAAACTCCGGTTTATTTCTCTTCTTTCGCATCCGTTGCATTTGGTGAACATCCCGTATTTCGGTGATGTAAACGAAACATCTACCAGGTTACTCTCACGAGGATTCTTCTCCCCAAATAAATGCGTTCGTTAAGTAAATATCTAACGTACACACCAAGGGGAGAAAAAAGCACGAGGAACGTATAAAATGTCTGATTAAAGCCGAGAAAATAATTAACGATGCTCGACTGACATCACGGCCGATCGGTGGAATCCAGGAATTGCGTTCGACACTAAATGAGATGATAATGAATTCGTCGCAGGCGGCACGCACTTCGTGCACTTCTTTTTTCCCCCCCTTCTTTCTTGGGTCGCGAATGTTCACTTTAGGACAAAGTCGAGTTATACGCATCTGATTTCGACGCACGAATGCGTGAGTGAATTGTTTCAAGAACGTGCAGGTATTAATGCTTCTTAACTCGTAGACTCACTTATCGTTAGTTAAACTCGAAGCTTAGACCGTAAAACTGGCCATTAAAAACGCTCGAGGGCTACGAGAAGTAGTCACCTGCCGCGCTTTTAACCGTTGCTAACCACCCGTCTTTCTCTCTTTCTCTTCCTTCTTTCCCTGCGTTCTTCCACGTATAAGCGTCCGCTTTGCGTTTATGGCTACGGTTATTTCCGGATCAACGTTTCCAACAACATACGACTGCTTTGCGCCACCAGAACTCTCTTCTTCTTCTTCATTGTTCCTCCGCAACTTCATTTTCTGCTCCCGCGGATCACTGCTCGAGATAAATTCCATATTTTTATGCGAGTCTTCCGTTGCCACGGAAACTTGAACTACCCCTCAACGTTGTGCATTAAATCAACTATGTTTTACGTTTCTTGATCCAATATGTGTTTCACATGTGCCTTTGAATATAACTGCTCCATATCCCGAGTTGCATTCCATTTAAAATTAAGGAGATATAAATATAAAACATTATTATGCTAAATATTATTGAAGGCATTATAATTATGAGGTTCGAGCAGGTGTTCAATTGATATTTGTCAATGAGCACAATGAATTTATTACACACGTGGGAATGTACTGTTGGCGGGCTTAATAATCAGTTCATTATTAAATAAAGATCTCTATTATTCCATGCCCCTCGACGTTTGAATTTGAACTGATTCCGGTACTCGTTATCAGTTTCCGCCAGTCCCCAGGAAAAATGTACCATTAGATAAACGCGTTAATTGATTCACGGGAATCGTTAAATCGTCTGAGCAGAAAACGAGTTGTATTTAATACACAATATTAATGAAGGCAGTTCTTTGTACGTAGGCAAGTTATACCGGAATAACTCGTTTTGAAAGGTTCCCACTCTGCAGACTGTGATTGCTAAACCCGAAGTAAAGGTACAATGTCACGTGCACCAACATACCATCACAGATTTTCCCAATAATTGGATAAATCTTATCTCATCTCGTTCACTCCGATATCCATGGCTCGAAACATCCACTCAGCGTAACGCGATAAAAGCTTGACGGTTGAATTTTTCTGTCCTTTATCAGATGAAAACAATTCCCGCGGTTACAATAAACGATAAACGATAAACGATAAACGATAAACGATGAAAGCGCACGGTGAATCAACGTTTACCGCAAGCGTAGTAACACAAGTACAGGTTGTAGTATCCTGAGATCTAACTGCAGATGGTAATTCGAGGCATTAGCCGAGTGATATCGCACAAACGTAAGCAGACATCGGGCTCTCCGATCTCACGAAGAAGAAGCAACTTTCAGTTGGTTCAGAATTATAATGGGGTAGATCCTCGCGCTGCATTCCTTGCCATTTCTCCATGCAAGTCGACGGGAGACAATGGGATTGCGGGTCCTAGCGGAGGGCGGTAGAAGAAGAGCCAAAGAAGAAAAGGCTAAGAAGAAAAAAAGTGAAGAGTACGGTAGGTGAAAGAAGAGTAGCAACGTACGCGAATCCTGTGGGGGAAGAGACGGATCAGATCTGAAAGGTAGTTGCAGGACACTGTTGGAGAGAACCGTAAGCGTCATTCCTCTTCGTTCTCCTCTTCGTCCACCTTATTCGCCTCCTCGCTCGTTACCCCCTTTCTTTCGTCCATGGCGACGACAACTTTTTCTCTATCGCGAGTCTTACATACTTCCTGCCCGACAACGGACTGAAATTCCACGCGATAGTCCTCGCGATACGCAGTAAGAAGCTAATCGAGCTGCCTCCGGAAAGTTTCTGAGTGATTCCGACGGTCCCGCGGGAGAAGGAATCTCTACGGGGTGCCAAAGGGAACGTTCGCTCTTTCCTAGTGCTTTTTCTGCCAATGAAAATCTTCTGGTATCGATGTTTTTCTATTTCTTAATCAACTGAATCCTATCGTCCTAATATCGCACTTCCCGTATAATGTACACATCTCATTGAGAAAACTCGACGGTGAAAATGTTGTCTTTCCTTTTGTTAATCAACTGAATCCCATCGTCCTAATACCACATTTTCCGTATAATGCACACATTTCATTGAAAATTCTCCATACTTCGAATGGTATTTTTCTCGGGAAAAATTAGTAACCCACGTATCTAGCGTACGTTTCAATACATTTACATTCATCTTTATGTATAGTCACGCGCTCGAGCTCCGTTAAATGTGAGCCACACTCTGTTAAGGTATTAATAGATAGCGGTGAATTATTCTTGCCATCTTGACAAGGTAACAGAGTAACAGAAAGCTCGGAGATCTTGTGACAGGAAGTTTCTCCACGGGGTGCCTTAAGGATGTGTACCACCGAGGTCAGGCACTTCGTGTCATTCTTGCGCGGCTAGAAAGTCACCGGTGAATAGGTGATGGATACATTGTTTTTCTCCCATTGGAATTGTACGTGCAGTTGCCACTCAGTACGCAACCGGTTTTCACTAATCTGGATAAAAAATTATGTCAACGAGTAATATGAATGCAAGCATTTCATTAAAACCTTTTTCAGTGGCATCGTCATAAACTTGTTCTTCCATTCATGTAAGGGAATCGATACAATTATATCTCTCCACAAATGCCACACCTTTTTAATAACAAACTGATGTTACTACTCCCGTATATGTTAATACACAGATTCCTTATACGACCGCCATAGAATATCACTCACACTATCGAAACCAGCTGAGGAAGCGGGTCTTATCTGTTCGATCGCATTCCATAAACCTAAATTTATGGGGACAGTCAATATGTCCATATATATTGGAAAAAATTATCGATCGAACATCTGCGGGGTTCTACTGTGCGTAAAGCCTATCTACGCAAGGATTGTACCATAAATTGGTTTGTTAGCCCGCGCTGTCAGATAAGAAGGGAACACGATAAACGCTTATCCTTTATCTGTCGCTCGTATTCATCCTTCTGCGCTGACCATTCCGCCCTTTTCCCGTCGACAGCCCTTCACAATCGTCGAACAGGAATTTATTATCGATCCTGCCAGCTGGTTGATCATTCGATAGAATCGATCGCTGCGTGTCTGATAACTTTGCCTAATGGCTTCGCAGATTTTCAATTTACAATCGGCCTGATATCATCCACGTGTTTCCGTGAAACGTCATGTTCAGCCGTCTCCTCACTTGTTACCAGCATTTCTATATTTAGATTTATATATAGATCTTATCTTGCTGATGAAATGATTTTATACTCGCGATTGATATCTTGGGGATTTAAATAGCTTGGATACGTTTCCTTTACACGAGATGTGTTGCGCCATTGCGTTAAGGAATCCCGACTTACTTCACATGCAGATGGATATTTCTAATTAGAATTACAGGAATCTGGAACTGCATAATTTATCGATAATTATTTATATTGATTATTCTTACTGTTGAGGAATTTAAGATATGTCTACTCGAAATAGGGGAGCAATACAAATTTAATAGTTCCAATATCCCTTTCTCTATCAACGTCGAGTGGAATATTTAACATTTATCGAATATTTAACGTTAACCTGTATATAGATGGTTTTATCATAATTTTTATCCGTAATGTTTTCTACCTATTTTCTTAGATTGCGTCGGAAAGAGATATACTTCCAATGCATAATTTATTCGTTGAATAAAATGATAGTTATGTTTGTAAAACTCGCTGCGTGCGTAACAAAAATTTGTGCTCATTTTAATAATTGCTGCATTCTATGTTTCCGTCGGCATTCGCTAACTTAAAGTATTAACTTCATAGTATATTATTATTATTCTACTCGCTGAGTTGTTCTAAATTTTAAAGTAGTATAATAGATGTCGAAAATATTAGACCTTGAAGAGGCGCACGATTGCTGGAACTTAAGGATGGCCACGAAATGAAATTATAGTAATTACCTCGGCATTTTAGCTAAAACAGGGTTCCTACGCTTTGCCCGGTAATTGTGTTAGTATGACTAGGCTTTTGCTGACACAATGGTTTATCGGTTGGTTTAGTTCCCTCGGGCTTTCTGTAATCCTTAAACTATCTGCTGAACATAGTTCAACTAATTTCTCATCGATCAACAAATTTCCTTTGTTGGAATTAATATCTTAATGAACTATTTTCAATAAAAATTGACCTTCATCTCTTACTGTAATGCTATACATTATATACTTCCATTGTGCTTTATGATTGTAATTTATATTAATAGTGAATTAAGAATGCAAAATGCATGAATTATGGAAATAATAAATGCGTGTGGAAATATAATTTTTAAGTATAATTATAAGTATAATTAATAAGTTATGTATTATGTATCATTGTAATATAATTAATATTGCAAAAAGATTATACATATATGAGTAAAATGTATCTCTCTTGACCAGACCGAGTGTCTTCTTTCCAAAACCATAATTACCGGATTATCGTTCTATACAGATTAAACATTTCATTCTAACCACTGCATATTCTTGAAATTATCGATTAAACCGAATTTACGCTCTTCATATTATTCCTCCATATTTTAGCTATACGATTAAGCAAACTCGTTTGCGATAAATACTCGAAATTATAGCGATTTAGCTATGTGTAAAGTGCTCGTAACACCCTGTCTTTTCGAACCGAACGATTTTACGATCGACGAATTCGATCGACCAAGAAGGTCCTTGCATTTGGTAACTTCACCCAGGAGCCAATACTATCACGACTGGAAATGCAAACTGCACTCAAACTGAGAAAGGAATTGTCAACCGTGACGCTTTGGCTCGATGCAAAATCGTTTCATTAAAGGGCTCCCAGGCTGTATTCAATCATCATAAACAACGAATCTCCCATCAATATATGTAAATCTTAATGACTAAACAAATTAATATGCAGACGAGATTACGATGTCATCTTATTTCCAAGATACTTAAAACACCTTAAGTATTCTATTATTTTTTATGAATATTGCCCTTATAGCGCACGCTCGAATTAACTCGAGCGGATAATCCTGAAATCGTGAAAAAACGCGCGGGGTAACCTGTTCTTCGGCGAAGATGAGTTAATTCATCATATAAGCATGCATTCGTCGGGACAATTATTACCAAAAATTAAATTGCAAGTATCATTTTCATATACCCCAGCTTTGTCTACGACATGATTTGCATGATGTATCATGAATATTTATTTCCATCAGTTTTAAAACGCACATGCGAGATCCTCTATGCAGGAAAAACAGCCGGTTAACTGAGTAATTATGCATATTCATATTTGGCAATTTAATTTCAGTTATTTCGATGCAATAAGAATGCAAAATCACGCGACTGCATATCGAGTTTGCACTAATTGACTGTACTCGGCCGACTCGTACCGGTACTTCATGTTTCATAATGATTGCAAAAGGGTATACCGAGTGTATTTCCCATCAAGATTAATTACCAAAGGTACAAAAGGAACTCGAAAGGTACTCACCGGAGTAACATTAGCGGAAAGAGCGGAGCCAAGTACCAAGAGGAGCAGGAGGATCCTGAGGATGGAATAAGCTTGTGCGATCTCGAGAATCATGCCCGGTGAATCGAGGCCTCCCAGTGGGGGCAGCCAGCGCAGACAGTTCGACGACGTCGAGGACGTGCTCGACGACGTAGCAGGCCGGTGCTCCTGTCGCGGATGCATCGCTTCATGATCGCGACGTGCCGCGTGCTCGTTCCTCCTCGTTCCTTCCTATATCCCCGTTGATCTACCACTCTTACCTCCTCTCTTTCACTCTCTTTCCTTCTCCCTCTCACCTCTTCCCCTTTCTCTTTGCTCTCACTCTTTCTCCACCCTCTGTGTTCAAGAAAGCGTGTGCGTGATTCTTATGTTCGTGAACTCGCGAGTGCGAGCTCCACGGCTTCTCTCCACGCGGCTCTATAAATACGGACGCGACTCCGCGCGAAGAATTTCAAACAACCAAGCCGTAAAACACCGTCAATGGAAGAACTCGAGTTAGAACTAAACACTTTTCCCTCGATGTTCCTCCTCGAAGAGAGAATAATCATTTACGAGGCTTCGATCCGATTAACGGTAACCCTAGAGAATTTCATTGGGATCCGTCAGGTGTTACTGAAATCATTGATATATTAAAATCGCTAGTGGGATACGGTGGATTCAAGAAGTAGGTAGAGACAGATAGATTTGTGGTACTGGTAGGACGATTGTAGGTGAAAAGACACGGAATGTGTAGGATGCATATATCTCGTAAAGTATATCTTCCGGTGGACGACTGGAAGTACATAAAAACCGAGAAAAACTGTACGTGTACGGTTGACATGAATAATGTAGGAGTTCGTATAATATGTAGCATTCGGTGTCTTTCACTTATTTCACGGGTATTGAAATTCCGTGTAGACCGATGTAAAATTCAAAGATTTAAATTACTACCCGAGAATAGAGAGCGACTTCTCCCATACTCTTCGGTTCTTTAAATAACGTATACCAAATGAAATCGTACCCCGTGGTTTGCATCCATCCTCCGGCGTTCCAGAAGAATAAATAGCTCGAACTTTCGACTCAAATATAAGTCGATTTATCAAGGCCGTAGCTTTGCCAAATCAAAGACGTTGTTGGGAGCCTGAAATCGCGAGATGATAACTTTCTTGCTTCTCGAGTTTTCACAAAGAAGGTATTCCCTATCTTCACGAGTAACTATGAGTCTTGCACAAGATACAACATTCAACAATAATAAATAATACTCAAGTATCCGAGCCACTACGCAATTCTTAGCAAAAAATTGTATTAATTTTCTTCCAGCAAATCAATCGCAACGAAACCACTTTACACGGAATTCAGAACCCTTCCATCAGCTCTCTTAATCCGAGAGTTCATCGGGTTATGGAGGACCACCAGCCGCGAAATTCTACGTTCTCCAGCTGGTGAATTTCTCCGTGTAAAGTGAGGAACCAGTGAGTGAACCACGGAACCGGCTGATATTTTTAGTTTCCCTGAGTTCCAACATCTGTCTTCGAGTTCGAGAGTTTCCTGGTCGTTCTTAGCGTATGTCACGCATTATGCTTATTCCTTTTCTTCTTCCTTAATCTTGATGTCGCAACCCTTCCGATTCATACTTCACGCTTTAATATTTCATCGACGAATCTCTTGCACAGCACTAATTGTACATTAAATTGATCACTTGCTTCTGTAATGTTTCATACATCGCACCGATAACGAATTATATCTCCTCCGTGATAATTAAAATTGGTCCCCACTCAACATTGATTATCTTCAGTGTTATTAGTCAGGTGAACATTTGCTTTCGTTTTCTATTTGCTCTCAACATCCACGATAGCTTTGTTACACATTGGTGTACTTAAGTTCAATTAGTCAAATGCATTAACGTAATTAATGTGACATATGAAGTTGGAAGCTTCATTCAATTTTAACACGTGACAAACCACAGTTTCTATCGAGTTTAATCAAAGCATTTCTGTTTGAATTTATTGTTTATAAGTATATAATTCACTGATGATTTTACATCACGAAAAAGTGTCCCAAAGAACCTGGTGCAAGAGCTTCTCGAGCGCACGCACGTGGCTCCAGGCCGACTGACGAGATACACGCGCGAGGAAGTATCAACGGAGGCTGAGAGGAGTGGCTGCCAAGCCAAACGGAAGTGGAGGGTGATTCTGCGGGAGTTCTTGTGGTGGGGTGTTCTCCAATCGGGGGTACTTATAAACGACAAAGAATCATTCATACACGATGATCCATATCTGCCGATTTCTACTTTGATCGTTGACACATTTATCTTTGCAACGAAGATCGTTACAAATTAGAAGAAACGTGACGGTGACTCTAGAAATAGCCGACTAAGGAAACGAGACGGTGATACACGAGACTTTTTGCAATCTGGGTCTGCCGAGACATATTTTTATTTTGCCAGCGAAATTCCGCGACGATGATCACCAGACGTCTTATCATTCCCTAAATAAAGATATTCCTTAAATAACAACGGAGACGGTTTTAGAGCTTCTTCTTTTTAATGATACTTCGTAAGCCAGTTTCGTATGAGTTCTGTGTGAAATGCGGAAGTATGGAGACAGGAATGATGATTATTACCGTATTTCGTGGAAATAATTAATTTGGACATATGGTAGAAGCTCGTCATTATGTGGCGGAGATTCTTAGTATTTCCAAGATGGTTTTTTGAAGGTGACTACGTAACTCGGAAATTTATTCTGCCGACCTCAAAATGGAGAAGGAAAATATAGAGCAGGGTTGTTTGAAAGATTCGGTTAATGACACACGGGCCCCGTCTTACCTACCGGAATATCTCTGCGGTCCGACCACGCCCAACCCACCGAACGAAGATTACACGAAATTACCCGTTTTTGGGAAGAAAAATAAGCATGAATTATGCCTCTTAAGACCCGTGATCTTATAGCAAAAAGGGAGAACGATTTTTCGACCTAAGTAACGTTGACTCAAGAAACGGTACGTTTACATTAAACGCGGATCAACAACATTCGCTCATCCGAAGAAAAAGGGAGAGAGATGAGGAGATTGTTAAGAACATTCATTAAAGCTACTCACATCGGACCGTGTAAAATGATTACGCGACGAGGATGATGCTAATCTCGCGGATAACCTTGCGAACTTTTTGGACGTGTCATAAGCTTCTCAGCATGGTAACTATCGTGCAGAAACTTTCTAAAATTCTCCGCGAATCAAGTTACATATTAACTGATGATCTCTTAAGGAATACCGTCTGTTAGGAATGACATTTTCTTATCGTATCAGGAACACGGTACTATTTCATTTTATTGGCACACGTGGTGCGTAGACCATAGAAGGGAGAAATCTCGTGGTCTCGGAATTAATTCCCACGCGTAAAACTACGAGAGGAGAGAGATGCGAGCGTGTCCCGATCGTTGTCCTGTGTCCTTTTAAGTTAAAGGGGAAGCCAAGACGGTGAATGCTACAGGAACCGAAGGGACATCGGTATAAATCAATGTCCGTTCCTTCAAGAGAAAGAGAAAGAAACGGGTAGACACCCGAAGAGACGCACAAACCGGAGACGGCAGAACCAAGACTCTCCCCAGCTACTTATGCTAATGTCAGCAAATCAATTTATTTATATTTATTTATAGCATTCAAATGTTTCTGCCGGGACCGGGTCTGCGCCTCGTTCCGTTTGCGGACCACCCGCAAAACCGAACCGATTCTGCTCCGGGGTACGAGATCCGTGGGGTCCGGATTGCCCTTCTTTAAGACTAATGTAGAAACCCGTACGATGCCTGACACTGCCCACTATGTATCTCCCAAACTCGATTTAATGTTTCATTTAACTTGCTCGAATCGAGTATGGTCGAATTGATTCTTCACGGATATAGAAAAGGTAAATTGTTATCTCTATAAATTGGATTACTTGATGGCTGACTTATTGTGAACTTATTCTTAAACGTTATATGACAAAGTAAAACAAAATTGATCATATTAAGTTATATATCTACTATTCGTATATACTAATCGTATTCATGTATATACTCCGAGTGTATGTGTCGAAAAACAAACATAATTTTAGAACATTTTAAACTTCGATAAACATACTAGTTTCTTGTGAATTTAATATTCCGCAAAATTTTTGCGAATGAATTCCAACATGATCCAATATCATGATAATGGTTTGAAGGAAAATACTGTGCTCGCTTTGGCAAGATTATTATAAGTTTTGATAATACTAAAATTATTAACTGTTCTAAAAGTGTATTTTTTATGCATGTTAGACTACAGTAACACTTTCGTGCAGCTATATGTATTTTATTTTTGTTATTATAATAAACCTTTATTTCTAAAGGTGTGTCAGGTGTCCTTCCTGTAAACAAGATTTTAATGCTTTTAATTATGAGACGTTTGATAATTTTGTTTAATAATTAATTTGTTTTAATAACTAACT
Source organism: Nysson spinosus (assembly GCA_910591585.2). NCBI lineage: Eukaryota > Metazoa > Arthropoda > Insecta > Hymenoptera > Crabronidae > Nysson > Nysson spinosus. The sequence continues at coordinate 5,113,625 of OU342830.1, read as the reverse complement.
TAAAAATAATTAGAATGCTTTTCTAAATGCATTCCGTGAGTTTGAAGTCAGCTTTGCCAGAGATACATGTATGATCTAACATGAAACGATTGTGATTTGCACTCACTAGAATTACTCAATCGAACAATTGTATTATGAATCAGTAATACGTTCATTTCAATCATTTCAAGCTAAACGTATACAGAATATTACACGTGTTTTCTTACTGATACATACTCGCTCTATCAAAATTGCAAGTACATATCGTCGAATATTATCCAGCATATCGGGCGCGGTCCCCATTCGTGATTAACTCACGTGATCCGAAAAGAGCCGAATATTTACGACATTTCCAGTATCGTATAAAAAATGGTATCGCCATTTCCACAAATTCCATTGAATATAATGTAAGATTAACATAATAAATAAGAAATATAATGTACCATGATTTATACGATACACAGTATGATATAATACAGAAATTGTGTACGTTTTTAAACTTTCTCCATCGATATTCGTCTACAATTGTCCGCTTTCTAAAACTAATACTTATAACAGAAATATAAAATACATACGAATATTGTACTTACTCAATCCCGTAATTATGCTACAAAAATAAAATTATTCTAATATTGTTGAGTTTTATTTATGATTATGTTGGAACACAATAAAATTCAATTCGACATTTATTACTCTAGTACTACGTGATCTAGTGTTATATACTAATATTATTCGTGATATTCTTAATATGTGGTAAATTAATAATTGAGGTATGTGAGGATGTCAAATTTTTGAAGAAATTGAAATTCTTAGATCTTTTATGAGAAAATATTTGTTTGACTAGTTGGTTACCCCCGCCCCCGCGCTGGTCAGCGTTGGGGCGCGGGCAGTCAAAGGCGTGGGCTCAGGGTGTGATTATTCCGCTTCGAAACTCTTGAGCAGTATTCATTATTAAAAGTGAAGGCCTATTTCTTTGTAAAATGGCTCACGAAACATGTTTTCGCGTTTTCATTGCATTATTATTCCTGATTTGCTGTATCGAACAAGGTGGGGCTTATTTTACTTACGGTTTGTGTATCTTTCGAGTCTTAACCTTCAAATAACCTTGGTTAAGTTTTAGTTGTATTACTCTCACATATTATATTCACTTATAGTAGTTGTACTATATCACTCATTGTACCCGCAATTCTTAACTTAACGATTTAAACGTACGGTTAACAATATTATCGAATGCATGATTACTAATACGTAAACATAGTTTTTATGTTGTATTTCTATGTTTAGTACTAAACTCCTCGTATTATGAATGTATGTTGTATTATTCGTGAATATGGGAAATGTAGATGTGTTTCGATTTGTATGTTGTATTAGGTGTGTCTATCAAATGCTGGGATTGTAGATCTGATTCGGATCCTAAATGTGCTGATCCTTTTGATAATACTACTGTGCCAATTACCGATTGTAGACAAGCTCCAGAGCTGGAACATTTACCTGGTGTAAAACCTACTATGTGTAGAAAAATTCGACAAAAAGGTTTGGGATTTTAATACAAATGTAGCAAAGTTGTCTTTATAGAAGGAAAATGAATTATTGTCCTCATCCATTTTGGTAATGGTATTTTTCACAGTCAACGGTGAATGGAGATACTATCGCAGTTGTGCTTACATGGGTGAGCCAGGTATCGGAGGTGATGAAAGATATTGTCTTATGAGGACAGGGACTTACAACATATTTATGGAATATTGTACTTGTAATAGCAAAGATGGTTGCAATGCTGCTCCATACAATTATGCAAATTTATTTGTTCCAATAATAGCAGCAGCAATCTCATTGCGATATGTATTTCTTAACATTTTCAATATTTGAAAAATCTAGCCAAAGACTATTCACAGATCTGATTCCTTGAGCAGTATAGGAGATTCATATATACATATACTTTTACAATACAATGATCTGCTGGTACTTACTAACAAGATTTTTACAGTTTTGATAATTAGAATGTTAAAGAAATCCAATTTTCTAATGAATTTTATAGCTATATGTGTATGTGCCTTATTAGTAAGAGAATTAATAATAGAAGATGTAAAATCATGGTCAACATGATTTTTTTCTAATGACAAAGTAATATGTTACCTTTGTTAAAGGTATACTATTTTCATTATTCAAGCCTTTTACAGATACATATATATATTTTTATTATCATAGGAATGCATAATTTCATTTTGCTTATGTGTCCGTGTTAGTCTAGTATAGTACAAACTTTGCATACCCCAATGTCAAAGTAACCTGAATTGATGTTAAAATCAAACATCATATTATAAGACTGTGAATACCGTCCATATTGCGTAGTATTAGCATGAATTTGTAGCCCGATTTTATATTTTTATATGTACATTAGAACAAACGTATGAAGAAAGTTATTTAAAATATCGATTTTTTACTTATCTCTATAAAGAATAAATATTACGATTTAAAACCAAATTCAAGAGTTAGACAGTTTTGACGCTGTTTATGATATATGTAACATAAGAGACCAATAAATATGTATACACGGCGAAACTTTACTTCCGACATTTTACTCACGGCTCCTTTGTATCTTCCCTAATAGAAATCTTATTTCATTATTTGCAAGACTCGACACTGTTTACATTAAAGTCGAGTTATTCCGCTCATATGTACAATACCCTTCAATGTTTACGATCGATACGCCCGCCAAAAATAGTACACGGTGTTTTTAGTTCGGTGTATCATTCGAATCAAGTACACGTGTATTAACTTCGATCTTTAAATACATATGTTTAAATACGCGGAGTTGTGTTAAATATAAAATATTTATATATACTTATTGCAGTGCATACACGTTAATGTTATTACAAATACGTATCTTTTGGTATAACAGAACTTTAAACAAAGTCGTCAAATATTGCTTAATGGAAATTAAATTCTGGTTTATATAGAATTTTATTTTACATTATGTGCAGTTAGTCCGTGTCGCGAATATCCTAAATATATCATCAAGGTCACCTGTTGATTGATAAATTCTGTGATATTGATAGGCTTATTATGATCCGTCGGATAAAATTAATACGCGTCGGTTTACATGAATAACGCAAAGATATAAAAATTGCTTGCCCGTAAAAATACAAAATCCTGTAGCTTTTCTGTAAGCACTAAAAAAGACGCAAACTTATGTCTACTATACATTATATTATTCACGATTCACACTTAAAACTGCTTCGATGTAATTACACTTAATTGGGATTTAATCTCTTCATCGATAATTATTAAAAATCACAAATACAAATTTCGTTGAATGACATGTTAAATTTAACTCTGGAGCAGCTAGAAAAATATATTAATTTGGTTTCTTCTATTAAATATTAAATTCTACCAGTACCTTATTTCTTAAAATAAGAAAATTATAAAAAAAAACGAAAAAAGCTATTGATATTAATCATATTTGTAATGCTGTTCCAGTGTTAGTATTTCAAAGATGTTAGTCTTTCATTGGATATTGTATACTTCCTTTTTTTCTTACTATAATGGACGGTTATGGTAATCAGATTCGCGGTAGAATTTTCGCATGTTATCTGACTCTTGAATCGTGGACGGTTAAAACTGGTAGATGAGTCGTATATACAAAAATGCGCGATGCACATCTGAGCAATAGCTTTAGAATACGTTTTAAAAAGAGATAAATTTCGTACAAAAATGCGTCGTTAATATACCTTCATCAATATTTCTTCCTATACATATTCTTTGGAATAGCTTCGTTGTTCATTTTGGGAAACATAAATAATATTTTCGCAGTCCGAAGATCATTTTTACTGAATGGACATATAAATTGAGTAAAAAAAGCGAAGCTGACCTAACAGGATCAGCTATTGAGCTATAGCTTAGTGTTGTTTTCACTCAAACGACTGCCATTTAGTTATCTGCTGTCCCGGTTTTGCCAAAGCCTGTTTCCATTGTTCGCCATAAGTTCCCGCTACATCGGGTCCGAGTACGAAGTGACCCACCGTAGTTTTCTTACCTGAAACGTTAAAGGGTAGAACAAAATTAAGTCACAGTCGATGCTAATTAAGTGTACAGTTTGTCATCATTTCTGCCGTAACTATGTACACTCCCGTCCGTAAGTCATGGGACACTTACTATTTTCAGCTTTACATACAAACTAACGCCATTAAACATCCCATATATAATGATCCCAAGCATACTCTTAGAATATGCATAAATTATCTTGAGCGGTTCATATCATCGGAAAACGGGAGCGTATATTAATGAGAAGATTTCAAACTTTATTTCGGATGTTTAAAAGCGTTAATTTTAACGGAAAGCTGAAACTAATAAGTGCCCCATGACTTACGGACGGGAGTGTAAATACACAACAAGAATAATTTTAGAGAATATACTGTAGTCAGTTATAAGAGTAATTAGCTACAAAGAAATAACATAAACTACTGTACAACACAAGCATAAGTATCCGTCATTGAACCTGTAATAAGCTTAACGATCTGAGAATTTAAAGACAACGGCTCATATTCTAATGACTATAATAACGTGTGATAGTTCATACCCATCTTGTTCTTCGAGACAAATTTAATAACGAAGCTCACATCCTTCAGAGCTCCTTCGTATGGATTTTCTGCGGTGACCCTTGCCATATCCGGTGCGAATTTCATGGTCACACACGGTCCGAATCGATCACTCTTCCAAAAATGGGTGACCCTACCACTCTCGACGACGGACATTTTTATGTATAATTGACCTTTCAGTGCTTCATGCTCGTGCATCGTCTGCAGGGTACATCTCAGACGATTCAGAGACAATATCAGTCTTCCACCCGTCTCATCTTTCTTATCGTTCTTTTCATTCTTCTCTAAGCACAGTGATAATTCCAGTTGACCTTTCTTGTTCTCTTTCTGTAATGATAATCGTGTGAAATACAAGTAACGAGAGATATTCTTGAGTATTCGGTATAACGGAAATTTACTCTGTCTTCGGCACCGGAAATTCCACTCGAAATCGGTTTCAGTGGTCTCCATAAATCGCCGGTGGAAACGTCAGTGGAGTGTTTTAGTTTCGTCGGTTTCGAAGTAAAGTTTCTGGAATCCAGTGAAATAGTCGTTGCACCGACGGTGCGTCTTTTGTCGTACATCTTCCTCTCGGTAACTGAAGGTTCCGCGATTTTATCAGATCCTTTACCGAAGAATTGACTGAGAAGTTTATTTTTTGGTGGTTCCTGGGTCTCTGTAGAGGCACCTTGCCCATCTTTTTTCTTCCCTGCTTTCTTCGGTGATTCCTTCGTTGGTGACGAAGTCTTATTCTTATCGGCTTCTTTTTTCTCGGTTGCTATCAATGGCTTATCCTCGAGGATAGCATAAAGGGTTGCCACAATGAATTTCGATCCATTGATTTCTTCTTCGACGACTTTCGTCTTACCAAACTTGTGCTTCGTTTCTTTACGTAAAGGAAAGGTGAATTCCTCGTTCCATTGCGGCCAGGACTCGTTCCTCGACGTTGTCTCGAACTTTTCCTTACCTGGAATTAACTTCACCTGGAAACGAAGCAAGTTACTTTCTTTACAACCTATTCGTCTACTTCTACCGACTTCTCATGTTCGAGAGTCCACGATTCAATCAATATAAGTTTGATTTTATTGCTTATAAGTAAACCGAATAATAAAATTAATTAATCCTTCTTTCAAGTTCAATTTAAGAATAATATATTGAAAATCGCGCATAATATTCTTGCAATTTATCAACGAAAGGATTAAATATAACATTTCAGGAAAATAATGAACCGATCATATCAACTTAGAAGTCAAATTGCAATTTATTCTTCGTGATATATCAAATATTATTACAATGTTTATGTTAATGCGTGGTATTTCAATGATTTACACCGCCAATTTTTGTGCATTCTGGTCGTGAATTCAATGAAAGAGTTAATAAAGCTATTCTCGGATATATTTAAGGACTCGTAAAAGTAAGTCAATAAAAATGATATATTAAATGACAGCGGCACACAATGCTGTGATTCTATGGTATTACATAATCGTAGATAATATGCGAGATTACTTGTAGTATCTCTGTCTCACTCTACCTTTACGACGTAACTGTTGACTCTCGTGAAGCCAAAATTTTGTGGCAAGTGTCTGGCACCGATTACCGTCACATGTAGGGCCTTTTCATTAAGCGAATGAACGATTCTAATGCCCACTTCCGGTTCCAGATTTACTGTGCGGTCCAACGGAGTGGATACCGTTTTGAGACTATTGTCAATGAAACTTTTGATCCTCGCTAATGCCATGTTTATTGTCACCTTTTTGTCAAGATTTTTCGAGACCTCAGTATTCCGGTTTATCGATTACGTCTGATCATTCAGATAAAGATACGATAGTAGACCATCGGTTAGGTTCTATAATCAAGAAAAGATTGTGCCATATCACTGTTATGTATTCTTAATTCCTTCAAATATTGTATAGTTATGTTTCCTATAAATAGAACGTGTAATATATGATATGCAACACCATACATTGCATATATTTCTAACGAAATCCCGGCTTCGATAAAATGCGACTTATTTTTGGTTGAAATGCGCACCTGGTGCGAGTAATATTTCAAATGCTTATAGTTCTCTCAGTTTAGTATTACTCGCGCGTTACGATCGATAGAATGGTTGAAACTATTCCCTACTCTTGTCGTTGATCAATATTGTATTAATAATGAAACAAGAATTACTTCCCGCTTTCCACGTTTAGCTACATTTCCATGGTAAACTATAGGGGAGACTCGGCGGCGTACAAAATGAATTGCATTCAGAGTTATAAGTATCTAACGTGAAAGGAGGTCGAGAGAATTTCTGAAGAATTCCAAATCATAAAATTCCAAACTCGGCACAATGCTTTCTCCTAATGATTACCGCGATACTTTTATCTCTAGCAACAGGTGATTATCAGCTGTTCCACCACAACGACGGTTTGAACGTACTCTTTTTAACTCGCGTCGTTATAATCAGGACGAATCGCGGTTTCGAGAAAGCATCGCCGAACTCGATAGAACTCGATAGAGCCGATGAACCCAAAGTATCAGTTCATCGGCTCTAATGTGTTACTACGCAACAAATGCATGTACTTCTTATCGCGACGCTCGCCGGTTCGAATATGAAACACGTACCATAATACCGTTGAATCCGACCGGCAGCGTGGAACGAGAATGATCGTACAGTAGAGGCGATCAAAGAAAATCGGCACTTCCTGTAATGAAACGTCAGACGTCCACTTGCTGCACCTTAACGGAGCACTGGGCGCGTCTAGGTCTCGAAAGATCTTTAACGAATTATAATCGCATCAAGAAACTGCCTTCATGATCACTCAACAACCAAACCACGCACCGGGAACAATAATTTTTCGTCTACTTTTTCACCGACCGCACCGTTCTCTTTTAGAGTGAAGTATAAATGTTTCAATGATCTTTTCGATTCATTTTACGCATCGTAAAGGTGTAGGATTCGTTGGTAGTGATTAAGTGATAAGAACTTGACTCAAGGAATCATGCGCGTGTACTAAATTGAAAACAATTACACGTATCAAGCGAGAACTCTAAAACTTGGAGCAACGCGCTGCCGTGGTATGCGGCCACCACTCGCGCGTGGGTTCCCTTTATAAGAGAGCAACGCGAGTGCACCACAGTGCTGGATATCTTGATGGCACTCTTTTCAGGGTTCTCTTACTAATTCCACGCTTCCATAATAATTAATTTGAGTTAGCAATAGACGCACAATTCGAATGTGTACACAATAGATTGCAATTCGAATGTATTACATCTCAAACGATCGTTCTTTTATTAAGTATGTGCATAAGTTCTCGCAGCTTTATGAAATCAAACGAACCTGATCTTTCTTTTAGAAAGATAGTTTTTATTCAAAAAAATATTGTCTGCTATTTTCTATAACCTTATTCCACCGATCTACAAGCTTTTTAATTGCATTTGAATTTTCTGAACTGGATTTGTTTCCTTTCAAAGAAGGTACATAAACTGTGTCATCCAAAAACGGCGCGAACTTATGCACATACCTAATATATTATCCTTTACTTACTCTATAATAATTACTAATATAATTAAAAAGAACACTCCAAAAAACCACCAAAAGAACAGTTCCATAGATTTAATTGAACATAATATTTCTTAATAAAGTTTTCTCAGGTGATATAAAATGTGTTAGAGTATGAGTGAGACGACTTGTTTTATTTTTTTATTGACAAGATTTTGGAATATTTAATTAAAAATTAATCCCGGAGTTCCTTGCTTTCGTTTGATTTCTTGCGTACATATAAAAAATAATACAGTACAAAGGTGACTATATTTCTGGCTACGCTCCTTTCGCAAACTAGTCAGTGCCGTTAAAATGGAGGGACTATCTTCTACCTGCACACTTCATCGTACACTCATTAAGAAATATATATGTGTGGTTGCTGCCTGTTGCGTATACAAGGTCGCGCATTCACAATCCGCAGATGTGTGTGTATCCTATGTGTCTATACATACACGGATGCTGTGTGTAAGTAAGCATGCTTTAAGTGAATGAGAATGTGTCCCTCCAGGATCGTAGTTACTTGTGATATCACCCGATCTTTGATTTCTCACCTGATCTTCACACGTTATTATTTTGTGTAAATATTTTAATTCTCCTACAGATGTATTAACTCCTTGTATGAGAAAATATTACCTCGAAATATAATGAATTTAACAATTGACATTAATTTCTGCTGGATTTTGCCCCGTTTGTATTACTATAAACAAATTCAATATAAGTAGGTTTGTTTATTTTATATTTATCTCTTAAAGTCAATAGGGGTTCATCTTGAAATTATAAAATGTGGTGGATTATAACGTGCATGTAGATCTAAGCATGTTTAACGCTGGAATTGCGGTGTACGAATGATCGACGAAAATCGATGGAAATCTTGAAATAAAAAGATTCTTGATGCTATGGATGATAAAGATTGATGCAGGTTTCTGCGTAGCAGATCTAATTGGAATGTTCAACAACAATATCGAATAGCAGAAAGGAATGTGGTGCGGCGCAATGCGTTGCATAGAAAACAACTCTCGGGTGGTAGATTTGAATACGTTGCATCGCAATGGAAAGCGCATCTTTTGACAACAAGTTCAGCTGCATTGTAAACGATTACTCCTGAAACGCAGATCTCTTTTCTGCTATTTTCCTCTGTAAATGTAGCTGTATGTTTACATTGCGTATAGTGTATAAAAAGAACCCCTTTTTAATTACTTATTGTTACTGTTACTGGCACGAACAAAGCATTTATGTCTAACTTATTGTTCGCCGACATTAATAAACATAGTCTACAACGTTTATTAGGAAATATACTTAATTACCGGAATAATGGGACTCTAATTGGATAGTTCTAAGGAAGGATTCCTTTGAATGCGTGTCATTCAAGCCTACTTTCGTGGAATTAAACTTTTCCACATCAATCTTGCCTTCAACGTGATACGTTTATATTATTAATATTAAAGAACTATACAATTTTTTATCTTGGTTTATATTTTAATTTTGTATACTTTTTGTATCATAATATTTTTAAATTGACAGAAGGAGGCGAAAAACTGTCGCAGAAACGTATTACTTTTAATAAATATAATATAAATTAATTTCATAGGCATATGGCGTAATTTTTGTCTTAAGATGGCAATTAGCCGTTTTTCTCATCAAATCCCACAATATTATTAATATTCGAACGATTTGATTCAAACTTAATGTGATTAATATTTAGGTATGAGCAGTTTATTATGAAAGTGGTACAACTTCATTTAAAATCTGGATCGTAAATTGTTTCTAGATTAAAAGATCACATTAAATTCTAATCAAATTAAGATTGAGCTGCATTTTTTTAAGAATGGAGTTATACCGTTGTCATAATAAACGTCATAATTGTCGTAATGGTCATATTAATATATAAATAAGATTTATATATTAATAGTCTAGGAAGAAGTACGAGCCAATCGTGTAGGATAACTAGGCTATTCACGTTTGTATAAATTAAAAGAAATTTTTAATCACGCATACTTCATGTATTCTATGCGTATATAATTATATTGATCGCGCGTGATGACACGCAAGGATACAATTGATGTACATCGACCTTCATTGCTTGTGCAATGCATCTTTGCTGCCGCGAATCAAGTTATTAAGGAAATGCATATGTGATACCAATAAAAAATAAAGAAAGGTGTTCTTGAAGTGTCTTTTAAATCTAGTAATCTCTTATGATTATGATGCGGATTCTTTCCAACTATCTCAGAGGGCCTTGAAATACACGAGTTATGTGCCATGGTTTCGACTGAGTATGGCTCGGCGGAATTCAGGTTGAGGTTCAAACTTTGAATCGTGATTTAGAGTTAGAGTCATTTGCTTTCTTAGAGTCAATCCCCCCAATTAGTATTCGCCCTTGGAAATAATGTTCGGTCAGTGACTTAGCGATAAGTTTGGTATAAGAATAGTTAGTAAGTGAGAACATTGTATCCGCGACGATATTCCAAGTCCGATTGTCCCATTTTTCTTTGAGTTTGATTCGAAGCAAAATGTGCCTTGAGGAGTTGGAATAAAACGGTGGGTGGTTCGGTCGCGGACCTGGATCCGCGACCCAGCCTCCCACCCGGGTCTCTGCTAGCGGCAACCTCCACGTGGTGAGACCTGGTAATCGGTAATAATTGTAGAGGATTAGAATTGGAATTCTTCTACAATTACAACCGAGCTAATAGCTGCTTTATATGTATATTTTAATTAGAAATTAGACACCTCGTTTAGGGAATATGTTAGGACTATCGAGTCGGATATTGCTTGATTATCTTTCAACGATGAATCATAAACCTTCATAAACCTTATTTAGTATATAACATTAATGATCACCATCTACTTATGTATTCATCTAGTTATTTGCTCTTGTACTATTAATGAAGATTAATTGTATTGGAATACTGTACCGTGATTGCAACATCCAAACTGCTTCAGTTCCGTATGAGATTTTATGAATGTATTATCATTTAAATACACTACAACTTATTCTTAGTAAGTAATTCGGTAGAATAATATTCATTAGCCCTTATATTCTCCATACTTGTACTGTACTCAAATCAGTTGACAATGGATTTTATTTCACACAAGCATTCGAACGATTTTGTATTAATAATTTCATGCAGTTTATTCTAATGACATAATACTTGGGTTTCTTTGGGCTTTTGCAAACAAAATGGAACGAGTTAGATTTGCCAAATGCATTTGCAAATATGTTTAAACATTAGTTAAGTTTGGCGTGACAAGTCCCGCGTGCTCATTCTGCGAGACTCTTTTCAAGTTTGCATAAAAACTGTGACGTAAGTATAAAAGATAAGGAGCATTTATACCACGCAAAAAGTTCTGTGGACATTTGCGAACAAAATGGTATGAGTTAGAATTGCAAAATTAATCTGCAAATATGTTTAAACATTAGTTAAGTTTGGCGAGACAAGACCCACGTGCTCATTCTGCGAGACTCATTCTGCTCATTCTCCCAGATTTAACTAATGTTTAAGCACATTTGCAAATTCATTTTGCAATCCTAACTTATACCCATTTATTCGCTAGAATTCGCAGAATTATTTGCTATAAATAAGGACTGTCTAGCTTTTATCATTAAGTCACAGTTTTGGTGCAAACTTGAAAAGTGTCTCGAAGAATGAGCTCGCGGTACGTGTCTCGCCCAATTTAACTAATGTTTAAACATGTTTGCAAATTCATGCTGCAAAATTAATTCGTATCACGTTATTCGCAAAAGTTCGCAGAATTGTTTGCAGTTAATGGAAGTCGTCTCACTATCTAATTCACTAACTGTCGAAACTGTTTATCACAAATCCTGTTCAAATGACAAAAAGAACCCCTTTTTTCAAAATTGATTTTTTCGGAAACTAAGGGTGATGGAGAGAAACGGTTTACAGATTCGTTTTTGGCGCGTTAAAATCTATTGGCGTGACATATTTGTTGTTACAATCTTTTTTTGCGCTGGACAGTGTCATTTTTCAAATTCTCTGACATCTGCGAGCAATGTATTCCTTGATATTCAAAAGAAAATTTATAACAAATACAAAAACATTTCACAAGATTAATTAACGTTTTATTAAGCGACTCAAACATGTATTAATTATTACGCCATATGAGAAATTAAGTCATAAGGAGCGAATAAGAACTAATATAGCGTTAATTAAATAACTTCAACAATCTACTTAAATTGGAATTTTAATTAATTTTATGAGACACGTGCCAGGTGGTACATAAACTCGGATAATATGTTGCCAATTGCTAATTACCGATTAATATTCATTTCAGACGCCGAAACAAAGTATTATTTACTTAATTTATTGGTCATTTTGTCCCACTTTGTCTTTATTCTCTTTTCGAAGTAATAATTTAATAGTAAAAATTTCATTTTATTCTCACGATGTAGATAAAGTAGTGGCGTATTTATTTAATAACTATATAATAATGAAAAATATATATAATTGTCTCTTAAATATCGGGTAATATGTATGCAGTCATTCAAAATCCAATATTATAGCTTTTTTTAATGAAATTGTGACGGCTTGATTCCTTGGAAGTTACTCAATGCAATGCAATAGCGATTATTTGGTGGCAGATAATATTAATAATTTAGTTTTTGATCGAATGTAGTTTAAAACCCGCGAAACATCCCTTTTGCAATTTCATAATTCATTTCCGCCTCCCTCCGTAAGATGGCGAGGTTCACTTTTTTACCTCGTTTTCACCCTCCCGAGGGGGTGTCCGCCGACGCGTGATCAGCTGTTTTCCACCGCCATGGCGCACGTGACATCGCGACATCAAAAACGTTCCCAACGTCTTCGATTTTATAGAATCGAGAAGGTAATCACGCGCCGCGCGGCATTGAATTTCGTGATTAATTTTCGTTCGTAGAGCCATGGAAAAGGTGGAATGTGAGCGTGGGTGGTGTGTGCATTTGTGTTCTGGAAGAGTGAACATTCCACGGGGTTTCTGATTTGCAGGAATCGTTCAGGGGATCAACACGTATCATTGGGTATGTAATATCCATTTGTATAATCTTCGGATCCATCGGATTATAAACTGGCGTTTGTTTGGAAACGATTCACGTCAAACGTTTGACATTTGCGTTTCTGTGCAACGCTAGCACGTTGCACCGGTATATGTGAAAATCGATAGTGATAATCACATAGATGATAACAATAATGCATTGTTGCACTCGTGATACATCATAATAGAATATCCTGAGTCCGTAAATATAAACGAATTGTTGTATGCGCACTTAATGCATTATGTTCATAATAGATGCTTATAATATCGCAGAATCTCTTTGTTTTCTGCATTGTTTCAGTGGAAGTATAATTAGAGTGCGTAACTCGGTGAGATATTGAATATTATTGTGTTCACGTATACACACGCAGAAATAATATGTAATTGTTACTTAGTTTTTTAAGCGACAATTTTTTAAGAAACTTCTTTTTGTGCACTCTAATTTTTGTTAAAATATCGGGGATGAAAGAAACTCTACGAATGCGTCGTGCGAGGGCACCACGTGCCTCATGTTTTTTACGCTCCAGGATACCATATTTTTTATAAGTATTATTATAATGTTATTAAAATCTAAGTATCATATTATTTACGAAGATGATAGAAACGTTTAATAGTATCAAGTTAAACAGGTTTTCCCTCTTCGCACGAATAACTCGCACTACGCGCATTTAAACAGTATATATATAACCGCAACACGGTTCAACAAATTGGAAATAAAACGATCATGAGAAACATTTCCAAGAATTAAAAGATGGTACGGATAATTATACAAATTTCAAAAAAGCATTTCCACAAAATATTTTAAACGATGCGGATTTATATAGCACGGAACTTCTGCAGCACCAATTAACCGCGCTGTGAAAAGTATCCCTATATTTGTATCCCCGAATCTCGTTCCTCGGAATAATAATTGTTACAGCCTCCATTGTTACGATAATTTCACAATGGCCGCCGCACTTCATATTTAACTCATCGTTAACTTAAAAAATCTATTACATCCAAATCTCGGCAAAATGCCTCTCCGTCAAATAATCCAGCATCAACTATATGAAACGAAGTAAATATAATTAATGATCTATGTAGTCGGTCGTGGAAAAGTAGTTCGTGAATTGTGCTGCGCTACAATATCATTCAAACTGAATTAGATGCTTCCATTACTTCCGCCATATTTTCTGGTAAAACGGTGCGAAAGAAAGCTCTCGAAAAAAGGTCCCCGTGCAACCCTTGAACCATTCACCTCCCTTATTCCGGGGTATTCGCTGGTTCACCTTTTCTCCCCTTTTCTTCTCTCTGGTCTTCAGGTTGTTTACTTTTTTTTTAATAGCCCGAAGAACTTCAAGCCGAGTCGCATCTTCAGCTCCACTCATCTATTCTCTTCGTTTTATCCTTTGTGATTTAATGAACGTAACACCCCTCCTCCTCTCATCTCCCCGCTTCCACCTTCCTCCCCTCCGCTGCCGCGAGATCCTGCATTCTTCCGATGAATCTCCCGCGCTTGCCTTATTATAAACTCTTTTGTGTAGTGCAATTTAAAAGTTTACCCTGCACCGTGAAACTCGTCGTATTAAGCTTTCGCCACTGAAAGAGATACCTCACGGGGTAATGGAACTATCCAGGAACTTTAATCAATCGTTTCACCTGCGATCTCGAGCGATATTATATTAGTTAATTATACGATGTACAGTGCAATTATACTTATGTGTATTACATAATAATATAATATATAATTATTACTAGAATACAATCTATTACTTGTTTATTTAACTCCATGTCTGCGGCATGTTCTAACAAAAAAACCATCAACATCGTGAGATACAATATTCGCTTCATTTAAAACAAGAACAATCGGGGAGTTATTGAGATTCAGTTATTCGATCGGTTGTTATGTGACACATAATAGTATTTTTCATACTGTATTAATTTACGGAAAAAGAAAATGCGTGGTTTCAAGCAAAATTACGCATCGGCCGTCGACCGTCGCGGAAAAAAACGAGCATTAGGTTTCGTTTATTATTTTTGTTAAATTCGATAGTTATGTTTCCTGCAAATGTAACACGGCATCGATGAAGGTTCTTATGTTTTTTAAATTTTATTTCTCTTTCTATGTCTTTTTTAATCTAATTCTTAGGACGCATCTGCATAACGAATGAGGCTAGCCCCGGGATTTTGTATCGGAAAATCAAAAACTCGTCCGCGATTGTAGGGCTAATATACGCTCGCCGTTTTACGATGACAACACGAGTTAAGTTTAACAAGCTTGCATTGATTTGTTTTGTGTTTCTTCCTACAGATTAGACTGTAGAGTAGAGAGAAGATTGATAAAAAAGAGGATCTCATTAAACCTGAAATTCACACTCGATTGATCTGCTCGCGTGATAAGCGTATTATGTATGGAGGTGGTTAAAAATGCAGATTTCGAAGTAGTTTACTATTCTCTTTATTTATTACTGGCACGTAGTTCTAGCATATTTAGTTCCTCTTTGAACCTTGGAGCCTTTTAAGTGCATCATTACTTATTCCCTTTCTCAACGGTTGCCTTTACATGTTACCCGGTCCGAGTCTCTTCCTGTTTCTCAACCGTTCCTATTGGTTACACAAAATTAACGGCATATCGTGTTCTACACTCCATGCTTAATTGCCTTCCGTTTCAGTTTGCTTTCGGATTATTTTCTTATGATTATGGATACGAAGATTTTATTCATTGGAAATGTTATACTTTCCTCTCTGAAGTCAATTGCAATTAATCAATTCTTTCATGGAAGAAACGGAGACAAGGCTATCTGTTGATTAGTTATTTTTGAATTAGAATTTTGTGGATGCCTTAAGATGAAAGATTATACATAAACACATATTAATTTGTGATGAAACTTGATACTTTGACTATTTAATTGGAACTTCCGTACGAAATATTTTTCTAACTTCGTTTTATTTCTAACACGCCATAGAAATGCCCGCTTCGATGAAAATATTGGAAACAAATGATTTAAAAGTCTCGGAATAAACAAACACTTTTATTTTATATTTCATTTATCTTCAGAGGTATATTAACTATAATATAGTATTAATAATGAATCCTCTGACTTTTTCTAAACATACGGTACCATCTGTATATACAGTCCATGCATAACTTATGTGTTACACATACATACATATATATGACTCCATAATACGGATGAGACGGGACTGATCTTCCAGGATATTTGGGGGTTCACTATATTTTACATTTAGCAAAGAGTTGCAGAGGAAGTTTGATTAGTATTTGGTGTATTTGCATTCTCAGTCGTTGCTTTTAACATGATTCTGCGACTGTCAATATTACTTGTGCCTAAGTTTTCCCCGTTCTACGACACTTTGGCCCAGTTTCATGCAGCTCGATGAAAGAGAAAGAGACTAGGAGTTTCTGAATGCCGGTAATGAATATATGAATGTATAAGCGCATTGTCCCGGCCGCCAGCATTCCAGATATTTAGTTTCGTTCGGTGAAACTTTTAACGAGAACACACGAATGACGATTAAAAAACAAATGGTAACGCTATGCTAATCGTAAGTATATTATTAGATTCTTATTGTGCGTTATTAAGCACGCGAAGGAAACTTGACTGGGTAAATTTAGGTTAACGGGATCTGCTCTCTTTGGAATAAGTTTCGCGCCATTTACTGGGTGCGTTGCTATCAGGGGAGGCGAATAACTTAGAATCTTTTTGATAGATGACAATTATCCCAGATAAACGAAGACGAGAAATTAACTCCGGTCACTGTTTTGGACCTATAATACATTTTTATTAATTCCAAAAACTCCCACTGTGGGATTCTTTAGTCCGCCAGTGATCTTACTTAGAAAAGATTCTTCTTTCGAATGCAAGTCGTTACATTAAAAAATATTGATAGAGTAGTTAAGATTTATAAAATTACATGTACCCTCGCTGAGGAACATCAACCACCTTTTTGCACATGCTTTAGATTTTCTTTAATTCTGAAAATGTCCACCGTGGGATTTTTTGATCCACGTGTGATATTATTTAAAAGAGGTTCATCTTTTGAATGTAATAGTTCGCATTAAAAAGATATTAATGAAGTCGTATGTTACGAACAAAGATTTATGTAATATAATTGTGCTTCGCACTTCACTGGGGAATATCAATCACCATTCTGCAGGTGACTTAAATTTTTGTTAATACGAAATAATGTGCAATCCGGCACGTTGGTTCTGTCATCAATCGTGAGGGTTAACGCGCCGACAGAAATTTCATTTATCGAGAAAGTTTAAATCAAACCGCCATTACTCACAACGCCGCAACTGTGACCAGGCATTTCGATTCACCAAAAGGCAATTGAAATTCGTTTCGTTTGAATCGCCCGAATCCATTTCCCCTCCGATCGTTCTTTTTTCTACCCCCTCCATCCGCTGATTTTTGCCATTTACTAACAGTTATATGAAGGTTTTGCACCGCTACAATTTACCTGGGATGAATACGATTTTTTTTCCCGCCGACGAACAAATCCCTCGTCCTTTTTCCTGTGATAATTCCGAATAAACAATGATGCCATGACACACGATTCAAGGACGCGAGCAGTTGCAACAAGATCCGATTATACATGTTTCAACGTTTGGATACACAAAAGTGAGCACATATCGAAATGTATATTCGAGATATCATTCAAAGAACATTTTTTATACTATTCGTTATCATCACGTTTTGTAATGTCAATGTTAAACGCGCCGAAACCACTGGAATGGAAAATACAATCGGGGCTTAAAAGACACTGTTTCCACCAAAATGCGGGACACTTTACTAAATGAAATATACGAAAGTCCCGAACAAGATTGATTAAGCTAGGTTATTCGTGACGCTCAAAGGGGGCTGTGCTTGAGATCCCCTCCACCCTCGATTTCTATTAGAAACACTGATTACGTTTCTGGAATTAAACCAGTTAACATGATTCTATCCGACACAGGAGACTCGAATAGTTCAGACATCTTGTAATACTTTCTAATAACATTACATATCTGATAATCATTCGATGGGATCTATACTTAATATATCCTCCAGTAATTCTGGAAACTATATTTGATTAATTTCCTTTTGTCGGCACTCGATGACCTAAGCTTTACATTATGATGTTTAATAATATAAGTACAGGACGTCAAAAGAACCGTAATCTTTTTTGCAATATGAGAGGAATTTGAAGATAACGAGTTTAACATAAAAATGGCAGTCGCATTTCCATAAATTTAACTAAAACAATTACACCCGCGACTTAATTACTATTTAATTACTCTAGATATTTCAAATCGGTCGATTTAAAATGTTATTCCAAGTTCAAGTTAATGATATAATATGAGCTTAGAAATCAGGCAATAATAAACTCTAATGAATTATATTATCATATTTCATCATCGTTATCTTCAAATATTCTTCTTCTTTTAATAGATATATAGTGTTGGATTCGAACGGCATAGAAAATCATTGCCGAAATTAATAGCATAGTATCAAACAGTAATAAACTCGAATTAATTAGATTATTATATTACATTATGTTACCTTCAAATTCCACTTCTTTCACTGGATAGATAATGTCTTGTTCGGATGCGATAGAAATCGCCATAGTCGATATTAAATAGTCGAGATTAATCGCAGATCCAAGAACAGGGTTGAAAGATCTGCTCTCGTAAAACACACAGCCAAATTATTCCCCTTCGAATTTTCGAAACATCATCTACGAGAGGTTCTTGCAGAGACCAGTGTCCCGTTTCCTGGTCCATCGAGAATGATTTATTCAATCGAGCGCATGTCGATATTTATCGTTGGGTCCACTCCGAGGGCAGAGACACTCGATGAGATAAATCATATTATCGTGGACAAGTAGTGGCCAGTACTTGGCAATCTGCGCCAATGCCAAAACGTTCCACCGTATGAACATGGAAATCATATTAGACTATAACCAGATTGCTTAATGGACGCCGTATACTTTAATCCTATTATCTCCCACAATTCATTAGTAAGTTTTTTCTCATCGCTGCGATATCCTTTTCTTAGTAGAATACTCGTATTTCAAGAATCTTTCGGTATATTATTATTATTATTTTATTCCACGGGAAAAACCCTTTAGTAAAACACAAAACCGAAATACAAAGCTCAAGAGGGATAAAGTGTAATCATAATAATACCCAAAACCAAGCCGTACTACATATATGCACTATCGCGAGATTTTATTAATCCAAACATTTGCGATATCAAATTTTCTTGTATAAATAACATCAATCACGTAGATATCTGAATTATGAAATTATTGGCAATTTCAATCATATAGATTTTTGAATGACGAAACTATTAGCAATTTCAATCATATAGACATATTTTAAGTTTAATTAAGTTAACATACTTGTCGTCTTGCTAGATTTGCATACAAGCACTATTCTTTAAATGCTTACTATAAATATTGAGTTAAAGAATTAGAAATTAAATGAACAACAACAGCATATCATAAACCTTTGTACTAGGCACTTATTAATATTCAAAATAAGACGCAAGTAGACATAATAAATGCAACTTAAAGATCACTCTAAATTTCCAATACTAAAATACCAACACTAATATTTCCATCAGAGAATTTTAAATCCGAAAAAACCCGAAAGTACGTTAATTAACAAACCACAAACGGCTATATATTGTTAACAAAACAGTATCCATTTTCTTGAAAGAAATGTACCGATAAATATTACTTCAAAGATTGAGTCGGTTTATCTGCGGTTGGAAGAGTCTGCGTCGACCAATGTTGGTACACGTGGAAGAAAAATCGAATACATTTTTACAACGTTACCATAGTCACTGCTACCAGTCTGGTAGTAGTCTGCAAGCTTTGCTAGAAAATCGTATTGGAACTTAACGGAGGATCACTATCTTATACTACTCTATCTCTTTTCAAACAGTCTGATCAGCTCGTTGCAGTCTTTTTCTACTTTATCTTCTGCTTTTCTCACTTTGCTAACCATGTGCAAACTAGTATCGGAACATACTTGATAAACCAAAGTTTTATTTTTATACTATTTGCCATAAATGTGAGGTTGTGTAAATATATATGTAATATATAATATAATAAATAATATATGTAAATATATTGTGTAAATGCGAGGTTGTTGATATATAGGTGTATATTTGTTTGCCTCTTTTATTATTATTATTTATTATTATTATTATTTGGTGTGTTTCTGTTTTATTTTGCGTGGTGCAATGCTTCAGCCTGTTTTATTATGTTTCCTAAGTCCCTCTGGGCTTTGTACTTCCTTGTGTACGATTTTGTACCAAGTGGTATACCCCATTGATATTGCAATAAATAAATAAATAAAACAATCGGGTAAATGAACAATATATTCAATGTTCAAATCATAAGAATTGTGTTGATCGATCCACATTGAAAATACTATATGTTTTTAAGAAAATCATTTCAAATATAGTTTTCCGCTATGTATTGATTTTCTTAAGTTTCTCGACTCTTGTTGAATTTTAGCGATTCTTAATCGGGCCGTTATTTTCATAAACAATAGTCTTTACTATAATAAATAAAGAAAGAAAATATCAATATGTAGTGGAAAATCATGTTTGATGTAATTTTCTTAAAAACCTATAGTATTTTCAAAAATTATGGATCGATCGGTACAATTCTTTTGAACTGAACATTGAATTTATCGAAAGAGACCGTTTTCCCGAATGAGAAATTTTGTGAAGTATTTTATGAGGTTAATTTCAATATAAAATTAACAGTGTCATCAATTTTTCGATTTATAGAATTCCTTGAATTTGGATTTGCTGATACTTGTTTTCACTAGAAACCATCTTTTCGGTAACTTCATTGATATGATACAGTATTTTATTTCTAACAAGATATCTTGTAAGATATTTTTAAATGATTGAATATAATTGTAATTCTCAAAAGATGAATATAAAATGATTAGCTTAGCGAAAGGCAAAATTTCAAGGCAAAATTTCAATGAATACATCAACTTGTAAAGTGGTTCCAATTAAATTCATAAACTTCTGTGAACGTTATAACCAAACCTTTGATTGAACAGCGTAAAACAGATATTGTACGGGAAGTGTGAAATTGATTTCGCGTCAAAATTGAAACCAATTGGATCAGAGAAAACGTGAGAATCGTGTTCTCAGTTGGTGGAGGAGTGCAAATCTCGCAAAACCTATTGAAAATCTGAGAATGTGAAACTCGAAGCCGTTCAAATTCTATCTGGACCGAATAGCCTTTCGAGCGAGCTGCAACGATTGAATGCACGCCATGCTCGATTATTTAAGTGCACCCTTGAGATTTCCCAAAGATATAGATAGATCGAAAATCGCACCTTCTAAAGCGGGAAACGTATGCCTGACGATGTTCCCTTTGCGAACACTGATATTGATTCCATTTCCTCAAGCACGATTGGCTTGAGCTCTGAAACCTAAAAAGATAATATAAACTTCTCAAATCTATCTGTGTATACATATACAGATGGAATATGTTCCCACATATGGATTCTGACATTATGGAGGAATTGATTGTCTGTTATCCTAAAATATGATTAAATGATTTGTTTGAACTCGTAATTATATTATTAAAATAGAATTTATATATGTTTGTACATATTGGATAGTCCGGAATGTTCATACCGATTTTTAGTAGCTTTTCGGCAAAAAATCTCAGAAGCTCTGGGAGGTTGGAATCCTCAAGTTGTGTAAAAAATGGAGAAAATTTGTGGAACAAAATGGTGCATACACAATTGAATAAATATACATCGACATATAAAAATGTTGCCGTTGATTATTGCCTTTAGTTCCACGTTTAACATCCGCACAGAGCTCATGAACAATTTAACCGATTTTGCGCTTCATGAAAGGAAGATTCGAAAAGTGGATTGTTTATATCGGCGCGAGAGATCCCTTCAATTTACAGCACCGCGTAAACCGATAGATGCGCATTTCACTTTACGTCTACTAGTACTTCGAATGCATTTCTCGCGACATTCGAAAACTTCCATATGTCGGAAAGCGTCGGCACGGTTGGAGAATAATATCGATTCCACTCGGTCGAGCACAAGGGATCTAAGCTTCAAAAACTGCGATGCTGTGAAGTTCTTTTTGCGATCATGTGTCACATGATCAGCTCGAGAATATTAAAAACCACTTCCGTTTCAATTTTTCGAATCTACTTCACACAAACTGTCTTCAGATACAAACTTCACATTCACGGATTTATCCAGTACGCTCGCAACCAATAAACAAATCTGATATTTGCACAGTGAACTTCGAAGTGAAGAGCTTTTTTTACAATCTCTCTACAATTTTCCATATTGCTTTCTGCACTATTAATTTTGTGTAGCTTATTATTGAGAGAAAGGAAAGGAAGTTGTTTTAGTCCTTTAATATGGACATCACAGAACGGCGATTTTATGAGATATTAGTAACTTTATGAAGATACAATAATCTACGACATTCACGACAGCCTCGAAACATAGGGGTTTGAAGAACCGGGAATATTCATCATCTTTATAGCCCCGTTTCGGATTACCCGGAACTATCTTACTTGATATGCGTTCATTAATGTACACGATGACCGATAAAGACTTCCGCTAAAGGCATCTTCATGGCTAACCCAATGCCCGGAAGTGGATTCGCGGACGATGCTTCCCGACATCCATCCAGATTTCTGGCTGACAACGTCGCCTTTAAAACAGTATATTAGACTGGTGGTTATAAATCAGGGTGCCGGTGGTGGTTGGGGTATCGGTTGGTGGTTGGTGGTAGTGCTTAGTAAGTAAGACAGTATGCTACGCCCTACGTCCTACGAGTTACGAAGCGTATATTTACGTCGAGGTCTACGTAGGTAGAATGCCAGCAGGTCGGAGTCACGGGATTCTCGGGTTAGCCTGCTGCTACAATATTGCTCTTCCCTGGCGGCAGGCCAACTTCCACCGGATAGACGAAGAGAAAGAATCATCTACACGGTAGAAACTAAGGGGAAAGGGAAAAGTGTGAGTGAAAGGATTAACAGCGAAACCGAAGTATTTCGATCACCGTGGATAACGTTCGTTGTCGTACCCTGACACCCATCTTATCCCTATGCACTTCGACTGATAACATTATTGTTAAGTGTAGTTATTAACCGTGTTGAACACTGTGGGGTTGTTGTTTCACTCGACAATCAATATATGCCGCAATCCATACATTTATAGATGCGGAAGTTCATCAATGTCATTATAAGACCAATATTGTTGTAATAATAATAATAGTAATATAAAACACGTTAGTGGTATACGTTCGTTCTTAACGATCATCGTATAACTCAGAAATATAAGAAAAAACTGTTTGGGGTTTATTACCAACGATAGTCTAATTGCTTGGAGTGCAAAGGGTTAATATGCATTCCACCATGAATATCGTTTTCTGATCCATCTGCATTGGGTCCAGTTCCGCTGGGTAAAGATAATATCCTTGTTCATCCATGACTCGAACATTAAACGTCCCTCAATCTCTGTCTGGCAATTGATGGATTTCCATGCTTATTGGCTACATGGAATGAAATGATGTGAATAAAACGATGAAGGGAAAAGATTAAAGGAAGGTTACCTCTTGCCATTTCCGAGATAGCGTTGAAATGAATGTTTGCTTTTAAGAATATTCGCAGCGATTATATTGAGCCGACAGGTGGGATATTCGGATATTTCATCAATCTATTTCATAGATTAAAAATTATGGGATGGTCGTACGGATTTCTAAGTTTAATCTGGATTTGATAAGCGCGCACACGTGGGTTTCCTTATTTAAATGATTTTGCGAGGAATAAGGATGACTTTATCCGAAACGTTGTATACATTGGTTCGCATTCAAACAGAATCCTTATTGCCTCTCTGTGTATATCTTCGGGAATCAACGTTTTCCAATCGCTTTGAAGCTGCCCGTTTTCAATCCATACACGTAAGACGAAGATTTCGCAAAACATGGTGGAGCGATATAAGACGATATTCCGGGAAACATGCTCAGCGGATAGAAAATCCGTAATATCGTACGACTCATAAAATAAACTTTCAGCTTATCTACGGAGATTACTCAGACTTCCAACATTTTCTTCCAATAAAAAACCCGACTCCTCAAGTTTAACACTGCGAAGTACTTAAACATACTTTACGTCCATTTCTTTAATAGTTGCTATTACTTCCTACACGAACTATACCATTATGAAGATGATTTCAGACCGTTATTTAACGTTGCAATTCCACATCACCACCGCATCACCAGGATACACAGACGTAGTTCCATTCATTATGGCAAAAATAGAGTAACAAAGAAAAGGGAAGTGAAGGAAGTAAAAGATAAAGGGTGTATAGGTTTGGGCAGTCGGCAAGTTCACCCCGGCGGGGTGGTTTTCCGGGTTAACCGAGGCAGTACGAAGCAGCGGGGTGTCCTATTGCAACCAGCTTGAAAATCGCTCGAGTGTACCAGCGAGCCGGCTGGCCTGGCTGGACTGCGGTTGCTCATTGGACGTTATGTCTGCTGTATTATATAGTGGATATCGCGCACACAGTCGTACACACATTTGTTACGTAGCCACATGCGTGGCAATGTAGATGCATAGAATAGTAGTGATTCTACGGCCCCAGAGAGTGAGGTGGGTGGGTATCGGTGTTAACGTCTCAGTGGACACGCCGCGGCACTGTTCGCTCTAACCGATAACGTTGCCAACTCGTTAGAAATGAATGGCCGACTGGAGGCTAGATGCCACAAGGGTCAGAAACAATGGAGTCGTACAATCTCCTTTCCTGATGCCACTGTCTTAACATGGTACACGCAACTTTGTTCGGCCACTTCGTCCTCAATTACTTCAATACTCCGTAATTAATCTTGAGAACACGGAAGGTGCCTGGTAGACACCGTAGGGCGTAAGACCTCGTAGAAAGGGAATGGCGGAGATGACGTAAGAACGTTAATCCGTCTTATCTTGAAGGACGCTGAAAGAAAATCAGGAACTTGTAAAGTCACTGTGGAAACAAGTCTCAGTGTGTGATGCAGAAATTTCAGGATACTAATCCTTGGAGATTCCATGAGATTGATCACTGCAATTTGTAGTAGATAGATAGATATTATATTATTTACAGGGTGAATCACGAATCGTGATCAGATTAGATTATTCTGTTGTTAGTGGGAAGATCGAACATTTTTTATTTGATATAACATGGTTCGCAGAAAGTTTTAATAAAACTCGCAACAAGGTTAATATGCTACTCCATTATTATTAATTTAATAATCACAAGTTCGAAATTTAATCGTATATTGCGATTATAGTTAATAAAAAAATGTGTATAAGCTCCCCCGTTCTGAAGTCGGGGACGTCGGGACCCCAAATGTGAATATGCAATTATATCACGAAGTGTAGGCGATTTAAGATCATTATAGTACCTTTTTTTCAATTGAAGAAAATGAGTTAACAAAAAAGATACTATTATGTAATCTTCTTAAAGCTCTGTTGGAACCATATTATATTGGATACAAAGAATTATCGATGGACCCACTAACAACAGAATAATTTAAGCTGATCACGCTTCGTCATTCACCCTATAGATTGATCGATATTGCAATCATCTTACATCTTTCTGAATATCAAATCTTAGTAGAATTGATATTGTAACGTTTTAATTGGTACTCTTTTATTCGTTGGCGTATACAGAATGAACGAGCGAAATTTATCGTTTGCTCTGATAATGCTACTTTTAGGCAAATGCTTTCTCTATCGTAAGAGTAATCGTGTCACACGATCGTAAGAACTTTTGCCACGACCGTAGATCACTGTAAACCACTGCACGTGACGCCTCGGAAGTTTACAAAACTTCAGTTTCCCTTAAACTGCACGGTATTAAACTCCGAGCTAATCTGAAACAACGATAGCATCGATCGATCGGTAGACACCAAAGAACATTGCTGACTCGTCCGGCGGATAACTTTCGATTTACTTGCGCTACTCTTATGCCATAAATTCTGATCAGTGCCATGAAATCAGAGCTTATAATCAATTGCAATAAATCTTCTTTTTGCATACATTTTTTCAAAGACAGGGATTTCTGCTATTTATTATAGCACGATAGGCGTGGCCTTCTATGAGATTTCATGCAACAATTACTCCGATCACTTACTTTACAAAAAGGGTGTCGCCTGGGGCTTATCAATCTTGATGATTCTTCTCTGCCCATCTTGAATTTAGAACCTTTAAGCCGGAAACGATCGACGTCAGAGAAAGCAGACATTCTGAATGCGTCACAAACTTTTTGGGTGGGGACGACAAAATGATCCTCAGCTTTGGACAGGATCCTCGAGGACGTGGCGGAAGGACGTTGTAAGCATTGTCACCGCAGGTTTATGATGGATGGACGAAAGGAATTCCATGGCTTCGAGCCTACCCCTCTCTGTCGCTTGATTCCAGGGGTGGAATGCATCCACTCAAAAAAGGAGCTCGCGGATAAACTCGAATAATTTGTCACTTCACCATCGTCTCTTTTACGACCCGATGGCACGCCCATCACCGTCCAAGTAAAAACGACTTGCTCTCTCGCTTTACCCTCTTTCTTTGGATCCCAAGAATCGCCAGATATGACATTCTCACAAATTCAATTTTAAATTTGAAAGGTAATCGATAGTAAAAATGTCCGAGAGAAGAATACGAACTTCAGTATTTTAACCTCTTACTGTGATTTCAAAGACTTCTAGATATTTTATAAAGTTTTAATACGCCCGCACATACTTAATTTATTATTTCATAGTTCCCGTGACATGTGAGAATTTTCGTTTTTAATTAGATTTTAAGTTAGTGCTTGTAAAAAATATTTTAATGTTTTGTCTGCCATTTTTAGTTAAATTATTCGAATACACCATGACGCATTAATTTATTTATGAATAAATATGTAAGCATAACTGAGTATATGTTCGGTAGTTCTACATGTTAATATTCAGGAAATATTAAAAAATCCCACTAAGATGGAGAAAGAAAAGACACATTTATATCTTGAGTATTTTAGAACAGTTTTAATGCATATTAAGTAAATTTGATGTAATCCTACAAAAAATGGAATCCCATTTTATTTGATCGTACTTTGAAACGAGCTTTTAGAATCATGGATTACAGTAGTTTGGAGGTATCTTTCGGGATTCGGTCATTGATAATATAATCGGAGAAGGGACTAAGAGCTTTGAAATGTTAAAGCCTTTTTTTCATCTCACATTGAAAGTGTTACGATGATTTGAGAACATGAAAAGCTACATGTGCTGGAATGGAATCGTGCTTGTATGAATTCGCAAAAGTCAGAGTAAAAGGTGGAGCTCAGAATCTAGAGATGCTTACACCATTACTTTTTATACCCCTCTTTTCTACCTTTGTTTATTCCAGGAACTCCTTCTCTTATTATCAGACATTTTCATGTTACTCTCTACTTACGCAGATGAGAATGTGTGCAGCTGAATGTGTAGATTACGAAGGATGTAATTATAGATAGGGAATTATGCTCTTAACAAAATAAAATTTAATGAAAAAAGGTCTATTAAAACCTACTCCAATCAATGTAACGGAGTCGCCTCCTTGATTTTTTATGTCAAATTATCCTCATACTAACTTAAAGTCATACCTTTATATTGATGGGATATTAGCTAAGTAATGGAATTAATTAATGAATTAAATTACATTAGTAGAATTAATATTCTATTAATCTCTTAATTAAATTCATGACCTATATATTTTAGAATATTTAGCTAATTTCCTAAGCTTATTATGTTATTAATTTACTTGTCCCGTAGATTCTAATCAAGAAATCAATATTATTAGCCACTTTAAGGATTTCTCCGAAAACGTATATTTGGAAATTACGAGGATTAATGGGGCTCAGGATTGTCGGATGTTTGTCAGTAAGATAATCTTTCAATTACAAACCATCGGAACCAATAAATACCCTCAATGTATTCAGTTTGTTGGTGGAAGCGATGGTAATTTATGGTAAATGGGCCAAGTGAGAATAGCCCGATGTAAGCATCGTAAAACGAGGGTCCTCAGAGTTTGCCCGACCGCAATGAAACGTTGCAATTAAGTAGGCGCGGTCAGTCATATCTCCATACGGGATCAACATAAATGCTTCACTAAATTCTATATAACGAGAGACACTCAAAAAGTGATACTCATAAAATATATTATACGCGGCATTTTAACATTCAAGTCTAAACCTGATCAAGGACTGTCTATCACAAATATATTCTATTATCATATTGTAGTAAGTAGTGCTGATTTGCTAATTGTAACTAGTGCTAGGAATTGCTTAACCGGTCAACTACTGGTACCTTTACCATAATTGTAACTTTTTGTGTGGTTACATATTTAATTGAATTATTTCTGTATCCTTGTTTTGTAGGCCTTATCTCGCTTATTGTTATATATAAATAAACCTGTTATACGACAGAATATCTTCAATCATTTAAGTCGATTATAAATAGTTAAAGTCGAGTTTCTAGATTCTAATTTCTAGAGGGTACAGGTAACAGAAACTTGACTCCCGAACTAAGGATTGGTACGTCATAATTAACACAGATAAAAGATGATACTCCCAAACACTTTGATAAACGGAATGTTGATAGTTAAACGTCGAAAGAGGCGCGTTAATCACCAATACCTTCTGCCCCCCGCAACTGAGACAGCGGTTTCACTCCGTGCCAGAAAACACCCTACGCCTCCTTGTTTTTCGTTCCCATCCCCTTTCTTCTCACTGTCTGAACTTGCTGTGCCCCGCGCCAATTTATCTTCCGAGGATAAAAATAAGGAGCACGTTGGATAGAGGGAAGCCAGGACCTCCAGTGGAAAAGTGGGTAGAGGAAGCGGCTTGTGAGTTAGGGGCATTGCAGGTAACTGAGATAGCTGGGGATGCAAGCCACCTCCCACAGGATGAGACACTCGTTTGTCATCGCTGAATAATCGCAGAGAACTGGATATGCGGTGAAAGCGGACGAAGTACGAGGTTGAATGTCAAGAATAGTTAGTTGTGTTGGTTTGGATTCAAGTCAGAGCGGCAAGGACGTTTAAAAGTACAATAGGGATCATTTACCATGGGTTCTCTTATAGCGGACCGTTCACTCGCGTACCTTTCCTGGCACGGAAATGTGCCTTGCAAGGGGTTGGAATTTACCTCATTGATGCAACCCCGCCCTTGTATCTCTGCGGCTTGAAGTATTCTGTAAGAAATGAGAGACTGGAACTGTTTGTTCTCTTTAACGAGGGACATTTGATGAGATAGCTTACGATGTAATGGGAATTCTCCAAGATAATGATAACAACAATGCTGGCTAGGATAATAGCTGTAATAACACCTTTTGGCTATACCTTTAAGTATCATCACGATTTGCACCCGCGATAATTCGATTCAACCGTCTTTCAATATAATTTGTCACTGTCAGCAAGTGTTTCTTCCGCATCGTGATCCTAATAGCTGTTCCCCCTCGGCTAGATACGCTTACGCATGAAATAACCCGACCTATTACATCCGATGCGTAGATTTATTGTCTCCTCTGCCAATGTTTTAACGCATATCTCTTTATCTTTCATTAAACTGGTTCAAACTTTGTACTTACCGAATGTATGTTGTATATGTATTTCATTGATTTATTCCGGTGTCTATTTCGACTCCTCTGTTTTGGATTAAAACGAAATTATTCAAACTCTCTACAGCAACAGTTTCATCTATCATAAGTTCTGCCGTGAATGAAAAATCTATATCCAAGTATCATGGTCCTTCATAAATTGAGATTGATTGTTAGAATGGAGTACTATTGATAGGTAGGAGTATTACTGGAATTTTCAAACTTCTATGATGGAAGACCATATTGGCTGTCGCGAGCTAATGCACTTTCTGGAAAGGCAAATATTTATTACTTGCCAAATTGTTGATTTAATACGTGCGACTATCTATATCCGTAACTATAACCTGTTGTTTTAAGTCTTTCTTTATACTTCTTCTTATATAAGAATTTAATGGCGATACATTAGCGAGTTGAAAGTCTTCCATGCATCAATATTGATCATGGCATTCAACAAGAAGGTCGTAGGTCATCCGTTCTAATTACTCAAGATGGACTGGACATCAACATTTACGTACGAAGGCAAACGTGGTTATTGAATCAGTGGATACATACATGCAACTGGATCGATTAGGTCGACAGTGATTTCAGTTATGCCTAATGTTCAAGTGATCCAATCTGTAATGCAAAGGAGCATCTCTGTGTCACTGTACAATGCGATAGAACTGGACGACCATTAGTCTCTGGATGACTAATTAGATCGAGTATTAAATGATAAATCCACTGCAGTCCAAATTTCAAAGAGTCCTCTAAAGTTGTGTGTGAAATATTCGAACATATTTAATAAAAAGCCAGATTGCAGAAGTAAATATGCAGATGTCGACATAAAATTAGTTAATACATCGCTGCATGATTATTAATATACGCTACTATATATAATATAATTGCTATTCAGCTAAATCTCTGTACGTTCAATCGCAAGCTTAATACAATTTCAAATGAAAGCCGATTTATTCCTTTTATTCGAGAAAGCTTATTCTGTTTCATTATACGAATAAAATTCCGTCCGATTCTCTCTGGTAATTATTCGACGTTTTAATGAGAGGAGTAATCGAATATCGTACTCCTCAGATTAAACTATTAAATCCCTTTCTACCTTCAGCTTTAAATTGAAAGTATTGGTTTTAATACCTTATACACATCGATATCATAAATCCGGTTTTAATCCTGCATTTTAGCAATGGTCTCCTTTCCTTTCATCTTCCCCTTCCTGAGGCTAAAGCTAAAAAATCTTTTTCAGGGATTTAAAATGCATATGTAAGAGGCGGGATGCGGACAGAAGGAAGGAAATGGAACGGGATAGCTAACCATTTCTAATACTTTAAACAAATGTATATTCAGGTTAATGTTGGATTGAATGGATGGCGTTAATCCAAATTAGACATATGTCAAGGAATTACTTTTTAAAACAAAACTTTACATATAATCAGTTGCAAGGTATTAACATTTTATGAGGTATGATACAAAATTCCATTTCCAATTTCCAGTGAATCGGTTATTCATACATTGTCCATCTGTGTGCATCGTGTTTCGATGCTCGATAATACATTATTTATTTTTGGACAAATGTAAAGATTATTGTATTTGGTTATTTACGTGTCCGCTTGAATGTGTAATATGAATTTCTATAAGCCATTTTGGTTCCATTAAAACAGTAATAATACATCGGTTAAAACGCGACAACGCACGTAGTGATTTCATTGGAAATATCCAATTCGTGTGATGTGAAACGAATGTTTATTTAATGTATACATCTTTTGAGAGTTTACAACAATCGCATAAGCACCTCAGACTTTTATGCTATGGAATAAAGTATTAAATACACAGTCGAGTCTCTTTTTATGCGGTGGATACGTTCCACAGAAAATCAAATAAAAAACCGCACAATAAAATATATAGCTTTCTTGGTAAAATTAGGGATAATTTGTTGAGATACCAGTAGCAGAAAACAGGTAACTTACATGCATTCAGTTGTTTTGTTGTGCTTGTGCATACAAAGATTTTAAATTCGAATGACAAAATCTTTATTTGTTGTGTGGGAATTATTCTCGGCCCTCTTGATTCTCAGGAGAAAAACATAAAAATAACGAAAATAACTGGATATACGCCCTATTTTTTCTCGCTTTTTTGTTTCACCTCATAACTTGAACCCGCATTAAAAAGATACGCATAAAGAGAGACGACTGTAATATATTCAAATATATTTATAGACTACAACTGGTTATATTTCAGGGGAGTACATAGCGTGGACATGTAACCCTGAAGATAAATAAAGCAGAAGTAATTTGAATAAATTTACACAGGGTGCAATGATCGTAGCGTAAGTCTCTACTTACATCGAAAATTACAATCGCGTGATTCACCCTCATTCATCCCCGACACACAATAAAGGGACTCACCTGAAAAATGGCAGCACATCATGTTGGATTGTCGTCGATAACCTCACACGTAGAGTCGTTAACCGCGACGATGGCCGCATTATTTATGACGAGCGACGTGTCCCGAATCAATTGGAACTACGAGCCAAATCGCGTCTCCGTCCGGCCATTTGCGAGCGGCAGCTACGAGCGGCTGTTTCGGATCGAAGGGGTCGTTTCTTACGGGTTGTTAGCCTCGATCCTACGAGCCATTACCGACATTACGTTATCTCGGCGTAGCCCTGAATGTTATCGCTTGACTTCTATCCACCCACCGAGTCTTCGTCCTCTTGGAACACCACCCTGAGCTATTGCTCCTCCGGAGATAATCTCCGTTGCATGACTGGAGGCTCGTCATAAAACAGCTGCGCACACCGACCTGACACACGCACATTCGATTGTAGGTCGACTCCAAGAGTGAGCTTGAAAAGGGAAAAATGGTGCACCAGTGATTTTCAGTTGGGGTGGAAGAAGGACGTACGCTATTAACGCGGTGAAAGCTGTCTTCCACCGTAAAGCGAACACATAAATATATGAACTCACAGCCACTGGTAATACATGGTATTTTC
Source organism: Nysson spinosus (assembly GCA_910591585.2). Lineage (NCBI taxonomy): Eukaryota > Metazoa > Arthropoda > Insecta > Hymenoptera > Crabronidae > Nysson > Nysson spinosus. Next base: position 5,080,892 of record OU342830.1, on the reverse strand, counting down.
CTGTGACCCCCGTGGGCAGATGCAATCTACTTCACCCTTATGCCACGTTCACACCACCTTAAGTAAGACCATTTTCGTGTCAATGGACGATGAATCTATCTACGTGGTTTATCTTGGCAACACGCCTTCCAGGTATACCTCGTACGTACACCCTCGTGACTTATATTATGCCACATATGTTCCGAGTTCCCCCATGTTAGGGTATTACCACGCTACAATATGTTTCGTAGATTTTTATTTCGTTACGAAACCATGAATTGCCGGTTTTTTATGTCTTTATTTCATATGATATTGTTTATCCTCATATGCTCACCGTTTTATGTTTCGATCTATTCAAAGTATGCTAATGAAAACCACATTAGAGGGAAACTCGTATTACCGAAAACATGCTTGGTTGGAATCATATGCATATGTACGTTCGAGTTTAAATTCATACGCGGTGTGCTATAGTTACGTTTTCGTATTCAACGTTTCCAATATTTTCGTATCTGGGAATGGCAAATTCTGTATGAAGCCTGATGGCCATAGTCAAATGGTACGAGCACTCACATAGATCAAGACTTTTCACGGACAGTGGCTGCAAGCGCCGGTGATATTTGCTGCACGCTAATATTGGTCTTTGCTATTGGCTGTTTGTTGGTAAATAGGAATTTTCTCCTGCTCGTCGGATACTTAAGCAGCTTATAATTCGAATGAGATTCAACCTGTCTACATGCTTTTTTCAAGTAAAGATTCTTCATTAACTATGAATATACAGATCATGAGTCACAGAATCATTCTCCACATTTCTTAAACTTTTTACAAGCTGAATATAACAATGTACTACTTGATTATTATACGTTGCTTTAAAGTGAGAACATTTCAAGGCATCGCTGTATTATGTATACACATTTCCAATTAAATTATCTATCGATAAATGAAAAGGTATCAATAGTCTTGGAATACAATTTCACATCATGCCTTCGTAGTCGTCTGACTTTCTTCGCGTGAGAAGTCTTTCTTTTGCGAATCCTTTGTGTGCCTCTATAAAAAGAAAACTCGTTACGTAAATGCTTACATTATACGTCGCAAGAGACAAACCACCGAAGTACAGTAGTCACGCGAGCTGAGTGAACCATCTCGTGCAGTATGTCTTTATTCAGTCTATTAACCGCAATGTTTCTTAACCGCGCCTTAAGGACCGAGTAATACCCTTCTTAAATTTAAAGATGGTCTACTAGGAATGATATATCGAAGTGAATCTTTGTTGCCGGATGATGGGATTAGTCAGTATATCGTGCTGGAGGTCGTAAAGATTCTAGGTAATTTAAAAACAGTCATATCTAGACCGTGGAGCAGATAACTTTATATTAAGTATACCAACTTGTAGATAGTTAATCTTGAACTGTCACGAGTAATAATATCAGCCGCATTTCATTAGAACTAACAGTTCGAGCATTTCAAGAATATGTGTATTTCGATGTATTTATTATCGCTTCAAAGTGACTTTTATATCGGATTCGTTAATTTCCTTTTGATATTTCATTAGACTCGCGTTGCCAGTAGAAGTTGACCAACCGTTATGGTAATTCAACTACATAATATTCCTCACTAACGCCGAATAAACATAGTTAAAACATATTCGTATTAGCAGTAGCGTAAACCAAATATAGTTGGGTTCGGAACTACCGTGGCCAGTGGTACTAATCGCGTGTAGTCAGCCTTACGGTTGGACTCCTAGTGGTACAAATCGGATATGGTCAGGCTGGCATTACGGCAAGTAGTAGTACACGTCGAACACGATCATGCGGTTGGAAGTAGTTTGAGCATTGCATGATCAGACCATCGTCTAAGATCATTACACATACATTTATTCTGTTTGATCTGATAGAGACATTTCCCAGGTGAAAGTTCACAAATTGATGTCAATATAATCACTAAATATGAACATATCTTGGTAGATATTTTTATTAATTGTTTTGACATAATTTCATAAGTATTCAGAAATAAAGATATGCCTGTGTAAATTAATTTATTGGATGTTTAACCTATTATAGTCGTTTCAACTTCAACATCCTCTATTTTATCAGGCAGTGTATATTCTTTATAAATATTATTTGTGTGGATTCAATTTCAGTTTGTTTTAATGAAGCCACATATAATATGGGGAGGAATAGCTTTACTATGACACAGAAAATATAAAGCACGCATTACCGGTCTTCTCTAGCGATCACGATCATCAGCGTAATAATAGGTTAACGATGATAGGGCGATTATTATCAGACTGTAATCGAGCAACGATCACGATCAAATAATCATGTCGTTATTATAGCCCGGTAGTGCGAGCGAGCTGGGCTGTAATTATACGGCGATCAGTAGACTGACATGATCAGTTTATAATCATGAGGTGTACTTATGGATCGATGTTTGCTCATTGAAAATAAATAAACAGTGGCGGGTAAACACAAAATCATAGATATTATACTTTGACTTCGATATATGTTCGCAAAAGTAATCGTCAAGTCTCATCCAATGAACATTTTACGGTTACGTAGCAATTCTTATGATTTTTCTCGACCCTTTTCTTTTATTAGAACATCGACCACTTAAATAAGCTCTGCGACGCGATAAGGATCACAGATGACGTAAAATAAATTACATTCGTAATACCAACTGGGCGACCCTATTATTACTTCAAACTGGTGAGCCACTCTCGCCATTCCATCCGTCCGCTTCCACTACGGTCTCCTTTGCGAAAAAAGTGAAAGGGGAGCTTATTCAAAGGTCGAAACGACGTGATTTTTTCTATATTACTTATATTACACATTCATTTAACTGTTGGATAGTACTTCGGAATTCTGAGCAATGTATTATACAACTATCATTCTAGCAATGCTAGAATATGTGTACTTCGAAACTTCTATTATAACTTCAAACTATCTTTTATATCAGATCCGTTAATTACCTTTTGATATTAATTTTTATAAACTCTGTTGCTCCAAGTATTCAACATTTTTCGGATATATAATAACTACATTGTTTATAGTATCCTATGACTATAAAATTGCATATGAGGCGCTTTAAAATATATAGCGATACAAACTGCAATTACGGATAATAATTCTTGCACAAAGTAAAATATTATTCTCGTTTCTCATATTACACAGTTTTTCATTGTGTTTTGTAGAACGCTTTATCCTCTGTTATATTATGAGTTGATAAATGTTTATAGCAAATCATAATCTACCTTGACTAGTGCGACTGCAAGATCGACGATAATAATCGATCAGCAATAACAGTCTTCATAAATCCTTCCTTTCATGTTTTGAATATTTTGGGACAACGGAATTTATAAAATTTCAAAAACTTGATATTTAAAAAGAAAAGTAGCGAAACTATTAAAAGAAATAATTTAAAAGTCACATTGAAACAATAGTATCATATTACATGTTATATATTACGTAGATTATATTATACATGTATTATATAAAAGATCTGACATAAATTTTAAATTAAGTTCCTCTCTCAGCATCTCCAGTCATCATACGCATTCTTTCCAGAATTCTACAGTGCATATATTCCAGCATAACGCAAATGTGCTTACAAAATCCTGAATATTGCAACGATGTTTGCTCATTGAAATGAAATAAACAGTACCCGTTAAATACAAACTCATAAATATGTATTCTGATTTCAGTATACATTCACAGAAGCGATTTTTAATTCTCTTCCAATGAGTGTTAAACGGTTACTCGGTAATTCTTATAATTTCAGCACATCGAGCACTTAAATTAGCGCTTCACCCATACAACCCATTAAAAAAATGGTAGTTTTGCAACGTAATACATGTACGACATAATTCCCCACAATGATAGTAATATTGAGCGGTCGTATAACATTCGTAACAAAGTCTCTCTGTTTCCTCGTTACGGCGGTGGTATCGAGGTGTGTACACAAACCGAACGATGCTTAATGGACCGTGGCAATAAAGCGTGCGGTGTTACATCGATTACAACTCTGGAACGGAACTTTCCGCGATCCGGCAATAACTCTAAATATCGAGGTATCGACCCGTACGCTCGTTTCTCCGGATTAGTTCGGCCTGGTTACCCCTGCGGGAGTAAGTAACGCACCACCCCTTTTCCCATTCCTTCCACCCTTAAAACACACGACCTCCATGAAGGACAGTTCTCCCCAACTTCGACCTCGTTCCGTTTCTTGGTCGCTTCTTCTCCGCCTTTGTTATTTTCCATCGTGTCGCTCGTTAAACCACCATAATTTACCCGAGGACCGTGCACGAACTCCATGGAAACTTAACGGGCTCGACATTTTTCTAATTCGTTATATTCGCTCCGCGATTCTCTACGTCGGAGAACGAAATAATGGAAACTGGAAAACAGCCTTAAGGATCATTTAACATAATGTACGATTCACTCCACAGAAACACTTTTTCGATTCCTACGCAATTAGTACGCAATTAGTAGGTTTAAATGAGCCTGGCACGTGGTGCTCTTTATTGGTAGTTTGTTTCGTTAATTAGTTTCTCTAAAATTTTAATGAGGCTGCATATAAAAACAATCTGGAAACGCGTGGAATTATTGTCACGCATTTCGTCTCGTCTCTAACTAGATTTATTCCTCGTTCCTTATAATTTTTACTTTAGTCTGCTTTTTTTCATTGAACTTAATTTGTCTTCAGATTACTGCTTTAGTCTTCTTACATTATCTATTTATTCGTCTTTTTTATTGTAAATAATTTGGTAGCTAACAACAAATACGTTGATTACAAACGGAAGCTTAAAAGGCCAATTACCATGAGAATTGGCAGGATTGCAAAGCCTGATAAAATAGAGGCAAATTGTCTGAGTGTGCAGAGATGTTAGACAAAGTCTGCGCACTTGTTCGATACTCATGGAAACCGTTTCCGAGAGCGTGCAATATTAACAGGTATTCCTGTCGGTTCACTACTCATCCCTCTGCCAGCTTTCAAATTGAACCACCCGAATTCATGAGACAACTTTCCCTCGAGTTCCTGGCGACACAGGATCTCCCTAAGTTTCGGTGTTAAGCTCACAAATTCACTACTCGAAGTCCGCCCTTCTTTATCCCTATTTTCTTCTACTTTCTAATCACCATATTTTTCGTAAATTAACTAAAGTAAAAAAGTGTTTTAAATTTTTCATTAGGTTTATGATATACTTTCTTCCAAACCGATTCCAATCAGATCCACGTACATTAAAACGAATTAAAGGGTTGAAATAGATATTCATTGCGTTTGTATAATTTCGTAATAAAACTTGAGAAATTTAAATGACAAAGGAAGCATAGAATACGAATAAATATATATATTATATTTATACCATGAGCTTTAAAGAATTCAGAGTACGAATAGGATCGTTATCTGATGAAGATGGAAATCGATGGAATTTCCGAAAGTAACCTGACCGTTCGTCGGATAGTTTTATCAATATTTTCAAGCAACATCAACGACACAAGTCGTATATCAGTTCTTGAGGAGGTTTAGTAGACGAGACACAGGAAGGGTGAAAGGAAGTAGCGGAAGGAGGGTTAGACGAATGTTACCCCGAAGGTAGGCAAGCACAGAAAGGAACTTCTACCTGCCGGAAACTTGGAAATCCTTTTATTTGCTCCCTTCGTGACCGGAGCGAACGTGCCTGTCATGGGGTAGTTTTGAGAGCGGAGTGGGGATCGAAGGAGGGCTCGGTTCACCCTCGCCATCCTTCGGTTAGATTCGAGAGCGCGGAATAAACTCGCAGTGGAATGAGGCAATGAAGGGTTGGAAATGGGTGGGAGGAAGGGGAGGATGGGATAGAAATCGTATCGTGACGTACCGTGCTTTTCTTTTAACGAGCCGGTCGAGCGGCAAAGTTCTTTTTGCCGCTATTAACTTCGTCCCCCGCGGGCAACGGTGAAAACGGATTCATGTAAAATTCATTCGAGGTTGCCAATGGTCTTCCCTTAGGGAGTGGGACGGAGGAAGCTAAGTTTCATGAAATTTACCCTTTCGACGTATCTCTGCTGATTATCAAGATATTAGGATATTTAATATTATATCGAGTCACGGAACAAACGTTGATCTTCGTTATTCTGAAATAGTAAATGTACAACAAATAAAGATACTTGCTGGTATGATGAGGTTTGTACATATAGCGGTAGATTCGCAAAACATTGTTTTCTGATAAAGTTCGAAACTCATAGTCACGTTCCGCAAAATACAATAAAAAAGTTACTCGATTTAAGATATGAGCTTTTATTATAACACACTCCTCCCTGTTCTTCTGACCTTTAACCAATCGATTATTATCACTTTTTTAAGCATTCAGAACTATTTATAATTAATAAAGTTGTTCATGAACAGGCGGAACTCATAGCGGCTTTCCAACAATTTATTGTTGATAAGTCAGACAATTTTGATAAAAAGTAATATTTTCAGTAGTTACTCGTTGGGAGAAGACTGTTAAAAAATAGGATGCACTTCGATTAAATTTAGATTATGTTGTAGAAAATATAAAAGCATTTTTATTTTCATTATCAAAATCCACCATTTCATGAGAAATGACCTAGCAGATTGTTCTTCTTCGTTGCCTTCTAGTCATTTTTTATGCGAATATAAGCATAAAAATACTTAAACCCCATGAATTGCATATAACGGCAACACTAATCATTTTGATCCTTTTGTTTCAGATTGAATCACGTGAATGGTGCAAATAACAGTGCTACACCGTCATGGGGTGAGAAGGTGAGTAATACTTTGAGTGTAAAAATAAAAGGCTCGATAAACTCACAAAGTAAATGGAATTTAATCCTTCGCGAATTTAAAAATATTCGTGCTACTTTCTACTATTATTATGTTCCCTAGTGACCTCAGTTTCAATTTGATTAATTTTTTGTTATGGACAGGAATATTTTTAAAGGGCTAATTCATTGGATACCATCCCGATAACATGGAAAAAATGTCCTCGTATGTTGTTAGTTTTATATTTAGGTTCATTCGGGTCAGTTCATTTCGGTTATTGATTATATGTGTATGTTATACATGTATTGTGTGAGTTATATCATATTATATATTAATCCCCTCCCATAGGTTTCATCTGGAAATTATGTTTCGCAAATTTCTCAGTTTTATCCTCGTGTTGCATTTCTACACCTCTATTTTCCGGGGTACTTAAAATAACTCGGCGATCCTTAAAGTCCCTTGACACTAGACAGTTCTGTCTGCATTGAGCATAACATTGTTTACAGAACTCTCCATTTGCTCGTATCTAGAGTCTCTGCCCATTTTCAAAATTTATGATATGAACGTCTCAAGTATCGCCAGGATAGAATCGCGCTCTTGGTATTATCTTTGGCAGAGAGGGGCAGTTAGTGCTAGTATCTTGTATTCTTGTACTCCGAATTATAAAGCAGATAAAAATTAAAAGTATAATAATATTTACGTTATTACACTTTTCGTATCGATGTTATTTTTTCATTATCTATTATGCTATATAATTATATTATATATAGGTATATTAATGATATATAATTATATACATGCTTAATACAAAACATTGATTGAAGATCAATAACACCATAAAAGTGAAAATTAGGATAGTGAATAATTGAAGTTTGAACGATACTTAAAGGACCGATTAAATTACACGATGGTTGAAGAAGACTTAATTAAAACTGATAGGTTTATGCTAATTTAGAGGTGAATCCCTTCATTACACATTTTTTACAATGAAACATTATGCGAGGATACAAGTCCTCGCATAATGTAATTATGCGTTGATTAATTAAACATTGATAAACAGGTAGATCATAATACCATTTAAAACATACAGTTCACTATACTTAAGTCTTCTTGTGCATACTCGTTTCAGAAGTGTTTGCAAATGCTACGTCTTTTATTGGCCAATTAAAAGTGTTGCTCCCTAACAAACAAATTATACCTCGAACCGTAGGAGAAAATGAAGATGTTCACAGGGAGAACATCCAAATCCATAATCGGCCTTTGCTTAAGGTAACATTCATCGGCAGTAGCATAGGTTACTGGAATCCATGACAGGATATGTATCTACTATTACTTGGGGTGGGGTTAGATATCTAACGGAAACTCACCCTCACCCACCCCCGGCAGGTCGTCGCGCGAGAATATTTACCCCAGCAGTGTTGAACGCTTTCCGCGCTAATAAACCGTTCCTCCTGCTACCGTCGCTAATTACTCGACGAACGAGCCCTACAAGCTCCAGCTCAACCGCTCTCGCCCTTCTCATCCGTCGAAACACCACTACTCCTCTCTCTCTCTCTCTTAGTCTCTCACTCTGGTATTCTCTCGTTCTCTCTTCTCCTTTCACCCCGAATCTCACACCCCTTTGAGCTCACAACTGCGAGCTCACTTCTCTTCGTACCAGTTCCAAAGATATTCTCGCAATTTCTCTCCGCACTCGAGACTAGCGCTTTACCTATAATAGCTAGTTCCCTGTCTTCCAGGAATAGAAGATAATGTACGATTTTCACGTTAATTAGTCGTGCTACTCTACCACGATCGGGACTTGCTACTACCTGCGCTCTTGATAAATCTATCTTGACTTCGGAATTGTTGGATAATGTAAAGAGACGGGGTAATCAAAATGTAAGGATTAATCGAGGAAGTTAATTAGGGTGCGATAGTAATGAGTGCACTTAAAAAATGTGATCGAGATCGCAGTCTTTTAGATAGCTATTATACAAGTAAACTGTGATTCAGTAGAAGAACATACTTGGCCTTTCTTTATGGTTATACAGCTGTTTTGAATTAATTGTTCAAATGTATTGTACTAATACTTATGATGGGGTTTATTAAAATGATTATTAAAGGAATATTCACGTCTGAATAATTCACAATCTCTTTCCCGTTATACCAGTTCGATGAACGTAGGAAAACTTGGGGAAAAGTTTCGTTCGAACAGTGGAACGGGGGAATAGAGTTAATAGAAGAAATAGAATTAGAGGGTACGGGTGGAAGACGTTAAACTCGAATAATTAAGGGTAGCGCGAGAGGTACCTTTAATTCGGTACGTTGCGCTCGTTAATATTAAATTCAGTCACCGGCGTAAGAGAGAAGCACCCTCTCGCTAATTTCCTTTCACGCTGAAGTCACTTATTATGAAGAGGTCGAACTTCTTGAGATATCTCGCGAGGAAGCAAAGAAACTAAAACTATAAACCGCCTAACTAACGATGAAATTACCAAAGATTTATTGAACCAATTTCTTCCGATCGCCGTGCGAGTTTCAAGGATCGTAAAAAAAGGCACTGCATTGAAACTTCAATTAAAGCACCTGCTCCTGAAAGAACATAAATGAAAACTGTTATTAGCTTCCAAGAATATCATTAACGCTGTTCTTCTGTCAGGAGGACTCGAATAGGGAATCGATCGATTACTGCCTTACGTAGGAGATGCTCTCGAAAGTTAGAATGGTCAAACATCTTCTTTGCAAGAATCAGTTGTTTCGCAGGATCTCCGTGAATGTCCTCGTACCGAAGAGCGTAGACGTTGGTCTCGGATTCCCAGAGGGTTTAATTAAGAGGGCGTGTTGTCGGTGGCTCGTCGTTGATCAATAGCTCAAGGAGTGCCATCTACTACGATCCTCCACCCCTTTATCCTTCTCTATCTTTCTTCTCGAAGTCCTTCTCTCTTTCCAATCTTCCACGTACGTTCGCACGGTTCACTTACTGTGTCTCTGGAATCTATCTTTCTCTTTCTGGAGCGGGCTTCGATTTCTGTCGGGTTAGACACTAATACCCCGGCGAGCTCTTTGATGTCGTCCGCTGGAAGACGCTGTCATCGTGTTGTCATGGATACCCCAGGCGCTACGCGAAACGAGAGATCCTCTTACCCTCTTTTTCGCGAGAAATTAAGCGATCCCCTTTTACACCATCGAGGAATCGAGCCCGAGCACTTGACGATAATACGTATTATGACATACTTTACCAACGCGATCCTCTTTTTTCTTCTCTCTTAACAGCCAATTATATCCTTCGGAAGAATCCCATGTCATTTGCTCTTTATTATTATCATCCTACCTAACCTCCTACATGTAATTACATGGGTAAATTGAGCAATCAGTATAACTGTCTTCGTTTATCATTGATACTTGCGAATTTATCGTGATGATTACTAAATATCTATATTAACTATTTCCTTTATCGCACCGAATGTTTTAATGCGGGACTGTAAACCAAATTGTTGAACTGGTGCAGCGAGATGCTCTTCCGTTTTACCCAGGCAGATCATAATATTATAGATTTTCTAAGAGCGGTCTAAGAATAATAATGCCATTGTGATTGGAGGGCGTCCTCCTTTTTATCACTTTTAATGACAGCTTATATCGAGGCTGAGCCAGGAACTCAACATCCTTCATGAATACAGGCCACTCGAGTGTGTTGTTTCAACGAACTCGATAGCAAACGAATATCCTCTTACGTTCGCTTTATTAGACCCTGACGAACTCAATGAGTACCCACTTGCATCCTTAGTGCCATTAAGTTCCTTAGAACTACTAGGTTATCAATATTGGGGTGCATTAGTTTTTATATGATTATCTTACAGTGTTATACTATCCCCGCAAAATAAGCATAAATTTCTTTTTATGCAAACGTGTCTGCCTTGAAATAACAGGTAACAGACTAATGTCTCAATTTCTTCACTTTTAATTAATTGTACGGTATATGTCGGCTTAAAAAAAAGGTTACGATAATATCGATATTCGAAGTATCTGCTGTGCACATTCTACTGTCGTCGGAAGGGTAATTAATATTTAGCCGAAAATTGTGGGAAAAGTTTGGAAGTGATACGATAGTAAATTAATTAGCAACTTATAGTGACGTCCGTCTAACCACGTGTCTCTGGATGGAAACGTTTCTAAACTGTCCGACATGAGCTGCCGATCGTAATGTCCTAAACCACTTAACCACGGTTGGCGTGCCACACGGCGGTTAGAACAGCACCGAAAATGCGCGTGAAACGTTAGCGAAACTAGCATATACCCGATAAATCCCTGGGACTTCTGGAATTCGTGGCATCGCCATTCATTCTAGAATTTCGGGGTTTCCCGGGCAATATATGCGTAAGCGAAGGAGAAGGGAGCGCATCACTGTTTGTTTGTTAGTGGATTTAACGTTAATCCATGTGAAAAGGGAAGCGGGCCGTGTAATTTCTGACTTATTACGGAAGCTGGTTGAAGCGATAGAACGCGGAATTTACCGGATTAACTTTAGTTATCCATGTTGTATATAAATCACCTACCTTCGAACCGAACAAATAATTGTACTTCATTGGAGAAACTTCACAATTTTCTAATCGAACTTTCATGATCATCCACGATCTCTTGAGTCATACATTATATCGAAGACTAAAACATATTTAAAGATATAAATGTCATAGTTTGCACGTATTTGTGGAGGTGAAGAAAAATGTGCCAGGGAATCGCGATATTCCAGACAAACAGAAGAAAAACGGGGGTCGCAATATCAATCGTAATGTAGACATAACAATGAAGGGGGGGGGGGGTTGAAATGCGCGAATAAAAGACAGGCGTGCAGTGTAGAAAAAAGGAACGTGCGAAAAGAGGAGCGACATGAAAGAGAAGCGGAGGGGGAGGATCGACAGAGAACACGGCAGAGAACACAGACGGAGAGGGTGGATCTGTCGAAATAACATATACAGAGCCATAAATCGAAGGCGTGTTGCAGACGCAGCAACAATGTTACGAACTATAGATACACGGCAGAGGGTTCGAAACACTCCATAGATACGAACACATTTCAGTACGCCAGAGGTATATGCTTGTGTACGTTTCAAAGAGGGGGTTTTGGATAGAAGCGAAGAGAAGATACGGATATTAATCCACAAGTAACTCACCGCACGGTAAACCCCGTCGGGGTGTAACGGGTGTCCCGCTAAAACGGAGCGCCGCCACCACTGATTTACGCTTAAAGTCGACGCGAAGTTTGCAGGCCGAAGCACGAGTTTACCGGACTTTTTGGCACGTTCGTGGCCCCTGACTAATTGCTAAGCTCCGACGTGGCGCCGCTAATTCGCCGCTTATCAAGACTGGCACGTTTAAGGTAAGCCACGTGCACTTACGGTGTAACGCCTTCCTTCCACCTCGCGAGTGTTCTTATTAATAAGTATCACCCCCTGGGAGAATACCGCGTCGCTTGTTGGCTGACTCTGAGTTAAATGTTTTCCTACGTATCATAATCCGTCCAGAATTTTATATTACCTCTTTTTATACGTTTCTGGAGTTCTTTGTTATGACATTACAGCTTGGTACGCATCGCGTATCTTTTGTGCAAGATTTACTATAATCAGATTGACTACGTTTTTGAAATACACTTAGATCATATATCACAGATATATTCATATCTTATTAGCTTATATGCTGGTACTAACTTTGCTGGATTTGTAATATATGCATTCTTAATTATAGAGTAATTAATTTGTTGAAGAAATATGTAGATAGACGGTGCACCGTGCAATTGCTGGCAAACGGTTATCCGTGGAATTAATATCTTCGCAGTGTTGGCTTTTGCTGGAATTGCCAAAGGGGACTGCGGAAGGGTCGCAGGTTTCCAGTATTTTTTCTCCCCTCTGTCACCTCGCACTTGCAAAAGCACGTGATAAATGAATTGGATGTAATCCGAATGCCCATTGTTTCGTTTTAACGAGGGTTCCAACGAATGCGTTGCTCGTCGGGGAACGCATGGCACTGTCCTTTTCTTTAGAAGTGGGATCACTGCTATTGATAGACGTGCATGAATATAAGTTGGGGAATGAAAATTGCCGGTGCATCCACCATTCTTCATTTTTACCTTCATTATGTCAATCTTTCCTGATGCACCCTTCACTCTGCCCGTGCAATTAAATGTAATAGAAATCGATCCTCGTCCGACATGAAAATGTATTATTGGACGTATTAATGCCAACTTATAATAAATGTGTAATTGCTTTCCCCTGAATCGTGTATGAAAATCCGGTATCATGCATCATTCATAATAATGTTAGAGGTACCGGAAAGTAATCAATTATTTTTCACATACTTTATGAAACTCTATCTGTTTTTTCATATTAAACACTATTCTATTAGATAATCCCCATCGTTATCTATGATCCTTTCAATTCTCCACCCCCGAATTAATTACTTAACGGTACCCCTAATATTTCAATAATTCCATTGCTTTTCTTTAGTTTCCTCCGATTCTATACAAACAGCATAAGATCTTTATAATAAAGATATTCTTCGAATTTTCTAAATACTTGTTTGATAATCTGTTTCCATACACGTCCAAGTTAAATATGATATTTCGCCATATAAATTCGATAAGTTCGATAATCGTAAAACTGGTATCAAGGAAGTCATTTAAATACAAACAGTGGATTTAAAAATTTATCCACTTTCTGTAATATGGAATGTAAAAGGAACAGGTGGCGCAGAACGAGGAAAAATGAAGTGGCGTGGATTGCACAGTGGGGAAAGGATGGATGATAATAAATGGATATTTGTTTCTCGAATACGTGTCCCGTGTCAGTGGCATGCAATTTCGATGAGAACGCCAATTCGTGCCGTGAAAGTTGTTTACGACTATGCCGAAAAATGCCGGAACTCCGGGACGCTTTTGCACGAAAATAAAACATTTCTCGCCATGCGGTATGGTCAAACCTGGCCTGCATTTCGAACTTTATTGGCTTTCTGCGACTTTTGCAAAATTCTCATCTTTCTAACTTGCAAATTGCTACTACCTTCTTGTTCATTCCATTGGAAATTTTTATTCCAAAAATCGGAAAGCTTATAATGGATGATTCTTAAATTACTATCCATAAAGAGACCATGCCTTCGAAAGTTTCTTATTTTCATACTTTTAAATATTTCATGTCTGTTGGTCTGATAATATATTACAGCATTATATCACGGTTGTTTAAATTCCATTTTTATTATTACTATTTAGTACCATTAGGTCTTATTATGATCATCATTATTATGAATTAAATTGCTTTTTATACAACTCCATCATATCAAATTATGAAGTATGCCGAAACTTGTTTCAACCTTCGATTTATGCTCGAATTGAACGACCTCAGATTAAAAACTTGTCTCTCCAATTTTCCAAGATTTTGGAGAGGCTTCCTATTGATTATAGATAACGTCACGATGGTTCATGTCCTCTACAGGACATGGTAAAGGAATCCTTTAAACATCTTTAAATTTAAGTGTTGAGAATTTCGTCCTTTTAGATCGGAATGAATGAACTCGGCTAATGATTCACGGAATCAATTGCTGTTAGCAGCTGCTATTACGAATGATTTTATAGCGATTGACGATTTCCGGTTCCAATTACGGTGGCTACACTAACATTAAATGCACGACGCGAACTCGTCATTGGGGTAAATGGAAATGGATCTGATAGTCGTATAATTTCACATTAAACATTATTTCGGTACCAGGTACTGAACTCCAGTTACTTTCAGGTTCTGGAAAGAAAAGACACCGGTATTGTTCGTATTGTTCGCTAGTATTCCGTGCGATTTCGCTTTCCCATTGTTTATATATATTACATATTATATAACTGCTATAATTTGCAAACAGTTTTAAGAGAACTCAAAACCGTGGGTATCAATTCTGTTTTAAAATTAATTGAGAAGTTAAACAGGAATTAGTAATAGATATGTAATATATTACATTGTTTGATCGATGGAGTTATTCCATCGATGAGTACAGCGTTCAATTAAAATACGAAAGTTTTCTGTATTTTCTTGTAACACCTTTCTTGTCTGATACTTCTGTTGGACACGGATGTTTTTGTTTCATTGATATCGTGATTTTGATTGATGAAAATGTTGTATAGTATATTGAATTTCCATTTTCTATTAACGATCAATTACGTGAATTGTACATCTGTTTGTCGTTACGCGGAACACAAAGAGCGATTCCGAGGGGAACGAGTGATCTAATGGCTTCGTTAACCTCGTTAAAGTTCTCTGATTGCTACCAATTCCGCGATCGAGTAACGACATTATGAAGACCCTAAAATTTGATTGGAACCCCCGTGGAGCTTCGCCAGCGACTATAAAGATTGCGCTTTAATTCTATTTTCTATACGAAGACTTATCGAACATCTTTATTAATAACTGAATTTACCCGGCCACTTCTTATGGCAATATTTCCCAGAATAGAATTTACAGAATGAGACAAATGTCTTCAATGAAACATTGTTACTCTGTCAATTTTCAAATGCTATGTGGCTATTTGGAAATAAACTAATATATTTCGATATCTATTAATATAAGTTTTTTCAACTATTTCAAGCTAAAGAAATGTTATATATCGCACATTTATGTTTCTACGCTGACAATGATTGCATTATTAGTACAGGTGTCTCTCGTGCAACATTGCACTCCTACGACACGGATTAATTAATTATTGATTATTTTAATAAACTAATTCATTATTGTTATGAAAAGAAAATAGTATATTCTTAATAGTTTTACATTCGTTAATTTTTGAACTTGACTCTAGTTTTTGTAGTTCTTTGTTTCTTATAACGCGGATTCGCATGACACGACATTCTTTCGGGACCTAACTATCGTGTTATACGGGGGATTATTATCTCTATCACAATATTGTTATAAATTATATTATTTATTATATTGCTGCATCATGTCAAATTATGATAGTACATCGAAACTAATCTTCGATGATATATCGATTTCTGCTTGCATCGAACTTCTTCAGAAGAAAAATTCATCTTTCCAATTTTCCAAGACCCTGCAGTGGCTTCCTAACGATTATAGATGACGTCACCGAGGTGGGCAGGATATTGTAGAGGAACCCTTTAGTTCTTACTAAGGGTCTCTGAAATACTGCGTTGCTATTCATTCAGTGCTCTTTCAGGTCCTACCGCACGTGCAGGGATAAGGGTGCTAGACTTTGATAGCGAGCTGTCTCACGCACAAAGCGTCTGAAAATTCTATGAATGCGCCCGACATTGTTGACGATACGCTATTCTTCGAGGTTGCGGCTTCTGCCGAGGAGAGTTTACTCTAAAGCTGTATCTGTAAGCGTTCCTTTGAATACCAACACCCCGCCAATTATTAATTTCTTCCAAGTTAACCGATAACTTTAAACCGCACCATCTCCACCACAACCACTAAAGCACCTTTTCGTCTTACTTGAACGCTTTTATTGTGAGATCAAACTTAAAACTAATAAAGTATCGTCTTCGTGAACGGTAATTAATTTCATGGTTCATATTAATATACAGATAACCTTCGTACAAAGCGGGACTTAGGTTCTAGAAAAATATCGCTCCAGGGAAACGTTATTTCATATAAATGCGTTATATCGAAATCGGGTTGTACGAAAGTTACCGGTATTATTATTTGATAATATTATTTTATATTGTTTGATCAGACGGCACAGGAAATTGAAATACTCCCGGATCAAACAATTTAATGCTTCATATTGGTGAATTATTATGTAATATTATTATTTAACGTTAGTCAGTTTAACGGGGTAGGGAATTTAGATATTGATATATCAATGAATTCGTGACCAATTTAATGATTTATGTTAACGTATTATTATTTAATATTATTTGTTCCGACGTTATAAGGAATTCGAGTATTCCCTAGTCGAACAATTTGTGACCAATTTGAAGGTTTATATTAACATATTATTGTTTCACATTATTTGATCTGGCAGTATAGAAAATTTAGATACTTCCGAGTCAAAGAATCTGTGGATCATGAAGTTCGTTCAGGACCGAAAATATTAATACGTCGGTAGAATTCCGTTTTGCCATTTCCAAAGGAAAGTGCTCTTTACAAGCGTCCTCATCAATAAGTCGAATTACGGTGCTTTGTACGTTGCATCCCTTCCGATATTACGTTTTTGCTTTGTGATGGGGCTAACACATTATTGATAAAAATACGAGATAAACTAGGGATCGACATGAACGTTTCGACGGGAAAGCTATTAAACGTTCGGTTCAGTATCGATCTCCGCGTGTTCAATTTGACTTGTTGATTTAGTCCATAAATCGAAATTCCATGATTTTCACCGTAGAAATTGTAGTGAGGTTCGCCGGCGCGAATGTCATCCCATACTGCCAAATTTCGAATGCTTTCATGTATCGCACAAAGTTCTCATAACTGTTTATCAAAATGGATATCGTGGTTTAGAGCTCATGGTTTCAATTAAACTCTACTTCAGGACACATTGCTCCATGATTTCTGTTTGCAGTTCATATTGATCATAATTCAATTGTAAATTAAGAATGTCCAAAAATAGAGAATGAAATAAGTGGCTAACGAAACTTTATAACCCCAATCAAGTATGCTTTTAAACCAACCGATATCGATATCATGTTTCTATTTAAACTATAAACAAGACAGTGAAAAAGACTTAATACAATGATGCATTATCACAGTAATTATGTTCATTTATATACAGTGATTACAAATTACATCGATATGTAAACCTAACGACAGTGTTAAACCGTATTTCCTTTTTACTCGATTCGTCCTAGAATCACGATTGCCCCTATGTAAATAACTTCCGGTTTCACACACGTTACATGCACGTGCCATTCTCCGCAACGTTATCAAGAGAATCGTACCCCCGACCTCCCCCATTTCTTCGCGGAGCCAATCGCCAAACTCGTTTGTGCGCATCTAAAACGCGCTCGTCAATTTTATCCCTTATCTACGTAACAGTATTTTTTTCACGAAGTTGCACGTCAACGCGGCGATATACAAATACTCCTTATTGTACTGGCATCAATTTTGTTCCTGACATAAAAAGTATATAGTTAGAGTATCCAAGAGATACAGGTTGAAAATGAACGCTATAAATAATGGATATAGTGCCATTCTTTTTACGACGTGGATAAGAGCCAATAACGGTATCTATCATTGTTGAAAGGCAATCAAATATAGATCTATTATTATGATATACTTCATTGAACTCAACGGTTGGTCCATAATTGATTTCTCGTTAATTTCGTTATCCTGAAATATTGGATTAAGCTTCGATAGTAAATATACATAAATGTATATCTTTATTCCAATATCAATACAATGTAATATACAAGTAGCATGTAATGCATTAGGATTGTGCAATATTTACGGATTATATAATATTTGTAAGCCTGCATTTGACATTTGGGACAATTGATTCAGTTGTACAAAGAGTTAGAATTTTTCAAAGTTATCACACATGTATATAATTATTAAGCAGTCCAGGTGATATTGCCAGCATTGGGATAGTATTAATTAATTTAAATAGTTGACGAATATAAGTTATAGTGCAAGCGAAAGAATATTTTAAACCTTTATAGAATTTATGCCTCCAACGTGCTTATCATAAAAGCATATTCATAATGGTTTTCCTATAAAGAACTCGAAGGTGCAGGGACGGAATTGTATAAATTGTATAGAAACGAAGCAAACCCACCCGTAACTTTCCAGTATTCTCTTAATATGTCTCGTTAGAGGTTGAATTATACAGCTCCATTCACATGACTCATCTTATTTAACGTGCGACTACATTCGTTCCTTGGGCAAAGTACCGTAGGCACTCAAAGTTCGACAAACGGCCAGGGGATATTAAACCAAAGGCAAACGAAACCCATGGACTTCGAGCTTCGTACTTGGTCATCTCTCTCTCGTTTCCCTAGGTATCTGCTTAAAGCGGACCTCAGCATGTTTGGTAGTTAATTACTTAGGTTGGTTGTTGCAGCCATGGTCCTGGGGATTCTAAGGGTTGCCGTGTTACACGAAACCGGTGTACACTTCGGCATTCGCTACTACACCGTTTTAGAAAGTGGTTAGACGCACGAGGAATAACAGGGCGAAAGCTCACAGGAGAGAATGAAATCTATTTGAGTAAACTTAATTTGGCGCACGTGACACAATTTGATAGGAAATATTGAATGCGGGCTGTTTGTGTAAATCTAGGAATGATTTGTTTTGTGAATTTGATACGTACATTGTACGTTGTACATATGTTTGAAAGCATAGTAAAGTATTGCTCAACTGTTAACCAGTTAACTGTGGCGTCCTGTTTTCAGAGCGCGCACCTATGTGTGTCGCGGATAAGCTGTTTCAGCCGGTGCATACGGGAACGCATAAGTTCATCTCAAATTATTAATATTTTTTATTTCTTTGTCTTATTCCGGCCTGGCCTCAAAATATTCTAAACATCTTGACATTTGAGAATATGTTTTACTTTTCCCAAACATTACAATTTAAATAGCCAATGATCACTACTTTTTACGCATGACGAGTATAGTCGTCATGACACAAAATCGTGCCACTAGTTGTGACTAGTGTAGAGAGAAGTATTCCTTGCGTGATTTTCATGGAATTCTGAGTTGTGGATAGCAAAGCAATGAACGACTTATGCTTTTGATGGGTATTATAATTTTCCGCTACTAACAATTAACGGAGTCAGTGTTACCGTAAGAATTATTTAAGATGTTTTATTGTGATAAACATTTGATCACTACACTTATTGTTAGTTGCGCGGTCACTTGTCATTTCTCAAGCTTTCCTCAAGTTCCAATAATTATTTTATTTTTATTGTTGTTATTTTTAACATTAAATATTGAGAATTAATTTACATTTTAGTGTTAGAAAGTAGCTCATGATCTGAATCAGAACTACGATACATTAAAAGAAACAAAGTGACACAAATAGCTTCTCGTACGACTCGAATAGGCCCACCGTTGTAGTAAACCGCGAACTCGTTGAAACGTTATGTAATAAATTCAAAAATAAAAACTGTTTGTAATGAGTGCATGACAAACAATAGACGTTTAGACAAGGATATAAGAAGTATGTGAAGATAGCTTCTACGATTGACAGATATCCCGAAAATGTTGTATCTACCGCTTATCCTTAACTGGCTTAAACAGACCCGCCTTATTCTACTTAAAATCTTACAATCTTCTAACTCCTTCATCCCTACAATTCTTTTTTAACCTCATTTTTACCTTCTTGCAATTTCATGCAAAAGCTCGAGAAATCCTACAACTCTTTGTGTTTCCTTGTTTGACTTGTGCTCTAACTACTCCCTCCGAACCAACCTTATATTTTAGTTCGAAAGCGTACAACGGCCCGTCTCGTATGATGGAGAACTATTGGAAAGTACTTGCACTCGACCGCCCTTTCTCGTTCCTCGCTCTTCTGCGTTTCTTTATCTTTCCTCCTCCCATTCCCCACGACTCTAGTTCTATTTTCTTCTTTCTTATCTACCTGTGCTCTTATCTTCCTTTTTCACATCCTCTCCCTCTCGCTCTTTCTGTTTTGTTCCCCGAAGGTGCACCGGTATTCCTGCGCCGGTAGTATTCTCCGCTCTGTCTAACGCTCAAATCTTCAATCTGAAAAGTTTCGACCTGCCTAAGGTGATTTTCCGAGGTTTCCTGCTACGTTTCCTTCGTCTGCCACTGCTATCTGAAGTAATCTTGGTATAATCGTTTCCGCCATCCGCCATTCGAGGTTGTTCTTCAAGTTTGCACTGCGAGTTTGCTCAGGTATGCACACACCGATGAATTATTTTCTTCGATCGAAACTTTCATCGGTTATGAATCAGTCATTCGTAAACGTTATTTACGCATCGAGATATTTTACGCATATTTAATTATCTTATAAATGTTGTTACGCTTTCCACAGGGCATTGCGCGGAATAATAAAAATACCCTTTTTTTACTGAAAGCATTTTTTAAACCGCTTCTTTCGACCGAAAATCGTCGTAGAATATGTTTATACATCTTATACCATCGATTTGGACCATTTAGGAGCGAAATTGGTGACTTTCATTTTTTGAGAATTTTTGAAGGTATACCCCTTCACATTTTTGCGATTTTGGGTCGACCCTTTTTTTGGACAAATAAATTTTTAAACCACTTCTTTCGACCCAAAATCATCCTAGAATAAGTTTATACATCTTATACCATCGATTTGGACCATTTAGGAGCGAAATTGGTGACTTTCATTTTTTGAGAATTTTTTAAGGTATACCCCTTCACATTTTTGCGATTTGGGGTCGACCCATTTTTTGGCCAAATAAATTTTTGAACCACTTCTTGCGACCCAAAATCATCCTAGAATAAGTTTATACATCTTATACCATCGATTTGGACCATTTAGGAGCGAAATTGGTGACTTTCATTTTTTGAGAATTTTTGAAGGTATACCCCTTCACATTTTTGCGATTTTGGGTCGACCCATTTTGTGGCCAAATAAATTTTTGAACCACTTCTTTCGACCCAAAATCATCCTGGAATAAGTTTATACATCATATACCATCGATTTGGACCATTTAGGAGCGAAATTGGTGACTTTCATTTTTTGAGAATTTTTGAAGGTATACCCCTTCACATTTTTGCGATTTTGGGTCGACCCATTTTTTATCCAAATAAATTTTTAAACCACTTCATTCGACCCAAAATCATCCTAGAATAAGTTTATACATCATATACCATCGATTTGGACCATTTAGGAGCGAAATTGGTGACTTTCATTTTTTGAGAATTTTTGAAGGTATACCCCCTTCACATTTTTGCGATTTTGGGTCGACCCATTTTTTGGCCAAATAAATTTTTGAACCACTTCTTTCGACCCAAAATCATCCTAGAATAAGTTTATACATCTTATACCATCGATTTGGACCATTTAGGAGCGAAATTGGTGACTTTCATTTTTTGAGAATTTTTGAAGGTATACCCCTTCACATTTTTGCGATTTTGGGTCGACCCATTTTGTGGCCAAATAAATTTTTGAACCACTTCTTTCGACCCAAAATCATCCTAGAATAAGTTTATACATCATATACCATCGATTTGGACCATTTAGGAGCGAAATTGGTGACTTTCATTTTTTGAGAATTTTTGAAGGTATACCCCTTCACATTTTTGCGATTTTGGGTCGACCCATTTTTTAACCGAAGCATTTTTTAATTCGTTTCGTTTCACACAAAATGATTTTGTAATAGAACATTTGAATCATATAGAATCGATATCTTCACTAGCCGTTCATCCTCGCACAGAATTAATTCAATAAGCTCGATTCGAAGTTTCTTCATGAATCGTAATTTCATGCTTATCTTCCACCTATATCACCGGTATTACCGGCAGTACATTTAGATCGTCGAGAGATAAAAGGAAAACTAGCGAAGGGAGGTACTCCGGAGATCGTTTCGTCGATTATGCTCCCGTTTCTAGAATGTCGGTACCTTTATCCCGGAGATATTCCTCGATTCGAACGAAATCTTGTCATTCCAAAGCGACGATTTCCACGTCAAACTTCGAGCAACCACCGACCTCTTCTACCTTCTATCTGGTACACTTTCCTCGATCTAAACCAACTTCCTACGGTGTGAAATCCACATCGTGGTAATACCGATTGGAAGGGGTTAAAGAACTTCGGAGGTGCACTGAATCGATTAAATGGCATTCCGATCTACAAAACTTTTCCCTTCAACCAACTTCTTTTGGAATTCATGGCTCACTCAGCATTCCACTCGGATTAGGTCCAGACTCCAGAGATACCCCTAGATTCTGTTCACCAACCTGCAATGGGAAACGATAAAACTTGTTATTAGATTTCAACATATCATAAAAATGTTCTCGTAAAATTTAATCACCCTTCCTCGAATCGAATAGTTTCTGTTCACTAACAACAAAATTATAAAAGTACCAGCGCACTATATAAATTAGTATAGAAACTTATTACTACACGAAACTTACTCATTTATTATTTAACTCTGTCGAAAGCAACATTTATATATGACATTCTAATTAAAATACAAATTATATCTCCAAATAAAAATAATATTTAATGGTGATGGTATTTTAAATATTACAGTAACGACAACTTGTCCTTGCGCAGCACTATTTGTAATCGCAGTTATCCTTATCTAACTTCATACCGTCAATCATCCAAATTATTTTTAATACACCCAGGATATTCAGTTCGTTTCACTATTATTAAAAAAACCTGACATATTATAGATAAGTGATCTAGGCAGATTATCGCAAAACCCGTGTAATGAATTATGGTCCTCGACATATCTCATTCGAATATCATATTGGACAAAAAGTGGATGGTTTATGATCTCGCTTGAAGATTATTCATCGATCAATCCCGTAGCGAGTCTGACCAAAAAAGGGGACACATCACTTAAATCGGAGGGCAAGATAGTTAGTATCATCGAGGATCCTTGATTCCTCTCGGTGAGGGCACGTATATTCTCGAATCAGGGCGAGGTTTCGAGCGGAATTCCAGTGAGATCGGATGTACGTGGTAGCTGGACAAAAAGTCAGCTACCCTCGTCGATGCTGATAGATTCCTGATGTGCTCCAGGGATAGGAGTTTTTGCGGCCTTCACTCGAAACCTCTCACATCGAGACCGTCGGGACGGAAGAGATAAGAAGTCAATGTACACCGAGATGAGCGACACGAAAATTATATTTTAACCGGGAAAAAATTCCACGCAAGCGGTGTACGTGTAAATGAGATTTTAATAATACCTCGTATTCCTGAACTACTTCGTCCCCGTTTCTCCACGACTTCGTCATATCGCGAGTAAGAAACGTCAGTCTGGATTATCGACAACAAAATTTACATCGGAAGAGAGTGAAAATATAGCGTGCAAAAAACTCATTTTCGTTTTCAGAAATCAACATAATCGTGATATTTAACACAATGGATACCGGTGTACATTGTATAGTGACGTACAAAATTGGAACAGTCCTTGCATTGCCATTTGCATAATTGATATCTTCACACTGGAATATTTTTGCGTCATATATTTACATTTAAAACGATTATTGATGTCTTATATTTGATTTCGTTGCTTGTTCATTTGGTAATATTGATTGCTTATTAATTATTTTATGTCCATATTTATAGTGATAATTTAATTGGATCAATGAGAATATTAAAAATATAAATAACTTTAAATTCTAATACGGGATATAACTTTTACCTGATTTTCCTTATACATTTAACTTCGAACAAAGTATTTATAACAA
The DNA here is from genome assembly GCA_910591585.2 of Nysson spinosus. Classification (NCBI taxonomy): domain Eukaryota; kingdom Metazoa; phylum Arthropoda; class Insecta; order Hymenoptera; family Crabronidae; genus Nysson; species Nysson spinosus. Next base: position 5,056,834 of record OU342830.1, on the reverse strand, counting down.
ATCCTTAGTTCTTTCATAAATATGTGCTTCCATATGCATATGTAATACATAAATAACCTACATATACATATATCACCAATGATTTTAAGTAAGACGGTCGAATGAATTAATATAGCGTTCGATGTGAAAAACGGTTAATTATGATCTTAACGCAAAAACATTACACTATATATTAATTTTTTAACAAATACATGGTGTAATTTTTGTCTTAAGATTGCAATTAGCTCTTTTTCTCAACCATTTCTATTCTGTACGACCTCCCTACCACAAATTCATGTAACGGAACGTATCCCACGCATTACACGATAGATCACAATAATTATTATTAGTACAGATTCAGAAGCAGTACATTTAAAGGATATAAAGATAAATATCACTACATGAAGATACTTTTAGTGTGTATTATTCTTTAGACTATGATCGAAACGACACATATATCTCATCTTCCTGGAGGACGTGACCTTGATCAAGCAACGCCCGATTTTGCACGAAACAAAAAGAATCGTGAGAGGCATGCTTTTGCACGTATCCGCTATTCGATTAATGATTCTCACGTTTCCGCGATAAACCATATTTCTTTTCGCAACCCTCCTTTTCTTAAGGAGGATAATCTTCGTTCTTCGTGAACAACCCGGATCTTTGTTATAGCAATGGAAAAAGATACTAAGACCGTGTAGTACGTATATAGAGGTTGATTCCTCTTCCGTATCGCGTATTGACTTACGAGTTTGCTCACCTGCAAAGTAATTCAAGTAGTTTATCGATCGTAATGCAATGAGCAAGTATGGAGGTTTGAAACAGCTTAGAGTAAGCAGTACAAGACCATCTCCAAGTGATCCCATAAAAGAGACTTAAAGCACGAGTGGATCATTTCTGTGCATGAAGCACGTACTTGTTTGGAAGCCAAATTGGCTTAACTCTTCCACTTCTGCCTTTACCTTCTAATACCGGTATGTGAGGCAGCCGATATTCCGTACAATGGAACACAAAAGTGCTGGGAAATATTTTGTCTCAAATACCAAAGTAAACCGAATCCTATTATTATTAATATTTATGATGGACTGTGATGTGATATCGAAGTAGAAGTTATCACTATATACTCTTCTTATATTAGCATCGCTTTGGTATTTATTATTAATCTGTATGTAGATGTACAAATATAAATATGTTAGTTCACACTAGTATTATTGTGTGGTATGAATATTTTTGCATATGAATATGTATGGAATATCATCTTCCATTCAGTGTCATTATTTTAATTGTATTAGTTTCTTGTAGAAGATCATTTCACTACAGAGATAGGGATACAAAAGTGACAATAACAGCAGTAAAAAAACAAAATTAATTATTGTGTATGAAAGGTTTTATGAAGTCAGAGAAACTATATAAAAAATTATGTAAATAATGAAAGTATTATTCGTTGAACGTGGCTTGCTTCGAAGCCAGATTTACATATATTTATTCTAGAAACATTTAATAGCAGAAAATATATCAAACACAATCTTAATGCAGAAAGACAAGCGTATATGATTTCGAAGTGCCCATTTTGAAAATCCTTTTATGAATATCATAAAATTATGCCATTTATCTGAAGGAATATAAGCTTAATAAAGATGAGATCGCGAATCCCGGATTTACGAGAGACTTATCGATATAATCACGATCAGCTCAAATATTCTTCATTGTCATCCTGCATCGATGATTCTTAATTCGCGAGGGCTTCCCATTGTAGCCATTTTCCTGGCGATTAAGCTGACGGTGGTCTTGGCTTCATACAAATTTCCTCCTCGCCGTGGCCTCCGCTATTTTTCTCACCTAATGCACGTTCGCATTAGCGTCATGGGGTCGCTCTTTACGAGAGGGAAAATTATAATTTCCCCGGGAAAAGTCTCCGTTGAATTTACTACCCCGTGATACGTTCCGCCCGCTTGCCCTACGGAAAAATTTCCACGTTTCTCCCTTTTTTTTATCTCCTCTCCCCTTACCTTTCCTACTTCACGCTTTTCTTTCTTTGCCCATTTTTCCCCCTTCTGTCTTCCTTCACTCATACAGACACGCGAATCCTCCTTCGTTCCTAAGACTTCGTAACTGTGACAGTTTCATGATAAAACATGGAAGTACTTGGTTAAGGGACGCGGCATAAAATTATTTCCGTCCACGCCGCGTGGGTGCGATCTGTTTCCGTTATGAGATACCAGTAAATTGAATACCATGCTTCCCTAGGATACACTTAGAATTTGTATTAGGCGCAAGTATTGCGAAAGATATTCTTCGGCATATAATTTTCATGGTAAACATAAAGAATCTACTGTAATGCTTTCCGTCTTCATCGAATCTTGTCCATACTAATAGGTCGTCTCACACGAATATTTATTTAACCAGAATATATCGCATTCGGTTCAATGATCTTTTGATATAATATTATCATAACAGATATTATTAATATCGAGATAATAAATCCCTTAAAGTTGAGAATCAATTGGAAATAGTAAATGAATTATAAGTATTAAATGGGCACAGAAGAATGTGTCTATTGTTGGAAGCGCTAGTGTTGGTATTATTGTATAATTACTTGGGTATAATTAGTAATAGAAAATAGAGCGAAAGTTCAACCGATTAAATTGGTGTATTGCATTTATTATATGCAATTACGAGGTACCGCGTTTCCCTGCGCAAATATGCCCGTAATATCCCTGTATAATTACCGGTACACGGACGCGCTCTAGTATGCCCAACGAAACCAGATTGAAATCGATAAAATTAATTATAGCTAACTTATGTGCGATGGATATCAGTATCTGCTTGGAATTATGACCTCGTCTTCGTCCTCTAGCATCGTCCGTCTGGTTAATTTCGACCATGACCAAAACGACACGTAATTTAATTAAGCCGTGAAAGAGCTTCGGCGTAATTTACCTTGAATAGGGTTCCCCCGTGATAGTTAAGTAAAAAAAGCAACGGACATTAAATGTGAATTATTGTGGACATCTCATCTGTCACCGAGCGTGATACGTGTTTAATTCTCTCTGCTAAAAGTCCCGACTAATTTATTCATTAATAAATAGCGAATGTCCTTAGATAATATTCTCTTGCAGGGGTATAAACTCTTGATAATCTTTATGCTCGTGAAACCTAGTTCACTGGAAATACACGTAAAATGGCACGGACAAATCAATTCTGTGATAAATGACGTGGATGGACCTTTGTCCTGGAAATACCGAGGCATATACAGATCAATATTTGTTGTGCAAGTAAACAAGTATTTTTGCAATTTGAGGATCCATTGTCATTGCATTCCTTTAAGATTGGAATTAGGAAATGTAATCAAATGAAATTTAGTAGTAATCTACTTTTACTACTTTTCTGATATCTTATCGTAAAGATGCTTATACAGTTTGTCCTATTTTCATGATTAATCGGTGATTTTTTAAATATTAATTATTTCAATACAAACTACAGTTTTTATTCCCTTTCTAATATCTTATTGCAGAGATACTTATAGAGTTCATTATATTTTTGCAATCGTAACAGTATTATTCAGCACCTTACTTTAAATGTTTCCAATGGTTGAAGGCATCTACAAACATCAGAGAAATTGTTCGTTTCGCAAAAGGCTAGTAATTTGTCGTTCATAGTTGGTATTATTGCTTAATACGGATCATGGGGCTTTACCGTGTTCACATTACATTTCCTCCCCCGCCAAAGCTTAACGTCCTCCGAATATAAATCAAAGGCCTACCCGCTGTTAAACCGCATACCCAGCAAGCGACATACGTAGCCAGACGTCGTTGCCACCCGTTTCACGAATATCACGTCGGACAATACAAGTACTAATATAAATAGAAATTAAATTAGGCACTCATGTTTATTAAGGGTACCGGAAAATAATCAATTGTTTTGTAATACTTAAAGTGGTCATCCTTTGTAAAACAATTGCGCGCGGTGTAACCTCGAAATATGCATTGTATTTATGTGAATGTTAAGATTGATTAATTGTGAATTCGAACGAAAGATGAGACTGTCTGAATGGATGAAGTAAGGGAATGCAGACAAGGGGTGTGCAATTGGAACGTCACCAAGTGAGAAAAAATGAAAACGCATATACGCTATATGAATATATAATACATATAACTCTATTTATAACTTAAGTTTTTTCCAAAATCCTCTGTAATTTTCGCTCCTTCGAGTGATTCTATCGAAATTGAACATTTAGAGATTCAGCGTGATCATAGAGGGTTAAAATATTCACCGAGGGTCGTAGATAATGAAACCGACCGTCTGATAGAATAGCATTTAATATGAGAAACATCGAGTTTCATAAAATACGGTAAAAACTAACATTATTTTCTGATACCCCTAATTTCAATTAAACGTTTGAAAATTGCAAAAATACAATAAAAAATATAATCCGTCTGAATTTGCAGACGAAAATTTGAGGATTGTAAAATCATTTAATCTACAAACCCTTGCAATGGTTTGAAACGAGGAAAAGGGTAAAAGTATTATGTACACAAATTACAGTCAGTCTAGCAATTCGTTTATCTGCTTTGATAACGATATGTTATAAAGAAGATAACTTGCTATGGACTAGAAAATTAAAGGTATAACACGAGGTAAACATTATAAGGGTGTATATCTCAATTACAGGGTTGTTAAAATATGTAGGTTATAATTCGGGTATGAAGAGGGTACAAATTGGAAGGGGTGAATTTCAAAGCCGTGTAGGCTAAATATGTACTATTAAATTTAAAGAGTTAATTACACTGTTGCATTTCCGAGTATTAAGTTTATTAAGGACATCATAATTTATTATAATATAATTACGTAACATAATTTAACCCCTTGGGCTAGAATTTAATTCAGATCATTCCGTGATTAATTAATTTTCATTAAGTTCATTTTCGCTTGTTCATGTTAGTTGTATACTTCGTTGTTGTGTTACTATGACGAGGCACGCACGTCACTGGTGACTAAAGAGTTAATATGAGTAATAAATATTGTCCATTATGTAACTATTTTAACCCTATGTAGCCGATTTTTTACTTTTCTCAAAGAAATAGGATAACGCGAAAGTATTTAAGCTCGAATCTAACGAAGATACGTATTAGGTCGTTACATATGAAATATCTGATTTTATAGTAAGAATATTCCGAAGCATTTTTCTTTACAAACGGTTTTATGTTGTGAACGTGTGAGGTGTCATTTTAAAGCTTGTCAATTTTTCTATTAGACCCAATCTTCATTTTTACCTGTTTACGTATCCAACCTTATTTTTACACAGTTTACATTTCATACTAGATATCTTGAACTCTTCCTTCGTGAGAAAACATTTTCTAATCAAGAATCCGCCAAAATCGCCTTCGAAATATTTATAAATTCTAGAAATTCAATTTTTTACCAAAATAAAATTAGGAAGCTTATAATACGTTGGTAAAATGTATAGAATACATATAATGCTGATTATTTTGATTAATAAAGTTTAGTATGAAACAAGATATACGAGGTTAAAGTTGTTTTAATAATCGGATGCTTCCTATGTACCAACCTTATATAATACATTACGTGAGATTAGCAACAAATTTGCTATAATTTGGACACACGAAAAAAGGTGAAGATTGCGGCGTGTATTTTTATAATCATTATTATAAAATGATACGCATAGACAAGTATGTGACTTCAAAGTTGCACGGCGTTATAAATAGTTAAATCTCTGCAAATTTTAACGCAACAAATATATGTCTTAGTAAGTGTAACTCTCGACTTGCTTACTCTCATACTTTCTGCGTTACACATGTAAGAAACTCTCGAGTAGGAAGAACACCAACGATATTCCTTCATTAGTAAGATTTGCGAATGAGAAATAAGATAATTATTCGCGCACCGTTCCCCTGAAGTCAAGTGTCTGCCAAACCTTGCGATGAGTTTACTTGGTTCTGGAGATTGTGGTTTCAAGTGAGCATACATTAAATACGTAACAATTAGGAGGCGGCGCGGGCACGCGGTAAACAGGGCTCGAGACTCGAGAACCGGAACCAGATTCAAAACTGGTGCGAAATCTCTCGCTCGTGGAAGTTGCCTGGTTTATACTGTACTTCATCCCTCTACATTTACCCTCTCCTAGAAAATCCCCACGCCTTAATTTGTATGTTGAGCTACTTCAGAATGCAGTCGATGCTTTCGGCGTTGTTTACTTCGAAAACATCTACATTGTTGTTCACGACTTTAGAGCCGTAGTAATCTATTATAAAGTATTTACTGTTGTGTTTTATTATGGAAATCCCAGGTTTTGATATTTTGCATGTTGGAGGTACTTGTATATCGCCAAACCAATTACTAAAAATCTTTGAACTTACGTGCCTCAATAAAGTATTTTTGGACATAAGTTTATGTAAACTATTTTTATCTACTTGACGTCATTAACATGTAGTATAAGTTTGATCCCGACCTTTTTGAACACTCTATATATAGTGGCAAGGGGTTATACAGACATGGAGTCTCCAGATTAATTTTTATAGTACATAATGTATATTATTGCAGGGATTGTAGTAGATTTTTTATTACCGAGTGAAACAAGGTAGTGATGATTTATGTGAAAAAATAATTATACACAATTTATTTACAAGAATTAAAAAAATTACTATAGAAAATTCAGCGCGACTAACAAACGCCACTGATCAATACGAACTACATTGTAAACAACTCTGTAATCAACACTCTAATCAACACTGTACTCAACACTCTAATCAATTCTGTGGTAGACACTTTTAACTCTCTCCGGCTTAACACCAGTCGTTTTTTCGTGGGCTGTCGCTTATATTCTAAAAACTACCTTGAGATTGTCATAGTCATATCTACACACTTTCCTGGAATCCATGCACACGGGGCCGTGCTATTTGGGTCGCCAGATACTTTTGTCGCTTATGCCCAAATTAAATCTACGCTTAACTCTTCTAATATCCAAAAACTGAAATATCTACTTCACAAGTTTTTGTGAGAAATACTTTCAACCAATATATCGGCTTTTCTAAATTTTTGGATGAACTTTGACGTTCATGAGCTGAACAATTTTAACATTTCTGAATTAAAAAATGTTGACATATGTCAGCTGAAACATTTTCCAAGCTTTACTTTTAGAAATGACATGGTACTTTTAATAAATATCTTCAAAAATGCATTTTTTGCAAGGTATCTCTAGATGGTTCGTAGAGCCTACATTATTTGAATATATGAATTTATTATTACATCTCACTCGAGGATGTAAAGTAACGGATAAATTATGTTGGACATGATTCATTGAAACTAACAGAATTGATGTGCTACGGGTTATAAAATAGTGATTAATTATCGCTACACAGATATTTTTTAAATGTGTGCAATAAAACATTTTATTGAATGTTTGATTACCCTCAATTCAGCGCAGGTTTATGGTCCTTGTAGCCAATGGGATGTGTACGTCCATTTGCAGTGTTTGTAACGATGAATTAATTAATTGGAATTCAATTAATTGGAAAGATTTAATTAAATCACCGTTTACATTTATTTGTTGATTCATTTTTCGACGCACCGCCAGATAAACGTTGTATGGCATGTTATTTCAGGATTAAGGGTGTTATACAAAACTGTTCTATTAATTTATCGAGATACCTGATATTTATTAAATGCATATTTTAATTATTTTATAGCTCTAAGGGACATATTTAATTACACAATGCATGTCATATGCATGTAATATGTCACGTTTATTACGCGTTATGAAATAATAATTCTAAATAAAATGTAGCAGTGAATTAATGGATAACTTGAACGAGCCTTTTGACATAAATAATTGAAATCTGTGCGAAAAAGGCTGCAGGAAAAATTCTCCCCTCTCATTATTGTGCCCATTATAAAATACAGTGAACGCTTCCACTGTAATTCGGAGGTATTTTGGAAACGTCATTGAAGCTTTGAGAACAATCATTGCGATGATAAAAAGGGAGCAGAGAGTTGTTTTAATTTATTTGTTATTTATAGACAATAATGATCGCAAGCATACTCTTCGAGTTTGCATAAAATATCTCGCGCAGTTACAACAAAATTCGAAACTGAACTTAATACGATGTAACCCTCAATATCCAAATTCTAACCCCATAGAATAGTTGGGGATGAACTATTAACATGTGTTATTTAAACAATACCCTACGTCGAAAAACGTCTGTGAACATCAGCAAAGTTGTCAATGGGCATAAATAAAAAAGTAGTATGAACCGTTATTTTTTAAAGTGGTAACCTTGTAAATTAAGACTCGTACATTTCTTAAATTAAAGTCTCCATTACCATTTTGATTTATCAAGTTATACCAGTAATATTGGAAGAATCTACACCGCCGATAAACAATTGAATCGTTCCTCATTTTTCTTCGAAAACTCACTGCATTGTCCCCTTCTGGTGATTGAATTAGGTACTTTAAATGCAATCGAATCGAGTGCCGGCTGTGTCAAATATTCGTCACCCCTCGGCCCGCGGCCCGGATTACACGCTTTCGAATAATAATGTCATCGAATTCGTGACTGAACGAACGTTTGCCCCGCCATCATACTCAGCCATAGTTTTACTCTTCTGTTTAGCATTCATTATGGAAATTGCTTCAAAGATATTGTAAAGCATTACTTTTTATTAGCAAAGTTTACAAACGGCACAAATAAAAGAGAAGTATTAGCCGTTATTCTTTCAAATGGTATAAGTCTATTTTTCCCTTTGAGTGTAAGGTTATAAATAATGGAAATGAGATATCAATGTGTAATGGAAAATAGTGTTTAATACAATTTTATTAAAAACTGTACTTATACCAAGTTCAGGAAGAATGGTTCATGTAGTGCTTTACACAATCAATGCGTATTAAATAGATTTAAATCAACAGAACATAAATTGACTGTCATGTCTCTATGTACAAACACCGCCGCGTTTTGCGTTTATTATTGTATGTGGAGTTAAGACTCCTAATAATTAGACTCTTATTAACACTAATTTATGAAAAATATGATCATATTTCGATTACATATTTCTAATCACAAATTAGATTAATAGATCCGATTATTCCCGAAGAAAGTATTACTTTTTAATACTTTAATATTTAAGAGTTAGATTTGTGAAATAACATTCCATACAACCTTTATCTGGCAGCGCGTGATTTAATTAAATTTGGCTAATTAATTTCATTTATCGTTACAAAAACGAATGATAGAGGTCGAAAAATGTATTTCTACCTAGATCCTAGCATACTACACACGATTATTGAATTATATCTCATTTTTATCATAGTACTTTAATACGTGATTATTAATTCCGGAGAATAACGTATCCAAAAGTAACTCGCACTTAATAACCTACCTCATTTCTTGAAATAAAATTAATAACTTTAATCATGTTTCGCTTGCAGTTGAAGAGCCGAATAGAGTTACCCTAATAATTCCACTTGAGAAATATCGAGCATAAAATACCACGGTTTGCAAAAATGTCAAATTCGAGGATGTTTTGAAGTGCTGGCTTTTCAAGTTGGAAATGTATAACGTGATATGAAAATATGAATTATTTCAACGATGAACGTTTACGGTTGCATTTGGTGGCCAATAATTGTAGGTATAAATAGAAGCACTCATCGTGGATTTAAGGTTCGTTTAATTTCTGGATTATACGTGGCTACGCGGTACTACGAGTACTCAAATCGAGTCGCATACGTATAAAGCACTAAAGCACGTAACGTGCTGCGTGAATTTCGAAGGTAAATTTCCGAGAGGAACGTGACAGCTGTTTTTTTTCTAACACGGGATCCCATAGTAGCAACAAACGGCATCCACGAACCGAACAAACGCACGTTAACGACAAATAACGAGTGACGTTGAATTCGAACGTGAAAACTTTGGATGCATCTTTGACGTATTTCAATGGTTTTCGTTTCCCGATCCACTGTTATCTGTCTGATACGAATTCCAAATATTGTAGAAACAATTTATATACGAAAATGGATTAATGCTCATAGATGTTTACTATATTGCAGATATTTTTCTAGAAAAATGTAAACATGTTTAAAGGATATGTTGTTGATATATTTTGATGATTTTCGTTTCGCGATCCACTGTTATTGGCCTTCTGAGAGATTGCTGATACGAATTATAAATATTGTAGAAATAATCTAGTTACGAAAATGAACTAGTTCTCGTAGGTTTTAACTGTATTTTAGAGATTTTTTCGAAAAGCGTGGATACCTTTAGAGGATGTATCGTTGACATACCATATCAAAGGTATACTTTTGCCAATCTATTGTTACCTTTTCTTTTGGATTTTGGTAATATGAATTCTACTTATTGTAGATATAATTTATATTGCCAAAAGAATTTATTGTTGTATTTCAATAATATAATTCGCATTACAAAGCCACGTATGAGGGTGAACGAGGGCATCTCCTTAAAATGATAAAGTAGTATACTTAATAAATATTTACATGTTTAATTAAAAGTTTATTACTCATTTAATACTTCTACGAAAGCTCAGTTTTACTTAACAAATATTGCATATAATCCAACGGCAGAATAAATCTTTTTCATGACAGGAGAATTTACGATTTCATAAAGCTCTGAAAGAGTCAAAAATTGAATGGCTGCCAAGTATTCGAAAATCATGACACAGACCTGTTGCGAAACAGGTTAAGCATTAATGTGATAAACTATTGAAATAACTCCATGAAGCGTTCACGTATTACTTCAATGCCGGTCTTACGCCTGATTTGTTATTGGTGCAGAAGTAATGCCGTATCAGTAATTCACGGGAATAATCGAAAAGCTCGAACGCTTGTTGGAGAGAATGATCGTCGAAAATCGTGAAATCCGGAGATGCAAAATTAAATTCACATTATTCCCAGAAGTCGAGGAGGCAGTGCGGTGACAAAACCGAGAAAGAAGGAGAGAACGGCGTATTCTCGTAGAGCAACTACGTGACAGGATCGAAACTAGTTCCGAAGCTGTTTCCTGTCTCAATGCTCGGTGAGCCGACGTTATCGTAGAATTCGAGATTTCCCATTTAACTTTTGTTTAATTATTATTATGGAGTGGCTACGCTACTGCTGTTATCACGGTACGCTTGGTACAGCTAAAACGGGTTAAATTTCACCTCGGGCAAAAACCAACAGAATTATGGACCACTTCCCGTATATCGGCCGCAGACCTGCTTAATTTATGCGTATGGTTTTCATTAATTTTAAACGACGCTGTGGCGTATTTTTAACAATTCATTTTCGAGATTACTCGTTATCACATTTTCTTAAATCTCAGACAAAATATGATACCGCGAAGAATATCCGATGTAATTGCCCTCGTACGTTACAGGGATTTTAGGTGTCATTAATTTTGGCTAGTTTTACGAAATGTCTCTTAAAAATATTTTTATGAGAGAGGACGATTAAACGTACGTATGTTTTGATCTGGCAATATTGTCATCTATGTAATTCCAACTTTAATCAACAGGAATGGTATATCGATATTCATATCTCAGCAAGTGATATATGAATGATAAAAATACTGTACATAACCCGAATATTTATTCGATGGTTTCCAAACATTCTTATATAAGTAAATATTAGTCTTCCGTAAAGTTGCAACAGTTTACTGACAGTAATAAAATCAGTCTGTGTTATGATTTTCAATGATTTAATTACCCATTATGTAGCATTATATGGCAAGATTATAACAAACAAAACGAATAACATTCCTCAAATTCAGAAATGAATTGGAATGAAATTTAATAAGTCATAAATAAACTCTTATTTTTGTCACACAGACTGTCCATTTTGGCAAAGCACATGTAATAATAAATCCGGGACCAAATTCTTACCCATACCCGGTCATACATACATAACGACATCACTCTCACTTAAGTACACATACAATAATAAACGTAGAACATAGGACTTACTGAAATATTCATACTTGAAATATTTCATATGTCATAATGCCGTTTCGGCACTCTACACCTACACGCATTGAATGCAGACACTTATATCTCTGTACATAGAGAGTCATGACAGAATGTTGTCAGGAGCTTTGGGCATATCCAGTGGCAGTGCCAGTGGCGGTTGCATTGTCCGCCTGGCATCAAAGCCAGACGAGGTCCACAAACCGCGTCAGCTCCGACCACAGAGAGTGCCGAGGACGCTGATGCCGACGCCGACGCCGAAACCGGCGTCTACATCCTCGGTACTACTATCGTAACACATAACATAAACGCGGACTACGCTGACGTATGCGCTGACGAAGATAGGGCGTCTCTACAGTATGTTTCACGGATACGCGAGCAGTATCGTAAGCGAGGGATGTTCCACTGGAGTCTGCAGGGTTGGCCTAAGCTAAAGAGAGACTAAGGAGGGGTTAGGGGGAGGTGAGGAGAACTGCACTGTTGTGCAACCGTCAGCACTGAGAATGGCAACTGAGTTTCATCGGGTCTTTCGCCTCGCGGTACAAATCGTGAGTGGCTCCGGAGTGACACAAGTCTTCCTCGGTCTTCCGGGGAGCATTTAAATCGCAAATTCTATGTAGTCATTGTTGCCCCAACCCGAACAGTAGAATGGATACGCCAGCTATCTACCGAGACGGGTTTGCCACTTGGATTTCAACCCCCTTGAAAGCACCTTTTGATGCGAATTAAAAGGGACGTTTCATCTCCATATCTTTACCCCCATTCTCCTACCAGCTAAGTTAAAGGCCCTCCTTTAGGTAATCATTGGAATTTTAGTCATTTCTTAGATAGTTGATATAATCGTTCTTTGATCTGATTCATAACCGATGGAATTGTTGGAAATTCATTTATCATTACGAGAAAACAGCTGATTCAGTATTCGAGACCTGTTCCAGCAACTGGTTGACGGTCTTTTTCACCAACTCGCTCATTCAAATTTCATTTTCTTTCAATTTTCTTTAGTTTCTATATACTGTTCACAAATTTATTAACAGTTTTATGAATGAATTGTTCAAAATCTGGGGAAACAATTCTATTTCAAAATTAACTTAGGAGTTAAGAAAAATTAGTAATCTATCAAGATCGCAATTAGCTCTTGCAGCTTAACGATCCTAGTTTGCATTTACGCGAACGTTTCTATACAAATTTGAAATTTATCATTATGTATAAAGAACCTCGTAACACGTCTGACATTTTAATGGAATAAGTGAAATCGTTCCAACAAAGAATAGTTATTATACATAACTACATTATGTATAAGGAAACTCTTGTTACGTCAAATGTATTTTTGATGCGATAAATGAAATCGTTTCAACAACAAACAGTAATCGATTCAGAGGTCTAATCTGATCGAGTAACTTCATTCAATTCGTTTAATCAAAGCGAGTATAGAAAAGGGGAACGATGCAATACCATCAAACAAAAAGCTATCAATCTAATATACAGCACCATCGAAATCTGGAGTGTTCAGTCGTGTAGTAAAAGGACAATCGATCGCCATAACGTAGAATAGAATTTCAATTTTGACCATTGCCTCTTTACGAGCTTACGAGTGCGCCAATCACATACAAACGTACATACATGTACGCCCGGGAATTATTCGTCGACGATTAAAACCAGCTGAATTATGAAAAATTAATATACTGCTCTACCGTGGGTTTCCAACGGTGCTCCTAATTTTCATGGTAATACTGTTTATTACCGATATAACGTACGATCGGTCGTTATGCGCCGCGCAAATTGCTACAAAAATAGTGCACCTGCGAACAAGAATATTCTTCTACCGTATTATAAATTATCACCAGGCTGGATGTTTTGAAAATATTTCTTTAAAAGACTACATTTTTCAAATGTACGTAACAAGCGCTATTTGCATCCATGCCTCTATGTCAAAAATGCAATATACATTAATTCAGATCTTTAAATTTACACGTAGTAAGAGATGCATAAAACAACCTTGTGTAGTTTTTTAAATCTCTTTCAGCTTAATGTCTAAATATAGTGTACGACAGAACGTCGAAAGCGTAGAAATGGTTCACCGTAATTTGGTAGTATATTTTAGGAATTAGTAATTCCTTATCATATATTTCTCTATATGACTATTTCATTATCAAGATAAAAATAATATGGCGACAATAGAATGTAAAAGATAATACATCCACAACTACGAAGAAGAAGGAGAACCTTCATCTTGGATGCAAAAAATAACCCAGGAACTCTTTGTTCCTCGAATTCGCCTCCTATACGTGTTAATACAACCTCATATTGGTATATACATAGGGATGGACAGGTATATATTCGAATGGTAGGCCCTAGTACTATCACGTAGACCAACATTTCTAGTGGAATAGTTCGTTATGACTAACGGGTCGTTTTTCACATCCGAGAGAAACGTACGATTTTTACAACGTACGAATGTCCTCCGTATACGTATGTCTCTTTCTCCTTCACACATCCTTGTTACTCCTGTGTGCTTCGAGTACACCAGGAAGCGGGATGAAACGAAGCGTTTTCTGTACACGCGGTTTTTCACGGCAAACGCTGCTAGCCGACTCAGACCGCTTTTCAATGTACGTGACCAAAACGTTTTACCGATTTCCGACTCTGTAACGAGTATCGACGTTGTTCTACTGTTCAATAAGGATTTCGTACATCCCGTGATATAGGATACGTGAAATCATCGTGCGGAATCAGATTTAAATTGTATATCAGATAATGCGGAATATCTTTTGATTTATATATCAGATAATGTGGTATATCTGGTAATTTGTATATCAGGTGATGTGGGATATGTGTTAATTTGGATTACAGATAATGTGGAATATCTGTTAATTTGTGTATCATATAATGTGAGATGTTTGTACTGTTTGTTGATAATGTGGAATATCGGTTAATTCTTTATACAGTGTCTTGTGTATTGATTATGAAATAGTAAAAATTAGTGCATAATGTTTCCAAGTCAGAATCGTCGCAAGATAATGTGAGTGAAGTTAATGTATCGTAGAAATGTTTAATTGTAATTGCCACGTTCATTTAACATAGTCTGTCGCATAATAAGCAAATCTACTATTTAAAAGTAATTCAGGATCGAAATTGGTGCAACTTTTAGTCTGTCAAATAACCGTAGATGAGAAAGAATTTTCCGCGCCATAAGTGCTTCATACATTATACATATACATATATTTCCATAACGCGTTATGAACATCGTGAATTTCGAACTCGTATCCCTCTTTCCTCACTTTAGAAGCATACCATCCATATTTTCCAATATTTCCGAAATACGTAAGACATTTGTATCTCGTACGGCAGCAGTTCACATTTTCCAGACATCGCGCGATGTAATACGACATCGTAAAAAACATCGAGCGGCAGCCCATAAATATTCCACTGAATGTCGAACAAAATGCGAAAGCCACTTACTTAACTATGAATTATAAATCCCATAAAAGGGGACTGTTTACTGAAATATCGATAATAATGTTTCGAGTTGGCTCATCCAGAATTAATATTTCTTAATACACCTGCAGGAGTTAGATTGACTTATGAACTCATATCATCTCGGAACTACTTAACTTCAAAAATCAAACGAAAACCGAAATATCATTAATACACTCATTAAATTATATATTTAGATATGTATTTAACTACTGTTGAGTCTACCGTTGGTTACGTATTTTATATATTACATATTATATATTATTAGTATGTGTGATTTTGGGTTTCGGCTTTTGATAGACCGATGTAAAGATTTAAACTTCTTTATTTTTTAACGTAGAAGACTTCCTTAAACACCGAAGACATAAGCACCTAGGGCAGATAATAAGTAGCCTAGGACTTCTTTTAAATTAATGTTCAGACTGAAGAGGGTGCAAAATTGTACCGAAACGTTTCTACGTTAAAAAATAAAGAAGTTTAAATCTTTACATTGGTCTATCAAAAGCCGAAACCCAAAATCACACATACTAGTTATTATTGGACCAAGAAATAAACTATTGATTACTATATATTATATATTATATCGGTTATACATTAAATACTATATATTATATATGGACTTTTCCATAGATTGCGCAGGGTAATAAAAAAAGGATCTGAAATTATATGAGCCTATAATACTCACCGAGAAGAGTCGAAAATGTCTAATCAAGACAAGTCCCAAAATCAATCCTTTCGATATAAATTCAATTTTTATATTTAAGGCCGTTTAATAGTGTGAGTTTTCGTTTACATCAGCATTAATCTAATGTCCTTACGAGCCAATTCTTCTGTGTACATTGAATATGTTGTGAAGAAACTCGCTGACGACATTCAACGCTCGTAATTATAAAAGCTGAATTTACCTCGAAAGGATTGATTTTAGGACTTTTGTCTATTAGACATTTCATTTTGTTTTCGGTGAGTACTATAAGTCCCTATAGTCAGACCCCTTTCTATCACCCTGTATATGGGATTATCATTTCCGCATCTAAAATCACCAGATTTCTTCAGTCAATGGTTATTAATTTAACAGAGTTTTAATTGTTGAAACGTGAAGTATTCGGTGTGAAAATAGCTGGGCGAAGGGGATGGTAAGCCTTTCGACATTATTGAAGCTTTTTACGGTTACAGGAGTCGAAGAGAGAACTCAATGAAAGTGCAGAGAGAGAAGAGTCAGGAGGATAATCTCCTGGGAGGAAAAGAGGCTTGTTCGAAAAGGGGATCGAACGGAAGGGCGGAGAACAGAAAAGAACGGCGAACGGAATTTGAATAATTCAATCGCGCAGGAATCGGACGTACGTTAAATAAAATAACGTGGTGAAATGTTGGAATATAGCCGAAGGATGGCTAAAACGTCACGTGGAATCGTTTGGCGAAGCTTAACGGGTGCACCGCACCCGTTACTCCACGATCCAATTTTCTCACTGTTGCTTCAGAAAGCCCCCTTTTTTGTGCTCCGGAAGGGTCGTCTCTCTGGTAAAAAAATGACTCGGGTCGATTGAACACCGTCGTTAGAATTAGAGAGAGAAGCGCCTGATGGAATGTAGACCGATCAAAGTAGAAAATTCATCTTGGAGATAACTTTCTGGAAATGGACCTACTCAATGAAAATGTCTCAACCCTCGATATCGTTACCTTCAATGCCTCCTTTAATTTCTTCCCTCACAAATGGAATTCATTTCAACCCCATGAATTATAGCGATAGTTAAATATTCTGAACCATTCGAGAAATTATTGAATCGTCTGTACATACAGTCTATATACTGTTATATACAGTAGCATACTGAATTAATTTAACATCATCATTTCGTTAGGATACGTATACATCATTTATTTATCGGTATCCAAACAACGATGATTAAACATTATATCATTATGTAAATTCTCGCGGCTAACGTTATTCATCACATTAAATGATTACTTTAAAACTGATAACACAACAATAACCAGTAAAGCCCTGAAACTATAGTAGGTCTTATTACCGGGTTCTGAAAAGTCCACCGAATTAGTGGTAACAGATTTACCAGGCAGAAAAAGAATTTTTTTCCAGCAGCGAACTGTACACCAACTGTTGCGATGACACGAAATTACAGGAAGGTTCTTTTGTCAGAGGGTACTGGGCGTAAATGGAGACAGCATGCCAACTGGAACGTCCGTCTTTGAAAGGGATTAGTTTACCGGGGGTAGTTTTAGAACAGCGCAATCGTGACTCGAGGTCTCCAGTGAATATCCGTCTAATGGCCGGCGGGTTTTTGGGGCTAGTTTTACTTTTGAATACGAGCCAGACGAGAAGTAGGCCGCGTATATAAACCGCACAACTCTTATATCGTCTCTCTGTGCTAAGGATCATCCGAAATATTAACGTCACGTGTCGTCGGTGCAGTAATACGTCATGAATACGAAACGCGAGAAAGTTTCGCGTCCAAAATATGCCCGCGAAATAAAATCCCGAAATCCGCCTCGCCTTTGTGTTCAAATAGAAAAGGAACCGTGTCAACGCACTCGCCGTGGTGGTTATACAATTTTTTTTATAAATATCCCCCCGCCGAATGTTCGGTGGAAATCTTTTTTTTAAATTGACGAACCAATTTAAATTTCACGTTCCCATGCGATATCGCGTATTCGGTATTACATTTCGCAGGACATACGTTAAATATTTAGTATGGTAAATATTTGCTTAATTAAATAAATCCCGTTTGCATGACGCACATCGCGCCAACAAAACGATATGTGTCGTTGATTTTTAAATATACACGACGCCGAGCGTTAGACACGTTTTCGGTATCCCAACCTGTCCGTCAGAATTTAATTCTTACCCGACGAAACTTTAGGATGTAATATAAGCTTCGCGGATATGATTGTGACAATTTTCATTCGCGATACGCGGAGGATTAAACCCTTGGGTCACGTAAGTTTTAGTGGTTTCGGTGAGCGAATTTTTAGATGACTGTAAACGAAATTACTTTCGGTGATATTTCCAACGAACACAGTATTTCGGTGTAAAAGCGGGACATGCAATTTCCAGGTTCTCTAACGAAATATATAAAAATATACGAGCTACGAAAAACAGTAACTCGAGATAGTAAGATGAAATTTAATTCTTCGGAATTTTAAACTGTTACAAAATAAGTAAATCTTCCCTTTGTCACTCAAATTATATCTGCTTCGGAAACTATAATATCGTGATTAGGGCATATATAAAAATACATAAACTATTAGAAATAGTAACACGTAACAATAAGATAAAATTTAATTCTTCAGAATTTTAAACTGTTGCAAAGTAAATCGTCCCTTTGTCATTTAAATTACGTCTACTTCGGAAACTGTAATAACGTGATTAGGCAAGAACAAGCAATAGATACTCCTCACATTAAATACGACAGATAAAAAGTAATTCAATTATTTCCTCCGCTGTAGAAGATAATCGCATTTGG
The DNA here is from genome assembly GCA_910591585.2 of Nysson spinosus. Lineage (NCBI taxonomy): Eukaryota > Metazoa > Arthropoda > Insecta > Hymenoptera > Crabronidae > Nysson > Nysson spinosus. The sequence continues at coordinate 5,037,938 of OU342830.1, read as the reverse complement.
CACAGTTTGTTAACCCTGTAGAACATCAAAGAAAACCGTCCTCGTCTGTTTCCTTATATCGTGAAAGACCGTATCAGCTAAGGCACCGTCTTTCACCCTCGGAAGTAACAATACTGACATTCCGTGTGTCTTTGGTCGTACAGTGGAGGGTTAGGGAACTTGGAATGAACGATTCTTTGCCATACTTTTCCTAGTGTTCGGTTCACGGGTATCCTGTCGTTTTCGTACCACTCTTGAACCGTTCTCTAGCCGACAATGTGCCACCTAATTCACAAAGAAACCCCGCAAGGCTCTTCGTTAATCAAACAGAACCCCTTTAGAAGACGCACACGAGTGTAATTGGCACACGGAGATACCACGGTTAAATAAAGTGTGTACATACACACTCAAGTTTCTCGTTTGCTGATGAATTCTAGGAGATTTTCACAGATGTAAAGCGGCTGACCGAAAGTACTGGTTCGAGTATGTATATTCACGTATCTATGTACGGGAACATGCCATTATTCCAACGAATGAGCGACACACGCGTGCTCGAAGCCAGTCAACGTTAATTACTACGGAATCGGTCTACCCGGCTGCGAAAGGGAATGATTCATAGCCAACGAAAAAGGCTTTGAAGAGAAATGATGGTGGGGGGTTACGAGAGAAGAGAAAAAACGAGTGTCGCCAGTGTAAACGACCCTAACCATTCTGGGCTTTCCAATGAATTTCTTTCCGACGGCCATTTTACTTAACGTCCGGGACCCTTGTCTCGTTTTCTTAAATCTTTATTTAATTTAGTAACTATCTTACCGACGAAACCCTCCGAAATATCACTCTCCAATATATTTCCTCGAAGCTGCCTGAAATTATTACTACGATCTCTGAGACCCTCGTGAAAACATTCCTGTTTTATTGGCCAGCATATTAAATATATCACAAGCACAGGCATTCCGAGGCACGTAAAGAGTTACGGAATAAGAAACATTATAAAAATTCAGAGTAGAAATGCAGATATATAATCAATCATTTTTGGAATTAAATAAACGAATAACATCGACGACCTAGATTCACCGGTAAATATAACTTCGGGTATTTAGAGGGAGTTTACTAATTAGTTCGATATATGTACAATGTACATACGTATAGGGAAAGCGAGGTCTGCTTGTACAAATAATTAATCCAACGATGTACATATTATAGGTGCATGTATAGTAAAGCATATACCAAACGTAATTGAATAATAATAAGCTAAAATATTCCATCGTGGATCTTGAAATTTTCAATAGCCACCGATGAGGTTGCAGTGCACGTCCCTTTGTCACACGTGAAATATTTAAAGGTGGAGATATAGGGAAGCGATGTGAACGATATAATCGAGGAGCGTGGAGTGTAACAGGATTGCATCCGCGAGGCCCGGTTGAATAAATAACGAGCCTGGTGGTTTTATCTCGGCGGTTAGATTCGGCCTTTAACATTTTCCAGTCGCATTAGCGCTTGCGGATGACAGTACCGTAACAATACGGCCAGTTTTCCGCGCGTCGCCGAGCGGAATGGCTGCCAGCAGCATTGCTCGCAATCGTCAACCGACCAAAGAGTGGCGAAAGCCCGAGCGAGAAACGGAAAATTTCATCCTCCATGGGGGATGAAAACTACCAATTTCGGTATTACCAGAAATTTGGTGCGGGATAAAACTAACGACCGAGTGGAAATGGGTCCGGTAGAAAGCAGCATGGCCAGACATTCTTAAGCCGCGATAATAATTATGGTACCGGTAATTAGAATAAATCGTAAGACAGCTAATTGCCCTATTTATTTGCGGCACGGAAATGCTCGGCGCGCTTCACGTTGTTGGCTGTTGCGGTTGCACCTGCGACCGCATTCCATACCAAGAAATCATCCCTGTCATCGTTCCTAGCTGCTTTTCTGGTTTTCAACGAAAACGGAGAACCACTGTTTACTTGTTTGTTTGCCTGCCAGGCTGTTTGTTTGTTTGTCTGACAAATCTGTAGAACGGCTTATGGCCGATGGAACGTTTAAAAGCCGTTTCACGTTGCTCCGGAAAATCAACGTCATGGAACGAAACGCGTTACATTACGTATGTACGATGTGATGCGCTTCAATGTAATTGTTTCTATCATTCATTGGGAAAATGTTATCTTTAACTGCATGACTTTATGTTATTACACGAAGATCTCACTGTACTCGACAACATTTCTTGCTTACCATAATATAATGTGATAATTGTTTGAGATAAAGTGCTATGTAGCGCGATAAGGTCTTTTCACAGACTATTTTGATTCTATCGGAATAGGAGCTTCAATTGCTTCCAAAAGTACAAGCAATTTTAGATAAAAATAAATGACCAATTAACAAAAATTGTAGCGTGGACAACAAATAGAAAACTTTTCAGAAAAGGCAATACATGAAATTAAGTTTGGAATCATTGCTGCAAAGAAATAAAGTGTATGCATTAAGTTAACAAGATGCGTAAGGAGTTAATGCGATATTTAATATTCTATGAAATTTCTTGTTTGTCCTATTTGTTCCAAATTGATATTGGAAACATTATAAAGATTCAGATCAATGGGTTTGATTGACTGCATTAAAATTCTGTATTCGTATTTCTAGGATGAATAATTACATTCGATCTGATGAGGCATAGATTACTAAACATATTTTACGTCAATTTTATCAGCCGCTCACGCTTATCAGTTTCATATAAACGACCCGCGACACGCATGAAATACTTTCCAATCATCCGGGTAAGAGATATATTCGATGTCGGTTGCATCCAACGATTTTTAAATGCTCCCCCCAGCTCCTCTTTTAGTTAGCGCTTTGTGTGAGAAAAATCAAACGTGGGAATCTTTTTTTTATTCCATACACCGCGCTTTTATTTCAATTTTTACCTCGTGGTGTCAGGTACCTGCATAAATATGTATATAGTGCCAACAAAATATGCAACACGTTCTGCTCTATTTGACAGATAATAAATCGATTGGTAAATCCATTATTAAAAAATTCAATAGCTCCTCTTCCCCGATTTTAACAAAACACTATTGAAACTGAAAAATGGCGAGCCAAATATAAAATTTGTATCAGATAAGAATGTTTGGTCTGAAATACGGAATAGATGTATGATATTTAATCAGTGCATCATAAATGTCGGGATCATTATACTATCAGTAAAATAATCAAATACTGCAGCATCATTATTATCCAGTACATTAAAAATACAAAATGGCAACTTTAAATCTCTTAAACATTCTATCTGTTAAGAAGTTTTATTACTGAATAAAGAATAAATTAATTATATCCCACATTTATAAAAATATATCAACACTAGAGGTTTAAAGTGCCGTATTTCTTATAATATAATGTTTATTTAATCAAAATACATCCCATTCGCTTCTATGATCTTTTCCCAACATGTAGATAGCGAAAATATGACTTTTTTATAAAAACCACTAGATTTATTGATAATCAATTGAAAAGACCTCTAAAACTTTCGTCTGATTTCGGAAGATTTTATAGCGCAGAAATAATTCCAAGTGTCTAAAAGGATGATAAAAGGTAATAGCTTTCTATGTGCAACAAAAGCACAACAAATTAAGTGGTTATTACTTTGATAAGGAAAACAAATTCTTTGGTGATCGTTATGTGAGATAGGACGTCTTTTATCCTTCGTTTTATATCCAGTGTAAAACTTCAGTATAAAGCGTATAAACGGTCAGTCAGGTAGAGGATAACGTGGAAATGAGAACAAACACTAGAGTTGGACAGGCATAATGCAACTGTCATGCCCGTAACAAAATTTAATTGTCCTACCACCTGTTAGGGTTGAGTGTAAAGGTTCTACCAAATGGCTGACCATTAACTACCGCATTCACTGTGAAACCATTTTCTCCCGTCTCTCTGCTCTGTGAATATAAAAGGCACGAATACAAAGATAGTCATGATATCATTGAATCATGTATTGCAATTAATACCGAAATATTTGATTATTTTTATGATTTCGTATATTTTAACATTTGTCAAAATATAAATAAACCTGTACATAGAAGATCGAGAGTAAAGAGATCTATAGTTTATGTAAAAAAATATCCCAACGGAAGGAGATGATATTATATCTTAGATTAGAATAGTTTTATTATTCATATTTTATTAATCACAGAGTTCTATAATTCTAAACAATGTTTCGGAAAATAGGAAAATAATTAAACACACGCGAAAGCCCTCATAAACCCTTCTAATTATTAACATAATACAAGGAGTGAAATTTAATTCGTTGATTAGCGAATTCTTCAAAAAAAAATACATCACTTGGGTACTTCCGATTTAGTTTTAAAATAAATCCGTGTGATATATTTATAATTACAACATATATTTAGGTTTTACTATTAATTACCGAAACTTATACGTATCAATATTTAAGAATTATGAAGATGATAATTGTAATCTAATTCGTAACATTCGAGGTAAGCGTAGCTTCGAATGACGAGTTAATTCGTCATCCCCGGTTAACAGGTTCAAAAGTGCCAAGTTTCAAGTATATAATCGTCACATAAAAATGTAATACAGTGACGGGATCTAAAAAGAACAGTTCAGCGTCTGTTCAGCATAATTTCATTCCCATACTGTCGCGGAAACCTTGCCAAACTGTCAGTCTCCTGGCAGTGGAGAGAATTATTGTGCGTGCTCGATGGTCAACCGCATTCACAGTGATATGCCACTAAAAGTATTCCCTCCCGTTACGAGTGGGATATAAAAAGAAACTTGCCAGACAGTTCGAAAGGCGTAAAACGGCGTCACTTGGCGCAACTGCAGTATGTGTGACATAGTGGAAAACTTCCCAAGTGTCTGGCCATATCCTGAATCTCAAATCGTGGAGGGTTAACGACGTTTCCTTTTACGAGGATCTCGGGTTAAACCAGCAAATGGGAGTTATTACCGTGATTTCGATTCCTCGCTAATACAGATCATCTTACGGAACTTATTGTACAGGGTGTACCACGTAAAACAAATTACTTAAATATAGGAAATATTTGTTTCCGTCTAATAAATATGGATGATCTCGAAGTTCTATAGAAAACGACACCGATAAAAATGCACTTTCAAGGTATTGTTGATTTGAAACCATTCATTTAGTGCATAAAATATTTCCTGTTTTATCGCTCCGTCATTAACAGAATTTTATTTATCAAATCAGCCGAATGTTCGACAATTTAGGAAAATTACACATAGGGAACTTAATCTTTACTAACTGAACACTAGAGTTACGAAAGCTGTAAAATGGTGGATCTGCTGTATTTAATAGAAATGTTCAAATTTATAAGGTTCCATTTTCTGAGATATCCTGAGTGTCAGGTTTCATAATGAACATAATTAAATAGATTCATTTATATTTGCCACCCACACCTTTTTTAAGGACACATAAATGTACAAATACAATTGAACATATTATCGGTAGTTCTAGTGATAAGTAAAAGTGCGTGAAAGTATACACATTGCTCAAAGCAGATTGTAAAAATGGTTAAGAGAAGAAATTAGTTATCAGAGACTGGTGATTATTCTTACACCGAGCTTCAACCACCATGTTTGTTCTTTTTTCAAGTAAAACGTACTACTCAAGGAGGAGAAATACTATCGAAGAAAAAGCTTGGTGGTCCAGGTCTCTATCCAATGGGGAGTTTCCAATTAAATTGCAAATTAAAACGCATATTTTAGTCGGCCATTGGTGGTTCCACGGGGATACCACGGCAGAAAAGAAAAGTAGCGAGATGGACGATGGGACCGTGGTAGGAATGAAGTTCTCTATTTCCGCGGGGTAAAATTTTTTTTCAACCCTGCTTTCGTCCACGTTTCATCGTTCCATCGTTCCTTTCGGCCTGTGAATCTCCTCCGCCTTACTGGTCGTAATCTCGTCAATGATTCCGCAAACTTCGGCGAACCGAGACTAAATCAAATTTTCCTTCACGGTGGGACGGTTCGGTCGCGATATACCGGCCAGACGCCGATTCCCAACCCTCCTCCTATAGACGGAACTCCCCTTGAAACCGCCCGTTTCCCAATTGGCTGGTCGGTACCCTTCTGGAAACTCAGGAAATGTTCCCTACCTCCGTTTCCTTTCCTCCGTTCACCCTTTCACTACCCCTTTCCACGGTTTTACTCATTATTTTGCACGAATGCCGTTTCCCTAGGAAATCTTGTTCATGGCTGAAATAGCTTGTAAGACGAGCAGACTCTCGAACGGTTTTTACATTTTCCATTAAGCTCACTATTATCCTGAAACAATTCCACCGTATTTGCATCGATATCAATCTCGTGATGCGACTTTATCAAGAGACCGTCAAGAAAGTAAGATATTTTTCCACCGACGTTTCAATCAATTCAAGATTCCCGAGGAATATCTGAGGAAGATATAAAGTTGCAAAACAAGTGATCTGAACTTAGCATTGGAATGCATATCGCAATAATATCGGACGATACTTCGTTATATCGAAGTTCTGCATTCTTCTTCGGCGCAGATCCGACTAAACTTCCACGCGAACAGGAAGGAAACTGCGGCTGACAAAGGAGACGGTAGATATGTTCAAGATGTGTCCATCCTGTCGAAAGTTTTCCGAGATATCCGAATAGGAACTGAATCTACGGGACGAAAGACTCTGCCTATACGTTGGGCTAACAATAAGATTGACCGCGTCTTTTATCTAGTCAGACTTTTGTTTTCTTCGAACTGAGTTGCGTGTGGAAAGAACAAGTTTCCACAGAAATTCCGCAGAACCTGGATTCTGTATTATACCCTAATATGCCTGAACAATCAGTTGTTCCAAAATAGAGTACTTATATGCATTATGTAAATCTTAGTATCTAATTGTATTCCTGTTCGATGTCAATTAGTGTGATATACAGGGTATCTCAGGTAAAACCAACCACCTAATTATCTAATTTAACAAGGGAATCTACTTAACAGGGTAATAGTTTCTTCGGCCAAACACTTGCTGAGATGAAAGCCTTCGAACAAAGCTAGTGAATATTTCATAAAACACGATAGATCTACTTATCGGAGTCGGAGTATCAGGACGCAAGATCTCCTGAGAAATCCGATTTTCCTAGTCGACAAAGTTAAACGTATACGTAAAGAAAGAATTCGGTAGATCTTTGACATTTATCCAGCATAGGAATGACGGAAATCCTCGTCTCCCGTATTACATCCTACACGGTACACCGGAAGAACGAGAGAAGAAAATACGACGTGCAAGAAAAGTGCTCGTAGGTGGCTTGCTAGAAGAAAAAGAGGGTAGGCTGGGAGGTGGGGGAGGTACAAAGTTTGTACCATTTCAAACAAGTAGTAAGAGGTAAGGACATTGGCAGAGGCTGCCTCTAGGCTGCCTTAGTTTCTTCAGTGAAAAGAAAAAAAAAGTAGAAAGAAAGTGGAAGAATGGCAAGGGAACGGGACAGGAAACAGTCTGAGGGATTTAAGCTCGCGGGCAAATCTTGAATACCTAAACAGACGAATAAAAAGCGGTCCATCGGTATTTCCGCGTCTCCGTGAGCCAGTCAGCTTGTCTGAGCGAAGGATATTCTTAAGTAGCTGCGCAAGCTCTCCGATTTTCCCGATATCATGAAAAGGCAAACGCGAGAGAAGATGAACTGTCTGGCATATATACCGAGTAGCGAAGATGAAAGAGATCGCCAAGTAGATTTGGCTTCTAATGATATTTTAACCTGTTACTCGAGTTCTTATAAAAAAACGACATCATGCGGGCTTTTTCAATTCAGTAATAATATAAATCTGTACAATATATTTATAATTCCGACTTTATATTATAAGAAAAAATTGAAGGAAAATTGTATTCGATTGCGTTGTTTGAGGTTGTCGAGTTCAGTTTGAACGTGACGAATATAGATTTGTGCCTAGCGTAACGTGTGAACGTAATGGCCGATAGAAGAGAATATGCAATCACAAAGTGGACGATCAATATTAGAGGCAATAATAGAACACCGACGTCATACAAATGCGTATACCGTAATAAGCAAAACAGGTCGTACCTATGTTTGCCCGGGTTCTATTTTTACTTGAAATAGATTCTATGGTAGGATATAATTAACTGCTTTCATTAATCAAATACGTCGATATATTAATGGACGGGATTCGTCTATTTATAACATTAAGCGCGGTTAATTAGCGAGGTATAAACTACCTCCAATTAATATATATTTGTGCACCGCATGAACTCGTTACGATAAAGTTCCAGCAATATGAAGGATATTAAAAGCTCCGTTCGAGTGTGCACTTTGGTATCAGATACTTTACAAAATGTTCAGGAAAATACGGAACTACCGATCGATTATATCGATACGTAATAAAAGGTATATCTTAAATCAATCATTGTGAATGTGTTTTCATAGTCAATTTTAGGAATATAATGTCCTTCGGTGAAACCTCCGTATTATTTGTAAATATATAATAATAATATTATAATTAGATTTCACGAAATAATGACTTTGATAACAATATACCTTAACTTTACTATAATACTTTAGAAAATATAATGAATTTACAAAGTAATGATGTATATTGTGATCATACTATAATTCTTTATAACAATATTAATAATGAAATGTCTACATTTATACAAATACAAAATTCTTTTATCATTATGATATTAATTCGATTCCACGAAATATAAATAATATGAACTTAAAGACTTCTTACGTTTAAATTAAACGATAATGTAAAACCCTCAGATAATACAGTGTCTTCTACATCATAACATGTTTCTATCCGAAAACGATCAAATCTTTAATTAGCATTTGGAGATGCACTCTCGTACAGATGTTATTAAACGTGGATACTCTATCCGGATGGAAGGACACGGTAGCACAGAATATTTATGAAAAATATTCAAAAGCAGGAGCAGTAGAATGAATAATTTTCAAGAGTGGAGGGGGGAACGAAGCACTAACGCTTCTTGTTTCCTACGGCAGCACAGCCGGCGCCTACCATTTCAATGCACGGATATACTAACGTCGACTAGAAATGTACATGTATTTCAATACATTAACACTCCACAGAACGAAACACGGCAATCCAACCACGACTCTATCTTCCACGCATCTCTTCCATTCCCTGCCATGTTTTTTCATTAAGATTTTTCATTCTGAAATTTCACTTCCTCCGTTCCTCCTGTAATACGCGAGTCATTTTTTGCGCCCGACATGTACGTCAACCAGACACTACTGACACTATAATTCACGTACGAGAAGTAAATAAAGGTTTAAATGTCCTCTCCCTCGAAGGTTTTTATGTACCTTGAAAATAGTGGTGGATAAAAGAGACGGTTTTATTTGAAAATGTAATATTGATGCAACAATATTTCAGTTTCTTTGCGATGCATTTTATTTCTCGAACTTATCAATAAAATGTGTTCATGTAATCGATCAATTTTTTATGAATGTGTATTTAACTCTGAAAAATTCGAAATGTTTTATTCATAAATTTTGAGACAATCTTGAAGTGAAGTTATGATACATATCTCCGTTTATTAAGTTATAATTAAATCCGCAAATAATATAACATGACAATTTACGAGAAGTAAATAAAGGCGTAAATGTTCTTTCTCTCAAAGGTTTTTATGTACATGGAAAATAGTAGTGGATGGAAGAGACAGTTTTATTTAAAAATTAATATTGACGCAACGATATTTTGTTTCCTTTACAATGCACTTATTACTCATACTTATGAACATAATGTGCTATAATATAGTTGGTTAGACTTTTATAAATGCACATTGAACTATAATAATATGAATAGTTCGAAATGTTTCATTTAGAAATTTGGAAACAATAGTGGGGTCAGGTTGCATCCCTTGTTTGTCAGGTTATAATTAAACCCACAGATAATAGTATAATGATTACACTCGTATCGCATATCGTTCACCATTTGGGTTTGTCATCGCGCGACATAACTGCATGAAATTTTATATCAAATCTAATGAACATAATACGAGTCAACGTATTGCCATAATAATTCCATATAATTTTCTGTCCCATGATATGGTTACAATATCATCTTCCTCGGTTAATAAATGCGTAATGAGCACTTGTTGCTTACGCAATGTCCCGAGGTAATTTACAGGGAGTTCGATGTCCACCATTGTTTCCATGGACGGTACGTTCGTTAACGAACGTCCAGTTATTCCGAAAGTAATGACAATTTATTACCGTGGACGCCTCGTTATCGTCTCCGGGCCGGCGGAAATAAATGAAGGAAAAATGTGAAAGAAAGGAGAGCAAAGGGAAGAAAAGCAGGCTGCGAAACGAGATCGCGTACCGGGGATGATACGACAATTAATTGCCGCACACGTGTCACCATTATTCTTTGGCGGTTCGGAGAAAGGGGAAAGAAATCCACCGGTGGATTTTGAAAATGAGACGACACGGGAGAAAATTCTCTGTCATTTATCGTCGAGATAAAGAGTAGAGCTCCCAACTCCGGAATTATACCAATCGTTGTGTCTCAAAGATGTATACTACTATTCCATTCTGGAAAGAAAGTATTCGTGATGTATGTGTCACGTGGAATTCTGATCTCCCATTAGTTATATTTGTTACATATGTATGGGATTTTCCTCTTCCTGCTTAGTCGCCGTGTGCTTTCTTACCAGAACTTTACAGTAGTGACTGCTTTCTTCAGTTTTTTCTCACTTTTGAAACCCAATGCTGTTTAATCCTCAAAACTTTATTTGCATTGGTTAATTTCATATTCTAAAACAAATGCTACTTTCCGAACGACCTTCCTTTTTCTATAATTCATTAACCTCTTCAGGATCGAATTTCTAGTACCACTACTCCAACTATGATATTCAAAAATATAGGACCTACAAGAAACAGTTTTATTTATCTTACGACAATGAAAGATTTATTTCTGGTTAGAACATTTTATAAAGATCGTATATTTATCTTTGATAGGGTCTCGCGAGTGGAAATAACTTCCTTATAGGATTTAAACTTAATGTCCACATATATACCGGAGGTCCTGAAGAGGTTAAAAAACAGACACTGGAATGTTGGGATGTTTATATCAATTAATAAAGATTACTCTCAGCTGCAAGCCGGATTGAGAATGGCTCTAATTTGATGATATGCGAAGAGATATTTATCATATCTGTTAATGAAGCGATAGTTCCATATTTCAGAGTTGCTAGGTCGAAATTCACCACCACCCTTCAATCACAGCGAGTTGATTTCTATGCTTTCATTTTCGACCAGATATCTTTTTTCTCTTCGTTCTGCTAGCACGTTGTGCGAGTAATATTACATATTTAATTTAAAAATGTTTGAGATGTATATTGATTTCACTGCAGACGTATATTACTAACCTTTTACCTCGTTGAATTACACTCAAGATGAAATGCGATATTTCACGGTATTAACGCATCCCGGAAATTTCCTGCAAAAGGATAATTGGCTACGAATATAGTGAATCATCCGCACATAGAGCATGTACTGAAACGAGCCACTCAAGGTATCTCATATTTTCGAAATACGAGGTAAAACTTAATTGGGCGTCCATTAACGTTATCGATTTAAAGCGAAGTTACTTACCTAACTCCGAAAAATTAAGCGAGTTTTAGAATACCTTTGGGCCACGATATTAATCTCGTTCGAAGAGTAATTTAAATATTAACACAATTTTTTTTAAACTGCGAATTCCATGATATCGATAAAAACAAAACTTGTTATAGAAACGATCGCGCAGGTTTCCGACACTCTTTAAACTGTTTGTAAATTAGTGAAAAGTATTGAGAAACTGAGGAAACTTGAACGAAATTAAAATTTGCATAGTAAACAATTTCAATTGAAAAGAAATATGCCAATATAAATTTTTAATTTCATTCAATTGTCCGTAGTTTCTTAATGCTTCTCACGAATTTTCTAGCCATATATAAGGTGCCCGAGACGTGGGTTAACAATTCTGCTTCAAGATTAATAAAGAAGAAAACAGAAATTCGCAGTGTATTAAAATTGTAATTATACGTTTGAACCCAAAGATTGTAGTTTGATGAATAATATGGAAGACATTTTTATGACGACCGCATCAGCTCACTTGTTATCAGGACGCGTTGCCATAACAAGAAGAGTAGTAAAATAGACGCGAATTACAATGCGTCTCGCGTTTGAACCATAAAACGAACTACGGCTATCTTAAGAAAAGTGACAGCTGGTTGCTGATGTTACCGGTTTCAAGGAAGTTTATGATGTTCTTCTACGAAGCGAACACTTTATAGCAAAGAAGCCTCTCTTAAATCGGCAAAAGAACACTGCGATCCTGAGATGCATAGCGAACACAGCTCCTTGCGGTTCAGAAATACATGAAATTGCACGGAAATCTTTCCTTTACAGTCGTGTTTCGATTGATAATATATGCATCGAATTCTTTGATAATATGTTTGTGAAATAACTTCCATAAATTCTACGAATATTTCTTGATTATTTTGCATGCATAAATCTAGTGCGGATCGAGTGCGGAAATAGGGTAAAATTTCTAAAAGAAAGTTCTTCTATTCATCGATAAATGAGCTTATCGAATAAGAGAGGTGCGATACAAATATTATCACCGACAAAATAAGGTAATAAAATAAATTCGAAATCGTGATAATTTCCGTTTTAAAGGAGTGTTTTGATTGTAACAGCAAAATATTAGGGCTACCGGAAAGTAATCAATTATTTTTCATATGCTTTACGAAACTTCATTTATTTTTTCATATTAAATATTATTGTATTAGATATTCCCCATCTTTGTCTATGATCCTTGACCGACGATCCTTCAATACCATAATTTCTTTCTTGAAAATATCAAATTCTCAAATTTCGTTGCCAAAGAATTCTCCACTCCCGAATTGATTATAATCGAATAATGTGAATCATCTGTTTCGTAATACTTTTGCATATCGAATTCAAGAATTTATAAATTATTGGGCAACTTCGGGGCATTCAGACAAAACTACGTGTTAACTCCTCATCGAATAGTTTGAAGGCTTCAGGTTAGGTTTGATCTATGCACATTAATTCCCTGGTAACTGGGTACATCGTCGTACATACACTACCACTGGCTGACAGCCATTCTCCGTTTCCACTAAAGTTCGTCGGCATGCCCTTCGAGTCGTAAATTTATGCGGCTTAAAAACTCCCGCGAATTCGTAGTTCTAAATATGCTTGCAAAAATTGAGTGCATATATCAGTGCACTTTCGTCGGATGGTAGATTCTAACAATTTAGAATGTATTCCGTACATTCAGGTGAAGTCTAAAGATACGGAAAACCTCGAGGACCTAAGCAGACGGAAGCACACGCATAAGCCTGAATTTACGAAGAATAAGGATTCCCAAAGTCTTACGATTCAATGGTTCCATAGCGCAGTTCTCGTCACCGAGATATCTCGGTGATTCGCAAGGGGGAAAAAATTGTCTATCGACCCGCATATGGTATGCACGGTAACGGCTTAGCAAGCAACAGAAGCTTAAAAAAAAAGTATTTCCCCTCGTAGCCGGCGGCCGACATTTTTGCCTTTTGGCCGGGTTCCCGACGCGCTTTCACGGTTATTGTTCTCTCTACCTCCCTTACCAGGCCTGTTATTATCTTCCTTACGTTCATCCACCCGTTTCCTTCCGCGGTACCACGTGCCACGGAGATGTATGTATGTGCCACAGATTCCATCCACGGCCACCATCCACCATCTTCCTCCATTACCTGACTTCTTTTTTTTCATTCTTCGTATCTACAATCTCAAGTACTTCTAGGATAGTGCCGCTTTTAATCTGCCTGAAAAAAATCATCCTGCTTTTCTGAGCGTCCATCAACGAATTTCTCTCTTTTCTGGCACAACTTCGCCACCTCATCTCGAGATATTCCCGGATTTCGTTTTCGTACATATAATATTCCCATATTCGCTGATTCTCTGTACTTTTTTCGAAATTCTTCTTATACGACCCTTCCTACGTCTCTCGAGAGTACAACAACGGTGCAAGAATACCGGCATGAATATTCACGAAGATGACCCAGGTCATAATCACGTACAATGTAAACATATATCGTGATAACACGAAGAGACTTGAACGACATTACAGGTGGATCATATACGATATCGGTTCCTTTATGATACGTGAACAAGAGATAGCCGACGATGGGCTTCCGGGATTATATTTGCACTTTGTGATAGATCGTGTTGTAAACTTTGGCGAGTTGTTATATGGGAGAATTTGATTGGTTACCGTACTGGTTTGCATTCAAGTTATCAGTGCTAAGGTGTACGAAAATCGTACGTGTTATATTCATACATTAAGGTTTATATAAATTTTATGTTTATGAAATATTATTTTTATTTCTCTATGGGGATTGTGAAGAACTCTGGAATAAAGTCTTACGCCTATTTGAATGAATCTTATCTTATGTTTCTATCACGTCGAGAACCAATGAGCCTCAGAGGTCCCTTTATGACTACCGACTTTATAGCCACCAGGAAACTGGAAATCTGGGTTAAACAGCCGTCAGGATGAATTTACGGTGATAATATAAAGGAAAAATTGCATTTCATTGAGGAACGAAGGCGTGCCTCTTCTTATTACCCCTTATCGATCAACGGCAGCTTCGCCTTTCACCGCAAAACTGGAATATTCAGTTCACCTTTGACGCTAATCCTAATCTACATGAATATACATTCCTATTTGATCAAGAAACGATCAACGAAGATAATGAAAAATTCACTGGCACTCGATGCCGCCAGTACCTGTCTCACGATTTATTTACGATGAAACACTTTATTCAAAGGAATATTTATAACTTCTCTGGTTATATAAAATGGAAATATTCTGAATAATTAACACGGCGATATACTGAGAACCGTGGGTTTGTTCTTTTAGAAAAATAATAACATGTATACCAAGACCAGGGAAGTAACTTTAATGTACAATATACGTTGCAGTAAATACATGTGCGGTTAATGAAAAAATGTTAAGGTAAAATTTTCTCCGCTTGAAATATTTCTCCAAAAAGATTGTTCTCCGATTGAAACTTTCTTGGTGAAATTTTACTCCAAAAAATTCTCCTCCGAAATTCAATGGTTAGATTGCTCTCAATGTTGACCAATTTTTAAAGTATACCCTTTGACATTTTTTACAATTTTGGATCGACCCATTTTATTAAGCACCATTTACCATTGATTTGTACCATTTAGGACCGAAATTTGTCTTAATTTCTTATCACTCGATTTCTTAATTTTAGTTCTATAATAACTTAAACTATATCAATCAATAGATTCAAACAATATTAAATCTAGAAACATTTGAGAAACTTCTTCAAAACGTCTTCCACGAGTTAACACTTCCACTTAGTTTAATTGCTATATGAATTATGGAGATTTTAATTAGCATGAAAATTTTGAGGGATTAAAGAGATTATTAATCAGCACCAGATTCCGGCGAGTCATAGAACGCACGAAAAGCAATGAATAATATATAACTACTACAATATGACCCATAAAATTGTGACGAATAAAGAAGTATAAAGATCATATTTTATGTATTTAGTCACAATACGATATCGCCGTTTAATCAGAGCATCACAGGATAATAGATGAGTTACAATAATACGATTAAACAGCGGCGAGGTAGACGAAACACGCACACAATCAGAAGTAGAAAGAGAGAACAAACAGACAAAGTAGAATAAGAGGGATATAGTCGAAAGATACGAAGAAAGAGGAGGACAGATGTAATAAAGTATTCCTCGGTTGACTTAAAGAGAGACCGTAAAATGCATTGTTACAGTGGCTTTAACTGCTTGAAAGTTTACTATATCTGCGCCTCTCACTCTCACCTCCGTATACATTTGTTTGTCACTCACCCCAGTTCAGTAGATTCTATCCGTGAGCAAGGTACTTCGATCACATCACCGAGACAAAATCGACCGGCGATAGACGAGAATTGAATTTGCTTTGACTTCTATACCAACACCGAATCTAATTCGTATCAGTTATGCAGTAGACGTTCCTTCGTGTACAGTTTTCCTTTCCTGCCGGTCGTTATCCCTCTAATAGCGCGGTATTTATATCTCGCTGAGACTCGGTATGTTTACATCTGTGGCGGTGTTTGCGTCCTTCGAGTATCAGGTACTTGCGATGGATTGGGTATTGACTTCGTTGACTCGTCAGTTCCTCGCTAATGGCAATGGAATGATGTAAGAAATACTCCCGTATAACGCGGTTGATACGTTACGTGTTGTATAAAATCGTGTTACCGGGCAGTTCCGGAATTTTACTATATAGAGCGTTATACGAAAATCGTATTATATAAAGTGAGTCATAACAATATATTTAGTGCGTTGTAGAAACTCGCGTTGTACGGGAGTTTACTGTAGTGGAGTTAGTTGTGTTATAATAACATGAATATTAAATCGATATTGTTCGCGGTAATTCAGGTTTGGATATTCTTCTAAATTGTGTCTGTGTTCATTTCGTGTTCATTTGTGTGTGTACTGCGACTGAAGACTTCGTATCTTCTTTGCGTCCATAAAAGAAGAGTGCGTGAGGTATTTAACAATATTTCACATACTCATGTATCCGTATCTTTCATTTCATTTCATTTTTTCCTTGTAATAGTAATTATAAACGTACGCGCAACGATTGTCAGTTTTTTCGGTGCGTTTAAGTAATAATTTCATTACTACATTCACGTAAAGTACCTTCGTTAGAATCGCGTTTAATCAGATTGACGTTATACGATTTCCATTTAGATACGAATAAAATTGGGCTGTAGAGTAATATAAGTGTATTATACAGTTCAATATAATTATTATATTACAGATATTTTAATATCTTCTTTTCTATTCTATTTGGAATTTTTTGTATCGTTAACTTCGATATGAAATTCAGGATGATAATATAACTGGATGTTTGTTGACCGTTGAATATATTCGTGGACTCGGTTCGTAAATATGCATATCCCGATGATCCAAATTTGCGTTCATATACGTTTGCGTAAACATAGAAAGGTGTATATTCGAAACCAAAATTTGTATTTGCATACTCCTGCTCTACAAACTTTTTCTGGGATCCCGGGGGGAAGCTGGAACGAGGCGGTTAAGAGATCTCGGGGGTCGAATGCATCCCCCTCTAATTGCCGCGGCGTAATTAGCTGGGTAGGCAACTACGAGGGAATAATTTATCACAGTTGTTATTAAGTCTCGGCCGAACCGTTGCCAGGAAAAACATGCAAATTTTTATGCTCAGTATTTCAGTTCGCCACCCTATCATTGATTTCGGGAATAACATAAATATGCAATTCGTGTTATCTGGAAATTGATAAACGATAGATATGCAAATGCCTTTTATGTACAACGGTCTCGCATTAAAGATCGAAAAGAGAGTTCCGCTCGCACTGATTCGCTTCGAATATTCCGAAGATATCGATGCCACTTATAATTTATTCACAAAAATATCGCCTCACTCGGTTAACAATAACTAATTATTCAAAGGGTAAATTGTGACCAATTAAAAGCAGCCCCACAGGCTTTTAATTTCATTCTCCTCGATGCCCGGAGTACGGTCTTGTTACGTGGTTAGAATAGGAGGGCAAGGAGGAAGGAGGGAAAGAAAATGCACCGAATGGAAGGTAGTGCGATTTAAAAACGTTAAAAGCCTCCGACGTTGCGGGTGAAAATAAAATTAAACGAATGCCACCTAGAAAATAGAAATAGAACGGAGTGTCGCAGTCAGGAGGCGAATAAAAGGGGAATGGAAGGGAGGTTAGCCTCAGGGAGGCCGACGTGTACTCTGCAACCCCTTCCAACCCCATTTGGCCTCTATTTATCGTTCGTCCCTCCTATTCTGCCATCGTGCCCGCCTGTATTTACATTTTTGCGATCGCCTTCGACTGGACAGGTCCACTCCCTAACCACTTCGCTTCTCGTCATTTTTTATAATATTTTCTTCGCGTTATTATATATTATAAATCTAATTTCTCTATTACTGCTAAATGTCTTGAACCACTTATATCATACTCTTACTTCAATTTGATAGAATTATAATATTATCGCCGAGTATGCATAACATTTTTTGCATGTAATATACGATGCTCTGACAAACGTTAAAGTAGCCTTATTTTTAGTCCAGATATAAATAAATATTTTTAAGCTTCTAGGATTAATGATCTCTTTCCAAACATAGTCCAAACAACTACTCACCCATGTTCGTCAAAGATCATATTCCAACAGTATATTAATCGCAAATCCTGAACCCTCAACCCTCTACTCCCCCCCCCTTAAAGTACAATACCCTTCCCCAACCCCTTAAAATCTTCCTCAAATCTACATCATTTCAGCCACCCGAGGGCAACGATAGTTGGTACTTTTAGTCAACGATCCATTTCAAATATATATAAATCCAAACTTTGTTATTTATTGAAACCGTAATAAAAATACTATATATAAAAAAGTCTCAGAATAATGGAGCATAATACACAAAAGAACAAATCAGGTCACCATGTTATTTCATAACTCGTTACTTCATCATTCCATACGGTATTCGTAGACATAATGTATCGTATTTCTCACTCTATACATTCCCATCTTTCGAAATCTTAAAAAACGTAGTCCATCTGTAAGCATGATATATTGCTGCGAGCAATCTCGTGTTTCAATGGATACGATGTACTTCGCAAAATAATATGCGAGTCTTCTTTAAACATATGAGCCACCGTTCTGTGGACACGGAAAAGAACCACGTATGCAATTCCAATAATGTAAATATCGAATATGTTGATAGAAGAATACAGAGTCGGGATACGAAGTAAAAAAAAAAATTTGAGAGAATGTACCTGCGCATGCAGTCCATGGAAAACCAATATAGACGTATTTGTGGTCAGCTCCATCTCCCTGATATGCACCACCTAGTTACTCCCATACAAAAAAAAATTCCTACCTCCTGTTTCTCGTTATACGGATACGCAGTTTCCCCGTTAATTTTTACAATGATTTGCGAGGGTGGATTGACGCAAACACCGTTGCTTTAGCAGTGTTTATTTACTGCGTCCTTTGATTATTATCGATCTTATACTATTTCACAAAAAGTTAGAAGCAGAATAGTTGTAATTCCTCTTTTTGTGTAATATTCGTCATTAATAGCATGTAATAAGGATTTATATGTAAGGTAATGGATACATGCAAATGTACACAATTATATAATTAATGATGAACTCGATCTCAAATCGACACCGGAAGAAAATTAAAAGGTTTATTCCTCCTTGTTATTAATTAATAACTGTTATTATTAATATTGCTACTTCGTAAGTACTAAATAGAGGAAGTTGTCCTGAGTAAAGCGATAGTTTTCTGCAAGAATTATTAGCAATTTTCAGAATAATCAAAACCAATCAGCGCGAATGACATTCTATTTTCGTTCTTTAATGCGAGATTAATGATGCATTATAAAAGATATTTGCATATCTATCAAGTCCCAAGTAAAAATTTCAGATTATTCCAAATAGAAATTTTATAAATCTTCGCAAACACTGATTGTATATTAATGTTATTCCCAAAATCAATGGTAGGGTCGAACAGAAACGAAACTAGCCACTTTGTTATACTTTTGGTATGAAGAAAAATTATGAATCATTATTATAATATTATATCTTTATTATATTACATCGATGACAAACTATACAATTTAGATTATTTGAACAAAAACCAAACTATCCATTTTATTATAGCTTCAGTATAAACGAAAATTACGTATCAGTATTATTATACATTTATTATGTTATAACATGCTATACAATTTAGATAGCCATTGGAAGTTTTTTAAATTCTTGGAGATGTTTGCTTCCAAAGTATTCCATCCTTGTTATTAGACAGGATCTACCACTAGATACATTCGCTTGGATTTCGCGTACAATTTTATCCGAGTTAATTTCCTCCATGCCGTTTCTGTCGAGGGAAAGTCGCTCGACTACTTCCGAGGGAACGTAATAAAACGTAAAACCGCTGAATGCGAAATGTGCTCTCTCACGGAGTGCCGTCACATCGCCCCTATTTCTACTTCTTTTTCCGGCGACTCTCGTGGCGCTTTCCCATTTCGAAATTTGACTGACAAGTCTCATTACGAATCACAATATCGCAATTAAGTCCCGAAATGTCTTACCGAGGAGCAGAGGACCGATTAATTGAATTTCACATTGCACTTTTTGCGGCATTCGAGCACCGACTGGTAACAGATGGTAACATTAATGAAGCTAGTGGATCATCGCTACCTGACAACCGAGCGACACTGGAAGAATAACGAGATAGAAAAGCAAGTTTTGTCATTTAAAAGATACTTTGCTTTAAAAGATCTTTTCAATCTTCCATTCCTGCTTCCAAACTGCTCTTAATATCTTCCATTTAACGATCTTTATTTGATTAATCGTTAATATTTTGATAATGATTAAATTGTAATAACTGACCTCGCGCTTATTTAACGTTTTATTTCGGACTGAAATATATATATTCTCAGCCAAATTGTAGCTCGCGCCCTAATTTAATCAACTACATTCAGAGTTCTAAAATTAAAGTATTAAAATTTGTAAGACTCTTGGATAGAATGCAGGCAAGATACAATTTTTTACCTTGATATTTTCGGAGGTAAATAAATGTGTCTTACTTTTATTTCAAATTTGCATAATTGGAATAAGATATTTATTCTAACGAATAAGAAGTCGACTAAAATTGAAAAAAATTCTCGTAATCTTAACCTTGTTAAATTCGGTCGTAATTAGTAGAATTCGGTATTTGCGTGGTTCTTAAATATGTAGGTCCATTTAAGGTTATTGTTGAATAAAATAATTTGTGAATTAATTATGATATCGACGATTTGAAACCAAAGTACCGATTTTAGCGGCTAATATTGCGAAATGCTATATAAATAACAGAAAAAGTTAGTCACTGCGTGTCTTCCTTCTAGAACTCTACAGTATATCAGACATTATTGAATTTACTGAAATAATATTTGATAAATGTCTAATGAACCGATACTTTTAATTCGTGTTTAATATATTATTGGCCGCCATATTCAATGATAAGCGAGCTCCTGAATAACAATTTTCCCAATAATTAGACGCGGCGAAAGTTTTGAAAGAAAATTGTAAGGGCGCGGTACTTAAAGAAGGTGGAATATTAATGGCTGGGATACGTCGCGACGTTGTGGGTTCGTTCACCCGGGAATTAATTAACGAGACCCGCGTAACGTAATGAAGACTCCACGAAGAAAGCCAGCGTAAACAGTGGAGCAATTAACGAAATGCTTATCTCCATCGTAAGGAGAAGAAAAAAAATATAAGGTTAGTAGCCGTTGCATGCGTGCCACTCTTCAGGAATCCTTTTCATTCGTCGTCTCGACTAGGCCCTTCCGTTTTTTTCTTCGTTCTCCTAAACGTATAGCGATGAAACATCCCGTGACTTCCTCGATTCTATCTACTCCTTTTCACCTTCTTTCTTTCCAACTGTCTGCTCCTACATTTATCCATCTATCTTTCACCATGTTACTTTCTCGATTCGTATGAACTCATTTTCTTCTTCGGTCCTACTTTCTTACTACATCCACTTAACGCATCGCTGCAACTCCCTTCAACCAGACAAACCCCACCGACGTACGCAAAGATCGCAATCCACGCGTGTAACAAGCTTCCACCTTCTTCTTCTTCTTCTTCGAGGCATTCTTACGAAGACTTTTTCGCGCCGGTGAATTTTACGATGCTGGGAGACTCTTATTGTCCCATGACGGAGCAAAGAGCAGCAAAAATGTCACTCTCTGATAATGATGATAAGTATGCTCTCACGACAATCTGATCAAGTGCATTAGGATTTCGGAGATTAGATTTCATCTTTCCGAGGAAACTGAATATAATGGTATGAAGGGTTGCACTGACTTATATCTATAAAATATAGATGTAATCTTATTTAATTGTGTATTGTATTAACCTGCGGACTGCAATTGTACTTCTGCATTTCAAAGTTTTTGTGTTAGAAAATATTAATGAGCCGTTTATCTTGAAAAAGGGATTTAAGCCACTTGCGAAATAAACAGCTCCAATATCCTTGTCAAAAACACTGAAGAAGTAGTTTATAAAAAGTTCAATTGCTTATGAGTAGCTGAAAATGAATTGTCGCCAAAAATAGTCCGCGGGTTAAATATAGTAAACCAACAAACATTTTATTTTCTTAAAAGACACGTTTCAATTAAGTGTCGTGTACTAACTCTTTGTTCACGAGTGATAAAACTTTCGAAAAGTTGCCGCCAATTTTCCATCAGGAGAGCAGTATCGGCGCTTTCACGCATATTGTATCGAGGCGCCGGTTCCTCAGTCTCCCCCAGAATCCCGGCTTCTTTTCCACCCTAAATCGTCGCCGATACTCTCACCCTTCCTCCAAGAACGCCCTTTTTAGGGGTTTCTGCCAAGTTCGACGTCGCGTCCGCCACAACAATGCACCCAGAAGTTCTATGAACTTCTGTGCCGAATACTCCCGCTATCCTTCCTCCGTTTCCGCGCATCGACGCTTGTTCCGCGGGAATCCAGACTGGTTTGGGATCGAAAGAGATCGAAGAGAAGAAGTACCCGAAGTTAGCTGTGATTAACCCTTTCGTATCCTTCGAATGTGTCGTCGTAAATTGGTGATCCGCCTTCCTTTTGCATCCTCCTTTTGCTTCACCTTCGTGCTTTTATATTCAAGTTTTAAGAACTTGCGAACTACAATTAATTAATAGGGTTCGATTTGATTCGTGTACCGGTGGAAGAGGTGTATCAATTTATTATCAGCCCCAAAACTGGCTAAGCAAACTAGTTTTATTTTTTAATTTTCATTTTTATTGGATACTTAAGTGTTGTTATTTAAAGGCGAGCAGACTTAAAGTTATTAATGGATTCCATTTCCGTTCGGCTCCAATAAAATGTAAATGTTTATTTCTGATTAAACATGGTGTTCTGAAACTAACATTTTTAATACACCTAGATAAAACGATCGCTAATTATGATCTTAAGACGAAAATTGTACCGCATATTAATTAAAAATGATACGTTTCGATGATAACGTTTCGTAGTCCGCAGTCAATGTTTTTAACTATATATATGTAACAAAAGAATACAACATTAAAATATAAAGCGGGATATAAATTGTACAATAAATATTTGCGGTGTCAGAAAAATATGAAGAGATTTAAACGATTACAACGTAATTGTAGTACATTTGAAATGGCTAAATTCAAAATTTGGAGGTAAAAGGTTTTCAACATCAAAATTTGCGCGAGACTAAACTTTAATAATTATTTGAATTTCCTAAACAGTTAGAAACTGAAAACAACGACTAATATTTCTTTAATTTTAAGAGTTCACTATCATTTTTTTCGTGTCATGGATACCAAATACAGATACATTATTTATCTCACACGTGATTTACTGTAA
Source organism: Nysson spinosus (assembly GCA_910591585.2). Taxonomy (NCBI): domain Eukaryota; kingdom Metazoa; phylum Arthropoda; class Insecta; order Hymenoptera; family Crabronidae; genus Nysson; species Nysson spinosus. Next base: position 5,014,468 of record OU342830.1, on the reverse strand, counting down.
TACTTGTTAGTGTCAGTAGTTTTAGTGCTCACCAGTAGAACAGATTAGAAAGCGACTATAATAGAGCCGCTGACAAGAAACAGAATTTCGATACAAACCCTGAGTGTGATTTAGATTCAGGAGTGGAATTATAGTGGCTGCAGAGGGTGGAGGCAACCCTTTTTCAGAGAGCCACTCTTCTTACGTGCATCGTACCCAATGTAATAGGCAAAAAATTGTACTTCATGGCGGAGGTCTAATGAGATTTTGAATTATGTTGTGGTTACTCGGTAGAAGCATAACTCTTTCGATTCTTTTCCTTTTTTCATCCTCTACCCGCTTCAATTCATCTTTGTCGCCACCCCCTCAACTATCTCCACAAACTGAAGGTTATACGCGAGTAAATTACCGTGGTGTACCTTAACTCTTCCTAAAATTCAGAGTAGATCTCCTTCAACGTAAAACGAGGAGAAACTAAAAGTGTCTTAAACGATATTCTTCAGATTTTCATTGTTGAATATCCAAACACGGCTATTCTATCCTTAAAGTCCTTCGAGTATTCAACTAGTTGAGTCACGCGTAACATTAGCGAAGTATCCTGTCGAGTATCCTGGTTCCATCTTCAGTTCTGAACACGTCATAAAATGTTTCCGAAGAGCGTGCTTTTCCTAGAATCCAACGATTTCCTTTTCCCTTACCTCCCATCTTTAACCGGTTAACAGAGAATGGCGAGTTAACTCGTCATTCGAAACTACACTTATCTGGAAGGTTATGAATTAAATTTCAATTATCCTTCTCACAATTCTCAAAAATGATACGTATAAATTTACGATAATGTACCAAACCCGTATACACAGCGTGTTTCTTAATATGTGGGACCCACTTCAGGAGTGGAAAGGGGACACAAAAACAAACAAAAAAGTTCATATAAACATGTGTCCTACTTGACCTTGTTTCAAAGTTAAGGTTAACAGGTTAAAAAATCACATCCTTCTTGAACCACCAATCGAAGGAACTTCAGTTTCCAGCGATACTTGACCCTTGAATTAGTTATAGTTCGTTAATCTCTTGACACTTCAACTTCACATAATCCATGTCCTGTTGTCATTCTCCTCTTCGTTGCGCAATAATATGTCAAAGTATACAGCAAGCACGGCATTACAATTTCTTGGAAGATTCCAATGGAAACGACCAACGAATCGAATTCGAAATTCCACCTGACACGGCAAGGAAGTAAGCAGAAGGGAAGCCAGTGACACGTGGGAAATCACGGTAACCATTTCCATATATTCTTTCGTCGTAGTGATCACTCACGAATTCCTGGAATCCTTCTTTACGTGCATCCAGGTCACGCGATTCGATACGATTTCTGGGTCGCCTGAATTTCCCACGAGTAATCGAATCGCTGTCTACATAACGCGCTTCGGTGTTAACGATAATGGCTACCGATAGCTTTTAGATATATTGTCGTGTTATATACTGCAAGCACATACTTACCTAGTCAACCTGACACCCGAACGTTTAACCAAACCTTCAAGATATGCTTTACGGTAATGTTGCCCAGTGTTCTTTTCAATAGATCTATTTCTTGAATTCAAACCTAGCCGCGATCTAGTTTTAATTAATATTAGTTGTAATGTATTATTATTATTAAGACCATACAAATAGTATTCTCAAATATTACAGCGTTTTTTAAAATTTAATTACTTCTGAATACCTTAGTACCTTAATAACCTGTTTCCTCGAAATTTATCTAATTCTGAATATTAGGTAATCCAAATATGTACTGTTAGGAATATTAGCATTAAAGGATATTAGAGTTATTGCTTAAATTAAGGAATTTTTATTTAAAGATATGCATTCCAATTTAAAACAAAGAACGCATTACTGTTTCATATGGATTTATTTAATTTGTTAAATTTGTGAAATCTGGATTCGAATTCCATGATTTCAATTTACCCTGCATTTTCTGGGAATCAATCTACCGTATAAATTGAGGATTGGATGTATAGCATTTAATTAATTATAAGTATTACAGCGTTACCTTTAAACTTATATAATTTTTGAATGACTAAGCAATACTTAAGCAAGCAAAATATCCTATTAATATATTCATTGTTTATCGACTTTATATCATTATACGATGGACATATGTATATTATAATAATACTTTATAGGAAACATATGAGCATATTTTTAAAGCACACCTGCATCTTTCTAAAATATTGTCAATACACCATTTAATTGATATTTTAAAAATATCATAGTTTATATATTAGTTGTAAAGACAGGTGAATAGAATTCAATTATCTTTGCCAAGGTATCAGAAATATCTAAATGAAAATCGGCATTCCGCCAAAAGCTCTATAAAATTCGATAGCGTAATCCCGATGACATAATGGAAATCAGAATAGTCCTTCAACACGGCAATCACGCGCACATTCCTAAAATCCTTTTCCCGGGTATATAGGTCATACGAGCCACTGAATCCTAAGTCACCAGAATTTCCTGCGAGTAATCATCTATCGTTAAGCATGTAATGTAGAACGATAAGAGTCCCAATACTCTTCTCTTCAGCATCTACAGGTCCCAAATAATATTCAATGAAATATTATATATCGTTATTATAGAATTAAAATTCATTAACCACATTGCTTTCAAAAACTCTTTCTTCTACACTTATTGCTGTAGCTTTATCTTTGCCTTTATTTATTACTGTTATTTATTTATGGAAAAGCCGTCATTTTTACATGAAAAAATTAGTTAACCCTCTGTGGCCCAATTTCTTTCGTGTATAAAAGGAAATCGTATAACATAAATATAGTTAAACGCTATTCTAACGAAGTTACGCTTCGTGAAAATAGTAACGAAAGTATTACTTAAATGTACGAAAAAGGGTGACAATCGTTGCGCGTACTTTTATAATTATTATTACAACCAAAAAATCCAATGAACTGAAAGATACAGATAGACGAGTATGTGACTCCACGGTTAATGAATTTGACCTTTGTATCAACGATATATCATTAAGTTCATCGATGAATAATTCTAAAATCGAATTCGATAATTACGAGATATAATCAATTATTGAAGTCCATTTTCGATATTATTGATGTATCAGTTTAATTTAACGTAATACACCCCTCATATTATACATAGAATACAAAACGGAAAAATGTATAAGTGAAAATCAATGCGGTAGAATATAAATTATCTTCGTAATGGAAGGTTCTTAATGAGTCATATATTAATGCGGAGAATATCGTGAAATTTCTCAAGTAAAAGGAGATTAGGCGTGCACTGGCGGAACATTGAGCACATCGAAATTTCCATGCACATTCTCGCGAGCAGCGGATAGGGAATTTCTCGGCAGTTGGCACCGTAAACCGTTATATACAAGCCAAAGCCAAGTGGGCTAAGAATTTAAGATCGAATAAAGTTGCTAACCTCCGTTGCTGGCCCGAAACCACGTATCCTAAAGGATAGGCAGCCGACGTTATGTCTTGTAGGGAGCCATGCATACGATAACGGACATTCGTGCCGTTCATACTTGCACATCTTAGCCACTTATTTCGTATGTGGCGCACAATTTTTGGCCTCGTTTCTGGCCGACGGTACCGCGAATAATTTTCCGAAATCGTTTCGCCGCCGATTTTCTCCCCTCGATTCCACCGCGCTGGATGCGTTCCGCCACTTCCCCCACGGACGGGCTTCGTTTTCCGGCCAAATGTGTCTGGTTCTGCATGCAAAACCACGAATATCGATGCAATGAATTTTCAGTCGACCCTCTATGAAGATCATTACGGTTTCACGATGGGCATATTTTTCCAATGTAAACCTCTTACGATTCTTTTAAAATAATATCTTACGATTCATCGCCGTGAAATAAATCTATTAAGTGCTATATTCTGTTCAAGATTAAATGTGCAATAGTTATGTCAAGAATTTATTGATCTCTGAATGGTCACACGAGCAGATAAAATAGACTTAAAAATAGCCGTATACTTTCGTATATATTGAGATGATATTGAATAATATAGTGTTAAGAACGTTAATAAAGCTCGAAGAATTTTCGATTTGGAAATCTCCATTTTGGACATAAAAATGTCAATTTCGTTCAAATCTCCCAAAATAAAATTTTTAGTCTCAATTCGAGCGATCGTTTCTATCAAAATTTAATCTTCACTTAAAAAATAGTTTGATGTAGGTATGCAATCAAATTTTAATAAGTTTCGAAGAATAGAGGAATAAGGTAGAAATATATGCACGAAATTATGTATTTGTTTGTACATAAAGATTGCATGTAGAACCAAGGTAATCGAGGTACGATGAGACCTTTCCACGTTTTGTATCATTCTTGTTAACTTGAGAGGCGTTTAATGCCAAAAGCAAGTGCTTTCGAGACTCTCTGCTAGTAGGGACTCTGCTATCGACCTTACAAAGGAAGAAGTAACAGGTCTGAACCATGCTCTCTCGTAGGCATACCTTAACGAATTCATTCCGTCCAACAAATTTCAATTATATTCACGCGCGTAGTTCTCTGATTAATATGTCTTTAAAAGCCAGACTTTCAATATTATTATACATTGTCTGACGTCTTGTATTCATTGAAAGCAAACATATTATTGTTCTAGTTACTAGTTCTTCCCTGATCTATATGGTGTTCCATATCAAATAAGCCACGCAATTATCTCCTTCAATTGCGATAGTACAGAAAATATTGTATGTGTTGCGAATGGCTTCGAACGGCCAATATCCTGAAACAGAATGTTTCCATCCACGTCTTTTTACAGAATATTCCAGGTCACCTATTTTTTTCACTTTTCTCATATTCGGTGGCCTATTTTACGTGGAATACGTTGTATAGTAATCACATAATATGAGTATCTGAAATATTATTGTATGCATAAAAATATAATCAAATGGTCTTTGTAATATACAGAATATTTCCGTACATTTATATCATCGTGTTCCGACATAAACTACTTTCATGTTGGACGTTGCCTCTTATTTCAAGAAGGAAATAAAAAGTTAGAGCAATGACAATGCCAGGAATACGAGAACCCAGATAGCTAGGCATCGTATAACTTTCCGCGAGTAGCGGAAGTAACGCATTGTAAACGAATTTCCACGGCAATGCCGTAGCTTATTTCCCCCATTTCCATCTGATTGTGAGATACGCGAAATCCCAGAAGGATGCACTTTCTACGAGGCATGATTTTATTATTCATCGATTTCAGAAGCGACGGCGACGACGTCGGTCGAAGGTGATATCCTCCCTGGGGGCCATTTAGCTACACGAGCCCAGTAGAAGAGGATGGAGGTCGGACGAAGCGGCCATCGTAGCACGCCGGTGCACGTATGCGCGCACCAAGCCACACGGACACATATCGAGCACGTAAGTTTAATATCTTCATGTAGTAAAGCGCTGTAACGCGGCACAAGGAAGGAAGCCCAAGATTATTGCTTCAATATTGCTCCGATGTCAAGGTGTCGTAGTTACGTCTATGTGCTCTCTGTCTCTCTATCTTTCTCTCTTTCGAACTATCCTCTGATTCCTACAACCGCGTTTCTTCCAACCAGGCTACTTGCTACAACACTCGTAACCACGTATATGTGTATGTTCACGTATGAACACAGCGAGATGCACGTGTGCACATGTGTACCGAGGGTTGCACCGTTATTAAGCCATCTCTTACCAGTTATATCCCCGTAAGCTCTTTCAGTCTACCCTCACTCCAGTTTCCTTCCGCCCTTTAGTCCGGTATACGAATCGAAAGTCACGAGCTACGATTGGAAAGCTCCCTCGATTCCAAGTAACGCCGCAGGCCGTGTATTTTGTACACCCTCGAGGCTGCTGCCGAGATAGCTAACTTACGGAAGTTATGTCTTGGCTGAAGGATTACGGAGTGCGCTGGAAGATTGGGGTTTATGTTCGGTGTGATGGTTTTAGCGTTTAAGGAGCTTGTTTAGAATGCTGCCTAAGTGCTGGTAGTGCCCTTTTCAATATCCACCTTGTTCCTAAGATATATGGTATTCGGAGCGAATTTTAATTACCGGATATTATTCCTTAATAATCGACGTTCTGATAAATATATGGATATTATACTCGTGTTTCTAATAATAATAGCAGACGGTAGATTTTGTAACGTATCGCACGAGGACGTTACAGTCTGTAAGGATAACATGTTAACTTTTTTGTAACAGCTTCACTTTTGAAATATTGTCTCGCAGAAGGAACGAAAGTCGTCGTTCTCCCGTATGCATTCCAAGTGTCACGCGTCGACGTATGAGAATTTATCTCTATGATACCGAAATTGAAATTTATCGAGTGTGATGAAAGTGTTACTTATTCGCACTCTTCTACAGGCATATCAATTTCGAAATACAGACGCGTTGCTTTTCATACTTTTACGGCGTTATTCACATTGACTATATAAAAGTAACCGACTCGAGGATCGGAATCCACGGAATCTGACCAAACAAAAAATGTCAAGCTTTCTGCTTAAAATCATTTGAATTTCCACAGAAAGTTTCTTCATTACGATACAAAAAACCCAGCCGATTAGTGATCCTATTCTCCCGTCGTCATTCTAACCCGCGAAAAGAAGGAGAATTGCGAAGGCAAATCAATCGCCGCTACGGAAATGCGTTGATATAGCAATCAGAGGAACGTGAAGAGAAAGATAAAGAGAAGAGAATGAACGGGATCGCAAAAGAGAGAAAAGCGGGGTAGAAAGGGGTAAAGGGTAGATGTATAGGTAGGGTGGAAGAGAAAGGAGCATGTGCCTCCAGTAATTACGGTCGGTACAGCAGAATCATTTGTTTGCGCATTGTTGCCGCAAAGCATTGTTGCGCAACGAAACGTTCCACCACCATCGGTCGTCATCTCCTACCGTACCGTACGTTTCATTCCCCTCTCTGCACTTCTACTATACTAGCCCCGGTGTACCGGGTTCAAACGTATTATGCCTTTGCCGACCAACCCCCAACCACTTCTAGATTCTACTTCACCTACACCCCCACATACGGCTAAACAAACTCGTACCTATGCGCACCCCCTCGTTTACACACACCGAATTCCCAGATTGCGAACAGTGTGTGCTAGCAAACGCTGCAACTTTGAAAATCCCCTGGCAGTAGCCGGCAAACCGGACTGGTCAGTTTTCTCTAACGACAAATTAAGCGGGTGGAACGACGACTAACTAGCTTGAAACTGCATGGATGTACTTTCGAGAGCACGTGAAACCAGCGTGAGTAAGTGCAACATAGAAGATATCATGGTGGATTGTTTCGAGCTCGGACTAGACGGGAAATTTCAACAAGTATCGCTAACTTTATGGATGATTTTACACGCAGAAATATTCCCTGTACATGTAGAATGGAATATTAAGACAGCGATGATAAGTGATATGAATAATAAAGGCGTTCAAGACCACCTAACTTCGAAGTACATGATACTTTAAAGATTACACGGTACCAGCACGAGCGAGTGTAACATGGAAGCTTCAACAGGAATTATATCAAACTCTACTTCCCTCGAGATTTCTAGACGATCTTGCACGATAAAATATTCGTTATAATTAAGAAATGATGTATCGCGAAAGTGATTACTCGTTTGAACATAAAAGCGTGGTATTTCTGGATACAGCTTATGGTTACATGAAGGTTTAGTTTTGGTGAGAAAAATACTGTGGCGAGCATTTTGTTTCATTGCACGGTTATCTTGATGCATTCTGCATCAACTTCCACGGTTGCAGATCATATTAATTATCGAAGATGTTACCGTAGCCACGTATGAACCGAGCAATTTTCCCTGCGGCACAAACCTGGTGCCTTCAAATATCAGACACCGAGAGAGTATAGGTCGAAGTATATCGATCCCATGTCAAATATTCGATATCGTCCAATATTTCATAATGGATATCCAATATTTACGATAGTGGACAAACGAATGCGTGATACAAAGGGTACGAGTCCGGGCAGGGTGAGGGATGAAAGAGAGAGAACCGGCAAAGAGTGAAATAAAAAAAATCACAGATAGTATTTGAACCGAATATTTGATCGTGAATATGAAGCTCGCTTACAAGAATACCCCGAGGGAACGTACAGGCTGTCGTAGCGGTTTGAGAGCCTTCCAATTCTATTGCATTCGAAAGTATTTCGCTGGAAGCACCGAAATACATTTTACCTGTATCTGCTTTACTCTCCAGCCACCCTTTAAATATTGCACATGCCCATCCAAGTTAACCATTGGCCGCCAATGCGAAAAATGCCCGAGAAAATTTGGCCACTTCGAAAACAATATCTGACATAAAGGTACCTATGAATGTCTTAATATCTTTCAATTAATCAAGATTTTTTAAATAGTTAAAGTACCTTTTTAAGTGGTAACAAGTATTACAAGTTTTTTTTAGAAAATTACGAATGCTAGAATATTTTATTCGACACATATAGTGAGAATTAAAAGTATTGTATAATGGATTTTAAAAAGATGAAGAAATGAATTAATTAACCAAGTTTCTTTTTCGATATGACCTCTTTTTATTTGAGTAAATTTCTTAGAACTATGATTTTATTTTTCATTACTGACTGATATTTGCAGTTCTCTAAATATGTTTGATTCTCTATTTTCTGATTACCGAATATGCAGCAAATAATCCGAGATTCAATGCTTAAATTATATATTAACTAAATAATCTGTTAATTCTCAGAAATAAACAGATAATAATATACTATTGTAGTTTATCCACTAAATCAATAAAATACTTTACAACATTTACTTTGGGAAGAATACGTTTACGTATATTTCGGATACGATCAATATTCACATTGGCCATGTCGAACAATAATTAATCACAGGAGAGCAATTAAATTCCAATATTGAATACGAATTAGCCATTTATGCAACTTCACTTAATTCGATTCGCTTGAAAAGTACAGATTTCAAGAGAATTTTCATTGAAGATAAATAATCAAATTTAACCGTCATCGTGTCGTATAATTTTGTGAATTGAATTATTTAATAACTACCTGGATATAACCGCGTTCAAAGAGGTCAAAGCACGTGCGAGTATTTCGTGTTACACGTATGATAAATGAAACTGATATTACCGCATACGAATTCCTGGAAAATTAGCCAGCTGACTGAATGTCGGGTCAGAGGTGAATCCCAAAGGATGTGTTACCCTAAAATCCGGAATGATTGGAGTACGTGGCAATGGCGGCAAGACATAAGTCGGAGCAAGGATGTAATAAGTAGAGGGTGGAATTTCCTAGCGAGTTATAAATTTCCCCTCCCCTTTGCGTTACCCTCATCGTAATTTTAGACGTAGCTAGAAGGGTGGTGGTGCAAAGGTGAGATTAAATTTACTAAAAAAATCATGTTTTATTCATATCTGTTGTTAAGCGTATTATCAATAAATTAGTTTTAACAGCGAGCCAAATGTATTTGACTCTTACATCTCTTTTAGATACTTGTTTTTTACTTCTGCTTATAAGTACAATAGTAACTCACCGATATTCTTTTGATCTTTTTTCGGTGGACGAATACTTATGTGGGGTAGTATATGTTAAACATACAATATTGTGTTCACCGAAAAATATGTTGGAACAAGTTCAACGGAATTGTACTGGATGGTGAATTTTGAGGGATCAAAATCGTTTCTTTGTAATCATAATGTCTTTCATCTGCAAACGTTTTCAATTTGTGTAATCCGGTAGAAAATAATAGGTCTTCCGGTCGTAGTTCTTAAACGTTCTCCATTTCTCTTTGATGCAGAAAGGAATTATATATTACCTCCTTCTTGAAAGCTACTGAGTACAGAAAACATGCAATTCAAATTAATGTAGACATGTATTTGTATCCTGTGTCTTCTTTCTTGGTTCTTTCTTAATGCTACTACGACCACCGAGGATGTATTATAATAGCATTTCCGACTGTTTTACGTCGAATTGAAGAGGAAGTAAAAAGGTTCCGTGCCATTCACCAGAAGTCCACACTGTTAGATTTATACGAAGATCACGGTTTGAAGTTTCCTCTTCATCTTTTCCTTTCTGCAAGAGAGCTTTTCGTGAAGTCACGTAATCTCAGCGGTGCATTAAGAGCAGAATTTCAATAACCGACGTTCATTTAATCCTAATAGCTTATCCTCTTTTGTGCTCATTTTTTTCCTCTCGTGATAACGAACGAGATCTACCACCCCCTTAAGACGATGAAATAGTTTTCGTTTGAAAAGCAATTTTCCGCCGGGCAAGTATGAAATTAATTATGTCTGTGTTTAACGAGTTGATTTGAAGTTCTTAGAGAATCGAGGTTACGGAATGTAAAGTGCATGAAATTTATCGTCTTCAACTGGTTGTTTGCCATTAACTACTCCCGGAAGATAAACTACCCCGTTCCATGCTCCTCGCAATCCAAGCTGCTGTCGATCTTCGAATTAAAGGCAATTGCAATTTCTTTGCAAAGTTCTTCGACGACGTAGCATTAAATAGGATCTATCTTTTGCATCAGTCTCGCACTAAATAAATTTCGTAAACGACACTTGGTCGATCTGAAGTACAATTTGCTTGACTATCTCTTCAAACACAACTTTATATTTATGCAAAAGAAGCTGCAAGAATTATTCGCGATTCATCAAACTCGGAAGTAGCATATGAAATTTAAAGTTAATTATTCGATCTCAGTGAATGTATACCATCTTTAATTAGTCGGGCATAAAAGTTAACGAACTAAATTAAAGTAGATCACTCTGGATATACCGATAATATAAAAAGATCAAATATACGCGCAACATCATTTTACGGAGGATATTTAATTAAATGAAATCACGATTTTTTTCCGAATTCTAAAATCCCAGATGTTCCCTTACAAAGTCCAGTTTCTCTCTCTTCCTCTTCAAACCACGAGATCTCTCTTGCAAGCTAAGTGCGCCGTTACAGTACCGGAAGGACGTTTAATCTCCGTGGCTCAACCATTTCAACGTTTCCTTCTTCAGCAGAGGGTCGTTCTGTGAAAGGATCCACCAAGGATACCTGCTTGTATTTCGTAGGATTTTGTATCTTATTTGTACCGTGTGTCCTCTGATCATCCTTGGACATGTTCTTTATCACCTTCTCCTTTCGGAACCAATCTGAGCATCTGTTTCCACTGACGTACACAAAGGAACCTTATCAAAGATCGTCACTCAGCAACTTCTTCAAATATATTATTCTGTCCTGAGTTCATGAGTTCTGTCCGACTGGATTCTCCTAATCAGCCATTCAAATCGAAATATGTTCCTGTTCTCCTGCAATTTTCAGAAAAATGGCAAAACGTCATCTACTATAGTGGTAATTATTCCGGATATGGATCTTTTTAATTATTATGATTGCAAGAATTGTTCATTAATTCAGAAAGAGAAACAAAATCTTTTTAGAAGAATTGAATTTGTGACATATTCATGATTATCTGAACAGATAACTTGAGTGAGGTATATTTTCAAATATCGTTATTATAGAAATAAAATTGATTAATTAGCATTCTCATGTAAGCGAGTTACAGAGGAGTTTATCCTTTTTTATAATTAAAATTTCAATATTCATGAAATCAAATATTTGAATATAGCAAGTTATTTGCTATACTTATTATCTTGTTTGCTAAATTATTATATTTAAAGAAGAAAATGGCGGAATTGTAGTTAGTGATTTTTACCTCTGTTAAAACGATATATTCTAAGATTGCTTGTCTTAAAACCCAAACTGCTGTCCATCTTCGAATTAAATCCAGTTCTCAATGTATTCTGATAAACACCCTGGAAATGGATACTCGACATGTTTACCTTCAGTGAATATACATCAAGCCGAAGAACCAATCAATTATCGTGATTGCAGTGGTTGTTCGATTAACAGAGCAAGAAAAGCAGGAGCCCTTTAAAAGAATTGGCGATCCAGGCACATTTGTTAACCGTCACGCGCCAGACGCTTTAAAAACTATACCATTTGTAACGTCGCGACGAAGAAGGTGTCCCTGGAAAGGAGAGTACGTCGACGAAGTGGCATGGCGTAAAAAAAGCATTCCAGAGACGAGTCCCACAATTAATTCCAAAAGGACGAGGACACTGAAACATCTCTTCTTTTATTCCAGTTTGCCCGGATTCAATCAATTCTCTTCCTCTTCTCTGATTCCTTTAAAGAATCCTTCTCTCGGTATCAATTTTATAAACGTCGAACGGGAGTGATGATTAATATCTTTTTAATCGTTTCGACAATTGCTAATATGTTTACATCAATCACACAATAATCGTGTTTGTATTAAATCTTATTTCAAATGCAATAACAAATGTGCTTCGCTTTTAGTGATTTAGATCGCGATTGCTATTTTGAATTACGATGATTAATGAACGTATGAACCTATTATCCTGGAAGTACATACTGTGTTACAAAAGAAACCTTACACTCGTGTCCTTATCTAGTTCTTCTTGGAATCATTACATAGCTTACTAGTTCTGTTTTTCATTACCAAGTTCTTATCTCGAGTGCCATTGTAAGTCCACAGAACTTGGCTCATTAGATTTCTGTATAGCTGCAAAAACTTCGTGATTTTCGCATTACAGAGAACGTGACGCCAGCGGCACAAAAGTCCATCTTTCATTCCCATTTCAAATCGATTCTGTTACCTGGATTCGAGTTTTTTATCCTTCTCATAGTTTTTGCGAACTGGATCGAATATTGCCATTCGATGTTCGAATGTCAATGCACTGCTGTTATTACGATTCCTGGAATATTTTAATTGACCTTTTATCTTGGCAGCTAATAACGCCCAGGTATGATTTTACTACTCTCAGAATTATGAATTAATTGGAGATTATACAAAATCGTGTTTTATCATTTTATTCTTTTTCGTAATATACATAACTTCATGGGATACTATTGGCAAATGATAGCAATCCAATATTAAAGTTATATAAATTATAATTCTTAATTTCACGATGAAGTCTGACATGATATGACTGCGCTGATATTAATTTCCTTTAAAAGGAACCGGAAGCAATAGATTGTCGTGTTTTTACTTGGAAATTCCTTTTCCGCAGAACAAACAAAACTGATCGAAGGTTTAATATTATAATCGAGTTATTCATCAAGAACGCAATAAAAACATCGTGCTTAATCTAATACCCAATGAAAATATTAATAAAATCCTGGCATTAAAGTATTGTTAGCACATCGTTGGCAAGGCATAATTATTCTCAACAAAATTCCAAGTAGAAGTAAAAAATTTCGATAACAGTGAATAGAGACGAGTTCTATGACAGGCGACACTACTATTCACTCGTTAACACTTGCCTCTTTAATCGGAAGGCGTCACCACATCCTTGAAGTACGGATTACATCCTGACAAGAGCAATCGAATCGTGAGAATTTTCGACAACTCGGTGCCAATTATCGGGAACGGTTTCCGCAGCTTCCTGAACAGGGGCACTAGGTTCATTTCCTGTCCTCACCTGCTTTAAAATCGGCCACCCAAGCCCCTAGTACTATCTACTCCTTGCTCTCTCTATCTCTCTTTCACCCTTTCTCTTCTCGCGTCAGGACGGAAAGTTTCTCTCGAATGGTGGAAAGCGAGAACAATGTTACCGGATGCAGATGAGTCTCATTTCCCACGTAGCCTGAGGGCAACCCAACCTCTTCTTCCTGATCCCGACACCACCGATCGAGGTACCATACCTCGCCACTTCTGCTATTCTCGATACCTCAATCTCTCCTTCATTCACTCTGCCGTTTTTTACCCATTTCTCTCTCTCTCTCTCTCTCGTCCTATTCTTCATCTATAATCTTATCTTCCTCTTACCACCGCTACCTTTCTTTCCGTTCCATAAACTACTCATTTCTCGTACTCGCCATTCATGCTAGATCTCCCTTTTCTCTTCATAGTTATGTTAGACTTTCGTTCCTCCTCCGCGTTTTCTCTTTGCCTTCACATTATTCTTTAACTACCATTCCGCCTCACACTTAATATACTCTCCCCTGCGTGTAACTACGAGGACATTATGGAACTCTTTATCGTGCTAGGATCTAAGGTAAAAAGGTTGACCGTCGTTTATCGGTTGGTCTTCGATCGTTTTAGCAGAACGGGGAAAAAGCTTTCATTCGTGGTCAGCCAGCAAGAGTCAATAGACCCTTTGTTATAACTTTTCCTTTTATTCCGGGTACTTCATTAGAAGAATTTATTACCGGAAAATGCTCGGTTTTCCGTTCGATTTTTTCCCTGGGGTTTTGTTGATTACTGTGTTCTGGTGGTGAAGGTTACATTGTTTTTATATCACGACGATGGACATTGCTTTTAATATATATTATAGGGATGTGTTTTGCATGGGTTTTTTAAAAATACATACTGACGTAGGGATGTATGAAATGCGCGGGGATCAAATACATCGTCGTAATTTTCGAGGGTATTTATAATTCCATTGTATGCACTGAGTTACATGTGTACGTGCGTTTAAGCTGGCTAATATTTTGGGTCGAAACATTCTTTTCATTTCCCGGAGGAAAAGCTGTTATTATTGTTGATGTAAAACAATGTATGAGCAAATCCCAATCGATATATTTTTATAGATAAGGGTTAAACATATTTCGATGGAAACTTCATAGTCGAGGACTTAATGGAATAAAATCAGTATTTCATTTATAAGAATTATGTGTAATCTATTTACTAGGAATTGAACAAAGTTTCTGATACTATTACATATTAATTTACTGTTATTAAATCTTACTAGAATATTATTTCGTAAATCTGAATGGAAGTTGTATGGGGTTTCCGTTGTACTCTAAATATATTTATAAATTTGGATAAACGGCCGAGTATAATAGTATAGGACATGATAAGAAAAACGGCTAATTACGATCTTGAGATACCTTAGGAAATTACCTATTAAATATAAAATTTCTAACTCGTATAAATATATATGAAATGAAATTTGAAATTGGGTAAAATTACCGTTAGATTCATTTCAAAATATACAATATTTCAAGAGTCTTCAAATAAAAGCATTTTTTTAAAATCCATGAGAAACACATCGTTGTAAAACATACTAAAACAATGTTAATCATCGTGGAACAAAAAACAATGCAATGTTTACCATCAGAATACGAACCAATTAGAGTTCTTTCTCATCAAATTTCATAATAATATACTCTAATATTCAATAATCAAGTAAACAATTTTTCAACAACATACCCGAAAGTTGAAATAGGAAAATGAACAAAGCAGAATGGTTTACGAGTTTTATGACATCCACTAATCCGATTAATAATTTTCTGGATGTGCAATTTCGCTGATCCGCGAGGTGCATCGCGCAACTTTATTCATACTCGACGGTAATAGTATCTCATCTGGTAATGCGTTCATAATTTAATTTATCCTCTTCATCCCGGAGTTGGCTCTCGCATCTGATTAATTGAATCAAACTAACCTACCATAAAATACCACTATAATATAAATCCCAGGGAATTCTAAAAATGCCACACCCTCGCTCGCGTTTAAAATATTAGATGCGCCTCTCCTTATATTTCTCGCGTTCCACTCAAGATAATGGTTTCTACTTTCTGGCGGAGCTCGATCAAAATTCTCGGTACAAATCCAACATTTAAAATGCGAGAGAAACTTTGAATGTGGAGTGCAGGATATTTCTTCTTCTTCTTATTATATTATCCGTACCTCGATTAATTATTACGAGCTGTTACTACCATTTTTAGTATATATCACAGTATTGCGTTATTATATTACAGTCTTTTCTATATTACATTACAGTGTTTTGATTATTGACAATAGATAATTGCTGTAAATAATGGATTATGATATTTTGTATATTAGTGTTTGTATGTTGGACTTTTAATAATGCAGCTATAATATATGTAAAAATATTAAGTCGCCACTAAAAAAAATTCCTTGCGTCAAAAAGAATTTTAATCGCTGAATGTAATAAAAAATCTCGATGAATATTCTTCCAGTAAACTATAAATTTTTTGGAAATAGCATAATATACATCTTCCGCAGAAGTGGAAGAAGTTTATTGGAAGAAAATTCTACGGTTATTTCGTTGTAAAATAAATGAGAAAAAGTAATGGTTTATATACATAACAATTTATTTATCATATACAATTGTACAATATATAAAATATATAACCTAATATACGAAATTTGTAACTTCGTCTTTTGTCGATACTAGTTATTCGTTATCATATATTGCTCGCGATCTATACGTGTAGACTTGAAAAGGCTTTTATGGAATTGCCATTGGTCGCAACAATTCCGAGAAAATTCGGAATCCAATAAAATCTTGCTTCCTAACTTTCGTTCGGTGGAAGTCCTTGGAAGGAGCTCGTTAACGTCTCGCGCCATCATAACGACCACATGTCCACCTCGATGAAGCTCCCTTTTTACCCCTCTTATCCTCTTTCACGTCGACGAGAGGAACCTTCCTTTCGTTCTCCAAGACGTACCGGAAACCCCGCCGACGCCGGAAATTCTTGATCGATCGATCGAACGAACTTCGAAGGGCACCTTCGATGTCCGCCAACCAGAACAGCCCCAGTTCGTTCCGAGAATAGATTTAACGAAATCACGGACAATTTCACCGACCTACATCAATCGACCCGAACTCTTCCTGTTGCGTTTCATGTTGAAATATCCTGAAAGTCCTACAGTATTACTTTATCCTGATTACCGCGGCCACGATAATACATTCGCTACAAAGAAGTCCAAGTAAATAAAAATATAAACCATACCAGACTAATCTCCACGCTCTTCATATTTACCTCGCAACATGACAGGGGATATTAGTAAATAAATTAAGCTTGTTTGTAATTTTGTTACCAAATCCTATTAAAATCTGCACGAGGATGAATATGGGATTATCCCCTAATGGATTAAAAGTTGATTAACAACTTGTAATTTTGGAGTTGAAATGTTCTCGCTGTTTAATATTTGTAAATACTCATCTTTAAAAAATATAGAGATGGATTCGTTTACAGAAACGGGTAACTATTATCGTGCAAAAAGGCAATTGAAAAAGCTATATTCAATTTGTTATCAAGCATATAGATACGTTTCGAGAAGTTAGTTCGAGACCAAATAGTATCCGAACGAGCGGATTCCCTTTACAACTGGTTTCTGATTGTAAAATGGGTTGGTCGATTTGTATATGTATAGAAACACGTTATAACGGCTCGATAGCCCATTGCTGTAAACTATTGAGGAACATCAAACGAGATCTAGAAATGGGAATCGGTGGTATCCGGATGCAGGAGCAGCGTGCAACGAGTTTACTGGTGGTTCTAGTGGGCGCTCGTTTGAAACTACTTCGTCGACGGTAGCTGGGTGATCAAACTTCTCTGATCCGGAGATGTGGGCGGTAGTCGTAGTATAAGTAATAGCTAAATTAACATCTTAGTGTATCCCAAGAGCGTCATCTGCTATCTACGGCCCCTTTCTACGAGGTAGTTGAAAGACTTGAACGTCGTACACGCAAACCGTACAAGGCTTCTCTAGCACCGCTTTACTAACGTCACTTTACAAGTATCACTCGCTAACACAGTTATGAAAATACCTTCCCTCGTGGTCCACGCTTACTTCCATCATTCTACCGCTATTTCATGCATTTTCATAGTTTACCTTTATGAAGGTATCGAATGAAATTCATTTCAATTGAAACTGAGAATCCTTGATTCACGTTTCACCTTTTATGTAACTTCAAACTGACGATGGATATTAATTACTGGAGAATGCAAACATTAATAATTTCTTATTAAAACAGCAATAAAGCGATATAATGTTTTCCAGTATACCAAGCACATATTGAACACAAGAAACAGCGAGAGAGAGAATCATAATTGTATATGAAACGGAATAATTGAAGAGCGCAGAAGGAGAATTCTAGTTGAAAATCGGTCGGCGCACGTGGAAAGGTAAAGTGGAGCGTTTAAATGGGTTTTTGTAGGCTTCCATAGTGGCGGATAGTAAAAATTGGTTTCAAAGCAGAAAGGGAAGAAGACGATGAAGTATAATACTCATTTTAGTTTTGCAGTGCGCTCTCTGATTTCAAGTGGACGAAAGCACTTTCGAGTAGTTCGGGTTTGCGTAGGTTTTAACTGCGTTTTACGTGAACGAAATTACCGTGAGGCAAACGATGGCCAGAGCGAGCTTTATGTATATACATATATGCTACTGAACATGACAGCTGCTTTCAAATGTGAAATATGAACAGATGGTCGGTGGAAAAGTGGGTCATGCCATTTCACTGTGAATACACGCCAGTTAGATTTAACTTAAAATAGATGGGACAATTATGGCCCCGCGAATTTACAGTCTAGGGAATATCATTTCAGAGGAGAAACTTGAACCAATTCTCTGAGGATCTTGAAAAAATCTACCTCCTTGTTTTCTTGCTAATTTACGAAATAATAGACACTCTTAATAATCACATTCGTGCAGTATATCTTTATCCTTATAAACATTCGTGGATATCGCATTTGCTTAAAAATTGTTTTCAGTCTCAGAATGGGGCCTCCCAAAATCGAAAAGTTGAGAAGGGGAGATGGGGTGGTGTTCTCGGAAAGTGGGCCAAAAATCAACCTCGCCAATTTGACTTCTAAGCGGTCCAAATCGATGTTATACATATAATGCCTGCATATGTTCTAAGAAAGTTTTGGGTCGCAGGAAGCGGTTTAAAGAATGTGTTTGAAAAATGCCTGAACACGGAAGATGGTGGTGTTTATTGGATTATCCTGACTTGTTCTTTCTATTTCCTCCAACTTTTTCCTTTTCTTTGGGTATTTCGATTGTTTTAACAAACTGATCTCAAAGTTCTTCGATATCTTTCGAGAACATTTCAGTTAGTGGATTTTCGTTAAATGATACAGAATTAATAAAAGTTTTGACTCATTATTTAATGTGATTAACATTACTTTAATAATAAAATAATATGTTAACCAGGCATTGTAAAATGATATGTTTTACAGAGAATTCGACAATTCGTATAAAGTAAAAGTTTCTAGTAATTATATTTCAGTATATAACCATGTTCATACATTTTTCCTTTTTGTGCTAAATTAATTATTGCATTTCATTATTGAATTATTAAGTATGAGAAATTCAAGTAAAACTGAAATATAAGATGAGCAAGACTCGATAGATTAAAAGAATGCCTCGTGGAAAGTTTATGAAAACAAACACTTAGGAAGATAAGCTGGGAAAGTTGGTGGTAGTTGGAGCATCAAAGATTAAAGCATGGAGTACGGAGAGAACTTTGCGATCATTAATTTGACGAAAACAATGGACAATCGCAGCCATAGTTTGAATCGGCAGGCCGTTATTCATCGGGATGCCTAAATTAATTTAATAATCCTGCGATTTAATATCCACCCCCTAGCTACCCCGTCCGTGTTCCCTGACAACATTTACCATCAAATGGAGACAGCGCTTTTGTGATTCGAGGACACGCGTATTGTGCCGTACACGATTATTAATAAACCTGGATTTATCTAATTAGTTCCAGCTGGTATAACGCCTGTTCAAGCAGCCCTTACGAAAGGACTCCGCTTGAATAAGTTTATGATACGGACGTGACTAAATAGCTATTTTTGAGGATTAGAGAATTTCTTAGTATGCATGTTTTTAGTAATTAACTTCTCTCAGGAAGGCAAAACAGTTGGAGGACACCTGGACAAGCCCCTCCAGATTTGCCTTCCTGCGCTCAATAGAAATAGACGTATCATAAACTCCGATTACCGATGTGCCTCCACACCGCGGTTCCAAGAACCGGCGAAAACCCTTGACGTCACGACGGATCCATCCGGTCAACCTGGGGGTGAGATTCCAGGAACCGATGGGCCGTCACTTCTGACTAGGTTACGCCCTCAGTGGGCCTGAAGGGCGTCAAGGGACTCAATTTGTACATTGGTGGGAGTGATGGGAGGGCACATCGGCTAAAGATTCCTTATAAATATAAGATCCTTAGAGTTATGAATAGTTATGATTGAGAATAGAGAGTTAGAGAATTACTGAGAGAGAATATTACTGACTAGCCCTTCTGGACACGCGTTCACGATAAGATCCAGGATAAGAGTAGAAGTAAATACATTGTTAAAAGTTCGTGTAAATTATACTGTTATCGTTATTAGAATATATATCCGGAAAAGATAAAGGTGTGTTCGGGAGTTGATTTAAACCCAGAAATATACAGTCCACTTGAATCAAATAACATCCTGATTCTCCCGGCCATAGTCACCTTTAACATTTGGTCCTTCGAGCCGGATCTATTAACCAGTGACAGTGATATACAGCGAACTTAAGTGCTCTATCCGATCGTGTGCGTGAATCAAGACTTGTGGTCAATCCTAAACGGACATTGGCACAAGTGAGTTCAGAAAGCGGAATCATCTACAAAGGACATCGGAATCACCAAGATTTCATTCCAAGGATAACCTACGCTGATCCTCTTGCGAGACGCTAGGCCCTCGATACATTCGAGACTTCAGGACAAGGACGCATCACATCGAAGCCACTGCAGAGCGCTGGAGCGATTCTACACATCGAGTTCCAACTTTGTTTCTGTGAGTCCTTTCCAAACATAATAACGATATTCTAAAATGGAGGCATCACTAAGAAAATTGATTGCTGATCGCGGCGTCTTAAAGGCAGCTTTAACCCGCTACAAAACATTCGTAGACAATTGGGACGCATCCACTTGTAACGTAGAAATCAAGGAACGACTTGATCGAATTACACCACTCGCGGACAAATTTGATGTCATTCAACAAGAAATAGAATCACTTGTAATTGATACAGATTTAGAATCCACGCATGCAACCGCACGCGAAAACTTCGAATCAATCTATTATAAGGTTATCGCCACCACGAAAAAGCGACTTTATCATCCGGGAACGTGCAATAATACGCACTCTGGAAATACAAACGTATCGTCTCCAGCTCCGTCGGATACACAAGCAGACTTGCAACTACCAATCGTTCAGGTACCTAAGTTCGACGGCGCGTGTAACTCGTGGATCAAATTTCGGGATAGTTTTCAATCCATGATTGACGATAATGACCGGCTCACCGACGCTAAGAAATTCCATTATTTGAACGCGTCACTACTCGGTGCAGCTGCGCGAACAATCCACTCGTTAGGAGCGTCAGGAAACACATATACCCAAGCATGGGAAAAACTCAAAAAAAGATACAACGATCCAATCGCTCTTCATGAGCATCATATGAAATCACTGTTCGAGTTACCCACAATGTCTAAACCATCTAGTGTTTTATTACAACAACTCATTGACGACACGACAAATCACGTAACAGCTCTCGAGTCATTAAACGAACGGACAGAATACTGGGACAGTATTATTATTTATTTGACTCAGACCAAACTTGATTATTTAACAAAGAAAGAATGGGAGAAACATCTCATGTCGTATGTAGAAAAACCAACACTCATACAGTTCATGGACTTTTTAGAAAAACACTGCAAATATTTAGCGCGATCATATTCTGACAGACAACCACCGAAACAAACGATCAAAACGGACAGACGAAATACAAATACACACTCACAATCAGTATCGTATATCTCGAATACTCAAGTATCGTGTCGATTATGCAACAATCACCACGCGTTATACCAATGCACAGAGTTTAAAACGTTGAGCCCCGTCGAACGTACAGAGAAGATTCGGTACTTGCACGTCTGCTACAATTGTTTAAATCCGGGACATACAAGTGAGAATTGCACGCGTGGAAAATGTAAGATCTGTAGCAAAAACCACCATACATTGTTACACTTAGAAAGTAAGACAACAAATCGGGAATGGAAAAGGGCAACTGATTACCCGGAACCTCAGACATCCGTAGCACTCACCCAACTAAATTCGGAAGATCAGAACATACACGTTCTATTACCTACCGCCGTAGTGTATATTTCAGATTACGCGGGCAAAAAACATGATTGTCGAGTACTCCTGGATCCCGGTTCTCAGTCGCACTTCGTTACACAGGCCTTCTGCGATAAATTACGTCTCAAATGTAACGCTACGTATCAGACAGTTGCTGGCATTGGAAACAGCACAAACTTCATTAAGCGTAAGGCGCATTTAACATTACGATCGCTACACAGCAGCTTCACAAAGAAGCTCTCATGTTTAGTCATCGAAAAAATCACCGACGATTTGCCAAACAAATCAATTACGCGTGCGACCATTCCAATCCCATCTAATGTTAAGCTTGCCGACCCATATTTTAATAAGACAGATAAAATCGACATGCTTCTCAGCGGAGAGCTATTCTGGGAGTTATTATGTGTAGGACAAATTAAACTGGGAAAGGGATACCCATTATTACAAAAGACCCTTCTCGGGTGGGTACTAGCAGGGCCGATGATGACAAGACCCACAGGTAGACCACCAACGGTCGTTTGTAACCTAGTCACGCATCAAGACCTCCAAGATCAACAATTTTGGAACATCAAACACACTCCTCCCGTCGAAGAAACACTCCTCAAAACATTATTAAAACTGGCAACGCGTGTTTTGAGACAATTAGGTGAGATGCATCTAATACAGCATCCACGCGCTAGCAACGTCATCATCACGGCGAAAATGAGTAGGCACGAGCTATGGCAAATAAAACCTGCATGGGACAATGTAACACGTGTAGTTTCGGTGAGACCATCGGACGGAATTATGAGTAGGCCGATTGCAAAAAATTGCATACTGCCCATGTCAGAACCGTAGGGTCATAACCTACACATCATAGAAGTAAGATCGTTACACCTAAGCATACAGTATTATATAATTGAAAGGGAGCCTTTCAAGGTGGGCGGCATGTTCAAGCAGCCCTTACGAAAGGACTCCGCTTGAATAAGTTTATGATACGGACGTGACTAAATAGCTATTTTTGAGGATTAGAGAATTTCTTAGTATGCATGTTTTTAGTAATTAACTTCTCTCAGGAAGGCAAAACAGTTGGAGGACACCTGGACAAGCCCCTCCAGATTTGCCTTCCTGCGCTCAATAGAAATAGACGTATCATAAACTCCGATTACCGATGTGCCTCCACACCGCGGTTCCAAGAACCGGCGAAAACCCTTGACGTCACGACGGATCCATCCGGTCAACCTGGGGGTGAGATTCCAGGAACCGATGGGCCGTCACTTCTGACTAGGTTACGCCCTCAGTGGGCCTGAAGGGCGTCAAGGGACTCAATTTGTACATTGGTGGGAGTGATGGGAGGGCACATCGGCTAAAGATTCCTTATAAATATAAGATCCTTAGAGTTATGAATAGTTATGATTGAGAATAGAGAGTTAGAGAATTACTGAGAGAGAATATTACTGACTAGCCCTTCTGGACACGCGTTCACGATAAGATCCAGGATAAGAGTAGAAGTAAATACATTGTTAAAAGTTCGTGTAAATTATACTGTTATCGTTATTAGAATATATATCCGGAAAAGATAAAGGTGTGTTCGGGAGTTGATTTAAACCCAGAAATATACAGTCCACTTGAATCAAATAACATCCTGATTCTCCCGGCCATAGTCACCTTTAACAACGCCCTCCCTGAATCATTTCGGCTGAAGGCCTAAATAACTCTGAAGACTAATAATCCGATTGTCCACGTAAACTCTGTCCCTCTTTGATAATCCTCTTTTAAACCCTTCGGTTCAAATTTCTATTGCTAAAGAGAAATATCTCTGCAGGGATATTGCAGGAAATTATCTTATAAATCACATTCTCAGGATTTATTGTGCGGAGCAGATTTACGTAAGTCTCCGTTTAACGAAGGAATAATTTATTTTGTCAACTATTATCGTAGATTGTGGTTGAAGAAGATTACTCGAGCAACTTCATTCGGCGGAATGCGTTTGCAAATCCACTTTCGTCTCGACGATAACCTAAATAACTCGAACATCTTACTCTTCAAGTAAGTTTCAACTTCCTTGCCATGGGAAATAGTTCTGCCGGAAAAGACTACGAAATAGTATGTCAGATACTTGGATTCGTGAAGAACGCAATTTAAATGCTACATTTCCATCCGAGTATAATCCGAAGTCTTTATAAATTGCGCGATTTATTCAGCAATAACCAAGTGATTCGAATATCAATTACCAATCATTAGACAGTTTGATATGATAACATATTTTTATATATGTCAAGGATTTATTAAACAGTTACAAGCATATTTATTATGCCAATGAAAGTTCCATTTAGGGTTCCTTGTTAGTAACAATTAAGTGACTCAAATATCGATTACTGATCGGCAGACAGTTTGACATGATACCATACTTACCTAAATAGAGAAAAGGAATTAAACTGTTATAAGATTATTTATTATAGGATTAAAACTGGCATTTCTTCGAAAAGCAAGAATCAAAAACTGGGACAAAGTTGAATGACGCATTGCTTATCAATATGTGCATCGGTGTATCACTGCACAAAGGGCAACGCTCTGCGTGGAACGTTGACGTTCAACGACTTATCGATCCCCGGTTTCTATGTAAGACCTTTGGTCGTTTAATAAAATACGAAGTCTGGCTGAGAGTGAGTTGTACGATGCAGCTTTATGTCTTTGGTCGTTCACGATCAACCGTGATGTACCGTATCAATCATTGCATAAAAACTTAAGGCGCTCAGGAGTGCTTTATTCATACTGATAAGACTTCCAGGTGATCGTTCAACCGAGCAATCCAGGGTGTCGCTTATGAGGAAGTTTTATAACGCATTTTCATGACAGTGAACTAGGGAATCGATCAAAATTTATAGACATAGTTTCCAGAATAGTACACTTCTATTTTTTTAATTTTCCTCGGGAATTATTCTTGGGTTATGTTCAAGCCGAAGCGACTCAAACCGCTTTATAATTCCAATATTTATGAGTTTCTTGAGGCTTACCGTATCTAACCGAATTGTTAAGGCGGTAATCAGGCAGTTAAAAATATATCTGCGTCATGATTTATGTGGTCGAAAATCTTTTTCCTTTGATGATCGAATGTGCAGAAGGTTCTACTTGAGATATTTTGGTTACGTATCACGAAGGTAGTTCTTTTCAGTCGATTAGAGTCTCTGATTTCACGGTGTAGCGAACACCCAGCCTCTTCAGCTTCACGTATCTTTGGATAAGCTTTATAGAACCGTGCTACTAAGGATTCATCCGGGTTTCGAAACCACCAGTTTCTCACGTGGTTACCCGCTAGAGGGGAACCAATCGTTTAAGAGGATCTGCTTGGACTCGATTATGTAACGTGAATCAAAATAACTGGGTCAAGTTGTGTTTTTTGATTATCAAAACCGCACTCCTAAAGTACAGCGTATGTTTAAAGAGTTGCATTATCTAATGTTGTTTTGAAGGGTTTTTTCTTTAAAATATCCTTCGGTTTGAAAAATTCATAGGTTTTATCAAAATTACAACTTGTTTTTATTCCTTAATAATATAAAAGTCTAAATCCAAAGTGTATATTAAGTTTCGTAGCATCGGCTGATTGGAGATCAGATTTTGTCAACAGAAATTCTGTAACAGATAGTTAGAATATAATTTGAAAATTTTTTTTACTATTAAAACCACACTCTTAAAACCTAATGCATATTTAAAAAGATACATTGTCTAATATTACTTCGAAGGGGTAATTCTATAGAAGATTTTTGGTTTGTAAAAATCATTATTACCAATGTTACAGGTTCAGCTTCGTAAAATGAGTTGATTGGAAATCGGATTTTTTCTATAGAAACTTTAGAATATTTATTTGCAATATAATTTCAGAATTGAGCTTTCTATTTTCACAATCACACTCTGGGAACACAATGTATATTTAAACAGTTGCATTATTTAATCCTGCACCGAAAAAATAATGATTAAAAATTCCAAGGATTCATAATTTTTACAGATATTTCAATCGATTATTTGATTATAAAATTCATGGTATGAAAACATAAATCGTATGTGTATGTTCAGTTTCGTGAAATCAGTTGATTGGGAACCAAATTTCATCCACAGAAATTCTATTATGTATATTTAGAATATCATTTGGGAGACGTGATGAAAAATAGGTCAACACGGTATTCGTACGGTAAATGAAATAGACAGCTGGGGAAACAGAATTTAAATTGCATGCCATTCAATCGAATCAGTTAAATGATTAAATCGTAAATTAATTAAATATTGACCGTCAGCCTTTGACAAATTCCGATAAGCAAAGTATTTTTGATACGTGTTTTATGTATTATCCGTTACGTCCAATACGAACCTTTTAATCTTTAAACACTAAAACCCGATAATTCTCAGTAGAATAATTTAATGGCTGATTGGTGATTTCGTTCTAACGCGGAGAATCAAAATTATTGGAAAACTTTAAAATCAACTAAATTGAAGACTTTGAAATGTATGTAAAATTCCTTATAATTAACAGAGATTAAAGGTTTATACTCATAACAATAATCAATAAGAATTCCACAAATCGGCTATGTACACGAAGGGTTAATGAATACGTCTTGAAAAGCACTATCAAACAATCGTAAGAGAAATAGTATATAGTTCTATTTAAATGAACGAAGTTGACTTTCATAATTTACTAAATAATAGGGTAAACAACAATTTGCTTTCATCGAAAAATTTGCCTCCTTCTACCGTGCAACTCTCATATAAAAACTTCCCAATCTGCAATACTTTAGGAGATAGACGGCTATCCATGTTGTTTATCAAACAACGTGAACCGCAGAAGATCTTGGAAAACAGAACATTATGTTTATCGAATTCGAATATTTTAATAAAAATTGTGATGCCCCCTCATAATGACTGCTTTAGTAGTTCTAATGTTAGATCAATTAAAATCTACTTAAACATAATTCTTGAGAAACCTGAATTAAACGTATAAAATATTTGTACGCTTTGTGGAGACGAAGGTCAAGTAATCCAAGCGGATTCCAAATTGAAGCAGTTCACGTCTTTCAAAAAACTGTCAATGGCGTATACCGTCCTTTAAGCCACTTTGCGGCATTATCCCAAACGAGGATTTACGAGGTACACCACTCGTATAATAAATAATCGTTATTGGTCTAAACGGTGAGAATTGAGATCACGGAGGAGTATCAGGATTTTCCGTAGATTAAATTGTACACGATGGAGGACAGTTACGTTGGCAGGGGTAGTAGAGGCCACGAAGAAAGAGAGCAAAGAGGCAGAGGGTGAAAGGGAGTGGGAGAAACAGAAGGGAAAAAAGAGTATGACGAGGGAAAAAAGGTCAGAGGGCGGACAGTAAAGCGGTCGCGGTTACGCCCGGAAATTGGTGAAACTTTACGGAAGGTAAATTAGCGACGGTAATAAAAAGCGGCTCGGTTCTCGCCGAATTTTCTCATTCCGTCCTTGTTTTTCATCCCCTCGGCCAAGCTTTATTACGTGATTCAAACTGAACCGAACCTGGCTGGACGGTGTGGGAAGGAAGTAAACTGATGAGGAAACGGATGAAATTATGAGAACGAGTTCCAAGAGGAGTTGCGAGTAAGAAGAAGTTGGACTCTTCCGAAGTACCCCGAGTCTAGAAAAACAACAGTAGCTACCAGCCAAAAACAATTTGGTTAATGCTCCCCTCGTTCTCCATTCTTGCTGGGCCGATAAGACAGCTGATATCTCGAGTACGATCCAAGTCGAAAAGGGGGATCATCCCCACGTAATCTCGGTGGATTTGCATTTAGAGAAGAACGTTTAGGTATAGGCTCAGACGGATAGTCCGTAGTCGACGATTTCTGTCTCTTCTTTTCGTCCGCGCATCGCACGCCTGTTTTATGACCCCGCATCGGAAGTAGATGGATTGCAACTTTATGACTCCCGCGAAACAGCTCCTTCTACGCTGCCAACAAAGTGTGATTTCGTTTACCGATCGTTTTACTAAAATTATTCGTCATATATTACCTGATATTCATTATATGATTTTATGAAGATGCACACATGACTCTCGTGAAACAGCTCATTCTACTCTTCTAATAAAGTGTGAGTTCGTTTATAGATCGTTTTGTTGGAAATATTCGTGAATATTTTATCTGGTAATAATTATGAATGCTGTGAAAAGCTTCGGCTTGAAATAATTTGTTAATTGTTTTTCTTTAATGTGGCGGATTTCTTTTGTTGTTATATGGATATTGTACAGTACAGATTTTGCTACCATTTAATGATATAAAGTTTCTACTTCAGTCCACTGATAATAGTTAAACGTTACTTCAACGCTTGCTTTGTTACGAAATGTCCATCAGGCTGGTTTGACAATCAAATAAATACGGTGAAACGGTGAAATGCTTTTCCAATATGTTCAGCTACACAGTAAATTTAATTAAAAATGTGTCCAACTAACGGAGATAATTTGAACGTTTGGCGCAACCCTCCAAAATGATCGATCCTCATTATCGGCATTTATAGAATATCCATCCCGTACTTTACCATTTTCCGTAGCAACATTGTTCATAGATGTTCTAAAAATTACTCAGATTCGTATCAATTTTCAATATGTGTTTAATAAGCATGTCACGTACTTATATAATAGTTACAGCGAATAAATACACTGCCACTTTGAATATATCCTTCATTAAAATACAGGGCCTCCTCCGAGTGGTGGGTGATACGCGCGAACAAAGTTGAATGAAAGTCGCCGAATAAGTGTGCATAACTAAGGAGTCCGTGAAGTTATTTTGATGCAGCAAAGTGCATTCGAAAGAGCGGACTTTTCTCTATAAAGCAGTCTGCGGGGAAAAATATCCCACGATTCGTTCTTCCGCAATTGATTAAAATACGGGGCCTCCTCCGAGCGGTGGGTGATACGCGCGAACAAAGTTGAATCAAAGTCGCCGAACAAGTGTCCATAACTAAGGAGTCCGTGAAGTTCTTTTGATGCAACAAAGTGCATTCGAAAGAGCGGACTTTTCTCTACAAAATAATTCGCGGACAAAAATATCCCACGATTCGTTCTTCCGCAATTAATAAAAATACGGGGCCTCCTCCGAGCGGTGGGTGATACGCGCGAACAAAGTTGAATGAAAGTCGCCGAATAAGTGTCCATAACTAAGGAGTCCGTGAAGTTATTTGGATGCAACAAAGTGCATTCGAAAGAGCGGACTTTTCTCTACAAAATAATTCGCGGACAAAAATATCCCACGATTCGTTCTTCCGCAATTAATAAAAATACGGGGCCTCCTCCGAGCGGTTGGTGATACGCGTGAACAAAGTTGAATGAAAGTCGCCGAATAAGTGTCCATAACTAAGGAGTCCGTGAAGTTATTTGGATGCAACAAAGTGCATTCGAAAGAGCGGACATTTCTCTACAAAATAATTCGCGGACAAAAATATCCCACGATTCGTTCCTCCGCAATTAATAAAAATACGGGGCCTTCTCCGAGCGGTGGGTGATACGCGCGAACAAAGTTGAATGAAAGTCGCCGAATAAGTGTCCATAACTAAGGAGTCCGTGAAGTTATTTGGATGCAACAAAGTGCATTCGAAAGAGCGGACTTTTCTCTACAAAATAATTCGCGGAGAAAAATATCCCACGATTCGTTCTTCCGCAATTAATTAAAATACGGGGCCTCCTCCGAGCGGTGGGTGATGCGCGCGAACAAAGTTGAATCAAAGTCGCCGAACAAGTGTCCATAACTAAGGAGTCCGTGAAGTTATTTTGATGCAACAAAGTGCATTCGAAAGAGCGGACTTTTCTCTACAAAATAATTCGCGGACAAAAATATCCCACGATTCGTTCTTCCGCAATTAATAAAAATACGGGGCCTCCTCCGAGCGGTGGGTGATACGCGCGAACAAAGTTGAATGAAAGTCGCCGAATAAGTGTCCATAACTAAGGAGTCCGTGAAGCTATTTTGATGCAGCAAAGTGCATTCGAAAGAGCGGACTTTTCTCTACAAAATAACTCGCGAACAAAAATATCTCGCGATTCGTTCTTCCGCAATTATAGATACGGAGCCTCCTCCGAGCGGTGGGTGATACTCGCGAACAAACTTGAAAGAATGTTCCTAAATAATTGTCCATAACTAAGGAGTCCGTGAAGATATTTGGATGCAACAAAGTGCATTCGAAAAAGCGGACTTTTCAATATAAAATAACTCGGGAACAAAAATATCCCACGATTCGTTCTTCCGCATGCCCACAACTACTTTTAACCCTTTCGTTACGGCAGTCCGATCCACCGAAGTGACGCCAGTGAACGGGACCGCGCCGAAAAGTTTCCACATTGCACGTCGATAGTCTTCGGTGTTCGCCGGTGACGCCGGATATATACGGCACCCGTACACACAGGTCGTCACATGGATGCCGGATATATACGGCACCCGTACACACAGGTCGTCGCATGGATGCCGGATATATACGGCACTCGTAACGAAAGGGTTAAGTGTTGAGTGTAAAGTTATAATTAGATGTACTATAGCATAGTGTTGAATACCAGTTAATTAAGAAAGCCTTTGTGACGGTGGTTCGTTTGAAAGCCGGTATATCTTGGAACGGAATCGATAAATATTTGATATTGACCATTCGACGGCAGGGGTGGAGTTTCCTCTGACAAATAAACGAGAACGAACCGAAGGCTGTTCGCCGATACCGTAGTGGTCGAATGCACGAGACGAAATCGCGGCAGATCGCATCTAATTACGAGGCTGTCGATGCTTATTCCCCCGGGAAAATCGCTCTGGCTTGTACGTCTACCCAGTTAAAAAGCACCGCTGGAAACTTCCTACCCTTCACCCCCGTTTTCAACGTTCCGGGCACCGATCCACCTACTGGCAACCCTTTCCCGCCGTATTTTCCCGGAAAATGCAAATTCCGGGTCACTGACATCGACTCGATTCAAGCAATATATCGCACTGACGACACGGAAGAGAAGTGGATCTACGTGTGCGGAAAGATAGAATGTATACAGAGAATATATTTCGAACGAATTTTTCTATATGCTCCCTCGGGGAATCTTGGATACTCAATAAGGAGTTAGGAACTCGGCATGATTCGTGCGATAATATCATAAAATAATCATATCGTATCAAAAGAGTGTCAAATATTTGATATTCATGTCACTACGTTCCTACTGATATGAATAGTACATCGAACTGATTGTGAGATATTTAAAGGGTTAATTCGAATTTGAGGATCTCTGAGTTAGCCGTGAAAAATTATTATGAAAATATTATCAATATCTGAAAATTACAACAAGGACTCGATAAATAGGATTGGACTAGTGAATTTAGTATGCACAAAATCTATTACCAAACAAATTGCAAAACTTCTGAACAGAGTATTATTAAAAGCAATTAAATTAACATAAAATCATGTAACGCTTGATGCTTGATTTATAATAAGTTTAAATGTAATTGGATGATCATTTGTCGTCCGAAATAGATTTCATTCTACCGTGTCTGAACATTCGGTTTACAGTAAATCGATCAATTCACGATTCTCGAAAATGGTATTTGAACATCATAGTCGAATATGAAGAGTTCGGGTGGTTCGTGTCAACCCAGTAGCGATCTGCCAGAAACTTCAGTGGTTTGCGAAGGGTGGCAGAGTTATAGTTGCATAGAATTCTTTCGGTTAACCGCGCCGATAATCCCGAAATCGATCCACTTTACGAAAGGGTTCCTCTCCAATTCCAGACAACGTGCACCCCGTGGTTTCCATGTCACGGCTATCCGAAGTGCAAACCAGAAGTGCCTCCATTGTTCCGTAACTTAGGACGATGTACAAATGTCTCGCGTACCGCAGGTTTATCCCTGGTCTTACATACCTATGTACATTACAAACGTACGTATGTCTAATAGATATGTTTCTCACGCAGAGGAGACTTTATTACACCGCTATCTTTGAATGACTGTCCCGGTACGTTAAGTGCCGATTAATTTGAGACATTCGGTCGTAAAATATGGTAACTAACAAAAAGTAAGCTCTCGGGAAATCGATTGTAAAGTTTTGAGTTTAATACTCACGATCAATACTTATTTTTTGTTAATATAACATATGACACTTATACAAGCATTCAGAATTTACTAAAGAATGTAAATATTACTAGCTGCTCCTCATAATATGTTTTTTTGTAGATATAAGAATTAATTTAAGAATAGGAGTACACACAGTCAGACACCATGTTTTACGGACGAATGCCTCATTTATTCAAATCCACATTCATTAGGTACAACGTAGTATCACCCCTTCAATTTTAGAATGTTATTTTTGATCATTTATGTAGTATGTAATCTCATTACCGCAAAATTTCGACGTTATGTGCTACAAGATCTTTTTCGTAATTAGATTCTCTCGTAATTATTTTACTTTTTGTTACTGTTGTTGTTATTATTATCTTTACACTTCACATTATTTCTGTTATTGTTTTTATCATTGTATTATTACTGTATTCAATGACTTGAAATCTTTAATACACTCGATTCAAGGCGCTGTTATTTAGCAATTATTTTATTTTTTATTATCATCATCATTGTTATTATTGTATGGCTATTTCTCTAATCAAAGAGTTTTTTACCCATGCGCACTAAATAAATAAGTCAACAAGATAAAAGACACATAAGAAGTGAATGGAATATTGTTTGTTTTATATTTACAAAGGATTATACCTTTCCAAGTAGCAGAGTTCTGAACGATTTTAAAAATAGACGATAATTTGCATCAGGTAAAAAGCAGCCGAAAAGTAGGTACAACAGTTTTTATGATATACACATGGAGGATTATCAATGGAAACCGGAAATAATTCTCGAAAATTTGAAAATGTATGCGAAATATAGAAAGCAATTTGCGCGAGAGAATGGTTTGAATGGTTTCGGGTACGCTGAAAAAAAGGCAGGGAAAGAAAAGAGGGGTGGATTTATAGTGAAATAGGAGCCGGCACGTCGTTCGGGGGTTTCCGTGGTTTCGGGTTACCATTTAGTACCCTTTGATGCACGGGACTCGTACCACAAACAAGAAGTCATATCAAGTTTGGGGTCGAGACTTCACCCTATTAGTATCGGTATTGCGAACTTCGTTTTGTTAACGCGAAACCATCACTTTCATTGTCCTCCAACGAACAATGCCAATCTGTATTCATAATTATTAACAAATAATACCATCTCCATTGTAATAACTCCTTTGAAGCAATACACAAATATTGTATAAATTGAACAAACTCCAAGAACATTTAATTGTACTGACACGTAAATCTGAAAGAATAATGAAGGACGAAATTATTGTGCAATTATAGATTTCTACGATTACATCACGGTGATATAATTTCAAGCATTTTTATCAAAGCATGTTACTACGCGTAAAATGAATTTCTATAAACTTTGACGTTTTAATGAATACTTCTAGCACCACTTAAAGCGCTACAAACAGAATCAATGAAAATAAATATTTCTGTATTCAATGAAAGAGCGGAAATGCGTGAGCTTGAATGCAAACTCAAATTGTGTTTCTCTAAAGTAGATAAAGAAGAAGAACCAAGTGGAGGAGCATATGTATTTTGCAATGCGTCCTTTGCGCGAAGCAAGTTTGATAAACTTAGTTGCAGCAAACTCGAGAGATTGATAAACTTGGCGGTGAATCGTAAGTATCGAAGAAACGGTCCTTCGAAGGACGAGAGTGCTACTGTAACAGTTTCGTTCGAAAGAATAAATCTGGAAAAGGTAGAAAAGGCGCGACTCCTGGCCCGGTTCCTTTTTTCTCTCTTTGGTTCCACGTCCCAGCGACCAGCATACGAACCTTTTGTTTGACTTTCAAATAGATCACAAACTACGTTACTGCATCCAGAAATTCTGCTGAAGTTATTGCGATTTTCCCTAGGATACTGTGACCTTCTTTCCTTCCTTCCTTCCTTCCCTCAAACGGGACTGGATCAACAGGAGTACCGTGGAACCGGATATCCGCCTTGGAAATATCTCTGAGAAATACGATTTATTACATTTATCCAGGTTAAAAGCAACATTCAGTCAATCTATATAAAGATGTATAACTTAGACTGGCAATACGATGCTCAAATATGTCTCCCATTTTGGGCTTCATTCATAGTCAAATAAGCAAAGGATATTGGAGCAAGTGTCACATGAATTTGAAAGCAATAATTAATCCCATTACTGATATTTTACGATAACATTTCGTAAGATTATAAATGTCCCACACTTTACGTTATTTACCTGGAAATCGTTATATTAGAAGACTATAAAAATTGAAACATATTAATTAAAGACAAGATGATTCCTTATATGTTTGTTACTTGGGACAGATTAAATTCCTCAGATTTTTATATATATTTCCTAGAATGGCATTCGTGCGCTGAGAAACGGTTTTTCATAATAGAAGGAACTCGGCAATTAAAAATATTTCGCGAATTATTCGAAGTATTCCAATTCATTATGAAGTTACACCCCACTTTATCTGGGAACAAGCCGGGAGCTGATATCACGGGTAATTAATCGTGGAATTCGGAAATAAGAATAATGAAAAATAAGGAACTCGTAGCGACTGGAATGTAAATGGAAGATTTATGTACGAGGTAAATGAAGGGTAGAAGTCGAGGTGGAGCGCCATTTACTCCCTTCTCGGAGTTTGCCCACCCCTTTGCTTTGGCTCCTTCCTTCCTTCCAAGGAGAACCGACTTCGAGAGGACTTTCATCTTGCGGCCGATCCGTTAAGAGGAAAGTTTCTCGGATGAAAAAACTTATGTGTGCCACGATAATCGGCTGCTTCCTGTCTTACCTTCTTTCATAATCGCGCATAATCGCACTCTTACGATGATTTTGATTTAAAAACATCCTCGACGGTGACCTTCTATGAAGCCATAATTATACAGTGCGTTCGGAAAGTTTTTTCTTAAACAATAAGTACTTCTTTTCACACGAGTCTCTTTCTACATGATGTATGTGCGTCATGCAACAAAATTCGTGTAGAAATTGATTTGCAACAAAATATCAAACTTGTGAGAAACTAATGCAAGCTATTATGTATAAAAGGCAATTTAAAATCGATTTATTAATAAACAAAGGTTCTAACTGCAAAGTAATAACCTGATGCGATCATTAGCTGCAACCACTTTTTGAAATTTTGCCGGGTGTTGAAACCGTGTAAATGTGCATAAAACGTGTTAAAGAATTGTCTATTTCTGAATCATTACAAGAAAATGTACGAAGAATCCTATTCACAAAAGTTGCAGAAGTTAGATGATATTAATAACGTGTAGATTGTTAATTGATCACCAATTAACCCTATTAGGTTCGTTATAATTTATTCTGCTTTCTATATTTTCCATAAATTCTATGGGTATAGAAATTAGTACATATATATCAGTATTGTGTAATTTATTAAATAAACATTAATTAGTACCATAAGACTCATTAGAAGTAATAGTTTATTCTATTAATTCTATACAAGTACAATGTAATATTGTTTATGTGCCTTTATTAATAACAATATTCGCTTATGAATGTAATATCGTGTATGACAGATATATTAAGTTTATTATTACTATTAACTTAATAATAAAAGAACGGGTAGGGCAGTGAACTTTTTGCATGGAGTTATGGAAAAAATTGATAATAATTTTTCCGGATGACATAAATCACATTGAACGGTGGTGTCGAAATTATATGTGAATGCTCGGCCACCTGCGCGGTGTAAATTATTTTGTCCGCCAATGACGGCGCGTCGATGGCACTTGCAACACGGTCATAAATGTCTCCAATATCGCTGTAACTTATAACACCGTCCACTTTTAAAATCTAGCCTTCCACGGCGCCATTAAAAATTTCACGAGAAGTTACATTCAATTACGTCCGGTGTAATTAACATCTTCCTGAGCTAACGCAGTATAAAAGTTATCGGAGAAGGAAGTATAAATTAAGTTACCATTTAAATGATGTCCTAATATTTCTTCAGCAAGACATTTCGATATAGCACCATTACGATTATTTAATTATACAATTTCATAAATTAACGTTGCACTATGTTTTATTCCTTCCTTCGTTCATCTAAGATTCAGCTCGATGAATATTTCCATAATATTGAATTTTCCAAGGTAATTTATTCCTTCAATATAATAATGCGTCCTCGCGCAAAAGCGCTATTCCTATGTCTTTTATAAAAAAATAAAGTTAATATAAATTTTCAGCCATTCATTTTCTATTAGAAAGTCTCTTTTATCCTCGTTCCTTGCGCAGTCTCGGTGTTTTATTTCTCCTAGTTTCATGTACACTGCGACTCTTTTCTCCCGGTCATTCCAAACTGGCTGAGCTTTATCCTTTTCCACGTCTTTTTCAGGACTCCTTTTTTCCTTTTCGTCTCCAGGTTGTATTCCACGCCGGAACTCGGCAAAACGCATCCCGTGACGACGCGCCGGTTCCTTGCGCCCACAAAAAAATCTAAATCCGTGGATAGTATTCTCGCTTCTGCTGGAACTTCGCTTTTAAAATCTAGTGGAGAGCCTGGCATTAAGCTGACGAGCACTTCCGTCGTTCAAGGTGCTCGCGTCTTCCGGTTTCGAGGAAGCAATTCTAAACTATCGTCAGACTTTACTTGATTTGTCCAAAACTTGGCAAAATGTGTTTGCTCTCGCTGCATTTTATTCTTGTAATATGACTTAATAAATGGTTCATGCGTTTGCCTTTCTTGTGGCGGTACAAAACTTCTATCTGAACTTGGTTTGTATGATATTAATTACGTTAATATTATATTAATATTAGTCAATAAAATATTTATTGTATGAATATTAGACAAGAAAACCTTAGATATGAATTTTAACTAATATTGATATTAGTAGCGCGCTATTTATTGTTATTTGATCTTAGTTTCCTTGTTAGCTTATATTTATTTCCATACAGCCTCGGAATTTCGCGTAAATCCTTTAACAGGATCAAAAGTTATTCTGCTTTTCATGTTTTACGTTTCTGTTCAAAAGTTTGGAGCATGTTAGGATTTCAAAAGAAATAATGAGTTTTTTAAGCAAATAAATATTTTATTATATTTATTATACTTGTGTGTACATATATATATTGCTGAAATATATAATAACGATTTTATTATTTAATTAACAAAAAGAGATCTTAGTCTGTAATTCAATCTAGTTTTACGTAATTTATTTCCAAATGTAGATTTCTAACAATTTCAATGGAAACGGCTCGTCCATTAAAGATATAAAGAAATCATCGATTGCAAATGATTTATATTCGAAGATAGATATAATAGATCGTGCAACCGGAATAGTTTGAATGGATAGAGTAACTGTAACGTATTCATCTTTGCTCCAACCAGTTCTCTGATCGTTGTTCATAAAAATGTATACTCTGAATTTCAATTTCGACGACTTCAATATCCGAGTGCGGGTAACGCGAATCGATTTGCGTAGAAATTCAAATCTCGGATATTCTGAAAATATTGAAATGCTGACGATACTTTTCTTACTGGTTTCACCTATATTTTCTAATTTACTGGCTCCCTACTTCCGCGTTCCGTTCGTTCTTACCTCAAGCAAATATTCCATCGTGCCTCCTCATTAAATCGTTATTGGAAAAAAACGTGCTTTCTAGTTTTTTACTGGTACTCCGAAGAAGGTTGCAATATTACATAAATAGAAAAAAATACCAGAAGACGGTAATAAGACGGAAATAGGAAATAAATGCGAGGGTTTCCTAATAGAAAATATTTATTTAATCATTTTCCTTTCAGCCCGCTTTCTCGATTTTTAAGGAGAATTCGTTGTCGATTTAAATCTTTTATGTAGATATATGGATTTCAATAATTAAATAACAAACGGAGAATATTAATTTATAACTAAAACTGTCTTTAATTAATTTGTTTTTAAAGTCAGATTTGTAACACTTTCGAGAGAAACGATTGGTATATTAAAGATATAATAAATTCATAGACTGCAAATAAATGATTATAGGAGATATGTAGGTATAACATTAATAATGATCATAAAATAATTAATTAAGTAAAATACTATTATAATGGTATAATAATAATTATATTTAAAAGACTGATGCAAGGATGGAACAATGTGACAATGTCGCTCAACTACTATAATATCAACCTTTCAAATTTATATCCTCCAATTAATTAGTATTGTAATTATAATATTAATTACATTCACATTACAGAATATACATAGTTGCGAGCCTATAATATTTTTCTTGAATAAACATTCCCGAGGAATCCGCGAGTTAAATCATACTTTGCTTTCATCAATAAACAGATTAAATACAAGCACCGAATTAATTCCGTTCAAAATTGTCCTACAACATTCATATTACAGAATATCTCCATAGTTTCGATGTTTTAATTTTTCCCTTGAATAAACATTCTCCAGGAATCCGGGAGTTAAAGCACATTTTGCCAATGATTCGTCGTAGTCCTGGTGGCAGAAGAATCGAATCGCGGAAGGGTATAGGTAGACGTCGCTCACGTTCCGATCGACGACGATCTATGGTGATTTCGTTCTCACGGTGGATGCACCCGCGATGCACTTTTATCCTCTACCTCCGCGATTCCCCGGTTCGTTCTCTTCTCTCTACTCCTTTTCTCTCTTTCCCTCATTCCTCTCCCATCGTGAGGTCGGATCGATAGATATTATTTCCGGGCTGCATACGACACACGGTGAATCTACAATGCGCTTCCGCGTGTGCAGCCGCCCGCCGTGACGCACCTCCCATAGTAATGCGAACGCGTTTTGCGTACGCGTTTTACGTACGGGTTATGCAGGTGTACCGAGTACGTCAGGACCTTTTTTCTGCCACGTATGGACCAGCTTTGCACCCCCTTTCATGAATTAAATGCAATCCCCTGAAAGCGAATGTCCGACACTCGTTAGGGTGAGCTTGTCTACCGGTCTTGGAATGCATATTATCTGCCATGTGATGTTTTATCTCGTTCTCCATCGTCCGACATTTTTTAAACGTTTACGATATATAAACCCGTACAGTTTATATGCAATGTTTAATTCGATAATTCTATTATGCAATTGATTCTTACATAGATAGTAGAGAATCAAAAGTGTATGTTTCTTGCGGCATTGTCGTTTATAAGTGGAACTGTACATACAAAAAGTATCAGTCATCTAGTATAGATCTTGATATATTATTAAGAGGAAAAGAATGCGCGATAGAGAAAGGAAAAAATCGTCGGAAAGTCCCAGCCGGGGTGTCATTACCGAAAACAAATCGGCAAAGCGAGACGGGTGGAAAACACTCATCAATTCTCGAAGGAGGTTCATATAGTAGTGCTCTCATCGAGGGTGCCATCGGGAGCCATTAAGTTCAACGGAACAGTCGAAACGCGGGCCGCGATTTGGCTCGGCCCTCCAGAATCGCGAGAAGGGTGGAAACGGGTGTACCAAAGCGGTTAAATTTAATCGGCCCGGAAATTCGGGGTGCTACGCGCTTCATCGTGGGAATAGGAGTCGATAGTGGTGGGGGATGGACGTAAAATTTATTATCGCGTCAATTAGAAATTGATGGAACGCCGGACGATAATCGATTTAGGATCGAATCGGTCCACCTAGAACTACCAGTTCGTCTGCTTTCCCTTGGGTCGTTTTCGTTTCGTTCTACAAACCATCGACACGAGATACCGAAACGATCGAGTATCACTTCTCTTTATATTACCTTCCTTTCCACCTTTTTTTTTACCGTACTGATATATCGGATAAATTAATGGGAAACATTGTAAACAACTCCCTCGATATACATTTCTTTCTAATAGGTACGTTATTTATTGATGTACTTATACTTAGACCGTAGACAGTTTTTATTTCATGCGAAACACTGCTCTTCCAAACAATGTTTAATTATCCCCGTTGCAGACTCAACAATTAACAGCATTCTTTTTACAAGTACACAATTTATATGTACACTATACGTTTTTACTACGACTTGTTAAAATAGCACGCGCATCTCTTAATATGTATACGTATTCGTTATTTCCATAATGTCACATAAAATTCACATGGGATGAATATTCACCCGCGATATCCATTAAGGGTTATATAGTTTTGAAACAGTCAGTAGAATCTTGAATAATATACATATGTATGTGTACCCATCGATTGATATATTTATGTTTGCATAGTGATGCAGTGATCATCAAAATATAAATAAATTCTCGTGATACTTCTTTTGTATTAACTTCTATAAAAGTGCCGGAAGCGGTACGGTTTCTTTGACGGAGCAGAGGAATAGTATCTATAAGGTCGGTAAAAAGCGAGGCGCGAAAGTAAAGTCGAGTAGTTTTACGTGCCTCTGCCTAAACGGGTACTTGCATTTGAAAAGATCCGACGGCTGTGTAAGACTCATGGTGCCGCGGTGGGAACATGAATGACGGTGATAATTAAGGACCGACGGAAACATTGGCATCGTGAAAAGAATATCCCGGTAGAATCATTCGTCCGCAAACTGGTATCTCGCATTTGGTCCTTCACTTATAAAATTACGATGAAAATCATAGACGTTTCAAAGATTCCAAAAAGAAGACTATAAATGTTAAGGTGACGGTGGAACGCGTAATCTCTCGGTGGCCGGAGAATCTTCCTCTCGAGCAAAGAATTCTATCGTGTTATTTAAATTTCGAAATGAAATTTCATCTTCTCCCTCTTCCATTCCAGGTGTCCTCTCCCTTCTCCCTAGGCGACGTCCCGTTTCGTACCCCCTTCCGGTGCACCCTCGTCGTTCTAGCGTACTCTAACGTCGTTCTTCCGGGCGGCGCTTCAATTCCGTCCAACTCCACATCCCATTATTTTCTGACACAAGGACCTGTTGACTTTAATTGCATACACGAGCGTCGACCCCGCGGAATAATCCTCCCCCATCATGACCGCGAGTTTTCTCCCAACTCGACGTGGAACTTTCTAGTCTTTAGGGTGGCACTGGTGAATGCTAGACACGGCACTGAATGCTTCACGAACGTATAATAAAGGGGAAAGGCGATGTCGAGAAATCTCAGAGTCGATGGACCGACTTTACGACTTGCCCCTGAGAAACCCCATAGAAGATGGAGGATATAGCTGAGAAGAGGGAGGAGGAGAGTAAGATGGACCCGAAAGTTCCTGGCGGGACTCAAAGGCGTTCCTTTACCCGTTTTCTCCATTTTAAACTGTCGAGAAGCCGACTTCACTTAGCCGGAGGCACCATACTAATTAGAAAACTTGCGAAGTCTCCCGAGCCACAAGAACGACAGAGAGAAAGAAAGAACGAGGAATGAGGATGGTACGCGGAGAGGAATGGAGATATCGGCCTCCGTAAGGAA
The DNA here is from genome assembly GCA_910591585.2 of Nysson spinosus. Taxonomy (NCBI): domain Eukaryota; kingdom Metazoa; phylum Arthropoda; class Insecta; order Hymenoptera; family Crabronidae; genus Nysson; species Nysson spinosus. The sequence goes on along the minus strand of OU342830.1, from coordinate 4,973,203 downwards.
CAGTGTTGAGATTTCAGTGCAAATATTTGCTTCCTCGTAGTTGTGTTTCGTTTCGTGTAGAAGATTAAAAAATACCGCTCGACGTAAGGAGAAAGGAAGGAAGATTATAATACGAGAAATGATCTTCTCTCGAGCGAAACCACCATCCGGTGAAATCGTTGCGATTGCATTCGCGATATCTTTCGAAATCATTCGACGTTGGTTTCGTTTTAAAAATTGCGTTTCGATCCGATAATATTCGTAATCCAATATTTCGAAATTCACATATGGACCGGTATACGGGAAGTCTCGTGAAGATAAGATAAAATAAACCATCGACCAAATCGTGCAATACACGATTTCCAATTTCTGGTAGATAGAGGGAGAGAGACTCGTTTAAACTTACATTATTTCCTATGCGGGATGGTAGCTACTCACATTTATATTTCAAACTTTCATGGGAAAAAATGAACTTCCCTTTGAATTGCTACACGACGTTAGGTGATACAGAGAACGCAAGTTGATAAGAATAAAAGAGGATAACGTTAGAATACCTAGAAGTACGTAGAGTATCGGATAGACATACTTTGCGAAAGAAAGAAATGTGTATCGACGGAAATAAAGCACCTCATCTACCCGAGGGAAAAGTATTCGCATTACTCACGCTCGAAGGCTTGCTTTCACAAACCAAATGACGTTCTCCTTAAGATCTACATATCTATTCAATCATACGTGAATAGTGGAAGATATGCGTTTATACATTACAATTCGGCCGTCTAACAAGTTATTTAGAAAATTAGGAAAATTATTTTTACATACATTTCATATACGAAAAAGTAAAAGACACCTGCTTAACTGCTACTGCTATTTTTAATTACACGTAACACTCAATGAAAGCTATATTATTCTTAATTTCACAGACTTTAGTAATGTGTCAGACATATAATATATTTAGATTATTTAAAGAAGTGATATGTAAGGATACTATTTTTACTAAATATTTCACAAAGTGCAAGAGGAACAAAATTTAAGATGAAATAAGAAATATGCGAGATAGAGTTAAACAAACTTTTGGTATAATTTTGGATTTCACCGAACAATTATGTACGAAGCAAGTAAATGTGTGCGCAAATACAGCGCGAATTAAAAACTGTATACGCATTATTATACTACCGGCGAAAGTTTACTCGATCTAAATGAATCCGTTTAAATAACGTTTTTTCCATCCATCGTATTTGGTTCGTGGAAACATTATTTCATGCGCCATGGCACAAGGGAATCTCGATGATGGAAATCGCGGATCCTATACCAAACTTCCATTTCCGTACGAAAGTCTTGCGCGATTTCAATCCCCCTTTTTTACGAATGGAAATTCACTACCACCAGGATTTTTTTCGCGGAACCCGTTCGCCTGATTTCGCCTGGTTGAGGTGAAAAAAAAAGATGAAGCGAAAAGCTAGCTCGATTTCTTTTCAGTTGATAAAAGAGGTGGATCCCGCGGTTCTGAATCTCGATAGAATGTGCTGTGCCCACTATTCGCTTTTTCTTACCCACCTCCACCTATCCCCTTCGGTTCGGCCTCCTTTCACGGACCAACCTTTTATTCCCGTATCATTAGTCGCCCGTACTTCATTACGAAAATTTCCCATTCCGCGCTCGACCGTTCACACCGAACCTCGAGAAATTAATTTCAACCAATACGCTGCGCCTCGATATGTCTCATATGAAAGGTGATGAATGTTGAGGAACTAGTCAGCGAAATTCATCAATGTTCATTTCCTCTTACATTTAGACGAATCATCCGCGCGGAGAATTCAGTGAATACAGTGAACCACTTTCTTTCTACTCGGCCGAGTCTAATGAATAAATTAAATGCCGAGCTTAAAGCCTTAGTATTTTTCCATCACGATATTAACTTGTTAGAGATTCCTGATAGTCATCTGTATTCGCCGGATAAATATTTAATTAAATGCATTTTAGCACGGTAAGAAGCTTCATTTAATAATTTGTGCTTTAAATGTAGTAATGATATACTTGAAATAGTCTTTGTAGGGAATAAGGTCCACTATGAAATAAATTCAACATGGTAGTGTAATTATTATATAAAATAGTGTTTGTAGCGATGCACGTGAAATGATATTCTTAATTATACCAGACAGAGAGCCTCGGTTAATTATTTCGATAAGGAACAGTATTAAATTGTTGGAATAATGTCTCAGTTTGGTGACAAGGATGAGTATCAGAGTTTTGGGGTATTATAAAGGGGGAAGCACCGGCGTTACAACTTAGTAAAACCTGGTATGCTAATTAATAGCCGCAATTATCTATGCGGTATAACACCAGCAAGATCAAGATAACAGGGTAGGATATGAAGAGGTACGGAACGTTAACTACGCGATCAGTATCCAACATTAACTATACCCGACACCCGGTTCCGCGGTTCCGGAAACTCCCAACGTCAGTGCCGGATGTGCTTCCCAGCTTCTCGTAGCATAGCATTAAAAACGGGTTCAACGGCAGGCTTGGCTGGATTTCAGCCTCCAAAAGGGTGAGGAGTACTTCGAAGAAGCGATATCACGCTCATATTTATGAAACTATGCATATATAATACCGTGGTCTGGCTTGTTTTCGAGTAGGTATAGGTACGGAAGCGTAAAATAGCTGGGATTGCGGTGTAATACCGTTCGTATATCTAAGAAAGGATACTTCTTGCCAGAAGCGATGAATATACACGCACAGAGAATCCTAAAGTATAAGCGGACGTGTAATTTTCACGGTGAAAACTAGGTGGGACCTACATCTTCCCCCGGAATCTAACCACGCTTTGTTTTCCTCTCGTTACTTTTATTCGCTTTTGTACTCCATACTAGCTTTGTCTTACCTTCTATTCTTTTGGCTTCTGTTGCACTCTTCTTTCTCTTTCCCGTCCTCTATCTCCTCCTGTTCTCTCCCTCGCTTTACTTCTGGTCTCAGGGATCCACCGTCTCTTACATTCCGCGAGCTTGGCACGCGAATCACGTTCACAGCGAAGCGAAAGCAACTTGAGGCCAAACTCGTCCCAGGGAGTGGGAGATTACAAGATATTCGGGAGGGAAGAAGTGAGTAAGAGAGAGAGAGGGGGGGGGGGATATTGGGCAAGGACCTTAGAAGCTCGTACGTTAACAATTTTCTTTTTTTTGGGGAATACCACCAATGGCTCCAGTTCCGTGATTCCACCTTTACAGAAGCATACCAGCATCCCTTAGGTCTGGTGTCGGTGAAATATTGTAATTAAAATTGTTCGTAGCGCCGGCACCTGGCCACGTGCGACCTCGACCGGCCGACGTTAATTTGTCGCGGTATATTGCCGGAACTCTCAGTGATAAATATTCATCCCAAGTGCTTTCTGGAGGTCGAAAGTCATGGCCCATGCACTTACTTGCCACGTGACCGAGGAGTCTGACCAGATTTTCACTTGTTACCAGTGATAAAGAGGTTCTAGAAAATGGTTCATAAATCATTTACACTATCCATATATACAATGAATAGTTAAATGTTTCAATTAATACTTGAACACTCGTTACATTTATAATCGAGGAGTAATAATATATTTAGACGGTGAGTTGCTCGGCGCGGTCTCAGTAGTATGACCTGAAATTAATCAAACACACACTGCACCAAGCGTTCCAAGTAGTATAAATCGACTTTGGTCGGACGTATATCAGGCAACTAATTATAAAAGGGAGTAAATTTTTGTTGGTTAATTTAATAAGCGAGAAAACATTATGTAATTAGAAAATGGCGTATCGCCTTTGTAAGTCCATTTCACTGGATGATTATAAAGTTCTGTGGTGGATGCGGTTTAATTAATTACTTTCGTGAGAAGCAGTGTTAAGCGGATGCTGGCTGCTATTAACTTTCCTGACTTAACAATGCTGAATAAAATCTCATTAACAACATACCGGGCAATGTACATGAAGGGTATTGATATCACGGGCTGACGATACAATCGACAATGGCGCAAAATAAATGAACCTTCTAAACGTGGCTCAACGGGTGTTGTTTTCGTGGCAAAGGCTAACTGGGAATTTATTGCCGTGAATTTACGTGAAACATGATCTTTCAGATCGAATTATTTTAATACAAAATATTGTACGTAATTTAGGGGGTAGATAAAATATCAATAAACATTACTTAAGAAGTAATCATGAAAGTATTAGATACGTGAAGTAAGCTGTGGCAGTGCGGAATTATATGAACAAATTTTGTATTGTACATATACATATTTTATATTTTCCAAATACAATGATAATGGAATTATTTTCCATCTTCATAAAAAAGCTTGCAATAATAAAATTATTTTCCTTCATCATAAAAGAGCTTGAACATCACAATAGGCAGAAAATCTTCACTCGATGCAATACATCTTCGCATTTGATCATTCTCCATGCTTTGAGTCTCTTTACGTCAAGGTGTCTCGTAAATGAAAAGGGCTTTTATTCTCACATTTCCGGTACGAAGGAACTGGACAGTCTTTCGTTCTCGTCTCCCTCCCTTCATCCCCTCTCAGCTTTTCCAGGGAACACCTCCTAAGAAACTCACACACGAGAACGGAGATCCTGTGTAAACTCTCTCGAGAGAGGGAGCTAAATTTCAAGGGTGGCTTTTGTGAGCATCCTGTGTCGAGAAGGCGTTACCGTGTTCTCGGTATGGCGACGGATCAATTAGCAGTGGAGAGGAAGAGATGTTCCACCCTTAAGAAGGGTGGAACGGCATATGACGACATTACCGGGACGTTACTGCGCTGCTAGTCGTTACTTTTATTGTCCACCGAACTACGGGAACACGGAAATCACCTAAGGATTACGAGAAACAGGTGCTCTCTCGCCCTCCTTTTCTAAGTCTCAATCTCCCTCTCCCTGTCCCTCCCTCCCTCTATTTATCTATCTATCTACCTATCGCCCCCTACCCCCCCCCCTCTCCCTCTCGTGCTGTAATACTCGACAGGGTGGATTTTTAGCAATCACTGAACAATTTTTCTCCCGATAGCCCGAGTAATAATACCACCGTTCCTAGAAATGTAATATTCAGAAATCCATGCTACCACAATCGCAGTCATTCGAAAAATATTCGAATCCGCTGGAATTTTCATTCGAACTGTTCCATATGTTTCCATTTAAATAGGCGCATTTTATTGGCCGAACGTTATTAAACCATGTTTCCCATCGTAATAGGAAGAATATTGGGATCGTTGAAACGCGGCTTTACAATAGATACGAATGTCTATTAACTTTGAAATAAAATTTACTCAACTTTATTAATCATTCAAAAGTGAATATAATGAATATTGTTATTGCATTCTCTTGTAATCATTTGTCGATATCTAGTTGGGAGTAACTCGTATTAATTTGTAACTATTAATTAGTAAATATTATTAGCGAAAGATCAGTACAACTCTCTAATCGGTTTATTTGTTATATAAATTTACCGGTTAATAGGTCATGCTATCCATTAGTGGCTACAATCTAATACATCTATTGCTATTGATATAATACTTCGCTGTATGAAAATAATATTCCATATCACTTGTAATATTACATGTTTCATATTTGAAATACTCATAATAATCGTAAACAGAATTCAAAGAAATTCTCCGGTGACACGTTCTTTTAATATCTATCATATTTCCAGTGCAATGTCGGGCTGACATAATGCAACATTTTAGCGAGCATCTCCTTTTTCAATCATCTCAATACTCGGCGCTTTTCTCAATGGGCCGTTGAAAAAAGCATTGCAGTATTACACCGTGGAAATAAAACGAGTGTGACTCAGACGTCATGGTGATTTCGAAAAGAGTCGGTTCGCATAATTCCGTAGTTAGTCTCTGCCGGGTGCCCGTTATAACCCACTCTTGCGCAATAAACATTTGAAATAGCCAAGCACGAGTGGAAACCAGTGGTAGTTGTACCTAGAAGGGTTAGGGTTCACCTAGGAAAAGGGATGGCGCACCTAGCGTTAAAAGCTCACTGGAAAAAATATCAGTAAATCTCGTCGCCTTGTTCCGACGACGTAGAAATTAACGATGCTTCTTGTTACCAACCCCCGTCTCTTAAACGTTTTTCCTACCCTTTTTATGCCATTCGCGCGCCAACTTCGAGTCACATATTTGCTCACTCAGCTACATTTAACGAATTAATTAACATAATAGATGTTAAAGTAGTATTGGAAATAATTAATGAGTAAAAGACATTGATGATGTGCGAAGACCTTTCTGCCAAAGTTACTTGTACGTAGCTCATTAGAATAAAATACAAAATAAATACAAAATATGCATGGAATAATGCAGTATAAGAAACGAATGATGGCAGCTTTGAAATAATGATTCTGTTTTTTTTATTACATTCTTCGTGGATATTCACTTCCTCGCCGCGTCGTCTTCATTATAAGTTTTAATATCTCCATGAAAGTTTATACTTCGCGCGTGTATTGAAATGTTAAGCATGTGCGAGCACGATTACGTACGATTACGTAGGAACGGATACATACGTATGTGGAACCAGGAGGTATTTAATTTACAGGGACACGGTTCGTATGCTCTCGCGGACGCGAGGGTGCAGACTACACCCTCAGCGTCGACATAGAACCTCCGCAGCTTTCTCAAGAGGGCTTTACGCGTTGCACTTTACTTGCAAGAACATTAGGGGGTGGGGCCAGGGGGGGGGAGCAATTACGAACATCTGCTCTCGAATCTACGTGTGTGTATATACATGGCCGACGAGTTTCTCGGCGGCTTTCATAAGCCCGACTTTAATCCTGAAGCCTATTCTGACGCTCGTCAGCAGCGCTAATACTCGCTAATACTCCCTGATATATTCCTATATTCTGCAATTCCGAAACCACTAAACCTTCACGACGAAGTGCACGATAAAATATGACTTCGGATCTTTCCCCGGTTTAATCAGCTGCATATTTCTGCAGACAGGTGTATTATCTTCATGCTTCCCCGAAGTTTGATTTCAGATCTTGTTCCTAGTTTAATCAGCCCTGTATTTCCGTACCTAGGTGTATTGTCTTTATGCTTTCTTAAAGTTTCATGCATATACTTCAGATATGCCTTTATTACACTCTAAAATAGTTTATGAACTGTATTCTTTAATTTACGAGCACTCGTTATGTGAAATGCAATATTCACATACTATGTTTCCATAATTAATATCTCTCCTATTATATTATCCAGAACGTAGTATTTTGATTGATTTCTACATTATTATTAAATACCTCGCATTATTACATCTCTGATTAACTAAATTGCGGAATGTATGTATGTTATGTGGCTAAACGAATCCGCAATAATGGACGCTTGATCGAAAATTATTACCTTGGTTACTACATGAGTTGTGCGCTAAATAGGGATAAACAGTTACGAAATGGTCTGCCTAAATGTCGAGAGCCGCACTACGAATTACTAATTCAGGACTTCATTGAAGTTTGTTCTGTGAAGCTTAACACTAGAACTACCAACAGTATACAGCCTATGCTTTTTTTATGCGTCTATTTTTAATGCGGTTACGAAGTTATGCGGTGAAGCAAAAAAGCAGGAAAAATAAGTATTACACAATGCGGCATGTCACATGAAAAGGACTTAATAATTCAAGAAATCTAGGAAGTTTTAACAGTGTTACGCGCTTAACCATTTATTTTAGTGCTCTTTATGTTTTTCTGTTGGCAAGTTAGAGAGAAGGGAATAATTCACCAACACAAATAAAGCTTTTATCGTTCGAATTTAAAATCTTTTTATGCATAAACATACAACAACTGAATGTTTATAAGTTACCTCTTTTCTGCTGCTGGTATTTCAAAAAATTATCCTTAATTTTGCCCAGAAAGCTACATCTTTTTGTACGGCTTATTTTTATGCGGAATTCAACTATATTCAAAAAATACGTGGAATTTATTACTATTAATAAATTAACTATTAGTAATTTGACCCTTGGAGCGGTTTAGGGTAAACATAATGATCGCACGTGAAATCTCAACTTTTACAGCAGTTACATTGTTTGTTTGTAACAATTCTTGACTAATGTAAGACGTAGCTGTTGTTAGAATCTACAATAGTCATTGCTATAATATAAATAATCTTATTTCGCGAAGATTTAATGACAAGAATGATCCCTTTGAATCAAATAGTGTCACAGGATTTGATTCCCTTAGGCTTAACATAACTCATAGAATAGTGAACTTGATGATTGAACGACGTCATTTCGTTAAGACAATTGCTTGAATAAGCACCTTGAACCATTTAATGGTACCATTTGTATTCGAAATTGTGGAACGGCGGCGAGCATATAGCTTGAAATATTGCACTACATCCGTTATAAACAGTAATTAATATACCAGATATACCAACCTTGTACCCTGACCTGTTCTACACGATATTCGCGTAATGAGAGTACTTTAATATCTGATAAGAAAATGAACGAGATTAATACATCGTATCTATCAAGATTGCCGAAATTATTATAATTGATAGCGATATTTCGATATCAGTTTCTACAATCTTACTAATCGAGCATCTGGAATGATCATAAAAAATAAGAAATAAAACACAGCACAAGTATTGCATCGTCAGGTTCATAGAAGACTAGTTTAAGTCTCATTTGCATTTTACAGAGATAATTATGATATTCTATCAAGTGGACTATTTTATCTATCATTATTTTACTTATATAATAAAACACCATGTTCCTGAAAAAAAATAAAAAACAAATACCTATCCTTTCAAAAGCAATCCACGAATCCACTTTTTTCCTAAAACAGGAATGTTTGAACAATTGAATACAAATTACAGTCATTTTGATAATTCAGTAGAAAGAATGTACCGCGAATTGTACTATAATTTTGTATCGTCGCTAATTTTGAATCAATCTGTGATGTCGCATGTATTATATTTCAGAGCGAAACCGCCCAGCTTGTGGTTTCTTGGTTCCCCGGTAGTTTGCACATATTAGCATGGCTTTTATCTCTCATAGTTGACTGAGTGTGCCGTCGAAATGGGCTTATTTTACGTGCACGTATTTATGTATATCCTACTTTGGTTCTCTAAATAAGCACCGAAGATGTGGTCCATTCATGAACTTTAATGTCTATATGAGTTCCATATAAAATAGTTCAGTTTTAATGGATCTTCAAGATACATCCCACATAACGTGATATCGTTTGAAATAAAATAAAGTCTTTCATAACCAGCCAGCTTTAAGGAAAGGGATTTATCATTAGAACTACCGAACATATACTCGGTTATGTTTACATATTTATTTATATATAATTTACAGTTAGAGGCTATAAATTGATTAATGGACTTAATTCCCCTAAAATTTAAACCAATGCGCCGTTGTATATTTGAATAATTTTATTAAGAATTATGAACCAATCATTTTGACTGGTTTAGTATTTCCAATGTCAAGCGAATTAAATATTTTTTGTTTTTGTAATAAATTGAACCTTATCAATTAATGTACCACCGTGCAGAAGTTTGATTTTTAACTGATTTCAAGTCACCATGGTTCGATTAACCGGATTACATCAATGCACTGACAGGAATATCTCGTTGAACGTGGAATTTCAGTTAGGAACTTCCAGCCGAAATGGAACAGAATTGGTTACACAGCTGATGTAAATATTAAATTTACCGATCGGGTAAACAATAATTAACGTCAATTTCATATGTGTACAGTGTACAATGTACACCTATAAAATCTGGCGTAATTATCTCGCATCGTATGCGTCCGGTTTTATTACACCAACCGCATTTATCCTGTGTTCCTTGGCAGCGTAATTACGGAATATCGAGAGCATTAAACGATGCACCCAATTAAGACTGGTAATTCTATTTAACGTTACAATTCCATAATATCTAGAACGATGCTGACTGACTGTTTCGGAATTGTAGTTTTCCAATTATAGCAGGACCCACGAATTCGCGAGGGATTCGGTCATTTTATCTATCATTATTTTACTTATATAATAAAATACCATATTCCTTGAAAAACAATATTCGATACAAATTACAAACATTTGGATAATCCGGTAGATGGAATGAAAGAAACAAATATTGTTGTGCAATTCTGTTGTGGCTTATCTTAAATGGAACATAATGTACATATACTAAATAAAGATGTCCTTTATATTCCCGATGGGACGAAGAAGATTGAGATGTCTCATTGTTTATTTTCGGAGTGCAACTGATAACGGATAAGTGAAACCGCGAATAACGAATCCATGGATACAACGGATCCACTGCATACTGGGAGAATCGTGAAACAAATATGTCGGCGGGTAAATCTAAAGGTTTGACAACATCTGGTGTTAGGCAAGGTGACAATAATGTGCAGTCGATAGTGGACGGGTAAGGGATAGTGCATTCCCGTCGAAAACCGATAAACTGAAGAAGGAAACCGTCGCTTCACCGCCTGCGAGCCATAGTAACGCCATATCGTTCTTAACTCCTTTTCCATCCATTTCCATCCTTTTCCAACTACCTTTCCTTTTCATTCCTTTCACCCTTCTTCTTCATCTTCGATCTTCTATACTCGCTCGCCAGTGAAGAAGGTGGCTTACCCCCGCAAGCAACCGTCTATTTACCATAAAATAGAGTTTCCAGCTCTCTAGACGACCGAACCTGCATTTCCAGTCCCACCATTTATTTCTTTCCTTCTTATCGGTTCATTCGCGATACACCGAGAAAATTCAAGTCACCCTCGAACGCCGCAAAAACCCACCCGCGAGCTTTCTACAAATGTCAAAGTGAAGTCGGGAATTCTTTGTCATTTTAATATTCATAAGTACTGCTTCTTGGTGCGCGATTCTCCTTTTATAAAATTATTATTGTTAGATAAGAGTTAAAGAATAAAGAGTTCTCGTGACTTTAGGGATGTATTGGCAGTATATGTGTAAGAAATATTATAAAACACATGCATATGCATGTATTATATATGCGAATCATTGATATCTCTTAAAATATTATACGTAGAACATCTACTTTCTTCGTGTCGATAAATAATAATACTTTTCTTTCTTACATCAACAACTCCAGCATGTTTATAGAGAATTTCACCTCTCGCTATATCACGTATCGATTGAAATACTTGATTCTACTTTCGCCAACCCTCGGCGCGATATGAAGTTTCCGTTTCTTTATTGGCTGACCTTTCTCCAAATATCCAGAAGAAAACACAATTCGATCGAAGCTTTTCGTTTTACCTTCTTCTAGATTGTTGTCACGTGAATCATCGTAAAGGACAACCTTCGGGAAAGAATAAATCTCACTTTATAAGGGATGTTCTTCCAGCACGTACGAGGAGTTAGTGTCACTTTCATCGATTCCGGAACACCATACATCCCGGACGTACAAACTGAATCCTTCACCTTTCTTACGAGCCGGACAGAAACTTGCAAGAACCAATGATATCGAAAACCCTATCCGGACACAATTCCAAGTTACGTAACCAACAAAACTCACCCGAAAGTTCATGACTCGGATTTCCACGGCACGGTCTTCCACCAAGTCATCGTAAATATTCCAACTCATTCGAATCCACTGACGGTTTTTACACGTTGCAGCATAAACGAAAACTTCCGTGGCATACTTCGTACACGGTATTCTATGCGTTTTTTATTTTCCTTCCGGTAACAGCCACGTAAATTACCGTTCTAAACGTCCAGTTAAATAGGATCTTGAAAACGGAGTATGAGTCGTACCGCGAAGCGTAAACGGGAAGTTTTATAGTGGCAAGTATAAAATTCGGTTGAAAGAAGCCGGGTTTATGTGTAACAGATCAGAAGTTATACCCAACTTCGTACGAAACAATTTTTTTATTACAATATTTTTAAGGCGGCTAGCAGTTTAATTGCAGTTTCAATGGTTAATTCGTGCACGGCATTTCCTAGAGTTTTTATCGAAGTATTTTTCGAAGTAGTGTAGAGAGGGGATATTTGCCGGCAGCGAATTTAATTCTCACGAAGGCCATGTAATTCTTCGTGTAAGCACGTCGACACAGAACTCAACTAAACACGAAAGGATCTCCAATATACGCGGATAGTCGTAGTACGTGAACTAGAACACGACATTTCTTCCGGGTGGTATCTGGAGGTTCGAAAATGGAAAAGAATATATTTAGTCACGTAGTTGGGTTGCGGGGGTAGGTTGCAAGGTTCCAGGTAAGCAAGAAAGACACAGTATGGATTGCTACAAAATTCACGAGCATATAAAATAGTCGTTGTTTATCTAGCGCGCCGCGACAACACCGAGCTGGAGGGAAGTCTGCTTTTCTATCGGTAGATAAACACCGATAGCTCAAAAGTGCCACTGAATATCATTCATAAAGATGTGAAAGTAAAAATACGTTGCGTATCTTTTGCTAATGTTACTACTTTGTCGCGTTTAATATAACAATGTATAGCTCGCACATATCTAATCTAATTGCAGGTATAATCTAATATATAATAATATTATTTATTATAGTATGCAGTGCGTTCCGAAAGTCAATGAGCGGTAGTGATCTACTTATGTTGTACATTATTATTATTAAATTTTCCATGAAATATACGTAATACGAAACCTTTTTTCCGATCGTGTGGATATTAAATGGTAATGTTCATATTGTTACTGACATCGTTAAGATTATTAATCTTGAAATGTTTTGCTTAGCCTATTCAAGATTTTCGGCCAAACACGTTTTACAAGTGCAGAGCGACTTTTCGGACACACTGTATAATATACAGTATAAATACAACATATTAAATATTATGCCTTTAATGTCAGGATATGGCAGCAATTTAAAGAGTATCGGTATACTAATTTCTAAAGAAAAACGTGGACTTTGGAAAATCTTGTTTGATTTTGAAATAGGTAATGCAAAGGATATCTTCTGTTAGCATCGAGAAAGAAGTGTGATGTAAAAGCTCAAAGTTCAACTAAACGGATATCGAATACTTAGAGGAAGGGTCAATCTAGAAGAGTATCTCGAAGGAACAGTAGATCCCTAGTAAGCAGAAACCCTACGAAGGATATATTGAAAGGACCTTTCAATCTACAGTTACCGGGCTTTGCATTTATGATCCCTTTTTCAATCTATCGCTGGTCAGTGATAGGGGAGCGAAAGTAAATTTCTAAAATGACCGAAAAATATCCTTATTGAATCTACGTCGAAGGAAGAAGCTTCAATTTCTTTCGTAATAAATGATATTCTGACATTGATTATCCTGTATCAAGAATAATTAACGAATCATTTATATTTAATTGTAATAACGTTAGCTTTTATTAATTATTTACAAACATTATAACGTGGAAATTATACCATAATATGAAAACTATTAGAGGAAAGAGGTTGATACTTACGAGGGGAAGGTCTCACTTTGTATCGTTAGTGAGGGTGGATATGTGCGGAGAGAGTGCTATATCTGTACTAATGAGTGCTAATATATATTATATATGTAAATGTTCTATATTAAAATATTATTCGATTTTTATCAATATATTATAACTGTTTCAAAAACGTTGATACACTAATCTAGAGAAACGTGAGTTGTGAAAAATCTTCTTCGATTTTGAATGTTAGTGATCGTAGTTTGTTTTTGGTGTGATATTCCATAAAATATTATTCAGGATTTGCATGATTCCATACCGAACTGAATTCAGGCTGTATTATACTTTAATTATAAGTTAGAGACCTCGTTTAGCAAATAGACTATCTTTCAGCGATTAACTATACTTTATAAGCTTTATTTAGTCTACAACATTAATGATCAACATCTATTAATGTATTCATATAGCAATTTTCTCTAGTACTTTTAATAAAGATTAATTGCATTGTAATACTCTACTGTAATACTGTAATACTCTATTGCAATAACCAAGCTCCTTCATTTCGTATGAGACTCTATTAATTTGTTATTATTAAAATACACTACGGCATATTCTTATTAAATAATTCAATAAAATAATATTCATTAGCCCTTATATTCTCTAAATTCATAATCCACCGAATCAAGTTGGCAATGGAATTTATTTCATAGAAGTATTCGAACGATTTCATATTAAGTAATTATTTCTCGCAGTTTATTTTAATGACAAAATATTTTTAAGAATATCACTTAATTAAATAATAGTTTATCTTTCGGACAATGCTGCTAGGTTTTAATTATTAAGTGATTGCTTATCTTTACGCCATAATTAACAAATCCATTAGTTATACTTTAATTATTACATATTTACAGGTACTTGTACAGTTACAGGTACTAAGGTAAGACATAAATTACTTCATGCAACTTATTTTAATCAAACAATATTTCCTACGATGAAATTTAATTAAATAATATTTCAACTTTCGGACAAAGCTAATTTTGTTTGTCATCTAATTTATTAAATTTGTTAACTAATCAGGTTTTTTTAATGATTACAGGGTGGCCACTGCTTGTTTTGCCAGGACGTCCGCAATCAAAAATCCAATCCAATCTTTTCCAATTTCTGGAAAAGTGAAATCCTCATATTTTTGGGGGTTTTCGGGCCATATTTTGAGTTCCGGGCAATTGTCGTTATTCAGTTTTCATTTAAATGGCGACCGAGAGTCGCCATTCCGTTAAACTGCAAAAAACCGTTGGCGACCGAGAGCCGTTACGAATAACGGTTGTGGCGACTGGCCGGCGCCATTCAAATGAAAAGTGAATTCCTACATTTTTGGGTTTTCGGGCAACATCTAAAATTTTGCTGCAAAAACGAGAATTGGTATCAGGAGAACATGATGTGCGAGGAGGTATTCTATTTCGCACGATTCCTGGAATCCGCGAAATTCTTAGATATTGACCACCGATTCTTGGAATTCGCGAAGGTCTGAGAAACTGACCGATGCTCCTAGAAACCGCGGCATTCTCAGAAATTTCTTTGCAAAAAAGGGGAAATTGTGAAATGTTGCCGTAAAATTAAGATTTGGTATCAGGAGAACATGATGTGCGAGGAGGTATTCGATTTCGCACGATTCCTGGAAATTGACCACCGCTACCCGGAATTCCGCGAATTTCTAGGAAGTTTTTAGGACATACGGGATTCTGGATATTCGGTACATTGAGGAAATATAAAATATAACACAATACATTTGTAATAAAGTCATTTATTGTAATTGTAAATTTCACGAGGTACAACAATATTCATACAACATTCTATACTAATAAATATTATAATATAACAAATATAAATATAAAAATATATGCAATAAATAAACGCTTGTAAATATATTTATCCTGACGATGACCTTTCTGTTATCTTCGTCCCGGCGAAACTAGCGGTGGCCACCCTGTAATTATAAAGAAAAAACTAGATTAATTAAAAAATCTAATAAATTGGTTAATAAATAAAATAAACTTTATCCGAAAGTTAAATTATTATTTAATCAAATTTAAATGTGCGAAATATTATTTGATTAATATAGGTTGCATGAAATAATCCATGCCTTAAGGCAGAGAAGCTGTAAACGTGTAACAATTAAAGTATTATGTAACTAAAGAAATTGTTTATTAAGGCGTACACATAAGCGATCGATTAATAAATAAAACCTAGCAGCTTCGTCCGAAAGATAAACAATTATTTAATTAATCGAAATTCATCAAAATTTTCTGTCATTAAAATAAACTGTGTGAAATTATTAATATAAAATCGTTCGGATACTTGCGTGAAATAAATTCCATTGCTAACTTATTGGGGTACACTATCAGTTCAGAGAATATAAGGGCTAATGAATATTATTATATTGAATTACACTGTCCAACACAAGAGAATGGTTGTAACAACGAATATGTGATCCTTACAAATTTTGTCGCACTGAAAACGAATCCGCAAACCATTTCTGTCCGTCACCCGTAACTTTCGAAAAAATCAATTTTGATCAAAAGGGTTTTTTGTCATTTGTGACGAACATATAAAAGTTAGACAGGTCTGATTAATCGCAAAGAATTCTGCGGACGTTTAACAATGAAATGGTATAAATTAAATTTGCAATATAAATTCGCAAATATGTTTAAACATTAGTTGAATTTGGCGAGGCACGTTCCGCGTCCTCATTCTTCCAGACTTTTTCAAGTTTGCATAAATATTGCGACGTAACTATAAGAGTGAGAGAGTGTTTCTACATTGCAAAAAATTCTGTACAAATTTGCGAATAAAATGGTGTAAATTAATTTTGCAATATAAATTTGCAAATATGTTTAAACATTAGTTGAATTTGGCGAGACACGTTCCGCGTCCTCATGCTTCCAGACTCTTTTCAAGTTTGCACAAAAATTGCGACGTAAGTATAAAAGATAGACTGTATTTATTTATCGCAAATAATTCTGCAGACTCTTACAAATAACATGGTATAAATTAAATTTGCAATATAAATTTGCAAATAGGATTAAACATTAGTTGAATTTGGCGAGGCACGTTCCGCGTCCTCATTCTTCCAGAATTTATTCAAGGTTGCATAAAAATTGCGACGTAAGTGTAAAAGTTAGGCTGTATTTATTTAATGCAAACAATTTTGTACACTTTTGCGAATAAAATGGTATAAATTACATTTGCAAAATCAATTTGCAAATAGGTTTAAACATTAGTACCAAAAAATTGGGTCTGCAGCGAGGATTCCAATTACTCTACGCGATAGAGCAGACATTTTTCTTTGGAAATCATCCCTAAATTATACAAAATGGGTTTTGGAGTCGTCCATAAAAGCCAAAAAGTTGCGGAAGTCAGAGATTGTCAGCAGGGGTTCTCCATCAAGATCGAGTGTGCGCACTATACACAGTGCTCTCGGAGAACCTCTGCTGATAATCCTTCACTTGCGCTACCCTTTGGCTTTTATTTACGAAATCAAAACTCTGTTTTGCATACTTTTTTAATACTTTTTAAAGAAAAATATCCGTTCTGCAGCGTACAGTAATTCGAATTCTCATCAAAGACCAAATTCTTACAGAAATTTGAAAAAAGCCTCGAAGAAGGAGTGTGTCAGCCTTGTCTCGCAAACTTTAATCAATATTTAAACATATTAATTCTAATTACCTAATTTACGGAAATATTTACAACAAAGCATGGAACCTCTGTAAGCATGGAATTCATGGGCAAAAAATATGCCGTCCATCTAGCGGTAAAAACGTGGAACTAAAGCATGTACGTTTATAGGGGGGTAGTAGCAAATTTAGTTCCACGTTTTCACCGCTAGATGGACGGCATACTTTTTGCCCATGAATTCCATGCTTACAGAGGGGGGTATGGTACTTATAGGAGGGGAGTAGCAAATTTAGTTCCACGTTTTCACCGCTAGATGGACGGCATTTTTTCTGCCCATGAATTTGTTCCTTATTAGGGTGTCTCACAAATAAAAACGCAAATAGTTTTCTCCAAATATCTCGTTTATTAGAGCAAATAGAAATAAAATGTTTAAACAAGAATGGTTTATTTTTTAACGGGGAAGGTTTTGTTGTTAATATTTCCGTAAGTGAAGAAATTAAAATTAATATACGTTAAATATTGCCACAAACCGTGACTCCCAAGACTTTATGGCTTTTGTTTACGACATCAAAGTCCGTTTTGCATATTTTGGGACTGTTTTCCAAAGAAAAATGTCTGCTCTATCGCATAGTGCAATCGAAATCTTCATCAGAGACCCAGTTTTTATAGAAATTTTAACAAATTCTAGAAAAGTGGACGTGCGGAGCGTGTCTCATCAATTTTAACTAATGTTTAAACATATTTGCAAAGTTATATTGCAAATCTAATTCATATCTTTCCATTTTTGAAAGTCCACGGAATTTGTTGCAATAAATGAAAAATATCTAACTTGTATAATTACGTCACAATTTTTATGCAAACTTTAAAAGGGTCTCACTAAATTTAAATAATATAAATATAATTAATATAAATTTAATTTATATCATGTCATTCTGAAAAGACGATTAAATTGTTTGCAATTAATAAAAACTGTCTAACTTTGATATGTTCGTCACAAATCCTGTTCAAATAAAAAAAGACCCTTTTCTTCAACATTGTTCATTTCGGAAAACGGTTTACGGATTCTTTTTGTGCTCGTCAAAATTTATAAGGATCACTTATTATTACAAGTGTTTATTATCACTTATGTTACAACCCAAAAAAAGTCAAAATTTGTTTAACAAGTCAGCAGTGATCGGCAGTGGTCGGTAGTGGTCCGTACTGGTCGGTATTGTTCATCCTCGAAGGAGGGGGGTTGGTTTGGAAAAAGTGTAGTTTGGGAAGAGAGAATTAGGAAAGACGTCTTTCCTCCCCGAGATTTCCCGGCGAAATGAAGAATCGTTGTGCAAGGGGTAACCACGTCACCTCGATTCCTCAGGAACCAGGAAGGG
This sequence comes from Nysson spinosus, assembly GCA_910591585.2. Classification (NCBI taxonomy): domain Eukaryota; kingdom Metazoa; phylum Arthropoda; class Insecta; order Hymenoptera; family Crabronidae; genus Nysson; species Nysson spinosus. The sequence continues at coordinate 4,954,840 of OU342830.1, read as the reverse complement.
GTGAAAATTGGTGGGATAGAACCGCCTGGCCAATCCGGAGCGCTCCTTCTTTGAAGATATAACTGTTGAATATTTATTAATTTCTTCGATCGTTATCGACAGTATTCGTATAATTATCGACTTTAAAGCTTTTTGGAAAATATTTGTTCATGCAATTTCCGAAGATTTTTGCGAATGACGTCATAATTCTCTAATCTAATCTCCTTGACCGGCGGACATGTGGTCCATTAGTAAAGTGACTTCTACGGATTCGCCTGAGATTTTATTAATTTGTTTTTATTTAATCGTATGGCTCATTAATAATTAATTAATATAAGTAATACTGCAATGACCAAGTCGTAATTTAATAAATTTATTAAATTATCGATGTAGAAGACAAGTTCGCCACGATCTAGCACTTTTTGTGATGACCGAATATGACGATTTAGAGATATTATGCTTTCACTATTTTACTGAACTGCAGCTTCCGGATGCACCAAAGGTTGCACTGAAGAATAGGTAGAATAGGTAAGTCTGTACAATTACAGTAAAGACCGCGAGAACACATCAGCCGCACGGACCTACCGAGGCACCACTCCCTCCAATCCGATTGATCTAAAATTTAACAGAACTTATTTTTCGGCATTGAAACGGACTGGCAAAGGGTTATTATAAAATTTCCGATGTTGCAAAATAAGGACCGTCCTAATGTACACCAGCAGATGTCAACTATCAATATTTGCACTGTACATAGTTGGACGTCTGTACCTTCGTTAGTGTAGCCCAGTTACCGTGTTTGCATTCGACTTGGAATAATAATAATGCACCTAAAACAGCAGGATGCTTTTCTAATTCAAAGTGATATTGCATTGAACAACTGATTGTGAGTTTAATTCTGTAATAAAATTAGGAACTTCAATGAAATCCTTCATGAAAACCTGCATATTACAGCTTTAAAATAAAAATGAAAAATCACGGGGTGATAGAACCTTTATTTCCTGACATCATTTTCATTGCGTTTTTCCAACAGCTGAAATTTAATACTTTATGACAGAACACGTACAATCGCAGTTAATTAAACGTTAATAGACGTGGACTTTATTACACGGAAGCGTTGACAATCGCGAATTCTTCTTTCGTAAATTTTAAATAGAATTTTCATATGAAATGTAAAATGTGTTTGACACGGTGGCTAATAATTGTTGATAAATGGAAGGCGGAAATTTATGAAATGCAGATAAATATTATTCTACATTACATATTAGGATATTTTCACAGTGTATATTACAAACAACAACGTTATTTCGTAATCTTCATTCTAATGTAAATGATAATTGAATTCCATTGTAATTATTAGGTGATTATGCTAATGTAATTCCAGGTTGGTTATAACGGAGCCGAAACGAATTCTATCTGAACGTGAGATTGCATTTATGTAGGTTGGTCCAATCAGATTATCTTGGTTCGAGAGAAATTCAGTTAGAATTTCGATTGTGAAGCGAAATAGTTTGAATTCGCGCATTGCTATTATGTACGCGCGCACCGCTGCTAAATACTCGCGGATGCCAGGAGTAAAGTTCAATCGAAACCGGAAACAGCGTTAAGCTACTTACCAGTATAAATTCAACTGCATTACGCACGAAACAAAGTAAAACGGTTTACCCTTGAATTACCTTGCGCTAAATTTCACCAAACATCCGTTGCAACGTTAACAAGTATGCCGCGAAATACTTTTATATTCGCAGATTTTGAACCTAGGATTTGCTGCGTAATTAGTGATCACGAAATGTGCAACATTCTATTTACATTTCGCGTTACATTAATAATACGTAAATAATTTTGGTATGGGTGATACAGAGGGTTAAATGTTTCTTGAATAAAACTTCGTTCAAAACTAATTTTATTCGACGAATTCGAATTCATTAATAAAAGTGACAAAAGTGCAAGAAAAAAAATTAATAACGTTATATATATATATATATTATATATATATATATACTATTCGACATATGATTATTCTAAATTATAATAACACACTATACATATAAGAAGTTGTCCAGTTATTATAAAAATCTTTCCATCTAAATATAATTATTCTACTGCAAGAATTGTTCTACTGAAAAAATACTTACATACAGTGGATGTAGAAATGAAGTCAGCAAACAAATAATTATTTAAAGAAAATACATAATGAACCTTTCTTCCTTATCTTCTTATAAGTCCCTTGCACGTGTCTGTATAAAACGGTAAAAACTACTCGCAGCAATTTAGTCCCTGAACACGTATCGCGATTGAGTTCGTCTATGCGGAAAACTCGTATACATTCGATGCGCCGCGTATTCACTATTTCCTTTATTCCGCTATTCTTCCCGTTTTTGGCAATAGCGGTACTTTGCTCTTCCATGTTTTCTCATTGTTCACAGATATCGTCCTTTCCTTCTTCCTTCGACCTTCCACCTTCTGATCTACATTTCGCACAATGTCTTCCTTTTACCACGTTCTTCCTGCGCCTTTATTGTTCGCACGGATTTGCTTGAATCTTCAAACCACTGAATGATGTAATAGTAAAACTAGCCGCGTACCGAGTTAAAGTTTTATCGGTAGAAATAAGAAAAGAGCAGTTGAACTGGAAGAAAGTAGGGAAGAAGGAAACAAGAAGGAAAGGAATAGAATGATAATGGTGGATGTAGGATGCAGGATATTGGATAGCAGTGCGAATTAACTGGACGCAGCTGCAACTGCACGCCCACCAGGCTACGTTTTCACTTTCGAACCTCCGGTTACAGAAGTACATGGAAAAGAGTGTGATTGATCAAGACTCTGATAAATTGTAAGGAGTTATATTTTTGCTTGGAAGCCTATTATTGATTGTAAAAGGCGGGCCGTTTCTGATAAATTAGAAAGCGATAGACTTCAATGCATATCAATGTCTCTTCGTTATGTAATTTTACGTAAAGCCAGACGATGGATAAGAATCATATGATAATCACATATGATTACGATTTTTTCATTGTAGTAAATTCATCGATACTTAAAATGGATATAAAATATAATACGGAAATATTTCCTTTCATTTTCCAGGAACACAGAATAAAAATTAGATTCCGAGAGAAATAATCTATCGAGATACATATATTCGATCCGTCGAAAAGTATTTTTAAATTCCACGCTTTCCTTTTATTATCCTAAAATCCTACAATATGGATTGATAAAGTAGAGCTACTCTTTCTTAAATATTCTTTATATTATTATTATCGTTATTATTATTTTCGTATATTATACATGCATTTATCTTTATAATCAAAAGATTTTTTGCAGGCATACCCTAAGTAAACAAATAATTAAATAAATAATCAACGGAGATCACACAATAAAAACTGAAGAATCCAACGATGTTCTATGAATTCATTATTACTGGCACAATGAAAATTTATTGTAGAATAATAAGTAGTTGTAACGACAGTAATTAATGACACGTATAATGGAACTCATTAGAGATAATAATAAACGCGAAATAACGCGCAAATATTCTATAAATTACCGCGTTCTTCCTGCTGCTTTATTGTTCGCATGGGTTTGCGAAATTATCAATGTTACGTAATTATTACTACGCACGCGACAATAATAATAATCATATTAAGAAATGACTGCTAAATGTGAATGGGGAGCACCATTTACGTAGAGCTGACCAGAAATTCGGCAAGTAAGTTATCGACTCATAGATAATCGCAGAAACGTACACCGAATACCAAAGTATTCTAGACTTACCCTCCAGCTTGCTGGACATTCCTTATCGTTCTCACGTCCGTTGCAAATTCTGATTCTGGCAAGGGAAAACCACCGATTACTCTACCAATTTGATTCTACTGTGTGTCTATATTATTACTTTCGTCTGAATGCAACATGCGGAAGTTTCACATTTTACCGAATTAAATGCAATTCTTAGAGCCTTATCTCCACTTCCTATTCGTAAACGCCGATGTCGAGATTAAATTTCACGACCACGTTAAGTGTGTTCGAATGAAAGAAATTCTCCCAAATTTGTACTTATTCACAGAGGTTGTTCGTGATAAAGAAAAAAAATCAAGTTTCAATTTTTTATTAGATGTTCTGTTATAATAAGATAGAAATAATCGCGATGTAGTAGTTAATTTGTGTCATAAATATAGACATTTCTAAATGATATTCGGATTTATACTGTTAATATATAAGATGTATATTAATATGATGTTTGTATATTACTCTTTAACATGAATGCAATAGATATACTTTACATTTTATTTATCTTATAATATCGATATTTTTGTATAACGACCGCGTGATTTCAGACTCGAATGTGTTTATAGAAACAGCTAACTGCGATCAAATAGACTGCCTAATTACTGTGTACCCCTTTCATTAATTTTTGAAACCGGATTGTTACCCTAGATTTTGAAACCAAGAAATGAAAAAATGTATGGCCAAATTGGATAAAAGAAATAGTACACGGGTTGCTGGACCGGGACTCGAACACAGGATTTTCTGCTTTCAATTATTTACAATATTGCATATATTAGGTTGGCCAGAAAGTTCGTACGGTTTGCATCAGTTTTTGACTGAGAAGTAGAGGGTTTTTATAGAAATGGGGTCACAAAGCTATCGAAAAAATAGGCAAATATTATAAGTTAACGCGGACGATACATTATTGAGTAAACAAAACCATGGTAGTATGATACATAAAATTGAATAAAAATCGATTTCTATTTATACAGTACAAACCGCACGAACTTTTGGCCAAGCCAATATATGTAATATTTTAAATAATTGAAAGCAGAAGATCCTGTGTTCGAGTCCCGATCCAACAGTATTAATGTACATTTATTATACGATAGAAGTACGGACTCACCGTTAACGAGTCGGTGGAAATGTGATATAAAAGATCTCTATAAAGAATCAAGCTCATTCGCATATTCGGGCAGAAGCACTTCGAAAAATGTCTCTCGCAAAATTCCTCAGCCCATTTCCAATAGATCGTTGAATCTATCGGGATATCGATTCTTCTTGAGGAGCGGCAAAGAGTTCTCGAGTTCGTTGCCCTAAAGGGAGTTTCTGGAGAGCCTTTCGAAGTCTCGAGACGCGGAGATCGTCCTAAAACTCGAAGGAAAAGGTACCTCGAGGCTTACACATTCCTTGCCAACGATTTTTCTGTAGGACCAATGCCGTTGCTTCCATCGAATATTTTTCTGCCGTGGCTTCTCTCATTTTATAAGAAAAAAGGAAAGCCCCTTAAAAGGAGAGCCGGTTTAATTCGGATCCCTTTGAGTAAGATATTTTTCAGACAAAGTATCGTTCAAAATTATCGAGTGCTATTCTGCGGGATTTAAAATATACTGTTTTTGATACACAGCTGTTCTGCGCTAATAGATGGGAAACAATAAAAATATGTAAAATACCTGGTGCTCTCTATATTATTACATAGTAAGTAATATTACGAAGTAAGAAAAAATAATTATTATTAAACGAAAAATATACAGAAAATAAAACCCAACTCGTGAATATTTTATATGGTAAAATAAAGAATGATTATTTTTCAAACGAGAAATAATAATTCTTTAAGTCGATAAATACATATATAACAACACACTTGCGGAAAATGTAAAGAAACTAAAATGAAATGTGTGAGCTTGAATAGAAATTCGAAATGCTGGAATATAAGTAAAATGGCTTTCTTCAATGATTCAAAGCTTGGATTTTGGTTGAGGTTTTAAGGAATGGCTTTTGATGACCAAAACGTGTATCAATATCACGTCAGTCCCGAATCGTTAGCCCGAGCTATAACTATTTAATATATCACGGATCGGTGGGGATTCGATGCACGATTCGAAATCGGCAGGACGTCCAGGAGAAATTACGGCGACGCGGCACGTCGCGACGAACTCGCACGTTCAACGTTTATACGTCGCTCCGTGTTCGGATTAATTTAATGAACCGCGATGTTTGCACGCGTGCCTACGTGCGCTTAATTCCGATTTTGAAAATTAAACGAATGCTAGTTGAAAAGAGGAGATTATTCTTTATCTTTGATATGGAGCACCTATTCAACGTTGTATCAATTAAAATTACGCCCTCCATGTAATGTATGACTCGTTACGAACGATGTAATAAACAGCTGAGGTAATAAATATTTAATATAATAAAAGAAACATATAATATAAATAGGTTCATATCAAGAAAGTTCATTTCGAAAATACAATAGTTGCTGTTATGTTGTCAAGTTTTTGTAATTATATCCATACCCTAATAAAGAATGAACAAAATAATATTATCATCCAAATAAAAAAGGATTAAAATTATATCCTTCATTTGATATACGGTTTGTAACAACTGAGATAATAAATATTAAATTCATAATATGAATGAAAATAGGAACAAGACACTGACTACTGTTACTTCATTAATTTCTTCTTAAGTGTACAATTTTTGTTCCATCTCGTCTCTTTTGAATTTGCATTGCCAAACATAATAATCTATTTACAATTGCTGTATGTCATACACACATGTGCTCATGTCCTCGCAACCAATCAGCCATTCGGGTAATTAGTCGAAATCCTACAAACAGTTTCGTTCGAAAGGACATTATTTATATATTGCACTGGAGATAATCGGTGAACTCAATGCAAAGATGAATGGATAATCCGGATTGTGTATAATCATTAACCTGTTTATTTATTCGGTTCAATAATAAAATCAGTTTATTTCGTTCGTCGCATAGAATGTGTTTCATAGGGGAATTTTTGAAGTACCATCGGAAAATAATACTAATACAGGTATATATGTAACTGTAGAGTATATTGCACGCGTCGTTAATCCAATTTGTTATTTGCCAGCGATTGTAATCATTCGACCGAATAACGTCATAGTCAACGTGGATATTTCGGTGGTGGGAGTAATGTAACGTTGCACCGAGAAAATGAAATATTTCCCAATACGAGGCGCGCAGTTCTGTACATCGATTTATAAAATATAAATATCCGATCGCGCGGACGATCGCACGTGCGTTGATTCAATGAATCATTTGCCAGACTACAACATGGATTTTAATACCATCCAATCAAGATTTATCTATCGTAGATTTCGGAGGATGACGCTTCGTTTCGTGCCACGTATAATATATTGGGTTGTCCGGAAAGTTCATGCCGAATTTCAGTTGTTCTTCGGCGAAGAACTTGAGAAGTTCTGGGGATAAAATCTTCAAGTTGCGTAAAAAATGAAAAAAGGTTTTGGGACAAAACAATGCGTACATAATTGAATAAATATATATAATATCAACATATAAAAATGTTATCTTTGAATTTTTCTTTTATTTTAATTTTGTTATCACGTATGATCAGCTATATTTCCGTTATCGTAGAATCACGCGGAGTCTCGATACCGACGATCTTCGTAATAGAATTATTCGTAGAAGAATAACAGTCGGTGTATATCGATGGTGATCGATATTTGCAATATTAAAGGAGCAATTCCATCCAAGTCGAATCATTGGTTTCTTAGTATTTACTCCAGCCGGTTGTTGTTCGGTACCAGTATTCTCGGAGAACGTAAGTTTTTCTACGAGTCAACACAATTTGCGTCTTGCAACGAATTCTATGAGTTGCCGGAAGGTTCGCTTTCTCGGAGATTGCATGGGACGAACGATGGTGATGAGTTTGCTCTTCGTCGTAGACGACGGATATCACAGCCGGAGCCAACTGTTCGGGGGAGTAAACAGTGGTATACGGGGGATGGAACAAGGGAAGACAGAATGGACGACGGACGATAGACTCAAGTAAAAGGGAACGAAAGAGACAAACTCAAGGGAGGAGCTTCGGGAGTATGGTGACTGAAAGTATGCATCCATACTCTCCACATTTCGGACTGTACAACGGAGTGACGGTTAACTTATCTAAATGTCTAAATGCAATGTCGCCGGCTACCTAGCAGCCGCTAACTTTATCGAAACTCGTTTCAACGAACTGCAACGATGGGTTGCACACCGTTACCCGGGCATCCTAGACTGGGAATTGGACGAGAACTAGACTGCGTTAATTTTGGAGTTAGATTACGAAGCCCGAGGCGATGTCACGCAACGTGGAACACTTTCAATCTCACTGTCAGAGACACTGCTATTGAACCCACCTAATCTTATTAATCTTGACTGAACTACTTACGGAATTAATTAAGATAAGAAACTAAGTCACTACAGTTTTGCACGAATTGGAAGATTTAGACGAGAACACTGACACGTGTTTCTTATTACTTGATGAAACTATTGGATAATTAGTATATAAAATAGTATAGAAAATATTAAGGCATTAATACATCTACATCAACTTGTTACATAAACGAAGGAACGAATGTCAACGAATAAACGAAAACCATTGAAATTAGTTCGTAGAATTAATGTAACAATAGATTAAGACACAGGCACGCTATGAAACGGTAACTTCATCATGTTCCATGCTCATTTCAAAGAACGAGTAAGGGTTGGAAACGAAAGCGGAAATGCATGAGACAGACTGGAAGAAGAACAGAGATTGATGAACTGTTTGCTGCAAGCTCTATAACATTACGGGGAAACGTAAGCGGCGAACCTTGTTATATTTCAATTACAAAACAGACAGGCATTCCTGAAGTGGAGGAAATGTCTCATTGTCCTAATTTACCGGGGAACAAATCTTCCTAATTTGCTTTAGGATTTTGTTGGAAATATAACGCGATCGAAGCCTACTCACGATGAATGCGCTCGCGTGAGATTACTCGGAATCTAGTTCCGCGATAAAGTTATAAAACACGAAACACACTGTTCTAATCGGTACGCGTAAACAGTGATTGTTAACTTTGAGATACGAGCCAAGATTTGGTAGGGGACTAAGTACATAACTTTGTCGTTGTATGACCAGGTTTACCAAAACAGTAACACGTTCTGTTGCCAAGAGGCAGATACACCCGTTGCTCAGGAAGACGATGAAGTTACCGCAAGCACAATGAAACAATCTAAGGAGAGAAGATGAGAACTAGGACAAGAAAAGCCCATTATGCTTTTCCTTATTATACCCTTCACAATACACCAATTACAGTTCGGAGGATTACTCACTCTACCTACCAATGAAATCACACTATTTTTAATCACTTCGAAACTATCTTTTATACAAGACATGTTTCTGAACCTAGTATCATAAATTGCATGCATGATAAATACTATTTTTAGATGTACATCGGAACTGTTTTGTTTGTGGTTCGTGCTCGGCGTCTGCGGTACTTTTAACCATGTGAAATTTCAGTAACATTTTTCAATGGAATGCAACATTATTTCAGTCGTAACGGCGGTTACTGTTGAGTGTCAGAACAGCAGTTCATCCTCGTAACTCGGGAAAGAAAGTTTCTTGGTTCTGTTCGGCGATGAAGCCTGAAAACTACCAGTTGAAATTAACGGGCCATTACGAAATGGCACTCTCCGCTCATGAGACTCGTAGAGCGTTACTAACTCGACCTGCAGGAGCTCAATTACGTTGATGAATTACGTATATCCACCTCAGTTTCCAGAAACAATGAATTCATCTTCATCATAGTTTTATCATAGCTATTCGGGTGGTTCTATTTCAGCTGAATAATCAGTTCTCGAGTACCGGTGCCGTTTGAAATTTTCTCAACAATTATATTAATTAAACTGTTAGATCATTTATCCTTTGCTTCATTATACAGTAGGCTTTCATCCTCTGCTATTTTACATCAGGTTGAAAAGAAAATAATTTTCATTTCTGTCATCTTGAATTCTCGCGTTTTTTCTTTAGCTCCGATTAAAGTGACTGACACTTTCACGGGGACACCGATAAAAGTTCGGTACCAATTAGAGTTAAATAAATGGAAAAATCCTAGATTCATTATCTACTTATTCAAAGAAATAGATCTGGTATCCTATATTAAATAGTGTACTAGGGACTAGTATGCTAATTAATATAGCTCTAACGCAGATCTTCTTAACGCACATCGGTAACAGACTTTACACGAAATATTTCTGGACACGCCACTTAAGGGGTTTATGTATACCAATATATTTACATACGGTGATTACAAGGTGATTTAATTAATGGAAGTCGTTAATAAGTACGAATATATTGGACATACGATTGAATCAAATAAAGGGTTGGTTGGGTCAGCAGTCAAAGGGCAGCGTAACTGTCGAGGTTGTTCGCATCCCTGCGATATTTCCATGTGACTTTCGGTGAGCCTAATTCAAGCCGAACGGCAAGTCCTTCTATTATACCGAACAAAAGATGTGGGTGGCAAAGTCACAAAGCGCAGAACTCATTACGTGAAGCACCGGTAGAAGCGCGAAAGTCCGCACCGCCGGTAGCAACATGCCAGCAAAAGCTTGATGAGAAATTCCGGAATAGAAACGATCGATTCCACGGAGAAGTCCTCGTTCTCGAAACTGAAAGAAATAAAAGCGGAGCACGGTTGCGCGCAAAGAGAAACGGAGAAGGAGTTTAGCGTTTCCCACGTAGACGATACCCAATATCCGCTTTGATGGTAGTGCCTCTATCTCTCTTTCTTCCCCCGTCACGCTCCCTCCTTTTCTCTAGGTCTCTCTTTCGCACTGTGATCTCAGCAGTGTATCGCTGCCGCGAAGCATTCAACTTCGCAATAAAGAAACTCTACAGAATTTCGTAATATGCTGCGTGAAAATTTCAAGGATCTCAATGCTCCTAACATAGAAATCCAGATGCAGCCATCTCGCCGTTACGATGAAATGGAAAATTTCTTAATACGAAAGAAGATATGCTTCAAGCAACTGCGCTTTGTGTCACAGGACCGAATAGGATGCGTACAGAAATCCTGAAAGATTTTGACTGGTAATTTGTTCAGGTTGTATTACACATTGAAATAAAATTTATATGGAGGAACGTGGAAGATCTGGACACATCACATTAGATAAAGTGGGTTTCTCTTAATAACCGATGGGATCAATAATGTAAAATACCTTGATTGAAATAAGAGGAAAAGTATTTGAAGATAAATAATCGTCAGTAAAAGATTGGTTATCACTCTATTTATAAGACTGAGTATTCGTTAGATAATCCGAAAATGTTATAATTAATCAAATTAAGAGTTGTCGGAGAGCAAAATCAGCTGCACAATATGGTATATTGTGATATACTCTGATAATGGAACATTAAAAATATCCACAGACAACAGATAAGAAGTGTAGTTTCTCATAACCCCTTATTTACGAACTCGCGAGAAAGGGTAGCTACTCGAAGAATCACGCTTCAAACCCTATTCCAGTATCCTCCACCCCCGTGCCCTTGCATTATTTACGCCTGGCTTGGAGGTCGAGAGAGCAGCGGCAGGGCCACCAGAAATACTACTTTCGGAACTTGGAGGAACTTCTGACGGAAACCACCGTGGGAGCGGTAGAGCGGAAATTTATGGATTTTGTTTGGTGCCTTCGTTCCGTCGTAGGGCTGCGTTTTGATTTACGTGGCGACCATAGTGGTATCAGGGACGAAACACTGCTGGTATCGAAGCAGAAAGGATCGCGTGCAATCGCTTTGTCGATTTTATAGGAACCCGTTCGTACTTGTCTACGGGATCACGTGCTCCTGCATGTCGATTCCCTATTCTAGCTACATGAAGAGGATGGAAAAGACGTTCCTGCATTTACTTGCAGCCAGAAGATCGAAGGTATAAGGGGCGAGGAGAAAGGAGCTTACGTTGTGCCATCGGAGGCCAATGTGACACGGTGATGCATGAGAAATCCGTTTTGTAATAGAAATCGTTACTGCACCGTATCGACGTATTCGCTCATGGGATGCAAATCTATGCCGGGTTTCCTTCGCATTCCGGAAAATCTCATGCCGGTGGCGAAATCTTTGGATTCTAATTTATAATGATGCACTCTTACCGCGAATTCAGGAATTTAGTGTATTAACAATTTCCTGAGAATATGCCTTAGCAAGTACCACTAGCAACCCACTGAGCATTTTAATTTAATGTATTCATTCTATTAAGCTTTACACTTCAAAGCCTCTTTCATTTCTTCTGCATTTATGTAATTCAAATTAATACCGTTGTGAAACTAATGATTTAGCTGTATCTCTTTCCAAAGTTAACGATGTGTGTCGAGCATTACTGTTTACATTAATACCAGCTCTGTTTGATCCATTTGAATCATCGCTCGCTATACCCTTCGTCCTTGGTAGTTTGATTGAATACACCCTTAATGAACATAATTTAGCTTTGGCATTGATGAATACCAGGTCAGTTTAGGAGTTTGACTTCGAAAGGTGATATCGACGATCAACTGGTACCGTAGAATGTTATTCGGCAAGAAGCCGAAGCCTACCAGTCAGTTTACTCTGCCGTTCGTATTCCGCGGATGCGTCAGAAGGACTTAATTAAATCGCATCCTAACTAACATAATCTGTCTCCGTCTTCCGATAACCGAATAGCTGCTGCCAGTTTTGGAAAGTTATGGAGATAGCAGACTAGTCTGGTTAAGGTAATTAGGTAATGTTCCATTGCCAACGAAGTTACGATGGTCTGGGAGAGTGTACAAACATGGCCACGTTCACGGCTCTTCCCACTTTCCATCCCACAGTAACACAGTAGTTAATTTCCAGCTAAGCCAGCCGGCTTCCTTGATCAATCAGAGCAGTGTATCTACGTAGACGCAGGAACATCAATGTGACGGTGCTTAATCGATCGACGCTTAATCACTACAATACGATTCCCGCAGTTTCGGTGATACAAATAACTCGATCATAAATCAGGGAAGAGCTCGTATACCCATTTATGCGATCATTTCTTATCGTTTCTTTATATTAGCCCATTAACCTCGGCGTTGTACTTATTTTGTTGATTTCGGCTGTCCACGCTATTATCGCATTGTACTTTTAGAGTATCTAGACACCGAGAAACGTTTTGAATTCGAACGAATTTGATTATGTATCAGTATCATGTTTCTAGATACATATGTCATACTAAAGAAACGCTGCTAATAACATTTGATTTCTGTATTTTTATTAAACACGGTATTCGCATTTCCCACGAGTTGTATATAAATAAAAATATTTGCTTCTTCTCCACTTATTTGGATTTTTTCTTCTTATGATAAACCCATATAAGATATAAATTTCGTCCGCGATTTTCGAGAGAACAATATGGAAATCGCTCGCGGATGGTTGGTTAACAAAAGTACGATGAACATGAATGACCATACAATGTATGTCGACATCGAATTGGATCAAATCGTATGGTGAAAATTCACTTGCTTCGTATCAAGTCAAGTATTCTTTAACACTTGGTTGAATGTTCTTGAACTTAGGTACTTTTTATTGACAGGAATAAAAAGATTGGTGACAGTCTAGTGTACTTGGTGACATATGAAAGAGTCTGCTTAGCGTCGGGTATGAATTCAATGAATTCTAGCATTTGAAAGGAGATTCAATATCGCGATGCTTATGCGTGTCGCTTGATTCTAGTATCAGTCGTGTAGTTAGGGATCGATATCACGAAGTGTTCATCTATTGCGAGATTCTCTACAGGCCTTGTATCGCGTCAAAGGGCGCATTTAATTAGCACCTACCGTGCCCTACGATGCGTCAAGTTCTACCATGCCTGTTTGATCACACATTTCGTGTATCTACAACAGGTGTGCAATATATTGGCAACTGAATTAATTGCAGGTATGAATTCCAAAGGCGCTTAAAAATATTTATTTCCCAACTAAAGAATTCTATTTTATATGCTACTTCATCTAGTCGCGCAATCGACTTAACGGTCCCCTTTGTACTTTCAAAGAAAGAAATATCAAAAGACGTCTGTGAATTTGTAAGAAGGGTGGAAGATGAGAGGGAATCTCTCTAGAACGAAGCATGGTACTCGAGCACTTCGGGCACATACTGTTCTTAACTTTCCACCTTCGATAGATGCTCGAGGCCCAAGTTACCATAGGATGTCAGGTTTAAAGAGAAAAGACAAATAAGAGGACATGGGTGTTGTCTAGTGACAAAGGCGTCAAGAGCCAGTATACGAGATATGTACGAAGAGTCGATCGGGACCGGTTTGACGTTCCTCCAAGAACAGGACAGTGGTTGAATTACATTTTGCTATGTGACATTTTCAGTTTCCCTTTATTGTAAATGTCGATGTCACATTAGGCCAATGGAATGGACAGCTCGTCGTTTGTCTTTGTTTATGCTCGACTTTTTACATCGGTACTGAAAGTTTGGGACTATAAATACTATAGCTTTAGCACCTTCCTCAAAGAGTTAAAGAAATACAATAAAATTTCAAAGGTTTCATGAAATGAATCTTTTTTATGCATTATGTTCCACGATTAACACCTAGGATTTTTACTTCTCATCTTTAATAATTTTGATCCCTGAGATACGATAAGACGATAAGGTGGAAGAGAGCATGAAAACTTTTCATTTCCTCCGATGCAGTCAAGCAGGGGGAAATGTGATCGTATCTTTAAGTACCGGATAAAAAAGAATTTCATTTCCGCTCGTAAACCACATACAAGGGAGAATATGACGTGTGCTTTGTGTATATAGGTGAGCAAATTTCTTTGAACGACCTTGCGTTGGATTTGACGTCATATGACATGAACTTTGCATATTTAATTTGTCTTAAAAGCAGGAACGTGTGTCGCGTGTTTTATGTCGGACATTGTTTTATCTTGTTAAGTAGGTGTAGTAATTGGTAGAATGACATGTTACGAATTTAAAGAAATTCGTTGGAATATAATAATTAGTGTCATGCTTTCATTCTAATTATTTTCAAACAACATGAATTGCAATATTAATTCCATAAATGATATGAATATGTTAATTGCTTTACAACGAATGTCACACGAGATTTATCGAAGAATCTAGAGCATCCTAGATTGAGTAACCTAGATTATCTTATTAGTTCTTAATCTCTATCTTAATGAAACTCTCAATCTCCAACCACCGAGGTACCATTGTAACTTAGAAATAAAAAGTTTCGAGGGTCTTTCTAAACGTGCAGTTTTCATTCGACAGAATAATTTACATCCATCATGTGACGAGAAACCAGGGGTGGCATTCGTTGGAGCTTGCACTTAGCATCTTACATACGTTCCTCTCTTCATGAAACGTGAAAGATGTAGGATGCTGAGCATAAGATGAAGGGCGAGAGGGAGAGAAGTCGAGGTTTTAGCGAACATCTGCCAAGCAGGCTGATTTCCAGCCAACGATAAGACCTCGAAATGCAGCCGACCCCGACGGCTGGTATAACCGCGCCGGAATTCATTAGTTAACCCCGTACAGAGCGAGCACCATTTTCAGAGACCCGTTTTGCAATGCGCCGCGTAACTATATATTACGAATTGTATCGCTGAAGAATTCAACGAGACGAGGTAAATCTACCAACTTCAATCAAAAACGGGGAGAATTCTTTAAGAAGGTGGCATACTGTGCTCTATCGTTCCGAGGGAAACTATTAGTAAATTCAAGGGATAAATGAAACCTGAGAAAGACACTCATAATTCGTAGAAGAAATAATAAACACGTTATAATTGCCATACGTTATTAAAATTAATAGAGGATTACATAAAGAATGCGAGTAAACAGGCATCGTTTCATAATATTCCACGGAAGATATACACATTGAAACTGCATAACTACTAAATGTATTATGCATGAATTCCACGTAAACGTTTACATTAATTGCAAATAGTTGACCGTAATCTCCCTATTATACGGGGGAGCGTAATTTTATAAATATCTACGGTTGACGTCACGCATATACGAAAATAGGAGGTTCTATAAATAACTTGAAAGTCACCGTGATTCGGAACAAATAACTCGAATTGATAAAGTCAAAAGCCATGCACGCTAAGGTACTGATATTAAACATTCATAAGTAACACGCATAAAAGGACGTAACGAAAGAGCCTCGGTTAGAGACACTTGAAATTGATTTGCCTAGATCTCTATGAATCGCGTTAGTAGTGTCGTCGCGCTGGTTTCTTAACGAGGCGATTTATCGTTCATCTCTCACGTACGAGTTATTTCGTATTTGCGAGGGCCGCAATCGGTTCGCCGCGAGTACAAGAGCGTAGTACATCAATATGAGGATCGCGAGACGATGCGTTTGGGCGCGACCGCGTGCCGAGACTGACGTTCTGCGCATGCACCTTATTCCAGTTTTGTCCGTCCCTTTTCAATCTACTGATCGGGTGTCCTTCTTCCTCTCGTGCTAGCTGTCTTTCACTGTCTCACACCCGAGTAGTGGGGGGATTCGTACTCCGTTTGAGTATCGGGGTACGACGTACGGGGTAATAGAGAAAAATGGAGAGTGGGGAAAACAGAGTCGGCGGGGTATTAGGGGAAACATAGAGGAAGTAAGAGAGGGGTGAGGAGCCCTTGGTAGGTTCGACAGGGGTGGGGAGCGTTGCTTGTCGGGCGATGCCACTCAACTGAATCCCCGCTCCGTTCGCACGGCAGTCCGACGCCGGTCGCGCACTCAACATGGTTGCATTTTCTCACAGTTTTTCGCCGGTTTCGCCATGCTAAACACGATCGTACTGCTGCGATCTTTCGTCCTAACGTGTTATCAGTGATCCGATTGTTTCTTCGTAGTGTTTTTGAAGGAAATAATCCTGTGCCAGAAAAGAGACGCTTCGATGCTCGAACCTAACCTCCAAAGACAAAGAACACTGGGAGCATTACTCCCGTTCTTTCGTGCTGGTGCTGTCCGTTCCAACTTTAACCGCGTTGTGTTTTCAATGTAGTATCTTGCGAGAGGTATCACGGCTTTAATTATTACCTCGTTTCGTGGTAGATTCACGGATTATCAAATTCGCGCGTGATGCTCGACGTGTGACAGACGTGTGTTCTTAAAGTTCGAGGCTCGCTGAGAGACGGATAAAAGAAATAAGAGGAAAAAATTATAAGTTACAAGTTCGTGGTATATACTTTGCGAGGCGTAAGAAGTTTCATTTTCTCGTGAGTGATCCACTAATTACAAGGAAGAGGAGAAACGTCTCGTAAATGGAACGTAGAAGATCGTGGAAGGATCAGAATCTCCTTCGTTAACCACGATTCTCGGCCTAAGAAGAAGAGAAGAATTATTTCGAAGCGTACTTCGTTCCACGGTGACTCGTATTTTCGAAGTGGACCAAGCTGAACCATGATTTCAACGGATTTCTTCTTTATGGTAAGTTCCACGTTTTTCAAGTATGTACGTGCTTCGAACGGCATATAGGAAATTTCCGTGTTTTCCGTATTAGATCACGCATATACCTAGAATGTTTTCTACGAGCGCAAACAATGCTTCGCGCAAATAGGAGCCATGTGTTCAGTCACCTTCCAATGTAAACAACCTCCACCGTTTTATTTCCTTCACGGTGGCCTCTACTCCTTCCATTGCTTTCATTTCGTAAAATTACTCTGTGTTTAATCCAGATTTTTCACGTTCCTAAAGCATACGTACGTAGTTAAATATAGAGGATGCAGTGCGTGGAGGCGTAGAAATTACGTGCACGATGCTACTGCATTTCTCAGTGCACTAAACAACTCGAAACTTCCCGCGTAAATTATAATGTTGACGAACATCATTTCTGTGCATAACCTTTTAATTTTAAAGCATAACCATCGTATATTTGCGTTTCTATTGTACGATATCACGATATCGGACAATGTCATTAATATTTCATTTCGTACCAATTATTATTACAAGCAATTATTTATGGAGTATTTTAAATATGATAATCGAACGGCTGAGTTGTTCGACATTTTGATTTTTATGCGTGGCGTGCAGAAATGTCCCGATACGCGTGTTCATCAATTTTTCCTTTACGTCCATGATGTCACGTGGAACTGCCGTACACATGCCGTGATAAATTAATTACGTACCGATAGTTCGCAATTTAAAGAGACTGTCGAGAGTTGGAAATCCATGTTGTTGGTTTCGAATGTTCAGCGTCATTCAGGAAGAGATTCCAGTAAAAAAAACTGATAATTTCCTCGTCGTCGCGCCACTCAATTACAAATACGGATTGCGCGGTTGTAATTTACCGAGTTGATTATGAATTAATTCTGACCACGTCTCTATCGTCTCTTTCATTCGTGCGCGATACGTAATAATTATAAATATATCACTGGATAATTACAATATTTATCTATCGGTGAAAACATTATCCGCGATCGCACGTGGCTCCAAGAAAAATGAAATTAATAACAGTATACCGGTTGCTCATTCACGACGAATTAAAGGTACATTCAATTGTATCTATATTCAATTATATTGCAATTGAAATCAGTAGATTTTTGCCAGATCTTTGCCACATTTCAAGTCTATGTGATTCTATGATACATAATAGAATCTGCGGTAAAAATTCTGTGATTGAATTTAATATGATTGTATAATAATAAATAATAGAACTTAATACGATTCTGTGACAACAAATAACAGAACTAAACATGATTTCACGATAGTGGAATCTAATGTAATCTAACAATAAGACAGATCTAATCATTTCCAAATACTATTCAAAAATACCTAATATGGAAGAGGAGGATGGAATTAATCCAATGTTATAGCAACAGAAACAAAATAAATTACATTTCACGGACGAGAAGAGAAGAGATTTGCATAAATACTGAGAGATGGTAACTCGCTAGCACATGAAAACCGTTAATAATAATATAAAAGCCTATTACCGGCAAAGTGTACATACATGGTATGTCATTCTGGATTATCCGAACATTATGTAAATAAGTTAGAACAGTTAATTTCACTCCTTACAATTTACACCCTGATACATGAGTAATGTTTACAAACATCAACATTTAACTTTCACTTTTAGCATATTCACATTATGTTAAATACATACTCGTTATAAACATAATCTGATCGTAAAGCACGATATAGATTCTATAATATTTAAATTTCCTTTATATTATTCAAGAACAGGAAATTGAGGTTTTATTAGAAATACAATTCAAGGTAAATTGCTTACAATATTTGTAAGAAGAAGATATATTTAAACAGTCGTAGATAGGAGTTAGGTACAATAACGATCGAAGAAAAATCTTGATTACAATATTCATAAATATAACATAAGTGACATTTAAACGTACAGGTAGTTCTCACTTAATGAATTTTTATCTTAAGAATTTTGTGGACCGGAATGTTTATTTTAAACTGTTCGTATATTTTATATATTCCTAATTACGAACGTAACTCTCACTTATAGCATTATTTCTATGCAAATAAACTCCCACTTCACGGATACCCGATATACGAACGGTCGCCAGGAAGTAATTAATTCGTAAAGACGGGAACTACCTGTACTTATGACATAAGCATTGTTTACATGTACATATAACATAAGCAATATTTAAATGTACTCATAAAATAATGTTTGAATGTAATACAGCAATGTATTTTAACGACATCAGGCTGCAACTTTGGATCAGATTCGTTATTAAGATTTCGTTCGTGCGCGTGCTTCCATGAATGCGGTTTCCAAGCTTTGAGCATCGAAGAAATGTTTTAAGCTTAGTGTTTTGTGCTTCGCGCAGAGCGGGTTCTTTGAATCGAAAATTAAAGAGCTTGTTTCACGGCGTGCTCGGCGTACTCGTAGTTTCGAAGGTTCTTTTATAGGCCGTAAGATTATCGTAGACGCCGCGAAAACCTGATCGATAAAATATGGAAATTTCCCCGGCGTTTAATTTAATGACGATCTGAATTTGAAATCAGCCAGTATTTCGAACTTCTTCACGTTTATAAATATTAACGGACTATACGACCCGCGTTTTACATTTTATTGTTAAATGCTCCGTCAAAAACTCGGGTACTGTTCTGTTGAACTATGTCCCGTTCAGTAAACAAGTTTATTTACAAAGGAATTTTTGTTCCCAACGAAATACTCTTGCTCGTGTATTTAATGTGCAACGATCAATTTTCGGACTTTTAAGTCGTTGAAATATAGATCAGATCGGGAAATTGAAGAACTTATCTTCATTGATTTACATTTTTTAGAATCATTATATTTTTTCGCATCATATTTCTGGAAGAAAAACTAGTTTCAAGGTGGATAACTGTTGCAAATGATCACAGAAATGATATTATTGTTCAACCAATACAACTTCCGTTAGATAATATTTTTCCTATCAAGCAAAAGATCGATACTATATAGCACTTCTAAGAGACCAGCGAAGAAACGTTCTTTCAACTTATTAATGATACGTATCATAATCTTTTCATCTTGTAAGGAATTATGATAATCATTGTATAATATAATCTTAATATGTTAAAAGAACGATCTATGCTTAGTTTGGTACATAATAGTTTTCACTCCTGATATTTATATTTTTGCATTATCGTGTTTCCTTTTGGCCCTGTAATATTGTATTCTAGCATTTTATTACTATAATGTCTCTGATCAGTTTATTTGAATATGAATATGATATGAATTATCGGACACTTTTCGTCAGATCAGAATACTTTCGTACTTCCCAATTCCGTAACTTCATATTCGTATTAAAAACATCAGATTACAGAATGTATTGTTATGAATATTGTAGGTAAATTACCTCGGATTATTTATTCTATCTAAAATATTTACTTTCGAAAAAGACATTAAAGGGAGCGCCTAAAGAATGAATATGTTGATAATGAAAAATATATTCCTAACAAACGAGCAATTTTTTATTCTTATCTGATAGAAAGTAAATTTAGATATCATGAAATTTGTATTGGAATCTTATTGGAATTTCATTATCGTTTAATCGGAACCTAATAAACCACTTTATCTAATTTAATATATTGGATGATTATCCGAGTTTGGGGATGGTATTTATGGATAAACGTTGCCGAAGATATTAATAATAACAAATAAGTAATACAAGAAATATTAATGGTATGTTCGACGGAAAGTATATTTAACCTGCTAACCGAAGATGACGAGTTAACTAGTCGTTGGAGTTATATCCCAGATTACGAATTAAATTACAATTATAATTTCTTATAAAATATAATTCTAATAATTCTCAAACTTTGATATATACAATTTTCAGTAGTGAACAATTAAATGTGTATATACATCGTTATTATAAATACATCGCTCGGATTTATGTTATCACTAAATCGAAAGTACCAGCGTGATGTTCTTTGAACGAACTCCACGGTTAAAAGGTTATATGTTATGGAATTTGTATCAAGTTTTACGTGCAACCATAGTCAGCGGTGTGATTTGAGAATGGAAGAAAACTGGAAATGTCTTTTCTTCTCGTAAGGTCGCCTTTAAACGACGCTCAGCTTTAATGCAACGTCGGTAGGAACCCTCGTCAGGATCCACACCGCGGGGATGTAGTAAAAATTCCACATCTGTGGGTGCTCCATAAAGGGAAAGCTTGAGAAGCAAAGCAGGTCAGAAAGAGAGAGGACTAATACCGTCGTGGACCAAAAGTCTTTAAAGCAATGTAGCCAGAAAAAAAACAATCTTTCTATTAAATCTATTTTCCTCTTCTTATTTCACGAGCACCTATTTTTCTAATAGACATTCGATGTGTTTCTAAAGAAACACGATAATGCAAAAATATAAATATTCGGAGATAAAATTATAATATCCGAAACCAAGCATTGATCATCCTTTTAACATATTAAGATTATGTACTACAATTAATATTATATATGAAACTATTTTTATTATAGTTAAAACTAGTTAACCCTCCATAACCCAATTTTTCTCGTGTCTGAAAAGAAATCGTATCACGTAAACCTAATTAAACGCGATTCTAATGCTGGTATATTACGTGAAAATAGTAACGCAATTATTACGTAAACTCACCGAAAATGGTGACAATCGTCGCGTGGACTTTTATAATTATTATTAGAATGAAAAATCAAATGAAATGAAAGATACGATAGACGAGTATGTGATTATATATTCTTATGCACATAAGGCTTTTTAATTTGGAATACCAACTCAGGGATCGTACGAAGTGTAAATATGTTAAACATAATTGAACCAATAAGTGAACAAAGTGAGATGGCGACACACTCTATTCATAAAATGTTTGTTTTTCACGGCCTTCGACCCGATAATCACGTCGCCAACATTGATAGTCCGAATGCAATATTCATGGAAGCATAGCCATGAAAGACGTTTCAATGATGGCGTTATCTCATTGCATCTATTCCGAATGGAATAGCAAATATATTCACGCAATTGCATTTGCAATACTTAAAACTAGTTGCATAAAAGTCGTACTCTCGGAACGAAGTCACGATCAATTGATTCTTAACTTCTCAATGAATGATCGATTTGCACATCGTAAGTTGCAATATCCGCGTGACAACTGTTGACAGTAAATTTTGTCGATAAAAATAGGAAAAATCAGGGAGTTATTGAGATTCAGTTATTCGAGCGGTTGTTATGTGACACATAACAATATGTTCCACACTGTATTCATTTACTAAAAAAGTTAATGCGTGATACCGACAAAATATACGTCTTTCGTATATATTCATTGACCTATGAAAGGGTTAAGGATTTTATTTCTCGGCTGTTTAAGTTATTATTTATTCTAAACAAAATTCGAATGGGGCGAATTTTCACTCATGATTAACCTCGCCATTAACCCTCCAATATAGCTTTATCATAAGGAGACTTTTAATGCAATACATACAAAATCAAATGGAGAGAAAAGAAATATTTTTTCTGTTTGAACTGCTCAAGTGCTTTTGAATAATTAGAGAGACACGTATATACCTTTAGAAAGATACACATTTCCTAGAAGCATAGTTGCTGAAATAACATCTCCCAATATTGAAATACATAATAAAATTCATTCGAATTCAAATAACATTATACAACTAAAAATTCAATGCGACGCGATAATAATGTTGCCCGCCGAAATTCACAGAATAAGTAGAATGCGATTTCAACCTCGTCTGGTGCTTTAAAAGTTACAGTTTGCACTTCTATTTAGTGTTTCAAAATGTACTGCGTTAAGTAGTCGGAAAGTGTATTATTAGTAATATTCAGGGTGTTCTATCGTTATCAAGGAACTCGGTTGAATCATGTCATCGAAAAGCATTCCCCTTTATGGGGAATTATCGTAGCGTAGAACGGAGACTTCGACATGACTCGCGTGCCATTGACTTCGGCATAGCCGCCGGCTCCTGGAGATTCCAGGAATACCGAACCTCGCGACAAATTCGTCGGATTTATCTCGTAACAGAATTAAAGGCATATCCTTGCTCCACGAGACGCGTCGAAGAAAAAATAGCTTGCCAAGGAAACCTCATTTTTGAAGCAGTGCACGAGGTACGTTTACGTGTCAAGCCTGCGGAATTCTTCCTTTCACGGTCATCTTCGTGCAGAATTCCTCTCGGCGCGATGCGAAAACTTTGAATGGCTTTCTTCACTCGAGTTTTCCCGGGGACGTTTTATCCGCTACATGCAAATTTCAAGCATTTTCCGCGGGAAAGTATTCCTCGACTTGTCGAGGTACTTTGACCTCTGCCGGAAGATTCTGTGAGGGGCAAACCTTCCACTATTTTAAACTCATTAAAATGCACCTTTTTTTCCACTCCCTCAGCCTACATCCTAGTTAATGTACTTTCTTTTCTCCTGACACCTGTTATACTTTGAACGACCACATTTTCTGATTACACTGAAACGCTTCTTGTAGTTCGACCGCGGAACATTAATTATACTTATCATGTTAATTATTACATTGTCGGATTTAGTATATGGACTGTAGATGTGATGAAATATTTTATTTGTTAATGCAACTGTTAGGTAACATACTTTCAAAGCAAGTTCCTCGATATCCAAAGTTTCCAATGAAGCATACATTAAGTATGGAAAAATAACTGATAAACTTGAAATAAGGAAAACTTTTATCTACAATGTCTGCAAACTCAAATGTACTTCCCACTGATTTCCCACTATTCTTCTTTTAACTGCATCGCAAACATTTTATGTAACATATTTTCATAACGGAATATTTCTTATCTTGGAAAAGTATTACAAGAATAAGTAAAGTTTATTATTACGAATTACGTCGTTTATCGTATTATAAATAATTGTGCTAATGCAATAGATATTATGGGCATCCTCGTAGCATCGTCGACGTATTTAACGTTAATTTCCTCGAGTAAAACGGTGGAAAAACAGGTTTTACACTCCTCAAATGATAAAGATTTCCACGCGCAAACGAGGCAAAGATGTAATCGGCTTCCCTGCAAATCTATTACCCGCGTATCATTACGCCTTATTGGTCATGATTAACACGTCGTACGACTGCCTAATTAGCTTGATGCCGAGCCCGGATCTATTTGCTTGATTTGCATACTGCGATTCATTCGATCGGTCGATCATCGATCGTTCAGTCAAGATGTCTCATTGCACGTTTATCCGTTCCCCCGGCTTCGCGCATCATAATTAAACGTATTCTAATGCATTCTGTGCTAAAACGGGGATGTACTCGCGGATAATGCTTCTGGCAGGCTGCCGATAATACTCGTTTCAATGTACTGATCGTTGGAATCGAAATCGTCGGGATATCGGAACGAGATCGTTACAATGGCAAGTACAGAGGTTTAATTAGAGTCGGTGTTTATGAAACTTGATGCATTGTTATACGTCAAGAACCCGGTACTTCGAGATGAATATTGCAAATTACTGTAATACTTTATCAGTGAAGTGGATGATATCTCGTTAATACTTTGAAGGTAAAACATCTCCGTAGAATATAGTAAGGACTAAGTTTCCAACTTGACCAAGTTAGAATACAATTTTAAAGTAGCCCTCTAGTATATTTTTGTAGTTGTACCGAATAATGAATTTATCTCTCTACCAAATGTATTCATATAATAACAGATTCTGTTAAAGATAAAAACGGTTATTTAATTCTGTCAACATCGAAAAATCCGTGGGTTTGAAGCTTTTGGTTCGTGCTATGTATGTTCAAGGAAATATCCGATTCAGTATTCGAAGTTTAGTCGAGAGGGATCGGTAACCTATTGAGAGGCTGCGCTTTGACGATCCGCAGACATATTCAATGATATATAATTTTCCACTCGGCGAACAGAATTCGGGGGAGATCGCGACAAAAGGTTTACTCGCGTGAGAAAGGAAAAGACACGTAATTCAAAGGCGCGCGATAAAATATCAAGGTTATACCGCGTCAGGTCGATTTGACCCTTTGGAATAACCATCCGAGGCGAGTTGATCGGCCCGATCGGGAAGTAAACGAGTTCTCCATCGAGTGTTGGATCCAGTAAAACGGTAAAGGGACAGGGTGGAAGGGAGATGATTGGAAAAGTAGAGGAGAGAAGATAAGAAAGTATGATGCTATAGAAAGGGCGAAGGGAACGGGTGGAAGAGAAACACGATGACAGCACGCATACCTGGCGTGCACGGACTACCTGCCCTGGGTTAACTTTTCTGCTGAGAACCGTAATACACCATGGGTTCCCTTATATTCTTCGATTCTTAGCTCAGGAACCGTATGATACTCCAAGCTTCTAAGAATCCGCTGAATAAGCTTCGAACGTGTTCGTCTTTCTATCTTCAATATTTTCTACAGATGACGGACTGTTATAAAGGAAACTCTGCGGGACCAAAGGAAGCTGAATAATTCAGAGATAGTAGATCCACGTGTGCACGTACTGAGACTAAATATATAGAGATCTTTCATACTTCTCTCTCATCTGTTTTGACTCGTTCTGTCGAGATACTTAGCAAGAACAACTCGTAAACCAGCTAAATATACTTATTTGTAACCCCGTGCTTTTCACGGAGGAACTTTTTGATGGATGCGACTAGGGCCACCCTGCACTTCTTGCGAATCGTTTGTTCTTCTTATTGCGTTGACCCGATGGCTTTGCTATAATGGATTTGTGGTTAGCTGAACGATTAAACTGTACAAGGGACTGGTCATGTTATAAATCATAGCTATTGTGCAATTTAATTCGATTTTCGGTAATCGGCGAGTACAATCGATTGCGTACCATCCGACTGTAATTTGCAAAGCTAATCGCATGTTGTGGTCTATACGTAAGGCATAATACTAGTTTGTCAATCGTATTACTGTATTTGATAGAGTTCGTATTATCATGTTTATTAATGTGCGTCCGTACGCAGCGAAGCCGTATGCACAATTGATCCGTGAGAGTTTCTTGTTTATATAACAGAGACATAATTATGATTGTATTTTCTCACTATAGTAAATGCGCGAATTAATCTCGTGGCTAGTTTTATAAATTAAAAGTTTATTCAACAACAGGGATGCAGTTATTCGTGAAAATAGTCGTTGTTGGTGTCGAGAACATTATACCACTTATTGGAAAGGTTTTGAATTCCACCGTGATAAACGCTCGGCTTTCAGTCAATAAAATCATCGACTTTAAGTCAATAAAGTCAACGATGTTACTTCGGATCTGTTCGAATGTCTTCTATTGCTTTACAGCTTTTTACTATTTTTTTAGGCAATGTTGATAGTTTCACTTTACAAGAGACATTTTCTTAACGTTATTGATAGTACTTCTAAAGTTATAAAGGTGTACATTTTCGACCTTGAAATCTTAACGAAATATTGTTTAAACCTAAAGGCATGGAATTAATTTGTACATCTAATAATTATAGAAGATGAAAGATTCATAAAACATGTTCTCGTAGTATAATAATGTTATCGTCATATTTGTAAAAAAAATGGGTGAAATAATTGGCACCATTGTCTTACAATTACTCCTTTGAATGTAACTCGTGGTATTACATTCGGGCGATCAATACTGCAGGTCAATAATCGATTTATTGGAGCATAGCCAAAATCTATTATATTACTGCCGCTTTCTGTAAATCGTTCTGACCGATGAGGCGTACATAACGGTGCACCAATGTAATCGTCTTAACTTCGATTTTCCAATTGGCCCTTTTCCCACAGACAATACTGGACACTGTCTAAATGCAATCCTTCTTTGAAATCACCGGTTTAATCGAAAGCAAATACGCTTATTTGGAACTCCGTAAAATACGAAAAATAATGACGAGTAAAATTATATCATAAAATTATGTCATGCTGAATTTCGATAAAATATAGATTTATTGATATCACGAAGCAATGTTAGGAAAAAATCGTAATCATAAATGCTTTTTACATCCTCGATACTCTTAATATCTCTTTTTTATCAGTAATTCTCTTGAATATATCAGTTCGATTTTTATGAAGTATATATGGGTTTATCTGTCTATTACTGAACTCTATACGTATAAAAATCTGAGAATTATGGTGGCCATAATTTTCATTTACCCCGCTGACTGTTTTTGGCTACTATAGTGACTGCTTACTGAACTGTACTAAAGCTACTAAACTGCTTATTTAGTGTTGTTGACAAAGATATTTGAGCCATTTACTTTCAAAGTGGCCTAAGTCGATTTTTCAAGATAAACGGCTCATTTATGCTTTTGAACAAACAAATTTATTTGAAATACATAACTATAATTGCAATCAACTAGTTATTTCGTAACCTTCGGGATACATGTAGATCCGAACAACGAACTAACTCGTCATCCCCGGTTAAAAACGTAAGAACTAAGAAATCAAACTTTCACATTTATAACATCTCAAGTTATTTCACGAGTGAAAGTAGATCTACGACAAATCGGAAATAAAATTAACTTTCGTTTCCGAGTCGAGCGAACAATCTGTCGTCCGCTGGTGATTTCGGAATTACTGGTGGTTCCCGATACAGTTTGTAGGTCAGAACGTCAAGAACACATTAGATGCACGGAACACAGAAACGTTCCTAACATTTGCTTGGTCCCTAATCAGAGTGTGTTTGTATCGGTCCACTGGCACAATATCCGCGGGTCCTGCGTACACGTGTGTAGTTCTGCAACCTTGTGCATCCACAGGATGACACTTGCAATTAACTTGACTACCGCACTACCCACGGATATATCATCCTCTCGAAATTCCAAAGTAATATGTTCATCCGAGCACCGCCGTTAAAGGAGAGAAAGGATGATGGCAGACGTGCCACCGTAATAAAGAAGGACGAGCTACGTTTCGTTAGTTTTATAGCCAAAGGTGTGCGCTACCCCTCGTCACTGAAAATTAATCTAAAATCTATCCTCTCCGTGTACCGCTCGTAGATTCATGCTTTTTCATATATCTGCGTGGAAAAAACCACTCCAGCTGCTACTCTGCTGAGTATTCTCTCGTTTAAAGCTGTCTCGACTGATATACTAGATATGTAAACATTCTTCGTAATTGAACGCCGAGGATCCGTGTAGAACACTGTGTTATTTTGGAAGATATTTGAAATTTTATGGGCAGGTAGACGTAAGCATGGATCAAGATACGAGCCTTGTTTTTTAAAGTGGCGTAAGCCCAGTTTTCGTTGATTCTGGATATTTAAGGATTTAGATTTAACTCTTTTGCAGTTCTATTTAACAGTTAAATTTGTACTAATTATTTCGTGGAGTTATTGAAATATGTTGATTTTAATATGCACGATCGTATTCGGTTATAATATAATGACTGAATCAAAAGTGTTTTGTTTATTGTACTATATTATTGTGTTTACCATATTAACCTGCTAGATAGAATAAATTCGTCGTTCGAATCTCCACTTATCTCGCAAGCTAGAAATTAAATTACAATTACTCCTCTCATAATTCTTAAATTTTGAAATGTGTATATTTCAGTAATGAACAGTCAAATCTATGAATACGTCGTAATTATAAATATATCGCAAGGGCTTATGATTTGTCTTAATTGAAAATACCTGCGTTATGTTGTTTCTGGAAGAACTCCCCGGTTAACAGGTTAAACTTGAAATGATATCGAACATTATCGTTAAGCTCCGGCTCTTGTCAATGTCATTACGAAAAACCGAGGAAGTGGGTCAATAGCGAACAAAAGAAAGTTTGATAAAGTACCTGATCGGTACGGTTTCATTCTTTCCTTTAATCTTGCAAAATATATATATATATATATAACCTCGCAAGCGAAAAGGCGTTCTCACCGCAAGAAATCAAGGATTGCGGGGGCGTAGTTGCAAGGAGGATATCCGCCTTTGAGATATCACGGTAAGGGAGAGATCGGTGTACAAAAAGAATAATAGCGTATCAGAGCCCTAATAGAGACAAAGAAGAAAGCGGGCGGATTGGAGTAGGAGAAGAGTGAGAGAGAAAGAAAGGGGGACTTTCTGGCAAGCTGCTCTATTTAAAAGGATTACGATGCTGACGGTTGGGTTACCATCGTCGGCTGTCTACGGTTAAGTAACCGGTGATGTAACGATGCAATTCAACCTCTTTCTCCGTCCTCTTTGTTCCTAGGAACGTAGAGAAAGAGGTTGAAGGTTGGTAGAGGGAGGTGCGGAGTCCATTGGACGAAACTGCCGAGGGAGCTGTTTCTAACGCATCGGTACTACTGCAACAGAGTAGCGCACAGCTGCAACGACAATGCGACAATCTCTACTCAACGAGGTAAACCGTGTGAAGATATTCTCGTTACCCCTTCGTGTCCGTCTTCATCTAGTTTCGCTGATTGAACTTGCGGACAATCCTGTCTACTAACTGCTGCCTTAAAGTATACGCAATTCCACGGGGAAGTTGATGCAGTCTTTCACGAGATGTATGCTAGTTTTTAGACACCTGATACTTTTGGGAAAATGGATATTGGAAAAGTAATT
This sequence comes from Nysson spinosus, assembly GCA_910591585.2. Taxonomy (NCBI): domain Eukaryota; kingdom Metazoa; phylum Arthropoda; class Insecta; order Hymenoptera; family Crabronidae; genus Nysson; species Nysson spinosus. The sequence continues at coordinate 4,925,152 of OU342830.1, read as the reverse complement.
GGATGATCGTCAATGACTTTGTCATTTACACGCATAAGCATATGCACGATATCTTTGAATAATAGTAGAATCATGAAACAAATAATATAAATAAGCACTTCAGAATACAATTTTGAAGGATAAGAAATCTGTTGGCGGTTTCCAGGATCTGAAATTTAAGTCTCGTTTTTATCGAATTATTGTACTTGGATACTATTTCTCTGATTATGGTAAATGTTTGAATAGCTACGCATCGTGGTTTGGGTTTTAATAACAAATGTCTGAAAACGTATATAAAATACTGTGCGCATCGAACGATTTTAAAAGAGGACCCACAATGCTCTTATTACTAGTATTTTATTCGCGTATTATTATGCAGAGTCACTGATTGCAGACTAGAATTGGATCTGCATTCTGTTAACTCCGGGAAAATGGATTCGATTAAAAAGTACGGTCGGACATTATTTTGCGTTGAATTTCTCACTATCGAAGAACATAAAAGAGGTTTATGTTACATATCCACTGGTATGTTGCCAATAACTGAATCGCCATCCGAACCCGAACAAACGGCTTATCAGAAGGATGCTCGTGATATTGAATGGATTTCAATTACTAGGGACTATTCCGCTCGTACTCCGCGATGGATAATTTGCAATTTTATTGAAATAATAGACTATTTCCTTTTATTGTTGTCCGATTGGAAATAGGGTGAGGTATATTTCTGAGTTTTGTACGCGATTCTATTCGTAATAGGTTCGTCCATTGACTAATCTATACGGAAACGTTGCAAAAGCCGGACTGGCTTCAATTACCGTCTGTCCCGCCCACGGTGTAGCTTAACCGATTCATGCGTATAAAACCGGTCTACGGTTAGGCAAGCCACGCTGTAAATATAGTCATTAAGCCGATCTCCCACGCCTGTACGCCGCGAAAGCATTCGCGGCACATTTAACTCGATCTGAATGCGCGACACGGTATTCGCGAAAACCGATCACCGGCATAGTTAAAACCATCGATCTTTCGTTCCGCCTTCGCGGTTGATTGATTAACGGACTATTCAGATCGTTTTAAGCTTCTATTTCGCATATGTACACGTGTGTATACGCTCCTGGCGCATCCATCAAAGTCCACCGTTTAAAAGGGAATGTATAAAAGCATTCATAAACTGGCGTACGGTATGTCTTCATAATTGTCCTTGAAGTCATAAATGACTGTTATCTTCGACTAATCAGCTGATGAAACATTTCTTTTTTTAACTATTCTTTGAAAGTACTCGTCCTGTAGGAATGTTGCACTAAGATGCTTTTGTCAGTTATATATAGTGTATAGTATATGTATAGTTATATACCATATGTTTATACCCGTTTGTAATTTAATATTCGAGGTATTAATTCGTTTGGAAATATTATACATTATGATTTTTAAAGGCCGGTGAATTTTGCAGTTTTTGGTAAGAATTAGTATACGGATACCTGCCGTTTCGGTAATTATCGTAAATTTTGCGGGGCAACATTTAGTTTGGAGTAAAAGAGTGTACGTATAATGGCAGGATGTATATTTGTTCCCGGCCGATGACGCGATCGAAAGTAATGCCGGTTATTCGAATATCCGCGTAAATTCAGCGTAGTAATACACGATGTAGTTGCAGCGTTCATTACTGATAGCCTGGAAGTTTACGCTGCGTAAATATTAAACTGGATGTACAAGCGGACTAATCGTCCGCTAATTTTCTGATAAAGAAACGCGTGTGTGGATTCTACGAAGGATTTTGCGTAATCGATAAGACTTATCTGACACTTTCTCAAATTGGACACGCCTATCTTAATGATTGCCTTTGAGTGCCCGGAACCGATTTGATTCTCCTTCAAATATCTTATACAATATGAAAATCTATAAGCCGTATGTTTTTTTATCTCATTGCACATGTAAGAGTAAAACATTTCCACAAATATTGATAGAAGTGTACCTCTACATTTAATCCACACTTTTGTGAGAAAATTAACTAAATGCAGAAATTACATTCAAATAGTGCATAATGAGCAGTAAGTTAATGAAAGACTAGCCAGAAGTGGTCATATTTTGGTCCTAATTGGTCAAAATTATTATTGAAGTACTTAAACATATTTTCAGAAGTCCATTTCATATCGATGCAATTGAAATCATGTACTTTTAGATTCATGTCGAACATTAACGGAAATCTGGAATTAGCACGTTGACTGCTGGATCAAAATCCGTGTTGCACGATACCTCGCGATACACATTTGCAACGTGCATATATAATAACATTGAAAAACAAAACTGATACATTACTTACTTCACGTCGTTATCGTACCAATAAAAATATTGAAAATTTTACAAATATGAGCAATGTATTTGATTCGAGTTTTAGTAATATTCGCATTGTCAATCACCAGTGACTCCCACTGCGGTCAACGTGCTAATAAATACAGTATCAGGAATAAATAATTGATTTCAACCGTTTGAGTCCCAAGCTGCGCGATCGCGCTGTTCAGATTCCATGTCAAAAAGATTGTTACTTTTTTTCATGTAAACCATATGAGTAATACATTTTGCGTTGCTTTGATCTCCATATAAATAAAGACAAACGTTATCACGCTTTGAAAAAAGATGATCGCTATCGCCCAGCTTGGTTCTTCTCAAATGAACTAAATAAGCGCTATAGCGCCGCTTGGTTTTTTTCGTCAAGAATTAAATCAAAAGATCGATGGATCTTTCCGTCAAGATTTTTCCAATGCGCCCCGGGACTCAAACGGTTACGGACATCATAGAAATAGACTTCATTCCTATGCAGTGTAAACTCAATTTTCCCGAAGTCTTGAAGTAAGATACATGGATAATAATACTAGCGCACGAAATGCAAATGACATTACCGAGTTCGGAACGCTCGTGGGTTGTGTCAGCTTCATAATTCGCTGGAAGTTTGACTCGTACACCCTTTGACCGAGCTTCTTGATGTATCCTGCTAATGGCAGAATGACAATTGCATCTCATTCCTCACACAAAGCACGCTAAGTTTGAAGCAACATGTTTGTTTCATCTTCCCGGCTAATCTTATTTTACTCAGCCATACACAAACTTTTAATTATGCGTCACATAAAAGGCGCGTTCGTATTATTGTATTAAATAAACGTTACTGAACGAAGCATATGAAAACTAACTTATCATTATGCAGCGAGTGCAAAAGACTCGGCGTCATAAAGCATACGAGATGTTTTTGTAAAATATTTCTGTGAATCATGTCAGAAGTAACTTCATGTATGCGGGAATGCTTTCTTCAAGCATATCCAAGTATTTTTTATTCCGAGGTCCTTCGATACAATATATAACTTAATTAATATGTAATATGCAACCTATATAACATATATAACAAACAGGAGATCAGCATTTTACGTGACACTTTCGTCACGAGCTGCTTGTTTCGAGAACCCAATAGTGTGTACTTCCATCTCATTTGAATTTCCCTGGAGTGTGTCAGTGGGTCACTTTTTTAAGACATTTCTTTTATTTTTCTTTACTGCGAAATAGCACGTGACCCCTTTTCTCTTCGCATACGTGTCACCGTTCGCGATTTCTGGCACACGTCCAGCCCGATTAACGCGTAACTCATGAATTGGTACCGGCATCCTAGCAGCCCTCCAAGAGGTACTATCGAGCCCGTAAACTGTGATTTACGTTCTGTGTCGTACGCCGATCAGATTATATTCATCGTCTGGTATACGAATTCTACCAATATCTTGGTTCTACTTGCTATGCAATTAAATCCTTAAAAGATGCATCACCTATAACATATCGACTTCTTCGTAGATCTTATGAAAGATTTATGACCGCCTAATTACAAATTTGGCACACTGTACGATCTTGAATCTTTATTATAAATCTATTATTATCAATTATAAATATCATTTGCTGTTCAGTTAAATCTTTAAAGGATGCGTCGTCTATAATATATCGATTTCGTTGTGGATCTTATGAAAGATTTATGACCGCCTAATTAAAAATCGTGCACGATTTCAATGATAATTATACTTGGATTTTATGGAATTATAATGTCGTTTAGATCTTCACGCATATAATAATAGATTTATATTCTGGGATCTTTATTTAGTGGGAAGGGTATAAAAAGAGGCTAAATAGCGTTGTAGGGTGCCAGACACAACAAACACCCTTAATTTTATTATTCCTTCCCGACCGAAAATCCTGGAGTAGTTTAAATCCAGAAAAAGAAGATGATATTTCGCTCCTAAATGCCCCAAATCGGCGGTAGATGATGTATAAACATATTCTAGGATGATTTTGGGTCGGAAGAAGTGGTTCAAAAATTTGTTTGGCCAAAAAATGGGTCGACCCAAAATCGGAAAAATGTGAAGGGGTATACCTTCAAAAATTCTCAAAAAATGAAAGTCACCAATTTCGCTCCTAAATGGTCCAAATCGATGGTATAAGATGTATAAACTTATTCTAGGATGATTTTGGGTCGAAAGAAGTGGTTTAAAAATTTATTTGGCCAAAAAATGGGTCGACCCAAAATCGGAAAAATGTGAAGGGGTATACCTTCAAAAATTCTCAAAAAATGAAAGTCACCAATTTCGCTCCTAAATGGTCCAAATCGATGGTATATGATGTATAAACTTATTCTAGGATGATTTTGGGTCGGAAGAAGTGGTTTAAAAATTTATTTGGCCAAAAAATGGGTCGACCCAAAATCGGAAAAATGTGAAGGGGTATACCTTCAAAAATTCTCAAAAAATGAAAGTCAGCAATTTCGCTCCTAAATGGTCCAAATCGATGGTGTAAGATGTATAAACTTATCCTTGGATGATTTTGGGTCGAAAGAAGTGGTTTAAAAATTTATTTGGCCAAAAAATGGGTCGACCCAAAATCGGAAAAATGTGAAGGGGTATACCTTCAAAAATTCTCAAAAAATGAAAGTCACCAATTTCGCTCCTAAATGGTCCAAATCGATGGTATATGATGTATAAACTTATTCTAGGATGATTTTGGGTCGGAAGAAGTGGTTTAAAAATTTATTTGGCCAAAAAATGGGTCGACCCAAAATCGGAAAAATGTGAAGGGGTATACCTTCAAAAATTCTCAAAAAATGAAAGTCAGCAATTTCGCTCCTAAATGGTCCAAATCGATGGTGTAAGATGTATAAACTTATCCTTGGATGATTTTGGGTCGGAAGAAGTGGTTTAAAAATTTATTTGGCCAAAAAATGGGTCGACCCAAAATCGGAAAAATGTGAAGGGGTATACCTTCAAAAATTCTCAAAAAATGAAAGTCAGCAATTTCGCTCCTAAATGGTCCAAATCGATGGTGTAAGATGTATAAACTTATCCTTGGATGATTTTGGGTCGAAAGAAGTGGTTTAAAAATTTATTTGGCCAAAAAATGGGTCGACCCAAAATCGGAAAAATGTGAAGGGGTATACCTTCAAAAATTCTCAAAAAATGAAAGTCACCAATTTCGCTCCTAAATGGTCCAAATCGATGGTATATGATGTATAAACTTATTCTAGGATGATTTTGGGTCGGAAGAAGTGGTTTAAAAATTTATTTGGCCAAAAAATGGGTCGACCCAAAATCGGAAAAATGTGAAGGGGTATACCTTCAAAAATTCTCAAAAAATGAAAGTCAGCAATTTCGCTCCTAAATGGTCCAAATCGATGGTGTAAGATGTATAAACTTATCCTTGGATGATTTTGGGTCGAAAGAAGTGGTTTAAAAATTTATTTGGCCAAAAAATGGGTCGACCCAAAATCGGAAAAATGTGAAGGGGTATACCTTCAAAAATTCTCAAAATATGAAAGTCAGCAATTTCGCTCCTAAATGGTCCAAATCGATGGTATAAGATGTATAAACTTATTCTAGGATGATTTTGGGTCGAAAGAAGTGGTTTAAAAATTTATTTGGCCAACAAATGGGTCGACCCAAAATCGCAAAAATGTGAAGGGGTATACCTTCAAAAATTCTCAAAAAATGAAAGTCACCAATTTCGCTCCTAAATGGTTCAAATCGATGGTATATGATGTATAAACATATTCTAGGATGATTTTGGGTCGGAAGAAGTGGTTTAAAAATTTATTTGGCCAACAAATGGGTCGACCCAAAATCGCAAAAATGTGAAGGGGTATACCTTCAAAAATTCTCCAAAAATGAAAGTCACCAATTTCGCTCCTAAATGGTCCAAATCGATGGTATAAGATGTATAAACTTATTCTAGGATGATTTTGGGTCGAAAGAAGTGGTTTAAAAATTTGTTTGGCCAAAAAAAGGGGCGACCCAAAATCGGAAAAATGTGAAGGGGTATACCTTCAAAAATTCTCAAAATATGAAAGTCACCAATTTCGCTCCTAAATGGTTCAAATCGATGGTATATGATGTATAAACATATTCTAGGATGATTTTGGGTCGAAAGAAGTGGTTTAAAAATTTATTTGGCCAAAAAATGGGTCGACCCAAAATCGGAAAAATGTGAAGGGGTATACCTTCAAAAATTCTCAAAAAATGAAAGTCACTAATTTCGCTCCTAAATGGTTCAAATCGATGGTATATGATGTATAAACATATTCTAGGATGATTTTCTGTCGAAAGAAGTGGTTTAAAAATTTATTTGGCCAAAAAATGGGTCGACCCAAAATCGGAAAAATGTGAAGGGGTATACCTTCAAAAATTCTCAAAAAATGAAAGTCACCAATTTCGCTCCTAAATGGTTCAAATCGATGGTATATGATGTATAAACATATTCTAGGATGATTTTGGGTCGGAAGAAGTGGTTCAAAAATTTATTTGGCCAAAAAAACCGTTATACAGCTACGATTCCAAGTGGTTTTTACATTTGAAACTTTTCGTTTGAAACCAGAACTAATTCCGATTTATAATTCCGTTTCATTGCAACAACTGCTTCCATTCGAGAGATAACTTTTATCTCTAACTGTATTCGGTGATTCAGCGATAAAGTGAAAAATGTAGTTTGGATTTAGATAAGCGGGTTAAATAGTTGTACAAAGTCAAAGTATCCACGGAAATCATAGTACAGAAGATATTTAATTAATTCGGAAAATCCGGATACATAATCTGTCGTTTCAGTTAGAATTTATATGATAATGAATAAAATTGATGCTCTTGGAGTTGGGATGATAACGCGCTTAATGGATGGCATTCATGTATAAGTTAGGTATTAACACTATGGCTAATGTAATCTCCAGGATGAACCAAAGTCATGGAATTTGATTCACGCCGCATGACTTGATCGGATTAAACCTAACGGCTAGTCTACGGCTAGTAGCAGTCGTATAACACACTGGTTGTATTGTAGCAGGTCTCCAAGTGTTATCAGTAAGTCTATAGATATTACGAACACCTTAGCTTTGCATGGAATGATGGTTGTGCACCGGATTTTCACATACTATCAGTAATGGATTTCAATATACTTCCGGCTACTGTGACGGAGCCAATCCCGAGATAACGTGATTCTAGAATTCTCAAAATAAATCGTTATAGAGGTAAAAATCACGAACTACAATTTTGCCATTTTCTTCTTCAAATATAATAATGTAACAAACACAATTTTACAAGCGCTTACATAAAATTATCAGTTACTTAATTATACCTGTATAACAATGAAATGTTTGTTGCGATATACGCAATAATAATAATTGTGATATTCAGTTTAATGTTCATCTGATTTTGATTACTAGTGCTGTAATGATATGTTTAAAACTAACATTACTCGAATAAATGTTGAATAAATATTTATATGGAAGAATGAATTGGCATACACCAATGGAATGTTTCGGAGAAAAATATGAAATATAATGAACCAATCGTTGATTTTACGTGATCGTAAGTGCTGTCAAATCTGGATGAACGTTTAAAGCTCGTAGCAAATCTACCTAACGATGTATGTGATCGAATAGATTAATCTGAGCGTCACGTGTCGGTAGCAAGCCCATAACGTTTATACGCAAAAGGGATCAAAGCCATTTAACATGATTTTCACGCATACCATGACGGTTAGATCAAACTTAACGTCAGCCGTAACGACATCTCATTACAGTAATTATTTTAGCGTGGCCAGGGCAACGTATTCATTGCTTTCATAACACAGTCGTATCGTTGATTATTACTGACATAGGATTTATTACGTTGGTGACTCGTGTCGCTCGTAATTACATCATGTTTCCCTCCTTAACCATTTTACCTTTACTAATTAACACTCCATGCACTACGACTAATTTATAGTAGTGCCGAGTAATTGACAGAAACCTACCAACCTAACGTTGACCCAATTTTCGAAATTAATATCAAGGCTTGCTATGGAGAAATTCGGTTGTGTACACTGTACGTTAGAAATCGAGGCAGACAATTTTGCGTGCCACTAATTAAATTTACGTAACCATAAATCTGATATTTTATTCATACATTGGTTGTATACTGGATTATTAACTTGCCGTGTTCCCCTATATTTTTCTAAGGTGCATAAAATATGAGAAGAATTGATACTTTTAATTATCCGTGGATCAAAGAAAGGCCTCGTACGAGGATATATGACATAAGTAACAATATATTACGCGTATAAAACATAAATAACATAAAAATATCCGTGATAACCGAATCGTTAATTACATTCACCGCGGAAGATGCCAATTAGCGAAATTGTTTACATCACTATGATATGCGATTAAATACATGATGATTAGTTGTAAAATCACCAACTATATTAACTGAATTAAACAAATATAAAACGCTACTGGCGAAGGTACTTCATTTTCGAGGCGCAGCGAATATGTTAATTCTAATCGATATGGCAAGTTTAATGGAATTTTTCAAATAGAAATATCGTACATATCGATTGGTGGCACATAGAGGATTACTGTATATAGGGTATATGTTGCATGCCATTAACGGTACCGAGGTGAAGTGGCGTTAAAGTGGTGGACGTGAGGCAGTCGTGTTAACGAGTCCCCGATAGCAAGCGATTCGACAGCTGTTAACGTGCAATTAAAACGACAGGACATAGAACCAACATAAAACCCAGGGCATCGTTGCCATTCGAGGAGGACACATCGATATGAACTTGCAACTTGTGCGTATGCCTGCATCATTAATGTCGAGAGAGCTGTACACCGGACATGTTCCCTAATTACTACTAATTAAAGCATTTGATTATCGACACGTGTAACGGGCTACTGACCGAATACTATAGCCTCATTCAGATATGACAATTGTTCGTGTATCGGGAATTAAACGTATACCGTAAATATCGCTCGTAATTAAACCACATTACGCGTATTTCCGTATTTCATAATCACTCCCCCGATCATCTCCTCCAATATGAAGTCCTTATCATTAATGCCTTACACTCAACGAGAACATGAAATATTACCGCAAAAAGTAGTATCTCGTTCATTAGAGATGATTCCTAAGGATTTATCTTTCGTCAGGGATTATGTAGTACCGTATACGTAAACGATTTATCACTCCGTTCCACTTCGCGCTACAGTGTTTTATCAGAATTATCTTCTTCTTCTTGACCTCCCTGGTCAACTTCCGAGAATCTTTCCTCCGGGTTCTTGGTCAATGAATCTTGGAATCGGGATCTCTTTCCCAGCGTACACCTCGTCGTTTCACACTCACTTTCGATAGTGAACCTTTTTTCCTTGACATTTCTAACCAATCTCTCTCTTTCCTGTTCACACTTCGATTTCCTCTTCCCTCGACCCTTTTTCTACGATCAACTCGCTTTACATCTCCTTGCTCTCTGATATTCCCCTCGTTGAAATCGATCAACCGGCACTTTATCACGGCGCACAGTGTGCGCCACACTTTATCGGCGAGGCGCATTATGACGATACGTCAGCGCGGTTTTGCCGGCATCAATTGCCATTCAAATCAGTGCCGATCGTGCACCCGGCAGAATGACTATTCGCTGACGATGTTGAATCGTATGACGAAGAGTAGCAGGTTCTTTGGGATTTCGGATATCCTGGCACAATTGCCCTTTCGATTGGATCAGGCATTTCACTCGTATATTACAAGGCTGGTATGTCGAACTTCATTTGGCATCTTCGTTTTTTAATGTCATACGACTACCATCGATTATGCAAGATTACGACGCGAATAGAATTGTTATTATCGAAGAGGCAATGCTTGTAAAAAGCAAGAGAGGTATTTGACACAAGTCAAGTAATATTTTTAAATTCTAAAGGCTTCTCTAAGTTTCAAGTGGACCTCCAAGCTTTTCTAAGGTTCTGAAGGATTAATGTTCATTTTTGATTTTGATTTGTCCTGTGATATTAAGTTCGATTATAAAAGATATTTGATCACGAAGAACCACAAGCCTTAGAAATAGAATAGAGTTAATTATCTAACACTAAAACTATCAAAGGAATGAAAACTACTTGTCTGCCATTTTCAGTTAAATCATTCGAATAAATCACTGCGCATTATTTAAGATTTGGTCTACTTCTATTTTATATACATAACGCGAATAATTGAATTCATTAATTAACTTACATCCTACAGCCATAATTTATATATAAATAAATGTGTAAGCGTAACAGAGTATATGTTCAGTAGTTCTACTGTTAATATCAAAAGCACATAATTGTGTAGTATATTAGCAACCACTTATAGAATATTTTCTATGAATAGCTAACAAAATTATCACGTAAGCGCTTGAAGATTGCGCGCGCATAAGTAAGATTACCATACTTCAGGACATTCAGAGATATTCTATAGCTCCGATTCTTCTATAATTCCGTAGAAAATCGCGGTCATGCATTTCTCCTATTTTCTCATTGAAATGATAAAAGGGTGTTCATGCAAAGCAGAGAGAAGTAACATGAAAAACATAGGGTTTGTGTCAAGGGCGATGTTCATCGTTCGGTAGAAAGCCGGGACTTTGAAAAATACAAACGGTCTTTCATCGAGCGCATCATATTTCTGTAAAAAGAGTGACGCGCGAGAGAGACAGGGATAAATAGAGAACAAGGAAAGGAGAGGTAGAGAGAGACAATGAAAAGAGGCTTCTTTTATTATAGTAGCATGTCAAGGCTACCGGGTGTGCGTTTATACTTCTAGCAAAGCAGGAAAAAGTTTTGTTTCGTGTTACGCGTGTACATTAAAAAGATGTCGTTTCAAACGAGCCCGTAACGTGTCTTGCGAGAAAACCACGATGCGTGTATGCGGATGGAAATTTTTGTAACCGTCCAGGTCGCGTGATCGTCATAAACGCGGGAGAAATTTCCTTTTAGCGACAAGTACTTCTTTCTTTTTTAGTGTTATGAATTTGGTCCAAAAACTGCGCGAGAAAATTCATATGTGAGAAACGCTGAAACGCTGTAAACACAAAGCTTACGGCGTAGGAATTTTCATAAAAAAGGAGCCAGGTGAATTAAACCGTTCCAATGTTGGTTTCGGTGGTTGGAATCGTTACGTAATTTGCATACGAAATATGAAGCATGAAATGCAATCGCTGCCTTGCATAAATTTCCCAAAAATTGCGTTATCCGATTCAATCAGTGGATCGCAATCCTCCAAATTTGCGCGAAGGTATTCAAATACTTTTAAGCGATTTTTGATAGATTTTTTAAAAAGAATACGCTAAAGATTTCGCTTTAAATACAAAGAAACATTTTATAAAACGGACTCATAATGTGAACAAAATATGTTTCTTGAATTATGTGGTTTAAATGGCAACCGTCGAATACCAATATTTTCAATGTTCTCACTTAACAAGTGTACTTTAAAAATCACGAAAATCTTGCAAAAACGTGTAATGATCAAAATTTCGTTGTACCGTGGATTAATCGCATAAACGTATTTAAAATTTTATTTCCGTGAAATACATTTAACACACCCGCATTGTCCATCGCCGGTTCGCATCACGTACGATCGTAATTACTATCCAACAAATGAATTTGCGCGGTTCGCTCCCTAATGGCATTTTATTCAATCGAAACGTCCACGTTTGCTCCATTTTTCCCTCATATTTTTTTTATCGTCGCAAAGGCAGGAACTGGCAAATATTTGCACGGTTCAGTGGATCGATGCACACAAATCGACATGCTTCGGGGGAACCCCCCCCCCCGGGGGGGGGATTTAATAGTGCGAGGGCGGAGGGTGTTCACACGCGAAACCCGACGTCATAACGTGATATAATTACGGATTTCTTTTGTGTCGGATCTGCGTGCACTGCATTATGTGGATACGTTCGTCGAATTACCAAATAGAATTCCGAAATCAGTTCGTGTTTCGGTGAAGCCCTTTAATGGCTGCTGCAAATCACGAGCATAATTGCTCATTATTCAGACATGCCGACGCATCAAAAATTCAAAATTTACCACGCATTTAATTTTCTTCATTTATGTACATATATAATAGTAATTGTTCGATTATACCAGCCGAGAAGGGATACTGAATTCGGATCGCCGGAAGTTTTATAATTAACCGAGAATCTAAGAAACTATGATTTTCGAAATGAAGTTGGTTTCGGTGAACGTAATGAGTTGTATGTCGCAGCTGATGATAATGACTAACTATCTTATCATCGCTAACTTATTACTTAAAAATAGTCGCTTCATTAATTGAATGGTATTAACTTAATGTAAACTTTAATGTCGCTTCTCAGTCGCCACTCGAGTTGCCGCAGTAAACTCGCCTCTCGAATGCAAAGCGTTAAAGCTCTGAAAAATGAATTTGATATCTTTGTATTTCAAATAATTAACTGTAAACCCTATGAAAGTACGATTATCGAAATTACTTCGGTTACGGTAGAAATAATGACTCGTTTGTCACCGTTATTAAACCCTAACACCATCATTATTATCTTACGTGATTACGTAACTTATATTATTATTATGTGCGTCAATAATTATTCTTTTATATGGCTATGCAACTTATGTCATCTTCCCGGAACACCGTCCCTTTATTGAAATGAAATCAAGCTTTATTATGAAATCAATAATAACATAACAATAATATAAGTTTACTGTAATTCAGTATATAGAAAATAATAGTAGAATATGACTAATCTTCGGGTTGCATTAAAACAGTGTATAAATGAATTTAATATCCTCGTGTATCAAACAGAGTGCAAGATTACTTTTCGAATCGCCATTCCTCCCAACGTAATCGTTAAGGTAACACTATAAATTACGTGTTAACGTAACTACAATAATGTCATTTAAATATCCGTCTACGAGATCCGTGATTTCACTTGCATTAGACTCTCTCTATATTTATTACCTTTCGCTCTATATTTAGTTGCATAGAATTATGCATACTCCGTGACACACCCGTCATCAACTAGTTATCCGCGTTACGAAAGTTCCTTTGAATGACGAATACACATGAGATAATGTATCGCAGCGTACATAACCACAAATTATCAATTTAATTGTCTTGTTACCATTAAAAACAACTCCGTTAGAGTACTTAAAAACTAACGAAACAGTATGGTATTGAACCCCGGATATTAATCCATTCATACATTCGCCGTAATTATTAATAACTTCTTACTATTTTTAAGACAACTTGTCGAATCCCCTTGCATAAAACTCTGGTGGTTTTGAATAAAAAAAACTCGTCGAACGAACGGAACTCATTTATGACTCAACCCAATAGCAGTTCCAAGAATATTTTTCGTAGTATTGTAATAGTATATACATTGATTGTATATACTCCTGTAGTTTGCTGCGAATTTGCGAATATACCACGAACTGGCTGGTATGATATTGCGCAAAAAGTTGGGAATCGCAAAGGGTTAATCCGCGACGCGATGATCTCCGGCGTGGCTCGAGTGTACGAAAAGTTCAAAGTTAAAAGTTCTTGAAACCATTCATTAAGATGATTCGATCGCAATGATATCGTTTTATCAAAATCTTCCCTCAGGCTATCCGTAGTGGTCTTAAAAGACGATGAACGATAACGGGTCCGAGTCATCGACCCACAAAGACTTTGACGTCGATCGATCAAATACCTGGACGATTATACAGTAACATATACACGTCCATGATATACCGGCGGTTGTATCGGTATGCCCTTCGGTGGAGTCAGTTCAACGACTTGACAACCCACTGCAAGGGCTATAATAAACGAGCTTTACGATCGAGCAAACGTGCATCGACGTCTTCGGTATTCCGTGGTACTTAACTTCTCTGCTTTTTTTTATCCGTCCATTGTTTTAGAACGTACCGTGCCGAGAATCTGCATTGTTTTCTTCTTAACTCATAATGGCTTCTTCGCTTGCACGATAAAATGGATAATAACTCGATCGTGTACTTACATCGTACAAGTAGAATGTAATAAATGACCGGCGTAATCTCGGTTTGATTCGCCCTTAAAAGCTACCATCAAATGAATCACCTTAATGTATAATAAATAAACGTACGTTTCTTGGAAAGTACGTGAGAGAACATATTCTTTTATTATAATGTCGTGACTGGTGATAATCTTTAAAAATATCCATGAAATGGATAATTTCATATCGATGACATGATCTACATATCGATTTATTATCAATCGATATGTAGTTTTAAATCATTCGAATAAAATCCGAATGGAGTGAATTTTCACTCATGATAGTCATTTAAGAGTTAACGCAAGGATATTTAATATCTTCGCTATTTGGAGAATTAAAATTGGAACGAAAGTAACGGCGATGATAAAGTTGTATTTCTATGAAATAGATGAACGATTCGAATGATGCAACGCGATAGAAAGAAGGAAATTGAAGGACTGAATTCATCTGTTTAGTCGGTGACGATGATAGGTGTTCGAATCGACCGGGGAATTTAATGGAGAAAAAGCTCTGTTTGAACGGGAAATGTATTTTGTTTGTATCGCGATGTATACACGGAGGAAATTGGAGAACAAGATCGTGGTGGTTTATAACACAATGTATACTTGTGATTACTTGTTTCTTGCTGATCGTTAGAGTTCGTGCCATTTGAAGACTACGTGACATTTTACTGAACTTTGCCACAACGCGGATGTTACCAGCTTGTCGAGATGTTGCAACGCGATTGCATATTATTGAGTAACCTAATGAACGGACTATTTCGATAGACGACTTTCGTTAACATTAGAAATACCGAAGATATACTCGATTCTACTTATACATTTATTTATATATAAATTGTAGCTGAAGCATGTACTTTAATTAATCAATTTAATTACGTCCGTTATATCATTAAACTAAGGGAAAATAAAGTCTTAAACAATGTGCGGCTGTGCATTTAAATAATTCTATTAAAAATTGAAATAGTACAAGTATTAAACTAACAGGTTTGTTATATTCCTACAATTAACACATATTTGCGTATTATAATAACGTTATTACCAATTTCTTGCAATAATATAAACCACGTCACATAATGTATGTTAATATATACAACAGAAATGAATAATAATATAAAACTTAGTATTATAATGAATGTAATAAATACAACAACTCTGTAACTGAATTTAGTAGGGGCGAAGAGATATCTTGATTGCAATGGTTTCTGGCTAGTATTGATTCACTAGTATACCAGCGAGAAGTGTTTTCCGTGATTTTTCGTAATTAGTACGTCCCGCACGTACTTTCTTTCTGAGCGAGAAACTAATTATCTCAGACACATGTAACGTGGTGTGAAGTACACTTGATTCGTTCCTGCACGCACTAATTCTATCGCGTGCACTCGTAAATTAGAAGGGCCCTCAATCAAAATGGGAAAACACAAACTTTTGGACCCATGTATTCGTGTAGATATGTATATAATATATATTATATACGTAAGACTTAGATTATAATCATTTAGTACGTATAAATAAAAACGGACTATAATAAAATACATAACTAAATACTTTTCTAATCATGTTAATATAGCTGCAATCTTATTCTTATTAATTAGAGAGCAACTAATATCCTTAATCAGTACTAATGTTAATGTACATTAGAAGAGAATTATGATTTCGATATTAAAAATTTCGTTCTCAAGGTAAAATTATATTATGTACTTCCTAAAAATCGTACGATATAATTTTACCTTACGATCGTAATTAGCTGGCTTTCTAATCAAACCCTAAAATATTATATTCGATCACCTCATCAAAACTTATTGGGATTTCATTTTCGAGGTCGAAATAATAGTAATAGTAATAATCTGAATAGGTTTCAGTAAATGCACACTTAGATTTGATAATTTCCATGAAAGCTAATCATCCAGTTTTTATAGAAACGAGCACGTGAATCCAGAGTCGAAACTTCAAGCTGAAACGGCTAATCGCGAATTAGTAAACTGCTAATTTTTGTTTAACTCCCCAAGTAATTTTGAAACAGAATTGTTACCCCAAGTTTCGGACGCTTTTAATACCGTGAACCTTTTCACATCCGTGAAAAGTATTAAGAACTAAGAACAATTTCAATTGGGGAAACAATTCTTTCATCGAAACATTTGTCCCTCGACATTTTAATTGCGATTCTAATTTTCCTTAGTTACTTTCGCAATATTCTTCACGAATTTGTTAACCATCCTAAAATCGCTCAAAACCTGTAACACTTCCGTTACAAAATGAATTGAGTTGTAAATAGAAATTAGCTAAAAACCGACATAACGCGTGCACTTTTGCTTCAGTAATAAAGTAAACCCGTGCGATATGTTTATAATTACAACGTATATGTATTTGACTGTTCGTCACTGACACTTATAGGTGTCGAAACTTGAGAATTATTAGAGGGATAATTGTAATTTAATGGGTAATCTTCGAGGAAATCGTAGACTCCAGTGACGAGATACCTCGTCATCCCTAGTTAATGTGTTAAAGATTCTAGTCATGGCAGCCAGTATTGAGTTTAGTGCACCGAATCCATTCGTTCCGTCACAGAAGTTCATTGCTAATGTATGCCGGCGGTTAATTCGCGAAGGTGGAAGTCGCGTCGGGTGAGAATGACAGTGTAAACTACGACATGGCGACCGAGCCATAGTAAATTCGTGGGTAGAAAGTTGGAAATAGCGGGAAGTGGTATACGGCGGAAAGTTGGAGCATTCCGGAGACAAAAGGAGAAAGAGAATACTCGTTGGCGGAAGAAATATTGAGGGGAAGTAGGTGATTGTGGGTGGCAAGTAAGGAAAACTAGAATGGTAAACAAGGGAACTGTCCGTCATCCGAGAATCGAACTTTGGTATACGACCTCGAATGGCTTCTAGTATCCCGTACAAAGTCGATCCTTTTTTACGAGGAGGATTTGGTTCGTGTTGCACGGTTCTCAAGAGGGATATATCCTAGTTACTTTTTTACAAAGACACGGGAATGCGTATAAATTTTCTCGATAGTTTACGTCCTCTTAATATTAGAACTACCGGCGATATATTCAGCTATATTTATATATTTATGCGTACGTCCTTAAAAACGGGGATGGGTGGAAGGAATAAATTAATCGATTTATTTATGTCCATTGTGCAACGTGAACCACGCAAAATTTCAGAAAATGAAACGTTATAAATTGGAATATTTTTATTACATTCCGAGGACCCGTCATTTTGATTGCTTTGATAGTTCTAGTATTAAATCATACGTTTCGTTCACGTGTTTAATGTAAATTATTGTACAAATTGGCTCGCACCGCATGTACCTTTTTGTTAAAAGAGTGTACTTCTATTTATCATTCGTCAATTAATATCTCACCGGCGCAATCGAG
The DNA here is from genome assembly GCA_910591585.2 of Nysson spinosus. Lineage (NCBI taxonomy): Eukaryota > Metazoa > Arthropoda > Insecta > Hymenoptera > Crabronidae > Nysson > Nysson spinosus. The sequence continues at coordinate 4,907,467 of OU342830.1, read as the reverse complement.
TGTTTTCAGTACCAATTGCCGCTTCATTTAATACACTCAATTAACCTTCCTCGGCGTGGCAATCGTTTGGTACGAATTTCGTTCTAGAATACAAATGAAATTGTCATTAGCAAATTAATAATCAATCGAGCCAGTGACACACTGACGTAGCAATTATCATAATTCATTATTAAAAAGTGAACTCCGTTATTAAAAAGCACAAGGATGTTGTTTATATTTGTGCACGAAACAAAAACTGTCTGCTTACTCGGTGAACATATGTACACAATTAAATATTTAAATGGACCTGAATGTTGTCAAACGTACGTGTTAATTATAGGTGTAGAATAGTGCGGCGGTGTGAACTGATAAAGCCATGTAGATATATCTGATCAATTAAAATTAAATAGGATCTAACTGACGTGCAATTTTATATTACTATCATTAGCGACTGCATCGTTACCGGTGCTAATTCGTAGGAGTCTGCACTGCGACAGATGTTAACACCGAATTAACACGTACGACGTACAACGACGTACCGCCGAGGCAGCATTACTGGCGCGTCGATATGATCGCAATTTCAGCTTACAACCATAATTAACACGTACTGTACACCGAAGACCAGAGTGGGCTCTACTAAAACGTACTTTACCGGTCATTACCTACGATTGACGCGAAACCTTACTCGAAGACAGTATAATCAACTACAAAACTAAACCCTCCAATACGCCATGTAACTTTGAAGTCACACACTCATTTATCTGCATCTTTTGTTTCGTTATATCTTCTTGTTGTAATGATAATTATAAAAGTGCGCGCAATAATCGTCACCCCTTTCAGTGCATATAACACGTTAAACGCTACGTTAGTCCCTGGGGGCCAGCATTGAACTTTTCGTTTAGACGGCGTTTGTAATTGGGGAGGGACAGTATACTAATTTAAAAAATAATACTTTGTAATTTGTGTAGTATTCAGAAAATATATTTACACTTTTCTAATGAATTTAATTAAAACTGCTGAGAAACCAGTGCAAGAATATTTCGGAGAAAAATAGTTAGGAATTGTACGAAGAAAATCGGAAATACATGCAAAAGGAAATCTCATATTTGTTTAAAATGTTTTTATAACATTCATTAGGAAAGTGTAAATATATTTTCTAGTAATACATGGATTATAAAGTATTATTTTTTAATTTGATACTGTCGGTCCCCGCGTTTAACGTGTTAAGTAATAATTTCGGAATTGTTTTCGCGTATTTAACTTATTCCGCATTATAGGACCATTTTTTAGACACGAAAAAAGTTGGGTTACTAAGGTTATTGGATCACATGAGAGATATATTACTCCGTTATAACTATAACAATTCAGTCCATAAATTCGATGACATTGTGTAATAAATATATAATTTTATCCTGTAACTTTTATTTCTTGGTTCATGTATAAAGTCCTAAGAGTTCAGGTATATTAAATGCGCCGTCTATTAATCCATTATTCTGCTCAATTATCTTAGATTTTATCGGATTCCGATTAAGGCCATGGAGTAAAAAAAGGCAAAACCTGCAACTTCCAGAAGTCTTCAATTTTTATATTAATATACAACATTCATTAAGTATTAATTAATATTTACTACGGAATATTTTATTTTACAGCTTCCAATATTCAATTCTAAATAGTACAAAGAATAAATTTCAAGAGTAAAATAGATAATAGGGGTATCGCAAACGTAATCTTAATTCGATTGTCCTTTATTAAAAAAAACTTAAAAACACAATTTTTCAAGAATTCTATATAATTTTTAACTCATTCATGTGATTCTACAGAAACAAAATCTTCAGAGATATTCGGGATGTCAATTCGGGAATCGAATTTTTTATATCGAACTTATCGAACTTAATATGATCACATAAATCTAGTTTCATAAAATATGCAGAAAGTGATTGATCACATTTCAGTATCTCTAATACAAGGAATAAGTTTCAAACTAAAACAAATACATGAACGAACAGACTATAAAATAAAAAAGTCTAGGAAATCACATGTTGTTTGTTAGGTTTATGGAAACGAAACTATTAACTTCATAGTGAAGTGTAGGTGCACGTAGAAGGTGAGGCACCGCGTACTTGACTTAATGGTGACGTCAACTTCTTTCAAGTCCTCAACTAGTACCTGCGTACCTACGCGAATACTTTCCTAACAGGTTACGAAAGCGTAATTGCAGGTAGTATTCCCGGTGAAAAAAGATACCGTCGAGAAGTAAACGAGGGAGGAGTTGTACCGTTACTTTGTATCACTACATTTTCTTCTAATTACAATCTTTATGACATGCAACCGACTTTCCATGTGGTTTATCGTGCACGATATTAGATAATCGAGATACAATTGCGAACATTAAACTACGTCCCCCGTTGCGTGTTCTTCTGAATTTTATCAATGCACGCAGTCTATGCCTTAATAATTACTCAGAACCATAAACTTTCTCATTAATAAAGTTTATTTTCTTCACCTTGTCGGTGGATACTTTTACTTTATGTAATTTGTGGATAGATGTCATTTTTATGTAAATGGTAAAGTTGGTTGGTTTTATTATAATTTGAATTACTGAAGTACTTTTTTCATTTCTGTATACTTTTTCCTGGCAAAATTGAATTTAATGAATATCAGATATGCAATTTCTTATCACTCTTTTTTGGGAACTTTTCGGAGTCGTTTGAATTATAAACTTTTCCTACTTTATATAGCTTTCTTCGTAAAATTAGGGATAATTTTTTGTAATACCAACAGCACAAAAGAGATAACTTACACACATTCAGTTGTTTTCTTTTGTTTATGAATACAAAGACTTTTAATTCGAACGAGAAAAGCTTTATTTGCGTGTGGGAAGTATTCTCTTCTCTCTTAATTCCCAACAGAAAAACATAAAAAGAACGAAAGTATATGGATAAGCACATTGCGCTGTTAAAACTTCCTAGATTTCTTGGATTATTTATTTTTTCCTGCTTTCATGCTTCATCGCAGTAAAACGATCCATATAAAAAGAGACTCAACAGCTAAATCCGCAAATACACATAACAATACGTAAATAATTATATTATAGTAAAGCAAATATTAGTTACCAATCTGTGATTAGTAAATACACTGGCCTCTTTCTAAATTTAGAAGATCATTTTATAAGTCTAGAAGGACATTATATTTATGGTAACAATTAACATCACCCTATGCTTTTATAATAATTCCACCTATTTTAGAAACTCCACGTTGCTGCGCCTTATGTTAAGTGTTACATAACATCATGTCGAAATAAGTTCGAAAAACATTTATGGATCAGTGTAAACAATTTAACACTAGAACTACGAAAGCCGTCAAAATGACGGGTCCGCGGGATTGAATAAAAACGATCGAATTTGTAAAGTTTCATTTTTCCCATTAATTAATTTTATCGATCTATCTTTATTTTTAAGGACATATGTGCGAATGTATAAATATGGCTGAATATATTGTTCGTAGTTCTAGTGTTAAATGAATTACACTAATATATTGGATTTTGGTGAAGTGGGGTTACTGCAACGTCAATAAACGGTACATCTATCTGTCTCGGCATGTCCATCTGTCTGTCCATCGGTGTGCAACGGTGTCGAAATGAGAATGCTGGTGACAGATCAGGTTCGGTTGTGGCAAACAAAAATATGGCCGTTAAATTCCAGTAGGCCACAAACCCGGCACCGTCCAAATTTCGGGGAAAATCTATGGTACATTTTGCGGTGACACCGGGAACGAAGTTACTGTAATTATTACGTACTTTGGTAACCAAATACAGTTTCATAGAAACTCATTTGGAGGATCATTTTTGAAAATTTTATGTGACTTTATAACTGTGTAATGTTAGTTTAATTAATAATATTTATTATATTAATAGCAAGGACAAGTGTTCATTAACCATTATTGAAAATAATAAACGATAATAAAAGTCATAATAAATTCAATGAAATCATTACAGTTACGAATGATGTAATGTTTATAAATGAAATATAAATATCGGTATTAAACAGAATTATATTTATTTTTGTACCTTGATTTCCTTGAATTTTCTGAATAAATTAATTGTATTACATATAATTTGTGTAAATCGCAATGGGTGTTAAGTCAGAGATCGATAAAAATGTATTTTATACATTTTAGCGAATTTAGATTCGTTCTTTCGTTTTCATTACAAAATTTACGTCATACACGCCCATTTTAAGTTCCGACCAAATTATGCACATGTCTTAATGTGTCATATTATCCCCACAGATATATGTTTTATAATGTTCATTTATAATTTATATTAACACAATAGCCAGGAAAATGTAAAGGTCCATATGTGCCATGTCCACAGTACACATTACAATGTACACCGGACAGAGGCGAACTATGAAAAGAGTGTTAATGAAAAAAAAAGTTTTAAGCTTGAATTACGCGAAGGTTGTGTTAAAGTAAAGGGAAAGTGGGAGGTTAACAGGGAACAACAGTGAAAAAGTAACAAAAACCAATAACGCGCTAGAAAAAAGTCTCTGTTACAGTGAACCGTGCTCGTCAGCGAGTTAATTGCTTTTTAAGTCCGGGTAATATGTGGAAGTCGTGCTTCATCCGTAGGTTTAAACAACTACACCACGCCCGCGGTGTTTTTGTGCAAACATCCGGCGGGATTTTACCTTAACCGTTAATGCTTCATTTCGACACTTTTCGTTAGTACAACTTTCAGTGTTGCCATTTCATTTTATGGTATTCCTTTCGTTTGCACCAAAGTTTCCGCCGCATCTGCTTTGCTATCTATCGCTTATCTTTCGTGGTACAACTTTAGTAGCTTTGCGATGTGCCAGTGCGAATTTCTTTTGCTATTAAATACGCGAATTTTCGTGCATTTTTGTTAACTTTCGATGAAATTATACGATGTGAATTGTATGATGGAATATTTCGATCTATGATACGTTGTAAATATCTTTTATTATCTTTGCATTCGTATATTTTATTATTATTATCCTTTATTAAATAAGTGACTTCTTGTGTTTATTTGTCAATCTTCGATGCTACCTATAATATTTTATGAATATCTATTATTATTAAATAAGTAATTGTTTAGGTTTTACTTCTTTGTTAAATCTTATAGTGGAAGAACTTGTTGTCCTATAATCAAAATTAGAATTTCATTGTTTGATTATTTATTTTCTTCACATAGAGAAACTTGGGAAAGTTGTATATTCTTTCAGTGTGGTTACGTTATTCATTGCATTCATTGGAAGCCGAATGACGCTAATTTCTGTTGTCATTTAGTCATTTTCGTCATGAATCATTAATATGCTCCGAGTGGTTTCACGACGTTCCACATCCAGAATACTTGAGGCTGTTATCACGCTCAGAAAATTCGCGGAATTATAAGGTGCGGAGCAGTTTGATAATTGAAAGACAATCCAGTTAATTTTAGGAGGCGAGAATTGCCGGGAGTATCCCCTCTAATCAAGTTTCGAATACTTTAATTAACGGGAATTCCGTCCTATTTCATTTAAGTGCTCGCTCAATACTGATTGCCTTATTGTATTACAAATTTACTACTTTAATTGACTTACCATCCGACTTTTAGTCTCAATTACCACATTAAAACAGATGTTGGCGATACTCTAACAATTTTTATTATAAATAAATACATCGATTTGTATAGTTTATTAGTCCAAAGCTGTGATAGCGAACATTTTTATGTCCGCGTGCCAAAAATTGACAGATAATATTTATCGGGATGCTGACATGCCGGATAGTTTTTAATAGAGGAGAAAATAAATACGAAATTAATTATTGCAGAATTTTAGTGAGACAAGTATAAAGATTAACATAGAATTTTATAGAGATGAAACATTTTCAAGTTCTTTCTAATTTAGGATTTATTTAGAAATATATTCCATATATTTATATCAGTACTAAGTATAGAACCTATTTACAAATATATTCTATATTTTGAAATTCTGAGAAACCACTAATAAACCATTTGTAATAATCTAAATAATTCTTCAATTTCCATTCGAAATTGAAAGACAATAGTCCTGCCGATTCAAAAACCGAATATTTCTACCATGATAGAATCAGTATTACTAAATTATTATTTTTAATATGATTCTTAATTACTCTAATTATAATATCCATCAGGTATACAAATATACACATCCATTCAACTTGCTATCACGAAGGCCAATTCCGTAAGCACCATAAAATTCACTTCTCTGAAATGAAACTAAAAACAGGGTAAAAAAAGTAACACTCTACTCAGCTCAACCGTGCATGGTATTTAATCCACAAGCATACATTCGTACTTGAAATCAGTGAAATAAAAGATGCACCGGGTAACGAGAGAGATTCAGCACACATCGAGTCGCGGAGATTTTTGCAGTTTCCATGCGTACGCGTAAACCAATCCGTGCCGGGAGGGGAGCGGAAGAGACGTGTTCTCGGCCGCGTTATATAATAGCAGACCGGGATATGATAGCACACATAAAGCCAGTGTACCGCAATAGGGGCGTAATAGCGTGTGCGAAGGGTGTGCAGCCGTATACTCGCGTTCCTCGGATTTAATTTCACTCCTCTATCGCGTATACGCGCGGCTGTATAAGCACTGCCATACGAGAAAAACGAATTGCACCGGAAACCAGGGGACAACCGACCGCGTGGTTCTATCGTGTCCTAGCCATCGTATGTTTCGCACCCGCAATCCTTTCGGGTGTACCTGGAAAAGATCTACGTACCAAGTTATAATCCAAGGATCATCCTCGAGCTTGATGTACGCGGTTTGTACAAAAGGTTAGATGTACGACGAGTTGAGTAATAAAACACTTCCGTTGCCTCTGGATGGAGAAGGAGCGTCGAAATTTAACGGGCGAGTATAGTATTATATTTATTTTATAATTAATAGGAAATGATTTTTATATCATATCGTAATATATTTAAAGAAAGGGGGGTATGCGGATCTATTTGTATGTAGATTACCAATTTAGAATTATTGTTCGTATTTGTTTTAATATGATGATTATGTAAACTCGTAACTGATATAAGACGTCGCGAAAGTAAGTTATCTGAAGAATGAACAAAAATTTGTATTTTACGTTGCGATAAATGTTTTTCGTTACTAAATTAGGCAATCCACCGAAGGAGCATGAAGACATATTGCCAACCCATTGGGGATTTGTAGTCATAAAAAGGTTAAGGAACACTGGGATAAAGGGCGAAGCTTTAGGTCATTGGGTTATATAGTGGTTTCTTATATGGATATTGTGAACGTTTGGTATCTTTGTTTATTACGGAGTTCCGACTGAAAGTTCGGAGCGAAGAAGTCGTTTTGATGGTTTTATGACCCCAGGAATTCATCATGAGAAAATATGACTGAACTTTCTGCCAGACAATATTTATGACGATCCTCGATGTGCCTCGATTCCTTCTCTCCCTCTTCTGTATTTTTATCATTTTTGGTTCCTTTTTATATCGCGATGTTCCGCGATATTTTATTTTTCGATTATGAAACATTCGAAATATCTCCTTGTCAGGAGTTACTCGGTATTCGTTGGGAATAGGTGAATTTAAAAAATGGTCGGAATACCGAAATGAGCGTGGAGAATATTTGTTTCTGTTCGATATCAGGTTCGCCTGTTTTCTACGGAATTTCGTTGGTGACGTGTGTTACGGGAATCAAGTGTTTCTCATCCGAAAAAATATTTCTCATGTGGGAAATTTCGAGACCTATAAAACAATCCTCTCGGGGGAGGCTCGGTTGATTTCGAAGCCCTTTTGTTCCACGTCGGAATAAACCGAAACGTAACAATCCTTGCGTGAGAAAACAAGTGAGTTTTGGGAAATGCTTGGTGATAACTTTTTACAATTCGCGTCTACACGCAACGCGATATATAACCAACAATTCTGGCAGGCAACTTCTTCGTGTGCACCAGACTTGCTTATAAAACTGTATATTTACAAACTATTTACGATTATTAAAATATTCGTAGTGTTGAATAAACATTCGATAAGAATCAGCGAATACCAGGTCGCATAATATCACGTGAGATATACATCGAATGTTTGAAAGACACGAATAAAGATGCAAGAACTACAGTATACTACATCTTGAAAAAGATGCTAATTAGAGTGCACGATTTAATCAGTAGAACTCATCTTCTGGCAACCATTATGTTTCATTCCCACTCGTTCATTCGCTTCGCAATAATTCAGACACCCTTTCACGAAGTAAAAACGAAGTAATTCCTTGGAGCTCTTTGGCCGGCATTAATAATCCGTAATGCACCATCTTAAAATATGCAAACGACCAGTTAATAGACGTTCCATTTTCTGAAACCTGTGGGTACTTCATACACTAGGGTTTCGGCTATTGGTCCTGTTGGTGCGGAAACCGATTCCAATGAAAAAAGTGCAAACCAATGGTATGAAGGGAAGCAAAGAGATGGAGTAGTATCCACACAGTATGCATTTGCCAGATTAAAACGCCATTGGAGTGCATCGAAACGCTTGTAAATATGCTCGCGGAAGGACAAATAACTCGACTAGCAACCAATGAAATTGGATTCACTCGCGCGATTCTCCGTATCGGAAGTCCATTCGCGGAATGTTACGGCCGAAGTTTCTTCGCGCGCAAAACGGAGAAGGATGAACCCATTTCGTGGAATAATCAAGAAAATTCGCAATCGTAATCATTTCATGCCGATCGAGTAGTCTCTCAGTGCGATCCAACACGGCGCACCCAGAGATATGCACCCTTTAAATCCGCGCACGTGATGCATCCAACTAACGACCCACTCGGGGAGCCCAAAACGTGTCTCTCGAATTAAGCACCCGGCCACCCGTAGATTTCAACTGGATCTGGAATTACCTTGGCGCGAGATGAATAATTCAGATAACAAAATATATTAGCGGATGGAATTTTTGTCCGTGAGTTCGTTACACCGTAGAATGCTCTATGTAACTGAATCAGGACGACAGTATATTATCATTAGTGGATACCATGATTCAACAAATAGCCTGGTATTTATGGCTGACTTATATCTTGAAAGAATTATGTCTCTCTTTACATATGTTATATGATGCTATACATGGTGTCCCACGAAAAAACGACCACCTAATTATCTCCTTAGGTGCGATAATACGAAATATGTTTAATGCAATTTACAAATAGCTTTCTAGGGTCAATATACTGAATAGGAAACATTTTTCAGTATCTTTTCGACTCTTATTTATTCATTTGATCCACTTTATTTGTATAACCCCGTAAAATACATGATATTAATATTAATTGTTGGATAATGAAACAACGAAGTATATATTTTTAGTATTCTTTTATTATTTGTAATTAAGTTACTTAGTAGTATGTTGGAAATTAAATGTTTACGTGACATGCGATTAGTGATAAGATGTAATAAAGTCGTAACCTAGCAAATCCAATCGAACTTTTCAAAAAGTGATTAAAAATGTTTTCGTTTACAAAGAGACACCCTGGAAAGTACTTTGCATCGAAGAGAGTAACTGTATTACCGAAAATGACTTGAAAGGTTTTTTCTTCCTTTTAACAAGTTAAAGCTTTCTGACGTGTAATTAAATTTTCTATCAGTGACGGTTTCCTGATGGGTTTTCCTCTCGGTGACGAACTCTTACCCGCTGATTGTCGCACTTATGCCACTTCCTATTCCTTGGAATCCACCTCCAACCGTAAAAGGTATCAATATTTCCACCCTGCAAAATGTTAGGTCAGCTCCCCGAAGGATTGAAGAACCGAGTGGAGGGTGAGGATATACTTCTTAAAAGTCTTCTTTGATATCGATTCCAACCACTTCTTTATCCCCGTCTCTTCGTTTCTTCGACCATTTTCAATTGTTATTTCGATACCTTTTTCCTCGATGTTTTATCCCCTTTGTCTACCAAGCGAAACGTCCCGTAGAATATACGATCCTGTAAAGTGGATATCGCGTGTAGAATAAAAATTCGGTCGTTTTAATGTTGATTAATGAATTTATGACGCTGATGCATAATAGCTGGAAAAAGTTAGTAGGTAGCATGCGAGATAACGAGAAAACACTATTAATTAAACTTGTCAAACGTCGTGCTCCTCTGCTTGTCATTTATATTTAATGATAGTGCAGAAATGCCGTACTACATGTCAACTAAATATGGTAGAATATATTAAAAAACATACATCACTTTGAAATAGGAAGAAGATGAAATAAGATGGAGTATTATCTCGAAAGGATACGACATCAGTGTTTAATCCTGCGTACTAATTGTTTAACTAACTAGCAGAATAAGTTATCTGTTTATTCTAACAATATCCGTTATTTTGTTTCAGAATCATATCAAGCTGAAAATCCACTAAGAACGCCTCGACGTGCTCGATAAACCGATCGCACACGATCCGACAATCGTTTTCCGAAGAAAACACCGTAAGTTTACACCGTCGCTAATTGGCAGGAAAAGCAAGGATGGCGGAATAGGAACTAAAGAGGTGAATAGAAAAATAGAAAAAGAGAGTGGCGATGTGAGAAAGAGAGAAAGCTTGGGATCAAGATTTACTGTAAAGCCGGTTTGCTTGTACGACGAGGAAGCAAGTTGATATCTTGAAGCAGTCGTGCACCATAACAAATGGTCCACCCATGAAACCAGCTTACGGTGGAACGACACCGGAAGTAGGCAACGGATATCCGAGATGCTCTAAGAAAGATTCCTAGACCTTTGAGTATGCGAGTATAGAATTTCAAGGTGAACAAGTTAGTCAGTCCTTCAACGATATTCTTGGAAGTCTGCAACCGTTTAAAGTGCTAAGATAAAAGTCTTTGATATTTGCATTGAAAAGAATCATTGTTTCTCATCGATATACGATATGATCTCGGATAGTGGATATCGATGTGGTGTCTTTTAGTTTCTTTTAAGTAATACCAAGAAGAGTATGTCGAAAGGTGAATCGAGCCACGACTGAAAGATCGCCGGTGAATCTATCATAATTCAGCCAAATGGGTTAAAAACGATCACGATGGACGGCGCGATTCCGTGCTGCTTGCAAAATGGTGATCGTGCTGCCATCCTGGAAACGCAACAAGTGGCGATCTGGTCCTCCTATGTAAGCTGTCATCGATGTTACCTGACAGACAGAAGAGTGGATTCGATCCTGGACCACTCGATTTGAAAACCGAATAAATCGTGAACGAAGTTGCAATCAGTATTCGAAGAACTTAATCTTTTAAGGAACATCGCATTCTTCTACTTCGCGCATGCCTTGGTAGAAAGGTAGAAGCATTTCCTAGCGATCTCTCACTGGAGATTCAACTGTCTTCATCGGGTGAGGAACGTTGAAGTAAATCAAACGGTATAAAGACTTGCAATGCTACCGGTTGATTCTTATCGGATGAACATATCTGGAGGAACTAAGCTTACGGAAGCTCTGATCTGATTTTTCGCATTAATCTTCGTTGAAGTGACTATTCAGCCGAGTAGTCACACATGAAGGAGAAGATTATTTAAATTTCAGTTGATTATTTCAATCGATAACGATCATCGCCGGAGGAGTTTATGACTATGAGGAAGCATCGTATTTTAAGAGTGAATGTGAAACTCTCCAGGAATCATCAAGGATTCTTGGCCTTGTTACGATTGAACTTTCCGGATGAACAGACTTGCGCTTTTCGAGTAGTTAAGACTGAAAAACGAATTGAAAGCTAATCTGCGAGTTGTTGGAGGTCGTCAAATGAGACGATGGTGTTGAAGATTTCCGCGGTGGAGGCTGGCGTTCCTTTATTAGGCGCCGTCGGTCCGCGATGTGTTGTCAAACAAGCCACTGTCAAGCGGTGCGTCGCAGCTTTACTTTTGGTCTCCGTGGCCAGCATATTCTACTACACCCATTACATCATTAGCAGTCCACTTTCTAGGTGAGTCGTTAATTAAGATTTTATGCACTTATAAAAGCTGTTTAGCCGATATAATCTTGGACAGACTAAGTTAAATATTTCAAGAATAATCATCTTAACAATGTCAATAACCGTTCTGATACTAATACTTAGCATCCTTGATTATATGATTATATAAATGTCATATTATATTTCGTGAAATATGGAAGGCAGTAAGTCACTAGCGCTCATTGACTTTTCGAACGCATTGTATTGTTTTATATGATCTGAATGGAAGACATTAAAAATCAATGAAACATATTCGCACATGGTATAAATCTTATTAAATATTCACATGGATCAACCAAAATTTTTTTAAATAAACACTGTCCTAAAAAGTAGTAGACTTTTATGAATTCATAATATATTTTATATAACTTATAGACATACTGTATCTTGCTACACTATCTTCTTATAGATAAAGGTTATTGGAATACGCCCGTAACTTAAATCAATTAATAAATATACATTACTGATAATGTGCTAATATAATTTGGCAGACTTAATTTCTAGTTATAATGGAGTCAATATGATCGGGGTTGAGCTTAGCAATATAGAAAATGATTTGATTCGTCCGATACAACGAGGGTAATGGAAGAATTGAATTCTCGAAATGTCAAAGATTGAATCATCGCGTGACTGACCCTCGAATGGAAGCCAAGTGGCAAATCTATAATCGTATATTCGCATAGGTTTTGCTCATTTGCAAGTAAATTGGTTGTTTGCAGATCCCAGTATAGATTGCGCGCGATTTTATCCTCATTCCGTTGATCTTCGAGCGGGTAACGGTAAACCGGTAAAATTCGATGTTACGTACTGATTTCGATTAAAATTGCGCAAGTGCGTGCAACTAGGTTTAATCGAATTGACAGATATGATCGTGTTGCAATTTCCAGCCCGTATTACCCAAATCGATTGGATATCGAGATTAGTTAAAGTTAAGAAAAATCTCGTTATTTACCTTAAATAGATGCCGACCCAAGAGAAGTCCACGTAAAACAATGTTGATTACAGTATTCTGTAATTTAATGCGGGCGTAAATTTCGCCTCTACATCGAGTTTAATTTATTAAGTTATTAGGAACTCCGCGAGCCGCGAGGATGAAAGTGGTGTAACGCGCGGGTACTTTTAATTACCATGTATGTAACTAACCATAGCACAACAGGTCAATTAAGGCTGCAACTTAGTTGACCAGTTGCTAACTTAGAAACCGCGCGATCATACGTGATGATGAAAGTAACTTTAACTAGCACTTTGTCCTTAATCTGTTGATTTCAAGTGGTCCTCTGTGGAAATATTATATTTATATTTAGAAGAGCATCCTTGTCTAAAACATGCTTTTGCCGGTAATTAGGAAACTGATTTTAGTCAAATTTCAATTATGTCACTTTTGGAATCAATATATTCGTAATTCCGATTAATATACAATGTGTTTCATATGAAATAAGCTACCATTTTAGTTATCTCCTTTGATTACGATAATATAGAAAATATTTAATACATTATATAAATTGCTTCATCGACTAATATCCTGAAGCAGAATTTGTTCCGTTGTCGTTCCTTTACAGAATTTTAGAGTTCACCCATGTTTCTTACACAGAATTAAATATTGTTAAATATTGTTGATAGGTATTAACAATAAATTTTTCCTCGATATGAAGATCATAGCAATGTATAATGAATACAGCTTTTATTTACTGTCCCTCCGGAAACTGACTCAAGCCACTTTCATAATGATCAGCATATTTAATGAATCATAAAAAGATGCATAAGTCTCGTTACACGTATGTTGATCATGTTTTAATAGCAGTGCTGTACGCTCTGTAATTATATGGCGGAGTTTATCTAATCTGTCATTAACGGAAATAAACTAACAAAAAAGCGATAGATAACAGAAGAGTGCGTGCATGGTTTATCATAGATTATTGCGGACAAAGTAAAACGGTGCACCAACAAACAATTTCGCGGACATTATAGGACGCCAGGAAATATCAAAGTTCATTAATCTAACGTGGAGCCATGTACCTTCCGTGCTCGCGAGTAATAAAATACATTTTGTCACGCATGAGGCATGATATTCACATGGAAAATATGTGTGTAAACGAGACTTACATTAATTAGTTTGAAATAATTTATATGGCGATTAATGAGTGTCATGAATAATAAAGCACACGAGAAGAATGTCGTATCGTGCACCTACGGCCTGGCTTCGTAACTGCCAATTATTCTTCAAAGAAATCCATAAAACTCTAACGTAACAGTGAAACTAATCAAACTACTCTTTAATTAACTGTTTTATTAGACATTGAGAATTCGAATAAGACTTAAATATCCGTTTATCTATGGGACGTCGCGGGAACTGTTCGAAACGATTTCCTCCGTGCTTCCATAAATGTCTCAGACGGACGAAAACGTGTCTGCGGAGAGTTACGTGTGCTAAGGTAACAGCGAATAGTTTGTGGATTCAGCAAATTGGCAGGTGTCTTTGGCCAGTGCCGTCGACCCAATTTAAATCAGGATATACCATAGAGAATATATACATTGATACATAGGGAGAAACTCGAACGTGTATATATGAGGGGTATATATATCCGTAATGTAACCAGTCCAATTCCAATTTTCTCGGATCCCTTAGCATCCCATATCGCGTAATAGTCGGCTCTCGGAAGGCCGAGGAAGTAGGTCCACAGTTAATTAGAGAAGACGAATAACCCCACGGGCCGAACCGAGGTGTTCGTCTCGACTCTACTCGATATGGAGCCAATCTCACTCCATTGGACAACCAGCTACCACGTAAATGTTTGCCCGACAATTACGATTGTATCCTGAGAATTTCCGAATCCGGTTACATCTGTAACGTCCTAATGATATTGTATGAAATATTCCAGCCTGCCTTCGTGATTGCTTTGATTGGGATGCACTGCAAAGGCTGACTTTGGGAAACTCGAGATTGATGTCATTCCTCGAGTATCAAGATTTAAATATATCTGTTGTAAACTTATATCGATATCGGAAGTAGTGGATGAATATGTAGAGACTTAAGTTCGCATTTTATTTGAATTTAATTTACAAAGTTGGAGAAACGTTTAAATGTCATTCTATTAGATAATCGTCGTCGTTATCTATGATCCTTGACCGACCACCACTTTAATGCTATAATTCCCCTTTTGACAAAATCAAATGCCCATCTTTCGATGCGAAAACATTCTCCACCCCCGACTTGGCTTCCCTAACATCTCTGAAAACCCTATTTCCATATCACCCGGATGAATGAAAAATTACAAAGTATTTTTAACAAATAGCAAATTATAAATAGAGCATACAATTTCGGGGTTACACCGCGCGCAATTGTTTCATAAAGAACAATCGAATTAATTATTACAAAACAATTCATTACTTTCCAGTGCACCTAATATAAGGTTTATTTGTCAATTCTTATAGAAAAAGAACGTTCGCAATTTGTTATTCGACATCAAAAGACATCTCACAAAATAAGTCTTCAGTTAGGATCGAAATATTGTTGGAGCGCAAAGGGTTAAACATCGGTGACATCGCACGTCTTCAGAATGGAATTGTGGCATTTGCCTATACGCCTCTTAATTGACGAGGCACTTTGATACGATCCGAATCAATCTTAATAGATAATGTACGACTGTACGGAAATTCTGCGACCGATTGTACCTCTCGAGTAAACCATCGTCAATCACGAAACCTAATACTCCCGCGTGGGCATTGACATGTAATTTCACATCTAGGTTGCCAGGCTCATGACCACCCATTTATGTATGTCTCAAGATAGACTGTTCAAGTCAAAGGGATTCTATGTTACCTCCGTAATCGCATTATAAACCATTCTCTTTAGGTTTCAATTATAAGCCAACTGCAACACAAATATATTCCATGTCCCTGATTCTTATATACACCCTTGCATTCTATTTTTTATATTAAAAATGCTATGACAATTTACATTTTTCAGTGCATACTTTTTTAATACACACTGAACTTCAATATTTCAATTTTGTATAATTTTATGTAATTACAAAACTGAAATATTGAACAAATATATTGTATATTAATTATATAGAAACGTAGTAATTCTATTTAAATTAAATTCACATGATGAGCTACTGTTCTTCATTAACAGCAGTTAATTGAGTAAGGGAAGGAAATTTTCGCATGACAGAAATTAATTAAACTAAATTGAATGAATGAAATTCAAACTAAATGAAAATAGTTGAAATTTAGATTCATTTTCAGTCTCACTTATAGTACGAAATAGAGGTAACTCTGTTCGAAATTTGCCGTGATTTCTCGGCGAGTTCCATGGAACTCCATCGAAGCGTAGGATGCGGTGTGCATTATGAGGACCAGCAGAGCTGCGTAATGTAAGACGAGAAGCAATAGTTGCCAAGCATGGTGTGAACGTGGTTTGCAGCGAGAGGAGAGAAGTGCATTCCCGGTCGTGGGACGCGAAATGCGACCGGATGTTTGTCGCACGCCCAATCAACGGCAATTCAACCTTCTACTCACGACTGGCCTTACATTGCCGCTAAAAGCTCCAAAGCAAGGACCAACGCGTCTTCCTACGTTCCTTTCAACCAGCCACGCGCCTTTTGCGTGACGCATCTCCCTGGTTTGCTTTGCCCACGCAACACGGAAACTAAAGGTGTCTGGCTATAATTAGCCAGTGTATCTTGGAGAAATATTAGATTAGATATTATATTGACATTCTAGAGGCAGTAGCAAAGCTAAACTATCTATCGGGTTACTGTTGGGTTTGGGAAAGAAGGTGCACGTGGAACTTCGATTCATCCTTGGTCGCATATGTTATGTATATTATGTAGGTTATATTAGATAAGTATTAGATGTAGTTTATAGAGCCAGTAGAAAATCTGGACCCTCCCTAATCTACTGTTTCGTTCTGGAAAGAAGGCACTCGTGACGGAAATGCCATCTGAAATTGCAATCTTCCATTGGCTATATATGTTATATATTATATAGTACATAGATTACATATTAGATATTATATGTTGTTTGGACTGTAGAGGTTATATATTGGACTATCACTTCTCTGCCGAAAGTTACCGTACGCTTCTATCCAGAACCCTACAACAATTAGTGACGATTGTGAGTCCAGCGGGTGGCAATGGCCCTTTTACTCTCACGGTGACCTGAAAAGGTTTGGGAAGAACATAAGTTAGGGTGACCAATGGGAGCCCATTCCCAACATGGAAAGGTGAGGTCACCTAACCCAGACTTCGTATTGGTTTAACCAGAGCTTACCCAGATGTAATTCGGATGTAATCTAGATATTATCAGAGCTTACTCAGATATGGCGGAGTTTATTCTTGGTATGAAGACATCAAACCCAGATGTAACGGAAACTATTCCAGACTTAGTTGGATCAGTTTATAGGAAACAGTCCGCGGAAGATAATTGCTGTCGTCAAATTATAATTATTTACCTATCTGAATCCGGAAAATCTCGTGCAACGTTAATTTCGATAAAATGTCAGATACTGACACAGTTTTCTATAAAATGAATGATGTATTAACGTAATGTGAAATTCGTTTTATAACAAATCCTACATATATTTTACATGTTCTGAACTCATCTCGTCGATTGAAACAAATTCCATCGGATTTTTAATGAATTTCTCGGCATGAAATATTGCGGATGTTCAGGGAATAATTCCTAAAATTACACTGATTATCAAGTTCCAATTAAACATTTTATTAAAAGATTCCCGATTGTAGCATTTTTAAATTAAATTTGGAATGACTTTGAAACATAAATTAAAACATAGGAACATTTCCCCTTTCCACGACCAATTTACGTTATTAAAATAAGTTATTAAAGTAAAAATTACAAACTCGTCGGAGGCTTGAAATAACATTGTATTAAATAATCCATAAATGGATTACGCGCACGTGTCCTGCACATAAACCGAACATTAATGATATTAAAAATCCGAATAGAAAATCCATTTGGTTTTTCCGTATCACGTTTCTCGGATCGTGATTTCAATGTCCATATTACAGATTCGCGTGCAATTTAAATAGAATATCGGCAAAAATAATCCAAATCAATTTTGCGAATCAATTTTGCTTAACGAGTGTAACATTCTTGCTGGGACATTGCTATCGCAAATTGGAACTGATCAAATTGTCTGTAAACGAAATGTACGAAATAATGAAGACCGTCCAATTGTTTTATCGAATTTACGCTGGGAAAGAGATTTCCAGTGCTTTCACATATTTCAGAGAAACGGAATCTTGAACATTGCCGAACTAACTGTTTGAATAAGTTAAAATAATATATCTTGCTCGAACATGATCTTCACTGGCTCGTAATAATCGTAACTCTTCTTTAAACAGTGGAAACCTCGATGTAATATAAAGTACACTAAAGCAAAGAAGTCGTAGCCAATAATATTCACCGTGAAAACGAGGCTTCAATAATTAAAGAATACAAAATATGACAGGATTTCGAGTAAAGCATTGCAGACTACGAATTAAAATGAGGCCAGTGTACGCCATTAGCTTGTTTTGGCCATTAAGAACCATCCAATAAAGCCGGACTTCATGGTTCAGCTAATAGACGTAATTTGATTAATCAGTTCTTTATCTTAAATGAGAGTTTCCTGTTCCTGAATGAATGCTTGCATAAGCAGTATTCTATTGAAACAAGGTATACGGTACGAAATACTTCGAGGCTTTAAACATTTAAACTCAAAAGTCCTGAAATTCGTATCAACTAGCTAAATAGAGTCGGGCAGTTATTTCACCGACGAAATCGGATCGTAATTATAATACGGAAAAACGTGTCTGCGTACCACCGTGTGTAATTCCTTGCCTCCTCCCTCCCTGAACGTCCACGATACCCGTGTTTTTTTTAATTCCTTCCCGGCGAACCCCACGAGGCTTGTAACGTGTTTGTGCATATACGTGCAACAGTCGAGAAAGAGGAAAACCAGGGAAGCCCGGGTGCGGCCTCATTAACGATGGCAACAGCCGAGCAAAAACTCGAGGAGCACTCGGCCAAGCACCGTCTGTCCGTTCGAAAGACGGAGTGGCTTCGTTGCGCCAGGTTTAATCGGCGATTCTGAATATACGTTACAAACAGAGAGAGAAAGAGTGGGAGAGGGAAAAAGGGACTAAAGGGACCCAAGAACAGAATACCAGCCAAAGGAAGAAAAATCCTCTGTAATTACGACGAATTAAATAGAGCCCTATGAATTCGAGATCGAATTTTCCTAAGGATCAAGAAACGTTCCGCTAAGGAACGGACCAATAATACGACTCTGAATAGAACAGCTATTTGAAAACGAAATGAAAGGAGGATATTATAAAAATGATTATGTGTTTGCTTACACTGAATAGATCGATGAAAGGACGATGGAAGGGATGAATCGATGATTGGATTTTATTTGATCATCATGGTTTACATTAAATAAAAGATAACGGTGATTACTTAGCATACGGATAGCATTTAAATGTCTCGCGGTTAGTTCACATCTGAAGCCAGTAGTACCGCGTGGATAATAGTCTGATTCTAGTCCATTTAACCATTAAATAACAACACTAGTCACGTAACAGTAATGCGCGCCGTCATGCATTCTGGATTGGGCCATGAAACAATGTGGTATGCACATCAGAGCCATTAACATTGTCCTGTTGCTTTGCGGGGAGAGGGCGCGTGAGAAGCGACCCTAATTCCGTCAATCCTGAGTGTGTTCCTCCAGCACCGGCACAGAACCGGCGATGTTAACTCGTAACTCTCATCGATTCCGGTGTAAATATACCCTGGGCATGTATACGACTGTACAGGATTTCCGTTACGCTAGATATACCGCGCGCACCACGAATCGTCGAGAAACGGCCACACAAAGGGGATGAAACGTGCGTATACCGTTCACTCGAAACACGAAATGCAGTTTCAGGGGAAAAGCAGATAACCCCCTCGAAGAATTAATAGCTCTGTTATGAACGTACGAGCTGGGAGAATAGAAGTACGCCAGTATTACTGGGATACGTACCTGATCGAATAAAAATATTACTCACGCGATATCCACCTTCCGATGAAGTATTTTATGTCACTGACGAAAAAAACGGTGCGATTTCGGTGAAAAGTTCTACCGTAAACGTGCCAGAATTGGGAAAGCAAATGTATTGATAATAACTAAGCTTTTTTATACTCCACATCGAGCATCTGGTTTCTGACAGTGGTTCTTTCGAATTCTTGTTTTCCTAGCAATTTTTCTACAGCCTGAAGTTTGTGCATTTCTTGGCATCTATCAAATAAACTTCGAATTTTACTTGAATTAAAAACCCTCCGATTAATGACTGTTCACGAATTCAGATCACAAGCCAGATGTGCATATACCGATGAATCTCATAAAAATGTCATTTCGCACATTTGACTCGAAATTAGCGGTTCATTGTAGAAGATCCCCGCACATGGAATTATATCACATTGGGTGACATTCCGGGGGGTCGTCAATAATAATCGGAGAAGTAATCGTAAACAGTATTTGCAATCGTATTTCAAACATATGATCCTATGAGATTATCGGACGACTATCGGCTAGATTACATGGCGAGTTGCTGGTGGTTAATCCTTGGTCTTCGATCCCTCTGTTCTGCCAATATACCCCGGTACGACACCCAGGACATGATCCGTCCTAAGGGGTGGTTTCGGTATACTTCGATGAATTAGCTATGGGATATGACACACACACATTGTCATTGTACAGAAGCCGATGACCATAGATATATCTAGATATCAATACTCTCTACAAAGGCCCTATTCAAAACGTTTGTGATACGTGTCCTGTCTCAAACAGCACGTACGACCTTCTACCTAGTGTCGAGTATAGTATACGATTTGTATCCAAAGTGGAGGTTTCGCTTGACTTTGATGAATTAGCTTCTGGACATTACGTAAACCCGGTCAAAGTGGCAGGGTCACTCTAAATCATTACGGAATTAGCAGCTAGCTAATGCTACTCGAACATGAATCGACTAATGGATCAATCCGAGAATCAAATCTGATTTGATAGATGTCCCTTATATGTGTCATCTACGCGATAGAATATATTTTCACCGATGCCAATCGACTAATTATATTTATTCATTTTTCACATATTATCCGATGGAATGATTGTAATACTGGAACTCCATACTTATCGTGAGGCATGTAATTAACATGTGTCTATGTACCAAACGTATGTATATCAGACCACATGTTTTTGCTGTACACTGTGGCTGATGTCAGTGTGATAAAAACAGCTCGTGATACGTGGAGTATCGTTGAAACAATATAGGAGAAAGGTAGTAAATTGTCGGGTTTCTATGGTATTACGCGGTTTCGCGACATGCAATTCGCCCAAAGGGCGTGGCTCAGGTGGATTTCCGTGTATTAACCCACGGACCCAACACAAATCTCCCAGCGTGTCGCTGTTATTCTCCATATACTTCCATGTCATCCACCTACGTAAACTCTCCTTTGAATCCTTGAGATGTTATACGCGGCTCCTGTTTAATACGCGACGTGTCTGATACTCTCAGCGTGTCGCGAGTAATACACACCGCTAAGAACACGCGGATATGCCTTTGAATTAAAACCACTATACAAGGTGTTCCTGAAAAATTACAACGGTTCAACCGCTTCCACGCAGCTTTCTTTTTCGTCACAACACTTTCGCCGTACGGACAGTCGAACCACAAATAATAAAATTGATACTGCGCGGGACAATTATGAGGCATATAATATTATAACAATTATCACATTATAACGATACTCCGTAACCAAGGCGATAACAGGCTATACTCGGTTCAATCTAAGTTATGAATTAATGCGTAATTTTTATGGGCGTCTTATAATTAATTATTACACCCAATTATGTTTGTACACGAACGAAAAATTCTTTTTATTTTACAAGTAGTAAAATGGAGATTCTAAAGTTTCCATAGATACAATATATTTTATTACGCGAGTTTTTTTACAGGTATTCTTCGGAAACGTATCTATCGTGGGAAAACATACTTGGGTATATACTGTATGCATATACACGGCGTAATCCTCCGCCAGGACGTTTTTCCATTGATATGTCTATGTTGTTTTATACCGTTAAACATTCCTAAAATGCCCAAAAGCCAATAAAGGGATCGTTAAAAAATCTGCACCCCCTTCAACCTTAGTTCCTGGTTGTTTAACCTGTTTAGGAGAAACAATGTCTTCTAGAAAATGAATAGATCTTACTTACTTGTTAGATCATAGTCCAAACTGAATTGATTTCATGATGCATGCTTATTATCCGTATTAGTTGCATCCCCTTGGATAGATGCAGAATGCGTACACCCTGCTCCTCGTATCGGATGTTCGTCAGATATGAAGTAATATACGTGAGTTATCTAATCCTCGTTATACTAATAAGTATCACGTATGCGTGTGACTTAACGTTGACACAAGTTGGATTAGTATACGGTATGTGCAGTTGTGTGAGTGTCGTATCTAATATGGCTGTACCAGTAAGTACATAATCCGACGTGTATGAGTTCGTGATTCTAGTTGCAGGTACACGTGTACCTACATGTATATGTATTACGAGGATATCAAGTGAGTGCATTAGTGTGAGTGTGTAAGCTAATCGCACGTTTAATTATGAAGTACAGGGAGGAGTAAACTGAAATGAGTTGGAAGACGATAATGAAAGTGATACGCTTTTGCAAAGAATATTCGAATATTTTGATGAAGGAGTAGCGCCGTGATTTCAGCTGAAAAGTTGACGCAGGAAATGCGGGAAGAAAGTAGGAAAGTTGTTACACTTTGTGTCGCGAGATATTTAACGTTAAACCCCAGAGTTGACTTTCATACTTTTGTCGAGTAACCACTACTTTCGAGAGCTTTTTCATCTACATAATAAAGTAATAAATCCGCGAGTACAATTTATATATGGTTGACATATAATCCGCTTTTTCTCACGAATTACCACGGAGTATATTTAGAAGACGATTTGAAACATACCCGTTATTATTACTCATACTTCTTACGGTTATCATGCCACTAAGATACGAGAGAAGAATATCGCCGAACTTTTTGCCGGCCCAAGATTTACGAAGGTAATTCTTTGTACAGTAAATCCTTGGAGCAGTAAATATCACGTACAATGGTGGAAGACGTATCCTCGGCTAGATTGGAGTAAAGACTCGTATTAGGAAGCTTTTGGAATCAAGAAGCGAGCTGGTCTGTCGTGTGATATTCGGGATGAATCGAAAATGGTAGATCTCCAGGATACACCGGTGCCAGTAAAAACGTTCTTTACGCGGGAAGAATCGATGGGGACGAGCCGACGATGATACAAAAGGGGAGGCAGCGATATTTTTCGAATTGTGCTCTGCTTATATACGGTACGCTTAGATATATGTGAGAACGAGAGAGGGGAGAAAAAGAAGCTGGCGGATGGACAGATGCTGCTAGTAACTCGAAAGCAGAATGGAAGCCAATAATTCTTTGTACCCAAGTGGACCACTTCAGCCTGCCGTGTAGATATCGCTTCATGTGCATGTGTGTAAATCATATATACCTATACTATTCGTTTGTACTCGTACATACGAATCTATGTGACGTACCTGTGTTAGGTACAAGTGTAAAGACGCGTGGGTGTACGCGAAGGTGCATCTGTGTATATAAATTGCGTACCCCCCCCCGGTCGGTGCATCATGGTTGACTGATCGCGTTGTATTGATTAGGATTCCAATTATTGGTCCAGTGCGGCTATTTTTATTTTGATCTTTCTCTTTTCAATTCCCTTCGTGCGACAACCCCGGCTGCGTTTATCTGCTTCGACCGTCGAAATCACCGAGGGTCGAAGTCATTTTGTTTTATTCCCCGGGGTCCTTTTTATTCACGTATTATATCCTTTTCAATGTAAAGAAAATGTTTGTTTAATACACTTTTTAATACGGTAACTCTGGCAAATAAATTGCTTAACAGTTGTAAGTTTGGAAGGTGCATGATATCGGGTTGCATTATTCAAGGTCATTTTTGCCTTTATTTTGTATATTCTGCAAAGTCAGTAAATTCCTTCTCATGTCGTTACTCACTGCGCCAATTGTACACGTTGAATGTTGCAACAATCTTAAGGGGCTTCCCACCGATAAGCTTCGGCCTCTTTGCGTATTCATGTACGACTTTCCATTATCGGCGCGATTACTTGTGCGTCCGGGCTTATCAGACATCTGCTTGCACCTTACGATAATGGTCGCTCGTCTAATAATCTGATTGCGAGTCATAGAAAATTTGAAGGATAAAGAACCTTTGATATCTCGATGACAATTTTATCCTTTTAATGATTTTATAAAAAAATATGTACCAGTTGGTTTTGTCGCTTTCTTGATTCTAGTGTTAACATTTCGTTAACCCTAAAACGGTAGACATTGAATGTCTAGGCAGAAACGGTAGACACTCGTAAAAATGATGACCATTGTGAAAATATTATATTATGCGGAAAATAGGTTAAAATCAATACACTGATTATGTCCAAACTTTCTAATGTGGCAATCAATATAATTAAACTACAAATTCCAAACATACATACAATTTTTAAGAAATACAGCTTGTCGGGAAATAAATAGTTCCCCTGGTTTGACTTGCGTAAATCAAATGTAGTTGAAATTATTCAAAACATCTACAGATTAACACTAGCAACAATTATAATCGAAGTAGGTGACATTGAGTTTTTACCGATTGCTGTATTGCCAGTTAATCCAGCGTTTAACGGACGAGGCGCTTTGAATGTGTGAGATATTGTCGTAAGCTTCTTTTCCGCGACGCTGCAAGCGGATTAGCGTCGGAAAGAATTACCTGGCTGATCTCCGTGAAACCTTGCAGTACTGCGAGGATCTCTATACGTCACTGTGAACGCGGATTTTTAAAGAGAACCTGTGTGTTACTGACGTGTAATCTTTAACGTATTTTCCTCATAAGCACCCTTAGAGCTACGGTAAAAAACCTTCACGGAATACACAAATTCACGTTATACTGATTTGAGGATCTTTTAACGTATCATCCCGGATCAAAGTACTTTTGTATTATTTATTAATTGCTTTTTATGGAGCTTCGGTAATCACTTCGTTAGATCTAGGTATTATTTTCTGCTGTTCTTACTTCTCAAAAATGATATTTAAAATGTTATGTAATATGAAGGGAACAATGGCAACCCTCGGTTTTAATTACACAATTAAACATTTGCGCATTACTGAGTTCCGTCAAGAAGACCCTCGTGACGTAAGTATCCCGTAAAATCTTGATCTTGGATTTCTAGTGTATTTACATCTGCTGGGTATATTATATAATGTAGGTTATACAATATATATTTGTACAATATGATTAATATCACAGAGAATTTT
Source organism: Nysson spinosus (assembly GCA_910591585.2). Classification (NCBI taxonomy): domain Eukaryota; kingdom Metazoa; phylum Arthropoda; class Insecta; order Hymenoptera; family Crabronidae; genus Nysson; species Nysson spinosus. The sequence continues at coordinate 4,882,125 of OU342830.1, read as the reverse complement.
ATATATTATATGTTATATGTGTCTCTCGTAAAGTCACCGTGTACCGTGTGTTTAATATCAGTCCAATAATTAGAAAAATTTTAAATCAAGACCAATAAAATCAATTTTGTTTAACACTAGATCCCACCGAACATATACTCACTTATACTTATGCCTTTATTTATATATTAATTATGCCTGGAGGATATAAGTTCATTAACCCTTTCGTTACCGCAGTCCGATCCGCTGAAGTGACCCCACTGAACGGGACACCGCGCCGAAAAGTGTGCACATTGCGTCGATAGTCTTCGGTGTTCGCCGGTGACGCCGGATATATCCGGCACCCGTAACCAAAGGGTTAATTAAAATACAGGGCCTCCTCCGAGCGGTGGGTGATACTCGGGAACAAAGTTGAATGAAAGTCGCCGAATAAGTGTGCATCGCTAAGGAGTCCGTGAAGTTATTTTGATGCAGCAAAGTGCATTCGAAAGAGCGGACTTTTCTCTATAAAGCAGTTTGCGGACAAAAATATCCCACGATTCGTTCTTCCGCAATTAATTAAAATACGGGGCCTCCTCCGAGCGGTGGGTGATACGCGCGAACAAAGTTGAAAGAAGGTTCCTAAATAATTGTCCATAACTAAGGAGTCCGTGAAGATATCTTGATGCAACAAAATGCATTTGAAAGAGCGGTCTCTTTTCTACAAAATAATTGGCGGGGAAAAAGATCGCACGATTCGTTCTTCCCCAATTAATAAAAATACGGGACCTCCTCCGAACGGTGGGTGATACGCGCGAATAAAGTTTAATGAAAGTCGCCGAATAAGTGTGCATAACTAAGGAGTCCGTGCAGTTATTGGGATGCAACAAAGTGCATTCGAAAGAGCGGACTTTTCTCTACAAAATAATTCGCGGACAAAAATATCCCACGATTCGTTCTTCCGCAATTAATTAAAATACGAGGCCTCCTCCGAGCGGTGGGTGATACGCGCGAACAAAGTTGAATGAAAGTCGCCGAATAAGTGTGCATAACTAAGGAGTCCGTGCAGTTATTTGGATGCAACAAAGTGCATTCGAAAGAGCGGACTTTTCTCTACAAAATAATTCGCGGACAAAAATATCCCACGATTCGTTCTTCCGCAATTAATTAAAATACGGGGCCTGCTCCGAGCGGTGGGTGATACTCGCGAACAAAGTTTAATGAAAGTCGCCGAATAAGTGTGCATAACTAAGGAGTCCGTGCAGTCATTTGGATGCAACAAAGTGCATTCGAAAGAGCGGACTTTTCTCTACAAAATAATTCGCGGACAAAAATATCCCACGATTCGTTCTTCCGCAATTAATTAAAATACGAGGCCTCCTCCGAGCGGTCGGTGATACGCGCGAACAAAGTTGAATGAAAGTCGCCGAATAAATGTCCATAACTAAGGAGTCCGTGAAGTTATTTGGATGCAACAAAGTGCATTCGAAAGAGCGGACTTTTCTCTACAAAATAATTCGCGGACAAAAATATCCCACGATTCGTTCTTCCGCAATTAATTAAAATACGGGGCCTCCTCCGAGCGGTGGGTGATACGCGCGAACAAAGTTGAAAGAAGGTTCCTAAATAATTGTCCATAACTAAGGAGTCCGTGAAGATATCTTGATGCAACAAAATGCATTTGAAAGAGCGGTCTCTTTTCTACAAAATAATTGGCGGGGAAAAAGATCGCACGATTCGTTCTTCCCCAATTAATAAAAATACGGGACCTCCTCCGAGCGGTGGGTGATACGCGCGAATAAAGTTTAATGAAAGTCGCCGAATAAGTGTGCATAACTAAGGAGTCCGTGCAGTTATTTGGATGCAACAAAGTGCATTCGAAAGAGCGGACTTTTCTCTACAAAATAATTCGCGGACAAAAATATCCCACGATTCGTTCTTCCGCAATTAATTAAAATACGGGGCCTGCTCCGAGCGGTGGGTGATACTCGCGAACAAAGTTGAATGAAAGTCGCCGAATAAGTGCCCATAACTAAGGAGTCCGTGAAGTTATTTGGATGCAACAAAGTGCATTCGAAAGAGCGGACTTTTCTCTACAAAATAATTCGCGGACAAAAATATCCCACGATTCGTTCTTCCGCAATTAATTAAAATACGAGGCCTCCTCCGAGCGGTGGGTGATACGCGCGAACAAAGTTGAATGAAAGTCGCCGAATAAGTGTGCATAACTAAGGAGTCCGTGCAATTATTTGGATGCAACAAAGTGCATTCGAAAGAGCGGACTTTTCTCTACAAAATAATTCGCGGACAAAAATATCCCACGATTCGTTCTTCCGCAATTAATTAAAATACGGGGCCTCCTCCGAGCGGTGGGTGATACGCGCGAACAAAGTTGAAAGAAGGTTCCTAAATAATTGTCCATAACTAAGGAGTCCGTCAAGATATCTTGATGCAACAAAATGCATTTGAAAGAGCGGTCTCTTTTCTACAAAATAATTGGCGGGGAAAAAGATCGCACGATTCGTTCTTCCGCAATTAATTAAAATACGGGGCCTGCTCCGAGCGGTGGGTGATACTCGCGAACAAAGTTGAATGAAAGTCGCCGAATAAGTGTCCATAACTAAGGAGTCCGTGAAGTTATTTGGATGCAACAAAGTGCATTCGAAAGAGCGGACTTTTCTCTACAAAATAATTCGCGGACAAAAATATCCCACGATTCGTTCTTCCGCAATTAATTAAAATACGGGGCCTCCTCCGAGCGGTGGGTGATACACGCGAATAAAGTTTAATGAAAGTCGCCGAATAAGTGTCCATAACTAAGGAGTCCGTGAAGTTATTTGGATGCAACAAAGTGCATTCGAAAGAGCGGACTTTTCTCTACAAAATAATTCGCGGACAAAAATATCCCACGATTCGTTCTTCCGCAATTAATTAAAATACGGGGCCTGCTCCGAGCGGTGGGTGATACTCGCGAACAAAGTTGAATGAAAGTCGCCGAATAAGTGTCCATAACTAAGGAGTCCGTGAAGTTATTTGGATGCAACAACGTGCATTCGAAAGAGCGGACTTTTCTCTACAAAATAATTCGCGGACAAAAATATCCCACGATTCGTTCTTCCGCAATTAATTAAAATACGAGGCCTCTTCCGAGCGGTGGGTGATACGCGCGAACAAAGTTGAATGAAAGTCGCCGAATAAGTGTCCATAACTAAGGAGTCCGTGAAGTTATTTGGATGCAACAAAGTGCATTCGAAAGAGCGGACTTTTCTCTACAAAATAATTCGCGGACAAAAATATCCCACGATTCGTTCTTCCGCAATTAATTAAAATACGGGGCCTCCTCCGAGCGGTGGGTGATACGCGCGAACAAAGTTGAATGAAAGTCGCCGAATAAGTGTCCATAACTAAGGAGTCCGTGAAGTTATTTGGATGCAACAAAGTGCATTCGAAAGAGCGGACTTTTCTCTACAAAATAATTCGCGGACAAAAATATCCCACGATTCGTTCTTCCGCAATTAATTAAAATACGGGGCCTCCTCCGAGCGGTGGGTGATACGCGCGAACAAGGTTGAAAGAAGGTTCCTAAATAATTGTCCATAACTAAGGAGTCCGTGAAGATATCTTGATGCAACAAAATGCATTTGAAAGAGCGGTCTCTTTTCTACAAAATAATTGGCGGGGAAAAAGATCGCACGATTCGTTCTTCCGCAATTAATTAAAATACGGGGCCTCCTCCGAGCGGTGGGTGATACGCGCGAATAAAGTTTAATGAAAGTCGCCGAATAAGTGTGCATAACTAAGGAGTCCGTGCAGTTATTGGGATGCAACAAAGTGCATTCGAAAGAGCGGACTTTTCTCTACAAAATAATTCGCGGACAAAAATATCCCACGATTCGTTCTTCCGCAATTAATTAAAATACGGGGCCTGCTCCGAGCGGTGGGTGATACTCGCGAACAAAGTTGAATGAAAGTCGCCGAATAAGTGTCCATAACTAAGGAGTCCGTGAAGTTATTTGGATGCAACAAAGTGCATTCGAAAGAGCGGACTTTTCTCTACAAAATAATTCGCGGACAAAAATATCCCACGATTCGTTCTTCCGCAATTAATTAAAATACGAGGCCTCCTCCGAGCGGTGGGTGATACGCGCGAATAAAGTTTAATGAAAGTCGCCGAATAAGTGTCCATAACTAAGGAGTCCGTGAAGTTATTTGGATGCAACAAAGTGCATTCGAAAGAGCGGACTTTTCTCTACAAAATAATTCGCGGACAAAAATATCCCACGATTCGTTCTTCCGCAATTAATTAAAATACGGGGCCTCCTCCGAGCGGTGGGTGATACGCGCGAATAAAGTTTAATGAAAGTCGCCGAATAAGTGTCCATAACTAAGGAGTCCGTGAAGTTATTTGGATGCAACAAAGTGCATTCGAAAGAGCGGACTTTTCTCTACAAAATAATTCGCGGACAAAAATATCCCACGATTCGTTCTTCCGCAATTAATTAAAATACGGGGCCTGCTCCGAGCGGTGGGTGATACTCGCGAACAAAGTTGAATGAAAGTCGCCGAATAAGTGTCCATAACTAAGGAGTCCGTGAAGTTATTTGGATGCAACAAAGTGCATTCGAAAGAGCGGACTTTTCTCTACAAAATAATTCGCGGACAAAAATATCCCACGATTCGTTCTTCCGCAATTAATTAAAATACGGGGCCTCCTCCGAGCGGTGGGTGATACGCGCGAACAAAGTTGAAAGAAGGTTCCTAAATAATTGTCCATAACTAAGGAGTCCGTGAAGATATCTTGATGCAACAAAATGCATTTGAAAGAGCGGTCTCTTTTCTACAAAATAATTGGCGGGGAAAAAGATCGCACGATTCGTTCTTCCCCAATTAATAAAAATACGGGACCTCCTCCGAGCGGTGGGTGATACGCGCGAATAAAGTTTAATGAAAGTCGCCGAATAAGTGTGCATAACTAAGGAGTCCGTGCAGTTATTTGGATGCAACAAAGTGCATTCGAAAGAGCGGACTTTTCTCTACAAAATAATTCGCGGACAAAAATATCCCACGATTCGTTCTTCCGCAATTAATTAAAATACGGGGCCTGCTCCGAGCGGTGGGTGATACTCGCGAACAAAGTTGAATGAAAGTCGCCGAATAAGTGCCCATAACTAAGGAGTCCGTGAAGTTATTTGGATGCAACAAAGTGCATTCGAAAGAGCGGACTTTTCTCTACAAAATAATTCGCGGACAAAAATATCCCACGATTCGTTCTTCCGCAATTAATTAAAATACGAGGCCTCCTCCGAGCGGTGGGTGATACGCGCGAACAAAGTTGAATGAAAGTCGCCGAATAAGTGTGCATAACTAAGGAGTCCGTGCAATTATTTGGATGCAACAAAGTGCATTCGAAAGAGCGGACTTTTCTCTACAAAATAATTCGCGGACAAAAATATCCCACGATTCGTTCTTCCGCAATTAATTAAAATACGGGGCCTCCTCCGAGCGGTGGGTGATACGCGCGAACAAAGTTGAAAGAAGGTTCCTAAATAATTGTCCATAACTAAGGAGTCCGTCAAGATATCTTGATGCAACAAAATGCATTTGAAAGAGCGGTCTCTTTTCTACAAAATAATTGGCGGGGAAAAAGATCGCACGATTCGTTCTTCCGCAATTAATTAAAATACGGGGCCTGCTCCGAGCGGTGGGTGATACTCGCGAACAAAGTTGAATGAAAGTCGCCGAATAAGTGTCCATAACTAAGGAGTCCGTGAAGTTATTTGGATGCAACAAAGTGCATTCGAAAGAGCGGACTTTTCTCTACAAAATAATTCGCGGACAAAAATATCCCACGATTCGTTCTTCCGCAATTAATTAAAATACGGGGCCTCCTCCGAGCGGTGGGTGATACACGCGAATAAAGTTTAATGAAAGTCGCCGAATAAGTGTCCATAACTAAGGAGTCCGTGAAGTTATTTGGATGCAACAAAGTGCATTCGAAAGAGCGGACTTTTCTCTACAAAATAATTCGCGGACAAAAATATCCCACGATTCGTTCTTCCGCAATTAATTAAAATACGGGGCCTGCTCCGAGCGGTGGGTGATACTCGCGAACAAAGTTGAATGAAAGTCGCCGAATAAGTGTCCATAACTAAGGAGTCCGTGAAGTTATTTGGATGCAACAACGTGCATTCGAAAGAGCGGACTTTTCTCTACAAAATAATTCGCGGACAAAAATATCCCACGATTCGTTCTTCCGCAATTAATTAAAATACGAGGCCTCTTCCGAGCGGTGGGTGATACGCGCGAACAAAGTTGAATGAAAGTCGCCGAATAAGTGTCCATAACTAAGGAGTCCGTGAAGTTATTTGGATGCAACAAAGTGCATTCGAAAGAGCGGACTTTTCTCTACAAAATAATTCGCGGACAAAAATATCCCACGATTCGTTCTTCCGCAATTAATTAAAATACGGGGCCTCCTCCGAGCGGTGGGTGATACGCGCGAACAAAGTTGAATGAAAGTCGCCGAATAAGTGTCCATAACTAAGGAGTCCGTGAAGTTATTTGGATGCAACAAAGTGCATTCGAAAGAGCGGACTTTTCTCTACAAAATAATTCGCGGACAAAAATATCCCACGATTCGTTCTTCCGCAATTAATTAAAATACGGGGCCTCCTCCGAGCGGTGGGTGATACGCGCGAACAAGGTTGAAAGAAGGTTCCTAAATAATTGTCCATAACTAAGGAGTCCGTGAAGATATCTTGATGCAACAAAATGCATTTGAAAGAGCGGTCTCTTTTCTACAAAATAATTGGCGGGGAAAAAGATCGCACGATTCGTTCTTCCGCAATTAATTAAAATACGGGGCCTCCTCCGAGCGGTGGGTGATACGCGCGAATAAAGTTTAATGAAAGTCGCCGAATAAGTGTGCATAACTAAGGAGTCCGTGCAGTTATTGGGATGCAACAAAGTGCATTCGAAAGAGCGGACTTTTCTCTACAAAATAATTCGCGGACAAAAATATCCCACGATTCGTTCTTCCGCAATTAATTAAAATACGGGGCCTGCTCCGAGCGGTGGGTGATACTCGCGAACAAAGTTGAATGAAAGTCGCCGAATAAGTGTCCATAACTAAGGAGTCCGTGAAGTTATTTGGATGCAACAAAGTGCATTCGAAAGAGCGGACTTTTCTCTACAAAATAATTCGCGGACAAAAATATCCCACGATTCGTTCTTCCGCAATTAATTAAAATACGAGGCCTCCTCCGAGCGGTGGGTGATACGCGCGAATAAAGTTTAATGAAAGTCGCCGAATAAGTGTCCATAACTAAGGAGTCCGTGAAGTTATTTGGATGCAACAAAGTGCATTCGAAAGAGCGGACTTTTCTCTACAAAATAATTCGCGGACAAAAATATCCCACGATTCGTTCTTCCGCAATTAATTAAAATACGGGGCCTGCTCCGAGCGGTGGGTGATACTCGCGAACAAAGTTGAATGAAAGTCGCCGAATAAGTGTCCATAACTAAGGAGTCCGTGAAGTTATTTGGATGCAACAAAGTGCATTCGAAAGAGCGGACTTTTCTCTACAAAATAATTCGCGGACAAAAATATCCCACGATTCGTTCTTCCGCAATTAATTAAAATACGGGGCCTCCTCCGAGCGGTGGGTGATACGCGCGAACAAAGTTGAAAGAAGGTTCCTAAATAATTGTCCATAACTAAGGAGTCCGTGAAGATATCTTGATGCAACAAAATGCATTTGAAAGAGCGGTCTCTTTTCTACAAAATAATTGGCGGGGAAAAAGATCGCACGATTCGTTCTTCCCCAATTAATAAAAATACGGGACCTCCTCCGAGCGGTGGGTGATACGCGCGAATAAAGTTTAATGAAAGTCGCCGAATAAGTGTGCATAACTAAGGAGTCCGTGCAGTTATTGGGATGCAACAAAGTGCATTCGAAAGAGCGGACTTTTCTCTACAAAATAATTCGCGGACAAAAATATCCCACGATTCGTTCTTCCGCAATTAATTAAAATACGAGGCCTCCTCCGAGCGGTGGGTGATACGCGCGAACAAAGTTGAATGAAAGTCGCCGAATAAGTGTGCATAACTAAGGAGTCCGTGCAGTTATTTGGATGCAACAAAGTGCATTCGAAAGAGCGGACTTTTCTCTACAAAATAATTCGCGGACAAAAATATCCCACGATTCGTTCTTCCGCAATTAATTAAAATACGGGGCCTCCTCCGAGCGGTGGGTGATACGCGCGAACAAAGTTGAAAGAAGGTTCCTAAATAATTGTCCATAACTAAGGAGTCCGTGAAGATATCTTGATGCAACAAAATGCATTTGAAAGAGCGGTCTCTTTTCTACAAAATAATTGGCGGGGAAAAAGATCGCACGATTCGTTCTTCCCCAATTAATAAAAATACGGGACCTCCTCCGAGCGGTGGGTGATACGCGCGAATAAAGTTTAACGAAAGTCGCCGATTAAGTGTGCATAACTAAGGAGTCCGTGCAGTCATTTGGATGCAACAAAGTGCATTCGAAAGAGCGGACTTTTCTCTACAAAATAATTCGCGGACAAAAATATCCCACGATTCGTTCTTCCGCAATTAATTAAAATACGGGGCCTCCTCCGAGCGGTGGGTGATACGCGCGAATAAAGTTGAATGAAAGTCGCCGAATAAGTGTGCATAACTAAGGAGTCCGTGCAGTTATTGGGATGCAACAAAGTGCATTCGAAAGAGCGGACTTTTCTCTACAAAATAATTCGCGGACAAAAATATCCCACGATTCGTTCTTCCGCAATTAATTAAAATACGAGGCCTCCTCCGAGCGGTGGGTGATACGCGCGAACAAAGTTGAATGAAAGTCGCCGAATAAGTGTGCATAACTAAGGAGTCCGTGCAGTTATTTGGATGCAACAAAGTGCATTCGAAGGAGCGGACTTTTCTCTACAAAATAATTCGCGGACAAAAATATCCCACGATTCGTTCTTCCGCAATTAATTAAAATACGAGGCCTCCTCCGAGCGGTGGGTGATACGCGCGAACAAAGTTGAATGAAAGTCGCCGAATAAGTGTCCATAACTAAGGAGTCCGTGAAGTTATTTGGATGCAACAAAGTGCATTCGAAAGAGCGGACTTTTCTCTACAAAATAATTCGCGGACAAAAATATCCCACGATTCGTTCTTCCGCAATTAATTAAAATACGGGGCCTCCTCCGAGCGGTGGGTGATACGCGCGAACAAAGTTGAAAGAAAGTCGCCGAATAAGTGTCCATAACTAAGGAGTCCGTGAAGTTATTTGGATGCAACAAAGTGCATTCGAAAGAGCGGACTTTTCTCTACAAAATAATTCGCGGACAAAAATATCCCACGATTCGTTCTTCCGCAATTAATTAAAATACGAGGCCTCCTCCGAGCGGTGGGTGATACGCGCGAACAAAGTTGAATGAAAGTCGCCGAATAAGTGTCCATAACTAAGGAGTCCGTGAAGTTATTTGGATGCAACAAAGTGCATTCGAAAGAGCGGACTTTTCTCTACAAAATAATTCGCGGACAAAAATATCCCACGATTCGTTCTTCCGCAATTAATTAAAATACGGGGCCTCCTCCGAGCGGTGGGTGATACGCGCGAACAAAGTTGAAAGAAGGTTCCTAAATAATTGTCCATAACTAAGGAGTCCGTGAAGATATCTTGATGCAACAAAATGCATTTGAAAGAGCGGTCTCTTTTCTACAAAATAATTGGCGGGGAAAAAGATCGCACGATTCGTTCTTCCCCAATTAATAAAAATACGGGACCTCCTCCGAGCGGTGGGTGATACTCGCGAACAAAGTTGAATGAAAGTCGCCGAATAAGTGTCCATAACTAAGGAGTCCGTGAAGTTATTTGGATGCAACAAAGTGCATTCGAAAGAGCGGACTTTTCTCTACAAAATAATTCGCGGACAAAAATATCCCACGATTCGTTCTTCCGCAATTAATTAAAATACGAGGCCTCCTCCGAGCGGTGGGTGATACGCGCGAACAAAGTTGAATGAAAGTCGCCGAATAAGTGTGCATAACTAAGGAGTCCGTGCAGTTATTTGGATGCAACAAAGTGCATTCGAAGGAGCGGACTTTTCTCTACAAAATAATTCGCGGACAAAAATATCCCACGATTCGTTCTTCCGCAATTAATTAAAATACGGGGCCTCCTCCGAGCGGTGGGTGATACGCGCGAACAAAGTTGAATGAAAGTCGCCGAATAAGTGTCCATAACTAAGGAGTCCGTGAAGATATCTTGATGCAACAAAATGCATTTGAAATAGCGGTCTCTTTTCTACAAAATAATTGGCGGGGAAAAAGATCGCACGATTCGTTCTTCCCCAATTAATAAAAATACGGGACCTCCTCCGAGCGGTGGGTGATACTCGCGAACAAAGTTGAATGAAAGTCGCCGAATAAGTGTCCATAACTAAGGAGTCCGTGAAGTTATTTGGATGCAACAAAGTGCATTCGAAAGAGCGGACTTTTCTCTACAAAATAATTCGCGGACAAAAATATCCCACGATTCGTTCTTCCGCAATTAATTAAAATACGGGGCCTCCTCCGAGCGGTGGGTGATACGCGCGAACAAAGTTGAATGAAAGTCGCCGAATAAGTGTGCATAACTAAGGAGTCCGTGCAGTTATTTGGATGCAACAAAGTGCATTCGAAGGAGCGGACTTTTCTCTACAAAATAATTCGCGGACAAAAATATCCCACGATTCGTTCTTCCGCAATTAATTAAAATACGGGGCCTCCTCCGAGCGGTGGGTGATACGCGCGAACAAAGTTGAATGAAAGTCGCCGAATAAGTGTCCATAACTAAGGAGTCCGTGAAGATATCTTGATGCAACAAAATGCATTTGAAATAGCGGTCTCTTTTCTACAAAATAATTGGCGGGGAAAAAGATCGCACGATTCGTTCTTCCCCAATTAATAAAAATACGGGACCTCCTCCGAGCGGTGGGTGATACTCGCGAACAAAGTTGAATGAAAGTCGCCGAATAAGTGTCCATAACTAAGGAGTCCGTGAAGTTATTTGGATGCAACAAAGTGCATTCGAAAGAGCGGACTTTTCTCTACAAAATAATTCGCGGACAAAAATATCCCACGATTCGTTCTTCCGCAATTAATTAAAATACGAGGCCTCCTCCGAGCGGTGGATGATACGCGCGAACAAAGTTGAATGAAAGTCGCCGAATAAGTGTCCATAACTAAGGAGTCCGTGAAGTTATTTGGATGCAACAAAGTGCATTCGAAAGAGCGGACTTTTCTCTACAAAATAATTCGCGGACAAAAATATCCCACGATTCGTTCTTCCGCAATTAATTAAAATACGAGGCCTCCTCCGAGCGGTGGGTGATACGCGCGAACAAAGTTGAATGAAAGTCGCCGAATAAGTGTCCATAACTAAGGAGTCCGTGAAGTTATTTGGATGCAACAAAGTGCATTCGAAAGAGCGGACTTTTCTCTACAAAATAATTCGCGGACAAAAATATCCCACGATTCGTTCTTCCGCAATTAATTAAAATACGGGGCCTCCTCCGAGCGGTGGGTGATACGCGCGAACAAAGTTGAAAGAAGGTTCCTAAATAATTGTCCATAACTAAGGAGTCCGTGAAGACATCTTGATGCAACAAAATGCATTTGAAAGAGCGGTCTCTTTTCTACAAAATAATTGGCGGGGAAAAAGATCGCACGATTCGTTCTTCCCCAATTAATAAAAATACGGGACCTCCTCCGAGCGGTGGGTGATACGCGCGAATAAAGTTTAATGAAAGTCGCCGAATAAGTGTGCATAACTAAGGAGTCCGTGCAGTTATTTGGATGCAACAAAGTGCATTCGAAAGAGCGGACTTTTCTCTCCAAAATAATTCGCGGACAAAAATATCCCACGATTCGTTCTTCCCCAATTAATAAAAATACGGGGCCTCCTCCGGGCGGTGGGTGATACGCGCGAACAAAGTTGAATGAAAGTCGCCGAATAAGTGTCCATAACTAAGGAGTCCGTGAAGTTATTTGGATGCAACAAAGTGCATTCGAAAGAGCGGACTTTTCTCTACAAAATAACTCGCGGACAAACATATCCCACGATTCGTTCTTCCGCAATTAACAATACGGGGCCTGCTCCGAGCGGTGGGTGATACGCGCGAACAAAGTTGAAAGAAGGTTCTTAAATAATTGTCCATAACTAAGGAGTCCGTGAAGATAGCTTGATGCAACAAAATGCATTTGAAAGAGCGGTCTCTTTTCTACAAAATAATTGGCGGGGAAAAAGATCGCACGATTCGTTCTTCCCCAATTAATAAATATACGGGACCTCCTCCGAGCGGTGGGTGATACGCGCGAACAAAGTTGAATGAAAGTCGCCGAATAAGTGTCCATAACTAAGGAGTCCGTGAAGTTATTTGGATGCAACAAAGTTCATTCGAAAGAGCGGACTTTTCTCTGCAAAATAATTCGCGGACAAAAATATCCCACGATTCGTTCTTCCGCAATTAATTAAAATACGGGGCCTCCTCCGAGCGGTGGGTGATACGCGCGAACAAAGTTGAATGAAAGTCGCCGAATAAGTGTGCATAACTAAGGAGTCCGTACAGTTATTTGGATGCAACAAAATGCATTCAAAAGAGCGGACTTTTCTCTACAAAATAATTGGCGGGGAAAAAGATCGCACGATTCGTTCTTCCCCAATTAATAAAAATACGGGGCCTCTTCCGAGCGGTGGGTGATACTCGCGAACAAAGTTGAAAGAAGGTTCCTAAATAATTGTCCATAACTAAGGAGTCCGTGAAGAGATCTTGATGCAACAAAATGCATTTGAAAGATCGGTCTCTTCTCTACAAAATAATTGGCGGGGAACAAGATCCCACGATTCGTTCTTCCGCAATTAATTAAAATACGGGGCCTCCTCCGAGCGGTGGGTGATACGCGCGAACAAAGTTGAAAGAAGGTTCCTAAATAATTGTCCATAACTAAGGAGTCCGTGAAGATATCTTGATGCAACAAAATGCATTTGAAAGAGCGGTCTCTTTTCTACAAAATAATTGGCGGGGAAAAAGATCGCACGATTCGTTCTTCCCCAATTAATTAAAATACGGGGCCTCCTCCGAGCGGTGGGTGATACGCGCGAATAAAGTTTAATGAAAGTCGCCGAATAAGTGTGCATAATTAAGGAGTCCGTGCAGTTATTTGGATGCAACAAAGTGCATTCGAAAGAGCGGACTTTTCTCTACAAAATAATTCGCGGACAAAAATATCCCACTATTCGTTCTTCCCCAATTAATAAAAATACGGGGCCTCCTCCGAGCGGTGGGTGATACGCGCGAACAAAGTTTAATGAAAGTCGCCGAATAAGTGTGCATAACTAAGGAGTCCGTGCAGTTATTTGGATGCAACAAAGTGCATTCGAAAGAGCGGACTTTTGTCTACAAAATAATTCGCGGACAAAAATATCCCACGATTCGTTCTTCCGCAATTAATTGAAATACGGGGCCTCCTCCGAGCGGTGGGTGATACGCGCGAATAAAGTTTAATGAAAGTCGCCGAATAAGTGTGCATAACTAAGGAGTCCGTGCAGTTATTTGGATGCAACAAAGTGCATTCGAAAGAGCGGACTTTTCTCTACAAAATAACTCGCGGACAAAAATATCTCACGATTCGTTCTTCCGCAATTAAAAATACGGGGCCTGCTCCGAGCGGTGGGTGATACTCGCGAACAAAGTTGAAAGAAGGTTCCTAAATAATTGTCCATAACTAAGGAGTCCGTGAAGATATCTTGATGCAACAAAATGCATTTGAAAGATCGGTCTCTTCTCTCCAAAATAATTCGCGGACAAAAATATCCCACGATTCGTTCTTCCGCAATTAATTAAAATACGGGGCCTCCTCCGAGCGGTGGGTGATACGCGCGAACAAAGTTGAATGAAAGTCGCCGAATAAGTGTGCATAACTAAGGAGTCCGTACAGTTATTTGGATGCAACAAAGTGCATTCGAAAGAGCGGACTTTTCTCTACAAAATAATTCGCGGACAAAAATATCCCATAATTCGTTCTTCCGCAATTAATTAAAATACGGGGCCTCCTCCGAGCGGTGGGTGATACGCGCGAACAAAGTTGAATGAAAGTCGCCGAATAAGTGTCCATAACTAAGGAGTCCGTGAAGTTATTTGGATGCAACAAAGTGCATTCGAAAGAGCGGACTTTTCTCTACAAAATAATTCGCGGACAAAAATATCCCACGATTCGTTCTTCCGCAATTAATTAAAATACGAGGCCTCCTCCGAGCGGTGGGTGATACGCGCGAACAAAGTTGAATGAAAGTCGCCGAATAAGTGTGCATAACTAAGGAGTCCGTGCAGTTATTTGGATGCAACAAAGTGCATTCGAAGGAGCGGACTTTTCTCTACAAAATAATTCGCGGACAAAAATATCCCACGATTCGTTCTTCCGCAATTAATTAAAATACGGGGCCTCCTCCGAGCGGTGGGTGATACGCGCGAACAAAGTTGAAAAAAGGTTCCTAAATAATTGTCCATAACTAAGGAGTCCGTGAAGACATCTTGATGCAACAAAATGCATTTGAAAGAGCGGTCTCTTTTCTACAAAATAATTGGCGGGGAAAAAGATCGCACGATTCGTTCTTCCCCAATTAATAAAAATACGGGACCTCCTCCGAGCGGTGGGTGATACGCGCGAATAAAGTTTAATGAAAGTCGCCGAATAAGTGTGCATAACTAAGGAGTCCGTGCAGTTATTTGGATGCAACAAAGTGCATTCGAAAGAGCGGACTTTTCTCTCCAAAATAATTCGCGGACAAAAATATCCCACGATTCGTTCTTCCCCAATTAATAAAAATACGGGGCCTCCTCCGGGCGGTGGGTGATACGCGCGAACAAAGTTGAATGAAAGTCGCCGAATAAGTGTCCATAACTAAGGAGTCCGTGAAGTTATTTGGATGCAACAAAGTGCATTCGAAAGAGCGGACTTTTCTCTACAAAATAACTCGCGGACAAACATATCCCACGATTCGTTCTTCCGCAATTAACAATACGGGGCCTGCTCCGAGCGGTGGGTGATACGCGCGAACAAAGTTGAAAGAAGGTTCTTAAATAATTGTCCATAACTAAGGAGTCCGTGAAGATAGCTTGATGCAACAAAATGCATTTGAAAGAGCGGTCTCTTTTCTACAAAATAATTGGCGGGGAAAAAGATCGCACGATTCGTTCTTCCCCAATTAATAAATATACGGGACCTCCTCCGAGCGGTGGGTGATACGCGCGAACAAAGTTGAATGAAAGTCGCCGAATAAGTGTCCATAACTAAGGAGTCCGTGAAGTTATTTGGATGCAACAAAGTTCATTCGAAAGAGCGGACTTTTCTCTGCAAAATAATTCGCGGACAAAAATATCCCACGATTCGTTCTTCCGCAATTAATTAAAATACGGGGCCTCCTCCGAGCGGTGGGTGATACGCGCGAACAAAGTTGAATGAAAGTCGCCGAATAAGTGTGCATAACTAAGGAGTCCGTACAGTTATTTGGATGCAACAAAATGCATTCAAAAGAGCGGACTTTTCTCTACAAAATAATTGGCGGGGAAAAAGATCGCACGATTCGTTCTTCCCCAATTAATAAAAATACGGGGCCTCTTCCGAGCGGTGGGTGATACTCGCGAACAAAGTTGAAAGAAGGTTCCTAAATAATTGTCCATAACTAAGGAGTCCGTGAAGAGATCTTGATGCAACAAAATGCATTTGAAAGATCGGTCTCTTCTCTACAAAATAATTGGCGGGGAACAAGATCCCACGATTCGTTCTTCCGCAATTAATTAAAATACGGGGCCTCCTCCGAGCGGTGGGTGATACGCGCGAACAAAGTTGAAAGAAGGTTCCTAAATAATTGTCCATAACTAAGGAGTCCGTGAAGATATCTTGATGCAACAAAATGCATTTGAAAGAGCGGTCTCTTTTCTACAAAATAATTGGCGGGGAAAAAGATCGCACGATTCGTTCTTCCCCAATTAATTAAAATACGGGGCCTCCTCCGAGCGGTGGGTGATACGCGCGAATAAAGTTTAATGAAAGTCGCCGAATAAGTGTGCATAATTAAGGAGTCCGTGCAGTTATTTGGATGCAACAAAGTGCATTCGAAAGAGCGGACTTTTCTCTACAAAATAATTCGCGGACAAAAATATCCCACTATTCGTTCTTCCCCAATTAATAAAAATACGGGGCCTCCTCCGAGCGGTGGGTGATACGCGCGAACAAAGTTTAATGAAAGTCGCCGAATAAGTGTGCATAACTAAGGAGTCCGTGCAGTTATTTGGATGCAACAAAGTGCATTCGAAAGAGCGGACTTTTGTCTACAAAATAATTCGCGGACAAAAATATCCCACGATTCGTTCTTCCGCAATTAATTGAAATACGGGGCCTCCTCCGAGCGGTGGGTGATACGCGCGAATAAAGTTTAATGAAAGTCGCCGAATAAGTGTGCATAACTAAGGAGTCCGTGCAGTTATTTGGATGCAACAAAGTGCATTCGAAAGAGCGGACTTTTCTCTACAAAATAACTCGCGGACAAAAATATCTCACGATTCGTTCTTCCGCAATTAAAAATACGGGGCCTGCTCCGAGCGGTGGGTGATACTCGCGAACAAAGTTGAAAGAAGGTTCCTAAATAATTGTCCATAACTAAGGAGTCCGTGAAGATATCTTGATGCAACAAAATGCATTTGAAAGATCGGTCTCTTCTCTCCAAAATAATTCGCGGACAAAAATATCCCACGATTCGTTCTTCCGCAATTAATTAAAATACGGGGCCTCCTCCGAGCGGTGGGTGATACGCGCGAACAAAGTTGAATGAAAGTCGCCGAATAAGTGTGCATAACTAAGGAGTCCGTACAGTTATTTGGATGCAACAAAGTGCATTCGAAAGAGCGGACTTTTCTCTACAAAATAATTCGCGGACAAAAATATCCCATAATTCGTTCTTCCGCAATTAATTAAAATACGGGGCCTCCTCCGAGCGGTGGGTGATACGCGCGAACAAAGTTGAATGAAAGTCGCCGAATAAGTGTCCATAACTAAGGAGTCCGTGAAGTTATTTGGATGCAACAAAGTGCATTCGAAAGAGCGGACTTTTCTCTACAAAATAATTCGCGGACAAAAATATCCCACGATTCGTTCTTCCGCAGTTAATAGATTCAATTATTCGCGTTATGTATATAAAATAAAAGTATACAAAATCTCAGACAATTCGCCGTGGTATATTCGAATAATTTAACCAAAAATAGAAAACAAATATTTTTGACCCCCTTGGTAGTTCTATTATTAATGTACTTCTCGTAAACAATTTAATTAATTCTGTCATTCCTACAGTGACAGTTTCTAAGGCAATTAACAAACTCGTTAAAGTAATAGAATTCACATTCATGGATCGAGAAACATAAATATAATTGCAAGGCAAGTCTAATAAATTATCGGTTCATAAAACCAGTTGCTTATCATTTCTCAAGATGCTTCGTACAAAATAGAAGATTCTCTAGCAAAGCCCATGGGACATGTACGCGAAGTATACATTTATCATAATTATTGGCAAAGCGTCAAATCTCTAATGGGAAGATAACAGAGCGTTTGTAAATTGTCCTCATGAATAATCCGGCGAAACCGGCTGTCATGTCATTACACGAGTTGCATTAACCGTAGATGAAGATTAAGGGGAGTGGAAACGTTGCGTGGAATTTTACGCGGCCAAATTTGAGCAGCTGGGGTACGTCATTAGAGACGCTTCTGCCTAATTGTTTCGACGAGGAACATTCGAATCACTCTCATCTGGGCTCAACATTCCGCGCATCTTCGAGACCTCAGAAATTGCAGCCGTTCCGCGGTGCCGCGCCCTTTGATAACGTATTAATTGCTTTGACTTTGATACGTCTCTGCCAACCACAACGTAATAACGTTTCTCTCATTGAATTTCATGTATACCACTAAATCCAACATTCGATTCCAATGCTTCTGATACATATATACTCCTTTTACATACTCTACATACGCGCATACATTATTTCATTTCAATACAACACCGATATCGACGAGATTATAATCATCCACGGTATTCTATTTCTAAATCTGTGCATTCGATAGGCGGTTTGTTTTACAGTTTTTATTTACGTGGAGTTTTTCAGATGTCCTTGGTAACATTGTTTCGTGTGAATGTTAATGATTAACTCTAAATTGAACAAGGGAAATATTACTATTTGATTACACTTTTATTGAATACACTGTAATTAAGATGCAGCAGAACTGATGATAATACTGAAGTATTTATACTCTGAAAGTTAGCAAAAAATGTTAATCACATTTTTAATTTGATTTACATTCAGTTTATTGATCTAATTAGAAATCATTGTTGTAAGCTGATCACTAAATCTGGAAAGCAACTGCACACTTGAGCTAATCATTATTACGGCTTTACCTCGAAAGCAACATTAATTACTGAATTCTGAACTTACAAATGGAGGTATATATTTCCAATTTTCAACAATCCAATTCGAGACTAATTTTATATCGTACTGATATACCGATTGCAGTTGCACGTTTCGAATTTTGATCGAGCTTCTATCACTGTATCAAAAAACAGTATCAAAATCATGAATACAAGGTCAGTTTTCCCGGTTATCTGCAAAGCAAACATTTTTGCGAAACATACAAGCTCGCTTTATCTGTACATAACGATATATGTTATCACATGCAATTTCAGTATTTGCCGTATATGGAAATGTTAAGAATTTACACGAACATTAGATATTCGCGTAGAAATCGGTGAATGTTGAAAAGGAAACGACTCGCACGTGTCGCGCCGCCATTACGTAGCCAAACGTTCCATAACCAGAAAAGCCTTGTGGATAATTATGCCGGAGTTCTTCCGAGAAAATATCACATTCCTGGCAAGAGTTTTGCGTGCACGCACGGTGATTGCTCGTGCACGTAATGTACGCGTTTACACGCACCCGTTAACAAACGAGCTCGAAGCCCGTGAGATTACATTTTTCCGAGGTTTCCTAGGATGCTTTTTTTTTTATTCCGACCTTCCTCTCTCCGTACTTTGCCTATTCTTCGTTCGTTACTCGTTTCATTGTCTTCTTCGTTTATCGCGCATGCCGACCACCTTTCAAATCGATTGGGTCGATACTGATAAAGCGTGCTCTTTAATTAACGTCGGCCGAATTAAAAACTTCCGCCTCGGTGAATTGAAAAAAGAAGTAACAATTTCGCCTGTTGGAAATGGTAACACGTCTTGGTACGTTTATTTGTCGAGCACTTACCCCGGAATCCACGTAAATACGTATCAACATTTTTCCCTGCATTTGTTTTAATAATACTCGTGATATACGTGTACCTTTTACACTTGATATTTCGACGGGATTTCTGTGTGTTTTTTTCGAGTACGTCGCGTGATTATAATGGCGATTGTTTACGTGAACAGCAATTACTGTCTGACGCGAAGGACAGCCTTTCATGGAATTCGTGATTTTATCGAGTAACAATTTGCACCGACATTACGGTGTAAATAATTAATATCGTTGAAAGGCCAATCAATGTTTCATTTTACTGGTTATACCGCGGCGATCCTCGATGCGGAAAAAGTACAGATAAAACATCTTGCTAACCGAACAGTGTAACGAAGTGAAAGCATTTTGCTGCAACGTTTATTTTGTTCAATTACATTTGGCAGCTATACTGAAACTCAGCGCGGACTGGAGAATGAATTCTCTGAGCTTGTTTATAGACTTCCATATATCAGCCTTACGAGCACTTAACGGAAAGAAATGGCCGCAATCTTTTGTCTCTAATTCAGTCACTTAACCGTTAGTTATATCCACCCTCAGTTATACTATATTGTACATTCTATATATCGTAATTGCCTGAAGTAATATATCGATAAATATAACCCTTAAGAATTGTCTCTGTTATCGACGACTCCAGTACCCTCGACAGTCACTCGTTTTAATTCACGTACACCTTCGAATTTATTTCTCGTGTCACATCAATTCATTGCCCCATAAACATCTGATATAACAATTTCAATAAACTATGTAACATAAATCTTCGTATCTAACATTGCATTGAAATTATTCCCAACTACTTTTTAACATAATCCAACCTGCACGCATGTTGCTTCCCATAAAATTAATATGGGAATTTCGGGGAGAAAATACGCGCGCATCCAAGTCACGAAATCGGGACATAAATCATAGATACGTTTCTCTTCCCGGAATCAGTATCGCCAATACAGAGGAATAAAGTTCAATTCCCAGCCCTATATCAGAGAGGAGATTCGTTGTAGTACCCGTGAGCAATTCTTACAATACCCAGGAGGGGAGTGGGGTTAGGTCGAGTATCACAAAAGGTTGAAGGGAGAGGAAAAAAAAGGAGGTGGCGAAGAAGCTAAAAAGGCGAGGAGTAAAAGGACAGAAAAGATCGAAGCAGCCGCGACTTCCCGAAGAAGTAATTTCTGTCGCCTCGAAATCAGTTTCGCCGGACGTCCGTAAATTGTCGGTAGACGGTCACCCCTGATGGGGGTCGGGAGGGTTCCACCTTCCGAACGTCGTTGCCACTCAGGACATGGGGTGGGAACCACCCCTACGTGAAGTTGATCTTCTCTTAGAGGCTTTTTTTACTCTCCGTCTCCTTCTCTTTCACCCTCCTCTCGAATAGTGGAGCATCGTCGAACAGCTTGCTCGATTTTCACCCTTGTGGTAAGCAGCTGCTAAAGCGAACTTCTATAGTTTCCTTCTTCGTTCCTTCCGCCACCCTTCTTGTTTGGTTTCCACGGAAAAAATCCGCCAAGGTTTCCTTCTTTGTGCCTTTCGCCACCATTCTTGCTTTGTTTCTCGGGAGAATCCCTCACAGTTTTCCTTCTTCATACTCTTCGCCACCCTTCTTGGTTTCGTTTCCACGGAAAAGGATTCGCAAAATTGAAAACGAATATTTTTTATTTTAGTATTTGATCTTGTTCTCATCAGCGGTATAGTAAATTTCAATACAAAACAATAATGGAATTAAGTTCTACTACAATTTATTTATGAATCATCGTTTTAAGTTACACTTTTGAAAATTACTTAGGAATTGCTAATAAGAACAGCACATTACACATATTACGATGAATTAAACTCGTAATTTCAGTACAAGGATTTAATATACACTAATATTAATAACAAATAGACATATAAATAGTATAATATATATTAGTTATAATACAGATAAATTTCAGTACAATTAAAACAGCGAAATTAAATAAAAGAAGTCGATATTAAGTTTGCCGAAATAGCCTTCATACTCTTCTCTTTCCGCATGATATTAATATATCATTAAAAGTATTGGTGAAACGTTGGTTACTGAAAACAATGAGAATTTTATTAACTGTATCCTGTGCGGCTGGATGCTCGTGTACCAACTTAATTATCGATTTGACCTCATAGCGGAACTCAGGAATGTCAAGAAAAACGCAGGCTGATTAATCGGTCGAGTAACGATCATATGAAATATTATTCCATTAAACTCGAGAGTTGAGTCCTGCGAGGTCGTTTATTATTTTCCTGAACGCGTTGCTGTCGATTGACTGGAATATTTGGCAAAAGATACGACCAGTGTTACCAAACTTGATCAATGTAACTGTATCTACCCGCTAATTTACACGATGTAGTTTGTTGCGAAACATTGTGCAAAGGTATAATATTTATCGGTGCTGATTATCTTGTTAATCGAGGATGACGAGTTAACTCAATCCAAAAAATCCAGGAAGTTTTAACAGCGTAATGTGTGTATCCATTTATCTTCGTTCTTTTTATGTTTTTATGTCGGGAATTAAGAGAGAAGAGGATAATTTGCACGCACAAATAAAGCTTTTCCTATTCGAATTTAAAATATTCTATTCATAAATAAAACAAAACAACTGAATGTGCGTAAATTACCTCCTTCATGCTGCTGGTATCTCAACAAATTATCTCTAATTTTGCAAAGTAAGCTATAGCTTTAGCTATAGCTTTGTGTTTCTTTTTATGCGGAATTCTATGGAATTTATCTACCCCTTAAAAGGAGACTCCACAGTAGTTGTATTACTGCCAATTAATAATTCGAAGAATTCGCAAACTCAACTGGATATCATACGACATTTTTATAAATCAAACTTTAGATATTGAATATTAGAACACGTTATTATTTATCACTAAATATCCATAAGTTCATAAGAAAATATTGCACGTCGGCAAAGAAAGATAATTATGACTCTGATATCTCAATAAGAAGGAGATCAAGATAATCTGTTTACATAAGAAATATAACAGAACCAGTAAATTTCTGATCTTTTTGATCCCGACGACCAAATATTAGGGACCCTAGTCACGCAAGGAAATACGCAGGATATGAATATGAATGTTATTGGCTATTTAATAGCTCAGTCATTATTGATTAAGCTTGTACAAATAGTCGAGTAATTCGACTATTCGATCAAATGCTATAATCTAATAGCTCGATTCACTCGTGTATACCAAAATGTACCGAACGCGGAGTTGCCAACTGAATTACTGAAGCCTATCGTGGATGGAATTGATGGATGGAGCATTCATCCATTCAACAAAAGATCGAATTAACTGGTGTGCCTAAATTCGCGACTACGTCAAATTGCCGCATTCGGCTGAAGAGGCTTGTATCGGATGGAATCGTTTTCGACCGGTTCACAGTTATCACCACAGGTCAAACTTTGTAATCGACTCTGTAGAGCGTGTCCTGAAATTCCGAAATTCCGTAACATCGATCCTCCAATGAGAACAATTAAGTGTCCTCCAACATGTTACCGAATTTCCAACCTTGAAAAAACCTGGAAACATTTATATTCCAACATCCATCTTGGTCAATACTCGTGCAATATTAATGTCGAATATTGACTTACATGTCTCATAAGTTTAAAATAACATCATTTATTTTTCAGTCTCCATTAATGGGAACTAATGCACATAAATATGTAAATCTGTGCGAATGTTATGATGTAACGTTTCCAAATGCTGTTTCAAAGAGATTGGTTACTAATTCTGTGACATTGTGAGAGGATTATTGCATATCATTGTATGATTTTAATAGTATTAATGCATTCAAAATTAGCGAACAGCTAGTTTATCAATTATGCAGTTATCTTGTCTTCCAACGTGATTTCTAGCTTTCTGCAACCTTTATATTTCCGACATACTAATTGATCTAAATAATTACTCGAACAATTTATCGTCGAATAATTCATAACTTCCAAGCTGAGTGCAACTTTATCATTGCGTCGTTTAGGAAATTTCTTTATTCACAGTAAACCATGAATTTAAAAACCTCATTTTTTATATAAAACGAAAGAGTTCCAATTCGATATCTAACTTCGGTCGTACTCGTACGATGTACGGGCTCAACAGTGAAAGGGTTAATAATCGCCTTATTGCACGGTATACATATATTTGAAAATCATCTGCAGCGTCGAGTATAATCAGTTTTTATATACGCAAAATATTTTAGCCTACTTTCAGCTGGAGAACCGAGAAAGCAACATGGAAGGTTATTCTTTCTATGCACCATTACAATTATGCTTCTGCGTGTTCTCCAGCTGCGGCCACGAAGAGACCGCTTAAGTGGCTTCGTGCTGTACTTGGTTCCAAGTTAGAAACGCGTAGGCTGCCGGGAAAGCATCGCCCCGGTTTTTATTACACCTGGTGCCATGGATTCGCGTGTACCACCAACATTTTCCGTTCTCCATTTTTCAGGATAGAATCAGGCTGCCATGCATTCCCGTCAAATACAAATATCGACGAGAGATTAAAAAAAATGTTGTCGGAAACACCGACAGTTTTAACGTGAAAAGGGATATCTTCCGGTATTGATAGATGCTCGTCGAATGAAAAGTATATTAACGACGTTTCCGGTGCCAGCAATTCTGTATATCGATTGATGAAATTGCGAGGTTTTTATATCATTATTAATACAAATTGAGAACGATTTTATAAACGTACGATGAATGCATTTGTTGTATTATATAACGTGGAAACAGATCAAGGAAGTTTTTAATGAAAATGGAGATCCATTGAGAAACAAAATAATTAAAGGCTGAATATTGTGATCTTCGTGTTAAATGTTTTTAGTTTGTTGCATTAAAAAATGTACAATTGCGGCAGGTGATTCATTCACTGTCCGAAGATAGACACTCTCGCAGACACATTTCTGATTTAACCCTTTCGCTGCGAACAGCGCCTTTAGGCGCTCAACTATAGACGCTTCCCCCGAGCGAACAGCGCCTTTAGGCGCTCAACTATAGACGCTTCTCCTGAGCGAACAGCGCCTATAGGCGCTGTGCATTTATTTTGCATTTTTGCTATTAATAACTGCAAAATAATGGCCATTAATTCGTTTGTCTTCGATTATTAAAGATTATTAAAAATTACTAATATTGTTCTTCTTATTATTATTATTGTTTGGCTATTATTATTGTTATTCAAAATTGGCTCCGCACACCGTTTTAGGAACGATGTTATCGCGCGGACAACCTTCTACTATCGCGCCTGCTGCGGAGAGAGCAATTCTTTTCTGAGCACTCCGCAGCGAAAGGGTTAATAACTGAAAACTAACCAGGATTCTCATTTTCACCCAATATTCTTCGAAAATCTGCATAATATGATCATATAATGTTATACCACGATTTGTAAATTACACAAGAAATATTATTTGGTACGATCGCGCTTCCCGTTTAATACACAATAGTTAAAGTATCACAGAACTCAAAACAATTTTGAATTATTATTACACCGAAATTTAATAAAAATATTCGCTTCTCATTTAATACCCAATAGTTAAAGTACTACAGAACTTATAATAATATTCAAATATTGAAACGTCGAAGGTTTGCTGAGGTCATCTGAGCACTACATTTGGAACACAACTGAACATGCAAACTAATTATTATTACGGTTTCACCTCGAAAACGATATTAATTTTGCAATTACAGATTAAGTAAACAGATGCAGGAGCACTATGTTTCCAAATATTATTGGATTCAGAATTAATTCGCAATAAATCTAGGTGTCTGCTGTAGCCATCTTCGCGGTGGACGAATCATGTGCGACGACTGTACCGCGGTTGTCATAGCTTTTAAAGTTCGGCCGAATGGACACGAACGCATATCACATTTCGTGAGTGTAACAGTATATCTTCCCGGAGAAGTTCATTCACCTTTGGACTGTTTGCATTGCGCTCTTTCAGATGTAGAAACCACATACCAGTGTTGACGATTGCGGAAGGCATGTGCAAACGTTTCGCGTGTCAGAAACTTGTAAAGTACGTAGAATCGTATAAAAAAAGCCTTTATATTATCACATTTCAGATCCGCATACATTTCCACAATAGTTTTGACCAATATCGCTTTAAGCAGGAAACTGTTCCGCGGGATGTTATATTCATATTTGTATACGTAATACTCATTTTTTAAACTGTTGCATTAATGCTTTGCTACATAAATATATTAATATATCAGCTATAATGCTGTCTGTTTATTGTGCAAGTTTCAAATCTTTTACTAAATTTCACTGTTAAAATATTCGAATTTTATTATAAATTCATAAAACGTAAAATCATGTTGAACGCGGAATTTCAACCACTTTTCTTGCGATTATATCACGAGATTTTTCTGGATTTTTTAAAATATAATCGAAATTGGAGAAAGGTAGGAATGATTAGAATCCATCTGGAAGGCAATACTTGTATTATTTCGCCAATTTACGCGAGCAAATAATTGCTTCTGCGATGCCACCTGGAATGTGCAACACAATTGCCTTGTTGCATCGCACCATCTGCTCAGGGTACCATCTAAAATGCACCGCGCGAAAAGTACCGATTAGGATTCATTAGAGTCGCTATACCCGTAAAGGAATTCTTTGGGTTCTAACGAGAAAGTATGTCCACGCAAAATATGTGTTCCCCGTTTCAGGGGAACTGAAATACTTGATGAAATAAAATTCAGTTTTAAAAATGATTGTACGTTGCAAACTAAAAATTCAATGAATTGAAGTAATTAATTAGTATTAATTTTAGTAATATTAATTATAATGAAATAGTAGAACTACCAAAGAAGTCAAAATGACTTGTCTGCCATTTTTAGGTAAATTATTTGGACATACCACGGCGCATTGTTTGAAATTTTATATACTTTTATTTTATATACATAACGCAAATAATCGAATCTATTAATTAACAGAAACCATAATTTATGTGTTAATAAGTGTGTAAGTAAGCAAAACTGAGTATATGTTCGGTAGTTTTAGTGTTAAGTGGTACACATAATGTTCGACACGAATAATGATTCGAATTACGATAACGTTGATCAAAAGTATATTTGATCCAATTTAATTAAAGCTTTCACTGATGAATGTAAATTTTCGTCATTCACAGTCATACATGTAACGATAATAATTTAATAATCGCGATGTAAAATTTAAATATTGATATTACGAAAGTAATGAGATTTCACAAATAAAGATTGAAATTATGATAATGTTGATCAAACGTGAATTTGATCTAATTTAATTCATGGGCGAACATATATTTCGATCGTTCTACTTGCATACATATTTTTTACAATGACGGACTAAAGTATATACATAGATTCGTACATATTTTTACCGGTCACGGAATGAAATATAAATATTGGTATTACGAAAGTAATGAGGTTGAAGGAAAGTTTCGAGGCGTACTTTCTTCCTAATTTTCCTTTTAAGTCTCTCCGGACCGTCATGTCTTATTCAGTCTGTGAACTCGGCGAAACAAGACTTCGAAGAACGATTTATTTCTCATTTCTTATAACGTGAACTACTACCTAGTTCTGATTCTCTCAAAGAGTCGGTGCATGCAATGTCGATATGATTTTCTTTGGTGATCGCCAATATGGAAATATGGAAAACGAAAATGCGAGGAGAATTCCATCTGATACGAGATGTTAATGGCTCTTGGATAAAAAAGAAAGTTGGTAAAAATATAATTCGCTTATCTGCTTAAAAGTAAAAGACATCATTATGGAATGCTATCCCAAAGTATCTTTGACTCGATCTTCTGTGTTAAGAGCCTTTCGGTAACCAATTTCATCGTCTATCTACTGATAGCAATAGTGCATATCAGTGGACAATCACTTGCTGTTTAATACAAATGAAAAATGATTTTGCAGCTAAACAAGTAAAGTAAGAATAAATGCTAACCTCTTAACCGGGGATGTTGAATTAACTCGTGATTCGAATCTGTGCTTATCTCACCGATTAGAAATTAAATTAAAATGACATCTCTCATGATTCTCAGATGTGAATGCACCTAAATTTTAGTAATGAGGAGTCAAACACATACATTTGCATTAATTATGGATATATATCGCAAGGATTTATTAAAGACCTGTGAAATATGGAATTTCATTTTACATTGTATTCCATAATTACCCGTGTGCAATTACTTATTATTAACGAAAGGCTGTTAGGCGAACAGTCTCGCTATAAGTAACCGAAATTCCCGGCAGAGGTTCGGAAGGGATGTTAATAGAGCCCGGAAGCGGTAGTTCTTGAGGTAGCACCTTAAATAATCATGATATTGGGGTCAGCGCTGTTAAGTAAAGCGTAGAATTCCTCGAACTACACTCCTGAATAATTCTGATCATCCATTAGAATTGCTTAGTCACTTTAAATCTTCCTGCAAGTCTGCACGTAAGTTCAAACGCTTTTAATTTAATCAGACCAGCATAGCGTATCTTATAAATCAAAGAGAATTTTTGATAGCCATTAAAATGTCTCTTCGACCGTTCAAGGTAAAACCTTTTCCAAGTACTCTGGGTTTCTAGCGTTATCATTGAATATCTGAACACCTGAAATTAGTCGTAAAATTCTACCAAACTCATTCATCATGGACCGTAAATGGTACCAAGAAAAATCTGTGTCACTTTTATGCTCGGAAGCCTGTAATCGTTCTTGTTGCATGGAATAACACAATCAAGGTAAAGAGGCCATGTGATCAAGCCACTTTACAAGTAATCAAAAGTTTCGCCTGTAGAAGCAAAGATCCTGATGCTTCAACATTCATTACAAGTATTGGCACACTGCGCTTACGTGTTCAGCTTAACGAAAGGTAGACAAGAGTTCGGGGCAAACTTGCTTGTCAGAAGTTCGTACTCGAACCAAAATGTTTCGGTGTATGGCGTTGTGATAGTGCATATACAGGCTGCGAACGTTATCATAAATTTGTATTAAGGATACCACGGCGCTGTTACGCCTGTGGCCAATAGGGACCTGGAATTTGGGTCAGATGGCATCCTATAATAAGCTCGAGCGTTAATAGGCTTACTTCGGGTATGCGGCTACGCTATGATGCACGAGAGGATGATGTCCCGTATCTCTTCGACCAGATTACCAACGTACTTAAAGCTTATATATGAACACGCACATGGATCTGCCCAAGTACGGAGCCATACTTCACCGAGAATGATTATCTCCGTGTAACTCTGCATTCTTTGATTTTTTTAAACGCTTTTACGTGTGAAAGTGTCTTAGTTGATTGGAATGCACCGCTCTTGTTCTGTTTCACCATGTTAGCCATATTCAAACGGGCCTTTCTCTTTTATTTCTGATTTCAGTTGATATTAGATGTGGCTAGATTATTTTATTCGGTTTATTTAACAGGGAATTTTAACTTTGAAATTAATAATATAAAACTTGGTAATTGTTCTATTTCTCCAATTCCAATCGAATTTAGTGAGGTGAAGATTTTAACCATTTTTCAAGGGCGTTTCCTTTTTATTTCTGATTTCAGTCTATTCTTGATCAGACTAGATTATTTTATTCAATCTATATAAGAGGGAATTTAAACTTCGTAATTAACGATATAAAGCTAGGTTTTTATTCTATTTCTCAAATTTCAATTGAATTGGATGAGACGAAAATTTCAGCCGTGTTTTATGTTTGTCAGTTCTGATTTCAAACAATTTCTGCTCGGGCTAGGAATCTATTTTATTATTTATTTACATAGGCATTATCTAATGAGAGTGAAACTTCGAAATTATATCCCGAGCTCACGCATAATATATGATGCAATTTGGAAGAATCGCGTTTCAAATGGTTTCGTGATAAAAGCATTGCGTGGTTTATTAATCGATCATACTTTCTGCTTCCGTGACACTGGGGTACGCACGGTGCTCTATCAAGCAATATCTCATGGGGCATGTACTGATAATTTGATGCAGGTACGCATAATGTATCGCGCCACAGCGTTACTAAAAGCACGAGCGGTGGTGGAAGAGCTTAATCGACGATCTCGAGTGAATTTTTACTTCGCGATTTTAAATTTCAAGAGCATTACTAAAATGTCAGATCGAGAAATTCATTTTATAATTAAACTCAAGGCGGCGCCCATAATATAACCGATAAATTTATTTAAAGATATCGTAGATATCAGAAACATTACGAAAATGACTGATCGAGAAATTCATTTTATAATTAAACTCAAGGCAGCACCAATAATATAACCGATAAATTTGTTTAAAGATATGGTAGATATCAGGAACTTTACGAATATGACTGATCAAGAAATTCATTTTATAATAAGACTCAGGGCACCACCAAAATACATATAACCGATAAATTTGTTTAAACACAGTTTATTATCATTAAACATAGGAGTTATTACAAATCTTGATACTCTGTTAATTAAATAATAATATGATGAATAAAGTATATAATATATAATTCAATAAAATGGTCATTGCTGGTGATAGAAATAAATTTGATACAACTTGAAAGTTATATTTTTGTATAAACATATTTTAGCCACTGTTAAAAGAACACTTTTTATTTTTAATTCTGATTTTAATTTCTTTTCGTTCCTTTAATTTCTGAGCTAGCTAGGAAATTAATCACAAACTTCGTCAAACTTCGAAATTAATAAAGCTTGGATATAAATAATTCGATTGGAAATTCAACCATACAATGCGAGCTTTATATTCTGTAACATTACAATACCATATATGGTTTTGTCATACATAATCAAAGCAATTATATAGTATACATATAATAATATATTTTTATTATATATAGCGATATTTATTAACCATTTTGCATTATTTATGACCCTACTAATAATTCCGTATAAAAACAGTTCGAAACACAGAACCTCCAGAATGGGATTTTTTGCTGACTTTGCGCGAAGAAGAGAGTCGTGATAATAATTCTAGATAAAGTCCTACGAGTTCTCACACATGTATACATTCTTGCTAAAATTCTTCGGTTTCCCTTAACTCGCATTCTCCAAAGTATACCAAGGATTATGCTACCAAAATGAGAATAAAGGAGGTCCTTTAAAAGTAAGTAAAGAAGGCTACAGAGATTTCTGGAAAAAAACCTCTCGTTACATGGGTTTAGTAACGACATTTCCGATAAAGGAATTCGCTTATCGTTTTCAAAGCGTATCAGGGAAATCCTCTCCTTCGACTTGTTTGGATTACGGATAACCTTGAAGACTTGGTGGAATTTATAAGAACAAGATCGGTTGGTGGCTTTGTATGGAAACAATCGTTCGAATCCTTCTAGAAATCACGTATATTTAGAATACTCTTTTGTTTCTGTTGAGATAAAATGAAAGAAACATTCTTTTGTGAAACGTTGCTTGTAAGATTTTTAGAATTTTTCTAACAAATTGTTGTTTTTGTTCCAGTTTGATACATCGGGATACCAGACCGGAACCCGCGATAAGATGTTCCACGCTGAGGGGAGCTACGAGACTTCCATCGGCACCGGATCATCGGAGCGAAGCTCGGTTGAGGATCGACCCGAAGGTTTTGGTTTTCGTGGAAACACTCTACTCCAGGCTGGGCCGAGAAATAGCCGAGTTACTTGTTTATAATCGAATAAAGTAAGTTCAAGTTTGATCAAATTTCATGAATTTTGGAGCTAAGGAACTTAGCTCTTGCTTATATTAATTTCATTAAATTCTTTGCTTCTTGCATTTATTCTCAAGTTCTTTTGATAAGTTTCTCTTACTTACATTAATTTCAGTAGATTCTTTGCTTCTTGCATTTATTCTCGTTGTTATACTATAATTTGGAATTTGCAATGCAGATACTAATTATTTCAGAAATTCCAACATTTTTATTTTAGGTTTCATATTTTAACACTAGAACTACTGTTCCTCTAAGAACATAGACTCAGCAACCACTGTTAATTTATTCTACAAGACGCGCAAAGTCTTTAAGTTTGTGTTGTTAAATTATAATAAACGTGTTAACAAAATCAACCATCGAGAGGTCAACCATTTTCCATCCATAAAGAAATATTCAGCTCTCTTTACTACCATAAGGAGAGTGCGGCGGAAAAGAGGCACACTAGTGCAAGGATTCCGACGCCTTCAGATCGAAAGACTCGAAACATCGAGTCAAGATCGTACAACTACCGACAATATTTTCAGTTATATTAGTATGTTCACGTATACGTCTTTAAAAATAAGGATGGATGGTAATCGGAAAACTCAGAAAAAATCTCAGAAAAAGGAATGTAGTGAATTTGAACTTTTTTCTTACATTCTGCAAATCCGGCATTTTCACGGTTTTGGTAGTTCTAGTATTAAAACTTGTCAACTGAAATACCAGCTAAATACCAATTAAAAAAATAACTTCAAGTTGAAGTTTGTCATATCTCGGAAATATCGTCAATATACAAAAATGAATCTAGTGGTAATTAAAAAAATTACTATACTCAAGAAAACAGGATTTCTAATTCAACGCGGAACTTTAAGTAATGTTACTTAAATAAATAAATATAAAATATAATATAATATTACATAAATATATAAATATAAAATTCCTTGGAATAGCAGATGATTGGAGGGAACATTTTCATAATCACAAAGGAATATATATGAAATTGCACAAAACGAAATTATAAAATACCGGATTATCATCTTAAACCGACGTACGGTCTCATTATAAATTATTTCAATTGGATTTGAAGAACATATTTCATAATTATCGGTCTAAAGCGCTGAAAGGATTCGGTCCTTTAATCAACCGAAAATAGGTTGAGTGTGGTCCGGCAGAAAAATGGTTGGCGCTATTAGCGACAAAAAGAATGCTTAATAAATCCTAATTGTCGGGGGGCTAAACCATTATCGCGACACGCTTTTGAAGGGAACTAAGTGATCGATCATGACCCTTTTTACTGGTATGCTGACAAAATGCAAACGGCTACTTCGTTTGCTTGTGGAAAAACGAAAGCGCCAAGTGCTTGGGTACTGAAATATTGCCTTTCTTTATTCATGTATTTAGAACGACCGCTCCATTTCCGCCTTTCCGAACAAATGTCTGCTGACAAATTTCCCTCGCGCGTTTACATTGCCTTGAAACGAATCGATGGGACGCGATTTCAAAGACATCGTTTGCTCGATGATTAATATCACCGTAATAATGCTAAAGAAGTACATTAACATCCTTGATAACACTTGACGTTTAACTCTTTGGGGTATAGTGAGATAAAAAGTGCCCCACCTGTTTAGTAGTCATATATGCAAAGTGGGATGTTTTTCGTCCCACGTGGTCCCTTTATATCATTATTCATCGTTTATATATAAAACATACCTACTTTTTTATATTTGTTTTTAAATAAAATTTCTGTGCAACTATAGTCTTTTTTGTCTTAAAATCCTGTGCCCCAAAGAGTTAATGGTTTGTCGATCGTTCGTCATAAACACACCTTAATTGCAAACGACTCGACTTAAAGTCATTTGGTTTAATTAAAGTTACACAAGACGTAAGTAGCTTTACGACTTAGTAAATAACATTAATTTTAACTAGACCACAACTTCAAACATTAACAGTTTCTCTCAGATTTCATGGCGAGCAGTACTTCCTCTTCATTTATAAGGGCTGCAAGTATTTATGGTGCGTTATATCTACACAGTATACGTAACGGCAGAAGTACTCAGTACACTTTCTCATAAAATGAAGAGGAACTGCTAAGTTTCTAAAGCTTTTACAGTTGTACAAATACTTTCAGAATGATCTTACTTTCCTTATTTATTGTTTCCTTTTAATGAGCAATTTTTATCTCGGACTACGAAGATTAAGACGATTAACATTCTTCTTATAAGTTGCACGGCATTCATACATCTTAAGGAGATCATCTACAGCGTAGAGTATAATCGTATAATTATACACCGGTTTCAATCGTTTTAATTATAATCGTACTTTCTCTTCATTTATAACAACTGCAAGTATTTACGGCGCGTTATATCTGCATTGTATACTTAACAGCAAAAGTACTAAGTACACTCTTTCATAAGAAAAGAGTAACTGCTAAGTTTCTGAAGCTTTTACATTTTTACAAATACTTTAAGAACAAGCTTGCTTTCTCTTATTTATTATTTTCTCTTAACCTATCTGTTTTATCTCGGACCACAAAGATTAGGACGATTAACACGTTGACTGCTGGACCGAAATCCGTGTTATACGATACCCTACGATATGCATTTGTAACATACATAACGTCTAAGAACAAAAGTGCTTTTTCATACGTTAGTAACTTCACATCGTTATCGTAACATTAAAAACATTGAGAATTTGACAAATATTAGTAACATATTTAATTCGAGTTTTAGTAAATCAAAGATACGGGTAGACGAATATCCCTGTCACAAGTGAAATCGGATGCGGTTTTCAAATATTGAAAATCCTACAAATATTAACGATATATTTGATTCAACTCTTTGTTATATTCGCGTGGTCGGTTACTAGTAGCCCCCGCGGCAGTCAACGTGCTAATATTCTTCTTATTGCACGGTATACATATGTTTGAAAAAGATCATCTGCAGCGCGGACTATAATCGTATAATTGTACACCCGTGTACCAATCATAGCTTCGTGCACTCAAACGATTCTTCCGTGAATAATCCAATGATAATAACGGGTTAATACGGCGCGATGCTTGCACAAGGTTTAACGACTATCGGGAATTGGTGTACGTAACCACCTGACGGGGGTTTCGGGGGCTAGGGGAGGGTAAGGGGGCGTAGAAATAGTGATAGGGATAGGGATGATGCTTCGTTCGGAGAGAATAACTGATCGAGATGGATTGGTACCGATAAACTGCACGACAGAGAACTAGAGTGAGCGTCATAGGCAGATAAAACGACAGAGTCTATGACATCGAACGCCCTAGGTACACCATTCTTCATAAGTGTCCCTGTTTTCAAGAATACGCGGTAATAAAAAAATGTGGATTTTACTGTCACCTTCATGAATTGCGAAGGATGCTATTTCGGGATTTAAACGCTTCTTTTTTGTCCTGGTTTTTGAGTCTTAAGAAAAGAATTTCTTAAAAGATTAAGTTTTAATGACGGATGTAAAGAGATGAATTGATAGAGGGAATTATAGGAGATGGAAATATTATTTAGAAATGAATGCGACGGTTCATACAATTCTTTAGAGTCGGGTATGGAATTTTGATGAATAATTAAATAATAATTTAAACGATTTCGAAATCTGTCTCACTTTGAATATTCAATTTTTATTACATGATTCATTAAGATATAATACAATAATATATATCTCCAATAGGATATAATTAAATAATCATGTGTAGCTTGTTTGGATTTAGATGTAAAGAATTTTCTCCACCGCAAAATAGCCGTTTTTATGCTTAAATCCCATAGAACACTGTCATAATCTGACACTATAAAACCATCTTACACACATCTGGTAATACGAAAACTTGAATGTTATTTAAAACCTAAAAATACAGGAACGAATGTCTAATGGATATTAAAGTATTAGGTTGTCCGGAAAGTATATTCCGATTTTCAGTAGTTTTTCAACGAAAAAACTGGGAAGTACTGTGAGGACTTCAAATGGCGTAAAAATGAAGAAATGCGCGGTACAAAAGGTTGCGTACATAATTGAATAAATATATATCCACATATAAAAATGTTACCTTGGAATTTCACTTAAGAATCGGCACGAAATTTCCGGGCAATCCAACACATCTCATATCAACACTCCCCCATATTTAGTTACATATCGCGAGCAAAATAATACAATAAAGAGTACATTGGAATTTAACACTCCATCGAAAGAAACATGTATATGTAAGCTTCCGATTCTGTGTTTGTACGTATAATTGTGTCTGTCATGTCCAATATTTACGATGCTGCTCGTACGCGCGTATTTCCATGCAGCGAAAAGCTACCCTCCGTAAGCCGTGAGTTCTCGTTTGCTTTATCCGATGCAATTTCATAATCGATAATCGTACCTGGTGAGGCTGGCCACTCGACAGACAACATCCACCTGTGTTACGCTAACATGGAAGCAAATTTTGTTTTAAGAGATTACAGCCTTGCAGATACACGGCGATCGATATTTAATTCGATTAGCGGTATATGGGTCAAGTGCTCCCAATCAAACCGCAAAATGCATCCAGTACATCTTTTGCACTCCAAATTAATCCTTTCGCGGATCATATTCACCTTTCACCACTACAAATTAACCATTTTACGGATTATATTCACCTTTTTGCAAATCAAAGAATTGCTGAAAAACTCCGCAGTACTAAACAATTTATCACAGCATGGAGATACATGAAATTATTAATGTAAATAATAAATCATCCGCGGTCGTTTAGTGAAAACAGTGAACACGTTCTTATGTACTCGGTGAGATATTAAATTGAATATTATGTGCATCCATCACGTCGATATGGAGAAGGCGAAGATCACCTATTCCTCGCGCAAAAACAATATATCTGGTAACATCAATCAAACCTCCGTTCGCGAAGGGGTGGGATCCTTTTCGTCGTTATTTTTCAACATCTCCCGCACTAACGCACTCCGCACCACGACACTCGTTATTCCAGACATCGACATGAGAAGGGTGGCAGCTCGGGCAAAGGGTAAATGTTCCACGGCACGTCGCGAGGGTGGAAACTCCGATCGACCCTTGCTCCTGGTTTTTTTCGTCCTACGCACTGGAGCTTCATCCGTCGCCTTTATTTTCACCCTACGTTCTCTTCAATTCTCCCTCCTCTTCCTCCCTCCCCTTTCTCCTCCGTTCTCCTACTACGCGTTGGATTAAATAATACTTCTTAAAACTTCGGATTGGTCTCGCGTTTCATTAAACATAGAATATTCAAATAGAACGAAGTCTTAGATCTTTTATTTGCATCGTTGACATGAGTTTTGCTTGACATACTGAATGGATATATTATACAGGGTGCGCCATCTCAATCGGGTCAATGGAAATGTTGAATAACTTTGAAAATTCTCAATAGATTTCAAAAAGTTCTGTTGTTTTATTAAGCTTACTCTTTTACAATTTATCTCAACTAGTTTCCGAAAACAATATCAATTAAATGGCCGCCCTTATTGGTGAGACATAAGTGAGCTCTTTTTCTGGCATTTTCCATCACATTGGCCAGCGTCTCGGGCGATATCGCTGGCGATATTGACTGGCCACCAAAATCTCCGGATTTGACTCCACCGGACTTTTTTTTGTGGGGATTTTTGAGGAGTAAAGTTTATGTCAACAAGCCAAAGACCATCGAAGAGCTCAAAGACAACATTCGAGCCGAAATGGCAGCGATATCGTCCGAGACGCTGGCCAATGTGATGGAAAATGCCAGAAAAAGAGCTCACTTATGTCTCACCAATAAGGGCGGCCATTTAATTGATATTGTTTTCGGAAACTAGTTGAGATAAATTGTAAAAGAGTAAGCTTAATAAAATAACAGAACTTTTTGAAATCTATTGAGAATTGTCAAAGTTATTCAACATTTCCATTGACCCGATTGAGATGGCGCACCCTGTAGTATTTTAGAATTCAAGTTTTTATGAAATTTTTGTTAATTATTTCTTTATGGTCGCTCATTCACATCTGGTATCTTTATACAGCTTTCTCTGTCATAGATAGAATAATATCAACTCGTGGAATTTCGGACCAACTGTTCCTTCAAAGTTCCTTAACAAGGATCACTTTCGCTGTTGTGGCTGACTGTAAAGATATTATATATCTAAAGCACCTTAGAGTTACAAATTTTTAAAGAGAACTTCATCCGTCGCCTTTATTTTTATCCTGCGTTGTCTTCAATCCTCTTTTCTCGTCGTCTCTCCTTCCTCCTCCGTTCTCCTTGTACCACATATCTGGTTCGTTCAGAATTTTTTTTCTCTCCATGATATTCTCATGTAGCCCGCAGCCTCAGAGCGGAATAAATGAACGACGTCAGTGTGATTCAGGGTGTGTGTTGATGCCAGAGGCACTGCCAGCCTAACTGGACTTCCTTATCCACGATACACGTATTGCACTGCACTTTTTCACCTCCTCGCCCCACTTGCGAAAGGATACATTAATTTTGCATATGTCTAGCGTTACATTCACCACTGGCATTCTCGTATCCCCGAGTCTATTGTTTCGTGATGCTCGGACAAAGTTTCAGAGCAAAACAAACCTGAATTTTTACAAGTGCACTTTTCATTATAGCATAACACAGAGAGTGACAAAAATGGAGTATGTTAGTAAATGATAGTACATCGCGATGAAGTACTTCGCCTCTTTGTTCTTTAACAAAAATCATTTCCACCGTTATTGATCGCAATAAAAATATATCTATAACACGTAAAATTTCCAAATTTAAAAATCCACTATAAACCTCAATGATAATAGAATCCTAAATCTCCCGGATTCTGGCCAAATTTTTTATTTTAAAACAACGTTCGCCCGCGGCTATACCTATTCATGTATGAATCCGTTTATTCATATGTTTGATACTACAAAAAGTTTTCACGCGGCTACGCAGTGTCAGGTTTCAAATGGAAATACCTCGGATGGTGTTGCAGTGGAGTATATTTTATTAATACAATGCCGTGGATAATAATTTAAACTTTATCCCTGTGTTCCTGAAAGTCATTAGAGCATCGCGCGTGTCTCGTCTTCCTGTAGTTACTCTCTCTGTGCTGACCATAGCTAGAACCACTTCATAAATACCCGCCGTATACTGTCGGCTTTTCCATGACGGGTGTTCATGGGAGTTGGAACATGACGTACGAGCGACAGGAGCCGGACTTCGCGGATTTCCGTTCGAAATAAATATGTATCTGCTCGCATAGCTTCCGGCGTGGGCGAAGGCTTACCTGACCATTTTTTCCCACCCTCTCTCGCTCCTTCCGTCACGTGGTGTTGCGAAATTACGAAAGGGATGACGGTAGGTGCAGACCACTCGGAAAATATTGCTCTATTTTCCGGCTGGACACTTGCCAAAGGATCGTCAAGTAATATCAGACTCTGTTTCGTCGAATAATATTTGCAGATATGGGAAACGTTCCGTAATTGAAGCCTTCACCTTCTCTTGGGATGTTCTTTTTACGAAAACTATAGATGTTGTTACTTTCGATCTTTTGTGTACAGATTTATTTGTGTTTGAATTATGGGCTCGAATTTGTTCAGATATAAAATAAGTTTACAAATGGCTGGCATTAATTCAGATGTATGTAGCTGAAAAGGAAGTAAGTACCAAGGTGTTTCTTAATCGGTATATTCGTGGGCAAAAGATATTGAAAATCACACAAATTTGAACCATTTGAATAAATATAGTTTCCAGAAAATCGCCTGCTGCGCCAAAATTATTATATCTGGCGTGCTATATGCCGCCTCTTTAAAACCGCTGTAAACTCGCGAATTTTGGGAAGTTTTAGACACGATTGTGCAGATATATTTTCGAACCCCTACTCTTGAAGAAACCGCAATAAAAAGTACGTTTTCCAAATTTCTATACTAGAATAGCCTCCTTAAGGGATGAACGCGAAGTGAGTCATATGAAATTGGATAACGGTGGAGAATATTTAAATCTACGTACGACGAAAATGTTTTATTCAAATGAATTCTAGTTCTATTACTTCACTTGACCATGAATCTTTATTATTATTATTGCTAAGTCAGAGTTTAACGGCCTTGAAATTAATGGCCGCGAAATTGAAGTTTATTCTCATCAATTGGAGCTCACGTTTGAAAGCGACGAGAGTATTACCAGAAACAGAGATACCTTCGGTGGTTTCGTCTAATTAACCCGACGACCCAACAATTAGTTCGAACGAGCGGAAAGTCGGCTTGTAAACTGATCGTAATTTTCGATCTGCCGCGATGCCGTTAATGAATTCCACGAAGCGGAGACGCACGGAGCATAAGGCATACAGTTGAAAAAGTTGATAGCAATTAATAATGCAAGGGAGCGATGGAAGTTGATCCGGATACAACAGAATTGGGAAACAATTAGGATCGGATCGATAGGCGACGGATTCGCGAGAATGGGTAGAAAGGGGTAGAAAATTCATCTCTTCTTGGGAAGAGCGCCGACGAGATTGATCGAACCCACTTGCCAAGGCTGAGCACCGTAATAATTATCGCCATGCTCAATTACGCTCGTACCAAGCCATCCGTTCGTGAAATCCTTCTTTTACTTGTCCTTGCAATCAGCGTTGCTTCTCTGTCATCGAACATTCGAACTGTTGTTTATTAATTAAACTGCATCATTTTGAATTGTACTTTTCTAGAAACTTTTTCGCTTAACACCTCGACTGCCACGCCGAAATCCCGTGTTATACGATACCTCGCGATGCGCGTCCGTAACTTCTATATAACGCCTTAAAGTAAAACTGTTTAAACACTTTACGATACATTGATTACTTTACATGGTTATCGTAACATTAAAAATATTCAAAATTTTTACGAATATGAGCGATGTATTTGATTGGAGTTTTAGTAATATTGACATCGGCGGTCGCCATGACGCTCAACGTGTTAATATATGAACCTTTTATCATGTAAGTGGTGAAACTCCATTTTTGGAGAAAATTCAGTTCAACATTAATTTGGTTAGTATTTAACGCAATCTTTTAATTTATGAAGAATTTCCAATTCGAATTCATGTGTTCAATTCGTTTCGTATTTAACATCCTGCAAATAAAATTCATTTAATTACCTACTTTAATTCACCACCTTAATTACATGCATTCTTTGCCGTACATTAACATCTTACTTTATTATCCAAGAGAAAATAATACCCCAGAAAAATGTTGAGTATTCCTAGGTTCAAAGCTACTCTTCAGAAAATTATTCTAGGAACGAAGATATAAAACCAGGATACTAAAATGTCACAAGTAAATTTAGGGAATTAATTTAAAAAAGCTTTCAACTTTACGAAAAATGTATGAGTATAGCACAAGCGAGGTTCTAATGGCGTGCTCTTTGAATAGCAAGTAATTTGCGAAAAATGGATAGAATTGACCAAAAGGCCATAATAATTATCGTCATGCTCAATTATACACTCAACACGGTATTTTGTCGTTCGCGTATGTCGCGCGGTGTTCGCAAAATCCGAGCATTTTCCAGCATATTGGCTCCATTGTCGCTTGGTACACGTGTATCTGGTACTTTTTGTTTCTCCCTCATCCACAGTGTACGACTATTATGCGGTTTTTGTATGCGTGAATTTTCGCCGAGAAAGGTTTCACCCGTCGTGGCAAGCATTCCGCGAATAAGACAGCTTAATTGTCTTTCACGTCTGACGAAATTTACTTGTGGTTATCCTTACCTCCAGCGCTTCCAAACCCGTATAAAGGAATCGTGCAATTAATATGCCTCTGAAACGGCACTCTGTTTCACTGGGTGTAGTTCAGAAATGCGAAACAGAGATAATTCGAGGGTGTTCTCGCTTTGTGCAAACACCTTTCACGCAATTCCGATGATAATTTGCAATGTTTTCCCGAATAATACTAGATAGTGTTATGCAGGGTATGCTGCGTAAAACAGGTCACCGAATTATACGGTAGTTGTTTCTATGTACAAATACAGGGTGATCTTAAAAATTCTGTAAAAAGATACTGAAACAAATTCCCCTTGGAAGATAATTATATCATATGCAAAAAAACAGTTAACGGCTGAATTTTTTGTATTGTCATTTCCACATTAACATTATCGCAACTAAAACAGGTAATTAGTGGTTCGTTGTACGTGGGACACCCTGTACAGTAATAATTTTTTCCAACAAACTCTTCCAATGATAGTTTTCATGATGATTTAATGAAATTTTTAATAAATAGTTAATTTTGGATACGAAATTTTGTAGTTAATAATTTGATTATCATTTTTGGGTTGCAGTCGGCACAACTATAAATGATCTCAGTTTTCTGTAAATGCAATTAAACTTTGCAGTTAAACCTTGTTCGTTTCATTGTGTCGTTGAGATGCAAGTAATCAATTTCTCTGATAGTTTACGAAGTATTCTACGCCGGTTCTCTGTTATTGCTACAATGCTGTAAATAAATAAAGCTAGGCTCTCTTGGGGGCGAATAACATCGTTTATTCCACAAAACCATTATTCAGCAAAACGGTGGTTAAAGATGAACCGACACGGAAGGCCAGCGAAGAGCTCTTAGCTCTTACAATTCCAAGGTATTTCCGCTCGAAGGCAGTAAGATATCTTTACGAGATTTTTAATGATAATCTTTTAGATCATTGTTTCAATTGAGCCTCGTTATTAATTTAATAGCCGCACTCGTAGGTACAAACTCAAATGCATCTCTACCCCAAGAATATCATTGTTATATAAATCCTGTGTTTTACCGAATCAACGAGCTGATAGTCAGAAATATTAATTGAGAAAAATGTCGAATGATTAATGCACCGAAAAAACTACA
Organism: Nysson spinosus; assembly: GCA_910591585.2. NCBI lineage: Eukaryota > Metazoa > Arthropoda > Insecta > Hymenoptera > Crabronidae > Nysson > Nysson spinosus. Next base: position 4,840,367 of record OU342830.1, on the reverse strand, counting down.
AAAATTATTCCTATTAAAATTGCAATGAATTCCAAGTGAAATTGATAATCTATTGACATTAAAAGACACTTATTAGTTTCAGCTTTACGTTGAAATTAACGCTATTAAACTTCCCATACATTATGATCCTAAACATACTCTTAGAGTTCGCATAAATTATCCTGAGCGGTTACAACAAAATTTGCATCTAAAATTAATACGATGACTCCTTCAATCACCAAATTTCAACCCCATCGGGAGTTGAGTGGTGAACCATAACCTATGTCGGAAAAAACCTGTGAACAAATTTGTAACGATCCTCGACAGAACTATAGGAAGAAACACAAACAAATATCACTGCAACACTGCCAAACTTAGTTCGTGCTATCATCGGAAAACTGGGAACGTATATTAATGAGAAGATTTCAAAGTCTGTATATATATTTTTCAATATATTTTCACACTTGGAAATTGTACTTAGTGCAGGGAATCAGTAGATACTCGTTTGGTGTGATATTTCGGTTGTTTAATAGCGTTAATTTGAACGTAAAGCTGAAACTAGTAAGTGCCTCATGACTTACGGACGGGAGTGTATATAATTAACAAAAGAATAGATTTCAAATTAGAATAGATTGTTATACAAACACACTGGCCAGCATATAAATAAAGCCCGTTTATCCTTGGAATTGATTGTTCCCCGAAGAAAACAGTTAAAGATCGTCGAGCACAAAGAGCTAACAGGGTGATTACCTGTTATCCTCTTCCCGGCGTATAATCTCACAACTGTGGCCACTTGTAGACGATGAAGTCGTACCTCTTTAAGGTTTCCCGTCTGCTCCCTTTCCGTCAGACGGTTTCCACGATCCCTTCCCGATGATCGGCCTCAAAGCCTATTTGCAACACAGAGAGGAATCGTGGATGACTCGCGAGAATCGAAAGGCAAGCGTGTAAAGAGGATCAAGGCGAAGGGAAGCACGAGAAATTCATAAAGCCGTTCTTAAACCGGCATGGCGGAACTGCAGTCAGTGACCTTTTCGCATCGGGACGATGCGCCTTGGCCTCAAGAGGATTCGCTTAGAGTTCGTTTGGTGTCAGTCGATAGTCTACGTCGGAGTTCAAAGTACCTACACCCTAGGAACCTTCTATATAGAATATTATTCTCTTTTTGGAGGATACCCCTTGGAAACTCTCCCTCTCCTTCTAACCTTACTACTTCCGAGTATCCCCCTTATCGACCCCCATTCAATAGTCTACTGCCCTCCTCCTACAACTACCCTCTCACTGATCTTAGGGCTCTTTGTCTTTCTCTAAAGACCCGGGAGTTCCTACCGCGCGAGATAACCGGAATTGTCTCCAACAACAATCGCCACCAATATAAATCTTCGGAAGGGTGGGGTACCATTACGAATTTAGTTATATCATCATTGATTTTTATCACCATTCTTGAATGAGGTAATCTTCCTGGATGCGTTTGTGTTTGGAAGACTTCGTTAATTTTCTGGTAAGCTTTTCATTTTAATGTGGAGAGGGGTGAGACTTAAAACAAAATACAATTTTCGCATTTGACAAAATCGCACGAACTTATGGAACAACCTAATACTTCCAAGAAGACTTTTCATAAGAATGATACAGTATCAGTTTCTAAAAGGGACTCGATATTATTAATTATTCTAAAGCTCACATTAATTCGAGTTCAACGCGAGAAGACACAGAAACTTGGTTAGAATAATACATCCGCTTGAGTTCTTGTGAAAAAAGTGGGTACAAGGAAGCGCGCATTTGTTTTAAGACACCTAATACTTTGGGAAAAGTTGTTCATTTCGACAACTCGAGGGAGATTGCAAGACGAATGGTATCTTTCTGCGAGGCGGAGGTCGCATACCAAGAAACGAAGAATCCGTCATTATTTCCACGAGGTGGAAAGGTTTACGACTGTCCATCAAGATCTTCAAGTTGCTCAGGGCGAGTGCCCCGAACTTTCCTTGGAAAGTAACTTTCGTAGGAATACGTAATTTCGCTCCTTGAAACATAGAGTCCCGAGTAGCATGGCCGAACCTACGATGACTCTTCTCTTCTCCCCCCTCTCACCCCTAAGATCCGTATATACCATGAAGTGGTGGTGAGTTTGTAACAGTGACGACGATTTCACGGCAATATTGCAGTATTCTTCGAATGTACTTTCTTGGAAAATTTCATAAAGCCTTGGGAACTATGAAATTAATTTCGAACGAACAGTTCTTTGTCCGGGACGAATTACCGTCAAGATTTCCTTTTTGCTACTTGGAAAGTTCTATCATCTATCGAATGGAACCTCGATTAGTTGACGTTTCTTATAAGTTTGATTACTTCTAATTGTCTCGAGTAACTAATTGTCAACTTAGGAAACGGGGTATTCGCCTTACGTGTAGTTTTATGGGGATTGTAGCTCGTGTAATAAAGTAGGTAAGCCGTGAATGATATCATGATAGTAATTGCAGTTTTCTTCAGTTACGAGCACCCGGGTACAATTTCGTAAAGAGTCGCATACCAAGAAGTCCACTTCTCACGGAGTCCCTTCTCCGGCAGAGCAAGAATTATCGCGGCAGCTTTACTTTTTGCAAACCCAAGAAACTAGGTAATCCACTTGGAGAAAATACTGATTTAAGCATGACGTTTCGAAATTACTTTTCCAAAGTAACCGGTTAAGTGGAAACCAACTTCCATAAGAATGCGTGGTCCCCAGCATCCGAAACGTCCCGTAACTCTTCCCTCCTCTCCCTTCGTGTTCCTCCGCGAAGTAACTGGCAACCCAGTATCTGCTTAAACTTTAGGAATTTTTGCCTGACTAAGCTCCTTTGAAAAACCCATCGGAATAAATTAAAATAATGGAATATGTATTATATTTCAAGATCCTGATCCCTTTCCATCTTTTACTCGAGATACGAAGTTAATTTCAGAAGACAATCCAAAACAATTGTGTAGATACGATGAGATTTATTTTTTTCGATTATTTCATCACCGACTACAATGAAATACTCGCTGAGAGTAGTGAATTCTTGGCAATGCCTGGAATAATCAACGCCGATATTCTGACTTATCTCGGTTCCTCTTACCGGTGGAATTTCATAAAAAGGTACGAGCTAAGAAATTAAGTTCTCGTGGATCCTCTTCGCTCGTCCCGAGTTATTGCTGGGATTTTATTTCTCCAAATAACGAAGCTCGTTTCTTTACGAATATTCCGATTTAGAACTCGTGCCACGGAGAAGTTAAGAAAAAGCTACGTACCCTCCGACTCGCATTTCTCCTACCTCCACCCTCTGTTTTTAATACAGTTATATATGTATACAAAAGTAAAGCAATCTCTCGGGTTCCTCCCGAATAGAAATATAGTTTGAAAAAAAAGTACGGAAAGAGAACAAGCGTATCCCTCTTGTTAAAGTTCCTAAGTTTATTGTATAAATCCGGAATGAAATTGAATAATATGTCGAGTAATGTTAAAGTGCACCTACTTCAATCTTCACGGAACTTCCTTTACTCCGTTTCTATCTCGGTTTACCCGTGTTCCTTAACAAACTATGGCACAATTAAATCGAAGGAAAATTGTCCGTTTGGTTTGGGTTTTCAGGAAATTTCTCTCGAATGAATTCTTCCTTCGGTCACGAATCCTTCCTCTCATCGGTGAGTTCCATTCAATTGCGAATGAATCGAGCTACCCTTATACCTTTCCCTCCGCCCCACCCCGTCCTTTCTCTACTCTCACCCTTTCTCTTTAATTCCGTTTTCCCTCAAAGGAGTGGCTATAGGGAAAACGGGATAATAAGGTCTACCTACGATCCTATTCCGCACCAAGGGGTTATTTTCAACCTTCCCCCTTCAGCAATGTAAAGCTATCTTAAAATTAATCATTCGCAGACTTGAAAATTAGCCTTTGACTTTGACGCACGTAATTACAACAAATAACACTGGATAAATGATATTTATTATTCCATAATAAAGTACATTAAAATACTCGAGTAGAGTTTAGTATTTGTATACCGTTTGAAGATGAAAGGGGTGGAAAGTGTTTCCAGTTATCCAAACCACGTACCAGCCTTCTGGTTTTCTTAGATTTCTTCGCGAAAGAGAAGTTTAACTGAAAAGAGGACAGCCTTCCGGCGGAGGTCAGAAGAGTTCTGGAAGCCCTCTGGATACCCTTGAGACCCCACAGAAAAAGCTCCTTTTTCTACTCGAATCGGAGATGTCGGACTACAATTTCATCCCTCCCTGTACAATCTTCTTTCACCGGTTGCCACTCTTCCCCTCCCCCTCCCTAACTTTGTTTCTCGATTGTACTCTTACAATGTCCTCCGTTGTCCAACTACGCATACGAACTAGAATCGAACGAGCCACCAGGAATTTTCTCAAAGTTCTTCGCAAACCCCGACACGTTGAGTGTACTCGAACCAACTAGCAGGATGGTATGCCACTTTTCCCCGGTATTGGCATAATTTATTCGAAGAGTGGGTGTACCAAAGATAACTGTACTTCAAGCAGGTTACGGAACGCGAGGTAAAAGCATTCTCGAATATCGAGAATAATGATTCTCACACTAAATTGAACAAAATTTTGTGAAATATTTTAATAATTCGAAATTGAACCGTGAGTTAATACAATATTTGAATGAATATATTATGATAATGATTCTATTTATACCTTTGAGAATAATATATTACTAATATTTATATTTAATGTGATTGAGGGTCCGATGCATCTGGAAAAATACTAATAAACAAATATTATGCTCACCATTTCACCTTTACGTTAAACCATAATGTGATTATTATAAATGTATAAATTATAATAAGATTCGCAAAACAAAATAACATAAAACAAAATAGTTACGAAACAAAGGATAATTGGTGACCATGGAAATAACAAGTATACTCTGCTTTATCATAATTATGAATCAATGCGCAATTTTAATTGGTAACTATAGTCAACGTTAGTAACGAAAGAGTTAATGTCCGGAGAGACCCAATCGTGTGATTTGAGACGTACAATATTTTGATGTAGCATTTGCTCAGATTGCTTCTAAAAGAGTGCTTATATCAACAGGGAACTTCAGTTTGTAGGGGAAGGTTAGGTGTAACCTCATTTCAGGGTGTTTTCCCTCCGTAAATTTCCTCAAAAATTCGATTATAGTTTTTTTTGTTGGAGGGAGATCCCCTGATATTACTACTTCCAAGAAGTCAGGGGATCGAAACAAGCGTCACTATAAACATGAATTATTTTCAGTCATGAAAACAATTGAATAAGAATGTTAAATATTTCATCAATTGTTTAGTGAATGCGTAACGAACTTTTGTAATTTATAGGAATTACCACACTTTATTATTTATATAAAATTATTTAACACGATGCAGTTCTTCGTCCCTGTATTATTCAAAAGGCATCAATTTCTAATCGTCGATTTCTTGTTTCTCGAATGTCCTAACAATTAATTAAAAAATGATACATGTTAAATAATTGGTCTGCTAATTCAAGATGCTATTTCAAGAACCAATGGTATAAGTTTATATTTCTATAGTGGAAAGTAATTGTTATTTAATTTCTTAAGCAATTCCGCTAGTAGCAATATTAGAAAATGTCTCAATTATATAATGTGATATAATAGTTGGATTAATTGTTCCAACATAGTAAAAAATAAGAAACAAATGATTAAAAACTTGCATTTCTTTAATACTGTTATCATATTTAATATCATATAGAAGCAGTGTATCTATCGTTAACACTATAATATATATATGTTAACTGGAATTGCAAATATGTTTACTTCAAAAGTGTCTTACGTTAGATAAAAAGTGGCTAAAATCCGTTTCAAAATTCCCGGCGCAATTATTGCGATCAACTTTATTGCGCTAAACAAAACACAATACTTGTATGCTTTCGAGGTTAATGATATAATATTCCAAGAGATTGCTTCTAAATGCGTGCTTATGTCGACGATAAACTCCTCTTTCTTTCGACGAGGGTTCCGTGTAATCTCATTTTCGTGTGTTTTTCCACGGTATATTCTCGAAGAAATTGGTGTCTCCTTAATATTGCAGATACATACACAAATGTTCCGACAGGATATCGCATACGAAATAAGGGGGAAAGGCGACGGTGTGGGGGGATGAAGATCCCCAAGGGTAACGGAATTTTCCTTCATGAATAATTCTCGATGTCCCTCCGTGCATTCGTTTCCTTGAACAGGCGGAATGCGTTTCAGAAATCTAGAAGCGGACAGAGTGTCCACAGGTAGAAGGAAAACCAACCGTCCATCATCCATTCCATTTCTTTTCTCTTTTCCCTTTCCTCCATCTCCGCCTTTCTTTTCTTTCCCCCACTCAAGGTTTCTCTCATCGAAATTCGGTCGACGTACACGTCCCTCGAGGCCTTTTTCGAAAAGGGTGTGAATGGGCTTTAAGAAGGTTCATACACCTTAACAGCCTAAAACATTCACGTCTTCTTAGTTCTCTAACTCAGATGGATCGCGATACCAAAGAGATTTCAGTTTCACTTATATTTCATCCACCGATTATTACGTTTCACGAGCTTCGTTATATTTCACTCGCGTAATCCGATAGTCCTGATACATGGAAAGTAAAATTATACAATATCATTCGCTGTGTAAATACTACTCTATCAATACACATCATTTATCTTTCTTTTATCCTCCTTTTATCCGTGCAGTGCAGGACTTACAATTGGTCGAATTAATTGAATACTTCTTGGCCAATATTTCTACTCGCTAGTGCGCCAACCTCGTTAAACCGCACCCCCTCTAAGCCCGATAAATCTTCAGAGGGTGCCTCCAAAATATAGAGGCCGTTGAAAATGAATTTTACAAGGTAATCCCCCGTGCGACAAAGTGGAAAATTCCATGGAATAAGTATACACATGGAATAAAAATGGCGCGCTGTATCCATCGTTCACAGGGTGGGGTATCCCAAAGGGAGAAGTTTTCGGTGGACTCGTTATTTCGGTCAGTTCGGGGAATTTCATTTAACAACAAATTCAATTCCGCGGATACAATCATTTGCATTGAAGAGACCGACAAAAATGGTTTCATTAAGCGACCATTTCGGTGACCGCATCTGCAAAATTGAATCATGTCTGCTCGTTAGAAACATGATTGATTTCCGCGGCGAAGAAACACGTAGTTAGTCGAATACGGAAATTGAATCACGAATATGTGTTTTAAAATACGTTTAAAGTTATTCCTGGTTTCGAAGTACGAAAAACAGGATACTTCAACGTATTGCGAGGTACATTTTTATTTAAAACGTGTGTAATTTGAACGTTCATTTCCGGGTGTTAAAATTCGCTTTAACGGAAAAACAGATTTGGAATGTTGCTGAAACAGGATTTATCCAAAAATCAGCCAAATTGAAATACTTTTAACTAAATATAGTATACGAGTTCATTTGTCACATCACCTTTCAAATACCTCCGAAATATTCCTTTATCAAGTTAGTTTATTACTTATGATCCCATATTCATATATTTGCTATTTATACACCATATTAATTCAATTACATTTTTAATATTCTTGTATACTGAGTTCTTATCAATTCCAAGCAACCCTTCAATCTAGCGTTCCACGCAGGTTAAAATTGAACTGAATCCATTAACTTCGACTTATAACAGATCCAAACAATCATTTCTATACTTTTCTTGATTAGTTTAATTTAACGCGTCGCACCGTTTATAAACAAAATACAAACAAAGTAACGAACGTCCAGCAAAACAAAGAGGACATAGCGGTTTACATAGAGTTAATAAAAAATCCCCAAATTAAATGAAGTTAAATAATCCTGGCTCGAATGAGACAATTCTACGAACAATTACAACTCCGCTATCAACAACGATGTAATCTATTATCAGTTTTATATGGGATAAAGAAATATCTAAGTCCTTGCCTATCGAATAAGGAGTTAATGGCATCATTACAATCGTAATCATATATGAAATTTATTTTCCTATCCGAAATCTGTCCCGTCGTGTGCAGTCTGTCACGTGACTACGGGAACGTAGGCCTCCCTTTCTCTTTTGACAATAGAATACCAATCGGATGGAGGGGGATCGAATTTAAAATTCGCGGAGTGCTGTTGACGAAGCTGGAAATTAGTGCAGAAGCGTCGACGGCGTGAACCGTATTGCCGACGCCGTGAGCGATGCCGCGGAGTTAATGAGATTCGACGTAGATGAAAGGGCCATGGACGGACGTGGAATTAATGGAATTGTCGGGTCTCTACACGACGAGGCTCCATCGATCCCCCACCGTCTCTTCAAATGATGACCCGATTCCATCGAACGTGTCGACAGACAACTGCACCCGCACGCGCTTTTCCTTCGTTATACTCCATGCTGACCACTCCGATCTCCACGCCCTTCGCTAATTGCCCTTCGAAAACTTTGAAACACGAGCTACTTGTCGGAAACAATAGAACATCTTTGGTAATCATCGTGACTTGGAACCATTTTTTGGAATTTATACGTTGTCCTTTTAACCCTGTATACCTCGGAATTATAATATATTATAATTATGATATTATTAAAATCTCGATGCATATATAACTTTGATCAGTATATAAATTACGTAAAATGAATAATAAAAATGTCACGCGTAACTGCATGCCTTTAGTGGACATTTAAAGGAATACTCTGCAAAGTGTGCATTTGCGTAAATATAGTAGCCAACCATTTATTACCAGTTCTGTTAAGCGGATTATAAATATCGAGCTTTCATTTGCAACAATTAGCAAACATTGTATAGATCGATCAGCTGAAAGCTCGGTACTTGTTTCGGAAACGATCCTAGTTGCCGTTCGATCTCCGCTGTTGTTGCTACGTGATTTGCGTCGTCGTGAATAAGCGTTGTTCTAACCGATAGTGCTCGTTCCAGAACGATAACGTTCATCGAGATGAACCACCGAGAAGCTTGGTCGATTAATCGAATCGCTAAATCCGAAAGCATCCGTGAATCCGGAAGCTCCGAGCTTTCAGACTTTTCCTGATGGTGGAATCCCCTGTTAGAGTTAGATAAGAAAGGTTTAATATCGTTCGACGATGAAAAAAAATCATACGAGTTATTGTCAGGTGTCCATTGCAATTTGATTGCGATGAATGGATTATTGAATATTTCTAATGGAGTATATCAAACATCGCATTTCTATAGACATTTGTATGTTAAAAGTAATAATTGTGCATCATAATGCACCCTTAATTGGAATTCTTAAAAAGTAGCCGTAAGAAGTATTCACTCGAATTTGATCGGTGTAAAGTTTCATAGCAAAGCCAATTAAACGAGGATTAACTGCCTTCTAAAATGGAAGGAATATGGTGAATAATTACGAAGAATTGTTGGAATTTAATATTGTTTACTGTGGATTTCAAATGTACTACTTTTAGAAATAACTTCAGTGAAGTGGTATTCTTAGCAGTGCTATTTTCGACAAGTTTAACTTCAATTCTGAAGTACACAGAAGTTTGCAGTGCTTTCTTCTATTCGTATTATTCTCAAAAATAGGGTGTGCTGTTACCAAGCAATTATTGAAGTTTAATGTAAATAATTACATACTTCGAGTGTGGCACTTCTATAGATACTTAGGGCGTAAAGCAAGATTGACAGATCCGTATTGGATAGGTTGTACTTCGATTAGTTACAGAAACTTCCGTAAGTTCAACCGATTAATACCATTAACAAACTTTAGTACCCGATTGAGTAGAATTGGTAAACCTGCAGTCAGAAATGCATCGTGTAAAAAGATATTTTTAGAAAACAATTGGAAAATGTTTGTAGTTAATCTTCAATGGATTTTAATTATATTGTGTTATAGGTATAAATATTATATGACATCATAACTAATTGTTCGAAAATTAAATTTTCAATTTATACTATAATATAACTGTGAGATTATAATATAATATGATAGAATTCATTTACTGCATTCTACAACTTTTTAAACTAATTGTGTATTATCCCTTTCGCAGCAATTAATTAGAAATTTATTTATGTTTTTATTTATTTAGTTATCAGAATATAGAAGAGTTATCAGAATATAGGAATTCAAGTCTTTTATTTGTCACACAAACTGAATTAATAAAATAAACATATAAGACTCGTATTATAAAATTCATTCGTTAATTTCCATAGAAAAAGACCATTTATAATTCGTTAATCGATCTCACAAAACGTTTTAGAATAAGTCCTCGTTTATAACCGAAATATTCTTCGAGTGCAAAGGGTTAAAGTACGATATCGGTGAATATATAGGTTCATTATTATCCGAAAGCAATCTTTGGATGCAACAAACTTAGTACTATTGCATGAGGTAGATTAATAGAGTCGACAAACTCAATGAAATTGCAAAACTTTGATAATACGATTGTATCGGCAAGAAAGATGAAGCTTTATCTCCGTATCCTTAAAATGGATAAGGTTTGCCCTCGTGAACAGCTCGTTACGATTCCCTTATTAACCTTACGAATCAGTTCAACCTCTGTGTCACAGTTAGTCTGTACCGTTGGATTTATCTCGAAATAAGATTTATTGGAAATATCAATCATTGTATTCTCCCATGTTTCTAGTTTCAGCAAATCAATTAATTAAATCTGCAACTTTATCCTACGTGAAACTTAGTTCTCGAAAAATAACTTGTAAACAAGAATTCTACGAATGAATGATTATTATTATTATACTATATAATGACATCAACAATATGTCGACTATAAGTAAAGCATAAAAATAAAGCGAAGATAAATTGTAAATAATATTGTTCTCGTTTAGTGTTACACGACTATTTTTATTTCAACAAAAATAAGAGTTAACCTGAATTTGGCTCTCGTGCATAACTCGAGCATAACTCTCGCTCGAATTTGACATGTTCTAAAATACGTGAATCGATTAGGTATCCTTGGACATTGCTTGGAGCAGTTTCCCATAACGCTGTTCGCAGCGATGTTACGTGATTTGCATCATCGCCGATAAATGCACAAGCAACCAAGGTATATATTGACAAGGTGATAACATCGACTAACCCAGAGACTTCGCAGACTTGGCCGATTAATGGCTGAGCAAACAGCGTGGAATTGGCAAACTTGTAAGTCAACTTGAATCGTCAAAGATCAGATTATGTACCATACGACGATCGAGATTATCAAAATTTATTGTTCCTGGTGGAAGCATTATTGTCACCGATTAACACTGACATTTCGGGGATAGTGGAAGTGTCCAGTTCCCGAATTTCACGTTTAATAACCGATAATGAGTATTACAGTATTTTAGGGAACTTAAATTGTCCGTTATTTATCAAATATATTAAATACTTTATTCTGTAGCGACCGTCAATTTTACAGCATCATCAACATTTTTACCGTAAAATGTGGTTCGTGTATTTTGTGTTGTATAAATGGTTAAGGCAGAAATACTTGTATGATAAATACCAATAAGGAATGCATACAATTATTTCTCTAAAATAATTGCAAGAGCCATTCGTATACTTGTATTGTATTATTGGAGTCTATTTATTCTTCCCCATTTGACCCTCATTTCTTATAAAATATCAAACACCGTATTCCAGAAGTTAATCAATTTTGGGAAACAAGGTTGGATCAGGATTCTTATATTATTAATTATCAGAAGTACTTGAACTGCATTATTGCACTCTATTTATTTCTTTCTGATTTCACAATTATTTCTTATAAGATTCTAAACAGGGTATTCCAGAATTTAAGAAATTTTCATTTATTGTATGGAATTCGTTGCTACCGTGCCAGAAGAGAAAACGTTATGGAACACAGAAATAGTTGTTGGATAGGGATGGTGGTTGGGTGGATATTCCTATCTGTAGTTACCTCACTATTTAACTTGAAATAGCACAAAAGAATAAATACATGCTCATTCCGCGAAATTCGTTGGAATCTTGACAAAACGAATGCGAATGAAAACAGGTATTCCCTGAATGGCATTTTTGTCAGAACGTTTTCATTACACTCCCGAGCGTATGGGAATAATTAAAAATCGTTATCACCAATTTACCGGTTTCTATCAGTCTTTTTAACAAGTTGTATACTGTTAATGAAGAACAAATCACCTATAAAATTCAACACCCTTTACCACTAATAATTTCCTGCAATTTACCAGTAAATCCAACCATTTAAACCGACCACCAACATAAACACAAAATACACGCCAGTAATCAATCATTTCTAAATGAATAATATAAAACGTGTACTTTCAAAGATTTCTATATAAATCTTCACATTTTTCGATTTAATTCGTGCAGTTAAATGCACAATGCACGTAATAAGTATAAAAATGTATTAGACACTCAGCGTGAGAAATGCGAGGATAAATTTGTCCAGGTGGATTCGCTGTTTTTATATATTCATAGAGATAGTGGTGAGATTACTTTATTAGCACTCATATCCGCATAAGCTGGAATCTATTCAACGGAATAATTGGATTTTTACCAAGATAAAGATCGTCAACGAGGTTGTCTCGAGCGTAATATAAAGATCGCCGGGAAAATGGTCGATGTAGCCGCGCGTGAGTGGTTTTATTCCAGGCTCGTTCACCTTTTACACTCGGCCCCAAGCACAAAAGAATGAAAATACGTATACCGGGTTAGCAGAATCGCCGGAGATCTCAACAATACGCGAATACGAATCTCAGTCCTTCTTTCGTCACCGAATACAATGGGCCAGCTGCGGTGGATCCTTTCGAATTAGATTCCATTCCAATAAGATATTACTCCGTATGTGTCGCGCCTACGTGTTGGTATTTAATCCGTGACATTCGTCGTAGTCGTAGCAACACAAAAAATGCATTATAAAAAAAGCCTTCTTTGAGTGGTGGACTTAAAAGACCGGTGAAAAAATCGCTACTTTCAGCGTGGTGATAAAAAAGACCTCTCAAGACTCGCTTCAATTTGGACGAAACAAAAAATAATGTCGGAGACCGGAGACTTATACGTAAAGTTTGTCCGTAGTCTTAAAAGAGAAGTAAGTGCATTACGATGGGCTTTTAGTCCTGGCATTATTAAAAAGGATCTACGAAAGTGGCAAACGGTTGGATTTCATACGTCGGTATTTTAAAAGAGTCGAGGTTTTTGATCTCGTACATTTCCTTCAACCAGAAGTGGGAAACGTATTTCTTATACTCATCTCATCTCATCCTTCTTCATTTTCCTAGATACTTTCTTCTTTAGTAGAAATCTTCTCTTGATGAAGTCTTCCCTCGTTTGCCTCCGCCTGTCCTGCGAGAAAGCAAGGCAAAGTCCTTCGCCGGTGGAAGGACACTGGCAACCAGGATGATAAGTCCTTTTCTAAGTGCTGGGAAGTAAATCGTGTTTGCCCAGAGCTCCTCTTCTACGACACTTCTCTTCTGTCGAAGGATGCTTGCTTCTCCTCCTTTCGTTCGTTTGTATATCCACTGTCCCATTGGTTCTCCTTCTCACAGCATCCGCCTCTTCTCCGTCCGTACGAACTATGACAATAGCTACGAGATATCGTTCCCCGTACGATATAGTCGAGTTTACTTTTTACGTTATTCCTGCTACCGTTTTGCTTCGGCAAATATTCCCGGTCACAAAACATCGGGTGTCACCGAACCACCCGAAATACCTCACGAATTTATGGACACGTTGATAAACATTTTTCGTAGCCGAATATAAAATATGTTGTTTAATGAGAGTCAAAAAATCATTGCTGGAGATACCGTATACATTTTTGGGGGATTGTACAATATATGGTGCTCGATTCAATTGATGGTCATTTCAAACCCCGGAGAGGAATCGTGTTTTATGATGTTACATTAGAGACGCGGATGAATAAATATCGTTGAACAAAACGTTTTTCGCCGATTCCAGATATAAATGTTTTGTGTGTCTCACCCGAGCATTCTGTTTATGATAGATTGTATTCATTATTAATACACACGCGCAGTGAAGGCCAGTCATTTATGATCATCGGTTATCATTTATAAATCTTGTTATCCTTTTTTTATTCTTGATGATCATTTGTTTATTTCCACTTTATCATTATTATATATTTTCATTTTAACCATATGCGTTAGAAACATATTTTATTATTTTGTCACTATGTCGAAAAATGAGCAGGAGGATATTTCGAGTTCAATAGCTGTACTAATTATGTGAATCCAATCAGAAAGAATTCATTTCTACACCTAATACTTACACGCTCGTTCAATGATTTCAATTGAGTTCATTTCCATCGGGAAGTCGCCGGAAAACGGGGGAAAATTGTCTCGGACGAAAGCTGGAAAAATACCCACGCTAGAGATGAAAGATTCAGGAAGTCCGGGCCACCAGCTAATTCAATATTTTGCAATGCTAACGGATCGTGGCTCCTCTAAATCTTCAACGAAAACTCTGCAGCATCTCGAGCTTAGGGATGCTACCACTCTCGAGTTTTATTTTCCCGGCAAACTTTCCCCCGTTTTCTCGCAATGCTTATCAGGAGCACCAAATAAAGTATCAACTTTCCGACGATTTCCATGGCATTTTCGAACGGTTCAAAAATAGCCAAAATTGTTGGTGCACACATTAATCTTCTACCACGTGAACAATCAACCACCGTGATTTACAATTTACTCCCCAGCCCGTATTCAACGTTTATTCATATCACGTAGCAATTGCAATGTTTCAAGTAAAACATAAAAAAACCTGGATCGCGGAGAATTTCCGAAAATCCCTTACTCGCGGATTAATCTTTTGTCATCGAAACAGCATTGTGATTTATAATTTACCCCGTTCACCCTATTTAATCCTTTTTTTGCTCCCGTCGCTTCGTAACCCCGATTTTTTAAATACAATGTATATCATTGTTTATCTAACCTTTCAATCTTCAATGCAACGAATGCACGCACACAAAAACGTGATTAAAAATTGTTTTCCCTCTGTTGCACATGCACGAGATAATGGCATTGCAGTGGTGATTTGAAAAGTTTGATTTTGCAGTGCGATGTTGTGCGAAGCCGAGAAAGAGATAAGCCGGATTTCTAGCCGAAGGTAATGAAACCGTAAAAAGGATTTTAGCTCTTTCGGAATTCACAGTAACTTACGAATGCCAAATCGGAAAGGTTTGAAAATTATGAAGTTGTTTTCCGTGAGCTCCCTGCAGCGAGGTTTTCAGCGGGACGGGGAGGAAAGGGAGAGGGTGGATGGTGAAGGGGTTGGCACACGTCGGACCAAATTTACGAGGCGAGTACGACTTCTTTGGAACACGCCCCAGGGGTAAATTATTTCCCCTCGGGGGCACCATTGCTTCCTGATGTTGCATGGTACATACGAACCTGAAAGTCTCCTAAAACCTCTACCCTTCCAACCAGGAATACTCCCAGGAAAAGCGAAAAAGCAATTCAGAGTAATTTTCAAACTGAATCGCATTCCTGGTTACGTACACTGCTACTTCTTACTTTGCATACTTTTCCTTTTAAACGACCTGATATTTAAAGCGCTTAATTGCGGAGTTCTGTGCGCGTATACTGATTAATAAACGTTTTTGTGAGTGGTATGTAAATGATATTTAGAATTCTAGTTTCTTGCACTTTATACGTTAAAGTAACACTAGAATTACTAAAGCAGTCTAAATGACGGATCGCCAGTATTGGCGATATGAGCCATTATTTTTGAAAGTGGTATAAGTCCATTTTTTATGAAAACTGAATTCAATATAACTTTTCATGATATACTGATATCCTCTTTTATTAGCTACGGTATTAAACTCAAAAGAAAAGATGGACTTATACCACTTTAAAGAATAACGGCTCATTTCACAAAAATGTTCTGATTGATACAGATTTACGATTTTTATCATCCATCTTTGTTCACCAGAACTAATACAGGTAAATATGTCGTCGGTAGTTTCAATAAAGGGATTTTATATGATTGATATACATCGTGATTTTTTAATGTGACTTAGTTATATTATTCACTCAGAGAAATGAAGTTATACAAGTTTAAGTAATAACTGTGCATATTATACTCTATGCAGCAAAAAATTAAACATCATAATTATAAACTATAAAGGATTAAGTAATGAAGTAATTACACGTTAGGAATAATTAAACAAATTATTAAACTACTTTGATAACATATCAAGTTGGAATTAAATCTTCGTTAATATTTGCGCGAACGAATTTATTGCTGTCGCATTTTTTTCAAGGGAATATATTCATATATTTTATTTCAGATTGCATAACCGAACGTGACGATTAAATAAACAAACAAAAGTTTACGTATACGTGTATAAAATACTTGTTCTATTACCAGAACGATTTTGGGATCGAAGCAAGTGGTATAAGTTCAGGATATTAGATGAAGATACGGAATTAATATTCAGAATTTTTATTAATCTTATTGATCGAAATATTCCTGTAAAATAATTGTCAATATCCTACGTATTAATATAACAATATTACTTATACTCCTACCTTACTTACAAAAGACGATTTCAATGTAATTACTAAGAACGAATCTCACGAACTAACTGCAAATGATTAACATTTCGTGTATACAATAAAAATAAATGTCGTTGGTTTGTATAAATTATCTCTGAACAAGCCTGATTCTTAAACAAACACTTCGTACATCATCAACGAATGTCACAGCTTTTATTAATTCGAGTGAAGATATGAAAGAACATTTTTGATTTTCATATTCTACTTAGTTTGGGCGAGTAATAGTCGAGTTGCAAGTATGGAGCGGCAATTGGTGTAGCCGGACAATTGTTAGGCAAGAACAAAAGAGCCTTGTCGTGGTTCGTTATGACAGTTCGTTAGCTCCGTAAATTGCTAACTCGCCGTTAATGGCTGGTTACCAATTATCGAATCGATTACGCTGGCAAATGATCTGGTATTCATTCATTAGCCTGCTGCAATTTTCTCCCAGGCCATGTGTAGATCGCTATAAATCGTTAATACCACCGGTGCCTCCCTTGTCAATCCATTAATGCGAAACTATCGTAAATTGCCAGAAGTAACTGACATACGAGTCATTCATTTACTTAATTAGAAAACTTTTACATAATTTCATTCGTGATTACCGTACAAACGGGATCGATGGTTTCACGATTTTCAACTGAAAGAATCATTATTTCACTATTGACCCTTTGCACTCGGAGTTGACATTAAGATTTACTCCAGTTGTTGGTTATTTAAAATTCAATAACAAAAAATAAGTGAAGTAAATCTTAATGTCGCCTCTCGGTCGCCACTCGAAATAGTGCAAGGAACTGAGTGGTGACTGAGGGGCGCCTTTCAAGTGCAAAGAAAAATATATGAGTCGAAAGAAAAGAATTCAAAATTTCACGAATGGAACAATTTCATTTTACTATTACAAATGGGTTATTATAATAATATTTGTAATATAACATAATGATAATGCTATAAGATGAATGATATTATATATTAAAGTGGCCCTTAAGAATCAATTATTTAAATTTTCTTCCCTTTTTTAGTATTTATACCTTTTTAGTGTATAGTATATAAGTATTTCTTAAGAAGAAACGTCACTAATCGTAAGATGATTTTCATTTGTTTCCGATATAAATTTTAATTTGAATTCCATCTTTTATCAATTTCAATTTTAATATAATTCTTGCCCACGCATTTAGACAAGGCGGTACGTGTGAACCGCAAAATTATTAAATTTCGCGTATATAATTAAATATATATAATCCTATATAAGTAATTGACTCTCTTATAATTACATATACACATAAATAGATTCGACATATTTGTAATCAAAGCATTATATTAATTACCCTGCAATCCGAAACGAACCGATAACGACGAGCAATTTGAACGGAGATTGAATATCAGTTCGATTCGTATAACCTGTTTTCTAAATAGAATTAATACGGCCATAATATTTGAAATTCATCCGTTCGATTAATTAATCAATCGATTACATCTCGAGTGTAGTTTTTCTACGACTTTCTGAAATGCTATCTGAAAATCAAACATCTACCATGGTGCCTGATCAAATATCCAATAAACGTGAGGGTCGTGCCACTTCTTTACGACTTAATATGAGAGGAATCTATCGTGAGTTCGATCGCTAAAACCCGACGGTTTATTTTCTCTATAAAATCATTTTTATTGCGTGGGAGATATAGTACACGGGTTTTCATTTTCAACCTGTTAACTGGTTTATTTTCCATCGAAGACAAATTTACGCGACTACTAAAAAATTAATAGGGGAATATGGTCTTCGCGTGTTCGTTAAAATGTTTACTGGGAATGAAGAGTTAACTCGTCATTCGAACCTACACTTATCTCGAAGGTTACGAATTAAATTACAATTATTGCTCTCATAATTCTCGAATTTTTATACGTATATCTTTCAGTAATGGAGAATCAAACTCAAATATACTTTGTAATTAGAAATATATCGCACGGATTTATTTTATCACTAAATTGAAAGTGCCCTCGTAATGTTGCTTTTGGAGGAACCCCGGTTAAAGGGTTAACATTATAACTACCAAAGCAATCAAAATGAGTGGTCCACAATTTTGAGTAAAATTATTTAAATCTACAACGGCACACTGTTTGAGATTTGATACACTTTTATTTTATGTACATAATGCGGATAATTGAATCCGTTAATTAACTTAGCCATAATTTATAAATAAAGGTGTTGAGCCCTCAAGTGCTCAACAGAAGAAGGCGTTGTTGGGAAAGGCGCGTGGGAACAGAAAAACACAATCCTAAAAAACCTTCAAATATTCCTAGTCCTCAATAGTATCCCTTAAAACAAAATCTCGACCTACCACAACTACCACCTCCATATCCCTCGAAGATAGCCCCTTTTCTTGTCTCATTTCCACGCCCTTTAAGACGCTCCCCAACGACACCCGATAGATGAGAAAATTCGTCCAATCAGAACTCAACAGTATTTCGAATCGAGCAGAACTAAATAACATCTCGAACCGGACAGAACTCATTATTACGTCAAAGCAAAAGAACGCATTAACATCTCAATATTATTTCGAACCGCACAGAATTCATCAATAACTAAAAACAAGTATCAATCGCCCGAGATTGATACTAGTAACCAGTTAGTAGATAAGTAATAATTGATTAATAAATATAATATTATTAAACTCAGTGGATTACCTTATCGTTCCCACCAACAAACCAAATCTTATTCGATAACCTTGAGTAAGATTATCGAGGACACCAGCAAGGAAGTTACACCCTTACAACTGGATCCTCGATCGCGCTCAGTGCGCAACAAAAGGTATAAGTATAACCGAGTACATCGAGTCTCTTTTTACACGGTAGATACAGTCCACAGTATTCCGCATAAAAAACCGCACGAAAAAAGATACAGCTTTCTTGGTAAAATGAGGAATAATGTTTTGAAATAGCAGCAGAATAAAAGAGGTAATTTACACACAAATGTGAAAGGTGAACATCACTCGAAAGTTCATTCATTAATATTTGTATCATTCTCTATTAAATTAATGAACAACCAATATGAATAAAAGCCAGGTAAATTATTATTATAGCACTTAAAAAAATATACAAAAAGCAGCATACACAAAGACAGTGTTTTAATAAAGAACCTTGAAGAAGACAAAAAGGTATTACGCGTGTAATTGGTTTATTATCCTCCGAACGGTTTTTAGGCGCCATACAAATGGGATTTCGATAAAAGTGTTCTTGTTTTATCATTTAACAATAACTACAGACTCGGTCTACTGTTTCCTTTATCGATATTCCATTTTTCTTGTATTTATTACCGTCCTGGTTTTAAATATCCGATACTCCATCGGATTGAAATTGTCGGGGTACCCAGCCGATCAATTCCATCTCTCTGACGAAGTATCAATGTCCAAATATTCCCGGTAAAATATTTATGCTGGCGCATGACGCTGGAAAAAAAGTATCAGTGAATCACCGATAAAACACGAAAACAAGAATATTTACTTCATTTCTACGGATACACTGAATCACAATAACAGTCCCGCTATTATCTAATCCTGCAAAACAACCTAGAGAAATTGTAGTCTCTCTTAAGCCCTTCATTTGGAAACTTAAATAGTAACAATAACTTTTTCTTATTTTTGTCGACACAATTTAGTGTCAAGTACTGTCTCGCGAGTATCGCTTCGTACGATGTTAATGCTTTTTTGTTAGAACCCACCGCAAAGGATTAAATTCTGATCAGCATTGCAAATACATTTATTTTGAAAATGGCAGAGCAGACAAGTAACTTGTTTCACTCCCAAAATAAAAGGGGGTGAAGTAACTCGTACAAACATATGTAACACCCCATATTTCCGTCATTCAATCATAAAACGGTCTTCTTAACCGTTTGAGTGCCACGGGCCTTTGCAAAAAAATACGTTTGAAAAATGCCAGACGGCGCGATCGCGCTTGTCGTCTTTGCTCATAGATATCGAATGCGTTTACTTCCTTCTCGTTCTTTTTAATGCGAAGCATCGAACTTCAAACGAACGTATAAAAAAATGATATTTATTAAATGCGTAGGTTTTTATCGCTTTGTAAAAACTTGAGATGGAAGTTCCTTGCTACATTCGCTAGCATTGTTCGACGTGGAACAGGAGGTTTAAAATAACGGAGTACTTCGCTTTAAACAGATCGTTGAAATTGTGTTATTTATTCTTGTTAGTAAATCGAATTTTGATTTGTTCGAGTAGAGTGACGGCGGAACGGAGCCCACCATTTTTTCTAATGATATTAACGTGGACGTAAATTGATTTCAGGTACAAAGTGGAAGTAGCGGGGAAGTCTCTACCAGTATTGACGAATCTTGACAAGGGTCGTTACGGGGTTCTGATCTTCGAGAACCTGAATAAGTACCTGCAGATGGATAAGTGGAATCGGGAATTGCTGGACAAATATTGCAGAGAGTATTCCGTTGGTATCGTTGGCTTTGCACCACCCGGTGAGGAGAGCCTCGTTGGTGCACAGCTCAAGGGCTTTCCCCTTTTCATACATACCAATCTTAGGCTAAAGGTCAGTTCACTATTCTTGTTACACTTATTTCTTCCTATTACTTCGCCCCGTAAGAAACACGAAACGTATATACATAAGTAACAAACGTCTTAGGAAATACGAGCATTGACTTTTGCATCTTTTTCCGAAGGGGATATTGGAGAACTTGTTTCAAGCTGAACAATATTAATATGTAACGGTTAATATTATCATATAAAGTCACATATAATTAATTGATGTACGCAATTTTGGAAAGACAGTCTATTTCTCATAAAAAAAACGCTAGAAATGCAATAATATTTTATCAGTACTGATTTCCGTGGAAAGAGGATATTTAATAAAAAAAAATTGCACGAATTATAAAGTCGATATATAACAACGTTGATGGTAACCGTCGATAAACGGAAAATATATTTTGTGGCATCAATCGATAACGCTTTCAACAAGCGCCGGTTGTCAGGGTGAGTGGTATTCGCAAAAAAACTTGGATTGCCAATCTCCGTCCTGGTGACGAAACGGCAGGTGACTTTATTTCGCAGAAAAGTTGCAAGCCTAGGAAAGAAAGCCTCATAAAATAGGGTAATAAAAGCATCCTATCCTGAAGTATTACAGTGAGCCACACCAGAACAAATACTCGGAAGGATAAAAACACGGCAAGGAGTTTGAGACGTCGATGGTACTTTACGAGGCCACTCGAAAGTGGTACACTTTTAGAATTTGGTTTACCAGCTGAATCGGCTCCGAAAAAGTCCCTTTCTTTTATGAAGATCCTTCGAACACTCGATACTTTTGATTTCATTGTTCATCGCTTTGTAATCTGTTTCAAATTAACCGCGAAGTAAATCGAACCTGATACCTCCACGTCGACCTCCTTCTTCTGTTCTTATTCTCCGCGATTCCACGAAGAGAATATTACTGCGGCGAATAAATTTGCATGCACTTCACCTCCCGTATTTCCGGTTGCATATTTGCACACGTCGTTATCATATTAATGCAATTAAGAACATTATTCGGCCGCGTTTTTCATTAAAGTGTAAATACACCATTTTATAATAACGCGATCGAGGTGCAAATTAAGCGGGGAATTGAACTGTGCAAGCTCAGTTAGTTTCATTAAAAACTGTATACTTTAAAACTTTATATTTAAAAACGATCTATTGTTGTCTTATTTGAATAATATATAATGTATAAATTTATACAATTTTAAATATCTGAGGCCACTTAATTATCTCCTTTAATTGCGATCGTGCGGAACATATTGTATGCATTATATGAATGGTTTCACACGGCTAATATCGTAAACGAGTATTTGTTTGGTGTCGTTTTTTACAGAATTTTCTACATCACCCATATTTTTTACTGTAATTGTATTGTAATGTTATTGTAATATTTAATATATATTTTGTCTCATGTGAGTAATATACGAACCGTTATCTTTGCAAGTCGTATATGTAAGTCCATTTTTACAAGCCACTTTAAGATTATGACAAAAAAATTGAAGATATCAGTATGTGGTGGGAAATTATATTTAACTCAGTTTTCTTAAAAATTGAACTACCATTTTATCCAATGATCCGTGAACCATGATATCAAAAATATGATTTTGATATGATAAATTACAGAAGTTCATTAAATACTGTCAACTACGAATAAATATTTAATTCAATAAACGCTGTGTTTTAATAGCAAAGTTACATCGTATATTAAACTCATAAAATGAACATTCCATTAATACTGTTTGTTAATAAAGCCCCATTAACGGTTGTATGATTAACCAGATATACCGAGAATAATTTAAAAGGGGCGAGTATATTCAGTCGTTTTTCCTGGAATGTAATCCCGTCGACATTAATATTCATAAACCTATAAAAGTTTCTTTTATTACGCGACCGATATTTTGAATCGGGGCACAAACGAATAAACTAAAGCAAACAGGGATAACGAAAGGAATCCCGGTAGAGCGCGATTCTTTTGCGACCCGTAGATTTCGTTGGATTCATCCTGTCTCTTTCATCGGCGCGAGTAAACTCAGAAAACAAGATGGAATAAGTACGACGGACATAGAAACGAGAAAAGAGAGAGGAGAAAAGTGACGAGAGAAGAGTAAAAAGAGAGCGCAGTCCACGTCGGCAAAACTTTTCATCGAGCGAGAAAATGAGATCGATCTTTGTCCCACAGGATGCTCAGTTGAATGCGGCCTCCCCTGTACTCCGATTAACCAGATCCGGGGAAACAGCCTGGGGACCACTTCCTGGTGGTGACTGGACCATTTTTCAAGCGAATCACAGCACCTACGAGCCCCTGGCTTGGGCGCATCGGGACAGTCTCGACTATCCGACCAACAAAAGTCCTCTGGCCACTGTCATTCAGGTGAGACACGATACCGATTCTTATTTCATCTCACGTTTCTCTTTCCGAGTCGAGACAATACCGAAATTAATACTCCCACTGCGCGGCACTCGTCCTTGCTGATTCGTATTAACACGTTTCTTATTGTCAGCCAATACTTGACACTGTTCTTGGGTACAGTATAGGTCTCATGTATAATATTTTCGAGACTAAAATATGCTTTATTTGAGTTTTTAACTTAGGTACAGTGAGATTATATGGTTACTTTTATTACCTGTTTTTTATTGTATATACGAATGTTTTGTATCAAAAAGAATTCGACGTGTTAATAGCATATTGGTGACTAATTTTATATCAATAATTAATTAATTTGGTATTCATTATTAATTAGTTAATTTTGTTCCTATATATAATATTCTATAAAGATATATTGTGATATCTATTATTAAATTGGCTAGGGGGGTAGTGGAATAAATACTTTTTAATTCAGGTTCAGATTTCATATATTTCGCAATAAGTAAGATATATTGAATCTGAAAGGAAGTTAAGAGATTAATAAATGTTTTAATAACTTCGATATTAATAAAGCTTATTACGTTCGTAAAACTAAAATTTCCATTGCATTCCTGATCAAGATATCCACTAATGTTATCCATAAGTGGTCGAATATTGTTCTTGTATGCAAATCAACTACACATATGCGACACGTGTCAGACATACAAAACAGTCGATATATTAAAATACAATAATACATTCGAGATTGCCTTCCGTATAAGATGAAAGGTATAAAATACCGATGATCTCATTCCAATTTAGCGTCAGTGAAAAACACAACATTTTATAAATAACATTTTGAAATGAAATATTTCTTGATCGAAATAACGTGATCGAACTGCTGTAAAACTGGAGAACTCGATAATAAAAAGCAACGTTGATTTACTGGTTCTTTATAATTAGCAAATCGAACTTTATATCTGAGCTCTGTGTTTATCGGTCTTATTTCGCTATTTCAAAGTACTCGCAAAGTTATTGGTGTACACGCTTTCGAGGAACTAGTCAAGCATAATTAAAAGGAATATTAATTACGAAGTACAAAGACTTTGTTTATCGCTTGGTATAGAAAGTCCTCCATAAATAGAATCTGTAACGCATCGCGTGCTTCAAATATTTATAATTTCCTTGAAGCATAGATAATAAGAGGTTATTGGTGCTTCCTTAATTAACGGAGGCGTCCTAAGTGCTTCATAAAAATTGTGCGGCGAACAACAATGAATTACACTGTGTCCTTAATTTTCCTTTTTATTAATATTTCCTTATCAATACAAATAAAGCGAGAATTAATACAAATTCGAAAATCAGTATCGCGAAATCGAAGGTGTTAAGAATAGCTTGTTTCACGGCTCAAAAATGTTGTGCAAATTCCAGTGATGAAAATGAATATCCGGCAATTTCCAGCGAGGCATTATCAAAGTGAATATCGTATATCATAATTTCCTTGATTCCGTAGCAGCGCAATTCCGGAGTCCCATTCCAACTTTTCATGTTAGCGAAGGTATCTTCTATCTAAATACAGTTACTGTATAACAACCTCCGCAGAGTATTCCACTTTCAAACAACGAGGCAAGAACTCGGTGCAAGTGCATTTACTTCGATAACACAGCGTGCATTCGATGCTTTCTTTTATCTCCCTGAATCCAAGAGTTACGACTCGACGATCCAAGATGGTTGATCTTCATTTCGTTAATCAACACGCGTTTCGCTCCTGCGATATCAGCCAGCGCGTAAAAGGTTGCGAACGTAAAACGGCTGGAAGATGAAGAGTATCTATGTTGCAAGTAACGAAAAGGCTAATGTACCGCAGGGTTCTCGAAAGAAAGCACATGCTGAATATAGACGGGAAGGGAATAACCCTTGATGTAGTGGATCGCTAACTTAAAGTACTAACTCTCATTGCACTCTGGTTGCCGAAATGATTTGGATATAGAGCTTGTGCTCATGCATTCTGAACTGGTAATCTTTTGTCTTGGAATTTGCGAAAGCTTTTAAAGGGCTAGGAAAGGGTGGGGAACTTAAGGTGTGTGAGAGAGAGAAAGTAGAGGGTGCAGGATTTGTGAGTAATAGAGTTTTGGAATATATCCCTTGGCGAATAAGGGTGAGTAGGTGTTTTGGACTATGCTTCGAAAAAGATCATTAATCCTGGAAGCTTAAAAATATTTGCTTATATCGAGACTAAAGCTACCTTAGAATTAGCCGGAGGGTGGGTACATTGCAAATGTACATATAACCTATGGGCAAATCCCTGTATAACATATTACACACTTAAATCCTAGTATAGTCACGATTGTGTAATTATTTCTTTATTTATTAGTTTAATTTAAGAGGATTTACTCCTTTATTGACTATATCCAGGCTAAATCTGCGCTTAACACTTAGCACTCGGTAGGCGGGCCAACGGCAATATGATTCGCAATAATTAATTCAAGTTTGTATTATTGCCACACGAACTAAATTAAAAAAGTAAACATATAAGATCCATTCGTCAATTAGTGTAGAAAAACCCTTTGTAATTTGCTAATCGGTATCACAAAACGTCGTAAAATATGTCTTCATTTATAACATAAATATTCTTGGAGTGCAAAGGCTTAACACTAATCACGCGGACACTACATCTATTATTAGGTGTAGAAATAAATTCTTTCCGACTTTTGGCTACGATTAAAGTTTTATTTAAAAAGAATGAAAGCAGGTCAATCATCGAAATAATTTCCAGTATTCTTGATGACCTTTCGTTATTTTTCTGGCAGTCTGAAAAAGAGCGGGAGAATATTATGATTAGAATGACTGTACTCAATGTGCAAATCCAGTCAGAAAGAATTCATTTCTATACCTAATATCACGTGTCCACACCAACTATCCTCTGTTTCGTAAACGATGTTTCTTTACGTTATTCACGGTGTCGTTGGGTGTCTCCTTCACGTCTGCATTTTCTCATAGCATAGATCACTGTCGTTCCGGTACGTCCGCGTTCTCCAGTCGGGTGGTCGTTTACTACGGCGGAATCTTGCAATCGCAAATTCCAGCACGAATGTAAACGCCGAGCGGAACAGCTTTACGAATTGTTTCAGTCTCCCCATTTTCCTCCCACTTTCACGACCGGTTGAACATTTCCTACTATTCACCCTTATGCGTTCCCCCGTCCTTACCATTTCCCACTTTTCTCTAACTTTCCGTCCAACTCCGATGTACCCCTTTCTCGTTCTATCTCCTCGATTTCCCTTTTTCCATGGTGTGCGCCTCGCAAAACCGGTTTGCGCCACGGAAATTTCGCATTTGTTTTCGTTTTCCGGTGGCACGGTTAGCGTTTCGCTGGAAAATAAGAATGGCGAGGGTGAACCGAGCCGTCCTCGAAAAGGCGCGAACTAACAGTGTATATCGCCACTCGACACTACGAGTGATGTTTTCCGGAATTACTGGCGGATTTTTGGAAAGAAGGTAGTCAAGACGGACTTTGTGGTTCGTGATAGAAGGCACGCGTTTAATTTAGCGGGAGAGTGAAGAATCCCGATGCGAGAGTCCCTGTCTAATGTTTATCTCTTATTTATCCGGAATTAATCCAAAAGTAAATAATTTTAAATAATTCTACCTGAATTTAGAATTGGTTGTAGTTTTTATTAGATTTGAGATTTACTTATGTAATAAATCATAACACAACCAAATTCCACGTGACACTTACGTCGCGAGTGCCTTCTTTCCAGAACTCTACAATACACGTTCTGAGTTACGTGCTTCCTTGGAAAGAAAAATCCACGTACACCTGATAAACATTATTAATTTTCTACAAGAAAATATGAGAACAGACTTTTGAATGCTTTCTGAATACGGCCAAAATTGTTAAGTTTTCTATAAAAATTCTCTAACGCTTATCAAATATCCTGATATTTAATGACGATCATTAAACTCTTTACATTCGAAGGATTAAAAAATGGCTGCTTCACATTTCCCGTCTGTCGTGAATTCAAAATAATTTCGAAAAATACCTAGATCAAACTGACCCTTTTTAATTTCAGTTTTTCAAGTTGCATAAATTTAAAACATATTTTGTTCCATAAAACAAGGCTTTATATATTCCCCGATATACAGAGCAGTACTCGGATAGTGCCACGAACGTTCATTTTTTACGAGCATTCCCAAATATGAGAATATTATAAAATATGCAAAAATGGAACTCCTCTAGTTGCAATTTTTTATAAAAAATGTATGATGACCACGTAGCTATTATTTATTATAAATGCTGTCCAGTCAACGTGATAATAATACGTGCAGTGACCGAGGACTAGTTAATTAGCATGACCGTATATCGAAATAAAATATTAATATTATAATTATTTACGTAGCAGGTACAGGCTACACTTGCGTATTATAATAACTATCTCGACCAGTTGATTAGCATGACCATCTATCGAGATAAAATATTAATATTATAATTATTGGCGTAGTAGATCGAAGTTTGACTTGCATGCTATAATAGCTATTATATATTGGATACTGTATACTATATAATATATAATACTATAGATGCTGCATACTACATAGTATAACAATGATTAATTCATCGGTTCCACTTATACGACCACGTGCATCATCGCTAATTGGCTCGCGTCTCGGAAACACCGTGGCCTATCGATCATCGAGATGAAGTCTCGCCGGTTTACGTTTATTTTATATATACTTTATACCGGTAATTTTACCTTGTTCTATAATGATGACACGCTTTTTATGGTCTCCTTGTTTGAACCCAGAGGTTCTTTATACTCGCAAGTAATTTCAACATTTTCTTTGGTCGTTCGCCGACATAACCGTATACGTACACATATAATGCCTCACAGTGGAATAAAATATAGTACCATCGTCCTAGTGCCTCGCAGCAGTTAATTTAGAATGTGGAACGGAATTAATGTGCACTCGCCTCTTCGTAGAAATAAATTTTCATTTCTAGTCGTAAATTCATTAAAACCGTTTGGTCGGGAGAGATAATGCCGGTCGAAAATTCTGGAGCTGGATGTCGAGTAACATCTCATTGGATGGATGACATTACTTAGGATTAGTTCCCGCGATAATTCCTTCTAAGAAGAAGGCAAGTCGATGCCGAGAATTTATCCACGAAAATCTTTCGTATTGTATGAATTTATTTGATATATATATTACATCATTTTTTAGTAATTATAAAATAATTTGAAATAGGCATTTTTTAGCATTTTATAATTTTAGTATTTTCATATTTTTAATTAATTTCAATGGTATCAGAAGAAGGCAAGTCGGTGCCGAGAATTTATCCACGAAAATCCTTCGTGTTGTATCAATTTACTTCATATATATTACATCATTTTCGAAGGAAGATTTGATTCCAGTATTCAGTGCTAAAGAGGATCTAATGGTAGCAATAATTTCCTAAGGGCAAAGCGAAGGCCAATCACGAGCTAACGAGATTACAATTAAAACCATTGAAAGCATTCGTTTGCGCTAATTGAACGCGTTGATTTAACGCATGTTTTCACCGATAAAGTTCGACGAGATATATTCCTTGGTAATGTTCCCGGTCGTTAACCAATGGAGAGTTCTACTTGATCCTTGCTGCAGGATAACGGACTATGCCAAGGCGTGTCCTCGAACAAAATAAATTGATGGTTCGAATGGCACTAAATGAAGTGGGTTGCGCTGTTACTCATTAATCGAATGAAGCTACAGCTGATTGGCTCCTGATTTAATTACGTTGCTACCTGCGACCCATGCATATCCGGCCTACCATACACATTCGCGTAATGGGGTTATCAGCGAGATTGTTATTGTTGTTTACTGCTAACAAGCTCGTTTCGTAGTGCCCGAAACGGCACGTAAACTTACACTGAGAGACCCTGTCGAATAACACAATTAACTGATCACATATTCATAATTACTTTGAATATGTGCTGGACGTATATACCTCATAATACGAGGTATTTTTTTAACAATTTTTCAAATTAGAAATTGATATTCGCGATCAAAGATTAATTCCCGCGATAACTATAAAGTACATGTATGCCGTGACATTATTTACTGATAGCATGCCCGTTTTTAAACGTTTTAATTATAATGCATACGAAATAAAAAGGCTTCATATTTTTTGAAAGTGGCAACTAATGTACACGCTCAAATATTAAGTAATCAATTTATCGAATATCCGTTACATAATTTCGCGGTAACTATAAATCATTTCAATTGTCCTAATATTTACTGAATCATATGACGCGTCTTTTACATTTTAATAATTCCCGTATTTCCATATTTTAAACTCGTTTCAGTAAACTCGTAAGCTCATTATTTACTACGCCATATTATTTTCATTGTCTATATTCAATAATTTACTCATATATTATTTAAACTTTATATAAGATAAATATCATATATTACACATTAAGGCGATCGATTATTATACCAGCAAACTGTAGTCTCCAAAACATGTTTTAATTAAATACAAACACTTAAAATACGAACATCCTTAATCACGTGAATGAAACCCAAGCTTGGCATTTGTTTTTGTTCGAATGTTAATAATTTCAAGCACAAGTGATTTATTTAAATAGTCGGAAAGAGGACGGTTATCTTAGCTGGTTAGCATTTCAACCGATAAACCGAACATTCGTATTGGATTTACATTACGCAGGATCACGGGAGATACGACGGGATTCAGAGGGTCCTTTTCGGCGGAGGACTACGATTCTGGCTGCACAAATTGCTGCTTCTCGATTCGCTGTCCTACCTATCACACGGCCAATTGAGCTTAAGTTTAAACCGTATGATCCTGGTCGACGTTGACGACATATTCGTCGGTGAGAAAGGCACCAGACTGAGAAAGGACGACGTGATGGCACTGCTCGCCACACAGCAGAGGATACAAGCCTTGGTACCGGGGTTCAAATTCAACTTGGGGTTTTCCGGGAAGTACTTCCATCATGGGACAACGGAGGAGAATTTGGGGGACGACATGCTTCTGGAGAACGTCGACAGGTGTGTTTTCTTTTTATACTAGGTATGTGCATAAGTTCCAGCCGTTTTAGATGACACAGTTTATGTATTATAACTTCTTTAAAAGGAAACAAATGCAGTTCAGAAAGTTAAAATGCTTGTAGATCGATGGAATAAGATTATAGAAAATAATGGTAAATATTTTCATAAATAAACACTATTTTTCTTAAAAAAAGATCATGTTCATTTGATTTTATAAAACTGCGAGAATTTGTGCGCATACTTAATACATTATTAACCTTTCGTTATATTTTGTTACTGGATATTAGATCACCGATGACTGGAGTAAATGTTAATGTCGCCTCTCAGAATCGCCTTAGAAATAGTGTTAAGCTGTATTCAAAATGTATCGATTTAATTGTTGATTCGATATTCGGCAGATTTACATGGTTTTCCCACATGTGGAACCATCAGCAGCCTCATCTTTACGAGAATGTAACGCATCTGCAATTGGACATGGCACTGAACAAACAATTCGCAAAAGACCACGGAATTCCAACCGGAAGCGGTTACAGCGTAAGTCCTCATCACTCCGGCGTTTATCCGGTTCACGAAGGCCTTTACGAGGCGTGGAAACGGGTATGGAACATCAAAGTCACCAGCACCGAGGAGTATCCTCATCTGAGACCAGCTCGTCTCAGACGTGGCTTTATTCATCGTAATATTATGGTAAGATTAAAAAAAGAATTTATTTAGAATCGCCATCCGAATCGTTTATTATTAAAGTAGTGTACGATTAGCATAAGAGATTATTTATACATTGTGCTTTTATCGTCGAAGTAATGTATGGAATAATAAATTACATATTGGGTTAGTTCGGTAGCAGTAATGTTTACATGATAAAAGAGTCCGATAAATAATACGTGCGCTATTGTGTCGAAAATGCATACTTTGCTGAGGAATGCAAAATTGAAAGTACGTTAGATTTTTGTCCTTCGGAATTTTGCGGTAAATTCAGATGACTGTATTTCAAATTGTTCATCAATTCTTGAAAGAACGTAATTCCATTAGCGGAACGAGTGTGAGCGTCAAACTTCACGACCCGAGTGGAATTCAGTATGTCGTTTTGTTTCCGTTTCGCATCCACTCGAATGTCCCAATAGACATTCTTCCTCGCTAACCATCGTTACCCTTTGAAAACTATGAGAAAGCAACAAACGAATTCGCAATCAGGCGAACCAATCGATAATTGTACAGTTCAGCGCTTTATGCGAGTTTCTATAGAAATTTACGAAGTTACGCTCGAAAAGAAATTTGAAAACTGCGTACAAGTCGTGAAAGTAAAGATCAAGTTTATTTGAAAGTTCGATAGACGTATCTCCGGCAAAATTGAAAGTGAAAAGTTTTCCTCAATAAGATCCCCCCCATCGATGAAAACCAAAAGAAATCATCGTGAAAAACCAGGTCGCTTTGCAAAATTCTCATTTCTCATAATTTGTAATCTATTATATCTTTCCGTCGAAAAAGAATCGCTTGAAAAGAGAGACTTTTTGTAATACAGGTCTTACCAAGGCAAACCTGCGGCCTCTTTACACACACGATTTTTATCGAAAGATATCCAGGCGGAAGAGATAAGCTTGACGAGTCTATACAAGGCGGTGAACTTTTTCAGACAATCGTTTACAATCCCGTAAGTAAACCAATACTTTATCGACTTGCAATCTGTATTTTGTCTGATTTACTATTTTCTTGTAGATCAATATTTTTATGACTCACATGTCGAATTATGGGAACGATCGTCTGGCATTGTATACCTTTGAATCGGTGATTAAGTTCATTCAGTGTTGGACGAATTTAAGACTCTCCAGTGCCCCACCCCTTCAGCTTGGCGAACGGTATTTTCAACTGTATCCTGAAGAATCTGATCCTGTATGGGGTGTAAGTAAATATTACATTCTAATAATATTATAAAAAATATATTTTTGTTTATCACATTTCTTCATTTTCCTCCTTCATTTCAGAATCCATGCGACGATCAAAGACATCAGAAAATCTGGTCGAGGAATAAAACTTGCGACCAATTGCCAAGGTTTCTAGTAATAGGTCCGCAAAAAACGGGCACCACAGCCTTGTATACTTTTCTTTCAATTCACCCAGCTATAAGCAGTAATTTGCCGAGTCCCGATACCTTCGAAGAAATACAATTCTTCAATGGGAAGAATTACTACAAGGGTCTCGATTGGTGGGTAACAAAAAATATCTTCTTTACCAGTTACGACCATTGAAGTTGTAAGTTACCGGGAAGGTAATCTTTTTTCTAGGTACATGAGCTTCTTCCCTGCTTCGAAGAATGAGAGTTCAAGATACCTGTTTGAAAAATCGGCTACTTATTTCGATGGAGAGTTGGTTCCTCGAAGGGCTCATGCACTTTTACCGCGGGCGAAATTAATCACGATACTGCTTTCACCAGCTAGACGTGCTTATTCGTGGTACCAGCATACGAGAGTTCATGGAGATCCTGTAGCAAATAATTATTCCTTTCATTCTGTAATCACGGCGAGCGATACTGCTCCGAAGCCCCTTCGAGATCTCAGAAACAGGTACATTTATACATATTCTCGGACGATTTTCGGTTGGGCATCATAATGTGTCTCGCTGGAATAATAAACCGCGTAAAGTTTCTGAATATTTAAATGCGAATATTACCTCGACCCGCGATGGTCGTATAAAAGAAACAAACGAAGAATTTAAATTGCTAATCACTTGCACAAAAGTTCATGCCCCTAGAATATCGTAGAATATCAGTTGCCCGGAGAGAGATTAATAACTAAATGTTTTAACATGAATTGATTACAGATGCTTAAATCCCGGAAAATATGCTCAGCATCTGGAGAGGTGGCTTTCGTTCTACCCACCGCAGCAGTTGCATATAATAGACGGCGAGCAGTTACGTCAAAATCCTGTAGAAACTTTACACGAGTTGCAGAGATTCCTTAAAATCACCCCCGCCTTCAATTATTCATCGCACTTAAGATACGATCCGAAGAAAGGATTTTTCTGTCAAGTTACTAATGAAGATCGTACGAAATGTCTGGGGAAGAGCAAAGGTCGCCAATATCCACCGATGGAGGATAAATCTTATAAATTATTACAGGTGCATATAGTAATATCTTATTCTAATCGCTTGCTCCAATCGATTTAAAATTCAGCACCACATTCTGATCGTTAAATGTAACTGTTTTGTAATAAATAAATATATCTTTTCAGAGATATTACTTGTCTCACAATACGGCACTAGTAAAATTATTGAAACGACTTGGGTCAAGAACGATCCCGCAATGGCTGAAAGAAGACCTCACCGATACGGTGATGACCTAGCAAACGTCGTTCGCATGAAACGATACCGTGTCCCGACTTCTTGTTTCCGCGATAGGCGAGATACATCGTTTATTAGCAGAAGATCTGTAAATTAATTGTACATTTAACACTCCACTGGATTTCACATCCTAGATGAATGGACCATCTGGGATTACATCAGTGGATTGGCCTAAAATGGTTGAGAGCCTGCAAAAACTAGTCACTAAGCGGTTTCACGGTGAGATTATCGTGACTGTCGATCGTTGTTAAGCCAATAGTACTATTATTAATATATTATTATTATGATCGTTATCGCGTCGTAGAGAACACAAGTATTAGGAGTACAACCGTTCGCAGGTGCCATTTGTCTGTCTATAATGATTGGACATCTTTCTTTCTATTCTTTGCTACACAGGCTGGGTCGGAAGAACTCTAATCTACTTAGTCGTATTAAATTCAATCTCGATATTAACATATCTTCTTAGTTACAAGGATATTTGGGATGAATCAACTTTTTTAACAAACGAAATTCGTCGAGCAAATTGGATATCGACGTTTCTTCTTAGATTATGTAATATTTCTAAATAAATTTATATGTTTTTTAACGTTATCTAGCGCAGAATTTATTGACAGCCTGGGTAACGTGAAGGCGATATTTTCAAAATCGAGCAATCGAAACTTCTTGGATAATGAGGGGAAAAGATAACGAATTCTTAAATCAATAGGATTAAGAACGTTATTTTGCGACTAACCTTGGTCGTCTAAAAAGAAACCAATACTTGATTTCTTCAAGATTACGTGTATCCTAATTACACTAACACTTAACGGTCCTTCCACTTAATTTTATAAGGAAACAACGTGTTAATAGATCAGAATATATGCATATATGTACATAAGTATGAATGACTTATCGAGGATTATTTCAATCTTATAAATTGCATTAAACTTCGATAATGATAATGATGATGACACGAACAAGATAGCGGACCGTTAAGGGTTATAATATTTAAAAAATACATTTCTCCGTACGAGCGATCACTGGATATATCGAATATCAATTTTATTGATGATCCATTGCTCGTTTTCTTGGCACTAATCGCAGGATCGTCCATGTGAGTGTTGAGAAATCTGGACATCGAGCTTCTACTCTCACCCACTTATTTTCGAAGACGCAGTGTACATTAAATCTCATTGTGTAAGAGTACCAAAAAACCAATAATAATGATTCTATGTATATTTTGACAATACTATTCTTGGTACCGACGATGGAAAGGTCAGCGAAAAGTGTATGATCGCGTCCGTTTGTACATTTGTGTATCGTACTATTTTGATGTCATTGTAGGTGTATCATAATGACTTAAGAAATTTCATCGAAACGACATGAATTGGAAAACAGTCGTACTCGAGATCATTGTCGGACATTACTGGTCTTAAGTATAACCCGCCTATTTGCAGTAATTAACATTGTCTCCCTTAACACCCGCGAGCTCTCTAATTCCATGATCGTCCCATCTTTTTTACAGTAGAAAAATTAAACATTATCGAAGACAGAGAACTAATTGATTTAAACGCTTCTAATATCTAAACGTGCCGTGCTTGAAATTAGTTAAACATATAGTGTTACCGAGAACAATTGCATTATTGGATATAAAACCATGCACAAAAAGCATTTAACCGCCAAAACTGCTTGTTAGACTCGCCTTTCGTTTTCCATTCCTTAATTCTACTAATTGTAATCGTGGAACGTTCACTACTTATCTCCGAACGAGTACATCATTCTTTACGTCTAGATTACTTTATTGAAATCTTTCTTATGTTTTGTTAACATCATTTTCATCAACCATATATCGTTATACTGATTGCAGGTCGCACGTTGCTCGTTTTGGAAAACTACTTTCTTCCACGGTCATATGTTCTCTAAATATTACCTAATATTGTATATATATTCTTTATTTATTACAGTAAAAATTACAATCATTTACAGTTTCCAAAGCAGGAAGCTGTTACAAAGTATCCTTTCTCTAATTAGTGATGTAAATATTGTATAAATATATTTGGAAGCATTTACTAATATCATACGTCAGAGGACAATCCAAAACGAGCAAATAATTATTATTAAAACCTTCGTCATAATTTCCTCGATACACCACTGTTCAAATTACATTACATCTAGTTTACCTAGATCTACTATTTTATTAGAGTTTTGTTACGTTTGTACAATTTGTTTCCTTTTTTTTAATACTGCCGTTAAACCATGCCATGTAACGTTTGACGAATCATGTACAAAGTTTATTGTTAATTGTAATAATAGTTAATAATAACGATGATACCGCTAAACGATTGATCTGTTTCGTCGAATCGTGCCATTTTACCAGTGTTGTATATACGATTACATTATCGTACCAATCGTCGGATTTTTAGAGTCAATATTAATATCGACTTTTTTTCCAGCGTGGCGGTAGCAACAACTGTCCGGTTTGCTGCCACCTGACAATAATGAGCGACAAACCAGATTCGTAAACATTGTAGTGAAATTCATTGTGTCAGCATGGAAATTTCAATGTGGTGCTGATAATTAGCAGTAGTTCATCGCTGGTTCACGGTATTTATACTATTTGTACTCCGAGGTATTTCCATTTTATTTAAAATCACGACTAAATACCCGAGCTTCACTAAGAGTATAAAGAAATATTTTTTTATGAGAACTAATAAGTTTAGTTTAGATATACGATATAGAATTATAATTTCACGATAACCTTTATCACTAAAATTTCATATTATTAAAGTACTATTGTCTCGTTAATAATTAACAAGGTTTCGAAGGGTTTTCGAACAAGGTTTGTGAGATGTGGTAAATAATAAAGAGCTAATTATGAACCAGCGATAAAATATTACTAATGGATCTTTTTGCGTGTAAATACGCGTTTCGAATTCTTACCGATGCAAGTGCAGGAATATAATGAGCATTTTGTAGATGTCCTACTCTAACAGACTGTTATTGCAGACAAGGGAAAATCTGTTGTATGAATAAACGAGATACGCGTGTAGTATATGTGTACGACACTTTAATAGGACCTGTGATTATTTAACTTAAAATTACTCAATTGTAAAATACTGTAATAACTGTATGAATAGTCGATAAGTTCTAATAAAAGAAATATTTAAAATTCTAAGTATGGCAAGTACTTTATATTACGAAGATTTTTAAATATTTCCGCTCGAATTTTACATTTATTATTACATTTTTCATCCGATGCAGCATGAATACCTTCTTTCATTGTACTTTATAGTAGGTATAAATTCATTTTTCGTAACACGAGCTTTCTTTGGAATTTCAAATTAAGAACTAGATTAATCCCGTTTATTTATGAGTTATGCTTTCGCGCATTAAAAACGTTCAGAACTTTTCGTTCTACCGATTATATTGTCGACCTATTTTGCAGATCTCAGCAGAAATCGCTCACACTTCGTGTATTTTAGAATCCTCTTTGGTTTCTACGCGGTTCGTCTCACACGATATACTTTCTTCGAGATTATCAACCTCCTCTTTGTATTCACGAAATCGAGAATCTACGCTCGGTTTGTCGCCAAAATTTGATAACGATCCTGGCTGAAGATAAATCGAGCCGTTGTCAAGTGGGAACAATCTTTGCATGTAACATCTTTTCGGAGCATTTCTCATTGCTGCAATCGCTCGCAGATGATTCAAGTGTTCCGATCTGTTTCGCAGAACACCGAAACATTGCAATGTCACGAACGTAATTCCCATGACAAATGTAACGAAGCATGAGACTACGATTAAACTGATAAGCTGCCAAGAGAAGTTCAATAAAGTTAGTATAACGTCCGTATCTTCGGCGAAAGCGCAAAGAGGGGCTAAAGTACTTCCTAAAATAGCGCATGCAAGATGAATCGCAATGGTATTGCAATAATCCTCCAACGCACTGCGGAACACTTGTCTCGAAACGAGATAAAAGATAAGGCCACCGGCGCAACCCAAACCAATTGCTGTCTGGGGAGAATAAACGTCTGTCCCAGCTGATATCGTCACCAAACCAGCCACTGTGGCTTCGACGCACTTCGTCACCGTCGAGTGATTAAACTTTTCTCTACTGAGAATGAAATGCAGTACGGCAACCAGAAGGCTGCACGAGGATGCAGCCAATAAATTATTCACATATAAGTACGATAAACCGTTGCTTGACATCTTGGATTTATCTCTGTCAATGTTTGGCATACTTAAACTCTGCAACCCCAAAACGTAACAGGTTAAAGTAACCGAAGTAAAGTAAAAACAAAACAGCCAAGTTAAAGGAATTTTAGTTATGCAGTCTATATATGTATATATTAATCGAAGGATTTCTTGCGTTTTGCAATACTTTACCTGCAGACCAATAAAGACTAATAGCTGACCAATGCAGACGTTCCCGGTTGAACCAGTAGCAACACTAGCTTCATCGATGTCCTTTAATCTAAGTAATCTTCTGCCAAGCGTAATGCAACCAATTAAACCGGAAAGCCCACCAACGAGATGAATAACCCCTGATCCAGCATAATCACGGAATATAACGTGCTTTCCATTCAGTTGGTTTCGATTCATCCATCCATTAGATGTCCAAGCCCAATGAATGAGGAACGGCTGCACGATGGCGGATAAAAGAAAACCGATCACCAGGTAACCAACGGTATGCGTTCTACCTCCGATGACACAGGTGCATATTGCGGATGCAATTACCACAGCAGACCATCCTATTATGGCTTCGTCCTTATCGACCTCGACATGGCCGATCCAATATCCTTCGCCTATCAAACCTCCCACATCACCGTTATAGGCGATAATATATCCAATTAATATATATACCGTTGTCACCCAACATATGTCGATGATATTCTCAAGTAAGATCCAGTTCACGTTGTTTACTGGCACGGAACCAACTTCTATCAGGATGAAGCCAACGCGCAATAGGATCACTAGAATGATACGAGCAGGACTCGCCCAGGAATGAAAGTTCGAAGCAGTCTTCACACTCTCGTCGATTAAGGCTTTTATCGTGTCAGTGTAATGGGAGTCAGGAGTTGACATTTTTAATTAGGATTCGGATAGTTGTGTTCTTCTTATAGTCTTCTTAATAATATTCGTATAATACGTTCACATGATCTATTAAAAATTGTTGTTTGAGGGAATATTAATAATCAAAGGTATCGGTTTTCGAAAGGTTGGAATAAATGTCACGATCCAGACGAGACAAAGCAAGGCCGAAGTCGTGTTCCGTGATATTGGGTGGGGAAATATTTCGTAAAAAACGCACGAGAAAGTTGAGATGTTTAATTCAAATTTATTAGACATTCATGCAACGTTTTGCATAATGTTTCCATAAAATCACACCATAAATAATCACATTCATATTTGAAAAGTATAAGTTAATAAATCATCCTAATATACCACCACAATTCAATCCTCGCCCAACAAATGTTTTAAACTGAATTTACCCAACATCTGCGTAAACACGGATCACATTCGCCAATCGATGCTACATCATTAACAAATCGATAAGAACTTACATTAATTTAAAAAAATTAATACAATCGAAGTGTCATGTCAATAATACAATGTAAATCGGGCAAAACAGTCTTTACAGAGAAAGTGTTGAACCAACTGTACATAATAAACTTCTTTCTTCGAGCTCATAATCTGAGAAGTATAATACCTATAATAACTACCAACTATTCTACTGAACCATTGACCCAAGCAAGCATGCGATAATAAATAATCAGATGAGATATGATATCGTTCTAAATTTTGCAACGGTCGCGGTTGAAGCTTATGAAAACATTCCGAACAAGATTTATATAAACGTTAAGTAATGTTAAAACGTGGACAGTGTTTGTTTCCAAATCACAATGACCATGAAACGTCGATCATCGTACCACAACAAACCACAATAAACTACGACCGTTGCAAAAATTCGAACGATATCATATCTCTATTACTAGTAATTGTTTAAAGAAATTATTTACCGTGGCATCGATCATTGCACTCATCGCGGACGAGTTCAAAGTATGCACCGTGCAACCTTTGGTGCATCCGGAAGCTGCAGTTCAGTAAAATGATGAAAGCATAATATCTCTGAATCGTAATATTCGCTAATCACATAAAGTGCTAGATCGTGGCGAACTTTTCTTCTACATCGATAATTTAATAAATTTATTAAATTACGACTTAGTCGTTGCAGT
This sequence comes from Nysson spinosus, assembly GCA_910591585.2. Taxonomy (NCBI): domain Eukaryota; kingdom Metazoa; phylum Arthropoda; class Insecta; order Hymenoptera; family Crabronidae; genus Nysson; species Nysson spinosus. The sequence continues at coordinate 4,800,454 of OU342830.1, read as the reverse complement.
ATTATTTATATTAATTAATTATTAAGGAGCCATCCGATTAAATAAAAACAAATTAATAAAATCTCAGGTGAATCGGAAGGAGTTCCTTTATTAAACGACTGCTTCTCCGCCGCTGAAGGGGAATCGTTTCAGTGTATTGGTATCTAATGCACCAATTATAACGTCATTTGCAGAAATCTTCGAAAAGGCATGAAAATATATTTTCCAGAAAGCTAAAAAGTTAATAATTATACGAATATGATCGATAACGATCGAAGAAAATAAACGATATTCGACGGTTAATTCTTCGAGGCAGGAGCGATCGCGGTTGGCCAGCGGGGTCGACCCCACCAATTTTCATCCCTTCCTGGATCCCGAGGAACCGAGGTGATGTGGTTACCCCCCGCACAACGATTCTTCATTTCCCGCAGTGCACTCGGGGAGGAAAGACGTCTTTCCTAATTCTCTCTTCCTAAACTACCCCTCTTCCAAACCGACCACTTTCCTCTTCTAGGATAACGAATATCGACCGGTACCGGTCAATACTGCCCAGTGCTGACCAATGCTGACCAATAGTGACCAGTACTGACCATTTTGCAATTAATACAATTTTAATTTCTGGTCTGTTCTAGGAGTCTATTTTAAACTTGATTTCGTCATTATTTGATTGATTATTTGACTGTTTACTTGATTGATTATTTGACTGTTTATTTGACTGTTTATTTGACTGTTTATTGATTATTTGATTATTTACTGATGATTTGACTCTTTACTGGTTATTTATTAGTTATTTGATTATTTACAGATCCTTTGTCTATTTATAGACGATTTGAATAATTATTAATTATTTGATTATTTACTGATTGTTTAATTTTCTAAAGATCATTCGACTATTTACTGATTATTTGATTATGTACTATCGGATGCTTGCTTGGGCTAAGGGTTCGGTAGAATAGTTGATAGATATGATAGATATTATATTTAGCTAGTTTCATAGTTCTCGAAAGATGAGCTCGAAGAAAGAAGAACGAAGAAGGAAGAAAGATTTATACAAGGGGAACTCTGCTGCAGTGAAATTCTAGAAGAGAAGTGAAAATAGAAATAGCTTTATTATGTATAGTTGGTTCAACACGTTCTCTGCAAATACTGTTTTGCCCAATTTATATTACATTATTAACATAACATTTCGATTGTATTAGTTTTTAAAATTAGTATAAGTTACACAGCGACAGAGAAATTGTTGTTCTAGAAATTAAGCGTAGACCTGAATCATTGACAAACGTATTTACGAAGAGCGAATTTTTGCAAATTCTCAAATTTTTAGCTTTTGCTTTCCTTTGCTTCGTTTCGCACCATGAAGTAGTTTATTTTGCAATGATGAGCGACGATCTTCTTGCTCTTTCGTTACTCTCTTCCAGAGTATCGAAATGAAGTACTTGGATAGCATAGTTTGTTCGATCCTGGGAGGGTCCAGCGCCTGCAAGGAAGGACCATGTACAGAGTTGTGGCGGTCGTGACGTAAGCACCGACGAGATATTGCCTGACTAATTATTAGTCGAGTAATATGTCGTTGGTGACAAGAGTCACGATAGATCGGATCACGCCTGGTATGGGGTAATCGTCATCCGTTTGGAGGCTGCGTGCGGTTCTCCTTCGTTGTTACAACCGCCAGGTGTTGACTTCGTGCGCCAAGACAGGCCATATAGATTGGAAGTCCTCTGCATGGTCCAACGCTGAGTACGGCTCGGCGGGCATCAGGCCGTTCAAACTTTGAATCGCGATTTAGAGTTAGAGTCATTTAGTTTCTTAGAGTCAATCGCTCCAGTTAGTACATTCGCTCTTCTGAATAATGTTCGGTCAGTGACTTAGCGTTAAGTTTGGTATAAGAATAGTTAGTAAGTTAGAACACTGTATCCGCGACGATATTTCAAGTCCGATTGTCCCGTTTTTCTTCGAGTTCGGCTCGAAGCAAAATGTGCCTTGAGGACTTGGAATAAAACGGTGGGTGGTTCGGTCGCGGACCTGGATCCGCGACCCAGCCTCCCACCCGGGTCTCTGCTAGCGGCAACCTCCACGTGGTGAGACCTGGTAATCGGTAATAATTGTAGAGGATTAGAATTAGAATTCTTCTACAATTACAACTGAACTAATAGCTGCTTTATATGTATACTTTAATTAGAAATTAGGCACCTCGCTTTTATGCGATGGACTATAGTTTATAAACTTTATTGAGTGTACAACAACATTAGTGATCAACATCTATTGATGTATTCATATAGTAATTTGCTCTTGTACTTTTAGTAGACAATAATTGTTTTGTAATAGGAAAACTGCAATGTATCAACACTTCACCTACCCAAGCTCCTTTAGTTACGGATGAGACTTTATTAATTTATTATAATTTAAATACACTTCTGCACATTCTTATTAAATAGCTGAATAAAATAATATTCATTATCGTTGACAATAGAATTTATTTCGCACAAATATTTGAGCGATTTTATATTAGTTATTTCATGTAGTTTATTTTAGTGATATAATATTTTAGAAAATTACATTTAATTAAATAATATTTTAGCTTTCGTATAAAGCTAATTTTGTTTATTAACTAATGTATTAGATTTGTTAACTAATCTGGTTTTTTATTAATGATCTTTGTTAATGACTTTAAATGCCGAGTAATATGTATACTAGCAGATGTAAGAGTTTTGAAAAAATATTTCCATGTCTTATTTTTCTATTTTTGGGACTAAAAATATAAAACCACAGTTGTTCTATGTGTTTGGTGGGTAAGGTCGCCAGTGACAGAAAAATCGTTACCGGGCACTAGGACTCGGGAACTCTGGAATTACAGATTGCACTGCGTGCTTGGTCTACTTATATCTCATCGTCTTTGGTGAAGCTATCCGCCGGCGCAAGGTCGGGGTCTCGGGCTCTCACGGGGCCGAGCCGGCGAGCGATGCCGCCCGTCGACGCCGTAGTTTTAGTCGCTCGAAGGCGGCCGAGTATATCAGTGTTAGGTGTCAGTGACTTGTGAAAACTATCTTTCTAAAGTGCACATTCGTTTTCGTGCTCCGTTATTAAACGGAGAATAATCGCGAGAGCATGGCTACGGTTTCGTGTCGCGCTTTATTCATCGTCAGATGGTATGAGGTCTCCCGCGTGCTCACCGTTTCCTCCACCCTGGCCACAACACAGAAGTACCGAAACGTAAGTGTTGACATAATATTATTCCGCCGCTTTCATGTAATTAGTCATAATTTTGGTGTATCACTAATCTATTTGTTGATATATCAGTGTATCGATATCAATTATAAGTAATACGATATTCGCGTCGAACCGAAAACTCTTCGCATTTCAATGCTTCGTTGAACGTCTTCGAACTTGTAGCCGCTGCGCCCTCCTTTTGTTTCTTTTACGTTATTCTTCCTCTCTTACTCCTCTGTGTGGCACCTTCCTCCTTTTCAAAGCCGCGTGTCCACTTCGAAGAGGGGAATTTACATTTGCATTAGCATATAAGGCGGGCTAGTAACAGCCTGTCGAAAATAAATTCTCGACTAACGGAATCGTGCGTAGTATTTCAATGTTGTGGCGAATCAAATCGTACTTCTTAATTCACCGCTCTGGCCGACGAAACTAAGCAGCGCAAAAAAAAGCATCCTCGAAGGATGCCCCGTAAATAGCATGGCAGCCATACGCCATGTAAACACCTCTTCCAGCACATAAGATTCGTAACGTTTTATACGAACGTAATTTAAGTAGCCGATAATTTTGTTCATGGAAATCATCTTCGCATTCCTTGTAATCATATTTTATATGTTGTCTCGAATTTTATGCAATTTTGAGAAGAGCGTGACTTGGGACACGTACGACTCTCTTCTTAAGCATTTTTAAATACAGATAATTTCTAGCCCCGCGTAAAATATCACGCTTTCTCTGAATCCGCTTATCAGCGATTAAAGAGTAATTGGACGAAATACGCAAACAGAACATTTTCGGCATCTAGCTCACATTGTCGCGATGTATTTGTGATAAATATTGTTCTGTGTGCGTGCTAATACAGAGTTATCATTCGGAACTGGAGTCTCCATGCAGTACAGTATTGCGGTTGTTAGATAAGATGCGACTATTTACATTCGCGCGTACACGCGTTTCGCTCTCGCGCAGATTATGTCTGCAGTACGTTGCCCATTAATTATCCAAAGGATACTAATTACGTGAAGATAACGACTGTCAGTCACATTTAGGTTTATCATTCGCGAATTGTCACCATCAACGGAATGACTAGATGAAAGTTTTCGAAGAAGAGTAGAACTTTTTAACGACGTATACTTTGCTGAATTAAATATATAATGATTAAAACACCCAATGTTAAGTGAATTTGATATTTGCCATTAAACACAAGTATTATTACTAAGTATTATTGTAGAGGTAAAAATCGCTAACAACAATTTGGCCATTTTCTTCCTAAAATATAATAATTTCACAAATACAATTTTACTAAATAGTACAACGGGATATATAAATGACTTGCTACCTAAATTCAAATATTTCATTTCGCGAATATTGAAATTTTAATTCTAAAGAAATACGGAAACCTGCAACTCGCTTACATGAAAGTATTAGTTGATGAATTTTACTTATATAATAATGATATTTGTTTCGAATCAAACTGTTTTCAAAATCAAATAAATCATCGACCAATGTTTTCTTATGAATTGAATCATTCTGACACAATTTTAGTATGAACATTTTTGCGTGCGTATACCGCTGCAAACATGCAATTAATAATTGTATATTTTGTTCGTAACTCGTATAACTTAACTTAAGTCTTCAATGAAACCCTTACTAAAGAATGACATTATTAATTAGTTATTCGTTGCACATTTTTGGAATAAAGTTGGTATGCGTATTCATTTGATAAAAAGATCAGATGATTATTAATTTCATATGAACATTGTAACGTATACATTAACTCTGTCAAGAGTAATAAACGTGCAAAACAATAATCATTTATAATAATGTTCACGTAAGCTTTTCCCTGGAAGAGCATTCAGATTTTCAAAATATAACTTGAATTATAAAACAGCATCTGTAATATTTCTAACTCTCTACTATATTATGTAATATATAATATTCAGTTAACAGTCCCATATTTTTATTGGACACTAACGTGTAGCATAAAATAGACATGCTTTATAGCTCAATTAAATACACAATTACGGCGTATTTTTCGTGTTGAACTTTCCGTCAAATACGCGTCAACTTTTCGATAAATAAGGCATAAATTCCACGATTTATTAATTACGCTTCTTACTAAGATACCGAGTAGATGAAAAATTCTGGATTTTGCGAATTAAGAGTAATCAAATTTAATATTCCGGTACACCAGAATTCCAGAGGGGCATTAAAGACAGAAAATATATGGGTCAATGTATATTTTTAACCGACCGACGATATTTCATTAAAGTGTGAATTATTGAATTTTCCCCGAATACGATATGACTTATTGGATTAAAATAGTTGCATATCTTGGAATAGATTTTACTGCCATTGAAAAAATAACAGTGGTACTTGTACAGTGGACCCGTTTATAGCACGTGTTCTATGAATCCATTTTATAGGAGTCATATGTAGGTTATGCATAAATTAGAAATTTATTAATATAGCATAGATCGCTACCGTATTCAAGTTAATGGATCTTTAATGATAAATAAAATATAAAACAAATTGTTTATTTATTGCATTAGTTTGGCTAACTGCTGTTATGCTTGTAAAAATTTGAGGCTACTTATATCTGTGATCCTTTTATTGAACCAATCATATCATGATTGTCATTTCTATGTAGTGCGTTATGAAGAAACCAAAGTCAGAACAATCTTTCCTCCGACAATTCAAATTAGTGTGTTCAAATTTTCATGTAAAAATCACGGCTTATCCAATATAAAGTAAGCAAAAAGTTACAGCAATAAATACAAAACAAGAGTTTCAAGAAAATGCAGTTAATTAATTTGATCTCTATAACCATGATATAGGAAGTATTATTCCATATGAATAAAACGAAATCAGAAAAACATTTCATCCGATAGTTCCAATTAAAGTGTGAAACTATCAGATTCATATACCGCATATAACTGTCATCAATTTCTCTTCGCTTTATGTGGTCCCGCGTTATACGGAGTTCCACTGTACTTTAGTCGTAGATTGGAATTATTGAAGCCGGAGGGCTAAGAAAAGTGAGGTGAGTTTCCATCACACGGCTACCGATAAGAAGAAGACACTCGATGACTCGGTTAAATGTCAAGTGAGATAAATCCGGCACACTGCTACCGTGGTCTCGACATTTATAAATATGCAGAGGTTCTCGAGTCGTTAAACCGAAAATATAGTGCTTTCTGGCATTAATCTCCAGCCGTGAATTGTCTCGAAGTCATAATGCCACGCATTGAATTGCTCCTCGGAAGAATGTCGAGGAAGAACCGTAAAAGTGATCGGCACTCTTTAACACGTTGACTGTCGCACCGAAATCCGTGTTATACGATACCTCACAATGCGCGTCTGTAACGTCTAAAAATAAAACTGTTTAAGCGCTCTACGATACATTGGTTACTTTACTTCATTATCTTAACGTTAAAAATACTGCAAATTTTACGAACATTGGCGATATATTTAATTCGAGTTTTAGTAATATTGGCATCGGCGAACACCGGTGAAATAATATTCGAATTAACCCCATGACCTCAAATGACGAATCTGGCACGTCTTCCTGGTAATTTAATCTTTTGCACACGAAGGCGACATCAGGATTTTCACCACTTATATCTTGATATTGGACATTAAATCACCGACAACTGGAGTAAATTTTAATGTCGCCTCTTGAGGGCAAAGGGTTAATGTGAAAGTACATAATGACAAGCTACACTTGTTATGAGGTGCGAAATACTAATTAATCAGATTTAACTTGCGCAAATTTGTTTTCTTTTCGACTACTACATGTACCGACATATGAAAGAAACTTAAATCGTATCCATATAAAAAATAATCTTAATTAAATCGTACATCGAGGGGTTAAAACAGTTAAAGTGTCACCTGAAGAAGTTCATTGTAGTCTTTGAAGTTTTAACAGACAGTAGAATATTATTATGGAACGTATACGTATACATATATGTACATATTTACATCGATGGGATTTACCATCCAACCGTACGAAGCCATCGTTAGACTTGCATTAGAATTTGCATATGAATGTGCAAGTTATACCTTCATTAACTGGGATATGCGCTTGCACTTCCGCCTTAAATTGCATGGAATTAATCAACACGTCGAACAATTGCAGAGTTCAAGTGTAATAGTCTAATTTCTAGATCCGATGGAGTATTATATCAAACTATGTACAGATATATTAATGAGATTTAAGGTTCAATTAATAATGGCAATTATATAATTGACAATTATACGACAAGATCATTGGCCTTGCATATTCAAATGCAGATGGTAATGTAAGATTATTGCATGCATTCAGCAGTACATGCACTTACGTTTCTTAAATAGCTTGCATTTTGTGTACAAATTGGAAAAATTTAGTTCGGTTGCATAAAAGGAATCTCGTCCTCTAGAATTGCTTCTAGTAATAGAATACTAACCCTTTGCAACCCTAGGGACTTTTAGGTAATATTTCGCTGTTATAAAGGTAAAAATCACTAACTACAATTTCGTAATTTTCTTCCTCAAATATAATATAATTTGATAAACACAATTTTAATAGACAGTACAGATGGACATATAAATGTCTCGATATATTGAAATATTCTATTTCGTGAATATTGAAATTTTAATTACAAAAAAATACAAAAGCCTCTGTAACTCGTTCACGTGAAAATGTTAGTTATTGAATTTTACCTTTACAACAACGATGTCGATCAAATATTAGATTTAATTGCACTAAGAGATCGTTGCACTTGCATTAGAATCTGCATTCAAACATAGAAGATTACATATGCGTTAAGTAGTACTCGCACATGCATGTATCAAGTATTCATGCATATGTCCGTTCATGATTGATAACTGTTATCATATACCGCACACATATGGGCAACTGTCGATGCATGGCAATTTCACCGGCGAGCCACACATTGATAGTATCCGTAATGAACGATAACTACCATAACCCAGGAAAATGGTATATAATTAAATTGCACCAATGTCCAACCATGTGCCGTTTGAAATCCAACGATATGATAAGAGCCGCCTCATTTTATAATCCATTTATATGATAGTATCGAGTCTTATATCACCAAGGCCCATAATTATTTTCACTTATGCATTTGTATCGATGAATAGGCAAAATGTAATAACTGTTTAATAATGTCATAAAACACTCTTATAATGTATTAGGTATGTCCATAAGTTCTCACCGTGTTTAGATAGCACAGTTTATGTTACTTCTTTGAAAGGAAAGAAATGCAGTTAAAAAGCTCGTTGATCGATGGAATAAGGTTATACAAAATAATGGAGAATATTTGTTTGAATAAAAACGATTTTTCTTAAGAAAAAGATCAAGTTCGTTTGATTTCATAAAACGACTAGAACTTATGCATATAGCTAATATAATAATAACACTTCGGTGTATAGTGTTTAATTAAATGTTTACGTATTTAATTGCTTAATAAATGTATGTTATAATGCAGTCTGTATAAACATAAAATTTGGTAGAGATAGATGCGAAATAGATATTTTTTAAGTTAAAAGCGAGAGTTCAAACTCTATCATCGTTCGAATACTTTCGAGCGGAAGTGTATGTGCATAATTGATCCAGATACAAAAATCGATTTTAGGTAGTACATAATTATGGCAGTATACTTTTGAGATGATTACTTTGAAGAATTCAAATCGGTATTGAATCGAACGTCTTTTTAAAGAAATGATATCAGAGTCTTTATCAGAAATAAGAAACTTACATAAGAACAGTTGCGGTGAATTATGTTTTTCCTGAGGCTTTCGTGCCTATGCCGTATTTACCGGTATCAGTGTACGTAACTTGCGGGGTCCATTGCATCCGTGTCACTCGGTGAATGATTCACTTCAAGGAACTATGCGTTTCATTACGAACAGGAATCCCTATTCCTTTGTATCGAATACCTCATCCGTTTGCTATTTTCATGTAATTTCAAGAATACCGCATTGATCTCCTTAAACAAGGACAGCGCATAATGCATTTTTACACTTTTGAAAAAAGTCAGTAATTCAGTTTGCAACGAACTTGAGTTTTAAGTGTCGTAAAAGTCACTCTTCCATTTGTTAATATCTTTCACGAATTCGTTAACAGCTTTATACGTTGCATCCTTGATCTTTAATTACATTGCATTTGATATTATATTGATACATAAATGTTGTCGATTATTGTCAAATTTCGAAGTTTCGTCGCGCGTAATCATTTTATAAAGAATAATCGAATTACGTATTACGAAACAATTAATTACTTTCCGTTACATCTAATATTTTCATATTCTATAAGCATATTGCATATAAATATATCACACTATTTTAAGAATATATCTTGGACGTAGCTACTTTCACATCATGACAATTACGCGCTGACGAAGTACATGTAATTAAGCACGTTCTACTTGAAGCTATTATCACGGTGAAAATATGTACCATATGCGCCACTACTTTGTTTCATACCTCCGATATTCTATTTGATAAATTGCGTCCACGCCCAGTCGACCACGTGAATTACCGCTTTATCAGGGAAAAAGAGCTTAGAGGGAGTTGTTTCGAGTGGTACACGAAAGAAATTAGCAATCGGCTTTTGCCCCCAGTAGGCCGGTCAATACACTCTTTGCAACGATGATTTGCATGGAAACGTTGAGTCACATGCACAACAGACGTACGCGAAGGAAAAATGATGTCACCATCATTGAGACCCCGAGAGAAGGTCACGGTTAAACATAGATCAATTCTCGTATTCCTTTCCTGGATCACGTTTTATATGTAAAAGGGAATATATACATACATATTAAAACAAGTAAACATAGAAATATTAACTAAACACGCCACTTTGCTTTCTATCACAAATCGTTGTTATAGAGGTAAAAATCGGAAACTACAACTTGGCCATTATCTTCTTGAAATATAATAATTCAAGGAACACAATTTTACTAGACAGTATAGTCAGGATATATAAATTACTTGCTATACTCAAATATTTTATTTCGTGGATATTGACATTTTATTTATAAAACAAATATAATACAAAAATATCCTTAAACGTTGTACCGTATGAAGTCACGCGTTAGCATTTTTATGAAAGTGCTACTAATGCGCTTTCACATTTTTATTTCTACGTGAAGTTCACGACTCTTCTCACTTCGCGTGGCTTCCGGGAAGCTTAGTTTTGGAAGTTTCTAGTTTATAATACTTACAGGACATCATGAAATTCTAAACTCGTGGGCTGCACGTGACGCAATAAATATAATATATGAATTTCGTGACTCGTTCTCGCGGCATATTATGAATTTCGATCTCGGCGAATAACGGCACGGAATACGCGTTCACTGCAAACTCCCGTTAATTTTTGACAAAAGATCATCACGCAACTGAAGTCATCGATTTTGACGAAAGTTCCTGTGACGAGTCACGAATTATCGTGTGCATCCGCCGTACTCGTTTGCCCTTTAAGAAGAGAAACTCTGACTCGAAGTTCAATGGATACTTTCACTTTTTTGGTCCATTTTATGACAAGATCCACTCGACTCGACTCGACTCGAAAATTGCTTAAAATCAAGTAGAAACGGGTTGAACTTAATGAGCTAATGAATATACAGTAGGAGCACTTTATATGCTTACTATAATTCACTACATAAAAAATTCAAAGTTTTCTTCTCGGTGTCTTCGATAAAGTAGAAGTAAATGGGATTTTAAGTTATAATGTAAGTCGTTCTAATAAATCTGATAATAAGTTTGTATAATTATCAGTTTCATATTTTTGTTATGACTTATGCGTTAAGTCCACGAGGAACAATAAACGTGGAAATTAATATATTTATAATATAATATAACAATGATTATTACAATATTCGTATAACTGTTCACGTCAATGACCACCCGTGTTTATATATATAATATAACTATATAAATTATGTAAATCTACGCCTTGTTATTACTCATAGGGAAATTTAATATTTCCCTGTACAAAATTATTACCCCTATGTGTAATATTATGCATAGTAAGGTCCAAAAGGTTATAGACGATTTAAAGAACAAAAATTCAAATTATTTTTCAGTGGTATATAAAAGCTGATTAACCGTTCTAAAATATTTATTAAAATAAAGGGTGATTATATCGAAAAGTGAAACTTATTTTTTTATTCTATTACTTCTTTAATACCCTTCGGCCGAAAACTTTTGGACCTGACTAGGTATAAATCTATGTTTTAATATAATACTATATGTAATATTATTTATGGTAATAATTTTGTTTAGTGGTTTATTTATATCTCATAGTTATCTCCGAGTTTTGATCTCGGTGGATTGGATAAAGTAGAAGCAAACAAGCTTTCAAATGTAAGCCAACGTAATTCATCCAAAACGAAAGGTCATGCAAGTTTGATTTAACTCGCCATTTAAGTTAAAATTGGATTAGGCACACTTAAGCTGTAACTGCAGTAGTCATAAAGAATGGATTATGTTCACTGTGCATTTCTCAGCTAAGAGAACCCTAAAGTAAGATACAGAAGTATCCTCCAAGGTGCTTCAGAGAGTAAAGTGAGTAACCAAGATGTTAGATAAATCATGTCTTTCTCGAGGACTAATTACTTCTATGGAAGAAAGTAGAAAGAATGCTGAGAATTACATGGCATTCATTACTTTGTGAGAAACAAATTGCGCTATTTTCTATGAATCACTTTCTTGCTTTTCCCCCCGGGTTATATTCTTTCTAACGTAAGATTTAATAGAAAACTGATATTAAAAGCCGTTAAAACCAGGCTGAAAGTACTTTATGATTCCGGATCAAAATACGATTAAAGTATTACAGTAAAACATTAAATTAAAGCAAAATAAATGTTTTTAGTAGAAATTACTTTGAAATAGTAAACAAAAAGAACAAGTATGAAATCTGTTTGGCTCAATGTTTTTATTAGCTCAATATCTTTCGATCTTCGTAATGCTTTCCAATCTTGTATAATTTTCTAGTATAAAATATTTGCAATGTTCGATACTATAAATAAAAACAAAAGCTGCTTCAAAGAAACTTTACTTTTAAAAACAAGTGCTCCCTCGAGCAAATTGAATCATCTCGATAAACCCTCGAGTCATCTTCTACGATAACAAATAACTCACCAAAAAATCTTTCGTTTTCTCTTTACCTATTTCCACGATAATATACTTTTCCGTAAAAAATGCAGCGATATTACGAACTCACGGAGAGGTTTAAAAAATATTCGCTGACACTGACATTTCTTGTGGCAGAAAAAGTTTGAAATTAAGAAACTTTCCATAACTGGCAGCAGCGTTTGGCGAGGGTAGCAATGTCAAGAAACTTTTATTATGTTCCTGGAATATCGTCGATTTTATTAAATGTTTATGATGTTCCCGGTTGTGTATTATATTATGTTAAGCGAAAACCAAAAACACTGAAGTCAGTGAAATTTTATGTATACTATAATTTTATATATTTCGGACAATTTATTGTATTAATTACTCTCGAATGAAACAAGGATCACATTGAAGTCAGAGATATTTTAAGCATACCATAATTCCATATTAGGTATGACGTAAAGTAATTAATTGTTTTGTAATAATTATCTCGATTATTCTTTATGAATCGAGTACGTGCGGTATAACCTCGAAACTTTGTGCTCTATTCATTACTTATTGTTCTTAAAAAATTCGATGTCTTTTCTCATTCAGCTATAGATTGATTACTTTCTGGTAACCCTAATATAATTCGGTAAATTTGTTGTATTAGTTCCTCTCAAAAGGGACAACGATCCGCTCGATAAAAGAAAAAGAACAGTTTGAAATGCGATAACTGTGATAGAAGATGTGTGCTCTCTTTGGCAAGCATTTTATTGAAAGAGTTTGCCAACCGTTTCTGGCGAGTCTTTGGTACTTAATGTTCCCATGTATTGCATCGCATTTGATGCATGCTGCCTTCAATCCAGTAATGGCCTCCATTTAATAAACGAGCATTATTTAACGGGGTACCGAATTGCAATAGCTACATTAATGAGTTGTATGAACTGTGGTTTGAAGTTGTATAATTTCCAATTCAAATCCAACTCTGATATAAACGATCTACAGTTAATTCCAATTGCACACTGATATTTTCTGCTCGTTATTTAAATATTAAAAAACAGAAGTTGTTTTCAAGTTTTATAATTTTCAATTAAAATCCGATTCTGTGATAAACGATCTACCATTAATCCCAATTATAAACTGATATTTTCTATTCGTTATTTAAATATTTAAAAACGAAGTTAAGTCACCTTTAATTGCGATAATCAAGAAGATATTTTACTCATTATATGAATGACTTCAAACAGCTTTATCCTGAAAAAGAATATTTTCCGTCGTTGTGTTTTTACAGAAATTTCCAGATTACCCATATTTTTCTATAATTAGACGACCTATTTTACGTGGACTACATCAAATACATCGTATAGTGCATCAGTTGATTACATTTCACTGAATAATTGATAAGAAGCAAATTTCCATAGAAAGACTGTTATATCAATTGTATATTAACAATTTGCAACTTTATTTTCCACTCTTCAAAATGGCTCTACAAAATTCTTTTTGAACCGTTTTCCAACGGAGTACAGAATAAACTGTTACAAGCAGACTTGTAGATTTGCATTCAATTATAGAATCAGGAGATAAGAAAGAGTTAGTTTTAAAGAAACAATGAGAAACTTTGTAATGTATTTTTCTGACGGACTGCATAAGTAAAATATAATTCAGACTGAAAGAAGCTTTCCTGTATTTCTAAGCTAATCATTCTAGCAAACAGCTCGCTGTATCCGATTTGTCGCGTCGAAAGAGATTAGTTGTGCAAACCTCGACGACTGACACCAGCAAACAAATCTACTTCGCTCATTTAATTTTCTGATAACTTTGGAAAGTCAGACTGGAATAATGTAATTAAAAAATATACTAACGAATACCATTCCGTTGCATCCTGGACCTCGAATAAATTAAACCTTTGACGAACGCGATGTTTATGTTTTTATTTTCTTGCTTTCGTTTATTGTCTAAAATTCATTTTTGTTTATCTGTTAATCGGAAATGACGAATTAACTCGTCACTCGAATCTTCACTTATCTCGATGATTACGAATTAAATGGCAGTTATTTCCCTCATAATTCTCAGATTTTTATACGTATGAATTTCCGTGACGAATATACATATGTTGGTATTATAAATATTGGATTTCTCAAAAAGTTCGTCCGCTTTGCGTTAGTTTTTTTTGCGAGGAAATAGAGGGATTTTTATCAACAAGGGATTACGAAGCTATTCAAAAGATAGGCAAATATATTCAGTCAACACAAAAAAGATTCGGAATACAATAAAAATCGCTTTCTATTTATATGTTAAAAACCGCACAAACTTTCTAACTCCTCTGTTAACAGGATAAAAGATTGTTGTCATTTGTTACTGTTCATCCAGATTGATGAATATAACGATGTCACGAGACAATATTGCACGAAACTTTTTTGGACATTTAATCATATCGTTTCAATTAAAATAAAGTTATCCCAACATTTTTCATGAATAATTAAATCTGTCGGGATTTATTATTGTACGTCATTGCTCGGTTTTACTTGAAGGATGCTAACGATGTTCGGAAATGTCTGAACACTTTTATCGTTGTCGTGGATAACGAACAACATGTTCCGTTATTAATTAACCCGGAAGATTTGAGGTACAAATAGCAGATGTCCCATTCATCGACCCTCGTTACCATTTAATTCAATTTCATTCTGCCGCGGAGAGCTACGCAGGATTCATGCGGAACCTCATTTGTACTTGAAATTGCGAGTACGCGGAAAATAATTATGTGGATGACGCAGATAACCAATATCAGTGATAACATCGACGTCAAATTTGTTATTCAATATAAAATTAAGGACTTTATATAATCTTGATTATTTCTTAGTTTCTTGATACTTACTTACTACACAAATTTGTCAACAATTGTACAAATGGGGTAACAATTACATTTCGAAGTTAATTGAGAAGGTAAAACAGAAATTAGCAGTCACATTTCGCTCCTAGATGGTCCAAATCGATGGTATATACCCAAAAAATGGGTCGACCCAAAATCGGGAAAATGTGAAGGGGTATACCTTCAAAAATCTTCAAAAATGAAAGTCACCAGTTTCGCTCCTAAATGCCCCAAATCGACGGTAATTTATGTATAAACATATTCTAGGACGATTTCTGGTCGAAAGAAGCGGTTAAAACATTTTTATTAGTCAAAAATGGGTCGAACCCAAATCGAAAAAATGTGAAGGGGTATACCTTCAAAAATTGTCAAAAATTAAAAGTCTCCAAAATCAATTCTCAATGACCCAAATCGATGGTAAATGATGTATAAACATATTCTAGGACGATTTCTGGTCGAAAGAAGTGGTTAAAAAATTTTTATTGCTCAAAAATGGGTCGAACCCAAGTCGAAAAAATGTGAAGGGGTATACCTTCAAAAATTGTCAAAAATGAAAAGTCGCCAAAATCAATTCTAAACGACCCAAATCGATGGTAAATGATGTATAAACATATTCTAGGACGATTTTGGGTCGAAAGAAGCGGTTTAAAAATTGTTATTGGTCAAAAATGGGTCGAACCCAAATCGAAAAAATGTAAAGGGGTATACCTTCAAAAATTCTAAAAAATTAAAAGTTACCAAAATCGCTCCTAGACCTACCAAATCGATGGTATATGATGTATAAACATATTCTAGGACGATTGTGGGTCGAAAGAAGCGGTTTAAAAATTGTTATTGGTCAAAAATGGGTCGAACCCAAATCGAAAAAATGTAAAGGGGTATACCTTCAAAAATTCTAAAAAATTAAAAGTTACCAAAATCGCTCCTAGACCTACCAAATCGATGGTAAATGGTGTATAAACATATTCTAGGACGATTTCTGGTCCAAAGAAGCGGTTAAAAAATTTGTATTGGTCAAAAATCGGTCGAACCCAAGTCGAAAAAATGTAAAGGGGTATACCTTCAAAAATTGTCAAAAATGAAAAGTCGCCAAAATCAATTCTAAACGACCCAAATCGATGGTAAATGATGTATAAACATATTCTAGGACGATTTTGGGTCGAAAGAAGCGGTTTAAAAATTGTTATTGGTCAAAAATGGGTCGAACCCAAATCGAAAAAATGTAAAGGGGTATACCTTCAAAAATTCTAAAAAATTAAAAGTTACCAAAATCGCTCCTAGACCTACCAAATCGATGGTATATGATGTATAAACATATTCTAGGACGATTGTGGGTCGAAAGAAGCGGTTTAAAAATTGTTATTGGTCAAAAATGGGTCGAACCCAAATCGAAAAAATGTAAAGGGGTATACTTCAAAAATTCTAAAAAATTAAAAGTTACCAAAATCGCTCCTAGACCTACCAAATCGATGGTAAATGGTGTATAAACATATTCTAGGACGATTTCTGGTCCAAAGAAGCGGTTAAAAAATTTGTATTGGTCAAAAATCGGTCGAACCCAAGTCGAAAAAATGTAAAGGGGTACACCTTCAAAAATTCTCAAAAATTGAAAGTCGCCAAAATCAATTCTCAATGACCCAAATCGATGGTAAATGATGTATAAACATATTCTAGGACGATTTCTGGTCGAAAGAAGTGGTTAAAAAATTTTTATTGCTCAAAAATGGGTCGAACCCAAGTCGAAAAAATGTGAAGGGGTATACCTTCAAAAATTGTCAAAAATGAAAAGTCGCCAAAATCAATTCTAAACGACCCAAATCGATGGTAAATGATGTATAAACATATTCTAGGACGATTTTGGGTCGAAAGAAGCGGTTTAAAAATTGTTATTGGTCAAAAATGGGTCGAACCCAAATCGAAAAAATGTAAAGGGGTATACCTTCAAAAATTCTAAAAAATTAAAAGTTACCAAAATCGCTCCTAGACCTACCAAATCGATGGTATATGATGTATAAACATATTCTAGGACGATTGTGGGTCGAAAGAAGCGGTTTAAAAATTGTTATTGGTCAAAAATGGGTCGAACCCAAATCGAA
This sequence comes from Nysson spinosus, assembly GCA_910591585.2. NCBI lineage: Eukaryota > Metazoa > Arthropoda > Insecta > Hymenoptera > Crabronidae > Nysson > Nysson spinosus. Next base: position 4,783,210 of record OU342830.1, on the reverse strand, counting down.
AAAATGTAAAGGGGTATACCTTCAAAAATTCTAAAAAATTAAAAGTTACCAAAATCGCTCCTAGACCTACCAAATCGATGGTAAATGGTGTATAAACATATTCTAGGACGATTTCTGGTCCAAAGAAGCGGTTAAAAAATTTGTATTGGTCAAAAATCGGTCGAACCCAAGTCGAAAAAATGTAAAGGGGTACACCTTCAAAAATTCTCAAAAATTGAAAGTCGCCAAAATCAATTCTCAATGACCCAAATCGATGGTAAATGATGTATAAACATATTCTAGGACGATTTCTGGTCGAAAGAAGTGGTTAAAAAATTTTTATTGCTCAAAAATGGGTCGAACCCAAGTCGAAAAAATGTGAAGGGGTATACCTTCAAAAATTGTCAAAAATGAAAAGTCGCCAAAATCAATTCTAAACGACCCAAATCGATGGTAAATGATGTATAAACATATTCTAGGACGATTTTGGGTCGAAAGAAGCGGTTTAAAAATTGTTATTGGTCAAAAATGGGTCGAACCCAAATCGAAAAAATGTAAAGGGGTATACCTTCAAAAATTCTAAAAAATTAAAAGTTACCAAAATCGCTCCTAGACCTACCAAATCGATGGTATATGATGTATAAACATATTCTAGGACGATTGTGGGTCGAAAGAAGCGGTTTAAAAATTGTTATTGGTCAAAAATGGGTCGAACCCAAATCGAAAAAATGTAAAGGGGTATACCTTCAAAAATTCTAAAAAATTAAAAGTTACCAAAATCGCTCCTAGACCTACCAAATCGATGGTAAATGGTGTATAAACATATTCTAGGACGATTTCTGGTCCAAAGAAGCGGTTAAAAAATTTGTATTGGTCAAAAATCGGTCGAACCCAAGTCGAAAAAATGTAAAGGGGTACACCTTCAAAAATTCTCAAAAATTGAAAGTCGCCAAAATCATTTCTAAATGACCCAAATCGATGGTATATGATGTATAAACATATTCTAGGACGATTTCTGGTCGAAAGAAGTGGTTAAAAAATTTTTATTGCTCAAAAATGGGTCGAACCCAAGTCGAAAAAATGTGAAGGGGTATACCTTCAAAAATTGTCAAAAATGAAAAGTCGCCAAAATCAATTCTAAACGACCCAAATCGATGGTAAATGATGTATAAACATATTCTAGCACCGTTTTGGGTCGAAGGAAGCGGTTTAAAAATTTTTTTGAGCGAAAAATGGGTCGAGCCAGAGTTGCAAAAATGTGAAGGGGTATACCTTCAAAAATTCTCAAAAATTGAAAGTCGCCAAAATCGCTCCTAGATGGTCCAAATCGATGGTATATTATGTATAAACATATTCTAGGATGATTTTGGGTCGGAAGAAGTGGTTTAAAAATTTATTTGGCCAAAAAATGGGTCGACCCAAAATCTCAAAAATGTGAAGGGCTATACCTTCAAAAATTCTCAAAAAATGAAAGTCACCAATTTCGCTCCTAAATGGTCCAAATCGATGGTATATTATGTATAAACATATTCTAGGATGATTTTGGGTCGAAAGAAGTGGTTTAAAAATTTATTTGGCCAAAAAATGGGTCGACCCAAAATCACAAAAATGTGAAATTATTAACATTTCAATTAGCCGTTTTTATTAATAATATTCTATTAATAAATTCTGTTCTGGACTCACGCGATCGTTTCTACAGAAACTTAATCTTGATTATTGTAAGGAATAATAAATCTATCAAAGCTTAAGATCCACACTAGATTTAAATGGAAAGTACTCTGAATATGAAATAACATAATACATAACATATTTTGATATTTAAACATCAGTTACAAAATAACATAAAACACAATGTACTTAGACATTCAAGCCTTAATGACTATCATGTGTGAAAGTTCACCCCATGCGAATTCCGTTTTAATAATATTAAAAACCGTAGCGACTAGTAACACTATTTTTTTGAGTATTTATTAGGACTACAACCAGTGGCAACGTTATCATAAAACAGATCAGTCCTCTCACGTATTTTGCCATAAACATACGTGCATTTATATTAACGTAATTTCCTCCGATATTAGCTTTTAAGGGATAAATATCAACCGCTTGCAGGTGTTCTTCCTGACTTTAATATAATGCGGGTACATTATAATTTATAAAAATATCAAACGAACATTAAAAATTCACGCCTTTATTAGAAGTTTTCTTTAACACATGTTCCACATTCATGTTTGGCAGCCAGGGTAGATTGTCTGAAATGTTTGGAAACGTTAATGCCGGACACACAATACATACACGAAGATCCTCGTTCTGTTTAAACATAAGGTACCATCCGAAAATTGGGATATCCGGGTGTGTATGTATACGTGTATGTATGCGTGTGTATACATTGTTATGGCAGTCATTGGGTTGTATAGGGGGGTCCAGACTGCGGAGGCTGCGGCAGGCGCCACGGGCATCGATCTGTTCCACTGCACCCTCCCTCGACCCCAACTAACTCTATTCTGAAACAGGGATGATTTTCTTTAGACTCAACTTTCAAACGAAATTTTTATTCCTTCATCGCATCTTCTTTCTTTGCTACATTATTTTTAGTTTATCTTTATACGAGGTCTGTGTCTTATTTTTCATAATTTCTTACTTTACCTCCAACAATCGGATCCAAAACAATCGCGACATGGTACCGAAATTATTTCTACATTCGTTTCACGCGCTGTTTCTTGAGTCGATTTTCTTTGAGATAATCTTGTGAGGCGTTTATTTGTTATGCCCTCTTAAATTTATTTTATTTTAATTTAATACTTTATTTTGATACTTTAGTCTTATTTAGGTCTCGAATGCAAAGATTATATTTATAAGTATTTATTGTTCTTTTCGTGGAATATTATGAGTTAATTTCTACTACAAAATTTGTTTTGTTTAAATTGAATACTTCAATTTGATTACTTTTTTACAATTAGTTTACTTGAATACTTTAATTTTATTTAGATTTGGAATGATTTAAAGTTTCGATGAACGCGATGATTATATTTTTAGAATTTGTTACTCTTTTCGTTTACTGGTTTCAATCAATTTCTGTTAAAGATCGTTGCCGTCCCCTTTTTCTATTAGGTGCCCAACTAAGTTCGTGCGGTTTTTCCCGCGCGGACCACTTTATTGCTCCTAGAGCCAATGTTTTTATTGCTTTACCCGATTTACCTTTGGGAGGTGTTAGAGGAAGTCAAAATGAGTCAGTATGTAGAAAAAAATCGTAGTTTACACTTCATTTTCGTCTATAATATTACTTCCAAAATGACCGTGTCTAACGCCGTAATTCGCTCATATTTGCTTTATGAGTTCAAACTTGGAGCCAAGGCTACGCAAGCGGCCAGAAAAATTTGTGTGGCCTTTGGGGACAGTGTATTAAGTAATCGCACTGCGCAAAAGTGGTTTCAAAAGTTTAAAAGTGATAATGAAAGCCTCGAAGATGAGCAACGAGACGGACGGCCGATTCTTATGAATAATCAAGTTTTGCAAGTGGATATTGAGACAGATCCCAAAATGTCGTGCAAAATGCTTGCAGTCAAGCATGGTATGTCTGAAGAAACGATTAGGAAACATCTACACACTGTAGGTAAAGTGTATCGTGTAAGAAGGTGGGTACCGCACGAACTTACCGAGAGCCAGAGGTGCCAAAGGGTAGCGGCTTGCGTTTCCCTACTCTCACGGTTCCAAAATGATCCGTTTTTGAATCTTATTCTTACTTGTGATGAAAAATGGGATGAAATGGGTCACATACACAAATAAGAAGCGATTCCTACTGGTTAACACCTGGGGAACCTGCTCCATCCACTGCAAAACCGGCCCTTCACAAACAGAAGATTTTGTTATGTGTATGGTGGACAACAGCCGGAATTGTTCACTTCGAATGTTTACAAAAAGGCCAAATGATCACCGCGGACCTGTACTCTGCTCAGCTTTAAAAAGTACAGGAGGAATTGAAGAAAAAACAACCGGGACTTGTAAATCGGAGAGGTGTACGCTTGCTGCAGGACAACGCCAGACCACACGTTGCAAATAAGACCCGCGAAACAATTTGCAACCTCGGATGGGAAACTTTAATTCATCCTTCATATTCCCCGGACCTTTCCCCAACAGATTACCACCTTGTTTTAGCATTACAAAATTATATAACCAATAGGAACTTCATAAACGGAGAGGAAGTAAAGAGGACAGTGTCTAAGTTTTTTAATAATAAAAGCGTAGATTTTTATAAAAATGGGATTTTGAAACTTGTGTCACGTTGGGAAAGGGTCATAGAATATGGAGGAAATTATTTACCAGATTAAAAGTTACTCATTCGGTACCAAATTTCGTCTCGTTTTTGGACAACGAAAAGCGCACGAACTTAGTTGGGCACCTAATATAATGTATCATTTTGATCGAGATCCAAATCAGAAGAGGACTTCTCCAATATAGTTCTTCTACCCGACTGACCTACAATTACTCCAGTTCATTTTTCCATAAGAACTGGTTATTGCGCTTTTTTAATTATTCTTCATTCTGATTGAAGCCTGAAACGAAAGATTGTTTACACCATTTTCCTCCAACTCACAATCAGTTGAGATTACACCACTTCCGTGCATTCCATTTCTGTTTGTGAAATAACATAAATTAATCTAACAAATCGAGGCAATTTTAGCTTCATTACTCCTTTTATTAACTCTATCAAATGTAATTATTCATTTGGTATTGCACTGTAAGTACACCATTATTTATTACCGCCACATTTGCACGGAGCCGATAAACAGTTTTACTTCTCCGACATACAAGTCTATCATTATTTCAATGCGTACATTTTCTTCCACCGTTCGACTATATTCCGCAATGCATTCGCGAATTTGTTCTGCTTAAATTATAAAAAGGGAATGAAAAGCACATCGTGCGTCGTTATGGCCGGCGTCTTGGCAATTCAAACAAACTAAGTAATTTGCCTCGGGCGGTGAACTAGAAAAGAGCATAAACTATGTGCCGCGTAGAAGTTTCTCTGAGAAAACGACATCAGTTTTTGGAATAATTACTACGGCTTGAGAAACCTGAGGTCGCAATCAAGGAAACTTACCATGAATGCACAACTATTTTCATTACCATGCCGAGCCTCCCATCGGCGGAACTTTTAATGATAATTAATAGATAATTCGGATTATGCAGAATCGATGAACTAGTTTTGGGTCTCCTTTTAGCAAGAAGTTTACTCTTTAATTCTTGATACAGTGGGTAATTTCGTGCCAAACAAAGAAATTTGAATTTCCTGATAATATATTATGAGTACCAGAAAGTAATCAATTCGGGAGTGGAGAATTTTGACAAATATGGAGAATTTTAGTGATAGGATTTAAATTCGATTAAAGTATCACATGGTGTACCACTCAGAGATGCTTCAATATGCAGTTAAAAGCTTAACGAACATATGACATATTCTGGAAACTTCAACATTTTTATTGTTTTGTATAAATATGTAAACTATACGTGGACGGTGATGACTGATATCTATATGTATGTAATAGCTGCCAAAATTAAGTGTTAAGCATTACGTGTGGATACTCCATTATCCCTCCTGCTATAAATTTCGGTGAACGACGACCATGAATTTCCCAGTGAACTTGTGCGATCGTGATGGCAAAGCGAAACGATAATGCAACGCCCGCAGAATTGCTTAATAAAATTTGCAACTTGCTACCGATACTGATACTCGTGCAAACCTTCCTCCATTATTTATTCATGCATAGATTCTCGTAACTCATCGTACAAGTTGTTTCAGAAATTTCAATTTTGTCGTTGATACTTTCCAAGCATGAACTTACATATTGAGATCTTCGTGTAAACCACACATGGCCAAACTGTGGCTCGCGAGCCACATTTGTCTTTTTATCACCTTCTTTACGACTGCTGGTTCAATGAACATTTTTTCAAATCATTTATACAAGAAAGTCTTGTAAATTGCTCACTGAATTTCTTTCATATCGGATGTAACCTTTTTCTGTTTTTGGATCCTCTAAATATGTAGACATTCACAAATGGCTTTCAACGCGGTTAAACTTGAGCATCCTTGGTATAAACGTATAAGCGTAACCTGATGCGTGTAAAACACGAGTTAATTCGTTACCGGACAACAGTATGTTAAAACTGTGTGTTCAAACAAATTCGTGACAAGTATTAAGAAATTAAGAAAGATCGAACAAGGATTAATGAATAGAAATAATTATATCATATCGAGTTTAAACTATATCTATATGTATTATAATATTATAAATATTACAAGGGCGTAGTTTGAAATTTGATCCTGGAAATGTCAGGATGACCCGTAATTTCTCGAGATCAACGTGAAATGGATGTCCTGATTTCAGTTATTGCGGCATATATCTGTATATATATATATATATATATATGTATATACAGGGTCTTCCACGCAACTTGGCCGAGCTATATCTTTGAAAGGATTGGAGATAAAAAAATGTTATAGGACAAAAGTAGATGATATTAAATGCTTTATATTTTTATCAAGTTTGTATACATTTTTATGCGTCGGTGCAATTGCAAGGTGCAATTGCACTTTTTTTTAAGGAAAACTCAATTTTGATTACAACAATCGATGCAGTTTTTCGCCTTTTACAAAACATGTTAATGATACTATGTCTGAAAAATGTTAGTTTAGGTGTTATTTTAATTTCAACCATGCTGAATTATTTCAATGTGTTCGTGTTGAAGCTTAATTTCAAGCACCGCGTTGAAACATTGAAATAATTCAGCATGCTTGAAATTAAAATAACACCTAAACTAACAATTTTCAGACATAGTATTATTAACATGTTTTGTAAAGGGCGAAAAACTGCATCGATTGATGTAATCAAAATTTGAGTTTTAGTTTTAAAAAAAGTGCAATTGCACCGACGCATACAAACTTTATACAAATATGAAGCATTTAATACAATCTACTTTTGTTCTATAACATTTTTTTATCTCCAATCCTTTCAAAGATATAGCTCGGCCCAGTTCCGTGGGACACCCTGTATTCAAGTTATCCGTTAATCCAGCTTACGTGAGAAGAGAAGCAGTTCCAGATACTAATACTAGTACATCATCTGTATCTACTAACACTAGTATCATCTGCAACGGAGATACGTATATTACTCCACGCTTGATCGGAGTAGGTATTCATTCCGTTGATCGCATAACTTTGATACGATGCATAATATAGTATTATTAATATTCCATTATGATTTGGAGAAGTATTTTATAAGCCAATTTGAATCGAGAAATGTGCAATTCATTGCCCATTTTATCTTTATATAAACGATTAACATTTATATGCAAAATGACATTTTATAATAAGACCTGCTAATTGTATTAAATTTAATGATAAATCAAGGTATACAACGACATTCTTAATTATTCTCTATTTATAATATACAATTATACGACAATAATAATACTTATAATATAAAATTCTTTAAATTTTAGTCCATAAGCAAAGTATAAATTGAAGATAAGATAGATAACATTGTAGCAGTTTCATTAAAAAGATATAAAAGCAAAATTTTATCTTCGTATATTACTCGTACAAAGTTCGTATTTACTGTATACATAAATTGTACTTCATCCCGTCGTAATACATAAAATGCAATAGAAATTAGTTGATAAGCAAATTGCAAGTTGAAAACAGATAAGATTCTCATAAAGATAAAATATGACTGCGAAAGTAGGATAACTTTTCCGTCAGGAAATATCACTTACATAAAGCCTGTATTGAGCCGTAGATTATGGGCAGCGATAACGAATATGGCGTCCTTTAATAAATGCACCCAATTTTATTATACGACAGTGATAAGCCTTCAAGTTCCACTTTCTAAGAATTCTATCAGAATTACAAGAAACTGAAGTTCAAATTATGATAAGGTGCATCATGAGTTTCCAGTCCTAATTAAAGTATGCTCTTTCATTAAAATCTCCCTATAAGTTCTATCAATTTTAATCATAAAGTTATACTTCAGATTAAATATGTATTGTAATAAAGGGTTTTGTAAGACTATCCGTGAGTCAGACAATTAGTAAAGCAATTCATTCATTACTTAACGAAGATCCTTGTGTGTTAACCGTGATGTGTTGGTGCCATGATGTTTTAAACTATCTCCTGATATGATTATGAGATCATAAATTATATAAGTGAATTAATAAAGCACTCGATATTAATAAATACTTATATTATATATTTCGCCTATTTGTTTTGCGTTGCAAATACTTGGCTATGAATTTTTTCTTTATAAATACTATAAATTTCTAGGAATATTATTAATACATTGTTGACCGGCAATTTAATGTAAAAACTAATGCGTATCACCGGCTGTTTTTCCATATTTGAATATTAAAATGCATAAATCTAAATAGACTGCAATAAGTTTGTATTATATATCATGTATTTAGATGAAACTCGGTATATGTCTTCTATATGTCTGTTAACACGTTAACTCTGAGGTTCGCAGTACTAAAACTCGAATTAAATATATCGGTAATATTCGTAATATTTTCAATATTTTTAATGTTACAATAACGATCCAAAGTAATTAATCTATCATAGATCATTTAAACAATTTTGCTTTTAGATGTTATATACATGTTACAAATGCGTATCGTGAAGTATCGTATAACATGGATTTTGATCTGGCAGTCAACGTGTTCGTACTTTTTTCAGATTATTCTATGAATAGTATGCGGTCTTACAATTAAAACCCAGTGGATCATTATACTGTGTGTACCTCATACAACACGTTATGTGTGTGCGCGACGTCATAGTCAACTCGTTCTTCTCACGGTGTAACATATTATATATTATTAATAATGTTACTAATATTATATTATGCAATTTCAAATTTCCCCGGCCTTAAATATAATACACTGCATTGCAAATAAATGATTAGATAAATTATAAAATACCAAGATTAATAACGTATGAAGGAATATAAATATTTATGTGGGTTAATAATTCATCTGAAATTGATATTATTGTATTTAATTATATATTTGCGTTCTACAATAACCAATCGTACAATTAACCTCCGTTTTTATCGTTTTCTTTCGCGAACAATAAACCGCTATTTGTCGAATATTACAGATTCTAAATTTTTCTTTCATAAACAGTACACTGGCATTTTTCGAGTATTATCAATTTTATACTTTTCTTTTACAAATAATACACCGCCATTTGTTGAACATCATCCGTTTATATAGAAATAAACACGTAGCACCGTGAAAATGGAAGTATTTGTCGCCGACCAAAATTCAGATGGTGTGCGGACATATCACCCCCCCCCCCCCCCCCCCCAAGTCACTTTATCACTGGTCAAGCATATCGACCCACGAGACTTACGTGCTGAGAAAACTGAAAGATTTTCGAAACATCCGAGAAAGTCATGACTTATAACGTTTACTTTAATCGGATTTGCTGCCGGAAGAACCCTATTCTCTAAAGTATACGGCATACAATTTTTTTCCACGACCTCGTTTCTATCTGCATCAATATGTCAAGGTCTTTCATTCAACCGCCCCTTTTTGATCCCTTCGGAAACCCTTGTACAGTTATGTTCCGCGAACTTACCGTTACAAGGAGTTATCAATTTCCCAAATATGTCAGTCAAGTGATAGGTTTACCGATGATTTTACATCATCCATATACAAAAACACATATCGTTGTGATTTGATATAAGTAACCCTCGTATAACGCGGGAGTTAGGTTCCCGGGAAAGTTTGCGTTGTGCGAGACTCGGATTACATACACGCGTTATAGTGCCGCATTATACGAGGATTGGCAGAATTTGTGAACTACATTATATTGAAACCGCGTTGTAAGAGGGTTAGCTGTATAATAAAAGAGAAATATTCTTTATAGCAATCATTTTAGGAATTAAATTAGATGTAGATATATGGGTGGACCTCGGCGTAGAAGAATCCATACGAGTCCTGAATTTCCAATGTAATTTTCGATGTAAATCAAGGGTTTATCAAAAGGAATTTCAGGGCGAATTATTGCGACGGAACTTAATCGATAAGTTATTAGAAGCATCAATCATACCGCGCCCAACCGTGAGTTTACTTATACTGACACCGACACTTATCCGACATCCAATTAACCGGAATCGAACTGATAGCGAAATTGCATGGTCCATAAATCGAAGTAAAATGTATTCGACCCAGTTTTTCAAAATTTTATATTTCTTTATATAAGTTAATTGACTCTGATATGTAAGTTCTATTAGGTGTTTTCATATAAAGTAGGTGCATTTTCCAAAAGGCTCGGTTTAATCAATCTCTGCTTTTGATTAAATTTTGATTAAATAAATATAATATTGTAAAAATTACAGCGCTTGAGACTTCACCCTCACAATGTGCCGTCTCATATGAAAACATCTAATAATAGTATTCAGGTTATTTTATTTTTTCCTTTATGTATCTTTTAGAAGTTTCCTTGCTTTTCTCTTCTTTGGTGCTTTAACATCTAAATGCGCAAAGGATTTGATTGGCTCTTATATATGACTCGGAAACTTACATTTGAACTTTCGTAGTCGATATTTGTGAATTGAATTGAGTTTTCAACAGACTTTGCCGTTTACGAAATCACTAAACTTTATTTGTTTAGGGGAACCATTTCCTGAGTTTGTACAGCATAAAATACGAAGTTAACCGAAGCGTTTTAAGAAACATTTCTCTACATCTTCACGATATTCAATATTCGCTGTATCCAATTCTAGAACAAAATTCAGAATCATTCATGCAGATTTTGCACTCCAAATTAACCCTTTTGCAGATGATATTCAACTTTTTGTAAAGCAAATTCGCCCTTTCGCAGATCAAACTTTTCTTCAAATTTGTTTTCTTAAGTTATTGTAATAAAAGTAAAATCCAATATGACACAAAATTAACATGAAGCATTTATATAACGCCAAAAATATTTATAATTTAAATGTTTCTGAATATTTTTGATGTGAAACGGTGAATTTGATTTGCAAAAAGGTGAATATGATCGGCACAATGATTAATTTCGAGTGCCAAAAGGTGAATATGATCTGCAAAAGGGTTAATTTCGAGTGCAAAATCTGTATAAATATATTATATTATGAACTTCAAATAATTAACGAACAAATGAACGGTAATGAAACTTATACGAGAATTTGATGGTCCGTAAATCAGAGTAAAATGTCTTCGACCTAATTTCTCCAAGTTTTATATCTTTTTTATATAAATTAATTAAATCGTAGAGATAGAAACAATGGTGACATAAAAACAAATAATAAACTTTAAATCATCTTATATGATTCGATTTGATTCATTCGAAAATATAAGTTATCCTAAAAGATATAATAATAATTTTAAAAACCAAGTCGCCTCGAATTGCCTCGAACAGTTAAGCTTCACTACCCAAATGTATAATGTGTACAAGAAAAGTGATGAATTTTATTATAGAACATAGAGGGAGGATAACTTAATTAGGACTAACGAACATAATGAATCGCTTTCACGTAATCCAGTTAGAACCGCGGAGCCAAAACCCGTGCAAGAGAAAAAGCAAGTACACTTCCAACCTTTTTCCGTTTCTTGATTTCCGGGTTTTCAGCAGCGGCTCTGTTTTCATAATTCCGACAGTGGTTCTTTTAACGGGTGTAATTTCAAGGAGGTTCCACGAGTAGTAAGTGCCCTCCACTCACCTTGATGAAGAATTTTTTGAGCTCCAGCAGCTTGTTATCATCATTATAATTCCTAGGGCTTTCAGTTCGACCGATTATTTTAATTCTCCTTTTACCGGTACACGAGTATTAACGAGTGGTTTAACAAATTAAGATACTTTTGAAAATCCTTAAAAATATTATAATTATCTGGGTATTACAATATGATACATATAGTTATATTTATAATGATTTCGATAATATAGTGCACATAATCGACTTTATAATTATTTAGGTATTATAATACATATAGTTAACAATTTTTCGAGCTCCAGCAGCTCGTTATCATCATTATAATTCCTAAGACCTTCAGCTCTACCGATTATCTTAATTCCCCTTTTCGAGTACAAAAGAATTAACGAGTGGCTCAAGAATTCAAGATACCCTTGTGAATCCTTAAATATTCTGCCTTCGGTATTCTTTCTCATTTATTTGTGAGCTGCTGTTTCATCAGTTCCCACTGCTCTTATTTGCTCTTCCTGACCCAATTTTCAAGTGACTTTTAGCTTCCGTCGGATATATTAAGGGTTGCAAATAGTTAATGAACGTTTGCAAATAGACTGGGATAAGTAACTAGAGATGTTTTAGAGCCGAGTTCTTAACAGGTGTTATAAATAATTTGTCTGTAAATTCAGCCACTACCACTAGCACACAACTATAGGTTACCATCGATGACATTATTCGCATGCATAATCGTTAGATCAAATATTTCTTTTTTTGTAATATTATGTGAGATATTAAACAATTACTTCGAATGTACATCGAAGACAAATAAGAATTTTTTTGGTACGGAAGCCTCATTTCAAAAAATTTGATTCCCTATTTCTGATTTACAATTATAGTTTTATACGAGGAATGTCTCATTAGTTGGTTGTTACTTTCAAAGTAAACGGCTCAAATATCTTTGTCAAAAGCACTACAGAAGTAGTTTATAAAAAATTAATTAATAGTAATTAATAGTAATTTAATTACTTATAAGGAGCTGAAAATGAATAGTCAGTGGTCACTATAGTAACCAAAAACAATCAACGGTTTAATGATTTATCGTTAGTATTGCTGATAATATATACCCCAATAAAGTAATTACAGAATGGCGGACATAAATATAAATGGAATGAGAAGTAAATTGAATCTTCATCGATAGAATTCACTGGAAATAGAACATTTGTAAGATTATTATGAAGAATTAAGCATTGTCGCTGCAATCGGAGATTAACTTTCAGTTTCTATGAATCTGGAATAGCTTCCGGCATGAAATTCAATTTTGTCCCGATGCGATCATCATACTGAAGCCTGTTTTCACGAAGACGATGAGAGAACAGAAGCCTCGAATATTTTCTAATAACTTTGCAAATTGAAAGCGAAACGGCCAAAGATTCACCTACACCTAAAATGAGATATTTCAAGCATAAATTTCCAATGAATCCTGAGTTCGTTAAAATGTGTTATAAAACTGAATCATTTTCCACACTTTAAAAACTTGCAGTATAAATCATTATTTACTGCGATTTTATGTAAAAATGAAGAGTTTAAATGAGCTTGTACCTGCAATCTTCGAATTCATGAATAATGCAGCTTTAGAAGAAACACTCATGAATACATTTGAACAGTGTTCCTTTCTATGTATTTAAACAAAGTTTCTTTGCGATACTTTATTTTTTCACACGTATGTAAAACCCTTTATGTCAGTATACGGACAAATATTCTTTGTTCACATTTGTAATCCACGGAATATGTACCTTCAAAAGTTACATAAGCGTCAATCGTGCCAGCGTTTCTATTTTGCACTTCAAAGACGCAGAGCTTTTCATTGATATCGGATCAATCGATATTTTCTAACATTGAGCCTGATATTAAAACATCCTCGTGAACCTCGAACGAGTAAAGCGGGCGTGATATTTATAATGTAAAATCCATGATTATACACGGTGAGAAGATAAATAAATAAGCAGGCTTTTTCAAGTACAGATAACCCTCGTATAACGTGGGAGTTATATAAGTACAGAAAAGTGTCACGTTACAAAAATCGCATTACGCGAGACTCACAATCAGATTATATACGGAAAGTAGGATTACGTTCAAAAAATAATTCCTTTAAATAAAACATAAACTTTATCTATCGGATCAAGAAAAGAACATAGTATTATTTAAAACATTATGAATAAAAATAGAAGTATTAAAGTTACTAAAATTAAGAGGAGGATGATACAGACGATTTTATATGATATGTTATTCATATCAACGCATTATATCGAAATCGCGTATATAAATACCGCGTTGTACGAGGGTATCCTTTACTCCATAATAAAGCTGCAATAATATACGAAAGCATATGACCTCTGATATTTACACAGCCAGAATTGGTTGTATTAATAACTGGTACTAACGCACATAAAAATATGTTCATTTATTTATAATGCAATGAGATTGTAACAAAAGTATTGGATAATATGGAGTTCGATTAGTTTTCAACCCCCGGTGGATTTAATGGTAATTATGAGGGAAATCACCGTGGGGACGCGGCAATCAATGAATCGATGAACATTTCATGAAAGTTTGTTAACGTGGCATATCGCAAACTCGGCGGAATTGCATTAGATTTCATTGCCGGCACGTAACTTAACAAAAGGTGATCACCAGCATTGTAACTCTCGGAGTAATAGGCTCGTAAAGGGTATTCGGATCTAACGAAATGAAATCTCTGATGTTGCGCGAGTTTATTTCGAGCTGCTATAAATGCACACTTTAATAAACAAGTAAACACATTATTTTGTAATAATATAAAGATATAAATTAAAATCGTGTACTGCCAAGTTTGTAAGTGTTGGACAGATCACTTTTACTATTTTCTTTCTGAAACAGTAACAACTTGTTATAAATATGCTGGTTATTATAATGAGTATTCTACAAATATGTCGCGATGTTAATTGCAAAATATTTTTCTATTTTAATGGAATAGCTTCATTTACATTTACATTTACATTTACATTTACGATATTGGAAAATATTATTATATTTTGTACATAATTAATGTATATTAATGTAATTAACATATAATATAATAGTAAATTATAGTATTACTTACACATCTGTGTATAAAACTTTTAATGAATTTTAACATTAATTATGTATTATATACCATTGGAATATATAATAGAATATATCATACCAAAATTCTATACAATACAATAATTAATCGATTATACTAATCGTAAGTTATCCAGTTGAGCATGTCATACAATACAACATTTAATATTTTATGTACTCAAATATCGATAATTTACGAAGAAATGGATCATGTCTATTAACGTAATAATCTGAACGATCCACTAAACTAGCTTTGGCAAAGTGAATTATTTTGGTTCATCGGTGATCGGTTAGCGAGTTTGAGTTTGTTTTTAGCGAGAATAGATTAACCGTAAAAACGTTCCGAGCAGATTCTTGTCACGAAGGCTCATCTCTCTGCAGAGAAAATCCGTAACCAAGTTCTACTGATTTTTTTCCCCCCTATATTACATTACATTTCTCATTTGAGTCGAGGAGATCGTTCTGCTAGATTCCAGTTAGCATTTAATCAAACCATTTCGCTGCCGTGACTCCTTGTTAGAATTCCTGTAGCAGGAGGAAGTAACAAGGAAAATACTTTAACTTACAAGTTTTACTTGTTAGAAGTAAAATTTTATTGCGAAATTTTTAAAAATAACTAACGGATAATTTTGCACGTAAATGTTATAGTAAGCTGATCATTAAGCTTTAAGAAATCTTTAATTTTCAGACAATCTTTAAATTTGACACAATCTTCAATTTTTAAACAACCTTTAGTCCCGCAAAAATCTTTAAATTTAATAATATCTTTGACTTTTCGAAAATATTTAATTTTTACGAAATCTTTACTATCTGAAAGATCTTCAAATTTTACAAAATATATACTTTCTAAATAATTTCTGATTTCTCTAAATATCGAGTTGCCCCGATATTCGTGCAGTAGAATCAGAGAAATGCCTCGGACTCGTTAGTTCGCTTTAAAACGATTTCACGGGAGAAATCCGGGAAACATTCTCAGATGTCTACGGCACCCGGCAGACATCTTAATATTCGCATTTTTTGGCAGCCAGTCAAAAACGCATTCGGTCGTCGTGAAGCGAAATTGGCATTCGAATGTATTTTAGGACAGTACAAAACTCCAAAATTTGGTTAATAAATATTCCCACTATGAAGTTTTCAAAATTGCACACGCTCTATGTAGAAGATATCAATTTTAATGGTTAATAATATTTTATTTACGACAGATTTTAGTATTTACTTCAGGATACATTTTACAGATATAGTTGTAAACATACAAGTATTCAGTTTATCAAGACTATACAGTTGCTGATAATAATAAATTTATGGCATCATTGGCATGAGGTTTAATAAATACTAAGAACGCAAGTTTATGCAGAAATCGATTAATAAATAAAAATTAAAAATAGATATTTATTGATCATTTAAGCAGCTGTATAACATGTCTCGTGACTTGCATCGTTTATGATTTTGCAAATATGCTTTAAAGCCAACTTATGAACAAGTCCGAAATTTTGGGGCGAACATAAATACATTCATTTATATATAAATTATGGCTGGAGGGTTTAAGTTCATTAATGGGTTCAATTATTTGTGTTATGTATATCAAATAAAAGTGTATTAAATCGCAAGCAATGCACCGTGGTATATTTGACTAATTTAACCCAAAATGGCGCACAAGTTATTTTGACCCCTTTGGGAGTTCTAGTGTTAATTAAAGGTACAAATTTAAGTATAATTTAACAGTAAGCACGTATTATTATATCTGTTTTGAATATAACAATACATACTTGGACACGTATATGGATTCTAGCTGCAAGCGATTTTCACTTACTGTTAGAAGGATGACTTTATCACGGAACAGTTGAAAACGAACTGTTAATCTTTCATATCGATTGTCCCCAATACCTGCAAAACGTATTTCCACGTTATTTATTTTACGCTGCGCATTTCCCCGATATACTAGAGGACGTTTAACCATACGGTACACATTCGACAGAATCAAATTGCTGATTAATTGTGATTCATTTTTAGAGGAATCGAACGAACGAACTGCTTTTCAGAAATTCGATGCGACGTTTACAAATATCGCGCAGCTTTACGGCAGCTCATAACCAATAAGATTTTAACATGTTGAATATCGTATTTCTTATTTTTATAAATTTCTTCCGAGAACCTCTAAGATTTCCAGAAACTAAACATATATTTTACAATTTGAGTAACACTAATGATTTAAATTAAATCAATATTGATAATAGAAAGAAGATATAAGAAATCTAAGCAGAATATATTTAAAAATTTGGTATTAAAGACTTGATAAAAATATTTTCATAAGAAAGAGGTTAACATATTCATATATTAGATTGTCCGTATATTCCTGACACACTTCTGATAAGAAATAAACTTTGAACTTTTAAAAACGCGCTTTATTTATTTGGTAATATACATACAATGTTCCACTTTGTTCTTTGACATTCTTCCAACGGTCTGGAAACCTCATTACGCCCTTTTTATAAAAAAATACTTGATTTTTGGACGAATAATTTATCCAACTGACGTAATATTTAGTAGACTGTGAAGATACTTTTATTCTTGCGTTATAATAGAAGTATTTTCAATTATAAGAATTAACATTCCTATAATTGGATACAACAAATAAATAAAAATGTTTGCTGACACGCAATATTTTCGGAACAGTATGTTTGACTTGAAAAACAAATATCAAAATAAACGATTCGTTTAATAACCCTCACAGTCAACAATTTTAATTTAAATTCTAACAAGTTTCAAGTTAAATAAATTTGACCAAAAAACTGATACCTCACGTCATTCCTCTGCATTCCTCCGTGAAATGGAATAATTAATAAAAACGTCAAAGCTTAAATGATATTTTGCTTTGCAGTCTACGTTTACGTACACGAGTACACAAAAATGCGGGATATTGAATCGAGCTATAAAAATAAACGATTTAAATGGCAAAGGGAACGCGTTGTAATCGAAGGAAATTTTAACGGACTTTTTTGTATTGGAATTTCACGGGATTTTTGGTCCCTAATTTGAAATTGCAAACTCTGTAAGCGATGTTATTCCGTGAATACCACAAAGCGTGAACATACAAGCTTAGCCGATTAATGCGGATGAAAAGAGAAATGAATGTGGACTTGCCTCGGAAATTGCTGAATGAATTCCATTCAGTCCGACCAATATTGTTCCACATTCCGTAAAATACAATAACCGCGAATATCTGAAATTGACGATGTAATGCTTCCTTTCGCTCGTTTAATGGGAAACGCTTGTATTAATACTTTGGCATAATATACAGGATGAATCACGAATCGTAATCAGCTTAGATTATGTGTCCTTTGTTTGCCCCCTACACAAGTGTATTGCAGCTGATGAACACAATTTTGAACATCGTTTTAATTAACGTAAAGAATATCTTTTTAACGTTTCTTCGGTTCAGATGAGAAACAAAATTTGTTATGATACTTGCCGAATTCAACTTAATACTCCGCTAAAAATAGGTGTAAAAATAGTATAGAAGAGAAACATAAAAAGAACGAAAATAAATAGATAAGCTGTTAAAACTTCCTAAACTTCTTGGTTTACTTATTTTTTTCTTGCTTTTTTGCTTCACTGCATAACATTAAAACCGCATTAAAAAGATGCGCATAAAAAGTGACTCGGCTGTATTTATATCCTGGAAATATCTTAATCGATTTGATTAGAACGGAAGAATCGTTTATATTAAAAGCATTCGAGTATATTATATTTATACTAAAAATATTCGCGTACTCTAATGTAATACAATCGCCTCTCAGTCTACAGTGAAATATTAAATCGATTTAATATCATTATTTCCTTCGCGTCGTATAATAAATTGAAATATGCATCCGTAAATAATTAACATTTAAAGACATGTTATTGATAAATTGTATTCGTAATAGTAATGAATATACTGTAAGCTTGCGGTATTATTTGTAATCCTCATTAACCGGTGAATTATGAGTTTCCTCTTAGAAAATTATTCACGAAATGATGTGTTTCCGTGCGCTTATTGGAACCGCGTTAATTTCCCATTAGAGAATTTATAATTAAGCCGGTGATCAGAATTGCGCATGGCAATGGAACTGTGTGATTCGGTTAGCAGTTATTCCTTTTAAACTCGATCAGTAGCATTGTATTTTAATTATACATTTAATAATGTTGTACATTGTATTTTGATTACCATAATAAGAATACAATTATAACGGGTTGGAATTATTTTCTTCCAAGAAATTGTAATTCAGTGAAAAATTTTGTTATCCTTTGTATAGTATCATTAATATCACAGTAATATTTTCGTTCAATGAAAACAATAAAAAACATGTTGAAAACTCTTGGAAGCCAATCACTCAAGAAGTAAAGTCGAAGGTACAAACAATTACTTTCTGGTGGTTTCTCGAGTGTTGTAGCAAATACTTTCCATGAAAAGGAAAACGTTTCTTAGTGGATTAAGAGTCGAATGTATTCGAAAAATGACGGTGTAGGTGGAAATAAATAGCGGGGAGAAATCTCGAACTGTTAAAAAATGGTCCGATTCCTGTTCAAACACTTCCTGGGATATTTAAATTACGAGGCTGGCGATGGTTTTAAATAATGCATGAGACCTGCAGCTTGTGGGTACATGAATACGTAGGACCTTAAATTATTTTATATCCTGAAGGATACTATGTTGACACGCGTGGCTTAAGTTATAATACAATTCAAGCATGAATTAAGTCGTATCTCATGGATTGAATAAATATCCAAATTTCCTATTCTCTTATTTTCGAACGTTCTACATTTGCTATTTTAAAAAATACTGTGTCATTCTTATAACAAATAATTATGTAACTTGTTTGAATATCAATAAGTAATATATTTCATCTTTGCGTAATATAATTAATCCAGTTCATGCAGTATTCATAATCAATTATTAAGTGTAAAGACCTACAAATTCATTACAATATTTACTATAGTTTTAAGTGGATAAAATAATTGCATTGCCAAGCAAATATCGAATTCCTCTCAACTCAATTAAGTTATTTCTATAATATGTTCATCGCGTTTTATTTAGGTCTGAAATAATTATCGTGATTACATGCATGAAAATGCATTCCCCGTTAATCAGAGAAGAGTAACTAAATATTTCACGAGTATTATTCTAGTTGTTTCCTAACATGTAATACACCTAAAGTATTTCAATTAGTAAAATAGCTCGCGTGCTCAAAAACATTCCATGTTTTACGAAGAACCGCGTGTAATCTCGACATCAGATCATTGAACCCTGTGATATCAATAGTATCAAATTATTTATTGTTCGCGAGCGGGCTTCGTGAGACACTTTTTATGTCTCGAGTAGGATTTTGGCGGGCGACCAAATTCCTGCTATATGTATCTGACCTTATAGAGCTTATGTACGAACTTATATATACGTGCCAAATCACACGGAACATTACGAGATAAAGCCTCCTTGTGAGACCCGTCGTCGATGGCTGGTGAAATATTCGAAATTCTATGGAAAATTAAACCATTATTCGTGCCATTCTTGTTTGCAAATATATTCTAACCAATTTCATTTCTCGCATATTTTTTATTCAGGTTTTTGTGCACTTTTTTCAAGATAATATAAAGTTAACATTGACTGATAACCACTATCGTTAACAGAAGGCTCAAGTTACTTTACGTGAAAGTAATATTTAAAATATTTTATTTGAGTTGATAACGGTATATTCTTACATGTTTGGTACAAATTAGCTTTTCATTGCGCATGAAATTTGAATATTGATTAATACATATTCAATTATCAGAGCATGCAAATATCAGAGAATATATTAATTCTATATTGTTTGTTTAAATAATCCTGCAGCCAATAAGCCTACATATTCAATGTTCAGAGCATTCAAATGTCAGAGAATATATTAATTCCATATTGTTTGTTTAAATAATCCTGCAGCCAAGTACCCTGCTTTAATTAGCCGCAGACATCGCATAAATATAGGTATCCACAGTGGATCATTTATGCGTAAAGATGTATAAAAAGCATGCACTCTTTACGGAAATAGATATCTGCTGACACTTGATCGGTATTTTTCAAACGACACAAAAATATCCGAAGGTACGTGCTACATTCGAGGATCAGTGATATCGAATTTTTATAATGAAGATCAAATTCCTTGTTATCTGAGAAACGAGATTTCAAAAATGTTTTGTAAAAGCGAAAAATAAAATGTCCTTTTTCTGGCATTTAGTTCATACCACTTTACCCGTCTCAGTTTTTCTTGTTCTTAAAATGCTTCCCCCAGTAACAATATTATCGCGTAATGTTTCCCAGATGCTGTATTTCGCGAAAAAGAAAATGAAGAAATTGTGCAGGCGTAATCATTCTAACTTTACACTAGAACTACCAAACCGGTCAAAATGGCGGGTTTGCAGTGTTTAACAAAAATATTCGTGTTTATAACGTTCTATTTTCGGAGGTTTTCTGCGGCTCATTTTACATAAAAAACGTAGTTAAATCAATTATTATATGTTTGCCATCCATTCTTACTTTTAAACACATGTGTGTTCCCTTTTTTATATCTGTATTAGTTTAGTTTAGTTCTTTACTTGAATTCAACGGGACGTGCTGTTTATACATGAAATATAAAAAAGAAACTAATATACAGAAGAAAAGAAATTCTGTACAATATAAATATAAATACAAACAAAGTAATGATAAACAAAATAAAAAATACCTATGTCGGAAATATTATTTTGTTATTTTCACATAGAAATAATATTGTCTATTTCTATAATGTAAAGAAAAATAATGGACATAGTGTTGGTTCGTAAATGCAACTTGTAGATGTAATTAATTACTTTCTGTAATCCTAACACTGCATTATAATATTACGTCCCTAATCAATTAAATCCCGGCTTAAATAAATTGAAAATACGATATTAGAATCATTTCTATATTAGAATCACGAACGAAAATAGTGTTCCTACATTCATACAGTTTGCAAAAGTAATTAATTCCTCCGCATATTCCACAATTCAGTACCCGCATCATTTACTCCCTCGATATTAATCATAACTTTTGCAGATGCGAAAATTCCACTTTCATAATTTGCAATATGAAATACATACGTGATATCGTCCTGGATGAAAACATATAAATATAAAAATATACGCGCAATCTCCTGCGTTGCTTGTACTATTTGAAACGATAGTGTTATCAGTACAGAGAGGGAAAATAAAAACATGATTTTTAATAAGCGCCGCAGTGAAATCGATTATAGAGGGTTTGGGATAAACGCGTCGAAAGCAGGAAGAAAGAGGAAGTTTTGAGAGTAGTGGAGGGGGAAATGGGGCAGCCAATCGACAACCGGGACACGACCAGGATACGGAAGACTGGATAAGGGAGCGCCTTTGATGGTAGTGCTATATAGATGCAATTTTTAGGAGGCTTTTCCGGGTCACCGTTTGCGAAACACATAATACTTCTCGGTTTATCGAATCAAGCGTTAGGTCAACTGTTAAATTCTTTAGTGCCTCGAAACTCCATTGGAAAATAATTTTCCCTTCCACTTTATTTAACCTACGTTGATCCACTTAATTCTTGATAGACTTCAAAGTATCGCAGCGGAATCTTTCCTGCTATTTAATCCCGTTTATTTCCTATCTTTTATCGATTTATTCTGCGAATCTGAATACGTCGTCCTTGATGAGATCCCTTATTAAAGGAAAACATTATTACTGTTGGAATGAGTTTCTGAAAGCATTTCGTGAGCTTCCTTGGATATTTGATATGGAAAGTGCGCGCATGTGTGTATGGTAAGAGTACTCGGAGAACTTTTCTGTGTTATTAAAGTGGATCGGCAACAGATGATGGATTCGAAAGTAATTAACCCTTCCGTGAAACTCTTGATGAAGTACACGTTGTAACTTTACACCTTCTAATTATAGAGTACGGTGAAATTACTCCGTCAAAAACATTTTGGAAGAATTCACGATGCGTAACACTGCTAATTAATTTATAAATAAAACTTCACCGATAAAACATCGATATTAATCAAATTCGTCAATTTAATCTTAAAGGAAAAATATGATACAACAGTTCGATAATTTCACCGCACATTTCATATTGAAATATGGAAGCAGATTTATCACTGACAATAAAATATATTTGCCGAAATAAAATACAGAAGATCGATGATTTATAAATTCAACATTGAAGATGGAATAGGACGACAAGGTTGTTTCTATAAAAAGGATGTTTTCAGGAAACCTTAAAATAGATACAAATCCAATACATATATTTTTCTTGAGAACTACAGAGATTGGGGGAATTGATCCATTTGTGGTTGGATGGAATACAATAAGGATATTTCTTTGGGAAAGACGTCTTAGGGGAAGCTGGAAATAAGTGAACGTCGAGGACACGTATTTATTCTAATAAAACACTAAAATTGGGGGTATTTATCAATTTATGGCTCCAAGAGGAACGTGACAGGATCAGGTCACGTCCTTCAACCGAGGCTTTTAGGAAAGTCTTGAAGGAGGGAAATGTATAACGATTCGACTAATGAAACTTTATGCGATACTCGACCTATATACATGTGTAGGTGACCTGGTTCCCTGAATTTTCTTCTCGACGTACGAAAAGCAATAATAGCTTCTTCCATAATGCAAACTCTCGTTACTATCGCTATGCTTATCGATGAACTCAAAAATGTGTATTTCATTCACATACTGTCGCTCAAAATATGAGCCGATAATATTCAAGTAGTATGAATCAGAAATTGATATCTGTAACAGGAGACATTATAACGAATTTCCACGGAAGTCCTATTAAAGTTGAAATCGTGTCACTAAATCAAGTAGGGCGGGGTTTCTTCCTCTGTAATAAAGTTTGATAATGATCTAGGGTATCCCTTCCATAAAAACCAGGTTGAATCCAATCGTTTTGTTCTCTTTTCCTTCCGCAATCCCGTCTGAAGGACTTCCCTTGACTTGTACTCCCAGGAATATATTCAGCGAGTGAAATGAAACCATTATTCTTGGAATAATGAAGGAATCACTAGTTTTATCATAATTTTTATTGAATTGCCTAGGTGAAATTATTATATATCTATTTTAGATAATTAACCCTCTTAAAACCGAGAAGCTTAATACCTAAAAACTGGCATGTTCAAATTTTGACAAAGACTGAGCTGTACAATTTTCCAGACTATTTTTGGAAAAAATATTTTTTACAACCAATTTTGTCGTATAATTACATGTCCTAGTTTACGTGGGATACTGCATATTATATTAATATATTATTTGTATTAATTGCTACGAAAAAGTCTTCCCGTTGAACTTTCGACATCATTTAAAAGAAGAGATTGTTTGTACATCAAACAAACAAACAGTACAAAAGTATCTGCAATGCAGTGTCGTTTTCAGAATGTTGTCGCCGCCATAACGCAGCAGGAGGCGTAAAAATTCCACATCAAATAAAACTCATTCTCCCAGAGCGAACATTACTCTCACTCAGAATATTCTGCATCAAGGTGCCTCTTCCATGTCATGGAAAAACGATAAAAAAACAAAGCGATATTATGCAGAGATGTTAGATTATTTTTAACGTTGCTTGTATATTTATGGTTCGAACTGGTGGAAATACTGCTTTCAGAGCTCTGTCGGTGATCAGGTTGTCGAAGTTTACGATTTTGATGTCGCTAGTGAAACTGTGTCACAAAACGGGTCATTTCTTGCTACGTTGGTTTCGTTCTTGGATTTGGGGAAAGAAATGTATGATTATCGCGTGCCAAGTTTCGCGGGATATATTTCCGAAGTTGTCTCGATTTGACGTCGACCCCATGAATTTTGGAACTTTTCCAAAGTTATATTCGGTTTCATCATTTATGGATCTTTTTGTCATTAGAAATAAATAAAGGTTCTTCTGCCATTTTTGAGGTTCCTTTATGTTCGTCAGTGTTTAGTTTTCATTGTGCGTATTTAACGAGTGCAAAATCAATACGAAACATTAAAATAATAATAATAGTAGTAATATAACAATATCTTGCTATAATTGTCCAAAACTGTGCGAGGAGTATTTCGACAATATTCCTGTCTATTTTATCCCATAATATGCGAAACATGAAGCAATATCTCCAGCAATTACTCCTGCACAGGAATGGTATTTGCAAGTAATAAATTTCCAAAATAACTCCGAGAATATATTCATGAAACATGTGTCCCCGGGAAACGAATGAAGGAATTTATGAAACACATTCATGGTCACATTTATGAACCACATTATTTATTACATAACAAGAATTCTTCTTTCAATCTACATTCAAAATAAACGATTTCAGTGGAAGCTTAAAAAGCTTTATCCGCTCATCACTTGTATCGGTTTCTCATTATCATTCTCAGGCAGCATTTATTACTCGATAACCTTTGCCACCTTTAATATCCTGGATTATTTCCATTTCACCCTAATAATGTTAATTATGCAAATATCGAAATCACCCGATTTGTCAATTACGTAATATAATTAGTATAGTATGGTTCCCACTGTCGACTGCTGACATGACGGAGCCACTGATTAATTAGTTTCTTGATGTCTCTAATTGGAATCAAATATCTGCATTTCAGGAGACGTGGTGTAGGAGATGGTGGCAAATCTCTCAGAGGAGTTTATCCTTGACTACGAACTCCTTTGCTCCAAACTTAAGTCCTATTTTGGCGAAAAGCATAGAGGAACGTAAGACGACATCAAAGAAGGCATCCAGAGCTTCGAGGAGTGCCGTATCGGAAAGCCTCGTGCCGGAGAGGGTGGAAACATCTGGTAGGTTATATTTCGCAACAAAATCTTTGTACAACATAAAAGTGCCACGCGACTCGTGTGTGCAATCCCAATCAAACTATTGATGTGTTTTACGGCAGAATATAACGATAACATTCTTTCTGATATCGTTAGCACGAGAATACCATAAAACTCGAACCTCGCCGTAAGAAATTTAATAACTTCGCGGTACTTGGGTGCTTTCGAACTTTGAGATACGATACTCGTAGACACTTCAGTATCGAGAGCCTTGAACAGAACCGTCTGTAATATATCTCGGTAGACGGGACGTTGGAAAAATTCCAAATTACTTCTACGAGTTTAACGGTGGAATGGCCACGAAAATGGTGTCATTATAGTACTACTTTGGTAGTTTAATTTGTAATATTATTCGTGTTGTTAATATAACGAATATTGTAGTCATGTAATGACACTGTGCATTCGGTATATTCCGTCGTAAGGTAAAGATTCAGTTCATTGTATTAATTAATTATTGTGTTGTATGGTGAATCAATTGAGTTGTATTTAGATTATGTACACACAGGTATTTTATGTTATGTAGATGCATATGTAATAGGTAAGTTAAGGAAGTTAACACTAGAACTACCGAACATATACTCAGTTATGCTTACACATATAAATGCGTGTACAGTGTACACATATAAATCATATATGAATTATGGCTGAAGGATTTAAGTTAATTAATGAATTAAATTATTTGCGTTACCTATATAAAATAAAACTATATAAAATCTCAAACAATACGTCGTGGTATATTCAAATAATTTAACTAAAAATTACAGGCATATGATTTTTACTTTTTTGGTAGTTTTAGCGATACCCTTCAATACAGAAGGAAGTGTTTTCGTTAGATAGTAGTATTGCACTTCAATCTCCTTCGAAGCATTTCTTATTTGAGCCATTCGCGTGGGAATGGTTTGTATGTACACATTCCACATATCGACGCTCCCAGGAAGATGTTAAGTCGGCCCCTGCTTTTCGACAGTCAAAGAATCTCCCGAGAGCTTTTACCGGGGAAGTGTTTCCATAGAATTCGCACAAAGATTCGTTTTAGAAGAGCAAGAGAAGGCAAGCGCGCGGCACAAAGCACTGAAGCAGCCATTCATTACGCGAGATGGGATGATTAAAATTATGCTTCCAAACAGAGATCAAAATGATTACATTCGAGGTTATCATGTGTCGCATATCTACGATACTTTCTATAATGCTTGAAAAATATCGGAAGCATGAAGTGTTTTTATTTTAAGAATATCACTGGCCACTTGTGCCGTAAGTCTATTTTCACGATATTACACTTCGAGTGACGTGGCTGAACCAGATTTTACCAAGATATTTGAGTGTTCTCTACTTTATTCTTGTATTATCTCTATGTATTTTCGTGTAAGAGATCAGTTATCACCGCGCAATGTAAATGCTCATTTTGGCATCACAATTTTGGTATCCGATAACGACGTGTGCTATCAGTGGGATAATGATGCACTGGATCACTGTTTGCAAAGTATGTCTCACGCTTAATTCGACCAGTGATTTATTGAGAATAATTTCAACCGATCCTCTGTGCGATCAATAACAACCAAATTCGCTTAACCCGGCAATTTCATCAGAATGGCTAACTTCAATTACATGTCAACAACGTGTCCTGGTATTCCCAGGCTGGGATTAGCAAAACTAGCTATTCTAATCGATGATACTAATGCATTTAGTTAATTTTCCAAGGAATGCGTGTTACTGCGGTAACTCTTGCAGGCATTAAACGTTATCAAATTAGGCAATATATATGTGAGATCAACGATAACGATACTATGTACATAGAAAAGAAATTGTTTAGCAACTTCATTATTATATTCGGAAGATGCTTTTAATAAATTTCGATATAATCCCCGTCCCCAGAAACTTGGAAGACTAACAACTTTTGAAACTTTCTCAGAAACTAAGATTGGTTGCCAGAAAGAAACGGCATGAACATTGAATAATCCATTTCAATACGTATGTTTTGTTATGAAAGTAGTATAATCATAAGTTCATGTGAAATCGTAGCCAAACTAAGATTTAACTTAAACTTGTCCAAAAATGGAGTTGTACCACTTTCATAACAAACGGTTCATATACCGTTCTCGTGTAATAATAATATAATTGACTTCAAAGTTGGGCAAGTTAAAAAATACATCTATCAGTTTGGGAAGCATAATACTTTTATTGGTTTTACAATGTCAGTATAATGATTTGCTTTTTGGTATCCGCGAATCATGTACTTAGCTCTATGCTTAAGTATCCATACATATATTTAACTCTAACATTTCCACTGCGTTTCTGACACTAAACCCGAGTAAGGCATAGCTACATAAAACAATATCGAACTAGCAAGCTTTTTGTCGTATTTGGTTTTTTATTAAAAGTAGGAATTGCACGAACACACGTCATACCCATGCTACACGTTGATCGGTCGTTGCTAGGAAACCTCGAAAGCTAGCTATACAGTTCTTTCATGAACCACCGTGAAAGGAAAAATCCGACGATGTTTTTCAGCGAAATAGAATGAATGGGAATCAGCAGAAAATAAAAATAGCTTTAAATCCAAAGATTTTTGTTTCAAGCTGTACAATCCAATTCGTGATTTCCTCAACCCTCTAAATGTCCTTTGGTAATCTCCCTTTGTTCGTACCCCATAAACTAACTATATATTACATGATACTCCCATTGCCATTCAAGATGCCTTTAATGATTGACTCTGATTCTCAGACGCATTGAGACTATCTTCCAACACCTCGAACTCTTCGAATTCCATTTTGCCGAAATCGTCGACAGGTTTCCAATTGGCTTCATTTATTTGCCACCTGTTCAGTGCGCTAGGAATGAACCTATTGGGGTAAGTGGATTTTGCATCTTCGAGATTACCTAACTTAAAGTCAGGCTTGAAACCTGGCGTTTCTTTGTTATCCTCCTTCTTTGGTTCGAGACCTATAACTACTGGTGGTTCTCTCTTATTGTTAATCTCCGTTTGATTGATTATCTCCTTCGCCTTCTCTTCCTCCTCCTGTTTCTCTATTGTGGTTATTTCAATGCTGGGCGTCTCTGCGATAGTATATTGGCTAAGATCCGGCACCCTGCTATCTCGATTGCGATGCCTCGATTGAGATTCGATCAGTCTTCCGGTAAGTTCCAGTCTACTGTCGCACGAGTTACTTTTAATTAACCGAAACTTCACGTAATCGTTCGATCTATCGATCCTTTTGTGCCGGTTACCAATCAACGGTGATATCAATGGTCCGTTGCAAGTATTAACTACCTTGCCACCATAATATGTTACCGAGGTACCACACTCGCGAATCTTTTTAAGGACGTCTTGAGACACGTAGTGACCTGGACCGCGATCATCATGATCATAGTCATCGTGGCACTCCACTTCTTCGTCTTCCGAGGTCGTACAATGTGCACCACTACCAGGATCAGTGTCCGGGTAATCACTGGACACTCCAGAACTGATGCTACCGGAGTCCCAATTACTGTGATGCTGATGATGATGATAACGATTGATCTTGTTCTTTGAGGATGTTAAGTCAGTAGGAGATGTGTGTCCACTTCTAGCCTCAAATGACTGCGCTAGAATCCTGGTCTTTGATTCACTTCGGGGACTGTCGAGTTCATCCTTTCCTCCTGTGACCGAGCCATTGGAGGATGTTGGTTTCTTCAGGTTCTCAAAGAGCTTGGTTAGATCCTTGGCTCTACTGGAACACCTGGATCTGGTGATTTGGTATGGATGATAATTCAGTAATTAATAGTTAAGAAATGCTATTAATGATCCAGGAAAATTTTGACCAAACATTATCTTACCTGGATCCTTCATGGATCTTTTCTGTGAATTCATCGAATCGAACATCGTCTATAGTGCTAAGATCCTTCATACTGGAACTCTTTCTGTTCTTACAATCCCTGGAGAGATCTGCGTCCGGATTGCTCTTCATCTTTAAAGTATTTTCAAACATTCTCCTCACGTTCCTGACTGTGTCAGGATCCGGAAGTTCCTCATCGATGAGTTCACGATTCACCCTAATGGGATGGTAGAAAAAGTGCTTCCTAATAGACGATTGCTTCAGGCTTTTAGCATTACTTTCATCCGTCTTTTCACCATTTCCCTCTTGAGTCTCGGAATCAGATTTCTTCTGTATAGCTCCAGCAATTTTGCATGTTGATTCCGTCCGTGTTTTTCCAACCGACGAGGATTTCCTTTCGATCGTTTCCGCGCGAACCGGCTCGATGATAACGACATTGTTATCCAACAATAATTCTTGAAAGGAATATTCTCGTAAATATTGCATCAATCCTTCGTAAGTTACGTCACTTCTACCAGCGTTGAACATATTTTTACTAAACATATTGGACTTCACAATTTTATATCGAACATGATCAAATTCTGGTTCGTTATCCTGGCATTCAATCGAATCCACATAACTTCTTGATCTGATCAAGTTCGTATGAGATTTATTACTTTCATCGGTTTTCATCGACGAATCTTTCTCGATACAGTTAGAAGGTTGTTCATCGCCAATTCCATCATCGACCGATCTTCTTCTTGAATCGCTACCAGATTCAGAACCCAATCCGAGATCGGAGCTTTCTGATCTCGCCTCGAAACCTAAGCTTCCTTTTACTGCACTGCAAGCCTTTCCAAGAATATTTGATGTTTCTTTAACGATCCTCTCAAACCTGCCTTCGTTTTGTTTGTTCCTCGAAGATTCCTTCTCAGGGTTTTGTCGCTCGAAGAAATTCCTCGCATTTCCTACATTCGCGTTCTCTCCATTTTCCACTTCATTGTTAATCTAGAACACGTGAAAGGGAAAATATTAAATAGAAATAAATGTGTTCTATTTATATTGCATTTATAAGTAATATACAATTCTTGATGTTTAACTCACCTCTATATTTTTCGCATGAGTTCCGTCTACTTCAATTATATTCTGATCCAACTTTGTAGAATTATCTACACGTTCCTTGATCTCCATGATATTATCTCGAGCTTTGGGAACTTCTGAGGTATCCTTAGTTACAACCTCGATATCCACCGCAGAGTACCTGTGTCGTCTTTTCGTCACGTCGTTATCGACGACTTTAAGTACCTGAGGCCTCCTCGACATATCTTCGCGTTCGTCGTTATCCGCGATCCAAATCGACTTGTAATCCTCTGCCTCTTCGATCTTTCGATCTCTCTCCTGTTCGCAAGGCGTCACTACAGCAACATCAGCCCTGTACTTCCCACGATCGATCTTCGATGGCAACGATTCACTCTGCGTAACTTCGCTCGTCGAACTAATTATCGAACTCTTCTCGTTCTCCAAATTCTCCTGAATTTCACGATTAACTTCCTCCCCTGAACACCGTCGCGGTAAATCCTTCCTAAATTTTTGCACACCGTTGAATCCCCTCAAAAGTTCCTCTCGTGAATCTGCTTTAATCTCGAGTGAGTTATTTCCATCCTTTGTAGTGTTCTCTTTACATTTTTCCTCGTCTGTCGCGTTGCTGCTCGCGGAGGATGATTCCACTGGAATCAATGGCCCGTGATATTGCAAGGCCTTTAATTTACCAGATCCGAAATGTCTCTCTTTACTTTGTAAATAATTATTATCCCTCGCGTCGTTCTCGTCGAACTCTAATCTGACGTTCGACAATGGTAAGAGATTCAATACGTCGAAGTATTCCAGTTCACCGTCATCCTCGAAGAGAATGCTATCCAGGCTTCTGTGCTCCTTACGTTTACGTTTCACCTGCGGATAGAAGATAATCCTAGTTAGTAGAATAACGCAGTCTTTGATCAGACGAACTCTGGTTATCAAGAACATTCTACTAGCTTCTCGAGTATCATAGCGGAATAATGCCTAATTCCGTGGATACTCAACAGAGAGATTACATTTAGCATTATTCTAACAATATTAATATCAATATTAGTATTAATTTCACGAGCATCACAATAACAGAAACCTTCATATACACACATAATATATTTGAAGAAAAATTACACAGGAACAAGGACGTTAGAAATAAATATTGGAAATATCTGAATCTCGCGAATGCCGTGTATAATTAACTGAGAAATTTTATTCTCAGTTAATTTCTTTCTTACTTCTCTTAATTTCTTTATAATTCTAATATTGATTTCATGAATATCACGATAAAAAATATTTATGTATATCATAGGATGTATTCAATGAAAAATGACAGTAACAAGAATGTGATAAATAAATCACATTTCTCAGTGATACGAAATTACTACCACGCTACTTATAGCAATTTATTTTTGAGATTTGTATAATTCCAATAATAATTCACATTCATGTAGAGTATCTGATTTCCTCGACATTTATGCCACGTTCTGATTAATTTCTAACACTTGCGTGAAAAAAATGCGCGCGATAAAGTAAATCATAATTTCTGTATAATAATTTCTTTATATAATAAATCGCAACATTTTATCCTTAACACATTCGCCGCGAAAGACGCCAATTGACGAAATTGTTTACGTTACTATGATGCGCGTGACGTCATTTGGCGTATGACACCAAAAGATCATTTTGAGCATAGTTTTCGATGAAACACATCATAATTAGTTATAACATCTCCAACTCTACTAACCGAAATCAGAAAATATTAACCGCTCCTGGCGAAGGTTTACATTTTTGAGAAGCAGCTAATGTGTTAGAAGGGTTTGATATCACAAATCGGAAAGAGGATCGGTAAAATCACCACGAATCAATCTACGAGGAACATCCTCCTCAGGTAGACCATATTAATCTCCCCCATATCATTTATTCGAAAAGTAAGTTTACCTGGGTATAAATGCAATCAATGCTTCGATTGCCCTCAATTGGCCAGTTATCCTCGACGATATCAACTAATCCGCTAACGGTATCCAATGACTGTATACTTCGATAACGCCTCGGTGGGTCTGGCCAGTCGAGGATATTTAGTCGATCCGGATCAACGCGATTCCCCCGGGAATACGGCAAGGGATCCGGGAGAGAGGCTAACCCAGGTGGAATCGAGTGAAGACCGCAAGTCGATCGTGAATGATAGGATTTTGTCTCGTTGAATCTCTCGTAGGAGTCTGATAGGTGTTGCTGACTCTTCGAGAGCCTGAAACATAGATAAAAATACGCTG
This sequence comes from Nysson spinosus, assembly GCA_910591585.2. Lineage (NCBI taxonomy): Eukaryota > Metazoa > Arthropoda > Insecta > Hymenoptera > Crabronidae > Nysson > Nysson spinosus. Next base: position 4,750,407 of record OU342830.1, on the reverse strand, counting down.
AGTGTTCACCCTTCCGGAATCATCCTCGACTTTTTGCTCTTTCCGCCTTTTTAGCGGCGAAATGGACCGTTCCGCTTTCAGTCTCCGGTAAATCTGGATTGGCAGCACTCTTTAGAAATGAATTCCGTATCGTAAATGGATTTTCAGCGTGGCATTTAAACTACGCGTAAATTAAAGACGAGTTCCCCTGAACATTTTTTATTCCATGAACGAACGAATATTTTAGCAGTTCTTGCAGATGATATATTTTTAAATCGCGGTTTATTAACTGACAATTATTTTAAGAATATTTGTATACTATTTAATATTATATGATAGACTATAATATTATATAATATACATATATTTCTTTTACTTGATATTGATAGTGATAACCGTTCGTTATAGTAATATTCAATAAACAATCTTACAAGTACACGTGTATATGGATATAAACTCATACCGACAATAAAAGAAATTCAGCAGGTGCTCTAATTGCCGTTCTCGAAGATCCGATCGGTGTTTCCACCTTAATTAAATTACCGTAACTCTGTAATTACAGAAATTAAAGGATCTTAACGATTTCGTTTAGCTGCACAAAGTAGTTCTATTGAAACCCGGGAAACAATGAGAACCCGAAGTAAAAGTACCAATTACTTTTGCACGCTTTTACATCGAGGATGCATACCTTTAATTATCTCGAGATGTAATCATCTGTGAGCTCATCATTATTTTTTTCCAAATATCTTGAGAGTGACTCACCTGTCCTTGAGAGAGTTGCGATCAATCAGTTTGGCCCTTGGTATCAATTGATGCCTTCTAGGTAAATCGAAGGTCGACTGTCCCAGTTTGAACTGGTGTGCCTCTCGATCTTGACGAGATTCGTCCTCGGATATCACGGCGAGACTTCTCGTTCGTTTTAACAGTTTTCTGCGATCTTCCGTGGATTGCGTAGATTGCGGTGATTGTGTTGATTGCGCTGATTCCGCTGATTGCGCCTCGTATTTTCCACTTTCTCTGTAATTTTCATATTTCGTACAATAATATCCGCTTTTACTAAACATGTGCATTGAGTATTATTATGCATAATGTTGGAATGTTTTCATATTTAACTTATACATTACTATCATAACAATGTGTTTTTATCATGATTAGGATAATCAGCACATTATTGTCGTAATAATATAGATTCCACTTTATTGGATCTTTCATGTTTCGTCCAACAAAACCGGCTCTTATGAAATATACGTATAGAATATCATTGTGCACAATATTAAGCAGAAAATATCGTTGACAAATATTTTCTACACTTTCTTTGGGATTTTAATTTATTGTCCATTAATATCCGCCTTATTAAATATATGTATTGAATATCATTGCGGATAATTTTAGAATGTTCTGATATAGAAATGATAAGCACATAATTATCATAATAATGTACTTTCCACTTTCTTCAGAACTTTCATATTTCAGCCAATAATGCTGATATTATGAAGTGTATGTATAGAATATAATTGTGCATAGTGTAGTCATTTTTGTTTCTTTTTCTTACGCATTATTACGATAATAATGTCATCCTGTCTTTCAAATAAGATTAACATTATATTCCATAACATGAAATCAACACAAACTGTTTTCAATTGATAATCAATTTTCGTTTTACGTGGTTATATAGTTATGTAAATAGAATATAACATATTAAATGTATAATACATTTCAAAATCGCGTATACTCATAGAGCCAGATTATAAAAGCCTGCCAAGTATATTAATATATTAATACAGCGATTCGAGAGACTACCTTTTACTAATATTATTTTACGCGAAATATAAATTTTATGTTACTCCACAGTGGATGAAAGTCTTTATTAAAACCAGCAGTTAAAATCTTCAGCGAGTTAGTCTTTAATTAAAAAAATTCATACGCCAAGGAAATTCATGTAATTACACTCGCGCAGCTAAGTTCCGAAGTTACGTTACTTTGCAGATTTCCGAGATTTCAGAAACATTACGGGTCACAGGGCACAATATAATGTTCTGTTATTGAGGTTTATACTTCTATCAAGATATACCACTAACACATTGAACGCCATGCCGAAATCCGTGTTATACAATATGCCGCGAATCGCGTCCATAACGTCTACATAACGCATAAAAATAAAACCGTTCAAGCTCTCTACGAGACATTGGATACTTTATTTCGTTCTCGTAACGTTAAAAATAATTAAAATTTGACAAATAGAAGCGATATATTTTATTCGAGTTTTATTAACATTGGCATCGGCGTTCAACGTATCAAACGGTTTTGTTCTTAGATCTTATATAAATATTACAAATGTGCATCGCGAGGTATCGTATAACACGGATTTCGGTCCGGCAGATAACAAATTCACCACACTCTACTTCATATTGAATTACCGGTGAAGGATACGTTTCTATCAAAGGAGAATCTTCGAGAGTCTCCTTACAAAGCAAAAGAATCTAATACACTTCGAAAACTTCGTCTTTTTAAAAGGTCGATCGTGAAACAGGCATTCCATTTGTCTCCCACACGTTTTTATCTCCGACGAGTAACAATTAAATGTTGATCTACACGTGTAACAACCGATGTCTGTACATTCCTTATGATTTATGTTTTGATAAGAATACTGTATTAGTGCTTGACACGAGAGACAGTTACGTAACAAATAGCCCAGGGCGGATTTGGGGATGTAATGCACCGTCTAAAGCGTTTCAGACACGAGGACGGTGAAGCATTATGGAAGCAACCCTGCCTTTTCAAATCGTAACCCGAGGGGTAGGAAATGCCATTACCTCTGCACACATTCGAGGCATGCGGTTTCGTTATCTGGTTCGTCAGCCTCGTGTTTCAATGTCCAATACAGATACTCCGCGCTGCTGCTAACGAACAACCGTGTCAATAATTGATGTAATACTCTGACTCCCTTCCGCTTGAACTATGTATTTAATGAATTCTTGAAAAATCATTTTCAACGCGATTTAAGTCGGTTTTATAAAATGTAAATACACTTCAAACGTCTCTTTACAGTTAGAATATAAAATGCATGTTCATTGCTGTATTGCATTTGTCGCGAATTGTACACGCTTCGGGCGCGACTCGCATGAAAAATCAGCTCAAAGCAGCAATACATATTTCACTTTGCGTCATCCCGGCAGGATATCAGCTTTCTCGGCATATCTCGTGGAAAATAACGCTTGCCATTTGTGAGAACAAAATCGATGTTCCAAAGCATGAAAGAGTAAAATACGAATGCTCTTAAAACAGCCATTGTTTGTGCGTTATTGTATGTTTAATATTGTTTGACACGAGTGTCAATATCTACGCGTAACCTCGAGTGTAAACGAACGTGTTGTAAGCGCGTTAAAAGGATACAGTTTAATATAAAAATATTTGGAGTGTGCAGTGCATTGTTCCATGCCATTATCGCAGCACGAATATGAATTAGAGCTTTAACTGAAAGCCGGAGAGTTTGCAGTCCTGTTGCAAATAAGGCGAAATGAAGTTGGAGTTTATTATTAAAATTTAATATGAGGCAAAAATAATATGGACTTTACTTAAATTGTTCACGGCTTTGAATTACAAAGTTCATCTATGTTATTGAAATGATAAAATCGTAATTAAATATAATCCTATTATATTACTATATTATATTATAGTAATGCATCGTTCCACATAGTTATCTCAGCACGAATGTGAAACAGAGCTTTAACTGAAAGACGGAGAGTTTGCAGTTCTATTGTAAATAAAGCATGTAAGAGAGGATAATACCAGATTTAACTATTAAAGCGTTACACGGTGGCTTAATGTCTCCCAGCTGAAAGCGACTGCATTACAGGACGTACAACAATGCAGAGAAGGTGGCATTATACTTTTACGCTTAGGAAATGTTTAAGCGTTTCTAAGCTACAATTTTGTACACTTCAGCATCGAAAGTTTGTATACTTTCTTCCGTTCACTCGAAATTTATACAGCAAATTTTTGCACTTGTTTTGTACTTTCTTAAACTTAGAATATTTATATATTCTTTTTTCCACAAAGTTAAATTTTTACACTTCTGGCAAATAGAAATTGTTTATCTTTCTTTTTCAAGAAAATTCGCCTTGATATCTCCAATGAAGGAAACAAGTTTATAGATTACATTTAGAAGCATACAGAATATTAATATTTTCCATAAATACTCGAGCAAAAAAATCAGAATTAAGAATGAAAGTTATAAATTGTCGTTACGTTCCCTTTTTTCAATATCTGAAGGAAAAATCATAATAAAATTTTATTTAAAACCGCAGTAAATGCACCGTAATAAAGTTACGCGAAGATCATCTTTCATCGGAGAACATATTCAATCAATCATAATTTAGCACATTACACATTTTTAGCAATATTAGTTTATAACTGCTGCGTACTAAATTAAGCCAAAAAATATGAAGCCAAATAACCGATGACTGATACATGAAACCAAAAGTGACGTCACATAATATTAGCGATACCGGAAAGTAATCAATTCGGAAGTGAAGTTATCGAATGTTGGGAATTTGATTTTTTCAAAAAGGAAATGATGGCATTGGAGGATCGTCCGTCAAAGATCATAGATAACTCTAGTGATTGTCTACTAGAATAATGTTTAATATAAAAGAATAAATGGAATTTCGTAAAGTATATGAAAAATAATTGATTACTTTCCGGCACCCCTAGTAAATATTCAAGTGTGGTTGACAGCACAATCAGTACCTAGAAGCAAATTCCAATAACAGATAGATTACCGTATTTGAATAGATAACTATATAAGTTGACAATTATAATAAAGTACTGGTAGGTTCGTGCACCGCATGAAAGCATAATCAACGAGGTAGTCACGCAATGCTCGGCTATTTGAAGATTGAACGAAACCACGCCTTAAAAGTTCCACCGGCAGGAAACAATAACAGAAATTAGAAGGTAATATTCCCCCTGTGCTTACTTCATAGGAACCCCATCATTCTTCATCCCACCCTTCGCCATACCATATTCATTGTATGTTTAACCGTTTGAGTGCCACGAGACTTTGCAAAAATACGCTCAAAAAATGCCAAACGGTGCGATCACGCTCCTCTTTGGTGTAATTGTACTTCGTTTACTTCGACTTTATTCATACATATCAAGTACGTTTACTTCCTTCTCGTCTCTTTTAATGTGAAGGATCGGACTTCAAACGAACGTATACAAAAATGATATTTATTAAACGTAAGGGTTTGTATCGTCTTTTAAAAACTTGAAAGTTGCACGCACTTCTGTGAAAATCGTAACGGAATCACTTCGAGAACAGAGTAGAAGTAGAGTAGAAAGCATAACTTTTATTTTGGTTAAGTTTATCTTATTTCAAAGTACAGTTCATTATATCTGATTATTAATTTTTCAATACTTTGTGGTATTTATAAATTTTATGTTATATAAATATAGATTACAAGGTGCATAGAATATGAAGTACACTTTATATCTTATTTGAAAATGGATTTAATATATTTAATCATAAATTTTGGGTTCCCTAGTGAAATTTATATATTTATGGTTTCCTTTAGATCGAAAGAAACGTCTGATTTCGTGCCACAGTGGTTGGAATATTTATTAATTTTCCGGGTTAAATTACATCATTAGTAAATCAGTGCTCATTGAAATTGAGATTAGTACATGATTAGTCGAATTACTAGACTTCTGTGAACGTGCAGTAATCAATAAAAGAATTTATTGATTTGTATTGCGAATATTGATTCTGTACAATGAAACTAATTAATCCCTTTAATTATCGTACATTTGCCGAACATAAAATAGCAAGGATAGTTGAACTAGAATGTTTCAATAAAACACGTGAATCTTTGTAGTTGCACGTCATCAATAATTTAAATAATGTCGTCCACCTTATAAATTCCACTTTCCTTATCTTATATAAAATATTAACAATACAGCTATGTTGATCATGGGTTAATACTTTCAATAAAACAGAAATTTGTCTTGTCCATTTATATATATCCAAAGAAATATCGGTAGATAATATTCAATAAGTGAATTAATCTTTAATAACATAACAAGATTCACGATTGAAATTCGAAAGCTGCACGCATTTCAGTGCGAATCGTAACGAGCTGATATGTGGGTTGTAAAAGTCCGCAAATAAAAGTCTGGATTCGAATCAACGAGAAAGTAAAGAGTGGCGCATCGAAAGAGATACATGCACTCCTGGAAGCGTAAAAATGTTAACTTTCAAGCATGACAATTAGACTAATCAGAAGCATGACATTACAGTTTAAATGCGGAATATCAGTAGATTTGTGTCAAGAGTGCGTCACGGTGAAACACGAAGTCATCTTGCTGTACGAGTTGTGAATATTAAGATGAGCACAGAGGACGAGCCAAGAACAAGCGTATTGCCGAATTTACATACCCGAATATATCTTGAACGTAATACACGGTGAGTTTTTGTGCCAATGTCAAAAAATGTATTCAACATGTAGAAATACTGAAGGATGCCTTTTGCAATATTTACCGGGAAAGACATTGATGTAACATTTAGTATGGGATAAAAATAAGAGGAATACGTGGGGTGGACTTTACTAAAATTATTGATGACTTTGGACAACAAAAATTCACCTGTTTTATTGAAAGAATTAAATCGTGATCAACTATAGATATATTGTTTATATTTAATATAAAATAAAGAAGGTGGAATCACCTATTTTATCGAAATTATTAAATCATAGTAAACTATAAGTATATTGTTAACATTTAAATCAATTTAATATGGGATCAGATTAAGATGGAATGTATAAAGTGGGCTTTAATTAAATTATTTATGTCTCTGAGCAACAAAAATTCACCTATTTATTGAACCAATAAAACGATAATAAATTAACGTTATATTGTTTGTGTAATAAAAATGTCAAGGTATATTCTTCTATGTTCACTTTCCAATATATAATAATTCATATATAATTTTAAAACATTTGATGTAATAATATTATATAAACGGAACTTGTTTCGTGTTCATTCGAATTGCAAATCCGGTGAAATAACCGATAACGTGGAAAGGCATTTATGCTTTACCTTCGGAAATTTCGAAAATTGCATTACTGAGTGTTCTAGCCTTTAATCGATTGGTACGTTTCAATTATCATAAGTCCTTGAAATAAGGATATAAATAATCCTTCCACTACATTTCTCTTATTAACACATTAGCGCAACTACACGCGTGTATGTTTAACGTCCCTATAAATTAACGGAGATTGAAATCAAGGAGAGTAACGACTACTTGAAGTATCCTTTCATTTATTCTTAGTATTTTTTCAAATGCTAATTATGATGTAATTATATGCTTATTAAATATAATAAAACAGGTAAAAATTTCATAATTTATAATTGGGTACCAATATTTACGGTCGTAATTATTAATCTGCAGAACTAAATAAAAAACATACTTTTCATTCGGATGTGATCTATAATTATTAATAATTTTACTATTGCAAAGTAATTAATACTTCAGTACAGTATATATTAGTATTTATTATATAGTACAGTGAATGATAATAAAAATTAAAATTCAGTAATATTTGTGGATCTTCTCAAATATGTACCTAAAAAGGAAGAATGTTGCTTCATACTTCATTAAACTTTTTCTAGAAATGAAATAATTGATAATAGTAGTTCGTTTGTGGATGCAGTTTGCGCGTGAAATGTGCATTACATTAATTTAACACTAGAACTATCAAAACAGTCAAAACGGCGGGTCTGCGATATCTAATAAAAACGTTCAAATTTATTACGTTCCATTTTCCGAGATTCTTTGTGACTGAACTTTTATAATGGATATTATTAAATCGATTAACCCTCTATAACCCAATTTGTTCGTATCTAAAAGAAAATTATACAGCGTGAAACTAGTTAAACGCAAATCTAACAAAAATACGTTACGCGAAAATAGTAACAAAATTATTACTCAAATGCACTGAAAAAGGTGACGATTGTTGCACGTACTTCTATAATTATTGTTACAGCGAAAAATGAAACGAATCGAAAGATACGGATGGAAGAGTGTGTGACTTCAAAGTTACATGGTATTATAGAGGGTAAATTTATTTTTGCCGTCCATCCTGATTTTTCCGGACATTTACGTCAATGTACGAATATAGCTGCAGACATTGTCGGTAGTTCTAGTGTTAAAGAACGATCTAAATAAATCCCAGTGGAAGAGCTACTAAATTTATTCGCTTGACCAGCGATGGGTGCAATAGAAGTAAACGTGTCCTTTCGGCCGAGTGGCCGGCTTAACAAATGCGAATCCTTGAAGTGAGGATGCAAACAGCGTATCCTCAACTCATTGTGTTCGGCTAAGCACGGCGTATCGTTACGTAAAGTTACCACGGGTTATCTCAGTCAACTTCGAAAGTACTGTTGGCTTCTGGAAAGAAGGCACTGGTGACATAAGTGTCACCTGGAATTTCTATCTCGTATTATATATGTTATATACTATATAGGTTATGTATTATATAGGAATTCTTCTTCATGTATTATATAGCATGAAAATGCGGGTATCTGAGACCGACATATATATTGTTTAACTTGAAATTAATGACTAATTTATAAATTGCTTTTAATGAATTACAAGAAATTGAAAGACAAAATGAAATTTGCCCAGAAAACCCTTTATTTCTCCCCTAATTTGTCTTGATTTTTTAAATTCCTAATCAAATCATAGATTCAAAGTCATTAACATGTCAAATAGTGCCAAACCCAGAGCAACTAAATTGTCATAAATTAATTGGGAAATTAAACAAATTAGCAGTTACTGAAGATCGTAATATATCCGTTTCACTTAACCTTATCCGAATACGAGATGAAGTTACATAATTTCATAATTTCCTCGTATTTATATTCCTCATTGGAATATGCATACAAGAGAGAGATAGTATTCCGTAACAGAATATTGAAATTAATGAAACTCGTTAAATACATGGCAGAGTGTTTGGAGTGTCGAAGAAGTTAAATCATGAATGAAAATGATGATATGTTAAGCATTATAACATAACAGTTCATTGGCTTAAAACGATCCGTAAAAGTATTGAAATCAGTGTCGGCTTCCGGACGATCGATCGTCGATCGTTGCACTCGCCAATACAATACTTATGCCGCAAAGCAGAACCTCTACGTGCAGAGAAACGCGGCAGGAATATCCTATGTCACGTACCGGAAGAACTTGCGCGGTCTCCGTAGTCGACAGCCAATATCCAACCAAAAGAACACTGTGTCTTTGAACTTCGTTGATTAAACTTAATATCGATAGAGAAAGTCAATTACTTCTTCTTCAGGAGAAGGACTTATACGTTTTTGTCAAATTTGTACTTTGGAGTATACTTATTTTATGCACTTTAACACTAGAACTACCGAAGCAGTCAAACTGACTTGTCCCCAATTTTTAGTAGAATTATTTGAATAATTAATCGTATAAAAGTATAGGTTACACAAAATGACTAATTAAGTACAATTAAATATAGTTCTGAATAAAAGATACATATTAAACAGATAAAATATAATTGGAGAAGTACGAAATATTTTTATATAGAAATATAATACTTCTTGTATCAGTGATGGAAATATTTATTATTCTCTAGCCTGAAATTACCTCATTAGGAAATCAATGTACATTCGAATTCAGATTAGTGTAGGATTACTCGAATTATTAGAATTCAATGAACATGCAGAAATCGATAGATTCCTGTATAGTGAAACCGATTAATTCCGTTAATTATCGGATAGTTGTCGAATATAAGATTTCAGGGATAGTTGAACTAGTTTGTGGATATTCAGTAAATTAATTCAATAATCTTTTTGCTATCCGATTATATCTAAAACTCCGAGCATCTTTTTCTTTTCACAAGATAATCCAATAACAGAATAATCTTGGTCGGGCAAAATTATCTAGAATTAACCATTTGCGCAAGAAACCAGTTAGTATATTAAAATTAATAATGTATTAAAATGTTGGGCCTACGGTATTTAATACAAATACTCGAATATGTAGCGTTTCATTTTCTGAGATTTTCGAGTTGCATAATGAATATAATTAAGTTGATTAATTTATTTTTGTCATCCATCCTTATTTTTAAGGGCGTATACATAAATGTACAAATAAAACTGAATATATTGTCGGTAGTTCTAGTGTTAATTATAAATATCACAATATTAAGCATTTCAACAATTCATTATCGAAACCACTGAAAACTCTAGAATGTTTTGCTACTTCTACAGATCTACCTCTGACGTATCCGTACGTTTGCAGTTTTTATTCTCACTTATAATTTAAGAGAAGGCACATATTTACGTATTTGCTATTCAACAGGTTCCGACAATATCAGATTACCGGGAAAGTTCAAATCAATGATAATTGCTTCGCGCGAATGTTAAAAAAGATATATTTACAACGGCGGCTTCGTAACACCTGACGTCAATCTGACTCATTTTCTATATTTTTTGTATTATAATCCAATAAGACCATAATTTCCTAACCTTGACTTCTATTCATGTCTTGAACTCCGCGACTAAACATCGATTATATAAAAGTAGAATAAGTTGCGATCCGAGAAACGCAGTACTAATGATACTTATTTCGTATATGAAGAAGATACTTTGAATACAATTGAGTATTACGTAACCGTAAATGATAAGACTTCCTTCCAAAAATGCGAAGACTTACTGCGAAGACTTACAGCACCACTTAATAAAACTCAGCCAAACGAAATAATTAAGTACAATCAAATATAGGTCCACATAAAATATGTATATTAAAAACATAAAATATAAAGTATATTCATAAGGTATATAACTTACATCTTATATTTTATAAACATAATTAGAGAAATATAATATTTCTTGGAAGAATTATCGAATAACAATTTTCGTACATCAAATTACTTCATTAAGAAATCAATGTTCATTCAAGATCAGATTGGTGTAGGATCACTCGAATTATTAAAAATAAAATATATTTGATATCTTTCATTCATATAATATTAAGATACATCAAATATACGTAGCCCAAAGTACATATTTTAACTTCCTTCATACTTCAAGAGTGAAGACTCCTGACTTAAAGAAGTACAAAAATATATCATGTTAATTCTGCATTATTAAATTCATGTAGTCGTTTCAACGAAATAAGTGATAACTCTTACCGAAGATGGATCTTCCACTTTGAGAGTGTCGAGCTTCGTAATTCTTACGACGTGCACTTTGGATAGAATCGATAAATTAATCACTCGCGTTTGAAATATAGGAGGGAATAATAATTAGGAGCACGTTGGATCGCAGCGAGAGAAGAAGATTATTAGACTCGCGAGATCCTCTATCAAGTACTTTAGGATCGATGGCGGCTACCGGCTTTTCACTTTCTCGTTCGCGGTTCGACTAGCAGATATCGTTTCTACCTGGTTGGCCGATTGCCTCTCTGCACCTGTTCCCTCGAGAACTACGAGTACCCGTGTCTCCATTCTGATCCTCCATCCATAGTGGGAGTCAACTACTCAGAACTGATTTTACTGTCCACCTATCCCCTCCCCCGACACTTCACTGTTAGTATCTTGTTAAACGTATCGCAATGCATACGGAATCTAAAGAGATTACATATTCTTTATTTTTTGGATGTGTAAAAATGTCAGTTTTGGTGACAATGATATTGTTGTTGTACAGATAAAATGCACGAACTAACATTTTTTTCCAGAGACTCTTTTTGTATTTACTGCTGTAACTTTATGTTATCCATCTATTAGGAAAGCCGTAATTTGTTTCAGAAAATGTTAATTAATGAATTTCACCTCTATAGCAACGATATGTATTTAATTACTGGTGTCAAATTAATTTTGTTTTGATTTTATTATTGTAGATTTTTAGTCAAGTCAATCGACTAGATTATTATTGCCTCGATTTATTTATTTTGTTTAGATTGAATTTTATATTATTTCATTTAATGTTTGTGACTTGAAAACTTAATCTTAAATATCAATTTTATATATTAATGAAATTAATATGTGTATTGTTATGTGTAGAATAGGGTGATAAGGAGTATGATAACAACAATGTATTAGTTAATTATATAACTATAACTATATTAATATATTATATAATTTATATATAAGTACTATTATATAACTATTGTATACGTTTTCAAAGCACAAACATTAAATTAAATAATTTTAAATTTAATTTAAATAACACATATTAGTGTTTGTTTCTTGCAGAAGTAAATTGTAGGTTCTTTTATTTATTCCGTGTTTTAAATGGAAGTTTAATTGATCGAGATTGAGCGCGAGAAATTATGTAATTCCAAAGAATCTACATTTTTAAACCAATCGGATATAGAACAGGATATTTCTATCATTGCATCTCATTAAGCGAATGAAAATTCTTATTCTGTTAATTACGCAATTTCTTCAACATCTGAATGTTTTAAATCAGTCCAATATGTGATAAGGTAATTCATTAATATTAGTATCAACGGATTATGAAGTTTATTAATCAAAAACTGAAATTCTATGGATTAAATAAATTTTAAAAATTCGATATTTTCTTTTAATCTAATTGTAAACCTTTAAACAAATTTATTTAATATATTAATAATTATATATTGCTGTGTTACGTAATACTACACTGACCCCCCTGACTTGCGTTAGAATTTTAATTTAACGTCTGAATTCTAATTATAATATCAATGCTTCGCGAACTTGTATTCAGTCTAAAGTAGATTGTACCTTAGTTGAGCAGAAAGTGACGTCACTGATCTCTTAACTCGGAAATGTAAATTGCGAAACGTGCAAACAAGTTTTCAACCACCGAACTTTAAATAAAGTGCCCCCTTTATGGCCCAGTATTATAATCGTGGGAATGCTCTCTTGAGGCCAAATCTGGAAAAAAGTGTTCCGCCGATCCACTTATGAATTAACAATGGAAAATGTTTTAATATCAAGTTGGCTCGAATGTTTTATTTAACAAGTTTTAATTGGAAGTGAAAGGCCAATTATTGGCCATTATTATTTATTGTATCAGCCATTGTTGTACATCTACTACGATCCATAAAAATGTGGATTAACTGAGAGCCAGATTAAATAGTTGTCTCATTTGTGGACAATTAATTGTCATTATTGTCCATCTCCTATATACGAGAATTTATTACTTCTTCCATTGTATTTTCAGTATCCTCACCTTGGATACTTCCTTAATTTAGCTTCCTTATATTATGTCCTTCCTCGGGACGAAAGAAAAATGAATCTTTACCTCGTATAAAATGATTTATGGATGATAAACGGAACGTTATTACCTGCATCGGAATTCGGAGATTGAAGAATCCCTATTTCTGAATTTCCAATAACCACTCGATATTCTATTCTCTTTGATTTAGCGCATAAACATCACGTTTCTCTGCATGATTTATGATTTCATTATCAATTATATATATATATTAGATATTCTTCAGTCACGATTGATAAAATATAAATGAATAATCTATCTATTCAACATTTCTGAATTATAACATATATCATATACCATAATTGCATTCTAATTGTATATTATTTGTACCCTTAATTATTTTGAATATTATAAAGATGATAACGCGAATTCATCTCAGTAATTATAAGGATAATTACAGGAAGTGAGATATAAAATACTGTGAGATTCTCGGAAGAAGCTCACATTAAGAAGAGAGGAGAATAATATAATATCTGTTGCATATTATGTATTATAATTAATACGCAACACGTAACATATAGAATTAACGAGAGATCGAAAGTCCATGTGACTCGTCACAACCGCCTTCTTTCCTGAAGCCAATATTACTTATGTCAGTCGTCGCGAATTTTGCGATGGAATAAGTTAGCCTGGTCGAATAATTCTGAGAATATCTTAGGAATTCTGGCGTCTTTTTCCTGAGTTAAAACAATGGTACACGATAAACGTTATTATTCCGAGCACTGAGGATGACGTGTCAGGGGCGTCTACGCAATGCTCAATGTGGTAGAGTCTACGACAGTAGACTACCGTGAAACTCGAAGGACTTGGATATTATGATCGAGGGTCAAAAGGCAACGACCGTGTGCCATATTGATGGGCTTTCAACAAGGACCTCATTATAGGAACACACCAACACGGATACGAACAATGAATTATCAAATCCCTGACATAATGACTATCCTGTCTTGTAAGGAGATCCTTGAAAGAGAATCTTTAACTTCCACTAGGATAACCAGCCGATCTTCGTCAAATGGTCGCAAAAAATCAAAAGGTCAAATGTCTTGGAAATATTCGGCATCATCGTGTTTTTCATGCTTATTAAAAGACTGCGAAATTTGTAAGTAAAAATGAATATAAGTGAAATTGTTTATGCGACAGTTTACGCTCGGTTCTTATTTAGCGACTTGGTTCCTTTGAGTAGAATATTTAATTGAATGTATTAATAATATTTTATAATATATGGAGACAGGTTCATATAATTAGTTCATATAATTGCTGCGAAATTCATAAGTTAAAATGCTATGAAGAAAGACCTTGATATAGTTACGTGAATAATAGTTGCGGATGTAGACAACACTTCTAGTAGATAGAATAAGTGTCTGATTTGATGAATTATTACGAATATCGTAATAAGTAATTATCGTGTGATAAAATAATATTAATAAATATCAAAATATAGTTATAAGAATAAAGTTTAATATAATGCGAAATATGACTCTGACAATTATCTACGAAGTAGTTCAAGTTGGAATATTTGCAGTGACACATACAATAATTAAGTAGAAAGTTTAATGCTGAACTTCAGTGTGGAACTTTGCAGTAACTTTGTTTGTGACATTTATGAAAATAGACGCTGATGATGAGATTGAAGTAAACAAGGTTTGCAGTGAACCGACTAAGATATTCCTGTAGTTCAACAAATTATTACGAATATCAAGGAATAAATTCGAAAGCGTAGAGAAATGGAAGAATTTCACGAAAACTTTGCTTATAATGATTATTTAAACAATGAATAAAGTAGAAGACAATATTTATATTAAATTGGATAAATCTTCCAAGCATTGTTCGGAACCAAGTTTTGTGTACATTTCAAGTTTGCAAACTCTCTCTCGTGGAGCTTATTTTGAGGTTCAGGTTTCTATAGGTTTAAAGGCATCACGGGATTCCGGCTCCAAATAATTCGCAATATAATAAGGTGCTCCTAAACCTCGCGGCTTAGATGGCCGTTAAATCTTTTATTGAAATTCCAATGGTATCTCGATATGTTTCGTTGAGTTTGGTACCCGCCTTACGATTTCTAGAGAAGTTAGTCCACGACATTGTGTCAAGGCTGACGTATGCCAAGCAGAACCAGTCCGCTTTATATCGTCGGTGTGTACGAAGTAAAGTCTATTCTTTTATCCAGTTCGGTAATAGTAAACACATGCGCGAACTCTTATGGCTGAAAGTGTTAGTTGTTTGACGGAGCTGGTGCTGGTAAAACCATGATAGAATTTTCTGACGAATAATTATAAACTCACAGATAGTTATTTCATTATGAACTACATGAACACGTGGACTGCCGGACGGACATCCGTGTCATCCATGATACCTTAGGTAGATCATATCGTTATCGTAATATTAAGAATATTGAAATTACAATTATTAACTACTTATATATTTGTTTCGAGTTTTAGTAATATTCGTTTAGTAAAATTAGTTGTATATCAAACGAATTGCGACGATTTATCAGCACCGTAAACAATGTCTCTAATATGATCCCATAAATGGTAACTTAATAAATCCATGCTTTTCCCGACCAAAAAATGATTCGTTCACCTTGCAACACAGCAACCTGAAGTCCAAGAAAGCCATGTTTCATTGTACATTTTGTGCTCAGCGAATCGAAAAGCCAGACAGTAAAGACACATGAAACCACCAAGAAGAAAGTGACCATGGCACATGGGCTAAGTACCACTTACACTTACAATGGATACGCACCATACGACACTTTCCTCGGTAGCCCTCGTCTCCTCTGTCTTGCCTATTCCATTTAAATGTCCATTTCCCGCGAAAATGTACTAACCGTGAATATTATTTTCCGTCTACTTTATACCGCACCTTTCGCAAACAAGGTAGATAAGAGAATAAAGGTTAGAATTTATGGTGTCACAATTCTTATAACTTCGCCGAGTACGTACCACCACTGTACTGTTTGTATACATCGATTTTTAAGATCATTCTTTATACTACCACTTTGTACACACTTCCTAGTACTTTCGTTCGTTTTGCTAGGTGTCATTCTACGTAAAGGTAAAATAGAGACACGGTAAATCGGGATTCATTTAGAAAATCGAATTCAGTTCGAGGTAAAAGGAACTAGGATGCCGTAATCGGTAAGGCAAAAGTACTCGTCGCGTGTTCCTTAACGACGCAGCATTCAAGCATCGTTCCATCGCACGCTTTCTCTGACGATTTAATGCATCGCTCAGTTTTTTTGTCTTTCTTTTAATCGAAGTCCACTACGAGGACGAAGAATAATGATCTGTTACAAGAATTATTGGTACACGTATTTAAAGGTGATATGAAATACTTCCGAGAGCTAATTGCATACATTCTGTAAATCCTAAATCTCGTTCATTATAATACCGTTAATATCCCGTTCAACCGGAACTGAAATTTATCGTTATGATTTATATCCGATGAAAATCACCTGTTCTTGAAATATATCCAACACGAAAATGTATGAAACCAACGCTTCTTCGAGATGTGGTGAGACTCTCCGAAGATCCTTTATGTATGAATGAAATTTAATACACGATTTATTCCGTATAAAAGTGAACGCGAAACTGGCCCGAATCGAAAAAATGAGTACAGAATTTAGTCCCCTCTTTTTTAGTTCGAACCGATGAATCATGTGGTTGTCGAGGGAACCATGTTTACTTCGTGCGATACAAAATTAATAAAAGTAACGTGTGAACCAAGCGTGGACGAATGACCCCTTCGATTCACCTGGCGGTACTTGAATCACCTGGATACCAGGTGAATTCGAGGTTTAGACTTATTATGTTTCATAAAATACCCAGCAAGCCAAGATAGTGTGCTACGACAAATTAATACGGTTGGAAGAAGTAGTTACAGCTATTAGAAATGAAAGCACTGCAGTAAGTCCGAATTCTCAAGAATAATAATAACACTTGTCGTTAAAGCTTCTCCGAGTGATAACAGTTTAAGTAATAAGGACTTAATTAAGTGCGAGAAGTTTTAATGGCAGGACTACTATGGAAATAACAATTCCGCGAGTCGAGGTATTATTTGTCCATTATCTTCTATGGATCTTCCACTTTTGCAAATTCTTGGCAAAATAGTCCATGCATGAATTACCTGACTGTCTGAGCTCGAGAGAATAATGATAATAAAAGTCGATTACGCGAAACGTAACTATAGATTCCAGGCGGTCGACGATCCGCATTTTACCGGCTGGAGAAGTCTGGAGAAATTGAGGGTTTCGAGAAATTCTGTGTGAAAGCGAAAAGTAACATGAACTGGAGTACATGTAATATGACCCTCGTACATTGACGCCTACGAAACACGAAATCATTTGAAATCACTTTCGATGTTCGGTCTTTTTCTCGTAACAGCCTCGGACAATTTGCGGTGTTAGAAACCGCAGCCAGGGAAATCTCATTAAATTTACAAGATAATAATTGTTCGAAGACTAGGCATACTTTAGGTTCTCAGATAAATAAATGTTGATTTATATAACGTGGTAATTACAAGTACATCAAGTCCGTGTTATGTTAACATTCGCGTTAATAATGATGATGTACTATCACAGCAGCTGCTAAATTTATACACTGCGATTTCCTCTGATAACTTATCTTCGTTAAAAAGTAGATATTTTCAATGTTTTAAGGAATATTAATCGTGTATTTTAATAAAATGATCATTTTGGTTCCTATCAAAGTAGTAAGTAAACAGAATTATTAATCGGTGCTGAAAATCGGGGAATTAATATGCATGCGCGTTTAAAATGAATAAAACTGCATTGTGTCATGATCTACAAAATAAACATTTCTCGAAGTAGTTGGACTCGGGAACAAACTGTGAAGAGCTGATGCATCAAAATATCGTATCTGATCGAGAAACCACTCTTACCTAATCTGGACATAAATTTTAATATTTCCACGGTCCGAGGAATCGCTGCCTTTTTTTACGTAACGTCGCATTGGTTATGCTAGGCAACAAATACATCGGGAGGTATAACAAACCTATTATTACGTAAACGAAAAATCTCCTCGAGGCTATCCACAAATTGGTCCTAAGTCATACTGAAAACACGGATATGTATATCAAATATCGAACGTAAGGTCGGCGAAGCACGAGAACGTATGTTTTATCATCCGGTTAGATGTGTGTTCTGCGTGGAAAAATCAAATTCACTGGAAAACGGTCGACGAAGGATCGCCTCGTTGAATAAAATGAGAGAAATCGAGAAAATTCCTTTTGTTAAATAAAATGGAAAGTAGGACTACTGGATCATCGTTGCATGTGATATTTCCCGACTTCGGAAAGGTCAGGAAACGGGGCCACGAAGCGACAGGAAGTTACACAATAGAGAACTTGTTCCTGTTCTCACAAAGGAATCCCGCATGAGCCGATAACGTATTAAAGAGATGTCGATCCTTTTAGTAGTGTTACCCCGGGGATATCATAATCCACGATCCCCACGTTTTACGTCTAATTTTTACAGCTTATTAAACCGACGATAATATCGCTAAATTTTACCAGTTGTAAAAGTAAAGTAAACCTGGCAAAGTATACCGAGAAAGAATTATTATGGATATTTAAATTGTAATTACAACTGGGTGTTCTTGGTTCGTGACAATGGTATTCGCGCATGTGTGCAGACATTTCTATGGTATTTCCACCGCAATTAGCATGATAATCATGCTATGTTATAAATAATTCGAACGCAAAGCTCATTAAACAATGTTTATTCTACGCGAACCTGACAAGGTTGAATTCGTGGACATCACGAAAGTATGATATTCTTCAGATAAAAGCATACTGCAAAATGATTTCGTGCTTTTCAAATCAAAATTCATGACTACATCGAATGGGTCGTCGAATACAAGTACTTATATTATTTATGCAATTTTTGAAATGTCTGTAGATATGTTCATTTGAAAAAGAATTAGAACTCGACACACAATTTTATCATTCGCATTTCCCTCCTTTAATGACGCAAAGAAAATGTCATGAAAAATGATAAAATCTCCAGGCTGTAAAAAGTGTTGGCGCTAAGTGATTAAAGGTTGAATTAAATCCACAGTCACCCCTCTAATCGTTTCGGTGTTAACATAAGTTATTAGGGGGTGCAAAGTAAAGCAATTAGCAGGAGTTAGGGATTTCGGAGTAATCCCCTGTTCCTGTGTACGAAATGTTTCTTGCGGGTGAGAAAATTATTTCGTGGAAAACAAGTAACAATTCTATCGCGCGACGACAATGGTTAGGTATTCGAGGAATTTACCTGGTGTCGACATCCTCGACGAATTCCATCGTCACCTGGTAGTACACAATCTTCACCGCGAACATCGTGAACGAGGAGAGACAGCAGCACGGAACACAGGTATTCCATCGGTTTTGCGCGCGTTTTCAAAGCGAAGTGACTTTCCACGCGGGGAACACGAATGAATTTCAGTGTGCATGAAATACAGCCACTATTAAAGCCCTTTGTCATACGCGTACGCAGATGCGTGCACGCCAGTGAAAGACAAAGAAGAGAGACATTCGGACGAAATAAACGGATATCCGGTGTTCCGCTACCCCAGCCCTCTCTCACCGTTGCCTTTCATCCTTTCGATTACTCTCCGCGTCGCGCTGCACATTCACTGCACTAATTACTGATTAAACCTATATTATTCCATATTCGTGTTTCGACTCTGCATTAATTTTAAATTATTACCGACGTTTCCGTAATTCCGCGAATTCGTATTATTTAAATCTCAAGTATCATAGTTATCGGTGTAATATTTTATTATACGTGAAGACAGAAAATGGAACACTGTATGTTCTGGTTTATAATCAAGATAATTATTGGTGTATTTTTGCATCTTAAGAATTATGTTTAATTATATGGAGTCATGTTAGAGTTCTGTGTCTGGAAAATGTGAAACGAATTCAAGAACCATGGATTTCGTTGGGTACTCGCCAACTGGTTAATATTATCGTGGAAATTCAGATTGGCTCTCCACTTATTCTCGCAGTAACTAATTAATGAATTTATGGCAGGAATATGATTTATGGAAATAACTGTGAGAGGTAAAATCAGTGGACATTATGACGACGATGAAAATTCCGACGGCAGACGGAAATAATTTTATCTGCTTCACGTAACTCTGCTTTTATACAAACTACTAAAGTACTACTCTACCAAATTACTAAACTTTGTCATCTACGTTTATAGAAAGACGCTGCTTTGCATATTGTAACAAAGTAACGTAGCGTTGCACTCGGAGGCGATTCTCAGTCGCCAATCAATTTATTGCGGCAACTCTAGTGGCGATTGAGAGGCGACATTAATGTTAAGAAAATCTTAAGATTTTCTCCAGTTATATTTTGTTATTGAACGTTAAATCACGTACAACTGGAATCAATTTTAATTCCGTTTCTCAATCGGCACTCAAGTTGCTGTAATAACCTGAACGGCGACTGAGAGTCGCCTCTCGAGTTCATAGGCTTCAAATCTACAACCTTTGTCTGTTACGTGTTATGGAATGACATACTATGAAAATTACAGTATTAAATGCGGCATATACACTCGATTCTACGGTAACCATTGTAAGACTTACAAGGTCTCAACGATGTTCCGTAATTAGACCACAACCGTGTTAATAAGCGTAACCTGACCGTAGCAAAATAGTACTAATTAGCTATTAATCATTATTAATTGTATAACCTTATCTTATGGCCGCGTGTAACCCAAATTAAAGTGCCTTACGGTTTCTTCAATGTAAGAAAAAAAAAGGAACGTTCAGGAACTACGAGCGCAACATAATCAACCCGGAACTTATGAGGAACCACAATTCTAATTCCTCTGCTTTATTCTTCTTATATTCTTGGTAATTACCACAAGTTTGTATTGCTTAGATAATACGCGATTATTTGCTTCAAATAATGAAAGGCCCATAAAAAAACCTTAAAGTTGCATCTTCTTAAAACTTCACAGTAATCTCTGCTACGAGACTTTATGGCTCGACTAGTTGCAAAGCAATGTTTAAAGCATTACAAATCTGGGACACGCTGTTCCTATGTTCTTCGGCAATGCAATTTATTTAAGGTAGACTCGATGCTTCAGGTATAGGTGAAGTTTATTTATATGGCGTAAAGAAATATATTTACTCACCGGTGACATTTCTGTCGTTGCCTCTCGTGCACCCATAGTGTTTCCCCAAGGTTATGGGTTCCACTCTGCGCACCACCCATTATGGAACCCGTGAGTCTAGAGACCTGGCATAAATTTCTGGTGTAAATACTTCTCTGTATTAATTGTATTTGCATAAGTGACTAATTAATGTTGGCCCCGGTTACTGTTCAATATTACGCCGTGTAATGACCGCGGCCTATTTGCGCTTTCCATCAATTCGGCAATAAAGATTGATTTTTCACGCACCACTATTTATCCTCATTAAGTCGAAATATAAACGACGCTGCAATTCGAGAGGAACACGATAAACTCGGAATATCCGGGTTGCCATTTAATCAATGTTTTTATCGTTAATAAAAGTCTACGAATTTTTTACTGAAATGTGTTGGAATTTTAAAGTGAGGTGCCACCATTAATTCTCATTTCGTTGTTAAACGTGCCGATCAATTAGGGAAGTAATTGTTCCATGTTGGGAGAATCGTTTTTCTTGAATTCCGCTGACTTGACATATGGAAATGTGAAAGGAACTTTAGAGCTACGGAAAGGGTAAGGAAAACGAGGCAGGGTCAAATGTAATTTTTATAGAAGAAAGGAATAATAAATCGGTATTCCGCTCTGAATAAGTGCAGGTGCATGTGCATAGTTGATTATCCTTCTTGGTGATACTGAAATACGAGGCCAGGTGGCGTTTGAACCAAAGAAATACCCGTTAGTGAAATTACACCAGCAAATGTATAAAAAGAGGAGGACAAAGATTGATCGTTAATGTCTTAAACGAACCGAGAGTTGTTCCTACGTTAACTTTTTCCAGAAAGGGTCAAAACTGGCCCACGCAAATGAAATAAAAAAATATTTACATAAGAAACATCATGATTAATCATGTTTTAAGATCAAACTTATATATAAACACACTACCAGTCAAAAGTTTGGGATCAATTACTTTGTCCTTCATTCCAACGTTTCAAGTATACTTTAGAATGAACATTAAAAGTAAATAGAATATAGAACTTTTATAATTTTACCATTAATATTAAACTATTTTCGTGCCCTGCCAGACACATATTGTATTGGCACACCTGAATGTAATAAGGTTTTGTTATTACCTTTAAAATTGGTGCACCAAGAAACATTACACAAACTTGTTGGGCATATGTAAAAAATATGTAAAATAGTAACAATGAAAAAAAGATGGGTACTTCGACGAATCGCGTAATTAAGCGAGATGTATAATTAATATAGAATAAAATATACGAAATATATAAGACTCTTCTATCATATAATATCAAAAGTATCCCCATCCAATTTATAGACAAAATATTTAATAATACTTCACAATAGTAAGTGATCCCAAACTTATGGCCGGTAGTGTATGCGATAATTCTTGTTCTCAATTGGTGTACATTTAAATTTATATCTTTTCGTGTTTATTGTGTATAAAATACCCAATAAGTATCATATTTAGAGTCCACGAAGGGTTAATTGCAAAATAACATGATACGAATGCACGCATGCATCTGCCCCGCAGTTAAAAAGAGATTCCAAGTGCATCATCTTGACTCAGATAATTATCGTACAAGTGTGGAAAGTAAGATCTTATAATAAGAACTTGCTAAATGAAAATAACAGCTTTCACTCAGTTATCGAAGAATCGGAATATTCCCACTATTATCATATTAATAATTCAAACACAAAAGTAGATTCCCTTCATTATTTGCCCTGCAACAATTCTCTTATAACATCATTCATGATACGCATGATCCACTTAAATATATCAAGTCCAATTATTCGTGGAGTACAAGATAATAATGGTAAAGGTACAAAATAAACTACAAAATTGAAGAAGACGACAAGAGACATGTAATTGTAGCTTTAATTACAATTAGAATGCTCTGAGACACGTACATTAGATTACCTACCCTCTGGGATGTCCCCAAGCATCACTCGTGCATCCTTAAAAAAGTGTTCCACACAAATGGCGGCCGATCAGCAGAATTAAATAGGTGATAAGGGTGACTTAGAACCGTGTATTCGAAGGAACTCACATACGCATCACTTATTAATTGAGCAGACTCTTAAACTAGACTGGTGGCTTCTGAAAAGTTCACCACCGCAATGTTTTCACGTCGTTGGAAGAAGGGAGGACGACACGAAGAGGTGGTGGTAGCTTCCTTGCCACTTCCTTCGTTTTCAGGCTACACAGAAGCCACAAGGCTCTTACATAGAAGGTGCATCAGCTCGAAAGGAGAGGACTAATTGCTGGACGTTGCTTGTTCGTTCGGAAGAAGTAATTACCGTGAGCTCGAATTTTCTCCCCAGTTCTCTCGCCGTGATCGAGATCCTAGTTATCCGTGTAAGATACTTTTCGCCATCTTATTAAATAATCGAAAGAAGCCCCCTTGGATAGTTTCCCTTTCTAGCCGAGCAATCACCATGACAAAGAGACGCTCCCTTTCTTCCCTGTTTAATGATATATGATAATGGACTTTGGTGTTTTTATGCGGAGGATTATATTACGACTACGTGAATAGCCAAAGTTTTAGGTCATTTTTTATCGGTTCTTTTTTATTGGAACTTGATGTTTTCCGGATGTTACTTGAATGTGTTCATCCAATTAAATAATCGCAAAATAATCAAATAATCTAATATATAAATGATCTATATGTCTTCATCGTAACAAATATAATGACAAACATTATTTATAGAGTATTATAATTGCCTTAATTTTGTTATTGAATATATGTAAGTGACTACCATTATACTATATTTGGAAATGTTCCATCTTAATATATTGTTAATATTATGTTACACCGGTTTTTATATTACAAAATTGACGTGCTAATATGTAAATAATTTAATAATTTACCACTTAACATTGATATACATCCGATTTCTAACGTAATCATAATTAAAGCTATTTTTTCATTACGACAACAACATATGTACATACTTTTCATTTCTCTTCACATGAAACTGGAATAAAAATCATTCCAGCTTCGTATGATGTGTATCTCTTTGAAAAATACATTCGAAACAAAATTGGAATACGTAGTCACGTAAATTAAAGTTGACTTTAGCACTCCGTTGATTTGGAATGCGTAAAAGCTACGGTGAGATGTTAATAAAATATACAAATATAGAATCGAACAATTTATACAATCGCGAAATGTAAAGCGAGCCAATTTAATTCTTTTTCAACTTTTCATAGAAAGATTTAATAACTGCATTTATTAATTTCAATGTATCTATTAATTCTAGGATATTTATTCACTAAATTATGCTTTAACACGGTCTTGTTCACATAATCAAGTACTGTTGTGTTCTTGTAAGAAGGCACATAGCATGTGGATTTACGATCTCCCAAAGTATGTACGGTGTACAGTTTTTATACGATCAATACGTTCCACAGAAATCCGCACAAAAAAGATACAGCTGTCTTTGTAAAATTAAGGATAATTTGTTGAGATAATAGCAGCATAAACGAGGTAACTTACATACATTCAATTGTTTTGTTTATGCATAAAAAGATTTAAGTTTCGAACAAGAAAATCTTTCTTTGTGTGTGGGAATTATTCTCTTCTCTCTTAATTCCAAGCGGGAAAACATAAAAAGAATGAAAATAAAAGGATAAGCGCATTACGCTGCTAAGACTTTCGAGATTTCTTGGATTACTTATTTTTTCTTGCTTTTTTGCTTCACCGCATAACTTGAAAACCGCATTAAAAAGATGTGCATAAAAAGAGACTCGACTGTATTATGCGTATTATATATTATACACATCATACATTAGATAAATTATATAAATATAAATATCAAGATCCAATATCAGTTATACATTGTATATTGACTCTCCCATAACGCGGTCAATTTTTAAAATAATAATATAAAAGAGAATCTAATAATTCCATAATCTCGATGAAGAACAATAACTATAATTATTTTAATACATGAATAATTTAGAACATGATTTTTATGACAACGTTACATCGCTAGGTTTGATTTCCTGTTACAAAATAGCATTAAATTAACACGTTACAGGTGAATGACAACATATCTTGCATTTACCGTTTATCAATCAAGAGTAATTATTTCATTCTATACCACAATTATCAAACATCGGATTATCACAAATAACATAAATATTAATTCACGATATTATAAGCATCAAAAATGACTTTCTTTACCTTAAACAATTTCAAAATATTTGACGAAGAAGAATAGCTAGCCACTGGCTATAGACAGTGATAAAATATGTGGTCAGCAACGTGTTAAAATCCGCGATGTTAATTGCGTATGTTTTCCCCGACCTGGTTTCCGTGTCATCGCAGGATTCCATTATATTAAGTAGGTGTCTATAATTGTTCGTTAATGGTCGAAGAAGGGCTAACAGGCTGCGCAAAGCGTGCGGTTTCCGCGAATACGTTTGCGTGATAATGGTGCAATCGAGAGCTGGGCCGTATTAACCTGGTTAGAAGCCGTTGATATGAGGAAGGTATTAGAGTGTGGAGAACGGAACGGAGACGACGACGGACGATCTTTCCGCTGTAAGCAGAACGGAACTAAGCGCTAATCCGTCGGCGCGAACGATCCCGGGAAATGTAACTGCAACTCCTATATGGATCCGTAATCGTAAAGCAAATATCCAACCTCGCTGCATCGGTTTTGCGCGATTATCACGCAAATGAATTCGCTAACACTGTAGACTTCTCGCATATCCTTTTTCGACCATTAACGAACCGTTTATGAACACATATCGTTTTATAGTCTACGATGCACTCTTTTATATTGTATTATCTATTATTTAAATTTTATTTTATGCGGAGAATTCTGGCATAGATTATATATGAACTCCCTTCTCCCCGTCTTATTATTTTTAAAGTGGATGTAATTAAAATGATATTCGTTTATGTAAATTGATGTTAATTGTATTAAGTGTAATCAAGAAGTAAATCCAAAATTAGTAAATACTTTTAAATTATTAACGCTCTTATTACACATTTCGTTGAAGAAGAGACATTAGCTTTCTATTAAAAGTCTTTTCGAAAAAGAAAACCCTAGAAAAGGAAGCTAATGGCTCATTTCGTAAAAGGATATAAAAATACAACAAATCACCCAACAATTACTTTATTCTTAATTACAAAAATTCACTTGATAGATTCATACTTTGAATCTTTCTCTGTTGCATCAAATTACATGAATAGTTTATTTGCAATGTATGTCTCCATGACAAAGCCAACTGCAACAATGCACTAGCATCCTTTCATACTTTCAAGTATCATGACATAGAAAAATGTGGCAGCATGTGTGAAAACAATAAGATATATGTAAAGTATATTATGTTCCCCACGTTACGAGATATTGTTTTAATTTCAGTTGCAGATGTTACCGTCACATATCACCGAGGTTTACCTAGGATCACCGTTCCATTGCCATCCAGGAAGGAGTCCTGCATGTTCACCTTAAAACCGATCACCCACACCGTCGCTGACTTCATTGAGATGCTGAAACAGGAAGATCGTGGTATCGATCGTGCATCAGTTACAACTTTGGGTAGGAACAAAGTGAATTCTATCGGCATGTTAGCTTTGCATCGACAATCCACCTTTCTATAGTAAGGTTGACTGAAGACCGTAGAATTTTTTACGACATTTCGACTTTTCAAAATATTGACAAAAATATTCACATTTCTGGACTGAAAAATGTTTTGACATACCTGAACTGAAAGATTTTGAGATTTCTGCGCTGAGCAATTTTCCAGATGTTATTTTTAGACAGTATATGTTGACTTCGATAAATATCTTCAAAAATGCATATTTTCTCAAGTATTTCTAGATGGTAGACAAATTGGAAGGTACTAAAAGGGTTAATTTGGAACTTGACATTTCTAGACGGAGTCAGGATAGGCGCGAGTAACACAATAGAATCCTTAATGGAAGAGGATTTTCGACTAGTAATAAACGATAATGAATACACAGTGCTACCACCGGTGCAAGCGAAGAGTACAATGGTAAGCTACGATTAAAAAATGTTTTCCATTATTTACTTTAATAATTGCATTCAATGAATGTTTAAAACCCGTGTACCTTTTCTTCTTCTCCAATTTGCTCAAAACACTCACTTTCGCTTACAATTTTTCTTAATTACTTAAACATTTCTAATCGATTCACAAATTTGTAGACGTTAATTTGAACAACACAGTTTGAAATTAATTGGAAAGTTAATAAGAATTGGCAATTAATTTGGATCGTAATATTGCTGTTTCAACTATAATATTTAAAATAATACGTGATATGCATAAAAACTAAAATATATTCTTTGAAGAAAGTTCTGATACTACAAGAAGAGATAACCATAATAGCATTGTTGAATTCTTTTTCGATTTATTAACCAAGTACTCAAATTATTATGAGTTTCACTTTATTATCCTTTGAATGATAGCATCTAAGTTATCAAGCTTGATTAATAATTAATGCAGTACTCATACAATTTTTATACTAATAAAATCGAGACTAAAACAACGAGATTAAATCGTGTTCAACCCTGAATTAAATCTGTCCTTAATTAATGAAGTGCGACACTAATAAGTGCAATTGAATTCTCTGTCTTTTTAGGAAGATATGCAGAAGTTATCAGATGTGCAAGTGCTAGTCGGAGAACTCTACGAAACCTTGCATGTTCGGGAACATCATGCGACCATGGAGAAGCAAGTGATAGCGGAACTGGAGGATGCCAGATTACAATTGGAACCTCTTGAACAGGTAAAAAATGTGTACCAAGATAAGAACGTGTTCACCTTATCTAACAGTACTAAACACATACTGATTCTACCACCTGCGGAACTTGCTTAACCACTCGCGAAAATCCTTGTATTTCGATTTTAAATTACACTTTAGAAAAATTACTATGACTGAGAAACTACGCAATTTTTTGGTAATTGGAAACAAAATATAAAGTATAAAACTAAATCAAAATTAGAAATATCATATTTCGAAATATTAAATAGTGTAGTATGTCAAGCTATGATTACAAGAATTGGAGACGGAAATGATTGGCAAAAATATTATAATAGCTGGTTCATCTAATATTAATATTTAATTACACGAATATAATATTTATTGAAGGTACCATATAAAAATAATAAGAAAGCAGAAAGTCGTAAATTTACTTGATCAGTCTAGTCGCAGAAATGTAACCAATAAGAATTATAATTACGAAAAGACCCGGATTGACAATTTCCAAGTTTCGTTCTCTAAATTTCATAGAAAACAGTTTGTTTTAAAATATGTTCTTGCATTTGTTTTAAAATTGATATCTCTCTGCGTTTGTCTTACAAATAACATAGAAAAGATATTTCTGCGAGATTGGTTCAAAATATGTTCATATCTCCTAGTCATACAATTTAATTCCGAGAAATGAAACAAATAATAATGATAATCGACAAAAATTCTGAATTCTCAATTTGGTAGTTTCGTTCTCTAAATTTCATAGTTGACTATGTAGCCTCGATTATCTTAACTTTCCTCGGCCGCAGAAAGCAAAATATGTACGTGTGCATGAAATAAATGCAGGCTCTCTTTTATTATCCGTTTTCTCCTACTCGGTGAATTACCATTACAACTTTGTATAATCACCACATTCTTTCGGTATCGTAATTAATTCAGCAATTTCACGTTTATAGCGTACTATCAAACCGCTAATGTTTCCCTTATTTTCTTTCGCGTATGCTCCGTTCGATGTGTACACGAAGTTATATAATAAGAGCATTACTCATCTTTAATATTCTTCTTCCCTTTCCGTGTGAGAGATACAAGATAGTACCTCTGCTATATCGGAAGAAATAAAATAATATTATCAATTAAAACGCTTCTTGTATATCACTCATACGTTTTTTATTTACTTTGCTTAATATGGATTTACAAATTATATAATAAGAACATTACTCATTTTTAATACTCTTCTTCCCTTTCACTGTGAAAGATACAGCATAATGCTGTTACTGCATTGAAAGAGAGCAGAAGAAGTTAATAAAAATGTTTCTTGTAAATCACTCATATCTCTCTTATTCGTTTCGCGTAATATTGATTTACACCCTGTAATTATAATTTTAGATCGAATAAACTTCAGTTCAATGAAAGCGAGAATAATATGAATTTTTCTCACATTGAATACATTATTACTACTTATACGATTCGTCACCCGAATGTAATTTAATCATTAAGATTTGAATATTTATTTATTTACCCTGCAGAACAATTTATTTAATGGTTCTAGAAAATTCAAGAGTTGGAAACAACTGCTGCAAGGAGAGCAAACATGTTCGTTTGGGCGTGCCTCGTAATGATGTCCGTGCAATTCGGAGGCCTAGCGAGACTCACCTGGTGGGAATACTCCTGGGACATTATGGAACCTGTTACATACTTTGTCACTTATGGTACAACGATGGCCTGCTTCATTTATTTTCTCATGACCAAGCAGGTTGGTAATCAAAACAGTAGTGTAATGATATATTGTATAAAACAGCATAATAATGACTTGAATGTTATTATTGATTACAGGAATACATGCTGCCGGATGTTTTTAACAGACGACACCTGATCGCGTTACACAAGAGGGCCAAAGCTGCTGGAGTCGATCTCAACCAGTATAACCTTTTAAAGGAAAAGGTTCACGAGTTAGAAACTACCTTGAAGATTATTCGCGGACCCTTGTACGATCATCAAACTCAAATACAACGTAAAATGAGAGCAAGGTCCAGTTCCAGTAGTTCAAGATCACCGAGTTCTTCGCCTAGTCCTAGTCCGGAAAGGAATCTTCCTAAGCAAGAATCACCGGCGAAAGAAGACACGTCGAAAACACATGCCCCGCACGAAGTTAAGTTTAGATAAACTTGAACGTATCGGAACGATATAGAGATATGAATTTCATGGTCACTGATCACCAAAGTTTCTCCTCCGAAGAGAATCTCGTTGTAGAAAAGACAATTGGATATTTTCGAAGACAAGAACAATGCTCGTAGAGCGTTTGTTGGCTAGAATTACGAATCTATAAAACGAAATCAGAACGATGAACGACAAGGAGACAAGAACATTTGTTTTGTACCGTGTTAGGAAATCTGCAACTACGTTGGAGTCCTCGACGAAGTCTTCCAAGTCGTATTGACGACACTTCTTATCAACGATTATATGTGTATTATAACATAACTATTCGTCCAATGCTCAATATTGTCGACTTCTATGCATTTGGAAGACCTCGAAGAAACAAATGTATATACCGCAGTTTTCTACGTTACACGGACTACATGTTGATTGTAACAACACCGAAAGATTTGATGGACGAGATGTTACTGTTGTGAAATTACGTTTCACCGTAATATTGATATGTTCTCGTAGATCGTATATTTATATTCGAGATAAGTTCACTTCTTTTTTTCGATTATTTCATCGCCAAATCTCTGCACAAATACATGACACGTTAGAGAGCAATCGATGATCAAAAGGTAGCTCACGGTCTTTGATTTAGAAATCGAGAGTCCCGAAGAATCTCGGATATACATATATATTATAATATTATTTTTTTAACGAAGTGATATTAACGTACATAACGCTTCCTTATATGTGGAATTAGCAACACGATTTCATCCTGTGACGAACGTAATTTAACGTGTTTCCTAATGTGACACACACACACACAAACACACACAGTGTACTTAATTTCTATCTTAGTTATTGTTATTCGTACTCATTGCCTATTCAGGGAAGAAGCGACGTACTTATCAAAACAACGCGCACATCGATGTCATTACCTTTAGGAATGTTATAATTAGCAGATGGAGCTTAATGACCTTCTTTGTAACATCTCCACATACGATTCTCATGCAATTCAATCAGTACACTTTTCATGGCTATTCGTCTAACTAATAAGTAACGCTTTGAAATATATTGAATGCATCGCTTGAAATGTTAACGTACATAAAAGAGTAAAGCGATCTCGCTTTCGAATTTTTCATAACTATCTTCGCGTGATTATTCCTAATATCAGGTGCTTCTATTAATTCTTTTATTCCCACTGACTATCGATCACACGATTTAGAGTTAGAAAGCCTCCAGCACCGTACTACTATCACTATTATTACTTTTAGCACATTCAAATTAAGCTAATCTATGATTAACAATACTACGACTACTACATAGATTTAGAGTACCTTCCGAGAAAGTATCTTACTTAGATCTAAACTAGACTATTCTTAGGCTCTTTAAGGAACTTTTTCTCGCTTTTCTAAGGTTCTCTATCCGTCCGCTCTACTAATACGCCAGCCTATTTAACAACTTCACAAGCGACACCCAACTTATAAAGGCAAGTTAAGATTCAAGATTTTCATTGATAATACTTTATTTCAGTATTACAGTTTTACTATTGTATCTTGCTATGTTAATTTGAATTCCTCTTTTATTCAGTGACGTTACACAAACTCCTTAGTTATCACATTTTTATGAACGCGCCGTGAACTGCCACTGTTTTAAAGTAATTAATTTATAACGATTCAGGCAAGCAAACATTGTTTTAAAATGGACACGATTAAATACTATGGCAAATGCGTAAAACGTACTACATGCATAAATAGAGCCCTAAGTGGTATACGAGGGTTAACAGATCTTTACCAATCTAATTGATTTATGAATTATCACAGTACGATATCTTTCATTAATTCACGAAGACAGACATTACTTATCATTTATCATCCCCTACTTTCTAGGACACACTATTTATATCGAGAGTAACTGTAAGCCATAATTAAATACATTATAATAACATATTAATAGCTTGAATTAATTCGGTAACAGTTTATCGCTTTGTTAAATAGAATAACTGGTTTCCTAAGAGATTGCACGTTTCAAATTCGATTATCGTTCGCGATTATTGTATTCTGGTGCCAATCTTCAAGTTACTAATTGTATAATTCAGAGGCATTTTCAAAGAGTTGCGCAAAGTGTAAAATGCAAGAAGAAAGCATGGTGGAGAAGCAGGCAATGGGCGATACAAAAGAAAAAGGCGAAGATAGAGAAATTGCGTGATAATTTTATATATATAACGTGGATGAAAGTATCGCTTCCGAAAGACGAATTTTACTAATCCTCGCAGAGCTATTCTTTTCGAAATATTTTTTATGGTCATTAGAAGGGAAAAAATTTCGTATATAAATTTTTGTACATATATAAAAGATATATCTTATACATATAAACGTATGTATATGTTATTTTGCGAATGTTCTTGTTGTGCCGTTCTCTCCGAGCTTACGAATACAAAAATGCCTAAATCCTTTCATCGAATCTAATTATGTTTAATATTCTGTATATAACTATATATATTTAAATGCGTGTATTTAAATATTCTTTTCGTTCGACATGCTGTGAAGCTTTTTATTGCCAATCGTCCCATGAAGGAACGAGTATCATTGTCAGGAATTGAACTATCACTTCTTCCCTCTGTTAACACATTGACGGCCGGCAGTGCATTGTCAAAAATATCGTGCGTAGTCGATTGATTATATTATAATATATATAAATATTATTATATATTTATAATACATTAATAATATATCAACGGTATATTGATAATATATTACTGCTACATTATATCGTATTATAAATATATAATTAGAAGTATTATTATATTATACTCATAAATTACCACGAGAAATATTTCTTTACCCGCCTATTAAGTGCAAGCTTCATTGGTTTCCTCTTAATTATATGAGCTAATTAACGCCAAACTGCACAATACATAATTTCACCCTACCGGTTGCCAATGTGTTAAGTAATAATAGCCGATTAAGTCCTCGAAATAATTACGGGTGAGGTTGACAGTACGCGACCAATTATTTTAAGCATATGCCTTTGTATTAAGTGCATTTTCATGCGTCAGATATCGGAGTAATTATGTTCGATTTGCTGATAGTATTTCCTCTAACTTTGCCAGTATAATTCTCGCATGTATATATTATTCTGACGAGTGCATCAATATTTATACAACTTGGAGTTGTGCTGTGATTTACGTCCATGTATCTAGTTATACGTGATTGCAATCGAGAATAAAATGAAAGATTCAAAACCGAACTGATTTCCTTGAATTAGAACATTAATTATCCAGGATTATTGATTACCACTGATACTAACACGCTGAATGACGACAGTCAATTAATAACGACTTAATAAACAGTAAAATTTCTGTACACGCCACGTCTGTTTCCAGTCGAAAAATAGCACTAAATTACAATTTCACAAGCAACTTGTTTTCTGAGAGATTGCTCTCAAATCTAAATTTAAAATTATAATTGTTTTGAAACGAGAAGGTCGGAAAGAGGACACTACAAATTCATTGTCGAAATTTGTATGATCCACGTGGAAAATTTCGTGAAGATAAGCAACATTTGATCGGCACTTAAAGTGTTAACTTTTCAAGATGTATAATTAAATTCTAAACGTTAAATTAGCTTTATTTTATCACATTCTTAAAATATTATGCTCAAGTTTTCTATAATACAGATATTTAAAAATATAATGAATCGCTTTTTAGAAACGTCATGCACCGTGTATTACGAACTAAATCACATTTATCTTTTTTTTATATTTAATATTCGATGATAGATTATCAGATATTTGAAGTGAACCGAATTTTAAGAAATGAGAGCGAATATAATTTTGACTGTGTTTATAAATCTATATTTAACGCATAAACTGAGGAATGAATTTCATATGGAATATTGATAGTTTAAATTTATTGAAAGTAAGTGTGGTGTAAATTGTTGGTTCTGTAATGCCAATGTTAATATAAAATGTTGAAGTCCTTAATAAATTATTCCAACAGCTTAATAATAAAATACATTGCGTGATTGGTCTTCCTATATTTCAGAAATAGTATAGCGGTTAATCAAGCGCGTATTTTGGCATAAACAAGATATAAATAGACCTAATACCACAGGCGAGATATAAGTAGACCAAGCACTAAATGGGCTTTCCTGATTCCACTCAAAAATTATCGGCGCGATGAAAATCAACGCAACAAAAGGTACCCCCTGCAGAAAACACTAAAAGAATAAATGCAAATGCGTTGCACGCCTCTAGTATAACAAATTAATAAAATCTCAGGTGAATTCGAAGAAGACTCTTTATTAATCGACCACTTGTCAGCAGCTAAAAGGGAATCGTTTCAATGAATTGGTGTCCAGTGCAAAAATTATTCCGTCATTCGCAAAAATCTTCGAAAATGCATGAAAAAATATTTTCCAGAAAGCTAAAAAGTTAATAACTATACGAATACGATCGATAACGATCGAAGAAAATAAACAATATTCAACGGTTAATTTTTCGAGGCAGGAGCTATCGCGGTTGGCCAGAGGGGTCGACCCCACCAATTTTCATCCCTTCCTGGATCGCGAGGAACCGAGGTGATGTGGTTACCCCCTGCACAACGATTCTTCATTTCCCGCAGAGCACTCGGGGAGGAAAGACGTCTTTCCAAATTCTCTCTTCCTAAACTACCCCTTTTCCAAACCGACCACTCCCCTCTTTCTAGGATGACCAATGCCGACCAGTACCGGCTAATACTGACCAATACTAACCAGTGCTGACCAATAGTGACCAGTACTGACCATTTTGCGGTTAATTCAATTTTCGTTTCTGATCTGTTCTAGGTGCTTATTTTCAAATTGTTTTCATGATAATGTGACTATTTATTGAATATTTGACTGTTTGTTGATTATTTGGTTATTTACTGATCATTTGACTGTTTACTGGTTATTTATTAGTTATTTGATTATTTACGGGTTATTTAATAGTTATTTGATTATTTACTGGTTATTTATTAGTTATTTGATTATTTACTGATTATTTCATTGGTTACAGATCCTTTGTCTATTTATAAACCATTTGACTATTTATTAGTTATTTTATTATTTACTGATTATTTGATTATGTACTATCGCATGCTTGGTTGGGTTAACGGTTCGGTAGAATATTTGGTAGTTATTATAGATATTATATTTAGTTAGTTTCATAGTTATCAGGAGATGAGCTCGAAGAAAGAAGAAAGAAGTAGCAAGAAAGAATTGTACGAGAGGAACACTCCTGTAAAGAAACTCAAGAATAGAAATACTAATAGAAATAAGAATAGAAATAAGCTTATTAGGAATAGTTGGTTCAACGCTTTCTCTGCACAGACTCTTTTGCCCGATTCATATTGTACGATTGACTTGCCACTTTGATTCTATTAGTATTTTAGAATGAGTATAATTTACACAGCGGCAGAAAAAGTGTTGTTCTAGTAATTAAGCGCAGAAATGTAAATCACTGACAAACGTATTTACGAAGTGCGAATATTTGCAAATTCTCCAATTTGTAGCTTCTACTTTCCTTTGCTTTGTTTCGCACCGTGAAGTAGTTTATTTTGCAGTAACGAGCGACAAGTTTTTCGCTCTCTCGTTACTCTCTTCCAGAGTACCGAAATGAAATTCTTGGATAGCATAGTTTGTTTCCGATCCTGAGAGGGTTCCTTGTGGACCTCACTCGGGTCTGTTCATTCTGGTTCCGGTAATCGGGCCAGGGTGGCAGATTTCGAGGTAAATGTCCAGTGCTTGCGAGGAAGGGCCATGGCACATGTGGCGGTCGTGGCGTAAGTCACGATTGAGCGAAACACTCCTGGACGGGGTGTCGGTAATCCGTTTGGAGGCTGCGTGCGGTTCTCCTTCGTTGTCACTCCTAAGGGTTTGTTCTCGCGCGCTGAGACGCGAGTGCGACGCACTCGTTGTCCATGTGCCATGGTTTCGACCGAGTACGGCTCGGCGGACTTCAGGTTGACGTTCAAACTTTGAATCGCGATTTAGAGTTAGAGTCATTTACTTCCTTAGAGTCAATCCCCCCAATTAGTACATTCGCTTTTCGAAATAATGTTCAGTCAGTGACTTAGGTATAAGTTTAGTATAAGAATAGTTATTAAGTTAAAAGATTGTATTCGCGACGATATTCCAAGTTCGATTGTCCCATATTTCTTGGAGTTTGACTCGAAGCAACATGTGCCTTGAGGACTTGGAATAAAACGGTGGGTGGTTCGGTCGCGGACCTGGATCCGCGACCCAGCCTCCCACCCGGGTCTCTGCTAGCGGCAACCTCCACGTGGTGAGACCTGGTAATCGGTAATAATTGTAGAGAATTACAATTAGAATTCTTCTACCATTACAACCGAGCTAATAGCTGCTTTATATGTATACTTTAATTAGAAATTGGACACGTTGCTTAGCGAATAAGTTAGGAATATCGAGCCGAATATCGCTTGACTATCTTTCAGCGATGAACTATGTTTTATAAACTTTATTTACTGTACAACATTAATGATCAACATCTATGGATGTATTCAGACAGCCATTTTCTCTTGTACTTTTAATAAAGATTCATTATACTATAGCACAGTATGGTGCTGTACTGTATTGTAATATTGTATTACTGTAATTGTAATAGTAATAGTAATTGTAATGAGACTTTATTAATTTATTATGATTTAAATACACTACTGCACATTCATATTAAATAATTCAATAAAATATAATTCATTAGCTCTTATATCCTCTAAACTTATAATGTACCCAAATAATTTGGCTGGAATGGAATTTACTTCACACAAGTATTCCAACGATTTTATATTAATTATTTCATGCAGTTCGCTTTAATGACATCATATTTTGAAGAATTTCCTTTAATTAAGAAATAGTTTATCTTTCGCACAAAACTGCTGGATTTTATTTGTTAATCGATTTCTTATCTGTACGCCTTAATAAACAAATCCATTAGTTATACTTTAATTATTACACATTTGCAGCTACTCTAACGAAAGAAATGAATTATTTCATGCAAAACCTATTTTAGTCAAATAATATTTCGAACAATCAAATTTAGTCAAATAATATATTAATTTTCGAATAAAGCTAATTTTGTCTATTAATTAATTTATTAGATTTCTTAACTAAACTGTTTCTTTATTAATGATTACAGGGTGGCCACTGCTCGTTTCACTGGAACGTCCGCAATCGAAGAAGTTAAAAGAACGAAGGGCCATAGTCAAGATATTTCATCGACAAGTGTTTATTTATTGCATATATTTATATATTTATGTTTGTTATATTATGTTATATATTATATATTTATTAGTATACAATGTTGTAGGCAAATTGTTGTACCTGGTGAAATTTACAATTACAATAAATGACTTTCTTACGAATATATTGTGTTATATTTTATATTTCCTCGACGTACCAAATATCCAGAATCCTATATGTCGTAAAAATTTGCTCGAATTGTGCGAATCGAATACCTCCTCGCACATCATGTTCTCCTGATACCAATTCTCGTTTTTACGGCAAAATCTCAGAATTTGCACGAAAACCAATAAATATGAGGATTTCACTTTTCATTTGAATGGCGCCGGCTAGTCGCCACGACCGTTAATTCGTAACGGCTCTCGGTGGCCAACCGTCTTTTGCCTTTTAACGGTTTGGCGACTCTCGGTCGCCATTTAAATGAAAACCGAAAAACGACAATTTCTGGATACCCCTAATTTCTCTCGAAAACCCCCCAAAATATGAGGATTTCACTTTTCATTTGAATGGCGCCGGCTAGTCGCCACGACCGTTAATTCGTAACGACTCTCGGTGGCCAACCGTCTTTTGCCTTTTAACGGTTTGGCGACTGTCGGTCGCCATTTGAATGGAAACCGAAAAACGACAATTTCTGGATACCCCCAAATTCTCCCGAAAAGCCCCAAAAATATGAGGATTTCACTTTTCATTTGAATGGCGCCGGCTAGTCGCCACGACCGTTATTTCGTAACGGCTCTCCGTGGCCAACCGTCTTTTGCCTTTTAACGGTTTGGCGACTGTCGGTCGCCATTTGAATGAAAACCGAAAAACGACAATTTCTGGATACCCCCAAATTGTCTCGAAAACCCCCCAAAATATGAGGATTTTACTTTTCATTTGAATGGCGCCGGCTAGTCGCCACGACCGTTAATTCGTAACGGCTCTCGGTGGCCAACCGTCTTTTGCCTTTTAACGGTTTGGCGACTCTCGGTCGCCATTTGAATGAAAACCGAAAAACGACAATTTCTGGATACCCCTAATTTCTCTCGAAAACCCCCCAAAATTTGAGGATTTCACTTTTCATTTGAATGGCGCCGGCTAGTCGCCACGACCGTTAATTCGTAACGACTCTCGGTGGCCAACCGTCTTTTGCCTTTTAACGGTTTGGCGACTCTCGGTCGCCATTTAAATGAAAACCGAAAAACGACAATTTCTGGATACCCCTAATTTCTCTCGAAAACCCCCCAAAATATGAGGATTTCACTTTTCATTTGAATGGCGCCGGCTAGTCGCCACGACCGTTAATTCGTAACGGCTCTCGGTGGCCAACCGTCTTTTGCCTTTTAACGGTTTGGCGACTCTCGGTCGCCATTTGAATGAAAACCGAAAAACGACAATTTCTGGATACCCCCCAATTCTCTCGAAAACCCCCCAAAATATGAGGATTTCACTTCTCATTTGAATGGCGCCGGCTAGTCGCCACGACCGTTAATTCGTAACGACTCTCGGTGGCCAACCGTCTTTTGCCTTTTAACGGTTTGGCGACTGTCGGTCGCCATTTGAATGAAAACCGAAAAACGACAATTTCTGGATACCCCCAAATTCTCTCGAAAACCCCCCAAAATATGAGGATTTCACTTTTCATTTGAATGGCGCCGGCTAGTCGCCACGACCGTTAATTCGTAACGGCTCTCGGTGGCCAACCGTCTTTTGCCTTTTAACGGTTTGGCGACTCTCGGTCGCCATTTGAATGAAAACCGAAAAACGACAATTTCTGGATACCCCCCAATTCTCTCGAAAACCCCCCAAAATATGAGGATTTCACTTTTCATTTGAATGGCGCCGGCTAGTCGCCACGACCGTTAATTCGTAACGACTCTCGGTGGCCAACCGTCTTTTGCCTTTTAACGGTTTGGCGACTCTCGGTCGCCATTTAAATGGAAACCGAAAAACGACAATTTCTGGATACCCCCAAATTCTCTCGAAAACCCCCCAAAATATGAGGATTTTACTTTTCATTTGAATGGCGCCGGCTAGTCGCCACGACCGTTAATTCGTAACGACTCTCGGTGGCCAACCGTCTTTTGCCTTTTAACGGTTTGGCGACTCTCGGTCGCCATTTAAATGAAAACCGAAAAACGACAATTTCTGGATACCCCTAATTTCTCTCGAAAACCCCCCAAAATATGAGGATTTCACTTTTCATTTGAATGGCGCCGGCTAGTCGCCACGACCGTTAATTCGTAACGACTCTCGGTGGCCAACCGTCTTTTGCCTTTTAACGGTTTGGCGACTGTCGGTCGCCATTTGAATGAAAACCGAAAAACGACAATTTCTGGATACCCCCAAATTCCCTCGAAAACCCCCCAAAATATGAGGATTTCACTTTTCATTTGAATGGCGCCGGCTAGTCGCCACGACCGTTAATTCGTAACGGCTCTCGGTGGCCAACCGTCTTTTGCCTTTTAACGGTTTGGCGACTGTCGGTCGCCATTTGAATGAAAACCGAAAAACGACAATTTCTGGATACCCCCAAATTCCCTCGAAAACCCCCCAAAATATGAGGATTTCACTTTTCATTTGAATGGCGCCGGCTAGTCGCCACGACAGTTAATTCGTAACGGGTCTCGGTGGCCAACCGTCTTTTGCCTTTTAACGGAATGGCAAATCTCGGGACATTTTTAGGACGTATGGAATTCTGGATATTCGGTTCGTCGAGGAAATATAAAATATAACACAATATATTCGTAAGAAAGTCATTTATTGTAATTGTAAATTTCACCAGGTACAACAATTTGCCTACAACATTGTATACTAATAAATATATAATATATAACATAATATAACAAACATAAATATATAAATATATGCAATAAATAAACACTTGTCGATGAAATATCTTGACGATGGCCCTTCGTTCTTTTAACTTCTTCGATTGCGGACGTTCCAGTGAAACGAGCAGTGGCCACCCTGTAATCATTAATAAAGAAACAGTTTAGTTAAGAAATCTAATAAATTAATTAATAGACAAAATTAGCTTTATTCGAAAATTAATATATTATTTGACTAAATTTGATTGTTCGAAATATTATTTGACTAAAATAGGTTTTGCATGAAATAATTCATTTCTTTCGTTAGAGTAGCTGCAAATGTGTAATAATTAAAGTATAACTAATGGATTTGTTTATTAAGGCGTACAGTTAAGAAATCGATTAACAAATAAAATCCAGCAGTTTTGTCCGAAAGATAAACTATTTCTTAATTAAAGGAAATTCTTCAAAATATGATGTCATTAAAGCGAACTGCATGAAATAATTAATATAAAATCGTTGGAATACTTGTGTGAAGTAAATTCCATTCGACCCAAATTATTTGGGTACATTATAAGTTTAGAGGATATAAGAGCTAATGAATTATATTTTATTGAATTATTTAATATGAATGTGCAGTAGTGTATTTAAATCATAATAAATTAATAAAGTCTCATTACAATTACTATTACTATTACAATTACAGTAATACAATATTACAATACAGTACAGCACCATACTGTGCTATAGTATAATGAATCTTTATTAAAAGTACAAGAGAAAATGGCTGTCTGAATACATCCATAGATGTTGATCATTAATGTTGTACAGTAAATAAAGTTTATAAAACATAGTTCATCGCTGAAAGATAGTCAAGCGATATTCGGCTCGATATTCCTAACTTATTCGCTAAGCAACGTGTCCAATTTCTAATTAAAGTATACATATAAAGCAGCTATTAGCTCGGTTGTAATGGTAGAAGAATTCTAATTGTAATTCTCTACAATTATTACCGATTACCAGGTCTCACCACGTGGAGGTTGCCGCTAGCAGAGACCCGGGTGGGAGGCTGGGTCGCGGATCCAGGTCCGCGACCGAACCACCCACCGTTTTATTCCAAGTCCTCAAGGCACATGTTGCTTCGAGTCAAACTCCAAGAAATATGGGACAATCGAACTTGGAATATCGTCGCGAATACAATCTTTTAACTTAATAACTATTCTTATACTAAACTTATACCTAAGTCACTGACTGAACATTATTTCGAAAAGCGAATGTACTAATTGGGGGGATTGACTCTAAGGAAGTAAATGACTCTAACTCTAAATCGCGATTCAAAGTTTGAACGTCAACCTGAAGTCCGCCGAGCCGTACTCGGTCGAAACCATGGCACATGGACAACGAGTGCGTCGCACTCGCGTCTCAGCGCGCGAGAACAAACCCTTAGGAGTGACAACGAAGGAGAACCGCACGCAGCCTCCAAACGGATTACCGACACCCCGTCCAGGAGTGTTTCGCTCAATCGTGACTTACGCCACGACCGCCACATGTGCCACGGCCCTTCCTCGCAAGCACTGGACATTTACCTCGAAATCTGCCACCCTGGCCCGATTACCGGAACCAGAATGAACAGACCCGAGTGAGGTCCACAAGGAACCCTCTCAGGATCGGAAACAAACTATGCTATCCAAGAATTTCATTTCGGTACTCTGGAAGAGAGTAACGAGAGAGCGAAAAACTTGTCGCTCGTTACTGCAAAATAAACTACTTCACGGTGCGAAACAAAGCAAAGGAAAGTAGAAGCTACAAATTGGAGAATTTGCAAATATTCGCACTTCGTAAATACGTTTGTCAGTGATTTACATTTCTGCGCTTAATTTCTAGAACAACACTTTTTCTGCCGCTGTGTAAATTATACTCATTCTAAAATACTAATAGAATCAAAGTGGCAAGTCAATCGTACAATATGAATCGGGCAAAAGAGTCTGTGCAGAGAAAGCGTTGAACCAACTATTCCTAATAAGCTTATTTCTATTCTTATTTCTATTAGTATTTCTATTCTTGAGTTTCTTTACAGGAGTGTTCCTCTCGTACAATTCTTTCTTGCTACTTCTTTCTTCTTTCTTCGAGCTCATCTCCTTATAACTATGAAACTAACTAAATATAATATCTATAATAACTACCAAATATTCTACCGAACCGTTAACCCAACCAAGCATGCGATAGTACATAATCAAATAATCAGTAAATAATAAAATAACTAATAAATAGTCAAATGGTTTATAAATAGACAAAGGATCTGTAACCAATGAAATAATCAGTAAATAATCAAATAACTAATAAATAACCAGTAAATAATCAAATAACTATTAAATAACCCGTAAATAATCAAATAACTAATAAATAACCAGTAAACAGTCAAATGATCAGTAAATAACCAAATAATCAACAAACAGTCAAATATTCAATAAATAGTCACATTATCATGAAAACAATTTGAAAATAACCACCTAGAACAGATCAGAAACGAAAATTGAATTAACCGCAAAATGGTCAGTACTGGTCACTATTGGTCAGCACTGGTTAGTATTGGTCAGTATTAGCCGGTACTGGTCGGCATTGGTCATCCTAGAAAGAGGGGAGTGGTCGGTTTGGAAAAGGGGTAGTTTAGGAAGAGAGAATTTGGAAAGACGTCTTTCCTCCCCAAGTGCTCTGCGGGAAATGAAGAATCGTTGTGCAGGGGGTAACTACATCACCTCGGTTCCTCGGGATCCAGGAAGGGATGAAAATTGGTGGGGTCGACCCCTCTGGCCAACCGCGATAGCTCCTGCCTCGAAAAATTAACCGTCGAATATTGTTTATTTTCTTCGATCCTTATCGATCGTATTCGTATAGTTATTAACTTTTTAGCTTTCTGGAAAATATTTTTTCATGCATTTTCGAAGATTTTTGCGAATGACGGAATAATTTTTGTACTGGACACCAATTCATTGAAACGATTCCCTTTTAGTTGCTGACAAGTGGTTGATTAATAAAGAGTCTTCTTCGAATTCACCTGAGATTTTATTAATTTGTTTTTATTTAATCGGATGTCTCGTTAATAATCAATTGCTATAAGTAATATTGCAATAACTAAGTCCTAATTTAATAACTTTATTAAATTATCGATGTAGTATAAAGTTCGCAGCGACCTTGTACTTTTTGAGACGAGGGAATATTACGATTCAAAGATATTATGCATTCATTATTTTATTAAACTGCAGCTTCCGAATACAACAAAGGTTGCACTGTACATACTGCATACATTGGACTCGTGCGCGATGAGTGCAGTGGTCATTACAACGATAAATAATTTCCTTAAACAATTACTAATAATAGAG
The DNA here is from genome assembly GCA_910591585.2 of Nysson spinosus. Classification (NCBI taxonomy): domain Eukaryota; kingdom Metazoa; phylum Arthropoda; class Insecta; order Hymenoptera; family Crabronidae; genus Nysson; species Nysson spinosus. The sequence goes on along the minus strand of OU342830.1, from coordinate 4,706,664 downwards.
ATATGATATCGTTCTAATTTTTGCAACGGTCGCGGTTTGTTGTGGTTTGTTGAGGTACGATGATCGGTGTTTCGTTCGTCAAACAAATCCATTAGTTATACTTTAATTATTGCATTTTTAGAACCCTTGAATTGGGAAGTCCATGCAGTTGTTAATTAACAATTAGACCTTATGAAAAACATATCGAATAAGATTGATATAAACCTTAAGTAATGTTAAAACATGAACAGTGTTTGTTTCAATTGTGTTATGTATAATTAATATAGAATAAAATATAGGAAATTTATAAAATTCTTCTATCTTATAATATCAACGTACACCAACCTATAAATATACCCAAAGGAAAGTATCTCGTTCCATTTTATAGATAAGATATTTAATAATTTGTTTAACGATAGTAAGTGATCCCAAACTTATGGCCGATAGTGTATGTGATTCTGGGTATTCGGTGTGTAGAGGGAATATATGTAACATATAACACAGTAAGTTCTTAATACAATCGTTTATTGAAGTTGTAAATTGCATAATCAAACAATTTTTATACAAGGTTATACACTCACTTTTTATACAAGTATAATACTTACAAGTATTATAATATATGTATATTGTATATATATACAGGGTGTTCGCTAACTGGTGGTACAACCGAAAACAGGGTGATTCTACGTGAAAAAATAAGTCGAAAATGTAGAATTATATTTTTTCATATAAGGCTTTGTTTTCGAGAAAATCGACTTTGAATATTCGCCGGGTACCTCACACGGAAGCATACAAAACGGTCAAAAAATAATTTCCTGGTATCAGGATTACATGATGATATAGGAGGTATGCGAGGAGCACTCCTAGTGACGTCACAGCCGCGCGGCGTCTGCTTGTTCAAAATCCACAGTAATCGTGACACATCGCCAAATTTTGATTAATATCTCGCGTGTATCAATCAAAATCCTATCGAATTCGTACTGGGAACATAGCTGAGGGTTCATAGCAATTTCCTATTGCATATTCGCTAACATTTGATGCCCAGAAACTTCAATTAGAGCGTTTTAATCCTCGCGAATTAATTCTCCCGTCAACAACGATTTATTACACGACACAATAATCGCTCTAAAAAATGCTAATATCCCCCCGAAAATTCTAATAAACGTTTTAGAAAGTTTCAGGAGTTCAAGCAGAATATGCAAGAGTGGTCGGAGTAATAATAAGAGTTGTTGTTTTAAAGATATTAACGTTTTCAAGCAAGACTTTCTCAGGAACGTATCGAATTTCGTGGCTAAATATTGAATCATTTCATTATAGATACAATTTCAGCGCGATTTTAATTAAAAAAAAGCATAAGGATGCTTCCAGAGATCAATACGGATGTTCAAGAGTGATCAGAGTAATATTCTGTTATGTTTGTAAAGTTATTCGCAATTTTTCAATCTATGTACGGGCGAGTTGTGTCAGAAATCGGCCGAAAATTATTTCCTGGTATCAGGATTACATGATGATATAGGAGGTATGCGAGGAGCACTCCTAGTGACGTCACAGCCGCGCGGCGTCTGCTTGTTCAAAATCCACAGTAATCGTGACACATCGCCAAATTTTGATTAATATCTCGTGTGTATCAATCAAAATCCTTTCGAATTCGTACTGGGAACATAGCTGTGGGTTCATAGCAATTTCCTATTGCATATTCGCTAACATTTGATGCCCAGAAACTTCAATTAGAGCGTTTTAATCCTCACGAATTTTTTGTCACGTCAAGATCGTTCTACTAGACGACACGATAATCGCTCCAAAAAATTCTTATATCCCCCCGGAAATTCAAATAAACGTATTGGGAAACTTCCGGAGATCAAAGAGAATATTTAAGAATGATCGGAAAAATAATCCGAGTTGTTGTTTTAACGATATTAACGTTTTTTTAGACAGATTCTCTCAGAAACATATTGAATTTCGTTGTTATATGTCGAAACATTTCGTTACAGAGACAATTTCAGCACGATTTTAATTATAAAAAGGCATAAGGAAGTTTCCAGAGATCAATACAAACATTCAAGGGCGATAAAAGTAATAATTTGTGTTCTTTCTTTAAAGTTATTCCCAGTCGGTTATTATCGGTCGACGTACGCGCCAGTTGTGTCAGAAACCGGCCGAAAATTATTTCCTGGTATCAGGATTACATGATGATATAGGAGGTATGCCAGGAGGCGCTCCTAGTGACGTCACAGCCGCGCGGCGCTTGCTCGTTCAAAATCCACAATACTCGCGACATATAGCTCAATTTTCGTTAATATCTCGCGTATATCGCACAAAATTCTTTCGAATTCGTACTGAGAATATAGCTGAGGGTTCAATGTAATTTTGTATTACATATTCGCTGTAATTTGATGCCCAGAAACTAGAAATACAGCGTTTAATCAAGTCGTTTAATTGATCGATCTTGACGGGAGCAAAACTTCGCGAGAATTATAACCCTGTATTTGAAGCTTCCGGGCATCAAATTACAGCGAATATGTAATAAGAAATTACAATGAACCCTCAGCTACATTCCCAGTACGAATTCGAAAGGATTTTGATTGATATACGCGAAATATTAATGAAAATTTGGCGATGTATCACGATTACTGTGGATTTTGAACAAGCAGACGCCGCGCGGCTGTGACGTCACTAGGAGTGCTCCTCGCATACCTCCTATATCATCATGTAATCCTGATACCAGGAAATAATTTTCGGCCGGTTTCTGACACAACTCGCCCGTACATAGATTGAAAAATTGCGAATAACTTTACAAACATAACAGAATATTACTCTGATCACTCTTGAACATCCGTATTGATCTCTGGAAGCTTCCTTATGCCTTTTTTAATTAAAATTGAGCTGAAATTATATCTATAATGAAATGATTCAATATCTAACGACGAAATTCGATACGTTCCTGAGAAATTCTTGCTTGAAAACGTTAATATCTTTAAAACAACAACTCTTATTATTACTCCGATCACTCTTGAATATTCTGCTTGAACTCCTGAAACTTTCTGAAACGTTTATTAGAATTTTCGGGGGGATATTAGCATTTTTAAGAGCGATTATTGTGTCGTGTAATAAATCGTTGTTGACGGGAGAATTAATTCGCGAGGATTAAAACGCTCTAATTGAAGTTTCTGGGCATCAAATGTTAGCGAATATGCAATAGGAAATTGCTATGAACCCTCAGCTATGTTCCCAGTACGAATTCGATAGGATTTTGATTGATACACGCGAGGTATTAATGAAAATTGGGCAATATGTCGCGATTACTGTGGATTTTGAATGAGCAGGCGTCGCGCGGCTGTGACGTCACTAGGAGTGCTCCTCGCATACCTCCTATATCATCATGTAATCCTGATACCAGGAAATAATTTTCGGCCGGTTTCTGACACAAGTCGTCCGTACATAGATTGAAAAATTGCGAATAACTTTACAAACATAACAGAATATTACTCTGATCACTCTTGAACATCCGTATTGATCTCTGGAAGCTTCCTTATGCCTTTTTTAATTAAAATCGAGCTGAAATTATATCTATAATGAAATGATTCAATATCTAACGACGAAATTCGATACGTTCCTGAGAAAGTCTTGCTTGAAAACGTTAATATCTTTAAAACAACAACTCTTATTATTACTCCGATCACTCTTGAATATTCTGCTTGAACTCCTGAAACTTTCTGAAACGTTTATTAGAATTTTCGGGGGGATATTAGCATTTTTAAGTACGATTATTGTGTCGTGTAATAAATCTTTGTTGACGGGAGAATTAATTCGCGAGGATTAAAACGCTCCAATTGAAGTTTCTGGGCATCAAATGTTAGCGAATATGCAATAGGAAATTGCTATGCACCCACAGCTATGTTCCCAGTACGAATTCGAAAGGATTTTGATTGATACACACGAGATATTAATCAAAATTTGGCGATGTGTCACGATTACTGTGGATTTTGAACAAGCAGTCGCCGCGCGGCTGTGACGTCACTAGGAGTGCTCCTCGCATACCTCCTATATCATCATGTAATCCTGATACCAGGAAATAATTTTCGGCCGGTTTCTGACACAACTCGCCCGTACATAGATTGGAAAATTGCGAATAACTTTACAAACATAACAGAATATTACTCTGATCACTCTTGAACATCCGTATTGGTCCCCGGAAGCTTCCATATGCCTTATTTTAATTAAAATCGCGTCTAAACTTCCTCTACAATTAAATGTCTCGACATATATCGTCGAAATTTAATACGTTCCTAAGAAAGTAGGTCTAAAAAACGTCAACATCCTTAAAATAACAACCCGAATTATTACTCCGAACACTTTTGAATACTTTCCTTGATCTCCCGAAGCTTCTCAATATGTTTATTCGTTTTTGTTCTGGCTGATACTATTATCATAGACGAGCAATTATTATCTTTAAGCAAACCATTGCAATAAAATTCAAATAATTGAACCACTGTTAAGTAATTTATAAAGATTAACTCTTCGTTTTAATTAGATTTATTGCATGTGCTTTCTTTCAAATTCCTATAAACACTCAAAAAATGACTTTTTACAAAGTTATATAGAAAGGAATACTAAACATCAAGCTTAATACATAACGATTAAAGTCGATAAATGATATTTAATGATGAAATTAATTGTGTAGTTTTACACTATCATTATGTTAATAAGCGTTGCATTCAAGTTTAATTCAAATTTATATTGCCCATTCCTAATTGAAAGAGATTATAAATTCATGAGATTGAAATACATAACTTATTTTTAGAAAAGTTTACGATTAGATGCTACTTTACAGAATTAAATTATAAATAAAGTTTTATTAGTTCGTTAAATCCTTTAGAACTATCATACCTAGATGTGACATTAAATAAGATTATATTGATTTGATTAAAGATAATTAACGTTTATAATATTACATTTTTAACTATTACATTTAGTCAAAATTATTAAATAATCTTTTTAAAAACGTGTTGGTAAATAATAATCACGAAGTGTAAAAACATTTATGTATTTTTATTAACATTTTTTACACTTTTAATAGTTACATTATGATCTGTGCCTCGCATTTATTTTATACAAAGATAGATATAATAGGTAGACAGTAATGAATACGGCTCTGCTTAAATTGCGCAAGACGTATTTCCTCCAGAATATTTTAATTTGGCAATCAATAACCTTTCTTTTCATTATTTAATGTAATATATAAATATCAGATATTTTGTTTATCACTTTACAGTTTGCATTTGGAAACATGTTATCCAGCAGATAACAAATTTACTGTCCTCTTGGGCGGGGGGGGGGGGGTGTCTTGAATTTCATATATATTAAATTGATGCTCCAACAGTTAAATCATGTGATACCTGATGCAGCAAGCTCATGTCCAATATATTTCATGTTTTGATTTAAATATATACATAGCAGACACACGAAAATATATGAAGATAATGCTTCTGAACACAAACAATTTTTGTATTTTCTAATTAGATAAAATCGTGATTATCGTGTGACTATCACACTATTACTATCATCAAATTTCATATAAATGTAGTCATAATACTCATATGAAATGATGTAACCGAAAACAGATTTTCATACGCACAATCTTTTGTCAAACACATCTACCTTCATTTGAAATAGTCAGCAAGCCCATCTGTAAGCATACTGAATACAGACTACATTTACATAGTATGTCTTTATGGTTTGACAAATTATGATTTTGAATGCTCATTGCATCATGGTATCCATATTAACAGTGTGAGATGCAGGAAAATACATTCGTTATTTTCAGTACACTTTTCACAGTCTCGATTTTATTCTCTATCACCTTTCAATTTCATATATGTTGAAACTGCGAATGAAATTTATCTTGACCAATGTTAATGCCAGTGTGAATATCACAATAAATATTTATAACCAATTTTCTTCGTGATATAAATAATTATATTAATACATTATACCAATAACTTCTAATGGATATTTTTGAATCTCCTTATTATTAACAAGATTGTACACAATGTAAACTGTACATCTTTGCCAAAGAATTTTACAATTTTAAATAAATATTAAATCACATGATAACAAATTAATCATACCAGATAGAAGGTAATGCATTATATAATATCATAGATATCTATTGTGCGTGTATGATGGATAATCTGTTTGACATTAACACTGCACATTTGCCAACTTGACAGAGCATAGATGATATTTCTCATCCATATTGAAATTATTTAAATTCCTATTGACATAAACACATAGATGAATTTCATCTCAACCACAGTTTCAACCGAAGGGCATCCACACCATTCAAGTAATATCGAAATAATCGCTTGTCTCGGACAAATCCGAGATTTTCGTACAAGCGGAGTGCTGGTCGATTTGTGATCTCTGTTTCCAATACTACTTCATCAGCTTCATCTTCTACCATGGCTTGAATTGCTCTTCTTACTAAATTGGATCCGATCTTTCGTTTTCGGTATTTAATGTCGACGGCTAACATTGCAATATACCCGCGTTTAATCACCTTTCTATGAATATCCAGTTTGCAGACAATGGCACCAACACACTCCTCACCATGCATTGCCTTAATAAACAAATGGTAAGAATTACTTGTAATTTCTACATTTGAACAAAAATGGAAGTCCAATAAAGATAACTAACTCCCTTGTATTTATCTACGTTTTGCAACATTATAATGAACAAATTTTCTTATACTTTTCTCACAATAGATGACTGTAGAAAACAAAGTGAGGGAAATCTACAACTGATCAAATACTGCATAACATCTTTCATATATCTAATAACACATGTGTTTATAATCATTAAGTATTTTGATAGAATTTCATACATATTAAAAGGTTTTGCAATGTCTTTGTCTCAGGAAAGATTTACATATGTAAAAAACAGAGATTGTAACTTTTATTCATATGTTTCTCAGTCTCTTTGAGTGTTATTATAAATATATAAAACATATGTACTATTCAAATTCAAGATGACTTAGAATAAATCAACTGTATCAAATTAAGTACTACTGCATATGTTTAACTGTTGAAAGGTAATTGAAAATTCTTATAATATATCTTAGACTGAAGCAATAGTGGCATATTTTATCAACCTGTTATTGGTTTAAAAAGATGAAGCCCTTGTCATATGCATCCTTACCCAATAATTTAATCTAAATCAGTCCAATAGCACAACTTGCAAAATATATTTATAGGAAATTTAAATATTGTAAGTGCTTTAAGATGATGATTATGTAAGCTCATTACATAATTGATATTGTTTCTTGTTTAAACCAAAACAGGCTGATGAAATATACGGTTCCAATGATAATTGTAGATGCCCTGTAAAAATAAGACAATTCTTAAACTTCCTTGGGGCAACATATCTGTGTAACAAACTGTTAAGACCAATCTTAATAGAATATGTTTAATTAACTTGATAAAGGACATACATACCAAAAAACATAACTCAGGCCAATTGTGAATAAAATATCTGTATGTGTAGATGGAATATGGTTCACTCAGGTCTTTTTGTATTAGCTTCATAATGTCAGGCATTTGTAATTCACTCGAGTAACTAACATATTGGATGTCACTGTCTTTATTTTCTAAAGACAGTGTGTCTGGATTATCTATGTAAAAAAATATATACTTTATTAAAATACAGAATAATTCTGAAGACTTTGGAAAATCTAGTTTCTAAAAATCTTTAAATTAAAAATGAGGATTTCAATAACATCATTTTCTGTTTCTCTAATACAGATGAATTTAAGGATGGCTAATTAATAGTTTCTAGTTTTACAAAATATGTATTAGATTCTAATGTAATATATATTTTTCTTCAAAGGTAACTTCAAAACTACATATACTTTAATCCTTTAAATATATCTATATGTGTGTTAAACATAAAAATGGATTTTGCCTACATCATTACATGCATATCATTTTGTTATACTAAAGATATTTGTAAATCAATCTATTATTCGACTTGGATTTGTTTACAAAGCAAAAAATGTTTTTAGTGAGATAATCCAAGTAGTCAATTGTATTTTACCATGTTGGTTTATATGACTAGTTTCCATGGTTTGAGATTGTTGTGGAAGATTAGAGACATCGGCAGCCCTTTCCGGGGAATCGCAAATTCCGTTGACTCGAGCTATTCCATTTGTGCGGGGTTCTCCGCATGCTTCTGCAGTTTCCAAACTAAGTCGTGATTTAATGTCTAACGTAACCTCTTTAATTTTATTCTTTACAGTGTCTGACTCATACGCATCTGCGCTGTTCTCTACATTAGCACTCTCCATTTCGTTTTAATTTATAACTTCTTTAGTTTTCAGAAATTCGTTTGAAAAAGCAGTGTGCCAAAAAGGCCTTACCACTGCTATTGCTCATCCACCGTTTCCCACAGTTTTCTAGATAATGTACCAAAGTGGCATGAGAATTTTTAGGTTTTGCACCACGCCTTCAATCGAATTTTCATAATTACGTTAAACCGTGCAACTTTCAGCCGATGATTTTATCTCAAAATACGGAGAACCGACATAAACCGCTGAATGACGGACACCATATTGGATCTTCTGCGATGATTGCAGAAAGTCAAACATAAACAATAGTATTAAAGAAAATAACTGCATTGAAGTAGATTTCTTGATCGTATAACATGCCCGTTTTCATTGTTTGATTTCTCAAGCACAGACGAGATATAAACAGACCCAACATACAATGGGATCTGAAATTCTGGAATTATCGGGTTCTAGAGCCCGAGAAGCATTTTCGTGTCACCTAACCCGGACCTAACCCACCGACATATTACTCCACATTTAACACAGAACTTATGGCAAATATCGGAAAATGTCAAAATAACAATAATTTACGTATAATTTGCAAAATAATATTAATTTTATTACTCAATATTCTTGAATTCTGATAAATGAACAATTTAATAAGTTTAAATCTCGCTCTGTGTGTCAATTTTCCACGATCTTCTATTTAGCTTTACCAATGATCTTGTATTATTATTATCGTTATTATTACCAATTGTTTTTAGCGTATAAACAACAGTTTAATACATTACATAGATCGGTAAAATACGTAAAATACAGTAATTTGTTAATTTGTGGTACATCTCGGCTGTGAAACAGGGGTCTCCGGAAACCGCGAAAACAACTGACTATTGAATGCATTTGAGATGGAGACAGTAATAGTTTATAAACAGGAGGAAATAAAGATGTGATTTAATGAATTGAACCTCATTACCATGTAAGAGTCTACGTAAAATCACACAGCAACAGGCTATTAACAACGTTCTTTTGCTTTCCCGACTTTCCCCAAGTTTGTAGTATCCAACCGATAAGATGTAGCAGTACAGACGAGAGATAGAAAGACCAACCAGTAAATGAGCTTTCGTGAAATAGAAGACAGATGAAATACAGGTTTATATCTAATAATGATTTATATCTCGTCTGTGATACAAGACGTGTGCAAAGACTCAAAGAAGGTGAGAACAAAATGCATTTGGGATTGCGTCTGTATTGTATATCTTATCTATGAAACATTCTTAGTTGGCAGGCAGTGCCATAAACTTAATAGTTAATTATAACCATTTCTAATTATCTGACATTATGAAGTTGCAATTGACACACTAATTTGTATACTTGTTCATATATTAGATATTGTTATTTAAGTCTTACCCAAGGCAATTAGTCAAGTTTAATTCACACGCATAAAGCTTTTGTTTATGCATTCCTCAATGTCCAGGGACAGCAGATAAGTTAAATTGGCTTCCCTGATATGCTGCTCATAAACATAAATAAACGCCGATCGGACTGTAATAAAAACATATTTCATTCTAATAACTGTAGTAATACAAATTTACATTATCATTTCCCGTGATTGTCAACATATTTTATGTAAAATATACACAAACGAGGAATACCGAAGAGGGAATATCTACCAACTTTCGAGCAAAAGATATTTGTTTACATTGTACCTAAATTGGAACTTACATGTATGTTAACAATAAACAATTACATTAAATGCAGATGAATTTCTTCAAATTGTTAATATCAGCTCATTGTTTAATACTGTGTGTATTATAAGAGGTAATTCAAATTAATTTGATAAAATTTTAGGCTTCTCTTGGTGGTTTGCTTCATATAATCAGAAACGTTTTCTAAAGAGGGTATTCCCATATTCTTGATCTCTAAAATCCATCGTACGAAGGACGGAATGCCGCGAGTAGAAAAATATATCTCTTTACGCGAAGAGTTTCTATTTATTGCACAAGCACAAATTAACAACAATAAATTGGAAATTCTTAAAAGAAATTATGCAGATTGCATAAATTCCACACGTAAACTAAGCTATATCAAGGATCTAAGAACATTGATAAAGATATTAGAAAAAAGAGATATTCTTAGATATGACAAGATAGAGCCATTTTGTTATATATCAAAAGAGTTTGTTGATGTGCCATATTTAGAAACAAAGATAACTGATTATCAAATCTCTGTTATGAATACAGACAGTGTACCACTTGGAGATATGTATCAAAATGATAATGGTAATTATATTCTAAACAAGTTATTGACTTTTTTGGCAAGATCTAAGATCTCTTTTAATGTCTAAATTAGTGACTCTACAAATCAATAATGATAATGTTTAACTTTCCATAGAAGTATGTTCACAAAACACAGAACAACAAGAGTGCAATAATCAACTTAACACAATAAACCCAATTAGTAGTCATAGTTCAACAACATGTCTTTCACCACAGATTCCAGCACAATCTACATCTCATATGAAAAATCTATGTTCTACTCCTGAAAAGGAAAGTGTATTAGAGCAAATAGGTTTGTATAGAATTATTATAATACATCAAAATCTTTGCACACCAAACAAATGTAGTTTTTGAAGTTCTGTCCAAGGTAAGTGATAGGCTTGGACGTTCCTGGAGAGATGTCGCGAGACATCTAGGAATACGAGAATGTGAAATAGATGCAATACAAAATAAATATCCATGTGATTTAAAGGAACAATGTTATGCAGTAAGTTAATAATACATGAGTTTTTCATACAATAATATATGAACTATTAATGCATGGTAGACTTACAAATGAAACATATTTCAAATTATAAACTAAAAGTTAATATCTGCATACAGGCATTAAAAAGCTATTTATCCGAGTGTGGAACTGATAACTGGACAATCCATTTAATGCGTGCTTTGGAAAAAGGAAGGCGTAAAGATCTGCGAGAAGTTGTGGAAGAACTTATGTCTTCAAAATATGCTTGATTAATAATGTCTTTAGGGTAAGTTAATCTCTGGTTTATAAATTTTTGTTTCCTACATCACAGAATAGTTCCATGTAACATTGAAGAAATGTAAAATAAAGTGATAGATTATGATATACAGAAAGTGTAATGTATATTTATAATATGTTTATAAGAAAACTTAAATATACTTATGTACCAAACACTAGGAGAACATAATTATTAACCAACATATTACTTCAAATTGGAGCAGGATGCTGTATTTAAATAAATCTATATTATGATAACCTATTATATAGGTTGTTCTAGCATTTTTCTTATGAAGAGAGCTAATGAAGTACGTACACTGAAAAATATAAAATGCATATGTATTTACTTTTTATAGAGAATTGTACAGATAGCATTAAATAACAACTATTTATTGTTGCACAATCTATTATTCCGAAAAAATACAGCAGCCCGCGCGTATCTTTCTACAGCTGTTCCTTAAGCTATTTATTACATTAATGCCATACTTCTCTGTTTAATTCAAATATTTATTATTCCTCACTCATTGAATTACCATTAGGCAAATATTTAGCTACAATGAAAATAGGTTTTGTAGAAAAATTACGATAGATTTCATTTAATATTTTTTCCGCCTGTAATCTAAATCAATCCTCCAAATTGTTAGTAATATTTTTTGCTTGTTCATTTCTTTCATATGTGATTAATGCTGTTTGGTTGTTTTTTAATGAATTGCAATGACATTATAATAATATAATATCCACAACATTTAGACAATATATGTATTTTTTGTTTGACTTCCTGCCTTGACCATAGTGTCCTTATGCACTTGATAACCTATAGTTACCTTGGGTGTAATCCTTAATCTTTCTTTTAATTTTCTCCTGAAACAACCAGATATAATATGTTTAGTAAGTAGTAGAAATATATAGTCTACATGAAACTAGGTCTGAGAAACTTACCCAATTTCCATAACACTATCTTCACTACTGCCATTGGAGGTCCACATACCAATTTTATCTCCCTTTTGCCTCACATTTACTACAGCTCCACACACATCATCAGAGTATTCATTGAAAGCTTCCCCGATCATACAGAGAAGAATTTCTAACCAAAAATGATCTAGATCTGTAGCTCTTTGCTTTCTTTCTAAATTTATAAGCCACCTTCCACCACGTTTATTTGCATCATCCTCCCACATAGGTCGGATACCTTGTTTAAACATGCTATAATCACATCCAATTCTTAATTCTGATGCAGGTTTTATATGGTTGTACAAGCTGAAAATAATACAATATATAAGAATTATATTATAAGCACTGAAAGTATTCCAATACCATTAAGATTATAAACCATCTGAAACTTAGTATGGAAATACCTCCAGAAATCTTCAGCTGTATCAAAACTGGTAATTTCTCTTTGACTTTCTTCCCATGATTTGCTCCTATCTGGTTCATAATACCATAGGGTCCAAGTATGTTGGAGTGGATGTTTAATTAAGACTTCAGGAGGAAACTCATCAAAGTTTACAATATCTTGCTCCTTCCTTTCAATTTCCTATACATTTATAAAACGTACTGTATTAAAATCTGCTTACAATCTATAACACATTACTCTTTAATAGGAAGTTGTCCAACTGATTAAGATTTTGACACAGAGTGCTTATGTCTGCAAGGGATCATTCTTGATTATATCTGCAATTTTGATATCAAGCTTTTTTAACCTACATATAAATTAGTATAATTCATTATGAACATCGTTTCAAACAGTGTTGTGTGTGCCCTTGTAGTACTTCTAAAAGTGTTTTATTGCAAAGATTATAAATAGCAATTGCATTATAGAATTTGCTAAACGTAACATAATATGCCCTTTTCGAGGAAGACAGTTCCCTGAGTACATGAGGGAACAGATGGGAGGGGTGAAGATACTGTCGAAACGACCACGCTGGTCCCGGAAAAGGGGTATGATTTTTTTGCAAACTTAAACCGGTAATACTTTTAGATTGAAGATTGGTCTATTTAGAAAGAATTTCGGGTGCTACTGAATGCGACTGAGAAAAATACCTCAATTTCTTCTGTATTACTTGTAGCCATGTCACACCAAAATACACGCACGGTATGTTCGCTTAGTGAACTAGTAACAGGGGCATCTGTCGGCAGATTTCTCGCATCAAAAATTCCTTTCCTTAAAGAAGTCCCGGCGTAGAAATTGCGTCGGCGCACCAGCCGCGTCGACGTAATTAAATTCAACCAAAGAATCACCGAGGGACGAAACGATTAAGGATTATATTCACGGATACTTAAACTTGAACAATCTCACTTGGAGAACCTACGTTTAATCTTCGAAGATTTTTACCGAAGAAAAAAACTCGGCTCGTCTTCTGAGAAGTTTTCCTCCCGTTTCGGTCTTTTCTTTTTATCAGTAGATAAATTCTGATTATTTTAGAATAGCGGGAATTTTTGCAAACATTACATATTATCTTATATAGAATCGTAACGCGAGTTGTCGTCTTTTTACTTTTTTGTTTTCTCCCGTCTGTGCAATTGTTTTTATGAGTTCGAGATTCTTCTTTCATTATCCAATACACGATCGCGATAAGCAATATAAGTTTGTGTATATTTAATAGTTAATTTATATTTTTAAATATAATGTAAAGTTGTTAATGGTCATGTACGGTTGTTTGCGTAAATAAAACTTTTACAATTATATTACCACTGCAGTTGCATCATACATTTTATTTAACACATGATTCTGTGATAAACCTCTTCAATGTTCCAAAATTAATGTTCCCTTTCCATAGTCACTGGATGCACTAAACTGTATTCCTCTTTTAGAACATGCAGATTAATATTATTGATCTTCCTGGCACAAGTCTCTGTATATGCGTGAAAATTCTTGATATCCTATTTTTACATCATACTGATGTTTCCTATAACTCTAAAAAATATCCTACAATTTTCTACGATCAAATAAATCAACTATTGGAATTACTACGTTACAAAGAGAATATTTGGAATCCATTCAACAGCATGTATTAGAAAATCTTACAGGAATACTAAGTTGTTTTTCGCTCTTATTTATCAATTTCATTTCATTTGCAAGTTTTTGCCCTTATCCTCAGTACCGAATATGTAGTTCATATTATATGAAAGACGATTAATCAATTAGAATATAACAAAAAATATTTAATTGGATTCGCGCGGAAGTCGATCACACGTGTAACATTTTCTGCGTACTTCAGGCTACTAAATTATACGCCTTGTTTTGTAAGGGAGCGATCTTGTATTTTTCCTGTACATTATTATTTTTCACGTATGTCAAAAATTAAAATACCAAACTACATGAAATATATGTATATGTATATTTACTAATATGTTATATTTATTTGTGTTTCCTTGGATTATAGTAAGGTCAACTTCACATAAAATGCAAAAAATAAATCAAACTTCTTGAAGCTTTGTCAGCGTCCCCTAACATTTTCTATTTATATTTACTATTTTGTTATTTTAAACATACTTTTGAATTATATTTATCAATTCAGTTATTGATAAAGGTATTCAAAGTTTAAATGAATATAAAGTGTTGTACAAGCTTCATATTAAAAGGAGGAATTCCTAATCTGAATATCTGTTGATGCTTGTTTATTTGTCATATACAAAAACAGGGGTTGGCACCTCTGCCGGGGGAAGTTGTTGTTACACCGCTACCCTCATTGTACTGCTTCTGTGCAATGTATTTACATTATAATTTGAAGGATATAATTAGCTGTTAAAGACAACTAAGAACCGTATCAGCATTATGAAACGTTCGGTAATAATCTGATTTTTAATATTTTATACATTCCCATGAATATTTAAGGGTAAATTTATATTATTCGTTTCATACTATTTGTACAGTAGGTTAGTTTGACAGTGTTTCAGTTGTTACAAAAAGTGTTTATGCTATGATCATAACAGAGTTATCATATAATAATAATTATAAAGTGGCATTATAATTGTAATGCTACAAGATTAATGTGACAGTGTGTTGAAATTTTGAAGTAGCTTGGTTCACTTTTTCTAGATTACTGATGAAAATGGAGAAACAAAAAGATCCTTTCTTAAGCAAGAATCAATTAGTTTTGGATATGATGGGTCCTACCCTGCTTTCTCAACTGCAACTACAAGTCCTTCAACAGTTACTCAACCACTACCAGGACAACCACCATTACCTCCTATGCCTCCACCTCCCAGTGGAGTTCCACCACCACCTCATGTATTTGGACCAGTGCCTTCTCAAGTTACACAATTACAGGCATGGACACATGCTCCTGCACCATGGCAATGGATTACACCACAAGCATCTCCTTTACCACCTCCACCCCCACGTGACTTGACCACAAATACATTTCAAAGAGACATGCCTCTAAGAGGTAATTATATGAGACGTGAAAGGTTTACACATAATAGAAGCAATATGTATGTTCAAAGAAGTAACTTTCGTAAAAATAGAAGGCTTGCACGGTTTGGGCAATCACAAGTTCAGTTTGATCAAGCAGCATATTTTGGTGCAACATTGACTGGTACTCTTGGCTTGGAATGGCAAAGAAATAATTATAATGCAACTGCAAATGAAGCTATTATGAACCACATGTCTGTTCCTCTTCCTAACCATCCTATGCCTCCTATTCCTCCCAGGATATTAAATAGACATGGAGAAGATGGTGGAGACCAAGATGTTAAGATTGTGCTTGTAAGTTAAAAAAAAAAGAGTAACTAAATCTTTACCTCGTTAAATTATACAATATTCAAGAGATTATGTTTCAGGAGGAAGTTGTTGTTAAAAAAAATAAACAGAGGAAGCCCATGTCACAAAGTTATCCTAGTAGACCATGGAATAGACAAGATGCAGAAAGAGCTCTGAAAATTGAGAATGAATATAATAAAACTGTTAAAGCACAGAGCTTAATAATTAAATTTCCAGATCCAGATTTGAATAAGGACATTGTTAGGGAGTTTCATCCTGGTATTCAAAACATACATTTTCAAAGTCCTAGTGGGCCAAGATACTGTTTTATACAGATGGCTGAGAGCATTGACATTGATGAGGCAATAAAACAGTTAGAAAAGATTCCATTTGGTGTGGGGCACCTAAAAGTTGAAAGAAAATCATTGAGAGATGAAGATAACCCAATGCCTGAGGAAATTGATCCTTATACATTATATATAGGAAATTTACCAGAATCTGTTAATGTAAATGAAGTAAAAAGTAAATTCCCAACTGCTGCTCGCGTAGATGTAGGATATGCACAGAAAATGAGAAATACCCGGTTAGTTCTAGCTATATGGTATATTTAATAGTTCATTAACTATTAATGCAAATTCGATTTATTCATGATAATAAATATTAATTTCTTATGATTGTCTGTTGCAGTTATGCCTTTATAAGGTACAATAGTGTAGACGAGTCTATATCTGCTTATAAGCAAGCACATGATTTAATGTGGGATACCAGAAGTATTATTGTTAGATTTAGAAGACAGCGTGGTAATACTTGTCTTCCTGGAGAACCCAAGGCTAATGTTAAGAAAGTTAAAGAAGAACCGAATAGTAGTGCTTTGGATAAAAATGGACAGAAAACTAATCATGTGGATAAGAATGTATCCAAGCAACAGGCAACAGTAGAGAATAGATTACAAGAGAATTCCAGCAAAGTACAGGGTAAACCATCATCGCAGGCACAAGATCAGAACACAAACACACAACCATCTTCTTCCTCTGCACCAACGTCAATAACTTCCGCGAAATCAGTGCAACAACAACAACAACCATGGGTATAATATATTGTTTCAAATCCATATTATTTGAACTGGAATCAAGAGAGATAATTATAAGCAAATTCATGTTCTTTTAGACTGCACAGACACCACAAATACCATCAGCATCAGAAGCACCGCCCCCTCGTTCGACCGAGGGAGAATCGGTTGTGGAAACAATAATGCTTACAGAAATTAAAGAAGAACCCGAAGATTATGAAGAGATGGATATGTCTTATAATATAGCATCTGATGAGGATGTAGACGATGACGACGACGACGACGACGACGACGATGAAGAGGAGGAAAATCCGTCCGTCGACGATGATGACGATGATAACGAAGATAATTGTGAAGAGGAAGATGATGAAGAGGGTATTAAAGATAATGGAAGTTTATCTTTTAATAAAAAGCACGATGATGTAACCAAAGATAATGAACCATCTGATGTAAGTAATATGGTAAGCACAATAAGTTGTATATAAAAAATCTAATGTATGATTATTTTTATTTTAGCATCTGGATGAGATGTTCAATGAATTGGAGAACATGGCTGGTGACATTAATTTCTAATAGCATTATCCAAAGCATATTGTTCCAATTATAATTAGTACTTGACTTTTACAAAACTTAATTTCGTACGTAATATGTAAATATTAGTAGACAAAATGTAACAAGTGAGACTGCATGTATCTAAGTATTATAGTTTTGTAACTATACATTTTTACCCTATGAATTTTAATGCCATGCTTAAGTGCTCATGTGAAGTCCTAAATTATGTAAGCAGCTGTGAGCATCAGTAAAATTATTATTTTGTGTATATTTCAGTATGAGCAATTTTTTATACTCGCCTCTGTAATATTTCATCGAAGATTCCTACATTCAATGATTTTTCAAAGTACAAACATACAAGTATAAAAGTATTTATAAAAAGAGAAAAAGTATTATGTAGGCAATACACACCCTATTTACTTTTAACATAAAAGTCGGCAAGGAATAAGCAAAAATTCAGATTCCAGCTCACAAGAATATAATCCTTTTTCATTCTAATAATTTGAATTGCATTTCCACGGACACCTAGCGCACATGAAAAGATGGAAATTTTGAAATTGTAAGATTTTTATATTCCCCTCCATATCTTGCCATACGATGACCATTTTTGTATAAAATAAATTATACTAGCACTTAAAGTACGTTTTTTACTATTGAATAATTCAATTTCTATATAATAGTAAATCTTGTCTGAATAGTTCGGTACAAGATTAATCTAGAATTTCAAACGATAAACTGAAATCCCGAATGTGAAAAGAAAGATATCACGTTTCCGGTGTTTCGAAATGCCACCTACTTCCTTGCAAGTTCGGTGGCTGAAAAGCGCGGGTAACACTACCGGCCTCAACAAGTCTGACGAAACGCTACTATTTTGTACTTGTCGAATCTTCTCATCTTGAGAAACTTTTTGCTAATTCTTTCGATTTAAAGTGGGCTAACAAAATGTTTGAGGCACGCTTGGTACAGAGTGCGATATTGAAGAAGGTGTTAGATGCGATAAAGGACCTTTTAACCGAAGCCACCTTCGAATGTTCAGATTCAGGCATACAAGTTCAGGCTATGGATAATGCTCACGTTTCTTTGGTTTCTTTGAACCTGAGAAGTGATGGTTTTGATAAATATAGATGCGATAGAAACCTGTCGATGGGTATGAGCATAGCATGGTAAGATATATAAATGTACTGCACCAATAAAATTCTCAAGGTTACCGTACTTTGTAACAATGAGGATGGGGTGAACCATTATTAATCACAATGTTCATGATATGTATGATTTCACAATATCAGGAATAATGTTATTAATAATGTATAATAATTGAGAAATAATCACAAGGTATTTTCAGTATGTCAAAGATTCTACGATGTGCTGGTGCAGAAGATACGGTAACTTTAAGGGCAATTGATAACCCAGAAAATATTGTATTTATATTTGAATCACCAAACAAAGAGAAACTTGCTGAGTATGAAATGAAACTAATAAATATGGACCAGGAACACCTTGGTATTCCTGTAAGATTTTCTATTATAATCTTTAGAATTCATTGTATATATCCTCTTTAACAAAGGAAGTAATAATTCCAATAGTTGATTTATCTATGATTATAGGAAACTTCATACTCCTGTGTTGTAAAAATGCCATCTCAAGAATTTTCACGTATATGCAGAGACTTGAGTCAGTTTGGGGAATCAATCACATTTGCCTGCTCTAAAGAAGGCATTAAATTCACTGCATCTGGTGATTATGGGCAAGGTATATTAACTATATTATATTTTCAAGACAAGTCTATTAATGATCTTATAAAGGAATTATTTATATCTTTAAGATTAGGTTTTTGTTTACTTACATCAACTGTATAAAATTTGTGTTGCTTCTTTAACATCTTGAAGATGGGGTTCTTCTGGCACCAAAGTTATATCCTTACTAATTTAGGCTGCTTACATGATTTGATATTCAGCTCTTGGTTCTTAGATAATGTTTATTTCTTTGCCCTTGAACTATACAAAGGAAAGGTCATCTGTGTATTTATATTCTTATGTTCTTCTATTTCCATACTCAAATCTATTGTACCTTTCTGTATATTCAAATACCATTGAGTTATGAAACCTGTTTTATTTCTATACTAAAGTGTGAAATTATATTTATAGAAAATTTATTATTCTTCTATACCCACATCTGTATCTCTTGTATGTTGAAGTATACATATATTTTCATTTCACATTTCAGCAACTGTAAAATTGGCACAAACAGCAGATGCAGATAATGAAGACGAAGCAGTAATTGTTAATATGCAAGAACCAGTGAAACTAACATTCTCTTGTCGTTATCTGAATTGCTTTATAAAGGCTGGACCTCTTTGTGCCCAAGTACAGTTATCAATGTCTAATGATGTACCTTTAGTCTGTGAATACAAAATTGGAGATATTGGTCATATTAGGTATTACTTGGCACCTAAAATTGATGATGATGAGGAAAACTAAAAACAGCACCTCAGCTGTATCTTTATTAATACTGTATTATAACTTTTGTCGTTTTGATAAAATTCCTGATTGGCATAGGTTCCATTGTCATTGTATTTATTTCATTAAAAACAGAATATCTCTATTATTTTGCTGAACAGAGAGAATTGTAATGTATATGTCAGTCAATTATTTGCATATGAAAATGTTCCTCAATATTAAGGTTGATTTAAAGAAATGAAAAGTACTTTGAAGGTAATATATTTAAATTTTACATTTAAAAGTCATTTGGCTCGTCACAGTGTTAGCGCAACGTAGAATTGACACTAAAGTTCATAGTAGAGTGACACAATCATGATTAACATGGTAAGGTGGTGTCATTCTTATAAGATTTATATTGTTACCGTTTCATAAACTGTGACAATATTTTGATAATATTGCATTTTTTACATGTAAGAAGAACTCAATATATTTCCAAAAAATTTGATAAATTTTGAATTATGTGTTATTCTTACTTATATCCTAGCCTAATCAAAGTTCAAATTTTTACTTATTGTAATTATCTTATTTCTTATACCTTCTGTGTATAAGCTACTTTAATATAAAAATACATAATTAGCTTACGAGCTGAGGGAATAAGAGGGCTACCATGGATGGAATAGCCTAGAAGTATACAGTTAAATCTTACATAAATTTGGATCTCGTATAGTTACTAAGTAATTAAATATTTATCAATAAATGTCGATTTATACTATGAATTATTTTACACACAAGTACTTCAGTGAAGACCTGTATAAGTGATTATATCATTCTTCATTCCTTAGTTATACATGCTTAAATAAGTTTTAATTAAAATAAATAGACTTCGTATTTTTCATCTACATTTCAAATCATATTAAAATAGTAACGAAACAATATACTTTGGCAATGTTAATCAGCCTCTTTGGTTCAAAAGCCCTGATATTGCTTCTGTCTTGAAAACACAATAATCCGGAATGTAATAGAAAAAAACGTAAAATCCCACATTTCACATAAAAAATTTTAAATGCGCATCGAGATTAATATATATAAGTACTAAATATTAATAAGAAAGGAAACATTATATGTTTCCCGTGTACTTTCGATTCAAACTTATTAAGCTGTTACTAAGTCTCAGTTTTAAAGAAGGTGCCATGCACATCTTGACAGATAATTGATTGTTTAGATCAACAATTTTGCGTGTCATTAAGAATTATTAATACATTACAATTATTTTCCTCAGTCTGTAATTAAAAATTTCCACGTGCACCCAATGTCGCATGACATCTAAATTCTAACTGAGTTCACAACAAAAGAGACATTAATCTTTTAAAATTATAAAATTTATAAGGGCTTAAGCATTTTTGTTACCGTTACTCCCGTATAAGCTGGGATGTACGTATTTGTCATGCAATGTCCTTAAATGCCTTAACAAATTACTTTTCACATTAAAGCCTTTTTTACAATAGGAACAAAGAAAAGGTTTTTCCCCCGTATGCGTTCTTTGATGAATTACCATCGATGCATGACTTGGAAATTCCTTTTGACAAATGTTGCACAACTTTTGATGACTGTGAACTCTTTTTGGTTTCGGGGGTGCTGAGTTGTTCATCAAGGCCAATTGTTCTTCGGTGTGTTCCGTTTGTATGTGTCGTACCCATTCTTGGGGTGTTGGATACATATTACCACAAAGATCACATTTCAGTGGTGGGAAATCTTTGCAATCATCATCAGCGTCACCCTAGAAACAAGCCCATTATGAATTTTATTTTATACGATTCGTGGTTGTAATCAATTTCTATTTTTACCTTCCTCTTTTTTCTTCGATTTTCAGTCATATCCGCGTGTGTAAATTCTATGTGTCGGACCCAATCCGATGGCCTATTAAACGTTTGACTGCACATATCGCATGTTAGCGGTGTGTATTCTTCTTCTTCCATATCTCCATCTTCGTCCGCGCTGTGCACAATTTCCTGCAATGGTACAAATATTTTATAATTGGGCGACAATTGTGTTGTTTCAAAGAGTATTATCTTTCAAACAGTATTTACAGGTTTGATATCAATTTCATGATCTATCGTTAAAGATTCGGATGGATCGGTAGTTTCCTCCCAGTCGATCGGTTCATCTTTTACTAAAAGCTCCAAATTCAATTCAGTCTAAAACGGATAACGTATACATTATTTTACAATATATTTTAAAACTATATTGTTTATAAATATCAGTTTAAAATGTAATTTTCGTAATTCTTACGTTTTCTCCACCCTCACTTTTAGACTTATTAGATTCCCCATCGCTGTTGATGCTTTTCCTCTTCTTCGTATTTGCCTCTTGGTTTTCTTTATTTTTATTTTGCTCGTTATTCTTATTCTCCTCCAACACTTTTTTAGCTTCCGGCTCACTAACCTTCTCTTCGGATTTTTCGGTACTCTTTCTTTCTGAGGTAGGCTTTTGGGGTTGAACATTGTTTTGCGTAGCCGCGGGTTGTTGTACATTTTCAGTCGGTTTTTCTGCCGTCGGTTGTACTAATTTAATTTTTTGTATTTGCCCAGGCAAAGGTGGTTGTTCCTTTTTATCTCTCTCGACCTTCTGATTATTTGATTGTATATTCTCCTTTTTACTCCCGGAATTAGATCTCCACAATCCCCGAACGCGCAAGATATCACCGGCCTTTAATACACCTTCCAACTGATCGTTCGTTACCGTCGCCTCGCCGCTGTACATATATTGAATTAAGATTTTTAAAGTACGATACCCGATTTCCGTGGGCAACACCTGTAATATAATCCACATCTTATTTCAAGTTTAAAATGTACGAATTAATATAAGAGATTATTAAACCCATTTTACAATTTATGAAACACCTTTTAATGACTATATGGAATTATCGTCAACTACAGAATGATAACAAAAATTCAATTATAATTATTATAATATATAGAGATAAACATAAACATAAACATATACTATTTAGTTATTCCTCAGAATTACAAGAAACATTAACTTGAGTATCGAAAAATATAATATACTGAGTCGTATTAAATACTGATAATTTCGATATCCTAATAGCATTCAGCTTCACTATTGTATCAGCAAGTGCTGGTTTCTCTTCTTATTTTTATTAAAGTTCCTTGTCAAGAAATTCATTCGAAAAAGAGGTGATTAATGGCGATTAATGTTGAAATGATTCTATACAAACCACGATTATCGGGGCATTTGTATTCGCTCCAAAATGGCACGTTTGAAAAATATGACTTAGGTACGATGAGCAAGCAGCAAGGACAAATCGATGGGCGGCCACGTGCCGGCCACAGGATGTTGCTAGTAAGACATCTGCGAAGGATTCTGAGTGAAGTAACGTTGCAACGGAGCTGTGCAAATGCGCGCCGTAGCTGTGCCACTTTAGCTGATAATTTTCTGAAGCGGCGATGGCCATTTTTTCTGTATAATAACAAAGAATATCAAAATTGTTTATCAGTATTCATTCGTAGATCAACTTATTTTCATATACACTTTTGCAATACTATTATGCCTGTTGCATCAAGTTACGTCTTACACTTCCAAATTACGTATAACAACGTGATGAAAGTAACTGTGCATATCAATACATTATTATTCATTCCGAATTTCTGAATAGCTACGAAATATTAAAGCGTTACTAATATGACAGTATAAGGGATGGAGTTTACGTTTACTTTGTACTGTATCTTAATATTAAATCGTCGGCTCTTTTACGAGGGACGTGATTCTTTATTATTTGATTATAATCTATGTCCGTGATAATACAGCAAGCAACCACAAAATTCTATATTCTTCATCAAAGTGACGTGATTTAATGATTTTATTATCATGCGCGATCTATTGTTAGGTATTATCGATTTTTGTATTCCCATTTTCTCCAACAACCGCGATTTAGCAATGATTAATCAAATTAACGATCATAACACGAAGTACCGCGGTTAAATAGTTTGACAACATTTATATTACACACAAAGTGAATTTCTTTAATCTAATTGTAATGTAATAAAGATGCAGTGTTTGCGAAAGATAATGGATTGATCATGCACTCTCGGTGCCACCCCTACTCGCTCCCTCATCTCTTGATCCTGACGTTCGCCCGACAATAGTATAAATATATACACACAGCATCGTTGCAAAATTCTATTTCAGTGAAACATCCTCGAAGCACTTGTCAATTGAACTGGTTTAGAATGTATTCGCACTAAGAACACTTTTTTCCAGTATGATGTGTGACATTATTAGTATCAGCCGCCGTACGAACGTCGAGGAAGAATGAGAAGTATGACGACGGTGACTTGTCACGTCGTCGTTAGAACTGTCAACGTGGTCATACCTGACGACATTGGCCAGAACTCCGGGTCCACAACACTCAAGGATCTCTCGCGTATTTTTTACGTGGGATAAATAGACGATTAAAGGTACGGTATCGCGGTGTGGTCTCGCACGCGTCGTCGGTGTTTTGAAAGGCGCTTGGCGCGGATACGGGACACGGGGCAGATATGAGCATCGAACCGTCGCGTAGGGGCCTAAAAATCGATATTTCGGTCTTTGCTCCATCCTCTCCGGCGGTGCAGCCGTGCTCGCTTTCGCGGCTAGGTAGGGTGCCCCCCTGTTCATCATCGATTTTCCTGGCTACCAATCGCACGCATCCATTTATCGCATCGATCGCCCGAGCTGATTTCAGCGTTTGCGTTCGTCCGTCCATCCGCCCGCTCCACGATTCATACCCGTGCACCCCCGCTTACCCTTATTCAGCCCCAGACACCCTCATCCCCTTTACCCTCCTTCATTCCGCATCCAAGGCCCATGCCATCTACTACCTTACCAGCTATACAGATACGAAAACTGAACGCGACCCTTCACGGTCTCCTCGCGGCTGACGATGGATGCGATCCATTGCCTCTCATTTGTGTCGTTCACGACTACCCTGATACCGGCCCAGTGCCTGTTGATATCAACTATGTTACTTGCTTCCATGCAAATGTCAATCCATTAAAAAAAACAGAACATTACTTGCACTTCGCACATTAGATGTATCTTAATACCGGACGTTTCGGAAATGCAAAACTCATTCACCCTTGCAGACCTAATGCCGAGTCGAATTTTTGCTCCAATTTAATGATCAAGTATTAGCAAAGAATTATCTAAACCAAGTATACAAATTTAATGACTTTGTTACGAAAAAATATTAGTATATTAAACTTTGAATAAGCGACACAATGTTGGCAAGACCGGAGGTGAGTTAAATGATGCAGGGTTATAGAGTTCGTAAGCTGCAACTGCACTTTGCGTTACGCACGGAATGTGTGTGCGGATAATTTGTTCGATGCACTGACCGTCAGGGATCTCAGGAAATTTATCACAATATAGAATGATTTACTAATAGTTTCTGAAAAGACTGACCAATAGGGGAAGCTTTATGCATGAACAATAAATAGTATTTTAAATTACTTTTCTATGTACCTTAAATGATGTATAACACAATCCTTGTGTAATTTATTCTTAACCATAAGTGCAACAGCGTCTGTGCGAGACTATTAAAACAAGTTTAACTACAACTTATTATCTTGCATCTATTATTAGGTGTTTACTAAGGATAGACACTGTATAAGAGCCCTTCAGCGAAACAGCGTGCACAATTAATCCATGCGTTAGGATCTAGAATCTAAGATCTAGGAAATTATCTTACATACGGGGTTAGTCCGAATGTCAGGGATGGTTTTGAAATCATTACCCTTCCGTTCTTAGAGGAAACCGAAGAGGGCGTCCATAGTAGATTTCTTCGATTTTCAAGATTTCATTGAATGTGTGTGGGTGTATGCAACGATGTACTGCATTGCGTCGACGACCCATTTTGCAACGGGGGCGATAAGTTGCACACCCTCCTACCGTTAAATAATCAATCTCATGCTTTGAAGCAAATTTAAGTACGGTTATTTACGTACTGGAGCAATAAGATTACATATCGACATTACCCTTTCCCACATATTTATGTCTGTGCAAAAATACTATATTAATTTGATGTACATTTTATGGGCCTCTTACTTCCATTTACTTGCAATATTCACTTTCTGCTCACTTTCTAAACGTTTAAAGATACTTCTTCCGTATGGCGCGAACCAAAATTCTTATCAATTTGGGTATTGTCGGTTACTTCGATTATCGATTTTTGGCTAAAAGTACTTGCACTTAAATCAAAAAACGGCTTTTCCCGGTGGGGGGTCACGTGGCAGTAAGATCACGTGGCGCTTCAACGTACCCCGTTTGGGGTCGCCACAAAAATTCTTGAGCAAACAAGACGGGCAACAATCCTTTCCCGTAAATATATACGTTATTGTCATCGAGCTGAAGTCTTGATTAATTAAAATGATGCGAGTGTTTTCGAGAATGTAATGCACATCGTGAGTTTAAAAATTCTATTAAAGGTGCACCGTGTCGACTGTATACTCGTATCAGGTTGACCTAATTAACAAATGAATTTTCGTCCTTAATTTCTTTGGTATGACCCTGCAGTGAGTACTCTTGGAGTCGGTGGCCTCCGAGAGACAGTGACGATGCTGTCTCGAAAGTGAGTTCACGGCTGTATATAGAATACAGATTAAATAGGACTATTTCAGTGAGTTTTGTAAGAATGTGGACTTTGATGAAGGACATATATATGTATTCAGTGAACGAAGACATTAGGTTAAGTTGACAAGAAGCAGAAGTTCATTATAAAGTGTTCAAAAATATATCTAGAATTTTAAAGTTGATCGGTAAGTCCTTATACTATTTTCATAAAACAAAAATTCAGATAAAGTAAAATGATATCAAGAGATCAACATTTTCATGCTGATTAGGTATCATCCTGCATTACTGAATTACAGTAAATAACATCTAAATTGTTTAATAAAATTCTGAAGTATATTACAGCCTAAAGGAGAAACTGTAAATCAAGATGAAAAATGGTTGTCCAAACACTGACATAGTGACATTAAATAAATGTTGGATGGCTGTAATCAGTTCTCTTGAAGAGGAAAAAGGGCATTGTATGCTTGTGCATGTCAATTGTGTATAGTACTATCTCTGTACATAAACAAGATGCCACATGTTACTAGAAAGTGGGAGCTCTTCCCAGGCAGAAATAGGTTTTGTTGTGATGGGAGGATTATGATGGCACCACAAACAGGAGTTTTTTATGTTACTGTTTGCCTCATTGCTGGGACAAGTGGATTGTTTTTTGCTTTTGAGTAAGATTATTATTGTCTGAATTTACTGTCAACAATTTTTGATGTTAGTATATCTTTCATATTTGTTTTAGTTGTCCATTTTTGGCAGTTCACATTACACCTGCTATACCAGTTATAGGTGGTTTACTATTTGTGTTTGTAATGTCTGCTTTACTCAGAACAAGCTTTAGTGATCCTGGGGTTATTCCAAGAGCAACACCAGATGAGGCTGCTTATATTGAAAAACAAATTGGTATAAATATAAGTTAATTATAATGTTGTAAATTGTAATTAAGCATATCCTATAACAATCTTCTTGAAGCATGTTATAAATGTAAATAATACTGCAATAGGTCTTATTTATTAGAACATGAATTATCAACTATTGCAATCTATTATGTAATGTGCTCTTACTTGTCACAAGTGTGTTTGAAATTTTGTATGTTTTACATGTGTGACACAGAGGTTCCAAACAATGATAATTCTAAAACATACAGACCACCTCCTAGAACCAAAGAGGTGTTAGTCAGAGGACAACCAGTAAAGTTAAAGTACTGCTTTACCTGTAAAATATTCAGACCTCCAAGAGCCTCTCACTGTAGTTTATGTGATAACTGTGTAGGTATGTACTTCTTTTTTCTAACACACTCATTAATAGGGAAAATACATATTAAAAAAGAACAAGTGATAACTGTTCTTTCATTATTACCTTTCACAGAGAGATTTGATCATCATTGCCCATGGGTTGGTAATTGTGTGGGAAGAAGAAATTACAGATATTTCTATACTTTCCTTGTGTCTCTGGCATTTCTTTGTGTTTTTATATTTGCATGTGCAGTTACACATTTGATAATGCGTAAGTATTGGCACAACAAAATTTGATATGGCAAAGATGAAAAATAAAACAATTGAGCTGTTCAATTTGATTTTATATGATTATAGTTACAAGAGATGACAGACCATTTTTAGAAGCTGTGAGATTATCTCCTGGAAGTGTTGTAGTTGGGATTGTATGCTTTTTCTCCATTTGGAGTATACTTGGTCTTTCTGGATTTCATACATTCTTAACCACAAGTAATCAAACAACTAATGAAGATGTAAGTATAACAAAATATGTATGTTAAGTATGGTAAAAATACAAGCCCATATTTTTACGTGTTCCAAAAACAAGCGACGGTATACGGAAAACGCATTTTTACTTGACCCAATAACAATGTGTTAATATTATAAATAAATTATTACCACATAGTTTGTTGTTATAGATAAAGGGATCATTTTCCAGTAAAAGAGGACAGGAAAGTTTTAATCCATATAATCAGGGAAACATATGCGGCAATTGCCTTTATGTATTATGTGGACCTGCACCACCCAGTCTAATTGGTAATTTATTATAATTTGTATATATATAGTTTTTACTTTGGCACAGACAATGGAAATATTTGATTTTGTAGATCGAAGGGGTATCGTGACGCCTGAATACCGAGCTGAGCAGGAGAGGGTAGGTAATGACAATGTCATTACCAACAACAAAACATATGGTACAGTGAAAATCATTCAACCACAGGTAATTATTTTTTCCTGGTATAGATCCGTGGTGTACGCTATTTCTTTTAAAAGATCCACTTCTCAAATCGTGACCTCGTCGTGACCTACTGTTAATAGATATCAATGTTAAGAAATATTACGACGTTTCTTTAAACCATTACGCAATCGATCGGCCGGTTGAAGATCAACTTTACAGACATTACTCATATGGATCATATTATTGCGCCAATACTATGTACTTATTCACTTGTTCATTGTTGTAGTCAAATGGTACAAGCATTCAAACCAACCCAACAACGGAACTCACTGGCTCTATGAACAATCTTGTAACTGGACAACATTCACCACAGATCGAATCAATGAACGGTGAGTTAAGTTTGTTAAGGCATCCTGCCCGTTGTCCCGAGGATATTCCAAAGTATCCACATCAGTATATCAATGACACTTATGTACCATGCCCAATACAACATTGCCCTCAGGAGTCCGTAAAACATATAAAATATAACGATGTAGATAGAGTAAATCCAGATTTTCAGAAGTATCCTTGCAGATGTGAGGAAGACTTGCATAAATATCCTCACAGATGCAAACGAGACTATCATAGATGCTCGGATAATAATTTAATACACGATCAATATATTGTTGAACAAAAATATAGCATCGATCTTGAAAAATATCCGCAAAGATATTCCGAAGATCCTCTCCGATACAAGATTGACGAAAAGAGGGCATATACTGATTTACAAAAGTTTCCTCAATGTTATTCGGAAGATCCTTTACGAATCACTCAATCTCAGCACACACTTAAGTATAATAATCTGAGATGTGCCGATCATGGGTTAAAGTATCCAATATCAAAAAATATTTTACCAGCACGAATATTAGGAACAGGGGGGATACCTATTATTGGACAGACCGCAATCGGGCTCGTAGTAAACAGATTTGGATCAGGACCATTAACTAGTAACTTGTCTTATATTGACAATACATTGTGTGCAAACGATAACATAGAAGAAAATCTTCTAAATCACAGATTTATCGTAAATTCGATGAGTGACAATGATGACATTTAACAGAGTTTTCATAAGAAGCTTTTTCTAATACTAGTTTGACCATGTACTGAGTAATTAAACGGCTATAGAGTCTCACATAGTGAAAGAGTATAATAGCGTTCTAGAATCGAAGAATAGATTATGGAACAACTTCTCTATATTGTTAGAAGGTGAATATACATATAAATTCTGAAATATGTAAATATATATAACGATACAAAATAATCGTTGTATGAAGAAACAACTCTACTCAATGTTCAGGTTTTCATATAATTAAAAACGATACATTTTTATGCATATCTTACATGCAAGTTGAATTTGATTGTTACAAACAGAGACTTATTTATATTTTGGATGTTCAATTTGGCAATGAGAACGTATATAATTCTTTTACTGAAGTATAATAACATTGATTATAATGATACACATATATAAAACTGAGAAAAGGACTGAGATATTAGTTTGTTTACAGTTTTTTACATTCGATAGTACAGATTGCTTTTCAAAAATATATCGAGACAGTATCACGGTTCTGTATTTAATGTATATGCAATATCACCTATAGTAGTAAGTGATATTTAAGATATTCATGTGGTCAAATTGTTTGAAAACTGTAAAACATCTTAAATTGTAGAATGTCTTTAGATATAGCAGTAGGTTTCAATATTATATAAGAAGGCAACTGCATAATTTTCATAAAAGTTTATAATCCTCATTGTGTTCATAGTGGGTTCTGATATATGTTTAAGTTTTACACCATTTCGCTAAATTTCTATATAACTCAATAAATTCTATTTCTCTGTTGTTTAAAAATACGTCCTGTTATCGAGGGCTCAGAGGTCCTGTTTGGTAAGTTCATCTCTTTATAATTCCATTGCAACTGTGTGTATGTTTTTATATATTAATAGTTTTGTATTTATTAATATCATAAACACTTTATCTTTCACGTGTCCCTTATACATTTTTAATGAAACTAATTTTTTGAAGGAGTGTATCAATTTCAGGGTTTATGGTTTGTGACTAATTCAGTATATTAAGATTAAAGAAGTTGGCAGGACAATTTTTTAATTATCGAATACATAATCCGCGATGGATAGTTAATGTTGTAGTTATTTCTGTTTCAATGGTATATATTGTTGTATATATTGCCACACATTTCACACAACACTCATACAGTGGTAAAGTATAGAATATTATGTATACATAAAAACTAAGGAAGTGTGCAATGTGGAACTAATGTCTGAAATCTTTTCCCTCGTCTGAATTTGCATAACATTTTTTTCACTTTATTTACACAAGATACACAAAGCCAATGCTGCACCTTTGCAATGAGTCAAGTAATGTAGTTGCTGAAGTACTCTTTTAATGCCTTGCTATTTGCGACATAATACAAATCTTTTAAGTCTTAGTCCTCTTATTAAGGTTTTAAATACTTTTATCAATTAACATGCATTACATATTTGGTTTAATTGAATTTGAATTTCATAATTAGTTTAGGAAAAAGAAGATTACTTTCACTACCAGCTCGTGTAACGTGAGAAGCATTAAAAGTAACTTCTTCATAAGTTTTTCAACTTTCAGATTCAATTGAACAATTGTATATATATACATATTTTTTATGCTGGAATATTAAATAAGTCACTTACTATAATGATAAAAAATTTGTTTTATAGGTAGTACCACCAACAGTGTTACCCAACTCGTTACCAATGAAGTACCATTAGCGTCACTTAATATTGCGCCGATTGATATCGATGAGATTGCTCCATTGCCATCTCGCCCAAGTGTCGCGGTTTCTTCTACATTGGATACGTCTTCTATACCATCGGTAACTGTAACAACTCCATTGTCTGCATCTAGGCTTAGATTATTACAAGATACAACCATGATAGAGTCTGCATTAGACTTAGATTCGTTGGAAGATGCGAGTGTTGGTAGAGGAAGTCAAGCAGGATTTATTAAAATGGGAGCAGTATGAGAATTCTATTTGTATTCCTACCTAGCTATATTTGTAGACTTTTAAAATCATTGACAATTATCAACGAATAGTACAGTTCTTCCTCTTCGAATTTACATGCTTTCAACCTCTTCCAAGATTTTTTCAAATACATCAAATAATAATGAACAGATACCATGTTCTATTGTGATAGAAACAGCACAAACTGGTCTTTGCCTCACAATATCATACGTGTAAGTCTGCCGTTTGTAGAGTGAATCTACGATATTAGGAAAATATGTAAGTTCGAATAGAGTTATAGGGCCAATATTCTTTTGGGAGCTGTACTATTTATTTCCTATTTCATCTAGGTTTCTGAAATTCATTCCAATTACATCCCCTATTTTTTGATCTCGTTGAGTTAGCAAATTAAGGGTGACTTTCATTCATTGTAGTTGACAATCGCAAATTTGATCATGCCAGAACTATTACAGAAAACTTATTGCAATGTCCTGCATACGGTATTTTAAAAAAATTGAGATATATGGCACCACGAAAATGTATTATTTAATCGTTCAAAACGAAAATGTTACGCGTAATCATTAGTTTATACTTTATTTTTTTTATTCTTCTACAAGATGATACACTAGATTAAAGAATGTCTCTATCAAAGTCGGCGTATATACGTGGAATTATTTCCTAGACATTGTAAAAGTCCAATTACATATTTGGTTTGACTATAGATAGAAAGAAGTGTAGTTTATATATGTGTACAAATAATATGATTAGAAGCTACCGAATGCATTTAATGAGAATCAAAACTTATTACAACACTGGGAGTTGATCGTCCACAGCAGTTTCAAAAACGGACGTTGTTATTACAATTGCCGATATTATTCAACATAATTTATCAAGCTGCAAATAATATATCTGCTTTCTCTAAAAATTCCATTAAAAAAGTATTATTATTCTTGTTACATTTTTCATGTACAGTGTAAAGAATATCTTGTAAATAGAAAAATCGACGTATAAATAAGTACCGTTCTGACAAGATTTGAAGAATTTATTAGGCAATTATTGTGCGAAACAAAATAGGATTATCACTGCCTAATTTCCGAATAATTGATTTAACATAATTGCATGAAACTACTTAATTCGAGATAATTATGAAATAGACGATACTCATACAATTATATTTGAAAACAAGATAACGCTAGTTGCCGTGGTATTGTATAAGGGTTGCCATTGTAGTGATTTTGTATAAAATATGTGTATATGATACTAAATGTACATACTGTGTAGATGTTACTACAATAAGGTAATTATAATATACTATAAATTAAAAGTATCTCGTATGTACTGTTATGTTAATCCTGATTGAAAACCGTTTCAGATATTCTAGAATATAAATTACGATCATTAATAATGTATATACAGTAGAAATTTCAGGCTTCCTATAACGGATAAAGGTATCTTTATTTAATCTTTATTTTACAATTACGAGTGTACCTTTAAAAAAATATTCATCTATCGTAGTATAATATATTAAAATGACAGAGGCAGTACATTTCCACCTAATCAATCAACAGTATAGTCATAATGTGTTACTATCTTTCGTAAAATGTGTTAATAATTTAGTTTTTATATGTTAATTTACAAATACTTATGTGATGTCCTTAAGAAACCTTGTCCCTGTATATAAATATATATTCTCTTGACAGAGCAGGCCATTTTATTACTTCTCTCTCCCTTTCATATCTGTGTACATATGTATTCAGAATTATGATGTGCAATATACACATTCCTTCATATTTGTCAGTGAAATATAAATGCGATTTGGTATCACATGGATTCACTAAGTTAATAAACTTGCTGAATAATAATAGCAGCCACCAACATAAAAAATGCAACAGTAAGACCAATAAAATATACTGTCATTTGGTAATTTCCAGATGAATCTTTACCAACATCTGTAGGTTTAATATCATTTTCACTTTGACAGTAAAATTCTGTAGGATCTGCATATAAATGATCAAATAGTTTGAATATCCGGAAATATATCATTTCATAATGCCATAATCAGAATATTTGCCTACCAGCTTGTAGTTCTATATCTTTTTGTACATTACTTTCTTGTACTTCTAAATCTAAAAGCTCTTGCAAAGATAAAAGAGCTTCTTGTGGACCCTCTCCAGGAAATAGATAATCAGATAATGTTACTCTACTTTCTGGTAATGTTATCAATACCCTCCTTGGGGGTTCGTGTAACGTTATGTTCTCTGAAATTGAAGAACCACGTCGGTCAAAGTACATCATTCTTGAAGTTACGAGATTTATAATTTATTTAATTTCTACTGATATTCGGCTATCTATCCACCTTCTGGTGATCCATTTTCTTCTTCAATTAAACTGTCCCAATGCATTTCTAATCTACTTGCCAGGGATCTAATTATGTCTTGTTTCACAGCCATACTAGCTTCTTCAACATTAGCCTTCTGGTGTATAAATGTTCTACTAACTAATTGACCAACTAGGCGTATAGATGCATTGCAAGATGTTATTTTTATATTTGAATTGGATTCCTTTTGATCCTGGTAAAATAGATACTAAAATTTAATAACTGCTGAACAGTATTTCTGTATTTAAATCTACTGCTTTTGGATAGAGTTACTCACGCATGGAAGATATAAGCTAATTTGAAATGACTTATCATTACTATTTTTGTCATTGCCTTTACATCCCTTTTCTTCTTTTTTCTTCTTACTAAGTATTTCCAACAACTCATCTGAATTTTGAACTTGCCCTTCAATTGCAACAATAGTGGACTCAAGAGTTTCTGACATATCTTTCAATATTTCCTGAATTATGGATTGTAATTGATTAGCTCTATCATATATGTGATTTTTAAGTAATTCATAAGTGCTAGTAACACCTGGAGTTGCTTTTTAAGACTGTCTGGATGTTTGTCAGCAGGGATAAAAAATAATCTATCCAAATCGACAATAGCTTCTAGTTGATGCCATTTAGTGGCTTTTGCTTGGAACTTCCAATCTGCTGGTTTTAGTATACCAGATTTAACAGTGTCCACAGACTTACATATATATCTATAATCGATAATAATATAACTATAAGAAATTCAGCTATTTAAATATAAGTTTATTGTGGTCAATCATACTTTTGTGTAATACTGTTTAAGCTTAATATAAGCTGTTCCTCATTACTGTTACCACAAAGGTATTTATTGTTTGAAAGGTTTTTATGAATTGCAAGCAATATTGATCTGAATTTTTGGGCATTATTGTTATCATTTATGGTATCTTCAGGACCAACAATAAATATACCGAGGACACACATTCCACCAGGTAACATTCTTGTAACCTATAATGACATTAAGATTTACTCTATCTAATAATGAATTAAGTTATCTAAAATATAAAGCTGTATTCGCATTGCTTGAAAATTTATCTTTCCAATATCTACTTTAAGTCCTTTGCCAAAATGGATTTTCAATGACATGTTTAATTCCTTATTTTTTAATATATTAATGTTTCATTAAATGCCAATATTTATTGATCATTATTATACCCAATCTGGATAGAACATATGCTCCAGCAAAATAATTTATTCCAATATACATTTTTTAACATGTATGCCCTACTGCAATATTTTTCATCATAACTCATTATTATTATTATCAGCATTATATGTCTGTAACATTAAAACAGTGTGAAAAATAAGGAATCATGCCAGGCATAGTCCACTTCAACATAATTTTATCAGCAAAGTAATGCATACATGTTTGGCATGGTCCCCAACCCAACTCTCTGGTATATCTTTCACACACTTAATGTAATTATCAGTGGTATCTTCTTGCACGCTTGTCGGAGTACCTATAATTGTTTCCTCAACCACATTTTTTGAAAGTGGTGGTGGTGTTTTTGCTAAGTGTACAACATAATCCTTCTGCCCTGCATTCTATAAGTTTTATTTGAATTCAGTTTTCTTAAGTCACATAAAATATTGTCTAATGCTTGATTTCCACAAACAGTATTTTTTAATGACTCAATTGAATTTAGAAATTCGAAAATATAAAACGTGTAAATAAACTATACTTAATTGAAACAGTCAAAGCAACGTGCATAATTAAGTGTCATAAGTTAATGCAAAATCAACTGTATGTGTAACTAATGCTGACACGTAAGTTCAATAAAATCTACATATGTTAAGTGAATGAAGTGAACCAAAGTGTGATCTCTAAATTGAAACATACAAAAGTCGAACCTGTCCTAAAATTAATCCCGTGCTATACGAGCCTGGCTTCGCCAAAGATGTTAAATACGTGTTAATTCGTTCTTCGGCATAAACTGTACGACCCATCGTTATTCTGACCACTTCTCACGTCAAACCAGATCACAAGAGATAAAGACCAAGCACGATAAATGGGCTTTCGTGATTCCAGTAAAAAATTACCGACTGGTGAAAGCAACGGAACAGAAGGTATCTCTTCAGAAATGAGTAAAAAACTGTGAACTATATACGCGCAATGACGAGATATACCTTAAAAAATGTTCAAATATCAAAGTCGTTAATTTTGCTCCTAAACGGTATAAATCAATTTTAGATGGACCCTAAATATGTTCTAAGACGATTTTGGGTCGAAGCAAGTGCATTAAAAATCTTTTTTGGTCAAAAAGTGGTTTGACTGAAATCGCACAAACGTTAAGGGGTATACCTGCAAAAATGGTAAAACTTTCAGTCATTAATTTTGTTCCTAAATGGTCCAAATCGATGGTAGATGGTGGATTAATATTGAATTTAAATCTTTCACAATAACGAATCTTCAGTTTACCAATGTTATGGACTGGTTATTTTACATTTCTAAATAAAATGTTTATTCCATTTATAAATGTAAAATAACCGGCAGCCGATCAGCTCGAAATTATTTATGGTGTAATAAGACCGATAGATAAATTATAATGCTGGTACTTGTGCCGTACAGGAATACGAAATAATGAACTTTAACTACTATCATTTTCCATAAATTTGATACTATAAGAGAATGCCTTAAAATAATTTTCGTGTCATTATTACCCGACAAATAATTCCGATTGCCCAGGTCTCACCACGTGGAGGTGGCTGCCTTCGAGACCCGCCCTATACGAAGGGCGGGAGGTAGAAGCCTACCTCCCAATCATTTCGACAAAATTTTAACTCTAGTTTATATTCAGCATAAAAAAGTATAAGCTGAACTTCACCAAATTCCCTTTTTACACGAATGCAAAACGGTAAACATCTCGCTTTGCACGAGTTATAAAAAGGTACTTGACTCGACCTACCCGAGGCAAAGCTATTGTGAACCAAGATGATAATTGGCTCGTCAGTCGTTCCAAACATTTCAATCGTCATCCCGGACTATTACAAAACGGAATTTAAAACGAAATTCGATGAACATATAAATACATGAATACATTAGCATATCGGCCGAGATATACTAAGGTATCAACAGTTCCCAGGTGAGGGATGTCACCTTTTATGAAAACGTCTCCGAATGCTAGCCGAAGGTGAATCCTCTGCCCTGGCCCTACTTAAAATCAAATCTACACCATGCACACAAAGCTAGAGAATGAATGTTACCTGCTTACCGAAAGGTATATTTAGAAATTGCATATATTTAGGAAAAACCACTCAATTACATCAACACCACTCCACGGCTCTCACTCATGAGCCCTGGGTGCAAAAGTTACTCTAGGGAGAAGGTCCCGGGACCCTTTCGACACCCGAACTCGTTACAGAACTCATACCACGGAAAAACACGATACCAATTATCCTGAAATCCACTGGCAAAAGGCTGCGATCAATAGCGAATATGCTTTAAGCATATGAAAAATTCAAAGTATACTACAGGTACCATTTAACGGTACATTCCGCGAACGCGATTCCATTTACGTCATACAGGAGCTCTCTGTACGAAGTAACCGGAAGAAAATCGACTCTAAATCAAGCAGACATAACTTGATTAAAAGGAAGCTACTTCAGATCGAAGACTACGTATATTCATAGTCGAAAAAACATACATGGTCAAAAGTAGACTATGGTTTAGTAGACTAAATCGGCCGGCTAAAGTAAAGAGATTCACTTTCAAGCGAGGTAGACAAAGCCCTCGGCCCGCCAACCTCGCAAGAAAATTGATCGCTTTACCAAAACTCAAAAAACCGACGCAATTCCACAGAAATTACCGCACACGCACACACGTGGAAATACGTCGTGCACGGATCGCAAAATCCGATGCCAGTCGCAGATTATAATTGGTTAAAATACCAAAATTAAACGATGCCCACTGTCCGCATCCATCCGATTCACATCCGAGATCCACGGCTGACTGCAGACCAGGCAAAATGGGCATGACGCAAATTACCATTTTTATCCCGGTTTTATCTCGATTTTATCCCGATTTTATGTTGATTCCTCAAAAGTCTCAAGAAAAGGACCGCGGCGTCGCGACAAAGGGCCAAAAAATTTCACTCTCGTGCATGCTTTTATATGCAATTGAAAATTAACATCATCCTTGACTATACAAAACAAAATTTCCATACACCTTCCCAAGAAAAGAAAGCAAAGCAAAGCAAGAATGCTTGAAAAGCACGTTATACCCGAATAAATACTTGAAGTAAATACTTGATGAAAGCACGGAAAGTGCAAAAGACAGAAAATTTCACTAGAAATCATCCATAATAAGATGTTTCAACAATCTTATGCAATTGAAAAACAACCTTTCACAAACACTTGGCTTTTTACATGTCGTCATTCTGACGATTATATAATTTTTCATCAAGCTAGCTTAACTCTTCAGAACCCTTTGATGCTACTTTATATTTCATTTCATTTCCATTGTCATAATCAATTTCATTAATAATATCAATAAATATATACAGAATTAATTATACCTTCTCTCTCACCAATATATAACCTTCGTATCATTATTATTCAATATGGAACATAACATATTCGACAGATAGAAAATCTGTCTTGTTTACTTGTTACTTGTCTTGCTTTTATAAAAAATTATTGTTCTGAAGAGCTAAGTGAACCGGTTCGAGTTACTCGTCAGTTAGCTTTTACAATCGCTACAACCCCCTCGGCACCTCGAACTGTTTCGATCAAACAAATCATCGAGAATTTTCGCAATGACGGTCCGAACTCTATCCGGATAGAGTTGCCACAGTGGACTCCGTACAACCCTCTCAATTGTTTAAATCGATCCAGTTCAAGACCTCGGAAATCTACGACAAACCTCCCTCGGAGTTTATACTCGTGCAATGAACCAGTTCTCCTACGCCCCCCCCAAAGGATTTTGTGCAAACAAGGCTCAACTCTCCGGAGAGTTCAAAATTCTCATGGGGGTCCCTTCCTTCTCGTGCCTCTTTTTGGGCATTGAACTCCTTCAAGACGGATACTTTACCAAGTGCATATTAGCCAAGTGCATTTGAGCAAAATATATATTGTGATATTTGCAAGAATTTGAAGAAATATTTATGTCAGTAATATGAAATCCATTACATTTAATAATAAAATTCAAACAAAATTCATCCTCCATACTTTTCAGCATAAATTTCAACTATATATTTCTATTTCTGTATACATAGTTGCAATTTACGTTAAAGAGCTGGCAGACAAATATTGTCTTCCTCCTTGAGATCTTAAAAATTGCAATATCCAGACGATATGTGCCATTATTTTGCATTTAATGCTTGATTTAAGTAATGTTATTAATCGTTATATTATATAATAATAATGAGTCTTGAAGGAGTTCGTATTATTATATTCTCGAACAGGCCTTTCTATGATGAATTGGTTTCAACTATCATTCAACCAATTTTAGGCCTTATTGTCATATTCCAAATATGACCATTCCAGATATACTGAAAGCCCTAATTTCAGCTTTCGTGTGTGAACCCTGGGGACGCGGGGCAACGGAGTTCGAACACTACTAATTCAATCAAAATTACTCATAATATACTAAAGTTAATTTCAAATAATATACTTAAAAATCTTATAAAAGATTTCAAATCATAGAATCTATAAATATAAAAATTGACTCGATTTCCATAATATTGATGTTACCTAGAAATATAAAAACTGACCCGATTCTAATAATATTTATGTAATCTATAAATATAAAAATTCACCCGATTTTAATAATATTTATTGCGTTCCAATAATTACTTCGTATAGTTTGGATTTTTTAGGAAGGGTGTCTTTTCAGACATTATGGGTCACCACATAAGGGACGACTTATGTCGCAAGACAGCGCCCCGTGGTAATGCTGTGTAGAGAGGGATACTATACGAAGCAACTGGAAGATAATTGACTCTATCTCAAGTTATTTATAATAAAAGTTTGCCTGAAAGAGTAAAAACTTTGTAGGGATATTAAACTATTATTGGAATAAATATAACTTTAACTTTAATCATCAAATTTCTTAAAGATTCGCGACGCGGATGTTTGCGTCCCAGGTTCAC
This sequence comes from Nysson spinosus, assembly GCA_910591585.2. NCBI lineage: Eukaryota > Metazoa > Arthropoda > Insecta > Hymenoptera > Crabronidae > Nysson > Nysson spinosus. The sequence goes on along the minus strand of OU342830.1, from coordinate 4,666,269 downwards.
AAGGGGGTATGGGGGTAGGGGGGCAGGGTGGTCACAATAAAATATAATTAGCGAGCATAGCGACTTAATAGCATAAGAATGACGATCCATCCGAAGATGAATCGTCATTAAATAGGTCTTCGCCACTTGGGCTCTTCGCACTTGGCTCTTCATCCCGCGTTGCGTGAAAAGTATTTGCTCGGACATTCCCTTTTCGTACAAAGAACTGGTGGTTCCACAGAAACGACGAGTGTTCCGGTGCAATAAATCAGCTCATAAACTACATTTACTACATTTATATAACTTGAATTATTCTTGAATATCCGCGAACATTCATCCGTCGAATACCCTTTAACATTCAAAGATTGAACGTTCTCCGGAGTATCCTGCGGTGAAACATTCTCGAGTACCCACGAATAGAATATTTTCGGTGACATTCTCCGAAAAATACATGAATTTAATTCAATTTAAAAGGATAATATTGAGATTGACTTTACTTCCACAAAAATTAGATACGAAGTTAGATATATAATAAAAAGTTTACTGGTAACCTAGCACAGAGCACGCCCAGCCATTTCATATTAACGAAATGGATGCTCGTACCTGTACACATTTAATCGAATGTCCAAGCAGAATACAATCCACGTGCTGAAAGAACAACCTTACTAGTCCGTGATTTAAGGACTCAGCGAATTCAGAAACCGGTGTTTAAGAACCACTGCAGCCTGTTAAACCACGTGCATTCTAGGATTAATACTTATAAATACATTAACACTTTAGCATATCGGTGATGATATACTAATTTATTAACAGTTCCCAGGTGAGGGATCACACCTTTACAAAGATCGCCTATCAATGCTAAACCGAAGGTGAGTCCTCAGGCCTGGCCCTACCTACTTAAAATTAACTCATAATCAAGCACACAAAGTTAGAGAAGATATGCTACCTGCCTCCCTCAAGCTATATTTAAAATGGCAAAAAGCAAATCAGGCACACCAACACAATCAGCATCAACCCACTCCACGGTTCTCATTCATGAGCCCTGGGTGCAAAGCCTACACTAGGGAGAAGGTCCCGGGACCCCTCCGACACCCGAACTCGATACCAACTCATACCACGAAAATGTACGTACCATTTTTCCTGAAATCGACTGACAGAGGCTGCGTCCATTGCGAATTTTTATGCTTTGAGCATATATGCAAATATAAACTCGCGTTCCAAGAATTACTTCGTATAGGCTATTTTTTAGGAATAGGTATTTTTGGAGGGGTCACCACATAAGAGACGACTTATGCCGAAAGACGGCGCCCCGTGGTAATGCTGTGTCGAGAGGGATACTATACGAAGTAACTGGAAGATAGTTGACTCTATTTCAAGTATTTAATTGATATATAAATAATTTAACTTAAATAAAAGGAAGCTACTCGCGTCTAAAGACTATGAATATTCATAGTCGTCAAAGTATAAAATATAGCAGATGACTATATTTTAAAATCTATTACGATAAATAGCAAAAGTAAAGAGATTCACGTCCAAGTGAGATAGACGGGCCCCTGGGGGCTCGCCAACCTCGCAAGGAAGTTCATGGCTTTACTTAAAAGTTAAAAACCGACGCAATCCCAGGAAAACAACCGATCATACACACGTGTGGAAATGCGTCGTGCACGGACCGCGAAATCCTCCGCCAGCCGCCACACATCATTAGGAAATATTAAAATTAACCCATGCCCACCGCCCGCATTCATCCGTATCACATCTAAGATCCACGGATAATTGCGAGCTAAATAAAATGGGCATGCCTTAAGACTAAATAAATGAACACAGTACACAGGAGCTTGAGGTTTGCTGAAAATCCTGACTAAATAATCCACTTAACAGAGTGGAAGAATAAGTATCTGAGCGGACTAAATTGACTTTACTTTAAATCATTTGCATAAAGGGAGGGCTGAAGAATTTATTTATACGAGGGTAGGGAAGGATGTATTCTTTATTTCAGTGACGCGTGTCAAAGGGGTATCACAATATTTCATTTAATATTCAGAAAAATTCAAGTTCAACTAATATATATATGAAAGTACGTACTGAAAAGTACATACGGGAATTGAAATCTCTAATTGTAAGTAACCTCGGGCGACCCCTTCATCGAAGACATTACATTCGTCGTTCGACTCCGGAATCTACCCGTCGCGAATTGCCTTCTTGCTCATACCAACAAATCATTTTTTGCGTCAAGCGTACGAACGAAAATCGGACGTAGCGAAATGCACATTAATGAATACATATTCATGTATAATCAAATTAATAAGGACTAATATATAATATCAAATCGGATGCATGATCCAATCTTAATCGAATAAAGTGAAATAAAGTCGCAATTAATTCATGCGACTCGCGTATTCACGATTCGCGATTCCACGGTACGAGACTCTACAATCGGCGGAAATAATCCGCGCATGCATATTATAATTGAAACCGGGAAGCTACAAACAAGACAAGAAGGCCTACCTCAGCTAATAAATATAAACCACATTCAATGTTGATGCTACCCACGAGCAGATTCCACAAGTAGAATCTGCTCGCGGTCGCTATGCTCGCAAATATTTAGAAACAATTATAACCGGCACCCCATACCGATTCGGATCAATCGTCCTACGGCATAGGATACCGGGGGGACAAGACTCTAAATTTAAAACTTTGAAAATTGAAAATCGGGTCAGAGGGTATAAAAAATATTGAAACCATTGTGACTCACTCGGCGATGTCTTGAAACTGCCTGTAGTAGGTTGATGTAGTAGGTTGATGATGAAGATGATGCTGGAGCAGCTGGAACTTACGAGCGTGAATTTAACACTCCCGAAACGGATTTTAGAGTCCATTATGTAGCAAGTTTTAAGTCGCGACCGACTTTATTTTCTCCGGCGAAAAAAGATGCACTCCCGATATTTTATCCTGTAACAAGAGAGAAGAAATTCATGATAAGGCAACGTTCATAAAAATACCCAATATAATGAAAGATTGAAAAAGAGAAATAAAAATGGATTTTGAAACTTACCGATCCCTTCGCTGCAGCCATGCCCGATGGAGGACCTCTCCGCAGGAATCGCCTTTTGACTCTAATTATCGCGGACGAGCAAATTGTAAAAGATTTTTATAACTCTGAATACTAACATCGCGACCGTATACTTATTTCCGGCGAACAACACTGATTCTAATTTCCGCGAATTTTATCTAAGACCGCATTGCACGCGATCACAAAATACGGAATTCAAATAGCTGGAACCTGGAACCGGACTTGAAGTTAACACTCGCGAAACGGATTTTAGAGTCCATTATTCAGCAAGGTATAAGTCGCGGCCGACTCAATTTTCTCCGGCGAAAAAAAGATGCACTCCCTATCTCGCGATATTTTATGCACACACTGATGAATCCTGTAACAAGAGAGAAGAAATACATCATAAGACAAATTTCATACAAATACCCAATGTAATGAAAGACTGAATTTAAAAATATTTTGTTACTGGAAAATTAGAATGGAAAAAGGGAAATAAAATATGGATTTCGAAACTTACCGGTCCCTTCGCTGCAGCCATGCCCGATGGAGATCCTCTCCGCAGGAATCGCCTTTTGACTCTAATTATCGCGGACGAGCAAATTGCAAAAAATTTTTATAACTCTAAATACTAATATCGCGACCGTACACTTATTTCCGGCGAACAACACTGACTCTAATTTCCACTTTTTTCGGAAGCAAGTGACTCTAAGATCGCATTGCGCGCGATCGAAAAATTGCTGGAAAGAAGAAATATTAAACACAAGAAATATTCAAGCCAAGCGTTTGTTCGGTTCTATGAATGTCAATAAAAATTGAAATCCTTAATAAACGTTGAAAATACAATAGAATACCACAATACATGTAATACAAAATTCATGGTGGATGACTATCGTCGTAGCCAAAATCGAGTACAATAGTCAAAGTTTTAAATAAGGAAATAAACCGGCATCCTCGTTTTTCAAGCAACTCTAATTGGCAAGATTAAAGTTTCTTGAGAAGACGTACGGAAATCAGGTTTATGTGTATGCAAAAACTGCAATAAAGCATACAATTGCATATTAGTCACACACTTCGAGTGGAATTATCAGCCCTTTATATGTTTATACAACGGATGAACGAATATCGAACAACGAAAAAAAGTAGTGAACGAACTCCAAATGAAATATAGTGACACCTGAAGAGAGTGAAATTTCGATGAAACAAAGACGAACGAAGTCAAGGAACTTCACACAAAATCAGTTCATGACTCTGGATCTAACGAACATCCAATTCCCGACAACACAAAAAGACAGAGCCAAGCAAAAGGGAACACAAAACTCTCACAAAAGCAATTTTTAACAATTCTTAATTTCAATTTTAAAAAATTCGACGGATTATTTCACAGACAAATGTTCAAGCAGTAGTACACTGCTAGTATATAGAAGTAAGAATTCTTCAAATTAATTATCGGAAATAAGAATGATATTAATCACGGATCAAAGTTAGACAGAGAAACGAGATTGAAAAATTTTAACACGGAACATCGTGGAAAGAAGTTCAAGCGAAAAAGAGAGAGAAAATGTCGCTAGCGTTACTGCGCCGCGAACAAGATTTGACTTTGAAAGGTCACGAAGCAATACAAACCAAACCGCCTAGTTGAACTGCGTAGTTGGCTGTCTACCCTCTTCCACGCGAAAATTTTGAAGTTAATTTCGCAAAATTTACAAAAACCGAACTCTAGTTGATATTAAAAGGACGAAAATACTTAAAAATTCGAAGTGAAAGATCCCGGACCACGAAGCTTGCAAAGTACATCGCGAAGAAAGTGACGCTACGACAAACAACTCGAAAATTTACTAATTAATTATTAAAAAAACTATAAAACCGAGCCGAGGATGCTTCGTGGCACTTGTGGAAACACGTTTCGAAACAAAAAAGTAAAAATTTTGAGAATAAAACCCGAAAAATGGGAGCACACTGACAACACGTCCGCACTACTCGAGGAACGACCGGCGAGAGACTTTACCACATCCCGCGGCTAAGCTCCTCACATGCTCGGGAGTGGGGAGCCGGCGTACCGAGCCAACGACGCTACCAACACTACTTAAGCCCGTCGTAGGTGTGAGCTATCTTACGTACTCACGCATACAACGTCATACAAAATGACATCAGACATGTGAATATTTCTAAAATAATTAAGTTTAACTAGTTATTAACAAATAATATATAGCTCGTTAATGAATATGCCTTATATTTTACCCCTTTTCATTGAAATTATTGCGTATGAACATATGATAAGCCAAGATTGTTCATATAACGAACTTAAAATGTTAATTAATATTTGAAGTACTTGCATTCGTATAAATTTGATCAATTTATACACAATTTTGCAATTTAGCGCTTCATTAATTACCATCTACTCGAAATAAATTGTTAACTAATGCTTAAATTAAGAATGAATGTACAATAAACAATAGAATGTGTACAACGCAATCTCCGACAAAAAAGTGCACGATTTCTTTGCAACATCATTCGGATTTAGATCGAAACGAGCCATTAAACAAATTAATGACATTCAGAGTGATTAATAACGTCATTCAATGTGTTGTCTGTAGTATTCGAAATCTAGAATGATGAATATTCAACTCATTCGAATCATTTACGACATTAAATTGTTTTCCAACTCGTAAATATGTGTACATTTGTCTCATATTTTTCTGGAATCTTATTAAAAATACGACGTAATTTTCATAAATAATGATGTAATTGAAAATCATTGCATATTTAGCTTAGAAAATGGGAAAATACAGGATTTTCTAACAATATTTTAGTTATTGTATGGATTTGGTGGGTGACGTCACCGGTGACATTGAAATCGTTACCGGGCTCTAGGACTCGGTAACTCTGGAACTACAGATCGGCTTGCGTACTTGGTCTACTTTTATCTGGTCTGTGGTTGATTTGTACAGCGTCGGTAATTTTTTAATGGAAACACGAAGGCCCATTTACTCCTTGCTTTTCTTATGTCTCGTTTGTGGTTGTGCAAAGTGAGGGTATAGAAAAATTACATGGAAAGAATATTAATTTAGCAAAAATGGTAAGCCAAAAATTAAAATTTAATCACTGTAATTTCGTAACAAATTGTATGCCGCTTTAACTTAGGTAAATCTATTGTTTCAGTTACCTTTATCGTTACTCAGAACTGCTCAAAACCATCCTATGGTACGTATTGGCCATATATCTATAAATAATTAATTTTAATCAAACACACCATTGAATAATATTTATCTTATATATCGTATTGCAGCTTGTCGAATTAAAAAATGGAGAAACATATAACGGGCATTTAGTGAGCTGTGATAATTGGATGAATATAAACCTTAGAGAGGTTATCTGTACTTCTAGGGTAAACACTTAACTTTTTCATAATAAGTATAATAACCAACAAGAAATCATTAGGTAATTGTACTTTACAATTATTAGGATGGAGACAAATTTTGGAGAATGCCGGAATGTTATATCCGTGGTAGTACAATCAAATATCTTAGAATTCCTGATGAAGTCATAGATATGGTGAAAGAGGATGTCCAAATGAAGTCGCGGGGCCGTGGGGAAATGAAAGGAAGAGGTCAAAACCAAAGAGGACGGGGTGGTGGCAGAGGTAAATATTTGTATGCCCAATCTACATTTCTGTTAATCGAGAAACTATTACATGCATTGTTCTACATAGGTACCTTTGGACGAGGAGGAAGAGGACCGGCGCCATTAGGACGTGGAGGGGGTAATCAAGGGGGTACCAAACCGCAAAATAAAGCACGAACTAAATAAAAACTGTTTCTACTTTCATAAGTTTATAGTATGCTTAATTTTTTCTACCTAACAAAATTCGTTATTTACCCCTTTCATTTGTTGCGCAATACTGCCGGACAGCAAATTTCATTTTATAGATAAGCAATTGAAGGAGCCCTTCACGGAGACTTCATTTATATGGCTCCTATTGAAAATAATGTCAGGTTTCTTAGGATGTAGTTTTTATAAAAAGAATGATAATTTATTATCGTCATTTACACGATTTCAAGTACAAATTACGATGTACTCCTCAATTATTCTATTATACATAGTACTTAATAACTAACAATGGAATAAAATTTCAATAGTATCATACACTGATAATTGGATGGTTTATTGTAGTCCTTAGGTGTGACTATAATATCTTATTTGTGTTGGTAGTCCTTAGAGTTTGTCAAATCAGTGAAAGAAAAACTATAAACCAATATAAAACATGTTATATATTGGTCGTAAATACACAGTTATGCATGTACTTTGTGGCATAGGTACTAGACATGTACATTTCAGTTCGAGAAAACCTGTAACAAATTGGAAAATGATTCTGATAAGTTTAAATATAACGAACGATTACCATATACTGGATGTAAGTAACGAATCTTCCTCAGCAGTGAGTGGTGGTAAAATGTGTCGACATTGTATGTTAAGAGAGAATGTATACATCATGCGAAGATTCCTTTAAACGTTTAATTTATGAACATTTTAACAGTTGATAAACTGTTTTACTTACTTAAGTTTAAAGTTGCTCGGTGCAGTCAGGGAGTAAGTTATCGCCCTTCAACTGCAAAGAAAACGTTAAATGTAATGTCAAATCATACAGAAATACACGAGTATCTTTGCAATAACATACATTATATGTTATTGCAATAAAAAATAAAGCATTAATACACTTACTGTATGAGGCCAAATCAATTTCATCAGGTAATTCGGTGATATTAACGTCAAATCTTTCTTGAACGTCATTTAAAATTTTCGCGTCACTCTCGTCGCTTACCAATGTGATAGCAAGACCCTGCGAATAATAGTGAAATATTAATTGAAATGCGCCCCTTGCCGTTTCAGTTTGCAGTTATTTATGAAAATTACATAATCATAGTACCTTAGTACCAAAACGTCCGGCCCTAGCTACTCTGTGTAAGTATGTGTCAGAATCTTCGGGCATGTCGTAATTAAATACAATGTTTACTCGTTCAATGTCCATGCCCCGTCCGAATAAATTCGTAGCTACCAAAATACGCTGGAAGAAGTAATCGATATATATTAGTTAAGTACCCTTAAACAAATCACGAAGAAATGCAGTATGAATATTTACCTTCTGGAAATCCTTAAATTGTTGATACCTTGACAGTCTTTCTTCTTGTGTCATTCCTCTGTGTATTCCAATTGCTGGGAAGTTTTGCTCAGTCAATAATTGAGCTAAAGCCATGCACCTTTGAACGGATTTGACGAAAATCACGACCTATGCGGCAATCAAACTATCTCTTATAAACGTATATTAAACGAATTAATGACATATATTTCCTATATATACGATGATAAGATACACTCATGCATCTTTCGTAACAAACCTGATTAAATTCGAGTACATCAAGTAACTCAAATAGCTTCTTGTTCTTCTCATTTTCCTTAAGTTTTACATAATGCTGTTGTAGACCATGCAACGTGAGCTTCGCTTCATCATCAACATAGACTTCCATGGGCTGCGCAAAGAATGTTTTCTTATAAGACAACCTATTGTACCCTAACAGTCACTGAGGCCGAGTACTTTGTCGACCTTTGTACAATCATTACATCTCCCTATAGGATTATATCAATGCAAATTGTAATTAAAATAAACTATTCGAAAAGAAATAATAAAGATTGAATATCGAATGATAGATATTGATATAAAAATAAAGATTAAAAATCGGTTTAAAATTGCGAGTATACAATTAAATATCAAAGAATGAGATGATATTGAATATCTGCGAACAGTTAGTGTGAAGAAATTATCCCTGAATTTATCCTGCTTCACAGATTTTATGTTCATAATTCTAAAAGAAAAGAATATATTAGATGATTTAGAGAACTTTCAGCTTGAGCTCCCCTTTTTTTTTGCACATATTGTCGATCGGATTAGTCATACTGATTACATACGGTCCGGCGACTTCCATCTCTGGGTAGTGCCAACAACGAAAACTCAGCAGTCACCCCGATAGAACTAAGAAGGCGCACCCATGAATGTTCTCTCAGACATCCGCTGGCCATTCGATGCCAAACCTCTTCTCCCAAATTCTGGTACATTCGAGAATATGCCCAGATTTGGTCTCGATTATTGTTGGTACGGCCGTATATCACAAAGCTTTATAGTCTCTCGGACTTTCTAACATTGCGATACAATTTACTCATGACTGATGTGATACACAAAGTTATTTGCGCTTTGCTTTCACATACGATCAGGCTCGATCAAACTATAGATGACACTTCCGTTGTCGTTGTATTTCACTCCTACTAACGATTCAAGACCCGCCGCGAACCCAATTTTTATAAAAAATGCTTAATGCTCAATCTCCATTAAAGCATTTTTGTAAAATATTAAAGCATGTTGTTTTGATTATAATGACCTGAGACTCTAATAAACGTATATGTATACATGCCACATAATATTTGCATTTCAGAATCCTATCTAACCCCAGTTTCCCCAATATCCTCTTGCATCTTCTTTCTTGAGCTCTTCTGTCTTCAGGTTGTCTTGAAGTCTTCTTAGCCCCCCACCCAGTAAAACATTTGTTGGGAAGCTTTAGCTTATTTGAAATTCTATCCCACCCTTGCAATTTTCTCAATCATTTGGCCCATAACAATGTTGAAATTTTTTCCACCCAACCCTTCCCGACAAACATCGACGTTTCCTGATACTTATGTAGTATTATATTGAACATCTTATTATCGAATATTTGTAATCTCAATATGTGGCAGATAATTAAACGATTTCAACGTCCAAGCAAAAAACCTCTATATAAACCATTTCAAAGTATCGCCAACGGTATCTTGATTAATTAGAGAAACGACTAAACGACTTTCGTTCCATTCAATGAGCACAATCATCATCCGGTAAACGGAGAAAAGCTTTGGAGCAGCAACTTGTTACACTCAAGTGTAGGATTTTACTGCATCAAAATCCAAAAACACCGAGGGGTTTTTCATTACTGAATTCAGTATCAGTTCTTCAAAGTGTCGTCTAACTAGCCTAACCCGCGGGTGCGCCGTCAACGATATTTATAGAATGGTCTGAGCATTCTCCTGGGTATGAATACAGGGCCAACGTAGTAGGAGCAATCGAAGATCGAAGTGAAGAGGAAGTTTGTCTAATTACATCTTGCATAAATTTCTTGCAGACAGGACGTATCTCCTTGGACAGCGTAGCACTGAACATCATGACTTGTTTGCCGTGTGGAGTGCTTCTAAATATTTCTTGTACATCCCTACGCATATCTGTAACCAATAAGAAGTATGCCTGTTTATAGATGTCTCCAACATGTATACTATCTTCAAAATGAAAATCAAATTTCAGACTTACCTAACAGTTCTAGCATCTTGTCACATTCATCAAGTATAAAATGCTTCAAATGTTTAAGATTTAATTTTTTATTTCGAACGAGGGCGAGGATGCGGCCTGGTGTGCCCACAACAATGTGAGGACAGGTATTCTTCAAGACTTCTTCATCTTTTTGAATTGGTAAGCCACCAAAGAATACACCAACCTATAAACATAATGAATCACACATTTTCAAACCCAATTTAACATTTGGTTTTAAGTTGTTATATGCCATTATTTTTTTAAGAATCTCCATCAGTAGTGAGTGGTGGTTAATAAGTGTCATCATTTTTAATTAAGAAAGTGTTCACATCATTTGAAGATTCTGTGATTTGAGAGATGCATTTTAGTAATTTGAAGAAGCTACAGATTGAAAGAAATGTATGTAGCAACACAAGAATAGAAATATCATATTAAACTATACAGAATAATAATAATAATAATGGCACTACTATTAAACAAACTAATAAAACATACCTTAACATGGGGCATGTATTTACTAAATCTTTCATATTCCTTGCTGATTTGAAATGCAAGTTCTCTTGTATGGCACATTACAAGGACATAAACTTGGTTGTCAGTAAGTTCCAGCTGCTGTAATGTTGCTAGTACGAATACAGCTGTTTTCCCCATACCAGACTTTGCTTGACATAAAATATCCATACCAAGCACAGCTTGAGGAATGCATTCATGTTGCACTGTACAGAGAATTAATGTATGATCAGTATCAAAATAAAATAATTAAGCAATTAATTTAATATATGTATATAACACTCAGTAAAGATAAATCATTCACAGAAATTCTGTTGTCCCTATCAAAATATCATCATTTAGAAAACTTGTATATAATTCTATATGCTTTGTGAACTGAGCATAATATATATGATATTTAATGTTAATTTGTATTCTAGTGTGGTTTACTACATTTTTAATATTACCTTCAGATGGATGTTCAAAACCGCAATCAACAATTGCTCTTAATATTTCTGGTTTAAGAAGGAAATCCCTGAATCCACTGCTGTGAATGGAAACATATGTGCCTTTGACTTCCTTCTTAGCAGGTACATCCCCGCTCCCATCGACTACTTGTTCAGTTTGTTCTTCATCTTCATAATCCAAAAGATCATCATTGTCTGCCATTTCTGATAATTCTTTTATTTCTGTTACCTAGAACTAAAATATAATAAAGAATTAATAACGTATATGTATACATGTGTATGCAGGTGATGCAAATTTACAAATATTGAATTAAATTATTCCAGCACAAAGTTATATTTCCAAATTGGTATATTTAATATGGTTTGCCTTTGATAAATTACGAAAATAAATATATTTTTCGTATACATGTTTAACACGCCGAAATTATAAAGATATATGTCTTCGGAAAATAATTCTTAACATATCTGTGATTATAATTTTTGTTAAACTTAATGTAAAAAATGGTCTACGCTAAATGGACAAGTAAAACGCAAAATGCTACATGTAGAACAGCTATGATATATAGATATCTTTTGTGTTGAACGCATAAAATTGTAAACGCTTCTTCCGACTAAATATGTTGAAAGATAAATTAATGATTAACTGTACTTGTATTATGAGTTGAACTCTTTCGATAGTAATTATGGGAAATCATAAGAAAATTTTATACGCGCGCGCGTGTGCTCAGGGGAATAACGATTTTATGGAAACTGTCCACGTAATATCACCGCCATTTTAGTGAAGCTTTGTCTATTCTAAACGGAAAGAAGAACGCACCGACTCGAAGTGAAATAATGAGAATGGTACAATCATTTTGATTAAACTATCAATACTCGAACCTAAATAAAAGTTTAATTCCTAAAACTCGTGCGCACAAGCATCATTCGATACATTTAGATTTTAACCGCCGACCGCTGGATTCTAAAGCATCCAAAAATGTTATCAATAGGATAAAATAATTAAATAAACTATTGGATCTATACACTCATTGGGACTAAGATAGATCAAATTAAATAATTTTTATACATGGATTGCTTGTAAAAATTAAGTTTTAAAATGGATTACAAATCCCACAACTTACCTCAAATACGCTTGCAACCGACTGACGACCGACGCTACTCGCTAGCGCCACAGATTGGCTGAGTATTTTCAGGATGGCCGGAAACTGGTGTCGCCAGCTATAAACTGATAGTAAAAATGTCTGTATTAAATTCATTCAAACAAACTGCATCTATAATTAAATGAAAGATAAATTCACTAACGTTGTCATACTTTACAATATATTTTTTTCCAAAAGTTACATCTATTCACTATTGAAGACTTTTGGCATCCTTAGTATGCTCTCTACATGCTTAATTATGATCATGTGCTGTGGCAAAACGACGCTACAACAGAGACCGGATATGCACATTAAATTTAATAAGAACCGAGCGGGCTACTCAAAAAGTAAAATTATACAAGAGATTAATTTTTTAAATCTATGTACAGCAGCAGTAATTTAAAATAGAACATCTATTCTCAAAAACTCTTATTACACATAGCAAATATGTAATTAATTGTTAATACTGTTTAAATATGGTAAAGTTTATTTAATAACATCACAGATACAATAATTATGTACATAATTGTCTGAGAAACTGTCAGCACATTGTCTAGATACTTCCAGCTACCTCCTTATCGATGTAAGCACTGAAGTACTAAGTTCCAGATAAAGATACTCCTTAAGGGCGGACATTTGACAATTTCGTAATAGAAACCTCCTCTTTTAAAATCGTACTGTAGTATAGGATCATTGCTTGTTCTTTATGCACGACCATAGTTCAATCACTGTCGGTTATTTTCACTTATGCAAAATTTAAGACTATACGATCTTCGGGCGCATTACAAGTTATCTTCGGACGAAGATAGTTTATCAAATACATAAAGTTTTAGTTGAGCGTCGTGCCTTTGCGGAGGCGCAGTAGAATCCGGTTTAACAGTCTGCGAGGCACATGGAGGATCTATATTACGGGGTAATAGAGTACGATTGAGCTCCGGCATCGAGACAGTTGGATCCTTTAGTGGCAATGTTACTTCTCTTAAAGAATCAGTAGGTGAGGGAGGAAGAATCACTTTTTCTGGAGCATTTTGGATAAATATCACTCTGGAATATTTCATGAAATCATGATAAATGAATAAATAAGTGTACGATGCCCTTGGATATAAAAAATAGATATTCATGTTTTGAATCTTGGATATAGAAATTATAAATTATAACCATCTTGAGTTACCTATTAAGTGCTCGCCATTTTCTGCATAATGTAATATATGCTGCACATTGAATATACATAAAAACTATGCCACCACTGGCACCGATCACAACAACTATTGACTTAGTCCAAAAGGACCAATCTAAATATCCATGTCGCGCTTCTTCGACGGACCGTTCAACAAGTACATATAAAGACCATGCGACGCAAAGTGCTGCTACTGCATGGAAAGCAATTGCACACCATAATTTGCGAACCTCTAAAGTGGACATTTCTAATTTTTCCCACTGAAAAAGAAAAGTTGATAATATTGACAATGAAACTAGTACTGTAAGTATAATTGCTTGAAGCAATTTACATGAAACACAAAAATGGCAAAGTCTATGTATCATTCTGCTACTTCATTATTACACTATGTCAATAGTTTTACAGTTATTGCAATGTAAAACTCACATTGATATATGGTTTATTTACATATATTTATATAAAATTCGTAGTATGATGATATTTGTAAAGAAAAAATAGGAATACCTCACAAAATGGTTTTGTTTTAGCGTGCATTATGAATTTAAATTTGCATAATTCACAAGCACGTCTGTCTGAAGCTTTTATCCATTGTTGGAGACAAGCCTGATGCACATAACGTAAACTACCACTGCAATAACAAGGTGCAAACAAAGGAGCACCTTCTTCACCTTCGCACTGACATATCCTATGTTAACATAACAGAAGTACATTTTGTTATCAAGCTTGTAAAACCTATTTATTGTATTGTAACAGAAAACATAATTTTTATATTCTTACCGACATATATCATGATTACTAGATGATAAAGTGCTCACGGATGAGTGACAATGGTCTGGTATAATAGTAACTACTGTGGCATATGCCGGCTCCTAAAATTAAATTTATGTTTTACATATCATAGAAGATTTTATAATACATAATCTTGGTATGTATAATGTAGCAGCAAACACTAAAAATTAATCCCTTAACAAGTTATGTGAAATATTACAAACATTTGTTTGAGCATTAATATTGCAGTTTGAAACAAATTCACATATATAAAAGATAAGATTATAATATGCAAACTGCAGTTTATATGTACATATTATACAAAATCTAATATCCGATATATTAAAAGTTATAACAAATTGCAGGGATCCAAACTCCAGTATAACAAACTGCTCAACACATGTTGTAGACTTTTGTAGCACAGGTACTTATTTTAGCATAGCTAGAACATGGCCAAATAGATCAGATTCTCAATTTAGATAACAAAATATGGATTTGAAGGCAAACTCTTTTTGTAATCTAAGAAATCTAAGTGTTGGAATATACTTTGCTTTTACTATTGCATATTACACTTGTAGTATAAATTTTGACTTTATGATAATAACATAATTAAATATAAATAAAAGATAATAGGGTATTAAGTATACATATATCTCTATAAAGTAAATGACATAAGATATACAAAAATGATTACTCTTGGTGTCCATTCTGGTAAACTTTCTCCACCTGCTGGGCTGTTGTTACTGGAAGAGCCAAGAGGCAGAGGTGGTTGCCAGTCTGGCGGATTCACATTAATCTGATGAACCGGCATCACTCTTTGACCTCAGCAAAGATGTGATTATTGATAAATAACATTACTCAAACACATTTTTAGTGTTTGATAACTCATTTCAAACAATATCATGATCAGATAGGAGTCAATAATCAAATATGCAAGACATGATCTTTGTCTTTATTAATTTCCATCAATATCCAAATATGTAATGTCCTGAAAAGATTATGTATCTTATTAAATATATTAAATTTGCATTGTTGTTCTTGTTTTGTCACATGTAGTAATTACAAGAGATAATATGTATATGTATATTAACGAACTGAAGATTAAGTAAAAGCAACCACTAAACTACAAAGTGTTTTCATTGCCAATTAAAACAGACTTCTATATTTGGTATATAAGAACTTTAAATTAAGTACTGTATAATTATCTGTATGAATGATGATCATGAATAATCCCATTGTAAATTAAAAAATAACAGTCCAATTTGAAAGATATAATATAATTTTGTGTTATAAACATAAAACAATATTCAGAACAGAATTTACATTTTAAATATGATGCCAGATCTACAAATCCAAACAGCTGACAGATGAAAATAATATCACATATGATGTTTAATATTATAATAAATGACATAATAGTTATATAATTGTTATAAAAGATATAATAGATGTGTTACACACAACATTCATAAAAAAATGACTGTTATTACTAATGAATAACTAATAATAGTACTGTATAAGTATTTTTCCTTATGAGGATATGTAGAAAATGTGTTTAGCATTATCTCATTATTAGAATTCTTTACAACACAAAGAAGGATGTGATTCAATTCAGTTATAAGGCTCTAATACATATCTGTGTTACATTTACACTATGCATCTATTTATATCTTTATGCTTTACAACTATTTCAAATCTTCTGTATGTACAGAGCATGAACAATCAATTATGTCATTAAACAGTGATAAGTAATAATTCGAACTATTTACTTCACCTTAATCTTAAGAAAATAGTCTGATTCTTTTTATATAAGGTGGCAACCAAATAAAAATATTCGGACGATTTTAATGTATAGAAAACATACAAATATGAATGCAGAGCAGAACGAAGAGTAATATATAGCAAAGATAATTTACGATAAATTATACACTGTACAGATTTCGTTAATGTGTTCTACGCAATAAATATACTTGCGATGTGGGAGAATTCAAGAAAAAGAAAACAATAGAACTGGCGTCACATCTTTTCGTTCCAGTATCACACGTATGTAGTGAAAGTAGCGGTTTTCTGTACGTAATGATGATTGGTCAAGTATTCCGGTAGCTATGCAAATAAATTTTCAGAATAATACCTTACGATTACATCATCAATATTTGATAGTAGTATCTTTCTAAGTACGACGATCTGTCCGAATGATTTTGACACTTTCTCCGGAGTGAATGACACGATACATAAAACTTGGATTCACCGCAGTAAATTCACACATACACATACAGAACCCAATGCGTAATGCTCAGGCTATTAAATTGGCATGTGTTTATGACTGCGCGCTTCCTCACACGTGCTGATATTCGTATTAATTTTCAAAGTAATAATGACCAACGACTTCATTGCAAACCACAGCCTTTCCATCACAGCGGGCTGTGTATCTCACATTTCAGTTGCACTGCCATAACCGTGGATCGTAGGCGTGCCCCTTACACGAGATGCACCAATCTCGTACTTAAAATTTGCATAGTATCAGCGCGCCAAGAAACAATTTTTTATTTCAAACGTATATTACAGAAAATCAATTGAGATTCATATGAAAGACATGTATATTCAAATTAAATTAAATCTCAATTTATTTATTCGAAAATTAACAAAAGACAAGGTTTATAAAGTATAAATACGAGATAGAATTTTACATATTACATTTGATAACTAT
This sequence comes from Nysson spinosus, assembly GCA_910591585.2. Taxonomy (NCBI): domain Eukaryota; kingdom Metazoa; phylum Arthropoda; class Insecta; order Hymenoptera; family Crabronidae; genus Nysson; species Nysson spinosus. The sequence continues at coordinate 4,649,110 of OU342830.1, read as the reverse complement.
TTCTATTTTATGTTACCATATTATACTATGCTATGTCTATTCAACAACAAAGAGATATTATTGCAATATATTTTATAAATCATCAAAATTATTCCGTTTTGTAGAGGAAATCAAATCACTTTCATGAAACTCACTTACACTAAAGTTTAAAGTTCGGTTTTCTTCATCATCGTGATTTTCCTCAAAATTTAAAATAGTATTACATGTAGCCATGGTGTTAACATTATCCGAGCCTAACATATTCGTAACATAACTATCAACTTGGGTTTTAAATAAGTGTGAAACGTTTGCAACATTTTGTATGCCCGGCAAATTGTTTAAAACAGTATTCTCGTTAGCGCACAAACAATTTGTTAAATTATTAATCATATTGGACATCGAAATACATGGTGAATTATTTGAAAAGTTTTCTTTACTTTCTTCCTTTTTAATATTCAAATAATTAGTATTTATTTCTTTAGGCGATAGTGTTATGTCCATATTAGACAAATTATTTGCGCGAGTTTTGCTGACATGATCAATATTCGCAATTAACACATTACCCAAATTAGCTTTATCTTCAGAAACAGGTAATACCTGTTTGTTGTAGTGCTTTTGTTTAGAGTACTTCTCATTACAAGTATTAGTTGCCAAATTTGTATCATCTTTGTATGACGAAATTTCATCATTATCTTCAATGCTTATATTGCATAAGAGGTTTTTACCATAGCAAGACATATCATCATGGTTTATTTTAGTTTTATGTTGTAATTTCGAATTTTTGATATTATTGTTACCAGTATGTAATAGTGGTTTTTTAGGTGTATCTAAAGATACAGCTGTGTTTTTTACATTTTTATCTTCATACCTAGAAGCACTTTTAGAACGAGGATTGCAATGGACGTTTTTCTTAGAATATAATGAATTGTAAATATTGTCATCTTGCACTCGTTTATCTCTATTTCCCCCAATACACTGTGCATTTTCTGTTTTTGATTTGGGCTTAGATGAGGGAAATAATGTTCCAACAAACAGGCCAGCTGTGAATAGAAGTGCACACTTTAAATGAAGTAAAACAGTAGTTAAATAAATCTTGTATCAGGATGTAAATTAATCACTTTCTGACATTATACTCTTTTAATTTTATTTACCTGCCATACCTGCAGCAGCACCACCAATAAAATACTTTAGATTGTCTTCTTTCTTGAACATTTTAAAATTTAATTGTTTACTAGTTAAAATATATTAAAAATATGCAGGAATGTCCAATGAATTTAAATATATCGGTTAACATATAAATATGAAGCACCATTTAATGAAGTATATGGGATATGAAACATAACAAGAATGACATTTCAAGGTGACTCAAATTTTGAATCATGTTTATATCCAATGGCACCTAGATATAAAATAGTCAAAGTTTATGAAATAAATATGAGATTTTTATTAAAAATACACACAGACAACAATATTTATGGAAATCTGACACACTTTATATAAAAAATTACACTCACTCTAGGGTTACAATCATATATTATGTTCAATATGAGAATCTAAATTATTGTTTCATTAAAAATGTTTGATATAAATTTATACATACGTTATTTGCACTGATGTACTCTCATGGACTTAGTGCATAAATGAGAGTAAATCAATAATTAATATGATAATTAGTTAAACCTACAGTTGAATTAAATCCCAAAAACTATTTTCGAAAATAACTGTAACATCATATATTCATCTATATTGCAAGTTTTGTACTTCCTGGTTTGCTTAAAATTTGTATAAGTATATAGTGGTAACTTTTAAAAAAAAAAGTAGAAAGGTAGAATAAAGTACAAAGGTGGAATTATTAAAACAAAAATAATTAAAGACAAAGTAAGAAGTACCTTTAAACCTATAAGAATCATATAAATTAAATAAATCTAATCATGTACATGTATCTAAATATAAACGAGTACAAGACTTAAGCTTAATAGATGTTCTGCATTTAGGACACTTCTTAATTTTGTGTGCAGTAGCTTGTTGCAAGCAATGTGCACAAAAAATATGTCCACATTGAGTAGATGTAGGCTTCATCTCAGATGTTAATTCTTCAAAGCATATTGGACATTTTAAGGATATATTCTTGCCTTTTACAGAGTCATTCATAAAAGATCGTTTATATTCGGAAACTATTGTTTCATCTAAGTCTATAATTTCTACAGGGTTCATATTCCTGTTATTATCCTCATCATGGTTGACATTGTTTACAATTTCCTCCCTATATAAATATATTTCGTTATTAGAAGCAAATTGATCTAATGTTATGGGTAAGCAAAGGAATGACTTTAATTCCTTTTTATTAAGAATATAAATTACTGAATAACCATGCACATACAGATTGACAGTTTCATCTAAACATTCCTCCTGCGGTTTGGTAGTGTCCCGTTTCCGAGCATTTGTCGGCTTGCCGTGACGACTGGATTTATTTCCAGAATTTTTGATTCGTTGTCTTAATGCTCTATTTCTCGGCGAATCTGCTGTTAGATCAATGTAGTCAATTGGTTCTGCCATTGTTTTCAAAGAAAACTCAACTATCTTTTTCGCTGATGTTATTTCTCGCTTTTAATAGTATATAACTAAAATCCATGTGAAATTAATTATGTTTTGATCTATTCTTTCCAGCAACCGTTAATAGTTAGACTGTTGAGGTTTGTTTACTATCAATTCAAATGTCGTTCGATAAATTTATTCAACGAAACAAAAATCAGTTACCTTTTCTTGCTTGAACAGTTTTTGCTGTTCTAACTTGGTGATGAGTACATAAACCTTTTTCCTATTGTTCCTAAAATATATTAAGAGCGGAACTCGTATCAGACAGTTTCCAAACAATTTCAATTACCATTTACAAATGTGTTTCGACAGAATTCGATAATTCAGGTAATCGATACACCAACCCCTATCGATTACATCAACTCGAATCTCGATCTTAACCCTTCGTGTTTGAACATTTGTTTTCTTCAATCATAAATGCTTTATAGAAGAAAACATTATTATTGATGCTTATTGACGCATGCAAATAATATTATTCGTATTCGAATAAATGGGTTCTTTATAACGAGATGAATAATAAAATTAGTGGTATAATTATAATTAATTATATAACACATAGTTCATATTAAATACTGAAAACAATGTTTAATGCAGTACTTTATTTAATAACATTTCTAAAATTGTTTAATATTCCATTATCATTATATTAAGGGACAGTATCATCGTAAAATAGAGGCTCCATAATGCGTATGGCCAAATCTTAATTTAAATAATTAAATAAGTCTTTAAAATATATGTAGTGCTATTATGTATATAAACAAGTACAAAAGCAATTCAGAAATTACGCAGTCACGGGCAAATAAGTTTCTTTGTTAATTATGAAATACTTCTTGAAAGTTCTTTGAGCATAAATATAATACATATTTCGGATTATATTCCATGTTAATTATTTTGCCAAAGAACTGATTATTTATGTACAATAATTAGCGTGAATATAAATACGCTTAAAATATTCTAGATGTCTATAATACGATATGTATAGAATATGTAACTAGAAATAATATGTAGGCACTTTGCACATCATCACATTATACGTGGTACATTACTCTAGAAACGATTATTTTTGTTTTCATTGAAGAAGCAATTAGCTGTTACTCCTCAAAGTTGTAAATTGCGTTATTAATGCTGAGGGGATCTATTATTAAAGTTATAAGTGTAATTAAACAATTTGAATCTGTCAACAATTCCTAGAATACACTGATTTAAAGGAAAAGAATAAATATAATTTTTAATCGTTTTGTAATCTTTTACGTTCAAACAATATTATCCTGCTATTAATTGATAGTGTGATAGTTGTTTATAATATAAATCTATAACTGCTAAGTTAATAAAATACTACCGACTTTTTGCTAATTTTGTGATATTGTCAAAAGACAAAAAGGAACATTTCAAAAATGTTGGAAATAGTAATGCAATTATGCTTTATGATGTTCAATCAATGATGTAGGAAATGATAATAACAAGCAGGAATCCCTTGGAACTAGATTCATATACACTATGTATAGCACCTTTAAAGGCAATGTTAGATAACATATAAATCAGTCTTGCATTCAGCTGGAATATCCTTTTTGATTATGTTAATATATCTCAACTGAACAGCGAATAATTTCGATCAACATTAATATTTTTATAACTTTTGAACGATTGCAAAATGGACGGTTCTTGTTAAATACTTTAAGACGAAATACAAATACACTCTGTTTAGAGCGTACTTAATTTCCTTGACATACAACAAAGAGAAATCTTGTCTTTGGTTATCGTTATTTGAATGTACAAAGCATCTTGAAAAGTAAGTTATTACTGACTATTGTGTGACGTTATGGTTACTTTTATTGCGAGTACGCAACAAAGAAGCATCGGAGAGGGAATAAGTACCAGGTTCAAATACAGGTGGATATTCTAGGCCAGGATAATCAGGTGGTGGAGATGTCGGTGGTGGTATATATGGTAATGTTGGAGGTGTCAAAGAATTTCTACCAGAATTTGTGTATCCTTTTTGACACAATGGATGTCCTACGCCACACTGAAAAGAAATATTATGATTATTTTAATAATATCAAATATTATCATATTTGAAGGATTTACAATACAAACTTTGGATGTATTTGAACTGCATGAGGATAGTGTCTCCGGACTCCAATCACTAACGGAACTAACTGAACTACAACTTTGACTATGAGATTGTGAAGGACTATTTCCACTGAAGGAACTTATGCATTGGCTGATACCACTATCACCAGGACTTTGACTACTTGATCGGTTAGATAATCGTTGCTGTGTTTGATTAGAACACTTTTCTCTAAATAATGCCCTGTGTAGTCTGGGTGATCCTACAAAACAGAATTCATTTTAGAAATAAATCACGTAATTCGGTAGATTATGTGATGTTAGATCGGTTATAACATAATTGTAATACCTAATAACGTCTTTTGTGAATCCTTAGGTAAATCTAATGTACATGGCTTCTGTTGGCATTTGGTGCTAAATAAACTCTTTAAACGGTTTGCTTTTTGGACGTGATCGCTTTTATCTAGATGCATTTCAAACGCGGCTCGCATTCCTTCTTGTTCAAATGGAGACGTTGGTATGGGTGGAGGTTGATATTGTGCGGCATTTTTTAGTCGATTTTTATCACAGTTTGTGTTTTTCTTATCGGTGCGTCTTAACGAATCCAGCCAATTCTTATCGGATGAAGTACGCTCACGGCGCGTAGTTAAGTTAAAACTTCCTTTGCGAGTTACATTTACTTCTTTCTTCGCACGTTGCAGAGTTTCGTTTGATGCATGAGATGTAAGATCAGTACTAGATCCAGAATAACCTGCGATTATAAAATCAGCATTATCTGCACTATATTAATTATATTTTCTAATACATATTCCGATATAATACTCACCATCAGTTCGAACAAATCGTTTTGGTACTGATGTAATGTCGTCTAGTACATTACCACTATTCCTTGATGAAAAGTAATCATGCGTTTTGCTAACATCATGATTTGTAAGTTGTGTAAGATGTGTGCATAGATGAGGATTCTGTTCATAGATCATACTAGCGTGTCGACTAGAGTTATGAATGATATCTGATTTACTATGACATAATGAAGTAGACTGCTTTTGCTCATTCGTAATATTCTTCCAATACATTGTTTCAAACGGTTTTGTCTGGTGAAAGTTTGCAATATCTTCTGTCTTCTTTTTCTGGGAAATGTTACATTCACTTGATTTCTTATGTATAGAACTTCTTGAGTACTCTCCTCTAATTTCAGCTTTTTCAGAACTTGAATCTTTGCTCAATTGTCGCTGTATGTGCAAACTATCCGCATTTTGAGAATACCCATATGAAACGTCGCTATTTGTGACTTCTTCATTACTTCCGTTTTTTGAAGAAATAACTTCATTATTGAAGGTAAGTTCGCAGGATTGCCTAAACTGCTCAGTAATTGTTCCGTTGTCACAAAAATGTCTATGCTGGACGTGAACATGGTCACTAGTTAATGGTGTCATTCGTGGAGATACAGATCTATTTCTTGTAGCTTGTACACGATCTTCATCTTGTTGTGATAACATAAACTCTTCTAAAGTAATAAAGCCTTGTAGATCATCAGGTCTTCTATTTCTGCTACTCAGACACCTAAGTATAGAATGTATTAACGTATCTGACAAAAGTACTATAATAATACTCTGAAAGCATTTTGCAAAAGTTACAGTTTTTTCCTATCATTTATCATGCATCCCCATGTAGTCTGTTGTAGAAAAAATATAATATTTATTTACAAACTATTTATTCTATGTGGAAACAAGATATGCTTATTCCACTTTTCTGCATGGAAAAACTTATAATAATGCTTAATGCTACATAATTACAAATAATATATTCGTGGTTCCTAAAACAAATATGTACAGAGTACAAACATACATAATGAATATAATCAACAACTGTTGCAAACAATTTTATTGTAAACCATATGTATTCTAACAATATACTTTCTACTGAACCTATAATCGTATATTGATATATTAATTAATGTTGTTAGAATGATGTGCAAATTAATGATGAAATTATTGGGCAATTTATTAAACTAATTAGGGGAAAGTGATTGTCAGATCTTCATTAGTAAGTGCTATGCAATACAAATATTACCTATCAGTAGTACGTCTGTAATCCCCCATATCTTGTGTGGTACTAGACATGTCTGTGGCACTTTGAGAAGCAGATAATCCGTAAAATGTACTACCTGCAATTGTCATTTGTAAGTCTGGTGAATTTGGAATAGAATCTTGTTTCCTGGAAAATATAATAACGCGTTTATTTCAAACAAAACTATTATTATTGCGTTATCCACCATATCAAATATTTACTTAGTTGGAGTTGATGTAGGCAGCACTCTTCTATAGCTTCTAAATTGTGCTGTTGGGACTGGCACATTCTGATTTCTTGCACCAAGAAATCGTAAGTATTTCCTATCTAAACTTGCACCGCTGATTTCCTGGTCTTTATATCCGGAATCTTTGCGTACAACTTTTTTCAACGACCCAAATGATTTGTCTGGGCTTGCTTTATATTCTTGCATCTGACTATTTTTTGAAATAGTTTTGTGTTCGCTATCGCTTTCATCTGTTTCACTGAAGAGAGCACTATTTCGATTGTAATTGTCTGTGCCTAAAGTGGCTTTATTAATAGCATCAAGCCATAAAGATAGGGAATCTTCAGTATCTGCTGCGAAATAAAATACTGTTCCTGTGTGATAAACTTTGAATGCATATTTTCTAGATTTTACTTCCACTGCCCGCGAGACTGTAAATCCGGTTAGACCTATGAGGCAGTCAGCTTTAATGCTATCTTGTGCTTTGAATCTGCATTAAAAAATGTGTATGTTTATTACTTATATACCGCCAATGCTTAGTAGGCAATTTCTTTTACAAACCTGTACAAAGAAGAAGATTTTAAAATAAACCAAGCCTTCGCCCATGCACCGCCTGCACCTCTTGTGCGATATGTTAGAAATCCTTCCAAATCTCCTGTACCCACATCTTTTACAGAAACGTTCCTTTTTTCTACAAACAGAATAGTTGACAATTGTAATTAAACAAATATCTAATATTTCATATTAATGGATGAATAGATTAATGTACAGATTAATATATAATTTCTTACTTGCAAATAGAGCACTCCGTTTTCTGTTACTTCTAGGGCTATTACTAGAAGATTTACTTAAACTTCCATGAAATCCAATGCTTCTTGCTACCATCATAGCTTTATTGACTACACCTCTTTCCAAGCTTTTATCTTTTTCTGACACTTTAGATTTCAAGTCTAAGCTTTGTGCTTGTTTTGAGTATGATGAACCATCTGGGGAATCCACATTTCGCGGGTAAGGTTCAGATCGGTAATAATCTACTGCCAGTTGATTTGGACAGGCAAACTTTTCAACGAATGGTTCATATTTATCACAGACAGATTTATCTCCCCTCAATTCCTTATTAACAGATTCCATATATACGTTCGTATATGTGCATAAACTAGGTCTCTGATCACTCTCCACAGAACTAGTTTCGTCACAAAGCTCTATCGATTTGTCCCTATACTGGCTATATACATTAAAACAGTCACGATTTTCCTGATGATCCGAGATATTTCTAATATGATTATCAACAAACACTTCTGATTTTCTGGAATCTTTATGAATATTGGACCTTTCTACTGTGTAAAAGTCTTCGTGATTCTCAAATGTCTTTGTAATATTATCAGATGTTTCCCCAACAACCGCCGATTTTGAGTAATATTTGCGTGGTGGTGGGTCCGGGGGCGTTAAATGTATTTTTGTTTCTAATTTGTTAGAAGATTCAATTTTTGCCTGTTCGGTATATCGATGAGACTGTGCCATTGGTCCTTGAATAATTACATCATCTGTAGTCTTAATGTTCTCATTATTCGTACATGAACTGATCTGAACCCGTGGAATGTTTTGAGTAATAATCTTTATATCATCTTGAGTGGAAACTGAATTAGGTGACATTTGTCCCTGAACTCGTAGCCGAGTTTGATCTCCTTCAGGTGCAACTGATGCAGTGGAAGATTTATTTAATGCAGAGTCCCTTTCGCCACTACAACTGCAGATACTTTGAGAGTAATTACCAGTTGTTTCATATTTATATGCGCTACATTCGGAACTTGAAGCAGGATTGTCTATTAAGTTATGAGATAGTTCGCCATCGTTATTTAGATTTCCCATTACACTTTCCTTTTCATGTTTATGTGCATCAAAAATAATACATTCATTGTTGCTTTCGTTACTTCCTATACTGGCCTTACAATTTACATCGATCATCTTATTATGTACAAAATTCTTAAGATCCTCAAATTTTTGAGGCACTCTCATAGCTTCTTCATCATCATTATCTGTAACACATTTTTCAACCTTACCAGTCTTTTGAGCGACATTATTGCCACTGTTGAAGTGAGTACTGTCTTTCGATTTACCAATGTCGTCTGTTTTCGTTTCATTTTCGAAATTATCGACGGTTGTTTCATCAGTCTTTATTAAAATGATAGGTATATTATTTAAACCATGGTTAGATATCCCAAATGAATGCTCAAATAAAACTTGTTTTCTGTCCTCTGTATCATCAGAATCTGTTAAATCATATGCCGGGGTACTATAACTTTTATCCAGTTTACCTCTTTCTTTAATATTAGAAACACTAAATTCTTTACTGTTCTTTATAGTCTTATTGTTGCTAGATTTATTTTTTAGAAAATTGTTGCATTCATCTAAAGGCACAGATTTATCACTCAAGTTATTGCTATTGGTAACATTCACAATTGCTTCATTATTTAGGATGGAAAGGCTTGCACTATTCATGGACAAAGATTCAACACTTTTTTGCACAGTCTTAATATCCTCTTTCGTTTTATGAGGTGTGGTATTTCTATCTTCCATTTGGCAAGTGTCAGGTTCTATAGATTTATCCTGAAAATGTACCTTCTTATCATCAGTTTGTCCATCAAGTTTTCTCCTTCTTTTGCTTTGTTCTATTCCCAAGCACGTTTGTGGCCGTAAAGTGGATGGTACATTATCCAGACCATGGGCACAGGATGCAGCTTTATCACGCAATTGGAATGATGTATTATGTTCCTGCTTTAACTCTCTCCAAAACTGCTCTATATCAATTCCATGTTTTGTTGTAGGACTGGCACCTGTTATAGTGGCCCTTCTCTGCACTAAATTTCTTGGTTTTGCTGAGTATAACCGAATGGATAAGGGTGGTTCTGCTTCACTATCAGAATCACTGCTATCTATAATCATTGTGTCTAAAATATTGACTGTATCTAGCATGTTTGCTGGCTCAGGACTGGGTTTCTTTGGCATATGCCTAACAAAAGAGTTATATATAAGAATCTTATGCATGTAAACAGTTATGTTGATACTATTAAAGATTATATTGTCACAATTAAATTGCTTGTATTTTATATACCTTGACAATGGCATTGTAAAATCTGGTATAGTTAATAGTTCAGGTCTTGGTGATGGCAGATTATGTTGCCACCTCGTTGTGTACGAAGTTTTTTTATTGCTTGGAAGTCTATAAGGTTTAATATAAATTTGACCATAAACCTTTGTATGCCTTGGTCTACGTTTCAAAGTTAATAACACTTCTGCTGGACTTTCCCGAAATAATTCGAGAAGATTTTTTCGCTCCCAACCAACTACAGTTTGGTAATTTACCTAAGGAATTCCTTATATTCAATCAGTGATAAAATGATAAGAAATTTAAATTATGGCAGGCAAGAATGATACCTGAACGATTTCATCTCCTTCTTCCATCTTACCACATTGGTGTGCAGCTGATCCAAACTTTATTTCGGCAATTTGATGAGCTCCATGAAATGAAGGTAGGATATAAAAACCCTAAAAATATATTTTATTCAGAGTATTATTTGCAATAACACGTTATTTATAATCCTGACAAACTTATTCCCTAGACTTCTGTACCTATAAATGACATAGCACATACTATCAACACAGGAAGCTACTATCACATAGCTGGTTCTTGACTAAAATTTTATCAACGGATGTGCCAGATAAGTTACTTTAAAGCATCCGAAAACTAAATGAAATATTTGATGAATATAATGTATAATAAATCATATACATGTGTGTCACATATTCTGTGCAGCAAGGGTTTAATAAGTGTAATAGTAATACTCAATATTCAGTAAATACTTAATACTGCAGGCACAGAATATAGATAAATATAATAGTGACCAAAATAATTAAACACAAAGTGGTATAAAGAAAAGGACACATTTAGTTTTGGATCTTACTAAATCATCTCCTGGTTTCTTCTTCAGTGTAGCCAAGTCTAAACTCGCAGGTTGTAATATCATAGGATCAGTAATGTCTTGTATTATGTAGTCTCCTAACTTTGCTAATTGGCCACAAGTTGTTCGGATTTCTTCTATTGGTTTTTCTGCAAACCTGTCTCTTTGTGCACATGTAGCCATCTCCAAGGCTAACTTCATTAGTGCAACTTTCTTTTCATTATATTCTAATTGCCCACTAAAAGGTGGACGATCAAGCCACCTCACTAAGGGTTTTACTGCCATTATGACAGAAGCCACGTCAGATAACGTTTGTGTTGTGACAGGCTTTGAGTCTGTTTGGCGAGAAAGTTCATTGTGCAAACTGTGTGCCTGGCAAGAAAGTCGCAATGCCAGAAGTTGAAGATTTTCACGGTCAAGTTCATAGTGAAAATTTCTCAAGTACTCCACAGCTTCAAGAATAATCTCTTGATGACCCAATTTAAGAACACCTAGGTGTTCTAAATCTTCAGGTCTTAAACTCAATAACTGTTGACCACTAACTCCATGGTTAGTAAAACTATGCACATAAGGAAGCACAGAATTGTCCAAACCTGTAAAGGGACATACATGTTTTTAATTTTCAATATGTGTGTTAATAAAAATGTAGAAGTGTTTTGAATACGCTTCAAATTATATTCGTATTTGACTATATCATTTAGTTTTGTAGTAATAAACAAACTTTCAATTTAATCTTTTAAACTAAGTTTGACAATGTAACCGTTTTTACAAATAATAATCCCTCATACATACAAAAACCATACATACACTGCAATTAAAAACATAGATATGAATGTACATTGACAAACTCATACGATCATACAATATTCAGTCGTTATTTAGAACGTAATACTAATTCAAGAAATAAATGTAAGAGAATATCTTTGAGCAATCAAGATCGAACGTTTCCCGCTACGTGAAGCATCTGATCTGTGAATTACGCAATTGCAATGTATGAATGAATGAGCCAAAGCGCCGATTTACATGTATTAATGAGTTGACGGATAGCGGGGTAGGGGCAAGGTGCGGGTATATGTCAGCAAGTGGATTTCCACACGCGAAATTTGAGGATACAGTACTAATTCTGGGAAGTGTGTGCATCACTCGTATCTCGTGATATACATGTATATAAATTGATGACAAGAATTAGATGGTTTTCCATACCTTTTAACCATTCGCACACTTGATCTGTTTTCCATTCAGCTACATTAACATACGCCATGACCTGATCATATATTGCTTCACGAAATACAAAAGATGTTATGACTCGTCTTCAATCTTTCTAATTCACCACCCACCCTGTCGATAAATGTTCACCAACTATTGTCTCCGACAATTCGGCCAATGATAGTTCAAAATAAACGCGCTGTGCTGCGCTTTCATCGGTTCGTTTCATGATGACCCGCGTGTATGCACTTAAAACAGAAATGCATATACTGTTGATTTGAGTACGGTGTGAAGATAACTGTCAAAAAAAGTATTTACCTATTACAATTTCAAATAACTGCAAGACATATTTTGGATATTTCGTATATGATTATTTAACCGAAAAGTTTTCAATTTAACAATACTTGTAAATGGATCAGAAATACTTAAAAACTGAAATCTAAATCTACATAAAAGGTAAGCTTCCGGCAAGAGCTTTGAACGATGAGGTTTACCGAATTGTAAATACTACGCATGTCACCCGGCAAAAAATCAAAAAATAGATACCATCGAGTTCGTTTGCGAAATACTTGTTATCATACATTATTAAAAAATACACCAATGATCTGTTTTGTTGAGTCGTTATGATAATTAGCGTGGAAATGAAGGTTGACAGGCTTTCCATACTTAGAGTCTGCAACTTATTTAGTTAATTAATGTCAAAAGGTAAATAAATACAAGTATACTTTACACACTTTTCGAGAAACCTTATGCCACTATGTCGTAAAAAATAATAGTAATTCAAACGTGTAAGCATGTACATAAAGCGGTAGTGAAGTTCATACTTCACATCTACTAATTTATAGTTGGTTTTCGGTACTATTTTAGCTTTTTTCTTCTTTCTACTTAGTTGTACTTTGCAAAAGTATTAATTTACACAACTCTGAATATCTGATTGATGATTAAGACCGCTTAAATCTTGAATTTTCGCCGAAAAGTCGAATTTTTATGCTGAGTAAAGTTATTTACTGGAACTACATTCACGGTATAGCTAAATCGTTTGTTGCATTATACAAGTTGTATTACTTCAAACAGAAATATTTAGGAATGGCAGGGATATTCCGAAGACTAGAAGTAATGAATATGAATAGCTAATACGAAATATGTTTTATTAGGATTATTAGAAACTCGTACTCACAATTAGTTGAACTGCAGCAGGTATATTCAGGCAAAATACAGATCATTCATTTTCATTGAAGCTACTGAATGCTCCTAGCTTTAACAGCTAGTAATGATTCTACCTAAGTAAATGATCATAACTTGCTTCCGTTTAAGCAATTAATTGTAAATACAAATAGTTGACATATCTCATTTCGAACAATATCGTGGAATATACTGAAAATTGAGACTTCATAGGGATTTTGAAAGCAGATATGAATGTGGCCGTGGAACAGTTCGACTGCAGTTCACATATGTGGAGTGCCTATATAGTCCACCTACTTTAATAGTTTGCATATGACGGAGGGTCTCTACCCTGGTTTTACGTTTGACGTATGAAAAGATGGTGACCGATTGATAAAGAAGTTTTACGATAACGCAAATCGTGAGTGTTTAAGAATTTTGTTCGGGATAAGCCAATAATCGTATAGGAGGCGGGTAATGCATCAGGAAACTTATATGTTTTAGGCGATCTATGATAACGATATTGGTTCGTATTTTTCATGATTGATTTAATTGTACCTCGCACATTCCACACGTCTAACATTCGAACGATTGGATGACAGCAATCATTTGCGGCTGATGATTATTAATGTATTTGCAAACTAACAGTTATGGAATCGATAATGATTTATTAAACATGCTGCATGTGAATTGTCAACTGTAAACTTCTTTTTTATACTATCACTTCACTATTTTGTTTTACTCTTTTAGAAATGCAAATTACAAATAACTTTTAAAGAGGCCTATAATAAAAATAAGGAGTGTAATTTATTTATGCGATTCATTTGTTTTACTCGGTCTGGTATCAATGTGATATTGATACTTGTTTTAAGTAAAGAAGGCAAATTTCCGAAGCTTGTTATGTCTGTCCTTTAGCATTTGTTATCTTGTATTAGTAGCGATAACGTTGGTATTCCTTATTTGTTAAACATGCTTTTTTCTGAGTATTTTCTTCATTAAGTTTTATGTATATCCTAGGTAACTAAAAATCGCAAACAATAAGGGAAGTATGAGTTGTCAAAGGCTATTACATTGAATTGTGCTAAATTACATACAATGTCCCATTGCGAAGAAGAGGTACCATCTCCTGGTTTTCACCAACTGAGCATTACAAGTAAGTGGTTTTATCAGTAGCTTCATTATTATTTTCTAATATTTCTAATATGCAGAGTATATTAGTCCTGCAATGATTAAAATTCTATTTTCTATTTTGTCTTACATTGAGCTAAACTGCATAGACATAAGAAATTTAGATAAATGTAGTACATTCTTTAGTGACAACTAGAAAAATACATGGTTGTATGGAATACTTCACATAATCTAAAAATACTTTATAGTCCAATGTACATTACACATTTCAGTTGAAGGAGCAATACTAAGAAGTTCAACCTTCTTGAAGCCTAATCCTTACATAGAGTTCTCTGTGGATGATAAAAGCCCCCGTAAGACAGAAGTTTCAAAATCCACATATCAACCAAAATGGAACGAAGAATTCACTATACTTGTGACACCATATTCTCAATTGCATTTTCGTTTGCTGGATCATAGCACATTCAGAAAGGATACTTTAATAGGAGAAAAAAGGATAAGTCTATCCCAAGTTCTGTCTTATTACAATGGAAAACTGGAAAACATGGAAGTGACATTTGATTTGATGAGTGAAAGTAAACATGACTCACAGTTATGCAAAGTTGGTGAACTAATTACTGTATTTGATGGATTAAGAATTGATATGCCAAATATAGCATCCCTAAATGTTAATGAACCATCATGCCAAGGACACTGTACATCATCAGAGGGTAAGAAGTTATATTCAAGAAATCATTTTTTATGGTGTACTTTGTATAATATGGTTCAAAAATAATTGGGCACTGTAGATTTTTATTGATATGTTATGGTAAACATATTTTTATAGGTGCTTCAAATAATGAAGCTGTCAGTAATCGCAGCATTCTAAATGGGGGAGTACGGGCACGCATGAAATTACATGGGACAGAAAATATTGCACCATCTACACTCCGTGCAATAGCTAATAGTTATCATAATTCAAGTTATAACAGTGGAAGCAGTCAAGCCAACATTAACAAGAATACTGAACAAATGGCTTCTACAACATCAAACACAGCAGATGGATCTTCAAATAAACCTGGGAGCAGTTCTATGTCTTTAAGTTCTCTAGCAAATGGCCATGCAGTTTCACCTGCAGATAAATCTGTTGTTCCTATTTCAGGACGAAATACAATATCTTTATCAGATGGACGTAAGATATCTAGAGTAGAACAACCATCTGCTGTCAGTACAGTAGAGGGACGTGTTCCTTCAAGAACAGAGCAAGTACCAAAATATTCCGTCTCGGATGGTCGGAACTTTTCTCGCACAGATCAAACAGCATTAGTACCTGTGTCGGATACACGTCAGCAGCCCCGATCAGAGCAATCAAATCTTACCAACACAGATGCACGTTCTTTGACAAGAACTGATCAGTCTCCTATGTCTGCTTCTGGTAGTCGTAGTACACCCAGAGTTGACCAATCAGCAAGTACACCTATGACTGATAGTTGCTCTAGCTCCAGAACAGATCAAGCTACAAACATTTTAGTAGCAGATGGACGTACTGCTTTTCGAGTGGACCAACCAACAAACGCGATTTCAACAGATAATCGTGGACCGTCTCAAACAGAGCAGTCCGTAGTGATTCCTGTAACAGATGGTCGAAATAATGCTCGCCCAGAACAAACAGCGGTTATTCCCATAGCAGATAGCCGTGGAGCTTCACGTTCTGAACAGTCTACATCATTTCCACCGACAGATGGGCGTAGAGTATCGCGTACTGAACAGTCTTCAAATTCTGTGGTACCCGTTGTTCGGCTGAATTCGCGAATTGCACAACCTACTTCGTCTTTACAAAATCAATCAGCTGTGATACCTGTGGTTGGACAGCTAACAACACAACCTGGTTCCTCATTAATCCTCACTGAAGTGGACTCTGCAAATCATTCTGAGGAACCATTACCGCCTGGTTGGGAAATGAGATATGATGTATATGGCAGAAGGTTAGTAAATAATGTAATTCACGTATTAAGTATAATTTTTGAATTTATACATAATAATTGTTGACTTACTTCATCATGAATTTTTCATATTTTCAGATACTATGTAGATCACAATACGCGAAGTACATCTTGGGAGAGACCACAGCCATTGCCACCTGGCTGGGAAGTTCGACGAGATCCAAGGGGCAGAATTTATTATGTAGATCATAATACCAGAAGTACAACTTGGCAAAGACCAAATACCGAAAGGTTACAACATTTCCAGCATTGGCAAGGAGAAAGGCAGTATGTAGTGCAGCAAGGGAACCAACGTTTCCTTTATCCTCAGGTAACTACACTGTTTGAATTCAGTGACGATAATTACAGCAATTAATAACATTTCTAATCATTACTTATAAAAATGCAGGAATAATTTTCTAAAAAAATCAATTTAAGTACAGAAATACAAAACCTAACTGTAAAAATCCACAGGCGCATGGAGGACAAGCTGCAATTGGTCCTTCAACGTCCACAGCTGACGATGACGATGCTTTGGGACCATTACCCGCTGGTTGGGAACGACGTAAACAGCCAGAAGGAAGAGTTTATTATGTAAACCATAAGAATCGAACGACTCAGTGGGAAGATCCTCGAACACAAGGTCAAGAAACTGGAATTGATGAAGCACCATTACCAGACGGTTGGGAAATTAGATTGACCGAAGATGGTGTTCGGTATTTCGTAGATCATAATACGAGAACAACTACATTCCAGGATCCCAGGCCAGGCGCGCCTAAAGGGTTCGTATTTTGTCATTCATTAATTACCAATCTTTATACAATTTTTGATAATTTTATGCCACATTGTTTTTATTTAGACCAAAAGGAGTTTATCGGGTACCCCGAGCATATGAAAGATCATTCCGATGGAAATTGTCTCAGTTCCGTTTCTTATGTCAAACAAATGCGTTGCCAAATCACATAAAAATTAGTGTTAGCCGACAAACGTTGTTTGAGGATTCTTATCACCAGATAATGAATGCAGAAGCTTTTGCACTAAGACGTCGATTATATATAATATTTAAAGGAGAAGAAGGTTTAGATTATGGAGGTGTATCAAGGTATGTGTTCAAAATGTATCGAAAAACTGATTTGCCAAGTATAGATTATGATTTCCATTACTTTCATTCCAGAGAGTGGTTCTTCTTGTTGAGCCATGAAGTATTAAATCCAATGTACTGTTTATTTGAATATGCCAATAAAAGTAATTATAGCTTGCAAATCAATCCGGCATCATATGTAAATCCTGATCATCTACACTATTTTAAATTTATTGGAAGGTTCATTGCAATGGTATGTCAAGAGAAATTGGAAACCGAAATTATAATATTGATGATTTCACAAATATTTATAATAAATTTCACGTTTGTAGGCTTTATATCACGGTCGGTTTATCTATAGTGGTTTTACTATGCCATTTTATAAACGCATGTTAAACAAAAAGTTGGTCATGAAAGATATCGAGTCTATCGATCCAGAATTTTACAAATCTCTTGTGTGGATAAAAGAAAATAATATTGATGAGTGTGGCCTAGAATTATATTACAGTGTCGATTTCGAAATTCTTGGGCAAGTTATACATCATGAATTAAAGGAAGGAGGTGATAAAATCCGGGTTGTTGAAGACAATAAAGAGGAATATATAAGGTACTATTTCAATATATTGTGTTAAAATATAATCAGACAAAATTACTTATCTCTTTTTTATGTAAGGTTAATGACTGAATGGAGAATGACGAGAGGTATTGAGGACCAAACTAAAGCGTTTTTGGAAGGTTTCAATTCTGTTGTACCGCTTGAATGGCTTAAATATTTCGATGAACGTGAATTGGAACTTATGCTTTGTGGAATGCAAGAAATAGACGTTGAAGACTGGCAACGTAATACAATTTACAGGCATTACACGAGAAATAGCAAACAAATTTTGTGGTTTTGGCAGGTTTGTTATCCTAGATATAAATATCGAACAAAATAATATGCATGTACTAATTTACACTTACACTTTTCAGTTTATAAGTAGAACAGATAGTGAAAAAAGAGCACGACTTTTACAGTTTGTCACGGGAACTTGTCGTGTACCTGTTGGAGGATTTGCAGAATTAATGGGTAAGATGTAAAATATAAAGGGTTTTATACTATAGATGTATAATATACTTATACTAAACCCCAGTTTATCATTCATTATTCCAGGGAGCAATGGTCCACAAAGGTTTTGTATAGAAAAATTTGGAAAAGACACATGGCTGCCACGGTCGCATACATGTTTCAACAGACTGGATTTGCCACCCTACAAAAGTTATGACCAATTAGTCGAAAAATTAAATTACGCTATTGAGGAAACAGAAGGTTTTGGACAAGAGTAACTAGAAGAAGTCAGTCACGGGCAACTTTCTAGGTATGAGAATGTCCGTATAGGTAGCGGTTAAGAACAAATTTAATATAGCAATACAAAGTTACGATAAATTGGATCATGTTAAATATAGAATTTACTTAAAGGTATTTTCACTGATAATCTACAATATTTAAGTAACCGGCTATTAATAATAATGGTCCTGTTGAAAAGGATATGTATGAAACATTGTGCGTTCCATGCGGGGTCCTTATAATATTTGCAATTGGACATATTTCGTTTTAAACCCATTTTCTTTGCCACATGTAAGTAAAAAAAACAAATCTATAATATCCATAGAAAATATCAATGAAGCGCTTACAGATTTATACGTGCACGGTAAATGTACAGTATATCTTAGAGTGTTCGCGATGAAAACGGATGCCAAGACATTGATACAATTAATTTTATTTCCTTTTAATCACTATTACTATTATATTATCTACCATATTCGGTTACATTACTACACCAAAAAACGCGCCAACATTGGTAACATAATTATTTTATTATGCGAAGTTTTTTTGATGTGCAAACAAAAAGGTTTAGATTAATGCTTGCTATACTTAGAACTATTAAGTGTAGCATTGTCTTTACTGTATTGTTATGGTTGTGATTCTGTATACACAGAAGTTTATTGATGCTTTCTATGATATATTCACATCGCTGCCGAAGTATTGAAGGCTTGCAAATCTTCTTGATAATAAATACTGTACATATTGAATCTTCATTTAACTATGGTGTATATCACACGGGGAACAATTAACAATTTTATGTTTCGTCCTAGGTATTGAATGATAAAACTTGACGCGATCACATAAAATGATGCTCCAAGAATTTGTTTCTTTGTTTAAGGCACATACCTTCTCAAAGAATGACATGTAAACAACCAACCTGTATTTATAAATATTGTATCATCATTTTATTGTTAGGTAGGAAAATTGCACCGTGCACATAAATTCATGTCCGATAACAGACATTGATTATTACTTTGTGTTATTTTCTCGTCATAATGTGTAACAAATTTATAACAACGTTGTTAACAAATTGTAATGAAAAAGATTATGTAGATTCTAGGACTACAAGCATAAAATTACTTAATTGATTGTGATTAATAACTTGTATATATATACATATAGATATATGCATTATACGTGCATGCAATACATAATTGTATACACGTGTACGCAAATGTAACAAAACATACACGGTTGCATATAGAAACACGAATTATATAAATATGTGCAGAGAATTGGAATAGGATTATTCTAAAAAGAAATGGCGTTCGAATGCAGTATATAAAGTGGCTAGGATTATTTAAGCAATTGAAATGAAAATGCATCCGCAAGTTATCAAACTATTTAGGTATATTTAGGTGATATTTTCACTTTCGATTATGTAAACAAGTAGATACTTCATTTGAAGTACTCTATGTCCCATAGAATTGTTAACATGCAAATAATATGTATCATAACAGCATACAACGTTCATATTGTGTTATAATATTCTAGAGAGTATTTATGGATGTGCTTTTAAATGACCATTCGATTATGCACTTTATTTGGTATTACATTAATTATATACTGCTATTTATTATTTTAAAGATTTACCAATAAGATTCTTATAATACTAAAAGATTAGAAGAGAGGCTGCATAAGAAAGATATAATTTGTCTATTGAAATTGGTACTTGGGACTAACGAAAATGTTAAAAGTACAAGATACACGATTATACACGGAAGATACTGCAATCTTTTTCGTGCCTGATTCTAAATGATCGTTGCCTCGATCCTGCAACTAGATTGTGCCAAGGAATGACTATTTGAAACACGTACGAAAATTTAATACTGAAATATATTATTGTAACAGGTAAAAGATTATTTCAAATTTTCAAAATGTGTAAAGGATGTGCAAAACTTGAAAGTTGGAATCATTCTAGTAGTTTTCTAATAACATACCCTTCAAAGCGATATGATTTTGTTATACAAGCACAAGAAAAGTATTCCAGTGCATTGAGCATAAATTTTATTAGATATGTATGTATATAACATGTACAAAGTATATACCATTAAATAAACAAATTTATGATTGAAGACAGTACATAATTTTTATCATTTCATCAATTCAAGAAATGAAAATAACTGAATTGGATTTTGTTTTAATTTAGGATTTATTTCTTTTACTATGTATCATGGTATAATTACACAAATGTTTCATGTAAATTTACTACATTTTTATTATGACTAAAGATATATATTATTTACGTTGTATTATCCATATCCTCTTTAACTATAATCTTGGACTGGGACCAAAATATTTTTCCCATGGAATTCGACCCAATATGGAGTTCTGATTGTTTTTACTAGTACTATCTGACAGCTCCCATTTTTGAGTAAAATTTTTTAATTCATCTACAATTAAAAAAACGTATGTATCCGAAATTGAAGCTTAACAGATTGCGTACGACGTGCTTCCAGGGCCCACACATTTCTGAGCGCGCCAAAAAACTTAGTATTATACAATGCATATAAGCACTTTTTTAATTCACATTTATGACTTCTTAAATATTAATATATATTTTTTATATATTTCGCGATTCTTTTGTCGTAAGTTACCGCAAAGTTTTGTTACCTTGGCAACGTGATAAACAGATCAAATTATTTTTAATTTGTCAAGTCGGCGACGCGTGCGTAAAAAGAAGCATTAAAACGAGATATCTTGTTCCCCGATCTCAATGTTCGGTTTGCTATATACGAAATATCTCGTGATCCATACACAAAGTGTTAACAATTTTATATACTCTTTGTATTTTCACAAAGTCAAAAGCGATTATGATACAGGACATATTGATACCTAGTAATTTATTTTATCTTTTATAAAGATCTATCAATACCTTGCATGCACTTACTTTCATCCATGTTCACAATATCCTCTGTTTTAGTTTCCACCCCATCTTTATCTCTCTTAGTAGTAATAGTATATTTCTTGTCTCCAATTTGTTTGGAAATTATTGTTGTTTCATTTCCTTCCCTATCCCTAAATATTTCTTTTTCTTCTACTGCTCCATCTGATCTATACATAAACTGTTTCCTTACATGAATTCCGGTACTGTGTTGGGGAGGGTTAAAAGGCTGCACTGCTGTATTATTTTGACTACCAAAAGCTTTAGAGACCTCATTGATATCAATCCTACACAAATAACCACAAGCTATGTATTTTGCTTTACAATTACTAATATGATAAAATATATCCTTCAATTAAATTACTTACTTTCCATCTAAGTCAGCATCATATTTCTGTGCTTCCTCATTGTCTTGATCTTTAGTGCCAAAGTCTGACTTTAAAAATTTATCTCTTAGACTTTCTTGTTTTGGTGCTTCATATGGGAGTGCAGGCATATTATCACCTAAATTTATGTCTTGTCAATAAAATATGAAATTGAAGAAGTACATTTAATTATAAGTATAAAAATATACCTGGCATGGTGAAGACACCTCCATTACCAAAGCCAAAAAAGAAATCCTTTAGTATGCTGTCCATTTGCGATTCAAAGAAACGTGTCATTTCAAGAGGATCACTAAATATTCTAAACTGTGTCCTACTTCTGGGATACCTGCAATGGACAACAATAACATAAAATCATGTAATTTTAATTGGGTAAAATTAAACGATTAATTTTACTTACCTAAAATCTTCGACGTCGTCATCATCCTCATCACTTTGCCAAATGGGATTTCGAAAACTGTCTTCGTATGACCAATGCTCGGCAAATCTGAAGTAATATTTAAGGATTCGTTAAATATTTTTATATGCAGTACACTAATAACAAAACATATTGTGTTTTTCTAGATAAGTATTGTGTGACCAAACAATGGCTCTATGACATTTGACATTGTCAAAAATACGTAATGCTTACATCTATCAGTTTTCTTTGAAAATTGCAAGTATAATTTACCTATCGTTTTGGGGTTCTTCGGGGTTTTTTGCCCCGAATAAATTGCGAAAAATATTAAAGAACGACATTCTCTCGAAAGCTGTCGCCTAATAATTTAGACACTCGATATCGTCAAAACAAACGAAATTACATCATGTCTCTGTATATTCGAGAAGTAACTTGAAGTTTAGCGATGTTAGCTCGCGGTTATATACAGGACATCAGTTCTAGATATATCTATATATTGTAATGGTGGCAAGCCACCGTAGATTCATCAGTCAGCTGATTCTAAATCCATCATCAACCGTCAGCTGATATAATTAAGAGTAATAAACAAAATAATAGTGCCCTTACGTTAGAAAATAAACGGCACCTTTAATGACAGTTTCAGTATTATTTTAGACTATATTTCGGTGTTGATATTTCACCAAAATACGTTGGATTTCGTTTACTTTTAGAACGGAAAGGTCGAGTAAAACGTCATAAAGAATGCCAACGTGTTAAAGCATTCGCGTGAAGAAAATGAGTAAAATGTATTTTTTAAGGATTTTATGTGAAATGTGGGTAGTCAAATATACTATAAATATGTAATATGGATCGTAATAAGTCACTTAATAAATGTCATTTACTATCATTATGGCGAAATATAAATTTAATGCAGGATTTTATGTCATAAAATGTTTGGTGTATTGGCATCGTATTCTGTTATGGTTCAGCGTATTATTTTCGTAGAAAGTTATTTATTCATCTCTTACTAATTTTCAATGATGTACAATTATCTATGAAGTGATTGCAAGACTAGTGTTTATTTAGACCAACGATATTTACTTATTGCAGTTGAATGTGTCATAAAAGGAAATTAATCAAATCTATATTTGTAATATTCAATATTTACGAAAAATGCTTTTTCAATAATGTATTATGAAATGTGGTTTGCAATATGTGAATTAAAGTACATAACAGTTACAGTTTGGGGTTAACTTAAACATGTTTGATAATAATATCTTTAAGGATATTTTATATTTTGTTCAGAAGCATTGCTCAGTAGTTGAATATTCATTTGTGTAATTTAGTTTTTATATGACTTCTTATGTCATATATTAATACACTTAATGTTTTCTTACAGCAAAAAGGATTCTTAAAGAAACAATGAAATATAAACAAGACTTATTGGATCACCAAATTATTTAAGAACAAAGTTTTTGGCACAATGAATAATATAGCTGGACAATTTCGTAAGACAATATGGGATCCTTTTCTGATAATATGTCAAATTATTGTTGTACAAAGTGTTATGTACTTCAGCCTTGGTTTATGGATTTGGTTCATGGCATCATTACTGGGAACAACAAAATCTTTAGACTATGCCTTTCAATATAAAGAGATACATGTTAGAGACTTTGGAGGAAGACTGGTTATAATAATCTTTGTCCTAAATGCACTTGTTGGTGCATGTGCATTGTGGTGGTTTGTGCAAAGAACAAAACAATGTATGGATTTTGCATGTACTGCCCATTTGATACATTTAATTTGTTGTTGGGCATATAATGCAAGTTTTCCTACAACTTTTAGTTGGTGGTGTCTAAACCTTGTATCTCTGTGTATAATGTGTGTTTGTGGCGAATTCTTATGTATGAGAACTGAATTACAAGCAATTCCATTAGGCATGAACAGTCAAAAAACAGCATTGTAACATAATTCTGTATATAATTATTACCATACTGATGACAAATTATATATCAATAAAACTTTTTTAAAATACTTTAATTATAGATTTAATTACACGATCTTTTTTAAATATTATAGGATCAATTTATATACGCCGTACATGAATTTTAAATTATATTTTTTAAACCAGTCATACTACACACTGGTGGCTGTGATATATACATAAATCGACAATAATCACTATTTTCATATTTTGCTTCTTACTTAGTGGTGATCTTCCTTATAAAAGCGTAAACCACAATATCCACATGTATGGTTACCTGGTTTGTCCTATTAGAAAAATTATTTTTATATTTCTTTAAACTACACAATAGTGCTAAACATTAAATAACTAATAATTTCAATCCACTCATACGAGATTTATGTAAACTTTGGGATGTCCAAGAGGTCCACCACCACCATCACAAGCTACTATTCTTTCTTTTACAGGAGCTGGAGGCACTTCATCTATCAGTTTAATTGCCCAGTTCTGACTAACGTGTTTCGTCCTAAATTCAAACCTCGCCAAGCGATAATCGTCCTCTTCAAATGACTGAAGAAAAACAGTTAATCAATATTGCAATAAACAAATATAATACATAGGCATAATGATCGACGTTAAGTAATACCTCATAGCTATGCAATACAACCTTTTATTGTTCTTAAAATTTAATACACCTTCCAAACAAATTCAATTTACCTGATCAGTATGAGTTACTATGTCTTTGGATTTTGCAGTAGAAGCAGTTCGGACCGTTAAATTTGCCAAATTCCTGTTATAAAGTTTACGAGGAGCTCCGAAGAGCCCGACAGCCATTCTACTCGCCATGTTTTTCGATAATTTTACTTTGAGCCACAAGGGGGCGCGTCTCTACTTTGACACAAACTGCAGTACAAATATTGAAAAATATAAATGGCATTCATTCGTAATATGTTTGATAACAAAATCTTAAAACAACAAAATGAAATGTTTAATACAACGCTTTTTAGACATGAAAATTAATTATATGCGATGGATGTGAAATTTGTATGTATGTGTTAAATAGTTATTAAAAATATTTATTGTCAGATATAGAATGCATACTTATACTTTTAAAAGATTAATTGAAAAGCATGGAATAATAAATTATTGTATTCCAATAATAATTATAATATACGAATGTATTTTTTCAAACAGGAGATAACTTTGGAATATATAATCAGAGCTTGAATTTGCCACATTTCACGAAGTAATATTCGAAATTTATTGTATATTTACTTGAAACACATTACTGCGCGATTATCCTCAAGCCTTTGTTGGTATATGAACTTAACGCCAATAATATTCCCGTAATATTAAACTACAAAAATAACTTGCATCTAAATAAATCTTCAATGTTTACAGTCATAATGATCCGTTCTGAATCTATTTTATTAATTTAATGGGTAAAACACCTTATACATCTATTGGCCAACCGTGTTAATTAGTAATGTCTATGTAGCAAGAATAATATGTCAATTAAAAAAAGTTAATTTATATGATATCGGGAGTCATGCGCAAACTATGGGCATGCTTTGTAGTGACCTTTACCCCTCCTTGACAGTGCGAACGGAGTACTAAAAAAAAGGAGAACTGTTGCACCTCGTGCGTGTGCGCGGCCGGCATTAAAATCATAAAACACCCCTACGAGAATACATGAGATCAATCATTACTTGGGTAAGTATTATAAAACAACTAATTATAAACGAAAGCATTTTCGGTGAATTGTTCGTGAAAATCATGAATATCGATCTGGTTTGGGTAGTAGGCAATGCGTCGTCTCTATAGCGTTATTTTTACCCTCATTTTTCGTCCCTTTCATTGCGTGTCCGTGTATCAGGACTTGCGTGTGAGAAGAAGATAGAATCAGCTTCTCGTACGTAGTAGATGCTGCCACCCCTATATGTTTCAAGGTCAGTCAATTCTTCGCCGGTAACATACGTCAGGTGTTTCTGTATACGTGTATTCGATTCTAGAAAATAGATATTTAGAATTATTGGGAGCTTCAAATCTGTCCTCTTTAGTACACATCGTGAAACGTATGTTTAAGAGCAAAAAGTACCACATTCGGTTTAAATAGCATATTTCTATTATCCTTTTTAGGGGTGTAAAGAATTTAGAAGGTGTTACGTAGCGTGGTCGTACCTCCCCGTGATAAGAAGAATGTAACACTAAGTAAGAGGGTGAGTATGAACGGGGTAGCAGAACTTAAGCCTGTATGGATTATATTAGATATTCATATATGTGTATTATGTTGTACTTTTATTCGATCCTCTACGTTTTAGACTTACAGTTAAAATGGATGTTCATGGAGCGGGGGTAGTTGCTGTTTTGGGAACAGTGGGTGCTGCAACAGGAGCAATTTCGGCAGTAATCGTTTATACAATTTGTGCCCGTCGCCGGCGATTACCTTTACTTTCAAAGGGCGGAGGACCTCTTAATTGGCAAGTAGATTGTTGAAAATTATTTATATGTATATCATAAGTTTGTAGTCGTAAATAAACATCGAGAATAAAGTGGTAAAGCGTAATATCATTTTTATACAAATAATTTTACCCCAATTTTTGAAGGCAATGTTTTAAAGCTTAACATTTTTCATGTCCCTAATAATATTTAGGTTTGAGAAAGATCTATTGGACAGAGCGGAAGAAGCAGCCCGATCATCGAAAGATGTTCTTGTTGGATTAGGTTCAAGTGTTACTCTTGGTCGCGATATTAAGACTCCGAAACACAGTGATAGTCGTTCGGATGACGAAGAATGGCAATCTGATCATGTATTTGACAGCATTGCTAGTGATTCACCAAGACGAAGTATGACTAATGTAAAAACTGTGATATAAAATGTTAATAAACATGTTGTACAATATATTCTTTTAATTTACAGTTTTGCATCATTTGTCGGAGTCCGACGATATACCGGTGTCTCCAATGAGTCCGCTAGCACCACCTTTGCCAGAAGGTGCAGTTGTTGCTTCGGAAAAACGTATGGTTATTGTAAAACCACCTACAAGAAGCTTAGAGGGTTCACATTCTCGGTTAAACAGTTTAGAAATTGAAACGGCATCACGTCAAAAGGTATTGATATTTGTATCTATTCTTTGACTATTTAAAAGATCATTTAACTGAATTTTTTATTATATCGGCAGTTATCATCTTCTTCGTCGACTTCATCATCCGATGAAATGAGGGGCGAATTGCAAGTAGGATTAATTTACGATTCACCTGCTGGTATCCTTACTGTCAGACTTCTTGAGGTAAAAATAATAATTTTGGAATACCTTAATCTAAGAATCCCGCGTTCTGGTTAATACAATAATTATTTGAATTTTATGAATAGGCTCACGATCTTCGTGCTCGTGAGCTCAGCGGGACCGCAGATCCTTATGCAAAAATACGATTATTACCTGATCGAAGCAACGTATGGCAAACCAGAATACACAGACGTACATTAAATCCAGGTAATTCGGGTTTGGCCGACTTCTTTTAATATCAAATGTCTAAAGTGAGTACTGTATAAGAGGCGATCGTGTAACATACATTTTACTTTCACTTGGTAGTGTTTGATGAAGACTTCGTCTTCGAAATTGTACCTGGCACGTCATTACTCGGAAGAACATTGGAAGTACTACTTTACGACTTTGATGCGTTCTCAAGACATCGTGGGTTGGGATATGTACAACTTCCTTTATCTTCAGTGCCTGATCTGGACACTAGTCTTACAGTTATTACGAAACCAGTCCTCCGATATGGTGCCGAGGGTGGTTTTAGAGCACCCCCCTTGGGGGAGCTTATGGTTTCATTATCGTATCAACCATCTAGCGAAAAATTAACAGTCATCGTTGTCAGAGCAAGAAATTTACCAATTCTTGATGATTCTACAAATGCAAATCCATACGTAAAGGTAAACGATGTATAATATTGCATAACATATTTCATGTGCTCATTAATTTATAATTTCATTCAGGTGGCACTTATACAAGACGGTAAGAGTTTAAAGAAGAAAAAATCTGGCATTCAGCGTGAAGCAAGTAGCCCAGTGTGGAACGACATTTTAACTTTCGATATTAATAGCGAAGTTCTACCGAAATGTAAATTAGAATTTTCTGTCTTACGCACGAGTGGTGAGCTGCTGGCGAAATGTGAAGTATCGAACAAGTGCCAAAAAGAGCTCTTTCACCGCGTATTATTGGGTAAAGGAGCGTCAGCACAATGGTTACCGTTATCGGAACCTGAAATCCATCGGGGCGATTCTACTGATCTGAAAGATTAAGTACTCTATAAACTACGGTTCACCGTCCGAGGTATAAAAATCGGTTGGGAAATATACTATTTACACTTGATAAATATTCATAGAGGAATGTTTAGTTTTCCAGTTTTACATATACTTTTTCGAAATGGATTGAAATCATAATCATGTCATTACTTCTATGTATTTTAAAAAGGTATTAATGTACGACTTAAATTTGCATATCAGTAATTTTAATTTCAATATTCTGCAACGAAAAAATATTTTCATTCTCAGTTTTTGTAACGTAGCACTTAATATCGAGCAGAAAATTATGAAATGCTGAAATATATCAACCTGCATCTGCAGAATTGAAAGCATGCTCTTTTAAGATCAGATTTTGATGACTACTTTACATATACATAAATACAATAAACTCAGGACTCTCAGGTGATTCTTGCACAGTATAATATATCAATGAAAACAGATGAATTTCTACTTGATGCGTTTTAACGCATTTATGACTCATAAATTCTTATTTAGTCCATAGTATTGTGTAAGAATCACATAATCAGTGAATAAGTTTAATTGGTTCAACGTTTATGTAGCACAATACGTTTTCAAATGGATGTATGTTTGTAACAGTGTATCTAAATGTATAAGCTATATAAAAAGATTTATAGTGTAGGCCTTCATGTGTGAGAGCAGGTCTTTCCTAGGAGGTTGGAAGAATAAATTTATTAAGTTTCAAGTACTTGTAAATTTGGCTGACACAAGGGGTGTAAGTTGAGCATACAATTTAATATAATATATAAATTTAACAAGTCTAACACATACTCTATTTCAATGAGATAGATATTTAAAAAAATATATCTTATAAATGTGAAAGTGCTAAAAGTGATTAAATTGTATGTTCATTTCAGCTTAATAGTAGCATGTTTTAAATACATTGCGTACTTATAAACATTATTGGTTATATATTAACGATTTTGCATTTCAGATTTTCTTATTCAGACCATTATCATTTTTATATGACTAAAAAATGTACTTTCAATTTTTTGGTTTCAAAATATTTTATTTATTGTACAATATAACTGTACATATAAAATGAATGGACCAACGTACCATGATCCCTGAGCTTAGTCGAACAAACCTGCAGAGGAAAATACATATTCATTAAATACAAATTTCTTCTTCTTTTCTAATCTGACATATTTCAACATGCATTCTCATATCTGAATAACTTCATCATAGCTGCTTTCAGAAGCTAATACATGTATTAATCATTGTAATTATTTGTCCATTTGACAAATGTGTTGCATTTTTAAATAACATAATTTTTTAAGTTTCATATCTTACCAAAGCCCATGTCATCGTCCGATTCTTCTTCAGGTTCTTCCTTCTTCTTCTCTTCCTTAGCTGGAGCAGCCTCTGCTGCTGCTGGTGCTGCAGCAGCTGGAGCTGTAAAAAGATTATTTTATATAAAGTAACATGTTATAAAAATATCTTTACAATTATCTAGAGAATATTATAAATGTTTACACCTATGTTTACAAATAGATTATATAGCAATAGTTGAATGGAAATAATGGGCATTATTATAGAAACATGTTGAAATTAAGACTCTGGCATTTACACACATGTAAATGCAATCAGACCCTAATTACAAATTCTTTCTCCTCAGTTGCTGACCGCTCTGCTACATAATAGTAGGATCGGTGGATGAAGAGGATTGTTAATTTAAACAACTTAAGTTTAATGAGTGTTTTTGTATTGTGTTCATAATCTAAGGTATTTGGTGTTTAGAAAGACGAGATCGATCAGCATCATTAACTATGTAATGCACTTAAACTTGTAATCTGAAAGAAGTACTTTGTAATAAATAAATACTCACCACCTCCTGCGGGTGCGGCACCAACACCGGATCCAATGTTTGTGATTAGTTCCTTTGCGTTAACACTCTCGAGGGCCTTAGCGAAAAGTCCGGGCCAGTAAGACTCGACATCGACGTTTGCGGCCTTCAAGATTGTTTGAATCTTTTCGCCCTAAACATTAAAAATGAACGGTTAAAGATAAATTCTTAAGCTCTCTTTATTTTAACGGCTAAAATACATTTCAGGATAATAAATATCAGTAAAAACAGTAACAAGGAATGAGGAGAAACTGTTTTGTAGGACTTAGCGACGCCATGCAGGGTAGGCCATGTGTTTTATACTTACAGTTACGGCAATGTCATCGTCGACGAGAATTAATGCAGCGTAAACGCAGGCGAGTTCTGCTTTGGTAGTCATGTTTTATATTTATGTCTTTAATATAAAAACTGGATGGATGATTATAGTGGTGCAAGTCGCCGATTTGGCCTTAGCTCCAAAAGAGAGAACAAGCACACAAGTTCACTCGATCCACCGGAAAGGTAAAGAGACCCGCCGAATCGGATATCACGTGATATATCCCGGAGGTTAGCGCATGAGAGTACGAAGGAGCATGCGCAATACTGTCATGTATTTCATTGGCTATTGTGGATAATACAGATTTAAGCTTCTCTATATATTTATAAAATATTATTGTAAACACCGAGCGATATATTGTAATATACCTTAATGAATACAATCCGTGTGTTATATAATGTTTAATAACATTCGAAAGTGTCAATTACACACAAGGACAATAAATATTTAATACATCGAAAGTGATGAAATTACCAGTACGCTTACTACGAGATGGTGCAACGTTCTGCTGACATATAACAACGTTCTCTTTTCTATTAGTCACAATGTACTTAGATTTATTAAGATAGCTATTATTGCAAAACTCTAACATTTTACAAGGACGTAAGTACGAATTAATAATATTATTGTTAATTTTACCTTGTATATATGCGTCTCAGCATTGTGAGAATTGGAGGGGAGAAGCTAAAATTCGATTATCGATACTATCTGCTGACATAGTCGATCTCTCGAACTGAAATCGTATTACAGCTTTATTCGAGTTAGGTGGATCGATTAGTACCGTTGGACAGTTGAGACGGTGAGTTTAGTGGTTTTGCGGACGTAACGGAGCAACTGAGTATTCGAGTTTCTCGCGAGGCGGAAGAGCGTGCGTCAAGACGATCGAACGTTCGTTCGTCTCGTGGTCAAGATTTGCTCGCACGACTGGGTAGCTTGGTGAATGTTTCTTGTGAATCGTTGCTATGTAGTACCAGTGTAAATGAAGCGGCGGCGTATAGCGCGGTCGCGTGGCAAGGGGGTACCGCCTGCGGGGGCGATGAGAATGGCGCGCAAATGTTGCGTGCGTAGCTGCGAAGCCGACGTGCAAGAAGCGCGTACCAAAGGCTTGCCTCTTCATCAATTTCCGAAGGACGCTGTCTTAAGGAGCAAGTGGTTAGCTAGTGGCGGATTCGAATCAAGTTTCAAACCTGCACCGGGTCAGGTTGTTTGCCACAGGCATTTTAAACGTGCCGATTACGAAGCCGCCAAGGGACATAAGTTACTCCTACGTAAAGGCAGCGTGCCATCGGTCTTTGCCGACTATGACAATCATCCAGGTATGCGCGGGTTCACTCATATTTCCTTCACCTTACATCTCATAACTTGCAATCATGTTGTCAATCGTCGTAGAATCATATTATAGAAACTTTGCGCATCTCTTTTTATGCTTACCCCGCATACCTGCTTCTTGTCTTCCCCCCTCCCCTACTCTTACTGCTTCGACTATCTTTCCACTTGGTTGAATTCATATGTTGTGTCCTATGTACGTGCGGCATCTTTGATTTGCCGGTTTTTGAATGTGTGCGTCCTTTGTCAAGAATGATGCTGAAACGATAGAATGTATTTTGATTATTGCAATGTTTCATGTTGTTCTTTTTTTAAAACGTCATATACATAATGATGTAAACAGTAGAACAACTTTTGTTTTCATGTCATCATTACCCTATATAGATGTATACATTATTTTATACACATTTTAAGTTCAATGTTAGCTTCATAATTTGGATAATTTTTACAAGTGTGTACCAGCATGTTGCAATTAGTAGAATTGCTATTCTTTTTTACTTCGCACAAGTTTTTAATAATTAAATTCATTATTTTTTCAGATCCTGTTATTATGTCAGTAAAGTCTTCTACATCTTATGCACAGGAGGATTTAGATCTCATTAACTCAGAGATATTAAATCTGGAACATTCAATCTCACCACTTTTGGCTGAAGCCAGAACACCAAAATCTGATAGCTGTGGTGAAACTTGTTATTCTAGACCTGCATCATCAGCTGACTCCCTCAATTTATTGGATTCATCAGATCTAATAGACAATGGATGTAAACAAACAAATATGAAAGAAGATAATATACTTATATCTTTACCTTCTGTGAAACAAGAAATAATTGATAATGATGAAATGAAAGTGAATACAATGGCAGTGCAATTAGGTATTGTAGAGTCAGAAGTGGCAATGAAAAATATTCCAAAAGATTTGGTTATAAAGGAAGAATTGAAAACCATAAATATGGTACATCAGAAAGTGTTTGATAAATCTGATGAAATGAAACCAAAGATGTTAAATAAAGGAGGTCTGAAATTTTTCCCTGGAGCTAAACTAGAAGCAAAGGATTTCAATGAAAAATGGCAAGTAATGTTAATATTAAACCTTGATTTTATGGCATGTTAAATTATATATGTGTTAGTTCTTAACATTCATATAAAACTTATTTTCACTGTCTCATAGATTTGATCTAATAGTAAATACTAAATGTATTTTCAACTATTAATTGCTTTAGAATGTGTTATTTTCTAAAATATTTATCTAATGATGCTTCTGGTGTTAAGTATATAGACAAAAAAATTCTGGAGGAAATACAAATTCACAATATTGGCAGTATAATAAAATAATTTCTCTCTGTTCATGGTTTATGTACAGGTATTCTGCGAAAGTAGTGGAGACAGATTGGGACGAGAGGGAAGTGTTAATTCATTTCGACAAATGGAGTTCAAGATTTGATGAATGGATACCCATGGACAGTTCTAGACTGCGTGTATTGCAAGCACAGCCCAAGTAAGTAGAATTTTAATCTCAATATAAACACTTATATGACAGTTAAGGTATAGGTATAAGATAGGGCAATGAGTGGGAAAAAAGACAGTTAATTTAAAGAGTTGTTGAATAATACTTTGTGCAATAGAACATGTGTGTAACGCGTCTTCTGTGTTTTTCTTTAAAGCGAACAAGCTTGGGACCTGCCATCTCCGTAAGTGGATATTGCCTTATTATCAAATAGGTGAAATATTTGTAGTATTTGTAATACATTCTAAGATTTTACTGCTGATGTTCATTCATTAATTTCTCTTAACAAATGGAGTAGATCTTCCTTTTGCTTTAATTGATACAAG
Source organism: Nysson spinosus (assembly GCA_910591585.2). Lineage (NCBI taxonomy): Eukaryota > Metazoa > Arthropoda > Insecta > Hymenoptera > Crabronidae > Nysson > Nysson spinosus. The sequence goes on along the minus strand of OU342830.1, from coordinate 4,615,063 downwards.
AATCTTTCTATTGTAAACTGATAGATATCTTCGTTATTATTATGTATATTTATGTGGGCAGAAATAGTAGTTGTAAGAGGTGTTTTGTTTCTAGTTTTGTGGCTATGGGGGTGGTTATTGATCTTTTTGCCTGTGCTGGTAGCATTTGTAGCATTTCTTTGACCAACAGAATTTATTGACTTGCAAATAGAGTTTGTCAGTTGTGGGTGAGATTTTTGGACGTATACCATGGCACCTACAAATTGTGTGCAATAGAATTAGTTCTGGCTATACTATTTCTCCCCATAATCTTATTGGAAAATCTTGCTCACAGCTAACAAATTCGGCTCATTAGGTATGCACATCAGTACTGCAAATCTCTAACACGATAAAGTTTGTATACTTTTTGTAGTTGGGTCCCTTACATTTGTGAAGTACCTTTTGCATTGGTCATATTTTCTTGAATTTTCTATGTTCTGATTTCATATAAATTTGAAATTATTAAAAATTGTTTATTTTTTTTATACTACTAAATATTGGGATAATGTAAATTCATCCAAATTCTTGACAGATACGAAATTAAAGTGAAATAGAGTGAAATTTGCAAGACAAGATAGTTGATTGAAAATTGTTTTTGTAATACTTTCATTTATTATTTGGATTTTGGATAATAATTTCATATTTTTCCTGTGTGTTATAATGAACGGATTTTACGCCTTCAGGGAAACGAAGGGGAGGGACTTTTCAGTAGGAGAACGAATACTTGCTACATGGGCGGACGGGAGAAAATATCCGGCCAAAGTGAACGCTGTCTTGGGAAATGGTAAGTTACCTAACCTTAACTGTGAGTGGAAGAGAGATAGATCATATCCCCTACATTATACGTTTGACGTTTCTCTCTTGAGAGGACATATTTTTTTTAGTAGAAGAGTCAATCTCTTTTTAATGCGAGGCTAATTCTTTTTACAGATAAATACGATGTGTTGTTTGATGATGGGTACGCGAAGACAATTAAGTCGTCGAAAATGACAAAAATTGCAGCAACACCTACAAAGGTACAAACTTTAATTGTGAGGTTATGTTGTTGTAAAATCATAGATGCAAATCCAACAAAATTTACCTCCTTTACATGTTTTCTATCCACCTTTATAACATTGCACTTTTAGTTTATAAGGCAGCTGAATTTTTATGCATATGAATATCACATAATTTCCACTACAAGTTATTGTTTGTAATTTTGTAAAATTATTATTTGAACTGTATCAAAAAGCAATATGTTGGAAAAATTAGAGTATCTTCATTTTTTAATTTTATGCACTGTACACATATGTTATTATTCTAAATGCCATATATTTCTATAAGCTTTCAGTATCCATTCATTTATGAATATATTTTATATTCCATATCTTTAGATGTTGCATTTCTTTGTTAAAAAATGAATATTTCATCAATTTTGTTTCTTTTTACACTAATAAGCTAATGTGTCTTGCTTTAGAGTTTTTTATGAAATATTAATGAATCATATAAAGTAGTATTTACTAATATAAAAATTCTTGTATGACAAAGAATATTTTATAGTTTTAGTTTCATTGTATTATGTATAATGCAAATTTCGTTTCCTCTTAACAGCAGGTAGCTCAGACTGAGACATATATTGGCAGCAAGCAAGAGAGAAGAGATAAGAAACGGAAGCATACAGTTATGGAATTATTTCATACACATTCTAGAAAACGAACGAAAAATGAACCTGAGAGGTCATTGAAAAAAGAGGAACCTGTAGTTGTGGAAAATGGAGAGCCTTATTCAGAGAATAAGATTGAATTAGATGGCACTTTATTTGGACCTTGTTATGATCCTGGTACAGATTTGTTGAAAGGCTTTGATACTGTTTCAAAAATGAAAACTTATTCTAAAAAGAACAAAAAGGAACAATCAAAAAATGATACAGATCAAGAAGATGACGTTGGTCCTGAATGGATAGATGGAGAACCTCAGGGAACTGAATCTTATATAGTGGATAGTAGTGATGGTATGTACATAAAGAATAAAAAATGACAGCAAATATATTTTTTCTATAAATGCCTTTAAAATTTTGTATCATCAAATATTATCATTTTCTAGGCCCGCGTCGCTCGATAATAATTGCAGATAAACGATTACCACCAGGATGGCAAAAACATTTTACCCAGAGAAGAGCTGGCACTTCAGCTGGAAAGTGGGATGTTTTATTTATCCAGTAAGTATAACAAAGATACAGTTATTCCGAATGAGCATTTGCTTATGATCATTATGTGTTTTTCAGTAAATCATCAGGGAAAAAATTCAGATCACGTAATGATATTAAAACATTTATGGAAAGTCAGGGCCAGTTTGATTTTGACCCTGATAAGTTTGACTTTTGTATTCATCGTAAAAAGAAGAATCAAACACCTAAACCGAAACAAGAAGTTATTCCAGAAGTACCAAAAAAAATTAAAACTTTGTTACCCAAAACAAAGGCAACACCTGTAACAGAAGCATCTTTACTTATTCCTGCAAGTGCAACACCTATATCTTCAACAGTTGTACCTACACCTACAACACCTATTACTGATGGAGGTATGACATTGATTTTGTCTTTATGCTTTTGAGATTACATTGTTAAACTTCTCATTATTATATGTATATTTCAATCATACATTAGGAATGATCTATTGTAAGTATGAAAAGTGCGTTATAAAACGTTTTAAGTACACTAAATTAATGTAATGGTCTCCAATTGTTAACAATGGTCATTTAAAACGTTTGTATGTACTGATTGTTTGTTGTTCTTAAATAGCTGTTTTCATTGGTGGACTTCGCGTAGAAATGGAAGATAGTGCATATAAATGTCCTAAGCAAGGATGCAATAAAACATTTAGAAAAGAAAATCTTTTACAAATGCACATAAAGCATTATCACCCAGAATATTCAAAATTCTTGGGGTCTACACCAAATGTAGCCGATTTAGCTTATGCAAGAACTATTGGGGAATCTATTGATGACATTATACCAAAAAAGACAAATACCTTCTTGGATAAGCTTAATAAGTTTGGAAAAAGAAAGTCTATACAAGACAAACCACCTCCACCAGCAACTTCACAAATAGTGGCAAGCTCTTCTCAACCAATGTCTCCACAAACACCTTTGCCAACTATTACTGAAACAGAAGATGAAATGGACCAAATAGAAAAAGCTAATGACATACAAAAAGAGGATATTAAGTTGGAAACAATGTCCCCAATTTCTAGTCATAGTATCGACATGGACGATGATATTGAGAAAAAAAGAGAAAATGCATGTGCAATGTCGCCGGGAACCTTGTTTGACATGAAAGTGAGAGAAGAGAAAACACAGACTGGTATAAAAACACTTCTTCCTGTAAGACCGCCTGCATCATCTGAAATACAAAGGACCGATAGATCAAAATCCTTGGATGAGGCTGCTCAGGCGGAACGCGCCAAAGGCCAAAGAAAACGCCAATTATCAGAATATAGCACCGATTTACCAAGGGGGAAAAAGCGTCACGGTGAGCAAAATTATAGGGTTTTCTTTTTACCTAATTCCTTCGTGTATTTGATTAAATGAATATATAATTAGTAATTATTCCAAATTATTTACCAAAATATTGTTTCATTTCAGGAGCACAAGATATCGTGGATGATTATGGTGACTTGGATGATAGTGCACTTGATGCTGAAGGGCCAGCAGGATTGATGTACAGATACAGTCGTAGAAAATCCGATTCGAAGAGTGATGAAAATAGTCAAAATAGTAAGATCATTATTATAAAATCTGTGCATTTAAATGTGCATCATGATTGCTATAGTTCTGCGTCGCCCATTTATTTTACGGCGTGATCAATTCTTTATTTCATTCTGAGGTTACTTATACCTTAAAGTACTATTTTACTGTTCTATTATTTTTATTCTTTAGGTCAACTAAATGATTCTCGCCTTGAAAAAGGTGATCCCTTGAAAGGGGATACTACCAAAAGAGATAATAATAATGATGGGGAAGGTATATTTATGTTTTTATCTTTTCTTCACTTTCCTCCATTGTTTAACATTATCTATCAGACTTCATTTTCCAACTTTCACTGTTTTACAAAATCTTTATGCCCTTTCCTGTCCTAAGCATGCGTGATGGATACTTATGTATAAGTTGAATTAATATTCAGAGAACTATAACATGTTGTATCACCCCTTCAATACATCCTAACAGTTTTTTAACTGTATAGATCTGCTCCACTTCTTATTGGCAAAACGTAATCGAGATTGTTATGAACGTTTATGATTTTTAATTTCAGAAAGTGAAGGTGTCATGATGATGATTAATGGAGAATTGGTCAAAGTTGAACAATTGAGAAGAGAAGAAATAATAAATTGTACCTGTGGATATATGGAAGAAGATGGCTTGATGATACAATGCGATCTATGTTTATGCTGGCAACATGGACATTGTAATGCAATTGAAAGAGAGAGGGATGTCCCTGAGAAATATGTTTGTTATATATGTCAACATCCATATCGACAACGGCCGTCCAGAAAGTACTTCCATGATCAAGATTGGATAAAAGAGGGCAAGCTGCCAAGGTAAATTATTTAAACACTTGGTGTAGTGTGTTAAATACGAGATAAACAGATGTATATTTCCTAATTTTTTCAGCCTGCCGAATCGGACTAAAAATCAGTTTGTGATTAATCGAAGAACGGCCATGTTAAAACGTTCTTATGATCTGGTTGCTGCACTTTTACAAATACAACAAATTCTTCATAGTCTAAGAGTTAAGATCAACGTTGCTGAGTAAGTAACAGATTTAAAAATGATATGTTTCCAAATCGTACATATTTATTTCATTTATACAAAAGTGTTAGTTGCTACAAAGAATTTTTTTTTATTTTAGGAAAAAGGATCATCCCAAATTATATCTTTGGGCTAAGAATTGGGAAAAAATAGAAATACCACAGCTAAATACAACACCTGTCCCTGTAATGGAGACAGTAAAGGCAGGTGCGGATTCTGGAGATACAAATTCCGAAATTTCGCGGCGCATTGACACAAAGTCCGATACAAACATTTCTCTGAAGGAAGATAACGATGAAAAGTCAATAGCATCAGATTCAGAATTAATGAAGATATTAGAAGAAGATAGTACTACATCTGATGAATCTAAAGTCATGTGTAAAAAGGAGGAATCAACACAGAATGATAGTCACATTCTGCTCGATGCTTTAACAAGAAATGCAAACACAGAGGAAAAAGATAAAACATCAACTTCAGAAATAAAAACAGAGGAGTCAGGTGCATACAAAACTAGTGATACATACTACATTTCTATGTACAGCGCTGTGGCTAATTACATTACATAAATATTTCGGTTACAGAGATGTTACCTAATGAAACTACTGAAAATGCCTTAAATAAACCTACAGCAACGACGGATAATGTGTCCGATGGGTTGAGCAATCCTGAAATATCAGCACCATTGCAACCTTTCATACCAGAACCTGAAGCACCGATTGACCCCGGGGAATGTCGTATGCGACTATTAGAACATATTGAACATTTTCAGAGTCATATTGATTCTCGGTTAACATCGATTGAAGCACAAGTTAGTGGTAAGTAAGCAAATATATTTCAATCTTTCGATTCACTTGGCTACATTCTCTTGTACTAACGACACGCCAATTTTATAGCATTAGAAGCTATGGATCCTGAAGACATTGTACCTACAGCAGACGTACAACCACGGACTAAACAAACTGTGCAAATGCTCCTTCGGGATTTGAATACTGTTCGAAAATTGGCTGCTTTATGCTGAAAATATGAAAACCATAGGGTAATACTGTTTAAGTTGAGCTGTAAACCACGCAAGTAATGTTGGTAGCAACGAAGGTGTTAAAAAACTCATATTTGTAAACCACTGACTGATAGTGTACGCTGGAATTTGCAAGTGCTACACAACAAAGTTATCGTTTCGAAGATAATTTTAAATTACTTTCCGTAAATTCTATACCTCTGTCTCTGTTTTGTATTATACTTGTATATTTAGTAGATTCGTAGTTAATAATTAATACGTTTACATAATTAATATAAATAGTAAAGTGTTATTGTAAGGTAGTGCAGTATTTACTTTCGCTTCGAAATAGTTAAAACTAACCCGATGATTATTACCGTTACATACTTGTAATTATGTTACTCTGCTTTAAAAAAAAACTGGGCGATATTTTTTCAACGTGATGTATAATGGAATACATCTTAAAGGCTAAATAAGCGGAAATACTGATTTGTAAAAATGTGTATCATATAGAAACTCAAGAAATACGGAAACAAAATCATTTTTTATAAAAATATATTTATTTATAAAAACTAACTAATTATAACTACTTAAACCTTTTTAATTTAACTGTTACACTGTATTTCCGAATAAGAAGAAAATTCAATGTCCGACAACGAACATCATGCTTTGTAAACAATGTATACATATAATTATTTACCATCCCACTGTCCTCTTCAACCTTTCAAAGATAATTTTCACTTCTGCATCACATATAGATATGGGTAGCCATGTACCGGGTGTTTACTGTTTCAAAGATAGATTTGAATGGGCGGCGGCGGCGGCGCTTCACACAATTAAAAGCACTAAGGGGAAGGGATAGGATCATCGGCCATATTGGTTTAGCCCAGCCGAGACGTCATAGTATAGCGGTGTGCAATCGCGCAATTTGCAAAAAACAAGGATAGAATATGTGTTCGTTTCGTTGGTAGGTAGAAGAAGTAATCTGTGCTTGTGCGCACAGCATGGAGGGAGGGAGATGGAGAACGAAATAATGAGATAGAGAGAAAGAGAGATGAAAAGAAGCAGGCGTGCAGTAAGCAGTAAGCAGTAAGCAGTGAAGACAGGACGTGGAACAGCCGCCGCTGTGGTGTGTGGGTTCGGCTCGGTTCTCCTGCGTTCGTTATGACGATACAGTGATCCAGCGCTTGGCGCTGTGACCGGGCATAAAGTTCTTCGTATATACGTGCAACTGACATTCATACTCTGTATAAAAAATTAAAGGGAAACGTGATGGAGGCGCGTCGTTGTCTGGTTTGACTCGCGGACTACTTACGTGATCCTTGGTTGATCGGTGGGGTTTTTCAGTGGGTTCTTGTACGCCATGTGCCGTCGTTCCGCGTGTGTCTCCTCCCTGTGGATTATCCTCGATTGAGTCCTGTACATAAATGTTTTCGGATACAAGGTCAGCTGTGTATTGCTCCGACAAAATTTGAAGATCTGTGCTTTTTGTGTCACTTTTGTGTTGGTGCATCTGTGGGAAGGTAATCTCTTCTTTCTCCACCCTTATATTTTTGTCCGGCTCGTGCTAAGTGAGAGCAAGAGTAACAACGGGAGGAGAATCGAGAAAGGGAGAAAAAGAGAGAAGAGGACGGAAGACAGATTCGGTGAGTTCGAGCGAGAGAGATAACGCTAGGAGCGCAAGTAGCGTATCAAGATGGCGCATAATTTGGCACCGAGCGTCAACTGTTCGCTCGACGACATCGATCTAAACGCCCTAAAGGTACGTAAATGTAGAAATTATTTGCATTCTATTCCGCGCACAATTATGATACACCTGATGCTCAATGTCTATGGACTTTCGCCGTTTTCCATGCTTCCGTCGTACGGCATTCTCTCTGGTGATTAACCTCGTAAGAACAGACGACGACCCTCTGTATCTCTTCTGCCGGTGAGGGTAAAGGGAGGGAGAGAAGTTCTCCTTGAATTCTTTAGTCATTAATGTCGTGCGATGCATAAAGTCGGAAAACTTGAGACCGCAATGGAAATGTCTCACATTTTCATCATAGTCATTCCGGAAGCATTCACACGCGTCATTGCATCCGTTGACAGTTACGGCGCCGTTAGGCGTTGCAAGATGCAACTTTGATTTCAGATGTTTTATTCTTCAATTCTTCTTACGCGTTATTATATATTCTGCATTCGTCTTTTCGGTGTATATCCGTTATATTTCGAAGATCAAATTTCCTTTTATTTGTAGGATTAATGAATGTTTGAAATGTATAACGATGCCACTGTTAAATAATCTCTCAAAGTATAGCCGGTAATTTTTAAGGGTCAAATGTGCTTCATGAAAACTAACGAGTTGTGGGAATAATTATATTGATTCCCAAGAATTTCATTACATGAACAGCTGCATAACTCAAACATTATGTGCATTTGAAAGTCTATCATTTTCGCCCGAAAGAATTGCAAGAAATTCTCGTTTTCTAAAAGTCATTGCTCTACATTCAAATAAATTAATACTATACGTATGACAAGCGAATACTTATAATTCATTAATTATACACGTTTATATTTCGGATTTCGCTAAAAGCTTACGAAAGACATGTCAGGTTATGTGCAAGACTGTGTCAATTTCTTTACATTTTGTTAGCAGACAAGTATTTCATTCATTCTAAATATAACTCTCTTAATCTAAAGTCTTATCGGAAGTTTATAATTAGTTGTACATAGAAATCAGCTTACCACGAAGAGCTCCCGATAATTTGTGTATCATTATTTACATTCTAGTAATTAATAGTTTCTATAGAATATTCAAAAGTTTTAAGGGACTTTGACTTTATATCTAAACAAAGTAAGTTCGTTATTCTGGATATTCCGATCAAATTGTATATCGGATGTAGTGTTTCTCATTCCGATGCTTATTAAATATATATCACGAAGAAGAATTTAATTTTTGTATTGATCATTGAACTTAATACATTTTACTAAGCTTGTGGTTTCAATCTTCCAGGAACCTGCAGGCATCTTTGAGCTGATCGAAGTAGTCGGCAATGGAACCTACGGTCAAGTTTACAAAGTGAGTATTTTTATAATACGATAATCTTAAAATAATTTATAATAATCGACACGCAAAGACCTAACATAAGCGTTATTTCGATGGGTGATATGCAATGAAATTGTGTGTTGTACTATTCTTCAGGGCTTCTGGCTTTGAAAATTAATTTTCTTTAAAGTAAAAGGTTAAAAATGTGAGAATAATTAAATTCTCGAATGAACAAACTAAGTATCATATACTTTCGAGTCGTCATAAATTATAAGAACGAACTTAAACTATTAAGCCATGGTTGAAAAATCTTCATATGTGGAGTTGTCTCCCACGCGATTGTTACCTCTTCCCTTCGTCCTCCATCTTTATCGTCGTTCTTGTTAGTCTTGTTTTTACGTTCTCATATATTTATGCACCCCATCGTTTTACTGGTTGCCATAGACTCAAATTCTACAGAAATGCACTTTTCTATATGTATGAATATCTGAAGGCATTACTTCATAATTGCTAAATAAACTGCTCAGTTCAATCTACGGAATTGAAATTTCTTTGTATCTAAATTTCTTCCTACCGAGAGTTTATCGGGATAATATCCCTTACACGTTATCTGTATCAATCTATTCACATATATTTCTGCATACTTTACTATATCTATAACTGCTGTCTACATTTCATAGACTCCGAGCCTCGTTTTTACAGACGGCACTATGCACGTGAGAAAGCTTCACGCTTACATTAACGTACATGTTCCCTATGTGCATACGCACAATTTTCACATAACTGTGAGGAATTCTTGTAAAGTTGCACCGAAAATTTGCAAGATGCACGTGCTGTTCCATTTATCGGTTTATTGCTTCTATTCGAGTCAATGTATGCCCATGAGTTCATGCAACATGCTTCAGACTGCAAAACAGCAGAAACTCGCAAAGAAAAAAAGTAATGCCGCTTAATTATTCAGAACGAAATGTGAGGCACGCTTACGGTGCATATACTACGTAGTTTAGATGTGTTGTTGATGAGTGAGTAGGAGGAAAAGAGGAAAGTCTCCTCACCTGTGGCAGAGAGACCAAAGGAGACGGTGATTCACCTTGAAAAAATTCTTCTTGGCGAGGTCGTCCTTGGACGAACAGTTGAGTGTGAAAAACGGTCGTACGGGAGGTCGAGAATCTCGTCCGGAAGGACGTGGAACGTACAGTATGTGTCATTAAATGCGCTTAAGAAAAAAGGAAACGCTCGTATAATCTACGAACGTGAAACGGAAGCTTAACATGAGTTAACATGTTTTTAAGTTCGAGGCATTCGCAGAAAATAACACATAATTATATGAATATATGTAACAAATGATAGAACATTATGAACAAACGAAACTGCGGTGTGATGTTATAAGTTTAAAAAATGGCATCCTGTTGCTACATGTTACCATTTTGATTGCGGAAGTTCTATATAGCGATAGCTTTGTCATTTCTGACGCATTCAATTCTTTACCTGAGTATTCAGGCCGATACAGTTGTAGTCTATAGTCTCCCTGAATACGTGTAAACAGACAACTCGACGTTGCATTATCTAACGAAGTACAAAACCAGTGTAAATGTGGTGTACCTTCGTAGCTATCGATTGTTAATTATTGGCATCATAAGTATGAAGGGCGTGGTCTAACGTTTCGAATAACAAAACTTATACTGGGTACAAGACAGCCAGAGTTGAATTAAATTCACTCTGAACTACAGCGCTCTTACTTAAATCGTTTGAACAATACATTGGATTGTTAATTCATTTAATTTTGGGTGAACTAGTAATATGCCCCAGAGAGTCGCGACAAGCTATATTACAGGCAATACCACACATGTTCCCTCTCCTATACGACATTAAAATGAAAGTTGTTCTGACACAATTAACTCACGTTGTCCGCATCTTGACGATGCAGCTGTATTTAACGATTCACGTATGTTCTTACTACCAAACGAAAATCCTAAATTTAACAGAAGAAGAATATCAATTCTAAGCGTTACCCGAATAACTTGTTGCCAATAATCAACTTGTTCACATTAATTCTTGGAGATACGATTTACATTTTGCGATGTGAGTGTTCAAAATGAAATGCTTGCAGATCATTTTAGTGTATTTGTAACGTGGAATTTTTACGTTCTGCAATATAATATGATCTCATCTAGAGACAAGACTCTTTGCAGTCTTTGCTTACGATAGCACAGGAACAGGCACTACATATTTTCGTTCTCCTAAAACACATTTCGGTTTATTGACTTAGGAAACAGTTTTTGGGCGTATCAGTGCATTACCTCCTCCGTTTCTCGTACGCGTTCTTTAACACTTTACTTTCGTGTCGTACGAAGATAGAGGACGAGAGGGAAGTGAGGAAGAGGACGATGACCCGCTGGCGATGACGACACAGAACGAACAGAATACGCGTGCGCGTGTATATACGTGGGATGGACGCGGTATCTTCGAATTCTGGTGATCTATTACTTTTTGGAATTGATTACGGAAATCATTCAAGCGTGACTACCGGCGCACTTGACGAATTTCAACCGAAATCAACTCATTTAATATTAATCGACTGTTGTATCATTCCCTAACTCATCGTTATTTCCGGGGGAAATACCTATTGAGTCATAGGCTTACAATTTTTATCTGCGATAGGCATACTTGTCAAACAAAATCTGCGAATTTATGATATGATTTCTTCGAATGCCATCAAATTCTGCTTGCTCCCACAGAATACTTTTCCTTTATCAGTACATATATTTAGCGTACCTGGAAATATTACGCTCCTTATAAAACTATGCTCATTAACGTGTTTTATTACTTGGTTAATAGTTCAAATTAACAGGTTTTACTCAGCTTAATAGTGTATCGTAACGAATGTAGCCTAGTACCTTATAATCGTACTTCATCACAACTCGGATGCATTGAGCGATTGAAAGATACTGTATTAACACTTTATTCGTGTGGTTTCGTTAACGTAATCAGGTGTCCCCTTAAATCCGCTTAAGTTGCAGTCTTATTTATCACAAAGGCATGTTTTAATTCTACTGAATCGGTGGTCACCGCAACGCGTTTTAAAATGGGACTCACATTTCCTCCAATGTCACATTCATTCGAAGTTCCGTTCATCGTGTGTCGGCTTGAATAACGAGCGATATCGTATTCAACACTGGTTTCCTCTACTTCCTTTTCCATCCTTTTTTTCTGCCGAAGATAACGAGTACTTGTCCTTACATCATTACCATTATACATATATATTGTATTATATTATACTCCTTTTATTATAGTAATCAGAAAATCGCAATACCACCCTTGTGCATTACGCGTTTTCTGTTTAAACTGTGACTATATAAAAAAGGCTATTTTACATAGTTTTGGTATTACAAAGAACGATGTATCTAGAATCGCGTGATTTCAATTATGGACGTACATGATAAGCCTATTTATTGGTTTTTGCTGGTAATATTTCTAGAATGAACATCGCGTCCTTGGGGATGCAACATTTTTATAACGCTAAAAGAGTGCACATATTGCTTCTATTTTCTCTTTATTATCACGGGGAAACGTGAATATCGACTGCCTGCTGTGAAAAAGCGTAATGGAGATACTAGCTGCTTGAGTAGAGAAAGAACAAAATGAAAATTGTGTTAAGTAATTCCACGAGAGCTTTGTGTGCAAGGCTTTTACAGCGTATGTTTTACGTGAGCTTCAACTTCAGCAACCGGCTGCGTTTGTAAACTCCTAATTTTGTCGCGTGATATTTCATCGGGATAAGCTCTTGACCGCAAAACGAAACATGTTTAATTGTTGACGAGCCTGAGAGTTTCGTTTTACATTCATTACCAGTTCTCACATTATGCTCATTGAATCGAGCGCCTTTACATGCCGACCATAAGAGAAAATAGCTATTTTAAAGGTTTGAGTTTACTGACCCGAAATAATTCCAAAATCATGGAACATGGTAATCCTCGCGGAAAGGAAAAGGGTACTAAACTAATTTTATCCAACCCTCTTGCATCAGAAATTCCTTACTCGTCACTTCTGTGACCTCTATAACATGCACCACGCATATAAAACAAATTTTTTTTAATTTGTTATCTAAATCTACCAAAATATGAAAGAAAAAAACATGCTTTTAGGATATGTTCGCCTCTATCTAAATATTATAACTGGTAACACTTGTGTTATAGATCTGTTATCGGACCTCTGAGGTCCATATGTTTTTTGCTTACTTTGCTGTAGGTCCGAAACATTCACCGGTTGAAAGATAAAGTTAACTTCTAATTTATTTACCTATGTTACACAGTGCAACGTTATCAATTGCGATTATCACAAATTTTTGAATACATCGAAATATTCATGTTCATCTTAATGCATTAAATACAAACCACGATTCAGAGTAGAAAAAGTTCTAACCCCTAGCGGATAACATGGCTATAGATCATATAATATACATATATTCATATGATATATACATTCATTAAATCTATTGATTACACTGTCCAACAAATTTTGACTTTTTTTGGGTCGTAACAACGAATAGGTGAACCTTAGAGATTATGACGCACTAAAAGCGAATCAGCAAACCGTTTCTCTTTATCACCCTCAGTTTTTGAAAGAAAGGGTTTTTTTCGGCCTTTACAGGATTTATGACGAATATATAAAAGAATAAAATGATATAAATTAGTTTTGCAACATGAATTTGCAAATATGTTTAGGCATTAGTTAAAGTTGGCGAGACATGCTCCACGCGCTCATTTTACGGGATTCTTTTCAATTTTCCGTCAAAATTGGGCCTCTAACAGGGGTTCCAATTACTCTATGCAATAGAGCAGACATTTCTCTTTGAAAAGCACTCATAAAATACGCAAAACGGGCTTTGGTGTCGTAAATAAAAGCCAAAAAGTCGAGGAAGTCACAGATTTTCAGCAGGGGTTCTCAAACAGCATCGACTGTGCACACTAGGCGGAAACCCCTGCTGACAATCCGTGACTTACGCAACTCTTTGGCTTTTATTTGCGAAATCAAAATCCGTTTTGCATATTTTTTGAGCGCTTTTCAAAGAGAAATGTCTGCTCTATCGCGTAGAGTAATTAGAATCCCTGTCAGAGGCCTAACTTTTACGGAAATTTGAAAAGAATCTCGAAAATTGAGTGCGCGCAACATGTCTCGCTACCTTTTACTAATGTTTAAACATATTTGCAAGTTCATATTGCAAAAGTAATTTATATCATTTTACTCGCAAAAGGCCACAGAATTCTTTGCAACTAATAAAAATTGTCTTACATTTATATGTTCGTCACAAATCCTGTTCAAAGGACAAAAACAACCTTTTTTTAAATTGATTTTTTCGAAAACTGATGGTGATGGAGAGTAATGGTTTGCGGATTCGTTTTCAGCGTGTCAAAATCTATAAGGATCACCTATTCGTTGTTACAACCCAAATAAAAGTCAACATTTATTGCACAATGTTATCAAAACGTAAGTAGAGTATTTATATTGAATGCGTACCAGCGAATGATGACAAGCATAGTCTGCATGAGAGGATTAAAATTTCTGGCACACCGTTGTATCAAAGAATACAGCGGTATCGACTTTACCTTGAGACAGCATAATCGAATAATCATTCTTAGGATGCGTAGGAAGGGATGTTCGTAAAGCCGAACAATAGTAACGACTTTAAGTATGATGAATCTTGGTCGCAAGTAAATGGTAAATGCGGGTAGAAAAGTTTTGAGTCTCCTCGGTTTTGCGAAAGAGCGAGAGAGGTGTGGACCACAGCCGATTCTCTTTGAAAGGATAGACGGTCGACAGTCTGGGAGTCTGGCCGTATGTACGCGCCTTTGTCCAGGAAAAAGGCTGAATATAAAAAGCACACGGTGACGCTTTTTTTTCTCCATGTTCCACCCTTCTGCCCCTGGCAGAAAGAAAGGGGGAACGAGTGGAGCGTTTTGTTTCGCGCCGACCACGGATTATGCATCTCTACACACAGTCGCCGTGATGATTTAGTTAACCCCCTCGCTCTTGCTCGGTTTCATTCGCTTTTTCTATTGACACACCATCTGATATTCCTCACGTATTACAACCTATTGCAAAGACCATTTTTAAAACATCCAAACTTTACGTAAGAATTCAATATGATGAAATAGGTGAACCGCGATTGTCGAATTATGTTATTAATTTCCATCGGCTACGCGGTTACTTTGTCGATCGAGACACCATCACGCTAGGTATTCATCGGATTGATCGCGTCAATCAAATAAACTATTAGTTATAAAAAAATATTATTTTTTTCGGCAGGTTTACTAATTAGTTTGCAGTTATAAGAATATTATGTAATTTGTAAGGTAGTTGGATATAATTCACTCCACCGTGTGTCTTCCTGTTCCTCGAATATTCGATTTATTATGTCGTCAATAGGCCTAATTGCAACATTTCTGATAGATCAAATCCTGCAAACTCGATTTTCGAGTTGTATATCGTAGTTAGTCTGGAAACTTTGGATGTCAAATAAACATTTCCCACCACCTTTTGAATACGTATTCGAATGCAACTAAGTTGTCGTTCAACTTTCCGACCAGCATTACATGAAGCTTCAATCTTAGTTTCGACAGTAAGTTTTCCTTTTAAAGTTTGATAAACCTAAGTCATACTTCAAAATGATAGAGCATTAGTTTAACCGGAAATATTGTCTTCGTCTAGTGCATTGAACTGTTAAATTTGATTTATGGATTTTAAATTATCCAGTTCAAATGTCGGCCTATCTTCCAAAGAGTTATTTTCAAACAATAGAATTAGTAGAAATTTGGAAATACTATATCCTCTACTCAGAATATCCTAATCTTGCACTGGACTCTGCTCCCTTTAGAAGATAATACCATCGTAGTTTATGTGAAGCGTGTGTCATTCGATTCCTATTTATCTTCAAGTTTTTCAAATTTATTTGTGTAATGATAATAATGGCTATCCGTTTTTCCATTTTACAGGGTCGGCACACCAAGACTGGTCAGCTGGCAGCCATCAAGGTCATGGATGTCACGGAGGTAAGTGTTCGATTGTAAATTGCAGTTTTAACATGCAACTGCAATTTGACGTATTGTTTTCCTTTTATGCAACTTATTACAATGAACCCACACGGAATACGAAATCTATCATTTATTATTTTATTCGACATTATTCTACTTCTTTCTATAGATTGCTACAAGTCTTTCATCTTTCAGTGAATCAGTGTAATTCTTAGCATCATTTTATTTGATGTTTTATAATACGTGGTATCAAATGTAGAATAACAGGTGTGTAAACCCTGAAATGAATTCAAATATATAATAATCTATTATGTCTATTATAGCAAAATAAGATTATTGTTTAATATACATTATTTATGAATAACTTTTGCTCAATTTAATATAGTAAATAAAATAATAAATTTTAGTATTCGATCAAAGATGTTCCTATAGAAATTTATTGTAATAAAGTTAGTTCCATCGACTTTTTTATTATATGTATAGATTTAATTGCATTAATTATTACTTTAATCGTGTATTCAATAATAATCCTGGTTTTCACAAACTTTCCCGTACAAAGAAAACAGAATGCCTGTCGATTTGTAGTACGAAACGATCTTGCACGAGTTAACTTGCTAATCTTTTTTGCAACGAGAGTATATCACGAGAAGTATAAATAGAGAAAACAAGTGTTCTACCTTTAAGTAATTGCAACATGAATATTCAATAAGTTTCAGACATCTTACAAATTTCTCTTCGTGGAAAATCAATAATTTCATTTTGAAAAGGCAAATAAATCTGTAATAAAAATAAAGGCATTTGGTAACAAATGCGAAACAATTAGGTACGGAAATATCCTTATCAGATGATTGAATAGATGAACATTTATGTTAAAATACAGTCGAGTCTCTTTTTAAGCGGTGAAGTAAAAAGCCAAGGAAAAATAAGTAATCCAAGAAATCTAGGAAGTTTTAATTGCGTAACGGGCTTATCCATTTATTTCCGTTCATCTCTTTTTTTCTATTTGAAATTAAGGGAAAAAGAATAACACACGAATAAAGCTTTTCTCGTTCGAATTTGAAATCTTTTTCTGCATAAACAAAACCCAACAACTGAATGTGTTGCAATATGAATTTGCAAATATCTTGAAACATTAGTTAAAGTTGGCGAGACACGCTCCGCGTGCGCATTTTTCGAGATTCTTTTGAAATTTCCGTAAAAATTAGGCCTCTGACGGGGATTCTAATTACTCTGCACAATAGAGCACACATTTCTCTTTGAAAAGTGCTCAAAAAATATGTAAAACGGGTTTTGATTTTGTAAATAAAAGCCAAAGAGTTACGTAAGTCACGGAATCTCGGCAGGGGTTTCCGCCTAGTGTGCAGACTCGATGCTGTTTGAGAACCCCTGCTGAAAATCTGCGACTTCCTCGACTTTTTGGCTTTTATTTACGACACCAAAGCCCGTTTTGCGTATTTTATGAGTGCTTTTCAAAGAGAAATGTCTGCTCTATCGCATAGAGTAATTGGAACCCCTGTTAGAGGCCCAATTTTGACGGAAATTTGAAAAGAATCCCGTAAAATGAGGGCGTGGAGCATGTCTCGCCAACTTTAACTAATGCCTAAACATATTTGCAAATTCATGTTGCAAAACTAATTTATATCATTTTATTCGCAAGAGTCCACAGAATGTTTGCAACCAATCAAAACAGTCTTACTTTTATATGTTCGTCACAAATCCTGTTAATAAAAGATGAGAAGTTAGAGTACTTTTCCATATACTTCGCAGAATATGGTTTCATAGAAGAACTTCTTCGAACTTCGAAAGTATTTTAAAATAAATGTTTGTGTTACATCTTTTATAGATTTAAGAATACTTTATCAATCCCTCTTTAAAAAGTATTTATAGTCATCATTTGTATGTACTCTATACATTAATACAAAAATAATCTACGTTAAATTATTTGAAAATATTTATGAAATTGATTGAAGATGGTTCTCTGTGAAAATAAATTTCTGCTGAGGTGCGATTACATTTCTTTCGCGATATCAACGTATCTCTGCACTTTATCGTTAACAGAATGCTACCTACTTTTTAAATTCTTTAAAGACTACGTGATTTCACGAATGTAAACGCAGATTGCTAAGAGACGAATAATTGAAATGACGCAGAAAAGGATAAATGGCGCTGTCTATCGCCAATACCCGTCACTCCACATAGACAAAGAACGTTTCTACGAACTCGAGAATGACTCTGATACGATTTAATGCTCGGTGATTATAAGAACTTCCCATGTGTCACAATCTTAGTTCATTATGTACTTTAACAATGAGCAAATATTTTACATGGTACTAATGTGTACCATTTCTTATATAATTTCTGAGAAGGTTTTAACGAAATCTTCAAATCTAAACCTGTATTATTTTCGGAAGCATTACATGTATCACACAATTAACGTATGAAGCACTTTAATACCAACATCATAAATACGTCTCAGTACTTCTACATTTAACTAATTTCTTAAACACGCGAGTGTACAAAAATGATTATAAATATTCTGTAAAGGAAGACTGAAAAGAATTTTTAAATCTGTATCAGCCACAGGATAAACACATAGGGTACCTTCGCGAAGTATATCTGAAAGAATTCTAATTTTAAGTTTTAAAACCACTTCAGTGTATGCACTGCTCCCATTATTTTTGTCGATCAGTCATGATAAGTTATACAATTATAACAAAATAGTATGATAATAGTTCCGTTATAATGAGCTTCTGAAAATTTAGTAAAACGAGAAGTATGACGTTTACGATTGCAGTTGTATTAATGCCATTCCGCTCCGTATAAGTCGTTCAATGTTACGGATGATACGTTGGAATTCAACGATGCGATTACTCGTGCATGTTTTCTTTCTCGTCTTTTTTACTATTTGCCTTTTGCTCTCCACTCTCGTGTAACGCGCGAGTAAGCTTCAACTCCACTTACCTACTTAACGAGTGGCACGCTACCTCTTATATCCTTCCTAATCTAAACGGAATGTTCGCATTCTGTTTTTTTTTATCTAGTCTCTTACGTCCTGCTTCTTGAAATGTATTTGGAATTCCTGAAGCAGCTGTTTACATTATGCAGTTTATATAATAGTTTTTAAAGAATGAATGTCTACTAAAACCCACCTTCTGTTTTAGGACGAAGAGGAAGAAATCAAATTAGAAATAAATGTACTGAAAAGGGTGGGTACTGACAAGAGCATTACTTACATACATTGATCGTACTTTAATGATTAAATGAAATTCATTGATAATTTTCTGTTGGACAGTATTCTAATCATAGAAATATAGCGACATATTACGGTGCCTTCGTAAAGAAGTCATCACCGGGAAAAGACGATCAGTTATGGTTGGTAATGGAATACTGCGGAGCTGGCTCCGTTACGGATCTTGTCAAGTCAACTAAGGGCCAGAGTCTGAAGGAAGAATGGATAGCTTATATTTCGCGAGAAATATTGAGAGGACTTAGTTATCTTCACAGTAATAAAGTTATCCATAGGGATATTAAAGGACAAAATGTCTTGTTAACTGATAATGCCGAAGTTAAGCTTGGTAAGATATTATTATATGTTTTTCTTAGATTCAACTGATTTCATGGGTACTAAATTATCACTTTTCAATATTTCAGTTGATTTTGGCGTTAGTGCACAGTTAGACAGGACAATAGGTAGAAGGAATACTTTCATTGGTACGCCTTACTGGATGGCTCCAGAGGTAATAGCGTGTGACGAGAATCCAGATGCTACCTACGACAATAGAAGTGATCTATGGTCACTTGGAATTACTGCTTTAGAAATGGCTGAATCACAACCTCCACTTTGTGATCTTCATCCTATGCGAGTCAGTATTTTAAGATATACAAATTCCTCTGTTTCAGTATATGAAGAGGTTCGTGTTCATTTGTATATTATGCATTTGTTTCATATAAAAGGCCCTGTTCCTGATCCCACGCAATCCACCACCAAGACTCAAATCGAAAAAGTGGGCGAAGAAATTCCATGGGTTTATTGAAACGGTTCTAGTAAAAGATTACCATCAACGGCCATATACGGAGCAGCTTCTTAAACACCCTTTTATCCGGGACCAACCGACTGAGCGACAAGTCAGGATACAGCTCAAAGACCATATCGATCGTTGCAAAAAACGCAAACAAGAAAAAGGTATATTACAGGAGTATGAACGACGTCGTTTTTCAGACTTATCACTTTCAGTGTTACAATATTAATCGGTGTGCTGTATCATTTATACAGAAAGAGATGACTATCGGTATAGTGGTAGCGAAAATGAAGAGGACGAACCTGCATTGGCTGGCGAACCATCATCTATTGTTCAAGCTCCTGGTGGTGATACACTACGCCGAAACTTTCAGCAAATACAGGAGGGTAGGACATTAACTCAGGACGTACCACCCCAAGCACCCGTGGCAAAGGAAAAACCGGTTAACAGATCTCAAAGAGAAGTACCCGAACCAGGACCACCTGCAAGACCAGCAATTCCTCACAGATTAATTGGTGTGTTTTCTATTCTATTTTTCAATATATTACCTTTCTAAGAAACGTAGGATATTGTTTATCTGAGCCGGTTATGTTTTACTAATATTTTGATTTTCAATATTTAGTAGTGCCAGATCCACAGCCACCATCTCGACCATTACCTCCTACACCGCGAGATGATCCCCGACAACCACATAAAGTTTCTACACCGCCCTCGAATCATCAACCACCATCCGGAGGAGGCGGTGGTAGTGGTGGTTCCGGTGGTCAAGCTGCACCTCAAAGAAACAGTCATGTATTCAAACCTATGGTAAGCTTTTTAACTTTTTATTTTTACTGCTCAACCCTCATATGCCCGTCCTTTACATCATTGTTTCAAGTTCATTAGTCCAAGTTCATTACAACAACGAAAACTGATATAAGTAGCCAGAAATCTTTTCTGGAATATAAAATCGTAGATGGCATATGCTGTCTTTATTCTTTTTTTGCAATATTACCACTTTTATCAGCCCCACGTATTCTCTGTACAGTGCATAGTTTTTTCCGTGTCTTCCTCTATCTCTATACTTACGATACATTATGTATTCTTACTATGTGCATTGCACGCGAAATTTCTTTCTACTTTGTTGTTACGTCACTGGCGTGCACGCTCAGACACTAAACACATACATGCACACAGAGACGCCTTGCACTAGAATTTGGAATGTATTTGGTTTTTGTTTTTTTTCCATGTTCACACGAACCGTAGCTGCCGCCGAGGAGGCCAGAGGTAAGATTACACGCACACCTATTTTTCTCCTTACATCTTACATTGCCAATTTTGCCACCACAATTCAAATCACATGAGCAGATAATTAAGTCTAATAAGCAGCCAGTGGACATTTCTTAATCAACTCATTGTACAGAATATTACCTCTTTGTGGTTATTTATACATAGAGAAACATGCTGATTGGTTATTAGATTTTCTGTATCATACATACTCCTATATCTTTTTAACGTTCTTCTGCTTGAGCACATTATTAGTCTCTTTCATGCTTCACTCCAATCGTCTGAATGGATCTTCTTTGTTAGTAGATCTGTAAAATGTTTAGATTTGCATACACAACACGTTTGTTGGTGTTTCGAGAAATAAAGTTGTCAGTATTAGTACATAATTAATCAGTATTATATGAAATTATGTAATTCACCTTGATGAATATTTCATAAAAGATAATTCATTTAAATTATTTCAATAATTGCGACAATTTAATATGTTTGCTTGACAAGAAATAAAGGTAAAATAGGTACAAAAGCTTTTGCTGGTATATCGTTCCGCACCTGCTTTTTATACTTTAGAACTGTCGGGATTCATATATGTCAAACCTAATAAAAATATACTCACATTAATTATATATCGCATAAAACTGTAACAATCTAACAAATCAATGATGACAAGAAACTAATATCTTTTATCATGACATAGGATTATTTACAGTGTATATGTGCATTAACTTTAGCTTTGGTGTATACCGCATTATTTGTCTGGGCAATATTAATTCACTAAATGTTAATCACTAAATACGTTATGCGTTATTTTCGCAAAAATCAGATATCCAAAATTGGAGTGTCAGCAAGTTAGTTTCCATGCAGTACTTTTCGTCCTTTTCGCCACTTTGTCTGCCTTTCTGCCTTGTTCGGCTGTCTGGTGGTGGCTTTTAGCAAATTCGCGAAGGTGTCTCGGAACAGTGACTAACGGGGTTGTGCGTGTGTGCGTGTGGGTGGTAGGACTTGGACATGCTGGCTGCTCAACTCAACGAGCTTGGTGTGTCACAGGGCCCAGAGGCCCCGCCAAGGCCAAACAGGCAACATAAGGGTCCTACTCCACCTTCAGCATCGAATTCGGTCCAGCCTGCAAGTGGTAACGATCAGAACAACAAACAGATGCCACAGTCCTCCAGTATCCTTGATCAAGTAAGCGTTCACAACCGTGTGTGGCTACGGTTGTATTATAACATAAACTCTTTGCCGTGTATACATTTCCTTTGTCTTTTGTACCCTGTTGCCCGCTCCTATTGTATTTATATGTCATTATTCTAATTATACGAATTTTAAGAAAATGGATTCAGACATAGGTAAAGTACGAGTAGTGGGGACTCGTTGCTTTTGCGTGGTCAATATTTGACTTAAGGAAATCATTCGGTTTTCGTTTCAGGCATTATCTATAGAAAGTGATAGCGATGATGATCTTGAAGATGCTGGTGGAAACAATGCAAGGAACGACGGGACTTTACTTGCCAGCGATCCACCAAAACCTCTGTAAGTAGACCATTAACTGTTGAGGGAACGGTATAATTAATCAAAACATAAGTAATTTCATCTCGTGTGGGAGTAAACAATTATAGTATAGCAGTCTGTTCATTCGCTAACATTTTATAATAACGCTTTTTGCAATATCCAGATGAATCCGTATTTTTTATTACCTCATTAGATTAATGTTACTAATCTGATTTCATTTCATCTTTCATCACGACCACGTTACGCTTCAACACATTGCTTCGAATCGTCGTCCTCGTCGCATCTCCTCGCAACGCCCACAACGCATTCCGCGTCCTTCATGTGCCGTCACGTCGTTCTGCATCTGTATTTCTGCTGCTGCAGTCCCGAATTTTCTCCTTTCAGACCATCTTCGGATTCGTCATCATCCTCTTCGCACAACGCACAAAATTCGCACCACGAAGGTAAGCCGAAAGGTAGGACATCGACAATCAAGTACTTCTTATTTCATTATAGAAACGCATGCTTGCATTTTTCGATGAATTTGAAATTCAAACGTTTTGCATGTATCCTCACAATCTTTCCGTATAAGAAAAGTTTACTATGTATCTACTCTGCGATATTAATGCTACATAAGAGAATATATGGAAATAATAATCATAGGTATATAGTATTTAAGCCATATTAAATTAAGTTTGGAGCACACATATCTACTGTAATATAACTAAAACTAACCTTATGAATGTGTAATCATATCAGAAATAGTCATTTGTTGAAATTCCTGACTTTTTCTAAATACCCTCCGTTTTTTATAGGCGGAGCACCAAATCGACCTCTTCCACCAACCCCTGATGAAGAAGAATCAGGAGATCGTACACTAGTCATGAAGCGAGTAAGTATTTTCTTTGATTCTGATATGCAAGCTAACAATTATTCAAGTAGCTATTTCATCTTCTTACGTGACGTATATCTGATTTATCGATATGTACTAATAATTATATAAATCGATATTTCCATGTAACGGTTGTATGTAACTTATATATTTGTACTGTTTAATTACGTTTCAGTAGATTGCAACTGTCAAGATATTTTTTTCCTCTCTCTTTCCTTCTTAAGCTTAGCGCGTAATGTCAAGATATTACAGCTTACGTAGTATTTCTTTTGTATTTGATAACATAATTATATGAAAATCTCCTTGATTCGAAACTTTAGTAGTAAGAATGAAAGAAGGAAACAAAATACGGACAATTGCATTGCATATTCGTAACTTTTTTGTATTTATTCATACGTTGGTTGATATATGGAACTAATTCAGTTGTATTCGTCCGTCCCTCCAATTGTTCGTTCTACATACTCATCGTGATTGGACCTTGTACATTGGGAGCAAGCACTATGGTGCACTGCCTTGTGTCTGTACTTTTGCCGCTGTCGTACGGTATATCCCTGCACAGTCATATAAAAATGATGAATTCATTCTGGTAATAACTATATTGCAGCGGTTGTGAAGTTTTAGCGAACTAATATCAAATATCGAAGCGAAAGATATTAAGCACAAGTAGATGTTCTGTTCTATGTGCCGATGTTATAAGTACTTTAGGAATTTGTCACCGCTGTATAATAGTTATTTTCAATTTATCATTACATGCCACTACATTCCATCACAGCCACCTCACGTTGTGTATTACCGCACGCATTTCTTTTTCTTGTTTTTTTTCTCTGTCACCGTACCATTACCCCCGTCGTCGTGCGCGCATCCTAGAAACTTAGTCAGATGTCAGACGATCGTGCTACAACGAGCGGCAACCGTCGCTCAGAGGTAGATGAGCAGCTCCTTTTGAAAGAGTGGGACTTCACCCGCTTCTTTCAGGGTTTTAACGAAAGATTGGATAAAATGAAACAGGAGAATCAACAAGAGGCGGCTGGTACGAGCAAATCTGGTAGTGAGGAACGTTCATCTTCGTCTAGCGAGAGAACCTTGAAGAGGCAGGAGCAGTTAGCGCGCAGAAAGCATGAACAGCAGCAACAGCAACAACACCATCACCAGAAACAACAGCAACAACTTAAACCGGTTCATAGACGGCAGGAAAGCGACTCGAAACTTGGCAACGCATCCAGTGCTTTCGCCCGAGCTTTTCGTCGCGAGAACTCCGATTTTTTTCCGTCTGCGAGGCATTCCGCATATCTACAGAAGTCGGACTCCTCGAGGTCGAGTATATTTGCAAGCGGAAACCGGCGTGGAAGTGAAATAAGCGTCGTTAATATCGTCGGTAAAAAAGGCAATGCTATTAATTCCGGCGAGCCTGTCCTAACGGACTTCTCATTTGGTCGTGACAGGCCTCAGAGGCCTAGAAGAGAAAAAACCGAAAGTGAGATCGTTTTCGGTAGTAGGCACGATGCAAGGAGGTTCGACTTCGGCCGTGATAAAGATGACACTACAAGAAGACGGAGTTGTAGACCATCGGATGCGGCTTCTGCCGCAGTTGACGAAGCAGGAACTATTAAATCTACGGCCAGTACGACGGCTAGCGAGTACAGCCCCATTGTCACCCAGGTCAGTTCCCCCAACGAACCCTGCCTGTGTGCTTGCCTGAAAAACCTTCTACCACCTTACCTTTTGTCTTTATCCACTGCCTGAACCTTCGATACCCTTAAGCAATCCTATATCATCTCCTCGAGGTGTCTATCGATATTCCAGTATCCTCTCAATTATTTTCAACTTGCGGCAAAACTGATTTCTAAAACTCCTAAACTATCAGCACGGAATACTTACGTACATAATTTAGGTGAACATCTTATTGTACTATATATTCTCTTCTAGTACTTTAATCAGCTATTTAGTAAATTAGATCGAAAAATCTTTCGTTACTCATAGCAACAAGAATATTTTCGCGATTTTGTTCGTTGATTACCATTAAGTAAGAAATAGCTCATACTTTTAGCATTAGGCTTTTTGTAGATATAAAATATCTTTCCGACTTGAATTCCGAATCTGCTATGAAGTTGATATTGATAGACACTTATTTTTCATCTCAATACCTGATATTTGGTACCGATTCTCCAACATCCAATGGCATATAATAATCACATAGAAGGCTAGTCAGCTACGCTCGGATTTTAGGCGCATTGCCCTGTCTCCCATGTCATCATTACTTTTCAAACTTACTGACATCAGTAGCCATGATAAATAATTATTAGTGCTACCAGTATTATTCTACCGCCAGTATTACTACTTTTATCTTTTCTACTGTGTTCTTAGTTTGTTTTGACACGTACTAAGATTCCAAGCCTTTGCAGGGCAGTATTAGATTATCTCTAAATCACTAATATATCTCTTCACACTAATGTTGTATTACTATTGTTAACATGTTCTACTAGCGTTACTAAGGGAAAGGAAGATTTTGCTATTAACAAAGCTCCTTTTAACCTTCTGCTCCTTCCTTATTTGAGAAAAGGCATTTTCTTAGATTTTTTATCATTCATATTGGAATATTAAAATGATGTACTTATTTCATTTTATTTACCAAGATGTACTAAAGACATTGATTCCTTTCTCTTATTTACTGTGTTGATTTGATTAGTACATCTTTGCTCAATTTGATAACTTCTCTTCTATATTTTATGACATTCTACATTGCTTTATATTTTTTATTATGTTGGAAACTTAAAAGTTCTCATTCTTTTGAATGATACAGTTGTGATAGTTCGGAATTTTATATACTGAATTTCTATCCTTTCCATTTGAATTTTGACCTTTTCCATTGAAACTGCTCCTTTTATTCCTTTCCAAGTAATGCATAGTATAATATGCAGAAAATATCAAGCATTACTTCTTCAACGGCGATTATTTCGAATCACATCGTGAGAAGAAGATTAATCGCATGGAATTTCTTTGGGGAATATACAGTCCTATCCCTTCGTTACATCATCGTATGGAAAGAGAGAAAGAGAGAGAGAGAGAGACTGATAATATTGCTATCACCTGTGCAACAATACATCGTGGGATCTGGGAAAGGGGAGCTAAAAAATTGTGAAAGTGCATCCTTAAGACATTGTCGTTTTATTTACGCCATAGACTCCTACGCAGAATTCATTTCTCTGCAAGTAGCATTTTACAAACCTTGTTTTTCTTTTATTTGATCTCTTTAACAATGTAATAACAAATGGTTTGCTCTACATGTAAATTACAACGAAACACATTTCTGCGTAGGAGACTCAATAAGGTTACGATGGCCTGTGTAAAAAGACAATCTTCGTATTTCTTTGCTAACAGTTACTTGAGCTTAATACTTGCTTTTATTTCTATTTAAACTGACATCTTTCTTTGTACACCAATAATTGTGTTCTTACTAATAGTTGTCACTTGTTTTAAACACTTTGATGGTCAATCACTGGGATTCTTAATTTAATCATTTCGCAATTAATTAATTGAGATTTTTTATGAATAAGTTTATCTGCTGAAAATGTTTTCATCGTCTTATAAATATTATTAATGTAGAAATTCACATAAAGTGCAGGAAGTGTTGTATATTTAAAAAAGATCGTTTAAACGAATAGTCAACAAAAGCTTTAAGATTTATTTGTATTTTTATCCGAAATCCAGTGATTTTACAATAACATACTAACAGTTACTGCTTCTTTTACGTTTTTACAAACGTGGTGCAAATAAAATTTGGTCACGTAATTTTCTAACAAATAAGGATTAAAAGGTACGGTCTGCAAAATCCATTTTTATAAAAAGATTATTTGGCATAAGGAAGTATTCTAAAATAATAGTGAATTCCGCTTTAACAATTACCTCGACACGCGATACCTCGAGATCCTTCATAAAGTAGTTTCTCGAAGATCCTTTAAAACATACGAGATCCTATGAGTCCCGAGAGAATAGAAAAAAGATGAAAATGAAACACCACCGACCTGGAGTGTATGCGTGTGTTTTGTGCTAACACTTTTCTAATACCGACTTGCCTGAAAAGTGCATGGCCGTGACCGAAGAGCATTCAAAATGAGAAAGAGACCAATATGAACAAGAAATACCTGTCGACAATGAAATGAAATAATCCGAGAAGAGGAAACGCCAACTTTATTACAAGGATAGTGTTGACGAAGGCCTGATCGAGAAAGACATGTGGATAAAGAGATAATGATCGAATAACCGATCATTATTGTGACGGCGTACGAATTTCTGATTATGATCGTGACCACCGTGTTGCATGATGCTTATAACATAGACGACATGTGCCTCAAAGTATGTGTTTAGAGGTACCGCTGCTGCCTCGTACCTCCATGTTGCAGCATGTACCAAGCATGCTTTTTTATGTGCTCTTCCAGCATGCCGCGTACGGCGATTTTGTGTTTACTTTTACAATAATGCTTAAGACTAATGTGCGTCAGATCAAATTCATAAGTCCCATGTTTTAACAAATTCTAAATTCAAGTCTTAATAAGATCATTGGCATTAACTCCATCTACGCTCATTAGTCTTATTATGGAGTTGATTGATTGGATATATGCAAATTGCAATAATATTCCACAAAAGTGACCAATTATTCAACCCCTATTAGCCGCCTCTTACGACAAGCAGAGGTTACTGCAGGAACATTTCCACCCTTCTCATAGGGGTACTTTATTTGGTTTATAGATGACAATCAATTAATTATCCAATTATTCAACTATCATTTCTTCCTTTGTGCGAAGAACAGCAATGTTGTAATCAATGTTACAACAATTTTAAGCATTACATTTATTAACATTACTTGAATATTTTTAAGCATCTGTGTCCGTACTGTAATGTTTTTTGCAACGTTAATGGATGCATTTACTGTTCTTTCTCAAGCTGTAACTGTACAGTAATTTTGCAATTATGTTTTAGAAAGTATGTATGTAGTATGTGATGTTAGTGAAGATGTTGCATTGATGATAACACTGTCCAACCCAAAGAAAGGTTGTACCAACGAATATGTGACTCGTATAGACTTTGACGGGCTGAAAACGAATCCGCAAACCGTTTCTACCTATCATCCTCAGTTTTCGAAAAAATCAATTTTGAGAAAAAAGTCTTGTCCTGTGAACAGGATTTGTGACGAACATATAAAAGTTAGACAGTTTTTATTAATTACAACAAATTCTGTGGACCTTTGCGAATAAAATGATATAAATTACTTTTGCAATATGAATTTGCAAATATGTTTAAACATTTGTTAAAGTTGGCGAAACACTCTCCGCGGGTTCATTTTTCGAGATTCTTTTCAAATTTCCGTAAAAATTAGGTCTCTTACGGGAATTCCAATTATTTTACGCGATAGAGCAGACATTTCTCTTTGAAAAGCTTTCAAAAAATATGCAAAACGAATTTTGATTTCGTAAATAAAAGCCAAAGAGTTGTGTAAGTCACGGATTGTCAGCAGGGGTTTCCGCCTAGTGCACACAGTCGATGCTGTTTGAGAACCCCTGCTGAAAATCTGTGACTTACACAACTCTTTGGCATTTATTTACGACACCAAAGTCCGTTTTGCGTATTTTATGAGCGCTTTTCAAAGAGAAATGTCTGCTCTATCGTGTAGAGCAATTGAAATCCCTGTCAGAGGCCTAATTTTTATGGAAACTTGAAAAGAATCTCGAAAAAAGCACGCGCAAAGCGTGTCTCGCGAACTTTACCTAATGTTTAAACATATTTGTAAATTAATGTTGCAAAATAAATTCTTATCATTTTATTCGCAAAAGTCCACAGAATTTGTTGCAATTAATAAAAACTGTCTAACTTTTATATGTTCGTCACAAATCCCGTACAAAGGACAAAAAAGACCCTGTTTTTCAAAAACTGAGGGTGATTAAGAGAAACTGTTTGCGGATTCGTTTTCAGCATGTCAAGATCTATAAAGATCACCTATTCGTTGTTACAACCCAAAGAAAAGTCAAAATTTATTGGACAGTATAATCAAACCCTAAACATTGCTATTACATATTTATGCGATAGCTTGTAATATCAGTGTTTTACTAGAAGATTTGTAGGAAATTTTATTCTTCGCCATGTTGCACGCTTAATTAATTGCTCAAGAGTGACATAAATCTGAAACGGCCTGTTATTGCTTTTGTTATAGCGCCACACGATATGTGATGTAATATGGTTTTTGCGTAGTAGACACGTAAGAAGGAAGTATAAACGAACGTTTCGTTGGTTACATATTTTTGCATGGACCTATTTCATTCCGTTCAAGGTCGCAATTTATGTTTAGGCTGTAAACCATATGTCCTATCGTGCGTTTACGTGCAGAAATAATATTCATTTTTTCTAGACATTTTCGTTGACATAGGTTCGTTACGTTAGTCAAAAAATCATACTATTCGTCATTCTGTTCCGTTTTACAGTCATCCATTTTCCTTCTTGATTGCTTATTTGCACTCTCTACAGTCTCTCTTCCCACATGGCAGATTTCCTCTTCGCTTGCGTTTATGCTTTTCGACACAATCCTTTAATTCCTTTTCACACGAACCTACATTTCGGACTTATCACTTCCCTCCCGTTCTTTACTCTTTTGGACCTATTTCAAGTATCTACTTATCATTGTTTTTATTTATTTTTTCTTTTAACCCGCCGCTACTGTTGACGCATTATGGCCTGAAATTAAAATTGAAGTAATAACATTTATTCAAATAAAATGAATATACGTTAAAGTTATTTAATATACAGCCAAGTATGATATACTTGTATAATGCGATCGCACTATTGAAATCTACTGTGCTCTATACTTTTTAAAAACCACTTGTGTGCAAGTGTACGTGATAACAGGAAAGTTTAAGTATTGTGAATATGAAATTTTCAATAGATATTTATTCAAATGTCCCTAGTAAAGTTATGTTCCAATTAAGGTTTACACTCGTGAGTGATTTGGAGTTTAAAAAATAAAATGGCGGTGGAGTCCTCCGAACTAAGGAGGGACTTTTAGGTCTTAATTCTTCGACAGTGCGTTTAGTACTACTGGATGTTTACCTAACTTGTATTGCTACCAGATTTAAATGCAAATCGGTTGTTTCGTAGAATCGAGAAGGTGTTGACCGGTCGAGAGGTGGAGGTGGAGCAGGTGACTTCCAAAGATCGGACTCATCACCAGGATCGCGACCAAGCTCCGTTTTACCAGATCTTTTAACATCATCTCCGGGTCAACGACAAGACAAGTCAACCAGTGAGGAGGTCAGATACACTTGCTCGTTTATATTGTCTCTTTTTTCACTTTCATACACGAATGCGCCCACTCGCACACGCTTAATCACGCTTTAAAGGACCAAACAATGATCCCTTTTCCTGTTAAGAAGAGGATTATGATTTTCACATATGTACAGATTTTGAAAATCTAAATCCTCGTCGACTGTGGATAAGCGTGTGCGACCTAGCACCATCCCTATGTTTTTTACTTCACGAAAAATCTATGTTTTGTCGAGACGTGAGTCTTGTGTGCGTCGTAATGTGCACAATATTTGACTGCGCTTATCGAAGCAAAATTTAAGTCTCTTTAACTACATGCCGGGAGGCGAAACTATTTCTTATTGTCATTTGAGTAATAAAACAGTTTTCGCACCCCCTCTAATACCTGTATATAAAGAGCATACAGATTCAAGTATTATAAAAAATGAGATTTACAAAAAGTAGAGAATTGCCGATAAGCAAGGTTAGTAATTCGATAAATATGTGCGCGTGTGATGCTGTGTTTACCCGCAAACCTGATTTAGAATATTCAATAGCAACTATGATTCCCTAAAGACTAGTGGCAACGTGATCACAATTTAAATAGTATGTGAATGGTATCAAGTTTGAGGGTTTACACGGAGGGTGGCTTATGCTTTGTGTCAGTACCTTGCAGATGCTTTGTAATAGTTTCTTATGTGCACTTAGTAAGTTGCTGAAATGATGAATATGGTACTTAGTATATTGAAGTTGAAATGGTTATTTCTACGTGAGATTCGAATCGCTCACCAGTATGCGTAGATTACAAACGTTCATTCGAAAAGTAAATTTTTAATAGTCGTGTTTTTGCAAGAACTTAATATTGTAGCATATCGTCAATTATTCGATTGTCTGGTACATTTTTGTAGTATTAGTTGCGATAAGGTGGAGAGTAGGAAACGGTTCAATGAAATGCAATAATTCTTACGATTTTCCTATCGGACAACGTTAACTTAGGTAAGGTACTGCACATTCGCAACGTAACTTTTGTCATCTTGACGGAGCCACTTTGTTTTTGCAAATGTAATGTGTAATGGACAAAATTTAAGCACGAGGTAACATCGAAAATAAGTATTTTTTGAGACGTTACAATGAAGCATGCATTGAGTTGGCAGTAAATGGTAATCAGAGATTTGGTTAATTTTTTATCGAACGAAATTCGGTTTATAATCTATGCAAATTAATATTAATGTTTCAAAAAAAAGAAAGGTTAAAGATTGTTTCTTTTGAATTTAATTCAAACATTAATACACGTTTAATAATAAAAATATTCTGGAATGCATAGGCGATAAATTAGTAAACGTATGAAACTATTGAGATTCTTTTTTATGGTAGTTTAATGCTCTTTTTCCACAAGTTAATGAATCAAATTACCCTTTCTGACTCTTTATTAATGAATCTATTATTATGACATCATTTATAAGTAATTTAAATCAATAGTGCTTGGAAAACATTGTAGTTATAACAACCTATACGCAAGAAGTATTTTTCATCGAAGACATTTTAATGGACCATACTTTATTGTTTACTGACTACGTTTAATGAGGATGATTTACAATTTGAAAAATGGACAAAATCAATGATTACTATCTGCCATACTATTTCTATTAGATTCAGTTACCACTAGTCTCTTAATCTCTTAGAAAATTTACTTCCTACGGTCGTTCCCTTAAGTTTCGCTTTCATTTCGTATCGAGTCAGTGAATTGAGACAATGCACTTTTGCATTCGAAGCTCGTATACTCTGACTCGTGTCCCCGATAGAAAAAAATATACATACGTATTCGTTTTTCTCCTGGGTAGTAGATATACATTTCTTTATGTAATTCTTCATACTTTCGTTGCTCCATCTTAACGAGAAAATCAATGGTTTCTCGTGATCGATCGTTGTTCTTTTCTATTTCTCATTGATACGAAAGAATTCTCAACGAGAGAAAGGTTTAATTATACACAAGAATGGGAAATCCCTTGTGTATTCAAATTAGGAATCATAATAAACTGCCTTTTTCGGCAATTCGTTTGTACCTGGAGACGTAAAATTGCACGTGATTTAATATAAAAATCAAGTATAAACTGCATGACGCGTGTACGAAATTGAATAAACTAGTACAATTGCGATCACTTATCACATGCTTAATTTGAATGTTGCACAAAATTAGGCAATGATAGAACTAGGCTATTAGATTACATTGTTTATATTATGATGCTTACTTAAAAAAGTCCACAAATATCGTTACTTTTATGCAATTTTACGTCTCTATCTTACGTGAGAATCCGCGGAAGCGGTTCTATTACGGATGTCAGCGTGACTAATTCAGGATTATGTTGTGTGTTGTGGGACACGCGGGAGCTCTAACCCGAAGGGCAGGGCCCTTTCTACTGACCATCCCAATCCCAATACTAATTGCAATGTAAGTATTCATTCATCCATTTACAATTGAGCAATGTCGTATCTTCCTTCTCTTACGAGAATATTCCTCTCGTCTATGGGGAAGGGAAAAGACAGAAAGTTCCTTATTTTCTCTTTTAACCCTCGTTCTTTGCACCGTGCACTGCGCAAGGAATGCAAGTTTTCTGTATGTGATTCATTCTTACCCCCTCCTTATGGTTTCTGGGCTCTTTTTCTGGTGTCACGCAATAAGCGAGATCCTTTAACACAATTTCCGATACATATTGCTTTTGGCTCTCTAATCTACACCACTCTAGTTTCACACTCTCTCTTTCTGTATCGTTTTTCGGGCCCCTCTTTTTACATTCTTTATCATTACCCTCTTTTGACTTTATTCTCTAACCACAAAGGATGCAGGAAAAATAGCACGGATTTCACAATGAATTAACTTGGATCTTTATTAACATAACTGTAGAAGGGAGATGTTTATTATTCCTATTAAGGGATACAATTTTCCAATAAACATACTATGTTTAGGGTTTGTGTGTAATTGAGACTAACATAAGATTTGGTTAACATATATTACGTAGTTGTTTAGTTATATAGTTGTTTGAATTTGTGATAATCTCGGTTTTCTTGTTTGTAGAATTAAATACTCATATACCTTTGTTCTTCGTTTGTGTAGCTTTATGTAAAAGCTTTAAGTTGTGTTTGTGTGATATTTGTTGTTGGGTAATGATTTGATTAAGATTCTGATAATTTGTTTCAAATATGTTTTGATGCGCCCAATGAATTTTGTATGCATCGTTTCACTTTGTTCTCCTTCTCTCTTTGCATGTGTCTCAATAAGTTTTGATCTTTCTCAGTTTTCTTCTTTGAATTGGTACTATTTCAAACTTGCCTGTTAATTTGTTCTCTCTTTCTTTCATCAGACTCACAGTATTTTTCGATTTCGTGTCTTTTACAATAATATCGTTTACAATCAGATATAGTTGTTGTTAGAGGTCTGTTTTCGTTTGAAGTAGAATGGTGAGCTTACTAGCAAGATCAGACGCCATTCATTTTCGAGTTAAATCTGAAAGCTCTCTTTGTTCCAGTATCGGCAAGCAGTTAAATCACCTCCCCCATTTGCGCTTCAACAGAAGCAGAGGTCTTTTCTAACATTCGGATTCGGAGCTGGACCAGCCAGAAGAGAATCTCACGTGAATGTTAACGTGACACCAACCAGCCACGATCTTGCATCCGATACACCAGAAATAAGAAAATACAAGAAACGTTTCAATAGTGAAATTCTCTGTGCTGCATTATGGGGTGTGTATTTCTTCAAAGGTGTAGAAGCTTTCAGTAACGCGTCGCCTTTACGCTCTTGCTGTTCCCATTTCTTACAATTTACGTTCTAGATCTTGTTATAGTAAAATATATTATTTTGTAGGAGTAAATTTGCTAATCGGCACGGAGAATGGCCTTATGCTATTGGACAGAAGTGGCCAGGGTAAAGTTTACCAATTGATAAGCAGAAGACGATTTCAGCAGATGGAGGTTCTGGAGGGACAAAACATTTTGGTAACGATTAGCGGCAAGAAGAATCGAGTACGGGTATATTATCTTTCCTGGTTGAAGAGTAAAATTTTACGAACTGATGGTCACAGTGATGTAAGTTTTGAATTTCCAAAGAAACTTGCAAAGGAAAAGCTTCTCTTAAAGTATACACGTTCCATTTTTTTTTCACAGCAAGTAGAACGACGCAACGGATGGATCAACGTGGGTGATCTTCAAGGAGCTGTGCATTTCAAGATAGTTAAATACGAGAGAATAAAGTTCCTCGTTATTGCGCTCAAAGATTCTATAGAAATATATGCGTGGGCACCAAAACCGTATCATAAATTTATGGCTTTTAAGTCATTCGGCGATCTTGCTCATAGACCTTTACTTGTTGACCTTACGGTAGAAGAAGGCACAAGATTGAAAGTGATTTATGGTAGTGCCGATGGTTTCCACGCTGTCGATCTCGATTCTGCTACAGTATATGACATATACCTCCCGAAACACGTAAGGACATTTGTAGAAGTCTTAAAGTTACCAGCAGTACCAATGATAGTTTTATATGTTAATTATTAATTACAAATATCTCTTTCCATTATAGACTCAGGGCCCTATTTGCCCGCATTGTATTGTGGCATTACCCAACAGCAATGGCATGCAACTCCTACTGTGTTACGATAATGAGGGGGTATATGTAAACACGTATGGTAGGGTTTCCAAAACAATGGTCCTTCAATGGGGTGAAATGCCCACGAGTGTTGCCTATATCGGTACTGGGCAAATAATGGGCTGGGGTAATAAGGCAATCGAGATTAGAAGTGTGGAGAGCGGGCACTTAGACGGCGTCTTTATGCACAAGAAAGCTCAACGGCTCAAGTTCCTTTGTGAACGTAACGATAAGGTACATCGCATACTATCATTTCATAAATATTTTACTTTTAAATATGTCCCCTGTGCTAAATACGTAATGTGTAATCTATGATTAATACCTGTACGTCATGTTTGGTAGGTGTTCTTCTCGTCAGCAAAGGGTGGAAGTTCGTGCCAGATTTATTTCATGACCTTAAATAAACCGGGCATGGCTAACTGGTGATCCCGAATGAGGCCGAATCTGGCCCCGAGAGTACCTCCGCGAATAACGCCACATAATGCTCCGCGAGTGTCGGGATATACAGCATCAGCGCGCACACTCACCCGCTCTTCACTGCCAGGTCCTAGCGCCATGGAAACCAACAAGTGTGTGCATCGTTGCCAACATCATTATTATCAGTATCATCCTCATCATCGAAATCAGCAACAGCATCATCGTCGTCATCGTCAATACCGGCAGTATCTTTCAAGTAATTATGAGGTTTACGAAGAAGACGAGGAATATGATGAAAGATTCCGACAGTACCCTCGGCTGTCTTTGCTAAACACACCAGGGACCTTAACATTCGTGAATCTTCTCGTAAAGAGGTTCCTGTGTTTTTTCACCTGTTCACCTTGTGGACTTCGCAGTACACCCTAATATACGAGAGACAGAACCGAGACCGTTTCAAGACATGGTTCCTTCCTCCCATGATGCCCCTCCTCTTCGAAATGAAGAGTAAGTAAGAGGTGAAGTGTGAATGGGTACAGTATGCTTGTTGGTAAATTGTACAGGAACAATACTAGGTTCTTCTTACGAATTTTTAACATTATTGTTTAGTTTTTCTTATATCGTACGAAGTTGATTTCAATCTCGGATAATCATAAATGCTAAAAATGATAATTCAAAAAGAATAAAAGTTAGTTATCAGTAGACTGCAAACTCTTCTGTTTTACTAAGTTTAAAAGTATACAACGGAATGAACAAACTTGCAAGTTACCAATAGCATAGCACAGAATCATTTTGTCTTGTGTTTTGAATATGAAGATTTTGTGCAATATTAATGTTTGGTTCTAAACGTTAACAAGATTTAAAGGCCATTCAGATAAGTTTTTATTAATTAGTTGCATCGTGCCTGGTAATAAGAGCAACATAAAACGTCTTAACTTCTGGGAGTAAAGTTGCGAATCAGTGAGAAAATTGAACATTGCGCGAATTTGTAATCCTTTTTCATTAGATTTTGCAGCCGATTTATGAAAAATCTAAACTTGGTCCGCATTTGCCGTAGAACAACTTTACTCGTGGTGTAGGATCCATCGTAATTACGAGCACCGGGTTAAAATCGTTTTATGTTAGGTTTTTGTGTATCCATACAGAGGTACGCGGGAGTTGCATCCACAGAAAAAAGAAACGTGCCGTCATTAACGGCAAAATAACGATATACTGATTACGCAAAACAAATGTAACATGATATCATGAAAAAAATTAGAGTTAAGGGAGATAATTACTAATGTTATTAATTGTATAGTTATTGTAGCTCGGAGTTTCCTGCTATGGAGGATAATTACAGACGATGATAACGATGATGATAACGATGATAATGATGATAACGACGACGATGACATGACGGTTTAACGCGAGGATTTCGAATGAGTCGCATTTTTACAAATATTAGATTAATTGTATTAGAGATTTTGAGACGCACGATGATGAAATGTGGATAGCGACATTTTCTTTTTTTCCACGATATTTTCGAGTACTCTCTTTACCTTTAACTCGCGCCCAACCCCACTTTGCGAACGATATTCGCATAAGTTTCATCTTGATGATTGACGTAGGCGATCGCTAAGCGCCTTCAGCTTTTGTAAGAAATTTATAACTTAGCGAGATGACGCGCACTGCTAAAAGACGATCCTCCTCTTCCCACTCCTGCACTCGTTCGGCGACATCCGAATTGGAATACTAATACTCCATAAAGTTATAATTTCAATGATACTTCATAGATAATTTACAACGTTAAGTTAAAGACGATTAAAATGGGTTTATGATGGTAATAATATGAGTTCAAAGCGAAATAGTAAGTTTGGATAACTCTGCTACAAAACAGCGTACCCACTTATTAGAAATATAATAGTACATACGATATTAATGTGTATACATTGCAATACATTATTACTAACTACTAAATACATCGTAATCGCAAAACTTTCCACTAGAAGTGTTTTTAGCTAGAAACGTTCAGCAAATTTGAAATCCTATTAAATGTTGTCGCAGTCCCCCCACTGTTATAAGTACTTAACCAAATCTCATGCTCGTTAACTTATACATAATTTGCACGAATATCAATTGCTAAAATTTCATGCGGTTTTCTACGTAGCTTGCGTGAAATAATTTCTATCATGAATCATAGTTCCACGAAAAGCGTTGAAAAGTAATATGAAAAAAGAAAGATTTTGACGAATCCTAATAATTTATGCATATGTAAAATCCTCTTGCATAAGTCCTACGATTCGGTGCTGCCGATGAGAGATCGCGGGTATGGATTTGTGGTAAGCAGGGCTCACCGCGATAAATTTCTTTAGCCTTCTTTCGCTATGTTAACTTTTATATTTCGATAAAACATGAAAAGAAGCAGTGAAATGCATCGTACTCAGAAACGTATAATACTTGGTTTTGTTATAATCGGCATGTCTTTCACAAGTAACCTCAACGCGAGAAAACTTCGGTTGTTTGATATAATTACGAGTGTAGTAATGATAGGATTACATGGTCGCTCAGTTTTTTCAAGCATCCTGTATTATTTCTCGAGTTTGATAAGCATGCAATATTATACGCTCATTTATTTATTTGTAAATAAATAAATACATGACGTGTTACATTATATAAAAAATCAATTACGACACGTTTATTCATTTTGTTCATACAAATCGCATAAACATTCGTATATATATATATGATCATAGAATTCTTATAAGCTCCCTTCTGTGCTGTTGCTATTTTGTGGCAGTTAAAAAAAGGGCTTCAATTTTCGATTGAATTTTGCGAGGAGAAAGAGGAGGAGGAGGAGGAGCAGAGAGAGGAGGAAGTCTGATTAGTGCAACGAAAGACTGCTTTTTAAATGGAGAAAGCTTTTTATTGCGCGAGAGAGGAGAGAGGGAGAGTAAAAGAGCGAACGAACGACAGAGCGAAAGAGAGAGAGAGAAAGCTTAGTGAGTGATGAAATGATTTTCTGGCGATTCCTGCGCGACCGAACGGTTATTTACGGTCGACAGGAATTCTAATAATATTATAACAATAATATTATTAATTATCTTAACCAGACCCGCGAACTAATTTTATACGAAAATTTCCCTCGTTCCTGCCGCCTTTTCCCCTTCTTCCTTATGTTCCTCCTTTTGTGTCACTTATATTCCCTTACGTTTCAACTTAACAAATTCTTCCTTATTCCCAGTGTCTTATATATTGTCTCCCAAAGATGGTAGTGATGATTTTTTTTTTATATTGTAATAATAACGATTATTACCGCTGTTTATGATTGTATTATTACTGCGATTATTATTCCTATTCTTACGGTCATTATGATTATTACCACGCGGTATATTATGATTACGATGATTACGATGATTACTATTATTACTATTATTACTACTGCTAAGGTCAAATATACGAACAATTTGTAATTGATGAGTGGCTCATTTCTACGAAAGTCCTACCTAAAGCGTATTCACGTTAACTTTCCATATTCATTACTCAAACACCTCTAATCATTCAAACTGTTCGCGTGAACTCGATTAGAAATAGTCCAAGTATGATTTAAAAAACAACACAATTAAATATCTCGAAAGTAATGCAGTATGTAATATTACTTTTCGAAGTTATGTTTTTAAAATTATTTTTTATAATTAACGATCGATTCTTACTGCGAATTGGAAAATGGCACAATGTATTATGAAGTTAATTATAGGTACGAACGTGACCGGAACAGATAAGATATCTGTGTTGCAGAGCATGTTATTCTTACCGTTAACATCTCGAGCAGTGTGCTTAGTCAAAGCGAAAATTACCGTGGTGGGGCTCGTCGAGGATGCATGCATTTCCTGTGCGATCGAGTTTCCCAGCGTGCCTCATAGTAGCAGAGGCTGGCTTAATCGTTTACCAATTTCCGTATTCTCACCCTACGTTGCTGTTCCCGAAACTCACGGTTCCCTGCCGGAGGTAAATGGAGAACCAGGAAATCGCTCTACCCATATAAAGGTACGTGATTCTATTTAGGGGTCTAAGTGTATGTAGGTGCATACCGTTTATAGCGGAACGTAACCTCTATTTATGGCATCTATTTCCATACTTTAAAGTCAATGCGGATCAATCCTTTTCCCACCTCTAATTCGTCCCTCGCCGTCTGAAACACGTTTTCCTAACAAATGGTTAAATATACTGTCATCCTACATATACGATTAATACGTTATATCTGATTATCGTATATTAATCAATGGTAATGTTTAAATCTATGTAAGTAGAAGTATATAGGGTGTCCTACCTTAAATTGCAATCTCGATTTACGTCGCTATTATTTTCTGTAGTGCAAAACGTCTTAGATAAAGTTTCATGGCTTTGAGGGGGGCATATTCTAAAGGTCAACTTAATTTTTTTGAATGGAATCACATCTTTTTAAATACATTATCCGATGCAGCTCGAAATTCTCCGTAAAAAAGTATTAACTCATGCATGTCGAAAAGTTCTTAACTTAGGAGATATTTTGATTTAAATATTGCTGTATTGGGACCTGTATGCTGTACATTGCACTATATATCTACGAGTCATGAAACTGTATATTGCGCGGAGTTCTAAAAAATATATCCAAACTGTAATTTCATTAGCGTGAACACTATTCCATGTATCGCCTGAAAGTCAACGAAACTTTCAAGCAAATTCAACATTACCCGGCGTTGAATCGTTTTAAAACAAATCAACTTTTAACATTGTTTCCTCGTTAGAGGGTTCCTTTATTCATGGTACCTTAACCGCGAGCGTAGCACACATAAATTTGCAATTCCAACAAAATTAAAAGTCTCCGCGGAAGCGAACGTGAAATTGGCCCGGAACGATTAAGCAAACATGTAGGCCAGGAACGCAAACACCTAGACGGTTCTCGTGACACCGGTATATAGTAAGCACCGGTTAACGATCGTAAATTATTGGCGCACACGATATCGTGCCTAAAAACAATGAAAATTCTAAAAGTTCCGGTACGCGGACACATTCCCATTAGTAAGATATCACGCGATGGATTCTCGTCCGATGAGAATTCCGAGGAACTACTGGTTGCCGACTGGTAACCGATCCTGGCGATTCAGAAACACTGAACCGATCCCTTTAATACGGATTAGCAACTTGACGTAGAAAGTCGTTGCATCGAGTTACAGAAGCTTAAGTTTAAGCCATGCTCGGCCGGCCGTTTACCTTGGACAATGAGCCACGAATACCAGTTATGTGGGCCTCTTAAGCGATATTAAGCGGCTGGAGAATAGAAAATCCATGCTCATCAAGATAACGATGCTACAGAGTTTCCGTGGGAAAGCAAGGCATGGGAGAGCCGAATTAACCGCGATTGCAAGGCGTATTTCTCAGAGACGACTGAAGGGGATCGAATGACGCGATGATTTGATCGGATTATCGGCGTCTAATCGTAATCGGAAATCAAGACTTCTCCGACTTGAATTATTGAGCATTCGAGCCCCGCTTATTAACGGAGTATCTGACTTAATACGGAATTAGAGATCTGCTTGCGGATGGAATTATCAATATTATTCAGATATAAATACCATAATATTCAACTGGAAAGTAATACTGTGAGTTCAAACAATTGCGATGTATACTACCGTTCATAAGTATTTGTCTACGGACATTATTTTCAACTTCTGCAACGCGTGCAAGTTTTACGAGGAACTATTTGTATCTGCAAAAAGTATGAGTGTACTGAAATGAATTTGATCT
This sequence comes from Nysson spinosus, assembly GCA_910591585.2. Classification (NCBI taxonomy): domain Eukaryota; kingdom Metazoa; phylum Arthropoda; class Insecta; order Hymenoptera; family Crabronidae; genus Nysson; species Nysson spinosus. Next base: position 4,573,445 of record OU342830.1, on the reverse strand, counting down.
TTCGTATTCTTGAAACGTTAAATATTATACTTTCTACTTCTTAGTGCAAATACTTTCAATGAGGTAGTGTTTGTGCGTATTATACACAATACTTTCGCTTTCATTGTTGTTTATATCACTAATTGACTTAGTATTCATTTATTTATTTATTATTCCTGATATTCCATGTTGTTGATCTAACAGTAAATGTTGTATTAGTTTTTATTGTCCTGTACATTGTATTATAGTATTAGGTCATTCCATAAATAATGTCGTTTCTTATTTATCATATTTAAATGTTAATATCATGTTTCCCTGATACGATTATAGGAACTTTTCTTTTCATGTCATAAAGAGTATTTTGTCTGCAGTATGTATTTGCACTTAGAGTTAGAATCCAAAAACGACATTACTTATGGGATGACCTAATATTTTATTCACTCATGATATAACTAAAGTACTTAAGTAACAACGGATTTGAAATGCATGCGGGATATGAAAAGTACGTAGAAGTATTGGACATTTAATAAAAAATCCCAGTAACATATTTTTGAGATTATATGGTAAACTTGATCCACTCTCTTCTGTAATCGTATGCATCTCATTTATTTTACCTATATAAAATCTGGTTTCCATTTATGTCGATATGTGTTGGAAATGAAATTATTTCGATCCAACGAACAAACATGAATATGCATTTATTTATTGGAATATATTTATTTACCTGAGCATGCATTCCATAGGTACAGTTCACGGGGCATTTAAAGTACCGAGAAAAACTTGGAATAAATAATATTGAATTCCATGATAATTGAAATGTTTGAATAATATCAGAATTTATTAATATGCTTGAAGTACAAGAATAATATTATCATAAGAGCGTATTTATCGCGTTAATATTATGTTTGCGTTAATACTTGTTTATCCATGTTTGCGCGCACATTAAATTATGCACATTAAACTAAATTATATTTACAATCTAAGGTTATATAATACAGTAAATACATTCACTGAATAATTTTAGTATGGTTACCGCGCGATGATGTGTTTAATAACACCAATAATTGATTCGTGTAACATTTACCTATCGCAATTCAAACTGAAATTTTAATGGGAATTTTTATCACACTTTGTACTGAAAACCGAAAAGTATATAAAATAAAAAATCTCTGTGATGGTTACGTGTTTAAATATGAAATAAACGAGTTGTGTTTCAGTTTCGTTTTAGATTGCCTATCGAAATGAAAATAACAGTTTTTAATAAGCATCTTGTAATATCAGATGCATTGTAATTTCAGTATAATTAAAAGAATATTGATGATGAAGTAGAAATGAAAGCATAATATTACATATATTTCAAATGTTTCATTTTTATTTGTATTTAACAAATCTAACTCTATTACGTAAAATATCAAATATATAATTGTTCGATGTTTAAATCAGCTCGTATAAACAATTTGTAGATAGAATTTATTCGCTTTAAAGTTAGACTTATGCGAAAATTTTGTGTGATAACGAAGTAATATTATATATGTCTCGAACATTTTACTTTTATTTGCATTTAACTATTTCAGTTTATTCTACAGAATATCAAATATATCATTGTTAGACGTTTGAATCAGTTGGTATAAACAATTTGTAGATAGAATTTATCAGCTTTAAAGTTAGAGTTCTGCGAAATTTTGGTGTGTTGACGAACTAATATTTGTATTATTTCCTTGGACTGACTGCTGATAACTGTTAGTGGGTTGCGACGATATGGAATTGTAAATAGGAGTATTTTATGCGAATTTTGTGTTAGTCCACAGGAAGCTTTCATTGAATAAACAATTCGAAATCCGTACGGTAAAAATATCGCGCAGATTTAATTTTCCTGACGGACGCCAGATCGAAGTTTAATACAAATTTGTCTCGACAGTTTGCCAAAGAAAATTATTATTACTCTATTGGGGGCAAGTTTTATGTCTGTACACTGTACATATCTATACATTCACGCGCTGAAAAAGAATCCGTAAACCGTTTTCCTCGATCACCGTCAGTTTTCGAAAAAATCAATGTTGAAGAAAAGGGTCTTTTTTTGTCATTCAACAGGATTTGTGAAGAACATATAAAAGTTACAGAGTTCTTATTAATTGCAACAAATTCCGTGGGCATTCAAGAATGAAGTGATATAAATTAGATTTCCAATATTAATTTGCAAATATGTTTAAACCTTAGTTAAAGTTGGGGAGACACGCTCCGCGTGCTCATTCTTCCAGACTCTCTTCAAGTTTACATAAAACTTGTGACGTAAGTATAAGAGCTAGGCAATATTTCCTTTTTGCAGAAAATTCTGTGGACTTTTGCGAATAAAACGGTATGAATTAAACTTGCAATATTAATTTGCAAATATGTTTAAACCTTAGTTAAAGTTGCGGAGACACGCTCCGCGTTCTTATTCTTCCAAACTCTTTTCAAGTTTGTATAAAACTGGTGACGTATGTATGGCAGCTAGGCTATATTTCTTCACTGCAAAAAATTCCGTGGACTTTTGCGAATAAAATGTTATGAATTAAATTTGCAATATTGATTTGCAAATATGTTTAAAGAGACTTTGTTAAAATTTCTATAAAAATTAGGCCTCTGACGAGGATTCCAATTGCTCTATGCGATAGAGCAGACATTTCTCTTTGGAAAACATTCCTAAAATATGGAAAACGGACTTTGATGTCGTAAATAAACGCCAAAAAACCGTGGAAGTCACGGTTTGGGAGCAATATTTAAACATATTAATTTGAATTACTTAATTTACGGAAATATTACCAGCAAAGCCTTTCCCGTTAAAAGGCAAACATTTTTTGGTGAAGCATTTTATTTCATTCAAATTCATGGGCAGAAAAAGTACCGTCCATCTGGCGGTGAAATCGTGGAACTAAACTTTTTTTCAAAGAGGTAAGGGCTAAATTCATGGACAGCAAAAATGTCGTCCATCTAGCGGTGGAAACGTGGAACTAAATTTGCTACTCCCCTCTTATGATTACCATCCAACCCGTAAGGGTGAAATTCATGGGCAGAAAAAAGGTCGTCCATCTACCGGTAAAAATGTAGAACTACATTGGCTATTTCTCTCCCATGATTACCCCCTCTGTGTAAAGGCGAAATTCATGGGTAGAAAAAATGCCGTCCATCTAGCGGTTAAAAGGTGAACGTTTATAGGAGGGAAGCAGCGAATTTAGTTCCACCTTTTAACCGCTAGATGGACGACCTTTTTTCTGTCCATGAATTACGCCCTTACCACTTTGAAAAAAAAGTTTAGTTCGACGTTTTCACCGCCAGATGGACGGTACTTTTTCTGTCCATGAATTTCAACCTTATTATAGTTTCTCAGAAATAAAAACGCAAATAGTTTTCTTTAAATATCTCGGATACTAGACCAGATAAAAAAAAAATGCTTCAACAAAAAATATTTCCGTAAATGAAGTAATTCAAATTAATATGCTTAAATATTGCTCCCAATGCGTGACTTCCACGGTTTTTTGACGTTTATTTACGACACCAAAGTCCGTTTGGCATATTTTAGGAGTGTTTTCCAAAGAGAAATGTCTGCTCTATCGCATAGAGCAATTGGAATCCTCGTCAGAAGCCCACTTTTTATTGAAATTTTAACAGTCTCGAAAAATGAGCGTTGGCAGCGTGTCCCGCCAAATTGAACTAAGGTTTAAACATATTTGCAAATTAATATTGCAAATGTAATTCACACCATTTTATTCGCAAAAGTTCACAGAATTTTTTGCAATGAAGAAATATTGCCTGGCACTTATACTTACGTCACAATTTTTATGTAAACTTGAATAGAGTCTGGAAGAATGAACACGCGGAGCGTGTCTCGCCAAATTGAACTAAGGTTTAAACATATTTGTAAATTAATATTGCAAATGTAATTCACACCATTTTATTCGCAAAAGTTCACAGAATTTTTTGCAATAAAGAAATATTGGCTGGCACTTATACTTACGTCACAAGTTTTATGTAAACTTGAAGAGAGTTTGGAAGAATGAATACGCGGAGCGTGTCCCGCCAAATTGAACTAAGGTTTAAACATATTTGCAAATTAATATTGCAAATGTAATTCACACCATTTTATTCGCCAAAGTTCACAGAATTTTTTGCAATAAAGAAATATTGCCTGGCACTTATACTTACGTCACAATTTTTATGTAAACTTGCAGAGAGTTTGGAAGAATGAATACGCGGAGCGTGTCCCGCCAAATTGAACTAAGGTTTAAACATATTTGTAAATTAATATTGCAAATGTAATTCACACCATTTTATTCGCAAAAGTTCACAGAATTTTTTGCAATGAAGAAATATTGCTTAGCTCTTATACTTACGTCACAATTTTGATGTAAACTTGAATAGAGTCTGGAAGAATGAACACGCGGAGCGTGTCTCGCCAAATTGAACTAAGGTTTAAACATATTTGCAAATTAATATTGCAAATGTAATTCACACCATTTTATTCGCAAAAGTTCACAGAATTTTTTGCAATAAAGAAATATTGGCTGGCACTTATACTTACGTCACAAGTTTTATGTAAACTTGAAGAGAGTTTGGAAGAATGAATACGCGGAGCGTGTCCCGCCAAATTGAACTAAGGTTTAAACATATTTGCAAATTAATATTGCAAATGTAATTCACACCATTTTATTCGCCAAAGTTCACAGAATTTTTTGCAATAAAGAAATATTGCCTGGCACTTATACTTACGTCACAATTTTTATGTAAACTTGAAGAGAGTTTGGAAGAATGAATACGCGGAGCGTGTCCCGCCAAATTGAACTAAGGTTTAAACATATTTGTAAATTAATATTGCAAATGTAATTCACACCATTTTATTCGCAAAAGTTCACAGAATTTTTTGCAATGAAGAAATATTGCTTAGCTCTTATACTTACGTCACAAGTTTTATGTAAACTTGAAGACAGTTTGGAAGAATGAATACGCGGAGCATGTCCCGCCAAATTGAACTAAGGTTTAAACATATTTGTAAATTAATATTGCAAATGTAATTCACACCATTTTATTCGCAAAAGTTCACAGAATTTTTTGCAATAAAGAAATATTGCCTGGCACTTATACTTACGTCACAATTTTTATGTAAACTTGAAGAGAGTTTGGAAGAATGAATACGCGGAGCGTGTCCCGCCAAATTGAACTAAGGTTTAAACATATTTGCAAATTAATATTGCAAATGTAATTCACACCATTTTATTCGCCAAAGTTCACAGAATTTTTTGCAATGAAGAAATATTGCTTAGCTCTTATACTTACGTCACAATTTTGATGTAAACTTGAATAGAGTCTGGAAGAATGAACACGCGGAGCGTGTCTCGCCAAATTGAACTAAGGTTTAAACATATTTGCAAATTGATATTGCAAATGTAATTTATACGATTTTATTCGCAAAAGGCCACAGAATTTTTTGCAGTAAAGAGATTTTGCCTAGCTGTCATACTTGCGTCACAATTTTTACGCAAACTTGAATAAAGTCTGGAAGAATGAGGACGCGGAGTGTGTCTCGCCTAATTCAACTAATGTTCAAATATATTTGCAAATTGTTGTTGCAATTGTAACTTGTATCATTTCATTGTTAAAAGTCCACAGAATTCTTTGCCATTAATGAAACCAGTCTAATTTTTATATATTCGTCACGAATCCTGTTTATATGACAGAAAACCCTTTTCATCAAAATTGATTTTTTCGAAAGTGTACCCAAATAAGGTGGCAAATGAATTTATTTCGCAGCAGTATTCGAAGGAATTTATATTAATAATTCCACACAGTTTATTTTAATGACATAAAACTTTTATGAATTTCATTGAATTATATAATTGTTTAACTTTCGGATAAAGCTAATTCTGTTTATTAACTAATTTGTCAGATTTGTTAACTATTTTGTTTTGTTATTAATGATTACAGGGTGGCCACTGCATATTTCGCTGAGGCGTCCGCAATTAAAGAGGTTAACAGAACGAAGGGCTATCGTCAAGATAATTTATTTACAAGTGTTTATTTACTGCATATATTTATATATTTATGTTTGTTATATTATAATATTTATTAGTATAAAATGTTGTTTAAATATTGTTGTACCTTGTGAAATTTAGAATTACAATAAATGACTTTATTACAAATGTATTGTGTAATATTTTATATTTCCTCGACGTACCGAATATCCAGAATCCCATATGTCCTAAAAACTTCCTCGGATTGTGCGAATCGAATACCTCCTCGCACATCATGTTCTCCTGATACAAAATCTCGATTTGACGGCAAAATTTCAGAATTTACCGATTTTGGGCAAGAAAATTCCGAGAATTTCACGGTTTCCAGGAACTGCGGTCATTTTCCTAGAATTTCCCGAATTCCGAGAATCGCAGGTCAATTTCTAAGAATTTCGCAGATTCCAGGACTTCGTGGTCAATTTCCAAGAATTTCGCGGATTCCAAGAATCGGTTCGCGGTTCCTAGAACTTCGCATATTTCCAGGAATTGGCGGCAAATTCCAGGAATCGTGCGAAACCGAATACCTCCTCGCATATCATGTTCTCCTGATACCAATTCTCGTTTTCACGGCAAAATTTCACAAGTTCCACGAAAACCTAAAAATGTAGGATTTCACTTTCCATTTGAATGGCGCCGGCGAGTCGCCACGACCGTTAATTCGTAACGGCTCCCGGTCGCCAACCGTCTTTTGCAGTTTAACGGATTGGCGACTCTCAGTCGCCATTTAAATGAAAAGCGAAATTCCCAAAATTTATCAGCCCCTTGATTTTGCTCGAAAACCCCCCAAAATATGAGGATTTCACTTTTCGTTTGAATGGCGCCGGCGAGTCGCCACGACCGTTAATTCGTAACGGCTACCGGCCGCCAACCGTCTTTTGCAGTTTAACGGATTGGCGACTCTCAGTCGCCATTTAAATGAAAATCGAAATTCCCAAAATTTATCAGCCCCTTGATTTTGCTCGAAAACCCCTCAAAATACGAGGATTTCACTTTTCGTTTGAATGGCGCCGGCGAGTCGCCACGACCGTTAATTCGTAACGGTTCTCGGTCGCCAACCGTCTTTTGCAGTTTAACGGATTGGCGACTCTCAGTCGCCATTTAAATGAAAACGGAAATTCCCAAAATTTATCAGCCCCGTGATTTTGCTCGAAAACCCCCCAAAATATGAGGATTTCACTTTTCGTTTGAATGGCGCCGGCGAGTCGCCACGACCGTTAATTCGTAACGGCTCCCGGTCGCCAACCGTCTTTTGCAGTTTAACGGATTGGCGACTCTCAGTCGCCATTTAAATGAAAATCGAAATTCCCAAAATTTATCAGCCCCTTGATTTTGCTCGAAAACCCCCCAAAATATGAGGATTTCACTTTTCGTTTGAATGGCGCCGGCGAGTCGCCACGACCGTTAATTCGTAACGGCTCTCGTTGGCCAACCGTCTTTTGCCTTTTAACGGTTTGGCGACTCTCGGTCGCCATTTAAATGAAAACGGAAATTCCCAAAATTTATCAGCCCCGTGATTTTGCTCGAAAACCCCCCAAAATTTGAGGATTTCACTTTTCGTTTGAATGGCGCCGGCGAGTCGCCACGACCGTTAATTCGTAACGGCTACCGGCCGCCAACCGTATTTTGCAGTTTAACGGATTGGCGACTCTCAGTCGCCATTTAAATGAAAATCGAAATTCCCAAAATTTATCAGCCCCTTGATTTTGCTCGAAAACCCCCCAAAATATGAGGATTTCACTTTTCGTTTGAATGGCGCCGGCGAGTCGCCACGGCCGTTAATTCGTAACGGCTACCGGTCGCCAACCGTCTTTTGCAGTTTTACGGATTGGCGACTCTCAGTCGCCATTTAAATGAAAATCGAAATTCACAAAATTTATCAGCCCCTTGATTTTGCTCGAAAACCCCCAAACATATGAGGATTTCACTTTTCGTTTGAATGGCGCCGGCGAGTCGCCACGACCGTTAATTCGTAACGGCTCCCGGTCGCCAACCGTCTTTTGCAGTTTAACGGATTGGCGACTCTCAGTCGCCATTTAAATGAAAACGGAAATTCCCAAAATTTATCAGCCCCGTGATTTTGGTCGAAAACCCCCCAAAATTTGAGGATTTCACTTTTCGTTTGAATGGCGCCCGCGAGTCGCCACGACCGTTAATTCGTAACGGCTACCGGCCGCCAACCGTCTTTTGCAGTTTAACGGATTGGCGACTCTCAGTCGCCATTTAAATGAAAATCGAAATTCCCAAAATTTATCAGCCCCTTGATTTTGCTCGAAAACCCCCCAAAATTTGAGGATTTCACTTTTCGTTTGAATGGCCCCGGCGAGTCGCCACGACCGTTAATTCGTAACGGCTACCGGCCGCCAACCGTATTTTGCAGTTTAACGGATTGGCGACTCTCAGTCGCCATTTAAATGAAAATCGAAATTCCCAAAATTTATCAGCCCCTTGATTTTGCTCGAAAACCCCCCAAAATATGAGGATTTCACTTTTCGTTTGAATGGCCCCGGCGAGTCGCCACGACCGTTAATTCGTAACGGCTCCCGGTCGCCAACCGTCTTTTGCAGTTTAACGGATTGGCGACTCTCAGTCGCCATTTAAATGAAAAGCGAAATTCACAAAATTTATCAGCCCCGTGATTTTGGTCGAAAACCCCCCAAAATTTGAGGATTTCACTTTTCGTTTGAATGGCGCCCGCGAGTCGCCACGACCGTTAATTCGTAACGGCTACCGGCCGCCAACCGTCTTTTGCAGTTTAACGGATTGGCGACTCTCAGTCGCCATTTAAATGAAAATCGAAATTCCCAAAATTTATCAGCCCCTTGATTTTGCTCGAAAACCCCCCAAAATATGAGGATTTCACTTTTCGTTTGAATGGCGCCGGCGAGTCGCCACGACCGTTAATTCGTAACGGCTACCGGTCGCCAACCGTCTTTTGCAGTTTTACGGATTGGCGACTCTCAGTCGCCATTTAAATGAAAATCGAAATTCCCAAAATTTATCAGCCCCTTGATTTTGCTCTAAAACCCCCCAAAATATGAGGATTTCACTTTTCGTTTGAATGGCGCCGGCGAGTCGCCACGACCGTTAATTCGTAACGGCTACCGGCCGCCAACCGTCTTTTGCAGTTTCACGGATTGGCGACTCTCAGTCGCCATTTAAATGAAAATCGAAATTCCCAAAATTTATCAGCCCCTTGATTTTGCTCGAAAACCCCCCAAAATATGAGGATTTCACTTTTCGTTTGAATGGCGCCGGCGAGTCGCCACGACCGTTAATTCGTAACGGCTCCCGGTCGCCAACCGTCTTTTGCAGTTTAACGGATTGGCGACTCTCAGTCGCCATTTAAATGAAAAGCGAAATTCACAAAATTTATCAGCCCCTTGATTTTGCTCGAAAACATCCAAAATTATGAGGATTTCACTTTTCGTTTGAATGGCGCCGGCGAGTCGCCACGACCGTTAATTCGTAACGGCTACCGGCCGCCAACCGTCTTTTGCAGTTTAACGGATTGGCGACTCTCAGTCGCCATTTAACTGAAAACGGAAAATCCCAAAATTTATCAGCCCCTTGATTTTGCTCGAAAACCCCCCAAAATATGAGGATTTCACTTTTCGTTTGAATGGCGCCGGCGAGTCGCCACGACCGTTATTTCGTAACGGCTACCGCCCGCCAACCGTCTTTTGCAGTTTAACGGATTGGCGACTCTCAGTCGCCATTTAAATGAAAAGCGAAATTCACAAAATTTATCAGCCCCTTGATTTTGCTCGAAAACACCCAAAAATATGAGGATTTCACTTTTCGTTTGAATGGCGCCGGCGAGTCGCCACGACCGTTAATTCGTAACGGTTCTCGGTCGCCAACCGCTTTTGCAGTTTAACGGATTGGCGCCTCTCAGTCGCCATTTAAATGAAAACGGATATTCCCAAAATTTATCAGCCCCGTGATTTTGCTCGAAAACCCCCCAAAATTTGAGGATTTCACTTTTCATTTGAATGGCGCCGGCGAGTCGCCACGACCATTAATTCGTAACAGCTCTCGGTCGCCAACCGTCTTTTGCTGTTTAACGGAATGGTGACCACCGTTTCCCGAAATTCAGGCAAATTCGAGGATGTTTTTAGGACATGTGGGATTCTGGATATTCGGTACATCAAGGAAATATAAAGTATAAAACAAGATATTCGTAATAAAGTCATTTATTGTAAATGTACATTTCACGAGGTACGTCAATTTTCATATAACATTGTATACTAATAAATAATATAATATGACAGACATAAATATATAAATATATTCAATAAATAATCACTTGTGAATAAAATCTTTTAACGATGGCAGTTCGTTCTTTTTTTTCTTCTTTGGTTGTCGATGTTCCGGCGATACAAGCAGTGGCCACCCTGTAATAATTAATTAAAAACTAGATTAATTAACAACTCTAACAAATTAGTTAATAAACAAAATTAGCTTTATCCGAAAGTTAAAATGTTATTTAATTAAATTTAATTGTTCGAAATATTATTTCATTAAAATGGTCGCATGAAATAATTCATGACTTACATTAGAGTGGCTGGAAATGTGTAATGTTTAAAGTATAACAAATGGATTTGTTGATTAAAGTGTACAGATAAGTAATCGGTTAATAAATAAAATACAGCAGGTTTGTCCGAAAGATAAACTATTATTTAATTCAATGAAATTCTTCAAAATATTATGCCATTAATATAAACTGCATGAAATAATTGATATAAAATGGATCGAATACCTTTGAGAAATAATTTGTATTGCCAACTTGTTTCAGTGCCTTATAAGTATGAAGAATATAAGGGCTAATGAATATTATTTTATTGAACTACTTCATAAGAATATGCAGCAGTGTATTTAAATAATAATAAATTAATAAAATCTCATGCTGAACTGAAGGAGATTGGGTATTACAATTACAGTACAGTATTACAATATAATTAATCTTGATTTAAAGACAATATTTAATATAAATTCTTGATATACTTGTATAAAATACTTAATATAAAGTCGTTCAAATATTTGTATGAAATATATTCCATTGCCATCTTATCTGAGCATATTATAATATAAGTGTAGATAATACAAGGGCTAATAAATATTATTTTATTGACTTATTTAATACGAAGATGCAGTAGTGTATATAAATAATAATAAATTTAGAAAGTCTCATCCGGAACTGAAGGAACTTGGGTAGGTGGTGTTGCTACATTGCAGTTTTCCTATTACATCAATAGATGTTGATCATTAATGTTGTACAATAAATAAAGTTTATATGTTATAGTTCATTGCTGAAAGAGGGGTCTAAGTTCTAATTAAATTATACATATAAAGCAGCTATTAGCTCGGTTGTAACTGTAGAAGAATTCTAATTCCAATTCTCTACAATTATTACCGATTACCAGGTCTCACCACGTGGAGGTTGCCGCTAGCAGAGACCCGGGTGGGAGGCTGGGTCGCGGATTCAGGTCCGCGACCGAACCCACCGTTTTATTCCAAGTCCTCAAGGCACATTTTGCTTCGGACTTGGAATATCGTCGCGGATACAATGTTCTAACTTACTAACTATTCTTATACCAAACTTATCGCTAAGTCACTGACAGAGCATTATTTCGAAGAGCGAATGTACTAATTGGGGAGATTGACTCTAAGAAAGTAAATGATTCTAACTCTAAATCGCGATTCAAAGTTTGAACGTCAACCTGAAGTCCGCCGAGCCGTACTCGGTCGAAACCATGGCACATGGACAACGAGTGCGTCGCACTCGCGTCTCAGCGCGCGAGAACAAACCCTTAGGAGTGACAACGAAGGAGAACCGCACGCAGCCTCCAAACGGATTACCGACACCCCGTCCAGGAGTGTTTCGCTCAATCGTGACTTACGCCACGACCGCCACATGTGCCATGGCCCTTCCTCGCAAGCACAGGACATTTACCTCGAAATCTGCCACCCTGGCCCGATTACCGGAACCAGAATGAACAGACCCGAGTGAGGTCCACAAGGAACCCTCTCAGGATCGGAAGCAAACTATGCTATCCAAGATTTTCATTTCGATACTCTGGACGAGAGTAACGAAAGAGCGAGAAACTTGTCGCTCGTCTTTGCAAAATATACTACTTCACGTCGCGAAACAAAGCAAAGAAAAGCAGAAGCTAAAAATTTTGGGAATTGTAAATGTTTGCTCTTCGTAAATACGTTTGTCAGTGATTTACATAGGTCTAAGCTTAATTTCTAGAATAACACTTTCTCTGCCGCTGTGTAACTTACACTATTTCTAAAATACTAATAGAATCAAAGTGGCAAGTCAATCGTACAATATGTATCGGGCAAAGGATTCTTTGCAGAGAAAGCGTTGAACCAACTATACCTAATAAGCTTATTTCTATTCTTATGTCTATTGTTGAATTTCGCTAAAGGAGTGTTCCTCTTGTATAATTCTTTCTTTTTTCTTCGAGTTCATCTTCGGAGAACTTTGTAACTAACTATAATAGCTATAAAAACAGCCAACTTTTCTAACGAACTACTAACCCCAGTAAGCATGCGAAATATGATCAATATTAAGAAGTAATTAGGAAGTAATGAGGAAGTAATCGGTAAACAAATCAGTAAGTGATTAGTAAGTGATAATCAGTAAATAATCAGTAAATAATCAGTAAGTGATTAGTAAGTGATAATCAGTAAATAATCAGTAAATAATCAGTAAATAATCAGTAAATAATCAGTAAATAATCAGTAAATAATCAGTAAATAATCAGTAAATAATCAGTAAATAATCAGTAAATAATCAGTAAATAATCAGTAAATAATCAGTAAGTGATAATCAGTAAATAATCAGTAAATAATCAGTAAATAATCAGTAAGTGATTAGTAAGTGATAATCAGTAAATAATCAGTAAGTGATTAGTAAGTGATAATCAGTAAATAATCAGTAAATAATCAGTAAATAATCAGTAAATAATCAGTAAATAATCAGTAAATAATCAGATAATTAGCAAACTGTCAAATGTATAAATAATCAATTAAATAATCATAATATAAGCACATTGAGTATGGGTTCCTAGAGCAGATCAGGAATAAAATTTGTATTATGAGTTAAATGGTCAATTGCGGTCAGCAATGATCGGTAGTGGTCCATATTGCTCGGTATTGGTCATCCTAGAAAGAGGAGGGTCGTCGGTTTGGAAAACCGGTAATTTGGGAAGAGAGAATTAGGAAAGACGTCTTTCCTCCCCGAGAGCTCCCGGCGAAATGAAGAATGGTTGTGCAGGGGGTAACCACGTCACCTCGGTTATTCAGGAACAAGGAAGGGGTGAAAATTGGTGGTGTAGAACCCCCTGGCCAATCTCGATCAATCCTTCCTCAAAGATCTAACCGTTGAATATTTGTTACTTTCTTCGATCCTTATCAACTTAAAAACTTTTTGGAATATATTTTTTCATGCATTTTCGAAGATTTTTGCGAATGACGTCATAATTGGTGCACTGGACACTAATCCACTGATACTCTTCCCCTTTAGCGGGGGACAAGTAAGCAGTTAACAAAGACGCTTCTCCGGATCTGCCGGAGAATTTCTTAATTCGTTTTCGTTTAATCGGATGTTTTGTTAACAATTAATTAATATATGTAATATTGCAATAGCTAAGTTGCAATTTAATAAATTTATTAAATTATCGATGTAGATAAAGTTTGCCGCGACCTTGCACTTCTTGAGACGGGGGAATATTACGATTCAAATATATTATGCATTCATTATGTTATTAAACTGCAGCTTCTGAATGCACCGCAGGTTGCACGGTGCATACTTTAGACTCGTGCACGATGAGTACAACGATCGTTGCAGCGATAAATAATTTCTTGATAAAAATACTAATAATAGAAATATGATATCGTACTAATTTTTGCAATTGCAACGGTTGTGATGCGATGATCGGCGTTTCGTTCGTCAAACAAAACCATTAATTAAACTTTAATTATTACATCTTTATAGCCATTCGATTCGGAAGTTGATACAGTTGTTAATTAACAATTAGACCTTATGAAAAACATATCGAACAGGATTTATATAAACGTTAAGTTTGTGTTATCAGCAGTTGATAGCTTATAGAACGTTGGAAAAGAGTTGTACAAATGAATGGTGACGGCTTCGTCAAATGAAATTACTTTCCTGAATGTCCAGAGTATTTGAATTTTGATTTGAAAATCCCCACGAACTTTTTCCGGTACCTAATATTAAGTTATCTCGCACTTTAAGGGTGGAAGTTAATGTGCTGTATTTTCTCTAGAGCCTTCATTTACTACAGACATTGTAAACATCCTAATTAACAATAATAAGGACTACAAATTTCAAGCGTTTGACTTGCAGCTTGTCAAGATCGTTTTTTCTGAAAACCGAGAAATTTCGAGTCAAGTTCATAATAAAGTAAGGTAGATAGAGCTTCAACAATGATAATACAGAAACATTTTTGAACATATTATTAACAGTAAAGAGCAGGTAAGATTAAAGCGTAAAATGCTCCAGAGTGTAATTATTTCCTTTCGTTTTTCTTTTAATTAATCGTTGATTAGGAAGATATACAGTAGATACTTATACCTCGTATAACACTGATTCATGTAACGCGAAACAATTTCTCTGCGTTGTACGAGGACTTACAGTATATGTATTTATATGTATTTATTTACACAAATAAAAATCCATGTAATATTGCATGTAAAAGAAACTAATCATGCTATACGTTTTCATCTTTCCACATTTCCCACATCCCCCAAAGTAAGGATTTCGGCAAGGGTTGAAACTGTTCGTTAACACGTGCACCAAGCTCGCGCTAGGTTCATTTATGTATTATTTATACATTCAACAATGAAGAATTGCGGTGGAGTACGGATAATACAAAAAATTTGCAAGGATAACAAACCATTCTATTCTAGAAACCAGAGATATCCAAATTGACTGTTATAGAATCCTTGTATATCATAGAAATCCAATAATAACGTGATCAAACTTTGAGCGTACTGTATCCGGCTCTATACTTCCAACGCGAATTAATTTCGAACGACGTTTAAAATTCTGGAACCAATAATTGGATTATTTTTTGCGAGAATTTTGCGTAATTAATTATCGGGAATGACCGGGAATTTATTGGTATCGGGATGCTGCTTTCAATCGATCGAAGAATAATATATTGAAACTCACGAACTTTTCGTTTAGTACTTACAAATCAATGATGCTCGCCATTTCTTCCAAGAGACCCAATCGTCAAATGCACAACTGATTACGATTCATTTTTAATAAATGTCAGTGTTAAAAACATATATATGTAAAAATATTAATATTAGGATTTGTGAAAAGTTTATCTACCTCCCTGAGTACTTAATCAAAGAAAATATCCTTTTCATAATATATTCTAGTTTCATTTAATTTTACTTTTGAAAATTATGCGCTTTTCCATGAATTTTAATATTATATAATCCGTCGTTTCTTCTAGCAGGATGAAAAAACTGGAATAAAATTCGGAAGTATTTAATATCGGAGTTCAATATTCTACCGTAACTGAAAGAATTCGGCGTTTTACATACACATTCCAGGATATATCCGTTAATCCTTTGACTAGGGAATCAAATTTAATTCTTTCATGTTGCACTGGTAAAATAAGTGTACTCGAAGCCTGATTAGCTTTAATTCCAAACAGATTTAGCGATTGCCAGTTATCAGAGGCAAATAATTCTCCCACTTGCGACGATTAACGCGCTTTACATACGGGTTGGCATCAATGCTTATTTACCTAAAAAAACAACAACATTTTCACATACGTTTTATTCGTGTAAAAAAACAAATTCTCGCGCACGATTAAACACGTGTAAGAGCAATTAAATGGTGAACTAGAGTTCACCGTGAGATTATTGCTTAAACTACTCAAACTGATGGTCCAACTGATATCAGAACTACCGCTTGAAATGTTAATATATGTAGATCCGTGGTTGGCCAATTTTCATCAGGCAATACGCGACACTATATTTATTATATTTCTAAAAAAGCAATTTCCATTTCTGTAGACATATATTTTTATATAAATCACTACTGTGGAGATTTTACAATGTACTTTAAACAGCGCGGCATAATATATTATGCGTGAGATTGTGTTATTGCGCTAATATATGTGCTGGTAATTATGAAAAAGATCAAAGTCATTAAAAGCCCGTTTTTCGAAAAGAATGATTGAAAGCTTTTTGAGTTATAAACGGATACGATCTTCTTATCTAAAATCAATTTATTGTCAATAACTTTCAACATTCTTGTCACTGGGTCAATAGAAATATGTGTATTAACCGGAATTACAAATATATTTACTTTAAGAGTGACATAGATAAAAATTGATTAGACTACTTTCACAATTACCGGCACGTAGAGTAAGAAAGGACTGTCACAAATAAAATGTTGCCGTTTACGCAATACATTTCCGATACTCACATAAAATGTCAATGTAATGGCTTACCGGAAATGGATATTGCACAGATTTTGGATCATACCTATTTATATCTGAAAATACTGTAAATGGTCTTTTTCAAACCCATGAAGAATATAATGTGGAACTTAATTCACATTCAGAAGGAAAACTTCCGCTTCAAATTTTCGTGTGTCTATAAGATTTGCAAGTTTCAATATGGTAGAGTATTAAACCTTATCGATACCCCTCGTAACGCGATTAGTAATAATATTGCTGTTGGTTAAAAATAAAGATATGGATTATTATTAGTTTCCTTTAGACAGCAAACTTCCGGCCAAATGTAACAAGTATCGAAATAACTGTCGATCGAAGGATATAAATATTAACGATATTTACACTTTAACGAAATTACGGATATTAATTTTAACCGTGTGAATTATGATGTCATATTATAATTTAATTTACTCATGTTATTTAACCCATTAATTATACAAATGTTGCATAATAATGCGTTAGTCAAATTATCGAATACAACTACGATAAAATATCCGCCAGGTGTTGGGAATTACATTGAAATTTAATTAATTTCCGTTCACGAAATGCGAATGACGCATTTAAAACTACCGCAAGATGCAAATTATATACTAACACGTTGACTACCGGATCGAAATCCGTGCTATATGATACCTCGTGATACGTATTTGTAACATGTATATGTATAACAGCTAAAGATAAAACTGTTTAAGTGCTTCATGATACGTCAGTTACTTTGAATCGTTATAGTAACATTAAAAATATTACAAATATTACAAATATTAGCGATATTAACGTTATTATATTATTATATAATGGTCCAAATCACTTTTTATATATGCCTCTTAGTAATATATTTACAATTCCAGATAATAAATGAAACTTCTATTGATCCCGTGATAAAGATATTGAAAGGTGTTGACAAGAAATAGATTTTAGATGAGAAGATTGTATCTCTTTATAACCTAAAAAGCTTTTTATCGTTCCTTCTGGAAAAGTGACTTAGAGCACTTTCATAATTACCGGCAATTACATATGTAAATACAAATGCAAATAGTAAAAAGTTCCAGAAACGGGGTTGAAATTTAAAACTCCGTTAGTAGAGATAAATTCTAACATCAAACTACCAATGACCTACATCAAGAGCTGTAGATAAATAATTAAATGATTTTGCTGAATAAATAAATCAAATAGTAGCAATTTAACGGCAATCTGATTTGGAATATTAATGTAATTACAGTGCACCAAACTTGTCTCTAGTCGTTAAAAATTCGTCGATCCAGTGGGGCTTTAATTCGTAGTCAGTTTATGGTATCGTAACGATGCGTGTAATCTCCCATTGCAAAATCGCATAATTAATACAGATAATTTATAATAGACAATACTTGCACGATGCACCGAAATATGAGCCACTTTTCCGCGCTGATGGGATATGTAAATTGGTTCGCTACAAAATTCCAACCAAACACGAGAACCCACTACAACGTTATCGTAGAAACTTTCATCTGTTAATTATAAAATGTATTGTTACGAATTCAGCATCCTCTATTTCATTCGAATACATTTTATGATCCTCGTGATATTAATGCTTCATTAACTCGGCTAACGGGTTACAAGGTTGTTTAATTAAGTCCTCATATAAAAGTATAATAATTCATTGTATAAAAAGAATTTTATTTAAAAATTGATAGGATCCGTTAATGTTACGAATATTAAAAAAATCTCTGTTATCAGTATGGAATATCATATAACCATTAAAACAGTAGGTCCCTAATTTACACTTATTTAGCGGGCTAATTAGTATTCCTTCAAATTAAGCTTCGAGAGTCGGACAATTGAATCTTTATTAATTCTCAAAATTTATCCAAAATTCCTTCGAGTACGTGAAAGGTTAAAAGCGGAAGCATCGTGCATTTTTCCGAGTTTTAATCATAAAAGTCGAGGTCGATGAAAAAACGGGCGGGTGAAAGTACGATTCAAATTTAACGGTGTGTGAGTGCAGGTACTCGAGGGTTGTGAAGACCGAGGTTTTTTTACCCCTTAACACTCACCCCCTACGAGAACAATTCGAGTGTCATTAACGTTGGAGAAGTTTGGTATGTAAGATCCACCCTCGTAGCTAGTGCACTTTTGTATTCTCGAAAGCATTTATTGTTAACGATTGGACGACGGTTAGGAACGGGGCTAATAGTACTGGTTGGTACTTACCGAAAACTCTTACCCCTCTAACCAGCTCCCAACGAGTATTTCGGAACGATAGTTGTGAATCGAAAGCGAATTGAAAGTTCGCATTACGATCAGGTTAATTGAACGTTGATTCCTTGCCTTCGACCGGAGTTCCGCATTAATGTACACAAGCAACGCTCTCGACTTCCGAGGAACACAAGAGAACAAACTTTTTTCACCCGTCGGCCATCAGGGAGTGGGAACCCGAGTCACCAAATTGATTTCTTTGATATTCGATGCTTCCGCGATCGGAAAGCGTTTGCAAATCAGTCCAAGAATAACAGTCGCGGATAAACGGAAGTAACGAGAAAATTTACATCTCGTTTCCACTGCTTTTATGTATCATTATTTCGGGGGCCGAGGTGAATCTAGAGCAGAGAAAATTCACGTTCGTGTCTGCGGCTCCCTTCTAGTTTAAATATTTGTATATTTTCCGCGCACTCTTGTTTAATCATTATAATTACATTCGTTACGACGAAATAAACACGAATAATGTTATGTCGTGAAAAGTATGAACGGAATAAGTTCGTGAATTATCATTCTTAAATCATACTATAATTGTAATAATATTATTAAAACACATAATAACTTTACTTATGAGGAACACTTTTAGCTCATATTTTAACCTTATGTATTAATAAAATTAATATAACTTATATATAACTTTTTATTTCGTTGACACACTGAAATATTTCTATTTCGAAACATTTCATTATGTAATAAAGCCAATATCAAAGTATTTATGAAAGCAGACATTACTAATCAGACATTGAGGTATTTATTGCAATGCAGATTTTCTATTAAAAATACGAGGTTACCGTGACGGGTCGTCATAATAAATTAACAGAGCAAATAACATATTGAATACTAAATTGAACGGTTCGCGCGGAACTATAATATAAACGGACGAGGAAAAGTGGCACATCAATTTATATTTACCTATTAAATCTTTTAGAATCAGAACATTCACACTTCAACAAATCACTAACGGAAATCAATAAACGCATGTGTAATAGAAAGGGTTCGACAGGTGAGAACATTCGATATTTTTTATATCGCGTAATTTTAAATGTAATAATACGGTTATATGGATAGTAGAGGCGAATTAGTTAGACTAGTAAGTGGCGAAGTTCTCCAATTTTCGAGCGAACCAGGGATAATGGTTGGCTCTAACATTCTGCTGTCGAGATTTAAATTAAGGTTGTTTTTTCGGCCGACTGTAAAAGCCCAGGTTCAAAAGTAGAATGGTGATGAGGTGGCAATTTGTGTTTGAATTTACGCTGGTTTCTCACTGACTTTTGTTATATGACTTCACCGTAATTGGAGGGTTTGCGCGGACAAATTTTTCATCACTTAAAAAATTTGTAATATTTCGGCTATGTACCGTGCGTCCAAGTTTTCATTTTCAAGGAAGTACGAATAATTTCAATTTAAAACTCACCATGACAGGATAAAATTGTTAATATGAAGATATGCGACATTAGTTTAACATTTAATATAAAATATTTTATTCGAAATATTATGCAACTTTTAGTAATTTAAATCGGTATGATTAATCGTCCCGATGTACAGCGTACTTGAATAGTACTTGAAACTTATAATTGTATTAAAGTTAGAAGCGGGACAAGTAAGGTAAAATCAGAACTTCAAATTAGAGGACATACCTTCTTAACACCCTATGTATTGCAGTACGTTACGATTTAAAAAGTAAACTGGAACCTAAGAACTATATTTCGTATTTCAAAAAAGAAAGTTATCCGTGTTCTGAAATATTGAATTATCCATATTTCCAAATACTGAATTATCCTTGTTTCGAACGACAAAATTATCTACATTTTGAAAGACCGATTTATCCGTAATTTTAACAGACTGAATAATCTATATTTCCTCAGATTAAATTATCCATATTTCGAAAGACTGAATTATGTACCGAAACTATTAGGTGCCCAACTAAGTTCGTGCGCTTTTCGTTGTCCAAAAACGAGACGAAATTTGGTACCGAATGAGTAACTTTTAATCTGGTAAATAATTTCCTCCATATTCTATGACCCTTTCCCAACGTGACACAAGTTTCAAAATCCCATTTTTATAAAAATCTACGCTTTTATTATTAAAAAACTTAGACACTGTCCTCTTTACTTCCTCTCCGTTTATGAAGTTCCTATTGGTTATATAATTTTGTAATGCTAAAACAAGGTGGTAATCTGTTGGGGAAAGGTCCGGGGAATATGAAGGATGAATTAAAGTTTCCCATCCGAGGTTGCAAATTGTTTCTCGGGTCTTATTTGCAACGTGTTGTCTGGCGTTGTCCTGCAGCAAGCGTACACCTCTCCGATTTACAAGTCCCGGTTGTTTTTTCTTCAATTCCTCCTGTACTTTTTGAAGCTGAGCAGAGTACAGGTCCGCGGTGATCATTTGGCCATTTTGTAAACATTTGAAATGAACAATTCCGGCTGTTGTCCACCATACACATAACAAAATCTTCTGTTGGTGAAGGGCCGGTTTTGCAGTGGATGGAACAGGTTCCCCAGGTGTTAACCAGTAGGAATCGCTTCTTATTTGTGTATGTGACCCATTTCATCCCATTTTTCATCACAAGTAAGAATAAGATTCAAAAACGGATCATTTTGGAACCGTGAGAGTAGGGAAACGCAAGCCGCTACCCTTTGGCACCTCTGGCTCTCGGTAAGTTCGTGCGGTACCCACCTTCTTACACGATACACTTTACCTACAGTGTGTAGATGTTTCCTAATCGTTTCTTCAGACATACCATGCTTGACTGCAAGCATTTTGCACGACATTTTGGGATCTGTCTCAATATCCACTTGCAAAACTTGATTATTCATAAGAATCGGCCGTCCGTCTCGTTGCTCATCTTCGAGGCTTTCATTATCACTTTTAAACTTTTGAAACCACTTTTGCGCAGTGCGATTACTTAATACACTGTCCCCAAAGGCCACACCAATTTTTCTGGCCGCTTGCGTAGCCTTGGCTCCAAGTTTGAACTCATAAAGCAAATATGAGCGAATTACGGCGTTAGACACGGTCATTTTGGAAGTAATATTATAGACGAAAATGAAGTGTAAACTACGATTTTTGTCTACATACTGACTCATTTTGACTTCCTCTAACACCTCCCAAAGGTAAATCAGGTAAAGCAATAAAAACATTGGCTCTAGGAGCAATAAAGTGGTCCGCGCGGGAAAAACCGCACGAACTTAGTTAGGCACCTACTAATATTATCGGAGAATTTAGTAAGGACGATCAGCAGTCACCTTAGAGAATGTCCTCTTGAAGGATGATTCTTCGAAGTGACATGGCGTGGTAGTTGTTAGTGGATGTTCAAACAGGTCCTAGCTCCCTTATTCGAATAAGGGTGGCAGGGTAAGAAAGCCAGGTTTCGCTGGTAGGGATAATGGTAGGTGAGCTGGTAAAATATGTGTATCGGTGTATAGACGTGTTGGTGTTCGGAGGAGGGTCGTAAGGGTCAAAGAAGATCAGAGGCAAACCTACCTTAGCATTCGTCAAGATTTTATATTTCGCTAGAAGCCAGTTAAAAAATTTACTTCTCGAATTTACAGGAAATTCTGTTTTCAAACGTAGACCGGGTGTACTTCCTTGTACGCTTTAACGGTCTTCCTGTTTTTATTTCCCTCTATTTACAATGCGATCCTTTAATATTCATTCGTGAAATTTGTAAAAGACGTCTGAGTACCATCGAGCGTCTAACAAATGTGAGTGTGAATTTATAGGAAGAAAACTCAAAATATTATACTTCATGCATTATGATTTTGTAAAATATTGTGTAGCGATTGACGTTAACTCTCTTAATACCGAAAATCCAAAATATTGACTGCACGGATTTTTTCATAAATACCTTAAGCCAATATTTCGATTTTTCCAAATACTGGTAAAAATTGTTCACTAAAAAATTTGAGCTGAAAAGTTTCCCAGACTTTATCTTTAGCAAAAGTATGTTTAATTGAATAAATATCTTCCAAAATTCGTATTTTGCAAGCTATTATATTTCTAGATGGTACGTAGAGACATTGTATGGCACAAAAAGGATTAAGGAAGACTGATCTTTCAGCAATTAAAAGAAGGTATTGTTTTATATATTATATCATGAAAGATATTATTGAATATTTAAAGATCGTAATAGCCGTTTTTATAATTAGATCCTATAATCATATATAATAGAGAAAAATATATCCTTTTTTTATAGTTATTATAAAATATCATATAAGATTATCGCTAAGGACGTGTGGTATTTAAACAATTAGGCCACTTTGCTTTATATAATGTTCAATGAGGCATTATTGAATAATTTGTACGGAACTAATAATATAGATTATAATATATTATCGGATGAAAGATATCCTCTACTATAATTCTTATAAAATATTGCATATAAACATTCATTAGGCAAATATAATGTTAAACATTTAAAAAGGGGTACAGCTTTGTACATTGTATAATGAATGAACATTATGGAATATTTTATATGGAATCAATAATGTAGATTATAATAAAGTAACTTAGTACAAGGAGGAAATAGCTAGGGGGTCGATATTTTTAACGATGTTTGTCCTTAATTAGTTTGGCTCCACCATATTACAAGGTAACTTGTTAAAACATAATTAATTAAAAGCATCGAGAGAAATCGGTACGGGGTGGTGTCCGTATTTTATTTTTAATATTAAAGAGATCTTTATGAACAGTGTGCTTTTAAGAGGAATGCTTGTAAAGTAGACGAGATTTTGTCAGCAGAAATTCAGAGTTTCAGACAATATTTAATGAAGGATGCAATTAATAAGGCGAATGTTAAATTGAATTGATATTAAATGAATTCATTATTAGTCGCAGTATTTGATTCTTATGATTAATTATCCTTCATGTTGATACGTGATTCAAATGCGTAATAAACACTTTTATCTGTAAAATTACTTGTGTATATGGATATTAAAATAACTGTTCCATCTTTTTCAGCAATATATGTACGTGACGACAAAGTTCGGATACCCAAAAATAAAAGCGCTCTGTTAACTCGAATCATTAGTGGCATGTATTGAAAAAATGCATATTAAAAAGTTAGCGAATTTTTCATTCTGTAATCAGTTCATAGGTAAATCACATACATCTAATCCATTTCGCAAAAATGTTCATTTCCGTCTGCTTCAATTACATTTAATTGATCAAAAAGCGTCGGACTTGTAATATTTTTAATGTAACTACAGATATATGTGTAAAATAAAGATATATTACTTAGAGGATTTCATTAACTCTTTCATTTCCCCGATCAACACAAATATTAATATTAATCAGAAATGGAAAGATAGTGATTTCTTTGAGCTTTTCTCGAGACATCATTTTTAAATGCAATTTAAAATTACAATGAATAATCAAATACAGTATTATAATTGATAATCGGGACGGTCGTGTATTAAGAGAAGCAAGATGTTTTTATTTTCAATTAACTGAATAAATTTCAGCAAACATTTTCAGTATTCAATTTACATTTAGTACAATAGTTAAAGGATCAGAAACATTGCACTTTTTAATCAGTTTTTACGTCTCCTCGATTCCATACTATTTTTAATCAAAACTGTTGTAATCAATGTAAACTAGCTCATTGTATTAAAATCACGCAGAACTTTGCCCGGTTTTGGGACCTTGAAACAATTGCATGAATTTTCAGCAAAAAAGTATTAGGTATGAATTTCTGTTAATGTAATATTCGGGACATTACTGAAAATGTTCAAAAAACTTTCAATAAAAATGATGATGTATAGGAATTGTATGAAAAGTCAGATTAGATTCAAATGGTACATAGCCGTTTCTATTAAAAGCACTATGGGATCGTGTAGAAGTGCAAACTATTTAAAAAGTAAATAAAAATGTTATCAGATCACGATCGTCTTTGTTGAATAATGAATGAATTATTCTCAACGAAGATTGAAGTTCATCCAGCAAAGGTACTCGTCCATGACCGATCAAATAGTCCAGGATTCACAGCACCTTAAAATGAGTTAAGGTAAGAACAAAGAAAGAGTAAAAGCTGCGTCCGTTCCTGGGGCTAATGGTACGAGAATGAATGTACCGGGTTTCTGTATCGTGTGTCCATGGTACTTCTGTCCGTTGCAGGTTCTGTTGAATCAACTAGGGTCAGAGAGGCAAAAAACGAGTCAAGCAAGACCTAATTTTTCCATGCTCACAAAATCAGGAGCCCTTTTCACTAGTAAAAGAATCGACTCATTTAAAATTAAAATTGGTCAATATGAGAAACTCTCGACTATTTTCTCTTAACTCCCTCGAACTTCGCGTTTTTCATTACTACGGAATTAAGTAATTTCTTTAGTCTCACTAGTATTTGATTTAATATTTTAATCTAATAAAATGTGTGCGCAGAGATGTGATAAATAAAACGATAAATAAAACAAAGAGATGAGATAAAACAGTAGAAGGTTGTTTGTAGGATGTTAGAATTTTATGCTTAATCTTATTGATGTTGACAAAGTATTCATATTGAATAACAATTAAATTACATTATGATTAATAATTAGCCTCTTTGATGGTCCTTAAAAGGCCAATATCGGATCGACTCTGTATGAATAATCAAGTTTTTTATAATACTCGAAAAGCTAGGGAACTGGTTCGCGTGTAAGGCTTGTAACTGGAGGTTTCCGGCAGATGTTTCTATCAAACGCAACGTAATTTATGTAATCGCATACGGCATTCTGTCACTTCAAATATGTGCGGAATATTTAATAATTATATTGTTGTTATTAAAAAGAAATTAATAAATAAGTGTTATTATCTTTAATCAGAGTTTCATAAAGTCTGTTTCCACTTAATTGGCGTTGGGTTAACAAACTGTATGTTTCTGTAAGAAGTTTGCTGTTTAACGATTTAAATACTGAACGCGAATTGTTATTAACATTAATTTGATTTTCCAAACGTTTAATCTGTTTGTATTCCGAAACAACTCATCGGTGATAATCCAGCTGCTCTCCGAAACGCTCGAGCAGTTTGAGTTCTGGCTAACCAGAGCACCGTGAGTAAAGCAGAGGGAGCGGAAGCGAGGAGGATGCGTGGTATTCCTGGAACTAATGGTACGCGTTCGAATATACCGAAATCTCACTGTCTTGCAATAATATATGAGAAAATCGTTACTATACGCAGAAGCACAAGCAATTCAAATAATACACGCAACAAATTAATTGTCACCGAAACCCTCACGCGTAAATAGTCTCGTTTTAAATACTGCAATTGACTACATTATTTACTTTCTCACGTTTTCGTATAGATCGATTTATTGAAAATAACGCTTCCCATTCGATAATGTCCATGTCGTACTTTGAGTATTTACGCTAATTAGCTTTCTTAATGGAGCTTAATCAGTTTGCGTTTAGTGATGATCCTAGGGCGATAATCCTGTCACTCACCGGTACGCTCGAGCAGCTCGAGGACTGGCCAACTGACAGTAAGGTAAGAGATGAAAGTAGAGAAAGCAAGAAGGATGATAGAGAGTCGGAGTAAGAGAGAAAGGGGGAAGGGGGGAAGGAGCGGATGAAGGATGGGGAGGTTGAGCGAGACAGAGGGTATGTTCCGTTCCTGGGGCTAATGGTACGCGAGCAAGTATAGGAGAATGTGGCTGTGGTAGGTGCGTGTACCAGTTGGTCGGGGGTGGTTCGCGGGAGGGTCAGAGAGGATCAGGGGCAAAGTGGCGGCGGAGCTGTATCGATGTCCGGGCGCGTTCACCACCGTCGACACACACGCCGGCTGTATCCTGCAAACGAGTGGCATGCAGCCTCTCTCTGACACACGCTCCTAGCCAGTTTCAGCCCTCTCTTCTACTACTTCTACTACTACAGCCATTCTTGCCATCACCACTACTACCACTACCATTACTAGTAGTACCAATGCTACTATCACCATCAGAGGTCTAGCATTGCCCCCGCTATCTCCTCATCTACCTCTACCTGTACCTTTACCCTCCCACCACTACGTTTACCCTTCGACCCTCTTTCGGGTCCTGATGCACGTCGATGCCCTACTCTTCCTCCCTACAGCCTCATCGAAGCCTCTTCGAACCTCTATCCCTGTTCTCTGGGACTCTGCAAATCATCAATCGCCCTTACGCGACTTCTTCCCAACCTCCGTCTTCACTTTTCTTCTTTTCGGTCGTTTCGTCTTCTCCGGGATTTCCTCGCTTTCTTGTTGTTGCTGCTGCTGGCGTTCCTGGTCCTTGTCCTGATCCTGCTGCTGCTGCTGCTGCTGGTGTTCGGCCTCCCTCATCTTTCGACCTTTCTTCTCCCCCAACCATCGTTCCGCCTTTCATGGTGTGCTTGGCTGGGTACCGACGTAAAGCGCGAGCTCGTAAATGTTTTCCGTCAAGATTAATCGTTCGAAGGGTGGCGAACGAGAGGATCCTCGTCGAAGGCGAGAATGTGGCTTTGATCGTGGAAATAACCTCGATCGACTGCACGCTCTCACCCGTTTTCTTTTCTTTGCGGCTTCCGAGTCCTCCGTCCTTCTCCGGCTACACTGCCTCCTTCTTACTTCTCCTCCTTTTCTTCAACCTTTTTTCCTTTCTTTCTTCTTATCCTCGTTGAACGCCTTGTCCGTCGAGATCGATTTGAAGTTTTGCTGATGCAATCGTGATATCTATTGTTCGCGCCGGAACACCGACGGTCTTATCTTGTTTTCACTCGAACGTGTGTAGATAGTTAAGGAAGAGAAATTACTTATTGTCCGCTGGACAGGCGTATTTTCTTTTTCAAGGATCCGCCAACTTCGTGACAAATAGGATAGCGTGCCGGTGAATTATTTCCCTTCCTAATATACGAAAGGCGCTTTTGTTCTTGCCTTAAAAAGCTTCCCTTTCTCCGTATAGTGTATTGTTTAATTATCCTTTTCCACTATCCCATTTCCCGTCAGCTTGTTCAAGGTGTATGCAATTAAACGAGCTTTATGAACAGACAACAACAATAATGTTCGTAAAATCCAAAACTTCTGGAACACGTTGAAGAAGCTTATGAACTATCCGAATAGTAGTTTTAATATCAAACCTGAAGTAAAAAGCATACGAAGTAAACTAATTGTTTTAATAAAAACATCATACTATTCTATGTACATTTATGAGTGGACACTTCAACATTCCCCATGCCTTTTTTTATTAACGCACGAAAGTAATACAATCCATTGCCATAAAGCTCAACGCTGCTAATATGTACTTACTTCCCCAAATTTCCTAACTTCGCTCCCCCTTATCAATATAATAAACCAGGCAAGAAATTAGCAATCAGTTACGCGTCGGGAGCAAAATGCAAAGGCTAATCACCTGGGGTTGCCAAGGAATTTAGTAAGAAACTTTTCCGATCGCTCAAGTATTGGATTCCGAGACGGCTCTTATTTACCAGGTTTGATCCTCCGTGAAACCGACTGTTCGACGATACCATTTAAAGTGAACCGATCATAAACGATCGTCTTGTACCACGTACTATAATCAGCTGCGATGCTGTAGCAGGAAAATGTATCCTACATATGCATACCACTATTGTTCGTGTACGGGCAAGTTATGCTGCTCCGTCTACATCCTTATCAGTGTACATATAGACACGTCCATAGATAAAGGGCTGCAGGTTGGCCTTCGCAGTACCGTGTATTCTCGATGCCGCATTACAGCGAGCGTTTACAGAGGTTGCTAGATAGAGAGGATGGCGGAGTGGCTGGAGGTAGAGAAGGTGTTGTTGCGGAACTACCAGAACGGATCATGCGTATGTACTTAACTGTAATTCAAGAGGAGGTTCAGAGGTCGAAGCATAGTGCGAATATACCGTGAAAATGGTATTCATGTATTCGCGATGTTACATGATACGAAAAATGAGGCCCTTCACGAATGAAGTGTATGAAATATGAATTCCATGAATGCCGTACGATTATAATCAAATAATAGGGGGCTCTGAATATCATCTAATTAATAATAGTTCGTGAAGTTCTACTTAATTGATGTACTTCAGTGGAAAATATAATACTACATCGCGTCGTAAGAATGGAAAGCATAAAAATCGGATAAAACTCGGAGTGTGGAAATATTTGAATTTTTCAGGAATAATCCATACGTTCGACACACGGAATGGTCGAAAAGGATTTTGTTCGAACTTTATTCGTGACGGTGGATTTGTAATAAAAGGTAGACGTAAAGAAAAAAAGGGCAATGATGGAAACGTCCGAACGAATCGTATAGGTGTACGTAACTCGAATTTAGGGGGAGTACAATGGAATGGATGAGTGGGGTGGGTGTTGCTATCGTCCGGAAATATTTTGTTCTTGAATCACGCGCCTACATTTCGTGTCGGGGTGTACCGTGAAAGGACCGCGAAACGGCGCGAAACGTGTCCCCGAGCGGATTCCAGAATGGTGTAAAAAGCAGGGAAAGATAAAAGACTGTCGGGACTCGTTCTCTCCCAGCTGCGGAAAATAGGTGCAAGCGTCAGGATAACGTTCCCGAGTGGCTCAACTTTGAGTACTGTTTGTTGCCTACTATTGAATTCCATTCACTCTACACTCATTTGTTTTTATTATCATCATTTTATATTATTACGTATCAATTAGAAGTTTCAAGTATTAATCGAGTATTCTATGTAACAGGATAAACAATCGCGCATCTTCATTCTATTGTATATTAACAGCTACGAGAATATTGCTAATACCATGGGAATATCAGAAACGTATTGTTTCCTTACAACTGCAGCCTGTTGCGCTCTATTTTAATCTTTTATTGTCGGATCTTTTTTATTATGAGAATAATTATGCAACTGAAAATTGGGAATTGATAATTGCCGGAAGCAAAGTTTTCGCAATAATGTAATGGTATATTTGTGAAACATTCTGGTAATGAATGATAGAAAATGGAATCAGATTAACACATGGGCACGTCATATACAGATTACGCAATTTAATAAAGAATTAAGGAATTATATGAATGTCAATATGTATTAAATCGTTGTTATAGAAGTATCACTCATTAACTAATATTTTCATGTAAAAATCATGGCTTTTCCAGTAAATGCAGAATAAAAAGTTACAACAAAAGATACAAAAAGGAGTATCTGAAAAAAATTTGATATTTGTACATATTTTAATTTGATACGAAAATAAAATGAAGTTGATTTAAATATTATTTTAATTCCTGCTGACTTCTTGAAATTATCATTTAATAAATCAGAACGTATTATAGTTTGGAAGTTATGCGTGCGCTTTTATACCAATATTCCTCCAAACATTTCCTGAAGAGTTAAAATTAAATAATTTGCAAATCCCAGGAAAAACTCCAGTAAATCTAGAAAGTAATTTTTCTCACTGTCATTAGAGAGGATCTGAAGCGTATATAAATGAGCGTAGCATATTAGCATTGTAGAATCATTAATCTTTAAAATCACTTCTAATTAAATTTCCACGAGTTACGTAGAATATTTATTATCGTGCATATGCGTATAACTTTCGTTAATGATCAACATAAAATATCGCCGTAAACAAACCAAAAGATATCGAAGGAAATTCCAGGCTTACAGTCGGCTTTCTTTGAAAATATTTCGTGCTCGTATTACGTAACAATGTTACGCGAAAGAATGCGTGGCACGGAAATACGTGGTAAAAATATACCGGGCAGAGGATAAATCGCGACTAAGGAAATTCCTGAAATTTCAAGGAAGAGATAAATACGCGGAGGGCGAAGAAAACAGTCTTTTCACTCTCATCTTTTGCATCAATCGCGAGGAGCACAGCAAATAAAGAGGTACGCGTTTCATCCAAGATACTCATTACAAGATCAAACGCTTGCAGCTATTTTCCGAATTGCCTAAAGCTTCTCAAAGATACGTGTATCCACACAGACAGATAAGGATAAGAAATTGATTATTTTCTATGAGATTTAATCTTCTCGAATGTCGATAATATGAAGATACTTATAAGATGAATAAATGATTTCTTTTCACGAGTAATAACCTAAATAATTCATTTCAACTAATAAATTATTCTGTACCATTAAATTTGTATTTTTATGATAAATTCATATATTTCTTATTGTTAGTATTATTATTAATATAACCGCGGAAATGATATCTCTCCATTGGCTGGTTTTAAAGCAGATATCTTCAAATCCAATGTGAAAATAATTAATATATAGAACAACTTTTTAGTTAAAAGCCGTAGTTTTGAGAATGGATATCCGTTGAACGAAGACGGAGAAATAACCCGAATTAATGACTAGACATTCTAACATGGGCAACTTTCGTCCTGCGCTATCCTACTCATGTCTGTACCATGTCTACTTATTTGCCTCGGCACTTCTCAATTCCAAGTTCACCAGACTACGTTTTACCTTATTTGCATTAAAAGTCTTCATGTGCCATATGAAATTTGGTTTCGAGATAATAACCGTCTTCGTAGCGTGTTATAGTGCGGAAAATATTTTTAACCAAGTTTCAGTCTTCGCGGAAAATGTCCTACATTCAAAAGAATGTAGATAATGTTACTATAAATTCAAATAATTCGGCAAAGTTTCTTGATAACAGATATTGAAATTATTTCGTTGCTTGATCTGGTATCATGAAACTATGCCAATATATTATGTAAAGACTGGATATCCGAGAATGTAGGGTAAAGGGATGAAGCGCGTTTTTGGAAGGAATATGGAAACCAGTGGAGAGGAGATGGCAAGACATCCACGCAGCTATTGTTCTGTCAATTCATCTGGAACTGGGAGCGAGTCACATATGTCCAGTTCTTTTGAATAGGAAACACGTATACTTCCAACTGGAATCATGTGATCGTAGTACGTATAGTAACGCATTCAACTAGGAAGCTAATATGTGCCGAACTGCTGAAGGACTGGCAGACACGAGATAAAACGAAATATTCCTGAATAAAGTCCAGTGGCAAATCTCTTTTCTAGCATTGCAGGCTAACAATTACTCCTATATAAAATAGAGATAGCATGGTAGGTAGAACTGCGTGAAAAATGGAGATTAATGATCGCGGTCCAATTATTAGAACAAATTGCATCAAGAGCAACACGACCAATCTTTTATCCGCAATATCCTGCACTTCAGTCAGGTTCTTGATTAAAAATCGTGCAAGCGTGCATGTGAAACGAGCACGTTTACTCATTTCTGTGAAATAAATTTATGTAAATTTGTTGGCATATAAAATTGAAAAATAACATGTATTAAGGGGATAGTATTAATGGGAAAACACCAACGACAGGTTTAATATGAAAGAATGGATGAATTTTATGTATCAACGTTGTACCTTTTGTATATTTGTTAATGGGATATTTTGTTCTCACAATGGGAAAAAGATTCGAGTGTACAGTGTACATATGTTACACCACAGCCAGTGCCATTAATCTAAACCTTAAGCGGAATTTTCTGTTAAATATTTGCCAACTTTTAAAAATATTGCACATATATCATTGTACCATGGGTTAATAGAGAGACACAGAGAACTGGAGAAAAATAAAAGTCACCGGGTTTTCACGATAAATCTTGTTTTGTATAGGAACAGCCAAGAAATAAATTTTAATTGACCAGGATTCCCCATCGTGAGATTACGCGTCATAAAACAGTGAAACGAAAGTAGAAATATTTCATGTAAATATTGATGAAATTAGTAAATAATTAAAACAGCGATATTTCGATTATTTATAATTCCATATTAAGAGATTGAAGTTTTACACGAAGTTAGGTACGCGATGACGTATTGAACGGTTTTGTTTGTTTTCATAGTCGTCACGGTGTATCAATTCGCAATCCGATGTGAATACGCGAATATACGAATGCCCGTTAATGGATAAACAATGAAAGTACAAACGCTTCAAAGCGGTTGGGTCGTTCTAGCAATCGTAAATATGACACTGAAAATCTTTTTGATCGCATGTGATACCGCGCTGCAGATTGAGCATCAAGCAACAAACGAATACAATTGTTCAGGTATTTTCAATATTCGGGGAAAATGTGTAATTTCGGACAGCGTATTATTTGCTCGAAATCCGATAAAAAATAACAATTCCATTGGAGCACGAAACTAATAGTCAAGTAACATAGAAAAGGTAATATTATATCTGCCTTAAAAGTTACGATTAATATTGACGGTTTTAATTTTTTTCGTGTATACCGTGTATTGTGATTTCTCTGGAATCCTTTCAGAAATAACGAAAGTATGCATCAGTGAAAGTTTCGATCGAAACCGACAGACTAAGCCAAACATCGATCCAAAGTAAAGTGACTAATCCGGAATCGGGCGGTAATTAAAATTTCGATCACGCCCGCCGTGCTTTTCATAGATACAATCTTAGAGAAACAAATTCGTGGCATTTGTAAAAAGAGAGAGGATGCTGCTAGCAACGGTGTTTTGCATTCATCGAATACTGCCGATTAAATGTCGCGGAGAAAATTTTCTTTTTTCTCGGCGAGTTCCCGGTAACGGGTGTGATTGGAATTTTCAAGTGGGTTCCTCGAGGACGATCGAGAGAGAATGTTCAAGTGGTGCGCTACAGGACCTCTCCTTTCTGGCCGGTGAAGGGTGGCGGGATCTTCGAAATTAACGAAACTGAAATTCGCCAGGAGTTTCCTTTCAACGGAAATCAGGGAAATAACTATCGATCTCGTGGCACGCCGTACGCGTCGTCTTCTTCTATTCCTCGTCTCTCGCAATTATCGAAACACGAAGACTTTACTTTTTTATGAGGCGAAAGGGAGATCGGCGATCCTCGATGCTCCGAAGAAGCAGGGGAATGATGGCTGTACGAATTCAGACTAAAGGGGATGGTAGACGGGAGATCGGGCAAACCGAAGGGGAAATGCCAGCCAGAAACTAGTTGTCGCGGAAATCGATTTTCACCGGCAAACCGGCATTACCCAACGGAATTCGTAACTTAATATTATTTGCCATTGCCATTCGTCCGATTGTTACTTAACAACGACGGCACCTCTCGACGGACTAGCTACGCGCGGTTATCAGACAGAATCTGTCGGGAAACCTATGTACGTACATATGTCATACTTATAAACACGTCCTCGAGTTTCTCGGAAATCAAATTAATATGCGGTTTTATGAATTATAATATATCACGTCAACTTTCGTACTCTTCTACATCGATGTTTTGTAGCGTATAACGTAAATGATTGCTTTAGAACTACGTTTTCTTTATTTATATAAAGTGATACGTCTCGATGTCCGTTTTTGAACCTTCCTGTGCCACAGTATAGTTAATTAAGAAAAGTGATCATTAGCTGTTAAAGTATACACCCAACCATTAGTTTCAGATGATTAAATGCTCAATATCAATATTTTGCATAATTCTCCTTATTCGAAACTATCTAAACTGCTCCCAATTGGCAACTCGATTCTAATAAATTTCTTACGGTTTATTAAAGATGTTAGTGGACTCTAAGGAAATGTGGAGACACTGGCAGTATAATACTTCAAATAAATGTGTCAATTCGGCGCCTAGGTGAATTACATTTATCGCATGTTAATATAAAATTACGTATTCGACGGGAGCAAAGTGGAACTGCAGCGATGCTCGTAAATAATGAAAGCAGACTGTTCAAGATTTACACCAGGCAATTGGGGCATTCCAGTAACCAGCTGATTCTACGGAAAGATTGAAATGCTAATTCCCTAATGAAACAGTGGAAGTGTTAATGATTTTGGTGTTCGATAAGGAATTAATCTACGATTGTTTGGACGAGGCGCGGTTGTTTTCATTTTTTTAATGCGACCAGGTTGGAAGAGAGAGAGAGAGAACAAGAGCCGGATTCATTAAATACTGCGAATGAACAGAGACAATGCATCGGTGCATTTTTTATTGCAATTCCCGTCCTCTTTTTTATCGCCAGTTATCCCATATCTCATCCTTATCGAAAACGACAGATTGCGCTGCACGTTACATCATCGAGTTATTGCGATTTTCGCATATGGAATAGCTTTTTCGCAAAACGAAATTCCGAAAGTTTTTAAAAAGCTCTTTCAAGCCAGACTTTGTCCGTATCATTCTGCGCGGCACGATTTCACCTTAAAATTCTTCCAGGCATTTTGTTTTAATAGTCACGAACCTACACATTCACAGTCGCAAAAATATCTCACTATAGAAAAAAGAGAAAATATTGCACTTTAACGTTTATATGAAGAACATATTCTCCATAGTAATAAATCGATATTTCGATCTGTAAGAATCAAAACAATAGTATTAAATCAAATATAAAATATAATGCTGTCTGTAATCATACGAATAAACGTTATTTTTAGGAAGTGAGCTCCGTAATTTTGCAGTTTGAACATTTTATTTATCCATGTTCTCTTTTCTTTTAAGTTTCGAAAGGACCACTAATAATCCTTACCAATAATAACTTGAAGCCGTAAGGTTTCCTTATCTCCGATTTTATGGATTACGTTCCAGTTATCTTTTTGAAGACAATATCTCTTGCCGCTGTCTATTAGTCCTTTAATATAATCCATCTACGGAAATCCCGTGGGCATTTCTAGAAAAGGAAAAAGCAGCTGGCAAAATGATCGAAGCCGACCTGATAGAGATATTTGCTGCTTTGGACCATAAAAGTACAGCATGCCGCAAAGTTAAAAAAAAGGAGGAAATAGAAAATAGAGAGAAGGGAGAAAAGAGAAGAGAGAAAGAGGAAGGTAGTAGACGTATAAGGTTAGCTTGATCCAGTCACCTATAACCGTCGGTTATTCTGTCGAGTATCCACGTTCGTTTCCTCAATCGATTGCGTCGTCGAGTTATTGCGGCCCTTCAAAGGCAATATTTTTCTCCGCGTATAGCAAACTACGCTATCTTATCCTTCCTCGCTTCTTATTCATAGAGGCAACGATGAAAAACAAGGAGTCTTCAAGGAGCAGAAAGTTCAACGGGATGAGGTGTATCGAATTTTTCTGATGCTACGCATCGACAATCGTTCGACCGCCTTCCTGAGATATCGGATAGTTCCGATAAAAGTGCAATATTTTTTTTTATCCTTCAACGAGGAAAGAGAAACTTTAACTTGATCCAGTCATCTGTATTCATAATTTTATACTTACTACTGGCTGTATCTGTGTTCGCTTGAACCTAAAGTACACTTTCTGTATCGTTCATATCTAAAGTCTACGCTGCGCTATGATTTTTCGCGGAGTCCCGATATTACCATTTTCCAATACTTTCTAAACCCGGATACCGAAATGATTGCCGCGAAAAGGTTTACTTTGTTAACAGCGCAAATGTAAAACATTTGCTTTGTCAGAAATGTCTTTTCAGGTTACACGATCGAATCGATCGTTAGTGTTATTATTAACTTAATGATCAAATTCACAACGATAATAATATCGAACACGATTTTTCTCCATCCCGTAATCTCTATAAGGAGAACGGGGTATCTCTAGATTAATTTTAATGAAGTGAGATGTCGAGGGACATTTCAATAAATCGTAATAACGTTCCAATCATTCATAATCCTCGGTTGTCTCGTATCGAGGACCCTTCACTTTCTCTTCGTCTACTTCGCTTCGATATCCAGTTATTGCGTTACCAAAAATCTCGCAATATTCTTTCGCGTATATTAATTTCTTTCTATGGATACCATTCGTCGGAAAGATCGATGAGAATTTCCATTAAGTACACATTCTTTCTACGATATTTAGTTGAATTTATAGTATGATACCGCTATTCAGCGCTAGGAGAGGATATAGATTTAATCGTACAGTATCACAGTATACAGAATCTCAATTATCCGAACCCCCGTTATCCGAATTCTCTACTATCCGGACATTCTATTATTCGAACTCTTTGTTACCCGAACACATTTTGTATGTTATCGTTATTCATATTAATCGTCGTCTAAAGTCTAAATGAGAATAAGAACATTGAATCGTGCATGATAGAGGATTTTCGATCTCCAAGTTTGTAAACAAATCAAACATTTTCTATGTATACAAATCACTGTGTGTTTATCATTGAGACCGTAATAGCGTATCTATAATCGTCGCATAAGGTCGCCACTACGAAAACGGATATTATTAACTATGGAAATGAAACATGAAATTATTGAACAACTTGAGAACGGTCAAAGTGCAACTGCATTAGCGAAAAATGGCGGTATTGGGAAATCAACAATTACGGATATTAAAGAGAAGAAGCGTGAGATTTTAAACAGTTTGCATACTTTCAGTAACTAAAAAACTGTAAAAGCCGCGGAAAATAAAACATTAGGCAATTTACTTTTTCAGTGGTTCATAGAATGTCGACAAAATAGTATACCACTGTCTGTGTTTATACAGCCTCTTGAATATAATGACAGTTATCATGCACCACAACATTTTGAAACATTTTAATCCTTCGAAAAAGGGTTGAGATGGTATGAGGCACAAAAAGAGTAACTTTGCCGAATGAAAGTTGCTAAAAAAATTGTGCGACTTAGCAGCTACAAAGATTTGGGATCCATAAATGCTTAATGAAGTAATACATGTTTAATTTCGTTACATATTTCTGATTGCCATTCTTAAAGTTTATGCTCTTTTTTTTTAAATGCAAATATGAAAAGGAATGTCAGAAAAGTATCTATTCTATTATTCGAAAATTCGCTTAACCGAACACTCATGTCCCCCAATTAGTTCGGATAATCGAGGTTCTACTGTCATTATTCATTCATCGATATCATTATACTTCCTAGTAGCTGCGAAACCTGTGGCTTAGGTATTCAAAGTTGAGACGCCTTTCCTTCATTCCTTATGTAAATTGCATTGTTTCCGCTACAATTCGCACGTTCTCTCTTTCTCCCTCCGTCTCTCTTTGGGTTGCAGTTTTTTATTCAGCAAGATGCAGTAATAAGAGAGATTAACGCTAGCAGCTATATAGTTTACCGTGGTGAACGTACCAGTATTTTTAATATTATTTTTTGGATAATTATTTATTAACTCTTTCATATTCATCCTTTCAGAATAAACTTTGCAAGTAATCGTTATATCGATTAAAGAAGTAAGAATATTTTTGTATGGAAAACAGTTGACGTACCGAAAGTTTGAAGTTTCCAGAGTTTAGATTAAATGTCATAGCGATTTACTTTAGACGTGTTCGAGTTAAAACTTACGACTGATGACAACTGAATTGTTTGAGATAGATAACTTCTGGTATCTATAGAATTACTGGCAATACGGAAATTGTGTCATTTCCACAATAATTTAAGCCATTCTCCGTCTTCGTTTCTCACATTAACCAAGGGACCATCTCTTTTCGGCCAGTTGATTATTCGACCAGGAGGGACCTATTGTTCTCCTAGCAATTCTCACATTCTCCGTTTTCTAGCTCGCAACGATGAAAGCAAACAAAACACCTGGAGCTATGCCCTACTTTGCATTATTCGATAATTTTGATAATCATCTTTCCGTCCAATGTGATTTACCGTGAAATCCTCACTTAAATTAGTAAGTAGTAAAGGCAAGTGTCCGCTTTGAAATATTTCCCAACGACGAGGAATTTATTTAATCGTATCCACTGGTTCGCGTATAAGCGATCAAGTTATAACTCTGAAATTTAACTTTGCCCTTCACTTTGGCTTGTCCCTATTCCTAATTTTACTATGTAAATTATATCGATTCTACGGTAGCTAGGTAACTCTCTCAGCTTCCTCCGCCTTCGTATCCTCTATTTCCTCCGTATCTGATTATCTACCAGATCAGCGTGTCGAGAAATCCAATGAATGTCTAAATTAACAATTATATACACCGGCTTCGTGAACTTACATATGTATTATATCGTTTCATACCCGTCTGTGCATTAACTTCAATACTACTTCCACGACTCCTCCGAGAACGAGCTCGACTACAGCAAGCGTATCACTGACCTGCGGTACAGCCAGTCAATGAATAATAATTGAACATTCCAACAGTATTCTAATTCTGACGCCAATACCATCAAATACTAACTCATATTATAAATATATAATAAACATTCCTTTTGCGAAACATTATTCCACATTATGTTTTTAAACAAGATGATTTTAATAGATATAAAAAACAATAAACATCAACTCTGGAACTCCCGTTTCGCCAGACAGATTGTTACTTTTGATACTCCGTATGATTCATGTGTACATGACATTAATCTTTATGCTCATTATTCATATTTATCTTAAGTGATAATATATTTTGGTTCGATCATCTCTTTAGCAATATATCGGGATTCGAGAGATCGTAATATTTCCTTTATGGATGCGTTTCCAGCTTTTTACCCTAGTTCTCTGATCCAGTTACTAAGTAAATAGAAGGACGAAGATTATCAGTAAGAGGAGTTCGTTGCGATATGTCGTTTCCACATAGTTGCCCGCTTCCAGTGATAACTTAACACGCGACTGACTATATTTGATTTACACTCCTCTGCCAGACCTCATGTAAATTACGCTGTTTGACTGCATTCCTTCACTTCCTCATCTATTCCTCTACTCTCATGCCATGTTATTTGGTGAGTTAATCATAGAGAGAGATTAACAATTATATACGTCGTTTTGGTAAATGCACTCGATACTTTCACGAAGTGTCAGTTCTCGGGATTTTGTATGTACATACATACGTATATAAGCATGGTCCGGTTTCGAATGATATCATAACAAGTTTGGAAAGCATGGTGCAACGAAATTGATGCAAAGGAGACGATGCAAAAATATATGATAGTGATTTATACGTGTATCAACACATGGATATCAAGATGTCAAGGATACTGTATTGGATGAATTATCTTCGATATCTCTGTCGTTGGTGTTTACATTTTTCTTCGTATTTCTCCTATATGCATTCCCGTACTCAAAAGCGGTGTTAGCTTCCTTTGATCCCACCTCTGGCGCGCTACAGTTTTATTACATGCACGGATAATTGCAGTAGCGAATTTTGATTGAATTTACACAAACTTTTGTACCAAGGAAATTTGAAATTTTTCACCTCACTCTGTAGATTATTTTTAATTAAAACAATGGGATTTCGACGATTGGATGATTAAACTTTTACGCGTGAAAATGGTGGAAATATGACGTGTTAAAAGTATCGAAGATAACGATATAGCTTTATGTTTCGCGTAATGTAGTTTGATAGTTCCGATGGCGATGGCTATTTGAAACTTTGTAGGCCGTTAGACTATTTTATATTTATTATCGTTTTGAGTTATTTGAGAAGAGAGGAAAAGTGTGAAATCAAAGGCTGCATCAGTGCTCTGTACCGTGTCGCTCGATAATTCCAATAACTATGTTTACAACTCGATCTTCGAAGGTATTGAGAGGGAAGAAAGAAGAGGAAACTACGTGAGTGCTCTACATCGATCCAACGATAGGACCATATTTTGTCGCTCGTACAACGTGAACTATCTTCATATCTGTGTCAAAGCTATTTTCATTTTTGCCCGGATTTCTCATATAAATTCCATCGCTTAACGATAAACTTTACCTCTTTTCTCTCCGAGTTTTAATTCGACCTTTCTGTGGGAATAATTTTCCTACCGATTTTTAATTTCCTCTTTTCGCGAGTATAATCAATTCCAGCTATTATTTCCAGCTGCATTTGCCGTTTCGTTCGAATATTACGTATAACCTTATTTTCCACTATATTAATTTTCTTCTCTCACATAATGCACTAACATGAAACTTCTATATTATATAATTCAATATAATTCTTCGTTTGGTATTTTAATCAAATATACTGCCTACTCTTTTTCGAATGAGTAGAAACGTTCGTTATAATATCTGCAGCTGTAGTGCACAAAGACACCCTATGAGTAATGGCGTTTCGCCTTGTTTGCGACTTAATATTACTTAGCATATAGAGTAATATTCTGGTCGCACGCTTTCGTCACTTAAGCACGCAAAGAAGTAATTTCCAGTAATAATCATTTCACTGATTTCGAATATATTAGTCGGTAAGCGATTATGAAACAGACATCGTGCTCTCCCTTTCCGCAGTCGACTGCCGAGTAAACAATTATCTGCTGATGAGAGATACGAAACCAAACAGTTTCACCGTAACTTAAACGTAGACCGTGATAGTCATCGATAATAATCCCCATGTCGATTTTAGGGGAAAGCTTGTAAACACGAGGATTTAGAGGTATATGGGACATCGTAGGACTTATCGATCCATCGATATCATCATACTCCGTGGCCGGTACATGGGAAATTACGTACGTGCCTGTGGCTTAGCTACTTACACTCGGGACGCCTTACCCCGATTCCTCATGTAAATTGCGTCGTTTCCGGTTGACGGATCACAGCCAGACGCGGAACGTTGCATTCTCTATGTATACAACA
Source organism: Nysson spinosus (assembly GCA_910591585.2). Lineage (NCBI taxonomy): Eukaryota > Metazoa > Arthropoda > Insecta > Hymenoptera > Crabronidae > Nysson > Nysson spinosus. The sequence continues at coordinate 4,532,360 of OU342830.1, read as the reverse complement.
TGCTCGAATCGATGCTGTCTCCGCATCCTCTTTCCCTCCTGCATTTCATCCCACCTCTCTCTTCGTTCCTTGAACCCTCACAATCACACTTTCGTCTTTCTCCTACTATTCCACCACTTTTTATGCCTTCCTCTTTCTCTCCACCGTATCCACACACTCTTACCAACCACTATTCGTGTCATTCTCTAACGTGCATGTCCTTCCGACTCGTTCTACCATTTTCTATCATTTCGTGCATCTCTCTCCTCTTGTTTCACTATTCGTCTATGATTTCTAACGTATGTGCGCCAGCCGCGTTGATACGTGACTACTACGTGCACGTGCATTCAAGTGTGTATAAAGAGGGCACACTCTCACTGGAGTAGAACGATGTGTATATAACATGTGCAAAGAGAAAGGAGGATAAATTGGGGTGGGTAAGGACACGTACACGCAGAAGTGTTCTTTGACTTGTGCTGGAGGCGCTTGGACGGGTGCTAATTTAACGAAAACAAATTGCCCCGTCGTTAGCCTTTCAAGTATACTCTTCTGCGACTCTCCTTGCCAAACTGTGCCTGGGGAAGTTCATTTTTGTTCGTTCGCCTTTGATATTAGAAAGCATAGGCTTTGCGTTCCTTTCCCCGCCCCCGTCCCTTTCCCTTGCCTCGTTTATAGCCTTTTGACTGGTCAAAGAAATCATTCGTCAGTTTGATGCGACGAACTTCGACCTACAGTTGCAGCTAATGTAACCAAATACAGTCTCGCTGAATCATCATTATCTACTGATCTATTGATTATTGTTTCGTCACTTTGTAGCATGAAGAATCGAGTGACTTGTTAGCCGTATAATTATCGAATTCCCAGCCGCAATACTTTGCGGTGTTCACTTTTGGCATATATTCGTATTAATATTTGTGTTATTTATCTTTGAAATAAAAAACTCGACAGATAATTAAGTTTGCATGTTTTTCATTATAACATGATACTTTGGTATCAATGAAATGATTAATTTAACACGTAAAGATGCTTCCAAGGAAATCTACTTCATGGTTTATGGAGTATTTATTACAATGATTTTCCTTCAAAATTCTCAACAATATATTTATGTACAAATAACAGAATTCGCTAGAATAATATAAAAATCACGAGGTTGTTAAATAGTATTCATTCGCATGTTCGCTATGCGTTCGACGTTGAATTCAATCATATTAGTGAATATTTACAGTTTTGCAGTGCCGGCGTTGCTTTCAAAATTATATTTGAAATCGGGTCGCTTTGTTTTTAGTAAAATTGCAGTGTGCCGGCAGCGTATGCGCATAAACTCGACCAATACGTTTTTTGGTTTTCTTTATTTAACGATCCCCTTTTACGGGGTATTCCATTCGAAACTAATTATGACAGAACCGCGCGGCGCAATTCCATTTATATCCTTGATACCCGATTGTAGTCACGGCTTGCCAGATCCGATTAATATGAATCGTAGAGCATTAATACGTATTATATTCTTGCGGTATTAATCAGTGGTATGCTTACAATTTATGGTGCGATTAGTTAAATTAGATTAATTAATGCTTTTGGTCATTACAATGCAAGCTTTACCTAGGAATTACATTTTCCCCGGTAACATTTGACGCTTCGTTGAAATGGTATTGCGTAAGCCCGTCCAGTGATGTTTTTTGCACCCACTCACATTTGACCTCATTACGACACATTTGGGGATTGTCAGTACTGACTACAGATGCGCGAATTCTAATTGGATTTACAATCCTAAAAATTTGATTGTAACACCAAAGTTCTCTACCGTGCAGAAAATCCCCTGGATTCTCTCTGAATATGTGTCGTATTTTTATTATACCCACCGAAATGTACATTGACTATTAAGTGATTATCTACATAAAATGTACTCAGCATTCCACGGATTAAATTGCCGCATTCACTTGCAATAAAATAATATAATAATAAAATCCCGTCTACTGCGTGCGTTTATGTATCTGAAAGCTTGTGAATTTTTATACGACCATAAACTGCATTTTCATAAAAGTCTTTTTATAATCTCCTCAGTGTCATTCGTGTGAAAAAATCCTACCACCTTCCGAGTTTATTTAACAATGCGCCGTCTACTGTCTTGCATTTCTCTCATTCATAAACGATACTACTGGAAAAACCCCAGGAGTATATGCTTTTAGTAATCAAGAATAGCACACTCCAACCTTCTATTTATATATAATGTCGAATACTATTCAGTGCAACCATTATACATTTTCGTTTTGAATTCTAAAGCTTCCAAAAACACTAACGTCATGGCATTCCATACACTACGTATACATACACTCGTTTACATTTACAGAAAGCGTATTAACTCACTGAACGTATAAATCAATACATAACATCAACTGACACTCATGTTGGTCATTAAAGATTTTCAAGATGTAACCATACGTATACTAATTACTAAATAATTATTATCTTATCATTGTTAATCAGTTATTATTTTGCTAGCGTATTTTTGATGGAAAACAAATTCAACGGGAAAGATAAATATAGATCTACTATAAAACATTTGGAGGTTTCTTAACCGGCCCGTCCATCTGGTTCGCTAGAATAAACATTGTCCAGCAGATATCCTGGCTTTTACATATGAAACTCCGGAGCTCCATTCGGTGCGACATCGTAACCAATGTTTTTGATAAAGCGGCATTACATTCGAACAACGGTATGTAACCTCGGCCTGTCCGACATATACGGGCTATGACTACTGCCTTGTCGCGACATATGCGGGCCACGACTACTGAATACAGACGCGCTGCGCACACACCGTCCTCTACTTTGATTTACGCTCGTGAAACTCACTCGAGTTCTGCGGTTCCAGTGCTGCAACGGCGAAATGAATCGCGTGTTTCTACCCCTCCCACCAACGTTCTACGGTATTATTATTAATGAATTATTTTCAAAATGAGTTCTCTTTGCGAGTTGATTCGAAAACCCTCGTTTTTTTTGGCTCGGCGATCGGTGCGGTAACTAAACAAAATTATCAGCTTACGCGGGAGGAATACGATTAATAGGAAATTATCGCGGCTGTGCTCCACGTGTCGCTAATGAAATGAGTTTTTACTGTTGTTTGAACCGCGGTTCTTTATTTGTTATTCCCGGGCAAACCGAATCTTTATTTAATTTTCGCCTCGTGTGTAATTTTCCCTTTATCGTACGTTTCTCCCCCCCAGCCGTATTTTATTTGCGATGATTGCGTGCCACGGTACGGAGACTGATATTTCGATAACGCTTTTCAATAGTGGAGTGTGCTTTAGTTTTACGAAAGGTCTGGGTGTTCTTTTATTAACGAAATATGCTTCCCCAGGTATATTCATTCGGCCGCTTATTATTTGCAAGTGAAATTTTCGAAAATATCTTCCTATTTTATATTCTACATTTTTATACTACGTTGGATTTTCCATATGGCGTTTTTCATAAAACAATAATATTCCTAGTTTTATACCGCTTGTATGACTCACCTGGTTTTTGAATAAGTTATGTTTTCCACATTTACTATGCCGATGTTATCACTTATCCTTCTGCTTAAATTGCCCGGTTCCAACTAGAAGATAAGGTAAGTAAGAATTAGTTTAAATTCATGGTAATAAATGGGTGTACGGATGAGAAAGTTCTTAGTGAATATGGAGAATATATAGAGTAATACGAGCGCTGACTTCAGAATGCCACATAAATTGAATATCCTCGTATTTTCTGGTCTCTCCTTACTTCGCATCTTACATCTCTAAAATAACTACGTACGTAAGTGCTGTGTTTGTTTTGTATTTGTTGCTTTCAGTTCGAGCTACTAGTGCCTCGTGCACCGCGAAAATAAATTCACTCTCCCGCAAACGCATACTTCACCGATCTACTTACCAGACATTAGTGATTTCATAATGGAGTTTCATGAATGTCCAAAGATAATTAATCATTCTTTAATCAGTCTTCGTCGAATAAAGAGTTAATATCTCGCCACCCGCGGTATAGAATCCATAATATCATTTTTTTCTTCTACCACTACTTAGATATTACGTGACGATGTTGCGTTAAGAAGAGCACTTGATGTACAGGAATTTAGTCAACCAACATTACTTCGACCTAATTTCATGCTATTTCCGTGACGTAATGTAAACTCACGTAGACACTGTGTACGGTATCATGGACGACATATAATTATATGAGATAATAAGCGTTTATAAAACGAGCTTAAATGACAGTGGTAGTAGTATATGTGTATGTGCCGGTGTTTCCAACTGCAAGTATATAGAACACATTTACGGAATAATGACTCCACGTTCTTAGATTCGACCATAAAAGCACATGCAATTAACCATAGCTATAAAGTTCGCAATGTAAAACCTAAGAGGAAAGTATTTACGACTTGGCATGGTCCAGTCAATAAAAAAAGTAGATAAGGTTTTAATGAATAACAATTATCAGAGGTAAAAAATGTGATATTTCTATACAGAATTATTATTACAACTCAAAGTTGTTCTACTTCTAATTTGTACGATTGTTCAAGATCAAAAATCTGAGGGATCGAAAGATATTTCTCGTGTATTATAAGCTTGTAAGTTAGTACTTTAATATACAGTGAAGGGGGTGCAGATTGACCACATCTATCGAGTTCAGCTGAAATAGATATAGAAATCGATAAAGTTTACGGTCACGTTCAGAAGGGAGACATATTTGTTGCAATCTTATTCCAGAGATATCCAGACATTATTATCGTCCAAGGCACGTCTCTGGACAGACATCGATGTCTCAAAGTCCTTTCGGTCTCCGCGTGTCTTTTTTTCAAGACAGATATGTATACATATGGGTGCGTTTCCTGACACGATGCTCAGGGTGACGGGTGCTAATTCAAAGAAAATAAATCGCGTGCTGTTAGAGCTTTTCCTTGAGAGGACCAGGGATTAGCACATCCCTCCTGTTCTGCTCCCATGAACAAGAATCACGACCTTAAATCGGATCATAAATAAAGGTCTGCCACGAAGCTCTGCTTGCGAGAGAGCTTCTTCTCCACGATTCGTGGGTCCTTCCTTACAGTGTTTAGGATTCCGTGCGACCTTTGCGTGTTCATCCTTAACTTCTTCCCAGTCCCAACGGTGCTGCCTGGTACCATGAAGTTTATAATTCTTCTTCCCTGGCTCTTTCATTATACTACGTCTTCTTTGTGTTTCCAATTTGTTTCGCTCATAATAACAGCATTCACATTGATCGCACGTTATGTGCAATGTAAATTCCGAAGGAAAAGAAATATTTACTACAAAGTGACATTTTATGCAAACTACCATCGGGAGGTTTGTAATGCTACTTGAAAACAGGATTTTCTTTTTATATCTTGAATAAATGGAAAGGTTTCTGTTGGTGCGTGTCGGTATATGTGGATCCTATTGTTAATGGGTTTAATTGTATTCTCATTTCATAAAGTAGCGCACTCATTCGTTCTCATGCGACGTGACTACATTTTATACACATCCATATTACTGTATTAAATCACGTGTATTTCGCGAGATTTGAATATTTAGATATGAGAGGATTGACCCACATCACGACCACAAATCTTAAAGGCTGTACATTGCGTATCTTCCAGCCTTCATACATAGGTCGGTCGAAGTAATCTTTCACGTTTTACCACAGTCAAAGTAAGTCAGATTTATGCTATACCTACGGAACTTATAAAAACTCGAGTTTGGCCGATATTAAAAAATAGAAAAAGATATGTATACGCACCTATGGGAAACTGGTTTTCTATCCCTTTTGTGTGGCTACCATACCACGGATACCATTTTTCAAGCATTACGATATTTTTCGAGTACGTGACCAATATCCATGACTAACTACCGGCTGGTATACCCGAAGAAGTATCCATTTAGTATTCGAACCGACAAATACTATTATTTAGAAACCAGGATGCTATTACTCAAATAACAGCGATACTTTTTTCGATCCATTGTATGCCAAGAAAGCGAAATACAATGGTTACAATATATGTATATACATTCCCTGCCTACTATTTATATAAAATACCGTACATCAGTATTAGAGTTCAATCAATATTAGATTCCATTTGAAATATAAAAAAAAACATATTTTCCATACTGTTATCACTTTATATAAGTATACTCGAAGGACTGGAAATACGATGACGATAAAATAAAGGTACATATAAAAGTTGAATGCCGTGCGAGACCAACTGCAATAACGGCACATGAGGAGTTCACATTAGATGAGATACAGTTGATAGGTCTCGTCTCTTTGATCGCGGTCAATCGTTCAATCAATCACGATAATGACGGCGATTCATTGTCTTGCCGTAATACTCGTGCATGGGGTTACGCTTTGTTCCTCTGCGATATGTAATTAGTATTAATTCAGAGATCGATAACTCCGGCTACAATTAGAATACCGAACGACGTTAATAACGGTTCGGTGAATTCGACGATTATTAATCGTCCACAGGAAAGCCAAGGTGGTGGCCCACGATGGCCAGATATCGGTACGTTATAGCGTGTTATATGACGTTTCCACGCGCTCGCCTGGCCTCTGCGAGCGAATGAACCAATTCGACGCCAATTAGCGAACGTCGAATTAAACCCACAATAACCAATCCTACAGCTAAAATCGAGCTACCAGTATATTTCTTTTTCATCGGCCTACTAAAAGGGTGCACCGAAATTCTACGTGTAACGCACACAGCAATGGAATGTACAATAAATTTTTCCGGCATTTTATTTGTATGCATTCCGACTCAAAACAGTTTGTAGAATTTCATAATTCATTTACATTTTTCATGTTTCCGGCCAGATTGGAAATCGTTTAAGCAGAAATATTTTCCATGCGTAATTTACATTCCGTGTTACGGTGTATCTGTAGTCCCGGAATATATGATTGAGTAATAGATTTTAATGATATAAATCTTGTTTTCAATTCCGGAATCCTTTTTACCACTGGAATTTGCAAATGGAAAAGTTTCAACGTTGTAATCCCTTTCAAAAAGTTTAGATCATTTGCACTGAGGGTATTCATTTATTGCAGATTAACGCATACTAAAATAAATCAATAAAATAAATAAAAATAAATCAGCGAAATATTTCAAAGGGATTAAAATGTCGTTTACGTACGTAGAGATTTCATTAATATAAAATGTATTATATTTAGTTTTTATTTCATGTTACATCACGCGTATGAATGTTATAAATCTGTTGCTGGTTGTACAACGGTTACGAAACATTTTCAACGTTATTGTTGTTTTTCATTCTTATTGTTACGGGGTAAGGTAGAGCAATAAAAATTACATCTACTGCATTCGTATCGGTAAAAGTTGGTGCAGGTGTATAAGAGAAGCGTGAAAGGAAGCACTTAACTCCAGGGTTTAATACACATTCGGAGAGAGATAACTGCAGCATCTTCTCGAAAATTGTTACCTTTATCTCCACTCTTTCTCCCTTAAGTTCTCCGCATATTAATCACCTTCATTTACTACCCATTTCCGTCCTTACTTTTGTTCCTTTCGTTTTTAATTTCCTTCCTCGCTTTTGTTTTCCAGCGTCGCGTCCCACCCTCCATTTTCCCTTCTGTTCGTTCCGGGTCTCATGGCGGATACACCATGAGATTTTGTAATTACATGCTTAGTAATAATATCTTAGGAAAATTTAGTAGCGTAAGAGAAGGTTTGCTAATTTGATCTGTCGTTTCATTAAAAGCTGGATCCTACATTCCCACATTTTTCCTTCTTTTTTCATCCATGTCCCGTAATGTCTAAATTACATTTCCTTTTTTCACCATACTCCATTTTCCTCTGGCATGATCTTTTATCCCCGTTTTCGCTTGACCATTTTCCAGCATTTCTCAGGTTTTAGCTGCGGGATTATTTTTTGATATTCTTCAATTACGTTTTTAGTTTCCCTCTGAAGGGTACGTTCTGCTTTTAACTAGTAACGAACTAAGTAATCCCCGAAATATTATTATAGCGTGCTTTTATGTCGTATACACGAAAATAATGTAAACGATACAAAGTTTAATGTAACTTTGGTTCCAGCAACGCGAGGTAAGTTTGGATTATCAAGTATTCAGTTTGATGTAATTATTGGCGTTTCTATTCATAGTTAAACTTATTTCTTATCTTCTTATTAAGTATTGGCTTTTTTTAAAGTTTCTGACTTCCGGACTTTGTCTTAGGGTACTTTAAAGTTTTCCTGTGATTTTCTCAACTCCACGGTTTCGCCGGTTTCCCTCTCTTCAATATTCCTCGGCGATTATCTCTAAGTCCCTCGCGTTCGTCCCAACTCACTTCTTTTGGTTTTATATTCTTCAGTAAATTTCTTAGCTTCCCGACTACTTTCGGAACTCTTTCCGTAGTCCACCGTTCTCCCCACCACGGTTCCTCGTAACACGCCTCACAATGCACTTTATCCGAGGATCTAATCCTTCGGGCGCTTTCCGCGCCGGGTTCCTCGTATTTCATTGACGAAATCCACTAATGAATGCCAAATTAAATTGGGGGGTGGTACACCGTCGGCACTGTTCTGAAGAATAAAGAAGGGTGCCGAGCACTGTCTGGAAGCTCTGCATCGCTGAGTTTCGACCATTATTTTGGATGCGCTTTAGGAGAAGAAATTATTACGAGCCAGGTTTTCCAGTCAGGTTGGATGCCAGGGTAATCCGAGGGGTAACGGAGGAAAGGGGGTAAGGGGGTAAGGGGGTAAGGGAAGAAATCCTCTTGTTTATGTCTCAGAATCGAGTAGTCCCGGAGGAAACGGGCACAATGTAACGAGAGAAATTAGAGTTCCTGCCACGGATTTTCTAAGAAGAAAAAGTGGGCGGTGGTGGATGCGGATACCGAAGGAAGGTGAGGGGCCAAGAAGAAAATGTAAAGAAAGAGAGGGATAGCCCGAACGAAGAGATAAAGGTAAAAAAGGAAAGGCATATAGATGGAAGATGGAAAACTGGCGGGGAGGGGGAGATGGAGTACCAGAGGTAAATTTATTTGCATAGGCCCCTCGAGTCTCTTTCGAGCGGAAATACAACTAATTGGATTCCCTGGCATCAGCGTGCGTGTACATGTATGTCCATGTCTGTGTCAGGCTTGTTGCTCTTTTTTGTGTGGGGTAAAAGGAAGCCAAGAGGACCGCCAAGAAAAGTACATCGGCTAATCTAATTTCGTCTGTATGCAGTCGCCTCGTCTCACTGTTTCTTTCTTTCTCTCCCTCTCTCTTTCTCTCTACATATCTACTTATTTCTCCCTATCTCACTTTCTCGCGGTAGTCCTTTTCTTGCGTTTGCTCCGATGCATTCGTTTCATCCCTTTCTGTCCTGCCCCTTTTCCGCCCGTCGACCAGTCCGGAATTTATTTTTCCGTACGAGAGCTTCGTAGAAGCCGTGCTAAACTCTCAAGACCTGGTGGGGATTTAAGCACACCCTACTAAGGCCTCTACTTTTCTCCGTCTGCTTCTCTTCCTTCCTCTCTTCTCTTGTCTATTCTTTCTATGTATACTATAAGGACCTCTGTCTTTACGTGTACGTTTCACGTGTATTTGTATTTCTATGTGTGTATACTGCCGACGAAACTATAAAATGCAGAAAGGCGGCGTGGGGTACCATCCTGTATTGATTTTTGCGCGGTGTACTCTTCGAATCGTTTATTGCACCCTCATCCACCCTCGGTGCCCGCTCCTTTTGGTGCACAGGTATGCACGTACGAAAACCTCGCCTATGTCTCGCGGCTATGCAGGTGCAATTGGCACTTTGTCGTGATTTTTCTCACGGATAAACACAATGCGAGTCATCTTTGGCATACTATGCTGAAGGTATTTGCATCCAGAATCTGCCGTTGTCGGCTTTCTTTTGGTTACGGCGAAATAAGTTTAGACTTTCCACTGAATATTATTGATCATACTTGTGTCACGTGAGTTTCTTGCAATCTAGATACGAATATTAAGCTCTCGGCGAAGATGGTTTGGAAGGTTATTCCATTCTATCGGACCGAATCGATTGCAGTAGTGCTATGTATCTCTCTTCCGTATTTAACGAGATGTGCACGTGGGAAATTAATTAAAATTAATCCGAGTAGAGTCTATATCAGTTATTATATATGGCTCATCCTACGATAGATCGTAATATTATATAATCCGTGGTGATCATTAGAACAAAGTATACGCCCGTTAATTCCAATTCAATATTACACGTTGATACGAACGATTGTAAATGAAATGCTTCTAGAATGTTCAATTTTTATTTTTTATTTACTTTTATCATATAACACATTTTGTAAGTCTGCCCTTTGTACTATTTGCATACTTAACATTTTGAGTAAAAAGGTTTCAAACTTGTGGATATTGTATATCTTTTATCAGTCATTTCCTAACGTCGTGTCTGTTCTAAAATCTTATAGAAATCCTAGATTGTAAGATTGTCGGAGAATAGGCATTTTTCTACTGATTTTATAAAGAGAGGAAGGAGTTAATATTGGGATTACTAAAACCAGCTTTTTTCTACGATTTAATTTTCATTTCCTTTTACAGACGAAGGAGATAAATATCAGATACGACGGACGATCATCGTCTTTATTATATTAGGTCTTCCTAGATCTTTCTTTCAATTTACTTTATGTCATCGTTTTCACGCTAGGGAAGGTACTCTGTCTGTTAAGTCACTCCATTATACGGAATCACGACTAATCCGGGCGTGGGTGAAGTAGATCAACACCGAGTCCGTGCAAACTTTTAACTATCAAGGAGCTGGAGCAGAAGCAGGAGCAGGAAGACGGCAAGGAAAGTTTTGCGGAGTTGGTCTATGCGGTAAGTTTCGAGAGTCCAACATATCGTCGAACCATCAGCTGCTTTCGTCTTGCTTCTTCCTTCTCCTGCAACGATCCTCTTTACCTAACTACTCTATGCTGTCTTCCATTACGGGTACTTCCGTTTCTTCGTCCTAACCATCGTGTCTTTTCGAGGACTAAACCTATGGGGAATGTTGTACGAGACGGTAACGCACGACCATCATGGTTTCTGGTCTACTAGAACGGAAATACAGACGTGCATTGGAACGATAAGCGCGTCCAAAATATTTTCTTTCCTATTTTATCGTCTTTTCATTTTCATTCGACCGAGTAGCGAATATGACGACGTATTTTCCATGAACGAAGTTCAATAGTTTTCCGACCTGTTCTTTGATTTTGAACGTTATTGTCTGCTTTGGGAATTCGCAAAGTATTTCTTGATATCCGCGAATATTCGATTTATTTTCCCCTTTCGCGTTTCACCGCAACCTCGATTAAATAATACATTCTTCCTCGCAGTGCTGAGACGATACGACAAATAGTACTCCTTCGTATGAATTGAATTATTAAAAAGCAGAGAATTCGGATATCGGGCACAGTGTCATAATTGAAATTTTGAAATTATTCCACTAATCCACAGGGATTAAGCTCTCGATATTTTAAAACGGAGTAAATGTGAAATTATGATAAATGATCGGAGTATTAATAGCATCGAAGCAAATCGGATATTTATTTGGCTGTTTCTTGATACTCTTAAATACGTAAATAATCTCTACTAATTCCGATATACTGGTGGAAGATGCACTCTATCATTTTCATAGATGCAATACTCGATCGATCAATCAATCGGTCAATCAATCTCCAGTTCTATATGTATCTATCTCGCTTCTTGCCCTCACTTTTCCCGCTGCAGTGGAGTTACCCCCTTCGAAAGCTGCATAATGTCCCGGCTGGGTGGTTGCATAATTGATTCGTCAGGGTTCGCTCGAATTCCGTCCTCTCCCTTCTGTCTTCATCTATATGCCTCTATTTCTGTTCATCTTCCCACTTTGGGATTAATCATGCGAGGACTGCTCGCAAAATCGACAGTGTTACTGAATTCCCAATCAGCCACACATCGGACCAGGAATAATATATCAGGGTGGATAGAAACTAATTTGCTCCGTACGCACTCCGTTACTTCGCAAATCCTCCCTTCTACTTCTCACAGTTTTATTTTAAGAATTTTCCAATTCCATAGTAACTTTAATTTTACTCTGAAAGTAATCGAATAATTCCATTAGCACCTTCAATCTTTGCGCTGTTCTTTAATAGATATACCTATGCAAATGTGTGCAAGAAATATTAGGTAATATTGGATTATTCCATAAGTTCGTACGGTTTTGTTAAATGTGAAAAATTCTGTTTTTTTTCAAATATTTAATACGGTTTAATCTAACAAGTAATCTGCACCATTATTTAACAATCACATAAAAGACTAAAGCAAAAGCTATCAAATGAGGTATAACACACAGATTATAGACAAATGTTACGAGATAAAGGATTAGCTTTATTGACATCATCTGTGCGCATGATATCGTTGTTATAAAGGTAAAATTCATTACCGAACATTTTAATGTAGAAATCACGGCTTTTGCAATTGATGGATAACCAAGAGTTACAGCAACAAATAAAAAAAGAGTTGTTGAAAAAAAGTAGTTAATGAATTTTACGTCCATAACAACGATATATACTCTTGCAACATTTTTTAAATACTATGCAATCGGGAAGAACATTTCTGCGCAGTTTTGTACATTCATTACTAATTCCATGTCAATTATTATACGTTCTTGTCAGTATTATAATTAACACTACTTGAACGCCATAGTATTTTGCAGTAATGCAGCGAAGCGGAAGGATGTTGATTTGCTTCATTTTCCCATGATTTACGTACACGTATTAGTCACACCATTAAATAACAGAAGTTCTGTTTCCCACTATGTGTATGTGTGTGTTCATCCAATTTTGAAAGCCATTTTCCGTGGCTTAGTTTGTTCGTTAAAATTTCATTCGTTTCACTGCTTGTGCATTTGGGTTAATTTGTGATATTCTTACACATTGTCTAATTATTCGCGTAAAGTAATGGAAGGAGGGAACTCTAACAAGAGAACACACGAACTTCGTAATTAAGACATGGTAAGTCATGTCTTTTATATTAATGCAAGAATAATTATAACTGGATAAGGTAATGAGATAATTATGCAAATAACTTCTCGAATTATTGATGTACGTTTTAAATACGACTAACGAATCGTATGTTAGATTACTTTTTAATGTGATCGCAGATCTTCATGTTAATATATGTCATGATTTAATTAGTAAACATTAAGAAACATCGCTTAATGAGACACCATTTTATGCGATCATTTTAAACGACGGGTTTGCAAATCATTGATTACAGTTTATTAAACACGGTTACCTCTGAATCGTTTGATCTGCTAGCTTGATTAATAATAATTCTACACAACTGCTTCAACGAGAATTATCGAGAATGAACACCATTGTAATGTATAACAGTTCGGAATAATAATTAATTTACCAATAATTTCAATATATACGTCAGTAATATAAGCGACAGCCGTGTGAGCAATTTAGAGAGGTGATAATATCAGTCGTTTAATAATTACACACTTATCGGTTTAATCAAATTGAAATAGAACATTATCGTATTGTTTAGAGTGACATTATCATACAAGTAATAAAGTGCTTCCAATATGGAGATTCGAGTCTCGTTTCTTTTTGGAAAAATCTTGTGTGATTTGTTACCAGCGAACTTAGATAAATTCGATGTATTCTTACAGGTGGTGCAATTTACTTCGCACGGAACAAAGTGGAGTTCTCTTTGGCTCTAAAACAATCAAGATACCAACAAACTATCTCGTTACATCGAATGGAATTTTGATTCGCATTTCACGTATTTGCCAGGGATTTAACTAACAAAGTTTTAATTATAATCTGAATCCATTTCCGCCGGCTAAATTATCACGGTAATATTGTTAGCTTTAATCGCATACTCGCGCAGACCTTTGACTTCGTTCCTGAAATTTTTCTTTGAGCCACGCTGTGTGCTTCAAGGAAAGTGGTAATACACTTTTCATATACGCAAATTAGAGTGAAATTAAGTTCAGTCCACTATTCAAATTCAAACGGATTTGCAACGTATATAAAGTATAATATGGCCGTTTGATTTTTCGCTATTTCATCCTTGTTTTACGGTCGTTGATTTTCATTATTACCTGATTAAAATAATCATTTGATTGTCGAGGCATTTGGAATAAAATGCTCGTTGTCTAATCTCAAAAAGAACACAAATTCACTAGAGAGATGATAAGTTTGAATAGAATTCGCAACCCAGTTTTGACATTGAATTATTTCTCTTTCAGCTTATAAATGTTTCATACGAGGTAATTAAAAATAACCAGTACATGGAATAATCTTGATGCTCTTTATGCTAACACGAGATTAATTACGACATTTTTCCTTGAAAAACATTCCATCATAAATATTTCCGTAAGCTACTTAAACATATTGCGTTTCGTATTTCTGCGATTATATAATAAACGTAACCAAAAAGTCACTTTATGCATCCACGTTAAATAGATACTTTAATAGGATAATATTACGTAAGAACATTTTAATACTCAGCCGTAAGTCTGATTTAAAAACTAAGAGCAGCTATAAATAACGAAACCATTCTTTAATGATTATTAATATCAGTATGAGTTAATAAGACATTTTACCAAAAGATTTTGAACATAACTAATTATAATAGTTAAATAACTAATTATTTTATATAATAATTTAATGTATTTCTATTGTTGGTTTCAATTATTGTTTTCAACAATATTTTATCAAAATTGTTTTAATTCTACCATTCAACATATCAACCTTCAATTTACGTTAATGTCAGACTTAATACTTGCACCAAAATGCTCATATCAAATATGGATTTAGGAAATGAAACGCGAAATCTCTTAATCGGGATGCACCAATCAATCGAATTGGGCAATTTGCGCTCAACACGTAGTTTCACGATTTATATGTCATGGGTTAACGTGGAAGGCACATGGTATTTACGTAGATACTTTCCAACGAGTCCGTAGTTCATTTCGAAGGTCTCGACGGTATCAGCGAATGTGTTGTCGTTTGTCGGCGTGTAATCGCGGCGGTTTATGTTTCAGGTGTAGAGTTATAGTTTTGGCGAATACACATTGTCTGTAATACTGGCACGTGGTTCAGGTAAGTCGTTTTATCCAGATTTCACCAGGTTTTTTTACATCATAATTTTTAGCTACACGTATACATGCATTTGGCAAACTGACGAATTATGAACATATACCACTCTGCTATACTGAAGTACATATGATCTACATACAAGAATGTGCAAACAGGTTGCTAAATAAGGTATCATTAACATTTTGAAGCCGTTTAAGAAATACAACGCCATTGTGCTAGATAGCCAGCTATTTTTTGTTGTTCCAAATTTGAAAACTGAAGTCGATATGGAGTGACACTATTCATTTGAATTCCTTAAATAGACGATGAATAAAATAAGCGGCATATAATCTTGAATGTTCATGGTATAATATATGTTGAGAGTTGGGAGTCGGTTTTAATTAATTCAATATTGATTTAATTGGGAAAGTGATATCACCACTCGACACTTAATTAAGCTTATAAAACCCTAAGTGAACCGTTCTAAGCGAGCTCCTTGTCAACGTAACGTTCAATCGATTGGTATATTAAACGCCTGGAATATTTCCGCCTTCCGCTATGTAAAGTTGTTATTACTGTGAAAAGGAGATAAGGAAATCGAACGGACGTAAAATCGATAGAACACGCTTTGTTCGGATACACACATATATTCAAAGAGAGAAGCTCGCGCACAGAAATGGCTGGATGTTTCGCGTGCACAAAAGGCACGTTTTGGTCGGTCGGAAAGACCGAGAGCACAAGTAAAATCTATCCATCGATCTATAGGTCCAGCACTCACTCTGAATACGGGCCATCTTTGCCCAGAACCTGGGTTCTGATAAACCGCGTAATACAGAAAGGGATTCGACACGAAACGCTTTCGTCACAGGTTCCCTTAAGGGACCCCCAAAACATCTCTACCATTGTAGTACGGACCACTATACGGATAGTACAAGCATCCTAATCGCCCTATACTTCTCCCTTCTGCCATTCTCCTTCTTTTCTATTTCCCTCCTCTGATACTAAACTTTATATCTTCCCCAGAACTTGCGATTATTACTTCTTTCATCTTTTTTGTCACTTAGTATCCCTTGCTTTAATTCTAGGACATATTTTCCTTCCTCATTTTAACTTCGTGTTTTATTGTCTTCTAAATGCATGGATTGTCCTCTTTCTCTGTGAAAATCCATAACCTCTTAGTCTTTTCTAATTATTGCTAACGAAGGAAGTGTAGTAACGCGTATACATGACATTATATGATCCATCCCTGTACGAAATTTTTGGATCAATTACAAGCTAGTTTTAAGTGCAAGACTTGTTCTAAGTTTGTTGCTGTTAATTTTACATCTTCTGATTCGGATGAAACGTCTGAACTTTATAGCAAGTGTCCAAGTTTGCTATCAATCTGCTAACGCCTCTTTTGTATTCTTCCCTTTAACTACCCTTTCGTTTCGTATCTCCTGTCACCGTTGGATCTTACTTTCCTTGTCTGCAATTCGTCTATTCTCTTCGAGTTCTCCGGACATTCCCGTTTTTTCTTTTCCTCTTTCCCCGGTGATTCTCCTCGTCGAGTTCTAACCCGTAAACCATGGTAGTTTGTTGGTCACGGTGTGCAATCTCACGGAGGGTCATACGAAGCGTGACGACACCCACCACCCACTTCGTAACCCAAAAGCCGAATTCGGTTCTCGGCACACGTGTGCCCACGTGTGCCTACGTGTGTGAGGAGGTATGTTTTAACACAACGACACGCACCAGATATATTTCAGTACACTGGCACAACGGAATAACGTATTTTCGCACGCCATGCGAGAATTGAGACTCCCTACGTATACAGAGTACGCCGAAGATTGTTCTACCAACTGGGATATGGTGATCCTTCTTAAAAATATCAACAATTCGAACATATGGAATGTATTTTTTTTCAAACATGATTCCGTTTATCAGGATAATTCGAAGATCGATAGAGAGTGTATTGCGATGTGTAGGATTATACTTGAATTATACTCTTTGCTTTATATTTCCGCGAATGTAGGCAACATATCATTTTAATGCTAGGAAGCAAGATTGAAACGGGACGGGACTTATGATACTGAATATAAGCACGAAAGGAACTCCACTCGTTTTTCGTGATATTTACGGTTTATTTATCTGAGGAGTATCGCCTTATTCTATCTTGTACCACGATCCACAAATTATTTTGTACGAAAAGATACAAGGTGTGCTGAAACTTTATGTATCTACGTATGGTTTGCAGAGGAATATGTAAGGCTAGAATGGAACAATAAATAAATATACTACATTTGTTCAGAAATAAGTGTCCGAGTAATTTAATTCAATATAATTTAATTTACAAATTTGTAAAACATGTTAGATAGGTTATATTTATATAATAATTATGCTGTATCTATCATATTTTGTACTTTAGACGCAAGAACCATGTCACAGTTAATATTATAGTAAAAGGAAGCTGCCAATTTCTTTATAAGTGTAGTTTACCCATAAGGAACTTAAAAGGATTTTATCTTTATTTAAAAATAATGCAAGAAATCCAATTTCTCTGCAAAAAATCAACTCACTATACGTGTCAAATTTGATATTCATCTGTCGCAAGTCAAGACTTGCTTTTGTTAAATTTTCATAAAAATCGAAAACCGGACACTTATTTCTGGACAGAGGTAGTACTATTAATAATTTAAATCCACAGTACTATTTTTATGAGTCACTCTACCAGGTGGTTATTTTTGTAAGAGCTATCGAGTTACGTGGTTTTTAAGAAATATGTAAATTTTGCAGGTATTAATAAAAGCTTGCACTTAAGAATTCGTATTTTGAATGCTCCCATAGGGGATTTTTTATGGGTCTCAGAAGAGGTATACGTGCTTTTGTAGTTTCTCAGACTAGCTATACGTAGATCTTCGGATTCGGCGGATTTCGCTTTGGACGGCGCTATGCAGAAAAGAGTCAACCTGAAGATTGAAAAACTCACGAATCCATGTAAACAAGTTTATATAAAGGCATAAATATGCGCAGAGTCTTAGAAATTTTCCATTGAAATCTATGCGTAGGTAAATACATAGTTGATTCATGGGAGCATATAAGAAATTTCGACTGCGCGGATACATAAGTTTTAATATATTAAAGGAGCCCATATTCGGTACAGACATTGTAAAAACCATACTTCAAAATAACCACGACTAAAATATTCAAACATGAGACTTGCAGCTTGTCAGGAACGTTTGTCCCGAAAACCGTGGAGTTCCGAGCCAAATTTACTTTTTACATTTAACGTCATTATGTCATAAGAAAATGGTTTCGACAAATTGTAAAATATACAAAATGTAGTCAGAGCTTCAGCGATCATAACGCAATGAAACTTTGTGTACATACTATTAACTGTAAGAAGCAGGGAATGATTAAACCGAGCCTTTTGAAAACGCGCCATTTCATATGAAAATATCTAATAAAAACGCATTTAACGATAAAGTATAAATCGAGTTCATATCTGTGAACGATACAAAATTGATGTTAACATTATAGGCACTGTGGAGCGTGTAAACAAAGGAGCATAAAGAAAGAATGTACAATAGTTTTTAAATAAGTGCTTGTTGCCCACAATTAACAAGGGTGCGAAACATAACGACTCTAAATGACTCTTTATGAAATTCTGTTTCATCACGTTTCTCTGAATCTGATATAAAAATGTACCTTTATGCAGTTTTAATATTTGAGGGAAAGCGTGACCAGAAGTATTTTACACTAGGGGCACTTAAAAACAATTCTTTCATTTGCAATTCTTACGCAAAGCTGATAAGTGCACTTTTGCTTCAAAGAAAGGTTTTGCATTTCGTTATGCGGTTCTCTAATCGATAGAACGTTTATATGGCTATGTTAAATATTTATAGGGAAGTGGTTGATGTAGTTAGTTTATTATTAAAATTACCTGTTCGCAATTTTTAGTAAAATTATCCGAATATACAACGGTGCATTGTTTGAGACTTTATACACCTTTATTTTACGTACACAACGTACGTGAACGAATTTATTAATTAACTTACATCCTCCAGCCATATTTTATAATACAACCGAGTATACGTTCGGTAGTTCTAGTGTTAATAAAAGAAATCGATTTGGTCCGTTTGTTATCGCCCTATATGCAAGGTAAACGTATGTGTGTATATAAAGAGTGTAGAAACATGTATCTAATTTATTGCATATAATTCAGAACAACACGTGGTGCAGCAATTTGAGGCGTTCCGTGTATTGCGACCTTAAAGTACGAGTATAAATACGCTGAAAGTCACGAGCAGCTGCTTAAGGCGCTTACAATATACCGAAGAATGGTTTACATATTTTAATATTACTAAGATTTCCTATATTGCAAATTATAGTTTCACGATGCAGTTCTTAATAACGAAAGAAAACTTTGAAACATCTCTTAATATTATGAACCATAAAATATAACACAAAAGTCTTTGGAGACCTTTACTTCGTGCAATCGAGCATATTCTTAATGCCATTGGCAGATCACTTTTTACTTATATATTTAATAAGCAACTACGTAGTTCAGTGATTAAAACTTTGAGAGTAATACTAATCACATGGAGCATCTTGCTGTAATTATTGATTTTCCAATTCAGCCGATAATTTCTGAGGAAGTTCAGTTGTAAGGTTGCATTAATTTAACTGATTAATAAGCTTCTTACAGTTTGGAAGTACAGCAAGTAAAGGTTATTGCTTTGAGTCCGGAAACTTTATTAAAAGCAGCGTTTCTATTAAAAACTTACAGTTTCGTCATTTTGTCGAACGAAGATCCCCAGCTCCATCGTTGATACTGATTATATCTCGTTTTCGTAAAACACGAAAGACAATAGAATATTCGATAAAAAGGTTTACAATGTGTTGTATTTATTGAAATATAAACTGTAATGGCCTTCTAACTCCACAGTCGATTGATTAATAAATTAATACTAATAAGAAAATATACACGATACAGTTATTTTCCAATTAGCGCTAACAAGGGTTGAAACTCCCACTCAAAGATTTCACGTGTAACATAAATAATTTGCATTTTTTTAGAAATTATACAAATAATGTTTTGAAGTAAGAGCAGCACAAAAGAGGTAACTTACACACATTCGGCTGTTTTGCTTTGTTTATGCATAAAAGGATTTAAAATTCGAACGAGAAAAGCTGTATTTGTGTGGGAATTATTCTCTTCTCTCTTAATTCCCAACAGAAAGACATAAAAAGAACGAAAATAAACGGATAAGCGCGTTACGCTGTTAAAACTTCTTAGATTTCCTGGATTACTTATTTTCTCATGCTTGTTTGCTTTATAACATAACTTAATATCCACATTAAAAAGAGACGCATAAAGGGAGATTCGACTATATATTACATAAAAAAGAAAGATTTGTAATTATATAAAATTATAGTCTACTGGAATAAAACGTCCACGGGAAAACCTTCAGTCAGAAAGATTTGTGAAACAATTCGGGGACTAAATTCTTTAATTCTTACAGCTATAAGTACACGAAAATACATATTCTACTGATAACAAATTCGACGCTTCGCTACTTAAACGAATTATTCCAGTTACTTGAATTCTCTAACCGCGTAATAAGCACGAATCCCCAAGAAGTTCAGAAGGAAATCCGGCACGTGGTAACGCACGAAGGTCTCACCTGTTGACAACTCGATTCGTGACGACGGGCGTATCACAGCTTTGGAGTATCCTCTCTTAGCAATGTAATATAAAAACAGTTTCAGCCGTGTGATTTTATGAATTTGCATAACTCGAGACGCAAGGTCGAAACACATTTCTTTCGATACTACTGAGACTGTTTGTTTACGTTTGCAGTGTCGATAGGCTCTGCTTATAATATCTCGTAAGGTTAGTAACACCGAACGAAGCGATAGAAACATAGTCGACGAGAAGTCCAAGTGCAGGAATCCGTACAGATAAAGCCAATAGAATTAAAGAACTGATAGTTTTTAACAGCAGAGTGACTCCATGCATTCGCGAGTGTCATTCAGTCCCGTTTCAATGTAACGTCAGTATCCTTTCAATGCAGTTTCAGTGTAGTTTTAGTATCTAGTTTCAGTGTACCTGATACTTGGATCTGTACATCGCATTTCCGTTATACAACCATCGGAGAAACATAGTGTCCTACTCGCTAACCAACGATTTCACCTCGTGTTTTTTTTTATTATTTACCTACTATTCTAGAAAATTGTGATTAACAAATGTTCTTTTATATAGCGGGGGCGTCATGAATTTTATGAGTGCAATTAAATATGTTCATTTCAATGTTCATTTTCTGTTCATTCTTTTATATTAAACATTATTCTATTAGATAATCCCATCGTTATCTATGATCCTTGAACGACGATCTTCCAATACCATAATCCCATTTAAAAAAAATCGAATTCCCAAATTTCGTTGCGAAGAAATTATCCACTCCCGATTTGATTACTTTCCGGTGCCCCTAATATTTAGCAAAAGAATTATTAATATATAAGAATTATAAGAATTTGAGAATTGGACGACTCAATCGGTTAAAACTCGAGTAGGCTAAGCTCAGTTCTGCAAATGTATTAAATTAGTATTCGAGGATGGAGTTAGTTTAGAATCTTGGAAAATTGAAGAACTTACTGAAAGTGAACTTGTACAGTTTGGTCCTTGGGCGGCTCGAGTATGATTTATCTTCTAGTATAATACCTGGCATGGCGGATACTTGAATGAAATTAGCTAATTCAATTTAGCATAATACATAGATCTTTAATAGGAAGAATAGACCTAGGAAGGATGATGGAAGGAATGCCAGGTGTGCAGTAGGATATCTATTGTATATAGTATGTAGGCTAGTATGCCCGGGGCCACCCACTTGCCCCCCTTTTGCGGAGCAAAACGGCAATCCCCGTAAGCGAGGAAGTTCATTTCGGGTTTTATGTCCGTCACGAGTGTGTTCCTCCACTCGTGCCATGGATTTAGTGCAGTAACCTACCCTGATAAAGCCACTCAACTCCGCGCTTCAAGCTACCGCGAAAGTCACGATGGTTCTACCGTTTCTATATCCCATTTTCGGCTCGGCTGTCGCTTTTTCTACTGTATTTCGGACCTGAGTGGAGAACCTTGCTCAACTTGCTTCGAGCACTTTCCAATTGAAAACACTGCACGGATTATTGTAAACCTACTTCTGGCCGCGTAATCGTCCGTCGAGTATCAAAATTCTTCTTATAAGTATCATTATGATACACATTGTTCCGTACACTCTTCGTATAACCTGAACAAAGTGAATAAAAGAATCGAAATTCGGAAGTTATTAAACTCTGTTCTTGAATCGGACATATTAAATGAATTTCAGATTCATGAATGACTATAAATGAGTCTGAAAGATGAGAATGAGAAAATCGGTGGGCACTTATAACAGCTGTTTAACCGATAATCTTGGATACGTTAAGTAAAATATTTTAAGAATATTGATTTCAATAATGTCGGTAACAATACTGATATTAACACTTCATATCCTTGTCCATACGATTGAAAAAGATTTATGTTATTTATATTTCAAGGAATATTTAATAACAATAGGGTACAATTAAAAAAAATCAAAGCTGACCTTCGCATCTACCAAGAACCGGTACCTGAAACATAAAACATTATCGCTCTATTACAGTTCCTTCGATACCATTAAACTTTTGTTAAAGAACTTCTCCAGTTCTCATAGTTTCGGGAATATTTGAGGTGACAAGGATTACTGCTCCATCCTGCATACTATGTGACAGTTGTCAGGTTGGGTAATTCCTAAGATAAGAAGAAATTATTGTAACTGAAATAGTACTTCCTTAGAAGATATCCGAATCTATTGCATGTAGTTGGTGCCATTGTGTATTCCTATTCCGAAGTTCCGTACTGTCTATTCTACTTTCCTTAACACGATTTCGTATCCGATTTCCAAGTTGAAGTACCTTTATTTATCCTCCTTTCTTAATCAGGGATCCCACATCACTGATAAATGAGAAGCCGAGAGAGTTAAGAAAGGTGGAATAGAGTGAGTGAAATTACTCTTAACTAGTTAAAGTATGAGAGAATGCACTTAAGGCTGATTTTCAGAATTCTGATGGAACTTTAGATCTTGAACATATTTCTGTATACTCCTTCGTATATTTATTTTGATCACATAATATGGATCTATATATTCATTTATAACAGAGTTAAATAATATTTTACATAATTCTATTTGAGTATAGAAATCTTTATATACCAGCAAAACATTTAAAACAGTTTTAAATTTCTGTTTTAAATCTACGCCGTTTTCGTGGTCAATTTACTTTTTAGCCCGGCGCGTTTTATTTTACATTCCATAATGTCGCATAGAATTCGAATTTTCCAATTCAGTGCCTTACAATTTTGCGCGTACATTTTCGTTCCGAAACCACCCCGACTTGTCGACTGGCAGCGAGTTCGGTGCGCGTTTTTTAAGCGCTAACTCTTAATCGTTTTTACTATGGTCAGCTGAACAATTCGCTTTTTGGATTCGGTATTTGGTACGGGCGTGTTAATCCACTTTTACAATGGATTTTCAGTGGTGACTGTGAGCCCGTAAAAACGACCCTTCCAATGTGTTCATGGAAAAGTCATGACCGACTTTTTTCACTCTCATGTATTGCTTAATAATCTAACCATTAATTTCAATTTCATTAAAACTCCACGGATATGAATTAACTCTCTGTTCGACGCGGACAAATTTATGTATCTCTCATTCAAATCACATTATCAAATGTAATAGTTTTGTTTACAATGGAGCAATTAATATTCCGTTGATTTCCTTTATTTTGTGGTGAACTACGGTCCTTCCTATAAATCTATAAAAGCAAGCGATATAAAATATGCATTCAGAGTTCGTTCAATTTTGCGGTCTTAATCAACGGGATTCGCCACAGTACTTCTTTTAATATCACAGAGGCTACGTTAATCTTTTCACAACTGAATTTATTAGAGTACAACGGTCTCGTAAAATTCGCGGTTCTTAAAAGCTGTGCAACGAAAGGCTGAATATCAGATGCAACTTTATATCCTATTATTGCTCCAGCCAGTTGGTATTTTCCACGCTTATTACTTATGTAAAACAGAAAACCTACTGTATTGTTCGTTCATAAAATGTGATTATCGTCGTTTTTCGATATAACACGGATAATTAATGCAACTTCTCAAAAATGAACCGTGAACATTTTGATAGACATCGAAGTGGTGAATACACATTATCAAATATAAGAATATACAATCAAATCATTGTTATAGAAATAAAATGCACTAACTAACATTTTCCTGTAAAAATTACAGCTTTTCCAATAGATGGACAACAACAAGTTACAACAATAAATACACCAAAAGACTTTTGAAAAAAAATGCAGTTAATGAATTTTATCTCTATAACAATAAAATGAAGAATTTAGTTTTTGGATTAAAGCAGTAGTATTAGTTGCTTAGCCGAGGATATTTGGTTTGCAAGTCCGTGTATAAGGTGGATATATTCTTTTTCTCTTGGTTTCTGTTTTTTCGAAATCCACCATTTAATCGGTCTCAGTATCGTTATCCAGAGACAATTTGTTTTTTTCTGGGTAGGATTTTACCTCCATTACGAGTGTGTTAATCCATTCGTATAGTGGGTACACCGTACTCGAGTAAATCCACTCGATTCTTCGTTGCAGTTATCGTGGAAGTCAGAGTACATGCCAAGCTTTTCGGGTGACTCGAAAATCTCCGGAAAAGTCTTTTTTCTTTTATCTTTTCTTTTCCGCCAATAAAATATAATTCTATCGAGATAAAAACTGAAAGAATAACGAGTATGTTGTACGATTGATTTTTAAGTGGAATAGCTGTCTGTTCGTAACTCTGTGTCCAAAAAACAATCTAAGCCTCATAAATTAATATTCTCGCAAGTATGTAAATATTTCGAGTAACTACGGTTAATTAAATGGTAATGTTTTATTATCAGTGAACTTTTGCTAATATTGAAATGTACGTAAACCTGCGTAATTCCGATGGATGTTTTCAATAAGTAATTAACTTCGCTCAAAGAGAAGGTAATTAAAGTAGCTTTTAGGATTATCATAAAGTACTAAGTGCTATCAACTTTTCCCGAAGAAAAAAAAACTTAGATTTTACTTATCGCAGATTGTACTCATTTATAATTTCGTGGGGTATACACTGTGTTTCTTAATGTGCGGGACCCACTTCAGGAGTGGACAGGGGACACAAGAAAAATGAAAAAAGTTCATATAAAAATGTGTCCTATTTGACCTTGTTTCAAAGTTATAGCCACTTTTATGTTTCAATAATCCGCGATAGCTTATCTTCATAGAAGGTGGTCGAAATGATCATCCTAGGTTTGTCTTTATAAACAGTGATCTGCGTCTTGTGGATATTTCTTGTCCTTGTTCATTTCACACATTCTGTCAATTAAATTTAGTCATTTTAATTCATTCTAGTTCAGTTTCAATGCTCACTTCTCCTAATCTTACAATTAGAAGTATTGGGTTTGTCCAAAAGTTCGTACGGTTTCCATTTAATATTAAATATCTCGTAACAATTGCCTATTGGCTATGCATTATACATGGGTCTTATATACATTATAAGTTGGTCCCATATATTAAGAAACACGCTATATAATAAGATATATTTTGAACGAGGATAGATTAATAGATTCTTATACAAGTAGTAATTAGTTCCAGTTGCCTCAGATGAATTTCGGTGTAGCCATTGATTGATATCGAGGACTAAATTATCTGGTAATTCATAAGTTCCTAACTACCGTAATTATCGGTGCAATCAGTCTCGTCCGACGTTCATCGAAATTCAGGTTTACTCTTAATTAGCCTAAATCTAACTCCTTTCCAATAACCATGTCGAGGATGTAGTTCATACAGTCGACTCTATTTCGTCTAGTTAAGTTAATAATACCAATGAAATTAGTTGTTTCCCTCGAAATAGGAATTCTCCGCATGAACAATGTTAATATAATTTGATTAAGTGCTGCCTAATAAGACTCTATATATCGATTACTAAGTGCATATCATTAATAATAGATTAATAATCATTGCCATCATATAACAGCGTCATTCTCGTCCTTGCAACAAATTTGCTATTAGTAGCATTTGAAACAAAATTGATAATAACAACTCTGATTGAAGTAGTTGGTGACAGTAAATACTTAATGACGAATACACACGAAAGAGATTAAGTAAGTTTACGTTTTCAAAATCAACTTACAATTAGAGCTGCAAGGTTGTTTAACACTATAACTACCGAACATACACTAATTTATGCCAACACATTTATTTGTGAATAAATTATGGCTGGAAGATTGAAGTTAATTAATGGATTCAATTATTTGTGTTATGCGTATAAAATAAAAGTGTATAAAATCTCAAATTATGCGCAGTAGTGTATTCCAATAATTTAACTAAAAATAGAAAATAAACCATTTTGACCCCTTTCTTAGATCCAGTGTTAATTATCATTGATAAATCGTTTTCAGCCATTTGGACTTATTATTCCAAGTAGACTCACACATGTAAAGTATAAGAATTTAATTAGTCCAGATTACTACCTTTCATAACAAAGATATGAATTACACAAAATGAATAAACATTTGCTTCACTTTCAAATATTACCAGAAAGCTGTTGAAAAGTTTAAATTATCCATTGCCAAGTGGTATTCAATTGTCGCCATCTGATATTAAATGTGAACTATGTCTGTCTGCGTCTCGACAATTAAATCCTTCTTGCATGCAAAGTAATTCGAAATAAGTAGATTATGCCGGTTAGAAATGTCTTTCTAATATGGCAACGACCAGGTTCATCATCTCGCAATATACTAATTGAGATCGTGAAAGAATAAAAGGAAGGTTTGACGATAGTTGGCTGGCAGCTCGTTCCAATGGAATTATGAGTTTCGTAAGGAAGAACGCAACCTTTCATCCGATTACGGGCGTCGTAACGACCATATTACCGGGGAGTAAAAAGTAGAAACCTCGACGGATGTATAATGTAGATGTATATACATGTACACGTAGAATTTCTTAGGAGAGGGTAAGGTGGTAAGGTGGAAAGGTTCTTCGACGTCTGCTCGTAAACAGCAAATTTCTTCTTGCGTACCAACATCGAGATGGGTGTTTTGATGGGAGTGTAGGTATCAGGGTTGGTAGCAGCAGTTTCGATCACGAAGCCGACCTTTCGACGAAGCCGAAATGTCCCGGCGCAGTTGGAATCGGGGGCGAAGAGTGGATTTACTATCGGTGTCTGTATTGAGATTACATTCCGAATAGTCACCGCGAAGATGCCACCGCCGATAGAACGTGAGGGGTGTATTCCGATCGAGAGGGGGGAGGGGGTGGGGGGTGGGGCGGAATAAATTACTTTTTGTGTTAGGATATTCCGCTGATCGTATTAAGATCTGATCGAACTTCCATTATTCGTTTAATTGAAAAACGTAGGTGCTGGGGGTAATCGAACTTTTAGATACCGGAACAAATCATTCTTTGATATTGAACTTCTACCATTTACTAATAGACTTGGAAATATTCTATAAATATTGCATCGCTGATTAAGGCAAACTGTATCAGTGTCGATTCATGGTTGCAGTTAAAAATTGATGGTAATTGTCAAATGTTTGTATTTTAAGATGTGAACGGATACATTGATGCATTTACGGTAATTGAAATCTTACTCGTTGAAGTGTTAGGTATATAGTTGATTTCTTAAAAACTTTGATGACAAAGTGTCGAAAGAATTCGGAAGAAGGATGGAAGGATTTTTCAATCAGTACATACATGATAATTGGTTTTTCAAATTGGCAGTTACTTTCGTGCGATAATGCGTGGCGATGAAGCAATTGGAATCGCGTAGCCATGGGGAAGTCTGTCATCGTTGATTTGTTTTAGTTACAGTTACCTCCAGCGAGGGAGTTGAATTTACACCGAAAGCGCTACATCCGAGTCAGACAGTTCACTGAATGAAAATGAAAAGTTGCATCGTTGCGAATTCCGAGTGCAAACTGTAACCCGAAAACAGGATAAATCCATTGTCGGAAAAAAAATATCTCCGTTGATTCTGTCTATCAGCGCACCACGTTACGATACCATATCTACATTAGATACGAGATATAGTAGAACGTAGATTTAAACGCAGGAAATTAATTCCCCGTTGAATTAAATCATTATTATATGTAAGCTAGTTCATGAACGATCATTTACTTTCGTCATGATTACAAACTGATTGACAGGCAATTAAGTGTACGTATCTACGTTAATCATGTAGGATGATAATTTCAATCGTGATATAATTAAACGAATATATATTATCAAGTACATTAACGTTCGTACTAGTATGAATATTTCAGCGTACGTGCATCAAATCGATATTTTAATGTCGTCAGACTCGAGATATATATATTTTTCATCTCTTAAAAGATACCGAAGGATAGTAGAAAATCTTCTGTGACAAGGTACACGAGTGAAAAGCACTAAGCATTCAATACGCAACGGTGTCCTTTGCCATTTTTATCCTTGAGGTGATCTCCTTTTTATGATTCCTAGCGATTCAGTTTCCTTCTGTACTCGGATTCGCCGTCTTCTGTATCTCACCGTCTCCGTTACATCGCTTTCGATCCCTCGCGTCTTCGTACTACTAAAAGTTCGACCGACGCCGTGTCGTCTTTGTAACGAAACTTGTTACGTCGACGGAATAGATCGGGAAAAGATTTGTGAAGCGCCGGGAGCATCTTCGATTCCTTTCGACTTTCTCCCCACGGTTGTCTCATTCTTTCCGAACTTCTTAAACTGTTTCTTAAAGCGCCGTTGATTTATTTCACCTATTATTACTATTAAATTGCCAATTCCATTTCGGGCATCCCGTTTTGACCACTCTTTCAATATTTATAATCATTTTAATGGCTGCTGATCAGTATTCAGGATACTTAAGTATTATTTATTTCGAAGCTCAATTTGGACAGAATTAATTTTACATTCGCTGATTCGGATATTAAACCGTGCATCGTGCTTTGTAATTTTCGAACGATTATTCCTCTATTCATCATTTTAATTTTCTTTAATTCGATCCTAAAGTAATACGATCGTTAATCCTGTAAATGCTTTTATAATAATGTATCAGTGCTTGTCTATGTAATATTTAAAATTGCAATTTATAAACATTATGATTACGTAATTCGTCTGATATTTATTTCTTTAACTAGTCATTGAAAATAGTATAATACAAAGTTTCATTGGCAAAATAAGAATAGCATCAAACAAAAGTATTATATTATCTAAATGAAATCAAGATATTGGGATGTGGATGCGGATAAATCGAAGAAGAATACGCGTACTGGAAGTGATTTTCCTCCATCTTATCCAGTTCGAAGCAAAGCAACTTTTGAAGCAATTTAACTGTGTAAGAGCCAACAATGAAAGTAAATTAGGTTAATGGGTATTACGGAATTTGCTTGAGATATGAGTATCTATGGACGTCCTAGCGTAGAGATATGCAAACGACAAAGACAAGGTGTGTTGAATAGATACGTCACTTACACAAAGACAGAAACGTCAAATGCAGGGTGTATGATAAGCAATAAACATACAAGCCAGGAGAAGATAGTAGACAAACAACGGGAATCTTAATTACATTAACATCAAACATAGTTTAAGATCGTTCTATACACTTACCTCAAACAGTAACATCCATCATTCGAGACCCTTTTTGCTAAATGTATAAATATTAGTATTAGAAACATCAACTGTCGATCTGACAAAACATGTTAATATCGATGTAATCGAAGATGATGGTAATATTTCAAGTAGAGAAAATGGTGTTTTAGAAAGGTTTCTGTTCATATATCCAATTGTCTACTGAAATATACCTTATTGAAATGTAATTATTTAAAATTGATCTGAGATGATATCACTGTGCAATATCCCGAGAGCTGCAGGATTTCCGATCGGAACAAAACTTACTAGGGGTGTACAGTAGATCGAACTGATTTGCTAAGCTGTGGCGAGACAAACGAAGGTAGGAAGCAAAGTATCGGAGGTAACTTCGGCTCCTTCCAGCTTTGCTCCTAAATCCTGTGGTGAGTTCACATCGAAATTCCGGGGTAGGAGATGCAGTCGAGAATTGCGGTAGTAGTCGAAGTCGGCCCCTTGAAGAGGAGAGGAAAGGGCTATGACTCTGTTCTCGACGGATAGAAAGGACACGGGGATCGGGGTTAAACAAGATAGGTGAAAGGGAAGGAGAAAATTTGCAGTGCGAAGAAGAGAATCGAAATAGAGATAGGACGTGGAGAGAAGGAGGAATCAGTGGATGCATAGGGGTATGAGAAGAAGCGAGAAGAGAAAGAGACAATGAGAGGGAATAAAGAAAAGGAAGTCGGAATGTGGAAGAATAGAGGTTGGAGGTCGGTTGGTAGCTCTTGTCGATAAATCGAAGAGTGGAACTCATTCTCAGGCGACCGAAGACGACAAACCAACTTTGGTTTCCCTCAGCGATCAGCCTCCTCTCCTACTCAATGGCTCGGGGGCGGACGTGGGGCGAGTGGTTGAACCCTAATACTCCTCCCAATCCTCGAAAAGCTAGGGTTCTTTTCCATCGTCCGCGGGTGTCCTTTAAAATTCAGGGTGATCTTATTGTTGCCTTGATGCCGTGCTACTATACTTTCCTCTATTGCCTTATACTCGAAGGACGAGAATTTTAACGTGTAAATTGGTTTCTTATATCAGAAATATGGTACCTTTCCGCCGGTAATATCCTCCTGCAATATTTACTATCCTTTATCGGGTTTATAGAATTTTATGAGGGTGCAAAGAAACGTAGTCGGGCAGAATACAAAAGCAGGAGCACAGGAACGATAAGTAACGTTCTTAATTATTAATTATGTTACTTAAAGTCGTCTTTTCCATCTTCTATAGAGGAGAATGATCCTTTATGGAAAGTATCTTAATATTCAGTATAACCTTCGAAAATCCGGGAGATTTTTTATATTCCATCTCATCGTCGGATGTGTACCTATTTGTCAATAAACATACCGCTACGTGCAGAAGTACCTTCTATCTATCATTTTTTTTGTCGCCGCTTTGGGTCGGATAAAATATATTCTCGATCTTTTTCCAAGGTTACTGAACGTTATACTTGAAAAGGGATTCCCTTTTTTTCACCTTCAGACCTGCGAAGGACAAAGAAGTACGGAGGTGTTATAAGTATCTGACGGTCGATCAATCAGTAATTAATTTGCCATTCAGTCGCTTCAGTGGATGGTGTCCATTGAAATGACAAAGGATCTTGCTCAAAGTCGATGGAAACAGGTTTAGTTTCTCCGAGTGATCTTGGTCGATGGATAGGGAGAGAGTGGTTTGCGGGAAGGCTTCAGCCGTAAAGCTTGTTTCGAACCGCAGAAGGAAGGGAGCCTTTTCTCCCTGTGCCCGGATATTGTTTAAAATTCAGGATGGTTCCATTGTTATCTTCGCTTCGGAATATCCCATTTGTGTTGTTGGATAAGCGTAGAATGAATCGACAGTTTCGTTCTCGAAGATACCAGTTGATCGTAATATTCCTCATCCCTCCATGACTTTGTTATTCCCCTCAAATAAAGGTCAAAATATTAATACCCTTTAATAACAATTGTGAAAGCTGATATCGTAAGTTACTATATTATTGTACATTGATACAATACATTGGATTGATATCTAAGGGCGTATTATTCTGCTCTGACTTTTACTACAATAAATCACTGCCACAGTACCATTACATTATGTAAAGAAAGGAATCGAATGTGTCTTCGATGGCAGTCTGTGCAAACGTAAGTTTGCATTAAAGTTTATCGAGATTTAGTCACTGCTTGCGGAAGTAGTAGAATAAAGTAAAGAAAAGAGGATGGGAGTTGAAGGAGATTAGAGATCAGTCTATCCGTCAGTCAGTTGGCCAGTGAAACGATCGATTAGTTCGTATGCCATTTGTCGATAAATTGAAAAGTAAAACTCATTTTTAGACAAACAAAGTCGACAAACTCACCTTGGCTTCTTCCGCCGATCAATTTCGCAGGATCGATAGGTCGCCTGTAGGTACACGAAGGGGAGGATTTGCGTTTGAAGCTTAGTTCCACCCTTCAAAAAATTCCTCCTCCTTTCTTTACATGCAGAATAGAGACACCCTCTGAAATCCCAAGTAATCTTGATGGTACTCCATCGATGACCCACACTCAATATACAACTTCATGTACAACAATGCGATAAAACAATATACTATTAATACAGATTTATTATGCACTATTAACATTATTAATATATTTATCGTACATACACGGACAAATATCTCGTAGCCAGATGTAACACATAGATTCCGAGGTCTATGTTCAGTGTACAAATTATATTAATATTGATGCAGTCTGTAATGTGTTTTTGACGACCATTAGACACACTCGTGCTACCGTAATATTTACGAACATTGCAGTATATATTTATCTAGTACTTTGAATATCCGAGGTCTATTCGATATAATTTGATTGTTTCTCGAAAGCCTGCAAGGTAGATTACTAAAAATGTGTATGACGATCTTTTTGCAAATCAAGTCCCACTTGTTATTCCATGAAGTGACTGTATCATAGATCTTAAAGCAGTAAATAGAAGGGAAAGCAGGGTTGGAGTGAATAGTATTCTATGAAGTGATGGAAGCATGAAACGATGGTTCGTGGGGGTTGAAAATCGGTAAAGCTGGTTGATTCGCCGGTTGGTCTACTCTTGTCGATAAATCGAAGATTGGAAGTCATTGTCAAGCGGGCGAAGACGACAGACCAACCTTGGTTTCCCATAGCGATCAACCTCTTGCGGTTCAGGAGCTCGTGGATGGGTGGCCGGGTCTGAGTTTTAAAGCTTGTCCCGATCCTTGAAAGGAGAACTACTTTTCCACGGTATGGCAGCGTTCTTTAAAATTCAAGTCGATTCAGGTACGGCCCCCCTATTGTTGCCTGGTCAGTAGTAGCTTTTAGGTATATCACTTTGCCACCCGAACCCGAGGTTCAAAGTATCCCTGAAATGCGAATACTTCGACATTATTTATCGCAGACGGGATGCTGTTAATATATTATATCGTTTACCAATAACCTTCGTCCTTTTTTTCCCTCTTCTTTTTATACTTATCCCACAACATTGGTATTGTCGCTTTCCGAATTTTTACACGATCCCCGAAAGAGGATTTTTGTTACGTTTAGAAATGTTAACAAATGATTATTCATTTCACGATAAAAACTGTTTTCTTTGGGATTTTACAGACATTTTAAGTATTCTGCATTTAAATAAATTGCAGGAATATTGTAACATCAAGCATGGTATTTTTCACGTGCAATGCAATAGAAGTTCCTATTTGACATTTATAATTACCATTGTAGGACAGTAATGGTAATAATGCAGTGCAATAAAATCGCAGGAACGAATGCCGAAACAAAAATAAAATGAAATGAAAATCTACAAACGTTGTCAAATTTACAGTTTTTGATGCTTGTGAATGTTTCACATTTATCTGTATTATTCATTCGCGTATAATGGTAATCCAGTCACTAATTTACTTTTAGTAACAGAAGATTTAAGATTTGGAAACGATCTTCTTTCATTTACGTAAGGTTTAATTCGTCTACTCGGCGAACCAACATTAAGTTAACCATAGATTTATGTAAATATTGTAATGTCCTATTTATACACATTTATTATGACTTATACTTTATACGAACTAGCACTTCCCCAAGTTCTTTCGCTTTATCAGATCATCGAGTATTCATTCTGTCACGGGACTGATTAAACACAAACAAAGGCAGAATTTCATTGGTCGATATACTCCGTAGTTTATTTCTATTCTTAAAATCAACAGCACCGACATAACTTTATTTATTCATTTTTACATTGCCCACAACACAAACAAACTCGCACAGTTATGGTTATCTTCCATTGTAAGCAAAATTTTCAACTACCAACGCCAAGTTTAAATTTTCATGAAGGACTTCTCATTGTATTTCTTGCAAAAATAACTAAATTTTTGGTCGCCTTTACTGTACAATCTGTCGGAAACGAAATTCTTGTTTAATCTAACACTGGATGCATCCTTGTTCAAATATTTTCTGAAGTTTACTCCAATCTCGAAAGTCAATCATGATTATCTGCTATATTTTAATCGTAAAAGCTCGGCTTTATCTTCTTATCGTAATTGAATGTTCACTTTCACGGTAAAATCTTTCGACTTCGATGATTCCCAAATAAACCTAAACCCACGTAACACAGTAAAAAAAGTGGAACTCACCACCAGGATGTAGAACGAATGATTTTCTGGATTTTCGAAGCAATAGGATCGTAGGAAGTTAACGAGGAAATTCGTAAAATTCAGTATTCATGAGAATTATCGATTCATCAGCGGGCATTCACTCTTCGGACGGACCTCGCGTACACAATTTCCGGTTAATATTTAACAGTTTATTGGCAATGGCCTTTTCCTCCCAGTCATCCTCATGGATATAAAGATGTACCTGGATTTATGGCGTGCTTAAATCTCTTCGGAAAACTGGTGCATCTGCCACCGTCACGGTTTCCTCTTATTTTAGCTTGTTCGTTTTCCTTGTACCGGAAGAGAACAGCAACCAAGTAGCGCACGTACGAAGGGCGATATTCCCTCCCTTATCTGGCTCTCCTTCTAGAATCTTCTGACTCGCTTCTTCCCTTAAATTCCGGGATAACGATTCATATGCAAATGCCGAGTCACTGAATCACCGTAGAAATTAACTGATATTTTCCCTTCCGGTTTTTATTACCGGTTTCTTTATCACCTTTCTTAAACTTACTTCCCTTGAATTACCATTGATGAGGCCATTAGTATATATTACTAGAGTTTGATACTTAAGATCATCTTAAACACTTGTATACCCTTATCTATCTTCTTTTACATTATTGCCTTAGGTATTTATTCACAAAACTCTCTTATTAAGTATTGTTAAACTTCTTGCATTTTAATTCTTCTCCTCACCGAACCTTGTAACATTAATACATTTAAACACTAATACTTATCTAAATTGGTCTTTTTATCTTTTCTTATAAATTATCTGGTGTACCGGAGTTTAGGTAAATGTTACGGGGACGATATACTATACATACTTTATCATTTCTACTGTCCGCTTTTGCTTGTACTTCCGGTATAAGAATTCATATGTAAATCATGGAGTACTATATTCCCTACCGAGAACAACTGCTATTTCTTTTGTATTATTTCCCTTTCTAATGTGTGCTCCGGTTTATTGTTTACCTGATATATATTACCTCCAGATTTCTACGTTTAAAGTCATCGAATATGATTTCCCTTTCTGGGATCTCTGAAATATGTATCTTCCATTTATACGAAGGAACTATAATACAAGTATTATCACTATTTAACTTCATTTATCTTAAATTCCAGGCTGTTCCAACTCGTGAAAGTTTATAGAAAAACAAAGTAATAATTAATTAAGGGGCTGTTAAAATAAAATTCTGACCTTTAACTCTTCTGTCTCGCCTGATTGCAATGTTACCGCGTGAAAGTGGTAATTAGCTTTGTAATAAGATTCAGTGTAGATTATCTCCTAAATTAATTCTTTCATTCTCCTTTCCTTCCATTCTTCTGAATGCAGCGATTTTCTACAACCTGGAAGATTGAGGCTTCCTTCTTGTTCTTCTTCCTTAAAAATTAATACGGTGATACTAGAATACCATACTTTGTAATTAGTTTCTTGTACTTTCAATTTTCTCTCCAATCCTTTATCTTGAAATGTAATATTTCGTTCCTGCAATTCTTCTCATCTTCCACTTTTTAATGAGAGGTAACAGTAGATGTTTACAAAATGGTGTTAGAATACCTTTTATTTTGAATTTGAGACTATATTTGTGTGATAGAATTTTTCTTACAGAACACTACTTATTATCCTGTTCTTCAATTCATAATACAAGCTTCATTTGTCATTTTTGCCGAGGATGTTTGCGAATATTTGTGGTTACGTATGTGCAAAACATAATATATTCTCCACTTTGGAACGCTTCTTCCCAATTCTAAGACAGGAAGATAACACAGGTGGTGTAGATATATAGATATAAAGAGTGAAGGTTTCTTCTCTCTGTTCTCTGGATGCTAAACCTGTCTCTTTTCCATAAATTCTACGAGAAGAATATCCATGCAAATTTGAGCTACCAGATTCACTATTAAATCAAGATATCTCAGATCCTTTTAATCTTCTTTAGTCCGTCCTTATTT
The DNA here is from genome assembly GCA_910591585.2 of Nysson spinosus. Lineage (NCBI taxonomy): Eukaryota > Metazoa > Arthropoda > Insecta > Hymenoptera > Crabronidae > Nysson > Nysson spinosus. The sequence continues at coordinate 4,496,025 of OU342830.1, read as the reverse complement.
CCTATTCAATGGTAATATATAATTATAATAATTGCAGCAATACTTTCCTCCAGTATATTTAATTAAGTATTCTCCGAGAACACGCTGATATATTAACATCCAAATATACCATTTTATCATAAATTTAAGATGAAACAAACTCAATTTACTTCTCTACTATTAATTATATATATTATTACAGTATTTTTTATATTGAGTATTAACAGTCCCTTTGTTCGGAAATCCTGTTTGTTATTACTCCTATAATAATAAGTTGTATAATAAGAAATTCTTCTTTGAATTTCATCTTCTAAGTGAATAGAACCATTTAGAATTCATTGTTCTTCGAATATCAGGCGTTTTACCTAAATCTACACAAACAGCTTCAAAAATCACTTGCTACATAATAATCGTATTGCGATGTTTTCATGATTTCTCGATCCACTCTTGAATAGAACAGTAGAAAGCGGTTTTCTCTTCGTATTTCTCGAGCGCCTTTCACTAAGGTCTCTTTCTCGTAAATACTATGCCAAGAATTTACATGGAAATTTCAGGTACTCGGTTCGGTGTGGGACTTCGACGTGTTTTTTTTCCCTTTTCTCATTTCTCCACCCCTGTTCCTATATTGTTCCATTGATTTCCATTGATAGTTATACGCATTGACGTTCAATTCTTTCTACATTCGTACGGTTCTTTTTGTAATTCTCCGAGTGGGGAACATTAATTTGTTGTATATGCAGGATGAGTCGCCTAAGATTGGAATTTGAAATATTTTCGAAACTGTTAATCATATCGAAAAATGTTTCAGACAAAAATCGAATGGTTTCGAGAGATATATTTTTCTATATAATTAATAGTTTCGAAAATATTTCAAATTCCAGTCTTAGGTGACTTACTCTGTAGACGAGAAGGGAACACAAAAGTTTATTCGATCTTCTTCCCACCGAAAGTATTTTGTATGTTTTTAAATCTCTAAGTAAGTATTTATATGCAAATTCGGAAGAGCAGAAAACGCGAGGTCCCGATTGGATTTCATTAGATTGATTGTTATTCTGATTCTATTTTTCCTTTATATTATATGTACGTTCATTCTTCATACGGGAAATGTTATTGATTACTATCGACGATTACATGGATATTGATGTAGAACCATATTTATAATATTTCTTTCCGTCTGCGCAATTTTTCCCCGGATTTCGAAAATGGAGCGAAAGTATGCGAGGTACTTTGCGAAGGGAAATGTAAAGCATCTATCTTTTCTCCCATTCGCGTTCTCTTTCCCTCCCGACGGAGGTTTTCTCATCCCTTAAATCGCACCATAAGAATTCGCATGGAAATACCGGTATACAGGATTCCCGGGAGATTTCAGCTAATTTTTTTCCCTCTCCTTGCCTCCTTTATTTTCTCAACATTCAACCCGTGATTTATACCAGCTTTAGTGTAATTTTTAATTTTCAACATGCACGGATACAATCACGCGGTACTTTACTCACTGGACATGGACATTAATTATTGGAAAATAACTTTTATATCGAAATTCATATTTTTTTACAGTTATTCGACTTCGAATGTCTTCGACCGAGTTTCACAGATATTCTTTTAATAATTCAAAATAATGCTGTTACTTCGTTGCTGTAATATCGTTACTGATATTTTTTCCAGGTAATTTATTATTTAAAATGAAACAATTATCAATGAATCAATTAATAATGATTAATATCATTGAGGTTACAGATGATGTTTTGGAGGATTTAATAAAATGATGACAGAATTACCATACTAATGAGAATCTATTTTAAGTGACCTACTGGTAATTTGTAGTTTTATGTAGATCTAGCGTATTTCTTACGGTGGCGATTATACGACGAAGTTTACGCAGGTGTTCGGTAAGAAAAGTTCGGGATACTTTCTTCTGTTGCTCTTTCGGTCTTTTTCCTTAAACTCAGCCCACCTTTCTAAATCCTTCAGTAAGGGCGTACTTGAAAATACCAGGACAGTGGGATTCCCGAGGGATCGAGGCTAATTTTTTCAGTCCTCTTCTTTCGTATTACAATCTCGAAGTTTATCTTCCTGTCGTCTATTATATCAGCCATCTATTGTGCCATTGAAGTGCCTCATTACGTCTTCAATTTTTACCCGTTTCTCTCTCATCACAATGAAATATGAATCGATGAAGACTTATAGATCTTGAATAGATCATCGATATAACTCTAACAATAATATATCAAGTATCGCACATTTCTATTTCCATGTATTCATCGTTCCCTCTCAGGAAATACTTTCACCTTCTTGATCCTCAAATGAGAATTTACACGGAAACATCGGGATACAAGATTTACAAAAACTTCGAGTTAATCTTTGGCTGCCCCTCTTCTCGGTGGAAGATGTCGGTGAATTCTTGGTGAAAGTTACTTTTCTTCCCCTGTTTCGTTGTATCTTGAGATTCCACTCGATCTGATTTCTATACATTCGACAGAAAGCTTATTCGATTTTAAGAATTACGAAGTGAAAGTCATTTTCGAATGTTTATGGAAATCCTGCGAGTTTCTTAGCTTCTACATGAAGGTTTAAGTTACTGGAAAACTTAAACTGCAAATTAATTATTTTGGCTGTTTATCTAATTATATATTTTTATGGAGTATTTTATTACTTCACAAATCAGAATTCTTATTACTGCAAAAAACGATCAACGAATTGGAATTCGTGTTATAAATATAATACTTCTACTATCGATATATGAAATTTCTCTTTGCTCCGCGATATTAGGTTTATATCTTTCAATTTCATTATCACTTTCAACAAATTTTCCATGTTTATGTAGATATTTGTTTAAAAAATACTACTTTTAACACACAATATTCGAATAACATATTTGATCACGAATTTGTCTGAAATAAAATTCATTATTAAACCATTTAATTAATATCAGCTAAACTGGAGGTTGTAAATTTTCACCGTCAAATAAAGCTCGAGTAAGCCTGAACAAATGAGAAATAAGTTCTTTTATTCATGTACAGAAAGAATCGCCTCCCTCCGCGTAGTTTCTTTCATTTTCTTTTCCCCATCTTAAATCATGCGGTGAAAGATCACATGCAAATGTCAGGATACGAGATTTCCAGGAGATTCAAAGCTAATTTTTCCCGTTTCTCTTCGATTTTCTTTTCCTCACGTTCACCGTTCCCCGTCGATTCCTGGAGGGGAAACACCATGGAAGCCCGGTGCAAAAGCGGAGTAAGAGCCGTTAAATCGCCCGTAAAAATTCCAGCAGTAATTGGCCGCTGAACTATTTTCAGCTCTTCTTGAGTCCTCTTCGTTACGTACACTTTTTCCGCGCGTGTGTTCTGTTTTATGGAAAGCCCGCGAAACAAACTTCCCCTTTACTCGCGTATTAATTACGTCCCGTCCTGATTGGCGAAACTATCTTGGCAGCCATCATTTATTAAATATATTAATCGAACTATTTATGCGCGGCATCCAGGCTTTCCAATATCGCCTTCTACCCCGGTTACTTAACTGATGGAAATAATTAATAAACAGTTCCGATTATAGTGACAGAATATTATAAAATGTAATGAATTTCAAAGTGCCGATCTACCAATACATACATCTTTCTTAACAACTATAAATAAACTGAACGTATTAAATTTGCCAGGCTCATCCTATAATACGATTATCTCGATAAATTACAAATGTCCTTCTAACTCAGTTTACACAACTCTGCCAACTAGTTGGAACTTTCGCAACGCGGTGGTCGAAAAATGCCAACCTTTAATCTGCTTGAAAAAATCCACTTTATGAAATCGAGTAAATATTAGCTGAAGTCTCTATTGTATGCGGATGTTTAAAAAAAGGCCGATTTGACGTATCCTCGATTAATTTTGATTTATGCGGCATAACGCGTGACACGTAAACCGAGCAAGTAAATAGAATCGATCGCCGTCAATCCACAGCCCTTAGTCGTATACTAGAGAATCCGATTGTCCGTTGTCGGCAGGAACGGTCAGGATTCGATTAGGACTTAAGTGGATTATAAACGACGTACTTGCAAATCAGTTCTGCCCGACAATAATTAACTATCGGCAAGGAGTTCGCTTTAAGCCGTATACCTTGTGCGGATCCCCCGTCGCGTACCGTGATTACCTACGGACGAGAATTGAGAGCTCGTTGTCGTCCTCCACTTCCTCCATCTCCTCCACCTCCACCATCTCATCCTCCTTCTCCTGCTTTTCCTCCTGGTACCCACCATCGTCTGGATCCACTCGACGATCCTGTGTAAACCTCGTTCCGATTCTACGCCTGGCAAAGTCAGGTGGACACAGCGCGAATTATTAATTAAGTAATTAGGAAGCTTCTTATATGTGTGCGCCGCTTGTCGCTTGAGACTTCCGACTGATGAATATCATGGTTCCATATCGGACAGAAATTGTCTGTGTTCCAATCGCTGCTTTAATGAGATATTTCGATGTATTCATTCTATATCTAACTTATTAATTACGTACTTGAAAATACTTGATTACATTTGACACGATTGCATATTTCAGTTTGAAGTAATTGCTTAGATTTGGATATGTTATATTATATAATAGCATACGCTCGTGATACAGGAGAATTTTGAACGTAACCAGATTTCAATTTGTTAAGTAACTAAGTTAATATTATGGAATTATTTTCTGCGGATATTTTTGAAATTCATATGTAAGTATGTATGTATAAACGTAAATATGGTTGGATAGCTATGTGTGTGTGCACATGTACGAGCGTAAAGTAAGAATTCTTAATAGTATTATTATTGTTATATTATATTTTATATTTTTAAATAAACTTGAAATTGTAATTCTACATAAATATGCAGATACATTTTACGATATACCTACCAGGTTTATTACATTAATATGATGCATCATGATAGTGCTTCTTAATTAATGCACTATAAAGGTGAATATGTTACAAAAGAAAGTTAAGGCTTAGGAAACGTAAATTAATTTCATAACTTCTCTGAGTGTACAATTATGATGGAAACATTTGCAATTATTCCAGGAAGATAACGATTGCTTAGAAACAATTTAAAACTACCTGGAATTATCTTCTTGTGTTAATTAGCATATTTCTTGGAAGGAAGAGTAGCTCCAGTATTGCTAACTGCATACATATTGTGGCTATAGACAAACAAATATTTAATTGACATTTTTGTACTGTACATTTCTCTCGTTTTACTAGAATGCGAGTTTTCAGTGCTCTAATGGAGACATATTATAAAAGAGATATCAATCCTTAATTTGTGGATATTATTTTCAACCTGCATCGAAAGCTTTTCGAAGTCGAGTTTATGATGCCAATATAATCCCGAACCTGACATGTCAAATCTATCATACAGAAACTACTTTGTCGGAGTGCAACATGTTATTATTTTATACTATGTTTATGTAGTAGTACATACATAATTGCTACCCGCTGGAATTACAAATATTAATTCATCGTAAGAAGAAACATTATATATAAAAGTAAAACATTAATACTTCCTATAAAGTGCACTTCGTAATATCTGGATACATACAATGCTCACAAATAATTATTTTGTAACATCGTAATTACCATCGGTGTGCCGAGCTATTTAATATAATATAATTACATCCCGCACAATACATTCCAGTATGTTCAACTATACACGCACCCATGAAACCTACACCGCAGAATCCTACAATTTATCCAGTAGTCTCTTAAACAACGAGCCATATTTATCTTGGGGCGTTTTAGAAGATGCTCCTAATTTTGAAATTCCTAAATCGTCTAATATATCATATCTCCTTTACTTCTGTTCCTTTATCTGCGCCGTCGAGCAGCCGCATTCCCCACATATTCTCAACAGAGCCAGCTAACCCCGTGGAATTAACGCACCAAGCCAATCTCGATGGTTGCTACGTGACGGATACAGTGATCGTATAACACGGATTCTCGGCTCGTCTAATTACTCTTTTATTATGTACTTTCTATTATTAAATCCCGGCATGCTTCGGATCGTTCATATCGATCACGATATATGAAGAAACCTAAGTTAGAGCTGGAAGCAGTAAGGAAGCAAGGAAGAAAGGAAGGAAGGGAGGGAGGAAGGGTAAAAAAAATAATTTCGCGCTATAAACGCCGATAATAACCGGGGAACCGGCGAGCCAATCGAGCGTCGCGGCGCGTCGTTAACGAAACTCGTTAACACGAGGCATCGGATATTGACGAAAGAGGATGGTAGACGAGGGTTCGGGGCGGCGGGGGGAGTTCACGAGCATTAAGCCCGCGGAAAACAATTAGAAATTAAACACTTTTAGCTTGGCGAGTGAGGAAGGTTAATTGGCCCGTTTCCTCTCGTCGCGTGTGACGGGCGCAATTAATTACTTTCACACATTCCCTCCCCGGCGTCGTCTGTTAATTATATGCTTGCAATATTATGCGAATAGGTAATCAGGTTTGCAATTGGCCGAGGTGGAAACGTATCACGATACCTAATTGTTGCGCGAAGGAAATTCAACTCTACCATGTGCACTTTGCAATTAGCGCCTGGTTACGAATTAATATCCAGCCGAAAGTACGGTACCATTCGGTTAACGATTATAACCTTTTATTGGGCGACTGGTCATCAGGTTCTTTCGGTGATATCATTTCCCTTGTTTTCTTTTGGTTTAACGTGACTTTATCGAACTTCATTATTGCCGGGAAAGTAAAACGTGTCACGCGTTAGAGTATAACAATATTTCACTTGTTATCCATAATACGCGATTGGAGCACCACGGTAGATTTAACGTGAGATTATTTTAGATTATATTCGACAATGTATTGTTTCTGATTGAAGCTGTTTTCCACCTTTAATCAACACCGAATATTATCGGATTTTTGCGTAATCGGATTAAGCTAGTGAGATATTTCTGAATTAGACACGGCTAATAATAGATATTTGATAAACTCGAATTCGAATACCTAACGTAAATTACTACCGTTTTTTATGTAATCAGAATTGACAATTCAGGCGCATAATGTGCATACGCGTACAAAAAGTATTTATCATCAATTTATTAGTTTAGTGAAAAATAGAATACTTCCAAGTATTCTTTCTATGAGACTTAAAGATTTGTTCACCAATTTTCTGTTAGGATCTTGCTGAAAGTCACGTGTTTCTATAATTATACATTTATGTCAAAGCGGATTCTTTTTAGCGTATCCATTAAGCTTATCATTATTATTTGATACGATATTAAATATACGATTCGAATCAAAACGAAAGAGGCTACCTGTAAGTGAATTTCATCCGTGCATTTCGATGAAGGTTAATCCTATTGATTATTTCAAATTACATAAAATATTACGTTACATCTGTGTTGGTTTCAACAGTTACATATCTCACTTGATTTTGACGAGCATAACATTAAATTCGTCCACGGCATTTCTGTTTGAACTTCAATACTTTGACATTTATTTCAGTATGCTGCTTCATATCTTCCATTTAGTTAATGTGATTGAATCGATAATTTGATTTTAATGGTATTAAATTATTAAAATATTAAAAGCAAATGTAATAATTATTATTGCGTGTTTGCATTTCGGTCAGATTTATGGGTTACTTATTTTGATGTCCAAAACGGAGTAGAATAATATTCAAATGTACGAAGCAGTTAGCAATTAGTGTCTTATTATGAATTAATATCCAACTTGTTTTGCTGCATCTGTCTTCGTTCCTCTGCTCGGCTTGTATTCGCCGCCAGTTGCTCCTCGTAAGCTTGAGACGAAAGCATATTCATTTTATAAATCCGCTAACATTTTCCATTCGTGCTTCCTCGGATTCGTTTAAATTAAGTATGTTTTTCTTCATTTTATAATGTCAGTACTCGCGAGATATTAAAAATTCCATTAATTTCGTACCATTGTCCAACTTACTGCTTTGAATTTTATAAGTTCGTACCGTTGTAGTTGAAAAGACATGTCAGACCGACGGTTCTAAATTTGACTAATATTTCCTTGTAAATAATTCAAGAGGTGTTTATTGTTCCCTGCAGCATGATGTGAAACGCGGAATACTACTGGGATTTAAATTGACCTTGATAAGTTTTCACCATTTAGTTATGTAAACAGTAGAGTAGATGAATTTGCCGTTTAAATGTTTTAATAAGTATTATTATCGACCGACTTGTGAATATATAATATTTGTGATGACTCGATTCTCTCTTCTCGCGATCATCATGTACTAGTTTAGCAAAATGTTGGATTCTTTTTATGTCGAATATGTATTTATTGAATTATGTACACACCGTTTTTTTGTTCCATCATTCTCCATTTTTCAAGCAACTGAAGATTCCATTCTTCCAGAACATCCCAACTTTCCGGACAACCGAATAATTGTACAACTCTTGGACATATGAACAACATATCGTTGTTATAGCGATAAAATTAATTAACTAACATTTTTATGTAAAAATCACTGCTTTCCAAATAGACGGATAACAAAAAGTAACAGCAATAAATACATAAAAAGAGTCTTTGACAAAAATGTAGTTAATGAATTTTAGGTCTATAACAAGGATATTATCTATTCAAACTAAATATTAGGAACCAAGAGAATCAGTTATCTTCTTTAAGTAACTCTCACAGAATGAAAGCAGTAAAATCATATTTCCAGTTGTATATGATAACAAGCAGAACTTGTTACGGTAAAAGAAAGTTTAAGGAAAAAGTTTTCGCGAGACGATTCTGACAAGATTGAAGTAGGTGAAAGACGGATAATTTTTCGGTGATCATTAAAAGTTAATCGAACGTGAGTAACTCTCGATGTAGGATAGGCGTTAACTGTAGATCGGTAGCTCGTAATTTGGACACAATTGTTTCTATCCTCTTTAATTTCTTCACCTTACTTAGAGAGAGCCTTCGCTTTTGCTGTAACTAAGCAAAACTCGTTAATATCAAAATATTTTCCAGAAAGCTAAAAAGTTAATAACTATACGAATATGCTCGATAACGATCGAAGAAAGTAAACAATATTCCACGGTTAATTTTTCGAGGCAGAAACGATCGCGGTTGGCCAGGGGGGTCGACCCCACCAATTTTCACCCCCTCCTGGATCCGGAGGAACTGAGGAGATGTGGTTACCCCCTGCACAGCGATTCTTCATTTCCCGCAGAGCAATCGGGAGGAAAGACGTCTTTCCTAATTCTCTCTTCCCAAACTACCCCTTTTCCTAACCGACCACACTCCTCTTTCTAGGATGACCAACACCGACCAGTACCGGCCAATACTGACCAATAGTGACCAGTACTGACCATTTTGCGGTTAATTCAATTGTCGTTTCTGATCTGTTCTAGGTGCTTATTCTCAACTTGTTTTCATGATTATTTGACTGTTTATTGATTATTTGATAGATTATTTGACAGTTTGTTGATTATTTGGTTATTTACTGATCATTTGACTGTTTACTGGTTATTTGTTAGTAATTTGATTATTTACTGATTGTTTCATTGCTTACCGATCCTTTGTCTATTTATAAACCATTTGACTATTTATTAGTTATTTGACTATTTGCTGACTATTTGATTATGTACTATCGCATGCTTGCTTGGGTTAACAATTCTGTAGAATATTTGGTAGTTATTATAGATATTATATTTAGTTAGTTTCATAGTTATCAGAAGATGAGCTCGAAGAAAGAAGAAAGAAAGAGCAAGAAAGAATTATATAAGAGGAACACACCGGTAAAGAAACTCAAGAATAGAAATACTAATAGAAATAAGAATAGAAATAAGCTTATTAGGAATAGTTGGTTCAACGCTTTCTCTGCAAATACTCTTTTGCCCGACTCATATTGTACGATTGACTTGCCACTTTGATTCTATTAGTATTTTCGAATTAGCATAAGTTACACAGCGGCAGAAAAAGTGTTGTTCTAGTAACTAAGCGTAGAAAGCTAAATCAGTGACAAACGTATTTATGGAGAGCGAACATTTGCAAATTTTCAAATTTTTAGCTTCTACTTTCCTTTGCTTTGCTTCGCAACTTGAAGTAGTTTATTTTGCAGTAACGAGCGACAAGTTTTTCGCTCTTTCGTTACTCTCTTCCAGAGTACCGAAATGAAATTCTTGGATAGCATAGTTTGTTTCCGATCCTGAGAGGGTTCCTTGTGGACCCCACTCGGGTCTGTTCATTCTGGTTCCGGTAATCGGGCCAGGGTGGCAGATTTCGAGGTAAATGTCCAGTGCTTGCGAGGAAGGGCCATGGCACATGTGGCGGTCGTTGCGTAAGTCACGATTGAGCGAAACACTCCTGGACGGGGTGTCGGTAATCCGTTTGGAGGCTGCGTGCGGTTCTCCGTCGTTGTCACTCCTAAGGGTTTGTTCTCGCGCGCTGAGACACGAGTGCGACGCACTCGTTGTCCATGTGCCATGGTTTCGAACGAGTATGGCTCGGCGGACTTCAGGTTGAGGTTCAAACTTTGAATCGCGATTTAGAGTTAGAGTCATTTACTTTCTTAGAGTCAATCTCCCCAATTAGTACATTCGCTCGGTCGTGGACCTGAATCCGCGACCGAACCACCCACCCTTTTATTCCAAGTCCTCAAGGCACATTTTGCTTCGGACTTGGAATATCGTCGCGGATACAATGTTCTAACTTACTAACTATTCTTATACCAAACTTATCGCTAAGTCACTGACAGAGCATTATTTCGAAGAGCGAATGTACTAATTGGGGAGATTGGAAAGGAAAGTAGAAGCTACAAATTTGAGAATTTGCAAATATTCGCTCTTCGTAAATACGTTTGTCAGTGATTTACATTTCTCCGCTTAATTACTAGAACAACACTTTTTCTGCCACTGTGTAAATTATACTCATTCTAAAATACTAATAGAATTAAAGTGGCAAGTCAATCGTAAAATATGAATCGGGCAAAAGAGTCTTTGCAGAGAAAGCGTTGAACCAACTATACACAATAAACCTATTTCTATTTTCACATGTCTTCTCGAATTTCGCTGCAGCAGAGTTCCTCTTGTATAATACTTTCTTCCTTCTTCTTTCTTCTAGCTCATCTTCTGGGAACTATGAAACATAATATCTATAATAACTACCAACTATTCTACCGAACCATTAACCCAAGCAAGCATGCGATAATTCATAATCAAATAATCAGTAAATAGTCAAATGGTTTATAAATAGACAAATGATCTGTAGATAATCAAATAGCTAATAAATAACCAGTATAACAGTATATAAATATAGAGTACATAATAATATAACAGTATAATAAATAACATAAATAACAGTCAAATGATGAGTAAATAATCAAATAATCAATAAAGAGTTAAATAATCAATCAAATCAGTAAACAGTCATATAATTATTCAAATAATCATGATAACTAATTAAAAATAAGCTCCTGGAACAGATCAGAAACAAAAATTGAATTAACAGCAAAATGGTCCGTACTGATCGCTATTGGGCAGTAGTGGTCGAAACTGGTCATCCTAGAAAGAGGAGCGTGGTCGGTTGGGAAAAAGGGTAGTTTGGGAAGAGAGAATTAGGAAAAACGTCTTGCCTCCCCGAGGGCTCCCGGCGAAATGAATAATCGTTGTGAAGGGGGTAACCACATCACCTCGGTTCCTCAGGAACCAGGAAGGGGTGAAAGTTGGTGGGGTAGAACCTCCTGGCCAATCCCGATCGCTCCTTCCTCGAAGATCAAACCGTTGAATATTTGTCACTTTCTTCGATCGTTATCGACAGTAATCGTATAATTATCGACATGGAAGCTTTTTGCCAAATATTTTTTCATGCATTTTCAAAGATTTTTGCGAAAGACGTCATAATTGGTGCACTGGGCACCAATCTACTGAAACGATTCCCTTTTAGCGGCGGACAGGTGGTCCATTAATAAAGAGGCTTCTTCGGATTCGCTTGAGATTTTATTAATTTGTTTTTATTTAATCCGATGGTTTGTTAATAATTAAGTCATATAAGTAATATCGCAATAACTAAGTTGTAATTTAATAAACTTATTAAATTATCGATGTAGAATGATGTTTGCCGCGAACTTACACTTCTTGAGACAACGGATTATTACTATTCAGAGATATTATACTTTCATTATTTTACTTAACTGCAGCTTCCGGATGCACCAAGGGTTGCAGTCTGTATACTTTGGATTCGTGCGCGATGTGTGCAACGATCTTTGGAACGATAAATCATTTCCTTAAACAATTACGAATAATGGAGTTATTATATCGTTCACATTTTTGCAACGATCGCGGTTTGTTGTGGTACGATGATTGACGTTTCGCGGTTATCGTATTTTGGAAACAAACACTGTCCAAGTTTTAATATTACTTAACGTTTACATAAATCTTATTCAGCATGTTTCTCCTAAGGTCTAATTGTAATACCTGCATCAGCTCCTGAATTCAATGTTTGAGAAAAATGTAATAATTAAAGTATAATTAATGGATTTTTATAACTAAAATTTGCAGTATGTAATCTACAGATGTTTGACTTCACAAAGAACTACAGATGTTTCACTTTTATTTATCGCTTTTTGGTGAAATCGTTACATAAAACATACGCATTTTTAATAATAAATATTCTTACATATAACTACATAAAATACGATGAGAGTCGTGTAATTGTACTTCATATACTTAGCCTTTATTTGTAGATGTCGAGTAGGTTTACTTCCTTCTCGTCCCTTTTAATGTGAAGGATCGCACTTCGAACGAGCGTATAAATAATATTATTTATTAAACGTGTGCGTTTACATCACCTTTTTAATAACTTGAGATGGACCTTTCTTGCCACATCCGCTGGCTCTTACATGTCGAAGTGGAACCGGAGAAGCGTATGTTCATTGTTCACAGGACATTATCGTTATCAAAGAATACTTACACTGATGTATAATTATAGAAAAATATATTTGGACAATCATAATAAAGATAAATGCATTCGGACACAGACGAAATATAGAAGACCAATGTGGTGTCTAACTTCTAATTAAAGTATACGTATAGAGCAAATACTAGTTCGGTTGTAATTGTAGAAGAATTCTAATTTCTAATTCTCTACTTACAATTATTCCCGGTTTGGGTCGCGGACTCCGATTCGCGTGATATAAAACATCGATATACAATAAAACATATGTCTTTCCTAAGTGATATGATGTAATAATACATCTAAAATCAACAATTAATGGAAATATATTAGTGAAAGAATAATAATATGATTCGTTATTCTTCGTTACCTCCTCTGTAATAAATTGTTGGATATTGATATGTTATTATTAGATACATTATGACAGTTATTTTCTATTGTAACCGATAATCAGGATTCCAAATAATAAATCTTTAGGATTCACTAAAAAAACATGTAATGTAATCGAGAAATTCTGTTGGAAAAGTGTCAAATACACAAAGTCTGTCAATATTTACGGTCAAAGATTTACGGGTTCCCAATTTGAAACAACTTTACTAAACCTCCCTCGAGGAACACTTTATCATATTGTTCATGCGGAATTTTGGTCTCATTGGGTTTTGGTTTCGTAACTTGCACGCAGTATTCGATGAACCAACTAGTAGTTAATAATAATGCCTATAAATTAGAACGGATATTCTATTTCCCGTACTATTTATTTGCAAAGCGTTTTCGCATTTTTCTGCAATTCTTCTTTTATACAAAAATATGTTCTCAACATAGTTAATAATAATTCATATAAATTAGGATAGAGATTCTACTTGTTATACTATTTATTTCTATGGTAAAATCACATTTTTATTTTTACATTTCGTTTCCCAGAAAAATATACTGTTAACATAATTAATAATAACACTTTTAAATTCTGGCCGATATTCTATTTTCATACTATTTATTTCCAAAGTAATTTCATATTTTTATTTGCAAATTTACTTTCACACGAAAATATATATATTTTCATTCGATATTGCTGGGAATTTTTGAATAAATGAGTCACATTAATAGAGAGTTTTAAAGATATTAAATATACTTTATGAAAGAAAAATTTACAAATTTCTACACCGAAATGTCTTAAACGAAAACCATGCACCTTTATATTTACACTGTGACTGCTCAAAGTACGTTTGTTTCTACCGAAAAAAACGTGTGTATGATATCATTCTTTTTAGTATACAAAAAGTTATTTTCATCGATCTTAAATTGTTTTCAGCACTGCCCGCGGCAAAAAGTTTGCGTACTTTATACTCTGACTCGTAAATCTCAATTATCAAAGATAAAGAGGTAAGGCATTGCCAGTGGACGTAAAACAATTTATGGATAAAGGAAAAATTACAAAGCTTCATCAAAGAACGTGGGTGCTTTGATTGTTCTTACAAGCCATTGTACCTGAGGTTCGCGGTAACCGCTTAAAACTGGTCAGTCGAGCATAGCATTAATCCAGAGTATAATATTGTTTTATTATAACTTAACTTTAACAATTTCTAAGTTTTTATTCTACCTGCACTGGAACCAAATGACATATATTACTTGGCATTCAACATTCATATGTAATATAATACGGTTGTATAAACAGGATAAAAAAAGTTGACGAATATTTTTCGCCAATATTTCCTGAAGATAAACAAATTTTATTTTATCTGGATTTTAAATTTAATATGACTGCAAATTTAATGTGAAATCCCTTTAATAAACATACTTCTAGTATGATATATGTGTTTAAATATTAACATGAATTTATTAGTATAGAAATGATGGAAAAAGAAGATTATCCTCGGAGAAGAGGACAATTGGGCTTTTTAAAGTTGATAAGGGATATCGTTGCATCGAGAAGTATATGCTGAGAGTAATGACGGAATTATCGTAGCTCGATCGGTGGTTGAAATTCAAGGTCAATTACCTCTGTCCCCTTCTTCGTACAACATGATCGTAGACGTCTGGACTTGCTAACGACGGCAGAGATCGTACCTCGTAATTTCGGAACAATCACTTCCATCATTCTAAATTCCGCCTCTCGTATTCTCATAGCGTCAGCTCAGACCTCGTCCGATCTATCGTCTACCTCGACTACTTCGTGTTTCTCGTGTAGTTTCTCAGTGGTATGTACGTCGTGATCTTCGTGGATGCGTGGAATTGTCGCAACGAAACTCGTTATCTCCTGTCGAGGGTGGAATGATCTTGGTAACCATTACTCAGGGAGGGAGGGAAAGGTATCGTAGAATTTGGTCAAATACCGGATAAATGGAACTCATATGAGATGACGATTAACATATTTAACATTGCAACTACAGAGCATATACTTCGTTATGCTTACACATTTATTTATATAGAAATGATGGCTGCAGGATTTAAGTTAATTAACCGATTCAATTATTTGCGTTATGTGTATGCAATGAAAGTCTATGAAATATAAAACAATGCACCGTGGTGTATTCGCATAAGTTAATTAAAAACGTGAGACAAGTATCATAAGTGAGGGAACAGTGTAAAGCGCAAGATTCTTTTTAAAGAACATGCTATAGATAGGATTACCGGTATTTTGTGAATTCAAGAGGAAAATATAGCTTGTATTACACAGTGGAAGTTTGGTAATTATATTCAGTACGATAAAAAGATTAAAAACCGGAGTATGACTTTCCAAATATTAATGAACACGTAATTTGCAAACCTGCCGAGATAATCCATATGAGAACTTAAAAGCTTAAATTATTAAATTCAGAATAATATTTTACGTTCCCACTAGGATAGTAGCCTTTCTGTTGGAGTTACGAGGATATTTTAACCTGGACAAAAAATGTTTCCCCTTACGGTGTACCATTACAATATTTATACGTATAATTACAGTAGCAAAGCTAATTTCCTCATTAGCGAGACCTTCGTAACCACTCGCGTGCAACTTCTTAAAAATTCTTTATTTTTCCTCCTTCATTTTCTTACCACAAGAACGAAGCGGTACTTGCACCTTCAACTTCCCATTCCATCCAAATTATCCGACGTCCTGGGCCGGTAGTGTCGCTGATTACGATACTCCCTAGATTTATCGAAACGAAACTCCTTACCTGCTACCAGGAAAATTCCTAAGTACTCGAAGAGTGGGGTAGAAGGACGGCGGGGTGCGGAGACGGGAAGCAGGGAGGAAGCAACACTCAAACGGTATGAATCCATCAAAGAGAAACCTAAGAGAAACGGAGAAAGAGAGACGAGGGAGAAATGAAACCATCTAGGTAGGAGAGCGGCCTACGCGATCGAGCAAGAAGAGGAAAGATGGGAAGGTAGTAGGACCAACATAGGGATGAAGCAGAGATCGTACCGAGAGACGGAGATGTAGATACGGAGAGGAAGTATGAAAGGAGAGGAAGAGAGAGTGTGACGGGGGTGAGGATGAGGATAAGTAGTGTGAGAGAGGAGAGAAGGAAGAGATGGGGGAGAGATTTGTGAAGGTACGAGAAAGCAGCAGAGGTAGCAGCAGTGGCAGCAGCAATGCCCGGGCATCAGGGCACAGTTTGGTCGGCGCAAGCGCCCGCCGGTAGACTGTTCCTGGTGCGGGCTCCAGGAGGATCAGAGGAAAAGAGATAGGGGTGGTTGGTGTCGGAGGGTGCCCGTAGGAAGTTTATCGGCAGCGAATGGTGGAGGGTGGAAGTGCTGCCTCTAGAGGTGGGGTTGGAGGTGGCCGGTGTTACGGTGGTGGCAGTTGAGGTGGAAGTGGAAGTGGAGGCACGAGCAAACTCCGTATACCGAGGGTTTCCAGGCGGCAGGCAGTCTACGGCCCGGGACAGAGGGACCAGGACCAGCCTCGGGAAGGAGAGCTTGTCGTGGACCCTCTTCCTTCTGATACGCGCGTCGGCAGTTTTTACTTTCCGCGTGTTCGTGACCTTGAGACTTTAATATCGAAAACTTATGAGTGGTGTCAACAGGAAAAAAAAACACGAACCAACTATTCATTGACAGTTTAGTGACACTTTTTTTAAGAAAAGTATTGCACCTGGTGAACATATCTGGAGAAGTTGACGTTGTAGTCATTACCGGTTTTCATTGAAAAGTGTTGATACGTGAAGCGGGACCACCGTGATCGGTGGCGAGGAAGAATCAATCTGAAGAGGAAGAAAAAGTGGAGATGAACGAAGTCGTTCGGCCGGGAGTTGCTCGGAGCACGTGCCACGCACGCAGAAGGCGCTCCAAGCGACACCAGGTGCGCTAATCGGCGAACGATCTAAGAAACAAAGTGAAAAGATTAATAGAACACTGCGATTGGAGTTATTCGCACGATTTTGTAAAAATTCAGTTTTCTCGGCACCTTCTTTTACTGAGCCGATCTCTCAAGAGTAACCCGGCTGGCAGGAATGACACGTCGCGGTATTAAGGTTTCGAAGACGATTTCGATGATCGCTTTATTGAAGTTTCTTTTGATGTTCGTTGGAATCGAAGGCATGGGCCACAACATTGGACATGGTCCACGCACCTTTCACCTGGGTAAGATACCGCGCATTGTTTTCTACCTGCAACTTTTGTTATCGTTTGTTGTTCTTACATTACTTCTTCGCTAACCGTCCAATTTGTCGGTATAATATTACGGATCGTTTCAAATCCCATAATTTCAAAATATCATTTCCGACAAAAGATCGAAACTTATACTCTGTATTCTAAAGTTTAATCGGCTTGCCATATTGACGCGGTTCAATGGAACTGGAAAGTCAACCATGCAATTCGATCCTATTGAAATTGCCATCGATTGTCCTATGAGGTTTCTAAATAAAGCGTTTATATCAGTCTGAGTGCAAATGGAGCCTAATCGCATAACAGTTAAATCTAGGACCAAGTAAACATCCGATAGCTGATACACATATTGCAGCAGCCACACATGATAATTATAGTTGCACATACAGTTCTGCTACATTGTACCAGCTGTAAAACACGTCTCAAATATACTCGAGTGAAACTCATTCTGAAGGAAATTCTCTTGTAACATGTAATTAGTAAACTATGTTGCAAGGAAATGTTTCCAACGATTTTTTTTTTCAATATGTCTTCCTTCAGATAATTATTTCGGTGCTTACCCTTTGCAAATGCGAATGTCGAGTTGCCAATTTTTGGCGAGAAACTGCCTCTGGCTCATAACTTCGTGCATGAATAGAAAGGTACTCGCGCGTTGCTTTTCAAAGTGGCGAACCATGATCTTTTTTTCAATGGTGCAAACTACCCGGAAAATACACGAAGTAGTAAATATACACAGGTCTCTCTCTGTCTGTCGCCGTCGAGAGGCTCGCGGAACTGGCGCGATTTCCGCGGATAACGAGTATAGGTACTGGGATGTATAGTAACGCGTATTGACAGGCGGAAAGCGTGAAAATGAATTTTTGACAGGCCATCGGTAAATGTCTATCACTACCCGACGTGCCAGGACAGTTTTTCGATAGTCCCGTAAGTGAAACCGCCTAAACTCCCTGTTTACGCTCGTGCCGCGATGAATATTTCCCGGTATGCCTACTACATCGGAATGTGATTATCATTTCGTTCCACTAAATTATTCCGTCCGCGCCTATTAGCTACATTAAACGCGCATTACGTTCCATTGAATTAATAAACAACATGCATCGTTGATAAATAATCGAAACGCGAACGCGGGAACTGTGCTCTCTGTAGCTTCACCCAGCTTCGATTTGAGAATTTCTCGCAATTAGATCCGTTCATTTACATTATACCCATTTATTGCTCCATATTTATTCATTTGTATCTGTTTTAATATACTGACACACGTGAGTGTTACAGTTACTCAAGTTTTCTTATTGATTTGTACTTAACATACAATATTATAAAGAACATAAGACTGAATGTTTAAACTATTTGGTATAGTGTTAATAATAAAAATTTGAATGAAGCGTTTATATTCCATAGTTTCTATGCGATATTATTGCTGACTTCACGATATCCAATCCAAAGACATTTATCTTTCCATCGTGTACTTTTCGTTTTAGTAGTAATACAATAATTAACAGAAACACGGAAGAAGCAAAGTTGACGAAGGGAGAGGTTGAGTTTTCGTAGGATAGAAAAACAGTTATAGTGTTCGGTTGTTAATTAAGAGCAAACAGCTGCCAGAAGAAAGGGGTTGCGCTGAAAATTACGGTGGGGCGAAGTGTCATGATCTCCTCGGTTGTATGGAGCTTAACGAACGATCTAAACTGGCCCGGGTTGCACGTAAGGTCAACTCTCTCGAAAAAAGCCCGAAAATGTACTCCCTCGGGGCGATCATTCAACCCTTCGTCGTTTAAAGCCCACGGGCAAAAAGTCATTTCGCCGGCGCTACACTTTTTACCGTAGCAAGACGTGCCATGTGCCTCTGCTTACTGTATTTTGCACGGTCTGGCGCCCTGAACTTCTATCTCCCTTCTTTATCTCTCATATTCCCTTTCCACGTTTCTACAAACATATACGAATCTCCATCCCATAGTTGTATATCTACGGTTTATTTCAAACATGCCGTGACATTACAGTTCTTCTGCAATTATTTGTTAACCCCAGACAGCATTTTTTTTGTATCTAAGATAAATTCCTACTATTTCGTTCGTAAACCGAATTACATTCTATTACTGCCGGAGGTCTATGTATGTAATATCTGAAATTTAGAAGGAGAAGTACTAATATTTCATTTTGATGTTAATCTGGAAAAGCTTGTACGCCATACACGCAGAAGGACATGCACGTAGTCTACCCTTTCATTCAATCCGTGCAGTCAGCCGCACAGGTGCTATGCGGACATTTTTTCCTGGTCGTCTTGATATATGGGGTAACTTTTCGTGGTTGCAACCCCACGCTTTCCCAACAATTCCAGCACGTGCACTGGTGGTGCATGGAAGGAAGGTTTACATCGTGCCTGATGTTAGACGGTGGTTTGCCTAGGTATGTCGTGTAGAAGGTACGCGGAAGAAGTCATCATAAGAAGGGGTTGCTAGGGTGGCGAATTGAAAGGAGGGATTTAGGGTTGCAGAAAAGGGGAGAATATGGGAGATAAGACCGTTGGAAATCGTGCACCACGCGACCTACTTTACGTTACCGTTGGAATTTACCGGGGTGATTCCATTATTAAGAAAACTTCGGTACCAGCCGATGCTAGAAATTTTCCATGCCTACGCGAGGGTGACTCCATGACGGCCGAATTTATTGTCCCTCCCCATAGAAAGATTCCAGGGGCTCGTCTACCACGATTGATGACACGTTCCACGTTCTTCAATCAGATTCAGATTTATTGAACCATTCGCCGGAAAATCTGTACGTTAATTCCCAACGCCATTAAGTATTCTTTTTGATGGGAGATTTCGACGTGTTAGATATATGGTTTCTATATTCGCGGTATGTTATATGAAATGGAATTAATGGTGCAGACTCAGGAATTCACCAGCGATTTACGAAAGCATACTCGCGAGATGAAAGTTTGTATCGCACCGCGTCACATATTTTGCGAGGGCAAACTCTTCTCTTCAGTCTTCCTTATTCTTCTCTCTCCGTATTTGCTTTCTCACGGATCTTTCATTTTACCTCCGTAAACTTTACTGTCTAAGTCAGTGGATACCTTCAATGGTTTTCTTAATTACTCCTTTCTATTAGAGAACACCTTTCATTCTTCTGCTCGTATTAGTTATAATATAGATACAGTAGTTGCACCGCAGTTATATACTTGGACATTTTTTATAAAGTGTAAAATCAAAACTCTGGTATGAGTATGACAGGTGTTTTGTAAGATTCTTGATGAACGAATTTAATATCCCTTAATATTATAATTCACCGGCGTATAAGGATTCTTATTAGAGGAAGTGCATACTGAAGGTAGAATTACTCGGAAATCAGGATTTCCTTGTTAGCTCGGTACGAACTTCGCTCACTGGTACGATAAATGTATGATACGCTTATGCTCGAGGATGACACACGAAGGTACTCGGAAATTTGTCCAAACGTTCCTATCAGCTACTTAATTCAAGAGATATCATAAAAACGTAATACCAGGTACAATGTACCGTACGCAGATATCAAGTTTTATTACGAGATAAAACTGTAATAAGCGACAGAATAATATAGTCACTCCGAGAACCACGGCATGAGATAGAATGCTATATTGGATTTTTCTTTGAAAGAACCAAAAAATGTTGCATTCAGGGAATCCCTTGTCCATTGCGAAACTTATTTCTGTCATTCGAGACAATTCCTACGACTGTTTCTGTCCGAGAGAAACGTATCTCGTGGGATGTTAAATTACGCGCAAATATTTTCTTTTAATGCAAGAAAATATTTTAGACGCGAGCTTGACGTAAGAATATGTACTGCGGTAACCTCCGAAATGTAATAAAGCAAAACTTTCATACGATGTTCTTAAGAATTTTTATGACGCTTTCCTTAGAATGAGTAGGCGAGATAAGAGTTTCTGTTACAAGCCGTTTCATGCTCTCCATTTCGCCATGCAGAAGCTTTATATTTCCTTAACACGTCTCTCCTCTTTACTCGCTACTTTCCCACGGATTTTGAACATCAATCTCTCTGCGTATTTACTTTATTCATTATGAAACATGATACCGGCTGGATACTAAATATGCAACTATAATGCAACCCCAAAGGTAGCATTACGCATTGTCCTCTACACTTAAGAAGATACATGTGTATATCAAAATTTAATACAATATCAGAGTATATTTCGTTATTATCAAGTTTCTCGTTGGATGTACATATTTAAGAGAATTTACATCAACTCTTTTTAAAAGTATATTATTCCCAATTTTATCTTTAAAACATGTCTAAAGTGAATCATTTTATTGAAGTTTAATAATTCATTCACCTACATTATTTCTAATTATTTAAGTAAAGTAGTTCTAATTATTTGCATAAGAATCTATGTACTCCTTGAAGAAAAGGATTTTATACTCCCACGTATTTATTAGCGGCATTTTAAAAGGTAACAAGTTACAATTTCTAAATAGAAGACACTTTCGAAACTTGATTTCAAGCCAGTATCAAGTTGCTTTGTTTAACGAGGAGATGTATGAAGAAATTTAATATCACAGGGTCTTAAGAACCGGTGTCGTGCAAGGGATTCCGTTAAAGGAACTGCATATTCGAAGGAGCGCGTGTTTCATGAAACACAGCGGCGAGATCCTTGGGTTCTGTTATTAAGAAAACTGGTACGGTGCAGGTCACCGGTATGAATTTTCCAGGCCTTAGAACCCGGGAAACAGACCGTTTGCCAAATTTATTTTCGCTGTTCGAGGTACAACCTGGACCCTATCGCGATCGATCATATATTTTTTTGCTCCTCGGTGGAACTGAACGATCGGCAGGAGTAACTGGAACGTTCGCCTATGTGTCGGGGGTGGACGTTGTGCTCGAAGTTGGAAATGATTCATTAGTAATGGTACCGCTGGTATGACTGCTATTGGTAATTCAATGCGTTCTCCAAGTTTTCGATTAAATCAATCGTCCTGAAGTTTCGACTCGGTGTTATTTGAATCTTGTCGGTAGATGTAAGGTAGGTAGAGGAGAAGGAGAGGTTTAAATATCCGAAAAGTTCCGGGAGCGTTGTTAGGTCTTAAAAACTCTCTCGAAAGCCCTGAAAAATTGGAATGCTTAAATCTTACAAAGTGGCAACTGGGATAACTTACATTTCAGCCAGCTGAAAATTTTAGGCACAAATTTATGCAGCCCCCAAAAGTCTATATGGTGTTCCACGGATATTTTTTTGCGGATTCAATTTACTTTCTGGAATTCAATTTTGCAATACAGTATTCAGGTTTTTTCGAACCTTTAACAGGCAAATTGACTCTGCTTTTTTTCTGAAATGCCGGGTGGTAAAACCCTCTGAAATATCCCTAGATTCGGGTCCTATTTATTATGGATACAGAGTTATTCAAGAATAATTCATGCATGCCGATACCTACGTACGCCCTGAAATATTAATTTGCTGCCCTGTATTGAATCGCCTCGGCTGGGAAATTACAAAAAATGCCTAGCGAAATAAAAGATTTTAAATGCATCGTTAAAGGGTTCAATAATATTTTATACGCCGCTGACTCGTAGTTTTTCTTGCGCATAAAATCCGCTAAATGGCTAGCAGTTTCGCAGCCCGAACGACAGAAGTTAAACTGGTATATCCCCCCTATTGGTTTCTTCAGTTTACTATTATTTTTCTCATAGGTTGCCTTCAGTACCGAAATATAGACAATCTGAAATAAGAAGTTTTAAACACAACCTGCTACAATCTAATACAAATCTAGTCCGGTATCAAAATTCTATTCATTGTAAATATTCATTGCACTTTCCTTACTTCTATACTCATCATCCTTACATAATTTAATCTAAGATATCATACAAGTACTAATTTTCTGACGCATTTGTTTCATAAAAACTCATGATAATTATAGGGACGTTTGCAATTTAGTCTAATATTATATGTACATGCAATAAGGAGAGCTCTCCCGAAAATGAATTCATTACATAAAGTCACGTCAAAATTCGGTGTAAAAGTAAATGAAGATCGGGAGTAAAAAATAGAACAAAATTGGGAGTGAAAAATGAATGAGAATTGTGGTTAAAAATAAGTGATAACTTCTATATATAGTTTGCTTCATCTAAAGATGTTCGAGATTGAAGTTCTCTAATTCTTGAATCCTTCGTCTACTTTATGTTTAATGTACTTAGCGGTGCATTAAACCCCGCAGTTCCTTAGCTTCCGGTAACTCTTGATGGGTTTTTCAAGAAATTACAATTCTCCGTAACGTAGTCGGTAACACCTTAAACGATCTAAAACTTCACTCGAAAATTCACTGCACTTCTATTTCGAGGGCCTTTGAGATTGCAGCGTGGCATATTTTTCGTGGTAATACGGGACGAGGAGAAAAGCAGCGGACAGAAGTAATTACGTGCGCGACGATAAGCATACAAAGGGCATTTTATTGTAGCAGAAGTTACGGTAATTGCGGTTTATACGAATGTTCAATTTTCTCCGGATCGATAGTGTCAACGTGGGAAGCGGTAAAATTAAAGACAATTACCGTTATAACCGGTACCAGTAACTGCAATCCACGTAATTTTGTATGTAAATTATGAACATTATTTTTCCATTTGTGTGTATTTACGTTAAGGTATGTCGCGGTACATATTTAATTATGCATTTCTCTGTCGTAACACCAGTGCCACGCTGCTAAATTCATTTATATTTAAGATACTGGATTTCCTGTTTAATAAACGCTCGGATGTATGGCAGACGTATATTTCAAATTATCAAACACGATTTCCTTTGATTCAATATGGATCACTTAATTACCTGATACTTTACTCGCGCGGGAAATACGGCGCGGCACCATTATCGTGATTAAACCTTCCGTTAAGAATGTACACAGCATAAAATATTTGCGATATCCGTGACATAAAAATATTAATTTGTGCCTTCGCAACCTGGAAGTTCGCGGAAAATGAAATATTGAATAAACAGATAAGTTGGAGTGTAGCTTTATAATTACTGCTTGAAACTTTGAAATATGCACGTTTTAAATGGTATTATTTGTCTGATTGTGGAAGAGTGCCACTGAAATTTTACCTATTTAAAGTTAACGGCTCGAAATTTATATACACGATAAACTGTACTTTTGAGTGGAAAGTTTCTTTAACGATCCATGACTTTATAATATTAACGGATTATGTAAAATCAGTTGTAATATCCTTGTAGGATAATGTCTATAAGCCGTGCATGCATATAAAGACTAAATAAAATGATATCAAATATAAATATAAATGATATAAAACTCGCCTTGGTGTTCACTGCATTTTTGTTTCGAGGGCCACACAAGTTTACTGAAAAAGTAACAATTATTTGTATGATATTTTTCTGCAACATTCAAATGTCAGAGTAGCCTTTATGGAATTGTAAAATTCCCTTTGAATTTTTTATTATATACTTGTGGATATACTGATCTAAATTATTGATCCAAAGACAATTTTACAATTTTATCAAATCATAAATACATATACACGATACCTAAGATCGCATTTATTTTCGTGAAAATATTATAGAATGGCGGTATGAAAATGTAGTTTTTAACATGTTAATTGCCATGGGTGATCAACGATGCGAATATTTCTAAAGCTCGAATCAAATATATTGCTAATGTTTGTAAAATTGTCAATATTTTTAATGTTACGATAACGATGTACTTAAATAACCTATCATAGAACACTTATAGAGTTTTGTTTTTAGATGTTATATATTAGGGATCCCGGCAACAATTGAATACTTTCCGGTACCCCTAATACATGTTACAAATGCGTATTGAGAGGTATCGTGTAACACGAATTTCGGTCCAGCAGTCAGCGTGTTAAATTAATACCGAAATCGAAAGGTACAGTATCGTTATTCGCGATGACTGACCGTTTTCGATTGGAATTTTTGTCCACCCTTTTCCGGCCTCGTGAAATCTCGTTTTGCAGTCACGAACAAACAACGGTGCCGCGATCCCATATATTTTCGTTTTGAAGCTTGTCCACCAACTGGCATAATGTAGTAGCGCCGTAAATAGAGGATGGCAACCGGAATATATATTTGGACGAGGATAGGGAAAAAAAAGAGTTAGGAAGGAAAAGGAGAAAAAAATTGGTCGGAGTCTGTTTCGCGCGTCGTACAATTTTCTGGTTCGATGTGAGGTCGAACGTGATGTTTCGCCCGAGGTGTTCCACGTTTTCTATCTCTCCATCCTCTTTGCCCGATATCACATTGTATGCAACTTTTCATTGCTTTTTTCCCCAACGTTCTCCTCCTTCGTTTTCGCGATCGTCCCCGTCGTTCTCCTTTCCACGGGTTCCAGCCATTGGCGGTACCCGGGATTGCGCCACTGACTGATTTGGGTTACATCGCCATTCCGTGATTCCCGAAGGCTGATGTGTCGACCGTTGTCCTGTTGACGGCTTTATTAGAATGCAGATAACGACCGGGTGTCACCACGAAACCGAGCACCCTGCGAATTTCCGTTCCAGTTCTACCCGAAATCGTGGAGATCACCTGATCGAAATGCCAGAATTCTTCGCCCGATTCTCGTTCTCGAGAACGTGTTGACATTCTCCACCGACGTTGCTACTCCTTTTCACAGAAGTGACATTCATGAATTTACAGTCTCATCGATCTTACTAATTGTCTAATTGCAAGTTGGCCTTGATTGATTATCGCATTACAGTTAGAATCAATGAAATGCAAGCTAAAACGAGATTCTGCGCTATCACTGATTTACATTAGTTCTACCTTAACTGTATATTGTCTTCTACGACTATCATTTTGAATAAGATTAAGATGGTGTGCAAATGTTCCCGGCCAAATGATGTTTGCAATTTTTCTTCCAAAAGAAAAGCCTTACGAAATTTGTATTAATATTATGTCATATATAAGGGCATATTACGTGAAAGAATACTATAAAAAAGTCAACGCTATTTATTCTTCATACGTGTTTAGTTAAAGGATAAGTAAACTAGCATCTGGCCGAGAATTTTTGCACTGTATGTACATATATAGAAGTTCCATAGGGCATATTCACTTTCATTTACCGAGCAATCATTCTTATTTGACACAAAATAGCGTAAACATACTTACAGATACAAATTGAATTTGTTTTCACCTAATGTTTCGATCATTTAATTCCCAAATAAACATGTTACACATGGTTCCCTTAAATCGATCAGCGATACGATATTCTCGTTCGCTTAACTTTCAATCCGATAACTGATGCAGCGGAATGTTCGATGGAACAGAATAAAAAGTACTCGAGTAGTAGCGTAACAGTGTGGGTGGGAAGTATACTTATCAGCAAAGAGATTCAGGTTACTTTGAAATACTGCATTCTGATTCGTACTTTCATCGACTTTACCCACTTAGTACCCCGCACTGTTAAATTATAACTCAGCAGAGCGGGAACACGCCATGGAAAGATATGACTGGCAGCATCAAAATTAATTCCACGTCTTCCTTCATGATTCCGTTTCTGATGGCAAAAGGCATCTAGATGGATGCGCGCGTTATTTGTGTGAGAGATATAATGGTCCCCTTCTTTTTCGTCTTTATAACAGGAAGACGTTATCGTTGAAAATGTGGAATTTTCGTGCTGGCGAACAATCTCGTACAACATTGTACAAAGTATCCAAAGAAAAGGACGACTGGAAATGAGGGTGTTAAGCAAGTTAGACGATGAGAACCTCGAGAACCAAATAAGGTAGGGGACGATGTAATACAAAAGAAAAGCAAACAGATCCATCGAGGAAGAATAAGAAATCAGTGGAAATACAAGGCGAGCAAAAAAGAAGATAAAACAACGAAGATGACGGGGAAAATGAAAGAGGAAAAATAGAAAGGAAATTCAGATGTGCAGGAGACCAGAGGTAGAATATGGTAGTACTCAAAGAAGTTGAAATATGAGACAGAATTAGGGAAGAACAAATAGAAGTAAGAAGGGTGGAAGTGTAAAAGATGAAATCGGAAAAAGTGCAAGTGGAAAGAGGAAAGGAGAGAGGAAAGGATATGGAATGGGAAATGATATGGAGGTATGAAGAAGAAAAGAGTGTAGTGCAAGTCCCGAAGAAGTTGAAATACGAGACAGGTGGTCGCCACTATCAGATGCTCCCGTGCTACATGGTAAGCCCCTGACGTCTACACTGGGACCTGCCTAATTCCTTCCTCGGGGATTCCCTGATACGTCCGGAGACTACACCACGTGGACGAGTTAATGGAAAGAACAGTTAAACGTTTCTCTCCGCAAACTACCACCTAAACTCCCTACCACCATTCCCTCCTTTCTCCCTTAGGACTTTTTCTCACTATCTGTCCTCGGTTTTTGGACTTTTAATTCCTCCGCTTTTTATCGCCCACTGGAAAAATATGCGGCAACATAAATCGACGCACCGCGTGAAAATTATGAACGGCGATAATTTGTCTTCATTACTCGCGCCCTGGATTTTCTTAATTAAATATAATGTGTATTTTATTGTTCCGATGAAATTACAGAGCTCCCATACTTACTAATTCGTGTTTTCATTGCTTTCACGTAATATTTTATTCCGCATTTGACTAATTCTTGTCTCCTCACACTCTGCAATTTCATATGCCATGAATATAAGTTCCTTGGTAAACTAAATGTGACACTTGATATTACGAGTAACTATAACATATCTCATTAAGAGATATAATTTATTAAATATTAAATATTACAGTGACTTGATACATGTCTGCTTCTGCGAACGTGTCTGATAAATAAAGGATGCATGAGAGCTGCAACTTTAATGCAGGAACATACAACTGTGTCATATGTGCTATCCGAGTTGAAAATGTCAAAACATTATTATTTCTCCTGAAAGATACTTGAACATGTAGCACAAGCATTCTAAGGTAGGATTACAGATCAAAAGGAGTCGGAAATTATTCATGGAGTGTCCGAATAGGGAAGACGTTGCAGCAGTATGTTCGATCTGAGATAGAACTCGCCTAATTTGTTCTTAAGGGATTTCCTGATACGGCGGGGACACTATCGCGCGGACCAGTTAATGGAGAGGAAGGTTATCCTGTGGGACAAAGGGACTTCTCGTTAGGTCGGTCCTTTAACCGTTTCACTAAACTCTCGTGACGTCTTGAGCTTAAAATCCCGTCGGGCTGCTTGTCACTTCTCTAACGCCTTGCTCGCTCTCTCATTCGTCCTCGACCTGTCCCTCTTCCTCAGTTCATCACACATTCCATTCTGGTAATTGAGAAATCCTCCGAGTAATCCTCCGTCTTCGAAGGATTTCCGTATCTCGACGTTCACTTCATCCTCTCAATTGGATAATCTTATCTCACTGCCTAATCGTTCGATTCGGGATTTTATAGTAATGAAAATTCTACACGTTTTGATTGATCGCCCGATTTCCTTCATATCGCTACTTTGGAAGTAACGGACATTTTATGGTAATTTTTGTACGAATATCCTTTACATTCCTGATAATTTAAACGGTCTCTTCAAATTTTTCGAAATGTGTGAGTAGTTGCATTCTTCAATGGGATTATAATTGAATGGATTCCAGTAGAACGATAGTATTTATGCAACTGATCATACCGAGTTTCTCGAACAATTGGACAATATAATATCGTTAAAAAATTACGTGCTCTCTCGAGTTTGAAAATAATAATTCCCTAAAAATTCAACGGAACAATTTATTGTTCCGAAACTGGATATCTGGTAATAGAACGTCCTCTATAAGGTAATGACATTAACGTCAATTAGAAATTTCTTGAAGGTGATTATTATTACGTATTTCTATCGTTATTAATTTGTATCGTCCGCTGCTATTACTATATTGGAATACGAGTTCTAGAGAATAAGCGTCGTATGAGTTTTCTATATAGGATCGGATGATCTATCGTCCAGTCTGCCGTATCAATAATATCCAGGTAGGAATTATGAGTTCCATCAGCGCAATCTTTCAATTCCTCGGACGTGATAGCGTACGTAAGGCGCGATATTCTTCCTCGGGGTTGGAAAGGGGCGTAATCTGTTTAAAAAGTCGAATGTCTTCTGATTTACACGCTCGTTCCTGTATCCAGCTGTGGGTAGGATGATGGTGAGAAGGAGTGCGAGGAAGGAAACGTGGAAGATTTGCGAGGAGAGAAACTTTCCCGTAGGAAAGATTAAGGTGCTGGCATCCACTCCTCCATATCTTTAAGTTCACTCGTCGCTTCGGCCTTTACGGCACCTTAAAAAGACACTTTCGGCATAGTAGTTCGCATCCGGCGAAACTTCCTGATTAAACTTTTACGGGAATCCAAAATTAATTGCACCGGGGCACGAACTTGTTTTTAACCTAATTAAACCTAATGAACATAAAAAGGCGTCGACGAGAGTACGAGCTGCCCTGACTCAGACTGATCTACATTTCCTTCATTTCGAAAGTAGCTAATTGACCTCTCTTAATATACCTTCATGAGAATATCGATAAGGCGTGTTCTTTTTCTACCAATTATCGAGCGCATTCTCTTGGAACTCTAGATATTCCCCATGTATTCGTTTCGACGAATAACTTGTTAAACTGTTTGCATTCGATAGATGTACATTTATATTATTCTGAAATTAACGTTTTGCGCACACCCTAGTTGCAAAAGTTTCCGTCCGCGAGTTATGAATATCGAGCTTTATCAAATGGTCATTTCTCGGAAGGAATGTGATAAAGTGTCCCGCGAGAGAAATTCGCAAAGTATTCTCAGTTCAGGAACTACGGAATCATGAGGTTTTATATGCGTAATGTTTTTTTCAATTCTTATTGTTCCACACTCATTTTCATTAAGATTCTCCTTTATCATTATAAATGTCAATTGACAATGTTATTGTCCTTACGATAATAATGGAATCTTAAATATATTTTATCGTTTATAATTATCAATAGAAGACCTAAGAATGTTTTCGGATATATATATTATAAGGTGCATAAATTAAAAAAGTATGTTTTGTTTTCATGCAGTATTTATAGTATTACAGTATTTTGAAATATAATTATCGAATCTTAACCCTTTGAACTATGAAATCACCTATGACCTGACACTTCATATATTATAGGTAATGAAAGAAATCAGTAGGAAGCAGTTGTATTAAAAAATTGCTATGAAAGTATATGTGTTTATACACGAATGTCTTGTATTATTTAATGCTTTTACACTACTCAGCATTGTTAATAAAACATTAAACTTTAAGTAACTGCAAGCAATTTCTTGATACCTGAGATCAGATATCGAAACCAGAAAAAATGAAATCAGATTTGGCCGGGAATAAACTGAGAAAATTATAGTGCAAGTGTTAAATTTCTTTGATCACTTGTGGATAGAAAACTTAAGAGTGCTTTGGGCAATATATATCATAGAGTGAATAACCTAAGTTAAAAAAGTATGTTTGCATTTCATGCAGTATTTATGGTATTATGGTATTTTGAAATGTAAGAAGGTTCTGGCCTTCAAAACTAAAAAATGGTTTCCCCGAGAGTGCGACATACATACATAAATGATTGAAACTCGTTGGTGGTGCAGGTTGGCCCTCGAGTTCTCCAAAGTCTTATCCGATCTTCCAGAATGGTGTGGGATCATTTTTCTGCTAAAATACACGACGGAACGTTTCCCTACCGGGTTTCCTATGCGAGGATATTCTTCTTCTTTTTTTTAATGTACATTTTACGGCTCGCATTTTCGCGCTACACGCTTTTGCTTTTTATTTGACGGTCGTTGAGGATTTTATATGCGCCCCTATGAACACCTATATTATGTTCTGCGTATGCGTACGTATCTACATAACTCAGCATATACGCTAAGTAAATCTAACTCTCTCGCCTTTTACTTATCTGTTGTAAATTATAATACTTAGCTGCTCAGATTTTTACTTTTTCATTCTATGATCAAAACTTGTATCAAATTATTGTAATCGGGGAAAAATGTCTACCTATTTTCATAATTTTCCTCGTTAATTATATTTGAATCTTTCTTATAATATTAGAACAGTAATGGTTGGAATATTTAATTCATCCGTACTTGAGTCGTTTATCTATTTGTTTTCACGAGAAGAGAAATTGCAATAAAGACTCAACACTTCAGTTCTACGAGCTGAACGATACTTTGCATCGACCTTTTTTGCTTTCTTCGGCAATTAACATCTCGCGAGGTTCGCAATTTAGTACGGTCGTCACTCTTGTTAGATATTTATTGTTATTTCGTTTACTCGCGTTTTAAGAGTGCAGTCCAAGTGCACTTGAAATCACACTGTAATTAAAACGCTGTTATTCTTATTTCGCGTAAGATATTGTTGCTTACTCGTCTACGTTTGAATGCTCGTCATGACTGAAACTTTTCTCCGTGTTTCGCTTGAAGAAAAGAGGTCGTTTATGGTCACATATGAGGGTCAAGTTGGCCACTTATCACGAGTTGATTCTCCAACTGTCAACAACACTCACGCTTCTGTTATTTTTTTGCGAATTAAATCTTCCCGATTACTTCTTTTCTCGAACAAAACCGTACGTGCTACTTTCCTCCTTCCATTTACCGTTGCAAATAAATATAGGATTAATTTTATCCAATAATTATTTAATGACTTCGATAATGGCACATTGATAATATAAGGTCGAGCATTAATTTCCATGTATTTATCTATATTTTATCACGTAATATTAATTAATCCATTGTTGCATAAATTTCCGATAATTCCAATGTCGAGAGCTGCTTGTATTGAATGCAAAGTTCATTAACATGTTGGGAAATATCGGGTACAATTGTTGTAACAGGAATGCAATGGTTGAAAGTGGAAACAAATTCAATGAGAATCCTCGATCATTTTCGACATCTCAATTTACTCTTTCCACTCTTCATCAATTAATAAATCATGACTACGCCGGTCTACTCGAGTCTTTTCGCTTTACGGGAACTCCTTTTTTCCTCCCCGTTCTGTAACTCATCGGGAAGTAAATTACGGGAACCTGGGGGCCAAAGTTCTTGAGTGTACTTATTTGGAAAACCGAAACTTTCGAGGAAGTATCGTTGATGAAGTTACGAAGATCGTTCCAATTTTAATGTACAAGGATATTTTGCAATCTTTTATTTCTATTTCCTCAATAGCATCATTAAAAAGTAGAGTCACAAAAAGAGGACTTTCGTTATCTACCAGATATTTAAATATATATTGCAAGGAAAATTTGCAAGTACACAAAAAATTGAGATGAAATACTTCGTCCCAGAACATTTTTAGTATTATGTTAATAATCCTGTTTGAAATAAGATATCGATTACGTTGTTTTCACATAAAGATTTTTATAGGATATTTTATCTCCTGGTTTCTTGTCGTTGAAATTATTTATAAGCATTAGCTTCCACGAATTTTTTATACGAATTAATATTTCAATACATATTGCACAGTTTATTTGCCATGTTGTGATCAAATATTTCGTTTTTAGAAACTTCATATAATTATTATCATGTTAATGAACCTGTTGGAAATAAATCATCGAAAATTCTGGTTTCATATAAATATTTTGTTTTATGTCCTGATTTTTACTTGTTGAAAATATTATAGTTTTATGAACATCAGTTTCTCCGAATTTTGGGTACTAATTAATATTTGAAAACATATTACAAGAAAAATTTGGGTTTGTAGGGTATGTTAAGATTTAATACTTCGTTTTAAAAAATTTATTATAATTATTATCATGTTTGAAATCAGATAACATTTAAACTGGCTTCGTATAAATATTTTGTTTTATGTCCTGATTTCTAATTGTTGAAAATATTCTAGTTTTATGGGCGTCAGTTGCCACAAATTTTTTTTTACCAATTAATACCTCCCGAATACATTTGTCCACTCGAACATCCTCATCGTCCTCCACCATCGTTTATTACGCTCTTCGATCCTGTTAATCAACGTGAAGTGCCAGTGGAGAGTCCGCAAAATCTATATAATTGACAGAGGAATCCGATTTTACGGAGATGGAAGTTCACCGTGATGTTTTCCTTTATCGAAATAGAGTGCCGGCAACCACAATACTGACTCGATGGAAAGATGATCAGAATTTCTAATCTGAGAATCGAAACGATTGCTTTAAAAGCATGCTTTTAATCAATTTAACACTACTCATTTTATATTTGATTTTAATTATGCTTAATAACAAGATTATATTTAATTTAAAGAAAATAAATATGATCAATATTGTAACAAAAGCAATGTTTAATTATATTTAATGCTGCGATTAGTAATATCCTATTTACTTTGCGAGTATCGTATTTTAAGGCGTAATCAGTAAATTTGTATAATGATAAGGTTGAACATAATTAGTCCTTTAATAATTCATTTTTAAGTACGTCATTTCCTCTCACACTATAATACTTTCATTTAATTTCTAATTAAATGTTTTCGATATATTTCCTGAATGCACTGAAGTTTCAAAGTATGTACAAGATTACAACATTCCTATTCTTAGAGGCTATCGTAGAGGGTGATAAGAACGAATTTAAAGCTTTATACTTCAGTTAAAAATACTTTGATCCTTCGCGATAACCACGTAAAAGTTCCTAATACGTCTATCGCGGTATTCTAGGGTATATAATTTTGCCTGACGGGAAGTAAAATAATTGTAATGACCTTATGCCTTTAAAAAAAGCTAAACGCTTCTAAAGGGTATTGTGAGAGTGCATTTTTCCTGAATTATGAACTCCGCAATGACGTGGACTTTTAGTAACATGTTGCGCGTGTTTATCGTGCAAACATTTATCAGCCTTTCGTATCCATTGCATGAAAACGCAAAGTTTGCGATGCTTTCTTTGTTTGGCAGTAACTCTTCGTCTTCTGTATGCTCGTAAATCGGTACAAAGCGCATACAGCTTGATAAATGGAAACTCAACGGTGAAAAGTGTGCCGTTTGAGTGGCATACTCAAGGATTGTGACTCGCTTAAAGGAAGTACCGAGGTAACTGATTCTACTTTTAGCTCTAATTACTAGTTCCGTGCAAATACCGAACTCTCCTTTATTTTGACTATTTTTAAATATACCTCGATTATACACTTCTCAATATTGAATGCAACACCAGCTCATAATTCATCCAGCTGCATAGCATTGCACAGTAGAAATAACTCCAGATCACAGATATTTATGAAACATATGTCGCGTTTAAAAGAAAGTTCGATCACGGGTTAATAATATCACTTGTAAATCGGGATATTGTTAACAAAAATACCCCGGTGTTTTATATTCTTTTATTGATCTATAACGTGGAGGGAGTTCCTGTTGTACTTTGTAAAATTCTATGAAGATATAATTTGCGATTTTTGAATTGTCACGAGCCATATCTCAGGAATCATATCTTTTTCAATTCACACAGTTTCTTAATTCTAATTTAATAAACTTGAAACATTCAGGTTGGCATTTTATAATACTATGGTGTTCCGTGTTACGGGGTTTATATTACATATGTAGGTTCGTTGTTTGTGTCCTGTCGAATTTTCACGAGAAACACGAATCCTCGAGGTCGCGACTTCATATAAATATACTACACATAGCAGGTCGAACGAACTGTCAAACTGAATTCTCCGAAACCACTAGAGATAACGGTATAAAATTTTGCACCTAAAATCGATCAAACCGATATATGCTACGTGAATATAGAATAGAAAAAGTATATTATATATAGTATATAAAGAAATAGTATATATGCTACGATATATACTATGTGAATATAAGATAGGGAAAGTATCACATTCAACACTGCGTCTAAATTTAAAAAATCATAAAATCATACGGAGTTGTTTAGATATATTAACTACATCACGGTGCTTGATTTCTCACACTTTCCCAAGTCCATATAATTGTTTATCGAAGACAATGCAGCGACACGAGTTACACACTCGCGGATACTTAAATCGAGTTGTTTCAACATCCCCCCGAGCATCGAACATGTCCACTACACCTGTTCCTCCGTTTCCTTTTTCAATTAATGACTTGCCGTTGCGTTTGTCCACTCGAGTTTACCGGTCCGCGGGGACACGATTCTCTCGCTCTCCTGCTCCCGTAAATCAGCACGCGAAGCGTGGGAGGACGAGTGCCTCGCGCACCACCGTATACACGTACTCTTTTTATCTTCGCGTTTTTGCCTCTCCCTCTCTCTCTTTTCTGTTTTTTTTGTTCGCTGATGGAAGATCCGAGTGCGTGCCGGCATTTTTTTTGCGGAGGCACGGAGCGTGAATGATTTAGTAGAGCTTATATTAGTAGACACTTGCCGGAGTCTAGTGGGAAGGCGTAATGGCTCTCGTGATCGGGTGGAGGGGGCAAAAAAGAAACATGTTACCAGTGTACCATCGTGTCACGATTTTTATCCGTTTTACGAGTACCTCGAGTGCTCGTTTGACGACGGACAAAGAGAAAGAGGGACTTGTACCGAGAGGAAACGAACAAATTCGTGGATATTAAATCTGGAACGGCTACGGAAGTGATTGTCGTTCGTCTCGTTTCATCGCAAGTCTGCCGGATACTGGTTTCTGTACGAAGAAAATGTATTGCGCGAAACTACACCGTAACGATATTATGTTCCCTGAAACTTGTGTCTGGTTTCAACGGGAAATTCTTCTTTACCGTATCACACCGTGGTATTATTAATGAGATATCAAATCCTTCTTATTAAAGCAGAACAGACATCATTAATCGCGATAATATTTGCCGCAAAAACGCTTTAATTGCAGGGTAGTTTTTTCATTATGCGAAGTAATATGTTTAACTACAGATCCAGAAATACGTGAGGTTTGTTATATTCATAATCCTCTGCAATATCCATTATTAATTCTGCTCCTAATTACCCATTTACGGCGCGTCCGTCAGAGAGAACAAAAGTGTTGGAAAAATGTAGTTCTTTTCAGAGATTAACTCAGCCATAGTAATAATAGTAATTCATTATGTAACATTAAACATTGATTGGAGGAACTGTTAACATGTCATCCATAAAGTCATGAATTTGTTTTAATTAAAATACAAATATTATCCATTCACATTACCTCAGTCCATAAAATATAATAATTCAATACTACATCAACATTTATGTTCCCTTATTGTTTCAATCAACGTTAGTTACACATTAAATCACACAACCGATTATTATACTATCAAAATTCGCCGAGATTTCCACGTACAACTAATAAGATAAAATAATTACAATCAATCGTAGAAAAGGATTAACTATATGGTTTCCATATATTGTCCTGGAACAATTGAAAATCATGAGGCAGTTTCCTAATTATCAGGAATCAGAAAATAGTTTATTGACAGTACGGTAGAGCGTGTATTTATTCGGTACACGCAATTACGAGAACGTTTGCCGATTACGAGTTAAAACCATTATTACACAATGCCCGTGGGAAATGCAATTCACGGGCCATCACCGAGAAAATAGTAGGTTTGTCCAAGTTCTGGTGCCGCCGCCGGGGGCCAACGAGGAAATTTTATTCGCCTCGACGCGGCCTTATTTCGAAACATTGAACCCCGATATCTCTCGTGTTCGTTTCGCAAGTAAAGGGGCGCCGGGTTACGGGACGGAATGGTGGCATTGGAGGGGAGGAAAGGGCACTCGCAGTGCAAACTTTGCTAATTTCTTGAAACTCCGAAACTTCCCCGGGTTACTCGATACTCTTAATTCACTTCCTCGAGTTTAAACATTCCCTCGTATTTAGCCGCAGTACGACGTACAGGAATTCAATAAACAAGCTACACGCTGCACATTACCTTCCCGTACTACCGACAACTTTTCTTTTATTACCAGCTTTCCTTTCAATCGTTCGGATTAATTAAGGTCCCGACGCCGGCAATTAATTATAGTACGGGCGCTTAAATATTACACGACTGTGTAGTGTTTTACGAGTATTGGACCGAAAACTTTCTCAGTTCTGGGCGATATATGCATTATGTAGTTCCATTTGGTGCTACTAGTAGGAAAGCTATGATACGCTCGAAAGGGTGAAGTGTGCCCGACACAAGCTTTAGCCGTTACTCTTCGCTTGTTGATTTTATACGGCGAAACAAGCATATTACCTTCAGGGACCTGCTTCGGTGTGTTTGACTTTATTCTAAACAGATTTACCTCGAAAATAAATGGGATACGACTCGTTTGATGTTAACTGGAAAGGAAACTCTGTTGTGTATGCTTTGTACACGATAAATGTAATAGAATATATTAGGTGTACCGGAAAGTAATCGATTCAAGAGTGAAGAATTTTGTCGCATCGAAAGTTGAGACTTATAACGATGGGAATTATTTAATAGAATAATATTTAATATGAAAAGGTAAATGAGGATTCATAAAATATGTGAAAAATAATTGATTACTTTTCGGTAACCGTAATATTGTAATATATAATAATGAGACAGGGCATTCTTAAGCGAACTGAAACCCGGAACATGTTTGTATCCTTGAATATGTAAAATGGATATATGGAGATATCGGTGGTAGAGTAAGTGACTATTTTTCGAGGGGAAATGTAAGATGGCACGAAAAAGATACATTGACTTCTAGCCAATATTTTATCGGGCATCGAAGTCTATAACGTTCTCCTGTTTTGTTATCTATTTTTCAATTTCCTCGCGATAGAATTTGTTTGACATCCTGAAAGAGAATGTTTTCTTGGAAGTCACGCCGTTCTACTGCACATAAGCATAAATTGTATTCCAATACAAAAAACAAGATGGAAAGTATTATTATATATATTAATCTTCGTATTATTGGATAAAACCACGTTTCACACTGAATATTTCGTAAGAAGATGATTCTCTTTAGAGACTTATGAACTGAACAGTTCATACAGGAGTGAATTTCTGATATTAAATTTGATTCCTGCGGAAAGTTATTGTTCTAGACAAAGTTGGCCCGAAGAAATGCTACGATAAATAGCAAAGGAAAATCGTTTGACTCGCGATATTATCCTTGACGGTCGAATCTCCAATAAAAGGTGGTTAATACGAATAACCACAGGAACGTAGAAGAAGTATCGTAAATTTTTTTTCCTCCCGTTTCTTTACGAGAGAGCTATTTATCGTGGCTCCCGCTTTCTTCAGAGTTTCGTTGTTCAATTGAAACATTACCTCTAATTGCAGGGCTGGCCTTTTTGTTTACGAGCGTCTGGGGAGAGGACAATCTTGAAAGTTTCCCCGGGATACAGAGAGACGGTTTAGTGTTGGCACCGATTTCTATAGTTATACTGGGTGGTTGTTTCTCTTTCTCGATTATTTCAGTCCGGGGGGTCGTTAAAAAGAATTTTAAGATCGAGAGTCGCAATAATGGTCAAACCAGAACCATAGGGGAACCAAGAAACATCGCTGGAGATTTCATAAATTTGAGCTCTTTCACTGGTGAACGAGAAGAAAAGAGGGTTGGTCACGATGCCGGATTCTAAATCCTCCTTCCAGATGATATTAATGTGATCTTTCACTTGGATAACGAGGAATTTGATACCCCTCTTCAATATAAATATCTGCTACCGAAGTACGACAAAGTTGATCATTCTTTTGTGGATAACCCATTTCATGGAGAGCGATACGTTCGGTTCGTTGACGCGAGACATTTCGGAACTTTGTTTTTGCGAGAAAAGTTAACCTGGCTTCGTTCGAGTATACTATTTAGCACAGTTTAAAGTTATTTACGGTTGGCCCTGTATTTACGAACCGGCTGGCAGTTGCAGCCACTCTTATTTCAAATAGAAGATGTACATGCAGTCCAGCCAACTGCAGCTTAGGCTGCGGAACATTGAACAACAATTCGACCGTTTATACAGCAAAATCCTATACATATATTGTAACTTATTCCCGTGCTTCCCTATTTTTCGTTCGTGTTGTCTCTCGACATGTTTCCCGATTTCCAAGCTATTTCTACGGCGTAATAGCGTATCCTAGGAGAGTTATATCTATTGAATTCACCAAGGTATGTTGTTCTATCCATCAGCTTCGCGTCGTTAATATTTGATTGTGTTTATATTGACTTTAATAGAAATTCAACGATGTTATTATTTGTTATTGCATATAGGTAATTCTTACCATTATTGGATATCGGTTCCCCAACAGTATCGAATTTAATATTTGCGATTATGTTTATATTCCAGTCTTTCTGTATTCACGTCGATCACGTGAGAAATCAAAGGCTGATAATAAATGAAGTCTAATAAACGACTTTTGTTTGTTCACCGGAGATAATTGAATTTTATTGTCTACTTTATATTTTTATATGCGCGATTTTCATCTAAATCTCTTCTTGAAAATGAAAAAAATGTTTCTTATTTCTTACATGTTTTTCTGTCATGATCCATCTCGGCTGCTTTGTTGTCAGTGATTTGTTTCGTTCATAGTGTTATTTATCCAGTAAAGTAAGAACAATAACCTTGTTAGAAGCGCGATCAGCATGAATGAAGTTTAAACAAACTAGCGCGTAACGAAACTTGCGAATTTCATTATACCGGTTTCATAACGAACAACC
This sequence comes from Nysson spinosus, assembly GCA_910591585.2. Lineage (NCBI taxonomy): Eukaryota > Metazoa > Arthropoda > Insecta > Hymenoptera > Crabronidae > Nysson > Nysson spinosus. Next base: position 4,456,070 of record OU342830.1, on the reverse strand, counting down.
TAGAATGCATTTGATTTATGGTTCCGCCCATAAGTCTCAGTTTTGTATACTTTGAACAAACATTTTGTTTATAGTTTAGTATCGGTATCACCCGGTATATCGAAGAATTTCTTTGCATTTGCAGCCACTGGTTGGTGCATTGTCGTCGTTTCTCTTTTCTCTTCGAAGAGCCGACTACCGCTTTCCCCATCCATCTACCGATGGCAAAGGAAAAGCTTGGACGAGCGATTACTTTCTTCCGCTGATTGTTCTGTTCTTTTAGCCCTCTCGTTTCGAGCTCCATTTCTCTTCCGGTCAGTTCTAACCCCTTCTTTCCTTTCTCAATCTCCCTCTTTCTCACTCCTTCTCTCTTATACATCTTTCTTACCCATTCCTGTCCCTTTAACTCCTTTTTCCCCCGTGTGTTTTCACCTTTTGCTCCGAGGCATCTTTGTCTCGGCAAGAATAATGGAAGCATTCTTATTTTAGAATTCAAGGAGTGTATTAATAGATTGATGTACCGAGGCTGATGGAGGTTTCAGTCAAATTCTGTCGTTCATCAATATTACTTATTTCTGAAGATTGATAGATAATATTAATATTCCAATATATAAAATGGGTGATATTAGAATCAACAATTTTCTTAAATTATAAATCAGAAATTGTAGTACTAATGTTATATTAAATTTGTCAAAATTTCTTATTAACAAGGACACTAAAAAAGTTTGCTCGAAGTGCAATGCAAATAATGCATTGCATAAAGTTTACTTGGACAACATAAACATCTAACTTCCCGATGACTGCAGCTTCTATAACAGTAGTTGGAATTACAGATAATCCTAATTAATGTTAGACCAAATGCTCTAAACGACGGAGTTCCGGGAAGTTATGAAAACGGGGAATATCCCCAGACCGTAACATAGCCAGTGATTTAAGTCTGTATTTAATTACGCTATTGGTCGAATAGGATGATGTTCTTAGAGCATCATCAGTGGTTTTACCAGGAACGTGTCCCGCGCAATCCAAGGGAAAGTTCGAGCCTTGACGAGAACCTGTTGCAAGCAGGGCTTGGTTGGTCGACGTATGCATACATATATAGATCTATACACATATGTATAAGGTATGTGTATATAGGGATATATCTGGGGAAACACCCTAGACACCCACCTCGCGACGTTCACCGATTCTGACAGGATGTACTTGGCCAGGCATTGCCATGCCAGCCACATTTAGTCGAGTCTCGCACTTAGGATTATGGTAGGATGTTCTCCCCCAATACCGATTTCCTCTGGAATTGGCAAGATAATCTTGAGTTCTATCAAACTTCTGACGAGTTTCACACGTGTAGCTACATACGAGTACGTGATCCTAGATTATACGAACTCAAATTCCGTATATGATTATGTTTTGCTTCCGCGTTCCTACTCACGAAGTATGTATTAAGGATCAGCCTGGGATCAACGTGGCGTTACATATTGTACGAAATAAAAATCGATATTTTTGTGTGAAGTCATATGTAATGGATATCGTTTATTTGATAATAAATTGTACATGTCTGCAGAAATCTGTAGAAATTTATTGAATTAATTCATTGTTGAATATATGTGTATGTCTCTCGATAGATGTATTATATAATTAATCATTTAGGATATTGGAGAAATATTTTCATTTTGAATGCACAGGATTGATGAAGGGATTTAAGGACTTTTCATATTTTCCTTTCATTTCTTTGAATCACCAGCTGGGTGTTCTAAGTGTAGGAAGAAAAATTCTTCATTTTCGGAGCTCATTTATATTGATTTACTTGGAAATTGGATATCCTGAAATACTTTGATACGATTTATTTACACGGAGGTAAATATGTACATTGCTGGGGTTTAAATTTGGATTCTTCTATCTAGTGTACAAAGCGGTTTTATATAGATCTTTTCGCGTACATTTTATGAAGGTACTTCGTATGTAAATATAGCATTATTACATTGCCTTCTTTACATCTATTAAACCACGAGAGTTCTTTTAGGTGCATTCAGAGTGGCACGTGCTTTACAGCAGGACAATTAAATTCTATGCTTATTTCAATTCTGAACTTATTTAAAATAGTTTTCTTAACACCTACCAGATTTGAAATTTTCTGTTGAAGTGTAAAAATAACATTGAACATGTCGGTGTATATCGAAAAATGTTTTAATATACTTACATAAAAAAAGATTTCTATGGAATCTGTCGCAACCATCTGAAACAAAAGTAGCTTTCCAGCGATTAGATCTTGCCACGTGGGAAAGTCAAAGTTGAAATACGCTTACGTCAGAAAATAGATTTGAAACAAATCGATAAGGAATCATAGAATTTTCATCGCGAATTAGAATGTAATAGAATTTCAAATATTATCGTGAAATCGGGAACCTACGAAAGCTTTGTCCAAACGCTTTTTATATGTGCATTTATTGAACTCAATTTTCTCCTGTATGCATAAAAAAATAAAATAGATTTATTTCTACCGCGTGCTTATTTATAACGGTACCTTTACAACCCGGAGGTATATTCTAATTTTCGAGTCGTCAGCTTTTATTCATACTTTGCAGTGGTTGATTCGAATGGATGTTTATAAATATTTACTAAGGCCTGGTAAAATGCAGTTTTCGGCTTTGCAAGATATGAATTGACAGAATAATTTCGAATACCGGTCCGTACAGTGTATGCTTGTATGCGTATTATAAATCGCCTTATTCAATTTCATGTAACAGGCTGTACACTGCTCTTTTAGATCGTAATAATCGTAGCGGGAGAATTCTCTTTCAGACGCGAAACTTTGTTCCAGGGTATTAAAGTCACTTAAATCGAACTACATTCAGGAGCTTCAGAGATAATCTTGTGCCTCTGCGAATAGCTTTGCTGACTATCGCTGCATTCCATCTTTTGTGCCTTGATATTCACGAATATAAACCACGTAACAAATATTCGAATCTATGGATGCATTCAATTTAAATCTCGTCTCTTTCTGTTTGAATCTGTATACACGTATTATTGCAGAAGAGGTAGTATTCTCGTTCGTAGTGGCTTCCATTCAATATCGATATAATTTCTTTTTTTATTCGAATATACTCGAGATAATTCGATCTCCCGATATGAATAGAGTTCTACTGATTCGCATAAATATGCGCACCTAAATGCTCGTGTGTGAACATACGTGAATGTAACTTTAACTGGTATTACGTATTCACCACAAACACGGTACTTTAGTGGGCCAATGGTGAATCGATGGTTACGAGCCATGACCAAAATTTACACATAGAAATATAGTATTAGTCGAGCACATTTTCAGGCTTCGTACGTTCATCCCTATGTACTTCCACCGTTGGTCATCGATAGAGTAAATGTTAATGTACCATATTGCGAAAATAATAAATTTCAATTGAGAATACTGGTAGTGAAAATAAAATGACCGTATTAAATGTATAAAACCCGTGGGAACATGAATAGTTGATGGAGGTATACTTAAATCAAAGGATCTATAACGATAGCAGTCTGAAAGGGGAAAAGACGAAGTGGTAAAATATACAAGTGGTAAGTCTAGGTGAAACAACTTTGAAAATAAACAGCTCTGAAGTGATACTCGTGCAAGGAGGAATCTACAGATACATCTAAAGTGGAATCTACAGGTACATAACTGGGGGAATTCTTCGTACGATTCCAGCCCCTTCATCGTCATTCCATGTCGAATCGTGAATCTGTCCCAGTGTCGCATAGTTATTTATCTCGCGTCTAAGGTGACGGTAAAGGTATCTTCAGCTCCTTCTCGATATCTCTCGAAGTAGATAGAATAATTTAAAATTCCTTCGTGATTTTCAATGGCAACCAATGTGCTCTTTTAAAAGAGCATACTCTGTATCAAACACCCTTTTGTCCTTATATCTCTGGATTTTCACCAAAGTCTTCCTATTTTCTCATTTCCTTCACATACGACCATTCAGTGTAACAGTAATAATGGCAACTAATAATAATAACCATAATCGTTATAATAACGAGAATTTCGAGTCACGCCGAGTTCAATGCGGAATTCCGCGGGATTCTCTATAACCACGTACTCTTAATTGTATACGCTCGAGTACTCTCTGCAGAGGTCCGTGTGCCGACGTTATTTCGTTTTCTATCTGCTTGTTTTCTTTTTAATCCACACGGGAGATGCGTAGCAGTGTGAAGAAGAGAGAAAAAAATCCAGTCACATACCGAGTCCGTTTATGCGGATCTGGAATTTTGAATAGTCACGTTTCGCATCTCTAAGTATTCACAGAAATTGGCAGTATACCTTCCGCTGCGTGCACAATCACGAACACTCTCGATGTGTGTATCCATTCTCTCGTGTGCGTTGTGTATATTTACGGGCCTTGATTCACATCAAAAGAATACAGGGAAAAATTGTATGCTTGATTGTTTACTCAGAACGATGTTTAATATGATATTACGACATATCTCACATCTTGATTTGCATCGAATAAAACATACGAATATACTAGAAAAATATCAATAATACTGTAGAACCTCCCGTATCCGAATACTCTAATATCCGAACATTCTACTATCCGAACAGAATGTCACTTAGCAACAGATGCCTTCTTTTCTTCGACCGAACGAATTCTGATCATAATTCGGGGCTTCGATGGTTTGAGACAGAAAAAGAATGTAACTCCACGGATTACTTATTTTGAGAAATTTATGTAATTTAATTGCCAAAAATATATGGGATTCTTAAATAAATATTTAAGACAACAACAAACAAACTGTCAATTATAATTATTAATTAATATTAATATTATCAAGAGAGATAGTAATATATAAACATATATATGTGAATATGATTAGTGTTTCCTTTATTATTCATTAATTAACATTTTTATTAATCAATTACCAATCATTAATAGTTAATACTTAGTAATTAATAACGAATTAACGAACTGCACATTTTCTTGATCTCTATTTCAGTAAAGGAAGTTTGATACCAGGAAAGTGATTGTTCTGTTGTCCGAAAATTCCATTATCTTGTATTCAGTGTAATCATTGTGTATGAAACTATTGCATATGATTGAATTATCGAAGAGTTTAGTTTTAAGCACCGCATACTGATATTAATAATTACAATTAAAATATCACTTAAGTACTGATTATTCCAATTATCGAATAATATGAAAAGCATATGGTTCTATAAAGTGAATTTACCGTGACAGAATAATTTCAATAATGCACGTTTCTTGTAAAATAATTAAGAATTTATTTCATAATCGCATAAATATTATTCTTGTTCTTCCATATAATAAGTTCTTAGTTTAGTCTTGCAGTTAGAAAGTGAGTAAAGTAATACTTCGAGTAGATAATGACTACTTCAGACACCGCTCTCGACTCGCGTTCTAACGTCTTCTATGAACACTCTCATACCACGAAGTTATGACTTTAAATGCCGGGATTATAGTCTACCTATTCAGTTGTTTCCCTCAACCGAGGAGATTCGTGGAAGCTAATACTCCTCCTTAACGCGAAGTCGCATTTTAAACCGGTGTGTCTCGAGGACTACTTCTGCTACGTCATTTCTATGCATAGGAATTCCAAAAAGATTCGTATATCAGGAAGCTTACTTTTTATTCAAAACCCTCGGTCTCTCATATCCTTGGGAATTCGTAGAATGGTAATAATAGAATGAACCGTTGGTGGAGCATCTCCCCCTTCACATTTACATATATTTTACTATCACGTGCACTCGGACATTTAAGTGTGAAAATTCCGCAAGCGAGATTCCAACGTCAGGTGACATACCCCTTTCCTAAAAGGAAATGCAACCCTACAAGATAATACCCTCCACCAAAGAAAAGTAAGCAAAAATTCGGTCACGTACCAGCTCCATTTAAGACAATCCCTTATTTAGAATCGTCTTGGATTCTCTTACTCATTCCATCGCAAATTGGCGCAATACTCACGAAATCGTTTCCATGCATACGTAAGAGTTTGGCGCGTGACTAATTTTCCTTCCACCCGACTTCCACCACCCTCCTTTCGGTTTGCTTTCTTTTCCTTAACACTTCCCCCCTGATAATACGGACAACAGCAACAGGTGAAGCATTAACGGCCATTATTTTCTCCCGTTAACCATGCAATTATGTAACCACTAATTCTCCATATGTCCTGTCTCTTTCTATCAGACCTGGGCATTATTTTGAATAAAAGTATTTTGAAATAACGATTAAGATAAATACTCATCTTATTTCATCAGCTGTTATTGTCAAATCACCAGTTGATTAGTTTATTTCTACTTTTTGAATTAATTTATTTCGTTTTGATATGAAATAAAAACACTTTTCTAAAACTTATTTCGAATTAAAAATGATAAAGTAATTCAAATACTTTATTATTTGACATATTATTTTTCATATTACATTTCAAATAATAAATCCCAGGTCTGCTTTACATGCATCAAATAAAATTCGGTGGTTCGGAAATTTTCGCATAAATGTTGTTCAAGCATTTACGCACGATTACTTAATTACCTCGTGTATCTTTCTTTGGATTATTTCATCGTTGCAGCAGGTGATATTTTAATGAGCTAGACTCATTAGCTTTACACTCTAACCGCGTATAAAAGTTTTTCTCGAGTAAAAAGTAATAATTTCTACAACTATGTCGTGTACTACAAGTCACCTGGGTAAACTGTGGCTCGCGAACCGCATGCGGCTCTTTATCTTCTTTGCGTCTCCTGGTACAATGATCAATTTTTCAAATCATTTATAAAGAATATCTTATAAATTGCTTCCTGAATTGGTTTCAATATGAATAGCATTCAGTATCAATATATGTCAGATTTACAAAATTTGGCAAAACGATTAAAAGAAACTAATTATTAAATTCATTGAAACTGTTTAATGATTTAGAAATAATAAGTATTCTAATAACTGGAGAATAATATTTTCAATAAAAACATTCGAAAAAGCAATGCTTAAAATTTCTTTCATATCAAATATAAATCTTTTCTATTTTTGACTTTTCTAAATATATGGAAATTCCAAAATGATTCTGAACACTGTTAAGGTTGGTAAATCTGTATTACAGATAGTAGTGCCCGTATTTCTATAGTACAACGGTGGCCAACCTAACAGTAGTAATAGTAATATTCATGGAATCCAAGAAATTTCAAGTCGGCGATAAGAATTTCAAACATTTTGCCTGTAACAGGATTCAAACAATATCAAATATAAAGGTCGTAAAGATTTCTATGGACGCGCTTTTTCATGTTACCCAGATTCCGGGGTTGTAAATATCTGTAAAACAGCAGTACTGGAATATTATCGTGGTGGATGAGCATCGGCCCCTTCGTTCCGCATAGGCCACATCCAGATTCCGGATATTTCTCCCTTTTTGACAAGCTCTGATCCCATCTCGAGGAAAAGATGTGTAAGTATGTGCGGCGAGCTGCAGCTTGCGAGGGAAAAAATCGATCGAGGTCGGAAACAAGGAATTCCCGAAAGGGGATTTCCTTCTGCCCCACCGACCTAAACCTCTCGTTTTCTTCTTCTCTTCTTAGTCCGCCGTGACATCGTGCCTGCACCCTCTTCCTGTATACCCCGTCGACATTTCAACGAATGAAAAAGAGACGGGGGGGGAGGGGAAAAATGTAGAGAGCACGAGACATGTGGAAGGAGGGAGAAAATCGGCCTCGATGGAAAAAGGTGCGACGGCGTGTGCCGTGGATCGTTTCGATGATTAAGAACGACATCGACATTTTTTTTGTTCGCTACCTCCTCGTGAAAAATGAGGGACTCTCGTAGGAGATACTCTCGCTAATCGTAAATGACGATGATGATCTTCGATCGGCCTCCACGACACACTCGACGGATGTCCCAGATAGTTATTAAAAAAATGGGGCCGCGCAATGTCAAATTTATGCTCCTACCAAACCATCACGGTGTATGAGATGTTCTCTTTCCACGGACGTGAGAGATTCTCGTGTTCAACATCCTCTCCCTTTACGATGAATTACGTACTTAGACTCAAAGGCTAGAAAAATGTCATCTTATCACGGATGTTTTTTACACTGGAATATATCATTATTTGTAGGTTGACAAATATGTGTGCGCGCACTGTACAATGTTATTGCGTAATAAAAAACTCATATTCGACTCTAATATATTAACGAACTTTGTCACAGTTGTTGACAATTATTTCGCAGATTTATAATTGAATAATATACCACATCGCAGTGGTGCATTACGTAAACAGTTGTAATTCGGATCGTGTGAGTATATCATTTTAGTAGGACACTTCGACTACACGGAAAACATTTTTATCAATACTGTAATCAAGGATATTATGTAATCACGACAATTATTTAATGGATTAATATATCATGGAATGTTGGTATTCAGGGAATACGCGGATGCGAATAATATTTAGAGCAAATCTCTAGGTGTGATTATTTTAATGGTAGCATCGGAAATAAGGAATTCTTTTTTTTCCAGGAAGTTTCATATCCGTATCCGATAGGTTACTGAGCTTAGTCGAACGTGATGCAGATTATAGCGCACCGATGTTTTCGTTTTGTCGGAAACTGGGGCAAGCATTACACTCCGTCGATTTTGATAATGATATTGCAATTAACATCAGTCTCCCGACAATAGATATTAAGAGTCGGCCGCGCTGCTATCTCTCTGCAAGCTTGAGCCGTCATTATTTTAGTCGCGTTTATCCGTCAGGCATTTTCTTCTAGTGTACTCTCAGCAACTTGAATAATAATATATCTACCTCCTTCTTTTCCTTCTTCCCTCTTTACGGGCAACTTCGTACTGTAACAGAAAGAAAATAATCAATCATCCCCGACATTCCGAAATTCTCTCCTTTCGATCATCCTCTCCTTCGCTTCTTCACCGCCCAACTCGTTTCTTACTTGAACCGTGTCGAAACAAAGTGGGAGAAAAGAATTAATGCTTCACTGAAATGTTTCGCGCCACGATGTACGTCTTGTTCTCTTCGTTGAAAGTTTACCCAGATCGGGCTGCCATTTTCACGTCTTAAGAGAAATGAGATATTAAATGTTACCAATGAGTTTTCTATATTTCCAGAAACAGTTTCTCCTTCAGGAGATTCTTTTTCTTCTATGTAATTGTTAATACCAACTTTAACTTGTTGTTTGATAGTAACAATAATATCTTATACTTCTGTTTAATTGATAAGGAGAATGTAACTGACGTAGATAACAGATTTACTTCAAGTTAATTTTTACTTTTTGAACAAAAATATTTTAAATAATAACAATGAATGTTTGGTATTAAATATTTAATAAGATTATAATCTTGAGTTATATTTTTGTTGGTCTTCGAAATGTTAGTATTCTTTTGTTGGACGGTGCGGCTAGTAGTATAGACCAAGGTCTATACTACTAGACGCAGCGTCCAACAATTTAATAAGATTGATATTGATTACAGCAAACTCATTCTGTTTAAGGAAAGTGTTGGTTAATTAAATAAAACAGAGAAACGAAATGGCCACCATGTTCGTCCTCGTCACCATACACCAGATAAAGTAGAAAAAGAGTTATATAAATGATACTTATACAGATATTTCTGAATAATATTCGCCTAAAAAACAGACTTGGAAAGACATCAGCAATTCTCCGTGTAATAACACTCCAAAAATAACCTCGTAAATTGTGTTTCACGTAATATAGTAATCGTAACTGTTTACCCTGACTGCAATTTGCAGTATTTACCCGTGCAAGGGAATTTATACTTATCGTCAATATTCTCATTTCCCTAAAGAGGGTTTTTGCCTCCTTCCAGGGACCTGTAGGATAATATCTCTTTGTCTCTTGTTCTTTCATAATTTCCATCGAAGCGCTTTCCCAGCATTAATAGTCCGCGATCCATTTCCCCAAGTAGAGTCTAGGATCCGAGCGTTCGTAAACGAAGTACACCTCCATCATCCTGATATCTCTGACATGCCTATCAGCCAGGAATTTTGCATTTCGCCTAATAACAAATTTCCACCCACGCCCGTATAAGTTTTTCCCTCTCGGTTATCTTTTTTCACGTAGAACGAAATGTGGGTCGTTTACCGGGTCTGCGCTGGCGTTTGCCTCCATTTTTTTTCCTTCACGTTTGGTGACGACCGATTTTGCAGATAATGTCTAATCTGGGTGTTCGTTCCATTCCCTCGGCGATTTGTCCCACGGTGGCATTTTAAATCAGTCATTTCAGTTAAATTCGCAACCGGCCAATTGGGATATTACTTGAGACGGATGTGACTTTTACTTTTCCTGTAGAGTTCGGGAAAGATGGCACGCGTTGGCATACAGTTATATATTATATATCATATCATATGCAACATCCGTTTTATGTTATATATGGTGGCACAAAAGTCGCCTAGGAGTTAAAAAAATTAATAACTTCCTTTTTATATAATTCTTTTAATTTTTTCTTTCAAATTTGGAAACTACGATCCTTTAGAATGTATTATGAAAAGAGCATTTCCTAAATATTTTGCAACAACACTGAAGAAACTTTGCGACGCGTTATGGAAAATTCATTCGAAAGAGCAAGAATTTGCGAAGAAGAAGGAGGGAGTCATTTGAAGGACGTAATTTTTCAAAGTTGATTTTAAAAATAAATTCACACTTTAAATTCCTCATTTCAAGGAAAATTTTTCAATGAAAATAATTTTAAAGGAGTTATTAAGCTTTAAATTCCCAGATCACTTTTGAGCCACCCTTTATAATAGAATTAATATATAATATACAATGTAAGTAATCAAAAAGAGATCAGAATACCACATGGCATCCACCTCCCGAGTGCCTCCTTTTCAGAACCCAACGGTATTTATACCAACATCGGAGACCAGGTTTCTGTTGGTGTAAGCTCGAGAAAAACGTAAGATCCTATGACTCGGGGAAATGGGGAAAGGGGAGGGAAAAAGAGAGTAATGGCCAGGGGTTGAGCGTTATAAGGAATGAGAGTGCCATGGGAGAATATGTGTTAGGGATTAGTGCGGAATTCGATCAAGGGCTACCCTCAGTATTCTCTTAACGATACCATCACTGTCTTATCATTCAACTAATAGTCGTTCATATACCTCCGATACTTCGTGTACTCTGTCATTAATAATCTGATCCCTATTTTATAAAACGGTACACTCATCTGTTGATATAACGTACTTTTTGGTAATTAGAATTATGCATTCGTGTTTAAATGTAATATAAAATATCAAACGGGGAAGTGTTGTTCTCGTTATATTTAAATGCCGGACTAATAGTCGTTCATAAACCTCCGATAATTTGGCTCTTATTTCATAAAATAGCATATTCATCCCTTGATGGAATATATTTTTTATGCAATTAGGGTCATGTTTACGTGTTTAAATATGATGAAAAATACCAAACGAAAAAGTATTGCTTTCTTCGATTATTCTTCGTGACTGTTGGATAGCTGTAATTTAAAATAGTATGAAAAGTAAGCTCATAAAGTGCACCTGCAACCCCACTCTGAATCACTGAAACAGAATAAATGCCAGTTCTCTTTGAAATATACAATTACCCTCAAACTTGTAAGAAGCACAGTTGCTTACAAGTTTAAATTCTGCAGGACTTAATATCATAAAACTAATATCATTAAGCTTCGAAGCTTCGAAGTCGAAAAAGTAACACTTTATTATACACGAGTAATGAAAAATGCCAGAATTTGATGTCGGGCCACTTGTATTTCTAACACCTAAAGAAACCTGAAGTGCCGGGATACGTGAGAAGACGAAAAATGTTTTCATTATTAATGCAAGGGAAAGTATATCAATTACGAGTGTAATAAGACACATCCCCCAATATTTTGGTGCGTTTATTATTTATAATACGCTGGTAACGATATATCGGTATCGTAAGTGTCACTACAGAAAAAGCAATTTCTAAATTGCCTACGTAAGATTCGAGTCCTGTTACCTGACGCAAGAGATCACCGGAGAAGAAGAGTGTACGTGAGGGTGCTGGAGCGCGAGTAGGTTGAAGAGACAGGAAAGAGATGGGAATTTAACGGAGAGTAAAGAGACAGTAATGGCTAAAGGGAGGTATATATGAAGGACGAGGAAGTCGTAACAGTAACCTCTATTCAGGATTACTCTCATAATCCCCAGTAGCATCATGTATTATTACGAATTAAGGACACCAGAACACGTGTATGCTGCGAAATAAACAAGATCGCGTTTTAATATTAACCCTTTGCACTTGAAAGTAGCCTCTCAGTCGCCACTGACTTTCCCGATGTAATTCGTGCGGCGACTCAAAGTCGGCATTAACGCTTACTCTACTTATATTTTGTTAATGAATTCTAAATCCCCGACAACTGGAGTAAATGTTAATGTCGACTCTTAATCGCCGTTCGAGTTATCGTAATAAAATGAAAGGCGACTGAGAGTCGCTTTCGATTGCATAGGGTTAATTCCAGGACATTATGTAAATGGCTCTATGATATTATTATTTATTCTCGATATATGGGATACACACATTTGTAATGAATTATTGCAGATGATATTTGCAGATTATTACGGATGATGTTTATCGTACTTCGCTGGATAAGCTTTGGTAGACTTTATTACTCGCTTGAATCTGTAATTATTGATTCAACGATATTTCACAGTAAATTATTTCGTAAGTATTCAACTATTTCTTTATGCACGAAATCAGATATTTTGAAATATAAAATGAAATACACTTAGAAACGGAGATATTAAGGAGACGAGTACTTACGTACTTGCATATTTTCCCAAGTACGACGAGAAATATTAAACAGATGAAATTCGAGAAATTGCTAGAAGTATTTCTGACGTTAGACTTTTAAGTCGTTTCTCTCCTAATTTGTCCCGCTATTTCTTCCGAAGTGAAACTATAAAACAGAGGAAGCAATTTGTGTATTACTTACGAGGGGGGCGGTCCTTACTTTCCGATGAGAAACGGGGAGAACTAGTAGGAAGAAAGGGTGAACGTGAAGTGAAAGGTGGTGCTCGACTGGCAGAAAGGAACAGGGTAGAAAAAACAGAAAAAAAGGAGAGGGTAACACGGTCTGAACCAGAAAGCCACGTAAATGAGAATGCGCGTCAAAACAAGAAGGCATTCCAACCGTGGAAAAACCTTGCTGAGAAAAAGGAACGTGTATTCTACTGGTTTCATGTTTTTCTCTTTTTTTATCACGGCTAAACCCTTGTCAACTGAACGTTCCATCCCTGTCACAAACTATTTCGTAGTTTGGTAAACTCACCCTCGTGATATTGACCTATTTATGAAGCATTTATCGCCCCAACTTCTCAACTACGTATTAACTAATATTTCTTCAATGTTTATTATAACATTATATAATATTGGACGCTGAATGAGATCCACCTATTTTAAATTAAAATTATCTTTGATCTTGATAATTTAATACAGTCGAGTCTTTTTTTATGCATATCTTTCTAATGCAGTGAAGCAAAAAAGGCAAGAAGAAATAAGTAATCCAGAAAATCCAGAAAGTTTTAACAGCATAACGCGCTTATCCATTTATTTTCGTTCTTTTTATGTTTTTTGCTAGGAATTAAGTGAGCCGGGAATAATTCCCACACACGAATTAAGCTTTTCACGTTCGAATCTAAAATCTTTTTATGCACAGACGAAACAAAAAAATTTACTATATGTAAGTTACCTTCTTCGTGTTGCTGGTATCTCAAAGGTATATCTTTTTTTGTGCGACTCTTATGCGGATTCCTGTGGAACGTATCCACTGTATAAAAAGAGAGGGGCGTTTTAAAAATTGTAATGAATGACTTTCGACTTTCATGGCAAATATTTTTAGTAGATGCTGCGGTTTCCGGTTCTGTCTAGACCAACGTTTCGTACAAACCAATCTCGACGCGACACATACCCGGAAGCCACAACGTCTACTAAAATTGTAATGATATTATTAAAAAGTGAATGAAAGTGGAATAAAAAAAACTGTTTAACTAAAGGAATGTATTATAAGATCGAAGGTAATATTGATACTATTTGCATCGAATACATCTTTAAAATAAATTGAATTCGAAGGGTTGGTGAAGGGAGAAAGATCGACGTGGTAGCCGAAGGGATGAAAAGCAACTCGTAGTGTTCGGAAGTAGAAAAAGGAATGGAGGAAGAGGAAAATTGAGTCATATAGAAATGAAGATGTGTGGGGAGAAAGGAGAAATCTCGGTTCGAGGCGAATGAGACAAGAGAAATGTCGTGCTGTCCCGTAAACGGTGCTGAAATATTTTCCACCTTAGTTGAGCACGAATGCAGGAACGTGTAGATGCAGCGATTTCTGCTACCCTCTTATAAACTAATCTTCCACTTCGATTCTCCTTCGGCGGATCTATAAGTTTCAAGCGTGTCTTTCCATCCAGACTCTAACCTTCCAAATAAAGCAACTTGTACAATTCTTGTGCTTTATATTTTGTTAACCCTTTTTCATACATCGTAATATCAGAAAATACGATTAAATATAATACACGTATTATCACAATTTTATACCGGTTCGTATTCAATCTATTAATTATCCAACATCCAATTAACGATGTAAATTAGAATGAAGTATTCGGCGTGCATAAATGGTATACGTACATTAATAATATATGAATATTTCAACTAATTATGAAAAAATGCAAGCCCAATGTAGTTTCGATCGAAGAGAATTATTCAAGTGGATTAATTTATAATTTCCACGGAATTACCTACATATATCAAGTTTCCAAAAACATAAAGTTTCGCATGGCAATTAAAGTAAATTTAAATAATTCCAGGAAACTTTAAATTATATTAGTTTCAGGCTCAATAATGGAGACTTTAATAACATGCCTGGAACAAGAATTCGGAAAGAGATTCAACTTATTTCGTTCCCAGAATTTCAACTATAACGGGATATGAAACTTTTCGCGGAAAGTTTATCGGAACTTTAAACCAGCTAACATTACCAGTTTAGATATGTTATCATCCACTTAAACGATATAAACATAATGCGACATTTAGGCACTCTCGCCGTTTTTCTATTACTTGTTTACGTATTACATTTTTTAATAAACTTTGTTCTAAAATTACATCACGACGTGAATTCAAGTTTAAACTCCAACATCGTTTAATGTCATTTTAACAACACACTGTAAAAACGGTTCGTTGAATCCACTCGATGTCTCTGAATACAAAACAAGATATAAACTCGATGTTTCCGTTTTAATGGGTTTCGTATTATTACCTTTTTGTTGCAGATTCTACGGGGACTGCGATGGGACCAGTGTTCGCAGCACCGGTCGGAAATCAGACAGCGGCAATTGGTCGCGAGGTCGTGTTTTCTTGCAGTGTTCGCAACATCGGCAAGTACAAGGTAATGATCTATGAAATGGTCGATATAAAACCGAATGGGGTATCACGATTAAATTCTCACGCATTCGTAAAAACGATGGTACTACATCTCGAAATGGGATCTGAACGATCTCCGAATATCACCGCTTGGGACATCCATAGGACCGTACTTAACATTTCCAGACCCATGTGTTTTCATGACATTGAAAGTGATGCCTACTTTCACCAGCTTTCCTCCTCTCACAAAAAACAATTTCTTTTTGATCCCTCCTTTCTTCGTACCTGAAATCAACCACATAAATGTGTTAGCAACTTTCATAGTCCGAGGAGAAATGATAATAATAAAAAAGATATCCCAAGAAATGGATGTAGTTTCGTGCTTGACGAGCTTTGTTATCGCGCGAAATTTTTAATTGGCCTGGATTTTATTACTAGGATATTACTAACGCATTTTTTGCGTACTACATATCTTCTCGGATGATTTATTACAAAATTCTTCTCTTTTTTATGTGAAAATATGGTGCGGATTATATTTGTATTACAGTGTCTATAATATAATACAATATAATAAAATGGACGTGAAAAACGTCGTAACTAAAATTGCTAGTAATATTTTGGTAGGAAAAAGTTACAGCTGCAAAATGAAGTGTTTTAATAATTTAAAATGTTCGTAAAATTGAATTCATAATTAGTGTAAAGTAACAGCTTTAGTATATCTTCCGACGTATAATTCGCAAATGAACTGAGCGACAGCGTTTTGCGGTTAATTAATTATAAACAGATCCGTTAATTTGATTAGTCGTTCCGTTTAACTGTTCTAAATAATTTTGTCCGGTAATTGGACATGAGAATTTAAGTCTATGCTGGTGTGCTGCTGAATCCGTGTTGGGTTTCGGCTGTCGAAAATTCTTTCGCGCAAACCGAGCGAAATGGTTAGTCAATTTCATCCGCAAACTACCAATGGGTTCGTCGATTAAACGCCGAATTTTTTCGATCGTCGAATCAAACATTAACCGTACTCCATCTATGGAATCCAGAACGTCAATTATCTGACATATCGATTAAGCTTCATGCAGTAAATTGATGAATTTAAGAAATTGATAGAAAACAAACTTCACTGCAGGATTTTACAAAATTAGCAGTCATTTAGAATGCAATATGTAAAACGACAGTATTAAAAAGTCCATTGTACTGCATTTGATCGTTTTCGTTTTAAGTGTAGTGCATACGAATTGCACCTGAATAAACATTTATATTCTAGGTCCATGTAATTGATTTCAACCCAATAAAGTGTCTCTATTCATTATTTGGAAAATTGTTTGACTTATTCGAATGTATGTCACATTTGGTTTAAAAAGGTGGAAAACTCGTTCACATAAAGTACGATTTTTAAATAATGATTTACTTCTACCAATATTTTAATTTACCGGTGAGCATCATTCCATCGACAGATTTTTTTAACGCGGCGTATATCAAATTTTGGTTTCAAACACAAATAAAACAAGGGCACATAAAATTGCGGCCTTTAAAATATACGATAACGATAACGGCTGCGTGGTACAAAAAGTCAAAATTGAAAACTGGTCTCTGTTATCGATGAAAGTTCTCTTAACGGGAACAAACCGTGCAATTAATTTAAAAAATAGTCCAGCTTGAGTAGAATTGAAACATACAACGGGTTTTGCGCATCCCGCATGAAAGATCAGGAGTAATGGGTTATGTAAGACAAAATTGAATCAGCGGAAGTAAAAAATCACTAGGATACTTTCTTCCTCTCTTTTCCTCTCTCTTTATGTCTTTAGTTCTTTCAGCAACGACCACTTAATCTTCATAGGATACCTACGTGCGCGTGGTAGCTACGTAAAGATAAAACAGATCGTGGTTAGACCGACTTAAATTGGTGTCTCTCCAACCACATGTCTCTCCTAGGCATCGTCTATGGAAAAATATGATTTTCTGCCACTCCACTTCCGTGCTTCTATACACTGAGAAAGTTCCACCTCGTATCCGGTCGTTCGAGTACTTCTTTTGCCACCCTAATCCGACCTAGAATCATCCTCCCTCGAATGTTGGCTATATTTAGTAATAAGTTTTCCGATCAGGATCTATATATTACAGGAAGGTGGTTGAACAGAAAAAGAGAGTTAAAGGGATGGAACGGGAGAATGAGAAAGTAAGGTGAGCTCACTGGGAAAGGGGGTGGATGTTAGGATGAGAAGAGAGGTAGACAAAGATGGAGAGAGAGAGAGAGAGAGAGAGAGAGAGAGAGAGAGAGAGAGAGAGAGAGAGAGAGAGAGTTAGGAGAGGTGGGAGACACATTTTCCCTGGCGACAGATTCCGCCCGTAAAGTATCCACGTAGATGAAATATTCGGTCTATAGAAAGCCGCTCAAGGCAGTCTGGCAGCCAAGGATGGATTAAGATAAGCCCACCATACCGTCAAGTTCAAATAGTTTCCGGGGATATTTTCGTAGGAAAAATACTACCCAAACTTATGCCCCACCTCTTAATTCAATTTTATTTTATACTTTCAATCATCGCGGAAATAGAATGGGATAATTACTTGACCTTTCTCTTCGTGTAAAAGCTAACCAATGGTTTCACTCCTGATCTACCCTTTCTCGGTACTTGGATTTACAAGCGGGGAAATGAAGACGTTCCTTTTATTCTTGTTCCTAGTTACGTTCATTAAGTGGTCTTAATAATCCTCTTATATTACATTGTCCAAGAAGCAGTTACAAAGAAATCCTTACGTCGTCTCTTTTCTACTCTCGATTTAACGGTCAAAGAATATCAGAGAATAAAGTACGTTTTCATTGAAAAAAGTCACACCGAATGGATATTCTTGAAGACTATTAACTTTGTGTTTGTATGGTAGAATAGCAATTTCTCTGTCCGGGTTAGACATTGATAGGTATCCTCTAGAGTGCTAACAAGGTCCTCGAGGTTGTCGAGGTGGCCATCGTTGTTGGCGTACTAGGAACCGGGAAATGACAATGGATTTTCCAGGTTGGCTGGTTACGTGCCTCGGACCAAACGATTCTCTCGGTCCACGCGAGAACAGTGACGCACAATGCACGTATCGCGGTCTCGTACGAGACCGGTGGAAGTTCCGGGTCCGGTGCAGTATCCGGTAATGCCTTCGGGGTCACAGGAAGCAGCCAAGCCACGGAGGAAGTCGTCAACGGCACGTGGCGACTGCACATTCGTCAGCTAAAGGAGTCGGATAGAGATTGTTATATGTGCCAGATTAACACCAGCCCTATGATATCCGAGCTCGGATGCTTGGACATACTTGGTAAGCGCATTTTTGTTTTAGTCCTCTTATCACCTTCTACGTTTTATCCACTTATGCCATCATTTTGTGTCATATTTCCATTGTAATACTACTTTGGACTATTCATCCTTTGACTGTGATGCTAATTATCAACCGAAACCCACTGATCTGGATACGTTGCGAGATTATTAAATTGTGATATTTGTTAAAAAAGTAGATTTATCACGAAATATTGATTGACATACAGTTATAAGAAATAATTTTGATATTTTTTTAGTAGACTCTGGATCAAGATTAGCTAATAAACCGTAATAAATATTGATAGATCGTACATCCAATATGCATATGTATAAAATGCAATATTTCAATGACATATTGCCATGCACAAAGACTAGTTTAATTGGGTATGTTAATAATGTAAGTGTAGATATAAAATATATGTAGAAAAAGTAGCGTAAGTTTCAGAAGTCAAATGTAGTGATTGATGATGAAAAACTTGACATTTTTGAAAGACTAATAAATCAGCCATTGTAAATTTAATCTTTCTACTTAAAGTACATCAACACGATTTGAACTGTGGTTGGTAGAAAATCGTCAGATCTCTTATGAAGAAAGTTCGGCAAACAGTTAACTTTCTTGTTCATTAAATTATTCTGCGAGTACAGATTTCAAGAGAAACTAAAGTAATAAAAACTTTCAGTCTATTAGGAACCTCTGCTGATATCTAGCCGCCTCTTACATTTTCAAGTCATTTCCTTTAACAAAGTACTCGAAATGGATCTTCGGATTCAGTAGACCTACAAGATCTAATAATTCTGCAAATTCAAAATCCCCTTATTGCGATGCTTTACGCACTTTCACTTTCCCTGTGTAAACGACGTTATATAATCGAAGTAATAAAAAGTTTAATATCAAACAAAGTATGAAAAAATCAACTCCATCATCCTTCGTAATATCCTATGGAATAGATTGCAATTTCCTCGCTATTATATCTTGTGTAAAGCTTGGAAATCTGATTACAATTATATTGCCTGGCCTCCATCGTCTATCGTCAAATATTTCTGCAGTACAAAGAGATGAGTTTGAAATCGTAGAATCCCCCGATAACTGCAATATTTCCTCAACGAAGAAACGAAGCTCGAAAGAGGCACACAAATATTACTTCTCTACATACTGCGAAAGGTTCATCGGGCTGACTCGAAATCGATGATAGAAGAAAGGGTGGCGGGGCAGACTTTTAACGGGAATAATTTCCCGGAGCGAATCCTCGTCTGGAAATTTAATAACGCAATCGACTGTATTCGTTTTCCCGCGCACTCGGCGTGAGCTCGTTCGTGTTCCTTTTCTCGTTTCTTCTTCTTTTTTTTCCACCTGCAACCACCACGTTATCCATCGTTATCAGAGAAATTCAAGTTCCTTCCACGGATAGGATGCCGGGAAAAAAGGGAGAGAGGGATATATATATATATATATATATATATATATATATCTTATCTAGGACGACTCGTATTTTCGTGAGTCATGATTTCCACGTCCGAAAGAAAAGTGTACCTCGGTCATTGGGTTCTCCTCGATAAATCGATCCATCTATTTGTCTGCCTATGTGCAGACTACTTCAACTGTCCCGTGGCGCAAATTAGATGTATCTCGTTCAACGGCCAGACTGATAGATTGTTTTCCCAGGAAATTGGAACCGTCCGTACCGCGAATTTTCTCATCTGTTGAGTACCGTTCTGCTGCGCCAAACTTTTTCAATCGAGTCAGTCTCTTATTTTTCCTTTAATTATCGATGTGTGCTCACATTTAGCTAATTTTCTAAATACTTCACGCAAGTATTTCTCATTCAATTATTTGAAAGATTATAATCCAACGTTTACTTGTATTAGCATTTTAATTTTCACATTGGTCACTATTTGTTACCATGAATCCTTGACTTGCTTTTAATGGAAATTGTGAACGTCGTACTTTGAAATTTGTCAGTTTCTCGCTTTTCTATTAATTATTAATATGCCAATATATTATTAACGTGACATGTGAGAAACTGTGATGGGTATTCACTTATACTATCGTTTTAACTGATCAGTATTACCTATTAATATTAACTCCATAGGATATTGGAATCGTTCGCGTCACAGATTTTCGCGTGCGTCGAACAGTATTCCTGTACTCTCATTTTCCTGCTTAAAGCGGTATTTACAACATAAAAACACTTTGATAGATAAGGAAAGAAGATTGCTATATAGAACGTACATTCAATTATCTTCATCCCCGATTTTTAACCCGCTGACTGTTTTTGGCTGCTATAATGACTATTCATATTCAGCTACTCATAAGTAATCAACCTCTCTGTAAACTGCTTATTTAGTATTTTTGACAAAGATATTTGAGCCGTTTATGTCGAAAATGGTCTAAGTCCATTTTTCAAGATAAACAGCTCATTTATGCTTTTCACCAAATTAATTTACTTGAAATGCATAAGTACAAATGCAGTCAGCGAGTTATAAAATCCCCATAAAATCACGGTTTCCATTATAACCCTTTTAATTCAGTTTTAAGATGAATTATTACCAAGTAAGCTGTACGACCACTTATACGTATATACTCAAGTAATTATGCGGTAGATTCTTGGTTAAACGTGTCTCTGCGGAGGATTTCATTTTGAGGATCATGCAGCGAATAATTAAATATGGTTATTGTCATTATTAGTCTAAACCTCGGCCACATTCCCTGGCATAATTAGGACCGTGAATTATGGTCTGCCCTCCGTAGTGTATGGCGCAACCAGCCACCAAGAAATTTCAATTTCAGGATACACTCCGTTAATACAGGATTTCTTTAATCCGTATTTACATAATCGTTTTATCTCAACCTATTCTATGAACAATTTCGATAATGCATAATAGATACACGATGCGCCAGATAATAGACACGATGAATTTCATTATACGTAAATTAAATTTTTTTTTAAACACTTGATAATCATCTGGTATTCTGCTGATGTATAATCGATATACACGGTGCTCTAATAATCTATATTTATTTATATTTATTATATTTACTATTTTTATAATTACTATTTATTTGGAAAATTAAAGAGAAGTTTTAATACATTGTAGACGTTATGTTGCAAACGGAATGATTTCATTATTATTAAAATGACGATACACTTATTCGCGTTCCTGACATTTAAGTTGCAACTTGTAATATGCATGTTATTTGTTTATATAACTGTAATTTTCATTTTTCATATGATAGCGCTTGAAATGTAGAAGACAATTGTTTAATGTGAAGATGACAGACACGTATTCGTATATTTATATAAAAAGTTACGATCACCGCTGCGTTTGTAATTTTATTCAATGTGTACACTGTACACTGTACACTGTAAACCGTCGGCGTTTGTACATATTTCAAGTCGGTCATCTGTATTGAAAAAGCACGTTCATAAATCTTCCAGATTTTTTCCAAATTCAAAATAATTTTATGCTTCTACGAACGAGCAATAATAATTTATAACTGGTTAATTAAGGAAAAATTGCAGCACAATTTCATAAGTGAATATTGTATTTAAATAGAAGTGCAAGCATCGTATGAATCGATTATTCATATTAGTAATAATAAAGTACTCTGCTGAACGTTTAATATCAAACTCCATCTGAAAATAAAACCTTTTAATATATAACTAACATTTTCAAGCATTTGTAACATGTTAATAGCGTCTGAAAACAAAACCTTTGAGGTGCTCTATGATACGTTCATTACTTTACATCGTTATCGTAATATTAAAAATATTGAAGATTTTACAGATATAAACGATATTTTTAATTCGAGTATTAGTCATGTTCGCAACGTCGGCCACCGTGGATCCCCACGGCATTCAACATGTTAAAGAACATAAACACTAAAATTATCGAACATACATATATCCTGTTATGCTTACGCGTTTATTTACGTATAAATTATGGTTCGAGGATTTAAGTTAATTATTATAAAATAAAAGTATATAAATCGCAAACAATTCGCTGTTGTATATTCGAATATCTTAACTATAAATGGCAAACAAGTATTTTGACCTTCTTGGTAGTTGTAGTGTTAAACCTTTTTTCGAGAGAAGTAATGTGCCGCGTTGGAAGAAGCAACAGAGTGATCCGGCATTCTCTTTTTTTCCTATTATTCGCCTTTCCTTTTCTTATCGTCGCTTAATATCGAGGGGCGTACTCAGGAAGTATAATTATTATGTTCCCGACGTCCTGAACATTAGCAATTTCTTGCTCCATTCCTATCTTCCTGGCCCTAAATCGACTCTAATTATACTGACTAAACATTAAAGACCACCTCATTACGTTGTCCCCTGCTAGAGGTGCGCCTATACCACAGACTTCTCAAGGCTTCACCCTTCGAAACTCCCGCACCAATTACAAACTTTTGCATAATTCTTTCTTCGTTGTTTTAATACTTTTTACCATGGAAGATTAAGCGCTCTTCAACTTTCCACGCTAGCGTTCGATAATTTTTGCAAAATGCTTAACCTCGCGCTTAAGGACACTCTCAAAAATGAACGAAACTATGTTCAGCTACGACCGTGTTAACGTTTGATTTAATTCATGAGCTAATCATTTAATATTTCATCGAACAGGCAGAGCTCAAGTGTATGGTCATTATAAAAGAAACGTTTACTTTTATGCATCATACTTTGATAGACTTCATGAAATGATTCCATTAGATTCGTTTAGGATTTCCTTTAGACTATTTAATACTACATAGCTCCGTGTAATTGTTAAGTTACATACTCATCTATCCGTATCTTTTATTTCATTTTATTTTTTCGTTGTAATAATAATTATAAAAGTACGCTATTACTATTTCCACGTAATGTACCTTCGTTAGAACCGCGTTTAACTAAATTTACACCTTTTAGACATGCACAAAATTGGGCTATAAAGGGTTAAGAAGTTATAACATGATTTATTTAAAAATCGGGAATGAAGATAATTGAATGCATGTTCCAACTAGCAACCTTCTTTCCATTTCTATAAAAGTATTTTTATGTGTTGAACAGATTTTAATATGCTTATATGAGTGATTTCTTGCGGCTGTATAAATATTTCAATAATTAACTGTAAAGGCAGAAAATTATTTACTCCTTTTTAACGTATCTAATTTAGATTTCAATGCTTATAACCTGTGCTTAATAAAACATTCAATTACTCAACGCAAAGGAAAGCATTGTGTAATTTACGGTGAATATATGACGCTGGAATGCAATGCTTACCACCGGCAATTTTTCCGCGCTTCATGGGATGCATGCCGCGAATTTTATTTTTTTTTGTTTACGGTATCAATGTGCAAATATGTACAGAAAGCAGAGAATTGTTACACGGTCAGCGGAAAATTATTAAGCGCCGCCAGGTCGATATGCACGCAAAGTATTTTTTAACGTTGCACGTTTTTATCGTTCAGGTTACAGTAGAACGAGGTGGAATATAACCTTCGTGTTTTGCGTTATACTTGCTCCGAATATATCTTTAATCCGTTGACATTGTCGGAAGTCGTATGAAAATAAAACCAAGGAAATATAACGAAAGTCGGATTTAATATATATTTAACTCCTAGCAGTAAGGAATCTTAAGCACGGCGCACCATTCAATTTGTTTTGCTTCCTGAAGAACGCGAGCTAGAAAACTTATATCGAAAGAAAAACACCGTTGTTCCTGCATAACAATAAGGCACAATTTTCAATGGATTCTCTTCAGCTATAGAATAATATAAAAGCAGAAAGGCGACTTACTATTGCAGCAACGAATGAATAATTATAATGTCAATTTCGCGTTTATCTTCGTAAAAACGTTTATAGTGACAAGTTTCAATTCGCTCGAGGTATTAATATTCTTCTCGTGTGGTTTCTGCACTATGCCTTTGTGACTAATACTTTTATTTGTTGTAAAGAGCTTTCCGACATTCTGGACCATCTTCGAGCACTTATTAAGCTCGACTTCCATGCTGAAACTAAAACAAGAAACTACAAGGTTTTTACGTCCTAGCAAAAACCAAAAACCGAAGGCACGTTGAGCCATTCGGCTCGGACGAGCCTAGAATCTAAATTAGAATTTATATACAATTGGTATATAAATGTATAGAAACTTTGTTATCTTTCGCGATAAGATTGGTTCCAGTTTTCATCAACAATAATTGTGCAATAACCGAATATAATCTGAAAAAGTATCCGAAAATATTAGAAACAAATCTGAAGGATTTATATACTTGATGAAAATAATGACATAAGAATAAGCGAAGAAATAGTAGTCGCAGTCTATCAACATTTACCTAGTAATAATAAATTTGTATGTAAAAATATTCATATAAATCACTACTAAGTATATGCTATTAAACTGTAATTACGATGAAAATTTAATAAGGAATATTTATAACGCATGCTAAAAATATTTCACAGATACAATCATATGTTAACAGTTACTTATAACAGAGGAAGATAATAATTAACGGGGACAAAAGTATGAGGAAATATAAACAAAACATTAAAGTCACTTAGCACAGGCGCGAAAAGTTCTTAATCGACGCAGAAATTTCGAATAAAATTGATTCCAATCTCTTCGATGATACACGATTTTAATATTAACACTTCAATGACTTCTGACGCGATATTGTTGTTATCGAGGTAAAGATCATTAACTACAATTTCGCCACTTTCTTCATCAACTATAATAATATAACAAATACAAAAAAAGCCACATGAATATGTCAGCTGCTATTGGTGATAGAAAGAAATGCATCAGACAAAACTTGCATGAAGTCGATGACTACATAATCTGACGTAAATAGTTTTTTTATGTGTGAACGCATAGAGGAGATATGAAGGTCAACTTCATTTTTATTTGCGCAATGATATGTTTTTTAGTGCGATCTAATAAAGCTTTTTATGACGAGTATAGTGAGTTATGATTTAAGGTCAAGGAAAGAAAATTACCTGTGCAACTACCCGGCCATTAAAATATTAAGAGGATGATATTATAGAAACCGATATTGAAGTATGAATTTGTTGTTTGATTGACAGTGCCTCCAGACATTATTTATGGCGGTGATACCAGTGCCGACCTCGCAGTTTCGGAGGGTGACAACGCGACCCTAAGCTGTAGTGCAACTGGAAGACCAACCCCGAGAGTGTCCTGGCGACGAGAAGATGGGTCGCCCATTCTCATAAGGAGCACTTCAGCTGGTACATAATGACACTATAAAACTCGTAGATATCTCCGTGGACGAACCTTCTTCGCTATTCACCTCATGAAACAAACCAGAGAGTCGACGGAGGTTTAATTTCGTTTGCTGTCCATTACTCCTTTTTCTACACCCTATTCGTGCCATCTTTCTCCATGTTTCACGTTATTCTTCTTCTTCATTGATTTATGATGCCTGGTTCGCGCCAAGGGGGATACGAATCGCAATATTAAAGTACAAATCTGCGGACTCGAATACGAAGTATCGTGGAACAAATCATCGTTAAAATTTTGATGACTCTGATGAACCTCTTCGAATTATTTTTGCATTTTCTAATTAATATTTATAGCATACCATGGTTATTATATATTATCGTGTATTGAAACTTATCTATTCTATATTCTAAACACTCGTTACAGTTTCGAAAAGGAATTAAGAGCTTGACGCTCATTTTGGTTATAAGGAGTGCGAGATGAAGTGTGCATGATCATACATGATGAATATAAAGAGTAATAGTTGCTAATGCATTGTGAGCTGTAAGTACCAAAACGACATTCATTATTCACCGCAGTATGACCCCTACGGTAGTTCGATATTAATAGGGTAATTAGGCGGTACTAATATCGTAATTACATCGAAGTTCTCTCCGTGCGAAAAGGGACCTTGGTAGAATAATACTCCAAG
The DNA here is from genome assembly GCA_910591585.2 of Nysson spinosus. Taxonomy (NCBI): domain Eukaryota; kingdom Metazoa; phylum Arthropoda; class Insecta; order Hymenoptera; family Crabronidae; genus Nysson; species Nysson spinosus. The sequence continues at coordinate 4,429,540 of OU342830.1, read as the reverse complement.
CGTATACGTGTGAGACCATAGCTCAAGGCATATTAATACGTGATTTAATGGCGGTGTATAGTGGAGAATCTATGCCCGGTATCAGTTAACATGCTAAGTATCCTTCTGGTCACCTGTGACCAAGAAGACTGTTATATTAGTAACACCAGAACTGCTCTAAAATTAGCATCCAGTTTACACTAAATGAGTAATAACACACGATTTCTGATTGGTGTCAATTAATATACGATTACAAACTTGAGTAATAGAAATCGTCGCAAACGTCCAGATTTAGACTCATAGGAAACCCAAGTCTTTAAAGTATTTATTAGATTCTATATTGGAACGATCAATGTTCAGCTATTCGTATTATCCAACCGTCATAATTATCAGTAGAATGTAATTGAGCCCAAAATGTGCAGAATTAACTTTGGTGATAATTGTTATATGTCGAATCTATATTTCTTTTTAATAAAGAGATAAGATTACTCGATACTTTCAGTTGTACTAAAATATATGAAGAACAGTTTGACGGAAGCCTCATGATATCTCTCGTATTCCGTTGGTTATAAATGAGAATTAAAAATACAAATGTTTATTTTGATGGTACTTTAAAGCCATCGTTACGCGATTTAGATCGCTCTCCTTGTTGCAGTAAAATCGAGGCAAAGTTTTTTGCGCACCTATTGTGCCGGTGGATGCGGAGGTCCTTGTAACTTTTGTATTTCTACATGAGGTACTTCCTTGCATTTATCAAAGAGGCCATGCCTCTGTGCCCCTCTCTTTTCTTTTACTTTCCTCCGCGAACTGAATAACTGGATAGTGGTCTTTGCACGCGAAACAGAAGAATGGTCGGTGAAAAATTCATGCGGCGAGCACGTATGCATGTCTCGGGCAAAGCTAATTACTGTTGTAAAATCCACTTACGCTATTAAGTCTGCTAAAAAAAAACGAATTTATTTCACCGGTGCCATGAATGAAAAGCACGGCGGTATATTAAATTACGTACGTTAGCCCGGCGCAAGTAACCCCTTTCATTTTTTATACGCCTCGTCCTCAAATTCGGATCGTCGTGTCTCTTTCGTCACCAACTTCCACACTTCACACGCGTTGCACGTATTACGCTAATCAAGCAGAAATAAAAACACCACAAACCCAGTAACCAAATTACCGCGAGCCCTCTCTCTCTCTCTCCTGCACTTTGACGTACAAATTTATTCAGGTTTATTCATTCATTTAATATAAACTGTCCCCTACACTCGAGTACATATGTTTCATCAAAATGTCACTTGGCCATTGCTCTTATAGTACGCATGTATTTCAGTGTACGTTATTCTCACTTTATACTAGGTGCATCCGAAAGCACGTGCTTATGTAATATTGTTAAATTGTGCAATTTTCTTTTCTGCATGCTGCTTTGTAAAGTACATCAAAAGATCATCTTACGAGCATGTTTCTTAAGTGGGGCATCCTTTGCGAGCGGTATTACATTTAAACAGTCTTTGAACATCGGTAATAAGCATACCGCAAGATCCACGTAGAGTGACGAACTGGAGAGTTTTCGGACGAAGATGCACAGATTGGGCGTAAGAACAGAGTGAAGTGGGTATAACGAGGCAGGTAGTTGAAACAAGTTTCACCTCTTGAACTCGAAGACAGAAATGATGGGCGGAGGACGCGCGTGCAAAGAAACAGAGGATGGAGAATCCTCTTCATGGTATCTTGGCTGACGTACACGGACGCGAAAGAACTTAAGGCTGTGTACCGACGATGTAAAGACACGTAGAATGGGCCATGGAGCTAACACTTGTACATTTAAGAGCACATAGTATGCACGTATATGTATCTACTTCGAAGTAGATACATAGACACGTATACTCCACTGCAGAGCCTAGAGTTGGCAAAACTTTGGCCGACGTAGTTGCATCCTTCTTGAATGCAGTGGGAACATCTAAGGTAGCGCGTTCGTCTTCCACGACCCTCGTAGGTTTCAGTAACCGTGATAATCAATAATTATCATTAGGGATGTTTTTAATGGATCTATTTTTAAATGCTTCGTCAAGTGCTTCTATATTCGACTGGATAAGCAGATGGAGTAATGACATGGAACTCGTCAAGTTTCTTTGAACGAATTATTTAAGAAGCAACATATACAATTAAGATGTTCCCTTGCAAATTATAATGAGGAATATGTATATATCCATATGTAATTTTCATGATTAATCTCATGTTCACGGTGTTCAGTTATCTCTAGTTAGGATGAACGTTCGGATTTAATGTCTATGAAATTCTATGTTTATAGCTGTGTAATGGCAAGAGGATGAGAGGTATTTCTATGATCTTAGATTCATGGTGCGGAGAATACGGTTAGTTAGGAACTGACGTAAAACTGGAGTTACCGGCACAAGATGGTAGACTTGTATAGTAGAATGCGTCACACACGGCTACACGAGTTGCGGTAGTTTCAGCCAAGCGTTGGCCTCCGTGAACTTTGAAGTTCCTGAAACTTTGGACAACATAGCATCATTCGCGGAATGGAATGAAAGAGGCTTCTTGGGTAGTAGATATGGTATTTTTCCGAACTTTCACCTTATCGACGTTTACTTTTGAGGAGACAAAACCGCACACGCGAAACTCGGTACAAGTTGGCCTGGCACCCTTACCATCCTCTACTCCCCGATACAGAAGCCGCGCTTTTCTTACGAGCTTAGCAAACTCGTTAGCGCTCGCTCACTTAGGGAACTCGTTAGCTGCCTAAGTAGTGAATTAAGCATATATCTTCTCGTCTCTTCTTTCGCTTACAATGCTGTACCTTGAATTTCCAGTTTTCTTCCCTCGTTTCGGTTGGCCCTTTTCTCTTTCCCTCCTACTTTCCGGTTGACTCTATTTCTACCTCATTCACTCTTCTCTTTTACGCTTTTCCACTAGGTTTCCGAGACAGTTCAATTGCATTAGCCTGTGGTTTCGACCCGGTTAAAAGTTCTGCCTTTCCTAGTTTAAATCCGAAGTTTCGTCTCGGGAAACTATAACTTCTTCTCCCGTAGAATAATGTTCTTTCCATTTTGTGGCTGTTCGCCGGAAGTCTGTCTTCTTATCGTTGACCGGAGCCAGTAATCAAAACTCGAAGATTCCTGGCAACGTCTCTCGCTTACGGATCTTGTTCCAAGTACTAGAAAGTGTCTTTTTATTATCTATGAATTTTAAATTTCTCCCGCGGGCCGCTATCTGCACTGTGTATTCACTTTTCATGGAAACATTCTTCTATACTATGAATTAATATTCTTGTGGTGGAAGCCACATCGTGAAAAGTTTGTCAGTACGTAGATGGGAACATGTTATATTTCATTACAAACATAGTAGGTTTTCATGCTTTTATATTCATTTCAGTCTGAAAGCTTTGTTCTCTTTTGTATACGCATGTACATGTCACCGCACGCTCAACAATTTCAGAGAATATAAAACTAAAGTAAACGATGTAAAACGAAAGCTGTTCCACGTTACTATATAAAATGGCCAACTTCCCTTTAGAGTCACGAAACCGTTATAAACGTACGACTACCATGAATACCTAATTATAAAATTACGAGCGCATACCTCAAGGTACAAGCACGAAATAGTCCCGTGGAGTATCCGTATAAAGATATTTCCCCACGTAGTGTCATTATTCACCATCACCTTAAATCAAGGGGAACAAAAAAAAAGAAGGTCTCAATCGATATTCCATTACCGGGGTCCACCCCAGCATCCCCTACACTGTCTTACGACACATAATAATCCAATCGTAATATTTCCAGGGTAATGATAATAGTAACAATAGTAATAATAATAATCATGATGATCATAAGGAAATCAAGTGGCCCCTTAATTTTTCATTCTCGGTCCCCCCAAAGCAATTTGATTTTCTACCCTGGGTTTCTCCCTGGAATATTATCGCCCATCCGCTTACCTCGTAAAGTCAGGAATATAAGACGAGAGTAAGGAGAGGACGGTCGAGGTTAGAGAGTAAAAAACGATCTGTCGCGCGAAGTAAGCTCAAGTGGGGTAACACGGGACTACGTTGTGGGAGGGGGTTGAAAGAGGGTGCGGAGAATGGGGGAGGCGTGAGGATCAATTTTCGTGAAAATATGCCGTCAGGAAACGTTTTCTTGGTGCGCAGGTGGTAGTCACTTCGAGAGCCACGAGACCTACAACGGTTCCCTTCTGCAATTCCATCGTGTCGAGAGGCGACAAATGGGAGCGTATCTCTGCATCGCCAGCAACGACGTGCCGCCAGCCGTTAGCAAGCGAGTGACACTCGCCGTGAATTGTAAGCTCGTTTCCCTTCTAATCCCTGATTGTGCCCCGACAGAAAACCTCCCACCAAGCGTCACCCAAAAGGCGACGATATCGTCGTTGACGTAACGACATCCCAGGCTGACGAATCACCCTGGCCATTGCGCCCGTTACAACGTTAGGCCTTCAAATTCCAGGGGCTTAAGTGGGATGTGATCGTTTAATGGCTCCTTGTGGTTAGGGTTAATTAAACCGAATTATAGAAAACATGAATTTCCTCTTCAATTGAAATCTTGCGTTACTTTTACGCATTTCTTTTACTTCAAATATTATAGAATCATCAAACGTAAAATTGATTTCTTTTTATAAAGCATATTCGATTTCTTCAATGTACTATTATATTCCTTATGAAAGAGGATTTTATATTAGCAAATACACAAAGACATCATACTCATTTATTTATATTATTATATTCCATCGTACTACTTTATTGTATAATCGATATATTTTTACTTCCGACAGTATTAAATTTTGTTGTATCTCGGAAGGGATGTGATTATTTCTTGTGTAGATGAAGGTAACGTTAATTAAGCGGGGAGAAGAAATAGGTGCTTTGCATTTCTTGTGCCTTTGCTTTAAACTTTAATAGTACAAGAAATGGGGAACTCTTTTTATTGTTTTCTTACCGTACCTACCCTGGCTCGTTCGTTTCTATGCGAATATGCTTGATCTTTGTTACATGTTTGTGATATTTTCATATTTCTCAACCCGGAGTAATATTGTATGACAAGATTATTATAATAATATTTATGAAACTTTTAACCTGGTACAAATACTCGACTAGTTTTCATTTATCGTGTACTCGTTAGCTCCGCATTTTCGTTAAAAAATGTGCCGCAGAGAAATTCAATCCCCTTTAATTATCTTGAATAATTCCGAGAACTTTATCGCCGCGATTTCCATGCTTTGATGTATCAAAGCAAAAAGTTCTAATAGATGTGGTTTATCCGGCAGTTCGTCGAATTCATTGATAATTTGTGTTTCGTGCGATTATATAACAACCCATTGAGTTTGAATACTAAACACAGTTTCACGAATTATATTCATCAGCCTGGAATCCCTTAACAATCCGCAAATCCTCTTGCGTTTGAATGCAAATTAAATTATTATGCTTTGTAATGGGTAACATAAAAGGTAATCAGACGAAATTGTAATGAACAATACGCCTACAAATCTGCTAAAAACTGAATATGTAATAGTCACAAAGAAAATATCGATGTTAGTTAAATATAAATGCTCGACAATTATAGATGTTTGAATCGCGAATACTAATAAAAATCAAACGTGTCCTATCAAGTTGCGAAGGACTTATATTTAATTCCAAAAAATCCAATATGTACAAACACTTTCTTGCGCATAAATCTCTAAGTAAACAAGTTCGAAAGAAATTTAATAATTATGCAAAGAAGAGGGCCGCCACTTGGCTTAAGCTTCAGGTGCATGCATTACAGTAGTATAAGGCAAGCACAACTTATATCGATTTCTTTTACGAAGCCCACAAAGTAAAAACATTCCCAAGTAAAAAAAAATGGTTTACAAAGCGAACTCACAATTTATAATTGTTTCTAAAGTCGCACCTGTAGTAAAGGCTCCCAATCAGCTTTTGGGAGCTCCTTTGGGAACAGACGTGCAGCTGCAATGTACGGTCGAGGCATTTCCGAATACAATCAACTATTGGGTGAAAAATCGTCGAGAAATGGAAGACGAAATGCTACTGGAGGGGTAAGATTAGTTGATACTCTTAATTCCGTGGATACTTTTATCTCTCGATAGCTATAAAGCATTGCCATCGTATTGTGCAGACCGAAGTACAGCGTACGAGAAGATCGTTCAGGATACAAAGTTCTAATGTGGCTGTTAGTCAAAGGATTCGCGGAACAGGATGAAGGCAGCTACAAATGTGTTTCGACGAATAGTCTTGGCAGGGCCGACGGCACTTTAAGGCTCTACGGTAAGCTCTGCGACCAATAAAACGCAAACTCACAGATTAGTATCAGATCTTACAATTAGAGCTACTAAACTATTATCATTAGTAGTTTCAACTCCACTTCTACGCCGTATTCTTCACGAACTTTTCTATAGTTCTGCTGCATCGTAAATCGTACCCGTGTACATTGTACATACCAACTTCTGAAGGTATAAATTGCGTTCTGATATCAGAATTTAAACTCTACATCTAACGAGATAATTTATTACTCTTTATATTACTTAGTAACTTATATTTGAACATTACACAAGATTCAACGCTTCTTTGCAGAAATTAAAATCGGCTTTGATAGGACGTCACGTGGAAAGGATCACGTGTCCATTATTGGTGGTGAGTTATGTTAAATCAATTATTGTATTACAATGTAACGATAAGTTTGTAATACACATAAAAGTGTTAACACATTGCTGACCGGTGATTTCACGTCAAAACTGTCCCCCGCAGCCGGCTATTTTTTCGCAGTTAAATATAAAGTGAAAACATCTGAATAAGTGCTAGCTCCTGTCCTGCATTCAGTTAAGTTATCAGTTATAGTATTTCATTTCTTTTGTAAATTATAGTTGCCGTATAGTTCGAGGCTTAAAAACTGCATAAACTAATGTAAGGAGAAACACGAGTTGACTCGTGATCGGTCAGCAACGTTCAGGCATGAAAATACGAGTATACTCGTGACTGATCAGCAAAAGTGTTAAGATATGAAGAATGTTACGAAATGATTTAGGTTTAGCCGAGGCCGCACAAAGTTCAGGCGCCAGCAATGGCGGCAGAGGGTTTCCGGGAAGTAACAGCAGATTCTCACACTTTCTATTGATGTTTCTGTTCATACCTGTACTGTGGCCACGGTGAAGAAGGCATTCGCCCCTGGTTACTGCTAAGCTACTGAGTGCCGGATGACTTTGTGCCAAAAGACAACAAAAACGAAGAAGCAAGAATGCTTGTGTGCGAGAAAGAGAACGATATAAAGTGTGTACGATAGTACGAGGGAGAAAAAGGAGAAAGAGCGTTAATGTATGATTGCGTGGTGTTAGTATGAAAGAGAAAGAAAGAACGAGTAAAAAAGAAGAACATGAGTGAAATCCAAGGATGCGAATCGGAGACCTACGTTCTCCAAAATCTTCCTACTTCCCTTTCCTACTCCCAAAATGTCAAAGACATTTTTAGATCAATGAATGTTGTCAATGTACGCGCCGATGCAAATTCGCTATTCGATCGACTTTAGTCGATCGCCAATTCGATCGATCCGATTGCGAAAGGGAAGGATGCACCGCCAATAAAAAAATAAGACAGCGAGCGAGTCGGAATCGCGCAAACAGCTTGACCCTTCCTAATGATGCTTTACAAGTCGTCGATAATAATTTACGATCATTTTTTGTCATTGATATAAGCGCAGCGGACGTTTAGACGTCAGGGAAATCGATGTTTCGAAATAAAAGTATGCGATCGAAAGTTGTATAAAGATTGTTGGTTTATAATCCCCCTCCATCTACAACCCCCTTCATTTACCTTGGCTTTTGATCTCAATTCCTTTCCGACCGTGACTGATTTGACACTAGTTAATATTCATTCGTATATGGAAATATTTATTAATATTAAGTTATACATTTCAATCTATGAATCCAGATTAACATTATATTCATATGCATATTATATTTATAAACTTGATCTTCTAAAGCCAACATATTTTACCGATTTTACGGGAATCGTTACAAGGAGAATAACAAAAAAGTCAATTACACAATCCAAATGTAACTTTATTAAACGCGGCATATGAAAATCCATTTTTAAATTCTTAATCTGGCTTTTATTGCAACGGATGCATTGTGAGATAGACAATTATATTGTACGCAAATTTGTATTAGTGTTTTTAATTACAGAACAGTTGTCAGCTTAAATACTTTATGGGTACCTCTGCATTGCCTTTATATTTATATTTCACGATTAATATGGTAATTAATATTCGCATAGCTATTTCCAGTAATCATTACCTATTCTATAGTGCAATACTTTGATTAGTTAAAGATATTCGATAATGAAGGATGAATGTTTAAAAACTAGAAGAACTTGGAAAATCAGGTAAATATACCATGTACGATTCGTTTTCGATAAATCAATGCTCTGTGAATAATTTATTAAAATGGTACTGATAAATGTAAAAACTTTAGTACGAGAAATATAAACTTTGCTTGAAATATTTACTTAAAAGATTTTATTAAATAATTAAAACGCTTAATACAGGCCCCTGAAACAATTTTTTGATATTATTATATTATTAAATGGGAACCAAAAATATGATATACTACGAAGTAGATAATCTTCTAGGATAAATTATATCTCACAAAAATTATTTTTATATTCAATTTTGTATAAATATAATAAATACATATGAAACATATGCTAAAAGTATATAATAAAGACCTGCAAATTAAGACATTTAAAATCCCTAGTTTGAGGGGGCCCCCGAAAACGGCAGCACTTTCCGCGTGGATTTAGCTCGTGAACGATACGCGACATTATCAACAGCATTAAACTGTAATGATTAAATTGTTTTTTATATAGATTCGTTAAATAAAAGAGGTACAACCCTGTAGGAAGAAGTAGAGAAAGGAAAAGCGCTTAGAATGATCGGTGCATTTTGTAGTTTCAGTTCTCGTATTTCTGAATGAATCCCACGTAAAGGTAGGTTTATCGACAGTAGTAAAAGCTGACGTAATACGTGAGTACGCTGGAGTGGCGTAAGTTACGTCACAATGGGGATGAAAACATTCGATCAGCTGTAAGATAGTTGTGTTTATTTTGGCGGGTTCGGAAATTGTATCGGGATCAACGAACTCCGTAGGCTACTAGTTAATCTTATACCCATGGTTCGTAATATTAGATTCACTTATTTAGAAAATTGCGAGTTTTAAAAGAATATTAAGTAAACAAATTACTGAACGAAACTTTTTAATATTTCATCCCGCAAGTGTTTAACCTGGTAGCTTTAACTTAGTGGATAGAACACGATTTAAAATAATGTAATGAGTTTTAAAAAAAGAAACGTTCTTAACATTTCCGAAAGGAACAGTTTCGTTTGAATTTCTTTATAGAAATGTACGAAATTCCGATACTTTTCGTGTAATAGTAAGATAAAGTGTAGACTAAAAAATGGAGGATCCGGAAAAAGTCAACCCTCTAGAATGGAAGCGTCCCGATCAAGTAATGCAATTGCATCGGTTAAAAGTAAAAAAGCGCGCTTTACAAGCGCGAATGAATAGAACCCGGCTTAGTACGGAAACCGTGAAATCTGCTCTGGAAGAGAAACGTAATGAACTTAATACAAATGCAAGCCCATCTGCACCACTCAAACGTAAAAATCCTTTTGCTAAGGCTGATTCCAATAAAAAGCAAAAAGAAATAATATCTCCTGATTTGGAGGCCAGCAATGATAATACACTATTTGAATTATTAAACATTGAAGTACCTAAAGTAACAAAACCATCAGATGAATCACATGATCCCTCTCTAACATTTGCCAGTGTTTTATCTAAGTTAGAAAATGGTAAAAGTACCCCTGAACCTGAGGTACCAAAAGGTGAGAAATACATTCCCATAGACTGGACTTTAAAGACTAAAATGAGATTCATGTCTATGAAAAGTTTCCCTTGGAATTGTAAATTAAAAACTAGTGAAGAAGCATCTGGTACAACAGGCTTTGTTAGATGTTTAGATATTGGTGAAAAAGATAACACATTAGACACAAGTCCTAATGCAAGGTAAAATTAGCAGTGTTTCAGGACATGCCACATTGTGATTTTGAGTCTTTAATTAAAGTTGATTTGAAATAGATTTCACAGATGTTGCTTAATATGGCAACACCCTTCACTACCATGGTTAGAATTGTTTCCTCGCTCTGCTGGCAAAGTGAGTGCTAGTTTAGCAAACAACTCAATGATAGCAAATACCCAATGTGTGAAAGAAGCATTGTATAAAGAATGGAGTGAGAGCTTTAGGTCACTTTTTCATTTACTAAGAGCCCGTCAATGCCCATACTTTTATGTCTGCGCGAATACATTTACTGTCTTATTTCGTGCTGCTGGTATATGTGGATTATCCGAAACACATGCTTTATTGACACCTACAACACGTGGTTTCAGACAATCCTTAAAGCAAGAAGGTATAAAATTTGTGGTAAGAGTCAGCTCGAAGAATGAATGATCAGAGTGTGATACGAATTCTTTCAGAGATACAATATACAATGCCATTAAGAAAAGATTCTAAAAGGAAATCTGATGTAACTGATGCTGGATATGATACATTAGATTCAAATGTGTCCAATTCTGTAGATATTCCTAGTAAAGTGGAAGTACAAAATAATGAGGATGAAGAAGATGAAACGCATGATGAGTGGTTGCAAAGTCTTGGTGTTGAGAATTCCGAAATAAAAAGAATTAATAGCTCTCAGGTACACTAGAATGACACCCACACAAATAATAAACATGGCTTATAAAACGTGTGAATATTGATATGATATTCTGCAGGCAAGAGTGACATTAGAAAAAGAGACTGAAATAGATCATTTGAAACAGTCACTGATTTTTGTGAAGGGTGTAGAGGCTCAGGCATTATTCAATTTTTTAATTAATTGCAAATCTGCAGTAACTACAACAGGTGCTTTAGCAGGAGTTCCTCCTACATTATTGGCACCAACAGCTTTTCATGGAGCTACATTAAGACCACTTAAGGTATAATATTTGTATGACATCTTCTGAATATCTCGGAATATCTCGGAATATCTCGGAATATTGGAGAAGAAATAACTAATGTTTCAATTTTTTGGAAAAGGTTAAAGAAAGCATAGTTCGCGTTGAGAACGAAAGATATTTCTCTCTCGAATTAAAAGGACCGATATTACCGCACGTATTACCTTCCTTATGTCATTTAATGAAATCTAGTCAATTGGAGCAATATTCCGCGAGTTGTGCACAGTTAGACGCGACTACATCGTTTTCAGCTGCCAAGCATGGATTAGGTAAATATTTTGATTCCGCAGTCACGTGTGCATTCAAGTGGAAAATTCACATTATACCTATACAGGACAAACAGATACGGTGGAGGAAGCAAATTTACAACAAAACATTTTTGGGGAGGAGAATTTAAGCGATTGCGGATTTAACGATGACTTATTGAAACACTTTTGTAATCCGGATCCCGAAAGAATTCAAGTTTTAGATAGTCTTAAGTTTTCCAATAATTTATATGCATGGTCATGATATTCGATCTTGAAAATGATGCTGACCATTTTGGACCATTGGTGATAACATGACTTTTTTCATAGCTTAAGACCATTATTTTACATGTATACATTTTATCATGTGTATTTTGTTATATAAGATGGTTTAGCAGTCTCCAATTTATACGGAAACGAAGAAATTTGTACGAGTTTCGCAAACATAACATAATATAAACGACACAAAAACATCGTTAAACTAATAACCAAACATTATAATCAAGCACAATTATTTTTAGACATTTAAAATATTACGGGATTACTTGCTACTTTTTATACAATCAATAATTATCGTGACACGATACGAACATGTATTAATATATTTACACGACACTTGACATACAAACATATTCCCCAGAGTTTATTATACCCCGATTATCTGAGTAATAGTTTTTTTTAATGTACGTATTGCATCACAATTTTATAAGACAATACCAGTCATATCGAAGCATTAAATCCAACGTCGACTGCAATTAATCTCGACATGAAGGCATGTTCCATTAATTGCATCATTCTACCTAACTGACGGAAAATATTTGCCGGGGAATATTTTTATCGATTTTAATCTAATCAAGGCACCTCCAAATTTCATGTGGCAGTCGTGTTATTACTCTTCGATTTTAATTAGCTCAATTACGGGAGGAACGATAAACGATGCGCCTTTCGAAGATACTAATTGTACTCATTTTTCACTCCCCCGTGATACCGCTAATTTATACATTAAGTGTAATACATACAAAAATGTGTTGGAACATTTTTCAAAATCCATTAATCATGAGTATTATCTGAAATAAAGATTCTTGGGACTCGTATTCGGCAAACATTTATCCAGACCTCTTCAATTTCCCGATCCTCGTTATTAAAATGAAATTCGAAGTAAAAAAAGAGTAATCGTTAATGACAAATTTGAAGCTCGGAGGGTGGAAGGTGGGGTTCCCAGATAGACTGCCCCTAAAAATAACGAATCGATATTCGCTCGCTGTCCCCAAATCGGTCGCCCGGTCACCTCTTGCGCGAAAAATCAATTTAACTGTTGTAACAAGGCATTAGGTTTTTGATTTTTATCTAACCATCAACATATGTTATTCCTCTTGACCTCATAATCGAATAAATCTAATAAGAATACCTTATTTGATGCACTTCTGTTACCTTCATGTAATTGGAGAACGCTTTGAGATCTGGGTACGAGCGCTGTACGATTGAGAATTTTTACGGAAATAATGACGAAAGATAAACATCGTGATACCACGGTGCGATGCAGTGTACGATCTGCTACGATATAAATGCATTCGAGTATATGCACCGAGTACTGGCATAAATATACGCGTTAGCCATGCGACGATTACGTCAGTCCCCGTTGCAGTCTGTGCTCATCGTATTGCGACACTATTCAACGAGCGGCAGTTTCATGTTCCAAGGACTTTTACTGGGATCTACTCTTCGAATCGAACAGTGCACTCGTAATATTACCCCCTTCGGCAATGCTTCAGGCTATACTCGTACTCGCGCGAAGTTCTTTCGCTTTCCATTTGGAAATTGGTCTTCCGCTGACCATAGGGCCAAATGTCTTTACGATAAGAGCCATGATCTTATCATAAGATCGTATTTACAAAGATACTTGAAAGTATTCTTCCACTATGTGTGAAGATCCAGAGAAAGGGATTCCAATGCAATGGGAAATAGCTCCCGAAACAGCCGAAGTTAGAGGACGTTAGAAATTAGCGTAATTGTATGTACTTTAGTGAAAGACATTGGCTTTATTTGCATCTTATTTCAATATATCGATCTTTTAAGAAGATCGTATTCTAAAAGATAAACGAAATGATTGACAATTAGATAGTAAAGATTATACGGAATGCCCGATTTTAAGGAGAAAGTATCATTCTTGCAAGGCAGTAGAAGACTACTATGCCTCTGCACCTGTTCCCTATTATTCACTTCAGTCACATCTGAAATCTTTCCGGTTACCATTCGCCAGAATTAAAATCCTTGCCACCGCAAATTCTATGAGTAAGGTTCAAGCGACGGACAAAATTATCCTCGCGAGTAAAACAACCTGGGAACCTGAAATACGAAAAAAAAGCGCTCATAGGGTGGTGCGGAGGGACTAAAGAGAAAGTCCCTTCTTCTCGCGGGCGTCCGATCGGGCTGCCGAGAGGCAACCCCTCGTATACGGGAGGGTTCAGGGTGGATAAAGCCGCTGGGTACGCGGGGTGTGGGTAAGGGGTTCTCTACAAGGGAGGGGGCCAAAGAAGGGGGGGAAACTTCAAGGGTGTTGGTGTATATGTCTGCCTACACAAGGGAAACCCAAGAGGGTAAGCGCGAGTGAGACCCATGTACTTCCGACGAGGATAGTCCAACGTACCGTACCAAGAGTAACAAGGATAGATACATGCACCATGTGGGAGTGAGAAAGGTAGGTCGAAAGGGAATGACGAATAGAGAGAGACCTAGTAGAACCAAGATAGTAGTCAAAAGCAGAATAAAGAGGGTACTACATGGTGGACCAGGTTGAAGAATGAAAAAGAGAGAAGGAGAGAAATTTCTCCCCATGGCACGATGTACGTATACATCCTGGTCCCTTATTCCCTATACGTATGAAGGGGGGTTTCGAGAGGCCGGTGGAGTTCCACGACGGCAACGAGCCACGAGCACAACGCCGAGTATGAGCACGACTACTACGACACTGCGTGGGGGTTGCACGAAGACCCCCTGGTGGGGTTCTGGCTCCCGGCCCCACAGTCCCCCGCTGGAAATGATATCAGTCGCGACTCGCTCGAGGGAGCCCCAGCACGTGCCGTGCCCCTCGTAGAGTAAGCCCGCTTGCTTGCTCGACTGTTCACTCGTACCACGATTTCTTCGTTTTCTTTGGCTTTTTTGGTGCACGTCTTTACTTCTGCTAAATCGGTAGCCGATCGAGCGGGTACATCGGGGAACCTGCGAACGGGAGGATACACGGTGTCCAGGTCAAAAAAGCCAACATAAAGGAGTGGTCTCTAATCCTCGTCATCGCCCTTTCGTATACCAGAAGATTTTCCCTTCTATTGGATCGTCTTCGCGGTTGATTTCAAGGAAACATACGGAATATCCTGAACGGGATTTAACGTGACCCTTTTTTGGAGGAAGAAGGTAAGGTCATTTCCCGAGAGAGGGTGCGTGTTTAGATGGCGAGGGTGTATACGTTGCGCACTTCGAAGGCCGACTGAATGTTGATATTTTCTACTGGATTCTACTTGAGGACAACGACTCTTGGATCATAGGAGTCGTGGAGTTCTATTTTGACATTAAAATTGATCAGCGAAAAAGGATGATATCGGTGTGGTAGTGATAACGAATTTGCGCTGACTCGCCACTGTCCAATAAGGGTTGAAAACTTGTACGACATCTGTGGGCTGCTCTGCTGGAACAGCGACAGTGTATGTTCCATTTTCCTCCTGCTGTGTATAATAATCTATAATTTGCTCGATGGAAAGCAAGTATGATTCCATTACACTCTGTCTGAACATAATATGTGTACATGTACAATGGCTTCATTTTGTTGATAGTTCATACAACGTACATATTTTAACTTCTTCTACGACTCGTTCTCCATTATCAACATGGCTTTTATTAAACTAAGTGATACCAACATTTTTAATCCTCTATTTATTCGAACTTTCTAAACCTCCAGTGTATTTTGGACAAAATATAATTTCACCTCCCTAGTTATGATACACCCGTACAACTCCGCGAAGGTTTAATCGAAGTCGAGCCAGCTTGCTTTCGACATTTACGATGTTTTGTCTACAATGACAATAAGGCTTTCCACATCATCGTTCATGCTCTTTATGTGCATGTTTCCAAAAGTCAACCACGAAGATCCATTCAGTAACAATATCTCCATTTCTTAATGTCATCGTAAGTCATCCCTTTTGCTTGCAGACGTACTCCTTTATCTTCGTTCGTTCAACATTCACCTCAAAATAAATCGGAATTCGCGGGAACACGGTGATTCGTCTCTATCAGATTTTCCGAGGGAAGGCGATTTTCGACAAAGGGACGGGCTCGTGTAACTAAACGACGTCTCTATATCGGTGCCGCGGCGCACGTTCCCGAGGCGCGACGTCGAGGCGCGGATATTAATAGAGTCAACGTTGAGACGGGGCACACGGACTTAAACCGACTCTGCTCTCTTGGTCTCTTCGGTGTTATAGAGCGCACTAACCAGCCGTGGGAGATCAAGCATTCTTGGATGCCTTAGTCACGTTTATGGACGACCTCGATACTTCCTTTGCATAGGAAAAAAAAGATACCACTTACCTCTAATCTTCTTTCCTGTTGATTACTAACACGCAGCGCCTGATCTATTATCACGAGACACAACAGTAAACCCGCGTATGCATTGAAATTTGATGCCAAGGAAATTCTCTTTCGCTCCTTCGCCCTTATTTCTAGAAGTTGCCCGATGTGTTGGTATAGTGAGAATAGTTCTTGTGCTTCCACGTTGCGATTTTGTTCAATCACATGTCAAAGATATTCGCGGGTACTTAAGTTCTCTGAAGTTTAATTTCGATGCACTATCTTCCTCCAACTACTGTTTGGCTTCTTTTTTGAACACGTGGCTACTTTTGGCTATTTCTGGTGCTCCGTCCGATGATTTTGTTTCTGGATTACCTTGACGTGTATGAAACGATTCTCTGCACTTACATGACAGGGGCATTTCAGTTGTTGAAACTGAAGGTTTTGAGTGAAGGAAAGGTTGAATTGATATTTGAACAGCACGCGTATGTTTACGAGCCACACGCTCGCCGGATAACGATCACACCATTATCAGTAATGTTTTCACACTGAACTAGGAATAGTAAACCTTTCTACGAAATTTAGAAATTTGGTAAACATTCACGATGCTTCATAGTATACATAAGTTACGAGTCGAATGAAAGAATATTGAATGTGATTAATGTGAATGATCAAGTTAAATATTCCTAAGGTAAACTTATAGTCATTCTCAAGGCGCGCTTGTAATACTCTTTTCCTTATTAAATATTACGTACTTCTTCGTCACATGATGTAACGGCAATATATATGCAAAATGTATTAGAAAACCGGTTATGCGGTAATGCATTAACAATCTTCCTTTACAATTCTTATTTCCATAGTTTTTATCTAGCACGCCACCTGATGCTTGCACTACAATCGATTTTATTTCATTTCTACGTAATAAATAATAGATAAGATAATATCACGATTTTCACATCTATTTCAGTCAGCTATTTACTTAAATATATTATTTGGATTAATGACACATATTTATAATACGAATAATATATCAAACGATGTTTTAATGGATATCAATCAATTCATTGAAATCTTTCTCTAAGTATTTTTGAGGAGGTAGAAAATACTGGTTTGACTCTAGGCTAACGTTTAATTATTCATATTATTTTCGATGCATTATTGCTTTTAATATTTCCAATGCAATCTGAAAATATAAACGGTGCCTCGGCGACAATGGAGAAACCGCCTCCTTGGTCTAATAACATGAGTAATGCTTAAAGTACGATCAACGAGGTACACTGACTGCCTACTATTGTCAGAACCATTACATACAGTGTGCTCTAATTTGAAAATAGCGCATTGAAAATAATAGTTTTATATCTTTGATTTGCTTCGAAATCATTTCTGCATAGTTCTCAGCAGATCCAGTATTAGTGAAATCATCTACTACCTTCAGATGTGTATTCTTTTGTTTCCAAGTTATGACCACAAAGTACTATAACCTTTAATTCATCTTGCAGTAAGAAGTTAAATGAATTTCACGAATTTTAATTAGACGAGTGATGTGAATTATATAAAATGATATTCGCGCGTATATAGATATATCAAACTATGATTTTAATATAACGAAGTTTAGATGCCTGACTTTGTTTTAATAACGAAATAGGTTAAAAGAATACGCGGAAGAAAAGTGGTGGTTACGAGTATGTCTTTTATTAACACGTACATAATTTGTCTTGGCAGAAAATCAAAGTTTATGGACAGTTGAAGTGAGTAAGTCGTAGCTGCTTCCTTTATTATGCGATTAAATTTATCCATCGTTACTTTGAGTATATACAATATATCCCTTTTATCTTGCATTGTAAAGATAAATGCGATCGTTATTAAATATCAGAAAGGTCAACTATCCTTGGATTGATTTGCATTATGTTTTGACAACTGTGGACGGTAGACTAATCGATTAAAATTCTGATCGCCTTTCAAAGTGACGCAT
Source organism: Nysson spinosus (assembly GCA_910591585.2). Taxonomy (NCBI): domain Eukaryota; kingdom Metazoa; phylum Arthropoda; class Insecta; order Hymenoptera; family Crabronidae; genus Nysson; species Nysson spinosus. The sequence continues at coordinate 4,411,726 of OU342830.1, read as the reverse complement.
CGTAAATGAATTTCGATATGGAAACTCGAACATATTATCAAGAATAGCCAAAGTAAACGTCAACTTTCTACTTAATCACTTACTCACTAATTATCGTGGAAGCCGCGATAAACCACCTTAGTTTTCCAGTTATCTTGGAACGATAGAAATTCTTTATCTTTCTAGTTACGGTGCAACAAGAATAGAATTCTTACTGAATCGGGCATTTTGAGTTTAGTTCGGAGATTATAAATTACTAAATCACCCTTACATAGATATTTTTACAACATATTATTTCCTACAGAAACATCAACAAACAAATATATCACCTTATCCCAAGTCAATTAAACATTTGTCCGCATAATAAACCATTGTAATTATCTTTAAATTGCTTTAACTTCCTTCGAATTATTGTTCCATTTGGCGATAACTGTTTCTCCGCGAACATATGTAGAATTTCGAGCAGCTTCATAAAAATATGAAAGCGCCATTTCGACCCCTTTTAATATTCTTGAGAAAAATTCAATAAATCGTGACTCTCTAATACTCCATAACACTCTCACCCTAATGGCGATACTAAATCACTATCGGGGTAAAAATTTCCTCCGTGACAGAGGAAAGGGGTAAACCATCGAAGGGGCTACGAATTTTAATTCTACCTTCCAAAATAAATACTTTTAATAATAACAAGCCCAAAAATCCTTGTTTTCCGAGTAAAATATCTGACACGGAATAAATGGATTTAATATACATATAAACAAATGAATATTCAAATCATTTGTAACATAACATTACTCCGAACATTTCAAATTTGATCATCGTATAAACATAATAATTAGCAATATAATTAACATTGAATGACATTCTGCAACATGATTTCGATCCAATGTCTTGTTTTCAAGTTACAACTTGGAGAGGGCTTTTAAACAAAAAAGACGTATGATTTTGCAACTTTGGGGATTTAATGGTACGTATTACCGTTGTTCGATTTCGTGAACATTTTACGGAACATATTTTTTTTATAGCCTGCGTTCAATCGAGGGGGGTAAAGCGATTCCAAAAATCGATTTAAAGCCCGACTCTATTACGCATAATACAAAAACGTGTCTGTAACCATAGTATGAAACCCAATTTTGAATATCGCAAACAGTGCGGTGCACTGCCGTGGTGCAGTTTTCGAATGCCACCACGATGTTGCACGTGGCGAGGAAACGGGTGATAGTTCTTCGACGTAGAACGTGGGTTCGGTCATGTTTCGTTTTGCGCCAAGGCATTTCTTCGTGTCAGTTAGGGGGCCGTTTTCCTGGCCCCTTTCTCCATAACTTGGTTGAAGCCAGAAGAAGGAGAGAAAAAAAAACGGGTGCGTCGGACGGCACACGAATAGAAACCCTTAGTAATGCGTGAGGGGGTCCACCAACGAAATTATGGATCGAGCCAAGCCGTGGTACCACGTCTGCGCGTTACCACTTTCCTTCTTCACCCCCTCGGTTTCAACCCTGTTTTCACCCACATTAACGCACACATATTTCGGAACCTACTCTTTCCCTCTTTCTCTTCTACTTTCTCTACCTATGTCCCCCCCCCCCCCCCCCCCTTTACGACGATACTTCATTTTCATTTGATCCTGCTTTTGATTTTGCTACACCCTTACTACTGCCTTGTTATTCGCATGCGTTTAATATTTTTCGTAAAACTACCGTGCCAATTAATTGTTTTTTAAATGAAATATGAGTGTTGTGATGATAGTCGAGGTATGAAGATGGAACTTCGATTGATTTCCCTTTTTCTGTGAATACTTAGGGTTCTATTCCATGTCGTTGGTATAGGACATTTATTGCGATTTGTCTTCAAAGTGTTTTCTATGCTTAATTTCCTGTATTCTATAAATGTAAATATGACAGAACTATTTTAATATTTCGAGGTTTTCATCATTGGTTCGCAGCACCAGATGCTTATGAAAACACCCCCTTGTATCCCATCTCTAGGAAACTTTCTTTTACCGCTTCGCTATTCCTCCTTGGTTCCATTTAAATTCACAAACAACATGATACACGGAAAAGTTCGAAATACCAGGCAAAACTTGGATACGTGTGAGTCATCGTTAGTACCATTTGAACGTATCCTCGTTTAATGACACATCAGTCTTCTCTACACTTTTTCTCAAAGTAATAATACTGAGTCACCGAGACATAGATTACATTTCTACACTCTGCACTATTCTACTATGTTCTCCACAATCTCATAAAACTTCGTTGTAAACCATGTACATATAATTCTGACTCTTTCTACTGTTATGCATCAGAGCTTCGATTCTACACTTTCCCGGATGTATTCAAGTTTCGACCTGAAATTCGAATGTTTTACTTTCGTCTTCACTGCGATCCTTTCAAACGAGCCAGCCAAGGCAACTCCAAATTTCCGTAGGAAATTATTCGCTGCATTAACCTTTTGAAGGTGAAGCTGCGACCTCGCGGAAGGCTAAGTTGCACGTTACTTGCAGTTTGACGCATTCGAGTGACCGCAACGACGAACCGCGTGCAATTACCAGATAACGTATATTACGTGGATATCTCGAGCCACGAGAAGCGAATAATTGTGGGCAACGTGTCAATTAAAGCGACGTTTTGCCGGTACCTCCGATTGTTTCAATTATGACGCAACGATTATGTTTAATACTAAGATATTACTACCACCATGTTGTGCATCACTAATTGCACGGTAGAAGCGTGTATAGAATTTCCATCGAACCATGACGCGAACTGTTTTTCCTCTTCCAAAGATCGTTCTATTTCGTAACGATACATTTAAACTCAAGTTACTATGCATCGCAAAGAAGTGGTTATTTCATCCAATAAGAGGACTTCTCCTTTGATCCTACCAATGTGATTTTGACATAAAAAATGTATGAATTTTTATTTTGATATAAATATACTGTTCGAATATTAATATACTACTTGGGAAGTTTCAAATTAAAAACTGTTCCTTGGGTGATGCTGATTAAGGTCAATTAATAGAGTAGTAAGAATGTAATCGAAGATAATACAAATTAAATATTAATGTATGAGAATAATGAAAGGCAAACGCTCGAAGCGTAAAGATGAGTATTCGGAAGAATGATTGACTACAATAACTCGTGCTTTTCTTCCAGAAACAATTATCACCATAATGGGGGAAAAGACGTTCAATCTTACGTGGAACAATCACCTGGCAAACCTTTCGGGATTATTTGAAGGGTTGTACAAGAGTGGTTCCTTGACGGATACAACCTTGGCTTGTCAGGGTGGTATGCTGAGAGCACACAGGCTGGTCCTGGCAGCGTGCAGTCCTTACTTCGAGAGGGTCTTCAAGGAACACTATGGTGAACAGCCGATTCTTATTTTAAAAGGTAAGTTAATGTGACCATTACAATATCTATGATAAGACTAACATATTTTAGCAAGAAAAGTTTCGACGCGTTATATAAAAGACAAGAATCTATATAGAAAACGAAACTTGTCTCAATTAATCCGAGAAGCTGACAAGAATTCGATTAATCTTAAAACCAAATTTGAATGACTTTATTTCAAAGAGCATCTATTGCTCTATTAAATTTAAATATTTTCAATGTGTAAATCTTAGTTGGTCCTTACTCGAGTCACTACTTTATAGCCTGCTTTATTTATCTGTTCAGAATGAACTTCGCGTAACACTACTAATTGTGACGATAAATGAAATCAACGGTACGTCCTGTAATTAAATGAAACAATGTCCTTCGAATTCCAGGAGTTGCGGTCGAGGAAATGGAATGCCTGTTAGACTTTATGTATCGGGGTTCCATAGACGTGGCAGAGGAGCATTTGCCCTCTTTGATAAAGACAGCAACCGATCTGGAAATTCGCGGTCTGTCAGGTGAACAGAGAAATCAGGAGAACAATCGAAACTCTTACACGAGAGCGGAAACGCGAAAGCAAAGGTGTCACATTGAAACTAGAGTACACACGACTGAGTATATAAAGGAACCATCGATCCTACCTTTCCTATCAAAATCGTCAACCGGAGATCCCTTGGATGATAACATCAAAGTCGAAGAGATCGAAGTTGAAGATGACCCAATGGTGATCGACGGCCACGAAGATCCCTATGATGAGCCTCTAAGATCTTCGGACTCTGGAATTGTAAGTTTCCTTGAGAATAAATCATGTTTCTTAAGGAAGATAAGTATGTTGAGTTTTGGGAATAATACAAGAATATTGTCATAGATGAAGTAAGGAAACCTATCATACAATGTACATTGGTGTGCTATGATTTTGAGGTATTAGCACCGCATTATTTTCATATTTTTCATAATAGAAGGGGTCAATCTTGTTTCGTATACTTCAGTCATTAAAAAATCTGGAAATCAACACGTGGAACAGCTAATTTTGGGCGATATCGGTACTTTATTTTGTCAGGAATTCCCATCAGATAAACATAGATTTCAAAATATTCATAATTCGTGGTTTTATTTGTAGCACGATCCTGGAACGGATTTAATTGAAGTTCTAAGTATATAATATAAATATGTGTCTTAGAGTTCAAATTGGCGAAGTTTTACCATATTTTTCTGGTTTGATTGTGTTGTTAGTACATATTATTAAGATACGACGGTCTCGTAGAAGTCGTGATGTAGAAACAAAATTTAATTAAGCTTCCTTCAAAGTACGAGCACACGGATTTTTAATTGAGAGGGTACCCGAAAGCATTTCACGAGTTCCTTTTTTTCCAAGACTCGTACTAATAATTAATCAACTCTAAGATAGAAAAGAGTATGAACTCATTTCGTCCCCTTTGATTACGTGGCAGTGACGATGTAGTTCAAAAAGTTCTCGGTTGGACACTCAGGATCGAAAAGTTCGCTTAAATGAAAGGAAGTTTCTACGATTCGTCCGTACATCGAAGTGGCTAATGAACTTTGGATAAAAACTTCAAGTCTTCTCCAATTTAAATCGTGTACATTTCCATTTCTCTTAACTTCCCCTACTACACCATCTGTGTCGTGTAATTATTCTATTAATCCCAAGCTTCTACACACTTCTAATTAACTACGAAATTAACATACAAAATAAGAATTACCATGAGTATTCTATAGAAACTAATACTAATTCTAATTATTATGTACCAATTCCCGATAACCTTCAGAGAAATGAAGTATAATGAGATGTAACTTAAGAATCGGATTTTATGTAGTTTTTACAAGAAACTATGTTTAATTTCCTAAAACTTTTCGTAATTCTGCAGAGACGTATACCACCGCCAATGTATAGGAGGGAAACCAGGTTTAAAGGACAAAAGAGAGTATCTGTTGGGCGCATTACGAGGAACAGTGATATATTGGATTCTAGAACGAACGATCGATTGTCCTTAATGGAGGATCCCCTAAGAGATACCACTTACGAGGATTCTCAGACGGAGAAATCAACCGAGCAGGGCTTCAACAATGTATCCTCGGATCCTACGGTACCGGATATACAGATGAACGACGACTTACAAGAACGAGATGAGAGTCTGGTACGATGTGAAGTAAATTTACCATAAATTGGTCTTTCATCGACATTCCGTGTCATTCGAACACATTCATCAAATTCGTTTATCATTGACTTATGTATGTACAGTACTAATGTGCATGGAGATACAGAATCGAACTCGTTTCATTATCTACAACGTCTTTCAGAACAAGTTTAATTATTTCAGCTATAGATGAGACTATTTTTCTTGAAAAGTTATTAATAACTAATTTATTAAAATATGTTAAAACTCTAGATTTTTCGATATATCTGAATGCATTCGAGATGCTATATTCGAAGTAATATTGCTCTAATCTTGAATTATAGTACAATGGCTACAACACTAACAATTAATAATTTCGTAATTAATGGAATTCAACTACACTCACCTAAAATAATGCGAAACTAACTTCTATAAGAAAGTGTTCAGCACGATAATTTATTGAAATATTCATACTTACATCGTAATCTGTATTTCTTTCATTAATTCATTGAATTCACTCATTCTTGTATTTAACACCATAATACTATAATATCGAATGTGAAGGAAGTCAATCATACTTCCGACCGTTCTTGTAAGTTCATCTTACAAACCGGAAAAGTTCGGAGTTTAATGAAATCTGTTCCTGGATTGACAGGGCACATCGAAAAACGTGGAGGAGAGCACGAAATTGGTTGGAAAAAGAAAAGGCGAACCATCGAAGAAGACAAACGCTAACGAAGGCAAAGGGTCGCGGCCGACTTTAGCGAAATCCGACAGAGCCCAGTATAAACCTTTCTCTTGCGATCTCTGTACTTTGGCTTTCACGAGGGCCTCTCATTTAGCGAGACACAGAAGAGTTCATACCGGAGAGAGACCATTCGCTTGCAATATTTGTCCACGACTGTTCGCCAGACAAGATAAGCTGAAGCAGCATTTAGATTCCCACTTACAATGGCCGAAAAGGAAGAATAGTCTGTCAAGTGTGAGTAGCCATTCTGCAAGTTCTCTCCTCGGGAAAGGCAAGAGAGGTAGACCGCGTAAGGTAAAATACATTCTAGAATCTTTAAATTTGAATTATTTTTAGCACTAGAACTACCAACACCGTCAAGATGACGGGTCTACAGATTTTTATTAACCTCATGTTACATAATATACATAATTAAATCTATTAACATATTGTTGACCAGTAACGGGGCAACTCGTGTTTATGCATGCATCAGCTTATGCAATTATTAAAGGTCAAAGCAATGTATGTTTTCATTATTGTGTTCGATAGTATTTATTTTATTATAATATTGTTCTTTTCTGGATATTTGGTTTTTTAATCGCGAGTTTAGTGTTGGATAGCCGGTGACATGCGTTAGTTTTTGCGTTAAATTGCCAGGCAACAATGCGTTGATTTACTTTGTATTCCACACCGTATATTACAGACATACAGTAAAGGTATAAATCTAGTTAAATATATACCCGGTAGTTCTAGTGCTAAAAAACGTCTGAACTTACACTCATCTTGGGTAAGCTTTTATTTGATTTATTTCGAATATTCTGAGTTAAGCCTTTCATTTATTCTGTGAACCGAGGAGTTTTTCCAAAAAAAATATACGCGGATACTTACAGTTTAGTAATAAAATAAATGATTAGTATTTGGTTGGCCAAAAAGATCGGGCGGTTTTTAACGTATAAATAGAAAGCAATTTTTATTGAATATAATTAAATGTCCGACGAATTTACTCATCATAATGATATATTTTATTTGTTACTTATTATCGTACAAAATAGTTCTTAATTTTAATTGTAATAAACGATGATTATTTCTTATTTTTTTAGATGAACCTCGAACACTCCGCCATGGAAGAGATCCTAAATTTCGGTGAGTTCAGTTCATTGTTGGACAAATCTCATTCTCCGGGCTCGAACAAAGATGGCGATTCAATATCTCCAGGAAACGAGAAGAAAATCGAAGATCAAGGGGATGATACACCGGAAGGAAGCAATAAGGATTCTTACAACTGTCAAGTGGAGAACGGTCAAGATATCATTGCATAAAGTTCTCGTCAAACCTCTCCCATTGATTAGGAAAGAAGATATTTTTCTATACGTGGGGAGGATTGCAGTACTTAGGAAGATTGAAGTCTGCGTTGTCGACGAATTAATCGAGCTTCTACGAAGGATGATACGAGGTATTCTAACCGATAATTAAATATTCCAACAAAAGATGAATGACTCTTTTCGGCGTAAAAACAAACGTCTGCATCTGTCATTTGAAATCTACTGACTGATGTAGTTTTAATATTACGATTCCTAGATGTATCCTTATGTACCTTATTACCAAAAACTCAATCCAAAGTATCGCACTATTCACTCGCAGAGTAAAACAATTTCCATGGGTTGTAAAACGATTATTTAAAGGTTTTAATATTTAATTTGGAATAATTGCAATCTCTATTATTAAAGAATATTATGTGTTAATTACAGTTTGCCCATCGTAATGCGCGATCAATAACTTGTTAAAACTCGTTCTACATGGTAACTAGATTTTGATACGATTATAATAAATACGCGTATTAAGATATCATTTTTATATGATAATAAAAAAACGATTGTTATTTATAATTATAAGTTCGGTTTCGCAACAAGTTACATCGCGTATAACGAAGATATATACTGTATTTGTATTTGCGGATCTGGCAATCACGACTAGATCCAAGTAGCGAAAATTTGTTTAAATTATTTATTATCGAAACGATATCACTATTATTAGATTAAGTAAAGAATTATCTACAATACGTCTCATAATCGCTTATAAGTCCTTGCTTTTAACGAAGACACCGAATAACATTTCACGTAAGGCTTTTCAGAGGACGGACCAGGTGTATTGTTATTAGGACTTCTACAATTTTGTTGATTCTAGTTAAATCCTAATTTATTTATCGAGATACAAAGCGACTTTGTAGATTCGATAGGAACTCGTTCGAAAAGAGTACCTGAGGCATCGATTTTATTTCACAACCTCGCGACATGGAAACAAGATTGATGCTGGAAAAACATATAGAAAACTTCATAAGTAGTTTCATATCTCACGTTTCCCGAGTCGTACAGGTACAGGTAGATTTTAAGTGATTCCCTGTCGTGCAATCGATATTTGTATCGGACGATAAGATTAAACGCGGGACAGGAACCTGTGACAAAGAAAATACGACCAAATTACAATTACTTACTTCAAGACTGTGGTCTGGTTTGCGTTGTGAAGTTGTTTAACATGCAAACAATCTTCAGCGTCATTTCGTACACGTAATACTCCTGATAAGAGAATCAGTTTCACTGAACTAAAGACATTAAACCTGTAAGTACTGTTTTTGATGTGAAAATAATAATCGAACAAGTACGGTAATTCATATATTCAGCATATTCATGTATGCTATAATTATATAAATAGTCAACTCTTCTCCATCAGATTACAAACGTCCTTAAACCAGACGCATTATCGTCTACACTTACACTTTATCGGAAGTTTACGAGTAACATATTCATTATACATTATTCATAAACTCATTGTTATTCCTATAAGCCGCGCAACTCGCGAGTTACTCAGAGATTAACCGACTTATGCAGGATTTGCATAAAGCACCATAAAATGTGTACTCGATAAAGACACATATCTGCACCTTCGTTTTCCATAAAGTAATTTGAACAGTTATTTCAACAATTCATTGCGACACATTTTATTTAGATGTAAATTCAATTATTATTAACATTTTGTCAAGTGAAGAGCACAGTGCAAACCAAACCTATTATTATAGATGCGGCTCACCGAGTCTCGGGCCGTAAACCATGAAAGAGTAGCTTCGGATATTTTGTCATACATGCGATTATGATACTTCATGAAAAAATCTAACGAAACGGGGAACTAGTTTATTACGTTAATGTGTGCGAGATTTGTTAATGTTTTTCCTTATGAAATGTTCGTTTCACGGAATATAAAACCAAAGTTTGATGTCTGGACGCACGTTTTTTCTTCAAGGTTTGCATTTAAGGAATTCTGCGGAAAAATAGACTGAAATATATGCTTTAAATTAATATGCATGGTCTCGATTCTCAAAATGTTGAGTAATTCACAACCTTTTTTTATCATGATTTATTATTTATATTTGTCACTGCAGAATCCACGATAGTGAACAATTCTTCCGATAAAGTTAGATTGTTTAGTTCTAACTGCATCTGTATGATATCATATTCTATTAGTTATAATATGTGTTAAGTTATTGTAAAATAGAATGTCGAAAATCTTGATATACACGTGGAAATCAAATGCATTAATAAAAACATTAATCTCGTGCTTTAAGAATCGAGATCCATGGGGTAAATAAATAAAGTCTGTTGCTTTAAAATATTTCTGTTTTGAACGAGAAATTCGGGTGTAAAATATTGAATAGACATCGGTAATTTCGAACGGTGTCATCCTTGGAAGAACCAGTTGTTGTTTGTACAAACCACATTCTGGTTTGTTGATTGAACTTTGTTGCTTAATCTTCCAGCGTTATACTTCCGGGTTTATTACCGTTTAGATCACGGCAATGTGCAATTATTTCAGTGATATAACAATCTGGTCTATCGCCGTAAGCTGCGAATGAGTTTCGTGCAATTCTATACAGCGATCCTGTAAGATCGCGCGTGAGTTTCCATATCTTATAATGTATATTGTGTAGCGTGTAAATAAAACTTAAATTAAATATACTCCATAATATTTATCCTTTCCTTATTAATCATCTTTATAATTAATTGGAATATTGACTTTATTAACCCATTTGCAAACGGGACGAGATATAGCCCGTTTAACACTTTTGACGAAAAATCTCGCCATACAATACTGTCCGTCTTCAAAAATTATTAAATTCCAAAGTCGCCAATTTCGGTCCAAAATGGTCGAAATCGATGGTAGATGGTCCCTAAACATGTTTATAGCGATTTTGGAAAGTTTCAAAGTCGCTAATTTCGGTTCAACAATGAACAAATGTTCCTTAAAGATTTTGACACGCTGAAAACGAGTCCGTAAACCGTTTTCCTCCATCACCCTCACTTTTCGAAAAAATCAATATTGTCGAAAAGGGTATTTCTTGTATTTGAACACGATTTGTGACGAACATATAACAGTAAGACAGTTTTTATTAATTGGAAAAAATTCAGTAGACCTTTAGGAACCGAATGATGCAAATGAAATTTGCAATATGAATTTGAAAATATGTTTAAACATTAGTTAAATTCGGCGAGGAACGCTCCGCACTCTCATTGTTCGAGAACCTTTTCAAGTTTGCGTAAAAATTGTGAAGTGTGTATAACAGTGAGACAGTCCTCATTAGCTGCAAAAAATTCTGCGGTCTCTTGTGAGTAAAATGATACGAATTAGATTTGCAATTTTAATTTGCAAATATGTTTAAACCTTAGTTAAATTTGGCGAGACACGCGCCGCGTGTTCATTCTTCCACACTCTGTTCAAGTTTACATAAAATTTGTGACGTAAGTATAAGAGCTAGGCAATATTTCTTTATTGGAACAAATTCTGTGGACTCTTGCGAATAAGATGGTATGAATTACATTTGCAATTTTAATTTGCAAATATGTTTAAACCTTAGTTAAATTTGGCGAGACACGCGCCGCGTGTTCATTCTTCCACACTCTGTTCAAGTTTACATAAAATTTGTGACGTAAGTATAAGAGCTAGGCAATATTTCTTTATTGGAACAAATTCTGTGGACTTTTGCGAATAAAATGGTATAAATTACATTTGCAATATTAATTTGCAAATATGTTTAAACCTTAGTTAAATTTAGCGAGACACGCTCCGCGTGTTCATTGTTTCAAACTCTCTTCAAGTTTACATAAAATTTGTGACGTAAGTATGACAGCTGGGCAATATTTCTTTACTGCAAAAAATTCTGTGGACTTTTGCGAATAAAATGGTATAAATTACATTTGCAATATTAATTTGCAAATATGTTTAAATATTAGTTAAATTTGGGGAGACACGCTCCCAACGCGCATTTTTCGAGACTTTGTTAAAATTTCTATAAAAAGTGGGCTTCTGACGAGAATTACAATTACTGTATGCGATAGAGCAGACATTTCTCTTTGGAAAACACTCTTCAAATATGCCAAACGGACTTTGGTGTCGTAAATAAACGCCAAAAAACCGTGGAAGTCACGCTTTGGGAGCAATATTTAAACATATAAATATGAATTACTTCACTTACGGAAATATTAGCAGCAAAGCCTGTCGAAGCATTTTATTTCTATCTGTTCTAGTATCCGAGATAATTAAAGAAAACTACTTGCGTTTTTATTTCTGCGAAATCATAACAAGGTTGAAATTCGTGGACAGAAAAAGTGCCGTCCATCTGGCGGTGAAAACGTGGAACGAAAATTTTTTTACAAAGAGGTAAGGGCGAAATTCATGGGCAGAAAAAATGCCGTCCATCTAGCGGTGGAAACGTGGAACTAAATTTGCTATTCCCCACCTATGATTACCATCCAACCTGTAAGGGTGAAATTCATGGGAATAAAAAATGTTGTCCATCTAGCGGTCAAAAGGTGGAACTAAATTCGATGCTCCTATAAACGGGCAGGCTTTAGTTCCACCTCCTCACTGCTAGATGGACGACATATTTTCTCCCCATGAATTTCGCCCTTTCACGGCGGGGGGTAATCATAGGAGGAGAGTAGCAAATTTAGTTCCACGTTTCCACCGCTAGATGGACCACATTTTTTATGCCCATGAATTTCACCCTACCAGGTTGGATGGTAATCGTAGGATGGGAGTAGCAAATTTAGTTCCACGTTTCCACCGCTAGATGGACGACAGTTTTTCTGCCCATGAATTTCGCCTTTCCTTCTTTGAAAAGTAACTTTAGTTCCATGTTTTCACCACCAGATGGACGGCACTTTTTCTCTCCACGAATTTCAACCTTGTTATGGTTTCGCAGAAATAAAAATGCAAATAGTTTTCTTTAAATATCTCGGATACTAGAACCGATAGTAATAAAATGCTTCGACAAAAAATGTTGGTCTTTTATCGGGACAGGCTTTGCTGCTAATATTTCCGTAAGTGAAGTAATTCATATTTATATGTTTAAATATTGCTCCCAAAGCGTGACTTCCACGGTTTTTTGGCGTTTATTTACGACACCAAAGTCCTTTTGGCATATTTGAAGAGTGTTTTCCAAAGAGAAATGTCTTCTCTATCGCATACAGTAATTGTAATTCTCGTCAGAAGCCCACTTTTTATAGAAATTTTAACAAAGTCTCGAAAAATGCGCGTTGGGAGCGTGTCTCCCCAAATTTAACTAATATTTAAACATATTTGCAAATTAATATTGCAAATGTAATTTATACCAGTTTATTCGCAAAAGTCCACAGAATTTTTTGCAGTAAAGAAATATTGCCCAGCTGTCATACTTACGTCACAAGTTTTATGTAAACTTGAAGAGAGTTTGAAACAATGAACACGCGGAGCGTGTCTCGCTAAATTTAACTAATATTTAAACATATTTTCAAATTTATATTGCAAATTCCATTTACATCATTCGGTTCCTAAAGGTCTACTGAATTTTTTCCAATTAATAAAAACTACCTTACTTTTATATGTTCGTCACAAATCCTATTCAAATACAAGAAATACCCTTTTCGCCAAAATTGATTTTTTCGAAAAGTGAGGGTGATGGAGGAAAACGGTTTACGGTTTCGTTTTCAGCGTGTCAAAATCTTTAAGGAATATTTGTTCATTGTTGCAACCTAAAAGAAATCAATATTTGTTGGGCAATTATGTTTAATAAGAATATGCAGTTGTGTATTTAAAAAATAATGTATTAAGAAAGACTCATGCAAATAATATCATATAATATAATACAATATTATACCAAATACAATATAATATTTAAGTGTCAAATGAAGAGCCAGAATCCAAAGAAGAATTTCGTTTCCCGGTTAATCGCAATTTTCATTTTATTCATTGACATACAGTATATCTTTACAAATATGTTTTTCGGTTGCACACAGACTTTATTCTTGGAAGTGGATTTTTTGGGACAATGTTGAAGAAGGAATAAGGGGGAGGGGGTTAGGGGCAGACTGGGTTTTGTTATTCCACTTAATAATCATATATGTATATACTTTCTCCTTTCGCCGTCTCACTTATGCAACATCAGGCGCAATCAGAAAACATTGTCCAACATTGAATCTTCGTCACAGAACGAACGAAAAGTAACAATCAACATTTGTAGAATCGTCGTTGATCGAATTCTAACTCGACGAAGGAAACAATTATCGTGACTTCAGTCATTATCATTAACTCTGAACACGATTATATTATACGTTTCCTTCGAAAGACACCTTAAAACATTATTAACTCAAATGAGATTCAATTTACACATCAAAAGCATCGACTTCCTTTCAGTCTTCGTGTAAATCACGCTTTACATATTACATCGAACGAGGAACGACGGGGTAGTTACGAAAGCCGTTCTAATCGAGAAGTCGATCGATTACAACGAATTTCGAATGGCAAAGGATCACCTTTACCTGGGCTCAAAGTGAACTCCTCGAAGCCCCTCGTAATATCTAATATATCTCTATGCATTACTTAGAACGTTCTTATTTCTCAGTCGAAGAATCGACGAAAATTGATTAACCATTTTCGTCTTTAACCTTCCATTTCATTATGTCATCCAATTTGTCAATCGACGATCAATTCACGTAAGTGTTCTCGCACGAAAGATTTCAAGAATGATTTGTCGTCCTTCATATTTAAAGTACCAAATCTATTTTAAGCATTTCGAATTGGCAAGGTTCTTACTGTTCGTTAATGAGACGGGTAAGTATAATGCATCTCGAACGAATCAGAATTTTCATCGATTACGACGAAGTCTGAGTAAAACTTACCCTAAACTCCTTAAACGACAACAAATTTACTATTAGTACAATCAACGAACGATTTTATATCTTTTATATTATCTCGATCATTGATCTAACTCCGACCACGTATTTGTTTCCCTGGAGATGAATTAGATCTCCGGCGATTCTGTAAATTGACTTCATCTCTTTTATTCATCTTATGTTTTCTGCTTCTTGAACTTCTTATTCTCCTAATATTCTCCCTTCAAGTATAACTTTCAGATAAGTTTCCAATTGACGTACCACTTTGTATTAATATTCTTCCTTCGATTGATTTCCCTTCGTCGAATCTTTCCAATTTAACAGACCAATCCAAAATATTTCAAATTTTATCAATTTTCCACTGAATCTAATTAAACATACGTTGACTTAATAACTTTAATATCGGTAATAGTATATTATTCTGAATATTTATTTTTAAAATGCTCAGATCTAGTAAACACGACGCGTTAAAATATTAAAAATATGCATTATTTCTTTCCATTATTTAAAACTCATCATACGTGGATTTCATTCCAATGAATATCTTATTTTTTAATGTCGAGATCCGGGCTTAAAAACTGTATCTCAAAGCAATTTGTGGAAAGGTTCTGTTGCATTTCGTCGAAGGAAAACCAAAAGGAGATTTTGGTTTTTGAAGTCGGGTTTAAATACCCATTGTTCCTTGATCGCCTTAAATTTACATTCGTGTAAGTCAATTAGTCACGTATTCAACAACGATGATACATACAATAAATATCTTACTGTTAGACACAAATAGCAATATTTTGTTGGCCGCAATCGAAATACAACTATACGACTGTCTAAACATGATACTCTTTTCCTTTACACGAATAACGGAAACATCTTAGAAAAGTGTAAACCAACCGGTTTCATTTGTTGACATTCTTTAAACAAACAACCACCTCAACCGCTGAGTAATTATATACTCGTCCCTCAAGATTTGGCAGACCCGTGCGAATAACGTTAGAGTTGAAAACTTCGGTGATATAAATGGAATGAATATTTCTCCACCACCGAATGAAATATTAATAACTTTAAAGTTGATTTAAGTAAAATTATCCTTATTGTGTACGTTGAGATATATCAATTTTTGGAAACTTCAATCATGTTGAAAACACCTTAACCTCCACTATATTCACATAAAAAATCTGTATATTAATTAATATATTTTGATTTAAGTTCTTATTCAGCGCTTATCGATATTTTGTTGGATAGGATGATTATTTAAAAGATTTTTAATTAATTATTCCAATCCTCCTTCAACCCCTTTCGTACTTCTCTTCGTCGCCGTAATTTTATAGATCAATGAACTTCGTAGAAAAATTATCGAATACTTTCATGCAGAGTCCTTGAGATCTTATTTTGAAACAACACGAATATTATTCGCACAGTCTGATCGTTACGTAAAGTAAATTATAAGCCTTTCTTCGCATTCCTTTGAAATCAATATTAATAATTTACAAAGTGTTCTAGCAATTACTGATACCTATCAATCGTCATGATTTTACAATGAGATATTCGGTAGAGATTTCCTTATTGAACTTAAAAGTACTTCTTGCCGAATACTGCAAGATATTATGACTTCATTTATAGCTCGCGATGGCTTCTATGTCTTTAATATACTCGTATTGTCGGTATACTGACAAATTTGCCAATAAAACTATCCTAATGCCTTATCATTTCAATCATTAAATTCCACGATCGAAATTATAGTTTGAACTCGACAATATTACCACTCTAATTACCTTAATAACCCTAACTGAACCGAAGAACCGAAGTAATTCTAATCTCATCTTGCAATATAATTCGAATGTTATCATTAATCTTCTTATCAGTTGAAAATCCATATGACTTAAGTATCCTAAGAAATATTCATCTACGAATTTCAACATCTTTATCTGATTTCATTAACATAGCGATGGAATACTTAAAGTAAGTGAATATTGGATAAAAATCATTTATTAAATAACCGAAGTCGTATGAATTTTCTAAAGTTCCCCGTTATATCTAGAAACGTTTCATATTCCGACGAGCTGCGCTCGATTTCCTTCACGATTTCCGCTTGGAATTGTTAAATACCGTCATCCATTAGAATTAAATTAATGACTTTAATCTTAATCGGTATGCATACGTGATATGATGTTGCCTGTTCACTCGGCATGAGTTCGCACACACGGGTTGCATTGTTCGTAAATTAAAGCATAATACGGCCAGTTAACTACCTCTACATCAGGAAGCCTATTTAACGAAACGTTTCTCTCGGCGGATGCAGAAGCACTTATCTAATGATTCGCTTCAAAGCAGCACGATATCGGATTGCTTTAGCAATTTCTCGAGGAACGTCCAAAACTATCGGTAAATTAAATATTTGATCTGAAAAAATCAGGCAACTTAAAACACTAATAGTACACCTTGCAAAATGAATAAGTGAAATGAAATGAACAATTCATTTCATATTCCAGTCTACCAGTTTCCATTTTTAAGATTCTTTCACTGAATTTAATTATTCAGTAAATTGAAAGAGTTTTATAATGAAATGAAATCAAATGAAATATATGTAGTGATAATAGATTATGATTGATTTCAAACCATGAATCATAGTTTAATATTTTTAGAAATCAATATTTCGCTTCATTATTTGTTCTACGATTATATGACTTTCGTTTTTAGTTTTTTCGACCTTTCTGGAAGTGGAAATTGAACCCAAAAACGGAAGAACTGCCAACCCAACGAAGGAAACTCAAGGAACCAGTGCAAGACATGAAACAATTGAAATAATTAGAATACAATACGAGTTGGAATAATTACACTCGAGTTAGAATTAAACCAATGCAAGAGAACTGGTTCGTGATCTCATTCTTCATCGGGATCATAATTGAAGGAAACTGTCTCAATAGTGAGAAGATATGATCGTTATTATTTCCCTAAGTTTTGCGCGATTTATCGTGACGTTTTTTCTACGAAAGATGAAATATTATCACAACGAGCGTATAAATGTCTCGTAGCATCTTCATCCTTGATCGACAATTCTTCTCCAATCGCGCGTTGAGTGAGTCTCGGAAATGTTTCACAGTAAGCTAATCATGAAGGATCTCTATCACAAGTGACTAACGCAAGGACAGCGATCTAATGGGTTTGAATCGTGTTGATTCACACGAACACCGGATGTCTCGTATCCATTAAAGGATATAATTTGAATTTAATTTTCTTTTTCTTTCTCTGCTTTCGGATCACTTGGACGAGTCTTTTTTCTGTTCCGCAGTCTCTTCGTCACAACCATACCTGGATACCATAAGCGTGTACAATAAAAAGAAAATATATTTTAGATAAGGTAGTAAGAGTATTACCTGTATTTTTTATGGGTTAAGTGTCTAGAAAAAAAACACAGAAATCTTAGATAACGTTACTAATGTAAAGAAACGTGATAAGTTCTATAATGTACATTATCGCTGAAAAGTATTCGAACGACGACAGAGTTTAAGAAGTTTACAGGTTTCGGTTATGAAAAAGGATTTGCATTTGCGTCAGTCGTTTAGAATGATAAAATTACAAAAAATACTAATATCAATTATTACTAATTTCTTTATTTTGTTATCATTTTATTCCCAAGTGTAACCCTGGTGATTAAAACGGCAAAGTTTTAGGAATAAAGTTCGGAAGCCGTGTCGTTCGAATAATTCCGAGCGGTATTCTATGTAGATCTTTTTACATAATTGATAATATGTATTTAATATTATATTTATCATACGATCTTGGTACGATAACTCGATATTTTAAGATATAAAGCTGGATAATGTATTATTTGCACATTGTTACATAATCAAAATATTCAAGTTTTATGTGACGGCTGGTTGATTGGTTGATGAACAAGATAGTACAATGAAAACGATTAAATGGATTGACTACAAACATTGAATTAAGACACACTTAAGTACTGCATTCAAATAACTACGTGAATGTTAATTTCACTATTCGTTAATATTATAGAAGTTTAAGGAAACAATTATCTTTTGCAAATTGATGAAGCAAGAAGGTTTGAAAAGCACAACAACCTAGCTTATAAAAACGTACAATTTAAGAAACGGAATTAAATCAATCTATGTCAACTTCTTAATTGATATCCGCCGAAATATTTCGCGTCCGTATGCACCTTCATCAGTGCAATTAAATTAACTATAAATGCAGATGCCGAAATGCTTGACCTAATGTAAACGAAGCAAATGGATCGTTTTAAAGTCTTTTCTTGAATTATGCATAACATTATAGTTTACTACTTTATACTATAATTATACATAATATTGTTATTTCTAAATCCAGTTTCCTCAATTTGCATTCAAAGTGAACCAGTTAGTTCTTGTAAATATACGAATCATCATTATCATAAGTAACGAGCTTCGAGATAATTAGTGAAGCGTTAGTACAATATTAAATTAGTATATGTTAGTACAGTGTTAGACAAACACAACAGACAACTAACCTCCTCACTATTCACCACTAGTCAGACTTTCTCGCCGCTGGTCTGTGCACTTTCTTGTTGCGCTTTCTCCCTCTCTCGCTCCTTCTCCCTTTCTTCTCTCTCTCTTTCCTTCACAGCTTTCCTCTCCCGGAGAATCTCCATCCTGCGTGCTCTGTGCAAACTCCCGGAGGGAAAAGTCGAGTCCTCGACCGCCGCAGCCGCGGCCGCGCTCGCCCCTCGCTCCACGGCACTCTGCTCAATAAGTTACTCGAATTTATTTTCCAAAACGCTCTTCGTTAGGCTCGAGTCCCATTGGAGTAACTCGTAACAAAATACGGGACGACTTAGGTACATACTTTCAGTATGAAACTGGCCGTTGAACTTTTCGCGATGGGACTCTGCGCAGAAGATGGGTGTCCATGTCCATGCCCATGGGTGCTAAAATATCCACCGGCTTTCGGCTTTATGTGACGATTGTGCGTCTCCATGTGCACTATTTTCATGAACTCGATCTGCGCCGCTAGTCTTTGAATCTCCTCCTAGTTTTTCGTTCGAACATTTCGCTTTTCAATTCGCTGTTATTCGTCATTAAAACCTTGGTATGTTCATGAATAAACTGTCTTATGATAAAGAATATTCTATTATCGAACAAATTTCTGCATAATTTACTGTAGTACATTTACGCAGACGAAGCAATAAATCCAGGTTTATGAAAGAAGTGAGATCATATGTTGTATATTATATAACGTAAAGCGATAGTATCAGCAGAATTTATTTATAGAATTTGTTTGGTCGTAGAAATGAAAGCTAATTGTTCTCCAAATATTAATATGCTATTGAAAAATCTGCAGAATGATATCTTTTATCGTGTTTGTTAAGAAGTCACGCACCGACGCGTATAGTTGACTTAATTGTAAAGTTACCTCGGCCATATTTCTATGAATAAGTAATTATATAAAAATATATACGTACTCGAGGACGTTAATTTTTTTCAAAACATGCAACAGTCAAAGGGTTAATGAATGACTATTTTCATCAGTTTAAGCATTTAACATTCTACGACTGTGTTAGTGTGAAGCTCAATTACCTTAAGTTCCTCATTTTCATGGTACAAGTCCGTCGTTTCCTCCGGTACCCAGCCAATTCCATTTAATGAAAAACTTGCGGTAACTCCCCGCGCTCTCGCTCGGCTGTCCCATTGATCTCCTTGACCTCTCAAGACTCGAGTTACCTGGAAATTAAATCTCCCACCTTTAATCCGAAAGATAATAGCCATCATATATTTACATGGTACATCAATTTTGGCTATAACATATTAATACAAAAAGGAGGATGTTAATATACGCACCCAATTGAAACTCACGTAATAATGCATTGTATAGAATTACCTTTGGCGCAAACACGAGGAACACAGTTACAGAAGTGGAAAGTTGCGTACGCAGGAAGCCTAATAAATATTTGATATCCGGTCCAGCGTGAGGGAAAATGAAAAGACTGCGACGAATTAACGAGCGGTGCTCTCCGCATAGTGATTTCAGTTTTATTTATTCAAAGTTGTAAAAGTGACTTACTGGATGGCAATCATTGTTATATTCACAGCTGCTATATTGTATATTGCATAACTTATTAAACGCGCCTCGTTGAAAAGACTCTCAGCATTTCGCACGTTGTAACAAACTTTTATACCCCACGCAAGAAACAGTATTTCTCCTGCAAACAAATGTATTCTAGATACAAATACTGTTTGAAGTAAGTAACTCACACAATACTAATCCTCCATAGCTACAAGTAATTTTGAAGTCACAGAATCGTCTATCCGTATCTTACATTTCATTTTATTTTTTCGTTGTAATAATAATAAAAGTATGCACAACGATTGTCACCTTTTACGGTGCGTTTAAGTAATAATTTCGTCACTATATTCGCGTAATGTATCTTCGTTAGAATCGTGTTTAACTGGATTTAAGTTTTACGATTTCCTTTTAAACTCGAAAAAATTGGGCTATAGAGGGTTAGGGCTGAGATACCGGAAATATTTCTTTTATTAATTTACCAATTGCCAAACTATGGTCCCACCAATTGAAAGAGCATTGATAGAACTTGAGACCATAGTTATCAGCTATTACTTCGGCGTAAGGTGGTGCACTGAGTGTCCAAGTTCCAAGATAAATTAACATTACTAACAATATTGGCACCATCCACTGCAGCAACTGCTTGTCCGTAAGTTTCACTTTGTGGGCACTTTTCACACGGTATGTCAGAGAAACTCTGTAGAAATCAGGGCATCCATGAGTTTGCATGACAAAAGAGATATTCGTTATGGAAATAATATAATGTACTTTGAATATCGAACCCATTTTACTAACACAGAATATTATTCTGTAACACGTTGCTAGACTTTTTATTTTTAAACAATAAGTTTACATTCGACTTTATTTTGATTACAATAGCTCAAGAAAACAAATTTGTAGAAAAGCTTTTTGCCAAAGGGTGAATTTGATTTGTCAAGAGGTGAATATGATCCGCAAAATAGTTAATTTGAAGTGCAAAATCTGTACACGAAATAGCATTATTAATATAAACTCAAACGAAGTTAATACCGTGGTATGTTTTGTAATCTCGATGTGGAAATTTTGCGTTTGACACAATGTCGGTTGAAACGCACAGATTTAGCATCTGCACAATATGATCCAGTAATTAATTTGTTTACGTCAGCTTCGCGGGGAACGGTGCATTGTTCTCGACAGACGAATTTATTCACGGTGGAGGAAGCTATCTCTGGCGAACATTCGAACGAATCCGTGCGAATATATAATGCATTGATATCAAAATAGAATCTGCGGAGGGATACTATGGGCGAACAACCACCCCATTCTGATTAATCATACTACGCGTGGAAGAACAATAACGACATTGTTTCTTCACAAACGTCAGCTGACAGTGACAGATCGTTTACTGAAATATTAATCAGCCGAAAGTTTTGATGGAAAAATCGAAATCTGAATCCTAACTATGGAAAACTTTTGGCCGTACGATAAATCAGATCCTTCTGTAATACCTCGCACTCTATTTTCATCGTATTCAGATATATTTTATACCAAAAAATCAGACGATAATATTAAAGCTTATACTTATACAAATATTGTAATATATTAATATAATCTTTAATATTTTACTAATATGACATTCATATTAAGCTATTAATCGGGGAATTCTTTTAAAAAACGACATTACGGGCTTTTGATGTAGTACTAAAATAAATCCGTGCAATATATTTATAATTATGACGTACATGCACATGTATGGATTTATTACCGAAATTTATACGTATTAAAATTTGAGAATCACGAGAGGGATAATTTTAATTTACTTCGCAACTTTCGAGATAAGCGTAGATGCGATTGACGAGTTAACTCGTCATTGCCGGTTAATAGGTTAAAGATTATGAATAACGAATTTTATCTGAAATAAAATATGAAATGTATGCAAGCAAAAATTACTATTCATTAAAGACACTTGCTTGACGAAATTGATTAATTCATTGAAATTATTTTCAAGCAATAAAAATAGAGGCCAGGGAGTATTAAAGTCTGAATGTAGTTTTGATTTACTGCTTAACACTAGAACTACCCGCAATATATGCAGCTATATTTATATATTTATATGTACATCCTTAAAAAAGAGAATGGATGGAAGAAATAAATTAATCGATATATTTAGAAGCGCGAGAAATCTCAGAAAATGAAACGTTATAAATTTGAACATTTTTATTAAATTCCAAGTGCCCATCATTTTGACTGATTTGATAGTCCTAGTGTTAATCGTCAGAAACTAATATGAAATAATTGGAAATAATATTTTATATAACTTATATCTTCATAGTTCATAATGAATGGTCTAATTATATTGTTAACTCTTACCGCCAAGTTTTCATTAATAAAGCAGTATACGAGATGCAAAACCCAAGATGTCTCGTCCACTTCGTAGCTATGCACGAATACATGTCCAGAACCGGAAATATAGCAGCCATCTAAATGTTTCAATAAAAACATCACGGAAACCGCCAGTTTTATGATAACAATATTTAACCCTCTATAACGCCATGTTACTTCAAAGTCGCATACTCATTTACTCGAATGTTTCGTTCCGTTTCATTTTTTCAATGTAATTATTATAATTGAGGCATCCGGTCGTAAAACATATCTCAAAATTGTTTGCGAAACTGATTTCATAGATTTTTTAGGGTATCTGTGAAGAGTTTTCACTTTTTAAAAGAAAAAGGTTGGTATTAACTTACGGTAAGTGATAGCTGATTTAACTCAAAGCTTTACAATCGATTTCCCGAAAGTTCACCTTTTGTTAGTTACCACGTTTTACGACCGAATGCCTCCATTATAAAAGTACCCGCGATTTTCGTTTTTCAATGCGTTTAACCCTTTCCAAACTAACGACGATTATCTTCGTCCAAAGGTGAACGCTCGCTATGTACTAACAACGACTATAGTCGCCCATAAAAATGTCGCATTAATTCATAACTTATCTCCTTGGTTACTGAGTATTATTATAACATTATAATTGTTATAACATTATATGCGTCATAATTGTTCGGTATCAAAAACAAAGCCGTATCGAGAAGGTTAAGTAACAATTTTGTTACTAATTTTTACGTAATGTAGCTTCGTTAGATTCGCGTTTAACTACTTTCGCGGTGTACTAATTTCTTTTAAACACGAAAAAGTGGGTTATAGAGGGTTAATTTCAAAAAACACTTATTTTGTACGTACTTCAAGGTACATTATAGCACAACCTAAAAGTGTAATGGATAGAAATATCGGTGAGGCAACCTTGAACACTTTGAGCTTACGATGCTGATACATGTAGGCCACCAAGACGATGGTACCAAACGCACAGAATATGGAGATCGACAGGAGGGCGATCCTTAAAACAGATTCTTTAATTGTTTTACAACATCCAATTAACATGTTCGCTACCTAAGTTGTATTCAACATATAAATTTGCTTTGAAATCAGTAGAAAAAACCAAACGTACAGTCCAACGTTGCTGTGTTCAAATTATGAAATTCAAACATAATTGTATTTTATCAAACTTACAATTTTATAATACACACTACCGCTCCAAGGTATTCGGACGACTATAGAGTTTAAGAAGTTTGCAGGTTTAGGATAATAAAATGACAACAAATACTAATATCAATGACTACTAATTTGTTTATTTTGTTATTATTTCCTTGCTAATTTATATATTCCTGGTAATTAAGACAGGTAAAATTTAAGAGTAAAGTTCAAAAGCCATTGGAATAATTCTGAGCGGTAGCGTATATATGATAACGTAATAATCTTGGCGGAAAATGATTTAAAAATAATTCTAATGAAACTCCATTAGTTTGAAATTTATTTTTATACCTAAACGGCCAGTTATAGGTAGCCAAGCAAGGTTCTGGCCCTTTGCACTTTGCACATCCAGGTGCACATCGCAAACATTGAAACACCTTTGTGTAAGAGTCGCTTATGTTTTCTTGCATCTCTTTCCACGCGGCTATAAAAATTTATTTTCACTTCAGTGTAACGTAATTCCGAATATGAAAAAGTACTATTCCAAAGCAAAAGTGTCTAACCTTCCACAAGGATTCCTTCAAACCCGGTTTGATGTTGATGCGTGCTATAAAAACCCTTTCGACATTTGCACATATATGCACCCTTAGCCCAACCAGCTCCAACACCATTTTCATTTATACGACTACTAGGACCCTGATATTCGCACTGGAAATATTTCTATCTTACTATTTATTCTTTCCACATAAAGACTTAAGAAAAAAGCTTACGATAAAGTATTAAAGAGAATTATAAAGAAGCAACGTAATTTATAACATATTAACCGTTTTGCACTCAGTTTGATTTTCAATTTGTGCGCTTTAAGAATTCGCTTTATGATGAAACAATGTTTTGCAGTAACTAATTCTACAAATAATTGCAAAATCCGTGAGGCATTCACGTAATAAAGAAAATCAAGACTTAACGCATTCACTGGAAAGCACGAGTCTACTTGCGGTGTTGGATTATTTATATTTCTTTCAGCGGAAATAGCAATTAAAGCAATAACGGCACTTAGATAAACACAAAGATTTAAAACAGAAATGGCGAGAGGAATGAAAACAAATTATTTGTACTAGCAGAGAATGCGTTAAACCGGAATGTATCGACAACTGAGATTAAAAAGGTTAATTTTATAAAACTGTATTGGCAACATATTTGTCTGGTTTACATTCCTGGATCCTAAGTTGATGAAAATGTGCGTAAATTATTATATTATGAATATTGTATGACAATTACTTGAGTGGTATCGTTATGGCATTTATGGGTGCCCTTAAAGGAAGCTATTTGATTGCTGGAAAGTTCATTTCCGTTATGTTGTGATGGCGCATCGCATTGATTTATTTCCAAACCGCTGATATCGATATCCACGCTTAGAACTTCTCGTATCCTTAAATCAATCAGAATCGTCGATTATTATCATAGACAATATGAACTAACATTTATGAACAGTAATCTACATACAGTAATATAAGCGCAATAAAAAGCCAGGTAATAATAAGTATTCGTTAGTTTGCAGCAAAACATAATACACTTTATAATATTTTTAAAAACATCTATATACATATAAAGCATAAAATTATCCTGAAAAATGATTGTCCATGATTTAGTTTAACTCATTTATCTATTTGACGCGTGTTTCCTTTAATATATATCGTTATTATGGAAGTCCAATTCATTAATTAACATTTTCATGTAAGCGAGTTACAGAGGTATTTGTATTTTTTTATAATTAAAATTCCAATATTCGGGAAATAAAATATTTGAATATAACGAGTCATTTATATATCCTGTCTGTACTGTTTAGTAAAATTGTGGTAAATTATTATACTTTAAGAAGAAAATGGCGAAAATGTAGTTAGTGATTTTTACTTCCGCCAAGAAGGACGTCAACTGACTGCAATTATTTTCCGAAATTAATTAAGGTATGTAAATTTTAAAAATGTATTCAAATACCCTTTTTTGGTGTAATTAAAAATGTTTTATCTTTTATATACACAAAGTTATTCAGTTCTGAAAAACATGTGTTTCCTCCACCCTGTATAACAACGATATATAATTACACAAAGACCATCGTTGATTGGATTATAACACAATTAAGTATAAATAAAATATTTTATATATATAAAGGTAAAGTATATCATCTGCTGAATGTATATTTACTAAGAATGATATATGATATAATTAAGAAACTAAACATTTTGAATACCCTTCTAATAACTTAATGGATATAAATCTATCTTAAAACCGAAAATTTCTTATTAATTTATAATTCTTATTAATATGTAATTCTCATTGATTTGTATTTTTTAATTTATGTTGTAATACATGTATAATCCAATTGGTCTAATACATGTACGTATTCTTTTAAATTGCATAAAAGAAGAGGTAGAGAGCTAATGTGGAAAAACTGGGTAGAAAAAAAAACAATTTACGTCGTGGATAATTCTATGGAAAGCGAGGAATAAAGGAGAAAGTTGCCACTTCGCCAAGCTGTCTAAAGTTTAGCGCTGGAAGATAAAGGAAGTTCTTGAGAATGAATTTCTTCCTAGCCAATAAGAGGACCCGCAAAAATACTTATCGTCCGCTAGCCAACCACGGAAGACTTGGCAACTTAATTTACAATTTCTTAAGTCGATAATCACGGCGCATAATTAAGAGGATATTTATCAAAGTAGCTTAACGAATTTCTCTACTCCCGGCATTAGATTACTCATCAAGAAACCAGGTTTAATCCATTTCCGTCATTGAATTTCCTTTCACGTTTTTAAGTATCCCGACGCTACTTCATCATTTTTTATCCGTAATTAATACAAAAACATATATCATATTTTTAATCTTGCGCCTTTAAATGGAAGGGGTAATAAAGTTTACATATAAACGAATCGTTTGCACTGATTTTAGGCGGTTAAATAAATTACATTAATAGTCAATATCGTTCTATAAGTTAATTAGGACAATCTTTGATGGAATACAAAAAGGGATATATTTTGTTTACGAATTGGATATAAGATATAATTTAAGTAGAAATACATATAACTAATAAAAGGAATACGAATTCAGTTTGCAAAAATCGATGAAAAGGAGAATATTATATAATAGTATTCATAAGATTCTGAATCATTTAAAAAATTCACGACAATCAAAATAAACTAACATAAATAAAAATTCTACTCCACTCTTTTTATAACATTTAAGTTGATAATAATAATCAAAATAATATAATGTATAATAATAATACTAAGACTTCAAAGAAGATTCACAAAAAGTTTAAAGTAAAGTTTACTCATTTTCATCTTCACAGTCATACAAAAATATCCTTGCTACTAAGTTAATTTAAAACGATATTAACCCTTTTAGTATCCAAATCGCAAAATATCGGCTCCGCCATCTTTCCGCAAATACCTTGAAATTTTTGTTTACATTTCTTTTAAAGAAATTTTGTTAATTTTGACGATTTCGAGCTGAACAATTTTTCTTTCTTCGTTGATTTTAATAAATATCTTAAAAAAATATGGGCTCCATGCTCCTTGTCACAAATACCTTCAGCTAATATTTCGGCTTTTTTAAAATTTCGAAACAATTTGAACATGTTCGAGCTGAAAAACTTTCCTTTTCTTTCGATTTTAAAAAGTATCTTCGAAGATGCATATTTTCCAACGTATTTCTATAATAGATGGTACATAGAGACAGTGTAAGGTACTAAAAGGGTTAAGGGTGCTAGTAAAATCTGACATTTCGTGTGATTTTTTACTGAAGATTCGTACGAACCCGTGTCGAGCATCCGATGGTCGTATATTAACACTGTAGGAGATCAGCCATCGATGACTTTTGCAGGAGAAATACGGGATGGTCCACCAACCCCTGTAGGATTCAATCGCCGGTGACTTCATGAACTTCGGTGACCTGGGATAACACGCAAACGCCACAAACCGCCATAGAAACTACGACATGTTTTTTACACACGTGTTTCGTGCAACGACCCCATCAATATTAAGTCGTCATCCTTTGATGTCGTGCGCCCGGCACTTCACGGTCATCCGGCATTCGATGATTAATTAAATGTCTTAATTGTCTTTCGAATTGATTATCGATTGGATGTACAAAACTCGAGGATTCAAGTCGTTTCTTATCTCCATTCCTTACGTTTTTCTTGTACAAACTTAGTATGTTATTAAAATATTAGTCGTAATTTTAGATATTGCTGATGTATGTAAATAAACATATTAGGGGATGAAAATATTTGATATTCAATAATAACCATGATCCACTTTTAAAATCTCTGAACTGCTTTTGTTAATGCATTCCGAAGTATATCAAAATTGGAATATTATAAAGGTATTTGCAAGTTACAAATATTTCAAGTTCACTTTGGCTCGATATAAATGGAATGAGCCCATTTCAGGCAGAAAATGAAACAATTTGGCAAAAATGAAGGAAAAACATAAACGAATAAAAAGAAATCTAACTTTCTACCTTTAATTCATTGTTTACGCAAAAAGCATTTAACACTAGAACTACCAAAGCAATCAAAACGACTGATCCGCTATTTCTAATAAAATTATTCCGACATACAATGGCGTTTTATTTGATATTTTATATACCTTAACTGTATTATATATAACGTGTATCATTAAAGCCATTAATTAACTTACATCTTGCAACCATAATTTGTATATAAATAAATGTAAAAGCATAACCGAGTATACGTTCGGTAGTTCTAGTGCTAATGCTTTGGAATATTTTATCTTTTACGTGGACCCTTTATTTCTTCCATAAAGCGTTATGCAATGTTATTTAATTTCCGAGTAAAATTGTGCTTTATGAACGCGGTAATTTTAACAGGCTTTAGTATAATATTCGATGAATACGTCTTCGTCAAGCGCCATAAATAGGCTTGAATTATGTATGTGTAATAAAGAACCTTTAATGGTGCAATATCATATTGATTATAGCAGGTGTGCTTTTATAATCACCTTATTTCTTCATCAGATTCAGCCCCATAATTTGCCTCTCGATGAAACAACATATTCCACATTTTATATAAGTATATCGTGAGTGATATAAAATATTGTATTTCATTCCGAAAACTGATTACCTTAATATTTTGGTGTTTCTAAAATACCCACGAAACTTCTCATTACATGCAGATTGCAGTGTTAAATTAAAAATTATTAAATTATGAATTAAATATAAGATATTATAAAATATCTGATGACATAAGAAGAAATATGCTTATCTAAGCATATTTAGTTTTTTTTACATATTGCAGTAGTACATATAGAATCCAATATTTTTATATTATTATCTTTTGTAACCATATTTTAAGCTATCACTCGGAGATTGATATATAATTCAGTATTAGATTTCCATAATTAGTAACTAATTAGCACTGTTAATATGATCGCAAAACTTCATCCTCGAGTTTCGAAACACCCAGTGATTGTTAAATTCATATTTCATACGACATACGTGATTAATTTCCGGAAATTTACAGGCAAATACGAGGAATCTCGTGCAACATATTGCATCTTCGCGTATCGAGTTTCTATGACCTGACGCTCGTACGGGATGATGAAGGATGATGAATGATCGTGGAGCGCCTATAAAGTGTTCACAGTCTTTCCTCGGTTAAATATTTATCATAAAGAGCCTCTAATTGAATACAAATGATCTGGCAAATATTCCAGATAAATTACGATTACAAAAATGCCGAATTTATTCGATCGTTTCTGTACGTATTGTACAGGGACGGCCCAAAAGTCACTTAGAAGTTGAAAAAATGAATAACTCTTTTCTATAATATAACTTTGAAAATTTTGTCTTTAGATTTGAAAACTATGATCCCTTAGAATTGATTATGGAAAGGCGCACGTTAAACCAGCGAATTAAAGTGGTTGATTTTTATTTTGCGAATGAGAAGTCAATTGTTTTAATGCAAAAAGCATAATCGTGAATATTTTACAACAGCAAACACACTGAAGGAAGTTTGCGCCGCATCGGGGAAAATTCACTCGAAAGAACAAGAATTTGCAAAGAGAAGTAGGGGGTCATTTGAAGGACATAATTTTCAAAAGTTGATTATAAAATAAATGTACACTTTACATTTCTTATTTCAAGCAACATTTTCCATTGCAACATATTTGAAAAAAAGTTATTATGTCTTTAAACTGCCAGGCGAATTTTGGACTACCCTTTAGATGTGTCTTTTACTTTTATCGTTACATGACGATACTTTTGGATGCATACATAGAACGAAACATAGAATAGTTAATTGTGTTACCTATAAAGTAATGACTGAAGTGCAGCAAAGTCAATTTAGTAGATCCAAGCATCTCACCGAGGAAAGAAAGCAGTAATCAGTATGAATGATAGAGTGCTAATTAGACAGAATCGTCTATGCGTTGGCGTGCGTGCAGGTGGACGAAATAGATGAGAGAGAAAGTAGCGAGAATGAGAAGGAGAATGGATTTGAGGTGTATAACAAGGCACAATTATAAATGCAGCAGACTCCCTGTTATCCGGTCTCGCTATAACCGGCCATATTTACGTCACGATTTTTGTCCGCGAATCAAATTTCCATTGTTAATTCTAAGAAAAAGTACACTGCATTGTACTCAGAGACAACGTATTACTTGGTCCAGAAAATAACTGATTTTTTTAATTAAATAAATAAATGGTTAATGATTATGCATATACTATACAACGTACATACATACTTTTTATTCCTAATTACAACCAATAAATGATACTTTCTGTGCTTTTTAGGATGAACCAGCCATTTGTTTATCCATCCGGTCACATAAAGGCCGGTTAAGTGGGAGTCTACTGTAGTTATTTTCTACCTCGATGATTATTAGTAAACATATCTTTCAATGTAAACAATACCGGTTTACCTGGGATGGTAACTTCAATGAAATTATTATATTATACTACGTGATTATTTCAGATCTTGAACTACTGGAAGCAACATTGCAACTGAAAAATGATATTGAGTTGGCTTAAAAATTCGAGCGATTTTTAACGTGAAAACGGAAAGCGATGCACAATTTTGTATATTAGCACAAATTTTTGATTCATGAACTTGTTGTCCATTTTGACTTGTAACCTTCCGCTAGCTTTTGTACAGCTTCACAATTCCGCGTTCATAAAAGTCCCGGTTTTCCCCTCAAAAAACTGATAAAAACCATACGTATTTTCTAGCCAACTTAATATTAATCTGAAATATTATTTCATAATGTGATTCTTCAGTTACGTTGAGAGCTTTGTAAAGTTTAGAGTTAATCTTGATTATTAGTTGGTACTACCCTCTTCGCTTCTTATGTATTAATAAAATTCTGTCACTTGGTAATCAATAACTTTACTATTATAAATTCGGAAATGTTAGTATCCAACCTAATGTTGGTCGGCCGCAGTTTAACGTCATACCCGGGACGTATTTATAGAATGTCGCAAATATATTAAATATATTATCTAAGTATTTGAGTTTATTATTGCATGTTTACCACGCAGATTCGTTTCTCTTGAGGATCGTGAAATTGTATCTCTTATGTAAATAAATATTTAGAAATAAGTGATAGATAAATTATTCCATTCACGTAATTTCCATGATGGTTTACCCTAAGATTAAATAATAAAATATATGGATAAGATTATATGGATTTAATATTTTAATTCTTTTATGTAAGCATATTAAACCGATTTCGATTCTAGCAATTAATGGTATAGGAAAGGATGCTTAAAAAGAGAAATAAACTAGGTAATTCTGAAATAATAAATAATATTATTCTGAATCATAGTAAAAGTAATTTTTCTATATGTAATTATACTGAAATAATTAGGAGCAAGCAAATATAATTCAAGTTTAAAATAAGAGTTCGTGATCGACGCATAAATCGATGTTATTTAATTTTCAATAAATAATATAAATTTTAAAATTGAATTAAATTTTTTATAGAAATGTAAGCGAATATATCCGTTCTATTTTTTCCATTAAAATGGGATAATTGCAATTATTAGTAACTGAGGAAATATTATGTTTTATTATTACTAAAGGTATTGTATTTCTGAACTGATAGTATTAAATCATTCTTGCTATTTTAAAAGTACTTTATATAAATAATTATTTCTAATTACAATCCTATTTTTGCATTATAATTAAAAGAATCCTGGCAAAATTAATCTTTCATATATAACGAAAGTTCCACTAATTATACTTATAATTATGTCATCAATTTTGAAATATTGTTATAGAAAGTACGCTCTAAAAAGATGTTAATAAATAACAGCAATTAATTTTAATTATCTAATAAGTCCCGGATGAACATAATATTGGATTAACAACTTTATACCAGTTTGTTTGAAAGTTGAAGAAATTGTATATTCTCGAAGTTTATAATGTTAACTAGAAGTTCCAAATAATCATTCGTGTTGCAAGTTATCAGAATTTTATAAAAAACTCCACTTTATTTCAAAGATATTCTAGCTTGTTTTAATATGTCAATTAAGTACTCGTTCCAATCCTAAGGTTCCTTGAAGCGAGCAATCGTCCTTAATTATTAGCAGTAATTCGGAATTTCCCTTAATTCAGGGATTCCGTGCCTTTCTTTCGGCGTCCGCTAATGGATCTAGACACCGGCCTCATTACGGAAAGAAGTGGCTCATAGTACTTGTCCTCGCTCTTTTTTCATCTCTTTTCCAAGTCCATTTATCGTCATTGTCTAAGTGCAGTTAGGTTTCACTCCAGTGAAGCGTTTTGCACAGAATTTCGCCGTTAAAATTGAAGATCGGCTACCGGCGAGCTTCATTCTATGCTCGAGTGCTTCGTTTTCTGCATCGGCTCCAGCCGAGTACCATCGATATCCGATCGATATTGTAATACGCTTGGACAAACAAATCTTGAGTGGAAAATGAAAAAGAGAAAAATGCTTTCATATTGCTTCCGCTATCGGAAAGGTTATAAGTGCAGCTTTATGAAACTGCTTTTCCCGAATTTCACTGTATCCTTCATAATCCACACACTAAACTCGACTCTTCCTGGTTGGAACTTCGCTTCGTAAGGCTTTCTAAGTTACATTAATCAGAAGAAAAGATTCTACTGTTCGATGTTCCAAATATTAAATTGAATTAGTTTAGCATTAAATTAAATTAACCCTTTCGTAACCGCGTACATTCAGCGTAGATAGACCTTTCTCATTTCCAGTATTATTTTACACTTGCGTCCTACTTATACTATGTTGAAGTATATTCAAAATGGAATGATAATTAATATTAAACGATAGACCTTTGATTTTTAATTATTTAATGGAAATAAAATTTGAACAGTAATGTAATTTAAGAAGTGTGGTACTGTTATCAAGTACAGTACCATTGTTGATCATTTCGTGGCCGTCGGATATATCCGACGCTAGACGTGAAAGGGTTAATTCAATATAAAATTAAATTGATCCAGTTAGTATAATGGTTTCTAATTGATTATTTGCATCTCCTACATTTATCTTCTTCGAAATTTCCAATTATATTGAATAACAAAACGAAACCATACGAAATTGTATAAAATCGAATGCAATTTAATTCCCACTGATATCAATTATTTGAACTTTTCCTAGTCTCTTAATTTCCTCTGTCGGCAGTTGCTTTAATGCAAGCATTAAAACCCAGACAACCGTAAAGTGAGATTACATGGAAGGATGTTCTAAATTTTAAATGACATTAGAGAGTATCTGTATGATGAGATTTGATGAAAAAAGTTTTCGTATAATTTGACTACGGGATGTAATATGATGGATACGTTTTTTGAGACTGGCTGTGAGTACTCCGTTGATTTAGTGGATGGGAGCGACTATCTGGCCCCTGGTGTCCCGTTTATTCGACATGCATATTGTATTTCTCATATGTCCCCAGAAATAACTTTGGCCCCCCAAAAACGAACGGGGTTATAACATTAGTTTTAAAACATTCCTTCGGCAGAATGGTATTCTGAATATCCCACTACCATAATGTTACTGTCGTTTTATATTCATTCCGCATTATCGTATAAGATATTTTTATATCAGAAGTTTATTTTCTTCTTTTGCGGTGGCTCGGGTGTAAGTTAAGTTAAGCAAGTTACTGAAACACTTTACAAGTGTTTTCTTAAAATAGTAAAATAATACTTATTATAAATAATAATGACTTGACTCACTGCGAATAGAAACCAACACTACAAAATTAATATTTATTTCTAAATACCTCAGGAAATTATTGAAAACAAAATCATTCTACTTAGGAAAAATGAAGAATCCATCAATTTTAACCCGAGTTCCAGTTAATTGATTAACAGAAATTGATGGGCGTTAATTGTTAATAATCCTTGCTTCCCTTGAAACGTTAGTAGATAGAACTAAAGAGTTACACGATCCTCAAGAGACACTTTGAGTCTACAAGATTCCCGAAGATAAAACTTTGCATTGCAAACGAGGGGATAGAATTTCACATTTGAAGGCAATCAGTGCATCAGGTGGTGTGCAAAGTGCATTGAAATGTATATATAAAGTGCATTCGAATCTCAGTGCGCACACCGAGGGACGTGCGACACATTGGCCGAACCTTAATTCCGTGGGAGCACCGGCATTCTCGAACCAGGGTAAATTCGGATCTGGTCTTGATCCTGGTTGCAAACTGTGGTTCTCCACCTTCGATGGTTCACCAATACTTCCTGGACTCCTTTCCAACCACACTGCACTGATTACTGCACCCGTCGATGCATTCAGTGCTATAACCCTGGCCTCCACAGCGTCGTTCACTGACACTAGCAGAGATTTCGCTAGAACATCTAAAAGAACTGTACAAGTTCACGGTTTATTAAAACTAGAACTACCGAACATATACAGTCAAGTCTCTTTTCATGTGTATCTTTTTAATGCGGTTTCGAAGTGATGCGGTGAAGCAAAGAAGCAAGAGGAAATAAATAATTCAGGAAATCTAGAAAGTTTTAACAGCCTAACGCGCTTATTCATTTATTTTCGTTCTTCTTATGTTTTCTGCTGAGATTTAAGAGAGAAGGGAATAATTCTCACAAATGAAATGTTATCAAACAATTGAATGTGTGTAATTTACGTCTTTCGTGCTGCTGATATATCAAAAAATTGTCCCAATTTTACAAAGAAAGATATACCTTCTTTTGTGCGATTTTTATGCGGATTTCCGTGGAATATCTACCGCATAAAAAGAGACTTTGGTATACTCAGTTATACTTACACATGTATTTATATATAAATTAGGACTGGAGGATTTAAGTTAATTAATAGATTCAATTATTTGGGTTATGCATATTAAATAAACGTATACATATAAGAGTATTGATATAAGAATATTGATTGAGATAATCAATATGCAGTGGAATATTCGAAAAATATCATTTACTCGATGTTCAAAAAATTAAATTGAATTAGTCTGATATTAAATTAAATCAGTGCAATACTAAATTAAAATTTAGTCTGTCTTGGCTAATGGCTTGGTTAATTCTGTGATTGTTTACTTAAATCCCTATTTTCGTTATATTGAATTGTTACACTAAAATAAAGTTCATATCAATTGGAAACTTAATTAACACGTCATACATTCACATTGTTAGTATTTTTAATTTCTTATCCTAAAAACTATCAATTGTTTGAAGTCAGTAATTAGGAGGGTACGAATACTCCTGTGACTTATTGTAGATTCTAAAATTTATCCTTCCGATGTATAATCAACTTTTTAACAATTTTGGCCATTCAATATGAAAGTCTTTCGTATAACTACAAAGATAGGAATGGCAAGAAGTCGTAATTGATCGTGTTGCGATAATTGAAGACTCCTTGTAGAAAACACTGAAAGTGGAGAAATTAAAAAATGTCTTTTACAGTTTGTAAATGTTCTACATAGTAGTGGTAATACTAGTATAGAATTTTAGTGTCATATTCTTTTGTAAACAGTTAATAATAATGCCTAAATATTAGTTAATAATAGTGCCTCCAATGTGACCCCTCGGGAAGTTTTATCTCCCCACTGAAAAATTTGATTTTTGACTCTTACAGTGTTTTCTACTAAGTGTCTTCAATTAAGAACCTTTTATTATTTGCATTATTATTACGAGTGCGCTTAAGTTCGATAATTATTCGTTGAATGATAGAGAAGTGAGAAATACGCGCATTGCATTTTTCTTGGCATAGCTGCATACATTACCAGAATTGCAGGAAACGCAGGGAATACTAGGTAGGTCAGATACTGGAAGGGATTATTGAAAATCGAAGACGAGATTTTCCCTCGCATTTAATCAGGCTGGAACCTCGGAAAATGCACATGCATGCAGCTCAACATATTCCCCTCTTCTCCTCTACATATTCATTAAGGTTAAAACGTTCGAATGCAGTAAAACGATTAACCCTTCCTAGATAAAATAAATTATATCTTTTAAATCAATGTACAATGAAACCATTGTTCCTCATTCTCCACATTAGAATTAATTTACTTATATCCGCGTAAACGCAAATGTTTCAAATGTTTAACAAGTTTCACGTTCCTCCGCATTTAAATCATTTCAGGAATATAGTAACCTGCGTTTTATTCAGGTTAACTTAATTTAACAAAATAAAACAGGCCAATTTCCATGTAAGTTTTCCATTATATTATCTTTCAAATCTACAGTTGCGCGAAGGAAAGCTTTCTTTAATCTCACCCTCTCACGACTCGGTCTTATCACACTCATTTTTACCTCATTTTTAAGTAATTTTTATTAGACCATTTACTTGGATCTTCGTAATTTTATTAAAAATGTTTGCATACCGTGATAAGTAGTTCTACGTGAATATATTACACTTAATGCTCATGTTCGTGTTACATATGCACGGCCGCAAAGGGCGCGGTGGAACAATCGATTTCCCTTGTGATACGCATATTCTCGTTACCATTCCGGGACCATGGAATCCGGTTAGGCTGTGATATACCAGCTCCTCATACGAATTGAACCGTTGACAATGCGGTTTGTCATTGTAGCCAAGCTGCCGGTTAGCACGTTGAATGCCATGGGGGTCACCGGTGACCGCCGATGCCAATATTACTAAAACTCGAATCAAATAAATCGCTGATGTTCGTAAAACTTTCAATATTTGTAACGCCGCGATAACAATGTAAAGTAACCCACCTATTTTCAAGCGCTTAAACAGTTTTATTTTTAAATGTTAGCTGCACGTTGAGAACATGTTTGGCGAGGTATCGTATAACACGGATTTCCGCCTGACACTCAAGCAGTGAAATTCAAGTGGAATTCTATCGCAATGTTGTTAGGATACGTTTTGTATATTTCTTTTTAAAGTAAATCATTCTGGTTTCGGAACAAAACTTGGAATGTTTACTTTATGAATTTATTTGTCTAAAATATACTCGGCACTGGTTGCCTGAGAAACAAGTTTTTCGAGCATGATTTTTGTTCATGCCGTTGCGCCTCTATTTAGATTTATTTTTATTATTATTTGTTTATTCGACTGTATTGGCTAAATCACTTAAAAGCTATGTAAAAATGAACCTTTTTATCGCGGCTAAAGTATTGCTTATATTAAATAATTGTGTTTGTATAGTTTTATTATTATTGGTCTGCACATACGGTTAAAAAATAACATATCTCCATCAATTAATAATTATTTCTTAATAGCATATTTTCTATTATATTTTGATGTCTCATTTTAATATAGGAATATAGATATTCTTATACAGTATAATTATTAATATATTTAATATATGAATATAAATAATAAATATATAACACTAGAGCCACCGGATATATATTTATTGCAATAACACTGCAACCTTTACGTTTTTAAATGTTTTCAAAATACGAGGTCAAGCTTGAAACACAAGGTTTGAATCTTCCTCGATCTTAAATCCATGTATATTTACCTCAAATAAAATGCCACCAAGAATGGAACCCATGAATGTTAAAGAAAATAAGTGACTAAGTAATATGTCATATTTATGTTTTGACTGTATGATGTTGCAAGAAAAGGCTGAGATGCAACAAAGTGCATTCGAAAGAGCGGACTTTTCCCTATAAGATAACTCGCGAACAACAGAATCCCACGATTCGTTATTCCGCAATAATTAAAAATACGAGGCCTACTCCGATCGGTGGGTGCCACTAGCGAACAAAGTTGAAGGAAAGTCGCCGAATAAGTGTCAATAACTAAGGAGTCGGTAAAGATTTTTTGATGCAACAAAGGGCATTCGAAAGAATGCCTTTTCTCTATAAAATCGCTCGCGGACAAAAAAATCCCACGATTCGTTCTTCCGCAATTAATTAAAATACGGGGCCTCCTCCGAGCGGTGGGTGATACTCGCGAACAAATTTCTATCTAGCAAATTGCTACCGGTCGAATAAAAATCGATAATGCAAGTAGAACAAGCTGATATTTCAAAGCCGTATTCGTACTTTACAAGTATCTTCCGAAGAGGATTCTTGGGAAAAGAGGTCTAGAGGTGAAAGCAGGATAAAGATAAAAGGGTTAAGGAGATTTAATTGTATCGGGTCAGACCGAGTAACGAGAGTTTGGATGATGGAATACGACGCCTTGTAATTATATATAGCGCCCACTTGACTTTAATTGCCCTTGGCCAATTGTAATCATTTTTAGTTAAATCTCGCTTCTTATTTGATTGTCATTCGAATCAGCCGTCTACAGTATGGAAATATAATACCTTGACATTTAAGAGTTATACCTTGCGTGCGAAATCAGTCCGTTATTTATGACGGTGTTGACATATTTCAAATTATTATATGTTATTTGCTTCGAATTTTAATTTTTAATAATATCTGTTTAATAATTAATCTTCATATTTCTACTTCTATAATTAAACTTCGAGCGTCTAATAAATAATAAAAACATTTAGTTTGGTTGTTAACATAAATCGATTAAGTTTTGTTCCAGTTGTAAAACAATTCTAAAATTAGTTCTTGTTTGAAGTTAATAAATATATACTTTCATGTTAATTACTTCCATTAAATGAGCTAGTCGTTATTCAAGTAGTATTATTACAGTATTATTGTAATACTACAATACTTAAAGATAGAGTAATATAGCCTTATTTCTTACTCATGAATGGAAGAATGTATCCTGATAAGTTTTAAAGAAGTCGATATTTGATCCGAGTTTGTATTGCTTTGCAATCATTTCGCAATCATAAATCACAGACATTTAGCCGGTTATAGAGGCATAATATTCCGAATAAAATTTCGTAAAAAAGAATAACAAGAGAAAGAAAGAGTCGGATACACATTGTCCGATATGCAACAGGTGCTACAGATGTGTGCGATATATAAACGATAAATTAGGTAAGCCACCATTTAAGTTCATATTCCTTTATGTATTTTAACGGACCGCTTTCATTATTTTTGCCACTAAATCCCTTTAATGCAATACTATTATCCGATACGTTTTCATTTTTTTCAATGCCATCATTTCTCACAAACGTAAGAGTTATAAGAGTTATGTTCCCAGAACAAATTGAAATTTTTAAAAATATTGACTTTATTCCACCGAAATGGTTGAAATAAATGGCCCATCATTGTGGAAATTGGCGTAAGTCCATTTTTTCTTTTAACTTTAATATTATAACTAAAAATTGAAGATATCAATTTGTAGAGAAACATTATATTTAATTCAGCGTCCTCAAAGGTTTTACAAAAATTGTCAAAAACAACAGCTCATAAGTTGAAACTATTCGAATATTTGATATTCATTTTTGCTTTATCACAACAGTTGCATTGTAATAATGTTAACAATAATTTTTGCATGTCACAGCCGACTGAAATATAATGTTTCTGTTTGAAGGGTTCTAGTAAAAGTTCTACTAAAAGTTTGAAGTTGCTAATGCGACTCGTTTATATATAACAAGTTTTTAAAATAAATTAAATTTAAGATGAAAAATACCGTTAATCTAATACACTAAAATCTAAAAGAAATCTATTCGAAGAAGCGGAATAAATTATTATATGTCATAATAGAATTTGAAACATAAAAGACGTATGATTTAACAATCGATTCAATAATAGTATACAATACTATTGTAATATATAATAAGTTAACTATAAATGACAAGAGTCACCTTATCTAAATAAAGAAGAACTTGAGAGATATCGCTTCAACCGCTTTCCTGGCTTTAATTTCCTTAATATTCTTAAATCTCACGTTTCTTTAAATTCACACACGCTCATTGTTCGAAACAACCCGTTGACTGCCGGGCCGAAATCCGTATTACACGATACCTCGCGATAAACATGTTTACCATGCAAATAATATCTAAAAACAAAACTGTTTAATTGCTCTACGATATGTCAGTTACTTTACATCGTTATCGTAATATTAAAGATATTGAAAATTGTTAATATTAGCGATATGCTTGACATTTTATAATGCCATGATACGTGTCATGGTTAATGACCTCCACGGCAGTCAACGTGATAATCATTACCTTAAAACATAAATAAAAAACATTTGAAATAATTGTTTAAGACTCACCATTGTGTCTGGTTATCCCGAGTGGACCAAGATTTTGCAGCATCAAGGCGGTCATTTCCGCTTTCTGACGAGCCGTGTCATACCGGCGTGGATCGAGTGCCGCACCAGCTGGCAAAGACTTAAATCCAGTTGTCGTGGCACAATCTTCTCCCAGTGATCCAGTGGATGCTGCTTCTATCACGTCCAGAGCTTCCTCGAAATCCATCTTCAAAGAAAAATATTTCTACCCATGAATTTCCTTCAACAGTTCTCTTCCTGTTTGATATTCGTTTCCAATGTCAATAACTATGCTCTACGAGCTTTCAACCCGTTCTGCAACGTATTGTCGATAGAAAAATTGTTTACATGAAGATTGCATGGAACAATGGGTCACATCTTTTGATGAAAGCGGATTGTTTTTACTTTATTATTTAATAAGATATGAAGGTCAAATTCGTTTTTTAAATGGAATTAAGTATTTTTCTCCCGATAAGTTGACAGTGCTTCTCAAGACGTATTCATTAATGTATAGGATAATAGGATAAATTGAATACATATTTTAAATATTTCAAGTTGTAATAAGTAACAGTGTTCACAAATATGAATTTTATTAAATGTATATTTTATCTTGGAATTTTGTAACTAATAATTTCCAAACTGCTTCATTCTATCATATAATATTTTGTTACAAATAAACTCAATTATAAATTATTTTGGTATCACAGAATAGCTGCATATTGTCTAAATAAAATAATATGTATACCCATAGTATATTTATGATTGAATGCCCATAAAATATTCCTGTTTATTCAGATCATGATTTATGATTCCACTATACATTAAAATGAATATAATAATACTGCAAATGTATTATGATGTACCTAGTTTTAGATCATTAAAGTAGATACAATGGAACAATTACCTTTTTTGTACGGAGGATATCGCTGTTGGCAGTAGTAGACAGCATTGGCAGAGGAGTTGGTCCAGCCGTGGACACGGTGGCGTACGCCATCATCGTCATCGTCGTCATCGTCGCAGGGAATAGGGCCGTGAGCCAGGACTTGCCCATCCCGCGTCCTGCTCATTTGTACCTCAATAAAAAACCGAAATAATTCGATATATTATTAACCCTTACGTAGTATCGGTGTTTTTAGCGGTAAGTGTAGTCATAACTTAGATATAAATACTAAGTGTACTCGTTGCAGATATGCGTGGATTCTTGGAAAGTGTGCGAGAGAGTCAGTGCGTGTACGATTGTGAGACTTATGATAGTTTCTAGAATATATGAATTTGAGATTCAAGGATTAGAGATTGTAGATTTGACGTCAGAGATTTGAGAGTTGACATTGGAGAGTTGAGCAGAGTAAATTTGAGAGAAGAGTATTGAAAACTGTGTTTTTAAGTGTTGTTTATCAACCGTGTTGAACATTTAACAGTTGTTGTTTCAGTCAACAATCAATATATGCCGCAATCCCTACATACACTACCGCTCCAGAGTATTCGATCGACAACAGAGTTTAAGAAGTTTGCAGCTTTCGATTATGAAAAACGATTTCCATTCGCATTTGCGGTGTAGGATGATCAAATGACAACAAGTACTAATATCAATGATTATTAACTAGTTTATTTTGTTACTACTTTCTTCCTAATTAGTGTAACCCTGATAATTAAGACAGCAAAAATGTAGTCATAAAGTGCAAGCCGATGGAACAATTTTGAGCAGTAGTGCATATTGCACAAACACTTATGAGACATTTTCTTTCTAGAATTTCCGTGTATTATATGATAACATTTCCGGTGATGAGTTTGATGAAAGTAGTTATTTTTGGAAAAGGAATATAAACAGGGTATCCCGCGTAGAACAGTCTGTCTAATTACCTCATTTAATTGTGATAATACAAAAAATGTTTAATGCAATATATAAATGGCTTCCAAGATTCAATATCCCGAAAAGGACATTTCTTTCAGTATCCTTTTTACAGAATTTTCAAGACCACCTATATTTTTTACACTGAAACGAATAGTCTATAATTACGAAGCCTGTGTTACGTAGCACACCCTGAGTATCGGAATTTATTAATAATATTAAAAAATTCTATCCAAGGCTACCACCAACCTCCTTCCTTTGCGTTCAAGTGGTGCCGAGTTTGAGCCCTGGATCCATGGGGTGTTCAACCACCCCTACTAATAGCCTCAGCATTCTTTTTACCGGTATTTGTCTTTCCACAATTATCCTTTCACGACTACCGATCATTCATCACGAAGAAAGGATCCTGTCGAATAAAGAGAAGGATATTTAGTAGCCGTGTTGGAACCTTCATTTCAATTACAAATTAATCTTCCATTATTCCCAAACGTAATACATTTACAACAATGCGTTTGGAAACTTGTTTTATAAATAATCTTGTTGTTGCAAAATATTCAAGAAATTCTAAGGGATCGTAGTCTCCAAATATGAAAGAACAAATTTATAAAGTTATATAGAAAAAAGTTATTAATTTTTTTAACTCATAGGTCGCTTTTGAGCCATGTTATGAGGTAAACTAAGCATGTTCTAGAACCATTTTTGTTTGAACGACGTGGATTAAAAATTGTTTCCGGTCAAAAATGAGTCGACTCAAAATCGCAAAAATGTAAAGGGGTATACCTTCAAAAATTCTCAAAAAATGAAAGTCACCAGTTTCGCTCCTAAATGGTCCAAATCGATGGTACATGAAGTATAAACATATTCTAGGACGATTTTGGGTCGGAAGAAGTGGTTTAAAAATTTATTTGGCCAAAAAATGGGTCGACCCAAAATCGCAAAAATGTAAAGGGGTATACCTTCAAAAATCGTCAAAAATTAAAAGTCCCCAAAATCAATTCTAAATGACCCAAATCGATGGTAGATGATGTATAAACATATTCTACGACGATTTTGGGTCGGAAGAAGCGGTTTAAAAATTTGTTCGGCCAAAAAATGGGTCGATCCAAAATCGCAAAAATGTGAAGGGGTATACCTTCAAAAATTCTCAAAAAATGAAAGTCGCCAATTTCGCTCCTAAATGGCCCAAATCGATCGTATATGATTTATAAACATATTCTAGGACGATTTTGGGTCGAAAGAAGTGGTTTAAAAAATTTTATTGGTCAAAAATGGGTCGACCCAAGTCGAAAAAATGTAAAGGGGTATACCTTCAAAAATCGTCAAAAAATCAAAGTCGCCAAAATCAATTCTAAATGACCCAAATCGATGGTATATAATGTATAAACATATTCTAGAACGATTTCTGGTCGAAAGAAGTGGATTAAAAATTTGTTTGGGTCAACAATGGGTCGAACCCAAATCGAAAAAATGTAAAGGGGTATACCTTCAAAAATTGGCAAAAATTAAAAGTCGCCAAAATCAATTCTAAATGGCCGAAATCGATGGTATATGATGTATAAACATATTCTAGGACGATTTTGGGTCGGAGGAAGCGGTTTAAAAATTGTTTTCGGTCAAAAATGGGTCGATCTGAAATCGCAAAAATGTGAAGGGGTATACCTTCAAAAATTGTCAAAAATTAAAAGTCGCTAAAATCACTTCTAAATGGCCCAAATCGATGGTAGATGATGTATAAACATATTCTAGGACGATTTTGGGTCGGAGGAAGCGGTTTAAAAATTGTTTTCGGTCAAAAATGGGTCGATCTGAAATCGCAAAAATGTGAAGGGGTATACCTTCAAAAATTGTCAAAAATTAAAAGTCGCTAAAATCACTTCTAAATGGCCCAAATCGATGGTAGATGATGTATAAACATATTCTAGAACGATTTCTGGTCGAAAGAAGCGGTTAAAAAATTTGTTCGGGCCAAAAATAGGTCAACCCAAAATCGCAAAAATGTGAAGGGGTATACCTTCAAAAATTCTCAAAAAATGAAAGTCACCAATTTCGCTCCTAAATGGTCCAAATCGATGGTATAAGATGTATAAACATATTCTAGGATGATTTTGGGTCGAAAGAAGCGGTTAAAAAATTTGTATTGGTCAAAAATGGGTCGACCCAAAATCGCAAAAATGTAAAGGGGTATACCTTCAAAAATTGTCAAAAATTAAAAGTCGCTAAAATCACTTCTAAATGGCCCAAATCGATGGTAGATGATGTATAAACATATT
The DNA here is from genome assembly GCA_910591585.2 of Nysson spinosus. Taxonomy (NCBI): domain Eukaryota; kingdom Metazoa; phylum Arthropoda; class Insecta; order Hymenoptera; family Crabronidae; genus Nysson; species Nysson spinosus. The sequence continues at coordinate 4,367,084 of OU342830.1, read as the reverse complement.
CTAGGACGATTTTGGGTCGGAGGAAGCGGTTTAAAAATTGTTTTCGGTCAAAAATGGGTCGATCTGAAATCGCAAAAATGTGAAGGGGTATACCTTCAAAAATTGTCAAAAATTAAAAGTCGCTAAAATCACTTCTAAATGGCCCAAATCGATGGTAGATGATGTATAAACATATTCTAGGACGATTTTGGGTCGAAAGAAGCGGTTAAAAAATTTGTTCGGGCCAAAAATAGGTCAACCCAAAATCGCAAAAATGTGAAGGGGTATACCTTCAAAAATTCTCAAAAAATGAAAGTCACCAATTTCGCTCCTAAATGGTCCAAATCGATGGTATAAGATGTATAAACATATTCTAGGATGATTTTGGGTCGAAAGAAGCGGTTAAAAAATTTGTATTGGTCAAAAATGGGTCGAAACCAAGTCGAAAAATGTAAAGGGGTACACCTTCAAAAATCGTCAAAAATTAAAAGTCCCCAAAATCAATTCTAAATGACCCAAATCGATGGTAGATGATGTATAAACATATTCTACGACGATTTTGGGTCGGAAGAAGCGGTTTAAAAATTTGTTCGGCCAAAAAATGGGTCGATCCAAAATCGCAAAAATGTGAAGGGGTATACCTTCAAAAATTCTCAAAAAATGAAAGTCGCCAATTTCGCTCCTAAATGGCCCAAATCGATCGTATATGATTTATAAACATATTCTAGGACGATTTTGGGTCGAAAGAAGTGGTTTAAAAAATTTTATTGGTCAAAAATGGGTCGACCCAAGTCGAAAAAATGTAAAGGGGTATACCTTCAAAAATCGTCAAAAAATCAAAGTCGCCAAAATCAATTCTAAATGACCCAAATCGATGGTATATAATGTATAAACATATTCTAGAACGATTTCTGGTCGAAAGAAGTGGATTAAAAATTTGTTTGGGTCAACAATGGGTCGAACCCAAATCGAAAAAATGTAAAGGGGTATACCTTCAAAAATTGGCAAAAATTAAAAGTCGCCAAAATCAATTCTAAATGGCCGAAATCGATGGTATATGATGTATAAACATATTCTAGGACGATTTTGGGTCGGAGGAAGCGGTTTAAAAATTGTTTTCGGTCAAAAATGGGTCGATCTGAAATCGCAAAAATGTGAAGGGGTATACCTTCAAAAATTGTCAAAAATTAAAAGTCGCTAAAATCACTTCTAAATGGCCCAAATCGATGGTAGATGATGTATAAACATATTCTAGGACGATTTTGGGTCGGAGGAAGCGGTTTAAAAATTGTTTTCGGTCAAAAATGGGTCGATCTGAAATCGCAAAAATGTGAAGGGGTATACCTTCAAAAATTGTCAAAAATTAAAAGTCGCTAAAATCACTTCTAAATGGCCCAAATCGATGGTAGATGATGTATAAACATATTCTAGGACGATTTTGGGTCGAAAGAAGCGGTTAAAAAATTTGTTCGGGCCAAAAATAGGTCAACCCAAAATCGCAAAAATGTGAAGGGGTATACCTTCAAAAATTCTCAAAAAATGAAAGTCACCAATTTCGCTCCTAAATGGTCCAAATCGATGGTATAAGATGTATAAACATATTCTAGGATGATTTTGGGTCGAAAGAAGCGGTTAAAAAATTTGTATTGGTCAAAAATGGGTCGACCCAAAATCGCAAAAATGTAAAGGGGTATACCTTCAAAAATTGTCAAAAATTAAAAGTCGCTAAAATCACTTCTAAATGGCCCAAATCGATGGTAGATGATGTATAAACATATTCTAGGACGATTTTGGGTCGGAGGAAGCGGTTTAAAAATTGTTTTCGGTCAAAAATGGGTCGATCTGAAATCGCAAAAATGTGAAGGGGTATACCTTCAAAAATTGTCAAAAATTAAAAGTCGCTAAAATCACTTCTAAATGGCCCAAATCGATGGTAGATGATGTATAAACATATTCTAGGACGATTTTGGGTCGAAAGAAGCGGTTAAAAAATTTGTTCGGGCCAAAAATAGGTCAACCCAAAATCGCAAAAATGTGAAGGGGTATACCTTCAAAAATTCTCAAAAAATGAAAGTCACCAATTTCGCTCCTAAATGGTCCAAATCGATGGTATAAGATGTATAAACATATTCTAGGATGATTTTGGGTCGAAAGAAGCGGTTAAAAAATTTGTATTGGTCAAAAATGGGTCGAAACCAAGTCGAAAAATGTAAAGGGGTACACCTTCAAAAATCGTCAAAAATTAAAAGTCCCCAAAATCAATTCTAAATGACCCAAATCGATGGTAGATGATGTATAAACATATTCTACGACGATTTTGGGTCGGAAGAAGCGGTTTAAAAATTTGTTCGGCCAAAAAATGGGTCGATCCAAAATCGCAAAAATGTGAAGGGGTATACCTTCAAAAATTCTCAAAAAATGAAAGTCGCCAATTTCGCTCCTAAATGGCCCAAATCGATCGTATATGATTTATAAACATATTCTAGGACGATTTTGGGTCGAAAGAAGTGGTTTAAAAAATTTTATTGGTCAAAAATGGGTCGACCCAAGTCGAAAAAATGTAAAGGGGTATACCTTCAAAAATCGTCAAAAAATCAAAGTCGCCAAAATCAATTCTAAATGACCCAAATCGATGGTATATAATGTATAAACATATTCTAGAACGATTTCTGGTCGAAAGAAGTGGATTAAAAATTTGTTTGGGTCAACAATGGGTCGAACCCAAATCGAAAAAATGTAAAGGGGTATACCTTCAAAAATTGGCAAAAATTAAAAGTCGCCAAAATCAATTCTAAATGGCCGAAATCGATGGTATATGATGTATAAACATATTCTAGGACGATTTTGGGTCGGAGGAAGCGGTTTAAAAATTGTTTTCGGTCAAAAATGGGTCGATCTGAAATCGCAAAAATGTGAAGGGGTATACCTTCAAAAATTGTCAAAAATTAAAAGTCGCTAAAATCAATTCTAAATGGCCGAAATCGATGGTATATGATGTATAAACATATTCTAGGACGATTTTGGGTCGGAGGAAGCGGTTTAAAAATTGTTTTCGGTCAAAAATGGGTCGATCTGAAATCGCAAAAATGTGAAGGGGTATACCTTCAAAAATTGTCAAAAATTAAAAGTCGCTAAAATCACTTCTAAATGGCCCAAATCGATGGTAGATGATGTATAAACATATTCTAGGACGATTTTGGGTCGAAAGAAGCGGTTAAAAAATTTGTTCGGGCCAAAAATAGGTCAACCCAAAATCGCAAAAATGTGAAGGGGTATACCTTCAAAAATTCTCAAAAAATGAAAGTCACCAATTTCGCTCCTAAATGGTCCAAATCGATGGTATAAGATGTATAAACATATTCTAGGATGATTTTGGGTCGAAAGAAGCGGTTAAAAAATTTGTATTGGTCAAAAATGGGTCGACCCAAAATCGCAAAAATGTAAAGGGGTATACCTTCAAAAATTGTCAAAAATTAAAAGTCGCTAAAATCACTTCTAAATGGCCCAAATCGATGGTAGATGATGTATAAACATATTCTAGGACGATTTTGGGTCGGAGGAAGCGGTTTAAAAATTGTTTTCGGTCAAAAATGGGTCGATCTGAAATCGCAAAAATGTGAAGGGGTATACCTTCAAAAATTGTCAAAAATTAAAAGTCGCTAAAATCACTTCTAAATGGCCCAAATCGATGGTAGATGATGTATAAACATATTCTAGGACGATTTTGGGTCGAAAGAAGCGGTTAAAAAATTTGTTCGGGCCAAAAATAGGTCAACCCAAAATCGCAAAAATGTGAAGGGGTATACCTTCAAAAATTCTCAAAAAATGAAAGTCACCAATTTCGCTCCTAAATGGTCCAAATCGATGGTATAAGATGTATAAACATATTCTAGGATGATTTTGGGTCGAAAGAAGCGGTTAAAAAATTTGTATTGGTCAAAAATGGGTCGAAACCAAGTCGAAAAATGTAAAGGGGTACACCTTCAAAATTTGTCAAAAATTTAAAGTCGCCAAAATCGGTCCTAAATGACCCAAATCGATGGTAAATGATGTATAAACATATTCTAGGACGATTCTGGGTCGAAAGAAATGGTTTACAAATTTTTCCGGGCGAAAAATGGGTCGACCCAAAATCGCAAAAATGTGAAGGGGTATACCTTGAAAAATTCTCAAAAAATCAAAGTCGCCAAAATCACTTCTGAATGGCCCAAATCGATGGTAGATGATGTATAAACATATTCTAGGACGATTTTGGGTCGAAAGAAGTGGATTAAAAATTTTTATTGGTCAAAAATGGGTCGAACCCAAGTTGAAAAATGTAAAGGGGTATACCTTCAAAAATTGTCAAAAATTAAAAGTCGTCAAAATCAATTCTAAATGACCCAAATCGATGGTAAATGATGTATAAACATATTCTAGGACGATTTTTGGTCGAAAGAAGTGGTTTAAAAATTTTTTTGGGCAAAAAATGGGTCAATCCAAAATCGCAAAAATGTGAAGGGGTATACCTTCAAAAATTCTCAAAAAATGAAAGTCACCAATTTCGCTCCTAAATGATCCAAAGCGATGGTATATGATGCCTAATGATGATTTAGGACCATTTTTTGTCGAATGAAGTGTGTACGTATGTACGTAGCACGCAATAAAATGGGGAAGTGGAACAAAACGAGGGGATGACTTTTCATTCGAAAAAAGAAATTTACTCGTTTAAAGGACGCGAAAAGTCAGGTACATATAATTAATTATAAATTGATGTTAAATTAATACAATTTTTTAACGAAGTTCGATTGTAATTGTTTCATTAAACCGGTGAATGGTTTTCAATTAAGAATTCTATATAAAATGTACATACACAACATTGATGTACCATACTTTCACCATCTTTCATTCTGAATGACTATTTGATCATGTATTAGTGTCGTCATTAACTAATTGAAATTATGGGAAACTTCAAACGAGTAAATAAAATAATCGTTGAAGTGTGAAAGAAAACACTTGCAATTTAATAGTCTTCATAAACAACTAGATATAATAAAAATAATTAATACATTGAATAATATAGGATTACACTAATCTCGTATCGTCAACAGTGTTAAATACCTTCAAACCAATTTTTAACAGTAAATATGAATTTCTTGATTGCAGTATAATCCTATTATATTCTATTACATATAATACCTTAAGGATAAAGAATTGGCAGGAAAGAATAATTCTCGGTGCTGAACTCAATATTCGCTGAATAAATGGGAAATGTTTGAAATAGCATGTTTCATCTTTTAGATTGAAAGTCTCCATTATTTTTTCATCAGAGCGGAGTATCGAGCGTATCCGATATCCCATTCCTTTTTCGATTACTGAAGTGCCCATAAATTAGAAGATTCATTTCCTGGAATCTAATACCAGCCGGTACAATCGTGTTTACCTTCGCGGGATCGTCGAAAACACGGGGAAACAATTATATCCGATGGCATATTCAAAACGTGTCGAAATTGATCGTCCTACGGAATACGCATTATTGGAACTCGCCATGACACGCGATGAATTCAGATTCACATTAACACCAATCGCAATTTTCATTGAGTAAATGTTGTCGCTTTCGGTGTCGAGGAATCTGCATTACAAAACAAATATTTGGTAGACCGATACTAAATGGAATACATAGTGCAATTATGTATGAAGAACAAAATTATTGTTAATGTTGATTCACGGTGCTTACAGACATTTTTATGTACATCTGTTGTATTAGATGTATGCAAAAGTTTCAGTCTTTTTTCAGCCACCAAATAGAATTATTTGAAATTAAAATATTTCCCCGCCGATTTGTATTTTTTAAGGTCGGTATTGAACTTTCTAAACCGCCATTTATCATTTAACAACAATTTCAACGCGACTGATCTCAGTCGTTAGTTATTACTCTGAGTTATTATTTAAAGGCTATGTCCAATTTTCCATTGTGAAGAGAGAACAATTCAATGAGAGATTACTGCGTACTCATACTACTCATAGGCACCGTTCACTGAGAGGGTTGTAGAACTTATTAAAGGTTCAGTGAATCCTCGCGTATCGCTTGTCAAAGGCCGGTAGATAAGTCACTGGAAAATGGAACCACCTATATCTATTTTATGACACGCGGGGGAAACAGGACGAAATCAAGTTCCCGCCCTCAGGTGTATCCTCGATCCAACACAAACCCCTTTATCTCTATTACTTCATCGCACACCAACTCGAAATCTACTTGAACCGGTGTAACTTCAACCTCGGCGAAGATTACTCTTCATCAATCTCGATTTATTAACCTACATATAACAATATCACGACCTGATTCATTTTTTCATACACTTATTCGAGAATAGAATCATTATTTTAAACAGACATCGGGAATCAAGTTTATCAACGTGTAATGACGCTAATTATTTTAGTTACTGAACTTATGTTAATCGATATTATTTTACCAATAATATAAATATAATTCGGCAAAATAAATAATTTAAAATGTCATAATTTTTATATGCTATTTACTTCACTTTTTATATCAAAAAGGTTCTTGGAACTTAAAATGCTTGAATGTATGTTCAACTTAATTAATTACCTCTTTTGTTTATGGGTTTCGTGCTAATTACACTGTCCAACACAAAAAAAAAGTTCTAACAACGAATATACAATTCTTATAGATTTCGACGTGCTGAAAACGAATCCGCAAACCATTTGTGGCCAGTAACTACCATTTTCGAAAAAATCAATTTTGAAAAAAAAGGTACTTTTTTGTCCTTTGAACAAGATTTGTGGCGTAAGTATATAAGTTAGACAGTTTTTATTTATTGTAAAAAATTCTGTGGATCATTACGAAGAAAATGATATGAATTACTTTTGCAATATGAATTTGCAAATATGTTTAAACATTAGTTAAAGTTGGCGAGACACGCTCCGCGCGCTCATTTTTCGAGATTCGTTTCAAATTTCCGGAAAAATTAGACCTCTGACGGGGATTCCAATTATTCTACGCGATAGAGCAGACCTTCCTCTTTGAAAAGCACTCCAAAAATATGCAAAGCTGACTTCGGTGTCGTAAATATAAGCCAAAATGTCGAGGAAGTCACGGATCGTCAGCAGGGATTCTCAGACGCGACATTTATGCGCGCACGTGAGCGCTTGGGGCGCGCATGCCGGACTGGAGCGCGTCATAAATGTCGCGTCTGAGAACCCCTGCTGACAATCCGTGACTTCCTCGACATTTTGGCTTATATTTACGATACCGAAGTCAGCTTTGCATATTTTTGGAGTGCTTTTCAAAGAGGAAGGTCTGCTCTATCGCGTAGAATAATTGGAATCCCCGTCAGAGGTCTAATTTTTCCGGAAATTTGAAACGAATCTCGAAAAATGAGCGCGCGGGGCGTGTCTCGCCAACTTTAACTAATGTTTAAACATATTTGCAAATTCATATTGCAAAAGTAATTCATATCATTTTCTTCGTAATGATCCACAGAATTTTTTACAATAAATAAAAACTGTCTAACTTATATACTTACGCCACAAATCTTGTTCAAAGGACAAAAAAGTACCTTTTTTTTCAAAATTGATTTTTTCGAAAATGGTAGTTACTGGCCACAAATGGTTTGCGGATTCGTTTTCAGCACGTCGAAATCTATAAGAATTGTATATTCGTTGTTAGAACTCAGAAAAAAAGTCAAAATTTGTTGGACAGTGTTATTTATCCCTTATAATTTATAATATAGCTTGAAATTGATTTAAATTTATTTATTATCCTGTAATTCAATGATAAGTTATTAAAGTTATTCATTATTCGTTATAGGTCAGGTGATAAATTGTATGACGTTAGGAAGTGAAATTATTTGGTAAATTGGATGAAACGATGATATATCGGTGCACGTGTAGTTGAAAATTCTGTAGCAGTCTCTCGCTTTATGCTTTTCGTATTATCATAATTATCGGTGTGCTAAAAGGGCGCGAGCCCGTTAATTAATATTGTCGCCCGACATTCCGAGCGAAGATTAATAAATCTCCAGTTTCGTTAGACAAAGTAGTCTGCCAGAAAATAATCGGAAATCATTTCTAGCTTCCTTCCTGTACATATTAATTACGAGCCAAATTGCAGGTGAATTTCGTGCAAGATTACACACGCGTATGCAAACTAAATTATGCAATATAAATTACGCAACGGAGTGCCGCAATACTTTAACGTTTCGCTTCCGTAGTCATGGTTTATATGAAATTTATACAATGTCACGGAGAGATTATGAAAATTTTCGCGTATACGTGAACCGTGAAATTTCCACATAGTGAAATACCTGTAGGATTTCAGAAACAATTTACATTTCATGCGATAACCGCGTTGAGGCTGCTTGCCAGGAAAAAAAATGTGAAAAGCGAGAAAAGACGGCGCGGTCTTGATAACGCCAAATCAATAATCTGCGTTGAAACAGGGAGGAGGGAACTCACTATCCTTTTAACAAAATGTTTTCGGCTGAATCTGATATCACAGGGAACGTAAAAATAGTTTCAAGTACAAGTATGCTTTACTTCCACGCAGTCATTAGTTAATTTAATAAAAAATTAATAAAAAATAAAAAAATTCTAAATATTCCACTGTTTACTCAGCCATTGTATTAACAATATGTTTTGAGGCAAATTTAATACCAACATTTTTATCCTCACCACTTATGAAAAGATATTTCTCGTATTCAAATATCGCAGGTTAAAATTGATTTCATATCACTCAAATTGAAAAAGTAACTTTGCATATGTACTCCGCACACAAGCTCGTTCTTTGACGATTGTACGAGGATTACTCTAATTACATTCCTTGTTTGGTTTTTCTAACGAAACGTGCCCTTCTATCTTTTGCGAATATTTTCCATTGTTTTCAATTCAATTTCAATCAGACCCTCCAAGTTTTCAGTGAGCGGTCCGAGTAGGAGATACGAGGCAGTGTGTCAGTGACGATATTGGATTACGGTGACCCATATTGTCCGGTGCACAAAGCGATTTCCAATTTCATCGTACTAGCGAATGGCGTTTTACTCCTCGTACGAACTTCTAAACAACCTTTTCTGTCCTTGAGGTTACGAGAATTTCTACATCGATCCAAGGAGTCGCCTCGTAACTTCCCATCCACGATAATGACTTCCCTCGTTATTACGGTAAATCTAACACGATGGCCTGGCTAATTGACATCGTCGTCAACAAGTGATCAAAGTAAACAACAAGTGTAGAGCTTAATATAGACGTCGTTCCATTAATTGTAATCCATGAATTGCTGAATATGATATATTTCGAATATTGATGTTCACTTTCAAACTTCTAATGAAAATGGTCTTGTATTTGATACAAAATGTATGGATATAAAAAATACTCATAGATAAAAGAGTTTGGAATCGACACCCGAGTTCCATGGAAATATTAGCCAACATTTTCTTCAAGTTAATTGCTGCAATGTTCAAACTATTTAAATCAAGGCGTTTGAAGGCCAACTTAGGATATAATAATAATAGAATAAGCATATTAATAACCATTAATATTAGTTTTTGTTGTCTTTTTCATAACCGAAACTTACAGACATCTTAAACTTGAACGTTCGAATTCTTTTGAACCGCACTGTATCCGCATCATACCATAATTTGACAAATATTATTATTGTTTATTACGATGAGTCAGATTCGCCAAAATTAAATGAAAGAAGTTTCATTTAATTACTGATTTAATCAGTACCTGATCTTTCAAAGTAACCAACTTTATTATGCTTATATTATATACTTTATTAGTTTATAAGTAATATAATATTATATCTTGATATTAATGATATGCGATGCAAAGTGGCCCGGAATTAACTTGATCAATGCCTGACAGTGTTTTTCAACAAACATTAAAAAACTCATCGAAGCTGAGAGTAGTTTAATGAAAGTGCCCACTACTTCTTTAGCAAACTATCAGTTACACGAGACATTTCCGCGTGAGGATAAGTGATTATCCACCGTATTTTCCGCGCGTGTTTCATTATCTAAAAGTGGTGTTTTCATGGGCCACAACCTTAGTTTGTCGACGTTAATCCGGGCGCAGTTAGGGGTGTGATTATATCACCCGTTCTAAGGGCTCTTCGGATTCTTCATTCAGACACTGAAGCTTCGAGATAAGTACACTTAAAATGCGAAGTAAAACTTGCTACTTTAAAAAGAAATAGAGTAAACGCCCGTATAACGCGACTTCCTACAACGCGGTAAAGATATTGCGACGACTTTTTTCATATAACGCGGCTATATATAGTAGCATAAATGATCTATGTATAATCAGAAGTATATTGAAGAGGACACCCGTTTAAATAAATAAATAATAACGTTGTAAAATAAGTCGGCTAAATATACAACGATATTCGTTTTTTTGCAAAAAATATGGGCGATCTGAAAAATCTTGTAAAAAGACAACGCCGTAAAATTTCTGTTTTAGAATATTGGCCGTTTGAAGACATTCATATAATGCATAAAATATTTCCTGTATCATCGCAATTAAAGGAAGTAATTAGGTGGGTTCTATCATATGGGACACCTTGCATGATTAAGAGAACCAATCATTAATTAATTTGAATCAATCAGTACATTTATAAATAGTTGAAGACAATGCAATAATTGAAGATCAAAATAGACATATGCACTCTACCGATATCTTTTAATATTATGTATCATAAAGGTGCAAGAAAGTGACATTATAACCGTTAATATGTCAAATGTTTATTAGTCAACAGTTAAATAAAAAATTTGGAAAGATGTCATTGAATACATTCTTCCTTTGGAGAACACTCTCGTTAGAATGGTATTAAAACCGATATGTCGATTTTAACGATAGATTGACGTATTGGAAATATCGTTTACTGCCGGCCTATACATCCAGAAAGGATGTCGATTCTCTCCGATTTTCCATTTGAACAATTTTCCCCGAACTATTTCATAGAACGACGCGTCGGTATATAACAAGTTTTTCGTGAAAATATACGTTATGAGAGATTCGAACTCTCCGATAAATCTCCTTCTCTGATCATCCTTTGCTATTTGCTAAAGATAAATAACATCGATGTCTCCTACTTCGGCGAGAAAAATTTACGAGACTGGTTTACTTCCATGAAAACTTCTTCTTTGACTTTACCCAAATTCATACAAACAATCTTAACGAAATGCTTCGACCAATATCTATTTGAATGTTCTGTTAATATTAGAGTTCTCTGATTTATTTGACCTCCTTTACCGTAAACACTCATTCATTGTAGTTTACAGGGCATAATAGATTATATTGTTATCTAAGTTTCCCAACTGTTGTGGACTTCTCGGAACTTTATTTACCTAGAAGCTGGAGTAGAGAATTCTATCTTCGATAGATATTAACTTTCTCCGCTGAGTTATAGGAATAATATATAATATTTCATTTATTATTTGTATTGGTCATGGAAATAGTTAGAGGAATAATTATTGTTTGCAATTGGCAATATGTATTATTATTGACTGCTTCGTAATATGTATACACAGTATAGTTATTAAAATATCATCGTTTTATAAATGATATAACAAAATAAAAAGATAGTTATTAAAACACAATAATATATATTGGACCATGCTGATAAATGTTTCAGGTTTTTTATATTTATTTGCAGCTTTAGAACTTTGCTCAGAACTTGAAAAATGATTGTAGATATTAATTTTATTCTTTATTTTTAACAATCTTGCATGAGTAAATACTTTTTTGTACCCCTAATCCGCCGTCCGTGTTTCAACCTTTATCAGTTGCAGTATAGTTAATTAACAGAAGTGGTCGTTAATTGTTAGAGCATACTCCCCATCTCCAGTCTCATGTGTCCAAAGGGTGAGTGGAAGTTTATTACACAAGTAAAGGAGATGTAGACATAGTTCGTTCTATGACCGTCTTTAAAATTATACGCTCATAAACTTTGTACAAGATCGTTCTTTTAAATAATTACTACAGCCGTCAGGGATCAAAGTTATAATGATTACTTAAAACAACAATCGTGTATAAATTTTCTAAGCGTATGAATTAAGAAACGGCCTTAAAATAATCCATTTCAACTTCTTTCTTATTTATATAAGATGAAACATTTCAATGTCTATATTTGAGAATTCGCCAGTCACAATAAGTTAATTAAGAGAAGTGATCAAGCGATTTTATAACATACATCTGTCAGTCTCCGGTACAACTATTATAGGTTCTGGGAAGAAGACAGTCGTGACATAAGTGTCACGTGCAATTTCAGCCTCCGATTGATTATACTCGTTATATAATATATAGGTTATATAAACCGTCTATTCTGAAAGTGGCCTAAGTTCATTTTTTATTAAAATCAAGATAACATTTTAATACTCACAAAGTAACTTTATGTAACTATTATAAACGTTAACTTGATTTTGTTGAAAAATCGACTCAGGCCACTTTCAAAGTAAACTCATATATGTATTACATGTTACGTATTATATGGGTTATATATTTAATATTATGTATAACATGGATTATATAGAGACTCTCCCACAGAATATCTATGAGATTCTCCTTCCTTCATCCACTCATCCTATGCCTTCTTTTCAGAACTCTAACAGTACAATTACGATAACAAAAATTCGCCAGTAACACACACAATATTTTTCACAAAGCATCACCGACTGTTATTGTGTTAATAATACAAATAAACGGGACGTTATATCAGTTTCATGTCGATCGGGTTGGTAACAAGCACGAGTATCCAACGATTGATCCGGCGACGAGTATCAGTGGACACGACTAGGTATCCTCATAAAACTGTAATATCTAGTAAACCGTGAAACCCTGTGTACAAGCATACCGCTTTTCACCCCTAGATTATATCGAGCGATCCAACTTTGGACAAGGCCCGCCGGGTTTGGTTTTAGCTCGAGCGTGTGCGAGTACCTGGAGAATAATGCTGAAAGTGGTCTAAACCGGGATAAACCCCACCTGTCGATTCCCGCGGTTGACCTATACTGCTTCCATGCCAATATATTTAATAACGAGAACAACAATAAGATATCAAGAAATTAGAATACAAATTCTACTAATAACCATACTTGCTACTTTGTTGATTTTGTATCTCTGTAACAATAAACGATAAGTAAAAGAATAAGTCCTCTCACGTAGTTTGCTAGAAACGTACGTTGATTTACATCAACGTGATTCTTTTGATGTCAGCTTTGAAGGGTTAAAAACGTTAGGTCGTGTAGTATGAAATGTGAGATTTCTTATCAACCTTTACAGAGTTTGTGTCCTTTGACGACTGCGACTTTTTGATGATTAAAATGATTAAAACAAAATTCGAATGGGGTCAATTTTCACCCATGATGATCATTAAAGGTTAAGCGAATGTCGGTACTTAAATCGGTATTAATATTCCACCATTCCCGAGCATTACATTAACCCCTTACTTATTAAACTATTCAAATATAAACCTTAATAATGTTAAATCTACACTCAATGCTACAGTTATTGAAATTAAGCTAGAAATTGTAAATTGAGTTGTCCGATGATGCGATGTAAATTTGGTTGCCACAGAAACTTATGAACTATTAGCGATTAACATTAACGTAAAACATAAATATAATTATGCATTACAATTGCATTCCGCGATATTAGAACATGTTGGAAGTCTCGCATACATTTATGCACGTTATATTACATTTTCAGATGTTTAAATTCTCGTTTAAATTCTCGTTTAAATTCTTGGCCTTATTAATAGCCGCTTAAAACTATATCGTACATATTAACAATATTACGGCCAACTTTAACATTCAAGAAAATTAATTCTCAGATGTTGTAAAGTTTAACATGAGACAGTTATTTACATTCAAGGGGATGTAATATTATTCAGTATGAGGGAAGAAGATTATGTGGTTGGATCACTGTCTACCTATTCCGGACCTTCAATCAAAGGCCAGAATATGTTGAATATGCAATAAGGAAGAAAATGTTAAGCAGGGCTTCTCTCAAGGATAACGAAAGTAGTACGAGGTCCTAGAACACGGAATGCTTATCCGTTGGTGGTTTATTCGAAGCACCTTGGCCGTCATTCTTTATTTCCACGCATTTAGGTACCCTCACAAAGGTTATAAGTTAGGATAATAGCAAGCATGTATAATAAAGGAAGAATAAAGCACTATTGAATAAAATAGGAAAAATATAATACTAATATAATACTTCCACTGTGTGTTAACGAAAGTAAGAAGAAAGAATTAATTTAGAAAAACTTTTACCTCATAGCTATAACAAGGTACTACACGTGAAAGCAAACTTCTGTGAACTTACAAGCATCCAGGATTTTTTGAACCGCGTGAAAAAATAATTATGTACGACTGACCCAGTTCGTGGTTTTGAAAATTAACTTTGGAAAACCGACCTGTTTGACTTAGTATTGCGCTTTGCTCATTCTTGATGTAATACTACAGAATTAACACACGTACGTGAATAAAGAATAGGTCAAACGGACTCTGCACTCTGCTTCGTCAAAGGTACGTTAATGAAATAGGAGAAATTTACGTTCCCGCTTTCATTTGTGCACTGTAATTTCCGTAACTATAAAGCGGTGTACTCGGCAAACAACAACTATGCGCATTACGTGTCGACGTACGAAGTAAAATTTATTCCAGTTTTCGTAAGTTTTTCCATAAAAACCTGCATTTGTATTAAAATAATAGACGGGGATTTTACGCGCTGTAACAATGTTGTTCTAAAATAAAACGACACATAATGTAAAGTAACTTAATGATGACTACTATAAATAGTATACCGGGTGATTTATCTAACACTGAAAGTTGAATTATTTCCGAAACTATAATTATATCGAAAAATATTTCAGATATAATTATAGTTCTGATCTATAACTATAGATCTAGTTGTAATTATGTTAATTATATTCGATATAATTAACATTTTTGTAAGAAGACGCGTAGAGGACATTTGAAGCTCGAGTTTGTTTTTTTTAAATGGGACTATATATATTTTAATGTACTAATGGATTCAGCTTATGATTCTCTATACAAAGTATTAACTCATGCATGTCGAAAAGTTATTAATTTAGGAGATATTTTTATTTCGAGCAGTTTCGAAAATATTTCAACTTCAGGTTTTAGGTGAATCACCCTGTATAATGGCATAATTATCATCGGTGAAAATTTGCCCCATACAAGTTTGGTTTTAATAATATTACAAAACTAAGCGAGTGGTAACCCCAATTTCTTGGGTATTTATTCAGGCTATCAGTAATGCCGACGTATCATAAAACGGATCAGTTCTCCCGCGCATTTTGCTATAAATGTACGTTTATTTATGTTAACGTGAATCCTTCCGATGATAGCTTTTAAGGGTTAAATCGTAGGAGGTAAACAGAAATAAATAGTTGAAAACTTATTGAATTCGATTGAATTATTTACGTGGCGTTGAAAGCATTTTCTATCGAAAACAAAGAGCCGAAAGCCAATTCTTTGATGTGTACCTCGATCGGTTAAGGGTGTAAAAAGATACTCGAGGACCATACAGAAAGCAAGGATACTTCGATTTCACCTTATCTCTAGGAAGAAGAAGCTTTATGGCTTTCTACCTCCGTTAAAAGCATGGACGGCGTAATAATCCTTGGGAAACGCTTTATCTGCTACCCTCCTTAAGCTCGTTATATATTCACTAACATTTTTATGTCGAAAGTAAACAGACGTTGGAACTTCAGTATATTTACGATCCTATAAAAATACTTTGTACCGTGAGTATCATAATTCGCATGCCAAACTTAATTCTCATTTGTCGAAGGAGAATATTATCGTCGCTTATTAAAACTCACCCTTTAAGTACACGAATCTCTACATAAACGGCTACGGTAAAATCTGATGAACTTTCGTATCACATACCACCTGCCAATGATAAGATTTCAACTCATTTCTCGACAAATAGAAAAGATCATTTAAATCTGCTTTTCGTTACCACGCATGTTAAACAATGCATAGTTGAAGCTCAAGAGAATAAAGATCCAATAATAAAAAATTAATATTCCTAAATAAGAGAAGACTCTAATTATAGCAAATATTATATAAAAATTAAAGAATAAAAATCTATCATGTGGAAACAGGCTTGTACACCGAAACATTTCACTCTTTATAAACACATGGAGTAACTTTGTTGCACGATTATAAATAGCCATCTTCATATTTAGATCCTAAAATATCACATATTGCCTTATTTACCCTTTTGCACTCCAAGAATATTTCTGTTATAAACGGGGATTTATTCTAATGTCTCTTGCAACACCGATTAACGAATTCCAAACATTCTATTTTTATAGCTATTTACGACTGAATGTTGCAGTATGTTTGTTTTGTCAACTCGGTTTATGTAACGATAAGTAAAACTTGAATTTTGATTTAAATCATTATATTGATAAATTATATTAGGTTGGGGAAAAAGAAATCCATTATTTTTTCGGTAGATGGTTGTAGTGAACGATATCTCGTAAAGTATCGATCAAACAATTTCAAATTTATGCTCGTTGTCAAGGTGACATTTCACACTAAAAAAAATTCTTTTGTTGTTTTTTGTTTCGTCCATTCGGTTGTGAGTTACAGGGTGTTAAAAATGGAAGTCAACAAACAGAAAATTCGGTACATTTTACAGTTTTTCTTTGATAAAGGCGAAAATGCAAGCCAGGCGGCTGAAATTGTGAATGGTGTTTATGGTGCCGATACTGTAACAGCTAATTACGTGCAATTTTGGTTTCGTCGATTTCGTTCAGGCATTTTTGATGTTAAAGATGCACCTCGCACAGGCAGGCCCGTCGTCGAAAATGTCAACCAAATCACAGAAATAATCAAAGTTGACCTTTCAAATGGCAACAAATTATCCAACAAAACGGTGCATATTTGACCCAAATAGGACAATCCAAAGCATGTTAAATAAAGTCTTGAATTTCGCGCAAAAATAATGGATTTCTTTTTCCCCAACCTATTATTATATTACATATTTTATACTATATCAAATACTGCTTTGCTTATAAATCGGCACAAAAGTAAAGATGGCAATTGTAATAAACTTGTGTTTCTTGTTATAGCAATTTAGCATATCACGATAAACTGTGAAGTTTCTTCTTTGGCAGAAACAAGTGTAGACTAAAATCAGTTCGCGAAGTGTTTGATACAGTACGCGAGTTGTTCGTGTAGAATTTTCAAGGCCTGTCATCCAGTTTACTTAAATCGCGTCTTTTTCGGCGGTAAGGTTTTGTGCGGGTAGGAGAATGATTTAATCGCAGAGTGATTTATGATATTTTTCTGGGAGCCGAGGTCGTGAGTTTGTAAGAAGCTACGCGTCAGGTCACGAGATCGATTTCGAAAGTGATTTCGACGTGGGAATTTCAAAGAAAACATAATCGTCCGTCGGCGGTCTTGGACGACATACTTGTACCTGCTTTCTGCTCCATTTCCTTGGAAGCTAAATACACTTGATAGTTGTTCTAATTGTAAACAGTTTCTAGTTTTACTAACAAAAATTCTATTAAAAATGTATCGTACGTCTTCCGTTTCTTGTAACTTGGATTAAATGTAAGGTAAAGGTTCCAATAGTTGACCAGTTAAGAAAAATTCACTTGCTCTGTCATTAAATAGTGTGAGTCGATGCCTGAAGATACTCCTTAAGCCTTTTAATTATGTAACAAGGCTAATTTTTTTTTAAAGTTATGTTATATAAATATTAAAACCATTTTTGAAAATTCAGTAATTGCTTAAGAAGTTGACGAGTTTTAAAAATAAAAAACCTAGTAATTGATCCTCTTTTGGTTAGTAGTTGACCACTTATTAGTATCATATATTTTAAATGAATTACTATAGCTAAAGTTGCGTAAAACCTTCTGTTATAAAAGTAATTATTTAATTTGTGTACACGAGAAATATTAATTACAACTCCGAAATAAAAAAGTGGTATCGAGAGAATACTTTTTAATTCTATATTAATTTCCTTTGTTGTGTCGTGAAATGATATTAACAATGATAACTGAAAGAATCATTACTCCTAATCAAGAATATGTATTAATGTTTGTTTATTAAACCGTAAATTATTAAGACTGTGCAGTTGTCTTCTAATTTTATACCAAGCAGGAGGATTTGTATAAACTAATTGCTCGATTTACGCACGAATCAACAAGCAAATTTATCATATCTGGTTTTAATTAAAAGCTCATTTGTCCTTGATGTTCTTCCAGTCTCTTGAATTTTATTGGAATTTTTAATATCGCGCATACCGGCAGAAATACTGTAAAATTTAAGTGAGGTGGCACATTGAAAATAGATCAAACAATCTCTTTGTCCAGAAACAATGTTTCAGTAACAAATATTGTGAATATAGAATGTTCCGAAATGTAAACTTTGTTTGCGTTTCAAAAGCTTCATACGCTTGTATGCACGTCGTAGTATTCGCCGGTGTTTATGTTCCAATAAACTTTATACTCTTCTCGATAAACTCGGATTTCTATAACATATTTATCGACGAATTTCGTCAATACTTTATTTGTTAAAAATAACATTCAAAATTCTAGTTACACCTACCGTTACGAGATTTTTGAAAGTAGATTTGCATATCGTTAATACAAAGAAATTATTAATTAATACATCCAGAGATTACATTGTAATTACTACCGTGGATTTCAAACTCCGGGATAAACTCAGTTTAACGAAATATGTTTCAATCGCTTTGTCCACGTAATTTCATTCGAGCTTGCTTATTAATAAGGTTCGTATTGCGGAATAATTTATAACTTCTACATCAACCGAATCGAGGTTACGAAACTCCAGGAAATGGGAAATATTGCGATCTGTTGCAATATTGCCGCGTTCAAAACTCTCGGTTTAACTGGAACTCTTCACTTCTTTTGTTTTTCCCATCTACTCTCAGGGTTATGTGTTGTGTACGAACCATGATTTAGGGTTGCATAAAATTTCTTTCATAAAATGGCCCAATACGATCATTGTCGAAAAAATGGTACATCTATTATAAGTCTCCTTGCTTATTCCAATTACATTTAAATCTAAGATATTACGCTGCATACTTAGTGATAACCTAGTAATACACGAATATAATAATAAGAACGAAAATATCTGTCTTGTCCCACCCAATCTTTTGATCGTATTAATAATATGCGGTTGCAAAATACTAAATAGCACAAGTTCAAACAAACTTGAATCACTTATGAATTTCCTTACTGAATTCACCGGAAGTGTACTTATAAGCATGTACAACAAAAAGCCGCCCCAGAAAAGTTTCCTCGAAAACGGGAAGCATTTGTGAAATGGAAGTCAACCGCTCATCCCAATATTTCGCGTGGATATAAAAAACAGCAAAATACGAAATGCATCTGCAAAAAGCTCGTGATTCATACTTTCTTCAGAGCTATGTTCTCGCGTACTGAAAACGTAGGGATTTTTATGTAACTCCGGAGCCATGAATTCCGGCTAAAATAAGAGAAGTTTGTGATATTCTATAACCTTGCCTCGTGCTCTTATCTGCACCTTAACACGAAAGACAGGTGGCCCAGAAAATCATAAGAAATACGGGAAGCATCTCGATCGATTGTGACTTGGAACTGTGGCCCAGGCTCAGCGTTGGCTTCCTTGCAACTTTTTGTTACTCTTCCCGATTAAGACAGGAGGTTGGTAACGATATAAAGGCGGGAGAAACGGGAATAGCCGACGGTTCGGTAGTATAATGAGCCGTTATCGCGATTTATGATATTTTTCAGGGATCCGAGGACGCATCGTCCGTACGAGGAAAGTTCTATAGCGCAGTAGAGACGATCGATGCAGCCACCGGCACAACCAGCCACCCCCGGCTCGCACTTCCCTCCTCTCTCTCTCTCAACCACTCTCCTACTCTCTTTATCCCTCTCCGTTATCCTTCGCGTTGCTTTCCCTCGCTCTATTTCCCTCTTACTGCTCCTGCTTTCTATTTCCCTCGTAATCCACCCCACGCTCCTACCAGTTTTTTTTCTGATTTCCTTTTTCTCCGAGTAAACTCCTTCTTTCGAATTCTGGAATGTGCTATCATCTACTTGGAAACCTTCATTCTTGATGTAAACAATATCATCTACTTCATGGTACGCTGCCATGTAACTGGATCTATTTTCTACCAAAGTTTTTCTATTCCCGTCCCGTTTAATGATTTTATGTTTTTATCGGTCACTCTGTTTTCCTGTTGCTTGTTCCGTTCGCGACTATTTTTACTTTTCTTTGTCAAGAATCTTTCGAATACTCTTATTTTTACATCCAACCAACAGATTTCACGTTCTATTGTTCGTCGTTGTTTAGCCGTAAATTGCAACCGTTACTCTTGAATTTTAGACTACTTTGTATTCTTCCATATAGTTTACGCGCGTTTGTCGATTCCAGCATGTTTTCCGTTCCAATCCATTTTTTTCTCTCCTCCTTTCGTAATTTCCAATACCTCTTCCGATATCATCGGAACCCCCTTCAACCCCCGAGTACCGCGCTTTCCAATCTTTCCCACGGTACTCGGTGTACCTTTTCCTCTTTATACACTTGTCGTGTCCGCATTTCACCATGTACATGCACTTCTCCTTTTTTCTTGCAACCATCCATCTGCGGTTTCTCACACCCCTTTTGCGTGCCTCTCCCTCGAGCGGCTTTTTGTTCCGCCTCCTCTCCTTCAGCCTACCTTGCATTTTTCATTTCCCACCTTCCACCGTTTCACTAGTCGGCTTTCCGCTTCTACCTGGCATCGGTATCCACCCTAGTTTCATCCACCGTTCACCCTGCATTTCCCTCAATTTGTCCATCCGCTTTTCCTCGTCGCACGCCACAGTTTCACCGTCATTATTACATTCCACGTCTCTTTATCTTTTGCACTTGAGACATGCTCCACTCTATTTTCACAACTTTATATCCCTTTTAAGCTGAACGTCTCATGCGCAACCACGTTCCTCCACTCGCTAACCTCCTCCCCCTCCCCATCCCCCTCCTCTTCACCCTTCCGTTTCATTGTTGTTAGTCTTTTTTTATCCAGCTACTATGCTCTTCGCGTTACTACCCCTTCTTTTCATCCTATCCCTATCTTATTTTCTTTACGAGCCTTTCACGCTGTTCTACGTTTAGTAGCCGAATGTATACCGAGCTTTTCATCTTACCACCCTTATCTTGGCCTCTCACGCGTGTCACTGCCGCTTGCTCCCTGTGTATGTGAATATCTTCAAGTAGATGTCACATAGGGGAATAAAATACCAGGAACTATGATACCTAGCAACCCTCTAGGTGGTACAAATTGAGCGCAGCCAACTAATACACCTACCGGAACTACCCTCCACGATTGGTTTACGATTAGACGAAATGCGACTCTGTCACGCGAGTTTATTGCCGGTAAATGCTATCGTGACATGATACGTGAATCTACTGGCTCATTATTATATACTGTGGAATTGTGCTGATTCACTGGATAGTGCGGCAGAACTAGTATTCTCAGTAATTGAATCATCCGATAGTCGTAGGTGTAAATGTATCGCCTTTGTAACATTGTGTTGTGTGTTTTAATATATAAAGTTACTTTGCGCAGTTAATAATAGAATATGGCAGTATGTATGGCAGTGTTGTAATACATACGATGATAATGTGGGAGAATGTAGTGGCGATATACAGTAGGTAAGAAAAGTTTCCATTCAGTGCGATTGTCAAATTTTTAAGTTATACAATATCGAGGAAATTGTAAAAAATGATGATTTTTTGCATTATTTTTATTCATCTAGGTCTAATTATTAATTTTATAATTGTAGTTACGGTTTTATTAATCCGTAATTCGTAAAGTTTAATATTACTAAATCCGTGACGACAACTTGTACAATTCATAACAAAAAGGACAAATATAAATAATGCAAAAAAACATCATTTCTTACTGTTCCCTCGAAATTATACGAAAGATGTCAGAAAATAAAAACGTTATTTTCACAATTTTTATTAAATGCCGCGGGCGGGTCAGTTTGTCTTCTTGTGTTAGTGTTGGTTTCATAAAGAATATGACACCTACTATAATTATTGTCAAGGTAAATATTACGTTTGTTACTCATAATAAGTAATGATTATTCAAAACTACTATTCACAAATAAATATTATCTAACGCAGAGCATTGTGTAGACTAGAATTAATTAAGAAACATTAAAAAGGTTTTGAACTACGTGAACGAGCGCACAACTTCTGTTTAATTTTACCCATTTATCGTATCATTTCTGTTACTTTTATTTCTCGTAGAATAAATAAATTCAATAACTATTAACTATCAGCAATAATACTGATATGTCAATATTTCAAATTCCTTTTGCTGATAGGGAGCAAATTATATTAACAACTGTATTCTATTCATGAATAATCACCTTGAAGAAATTACTCTCTATTGTTATACATAATAATTGTGTACAAACATAGCTCCACTATAATAAGCAGGAATACATTTGTTCGCGTTAAACATGTTTCAGGAGCGAATTACTGTTCTTCGTGACACAGTCTCATTACACTTTGATAGACCCGTGGAATTAAAGGGAGCAATTATTATTGCCTCGCCCTGTGCAGGCTCATTATTTCGTGTCATAGAACCATGCTGATTCTCTTGGTAGTTAGCCAGGAGGAGAATCTAGTAATTCGATTTGCCACTATTTATACACGGAGACAAAAAAAACCTTGTGACTTCATGTCGGGGGTACTATAACACGAATTAACTACGCAAGTTTATTAACAGGAAATAGTCCTGACGACACTGGTGTTTAATATATTGAGTCAATATTACGTGCCGTGCAATCGCGTTGATTCACTTGGTAGTCGGCCAGGCTGAGTATCTCGCGGTAATTTGATCCTCGGATAGTTACGGCCATAATACAGTAAATATATTTCGCAGCCGGATATTGAATCCAATATAATCTTAACTGACTGGGCAAGTTTATTAGTGAAATTTCCTGGTTTATAGCGTGGAATAATTATTATACACCGTATAATCGTGCTGTCCCTTTTCCTGGTTGTGAGCCAAGTCTAATATTCTCCACTTAATTTGTTGTCGGTTTACTAAATGAAAATACGTTCAACATACCCTCAAGTTAATCTTGCAATTAATATCAAGCATTTAATAAATGCGTTGCGCTAAATAATTTAATTATATTTAATCGTCTCTTACACTATACAGTGCGTTTGCAAAATCTATTGTACTTTACTGCTATTACATATTCCAGGAAATGTAAATAATATGAAATCTTTTTGCAATCATATAGACAAGAATATTAAGCGTTAATAAAAACGTTGTTTCTGACATTATTAAGGTTATTATTCTTGCAATAATTTGCTTTGCCTATTCAAGATTATTGACTAAACACGTTTTATACATATGTAAGTGCACAGCGACTTTCGGAATGCAGTGTATTATAGCAGTTTTTAGTTATTATGGATAATCAATATTGGCATGGTATTTCTTTATCTCGGATGACAAATATTGTCGATGATTTTGATAATGGTGGTATGCCACTTGGCAGACACTAAAGGGGGTTAATTGCCCTCGACAGGGAGAAGTACGATACTTGATAAAGAAACACCCGATTCTTATCGATTAGCAAACACATCCTACAGCAAGTGACGTTGCGAAACTTTAGATTAATCTTCTTATCTACCTCATCCTTCAACAGCCTCCTTGCTGCTGACACTCGAAATTCGACAAATCGAGCAACCAATAGTGGTTTAGTTTACAAAATTAATGTAACGTTAAAACTTTTCCAGAAGAAATTAAGATAATGTTAAAGCAGTTAATTCACATTCAATTTATATTTATTGTCATTTAGTATCTTCCTATTTATTAATATTATTCGGGCAATTATTTAATCTTCACAAACGAAATCTGAAAGTTTATCGAATAGAACATTCATTACGAAGCATATTCTGGAATGTTTTAAATTATGTTTCTCTTGGATTGGTCCTAAAAATCGGGCCATTTATTTAAACCCATTCTTTGCTTAACCCTTTCACATACAAAAACATCTGGGATACGTCATTTACTTATTATGTTATTGTAAACATTGACGTCCCTGAGACGACGAGAATTTTATGCCGATTAAATTCGCTTTTAGTGCACCTACAAAATAAATATTACGGAAATTTAAGTATACATTTTTACTAAGAGAGATATGTTAAATAATATTTTTGGAACGCATCGGGTTTCATTATGTTTGTATGTCAAGGGGTTAACGCTCGACTGATTTTCCGGAGAACAATTTCACCAAACATTATATTTGGTTTTTCAGGAAGTCAGTCTGATTCCTTTAAATACGGAAATAGTTTTGTTTGCTTTGAAGTGGTAGAGCAATAATTTTATACAAAATTGTGTTCCATTATTTGAAGGAAAACTAATGTAACTGCTTCGAACTACCTACATAAAGTTTCGTACTAATTATAAGTTTGGAACAGTGTTTTAGTTCGAAACAAGTACCATCATTTTTGATGAATGTATTACACGAGTAACTTCAAGTAACTTTAAGTAACGGCATGAGAAATATTACTTCGATATTCGTGATTTGATATATCGATACGTATGAAAGATCACGTTCGCCTAACTGTATCCATGAAGTAAATTGGCTTAAATCAGTTCAAGTACCTTTAGAGATATTGAATTGACCTGACTTTTTTCCATGTTCGCAATTCAATCCAGAATCACCATCATAGATATCGAGGTACACGACTTCTGACATACAGCCAGAATATCGCTTCATATTAAATTTTATCAGCTACGGTCGAATAAAATAAATAGAGCGCGGATAACTGCTATCAGTATTATAAAATTCAATGGAACAAAGCTGATTCGCAACGGAGATTTCCTCCTAAATTAACCCTCTTAATAAATAAATAAATAAATAAAGGAATTGGACTGAATCTTGAATTATTACATGCCTTTGTTACTCAGGATGCATAATACTTCCTTAATTCTAATTTTACAAATATTTGCTTAACCCTCTGTGACCTATTTTCTTGGGTTCTAATCGTAAAAGAAAACGGTATAACGTGAATCTAATTAAACGGGAATCTATCAAAGCTATATTATGTGAAAATAGTAACACAATTATTACTTAAACATAAAAAAGAAACATAGAATAAAAAAAAGAAACGAAATCAAAGATACCAAATCGTTGTTATAAAGGTAAAATTCATTACAAAAATCAATTAAAACTCACAGCTTTTCTAATAGGGAGATAACAAACAGTTACAGCACTAAATACAAAAAGAGTTTTTGAAAAAAGTAGTTAATGGATTTTACAATTTTATATATTAGAATACCTTCAAGCAACACACAGCTTTATTTCATGTTTCAACCTCGACTACGATAAAAGAGTTAAAGTCACGCATATCTACAAAATTGAAAATTATCCGAGATAATACGATGAACCCTTATAAAAGTAATTAGTATACACAGAGGGACCAACTGTATTATTTATACAAATTACAGTGTGGATATGCTTTAAAATTTGCACATATCATCGAAATGAGAGTAATTAAATATCCAGGTGCAAAATTAATTATTCCATGACACGAGATATCTCCATTTACAGAAAATACCGGAGGTGTGTCCAAAAAGACTCCCCAAGGGATTAAAAAGTTGATAGTTTCGAGTAGAAATTTAATTTGGATATATTAGATCTTCCGGAAATTTCTGTCCGCTTAGTGCACAATTATTATAAACACGTAGGAATGTGTTTTAATCAAAAGTGTGTATGATTCATTCTATACACCGTTATGTTTTATCATTGTCACCCTTCGTCATATATCGAAACAAATGATTTATCATCGGTATTTATCAAGCAATATTGAAGAAAAGATTTCTGTCGATAAGGTTCATTTACGACACTATAAACATTACGAATATTAACGAGGAAAAAACGCTGCGGGAGCATGTAGAAGTTGGTTCAATGTATCTGAAAGAAGACGCGGAAGATCGTTCGAAAAATTTAAGAACGGAGACTTTAACCTCTAATCGATAGATAATAATATTCTTGGCAACATTTTTTAAGAAGACCCATTTTTACGAAGAAGTTATCATCATTAATCGAACTCATATTGTTAATTAAATATTAATAAACAGCATAAAATTCTACTATTTTCCTTTACTAAAAAGCAGACAGAATTTTCCGGCAGATCTAATATTCAAACAACTCGGTATATGTACGTCTGAGAATAAATCAACGTTTCGCAATACATTGCCTGGAAATTGCAAATGTGCATGGGTCTTAGCTAGGCTAAAAGGGATGGGACGAAATTATCTTCCGGGAAGGAGAAGGACGTAGGTGGTTTCGCGAAACGACTTCATTTATATCTGATGGAAACATGTCCTGGATAATCTACCGCAAAATACTACGAACTTCCGAGAATTCCTCTTCACGAATACACGTCACTCGCGAATTACTCCCGTCGCCTGAAAGTAATTCACCCGAAAGAGTTTCAATGTTCTCCCGTTGAAGGGTCTTTGATTTACCTCAGCGATGCACGGCTGATTCAAATTATATATTTAAAATCCTAGTTTGGAAACCGTAGTTTCACAGACGAAAATATTACGAGAATTAGACACAATTGTGTGTATTATGTCTAATTTCTTTTATGAATTTTATTGAGAAAATTAGATGGATTTTAACCTGATAATAGGGCATCGCGATGTAACTCGTCATAATTTCCACATATCTCAATTATTAGAAGTTAATTTACGAGTTTCGCGCTGATTACGCTCAAATTTTTATACGTATAAATTTAAGTAGCGAAGAGACAAACCCATACATACATATAGTAATTATGAATATATCGCACGGATTAATTTTATTGCTAATTTGTAACGATCGCTAAGTTGACACGTGACGTTGTACCTTGAAGAAACTCCTCGGTTAACAGGTTAAAAACTGCGAGATAACAGAATTATTTAATAGATCATATAATAGTCAAATATTGGTGAATCGATTATTTGTGACACAAATTTTGTACTCGTATGTCAAGACATTATTGGGAAATAAGTTAGATTATAAATACCATGAGAAAGTAGAATTTTGTAATATGTAATATATAGTCAGATACATATTGGAAAATCGTTTATTTGTAATACGAGTTTTGAGTTCGTATACCGACGATGCAAATATTATTGAGAAAATAAATTAGATTATAAATACTGTGAAATAACAGAATTATCTGATAGATAACGTAATAGCCAAAAATTGATGAGTCGATTATTCTTTCAATCGAATTTTTTGCTCCGTTATTAGAAAAATAACTTCGATTATGAATACAATGAGAAAATCAAATTATCATGATTTATTTAATATCGGGTAGAATATTTTACTGCAAGAGCTATATTATTAATATTAAATAAATAAGAGTGCTCTTCACAATGTTCTATAAAATTCAGGGGTTTCGTAATTACGAAATCTGGACAATAGCATTTGAAATTTACTTTTTAATTATGCAATATAATTACTTGTTACGAAGATAGAAATATTCCCAACAGAATTAATTTGGATTAGTTACAAATTATAAAATAAATCTATCTGGAGAATACTATTAATTCGATGCAACACATAATATGATTTCTGCATATATTTAGACCTTTTATTTGATATAAGCTTCTAACAATTGACTGACACTAAATCATTTTCGAATATACTTTTATAACTGTGTATGATTATAACTGATACTGTAATCCTTTTCTTGCAATACAATCGTTGCTTGCGCATCTTATTTAAAGCAAACTTCGTTAGTTACTTTCGAAAGAACGGAGATCACTGTTTAGGAAAGGAATTTCCGAAATGACACGAAGAAATTGGGGAGGTACTTTCAGTGAAATCCGATTTAACTCGAGTCTCTGAAACGTGTCGTCACGGAATTCGGATGCAAAATACTTTGGGATTGAATCGGGCATCGACAGATAGATATGCAAGAGTGAGAATCCGAGAATCGGGGAATCAGAGAATCAAGTAAACGATTTTCAGGAAGCATGATCGAGTTGTCCGCTTCAATCTGAGAGCAGTTCGATTTAGATTTAACAACGTTAGAGGAAATACTCCCGAAATCGTTTAAGAACCTGTTAGAAGCGCTAAAGCAGTTTGGAAAGAGGAACCCCAAGGAAACTTGATATTAATGAATATATAATGTTGTTTCTGCCATGAAACTGTGTCACTGATCACTGATTAACAATTTCTCGAAAGATTTCCCTCGGCCTTTAAGTAAATATCGGTGCGTAACTTATTTTCCTAATAATACTCTTAAAAACATATTACTCATAATACGCGTAAATTATCTTATTTAAAAGAAACTAAATGCATTAATGACAGTTTGATTTTCTCACAGTGTTTATAGTCCAACTAATTTTCTTAATAATATTCATAATCTTGGACATAATTCTCGGAATATTTTACGTTTGAGTTTAAATAATTATTTATTATATGCATGAGGCATTAAATCATTAATTATTATTTCGAATTGGAATTGTCATCAGATATCTCAATGTCAATAAACTTAATGATTTTTTTATTCATTTTCTATCAAATACGAAACGAGGGGTTAGATTCTGAAATATAATTAGAAATATGGAGAAATGTATAAGAAACAGTAACGCTGACTTAGTATTGACTCAATGTAGCTTTAATACCTTAATGTTTAATGTTTCAAACGGAAAACTATTGGAAAACCAATTTTCCAATAAATTTGATTTGGTGACAGAATACGACATCGTTTTCAGAATTCTATTTAACAGTGTGAATAATCTTTTTGTCTTCTACACAGAATTGAAATTAACAAAGCAAACTCCATTAAATATTTATCTTTCTCGGAAGAGTATTTCAATATTTCAACAATCTCAAGTACAAGATCTGCCTTGCTCCGTAAACTCTGAATTATTCATTTAATCTTTGATAACGAATGAAATACCAATAAATTAAAACTTCTTAAATGCCTGGAGTTTCCGTCATCCCCTCAGACCTGTTTCCATTTATTCAGTTTACATGTAATTTGGATATAAAAAGGTTTTGGTTCGTTGATTAACGAATCCTTAATTAAAGAATCCAAGTGATTTAAATTTGAAATATAATTGGAAATATTGTAAAGAGCATAATGAGCAATAATGTTAACTGAATCTTCACTCAATTCAGTTGTTATAACTGAATATTGCAAACGGAGACCTTTCCTTTTATTATTTGTAAATTCGTAGAAGTGAATACAAATTCTCGTCAGCGATTATGCAAATCGGGAAAAAAAGGATCCGAGGAATTCAATCTATTATAATATGAACAAAAAGTATTCTACTCTTGCAATACGTAATTAAAGTACGTGTTATAAAATACGGAAAATATTATTCACAATTATCTAATAGTTTTATATTATGGTGGAAAGTGCCACGTGATAAATCGAATAATAAAATAAATTAGAACGTGTACACAGATTGAATACATTTTTTAGATTCTGATTTATAAAAGCTCATTTAATATCGCTTGAAACTCCAATTATTTCGTGAGACGAAATGTAGTTAAACATACACAGTTGTACGATAGATTTTATGCTCGAAACTGACATATAATAAATCCAATAAACAAGTGGATTACAACTTATATACAGATTGGAATTCAATCCGACTTAAACTAAAAGTATTTCACTGTTACAAAACGTGATTAAAGTACATACTATAAAATACCTTAAAATGTCAATTATAATTGTATAATATATATAATGTTTATGTATTATACTTGACAGTAGCGTATATCAGATCCAGTAACAAAATTAATTAAAATCTGTATAGAAATTGGAATTCTGTCTAACATAAGGTAAAAATATTTCACTCTACAAAACAAAATGATAAATTACGAGTATGTTCGTCGTAATGTTTTGTGATTTTTAAACGAAGATTAAGTTGTGTATTTCGATTAAAATATCGTTTATATATTCTATTGTCATCTACGTTCAATAATTCAATAATGATCCACCTTCATCGTAAACATTTTCCGAATAATTTCAGCAAAATTGTTAGTTCGGTTTTCAATTTGTTAAGAAAGGTAGAGGGTGAGGAATGATTCGCTGAATTTTCCACTAATTGCCTTGTTAAATTAATTCAGTGTATAGAGGCCTAACGAGGAAAGTTACGGAATCGTCCTTCTGAGTACGGATAATTAACCAGAATCCTCTTTACAGATCCCCTTACTTCCAAGAGACGAACTTTCTTCGAAGTAATAGGAACCCACGTCTTCTTTCAGAAAGATTATTGGATAATATTACTCGGCCTTAACTTTTCGATTTTCTATACTGAATTATTCTGCCTCTTACCACCAGATTTACTAACAACAAATATTTTTCTCGTTCCACAAACGCCCTCCGTTAATTGAATAATACTAATAGAATCACAAAGAACTAATTATGACACCAGATATGCGATCAGCTCTTACGATCTTAAGTGTAAGAATGACGTGTCTTTGAAATAGTTAATACTATTAACTCGTTGACTGTTTTTGGCTACTACAGTGACCATTCATTTTCAACTACTCATAAGTTTTTTTTATAAATCTCTCGTATTCATGCACAAGTCATACTATTTGTAGACATTTTACATGATTCGTATTTATTTTACCACAACCTCGAATCACTCATTTATTCCACTCATTCTTCCATTTTCATTCGTGATATTCATAAGTAATTACACTTTCTATAAACTGCTTATTTAGTGTTTTTGTTAAGGATATTAAGTCCATTTTTCAAGATACACCCATTTAGATAGGCTCATTTATGCTTTTAACAAAAACATTTATTTATTTACTAAGTAATACTGGATTGACTACCAGCTTTATCAGTCATTTTATCACTTAACTGACACTTAAAAATGTGAATGTGGAGTTATACACAATTGGTCTTTCACGAAGAGTATTAGCGGTTTCATTAAAATACTCAACAATGTCTTCCAGTCTGAACGAGGACTAATCGTCGCACAGATTACAAGGACCCTTAATCCCTTGTGCATGAATCACGTGTCTAACTCGTGAACAGCAAAAAATGCTTTATCAGTTAATAACGCGTTAAATGCGTATAAGAATAGAACTATTCTTACATGTAAATATACACCCCCATACGAAAAATCGTTTTGGTTGAACATTATTTACAAAAGTTATGAGAAAAAATGTAAAAGGAGCCATAATTAGTGCGACAAAATAATAGCACAATCTACGAAAAATATGCCTAGACAATTAATGAGTAATTTATGAATATTTTATGTTACACTCTTGGGTTTGTATTAGTTCTATTAAACAATTTGATATCGATTTACATAATCTTTTAATTTTCTATTGTGTTAAATTATCCCATTCTTCAACAATTTTATATATTGTCTATTTACAATTGTACATATTGATTGAAGTAAACTGTACGCGTTTTCTAATTTCGGTTTTTACAATATTGTGTGCTGACGAGTATGAAAGCACTTACGAGCATCGAAGTATCAGATGCATTATTTTTCTAAAAAAACGTGCAAGCACGAGGGCTTAAAAAGTGGTTTCGTGGTCGATTCGTTTGGAAAGAGATCCTTGCCTATTGGTAGGCAAGTTTCGGCCGTGATAGTGGTGACAGCCAGCTATTAAGGTCAACAACGGATTTTAGGAAAGATCGATAGACCGGATATATCGTCCTTCGATGAATATCGCCACGTCGCGAATCGGCAGATAGGTGGAAAAACCAGGTGAGGCTTTTTGAAATTTTAACGATAACGCTTCGACAACGGCCCGATAGATTCTACATAAACCGCTGGTGGATTTCTTCGTGAATTTTAGAAAACCCCAACGTACGATGGGTTTTATAGCTTCAGAATCGAATATTGGCGAATGATTTATTTGTAGTGTGAATTGTGAGTTCATATATCGAGGAATTTAGGAATTTTCAACATTTTCTAACGTCATTCTCGCTCACACACCGAAGAGGCTTCTTGATTTAATGTCTCATTTCAATTTGATCATTAATTAGGTTGGACAATAAGTTCGTGCGGTTTTAACATGTGAATTAAAGATGATTTTTATTCGATTTGATATGTTTACAACATTTTCTTTATTCAATAATATATTGTTCATTTTGACTTGCATCCTTTTCTTATCTTTTGAAAACCTTCGTAATTCCGCATTCTTAAAAACCCCTTGATTTCACCACAAAATAGTGATGCAAATCTCACGAACTTTCTGGCCAATCCAATACATTTCTTACCAATGGTGAGTTTTTAAACCTTTTAATATGTTTTTTATTCCGCAGATCAGTATTACATAACGTTTCGCGCTGTGCCATATTTCAAGTTTTTATACCTTTTGTATTATAGAATTTAGCCAGAAAAAGGTGAAAAACTTAATCCTTGAATCCATGAAAATCTTAATCCTATTACTTGATCATTAGCGCCTGATTATAATTTATTTTTAAATATTATTCAAAGATAAATACCATTGAATACTCTTCAAAATCTATTCCAAATGCAAATAGATTTAAACTTCAGTATTTCTGTAATTATTTCCGATTAATTTAATCAAACTACTTCTTATTCCAATTCCTTCAAACTTATTGTTTTGGGAATAGTCGCGTAAGGACGACTCTTAAAAAGATATGCAAAGTATCTAAATAACTGAGAAAACAAGAAATCTGTCTGACTATGGATCGGTTATCAGAAAATGAAAAAGCGTATGAGATTGATGCTCGTATTAAATATCATTTGCTTTGTTGCCGAGGTTTCACGATATTCCGAAACGAAGATGGATGACCACTCCCTTACAAGTCAGACTCGCGGGAACGGATACAAATGCTTGCAAGCGATTATGCAAATCAAGAAGACGCTTCCAAGGAATTCAGTCTAACATAAACTAAATGTATTTCACTCTTGCCAAACGTAATTAAACTACATTCTATAAAATTGCTGAATTACTCATAATTGTATAGTACCGGTTGTTCCCAATAATAACACCACCTAAAAATAAGACTATGTTCTTACGTCGGATTATAAACTGGATTTTTAATTAAGGGCTTTTTAAATTTTTGTTCTAAATTTTCATTATTATCCATTGTTTCAACAATAAGATCTGGCCTTAATTTCGGAAATATTTTTTTTAACAAAATCGCCTGTATATAAGACTAGCTATTATTGTCAGAAAAAACGGAAATTATATATAATATTTTATTCGAAAGTGCCATATAACAACTCTAGTAATGAAATTAATTAGACTGTATATACAAATCGGAATTCAGTCTAACATAAGGTGAAAGTATTTCATTCTTGCAAAACGTAATTAAAATGCGTTTTATAAAATTCGTAAATATTATGCATAATTATATGATAGTTATGTATTCTGATTGAAACTGCCACGTGATAAATCCTATAATAAAGTAAAGCAAAATTTTGTACAGATTGAATACATTTTTTATATTATGGCGTGTAAAAGCACATTTAATATCGCTTGAAATTCAAACTAATTCCTGAAACGAAATATAATTAAACTGACACAGTTCCATGGAATGAAATATTACCGAGTGTTTTTTGCGCCATTTTTGATATTATATTATATTATGCATAACCAGCTTTTTATGAAACCATTTCTAACGGACCAAAGTTTAAATCCACAAGAATCCTGATTATTATTATAATATTCCATAGAAATGCGGTTAATTCATTGAGTGCAACACGGTTTTTCACTAAAATTCGAACAAAGTGGATGGAATATAAACAAGCCAACGGAAATGGCGTATAGAAACGAGTAGGGTAAACTTTTTGGAGATTTACTAATTGAAAAGCAGAGGACTGTTAAAACTGTGTTTTAATATTTGCACCATTAATCATTTTAAATAATGCTCATTTAATGGATTTATGACGAAGAATGAATATCAACACTATCCGAGACAATAATAGAATAAATCACTTAATGAACAACATTATCTTTGGATATTTCAAACTCTCGTTTACACTGTTTACACGCGATTAAACTGTTAAACACTAAAAACTGAAGTTATAAACGAAATACTTACACTTAAATCAAAACTATAATAGAAAGTTAAATAACTTTGTAATAGAAACCAAAACTAAGAACTTAACTATAAACTAAAAACCAAATTACTAAAATTCAAATTAAACACTTATTCTTACACTGAAACAAAAAATTTATGTAAAAGCTTAAACTAAACTATTATTTAATTATATAATAGTTTATTTAACAGGGCATATTGATTTATTTTAACGAATATGATTAGACATGGAATATTAAAAACCCAGAATATGTAACATTATGTATGCATTATACATTATAAATATATCGATTAACAGAGGAACACGGACTACGTGTTTCAACGGTTACCAGATATAAACATGACCCGTCCATCGTCCCCGGCATATTTCTCCGAATCTCGGGGTTTTGCACGCAAATACGTTTTGAACATCTGCGGTATTACACTGAATGCTACGCAATACACTACGAAGTATGTTATTGTTATTATGGAGTAGATATATATATGTATATATAAATGATGAAAATACCCAGTATATCTTAAACGAATTGTTCACTTGTAGAATTTGGACCATTTCTAAACGTGATTTGAGATTATTACCAGCTTATATATTATATTATCATCCGAAATAAGTACATTATGTTTGGTACATAAACATTTTCATAAACTAATTTCTCTTAGAAATTCTCCGGTATATGAGGGCATAAAATTCATGCACAAATGTGTCGTTTAATTTAAACAAAAGAAGAATCCAAATTGCTTGTCAAATAGCCATTTACCTTCTTCCTACCATATTAACTTAATATTGTCTCCGAACTCGTCTATTCTACAATATATCTCCCTTTATTCTTTCGTTTAACTTAATATTCTGAAGAATATTCATACTGAATAAATTTGAACAATTTATCATTCACATATACTAAAAGACTGCAATCGTAGAGTATTAATTTTTTTAATTTCTACGGTTTATGTATATGACTATCTTATATCTTAAACCATTTAATTCCCACATTGAAAAGCTGACAAGCACGCACAGATTATAATTAAGTATTTTAAACAAAATTATCACGCATTATCATTTAAATCTGGAGTAGTGAGAAATCATCTTATTGTTAGTCTGAAACTAAGAACCATTTTCAATGGTGAACTTACGTACTACACCCCTCGTCCTCCAGGTGAAAGGACATCTTGGTATTCGAAGATAAGCCCAACAGGTGTAACTCAAAAACAATCACTTGAACTTAATTATAAAAAAATAGCACTCGCGTGATCATGCAGTGATGAGGTGAATGCAAGATCGTTCGTTTTGATACGGAAAAGAAATATTTGAAATTACGCAGGACGCGCGTGTCCTACGTTCTCCTACGGAAGCTCGTTGAAGACTGCTTGGCTGAGCAGCTGGGTTCGGCGCATGCGTATTCCGCAAAGTCAAACTTTCCCACCACTCGAGGATATCAACGAGGACCCGTGTATTTTCTGTTCCTCTACTATCTCCTTTTTTAACGTTTCTCTATCACTTCATATCAAGCGAATAGAACACGATTTATCCTTATGACAAACATACGTTTCACTTAGGAAGAATTAATGTTAGTGATTTTATATGAACACGAAGCTCTTTCAGATATTAGATCCTTTCAAATATAATTCCTCTTATTTCATTTCTCTATTCGATTTCTCTCAATTATTCAATTATGACATTCTAATTCTGCTACTTTATAGAGCAGATGTATTTAATTATTGTTTAAAAAAGCACTTAATTATAAATTCATCATATTTTCATTGGTCATCAAGTATTCGACGGATTAAATAGATACCAAGATACCAGAGCTGTTTACACAAATAATACAGATATATGAATTTCGTATTTTTCTCTTCTTAACAATGTCTATTTATCGGATATTAGATGCACTACAGTTATTGTTACCGGAGATTAATTCAGAATTTCAAGCATCTATTTGGAACATAAATAATAAAAATGTATCCATCTATCTTCTTAAGATATTCTATACATTCAATTGATCGGAAATTAGATCAACTACTATCATTATATTACCGAGGATCAATTCAGAATATTAAGTACCTAACTAATGCAGACGTTGCTCTTAAGAAATATATACGTATGCACGTAAGTATCTATATTTAAATTCATTGAAATTGTGGGGGACCGAATGAAATTACGTGCTCGACGATAGTAGATATAGCTTATTAGACTTGCACGAATGTTTCTCGTTCTTGCGAGTAGTTGGTATTCCCAGTACTCAGAAATTCTCGCAAAGATACGGGAGAAAAGTAGGGAGACATCGTTAGAGAATACTCCTGCAACTTCCGAGATTTTCATACGAAATTGTTTTCATGAAAAGCGCGTCGCCGCGATAGTATTTAAATGTATGCGGAGATAATGGAAAACAAACGGGGCTTCATTTCGTTCTTATTACGCAATATTACAAATTAATGACGTCCGTAATAAATGTAACCACGAAAATCGCATAAATATAGCTGGAACGATATAAAATTTTTAATTAACACAGAGGCGACGTTATTGATTATATGCTACTTCTGCAACAACGGGAAACGAATTTCAAAGAGAAACAGATTCTATTTTCGTCGAAAATATAAATATACGTCTGCACAGAAATAATAAATAGTTCTAATATTCAAAATTCTGAAATTATTTCTGAACAGCTACGTTCGTTTATAGACTTTTAGTGGATATCGTTGGCAGTTATTATTCCTCTGAATAAAACCCATTAAAAAACGTAAAGCATCCATCGAACATATTGCATTACACTAATAAAATCGTCACGAAACTATTAGTTTATCAAAACCTTTTATTGGTAATGGATTGACAGCGGTTATCGGTCGAGGGAGAAAAAGTGTCATGGCACAAAGTGATCAATAAAAATATGTACATATATTAACGATCGCAGCATTAAGCTGTTTAGAAGATAGATTTAAATTCATCTTCCCTATTGACTTTTTCTTCTAATATATTTAACAGATCAATACGGAGAAGAGGGTGGAGTGCGTTGGATGGCTAGAATAAAATTCTCCGACACGTTTTGCCGGCGATGCGTTTCTTTGATAAAGAAAATCGCCTTGTCAGCGTGCTTCGCCTCGGGACTAAAAGAGTATTCTCTCGAAGTGGGTGAAAAATGTGCATATGAGAGCCTCGATTCCGGATACGGATCAAAAGCGTCCTTAATTGCACACCCTCCAGCAAACAAGCCACGAGATTCTAACGGTGGGAAGTGATTACGTAAAATCGTCTTCAGTTTCATTCATCAATATGTGAGAGACGTTTGACATGTACGGATGATTTGTAGAAACAATCGACATAAGTAATAAGATATTCTACAAAGTTATATCTAATTACTTAGTTATTATTATTAGTTATTATTATAACTAAGTAATTAGTAATAAGTTTGTTAAATTACCTATATAGAATATAGTTTGATTACGTAAAATCGTCTCCAGTTTCATTAATATTTAAGAAGCGTTTAATAACTAAGAATGATTTATAGAAACGATACTCTATATTTAGTTACTTAGTAGTAGTAATAACAAAGTAATAAGTAATATGCCAGATGCAGAAATTTATAAGATTGAAGAAAGAACACGATAAGCAAAAAATAACGTAACGATAAAAAGAGAAATTAGAATGAAATTAAAACAAAGAGCACGTTCTTTATGTAACGCCATATCTTGTTTTTACGTAGCTTCCCACTCATTCTCTATTCTCGTATACGTGTGTCATTTTAGCTTTAAGAGCTCTTTTAGTTTTACTTGCAATTTATACTGTTTGCGACAGTATTATTTTTATAATTCACATAAATATCGTTGAAATATGCCATTCTTGAAAATGTTCATTTTCAAGAAATTAAACTATAAAATAAGCATCTGTCAAATTACAAATCGCACAGTTTGAATATTATAGATACAGTATACTTTTTCTTATAATGTATTATATGACATAATATTGATTTCAAGCCAAATAAAATGATTAAAGAACTAAACCAAGCTTATTGCCGAGCAAGTAGTATCATAGACGGGATAAAAATAGACCAAGCACTAAAGAATCTCCTCTGCGAGAACGATTAAAAAAATGGTGTACTGCCAGAAACGAGTTACAAGTAAAAGAACACATAAAATAGTTGCGTTCTTATATCTTTGGTCCTAAAAATAAAAAGTTAAATCATGGAATTATTTTTTCAAAAACTTTTACATCTGTTAGTATACATATTACTCGACATTTAACACACACACATGTACATATATGTGCGATCCAACCACCTATCAGAGTTTTTGCCAGCGGCAACTTGCACGTGCTGAGACCTGGAAATCTGTAATAATTTTAAGTTTAATTAGGAATTAGAATTCTTCTACAATTACCACCGAGCTAATATCTACTTCATACATACTTATACTTTAGTTAGAGTGTTAGACACCTCGTTTAGCAAATAAGGAATGTCGTGTTCGATATCAGTCAACTATCTTTTTCTAATACGTCCCTAAACTATAATTCGTCCGTCTTGTAATTTTTTTCGGAATACACTGTTAAGTGCGCATAGTTCAGATTTTTATGTCATTTCTGAAGCGAGCACCATTTGATCCGTTGAATTTCACCCTGACAGTAATTTGTGACGCGATATCTTCTATGTTCTTGAGGAAGTTTTTAAAACATATGGAATTCTGGATATTTAGTACGTCGAGGACGTATAAACTATAACATAATATATTCGTAATAAAGTCATTTACTAGAATTTTAAATTTCACGAGGTACAACACTTTTCATACAACATTGTATAATAATGAATGTTATAATATAATAAACATAAATACATAAATATATGCAACAAATAAACACTTGTAAATAAAATATCTTAGCGATATTACAGCATGTACTTTGGAAACAAACAATGCTCACGTTTTAATATTACTTATTGTTTATATAAGTGTTGGTCGGTGTATTTTTCTGGGCTGTGCGTACCACAACAAAATTTATAAATTGTTTAAAGAAATTATTTATCGTTACAACGATCATTGCATTTATCACGCACGAGTCGGAAGTATGCACATAATTTAATAAATTTATTAAATAGCGACTTAGTTATTACAATATTAATTAATTATTAACGAATGAATAAAATCTCAGATGAATCCAAAGGAATTTCTTTATGAAATGATTGCTTGTCCGCTGCTGGAGGAGAATCGTTTCAGTGTATTGGTATCTAATGCAGCAATTATGAGGTTATTCGGAAAAATCTTCGAAAATGCCTGAAAAAATATTATCCAAAAAGTTTTGAAGTCGATAATTATACGAATACTGTCGATAACGATCGAAGAAAGTAACAAATATTCAACGGTTAGATCTTCGACAAAGGTGCAATCGGAATTGGTCAGGGGGTTATACCCCACCAATTTTCACCCCTTCCTGGTTCCTGAAGAACCGAGGTGAGCTGGTTACCCCCTTCACAACGATTCTTCATTCCGCCGGGAGCTCTCGGGGAGGAAAGACGTCTTTCCTAATTCTATCTTCCCAAACTACCCCTCTTCCAAACCGACCACCCTCCTCTTTCTAGGATGATCAATACCGACCAGTGCCGGCCAATACTGATAACCATTGACCAATGCTGACCAATACTGACCACTACTGACCATTTTGCGGTTAATTCAATTTTTGTTTCTGATCTGTTCTAGGAGATTACTTTCGATGTGTTTATATGATTATTTGACTATTTTGAGATTATTTACTGATCTTTTGACTGTTTATTGATTATTTGATTAATTACAGATTAATTTGACTATTTACTGGTTATTTGATTATTTATTGATTATTTGATTATTTGCAAATTGTTTGACTATTTACTGGTTATTTGATTATTTATTGATTACACTGTCCAACACAAAAAAAAAGTTCTAACAACGAATATACAATTCTTATAGATTTCGACGTGCTGAAAACGAATCCGCAAACCATTTGTGGCCAGTAACTACCATTTTCGAAAAAATCAATTTTGAAAAAAAAGGTACTTTTTTCTCCTTTGAACAAGATTTGTGACGTAAGTATATAAGTTAGACAGTTTTTATTTATTGCAAAAAATTCTGTGGATCATTACGAAGAAAATGATATAAATTACTTTTGCAATATGAATTTGCAAATATGTTTAAACATTAGTTAAAGTTGGCGAGACACGCTCCGCGCGCTCATTTTTCGAGATTCGTTTCA
This sequence comes from Nysson spinosus, assembly GCA_910591585.2. Classification (NCBI taxonomy): domain Eukaryota; kingdom Metazoa; phylum Arthropoda; class Insecta; order Hymenoptera; family Crabronidae; genus Nysson; species Nysson spinosus. The sequence continues at coordinate 4,326,833 of OU342830.1, read as the reverse complement.
AATTTCCGGACAAATTAGACCTCCGACGGGGATTCCATTTACTCTACGCGATAGAGCAGACCTTCCTCTTTGAAAAGCACTCCAAAAATATGCAAAGCTGACTTCGGTGTCGTAAATATAAGCCAAAATGTCGAGGAAGTCACGGATTATCAGCAGGGGTTCTCAGACGCGACATTTATGACGCGCTCCACTACGGCATGTGTCCCCCAAACGCTCACGTGCGCGCATAAATGTCGCGTCTGAGAATCCCTGCTGACGATCCGTGACTTCCTCGACTTTTTGGCTTTTATTTACGACTCCAAAATCTGCTTTGCATATGTTGGTAGTGCTTTTTAAAGAGGAATGTCTGCTCTATCGCGTAGAATAATTGGAATCCCCGTCAGAGGTCTAATTTTTCCGGAAATTTGAAACGAATCTCGAAAAATGAGCGCGCGGGGCGTGTCTCGCCAACTTTAACTAATGTTTAAACATATTTGCAAATTCATATTGCAAAAGTAATTCATATCATTTTCTTCGTAATGATCCACAGAATTTTTTGCAATAAATAAAAACTGTCTAACTTATATACTTACGCCACAAATCTTGTTCAAAGGACAAAAAAGTACCTTTTTTTTCAAAATTGATTTTTTCGAAAATGGTAGTTACTGGCCACAAATGGTTTGCGGATTCGTTTCCAGCACGTCGAAATCTATAAGAATTGTATATTCGTTGTTAGAACTCAGAAAAAAAGTCAAAATTTGTTGGACAGTGTTATTTGATTATTTGCAAATTGTTTGACTATTTACTGGTTATTTGATTATTTACTGATTATTTCTTATCGCATGCTTGGTTGGATTAATGGTTCGGTAAAATAGTTGGTAGTTATTATAGATATTATACTTAGTTAGTTTCATAGTTCTCAGAAGTTGAGCTCGAAGAGAGAATGATGCTAGAGGAACTCTACTGTGAAGAAACTCAAAAGCAGAAATAAGAATAGCTGATAAGAATAGAAATAAGCTTATTAGGTATACTTTGTTCAACGCTGTCTCTGCAATGACTATTTTGCCGATTCATATTGTACGATTGACTTGGATTCTATTAGTATTTTAGAATTAGTATAAGTTACACAGCGGCAGAGAAAGTGTTGTTCTAGAAATTAACCTTAGACCTATGTAAATCACTGACAAACGTATTTAAGAAGAGCGAACATTTGCAAATTCTCAAGTGTTTTGCTTCTCTTTTCCTTTTCTTTGTATCGCGACGTGAAGTAGTTTATTTTGCAATGACGAGCGACAAGTTTCTCGCTCTTTCGTTACTCTCTTCCAGAGTATAGAAATGAAATTCTTGGATAGCATAGTTTGTTTCCGATCCTGAGAGGGTTCCTTGTGGACCTCACTCGGGTCTGTTTATTCTGGTTCCGGTAATCGGGCCAGGGTGGCAGATTTCGAGGTAAATGTCCAGTGCTTGCGAGGAAGGGCCATGGCACATGTGGCGGTCGTGGCGTAAGTCACGATTGAGCGAAACACTCCTGGACGGGGTGTCGGTAATCCGTTTGGAGGCTGCGTGCGGTTCTCCTTCGTTGTCACTCCTAAGGGTTTGTTCTCGCGCGCTGAGACGCGAGTGCGACGCACTCGTTGTCCATGTGCCATGGTTTCGACCGAGTACGGCTCGGCGGACTTCAGGTTGAGGTTCAAACTTTTAATCGCGGTTTAGAGTTAGAGTCATTTACTTTCTTAGAGTCAATCTCCCCAATTAGTACATTCGCTCTTCGAAATAATGTTCGGTCAGTGACTTAGCAATAAGTTTGGTATAAGAATAGTTAGTAAGTTAGAACATTGTATTCGCGACGATATTCCAAGTTCGATTGTCCCACTTTTCTTCGAGTTTGACTCGAAGCAAAATGTGCCTTGAGGACTTGGAATAAAACGGTGGGTGGTTCGGTCGCGGAACACAATCCGCAACCCAGCCCCCCACCAGGGTCTCTGCTAGCGGCAACCTCCACGTGGTGAGACCTGGTAATCGGTAATAATTGTAGAGAATTACAATTAGAATGACTCTGCAATTACAACTGAGCTAATAGCTGCTTTATATGTTACTTTAATTAAAACTTAGATACCTCGCTTAGCGTATAAGTTAGGAATATCGAGTCGGATATCGCTTGACTATCTTTCGACGATGAACTATACTTTACAAACTTTATTTAGTGTACAACATTACGGATTACCATTGTTGGATTAATATAGCAGATCACCATTGATGTAGTCATATAGCTATTTGGTCTTGTACTTTTAATGAAGATTATGTGTTGTAATAGGAAAACTGCAATGTATCAATACCTCCTCTACCCAAGCTCCTTCAGTTCCGGATGAGACTTTTTTAATTTATTACTATTTAAATTCAGTACTAAATATTCTTATTAAATAATTCAATAAAATAACGTTTGTCAGCCGTTAAATTCTCTAAACTTATAATGTACTGAAATAAGTTAGCAGTGGAAATAATTTCACAGAAGTATTCGAACGATTTTATATTAATAATTTCATGCAATTTATGTTAATGTCATAATGTTTTGAAGAATTTAATTTAATTAAATAAGAGTTTATCTTCCCAATGAAGCTGTTGAGTTTCATATATTAATCAACTGCTTATCTGTACGATTTCATAATCAAATCAATTAGTTATACTTTAATTATTACAGATTTACGGGTGCTCTAAAGTAAGACCTGAATTATTTCATGCAACCTATTTTAATAAAACATTATTTCGAACAATTAAATTCTATTAAGTATTACTTCGAATATTTAATTAAATAATATAGTAACTTTCGGATAAAGCTAATTTTCTATATTAACTAATTTAATAGATTTGTTAAGTAATCTAGTTTTTTCTTAATGATTACAGGGTGGCCACTGCTTGTCTCACTGGGACGTCCGCAATCAAAGAAGTAAAAGAACGAAGGGTCATCGTCAAGATGTTTTTTTTCCAAGTGCTTATTTATAGCATATACTTTCATATTTATGTTTGTTATATTAAAATATTTCTTTGTATGCATCGTTGTATGAAAACTGATGTACATCGTTAATTTCCCAATTTCAATAAATGACTTTACTACGAACATACTGTGTTATATTATATATTTCCTCGATATGTCGAATATCCAGAATCCCATACGTGCTAAAAATGTCCCGAGAATCGCCGATACGTTTAACGGCAAAAGACGGTTGGCGACCCACAGTCGCCACCCGAATTAACGGCCAAAAAGCGCGTTAGAAGAGAAAAATCGTGGGGAGAAAGAAATTTTGAGAATTTCGGTTTTCATTTAAATGGCGATCGAGAGTCGCCATGCCGTTAAACTGCAAAAAGCGGTTGGCGACTGAGAGCCGTTACGAATTAACGGTCCTGGCGACTGGCCGGCGCCATTCAAATGAAAAGTGAATTTCTGCATTTTTGGATTTCCGTGCAACTTGTGAAATTTTGCCGTGAAAACGAGGATATGGTATCAGGAGAACATGATGTGCGAGGAGGTATTCGATTTCGCACGATTCCTGGAATTTCCAGCCAATTCTTGGAAATTCGCGAAGTTCTTGGAACCGTGAGCCGATACTTGGAATCCGCTAAATTCTTGGAAATTGATCTCGAATTCCTGGAATCCGCAAAATTCTTAGAAATTGACCACCAATTCTTGGAATTCGCGAAATTCTGGGTATCTGACTGCGGTTCCTGGGCCGAAATAAATATATTAAACACTTGAAAATGACATATCTTGACGATGGCAATAAGTCGTTTTTTCTTCTTTGATTGCAAACGTTGCAGACGATATTATTTAATTCTATTTAATTGTGCGAAGTATTATTTCATTAGAATAAGTTCCGTGAAAAAATGCATGGCTTAAGGTAGAGTAGCTGTTAACGTGTAACAATTAAAGTTTGCATACAAATTTAAAGGTAAGCATTAAAGTTGAACAATATTAATGCGCTGCAAAAAAATCTCTGGACTGTTGCGAATAAAATGATGTAATTACATTGGCAAAATTAACTTGCAAATATGCTTAAACGTTAGTTAAATTTATTGACACAAGCTCCGCGTGCTCAATCCTCGAGACTCTTTTGAAGTTTGCATACAAATTGTGACGTAAGTATAAAAGTTAGAGAAGATTTGTTTATTGCAAAAAAATTTGTGAGCTTTTGCGAGTAAAATGGTGGCAATCGCATTCGCAAAATCAATTTGCAAATATGCTTAAAAATTAGTTACATTTGGGGTGAAACGCTCTGCGTGCTCATTCTTCCAGAATCTTTTCAGGTTTGCACGAAAATTGTGACGTAAGTATAAAAGATAGAGAAGATTGATTCCTTGCAAAAAATTTTGCGGACTTTTGCGAATAAAATGGTATAAATTATATTCGATAAATTAATTCGCAAATATGCTTAAACGTTTGTTAAATTTATCGAGACGCGCCCCGCGTGCTCATTCTTCCAGAATATTTTCAGGTTTGCACAAAAATTGTGACGTAAGTATAAAGGTTAGTGAAGATTTGTTTATTGCAAACAATGTTTTGAGCTTTTGCGAGTAAAATGGTATGAGTTACATTCGCAAAATAAATTTGCAAATAAGTTTAAAAATTAGTTGAGTTTATTGAGACACGCTCCGCATGCCCATTCTTCCCAACTCTTTTCACGTTTGCATAACAATTGTGACGTCAGTATAAAATATAGACAGCTTTTGCTAATTGAAAAAAATTGTGTGGGGCTTTGCGAACAAGTTAGAATGAATAACATTTGCAAAATCAATCTGCAAATATGTTTAAACATTAATTAAGTTTGGGGAGAAGCGCTGCGCGTGCTCATTCTTCCAAACACTTTTCAAGTTTGCCTAAAAATTGTGGCGTAATTATAAAAGCTACACAGTATTTGTGTGTTGCAAAAAATTCTGCAGTCCCTTGTGGATAAAATGGCATGATTATATGTGCATTATTAATTTGCAAATATGTTTAAACGTTAGTTAAATTTGACGAGACACACTCAGCACGCTCACTTTTCGAGACTTTTATAAAATTTCTATAAAAATTGGGCCTCTAAGGAGAATTCGAATTGCTCTATGCGACAGAGTAGACATTTCTCTCTGGGAAGCACTCCTAAAATATGCAAAACGGACTTTGGGGTCGTAAATAAAAGCCAAAAAGTCGTCATAGTCACGCTTTGTGAGCAGTATTTGAACATATTAATTAGAATTTCTTAATTTAAGAAAATATTCGTAACAAAGTCTTCCCCGTTGAAAAACAAACAATTTTTGTTCATAAATTTTGTTTCTATCTGCTCTAATAGACGAGATATTTAAGGAAAACAATTTGCGTTTTTATTTCTGAGACACCCTATATAAATGGGAAATTCATAGACAAAAAAATGCCTTCCATCTAGCAGTGGAAACGTGGAACTAAACCTGCTACTCCGTTCTTGAAAGAGACCCCCCCTTCGGTAATGTGGAAATTCATGGTCCGACAATATACCGTCCATCTAGCGGTGATCAGGTGGAACTAAACTCGCTACTCCCCTCCAGTGATTAACCCGCCGTAATGACCAAATTCATGGGCGGAAAAAATTCCGTCCATCTAGCGGTGAAAACGTGAAGCTAAACCTGCTATTCCTCTCCTATGAAATTTTTTCTGTCCACGAATTTCGCCCTTGTTCAAGGACTTTCAGAGGGCTGGAATAGCGGATTTATTTCCACGTTTTCACCGCTAGATGGACGGCATTTTTTCGGTCCATGAATTTCCACATTACCGACGGGGGGGCTCTTTCAGGAAAGGAGTAGCGGGTTTAGTGCGACACTCTCACCGCTAGATGGATGGCATTTTTTCGGCCCATGAATTTCGAACGGTTTACAAGAACAGATAGAAACAAAATTTATGAACTAAAAATTGTTTGTTTTTCAACGGGGAAGACTGTTGCAAATATTTTCTTAAATTAAGAGATTGTAATTAATATGTTTAAATACTGCTCACAAAACGTGACTATCACGACTTTTTGGCTTTTATTTACGACACCAATGTCCGTTTTGCATATTTTCGGAGTGTTTTCCATAGAGAAATGTCTGCTCTATCATATAGGATGCTTCGAATCCTCCTTAGAGGCCCAATTTTTATAGAAATTTTATAAAAGTCTTGAAAAGTGAGCGTACGGAGTGTGTCTCTCCAAATTTAACTAATGTTTAAACATATTTTCAAATTAATATTGCAAATTTAATTTATACCATTTTGTTCGCCAAAGTCCGCAGAATTTTTTGCAATAAGGAAATATTGCCTAGCTCTTATACTTACGTCACAAGTTTTATGTAAACTTGAAGAGAGTCTGGAGGAATGAGCACACGGAGCGCGTCTCCCCAAATGTAACTAATGTTTAAGCGTATTTGGAAGTTAATTTTGCGAATATGATTCACGCTATTTTATTCGCAAAAGCTCGCAGAATTTTTTGCTGTCAGCAAATCTTCTCTAACTTTTATACTTACGTCACAATTTTTGTGCAAACCTGAAAAGATTCTGGAAGAATGAGCACGCGGAGCGTGTATCACCGACTTTAACTAATGTTTAAACATATTTGCAAACTAATATTGCAAATGCAATTTATACCAATTTATTCGCAAAAGACCACAGAGCTTTTTGTAGTAAATAAAGACTGTTTATCTTTTATACTTACGTCATAATTTTTATACAAACTTGAAAAGAGTCTCGAAGAATGAGCACGCGGAGAGCGGGTCACCAACTTTAACTAACGTTTAAACATATTTGCAGATTTATATTGCAAATGTAATCTATAGCATTTTATTCGCAAAAGTCCACAGAATTTTTTACAACAATTAAATGCCGTCTAACTTTTATACTTACGTCACAACTTTTTTGTTAATTTAAACAGAGTCTTGAAAAATGAGGGTGTGGAGCGTATCTCGCAACATTTGACAAATGTTTAAACATATTTTCAAATTCAAATTGCAATTCTTATTTATATCGTTTCATTCTCAAAAGTCCAGAGAATTCTTTGCAATTAATGAAGTCAGCCTAACTTTTATGTGTTCGTCGCAAATCCTGTTCAAAGAACAAAAAGGACACTTTTCTTCAACATTGGTTTTTCTGAAAACTGAGGTTGATGGAAGAAAACGGTTTACGGATTTGTTTTCTGTCCGTAAAAATCTATAAGGCTCACTTATTCCTTTTTACAACCCAAATAGTGCAAATTTGTTGGACAATGTTATTTAATAAGAATATACAGCCGTGTATTTAAATAATAATGGATTAATAAAGTCTTATGCAGAACTGAAGCAGCTTGGGTATTGCAATACAGTATTACAGTATTACAGTATTAAAGTATTATAATATTACAATTACAGTGCAGTGGGACAATACAATTAACCTTTATTAAAGGTACAAGACCAAATAGCTATATGAATACATCAATAGATGGTGATCAGTAATATTTTACACTAAATATAGTTCATAAACTATAGTTTATGCTTTCAGCATTGCTGAAAGATGATCCACCGATATTCGACTCAATATTCCTAACTTATTCGCTAAGCGAGGCGCCTAATTTTTTATTAAAGCAAACACATAAAGCAGCTATTAACTCGGTTGTAATTGTAGAATAACTCTAATTCTAATTCTCTACAATTATTACCGATTACCAGGTCGCACCACGTGCAGGTTACGGGTTGTATTTTTAGGGCAAAAATTATAAAAACAGCTCTTTTATATGTTTGGTGGGTTACCTCACCAGTGACACAAAAATCGTTACTGGACTCTAGGACCGGTAACTTTGGAATTACAGATTGGCTTGCGTGCTTGGTCTACTTATACCTCGTCGGTGGTAGTATGTAGGCTAAAATGCAAATCTATAGCGCGTCGAAACTCGAGCTCACAGAGCGTTTGAGTGTTTGATTTGCTCTAAAATAGAGTGTCATCGATACAGTGCCACTCGAACTATGAACATCTTTCGGACATTGTCCATCGTTTATTTACGTACGCGCGATCGTACCATGCCGTTTCTTCGACGGAATGAAACCTCGGCGCGATATGTTTTACTGATTGATCGATCGAGGTTCAGTAGTTTGAATCACCCTCGAGTTATTCGTGTGGATCCATCGACTACTGATTTCTCTCGGTCAGTGTCCACTAATTTATTAGTAATCCAATGTTATAATCGCCACTTTTTAAACGCTCGATAATATACTGGTTCGTGTAAATACGATGTAACTTGAATTTATTTATTAATTATGGATATGACTCCAATTCTGTATCTATCAACTAGTGTGTGACTGTAATATAAGTTAATTAATTTTATAAAACGTGGAATGTGTTAAAAACTTTACCGACCTTTTGTGGATGATATTATTCAGCGCTGTAAATTATTTCTTATAATGAGATGGAAGGAGTGAATTTTAATGAAATGTTTAAATAATATCATACAATGATTATGTCATACGTATTTATACTTTTATCACAGTTTTAATTCGTTATATTCGTGTTTCTTCAAAGTTCGTATCAGATCATTATTTCTATATGTTTAATTATAACCCCTGATAGTTTCCGTCGGGTGAATTAAAAGACAACACGGTCTGACGAAAGTCAGTTTGTTAAGTCTTAAAAGTTCGTTCAGCTGCAAACGAATAAAACATAAGAAAAAGATTCTCCGTGAGATGTCCAATTTCCGAGAATACCCCGGTGGATTTGCTTTTTACCCGTATTCTGCGAATCTGTGAGAAGAAATCGTTATAAACCCCTATTCCCGATAGATTGTGAAAGAGAGTGCGTCGCTCGATGCTTTCCCGATTAAATCCAAGTCACACGCTTGATCTCTTTAACGTTCTTTCTCGGAAACCCGATCCGAGAGAATTCACATTAACGTCTTTTTACCGTGTCTTGTAACAGACCATCGTATAATACTTCGATTCAGTATTAAAATACTTAAATGTTTCTCACAAAAAGTTACATTGGTTATCAAACCTACGAGATAAATCAAAGTTTAACTATCCGAATGAAAGGAAAGAGAGTTAACCTTATAACGTTTTTGAAAGATAATAATCACCTCTTATAAAATAAAGCTTAAAATATTCTCGTGGATTACTGCTTCCTACTCTTCTATTTTCTTTTTTAATCCACTTGAAATTAATTTTGCCGATCTACAGAAAAAGTTTCTTTGCTTATAAAATCCACGAGGTGAATTTATGAATTTACGGGATTAATTTAACTCTGCGAATTAAAGGAAACAGACTTAAGATTACATCGGTTTTGCAAGATAACAATCACCTCTTATCAAATAAAGCTGAAAATATTCTTCTGAATTATTATTTGCTACTGTTCTGCTTACTTTTAAATCTACACAAAAAGTTTCTTTGCCTATAAAACCAACCAGATGAATAATGTTTAACTCTCTGAATGAAAGAAAACTGATTTACCCGGATATCGATTTTATAAGTATCTTTGCAGGTTCTACTTTGTTTTTTAATCTCCACTGCTTTACTTCTACTTTTTGTCTACTTTCAGATCTCATCAGTGAGTCACGATAATTACCATTATGGACGTTGACGTAAAGTTTTCAAAGAGTGACAACCAACCTTGGGGGTTCCGTCTCTCAGGAGGGGTGGATTTTGCGTATCCTTTAACCGCCGTTAGGGTAATTTATATCCCTTAATGTTTTATTTCGACTCTAATCCTGCTGATATTCATCTTGGAATCCAACATTCTTTCTTCCCCGAATGTGTAGAATGTCAGACCATAGTAACCCGGTGATTCAATGGTTCGCAATCAACGTGGAAAAGTGAACAGTAAATTTCGTGCTATCAAATGTTCGTGGATCAATTACATTCTTAAATACTTTCAACCCCGGAGTTAATTATAGTACTTCACTCTTAGCTTCCGTGAAATCTGTTTGGTTTGTTTCGATGCAGAGTCACGTAAAACCCTCGTATTTTCCTGCTTTTCTGATTTCTATCATCACAAGCGTCAGGGTGACAGTCTTGAATCGTACGACCTCGTTTTCATCCGACCTGATTTCTGTAACCGACCAGATATCAGATTGAAAGAAAAAGGAAGTCGTTATCCGAATCGCGTACACGTTTGCGTACTGCCAGTGATTATGATTATTTAAATAGTTTCATTTAACGATAAACCGAATCTTTGACTAAAGTATCACTTGTTTAATCAGCCACAGAACGCACGTTAAAAAACCCCGGCTTATTATCTTTCTTTTAATATACACTTTTTAATTCTTTGCGTATCATGAAATGATATTTAAATACATCACTGACTTCAAAATATTTCTCATTTCCGCATTAATCTTATTTATTTTCCAAGAATATTCATTCTGATCTTTTTAGTATAATATTATTATTTAACAGATGGATAAATAATGTTTACCGTACTTTTAACACTATTTGTTTAAATAACACTTTAATTAACACTAGAACTACCGGACATATACTCAGTTATACTTGTACATTTATTTATGTATAAATTATGGCTGGATAATGTATGTTAATTAATGAAATCCCAAACAATGCGCCGTAGTATATTCGTATAATTAAACTAAAGATGGCAGACAAGTCATTTTAACCCTTTTTGTAGTTCTAGTGGTCCCCTTTGCACACGAAACTGCGACTCTCAGTCATCACTCGGTTTCGTGTGGTAATCGAATGGCGACTAAGAGGCGGCATTAAGATTTACTCCTCTTATTTGATGTTATCGAATTTCAAATCACCAACAATTGCCGTAAATCTTAACGTCGCCTCTTAATCGCAGTTAGTGTTGTCGTGGTAAACTCAGTGGTGACTGAAATTCGCCTTTGAATGCAAAGGGTTAATATACGTAATTAAGCGAGAAATGATTCTGAGTATACGTACCATAATTTGGTTTTAATCAGGTAGCGGTTGGTGGTTTGGCCCATCGAGCTGGTTTGCAACCAGGGGATGTGGTTATCAAGATAAATGGAGAGACGGTGCAGCACTTAAGACACTGCGAAGTTCACGAGCGACTTGTTAGCGCCAGAAATGAATTTACATTGACCGTCGCACGAAACCTCAAATTTCGCCGAGACACTGGGAAACAATCACAAAACGAAGAATAATTGTATACTACGATATTTCGAATATTCCGCACTGATCTTTACGATCATTATACGATAATCTTCACGCTTCAAGAACATACGATTTCACGTTTATTAAGGATGACTAAAGAAAATCATATTTATTACTTATAATAATATAAGAATCAGTAAACACACCGTACATCCAGCAACATTTTGATACATCAAGTGTAACATAAATATTTCAAATGTTAGAACGTGTAACATCCGATATTAAACGATTTAATATTCAGTGGTTTAAAAGATCTCAAAAGATTATGAATTATCTCTGTCAAACGAGGAATGTAAATATCAATTTTCCGCAAATAAATGTTTAATCCATTGGAAAAATATTCATTCTTCGAACCAATCTTTTACTTATCCTCATTGAAATAATATTTTATCTGTTGTTTCATTTTATATAATGATTTTAACGTACGATTTATGCGTGTCTCGAAGTCACGCTAATAAAAATAAAGACATTGCTTTAAGTGTTTCTTCGTACGGTTTTAATGTTTACCGTAATCAAATGAAATAATTCAAGGAATATAATCGAGGAAGAGGCAAACAAAATCTTTGGGATGTTTGGTTGGTGACTTCTCGTTTTAAGAGTCATCATATCTTCTTTAAGTGAGCTATTGTAATAGTAATAGAAACGACATCTCCGACACGAAGAGGTGCCACTATAATTTGCTCACGATGAGAGCATTGTTATTTGTTGGCCGTTATTCACGATGGAACTGGCACCGGTAATCAAGGTCCATCGAGACGAGATTGCAACATCGCGCTGCCGTTATATGCCGCCGATTGACCCACATTACAAAACACAATTTGTCAACTATTGATCCGGCCTTCTCTACGATCCTCTCCTCCTCAGTTAGTGAGTCATCAGTCTCTTAAGGTAGCATTTTAAAATGCAGTTACTCGTTCCACTTCAATCTCGAATCTCCGGGGCTTTGAATGGACTTTCTTACATTTTAATCGACGAGGAAAGTCGTTAAACGAAATACACTGCTTTTGCACCGCTTTGATTAATCAAATCTTTCGATTAAGAGTCTGTGTGAATAGAATAACAGCTCATATTTAAAACATTTACTTACATCGTGTTGATAGAACGAAGAAACGCTAACTGGAAACTGTAAGAAATTTTAATTATTAGGAATAAAGATAATAATGAATGATGATGCTTGTTAAATAGGAGGGACGAGGAATACATTTGGTTTGATATTAAGACGATATAATGATGATTGGTGCGAACAATAAATATATTAATATGTAACACTGGAAATATCAGAGTAGAAGACACCGGAGGAAGTTTGAAGGATCAGTAAAACTCTTCACAGTATGTTCACGTGTATCACATAATTTAGTCTTGCTTTAATATATTAGATATTGTTCATATAATATATGACTCTTGTGCTATCGTTAATCGTAACAATAAAACGGCATACACACTAAACATTTCCATTTCGTCGGTATCAATAATTTACACGAAAAACTGTACATCGTACTCTGTGTTGTAACACGCACCCAAGATTGATACACAGGCACACAACAGAATTATTTTTTTTTATCACACTTCTTGCATCTGCCCGCCCGTCATTCGTTCAGCCGAACTGACTGTTGATGACCTATCGCTTCAGATCGATAATAATAAAAAAAAGGACACTTGAAGGATTAAAAGGAACATATAGAAGACATGGACTATGATGTTATAAGTAACGATCACACACGAACGAATGCCTGACAGTTCTCATCTTCGCAAAGCTGTGCCTTCACGTCGATTATATCGGAAAATTTACAATCAGAGGGGTGGAAAGCCGCAAATATCCATTCTGGTCCCTACTATCGTAAATCGCACGGAATAAGGTCGCAAATAAAATGTATGATAATACGACGATCATAAGAGTCGTCGACTGTTACGATAGAAATGAATGTTTCTTTTTCTCGAACAAACCAAAAAATGGTAATGGAAGATTTATATGCGCCTTCTCTCTACGTACATGAAATGCTTTGTGCATAGAATAAATTCTATGATTTTTCACACCCACGCTTTCGTACATTTAATTCCCATGATTTGTGGCCGTAGACTTTGACGCCGAAACATTTATCTAATTATTACTATCGCCATAATCTACGAAATTATTGTGAGACTATATCAACATTCTAAGGCATTCGAGAAATCTTACGTGGTACAAGAGAGAACGTCGTTCGCTTAATGATATGTTTACTTTTTGATTATAGAATTTTAAGTAATATTTGTGCGAAGCTATCGTAACTATTCTAAAGATCGGAAAACTCGAATATTATATTTTAAACGTTTGAGGAAGGAAATAATGGAATATTTTCATACATTATCATTAATATGAAACGTTTGTCTTGGACCTGAGATCATGGAAATTGGTAGGATCGCGTAAGCTTTTTTTTATCATTCGTGAAACGACAGCTCTGCGGAAAGAAGAAAACACGACCGTCCGCGATCGAAAAGGATCCCGGAAGCTCGCGAAACTTTCGAGATAAGGGAGAAAGCGAGTTAAACAGGAAAAAAATGATTTCTCCTCGCTGTATCTAACCACTAATTAATTAGCACGCACAACAGACAATTAAAGTCACTGTCGTATCGGGTAATAATCGGTCATGATTAACCATGATATATAACTGTACACTTTGGTATACGAATACATTATCTAATTACACGCAACGGCCGGGTTCTTACTTAAACGTAGTCGTGCCGAAAAGAAGATCGGGAGAACGTAATTCCAGGTATCGCACACGCGTGGATCTTTTCTTGTTAATCGAAGACTCGAGTATCATTTATTATCGAAATACTAACAAAGAACGAGATTAAAATTGATCATAAAAATAAAACGAGTGCGCTTCATTACTGCTTTTTATCGCATACTTTCATTCCTGACCATTTCTATTTTTTACAGTACATTCCTACGTTTCTGAAAATTAACATGTCTGCCCTAGCTATGAATATTCTAATTAAGCTTTAAATTGAGAGTCTTTTTCAATTTTACTATATTTGGCATTATAAATGTATTGGCTTCAAGAGTTTTCTTGAAGGTTTCACTTAATGGCCAGAATGAAGTTTTGATTTGTGATCCAGAATGGTATACATGTAGATATATTTCGATTAATGCGACTTTGTTTAAAATGAGGATCTTCCGTCTGCAATGAGAACCGTATACAACCGTATAAAAGTGGATCGTCGTTTCGTGATCCGTCGCGGGTCCTTCGGCATTTTCTCGTCCATCGTCCTTCGTCCTCTCTCTACGCCAACTTTCAGCCATAGTAAATATACGTACAATACGATCAGGTACAAGAGTAGCATCTCGGGTTCGATCTGTTTTATTTCCAGAGAGAGGACGAAGTTCCTCGATCGTCTTGAATCTCCGACCACTTTCCATCCTCTTCGTATTCGCTTATTTCTTATTCCCTTTCTTTCAAACGACAGCCACAACAAACTACGGTGAAAAGAACTTTTATCTATGACTTTCACGAGTTCCGAATATAAATGTATATTCATAAATTCGAATTCGTTAATAATGTAAGCACGTTATTAACTTCAACTCGCGTATGATTCAGAATAGAATGATTCCAGAAAACTCTTAAGGAATTTACAATGGAATATGCAGTAGATTCATTACACGTAATTTCTTAAGCGCGCGGATAAATCAGTACTTATTAAGAATCCATAGAAATTAATATAAATTAATAAATTAATGAAGGACGATTACAATACCTAGAATCGAGACGAAAAGGCTGAGTTGTCGACTCAGTGGAAGGACGATCGTTTATGTTTCTATTCGATTTCTTCCATCTTCTATCTTCCAGGAGCAATGTAAAGGATGTCTATGTGTTTATTATTTACTTGACACCTGTACACTGAAATAATGACTATTGGTCCGCCTGCTCGATGACTTCTTCGTTGTCGGACATCGATTCGGATGTCCTGTCGTGATTCGTGCGATTTTCTGTGTTACAACTGGATTCCGCTATCGCGAGCCAATGCTCTTTATTTATTCTGACACCCTCGACCAAGGGCTCCAATTTATCGGACAGTAATGCGAATGCCTGGAACGTAAATAAATTCAAAAATTTACTACCATATTACTTTTCAAACTTAGTCTTTTAAACACGAAATTTTACGTTTCTCGATATTAATTGATATGAATTAAATTGCACGAAAGAAATAAGTTTCATAATAAAGCTATAATATCTTGTTTTCTAAATGATTGAAATAAGGAAAATGTTTACTGACCTCATAAATAGGAAGGCAAATCGAATCGATGAAGCCAACTTGCATCATCGGTAACTGGTCTTCCTTTTCTCGGTTCATAATATCCTGTAATGAAAGAATGTGCGAGGTTTTTATTACTATAAAAGTATAGACAAAATGATATTTGCGATACGACAAATACTGACACGCCGATTAACTGTTAGTACAACTAAAAAAATCTGCTTCACGCGAGCGAATCAAAACAAATGAAATTGTACTTAGTCACGTAGCGAAAGGAAAACCAAGAAACTGCAACACTTGTAAGTTGCGGGATGACACAACATCGATAAATATTTTTTCAACATTCGTTGTTGATACAAGTGTTATATTCTGTCTCTGTATCGGCAAATCGTGAACACTGTTTCTAAACGGTGATCACAATTCACACAATGCTCGACAGCTTTTTATTCTGAATCTAATTGAACTTAACACTTTGTCATTCACTTATTAAATTCGAATCAACGAACCATCACAATATTTATTCACCGGATCAATCTCAAAAGAAATTTCGAATGTATAATATTATTACTCTTCGTCTCGCGTCAAATATTGGCATTCGTATTATAACATGAGAAATTGTTAGTTGTACAATGAAAATGATTTCGTAGCATAGTATACTTAAATCCTGTTAAATAATTTACTGAACACTTACAATGGGTGTGATATTGAGTGTCCGCCTTTCGATATCTCCTTGTTCGAAAAATTCACTGCTGACGAGTTCCGCGACTCTTTTCTCGACATCCCAGGGCTTCGTAATGGCTGCCAAGTCACAAACCGTCATCAACATGCCTCGTAGAAGTTCACGATGATCAGAGAAGGCCCAATTGTAAGCCCCACCGCGTGCCAAACTAAGGAATGCTCCCCTTTTTCTGAAGTAAACCGCGAGATCGGTCGAAAGAATGGCTTCCTCGAGAACTTTTACGACGCGAGAATATTCCTCGGGTGAAAGATTCGACAAGATCTGATTTCCTTGACTACTAAGGATCATCAGGCACTGGTCGAAATGGTGGTGCTCCATTGTTGAGGTGGAGTAAAGTTGCGCCAGTGGCGAGGATGCCCTAGTGACAACATATATTCCATATTTATACAATCCACATTTTACATTAAGAAACATATAAATTGAAATTCAAAGTTCGCTCACTTTATTTGGAAAGAATTATTTGTTCCGCGGTGATCCAAGTCGTGGCAAAGGCAAGCAATGATCAAAGCCAGACACTCGATTTCTCCGAAGATCTTCCACCATTGTGTGGCCTGAATAAAATTGTACAAAAATCATAATACAAAATCTAGACCAACAATAACTTAAATAAAGGTCATTATCGTCTTAAATGAAATTTATTAAAACGACACTTACCGTTAAAATCGCGAACATCATCTGGGCGACGTTAAACGCGTGACGCCAATTGTGATAGGTAACGTTGCGATAATTTTTCTTCACGCTGAGAAGCCATCGACATAAAACATCGTAGTCAATGTGGAATCTTTCGACGAAATCTAAATCCAAGAACATCCGAAGGCATGCTGTTAAAGTATCATCATCCTCCATATAGATGTCATCGAACTTGAAATCGTGTAGCTTAAAATGTGCGGAAGAAGGAACGCGCAAGCCCTGTAGAAATATTAAATAAACATAAACCACAAATACAGAAAAAATACAACACTATAAACAGTAAGACAGTTAAACGCACCCTTAATCTTTGTGCATCTTCCAACGAAGCAGAAGCATGGTAACTGAGTACTTCCAAAGTGACACTTTGTTTGGCCATTGCTATCACAGCCTTTTCATACCTACAAAGATAGGATAAGCGTTAGAAGGCAATATTTAAAAAAAATTCTTTAATATCACATTCAAACTAATCGATGGTTTTACATACTTACATATGCGTATTATGAATGCCCATTCCACAGAAAATCGCAAAAGCCTCAACGAAGTTCTCGTCGTTCTTCGTGAATGCCAAATCATCGAACTTATTGATCAACTGAATAACACCGATGATCTGACCCGATGAATTTTTGATGGGCATACAGAGAACGGTACGATGCCTGAATCCAGTACCCTCGTCAACGGAAGGATCGAACTTTGGATCATCATAGGCGTTTAGTATATTAACTGTCTAAAAAATCAATTTCGTATACATTATTATTGGTAAACCATGGAATAAAAGAGCAACGTATAAAGGAATCAATGATTACACCCACCTCGCCGGTCGTTGCCACGTACCCCGTGATGCCGACATTTATAGGGAATCTACTCTCGAATGGACTGTGCGAAAGAAGCAAAATGCATGTAAGGTTTCCGTGTAAATTGAATTATTAGTCTTAATCGAATAAAGAAAAAGTAAAGATCGTAATTACAAACTTCATTCACCTAGTGCGAGAATCTGAGTCCTCGCCGGCGAGGTCGTTCGCCTCGAAGTCAAAGACCCGCGAGAAACTACCCTTCGATGCCTTGTGTACCAGAAGTACCTGAACAAAAATGAATTTCATTTTAAATTACCTTCAAATAAGTGCACTATAAGTGGTGCAATAGAATCCAATGTTCATATACATGGATACTTAAAAGATTTGAAAAATTACCTGAACTCGTTGACACTGAATTAAGGATTGAGTGTGCGTAAGGATCCTGAGCACCATATGTTCTATCGTGCTTTGTTCTTCGAAGATCATCCTAGCTAAGTCCAAAAGAACCTGCAATGAAAACCAAGTCAATTATACGAGTTATCAGAGTTCATAGAATTTATGAGAACATCAAAACCAATTGTATATTATATTTCACATAAAGTTTATCTTAAATCACCTGATTTCTTTTCACTTCCAATTGACTCTTCTCGTAAAGTTGCGCATTCCTCAAGCCAATGCCACAGAATTGCAGATATCCAGCGAAAACCTTTTCATCTTGCTGCGTGAACTGACCTTCACCACCAAGCTTATTAATCACCTGTGCGACCCCGATTACATCGCCGTTGCAATCTTTGATTGGCATACATAATAGAGCTCTGGTTCTGTATCCCGTTAATGCGTCAATTTCACGATTAAACCTCGCATCCTATTAAAACAAAACAGTCCCTTATGTTATTACATCAAGGAATTCCCAATGATTTCATGAATGAAAGGTCGTCCTCTCATTCACTTAAGAAGAACACTGATGATGTAATGTAATGATTTTCATTAATATGTCAAATAAAATTCGTCACCTTTGTGATAAATAAACGGTGAAATAAGAAATGGATGTGATTGTAATAATGAATGTACTTTCATAAAATAGAGGTCATTCCATTTATTTCATCAGATACGCTTCCAAGAATTGAAGTGAATTGAAAATTGTTATCAAATAAAATAAGTATGGGTAATTAACTAATTTGCAAATTAGCTAGTTTATTGAAGGAGATTTAAGCAAATTTACTTCCTGGATCGGTGTCTTTGGAACGATGCTGGCTGTACTGCTTCTGATTAAATGCACTTAACTAAATAAACAGACCGAAACTGAAACAAGTAGCTGGCCAAATTGCTTTCAAAGTGATCGAAAGTAATACTCGAGATACTCTACCATTCTAATACTATTTTCGGTGGGCAATTTATTGTTGGGAAATTTCATTGAAACTTCGTCACTCGAAAGTTTGAATCTTCAGCTAAATAGAACCGCGATAACTTCGAATGTACATTAATTGATACTAGTCCGAAGCATTTGAAATACCATTAAATTCCAGCTTTCCGAGTAACTAACGATCCTCCATTCAGGACAATAAACGCAGTAGATCGTTAAAACAAGTGCCAAAACAATAAACGTGTTTTCGATGATGTAATTATTAGGGAATATGTTAAGTTAATAAATATACAAATTTGCCACGGCCATTTACAGAACAATATTTTGATTCGCAAGGCTTCGATCTAAAGGGTCGATGATATCGGAGAGCAAATTGATAAGAGTTGAACTACCGTAATTTACGACTAGCAATCGTGATAACGCGTGTCACTGTAGATAAGACTCCACTTCTTATTTAGGCGAAAAGTAATCAAACCCGAATCAAAGAAAATTATCTTCGCGGTGAGTCATTGCAAAAGTACGATCCGTAATTGTTTATTTATTCCGCAAAATCGAATAACACCGAAAAGACGAATGCCCGAAATTGTGTAAGCTGCCGCGCAAAGTAAATTATTTTTTAAACCTAAGTCTGATATACTTCTAATTCACCGAACGAAGATATTAAATAATCTTTTCGAAAGAATTGTATTAGAATTCCGATTCGTAATAGTTCATCGGGCCAACGAAATATGATAATATCGGAAAAGCAAATGCTCGAAATTCTGGAAGATATAGATTGTGCGATATCTTATAAAGTAGTTCTTCTGTAAGCATTTCTCGTACGTGTTTTTAGTTTGAGGAGAAAAATAATAGATATAAAATAAGAATATTCGTACCACTTGTAATAGCCCCGGGGAATTTCTGTACGCTTCAGAAACAGTATCATATCTTTCAGTTTCATAAGAATAACAAATGAATATAGACACGTTGAAACAATGGTAGTAGCTTGATACACCTCAAATACGACGAAACGAAAGATCAGCATATTGTTGTAAAACACCTACAAGTATCGAATTTCCCTCGAGGAAATTTTTCTTTGTTTTTCCTTAATTTCATTCTAGAGCGACGCATATGGAAGAAATGACTCGTTCTAATTTCTTATCCGGTGCCTTATTTCGCCTGACTTTTACTCGCCTCTTATTATCTTTCTCCGAAATCCAACTGTACAACTTTGAAGATCATAAAATCTTTCGTAACTTTAAAGCATTCTACGGCGCTTCGAAACATTTGGAACTTTCTTTGTTATTATCCACGTGCGACTTCTGTCTGATAAATCTTTGGGCAAATACACGGTGTTTAAAGAGCGGATGAAAGTACGAAATTTGGTGATAAAATGGACGGCGGGTAGTATAAAGATTATATGATAATTTCTCGTTGGATCTAATGCTTATCACTACAATCGAGATCTAGAAACAAGGGACGTTGAAATAATTCTTATAAACAGCTGACTTTATAATAATCATATGCCACGGATAAATTAATACAATTTACCGACAAGAATATATTAAAACTTATCATTTTGACGGTATACTTAAAAACTGATACTTGATGCTTGAAATAGGGATATTATAATACATACTGAGCTGAATGGAAACAAAGAAATTCTTATAAAGTATATACTAACTAAAATATGCAAATAAGATACGAATACTCATTGCAAAGGAAAACACATGGTAGCAATATTGTGAAAATAATTATTATAAATAAACGATCTCATTCCAAGTATTCAGAGTGAACAATCTTGGACAACAAATATGTGAGCACACGCGGTTTAGCATAATATCCAAAGCCAATGTAAATAACGAGCAAACTAATAACATGTCAAGTAATAAATTAAAACAAAGAAACGATTGGAATAATTTATTGATACAAATATAGTGTAGTATAGAAACTTTGAGTATCGAGGTGGAAATCCTTGCCTTGTAAGCATCCGGTATATTAACAGGTTCCCCACTCTCGGCAACATAGCCAACGATCCCCGTACCCCATGGGATCTTTATTTCGTCCTTCTTCTCCATTTCGAGGAGGGTCGATCTCGAACATACGTCGAATAGCTTCGAGACCAAACACCTGCTCCTGGCGTATCCTGTTCCACGTTTCTCTTGGTTTCCGTTCCCCATTCTCCGTGGACTGAAGTTGCCGGAATTCGAGTTCTCATGATTTTGAGAGGATGGCATACACCCACCACCCCTCTCACCCTGAACTAGAAACAGGGAGCCACGATCCGCGTGAAGAAGAGTGCTCACATTTTGCAGGATCTTGTGGCACAAAGACCTCACGTCCAGCTCGTTACAGATGTCCTTGACCTGTTGATTGAAATTGTGTTTATTAGAGATTGCTTGGGATATTATGGAATTAAGAATAGTGATATTTATTTTCTTTATGAGTGTTCTTGAACTGTTTGTTGAAATGAAATTTATTAGGGGCTGCATGGTAGATTGTAAAATTAATAGTCATAAAATGTATTTTCGTTTCAAGTGCTTTTGATCTATTATTCGAAATCGAGCTTATTAGAGATTGAGTGGAATATTGTGGAATTAAGAATGGTAATATTTATTTTCTTTATGGATGTCCTTGACCTAATGCTTGAAATGGAATTTATTAGAGAATGCTTGGAACATGGTAGAATTAAAAATAAGAAAACTTATTCTGTGGGAAATTGTTTCATTATGGTCTGAAAATGATTGGTTTTAAAGCGTGGAATGATAAAGTGAGTGGTATGTAATTATTAAGACTACCTTCTAAATTGTTTGCGCACGTGTATGTTGGTATCTTTTGTAATATTATTTATTGAATTATGAATATGCAAAATAATAAATAACCACTGCTCGGTAACAAGGCGTTTTAAGTTATTTATTAAGTATATTTAAAAACACTACGGCACACTGTTTTATGTACCGTGTTAAAAATGAAAAATATTTAATTTGATATTCACAAATTAATAGAATTTAATAGAAAAACATAGAAGTACTGTGAAAAATACTGATAATCTTATAATGAAAAACAGAGCCAAAGGTAATTAGCTCTACGTTAACGATCATTACGAACTAATGTAATTAAGTTTCATAATGATTGAAATATCAGCGGAACGATTATTTACTGTGTCGTATGAATAATCTTTCACACGAATGATTCTGAATTTTGTATTTGCTAAATAAGGACAAAAGTAGAGATAAATGGTGGCTGCAAATCTCCGTGTTTCAGTCTTTGATGTCACTATCAATGTTTAATGGTTTATCATCCACTACGCGTTATGAGAAGTAGAATTATGATTTATCTGAATTCTACGCAGCATGCTCGTCTATTAAGGAATTATAAGCCACGGAATTACGTGGATTTATTAATGATGTAATATATTTGCGAAATTTCTATTCCGACGTTAGAAGTGTCTATCACAGTTACTAACTGTTCTAACGATTAAGTTAGTTTAGTGCCACTTTAGGGAATATACGAAACATATATTAAATGTATATCAAAATTTATTGTAAGCCTGACATTTCTTAACCTTTCCAATACGATATGCACTGAGGTAAGTAGATAGTTACATGCCGAAGAGACATCAACAATTTTATTGGTAAGAAATGATACTCGAGGCTCATCAAACAGGGAAAGTAATTCCGTAAGCTGAATATCGTTGTCAATCACGATAAAATAACAGAAATCTCTGCATTGCCAGGCTGACACGTAAGTAATATCGTTCGTCCCCTACCCTGCTGACGAAGATTACGCGAGCAATTCCGAATCGGGGATTTCCTTTTCGGGAACAAAAAATATGATAAGTATTTGAGGAAGGTCACGAATAAGACAAATAAATTTCGCCGCAAACACAGTGATTTGTGGAAACCGCGCGCCTGCACATACCATGCAAATCAAAGTCACACATTATAATTATTCATACAAATATTGGATTTTAGTACAGGAATATTTTGACAACTTAAATAACCCGTAATTGGTTGGAATGCTAAAAAATGTCTCTCCCGCAAAATTTCAATAAATTGAACATTTTTTTCGAATATTTATGAACACACAAAATAAATGTACTGCGACACTCGTACAGTATAACAGTGATGTATGTCTTGCAAATTTTATAATGGTGACATTTTAACAACACTGTACAACGATAATTAGGTGGCGTAATAAAAGAATTAAACAAAGCCTAATTTAAACTTTCTCAATTTACCCTTCTTGGCGTAATCGTTGATAAGAATCTAATAAGGTCTATCATAGTTTCCTAACTAAATTTCGCGACTTTCTTTCTGTTCTCATGTATGCTTTTCTCTTTGACTTTGCGTTATCATTTGCATTGTGATTATCAGGTAGTATCGCGCATTATTCACCTCTTAACCGGTGGAGCCAATTAACTCGCCATTTAAGTGTCTAATTCTCTTTTACATTTACGAATTTTAAATATAATACAATATTTATCGTGATTTATCAAACTCGACATTTTTCGTCCCTTTAAATCCCGGGGTTTCTGTGTCCCTTTAAAGCGTACACAATAAATCCCAACAATTTGATCATTCACGATGAATATCGTATTATATTTAAAACTGGCAAATATAAAAGAGAATTGGAATAATCTATAGTAATTAATAATCAAAATTGTTATTGATTGTGACATGAAAGGGTCATAATTTTTAAATATTATAATAATAGACACATATTGAAAGTTCTACAATTATCAACGATATATTTGATGCGAGTTTTATTAAACCGCTAGCTGTTTTTACCTACTACAGTGACCATTCATTTTCAGCTACTCATAAGTAATCAAGCTTTCTACAAACTGCTTATTTAGTGTTTTTGACAAAGATATTTTTGCCGTTTATTTTGTAAAGTGACCTAAAGTCCATTTTTCAAGATAAACGGCTCACTTACGCTTTTTAACAAACAAACTTATTTGAAATGCAGATGTACAATTGCAGCAAGCGAGTTAATATACGCATCGTCGGTCACCATCATTACCAATTCTTATCAAAACGCTTCAACGGTTTCAGTAAAACAAAGTCTTCTAGACATATATTATGTAGGTACTCTCCCATATGTTACATATGGAATTATACCCCCCCGTTTAAAGTCAAAGTGTGCATTCTTTTGAAAACCCTAGCAGCAGTTAAGCGTAGTCGATTCTCACCAATTCAAAGATAAGATCCTTTTCGTCAAGGTGCCTGAGTTCGTGCCTGGATCGTCTCTGTGGTCTGCCCGAGTTACCTGAGCCAACCTGTTGACCTCCTGGCTGACCCGTGTCCCCGGAGGATACGCTTAGGAAGGTCGGTGTTCCATCGATAGTGTTCACGATGGGTTTTAACAAACCACCACGCTCGAACTCGTGCGCCGAAATCTTGCGAACAGGTGTCGTTGCACCTGAACCACCTGAGCCTCCACGGCCAGAGGATGAGGTTCCACCACCGTGGGTTGGGCTCGAGAGCTCGACACAGCTGCTCGACGACGAGGTTGGTGTTGCATGTGAAACCAACCACATGTCCACTGTTTGCCTCGTCACTTTCCTGGAAAGGAACAACTTCCTTATAACTTTCGACGTGCATTATCATTAAGTAAGATTGATTCTCATTTCCCGTCACACCTTGCTAAGCCGTAAAAGCTTATTTACGAGGCGTGTAATGCTGAACTCGGTATGTCATGGGATTTTGAGCACACTATAGTTTGAAGATCTTTTTATACTTTGATTATCAATATGAAACTTCTTAATAGAATTATTATATTAATTTAATACGTGGAAGGTTGATGATGTTTTACGTGACAACTGCAAAGACATATGTATACAGCAAGCGCGTCAGTTATACATTAATGATTGGTCTGCCATTTTTAATAAAATTATTCAAATATACATGACTGCATTGTATGAGATTTTAAACACCTTTCTTTTAAGTACGTAACACAAATCACTAAATCCATTAATTAACTTACATCCTCTAGCCATAATGTATATACAAATAAACGT
The DNA here is from genome assembly GCA_910591585.2 of Nysson spinosus. Taxonomy (NCBI): domain Eukaryota; kingdom Metazoa; phylum Arthropoda; class Insecta; order Hymenoptera; family Crabronidae; genus Nysson; species Nysson spinosus. The sequence goes on along the minus strand of OU342830.1, from coordinate 4,301,919 downwards.
ACCAACATAATTGAATACACGTTTTTATAGAGGTAAAATTCATTAACTACAATTTCGCCATTTTCTGCTTCAAATATGACGATTTAATAAACGCAATTCTACTAGTCAGTACAAGCAGATGTATAAATGACTTGCTATATTCAAATACTTTATCTCGTGAATATTAAAATTTTAATTATAAGAAAATACAAAAATCCCTGTAACCCGCTTACATGCAAATGTCAGTTAATGAATGTTGCCTCTATTTCAACGATATATACTATAATCTATAATTAGTAACTTATAACATGTATTTTTTATATTTATATGTCACAGCTAAAATAAGAAAAGATATTTCTTTTCTTCGGGTGGCATTTAGGGAGTAAATTCATATTACTGAAGACTTCGATCTAAAGGAAATGGAGTGGTTTATCTAATTGCGATACTATATCTAGTATTAATGATACTGGATAGGCACTTGCCATTAAAGTACCATCAGTAATTACACAAACTTGAGACACATGATATCAAGTATATAAATTACTTATGAAAAAGAATAAAGTAGCATAATGGGTTAAACAAATTTTTATTGAACTAGAAATATTGTCGAAATTAGGAATACTATGAAAATTAAGAATATTGTCGAAACCAGAAAAAGTAATAAAACTATGAATGTTATCAAAAGTAGGAATACTGTAAAAACTGGGAAACTATAAAAACTAGAAATACCTTGAAAAATAGGAAAATTATGAAAACTAGAAGATCAAAGAAAATAGGGAAACTCTTAAAGGATTATATTGTAAAGAAAACGGGAGTTCGAGTGAACCTGAAGGAATATCTGAGATTTTCCAAGGCGAAACAACCGAATATAAAGAGACCAAGTAGTAATAGCAGGTCGAACGGAGGCTTAATCGGCAGTCATTAATATTCACGGTATCGCCGGCAATTTAGATACGCCTACTACTGCCACGAGTACGCCGTCGCCCAGTTTTAAAACCACTGACTTATTAGCGCGAGCAATTATCCTATGTTTCTGGTATATTCGAAATGTCACGATAAATAAGAAGCACTGCTGCGCTCCGGCACGCACGTAAATATTACAGGAAACGAAACCGCGAAAGGTGGAAGCCAAATGAAAATCAAATCGACGATATCTGATAAGAGAATCGATGACTTAATTATCGACCCGCCTCGTTAACCGCGAGGAATACTTGCCGGGTAATCAGTGTTTTTTATTGTCGGACTTTTCTTGTGGAGTTTCACCAATTTTATTTCTAGTTTTGATAAAAATTCCATTTGCAAGATTGTGATACTTTATTGTTTTTTTACGAGTTATTTATATACTTGACATCGTGTGCCTCAACTTAGGATAATTAATTATCATTATGGATTATTGCCACTTCGAATTCTATTCTTTTTGGATTTATTAAACTGCGTTTTGATTGTGTCAAGTTTGTTTTTCAGCACACAATTTTGGAAAAGACTGGATAAGAGATGTGTCTTACATATGTATAAAACGTTTCAATTAACAGGACAGTCTCGATGACACGGCAAGATTGATAATAAAATGAAATTATTGTTCGAAATCAACATGTTGATTAGCAGAATATTGCCTTTCAAACTATTTCTTTTCTTTTCTTCCGCTTCTAATATTTGCAGGAAAATCAAACGAAGAAATATTTTCATTTTCAACTTTTTCAAGCTATACGTACTATATATTTTAATGGCCGAATTTAACAACTCTATTACAATTTAACTGGTTGTCCAGAAAGTTCATGCCGCTTTTTTCCAAAACCGCTTTGTTCCAAAACCTTTTTCCATTTTCCGGACAACCCAATAGGTTCCATTGGTAAGAGAATTTAATAGTATAATAATCTAGATTCTATTGAAAAGATCATCTGAAATATCGTATAATGAAGTGATAATAACCTGAGAAAGTAATCGTTTACGAAGTCGGGGTGTTCGTCGAGCCAGGCTTCCATTCGCGCGTATTCCGCGTCGTAAACGGCTGAAGTCGAGGAATAATATCCTCCGGTGGACTTCCCATCTTGTACCTGTTGCAATGTGCCCTGACCTGCCATAACGGTCTGCACCCCTTGCACCCCCTGCACACAAGGAGCTGCCGTCTCCGCCGTCATCCTCGGCTCCTCGATGCTCCGCAAGTGCAGGCCTACTTACCAAACAAATTTCAAATTCATTATTAACAATACTTTTTAATCTACACTCATTTCCTTATATCTATAATAATCAGTTAACACTAAAACTACCTAACACATACTCAGCACTCACTTATGCTTACACATTTATTTATGTAGAAATTAATAAATTATGACGGGGGGAGATTTAACCGTATATAATTACGACCATATTTTTGTAAAGGCCCGTGGCACTCAAACGGTTAATCGGTTAATAATTTTACTCTGTACCTTATCCGAATGATTACAACTTCAATTAGAATTATAATTAAGTTGTAATCCGAATGATTATAATATAATAATAATTATAATTTAAGTCCAATCATTTTAAATCGAGAGCAAAAATACCGATTGTATTATTATCGTCGAAACAATTTCGATGTAAAAATAAATATATAACTATACATCCATACACCATTGCAGAATGAAGAATTAAGCAGTATCGTGGATCAATAACCCTCAATAATATAACAGCATATTAATTTAATTTAAAATGAAACCGCAGGATCACTTTCAATCAACGTAGTAATTAAAATAAGGTATATCTAGTTGTTTAACGACTAATTATTATATAAACTTCGCGATCAAACGGAACGGAAGCAATCGACTCACTGAAAGATTCCGCGGCATCGAACGGAGCTTATCTTCCGCATAAAAGTCTACTAAATATGTATTAAATCGAGAAGAATTTCATAATGAGCAGTTCCACGAGCGGAGACCCGATAAACGTGATCTCGCTCACGCGTCCCTTCCTCGTGATCCTCCATCGTAGTTTACATAGTCGGCGTGTCACGTACTCTGTTTTGTTTTCAAGCAAACCAAAAACTCGCTCGTTTCACTTTTTAACACTAGAACTACCGAGCATTTAATAATTGTAATAATTGTATATACCGATGCGTGTTATCATGTTTTATATTTATGTTTCATAAAAGTTTATTAAAGTAAGAGTCCTGTTTGTAATTTCTAATAGGGAAACTGTGTCAGTGGAGAAAATGAGAAGTTATAGAAAGCAGTATTATCTGTTAGCGTGATAGTAGAATGCCAGTATCAGCATTTGTCTTCATTTTCACGGCCACGAAGTATCCTATAAATTTGACCTTTGACAGTTCAGTTGGCAGAAAACAAGGACTATTCTTGTTTCACGAATGTAACGCAGATTTATGAGTTGTGTCTCGCGATTGATTCAATATAGGAAACAAATACTTCTTTCTATATTACATGATATATTAGGGGTACTGGAAAGTAATCAATTGTTTTTCATACACTTTCTGATACTCCATTTATTTGTTCATATTAACAATTATTCTATTAGATAATTCCCATCTTAATTCAATTTATGAAAAAATCAAATTCCTAACTTTCGATGCGGAAACATTGCAAGAATATAAATAGAAAAATATGATTAAGTTCTGGGATTTTTATTAACCTGTGATTTAATTACTTAAAGAACCGAATTAATTAAAAGAGAAAGTCAATATTAATTGCATCTATTGAAAAATACAAAATAGAAGAATATAGTTATGCTTCGCTATTTATATTAAGTCGTAATAAAATCGAGAAGCCTTGCAAATATAACACTTTCCACTGTTATTCCATGATATTTAAAACTTCTTTCATAAAAAAGTAGTTCTTAGTTCACCATAAAAAACTTATAATTTGTATGCGAAACCTACTAACACAGTTTAATTGCTTATAGAACACACACTTCATTACACCTAAAAACGTGTTTTTTGAGAATGGATGAAAGTCAAAATTAATTAAATTTATACCAAGGATATAAACAGAAGAATATGGTTACGTTTCGTGATTTATGTTATCCTGCAATAAAACCGAAGAACCTTAGAAATATAACATTTTCAACCGTTACATTTTATCGTATTGAGCTCTGGATGAAATCCAAGAAAAATAGTAGGAGCTTTCGCGAGACGGCGGAAAGGAAGTATCATCCACATTCTTTCTGTTTTCACGCCCACTTAAGAGACCATAAACGTTTATGGTAGCTTACAGGCCAACACGAGAAGCAACGATGAAGATGGTATCAAAGATAGCGATGAACCAAAATCTTTGCCATATCTTTATACAACTCGTTTTACGATTCTCCGAGTAGTGAAACATTTTATTGCTAATTTTGGAAATTCACGGGTTCTACACAAAAATGTAATCAACTTGCCCTGACAATTATATACATATACACCCAATTCTGTTTTTACATGATAGATACGTCCCCGAAGAATACATGTACAAAAAATGTGTTTACAAAATTGTACTGTATCTTTGGAAACTTTAGAATTACCATTTTAATACTTGTAAAATAAAAAGAATTTTACTTCAAAATTTATTCAATTGTTGTACGAAATTCGTGTACTGAATGTTCATGTAAAAATAGATTGGGGGGAATTCCTCTATGAAGTATTCGAACGTTTACAGACTTTTAAAACATCCTGTATATACATGTGTGTGTATGATTCGCATTCTGATATAACGATAACGAAGCAGGCGAATTTAAGTCTCCACCCGATCCTTTGGCAAATATTGACATACATGCATTTTCAATTTACTGTATCCAAGAATGATCTGAAATACACGGAAAAATATTCAAGATTGAATAGCACTCCCACTTATCGATTCAAGTACAAATCCCATGGAAATGATCCAAAACACATTTATCCCTGCAATCCTCCAACCACCGTCCTAAGTGTATCGGCAAGTATGGAGGATAAACAAACAATTTCACCAATAGATGAAATGAAAATATTATTCAAAAATTCGAAAGGCACCAACACGGTATTCTCGAATATATTGGAAATTCCATAAATATATTATACTTTTAGTGGAATTCTTGCAAAAGAACTACTTTTTGGATCATCTCGGATCATTAGATGTATCAGCAGAATCTGCACTATTTTTAAAAATTGTATATGTCCAGCTTTGAGTACGATGAATTAAAACCAGTATATATTCGAACAATATATTCAGCTATATTTATACATTGACGTATACATCCTTAAAATAAGATTGGATGGAAAAAATAAATTAATCGATTTAATTACGTCTATTATGCAACGTGAGCTGCAAAGAATCTCAGAAAATTGAACTTGAACGTTAAATTGAATTTTAACATTTTTATTAAATTCTACAAATCGTCATTTTTATAGCCCCGTAGTTTTAGTGTTAAAGAATCGCGAGAGTGTCACCGACGAGAGTGAATGTTTAGGAAGACCAGATTTCTGATCCAAAGGCGCTTCTCTTCGGTATAAGCAAACAGCGTGGACCGTATTGTTGTACGATGACCTCGTTAAACCGTTGAGAGAATAGCGGAGATAGGAGAGGAGTTGCGACATCCCGGTGCGGTAACAGTACCGGAAATTCCGAGACAGCACGGCGTCGTGCCGGAATTCATATTCGTTTCACGACTGACCAGGAAGTACCGAAAACTTTTACGATTTCTGCTCCGATGGCACAGGAAAACGATTGGCAACGGATACCGGATCACGATCAATGAGATACTGTTCGACACCAAGATTTATTACGAGTCTCCTCAATCTTATCTCTGAACAGTAAATCCATGATTATCCTAAATTCCTTTCGATCCAATTACTTTGCTCCGTAGAGCACTGATACGATACAAATGTATTTTTCAAGATTTCTTGATCTGTTAATACTACGATTTAATTGAACTCATTGCTTCTATTAATTAATGTAGTGTCAATACTACGATTTAATTAAACTCATTGCTGCTATTCATCGGTGTACCTTTAATCTATGATTTAACGAAACTTATTGCTTCCATTAATTGACCTAGTATTAATACTACGAGTTAATTAAACTTGTTATTTTATTGTTATTAGTTGTTTATATAGCTAAATCCTAAACATTTGGATCTAATTTTAATCGGAAATCCAGCGAGATGTTGCTGCTCGGCCAAGAACATTGTTCGCTGTTTTACGATGTTGTTGTATAGCATTGTTTTTTTTTTGAGTATATTCATGGAAGGAAGCACGGATTCAGTTAAAGTTCTACATAGAAAGTCTCATTGTATCCGCTGAACTTTTCTTCATTTAATAAGCCTCTCGTGCTGTAGATACCAGGAATACACGGAAGGATAGCTGTTAATAAGCAGAGGAGAACAAAGGAGGTTTTAAACTTTCCTCCGTGGCAGTGTACACTTCTTTAAATTTAACGAGACTCTCCTATAACAGTAGAATCTTACGCCCTACGGCCTTTTTTGTTTGCCTTCCTTTTGTATGTACCTCTCAGCTTCCTCCTGCACTTGTCTTTCGGCAACAATTTTCTCGCTCTCAAAAATCCCAAGTACATCGTCGACATTAAAGAAACATTTGCTCAACTGCAATTTTGATTGGTACACTTAACACTAGAACTACCGAACATATACAGTCAAGTCTCTTTTTATGCGTATCATTTTAAAGCGATGTTGAAGTTATGCAGTGATGCAAAAAAGCAAGAAAAAATAAGTAATCCAAGAACGCTTATCCATTTATTTTCATTTTTTGATGTTCTTCTACTAGGAATTAAGTTCGAATTTAAAATATTGTTATGCATAAACAGAACAAAATCACTGAAAATGTGTAAATGACCTTTTTTGTACTGATTCAAAGAATAGCAAAGAAAATAATGTTTTTGTGTTTATTCCGTGATGTTAAACATCTTAGGGGCGTGAAATACTGATGGCGATCGAACTCCGCTTCATTTCGTTAACAATCAAATCTGCTGGGAGAAATAGAAGAGAAAGAAGGATAATTCATTGGGAGAGGTTAGAGGTAGTAGCGCAGTGACAGTTCCAAGAAGAGTGGGCCATTTGTTCTCCTTTTGGTCGTTAAGTACTAAAGGAGTATAATAACCCATAAATTTTTACGATCTTAGTTTGTACATCGCGGAACAACGAGGAAACTTGTTCCATAGATACACCATCAAATTACGATGTGTAGGGGAACGTTAATGCTCGTTATTTTCGATAGCCCGAAAAACACGGATTTTCATTGATCAATTGCATATTCGAATGTTGTACTGCTGTACAAATTGGAACTCTTCATTTATGTGGAAATTAAACGATAAGGTTGATGAAAATGTTTCGGACGTTAACTTTGTGAGATCGGACTGGATCTTAATTATCTTCCTTAATTTTTATTTCACTCTGTGGATTAACTTCATTCTGTGGGACAGTAAACTGCAAGGATTCCTAGGAAGAGAAACTAATCTCAGCTTTCAGATCAGAACGTCGCTTAGGGTATAAAACAGGGTAGAAAGACAATAAAATCTTCAGCCACTGAATGGGAAACTATTAAAGTGGAATGTTAAACGTCGAACGACGAGATTAATCGGATTTGATATATATATGTACATCGCTTGGTTTAATATAAAATTGTCGTTTACTATAAAATTTCGTTTAATACATAATTTCGATTAATGTAAAATTTCGTTTAATAAATAATTTCGATTAATATAAAATTCGATTAATATAGAATTCCAAGTGCATTTCGAGATCGTGAAAAGCCATTTGAATCTTTTCCCAAGTATAAAACTACTAAAATGTCAGCGCTTATAATTGTAACATAGTCTTCCAACATAGTAATTAAAATCCCCGTAGAAATTAATTAAAGAATGCAGGAAAATCGTACAGAATTGCAACGACGCGGGATTTTACGAGGATGCAAGCTGCAGAGAGTGGATGAAGAAAATACGAGACACGAGACACGTGTCGCGGTGAGAAAATCTGATTTCCTGGAAGGTAGTGAAGTTCCACGCCGGTGGTTGTCAGATATGAAAGAAAGAAGGGCGGGATTTAAATGAAAGGTGTAATGGCTGTGGAAAGAACAGAGGACGACAGGTGTCTCAGCATTGAAACCATCGGTTGTCGGGTTTAATTAAATTTCTTTTTCCTTAACCGATTTCCACCGATTAATTCAGCACGGTATATTCGGCGATACCGGTACACAGAAACTCAACTTGATTCTTGCGTCGAGTAAATTAACGACATTGCAAGCACGAGATAATTAATCGACAAATTGGATAATTGCACTGGAGAAACATATAGTAACGTGTAGCTCGATTGAATTGCAATTTTTAATTAATGTTTCAATGGATTAATAAATTAAAGTTGCAGGCTTGTGGGGAATCGTGAAAAAGGGACGTATAAAGATGTGTTGAATATTAAATGATTATAAAATTTGTAATTCGCATGGTGTAATAATGGACTCTTTAAACTAAAATAGTTATTCTGACATATTTATGACCTTTAGCAAAATCTATAAATGAATAATAATTAATAAATATATAATTAACCTGTCATTGAAAAATCGAAAGTATTTGGATAACTAACGATATCTTTAATCACCGAATTAAAAAACAAAAAAATTAAAACTACTGAAACGAATTTCACATACGCCATTCAGTTTAAATAATGGATGCATATCGCAGTTAATCAACGAAGTAATAAGATATGCAGAACTCCCAAATGTGTATAAATTACACGAAAAGAGAATGTATCTTAAGTTAATATGGATAACTCGTGCTCTGCGGCAAGAGTTGGTGGAAAACGTTAATAAAAAATCGGGTCTGTGGAGCATCCAAGATCGGTCCTGTCTCGTACTTCGTTTCAGGTAAGTGGATCTCCTGGGAGCCAATCAACGGGCCTAATTGCCGAGGGAACTCTCATCTTGCCTGTGAATCGTGCGCCCTAATAATTCTTAAACTCGCAGGGTGTCGATAAGCCGACCGACTCGAGTCGACTCGAGTCAGGTCGAGTCGAATCATTTCGTGAAAATATAATTGGCTGCTTACGTAAGAAAGCCCTGAAAGGTAAATCGATCTTCCGTCAGATCAAACGTGCCCGAAACCTGGTTTCGAAAATCGGTCACCTTGAGTCACGATTCCCCATACAATCACTTCCTTGGAACACTTTGTCAAAGTATATATTATAAACGCATTTTCAGCCTGATTTTTATTAATTAAAATTGTGATCGTAGTTAAAATGCATCTAAACGTATTATTCTTATTCTCATTAAATCTTATCAGATATCCATATGCACTATGGTAGAAGGAATATTATGACATTGCATTTTATTCATTAAAATTAGTATTGTACGAAAACATGTTATCATATTCTAATTAAATCTTATCAGTGTATGTATGAATGACGGTAGAAGAAAGTTTATCCGCTGCATTTTGTGCATTAAAAATGTTGTTGCTAGGAAAACGTTTTAAAATGCACCAAAACATGTTGTTATATTCGAATTGAATCTTATCAGTGTGTTTATGAATTATGGTAGAAGGAACATTATGACACTCCATTGAGTTTATTAATATTGTTGTAATAGTAAAATGTGTTAAAATGCACCTAAACATGTTATTCTTATTCTCATTGAATCTTATCAGTGTATGTATCAATTATGGTAGAAGGAAGTTTATGACACTGCATTTTTTATCGATAACGCCACCATCCGTGGAAAAAACCGCTGAAAAGATGCGCTTCGTGGTGATAACGAAGCAGGGAAGGTGATAAAATGAAAGCCGATGTACTACGATTACGTTGTGAACATTAATGATTCAGTAACACTGACTCGTTTCATCAGTTTCCCCGTTTTCCTCATAAATTTTCCGAACGCTGATATTCTCTTCCGGATTATTGATTTACCGCGATAAGGAAATCTGCTTCATATTTACACCGATCTTTCAGACTAATTAATGCGCAACCCACTAGAAGAATTACGCGAAACAATTACGTGAATTTTGAACATTAATATTTAACTTCTAGTGTTTTAAAAGTAATATGTTTTAAAAATTCGTTCTTCGCGCAGAAATATAATATTCGTGATAAATATTCGTATAATATACGTGCTCGAGGATTTTTATTCGCATCGTCAGTGCAATTAATTGGACCATTTCGACAGTGGCTAACCATCGGAAATTTAACCAACTTGAAAATGGCATTTTAACTTTTTAATATATTCACCAATGAATTCTACCGATTGTAGGGACTTTCGCCGATAATTCACGCGCGTTAACCAAATTAACGCCTTAATTGGCTCTACAACGAATCGCCTGGATAACCGTCGCATTATCTCGACAGCATAAATTAAGATTTCACTAAGAAAGCAAGAAATACATTCCAGTGACTCCAGAATACGTATCGCAAAGTATGAATAAAAATATCGAATACTAGCCATCATTTCTGAACAATAAAACAATAACAAAGATTCCAATGTATTCGATTTAACACGGAAAGAATCACATAATTGTGTCGTGTCTTACCAAAGTTTTTTCGCGAATGATTTCGAGGAGTATTGAGTCGTATAGGATGAACATTTTTTGTCCGCTTTAAGTGGAATATAAAATCGAGACGATTGAAGTTAATTGGTGAAAAGAAGAAAACAGGAAACTAAACATTCGAAGAGCAAAAGTGTGAATCGTTGGAACGAAAATACGAGTAGGTAACGAGGACAGTTATCGGAACAAGTTTGGCTCATACAACGATAAACGGGAGATAATTTAATCGGTAATTGTACTATGCGTGCAATTATCGGCGTGCTTAAGGCAATAATCAGTGTTGTTTGGCCGGCGCTATCTTCGCGGTTACGATTGCCATTATCGCGGACGGAATTCATTCTTTCCGAACGCGGCACATGAATATGCAGAAGAACACGAAGAACGATGCCGGACGACCACTAATCCAGGACGACTCATCGACTTTGACGACCATAAAAAAACAAAATAATCGACGATTTCCTGCATTTCCTAAGAAATCAACTTTGATATTTCCAATCATTATTAGCGTGCCGATGTTAACTAGTTTTTATTGCAAGAAATGTTTACAACAAGAAGTTGGCATTTTTATTACCATCTATCATTATCTTCTTCCAACTTCTCGAATTACTTTGTACTTCATATGTGTTGGTAATTATGACTGTGTAAGTCAATTTTTCCGGAAGGGATAATTAACACTGGAACTACCAAAAGGATCAAAATGACTTATCTGTTATTCTTAATTAAATTATTCAAATATACCACGAGGCATTGTTTGAGATTCCATATACTTTTATTTTATCTACATAAAGCGAATGATTGAATCCATTAATTAACATAAATCTTCCAGCCATAATTTACATATAAATAAATGTATGAGCATGACTTAATATGTGCTCCGCAGTTCAAGTGTTAAAAGCTTTTTAGGTTATAAATAGATACAATCTTCTCATCTAGAATCCATTTATTGTTAACACCTTTCAACATCCTTATCAATAGAAGTTTCGCATATTAACCGGAATTGTAAATATATTTGTTTCAAGGGTCACAGATAAAAAGTGACTTGGACCACTTTCATAATCAACGACACATATATTTTCCTCTTCATTGACAAAAATGATTGTTCTTAGGAAACAAACACTATTATCCGTTATGAATATGCCACATTCATATGTAAATATTAACATAATACTCATTAACAAGTCATTAAAAATGACCAGTCGACTTTGACATTGACACCAACAAAAATCAATGATAATTTCCTTTGTTCTCTTGTGGCTGATTTAAAACTCGCCACTTCCCGCTGGTGCGTATTATTATTGCAAACAATACTGACGCAATCGTCATTAACTTGTATAAAAGAATATTTGTTATTCAGTAGGCGTAGGAATGTCATTTGGGAATGCCGGTAGTCACCGTAACATGGCGGAATTCTTAGGAGCCGGACCACCCGCGAGTCCGATCAGTTTTTAATTCCACGCTATTAGCCATTTAAAAGGCTCGTAGAAAACGTGTTAATGTGCTTTTTCGCACACTTTGTATTCCCAATAATTTTACTTTCTAATTAAGAACTCGATCGCTGGCACTCGACTTTGTTTTTTGCGGTGTCGCATCGGGTGTACCAGGAACCACTTATGTATATTCTACAATTTCCACGGTACATTACCCGCGATATGACACTTGCCACTATAGAAACTCGTTCTCTCGAGAGCACAGAATTAACATGAAAGTAATAAATGATTAGAAAACGAGCAACAGTGACAAGGAGATAAAGAAAAATTTAAAGTGGCCAGACTAAGTATCTTACGCCTATCGTGAGAGCAATGCAAATTGTATTATCTCCGAGATGTCTGCATGTACATCCAAATCAATTTCTATCTGAATCAACAGCATACAATAAATGCCGAAGTCATCTTTCGAGTGCATACTCATATTTAAATGATTCATTATCATTTACATTATGCTCTTCGTTTGTGCGAGATATAAAATCTGGAAATATTCACTGGTAGACAAAATAAGAGATAAAGAGGATGTAATGAGAGTCCTGGTCTGAGCAATTAGAGAAGCCATGGAAAGGTTTATTGGCAGAGGAGGCATCCCTCGCGCCATAATCGGATTCCAGGGATTCGACATTGAGGAGGATCATGAGGCGCAGTAGTTCATCCGTGAAGAGATCGAGCTCTCAGTTCCCCGGCGGATTAACATGGGACTTTTTACTGCGGGAACACCGAGAAGTCACATAGGAAATTTACCCGGTAACCTGTGTTTTTCCATAGGTTTTCGCGACGCTAACCACGGACCCGTTGAACTGTAGAACCGCGTATACGGGATTATTCCATTCTGCTGTATACGAGATCGGGGAACCGCCAGGAAAATATCAGAATGATCATTCGTACCAATTCACTTCGATTAAAGGACTCTGATTCGATGTGCCATTCATTCAATGGCGCTGAATGCGAATGTGAGTTTTATTCGTGGCTTGTAAATCGTATTGACTGACAAAAAAGTCGCTGTTGTACTTTTGTCGTCGTGTATGAAATATATTCTATTCTTTTAATAGTATGTTATTTATTATATTATGTTATATTATTAGGTATATTATATTATTTATTGTATTAATATGTATTTATAATTGAAAGGCGAAAGCACCAACATCCTTTCGCGTTCAGTAAAAATAAATAATAATCGTCGATTAAACTATAAATTCAAATATTGCAACAGTTTAATGTACATATATTCTGGTACTGTTCAGCGATCACCCCTTTGCCATAAATAAAAATTCCATAAAGTATTCTATATAAGAAGTAATGGTCAACTATAATAGACTAACGGGCTTCCTCTAAATTAGTCATCCAATCAATATTATAAAAAAATAGAAAACTCCGTTGTTTATATCACCGATATAAACATCCCACTAAATAAATACGCTCCACAAGTCATTAGATAAGTTTCAATATAGAATGTCAATAATACAAACAAATGAAATGTTTTTCACTGTAAATCATCAATATCATTACGCACTTTAACAGGTTTCCCTTATTGTTCTATACGATGTAAATCAATTAAAACCCCGAACGCGATATATGATTTTTTACAACGCCACCCACGACTGTAATTAATGAAATCTCATTGATCTGTTTCCACTCTTTTTAAATAAAACTTTGATTATACTTAAAAGTCGGAAAGAATTCATTTATCATAATCGATGACATAAGCCGTTTATGTAGAAACTGTTCGGTAAATTAAAACTCGCGTTAAATTGTAACGAAATTAAGATCAAGGTGTAAGATTAATGTGTAACTCAATTTTGTGTAAAAACTGTTTTGTTACACTTTGAAAATAAACGGCTGATATGATTCTATGCCGTAGTGGAATATCGGGTGTATCGATACGCGTAAATATTCGATGCGTCGGCTTTCTTGCGTGTGCTTTAACAAAGCACGCACGATGGCTCGTATAAGCGTATAGAGCAAGCGGATATTGCACACCAAAGGAAAACCACATAACGTCATCGGTAGACGGTCGCCGGCGAGTGTCGAGGACGGTTTGCGTCGTATTCCTAGTGCAAAGTGCACGAGTTACCGTTCGCGGGGTTTCAACAGTGCTTAAGCACCGCGATCACGGACCACGAGAAATTTATGGTACGGAAAAAGTATCACGTACCTGGAAAGAAATCTGATTTCCAAGGAAATACTCTGTTGACATTTTCGGTATTCCCATCGCCTTCAAACAGCTGCTCCTCATAACACTTTAATCCTTTTCTTTCCTAATAATTCTATGCGAATATACTGGGGAAACGTTTCCTTGGTTACCGTGATGGGATCTTGTTTTACGTTGCTTTAATGTCTTCTACTCTCGAATCAGACTAATTAATCGAATCGAGTGTTTATACGTGAATCCAATCTATTTTATTGGGTACGCTGGAAAATATCCTCCGGCTTGCGGAAAATTAATTAAACGGTAAACTGCAAACGATGCCAGTGTACGCGTCGCGCGAAATGCGATTCCATCGACTGACTGATCAAACATTCATTTTTTGTGTGAAAACAGTTTATTATATGCATTAATGCACGATTCTTTTCAAAGGTGTATGAATACGTTGAGAAAATTATATTTGAGAGGAATACGTTTCTCTTTAAATTTGTCATTCCTCTTATACTTTATTTCGCAAAAAAGAATTCTCTAATTAAACCGGTAATTTGCTTAGCCGTTCGTTCTGGATTGGTTCAAGTAATTCCTGGTTACGGTGACAAGATCTTGTTTGCTGAAAAATTTCAGTTACGGAAAGTATCGCGTAGCCGAGGGAATCGGGTTAAAATCTCGAGTTGAATTGTGCGTTGTTCATATTTCAAGCTGTCCTCACTTTCCTCCTTGTTAAAATATGCACACCGTAAATACGGGAATTAAATAACTATTTTTCATGCTCGTTTCTGAAATTTATCGTCGTCATTAATTTTGATCTTTTATTATGACTCATTATATTGCAGTAATGAACATTGGACACCGTACTTCGTCATACTCCACATTATTTGGTTTTCCTTTGACGTTCTAACAATTACAAGTCCTCTACATCCTCAAATATTCATACGTAGTAATCAATAAAATTAATTATGGAAACCGCACGAATGCTCAGAGATTGCATTTTCATAGCACAGCAAACTGCAGAAGTGTAAATAGTGAATACATTAAATCATGCAAATTGCTGGCACAATTAATGTCACTTTTCACGGAGTGTATGAAATTTTCGCAATTCATATCGTTGGAAAATAAATGTGGATTTCTGCACCGTTTTATTATCAGAAGGCGAAAACACGGTACTTGCGATAAGAATCTTGGAAATTATCCAAGATACTATATAACCGAACCGACAGTGGACAATAAAACTTTTTCTTCGGAAGTTTCGGTCTACGATTTCATACCTTAATTTAATCAAACTTTTTTATTAGCAACTTGATTTTGGTATGCGATATTGCATTTATTACGTAAAAGGTAATCGCGGTGTATCGGTTCGATTACTCCTTGCCGATCTACCGCTAATTGATCAGTTATGCTTACACCGAGCCTGATAAAGTAATATTACTTATTTACTTCAATATGCATAGATCTTAATCTGCCATCAGATTTATGTATTTTCTAATGAAATGTATTCGATATCATATTACCTTGTAAAGGTTCAATTATATGGATATCTTATCCTTTTGCTAATGCTGGTTTTGCTTGCTAGTTTAGCATTGTTTTGATTGTTTCACCAACCGCTACGGCGACTTGTTCATCCTCAGCTAGTTTTTGTCAAATTGTACACAACTCAATTATTTTATGTAATCATTATATGTTTTATGAAACCAATATTTATTTTGATTATTTATTTATTTACTTAACCGTGATTTCATTTAAATCAAACACCTCTATCCAAATTACATTCACCAATTTTACTCTATTTCAGGGGAAATTTTATTTTGGATGTGTATCATGAAATACGCGAATGAGCTGTAGAAAACTATTTCAATAAAGTGTCGAATGCATAACTTTATAACAACCTCTATTCGCAATGAATGCTTGCAATTTTCCATCTATGGTTCCATACTATATTGCAGTAGTACAAGTTCCTTGTGGAGAATAGTGCCAATAGTTTCTACGTGGAATAGGATGGAACGTATGGAGTGAATGCAACGCAACCAATCGCTAATCGTAATTAATGGCGGAGATGCGCGTTAGTTACAATTAATTGTACACGTTGTTTTCCAGGCCCTCCAACCGCAGCGAATGCATTCCTCGGCAGGTATTCTACGTGTTCGCCGTGACACGGCGCCGTCGATGAATCGTATCCACGACTTTATGAAATGCAATGATATTAAAGAAGGTAAACAGCGAACGAAGATGCCTGATAACAGTTGATAATGGGAATGCACCGTTAAATAAATCATGTTTAATAAACCCGTATAAAAAGGGTGCACTTCTCATGTTAATTAGCCAAACAATCAATTTACGGAGTAATTGTTGATAGTCGTATTTTTTCCACGCGAATCCACTTATGACTTAATATCCATCAAATAGTTTCCCTTATCATTGTCATTATCAGGGCAAATACACGGTATAAATCTTCCTCGTAGATTAATACGGATTACTAATCCGTATGATCGGAGATTGCAATTTTTTGATTCGCTATAGGTGATGTTTTCCAAACAACCGATTCATTGAATAACTATGGTGTTATCGTGCCGAGTGATAGGTAGAGGGACGGGTTTCATAATCTTGAGCTCCAGTTGAAAGTACCCTCGAGTCGGAGTTATCTCGAAGGTTTTCCCTGAAATTGTTGGCTTCCTTTCTCGCGTGAAATCTCCATGTACCCGTTACTGGAAGTGGTGACAGTGCCGGTCGCATTATGGTGGTGCAGACGTTGAGGAACAGTAAACCAGCAACAGGAGCATGCAACCGAGCGGCCTTCGCTCGCCTCGCCTCGGCTTGGTGGCGCCAAGCTGACCTATCCATTCCACCAGCACACTTGGAATTGCCCTGTGCGATTGCTTGACTTCCTCGAGAGAGTACAACACTGATTCCGCAAACGGAGTTCCACGGTTGTCCTCTATCTTTGATGTTCTTTACTGTTCAAAAACCCGAACAAATAAGCAACGATAAATTTGCTTTCTAATCGATCATTTGATCGCCGTTAGGACATGCCTGACTTTTAAGGGAACTCAAACAAAGCAGCGCGATTAGGTTTCTTAGCTACGCAGGGTTGATACTTTGCAAGCAATGCGCAGTCGCAATGTAAAAGTAACAATGTTGATTCCACGGTGTCAAACAGATCTCTATCAACTTGGCGCTCTGTTATCTGATTATACCTGACCTCGACTCGGTTGCAACGTTTTTCGTGAAAGTTACGTGGGACGGTAATGAGCAACGAAACGTGCCGTTGGAAGAATAATCCAACATCAGTGATGCTAGATTGGCGAGATCTGATGTTATCAGTGCTACTTTCTTGGTCTATCTTTTGATTTGGGTATTTCGTACTAAGCTTGGTCTCAAGGTTCTCCGCGTTACTATCAATATTGTCTGTCGCAACAAATGCTTGACTTCCACCAAGATCCCTCGCATTTTTATTTGCTAACACCATGCCATTCGCAACCAACAAGACACTTACCCGACACAGTGAAGTGAGAGAGAGAGAGAAAGACAGAGGAAAAAGTACCCTCGCGTTTCTCACGTATTTACCTACACCTATTCGTAGGACATGCAATATTAATGATCGTACGGCCGGCATTAGCACTCGTCATGTTTGCCTTTATTGACAATGACAATATGCCGTTCATACAATGTTAACAGCCATGAATAACGAGGAGCATTAACGCAGCAAGGAGAACCTCTTTCTTCCTGATAACATTTTTGCATACAACGTCGTTTTCTGCGTACCGTCCGTGGAAAGACACATTGCTTGACTTCGCGGAACCAGCATATACGTCGCCAATGGAATATTACTTATTGCGAGCTCGCCGGCCGCGTTGCACGGTTTTGCTGACAGTGACAATGTGCCGGAGTTTGGATGGTAGTGGTGTGCTTGGGTATCGAAGAACAGTAAGCCAGCAACAAGAGCATGCAACCGACCGGCCTTCACTCGCCTCGCCTCGGCCTGGTGGCGCCAAGCTGACCTATCTGTCCCACCAACACGCTGCCTGCCTGCTTGCTTGCTTGCTTGTCTGCTTGTTGCATTGCCTTCCTTTACCTTCCTGCGCCTTTCCTGACTCCCTGTCTGCCTGACTGCCTGACTGCCTGACTGCCTGACTGCTTGACTCGCACCAAACTGTAGACGCGCTCGCGCAACCATGTTTTTCTCTTTTAACATTGTACGTACGTTCCATTGCAGTACGTGTGCACTTCAAACGATGCCTGGACGATGCGCCGCGTAATCGCTCCAACGTTTGTATAACTTCTCCTTTTTCTTGGTACGCACGAGCTTCGACAATTGCCTCGTACGCTGAATGTCTCATTGCACGTGGAAGAATGTTCTAATCATGCTTTTATACGTGCTTTAGTTGTCATTTCCCGTGATCAACCAAATTCAACGCAATGTTGGAATGACGCTTCATTTTTGCGTGAGACAGTTTCATTCATACTTAGCTCGATATGTATCTTTGATGATTCACCTGACAGTCGTACAATTGAAATGGAAATGCACTAGACATCTATGTTCAATTCGCTTGCTAATATGTGTATTCACAGTTGTAGTAGGAGAAGTTCAAGGACCCTGAACTTCGTCACGTTTTCAATTACGTTTTTAAACGCATAAGTAACGTTATTCAAGTGTCAGTTACGGTAGAGCGAGTTACGTTACATGTAGTTTTTAAGATCGAGCGATTCAACTAGGGGTGAAGATATTTACTGGCACGGATCTTCTTGAACCAGTTTCCTAAGATCCGGAAGCGGGTGCAGCACGAGACACTGGTCCCACGCGACCATCATCGCGGCAAGGTCGAAGGACCCATGGATTGGTTGGATGAACAGAGAGGCGAAACGAATGGATGGAGAAGGATTTATCGAATCTCTGAGCCGGGCGTCGATCTCTCTTCATGTCCGTTGGGGGCCTTCCTTACGTTCGAATTTATACCAAGAGGCCACCAAAACCTGCTCTTGGACCGGTCGCCTTCATCGTTCCCCTCTTCGATCTTTCCTGCCACCGATCCTCTTCTTTTCCAGCAAAGGCCACGTACTTTGTCGCCGTGTCAAGTTCAATGCTACCGTCTTTCGTATCTCCTGTTTCTTCCTTGTCTTTTTGTCGATTTCGTTCCCCCTGACTCGTCTCTGCTTTGCTCCCATCTTTCGAATACTCTCCGATGTCACTTTTTGATTTATCGCAGCCTCTTCAGTCACTTTTGACATTCTACATGTTACTTCCTACCACTTTTGGAGTCTATATAAATCTCATTGTTCCCGGTACTTATAGAATAGTTCTAGTTCCATTTCATCTTCCTACTTTATCTTCTTGCTCAACAACCAACAGATGCATTCATCTTTCTCTCCGTGACCGTTTTTCTCCCTTGATCAGTGCTTTCCTCTTTTGAGTTTACGTCTTTTTCTTATCCCCCGGCTGTTCTACTCGCTTCTGCGTATCATCTCCTTTCTCCTGGAGCTTTAAGTACTTCCAACTTTTTCTCTCTCTCTCTCTCTTTCTCTGATGGGTCTCTTCTGGTCCAGCACTGTTTTTGTCAGGCTTCAGCTTCCCTTCTGGTCCGGGTGGCTGTTCTCGAATATCTTTTTCTTTCACCGACTCTTTCTCTCCTTCCGGCTGGCTACCGTGCGTCAAAGTCTCTTTCGTACGTTATTGGTAGCCAGCTGGGTAGCTGCCGGGCTACCAGCTACCATAATCGCTCTGCCGTCCGTACCCTGCGATTCGTTCTCAACTCTTCTCTTTACGTGTCATGTACGTATATATACGTTTACAATACTCTTACACGTGCATCGAAATACAGGGGAAGATGAAAGGCCCTTTCGAAAAGGATCCGTCATGTGGCCTGCTCGATTCTCCGCGAGTCCTGATAACCCTTCGTACATTAACGAACATCTAATTTACATCATAATGTTTTGCGATGTTCTTGTCACACTGCTTCAAGCTTGATACACTTTATTTAGATCTTTTTAGATTTATGGTTTAATAACGGCTTCACTTCGAGCTAGATCTTCATAAATCATTGATAAACCTGCACATCACACTTTTCAATATACTATCCAAGTACGTTATAATCGAAGCAATTATATGAATATATAACTCCCTTGCATATTGTTCAATTTGAGAGTTTAAAATGAATCTTATGAAAATATTCCATCAACGCATAATTAATAATCCAACATTTATTATAATTATAAGTTACATACGAACTTCGACAGATTACTTCCTCCCACTACGAGTAAGTCGATATCTCGTACTTCAATACAAGCATTCAACATTTGCATTATAAATGAGTGCTTCGTCTTAGGAAGTTCTTTATATTGATAAATCAAACTGAGAAATTCGTCGTGAAAATGGAACAAAGGGTGAAAGGAAGTTGCATTGCCTCCAAGATCTATGAACGTTGAATATGAATAGTTGCGGGTCTCGTGATTCGTTGGATGGAAAACGTGTGCCGCCGTCATCGGCGTTGACAACAAGGCGGTGCCGTTATACGTTCCTTGATGCAACTGTGCATTTTCTGCTCATGTGATTGTGAGCTGTCTGACACGAGAGTTATCACAACGGCCTACCGGTGATCCGGAGCGGCGTCGTCGCGAGGTTACGGAAATGTGGCGCCGAGATATTCGCTGAATACATAGCTAATATGCACACTTACGTTCCGACAAACACAACTTATTTCACAGTACCAATACTAAAGTGCCTTCTTTCTTACGTTCTAATATTCATTCGTTTTATCTAATCTGCGTATATACGGACATATCGGAAACGCAATTTCAGCTGAGATTTCGGGAGCTTCTACTATACCCAGCAAATAACTTTAAACACAAAAATTCCATTCATTTAACACGACTGCTTGAACATTGTTAAACGGCCCAGTATTTGAATGAAGATAAAAAGTAATGAATATTACGTGTACAATAATAATTATACAAATGGAACATGTACTGTCTAATAATAACGTTAAATTGTGAACTTCTGTCAAGAAACAATTATTGGATATTATTTTCGAGACATATGTTTTTGATGCAGGAAATTGAAAGGAAATGAGAATAATTGATCGGAAAATGATAATAAATATTAAAATCTCAAATGTTACATGTTCCCTCATGATTTAACGTGTTATTGTGTTGAACGCCTAGTCGTTTATCACGATGCCACTGAATTGCAAATCTCCGGTTTTAATGCACATACGAGCGGAATCTTCATTCAACTCACCAATTAGTATTCTAAACGTCCTTAACGTAGACTTCGAGCGTGTGCTTTGAAATTCCTGTTAAAGTTCAATCTTATCATTCCACGTAGCTACGAGGAATAATAAGTTTGTTCTTTGGCGAAACGAGCAATCCAGTTAAGAATGTAGCTTGCACGAGGCAGAATTCAGAACGAATACTAGAATGAATGGAAGGCTTCCAGTTGTTTCATAAAGATTACGATAAACTTAAGAAGAAAACGAAATTGTTTTCTGGAAATCAAATCGACCTTATATATTATATATATTCTAACTTAAGATTCAAGTATCCAGTATCTTCAGTGTATATATATACTTAAAATATATAAGAGGTACCGGAAAGTAATAAATAATTTTGCTGATATTTTATGAAACTCGATTTATGTTATTTATTTGTTTATGTCAAACATTATCTTCTTAGATGAGAATTATTATTATCTATAATCCTTAACCAACAATACTTCAATGCCATAAATTCCCTTTTGAAAAAATAAAATTTCCATATTTTCATGTGAAAAAATGTTTGACTGCCGAACGGCCTCCTTAACATCCCCGAAGGTCCTATTTCTATGAATCATCCGAATGAGTTATAAATTTCTTGGAATTTTTAAAAATTGTACGTTATATAAAACCGCAAAATTCGGAGGTTACACCGAGTAATTGTTTTATAAGGATGTACCTCGAGTTAGTGTCACCAAATAATAGTTTCGTACATAGTAGTGTAATCATCATATCGGAAATAATAAAAATGAAGTAGATAATTCAATGACAACATTGCTAAAAATTCCTGGAATATGAATTTGTCAAGATAATCACCACAAATATGATGCATTACACTTTCTATCTGAATTAAACTAACATCGAAGTCTCGCAGTTATTTCGGAAAGATTGCAATAAATTTCAAACGAAAACGGAATTGTTTTTTGGAACTAAAATCAACCTTCATCGAAGGTGCTGGATATTTTAACACCGTGAAATAGAATAGGCATCAAGGATTTTCATTTCAAGGTAACTTCGCCCCCATTTTGAAAACTGGTGAAACTTGCCAATATCAAGATTACACCGTGAAATATCGCGGGTATTCAACACGTCGAAAAAACAAATGGAATTTCCATTTGCCACCGTGAACTGATGTGATTGCCATCCCAACGCTTCAAAAGTTCGCGGAGAATCATTTTGCAGCAAATGAGTGTGAATTACTTAGCATTCCTCGCTAAACTTCCGAAATTCAACACATTTCTGGTAAGTCGTTAACAAAGATAAACATATTTCAATCCGATTATTCAAGAAAACATATAAATTTAAACCTTAAGTAAACAACAAACTTAAATGAGGAAACTTTAAGTGCTATAATTTATGATATGCTAAGTGTAATTTAAAGAGCTCCATGTTTACAACATACATTTAAGTAGTTCAATATTTCGAAAATATATTTATTTAATTCAATATTGACAGCATTTATTTATTTAAAAAACATAATATAATCAAAGTTTCATGCTTGGATAACCATCATTTATGTTTTGAATCGCACGATAGTGTAGTTACTGTATCAAGTTCGTATTAATAGAAATTTAGAAAATTGGAATTAATACAAATTTAGGATATTAAAATCGATAGAAATTTAGAATATTAGAATTGAGAGAAAATTAGAATATTAGGATCGATAGAAATTTAGAATACCAGAATCGGTAGATATTTAGAATATTAGAATTAACAGAAATTAAAAATATTAGAATCGATACAAATTTGCAATATTAGAATCGATAGATATTTAGAATATTAAATTAACAGAAGTTTAGAATATTAGAATTAATAGACATTTAGAATGTTTGAGTTAATAGAAATTTAGAATACTGAAATGAATAAAATTGTAGAATATTAGAATTAATAATAATTTAGAATATTATAATTGCTAGAAACGTCCAAAGTACGAGGAACAAATTCATTGTCAATATCGATCAGAATTCCCCGAACATGAATGACTAATAATACCATTAGATAATCACGAGAAATATGATGCATTATACTTTCCACGTCAATTAGCCTAACATCGAATAAACAGTTTTCTGTCGGGCGCTTACGTGGTCAAGAATTTCTTTCCATTCCTGGAAACGAACCACACTCGATCGGTTCTACGAAAGCAGGCATCAACGTCTTTCTTCCTTTTACGATGAAATTCGTAGGCACGAAACGATCTCCTTACGCATATGTGAACAAAAGCAGTGCGTACGTAATTATGCTATTACCAAATGTGTGACGCATGTCAGCTCCAAGTCGTTGACAGTTAACCTCGACGAAGAAAGTTCTCGAGACTCTTCGATAGCACGGGTTTTATCGAATATCGTTTAACGTTTGGTGATTTACACCACGGAGGTTGGTCGGTTCGAAACGTACTGTCAAGTTCTGCTAAAAAAACACACATGACGGAGTGACACATGGAATTTCCATCTTTTATACGACATATAGATTGGTGTTTTCTTTTGCATTCGCAGAATTCAAATCGTGGCTGAAGAAGACGAAAATCTGTACCGAAACTTTTCACTTTATAACCATGTCGTTATTATACAGATAACGAATTATTAACTAACATTATCATATAAACGAGTTGCAGAGGTTTTTGTATTTTTGTTTTAATCAAGATTTCAATATAAAAAATAAAATGTTAAATAAAATATTTTAACCATCTACAACTTCATGTAACTCGGAAATCCCATACTCGTCTATCCGTATCCTTCATTTCATCTTATTTTTTCGTTGTAATAATAATGATAAAAGTATGCGAAACGATTGTCAGGATTTTCGATGTGTTCCAGTAATAATTTCGTTACTATTTTCACGTAATATGATTTCGTTAGAATTGCGTTTAAATAGATTTGCGTTATATGATTTCCTTTTGGACACAACAAAAATTGGGTCATAGAGGGTTAACGTAGCAAGTCATTTATATAAATATCCTGCCTGTACTGTCTAGTAAAATTGTGTTCATTAAATTATTATATTTGAAGAAGAAAATGGAGAATCTGTAGTTAATGGATTTTACCTCTATAAGAACGATATGAAGTAACTTTGTTACAAGATTTTAATTAGTCGTTTTTATGCCTAGATCGTTTCATTTTATCGTCGTTTTATTATACCTTATCATTATTATCTATTATATAAGGCCCCGTACCTGTCCAAGGTCACGTGTGCCTTTTTTTCACAAGCCGACAGTAATTTATAGAACGGTCCACGCTTCCGCCGTTCGATCCTCGCTTACCCGAAACACGTGCTCATAAAAGATCCCGTTTCTTTCTTCGTTTTATCCCGGATAAAATCCTGATATCGAGGGTTGTACTCCCGTTTTACGTGGTAATTCGGCTACGTGAACTCTCCTACCAGTGTAAAGGGGATGAGGATACCTCGAAGAGGGTTGCAGGTACACCCCCAGTACGAAAATATCCTTCGAAGGGATCCACGTATATATTTGGAAACGTTCTCATGTCGGTCCCTCAACATGCAATAATTTATTAAAATCGGGGCGTCCAATGCAATCTTGCTTTTTATGGTGCCATGTGAATAAAGTAGAGTCGAATGTGGAAAAAAGAGGTGGTTTATTGGCGAAGAATTTTGGATAAGGATCTTTGCAGTGTAATGTAATATGGACGTAAGAGCGTATACGGTATGGTGTTGCTCCTCTTGGTGAATATGAATTAGTAAAAAATTCGAAATATGGAAAGTATGTGAAACATCTGTTTCTTGATGTGATCTTGCAAACCTCGTGAATACTCTGCGTATAATATAATATACATAGAAATGTACTTTTATATTCAATATCATTCATATTCTTGAGAATGCGTTGAAGTTCTATTTAGAATAAATCAAATAATTTCCAAAAATGACGTTAATATAAAAGGTATACCAATTGTTTATAGACAGTGGTAGGACGTCTCTATTTTATATTTGACTTTTTACTAATAGTTGCCTTTATACCAAGATCCTTATACCTTGTTTTTAGTAATTATTATCAATTATTAGGTAGTCTTTAATAAATAGTATCAACACGTAGACTGCCGGTCTGAAATCCGTGTTACAAGATACTCCCGATACGAATTTGTAACATGTACATAACATAAAAGAAAAACACTTAACGTGCTCTATAATACGTTAGTTACTTTATATCGATATCGTAACATTAAAAACCTTGAACACTTTCCAAATATTACCGATATATTTAATTCGAGTTTCAGTAACATTAGTATCATCTCCCACTATTGACACCCACGGCAGTCAACGTGTTACCAATCTTTCCCAAATATTATCGAAACGTTTCGCTAACAGTATCGCATCCCTAAAAGACCATATTCGCGTGCATGACTTCATTGAAGCTACCGCTTCATTCTGTCATGGAAATAACGTTGTACTTCCTTCACCGTGACATTCCGTCAGTTGTTTTATTTTCTACCAGGCGCATAGTTTGTGCCGATGGATCGTCGAGGGAAAAATAAACGCATCCGTGAAAAACGAGCGAAGTAGGAGGCGAGGTGGCCCGTCCTCGAGGTCCACTTTCGGTATGCAAGAGGAGAACGCGCCACGACACGCGGCTATATTAAACTCGGCTAACACGCGTGTGCGTACGTAAAAGCTCGTCGCGAGCTTGCAAGTACCACGGAGCATTCTCATTTGACTTCGACTATGCTTCCAAGGGAACCCTCGAATCAGAGTCATTCTTCGATCTCCTTCCGCTTTGGCGCAATCAGCAATGCTGGTTGCGTCTTGCAGATGAAGATCACATTCTACGAGGCTCTAAAAGAAGTGGTTCGTGACGTATGTGACACGTCTTGCCTGAAATTGGTCATATTTGGAATTCTTAAGTGCGTTGTAAAAATGTGGAAACCAGAAGGAAAACATTTGCATCTTTGACTTTCAATTGATAATTCTACCGATCATCACTGTTTTCTTCACCGCGAATGTTCAGTATGCAAGACAATCACGCGCAAGTAATAAATCAATCCGCGGAATTACGCGAAAGGGGGCTGTTACGGCGCACGAAAGCGTGCCACGAATTTTTCCCTCGCGATTTTACTAAAAGATCCGATGAATTTTCGAGAGCCCCTCTTGGACAAGATCCAAACCGTAAAGTTTCGCGTTGGAGAAGACGGACGATCGAAGTTACGTTGCCTTAGAAAAGGATTCGGAATCGCGATATCTGGGATACTCGAAATTCGATACGTATCCATAAAGAGGCAGAAATTAGCAGAACTCCGTGCACTGTTCTTTAAGTTCCTTTGGTCTACTCTGAATAATTAAAGATTCGTGAGATTCAACGAACCCTCGGTATTACGAGTTCGTTGGTGATCTCGAAACACGATATGTATCCATAAAGAATCAGAAACTGACAAAACTCTGTGCACTATTTTTTTATGTTCTCTCGGACCACTTTGAATCATTAAAATTCGTGAGATTCAATGAACTCTTGGTATTATGAGTTCGTTGGTCAGTTTCCAAATCGTGAAACTACTTCTCGAGAAAAACAAGTTTAAGTCTACGGACGACTGAGAATCATTAAAACATTGGAAATCCGAGTCGAGCGCGGTTAATGTTTCGGCTTTGATCGGATTCCTACTTCTCTTGATTTATTCCTCTTCGTACGGCGATCCTTCAGTATCGTATCACCTGCGAAACATAAACCGATCTACGTGCACAGAATTTTTAGTCGATGACTTCTGCGGGTGATTCAAGATTTGGAATTACAAACTACTTGGAAGGTTTCCAGTTTGAGGAGAGGGCCCTCCCGCGAAAACAACTATACTTCGTGGAAGGAGACTTTATATCAGGAATATATGGAAACTCGATCTCGAAGTCATAATTCTGCCGCTTAATTAACACTATAACCACCGACAGTATTTTTAGCTATATTTGTATATTTACGTATACGTCATTAAAAATATGTCTGGCAAAAATAAATTCATCGATTTAATTATGTTCATTGTGCAACGTGACCTGGAAAAGATCTCGGGAAATGAAACGTTATAAATTCGATCATTTCTATAAAATTCTGAAGGTCTGCCATGTTAACGGCCTTGGTAGCTCCAATGTTAACTTTGTTTCTACAAATTTCATTTTTTTCTACGAATATCGTGGAAGTAGTTTTCATTGAAACGCAAGAAATAACTATGCGAATCAGCTAATCATAAAACTGATAATTACTTGATTAATATTCCTATATTCTAATCAGGTTTCTCACAAATTTTTTATTTATTTAATCCATACAAAAATGTCGTATTGAACTAAAAAAAACATATTACATCAAATTCGAATTTAATGGAATTCGTTACGAATTTTAAAAATAATTGTTTGATATTGTAATTAAAATGACTCCAAGAAACATTTAGCTTCCAGAAGCATTATAGAAATGAATCTTATCTCCGGATACGCAATATCACGAAGATAATGTCCATCAAAAATCATTATAAAAATCCTAGAATTTCATCTCCTCCAGCAAAACATCTTCCTTATTATTACAGAAAACTATCACACGTTTTTCAATTTTCTACAGTTTCCACACGAAAGCAATGATTGTATTACGGCGTGGTTTCCAGTTGATAAGTTTAACCTTCCTAAACAGTTGCCATTAAACATTATCAATGAAGTAAACAGAATGCCCCAGAACTTAAAGTGGAAGATGAAACCGGAATATTACGATCCGCATTCACAGAGAAATTCAAATAAAAGCATTTCACTGAAACGGCAATTTCCTTTGTATTCCATCAACAAAACCTCATTACCAAACGAAATAATCATATCTCCATAATTACCACCTAATATCAATGTTAGCTATTAATTACATTATTGATAATAATGTTTCTAATACTAATATAACATTAAATTCATATTACAATAAAACAAACCCACTTTCTCTCCCAGTTTTTCTCGACTCCTTAGATTCCTAATCAATTCATAAATTTAGCACGATTATTTTTTTCCTGTCACTTTTCGCGCATTGAAGCGGATTTAAGAGTTCCCAAACCCGCGGCAAGAACATTGCCTTAATTAATCGAAAAGTTAAAAGAATCAGCAGTTAATTACGATCGTAATATAATTGTTTCAATTTTTATACAATAATTTTATATCAATATCATACATATATACAATGAAATAATCACGTGTCCTACGACTTATTATTATTATTGTTATTATTACGGTTGATTCGAAAAGAAAGAACTGAACTGGCAACTATCAGAATTTTTCATTTTAATTGCAACTAATGAGGATGCAAACGAAGCGCCGAAACGTTTGGCATTAATTAAATAAAAAGAATTTTAACACCATGTGATCAATTGAGCCGTTTGTTATTATTCCATGAACGATGCAATAGAATGAATAAGCATTATATATTAATTATAATATATACTGCATTTTAATTATATAATATAAAAACTAGCGATCGTTTCTGTAATTCATTCACAGATATAACAAAATATATGAAATACCACCAATAATATTTCTGAAACAGTTAACCATAAAATGCGTCACATTGCGGTGTAATATATCGTGTATTACGAGTCTTCTTTTTCTTGACCTGATTCATCGTGGATTTGAATGTTTCTAGTATGACATATTCAGTTCGACGTACTTTGATCGATAAGCTGATTATCAAAGATTAATCGCGCGGCGTATCGTCAATGTGTGACGACAATTCTAATGAAGAAGTGCAGCATGCAGAACACCAAGAACGTTTTGAAACGTGCGTTCGTAGTCACATGTGATTGGTTGTCGTGATAGCAGGCGTTCTAGACGAATAACGACGCCTATTTGCAATGCCCAAGGTAACCGCCACTATTCCATTGCGTAACGACGCCGATTACGAAGAGCGCGAGGTCCCTTGGTTGGCTGTAATTTTATGCGATTTTGACCGGCGATTCTTCGTGAATATCGACACTTTAAGAAACTCTCCTACGAATTTCGTATTCGTGATTTGCCTCTTGAAATTCACACTAACCTTCTACGCACTCACTCGCCCTTTTTATCTCCGCACTCAGGTCGTCACGAAAAACATTCGAACATGATACCTTCTGGTGTATCATTGATGCTTATCACTAGATGACTAGAAACTTTGATAAAACTCCCATAGAATATACATGTATCTTCTATCCCAAAATTGAATTACAAATCAACCCCAATCCTATGATATTCCTCCCTTGGTTGCTTTGTCTTCTCGTTATTTATCATATGATATGGCGGGTTCAGGTGAATATTATGTATGATAGTTGGATGTCAAATGTGTATATAGAATATACATAATATTAATATATATATAATGAAATAATCTCTTGCCCCACGACTTATTTTTATAATTTGAATTATTAAGATTTGTTCGGAAACAAGAAATTGTTAAAATGTCAACTTTCAGAATTCTTCATTTTAATCGCAACTAATAAACGCTCAAACAGAGTGCCGCAAAGTTAAACGCTAATTAAATAAGAAGAATTCTAACACCATATAATCGCATAGAGCTGCTTGTTATTATTCCATGCATTAGAGATGTAATTGGAGTAATGGATATTATATATTAATTATAATATATACTACATTATAATTATATAATTTATATAATTTCATGAATATTCTTATTTGGTACGAGAGAACTTTCTTTCTTTAAATGGGAATACGCGATGAAAGTTTATCAAGATGCCTGGTAAAAGATGGACCAAGTGAAACCTAGGAGATTCACGTGTTCCTAATGCGGTGCTTGACAGAGCTTCCTTGAATCGTACTTCGTTTCTCGCTTCCGGCGTCATCGAACACGCGAATCCCATTTTCGCTTAACTAACAAGGAAACTCTCTCTCATCCTCGAAAACTCTGATTACACGGTACTTCGCAGGTACGTGATGTAACATGAGACTTCGTTAACGGCCAAGTTCTTCGTGAAATATAAAGTATGTTAACCCAAATGAGTAACAAACTGTGATTAAAACCAATTAAAGGCCCAATCGCGAGAACGAGATTATTTTCTGAGAGGAATTTATGAACGTCAAACCCGCGTAGTTTATGCAAAGCTACACTCTTTATTGCTGTGTCTATATGTATGCTCCGGGTCACTGTTACATAAATACTAATTAAGATATGAATTTTTCGGTGTATACTTTGATAAATATTAGACAGGATTGTTACTATAAATTATTAAAACATGTTGGACCGAGGTAAAGCATGTTTGCGTGTGGTTAAAATTCAAATTTAAATAATTTATTAACCGAAATTGTAAATGATAATAATTTTTATAATTTAAACTAATGCGAGTAATTCATGCGATATTGATCGAAATGAGTGCTGGAAATATTTTATTATAATTACGATCGAAGGGACTATTAAATTCGCTGTAACTATGCGAGCATGTATAAATAATTTTAAATTGTAGAATGTATTACAGAATAACTGTTACAACAAACAGATTAATATATGTCAGTTAAAGAAATGACTTAAAAATTGAATAAAAGAATTTCACTCAGTGTCACACGGAGCAAACAGTACACGACAGGGCAAAATTAATAGTTTAATCGTGTCCCGTTTTCACGAGAAAAATCGCGCACCGAACACGGCAGAGTTCCATTATGTGGGCGAAGTGTTTGCGAAATTCGCGACGCGGAACACAAACGAACGAAATCGTGCAATGGAAAGATCCAACTGGAAGGAACTTCCGCTTCCGATCCAGTGGAGTCTCTAGTTCTGTTGACCAAGAACAAATATTTTGTCCCTCGCCACGAAACAGAATCTCTCTCTCTTAATCGCGGCACGAAAAACCTTTTTCTACAGGTATACCGCGAGCGGTACACGAAACGATTTCCTGGAAAGTTGTACTGGATTGGCGAAAAAAAAGTAATGAAAGACCAGTAGTAGTATTTAGGGTACAAATTCTAGGGCAACGGATTCAAGAACGATCGTTAAGATAATTACAATGAAGCGGGAATCCAATTATGATTTCTTCTTGTAACCGAGAAGCACCTACTTCTTAACTTCCACGTTCACCTCTATCGTTTTATTGTCCCCGTTATTATTACTTTTAACCCAGAGATGGAATCTAACGTTATTCTTTATATAACGTAATTTATTATTAAACTCTTTGAACGTTACGTTACTTCATAAAGTGCAAGGTTGTTAAGCATATAAATATTATCTTTTACACCCTGATAAATAATAATATCAATCTCAGTAAAACTTATCAGAAACTGTTAACTACAATGTTTTCCTGGAATTTATTTGCAATATAATTTTGAACTTATGGAAACTCGCATAAATATTCATAACTGTTATCATTACTGTTTGCCTCCTTCTTCTTTATTAAAATTCATTTTTAAATGCAAGGTGTTGGGAAAATAATGAACTAAATAGTCACCGATAATGGTAATTAGAGGCAAAAATTTGCCTGGCATGCGCATCTAATTAATATTCTATCGTAAATATTTCAATTGGGTGTAAAGATTGTGGCAAATATTTACCGCTGATTAGAGAATTATTCGCAATGGCTGTTCTTCGAGTTTCGTTTATGAGATTGATCACTCGAAACTGACAACAATACGATCTTATGGGAAATCCATTCGAATTTTATATCGTTTATCAATGAGATACTCTACGTGAACAACATGATGCAATATTATGATAAATTTCGATCATAGTGGAATCAACGAAGATCTTTGCTATCACACTTTTGGATTACGCGAGATTACGTTATATCTCCTTCGGCTGATAAACCTGATTAAATGATAAATGAGATTGAATGAACCGCAGGTGTGTGATCTTTCACCTCCGAAATATTCTATCGCCGGGTAAAAAACTTCACTACATATTTTGATGTATTCCTTCCGTTAGATAAGCTTATTATCGCCAGGATCTTATCGCGAATAATTAACGTGATTCAGTTTCACGAGTATTTGGTACATTCCTTGCTCTTATCGCTGAATCTTTGTATTGTGCAACATCGTGCGACGCTTCGTTAGGCGTTATTTATTAACGATAATATCACCTATTTACAATTAAGCGACACAATTAATGCCGGGTTCGAATAATTACAATGAAATTGTTATCGCCAATGACACTGCTTTGTACAATTGCTCTGTCAATTAGATAAAAAAATGTCTTCCTTTATCTTTCGTTACTCGAAACTAACTTCAAACACCACCGACGGAAGACTTTCATGAAAGAAATTCGTACTCCTTGTGTACATCGAATATTAATTTCTAATCGTACACGAAAGCCAAGATAACGTAGGAGGATCTGAAGTGATAATGAAATGGAAACAGCTGTGCCGGCTGTTGCCGGTTTTCATGCATCCTCGAAAACGATGGAAGGAAGATGCGCAAGCGTAGAAAGAAAGCAAAAGAAGAGGAGAACGAATCGTGTTGACTTAGAAGACGGTTAAATTAGATTACAGCTATATAGAACCACTGAAATGACCGTTCTACGTGAACCAGTCGTGACTCTGGACTCTCACCTTTTTTTTCGAAAACACGACCACGATGTACATGGAATAATATCTTCCATGTTTGCGTACGCATCCGCGATCCCACGGTTTATCTTATTCACGCCAGGATGACTAGAATCTAAAGGAAACATCAGATGCATCCACCGGCGAATACGTGAAGTGGAAAACAACTTTGTTTGAAGGAACATGATATAAGACAGATATCAGAACGATCACTGACAATCTATACTGATTTTATCGTATCTCTAACGAGTCTATGATAATCAGATGTGGTTGCTGATATATTTATTGCATTTCACAACCATCATTCCTCTCCTCGATTACCATATTTACTATTCATTTATAATTTATACGCAATTACCCTATTTTCTAATAATCTTTATCACTCCAATGAATAAATTATATCGTACCCCATTAAATTTATAGAGCTTAATATCATTGTAGATTATTAGTTCTCCCTTGTACCTCGTATTGAAATATTTCTTACAAACATCGGACACAATTTTTATCAGTGAACCTTAGTAAAATCGATTCTATCGATATCATGGTAAAATGGTGTCTTTAAACAAGTGCAGGTTAATGAGATTCTATGATTCTGCATTTTTAAGTCCGTACATAATCATTCCTCTACAGAATTACTGTTTAGCATAAGTTCTGGAAATTAGATAGTCGAGTAGGTTCAGCGCGGTGATATACGATTAAATTCAAAGATAAAAGAGATCGATCAAAAGGCAGACATATTTGCACAACGTGTACATGTAAACAGAGAAAATTGGCGTGCATCAAAGAAACGGAACGATTTAGTCGGTGACAAGAGTCACTACAGGGGAGCGAGTTATCGCAAAGGGGCTATGGGTTTTCGCGATACCTTGCCGTAACCTGCCAAGCTATTACGCTATTACGAACCGGGGACCACTAATGGGACCCATGCTGTGCACGAAGGAATCACGTTACGCACGCATGCAACTAGGATCACGCGTGTGCAATGCACGCGCCTCTATACGGAAACGCACGCATCCACCGAGCATCGCACATCGGGATGCAGTTTTGCATGATTCTACTTTTGGTACACAAAACATGTTCATGGAAACGAAGGCATACTGGATATTCGTTATTTCCTCATCCGATTTCAATGTGTTTTATCTCATTTTAATGATTGCTTTCATAATTGAGATGATCTATTACATCTCAGTTTATAGTGATTTTATGGTTTATTTAACGATGCAGATTTACTTAGAATGGTATTGTAAGTTGGTTTATTATATGAGCTTGTACTACTTGTTTAATAGTATTCGATGAAATGTTTGGTTTGAAATGAAGCAATTTTTATTTACCGTGCACTCGCAGTGTACTTAAGAGTGGGTTGAACGGGATTGAGTGGAAAATATTTAGACTCCGTGGCAAATGGAATAATACTACATAATCATAAACATCAATATGCAGATAACGAGTTTTCAGGTATTATTGTAACATTCCGTGACTTCTGTGTAGTAACATTTTACTTAATCATTTTTGGGATAGTCAAAGAAAGCATTTGACATTACGGCACGCCTATTAGAGTGTAGATTAATTCGTTATAAAAGAACAATTTGATTTACTATGAATATTTAATCCTTTTAGCACCTTATCGTTTTTCTACGTTCCGCCTAGAAATGCCATTTCCTTGCAAAATATGCATGTTTGAAGGTATTTATTAAAATTAACATATATTTGTAAAAATAAAGCTTGGAAAATGTTCAAACTTAAGGATTAGTTGGAAACCCCGAAATATCGGTTCAAGCTATTTCTGACGAAGACGCGGGGCCAATATTTCCGATTTTCCATTAAATTTGTCAGCCGAAACGTTTTCCAACTTTATTTTTAGAAAATATATGTTGATTAAGCAGTTCCGCTTATTCTATACGATACATTATATCTTCGAGAGCGTATTAATATTCTACTTTTTTAATGTCTGAGATTTAATGAAGAGTACTGATAGGGACGAAGAAATACAAGCTGAAATAAAGAGAAATTGTAAGGGAGATGAAGAAGGAAAAGGAATATTGCGAGAGGCTGCATCCCGCCTTCTTGTTAGTAATCACTTTATCATCTTCGAATCATTTCCAAGAAATTCATCGGCATAAAGCGGAAGATTAATATTACCGTTAAATAACGCCGAAGAACGATGCGCGGTTCTTTCTCCGTTCATGATTTCTCTTTCTCTTTGACCGACAATACGCTCTCGCTTAGTGCAACGTCACGGCGCTGTCATTTCGACTTACTCGAAAATCCTCCAGAAAATATATGGTAACGCTGATAAAAGCGCATTATAACTGAATTAACGGGACGCACGATGACATCATCCGCGCGATACTTTCGACGGATGCTTCCGTAATCTCGAAGACGCAACAACAGACTTTATCGGTCTGTGTTTCGGTTCGGATGTTTTGCTACCGATCGCGACTCCACGTTCAGACGTAACTAAATACGCAACCAATCCACCAGAACAGATCACACTTTTTTCGTTCCTTTTTCCATTCAGTTTAGATCGAAATTCTTTCGGCGAATAAGAGATTAATTTACCGTTATCACGATAAAGAATTCGCCTGCCATCGATTCGGTTGACACCTAATCCCATTCGAGGCGAGAAATAATTTCACGACTTTATATCGGTTATTCAATTCAGAGAAAGGAAGAAAACAAACGTGAAACCAGAAAACCGGATGAAAAATATATCGAAGGCATTGTGAATCTTCTTCCTTATCATTCTAATTACCAGAAACTCTTTATCCTTATACATATTCATACTACTAGAACGGTACAGAATTAAGAAGGAAAAAGGGGGAGCAGCTCGGCGCGATTATTTCACGTATACTTTGTACCAGACACTCGTCTATATTATGTAAATGATCTTTACGTACACCTACATTCAGGCACTTAAACGAGTGCGTGTTTCCGCGAGGGGAAAGAAGTAGAATGAAGAAATCCGAGAATATTCGAGAATATTCCCGCAAAATCGAGACTTACATTGATCGAATATCTTAAGCATCGCTTTCTTCAGCTGCATAATCGTGTGCTGACCGTGGCGAAGCACCTCGATGAAGTGGAACAATCACGCTCATAACCACCGACCTCGTGTAACCAGCGAGCCCTCTTCGTCTCACGTGCGACTCGTTTCTTCGAGTGTAGTCCATCCTCGAGACGCGAAAACCGCGACGTCCTTCAAGGACTGTCGGTGCGCCTCGTAATATGCTCAGTCGTCCGGTAAGATATGTTTATCCACCGGTACGACATCCTTCTTACAGAAGACTGACCACACTGACCAAACTCTTTCCTTCCCCCTTCGTTTTCTCTATATTTTTATTTGCCTCCGGCCTGGCTACTTCCTCTGGGTCACGCACACTACAGTACTCTCGGTACACGCACGGAACGTTACCAAACGGAGAAGTTTACGCACGACGCGCGGCTTCGTGCTCCGAGGAAGTCGTCGTCGTCGTCACTTCCGGCGCGCTAGAATCCGCACGATGAATGAACTCGTTCGTGTAATCACTCCCACGTACCGGGCCGACCTCTCGGGGCAAATTCACTCCGATAACACCCACGTGGCCTCGGCCGAGCAAGCACGAAAAGCGGCCACCGATCGTTCTTGCCACGAAGAGTAAACGAATCTTTCGAATCTTTCGAATCTTTCGAATCTTCCGAATCTTTCGCTACGAATACTAATCGACCCACCTCGACGATACGTATATCCCTTGATGGAAATTTCAATTTGGGAAACTTGATTATTTCCTCTTGTTTGAATAGTAACACTGATACTCTCACGATGATAGATTTCAAACGATTTTCGAAGCGAGAATTAATAGTTGCACTTAGAAGATTAACACTGCTTGTGGAAGACAGTAGGTGATTAAGCGAATGATTCACTCGGGCACGTATATTAGTCTTGAACACCGTCCAATAACTAAATAAATGGTTTACTTCTAATTGCAAGAGTAAGTGGATTTAAGGGTACTAATGAATAGTCTTCCAAGAACAATTGGATTATTCCCACGTATAATGACCGATGGTTTTTGAGAATTCGATCTTGTACGTTAATTTCAATTCTCGAAATCTGCGCGACGAAGAGTCGAATCTTTGTTTGAATTGAACTGACAGTCTTCTATATTGTTCCGCGAAGAAGTTAATGGCAATGTAGCGTTAAACAAGTGAAACAATCGATCGGTTCATACGTGTAGGTTTATCCGTGTACGGTGTTTTGGGATAACGAAAGACCAGCTGACTTTGAGTAGTATCTTTCACCACGTTCGAAGACCGATTGGATAAATGACTTCTGAACGTCGTGATTTTTCTCGCGTTATGTTTTTGAAATGCGTTAAACCCGGGAGGCTTTTACCACGTTCCGATTATTATTCATCGGCCGAAGAATATAGACGGACCCTCTGATTTATGAGCACCCTACTTCCGTCTCCGTTTTCGATGTGCGGCAGGGAAAAAAAAGACGCGCGGGTATCGTTGAATATTTGATTCTTCACTCCATTCGGATTTTCCTGTCTCGATTTATTTTCAATGACATCTATCAAGTATTCTCTTCCTTACATCGGGAAGGTTTTCTTTTCAGAATGTCTACGATGAACGATGGTAAGCCGTGGCTTCCTTCGCCGTTCAAGGGAAAATATTTCTTATCGTGCAACTGTCACTCGTGTGGATCCGTCAATCCAGAAAATTATTCACTATCAACGATCTCTCCTATCGATCACGAGTTGTGCTCATCGTGATCCAGCCACGAAGCATACTGACTTTCCCACTTTTATGTCACCGGACTTCGATCTCGATTTAAATTACACACCAGTCGTAATCGCACCAAGCGAGATTGTCGCGAGACGATTTTCACCGTTCGCCGTATTACGAAATGCAGATTCGACCGAGGCAAGAGGTAAATCTCCTCACGAAAGACTCAGACGAAGCACGTCCTTTAATTATTTCCCAACAATTCAATACCGTCTTTCATGTATTCACTCTTATTCGATCGATTCACTTAAAAGCACACTAAACAACACCACACAATCATGATTTCTAATTAAATTTCGATTCCGACAATCTAGTTATTTGAAAAACTTCAAGCTTCTAACAGCACGAAGAAAGATGCCTTTCACCGTTGCCTGGCAGAATTGATATTTCGGAATGTAATTCGTGTGACGACACGAGAAGTGCGTTTTTCTGAGAGGCCGTTTTATGAATGATACGCGTGACGCGTATATCCGCGCGCGTGTTGTCTCGTACGCGAGTTTAGCCGCGACTGCCGAGTCTCGATTCTCGTCGAGTCGAATCGAGTCGAATCGAGTCACTCTCTCGCGGGCCAGAGACCGAGCGAGCGTGCGAGAAACGGAGTGGGAGAGGGAGATAGTCGGTGGGAGAGAGAGAAGATCCACAGCAAAGCGGAGACGGTTATCGAGGAGAGACGGAGAGACGGAGAGAGAGAGAGAGGGAGAGAGTAAGAGAGGCTGTCTGCGGACGTCGGTGGAAGAGAAAAGAAGATAGGGAGGATTTCAAAGCTGGCAAAGAAGAAAAGAGGGAAGATTTCAAAGTCAACGCGTTGAAAGAAGAGAAATGGAGGACACGGCTTAGGAGAGATATTAAGGGAAAGAGAGAAGGAGATTGAAAATGCGGGAACCAAGAGATATTAATAAGAGGTGTGAATTTGCACGTCTAGCGACACCAGTACCGGCCAATTGCATATGATAATATTTGGTTTCACGGGTGCACGGATTTTTGCAATTCCTCCGCCTTGGAAACTTGAAAAAGGGTGTGTACTGGAATATCGTAGCTGGTGAATGTGGCGAATAAGAGTTGAAAGTTCGTTATCTATGTTAAACAGATGACTTTTATGCTTTCGGTTATTGATTGAATCGATTTCAGTTATTAATGAGCCACGTGAACGTGAGAGGGTGGAAGACAGAATAAACCCAGGATAGAGGTGGACCTCGGGTCTTTCCCTCTCCTCAGGTACCTGCGATCTCTTCGAGTACTTGTGAAAGGTGTACGGCACAAAAGTACAAGAGAACGTGCTAATAATGTTTCAAACTTTTCTGTCAGTCTTAAATGTCAGTTTGAAATGATAATCAGAGCAAACGAACAAGTTAACAATCGGAGAAACTGCAACGAGGATCAGTGTTAAGTCACCCACCCAGCATAGCGTGACAAGTTCGTAAAATAAAATCAATCATGAATTATACAAAACTTAAAGATCTATGTAAATTACTTTTGTCGTTATACAAGCATGGATGAAGGAGACCAGTAAATACTGGGGCATTAAAGAATATCAATGAGTAGTCACGTTTCAGGAAATCGTTGAATATTCAAAACACTTTTATCGTGACAAATACGAAAATCCCCGGCCCGCGTGAGATTTCCCGCGTCTAATCTACGAGTTAGTGAGATTGGCGAAGCCAATAGCTCATCGCACACATTGAAAGTCAATGTAATAGTGGCCACTGTGCAAAATGGCAAAGTGCATTGGCGTCACTAAAGCGAAAAAGGCTGATCGTTCCGCGCGGCGTGTTGTCGGTCGAAGCTGGTCCCTGATAAAGACTGTTATCTGTTTCGTTGCTCGACGCGTATGTGCTTACATCGCCACTTGGCGATAACCACGCGCTTGTATGTATATTTACATAAGTATACGGACGATCCAGAAGAGAAGCGGTTGCCATGAACAGAGATGAAAAGTAGAAAAGTTCAAAGTAGAAACGAGACAAGGAATTTCATTATATCCTACATACGTGGCTCTTGTTACATCCAGAAGAGACAACTCCCTGGAATCATTTATTTCGTACAGTCGCCGAGAGGACTCATATATTTTTGACAAAATGAATATCTTATATCAGTCCTCCATAAAAATAAAATTGCATGTTTTTCTACCATATTGCATAAACGATGAAGCACAACCCGGTGAACTAAACAATATTTCGTAAAATATTGCAGAAAACCCACCGACTTGAGGAGCTCTTAAAGTAAACATAAATTTAACGTTAGGATAAACGAGCAACGGATTTGGCTCTGAAAAGGGGGGTTGCTTTAAAAAGCAGTGTATCGTTTCTAATCGTATTATTTGAACGAAAGTCTGTTGAATTTATATCCACGATACAGGATCAAATTAATTCTGTATGCGAAAGTGCGTTTCCTGAAACAGGACATAAATGCACTCACCTTGATAACGCATTATGGCAAATTCGATTAGCTACTTCCGGTAAATATCGTGAAATTGACATTGAACGAGCAATGTCTGATAATGCTAATATAATTAATAATCGTCGAGCGAACGAGGTCGTCGATTATTAATGTGGTACTCGTGAACTTAATGGCGACTCTGTGTACGGGTGTCTTCGACAAATTACGAAGTTTCGACGTGGCTAAGTAAATTAGGTGTTTACTTACACGTGGCGAAACAAATATGACAATATAGATGAGCGGGTTGAGTTTTCAATGAATTCTGGCTAACGAGTCGTCCCACCGCATCGTCGCGAGGATCGAAATAATGTCGTCACGATCATTAGTCATCGTCAAGTATCTTCGACGACGACGACACGGAAAGAGGTGACTCGATTACATTGTACATCTAAATCTATCCTTCTCGTGCATTCACCGTGGCTGAGAACTTAGCAAATCGCGCAGAACCACTTTGATTTTTCTGGGTTAACGACTGTCGGGCCCAGACGCGTGGAATCGGACATTTTTCATCGTTTTACGCACCAGAAATAATCCCACTTCTGATACTCACTGTGAAATATAATTGGGCGACAAGAATCGTGATTTATAGTGCCCCGCCGTGTCGAATTTTCCTGCTTTTAAGAGATACTTTGTGGTTGATACTCATTTATTTACCAGTGGTTTAATTAATTAATAGCGGCGTGGAAGTTAATGCCTGCCAGTAGTAATACGTGATACATATTTTATATTTGCATGAAAACGTATGATAATTAGTTTGACGCGTTTATTGGATATTATTTAATTCTTGTAATACTAGTGAGTTAAAATATCGGCTATCGTAAATTCATCACAAATATATTCATCATATTTACTACATTTTTGTCATACATTTTTCAGAATGTTTTATTATTCTTTCGATAATCCAATGTATCTTGATCAAGATGCAAAAGAACTGTTCATACTGTATTTTCAGTATTTTCCTAATAAAATTTCTAAATTCTTCATTAGTTTACCGCCATTATACTTCTTTTCTTAACCACTATTATCCGCAGATTAGAGACACAATGAATTACAACGAAACTAATATGAAATTCATAACGTAAAACGCAAACTTTCTATGGTACTCCACACGGATTATGCAAACTACGGTATTAACCGATTTTCCCATAGGTTCGCTATTCGCGAGAGCTCCTGATTTCGCAAGAGAGTGATTTCACGAAAAAGCATCGTGAGTATTCGTGAATCGTCACGGAAAAGAATACACGAAGAAGTGAACTTTCTCGTTCGTGGAAAGAACGAGGGGGGAGAGGTGGATATCGACATAAGTCGGGGAATCAGATTTTCTCTATCGGTTCCAGGACGTAAAATAGATATCGCGAGCGAAGATCGAAGTTTAATCGCGCGACGTCAACGACGAGAATTGATGACGTTAATCACGACGAACAAGTAGGGCACTGTTGAGTTCTAGAAAGAAGGCACTCGCGATATAAGTATTGCATGGAATTTCGATCTCCCATTGGTTTTCTGTATTACACATTATATAGTTTATATTAAATGATTACATGTAAAAATAAATTCTTTCCGACTGGATTCACATAATCAGTATAGTCATTCAAATCAAAACATTCATGGCTCTTTTGCAAGCTGCCAGAAACATATCAAAAGGTCATCAACAATAATGTAAATTATTTCGATGATTCTTCCGGTGTCATTCTTTTTAAATAAAACTGATTGTAACCAGAAGTCGAAAAGAATTGATTTCTACACTTAATATATTATGTTATATACATTATATAGAAGCTGTCACATAGATTACATACGGAATTATCTTCCCCTCTGAAGTCACCGCGTGTCTTCTTTCCAGAGCTCCCGAGTAGAAGGAATCGTGATGTCGAGCACAACACGTGAGCCGCGAGTTTGTCGAAAGAGCGCGGGGACGAAAAGGAAAGCGGAGGAACGTGGAGTCGTGAAGAA
Organism: Nysson spinosus; assembly: GCA_910591585.2. Lineage (NCBI taxonomy): Eukaryota > Metazoa > Arthropoda > Insecta > Hymenoptera > Crabronidae > Nysson > Nysson spinosus. Next base: position 4,259,982 of record OU342830.1, on the reverse strand, counting down.
AAGAGGGAACTAAACGGAGAAAAAGATGGATAGATGAATAGATAGACAGATAGATAGATAGAGGACGGTTGGCATAAGACGAAAGGAGGTAGATTAGTGAAGGAAAGAGGAGGAGAGGGGTGGAAGTTCTTGGCTAGTCTGTCACGTTTTCACGCGGTGAGGGCACGGAGCACGCGTTCGCGTGTAACGTGCGCGTGTTGCCTGCCAGGGGAGTTCCAACGGCTGTAACGCGCGTAGAACTCTGCCGGATTATGCAACTGATGAGGTAGCATTCGAGGTATCCTACGGTATGCTGGGAAACGATCAACTCGCTCGAGAGTGCCGTTCAGAGTCAGCGAAACTTCCGTTTTCCTTTTTTCCCGCGGGGCCTTTAAGGAACAACCCCGCAGAGAAATTCTGATTCGACTTTTATCGGAGATGTTGGAGTTAGGATTTTTATCGAAATTTCTAACCTCGATTCTTCGATAGATCGCGTTTAAAGCATTCTAACTTTATACTCGAAAAAGCAGTAACGTTTTTGTGCATTAAGATATGAATTTTCATTTTTCATCAATTTTTAATTAAATCGATTAAGTTCACTTATTATCAGCTTATCAATTTAGTGCTTATTTAGTAATCACGTGGCCAGGTTTGAAATTTTTTAAATTGGGCATTAAAGAGACTGACTCGATTAGTCTAGATTTTTATGAACTCGTATATTCAGTTACTAAATAGAGTAGGTTTGAAAATAAAGTTTGAAGCCGGGAAAAAGGATGAATGTTTCAATGAAATATTTCAACTATGGAAGTATTTTCTTGCTTGTTTTATGCCTTCCGGAATTTGATTATTATAACTTCATACTTATCTCTTTATTCAAGGAAATTATTTAATGAGGAAGTGGATACTCAAAGTGTTAGAAGCAACAGTGAGAAACGATGAATTTGCTTACAAGTATCATTCGCAGTAAGCGAAATCTTCGTTCCGTCATTTCTTACAAAGTTCAGGAAACTTTTAGAGGAAGAATTCTTTTAATAAATCATTTATTAAAACTAAATCTTCTCCGTGACGTAAACTTTTCAATACATTTTTGAAACGGATCAAACGATCCACATTTTCCTCGTTCGTGGTATCCAGAAACGAATAAGAGAAAGAGGAAAAATGTGTTTCCCACTCGTTACCAGATTTCCGTATGGAAATTAATAACCGGAATTTCTCGTCCCGATCGGTCAGTTACTTATTCGGCATGTGATGAATTTCACAAATATCATTTTCATATTAAATTCAACGAACTACCCGTGTCTTTCGTTAATTTCTGCATACGGATTACGCAACTAATGAGTTAGCGTTTTGAAATATATGATATGTAGGATCACACACTCAGCAAAGCCTCTGTGGTATTCATTAGCAAAATGAGCACTTCTGCTGACCATAGAAAAAAAACTCAAATTAATTTGAAGGCTACATAAACCTCTGAAGAAATCTTTTAGACCAGTGGTGACCATAAAATTGATCGCGATTGAATAATTGATCGTGCGATCGTTTAAAGTCGATCACCAATGAATACGTTAAAAGGATATTTTGTATACTTAATTGCTTAGGTGACAATCATTGCTCATGCTTTTATAATTATTCAATTCTTCCCTAAGTTTGTGCGGTTTTGTCGAATATAAAAAACCCCGTTCTTTTTCAAATATTAAATACGAATTAATCTACAATGTATTCTTCACCATTATTTAACAATCGCATAAAAGAATAAAACAAAAGTTATGGAATGACGTATAATACATGATATAATAAATTAAAACCTTACGAACTTTTGGATCAACCTATTATTATTACAACGAAAAAATGAAACGAAACGAAAACTACGGATAGACGAGTATGTGACTTAAAAGTTACATGACGTTGTAGAGGGTTAAAAGGATATTTTGTATATGTTAATAATATTCATAATAGAGGACGAAAAATTTGCAAGAAAGAAAAGAGTGTCCTTCATGGTGTCTAGTAGTTAGACGCGGATGTGGTCATTTTTGTCGGTAGAAATAATGAAAAACGACTGGAAGCGCGGGCGTTGTCCGGTCGTACGAGGACTGAAACCGTCCGCTGCGGATCGGGGATTACCTCATGTTTCAGGAAACGTTGCATTAACCTCTTGTCTGCCTTCCTCCTCCCTCGACCCCCGACGAGAGAGGGAAAGTAATCAAAGCCCTTTGTAAATACTCTGACGCCTTTAATAAATCTTGACCCCTGATAAAGACTTCTCATCGCGGTATAATCAATCCCGAATGATTGTGGAAAAATCAATTTTTCTCGGCACTAATGGAAATTTAACGTCGATCGCAATTTGATGAACGTGCAAAGTGGCGGATGAAACATACATATGTTAAATTTTACGTAGATTCGAAGAATTACAACTTTTCCAACATCAAGAAGAGTAGATGTATTTCTTTGCGATTTTTATAATGTTAAGTCTCGCGGATGAAAATACTTTACGTATAAAAATATTGGAAATTATTATTGGGTTCATGAAAGAGGGCATTCGTTATATATGTTATATATTACATGTTACATATTACGTAGGTGATGTATTAGATACATATGTATTACATAGGGTCCCTCATGTAAGTTACTTATGCAATTATTCTCTTCCCGTCTAAATATGTATTAATTAGAATATAAATATATATATTGTAGAATATACATTTATATTATCGTAATATGAGCCGTTATTTTGGAAAGTGTTGTAAGTCCAATTTTTATGAAAACTTAATTAAACATTTTCACAATATACTGATATCTTCATTTATTAGTTACGATTCTAAAATCCAAAGAGAAAATGTATTTATAGCGCTTCCAAAAATAATGGCTCATGAAGACAGTAAATAAAACGAGTATCCGAATGCTTTCGTGATACCGGATTTTTCAAGGAAAAATTGAAAATCTCATTTATGTTTTCGACACACACGAAGTGTGTTTCCTCAAAGAAAATGATGGACAATATATCAAATATTCGTGGAACTCGTGGAAAATCGAGTGCATGGTAATTGTAAGAAATTACAGGAATGCTTAAGTTAGTGAATCAGTTTATCGCTTGAAATTTCACGCTAATCTGGAGGCCTGCGAGAACGATTGGTAATGTATCGATATGGGTTCCGCGAAAAAAACACAAGTTCCTGCTGGTTTCTGGACGTCGGCCAGATCTGAGTTCTCCGTATTGGCTCTTTCAACTAAATTCCCGGCGCAGTGCCGATGGAGAATCAAAATAGTTCGGTGAGCATAAGTAGAAAATCTGATTATTCACTGATCCGTGAAATGTCGTCTCCGTCGAATGCAGTCGTATTTTGGAAACCTCATTAAAATGCATTCAGCCAAATTGATATGCGCTGTGTCGCATAATGCGAAATTATCCATCAAATATTATTCTTCATAGGAAAATATTATGATGGTGGCAAACACATTGACGACAAGTCCTTTACAGAAATTTCAAATTTCGAATCCAATACTCAACTTTAATATCCACATAGAAATGTTAGAAATAACAATAAAAGAATTAACGAAGCATTAGATTATAGTGACAATTAATGAAGCACTAATTATAATGCGACATACTTAGCGAGATAATATTTTTAATAATTGTTGTTAATACTCAAATTTACGAAGGGCATTCATATATGTGATAAATGAAAATGATCCAACATTTTTATTAATTAGGTACTTAAATTATTGTGTTATTTCAACCGGAATTTTAAATGACATTGTAGTTATTTCTTGTATTCATACAGAATTCATAAATGAAGTCTCCTTTGGTTTTTCATATTCTTCATTATATGTATTATGTAAATATTTATATCCCATAAATATAATTTTTTTATTTAAAGCAAATACCCTGTATAAACCGCAAAGCCCTCTCTATCCCTCTTTCACTATACTTTCATTACTTTGCTTATATTTATATCGTTCTGAATGTATTTTCTCTGTATATCATTTTCTTTTTAAGATTTTAATATATAAAAGCCACGCCCGATTGAATGAAATCAATAAATAAATAACAAATAAAATATGAAATCATTTCAGGATAAGTGTATAGATTACATAAGATGATTTAAGATAATCGATAACAATCCAATTCTCAGCATTTAATAACTTCATTCGGTAGAAGCATTGCTAGAGTTTTGTTAGGAACGATAGCTACGCGATAATAAAATATATAATGTATAGTGTGAAAAAAGTGGATTTGATAAATATGGTAGTTCAAGATCGTCTGACTGTGCTTGCCACTATTCCTCGTAAACGAAGAGGAATAGGAGGAAAAAGATTTCTCTTCTGGAGTTGTATCGGAGTGTTTCTCGAACGTTACCTCACGAGGCAGCAGTTGCAACTCTCTAATCGGCTTCGTACTCGCTAAGGAATTCTCTTAGCAACGATCTCGTAATTAACCCGCGCATCGTTTTTCCCCCTTCAGTCTGGCCATCTTTATAATCCCCATCACATTCGTAACTTACATTTCGCTGTTATACATGTAAAACTCATTAACACTAAAATAACATAAAAAGTCCTTAACACTAGAAATACCAAGCGGGTAAAAATGACTTGTTCGCCATTTTTAGTTTATTTATTCGAACATACCTGGTTAATAGAAAAATGTCGAGTAATTAATGCTTGAGAATATAGAAATGTCTTTATTAGGATAACGACAGAAAAACGGCTGTTACGATCGTAGTATCTTATTATCTTCTGAAGATCGTAACAGCCGTTTTTTTGTGGCTTCATCCTAATGAAAATATCGTTGTTATAGAGGTAAAATACGTTAACTACAATTTCACGATTTTTTTCTTCAAATATAATAATTTAACAAACCCAATTTTACTAGACAATGTAGGCAGGTTATATAAATGACTTGCTATATTGAAAGGTTTTATTTCGAAAATATTGAAATTGTAATTATAAGAAGAATACAAAAACCTCTGTAACCCGCTTACGTGTAAATGTTAGTTAATGAATTTTACCTCTGTAACAACGATATGTCTATATTTTCAAGAATGAATTATTCACTATTTCATTAACTAGAATTATACTGAATTGAAGTGTAAAGCTTGAAATAAGTCAAAGTGAGAAGAATTGAATTTGTATCATATTAAAAATATGGTTTATATAACTACGATTATATTCACTAAGAAAAACGGTCGTATGGCAAGAAAATAAACGGTTCTCTTTGATCTTGTACTTTTTTATGTTCTTCTTCGAAAAGTGTCGTTTGTTTTATTCGTGCATGATTGAATACTACGATTAAATATATGAACATATCTGTTGAAATCCCGGTAAATGAATAATATTTGCAAATTCGCTTAATCGCACTCTTAACTATCAACAGAATTACTAGAAACGATATAATTTGAAGTACACGATTCAGTATCAATAATACTGGCAAATCTGAGTAATCTTATTTACGATAAAAGCATCGCTTCCACAAACGAGCACTCATCTACACAACCGTTCATAAATGTAGATACATTATCGTTCAAAAGTATTCGAACGACGGCAGAGTTTAAGAAGTTTGCAGGTTTCGGTAATAAAAAAGGATTCGCATTTCCATCTGCTGCTTAGAATGATAAAATGACAATAAATATTAATATCAATAACTACTGATTTGTTTATTTTGTTATTATCTTCTTCCTATTTCGCGTACCCCTGGTAATTAGGACAATACAAAATTGGGAGTAAAATTTAAAAGCCAGACACGGTTACACTAGCTTTGGCAGGTCAAGTACATGGTGTCTTTTTATGCTTTAAATTAAATCTTGGCTGTTTTTATCGCGATATCAATCGATATTCCAGCATTTATCTTTCGACCAAGCCCTTCCGCTTGTAAGATATGAGAAAGTTCAATAAAACGATGTAGCATTTTTTTAAGAAAAGAAACGTCTTCCTTTACTTTCCTCGTGTCGTTAATGCATTTCATCCTTCGAAGATATTTCTGGATTCTCCGCGGGTAGTCGTGCGGAGAAAGAAGGAAAGAAAGGAAGGGGAAAAGCTATGATTCTCTCACCCTGACGGAGAGAACGAATTATTTCTTCCAGAAACTTTATTGTTCATGGATTTGTCAAGATGTTTTTCAGTTGTAAGAAAAAAGCATATATAAATCGAAGATCGTGTTTGTTTTTATATCTCGATGATTCGCGTCGAAATCACGTATTTTCAAGAAAATTCAAGAACCAACCAGTGTTTATGACAAAAATATTATGTGCAGTTTATATAAAAGTAATTGTATATATATTATACTTAGAAGCAAAAGGCATGATGTGTGATGTTTCGAAAAGATGAATTGTCAAATTTAATGTAATATATTCATAGCCTTTGTAGATACCATTAGTTTTTTCAAGATAATAAGATTAAATCAATTTTTTGTATCGTTGTTTTAATAAAGATATTTCTATATTTCCAAGAATTAATTATATAGTATGTTACAGTATTTTATATTTATATAAGAATAATATAAGCATATAATACATAATATGGCCAGATGGTTTTTGCAATTTTTCTTCCAAAAGAAAAGCCTTAAGAAATTTGTATTAATTTCATATATATATAAGGGCATGTGACACGAAAGAATGCTACTAAAAAATAAACGTTATTTATTCTTCATACGTGTTTATTTAAAGGATAAGTAAACTAGCATCTGGTCGGAAACTTTTGTACGCCACTGTTCATATAATATTGATATATTTTAAAACGCATTTTCGTTTGATTAAAGAAAGATGATTGATATTTCACATCAAAATACATATTTAATATCAAGGCCAATTTTGGAGGAGAAACTTTTAATTGTAAAGATGAATAGTCTGGAAACAGTGGTGTAATATCGAAGAACCATGGGAAGCAACATTTTCATCGGCCAACGGAAGTATGATTGATCGAGGAAAATTTTGGGAGTTTAATATCCCCGCTCGTGGGATACACATATAAATTTATGCTTTCAACATTATTTATGAAATGAAATATTTTTACTTGGAATATTCTAATATCTTCGGTACTCTAATCTAATCTGGAAGTACAATCGAGAAGGAGAGTGAATTAATTAAATAGCAATACGTTCCGATTTTGCGATCCCCCCTCCCCCCCCTTTCACATCGTATAATAATTTTTAACATTTTTTAACCCGCAATCCCGATCCAAAACCTGCCACTGATTTACCACAAACGAATGACCACTCCGTTATTATTTTCTGTTAGGTTTTTCAGCGTATTATTTTGAAAATGTTGATCTACTTTTGCACCAATCTTATATTTTACTTTATATTGTAACGAATCTTCCTTTATTTTGTAATTTTAGAATGTGAACGGTAACTGATGAAGGCAAAAACATGTTATTCAAAACGTCACATATTATAATATAAAGTTCTTGTTTATTTCTTCGATCGTTTTTAGCTGTTTTTAAAACTGCATCTTAATGTAATACATTATATAATTGTACCAATAAATTTTGATAAAACGATCGAATATAATATTTTAGGATTTAATGAGAAAAAGACTTATTATGATCTCAAGACAAAAAGGAAACCATATATTTCTTAAAAATGATACGTTCCGGCGATAATATTTCACCTTCATCAGCCAATTTTAAATTGCACTAATGCGAAAGGTACAGAAGATTGAAATACTTCCAAGAAATGGTAAAAAGTTATACACCACTGATCTGCGATACAAAAAAATATTGAAACATTTAAAAACGCAAAGTAATAATAATGCAACCGTAAATGCAAAACAGTCAGATTAAAATAAGACTTTAGAATTCTCAAACGGTTAAAAGATCGTAATTAAAAAGAAATGTATACGCATTTCAGCAAAAGAACAACCTATATAAAATTTGCAATACCAAATTTATTTTTATCGAAAACTAAAACGAATAACGATACGGGATTCACCCGAGGGATGCTTTGGAGAGAACATCATATTATACTACACATTTTACATTACAAGAGACAGATTTTGTTGGAACAATTTCTGAAAAAACAGTTTAAGAAAATATTTCTGAAAAGTTATAGTAATACAGTATAGCTTTTAAAGATGATAAATATTGGTTCCATATAATTAATAGAGGTTTGTAAAGTCCATAGAAAAAGGTAAAGTGTCTGTATTACATGAAATACTGTAATTCAATTCAGTTTCGAAAAAGTACCTAGATATCAATTAAAGCGTGTATACATGTGTACATTTTTTGGCTCCTCTATAATTCTGTAAGGTGATGCATACGAGAAATGAAATCTTTAGTGTGGACGAAATTTAATATGATAAATTTGTAATCCTGAAAGCAATATTAGCAGCGTATACATTTGGCGGTACTTCGATGAAGAATTTGGCAAACGTGCCTGCAATTGGGTTTTTGGCCACTGCGGTACTCGAAGGTATTCAGACCGGAGGAAACTTTCCTCGTTCCAATTTTATGTCTATCCGTGATAGACCAAAAACAGATCGGAGAATACGATCTCCGGAGATGGCTGTGATTAAGTCGGGGGAAGTAAAAAAAGAATCAAGTTTCATTCACTTCACTACGTGACTCGAACTAACAACGACGGTTAAAACTGGAATTTCTCTTTTCCTGCGGACTTTGCAAATTGCAATTAATTGTGTGGAACCAATATTTGTCATCTTTAGAAATAATACTGTAACACTGTAACTCCTCAGAAATATTTTCTTAAACTGTTTCCTGTGAAGTTATTCCAATAAAATATTCTTCCCAAAAGAGTATCTTCGAAATCGAAATCCCAAATTTCTCTTTTAATATTTTTCTGTGTTCTTCCTAGAAGAACACTCTTGAAATCAAATTCTCAGGTTTTGGTATTAATATTTGTCTATGTTCATCCAAGAAGAGTTTCTTCGAAAACAAAGTATCAAATTATAATTTCAATGTTGTTCAATGTTCGTCCAAAAAGCAGATCTCTGAAATCAGAGTCTCAAGTATAAGTTTTAATACTTTTTTTGTTATTCCTAGAAAAATATTCTCGAAATTGAATCCGGCATGTAATTCCAGTCAAACCCGGAATTCCTGGTAACCAAGGAATACCATAAGATTTAGTTTAGCAGGGTAAGATTCTTCTTCCGGAATCCATAACGAATTCCATTCCTTCTCAACGAGTTCCTTCCTCCGGCGACTTTGATCCTCGCAGCTGTGTTTCTTCGAGCCGAAACCCTCGGACGGATACGTCAATTAGGACGCTGCTAATTCACGGAGGTTGCGACCTTCCGTTCTCTGCCCACGCAACGGCTCAACCAATAATAACTCGTTTTATACGCGAACCCACGAGGTGTGATCACAGGTTCGTACAAAGCCAACTTTATTACGTATAATTAGAAAAAAAAGAGTGAGAATGGAGACCGAAATTTTGAGTATGATTAATAATCATGTCACCCCTCCTCGTTCGATTTATTTCTGATTTTAATTTCTACCAATCAGAGATGGTGTCTTTCAAATTATAGGATAAAATTAGTGAAAGAGAAACTAGGTACTGTAAGGTACCGCAAGCTTCTGGAAAGAAGGCAAATGCCTACTTCAATGTGGGGAGAATAGTCGAATATATAAATTATGGAAAGGTCTATATATAATATATAATATTTAATACTAGGTTTACGGGACGCGTCATTTTGGCGCATTTTGAATTTCAGAAGGATAATTACAGAAAGAGTTTACATCTCTATCCTATCACTTATGCCGACTTTCATCCATTTAATAAGACAAATGTATACCCAAATTCATTTTCTTCCAAACCTTCTAATCTCGAAATTCTTTACGTGGTATTCTTAAAAATGTAGGTAATAAATAAAATATGTAGGTATATATGAAACGTCCGTAAACCTACCGTTAATATGTAACCTGTATAATATTTCATATAGAAACTATGCAATATCTAACATCCTACCCGTAAAAGATTTCACGTATAAACTATCTAATATTTAACATATGGCACATACAACCGATAGAAAAATGAAATTCCACGTAACACTAACACCACGACTGCATCCCTTCCAAAAATCAACAGTACTCGGCGTTTCAATGGAAAGATTCGCAAAAGTAGATCGCACGATTAATCATGGACTAAAATTATAATGGTGTGGTTATCGCAAACGTGCGGTTGCGAAACACAGGGATAGGAACGCAAAATGTTGAATCGTGCAAAGAATTTGTCTCGATGACGGTTCTCATAGAAAGTTATCCTTGCAATGCCACTCGTTTATCCAATTATTTCCGAATCATTCGAAATAATGTATTTCTTAGGTGTTTTACATGAAACCTCATCGATGTATGAGATACAAAATTTGATAAGTTCAATTATTTAATATTAAAATTTTCAATTTTTACAGGGAAAATGTTCTCTATTTAAGGAAATTAAGAAGATATCGGATAATAAGAGTTATTACTGGGCTATTTCCCAAAATCATAAAATTACAAGTTATCCTTTTAACACCGAATTTTTAAAGATATGAGAATGTCTTATCAGGATTGGTGATTTGTGATCGAGGAAGGGAAGTGGTTAAAGAAGACGGGAAAAGGTCGGTCTAAAAAAGAGTCCCGGAGTGGGCTGCCATTGGCATTGGCAAGCGTGTCAATGCCAAAGGAATGCGACCGTTGATCTTGTTTCGCCTGTAGATCAGGCGCAAGGTTATGGTGGTTTGTTCATGTCACGATCGAAAGGTCATCTGACTTCGTTCATTTTATTTTCCGTCTCGTTTACTGCGAACTGCTTGTACTTTATTATTCGAATATACTCACGAATGTAAAATGTTGCATTTCATGTAGTTCTATGTATAAAACAAATACGAAAAATAATATTCTGAAAGAAGTTTATGTTAAAAGAATAACTCGTAATTTAATGATTTTGGGCAACGACGATATAATAACTCCTATTATCCGTGGTCTTCTTAATTTCCGTAAGTAGAGCAATGTTTTCACTGTTTGTTGCAAATTTTAATATTAAATATATACTAGAGCATGCATAATTTTTAAATTCATATATCGGTGAGGTTTAATCAACTCCCTTTGCCGTAATTATTTTACCCTGATATTTGGAAGAGTTTCCTTTTAAAATAAATATTCGGTGACACGAATCCAATGGAAACATAGTACAGATCTGATGATTCCAGTGAATAATATAATATTTCAAAGACGAGCATTATATTCTATATACATTTGATATGCACATAATTAATATAGAATTATTGGCAAATTATACAATTTAATCAAGCTCATTCAAAATTATATAATAATAATAAAATAAACATTAATTGGTGATCTCCACGATCCAATTACGATCAAAATCATCGTGTCTGTAATGACTCTATTATCCATATTATTCTCGTTCACATTAATTATCGCGATATTAAGAGAGAACAGCTAATGTCATCCACCGTACTTTCTCTTCCACTAATTACAAAATGATCGTTTACGAAAACAATAATCCATCATAGCGTCAGCAAAAGAAGTTAAGAAGCTCGTAGCAGAAAACACGACTCAATGGTGCAGTAAAGATTAATTGCTAGTATCCGCGACTGCTTCTTACACCGAGTAAGAATTAGTTACAACACAGCTTCTTACATTGTGGAGAATCGGGAAAACAGAAAATGGGTGTGTCAGAGGTACTGTAGGGTTGTGGAAAGAAGGCGCACGGTAACTTCAATAATGGGAGAGGATAATCCTTTTATGACAGAAATCTTCAAATACTTCTCACTGTGAATGTATGACGTGTTAATTAAGTCTTCAATTGATATAAACTTTTTTGAAGTACAACAATTCAGTGTAATAAAAACAGGAATTTATATAAACCGCCACAGAACTAACGCCATAGAAGTATTCTTACCGTAGAAATTTGGTATGCGTGAAACTAAAAGTTTAGACTGCTTTTGTTAATGGGTTAATTAATTCTGTGATGGTTTACATACATTCCTGTCTTTGTTACACTGAATTGTCATACTACAATAAAGTTTATATTAATTAAAAGCTTAATTAACACGGCATGTATTCACATTGATAAATGTTTTGAAAGCGTCTTAAACAAATATAAATTGTTTGAAGTTTATAATTAGGGAGGCATGAATACTTCTGTGAATCACTGTACGTCACAAGTGCCTTCTTTTCGCAACCCAACAATAGTAAGGGGAAAGTATGAATGATTCGAAAGTCGGGTGGAGAATGATCCGTCCCAGCTGCGAAGGACTGGGGCGAAGGTTCGCCATTGACTGCCGGGGTTAATAAGTGAGGGTCAAACGTGCCGGACTCGTATCGAATTAGCCGGTCGCGGAGAAATTGACCCTTGGGCCAATTGCACACTCCGCGTTCGCAGCTCCGACAGATATATCAGAAAGATGAACACTCAGAGAAGCGTCTAAGGATCAACCGGAAAGTGCTTCATTCATAGTCCAACTCACCGCCAACCAGAACTTCGTTTACTTTTTGCAAATTCCTTTCGGAGACCCACCATCCTTTACCCATCTAATTTAGTAAAAGTATCTCCACGTTCCACTACCACCTCACCGAAACTACCTCTACTTTTCCTAAAGTTCAAATCTCATTTCTACCGACTCGTATCATATTTATAAGACTAACTTTCTTCGTGTTACTTTGGCGAAGGTGGAAAAATCAATTTCATCGAACGCTGCATATTTGGACGAAAAGAATTCGGTTTATTAAAAAAGTTCGATTCGAAGCATGAGTTTAGAGCATGATATTTATCGAAGTATTACGCGTACGACTGGTTTCCTGTTTCCCACGAGGTTACACGAGAAATTATGTAATTTAGATTCTACGGGGGAATAAAGATGAAAGTCAATTGAGGCAAAGTGTTTCTATGTTGCGGATAAACGAAGGTGATCGTAAAAATCGGCGAATGGTTAGGCTTGTATGTTCCTCTTTAAAGAGGATATTTAACGATGCGCATAGGTGTCGCGGTGTTGTAAAATTTTTATGAAAAATCAGTGAACTCACCCGGCTTCCTGCGCGAGCTCCAAAGCACAGGAGGATGCGCGGAGGCGGCGACGGCAGCGGAGGGGTTACCTGCGGAGGCAGCCAGCTTGACTGCGTTCCGCGTACCTGGAACAAAAAAACATTAAAATTTTCTATCGCAAAAGAAAACTCGGCTTAGAGCCGAAGAAATTGATATTTATAACGCTGCCAGGTTAAATTCCTGCGCACTGCTAATGGAGAACCCACAGTAAACGGGATTAAAGCTGATCTTTATGCCACGTGTATTTAAATAAGCGCAAATGGAAATGCTGATTTTAAAAGCTATTCTAGTTTTATTTCTAACAAAACTTGAATCTTTTAGTGCACATACTAAAATCTGGAATTTCGATATAAATAAACAAATCTATTTATTTAGTCGAGGGTTGATCAACGTCCTTTTTGGTCTTCTATTTGTGTTGAAATTATATTCTTATCATAATGCAATATATTTTATAATTATCGAAAATCTTTTGATATTCGAGCTCGATATGTAACAATACAACCTTTTTTATATAAAAAGAAAGTATCCAAATAATATGAATAATACAACTGATGGAGACTACTGGAAATCAGTATGAAAATTAATAATATTCCTGCTTCATAAAAATGCTTAGATTCGTTTTTGACGAGAGAAAAAAAATACGATAACAGCTTTATTCTTGAGGAATCATATTTTTCTCTTTGCAGCAGCGCACAAGCCATATTTTCTTCTCTCGTATTATGAAAAGTGATCCGGCGAAGACAAACGGGTGCAGTCGCCTCGTGGCCAACGAAAGATCATCCGTTTATCATTCTTGATAGTGAAATGGAACACGCGGCAATGTGTCGGATTACTTCGTCTTACACTCGCTTTAATAAGCTATCGATAATCATCCTGACATCGGTGGTCTGCTCGAAGATTGGTGGTCTCGTTTCTATTATTTTTTATATCGCGGAGGATCTTCTATCGAATTACCAAACATCTTTTTGTTCGTTCACAGTCGCAGTAAGAGAAATGCATAATCTTATCGTTCGCGAAACATTGAAGACATCGAACGTGTATAAATGATATACAACAATGATATCGTTCTTTAGAAAAGCTATTATACTTTTTAATATATAATTGAAAACTTTTTCGTTTTTATTGCATCACAGAAGTTTCTATTAACATTTATATTAAAATACATTTGCATTGACGTTTTGGGTTAAAAAACATTTTACAAATAACATTTTATTGTGTTGGAATAATAATAATATTATGTTATGTATAGCAAGATAGAATTCACAATAAGTGGTACAAACAAATTTCGCGGATAATAATAATTTTCCATTATCACAGGATTGTGAGGATGTTAACGCAATTTACTGTTTATAAAAGATAATATTATAGCACACTTCCTATTTTTATTATTGTTCTATATTTATCATGCATTTTTAAATAATCATTGAAGGGGGTTCAATAACGACGACATAAAAATGTATGTTAGTAATCAGGGAACAAGTATTAATTTCCAAAATTACGTGAACCGTTGAATGAATTGAATATTCTACTGTTGATTCCTGAAAAGAAGGCACTCTTAACGTAAGTTTATACATGTTAGATATAAATCATTGTTTATATATGTTACATAAGATATATTACATAAACTGTTAATAATAACTTGTTATATATCCTTTGTAGCTTCGTCTTATTTACTTATTTGTTTCTTTTCGCGTATTTACTCCTTATGCCATCTCGTCTGATTAGAATTTGTCGTGTATAACTTTTACTCAGTTGCCCAGTTTTCGTAAATTAATAGATATATATTATATATTATATAGGTTTTGTATAATATATTATTAGGTTGTTCTCTTCTCGTTGAAAGTCACCATGTACTAGGGATGTTCGATTTTCTTTAAAGAATCAATTTTCGAATCTCACTCTCCTAAAAAATCGAAAACAAAGAATCGGTCCGAAAATATAAACAAATTTATAAATCAGATAATTTTGTTATTTAAAAATTAATCACAAATTACATAAGCCACCAAATTTTTGAATATTTTTTATTTTTTATTTCCTATATAAAATCTGATAAAATCAGTCTAATCTTTTATTGCCAGTCCTTGATGGATAATGAGTTGAGAAACAATCATTTATTGGATCGTCCTTACGATTTATCAATGGTTGATTCAGAAGAAGAAAAAAGGAGGAAAATCGGTTTTCGATTCTCAGGAAAAAGATCGATCTTTTGAAGAATTGAATCGGAATCGAACACCCCTACCATGTACCTTCTTTTCTGAACCCTACACAGTAGCCACATATATATACGGTGTAGCAGAAGTAATGCAATCAGAAGAACGTAAGAGTCGTTAGAGTAATATCGAACCGGAGGCTAGGATCGTTTCGATGTTCCGAGAAGTCTGGCGCAGGAAACTTTAGAGCAGCCACCCCGGCGGGCAGCTGCAACCATTCCTCGTAGGAGGCTGTTTCATATGTGCGATCCGGCGTGATGCAGGTGCACCTCGGAGAACAATAAATACGATGCAGAGAGCAAAACTGCTGCAGTTACTCACTGCGAAGGTACACAAAACTAATCGAGGATTCGACTGCGGCTGCCGTATGCCGTAATTCAAGATCCTTGATCCTTGACCATACTATAATAACGATACTTTAATGGAACGAATAGAAGTCCGAGTACTGTTGCACATTTAGTCGATTGGGATGCAAGATAATTTTATCGATTAACTTTCCAGTAGTTATACGATTCAGAGGAGTATTTAAGAAGAAGATACTATGGGTGACATCGAGATTCCGAACTTACGAAAATAGTCAGTATATTTGTCACTGTCCGGGTTCATCGAGGCGTTGCAGGTGCAGGTGCAAATGCAGAATAGTTTCTTCTTGGTGTCACGACTAATCTGGTAAGGAGCGTGTCGGTCGACTGACATTTGCTAAGATACTAACCGGACGCGTTTTCCAAATCAGAAAACGAGGAGAGAAGTACGCAGGTACCAGAAATGGTGGTGGAACCTACCAGGAGGATTCACTGGGTACGTAGATCGTGGAACACTAAACGGAAAAGGAAAACCGATGTGCGTGCCTCGATGCGATTCCTCATTCGCCCACCCACCGATTTCCGCCAACTTTCTATCTCATGCTCGACATCGAACGATAGAACACAGAGGCAGACCATCGCAGGAAGAGCGTCGATTCCTTCTCGTTCTACGAGCAATCGTGCGTATTACGATCGTTAAGTAATACGAGCATTAAATAAATATCCGTACCGGTCTAACCGCAATTTCTGAGCTCATCAGGCTAATGGTCGCAATAGTAATTACTGTTAGGTGGGCGAAAAGTTATTTTCGGTAACCGCGTGACGGAAGAGTTTTGTCGAGCGGATAAAGGAACGGGGGTCAACCAATCATTTCGTATTATTGGGCCTGCAATAACGTAAAGCATAAACACGGTAATACTAAAAATAACATCGATTTACCGATTTACAAGCATCGTTAGAACACGTTTGCCATTATCGTCCTTTACGTATTTATTCACTGCATATCATTTATTTAGTCATACAGATTATACAGGGTGATATTTACTTGGCCGTTTAATGTTTTATCGTGAACAAATACCATAAATGTTGCAGAAGATAGATAATAACGTTCTACTGTGTGAAGTTATGTCAGCGATGAAAGCTTCGGGACACCACAGGAATGAATGTAACGCTTGAGAGTATTTTGTCACGGCAGGTGATCATTCTTCTGGATGGCTCCTATGTCGCCATTTTTTTACAACCTACCGCGTTTTAAGGACCACCAAGCTATTATTATCCGACTAAAATTTCGTTGTATATGTATTAAGCAACCAGTTATAAAATATCAGCAACACAGTGATTATAATGAGGCCGGCAAGTATACCGAAGAGTAATGTCTGCCTTTATTTACTGGCAACGTTTTTCATTGTCATTTCTGCCCCTTCTGCTACGGGCAGAAAATCAATATGTTTCTTGGAAACTAGTGAAGAGTTTCCAATTTCCTTTCACGTAAAACCTTCATAAAAATTGTACTTAATATTTGCAAAAAACATCATTGATTCTATAACGCGTTACTGTACTAATAAATTATGAATACAGTATACACCTCTATAACGCGGTTAATACGTTATGCATTCTATAAAATCGCGTTATAGGAAATAATGTTATACGAGAGTTTTCCTTGTATAACTGTAATAATATTAATAACACGCTTGGAATGACTATTGTAATGTCAAACTTTGTTTTCTATGTTTAAAGAGTTACGAGTTAGGAAACGGAAGAAATCGGGAGCGATAGAGAAAACAAGCTATGCTATGCTCCACTCAAATAAACAGTGAATTCTCGCATTTTCAGGAATCGCTTTATTAGAAAAAGTCGTCGCAATATCGTCAGTGTGTTGTAGAAACTCGTGTTATACGGCAGTTTACTGTAAATCACTGTTATATTAATCTCGTTCTATTAATCTCAATTTTATAATGTTAGGCAACTAATGCTTGTTTCGAGGGTTTGAATTTCTGGCTGACAGATTTTTTTTTACAAGAAAATGAGATCCTTTGGAAAGTATATTTCCTAGGCAAATCGTTCTCCTGAATTGAATATATCGAAAGGCACGATGGCGATGGTTTCCGGGATTTCAGACTGTCGGGAATCGCGTTATTCCGACATTTGCAACCCCAATCGTTTCCTTCGATAACCCGCAAACTGTTACCGGCTGCTAACGCCGAGGAATTCGATTTCCTACAAATAGCTATTTTCAAGTGTTCCAACAAATACTAGCTATTTCCAAGTGTTTCAACAAATACTTTTTCAAGTTCCTGCTCGGTAGTTTGCTTCTTTCCAATTTACATTCGTATACCAACGTCAATATTATTGTACAAATATAAAAAATCCGTCGTTTTCGTGCAGTTTGTTTGAAGGTTTCTAAATTATTCTAAACAGCGCTTACTTTGATCTTTGTTTTAGAAATAAACCTAGAATTAATATATTCATTAATATATATTATTCCAAAGCACGTTTATTTGCAATTTAAATTTATGCAAAACATGTTTTATTTGAAATTAATTATTTTGTCTGTATCTATTTCGATCATCCAAATTCCGGTACCACAAATAAGATTAACAAATTTGAATACACTTGTATTTTATTTAATCAGTACTAACTTTCCTTTTTTTAATTACATCACACAAAACTGCACAAGTTTGCTTGATCTTTGTACGTGTAATACAAAGTTCAGCCTAATTGCAATCGACGTGCTCTTCATTTAGTAACAACGAGAAGATATTTGGCCCTTTAACATGAAACCCTCGGTGTTTAATCAATTTTTTTCGCTGAAGTAGACTATCGAGCGTTTACACGAAAGGACTTTGATATCTCGAGTGGCAGAAGTTTGTTAGAAGGCTCTAGAATTTTAGCTGACGGCTTCTTCATAAAGGGCTTACGTATCTCGAGAAACAGAAGGCGCGGATTTACAGCATCTCAAAAGTTTATCTTAAATTCCACTTGCGTTTTCGTAGAAAATGTTTATTCTTTACTTTGTTGAAAAAACCTTCCCGTCGCGGAGACGCAGAAGGCGAACATTACAGAAATACTAAAGATAATAGATTTTAATTGCGAGATATAACTCGGTGACTTATATCGCATAAAACGTTATAGCTTTACGGTTTATTTTGGAATATCACGTGGAGATACATCCCGAGATATAACAAAGTGGTATGGCGTTATGGTGAAAACATTTTGAAAGTAATAAACGTATATAACACTTTCCTTGAAATTAAGATGAATCTCATGCGCGATGCAAAAAGTACGTAGGTCGAAGTAATACCAGGTGCCCACCGCTATGTCCGAAAATATATCGAGCCATTTACGCAACGGTGGATTCTATTTGTGCTCTTTTATGCGAATCTCCTTAAAAGCTGGGCTACAATTCATTTCTCGCTTACTCCATCGTGGAAATTACCTCGCAATAAATTCCAACACCTTTATCTATATTTTTATCATCTACATCGTTCCCCTTACAATAAATCATAGGTGCAGTCGAGTCTCCTTTGTTGCGTATCTTTTTAATGCGGTTTTGAAGTTATGCGGGGAAGCAAAAATTCAAGAGAAAATAAGTAATCCAAGAGGAGTAATCTAGAAAGTTTTAACAATGTAACGCGCTTATCTATTTATTTTCGTACTTTGTATGTTTTTCTGCTGGGAATTAAGAGAGAAGACAATAATTTCCATACACAAATAAACATTTTCTCGTTCGAAATTAAAATCTTTTTATGGATAAACAGAACAAAACAATTAAAACTGTTATCTCTTTCGTGTTGCTGTTATTTCAAAAAATCATCCCCAATTTTACAAAGAAAGCTATATCCTGTTTTGTGCAGTCTTTTATGCGGATTTCTGTGGAACGTATCCACCGCATAAAAGGAGACTCGACAACAAAGTACTTAAGATTGTCACCGACACTTAATGCAGACAACATAGCAAACAAAATTACAAACAATTTTAATACCGTATTAAATAACATTACAAACGTAAAGAGAACAAATAATTTCTTTCTTCATCAGACTCATGAATTGTCAAAGTGTGAAAAGATTAAATAACTATTCTCATTTTTACAGTAAAATCTCTCTCTATTCCAATACATTTCTTAGAACGCTGAATTAATTTTCAATACTAATAAATCCTAATTATAATAATACCGTTGTGGTATCTGCAAATTTGTATTCTAAGTTAGTCAAACCAGAAACTTTTGCTTCTTGCTACCTACAAGCCACTGTATCTCGTCGAAAATAACATTTTAATAAAAAATAATACAAATATGCTTCTGACTGAAATACGTCACGGATGCATTCGAGTATGCATTGCAAAGTTCGAATAAAAAAAAATGGTCCGGCGTTATTTCTGGCGAATAAATTCGCGTTGGAAAAATATCGTGGATCTGACGTAAAATCTGTCGGTCTAAAATGAAACTTCATACGCCGGCGAGGCATAATAGCATCCGTGCGCGAGAAGCTGATTCATAGGCATAACGTTGCGGGTCAGTAGTGCGCAATGCCGGATCGTTTCGCAAAATATCAGTCAGTTACACGATCGTACATAGGTTAACCATTCGCAATTCGATCATGCTATCGAGATACACAGACGATCATTGGCGCCGCTCGATATAACTATCGTGCATTGTTACCTGCATACGTGTCCTGTTGCTTATACCTTGTCATAATACGCGGCTCGTATAACTCACGAATATCGGTGAAGTCGTTGGAACAGGAAAGAATGATCGATATTATTGCATCAATATCAAACGTGTCATAAAGTAATAACAATTTTGAACGTAAAGCTGAAACTATTAGTTACCGGAAAAAGTTCGTACGGATTTTTATATTAAAATTCAAATACTTTGCACATTCTGGAAAGTCATTTTATTTGACGAAGTAGTCACCGTTTATTTCTACGAATCTTTTCCAACGTTCTATAAGATTATACATTCCTTTTTTGTAAAAATCTGGTATTTTACTTGGGAAGAATGATTTAATTGCTCATTGGATTTTGGCAACATTTTTCAAACTGCTATTTGCAAGGAAGATTGATTTTGTTAAAAAAAGGTGGTAATCAGAAGGAGACAGATGAAGATTGTAAGCAGGATGAGATAAAACTTTCCATCCGACACCTTTTATTTCTTGGCGAGTCGTTGATGCAAATTGAGGCCGTGCGTTGTCATGTATTATAATTCATTCTTTGCGAGTAAAACACTAGATTTTTGCAAAAAAGGAATGTATAAGCTTGTAGAACTGACTACTTCGTAAAAAAGACTACTTTCCAGAATGTTCAATGTATTTGAATTTTGATTTAAAAATCAGATCCGCACGAACTTACTGGTCATCAATCTGTTAAGATCGCGGTGTAAGTATTCAATGTTGTTGAAATGTCCTTGCATATCTTCCTACACTTATCATGATTCGCTTACCGGTGTGTTTGAGAAATATTATTTCTTTCTTTCTACATTAATATTTGACAATTTACATTTTTCTCAACGACGAATTATCGTGCTAAGTTTCCTCTGAATCTGTAGGTGTTATTACACGTGCGTGTTAACTCGTAAACGAGAATGATGATGACATTTTCGCATCGAGACGCATCGATTGTGAAAAGATAATTGGCTCTATCCATATATTTATGATTGCACCATTCAAATGGAACTTCGACTTTTTATTAGTTATATATGATATATAGAGGGAATTGTAATCGAGTGAAGTTGGATTATCCAGTAAACACTGAAAGATCGAAAAGGGTGAAGGCTTTCGACGTGTTCATAGAGCATTCAGGTTGTAGCCGTTTTACTGTATAGATTCTTCACAGAAATTCCTCCTGTTTTTATTATATACGATTTAAGTGTTAAATATATTTGTCTTGTTACCAAAATACTATATGCATGTGGTTCCTTGTGAGTATAGAAAATCTTAAGAATTGATATTATATTAGGTCATTCCATAAGTGATTACCTCTTACTTGTAAAACATTTAAAGAAATGGTTCCAAGAAATGTGAATTGATATGATACGATTATAAGATTCTGTATTGAAATTCATCTTAGTAAACGAAAACAATTAAGTGCCCTAAATAAGGGCACTTTTTATGTACTTTTTCTATGCCCATCTGGCATCAACATTCGAAACTAGTGGTTAACATTGAAATTTGTTTATTAATATTAAGCAGCAGTAGCAATAATGGATTTCACCATCGCAAATTCATAGTGCTTTAAATATGCAAGGTATTCTTTGTACTCGACGTCAGAGATATGTAAATGACGATATTATGACGAATTTCTTACGGCAAACTACAACAGGAAAACTTGATGTCGACCTGTACGCGAATTTCTCAGGTGTCAGTGGGTCATCGGATTTTCCAAGAAAAACCGGCGAAATCTTTTCCTTCTTGGATTCTACGGGAAAAGGAAGATACGGGTTGGTGAATTCTGTTGGACGAGACGAAAGGGAGCCGTGCACGCCGTATCCGCGTGGCTACGTATCAGACCGATCTGACGAATTCAAAAGGCTTGAGGAGCCGACAATGGAGGACACGCTTTGGCCATTACCATTGCCATTACCATACTCAACGATCGGCAACGCAACGTCAAGCGATTCACTGCCAAACGAGACCTTGACACTACCCTATTCATGGATCTACTTCGCTTCTCTCGGTACGTACTCCTCAACCACGCCATTCGAAAACCTAGAAAATACTCGGAAATTTATTGTCGATCCATTCTCGACTACAGATTTACTCGAGAAATGAAGAATGACAAGCCGTCAGCTAAAGTAATTCTCTTTCGTGTGTTTCAATTCACTTGCCGCTTTCACCGACCCACCAAGCGATATTTCATTCTGCACTCTCTTGCATTGTTCCTCGAGTTAACAAATACTTTTGAAATAAACTCCGCTGAATTGTTTCCATGTTTTTTTTCCAAGTAAGTGCTTTCTGACACTAACTAATATGTACAGTTCCATTTCGCGAACGCGATGCTAATGGATTTGGTTTACATAATATATCCTTGTTTCGCGCGTATGAGGCGAAATGATGTGAAACGAGGGGAGGAAATCGATTTCACTTATTTAACCCTTAACCCTTTGATTGCGGCATGTTCGGGCAGACAATCATTATTTTTATTCGGTGCGATATTTGTGTGATAGTAGCTGATACGGAATTATCTTGTTCAAAATCAGAAAAATCGAAGAATTATTGAGATTCAGTTATTCGATCGATTGTTATGTGACATGTCACAGTACTTGCAATATTATATCTGTTGAATAAAAAAGTAAACGCGTTATACCGAGCAGAAATTACTGGCCATATATATATATATACGCCTTTCGTATATATTCATTGCTACGTGAGGACGTATATATACGCCTCTCGAAGTCAAAGGATTAACACTAGAACTACGGAAGTCGCCAAAATTACGTGTCCGCGGAATTGAATAAAAACGTTCAAATTGATGACGCTCCATTTTTTGGAAACCTATTATAATTTTTTTAAAAGCGTATATGTGAATGTACAAATCTTATATAACTAAATATATTGTACGTAGTTCTACCATTAATGGTTCATGGTGAAATATATGAAAAAATTGTCTATAGTCAAATATTCGGTATAGATAATGCAATAAAATGCAAATTTCCGATAATTGACTAAGAATTTACGTTCAGATCATGCGAGCTTTAATAAAACACACGGTGTTTTAAATATAACATCGAAAAAATAGCCCAAAGTAACCAAATAATGATGTATAATAATACAAATAATTATATAATTATATATTGCACTAACATTAATTACGGGAATACATGATTATTAACCACGAGAATCATTCTCGTAAATATGCCGAATTAATTAATTGAACCAATGACAAACACCAAATTATTTCAAAATTAATTAATACACATTGTTCAAATGGAATACCAAAATAATTAATGCGTCAAAATAACTACATAATTGCGTATGACAGTAAATATAATTATGTAATAATCATATAATCGTTATATGATTATATATTACACTAACATTAACTACGGCAATACATGGTTATTAACCACAGCAATCAATCTCGTGAATATATCTACCAAATGAATGAATTGATCTAATAAAAATACAAAAGTATTCCGTAAATTATTCGATACTAGGATAAAAACCAAATTAACATCGATTAAATAGAATATAAGCATATTAAGAGTTTGCTAACTGTTCCTTATTGTGAATTCAAATCTTGAAGGTGATTTTAACAGTTAAAGACAAAATAATTAATTTAAAAACGAAGAAAATGTTGTATCATATTAAATTGTAAATACGTGTTATTGTAATACGTTGTAAATGACGTATTATACGCAACCGTGTTATACAAGGGCAACATAAGAAAGGGGACTCACATTTCACGATACTGAATAACCTCAAAAATTCGCGATATTAAAAAAATCTAACAAACGGAAATTCTGCTCTACTCATTATAAGATTTTCATTCAAAGTAATCATAAAAGAATAATATATAATATCAAAACTAAAAACGCCAACAAAAATTTGAAAGCGAAGTATACTATTATAATTTCCATCTTCAATGTTATACAAAGATTTTTAGATTGCGTTCTACTGAACAGTTTGCTAAAGGAACCGTGTTATATGTGAACACACCCGGCATTTTCACACCATGCTGGATGAAAACCGTATTCGCGAAGTGCGTGTTATAGGAGGCTTATTCATACCTTGTAATATTATCAATGTAGGCGAAACTCCACGCATGCAGGTACTGATAATAATAGGTTAACCGTTTGAGTGCCACGGGTTTTATTTACTTCGTCTTTACTTATAGAGGTTGAACACGTTTACTTCCTTCTCGTCCCTTTTAATGTGAAGGATCGCACTTCCCCCGATCGTATACAAAAATCATATTTTTAACACTAAAACTACCGAAGCCGTAAAAATGGCGGGTCCGTAGAATTTGATAAAACGTTCAAGTTGATAAGGCTCCATTTTTTGAGATTGTTTACGGTTCACGTTGTATAATGGATGTAATAGAATCGATTCATTTATTTTTTCCATCTATTCTTATTCTTTAGGACGCACAGATAAATATATAAATATAGCTGGGTATATTGTCCGTAGTTTAGTGTTAATATAATTACACGTATGGGTTTTTATCGACCTTTAGAAACTTGAAATGGAAGTTCCTTGCCACATCCTCTGGCATTTTTCGTCGGACTGGAGAAACGCGATCACGCCGTCAGGCACTCCAACCGTTAAACGTAAACACGATGAACGAGTCGACGCTTCATAACATTTGTATCCCTATTATCGAGTAGTTCTCCCTCTCTCCTACGTCGCACTACTCTACTACATTCACAGCCTGTGCTTTCCGAAATTCACCTTCAGCACTGTCAGCCTCCTATAACACGTATTTCGCGAACACAGTTGTCGTTCAGCATGGTGTGAAAATGCTGGGAGTGTTCGGGAGTGATTCCTTTAAGAAACGGTTCGGTAGAACGCGATCCGAAAATTCTAGTATGATTCAGTGAAGATGGAAATTATAATAGCATACTGTGCTTTCAAATTTTTGTTGAAGTTTTTAGTTTTGTTGTTATATGTTATTCTTTTGTGATTACTTTGAATGAAAACGTTATAATGAGTATAGTCGAAGTTTCGTTTGTGAGTTGGCTTTAGTGTCGCGAATCTTTGAGGTTATTCAATGTCCGTGAAAAGTGAGTCCTCTTTCTTATTTTGCTCTTGTATAACACGGTTGCGTACAATACGTCACCGATGTAACACGGTATGGATTCGCGTTTTATAGAAGGGATAATTGTATACAAGTATTGTCGCGTGTCTGTTTACACTTTTCCGTCGTTTATGTCGACTTCTTCGAATTCATTTCTCGTTGCACGCGGACGTCAATGTCCGCATAAAATGAACATCGTTTTTCGATCAAGATACTAGGGCAACTGGATGACGTAAAGAACTGGGCATCAGCTGACTTCGAGTTCGTGAGTAAAATATATATTATTATTGTATATACGCAGTGAGTGTAAAAAGTATTCTTACCGCAGCAAATTTTAATAGAATCCTCGTAGAACTTTGTTTATTCAAAAAATTTTAACATTACAAGTGGTAGGTATATATTCTTAGTGATCTTCGCAATGAATTGTATAAAGAACAATATTACTTATCAACATTTTTTATGGAAATATTCACAATTTGTTTCATGCGGAAACAAAGTTCTACGACGTTAAAATTCACTGCTGTACGAATACTTTTTACTCTCACTATATACACTCCCATTCAAAAGTTTGGAGCACCCTGTGCTTTTTGGATGAATCAAATTATAACTTTAGCTTTCAAATATGAATAACTACTGTTCGAATACTATAAAATTAGAATATTATGAATAATATACTGATTTACTTAAGAAATTCATTATTTCTTTTGAAATTCTGATATGCTCCAATCTTTTGAGCGGGCATGAAAACATGAAAATCACAATAACTCTCGATCCTGTTAATTGATTTATGCGAAATTCCGAGGATATATGTGTAAATAAATGTAAGTTAACAAGGAAACTGGAAAAAAATAACGTGTCATGCGGAAATTGCCAGTCGTTTTGTACGCGACGCCAAAGTGGTGTCACCGGCACTCTTTATGAACGATATCA
This sequence comes from Nysson spinosus, assembly GCA_910591585.2. Lineage (NCBI taxonomy): Eukaryota > Metazoa > Arthropoda > Insecta > Hymenoptera > Crabronidae > Nysson > Nysson spinosus. The sequence goes on along the minus strand of OU342830.1, from coordinate 4,233,841 downwards.
CATTTTAAAAAACTATAGGATGTAAAATTTGATAAATGCGAGAATTTGAAAGTAGGTAACCTCAGAAGTTCATAATATTATTAATTCGTAATGCTGAAATGTTAAAAATTGGGATTACATTCACACATATTCAATTAATTAGTACAAATAACATTGGCCTCGAATTAATTTCGAGGTACCATGTGTATCTAAGTACTATAAGTGAGTCTGTTGAAGCATAATCCAATTAATTAATATTACGAATTAGGAATAATTAATAATAAACGTACGTGTTAATATTATGAAAATTATACACTCATTTAGGTTTATCTCAATCTAAAACTTATATGAAAGGAGCAAAGATGACGTAGCTTGTATATATAATAAAAATATTCTTCGATATAATTACATGAAAATCTTTTTATAAATATCTCTTGAATGCCGGTCAAGAAGCTCTGTAATATTTTACACCAAACGGACTAACTGTAATATGTTATATTATACTCTAAGATTTAGGTTTATAAACGGCTAATCATGATCATATAATAAAAATGACTTCATATATTAATATTAATTAATATAATTTATATCCTATGCATAATAAGTGGTGAGTATAAAGCGTGTAGTCTCGCTTTACACATGTGACGATCGTTGCTTTTCCAAATTATGTACAACTAACCATTTCCGGTATTACTTATTAACACTAGAACTATCCAACTATGTTTACATATTTATTTATATATAAATTATGGCTGGAGGATTTAAGTTAATTAATGGATTCAGTTATTTACGTTATGCATATGAAGTACAAACAGTACAAAAAATCTCAAACAATGCGCTGTGGTACATGCGAATAATTTAACTAAAAATGGCGAACAAGTTATTGTCCGTTCTTTGGTAGTTCTAGTCTTAATTTAAGTTGTGACTGGAAAGGGTGAAAATCTAAATGCCGAAATGTCTCACACTTTGTAAATACATAAAATCATGTTTGTTATATGATCGTTATTACTTGTTTATATGTATATCTAAATCTTAGAATACTATATACGCTCGTTTTATTACACCTTATTGTTACCGAAGTTTATTACAAAAACTTCTCATAACATTGCAATAAAATCATGGCTATGCACCGCCATTTTATGTTGGATCATAAATTATATTCACCTATTCGGTTTACGAATGTCTTTCAACTTCATCCGCTGTTTTCGTAATGCAATATAGCGGATATTAAGTTCGAGATATAGAAAAAGATTTATACGAAAGTATCGGGATTCGGCTTTCACCTTTTGAATAAAAGAATCCCCCGGATTTTGGAAACCTTGAATATGTATCCCGGAGTATACGGTATCAATATACAATACGGTAAGCAGATACCCTGAAATTTGATTCGGTCATACATAATTTTTCCAACAACGATCCCTCTGGATTCGAATACGAAATTTTGCTGAATCCCGTAAATCTCAGAAATCGATCAGTCTCGAGCGTTATGAATTGTAAGATTTCTGAGCTTCAACCATTTTATAGCACCGTATCACTATAACCATGCATTAATAAAACGAAACTATTTTGGTTCGAAATAATCAAGACCTCACAAATAACAATTCTCAATTTAATCCTTTTAGCACCTTACAATTTTTCTGTGTAGAAATATCTTATTATAAAAAATTAGAAAAATTGTAAGTTCAATTGAAACATTGAAAGATGGCCGACGAAAAGGGCGAACGTGTCATCGAGCCTAATCGTGTAGATACATTTTTACTACACCACAAATGCATGCATGATTATTAACATGTTTTAATTTCACACCGTTAAAATGATGCCATCAAACGACAATGAATTCGATAATAAAATCAGATTGTCTATTCTGATGTCAATTTCACACTTAGTACACATTAATCAGTCTCATGGAAAAAAGTCGCGTGACAGATTGAATGAAATACGATCGTAGATTGAATACAATCAATTTCTGCATGATAGTCGAGTTAATCGCGATCAAGATACGAGTCGAGATAAAACGTTGGATTTTCCATCGTACGACCGCGACTAGAATTTTCGGAGAACCGGCTCGAATTAGCGGACTACTCGAGATAGGGAAAAATGGTTTCTTAATAAAGCTGGGAAATACGTTCGGCGGCGGGAAGTCCGTTTCTTGGACGGCACGATTTCCCCGTAGAAATCTGAGCCCCGAAACTGTGATACCGAAACGCATTAACCGAAAAGGTCGAAGTGTCTCCTTTGTAGATCCGTTTCTTTCCTTTTGAAACACAATGTTTTCCACTCCTGTAAATGTAAATACCCGTGCTGATCTCCTTCTCTACTTTTTCTGATCTCGTGTACATATGTCTCCTCTGGGAGGACCTTGATCCTCCTGAAAAATTGAATGCGACTTTTCCGGCTCGCAAAAACCAACAGATAAACTCGCGCCAAGAAGAAAAACGTTCCTTCTCGAAGAAATGTGAGGAAAGAATTATGAAGATGAATATTTTCGGGTTCCTTGGAGATGAAAGTCTTCCTGTAGCGAATACGTTTTGTTAAAAATAAAAAGTATCGTGATAATGTCTTCCATATGTATTTCATACTGCTGATTATAATTCATTATGAAGAAGCACATTTTCGGTTCCTGTGTATTTTCGGAGTTCTTGGAGATGAATTTTTCTATGGTGACTGGGTTGCTCCTTTTTCAATAAAAAATGACAAGATATTATAATGTAACAGAATTTATATTTAATTAGGAAGGTGAATATTTTACTGATTCTTGGAAATGACAGTCTTCATACAGCAACTAGGTTACTCCCATTTTTAATCAAATTTTTAATCAGGTTCCGAATAATCGAAAATCAATGGGATTGGATTTTTCACTGGGAATAAAGTCTTTGCTCATTTCCATTTTAATTACGAAATCGTGTAATATTCGATGTTAATGTCAGTTTTAGCGTAACATGTCTAACATAAGACGTATATGTATATATGTATATATGAATTATGATGTTTTGATATCTTGGTATTTTATGCTGAATTTAATGATCAAGGTAATTCGTCGAAAAAGCATATCTAGAAATAAACGAGTTTTCGTAATATATTAATCGAAAAACCTAAATTACATATTGGATAAAAAAGATTTCTCAATGGTTGGAAATTAATTGAATTAAGTTTTTTACTTTGGATGAAATCTTTGTTAATTTCCAATTAAATTATGAAATCGTGTAATACTCGATACTGTAGTCAGTTTCATCGAAACAGTTCAAAGAGATATGTACGTGTATATGAATTATGATATTTTATCGGGAATTGAGCGTGAAACATAATTCGTGGAAAATGTGCATCTAGAGGTGAACGAAGTTTAGTAATATTAATCGGGAAACATGGGTTTCCTTTTAGATAAAAAGAAAGTCTAAATATTCGAAATTGAATGGAATTAAATTTCCCATTTCTGATAAAATTTTGGCTTGTTTCCAATTAAATTACAAATTCGTGTAATATTCGGTTTTAATGTCACTTTTATCGAAACACTTCGAAGATATATGCCGCTTTAATATCTTGATATGCTTCATAGAATTTAATGTAAATAATAATTCGTAGAAAAAGCGTATCTAGAAATGAACTACTTTTATTAATGGAAAAGCATGGAATACAAAAACGAATGCTAAAGAATGAATCCTAAGTGATAAGCATGAATTACGATGATTTAATATCTTCATATTTTACGCGATATTTTAGTGCAAAACGATAATTCCTGGAGAAAGCGTATCGGGATGTGAACGAGTTTTAGTAACGTCAATCGGAAAGTACGGTATGCAAAATCGAATGCTAAAGAATTCGTACTAAGAGATAAACATGAATTACGGTGTTTCAATATCTTGATATTTTATGCGGTATTTTGATGTCAAAAATAATTCCTCGAAAAGGTGTATCTAGATGTGAACGAGTTTTAGCAATGTCAATCGGAAAACACGGTATGCAAAATCGAATTCTAAAGAATACATAGTTCGGTTTACCTTCCCGTAGTCCCACGGGAAATAAATATTGCTAATCTTTACCATGCCGTATTTCTCTTTCGCTACGGTAAACTGGTTATTGCCGAAGTATAAAGAAGACGCAAAAAGGCTTCGTGTAAATCACAGCGGAAGCGAGTGTGTAAACACCGGCTGTAATTTCGCGAAATCTAGTCGCCGAAAATAAAGATATCTCGAAGATCGGAGTAACTTCGTTTTGATATTTATTTCGGGAGTTTCGGAAAATAGAAATCACCTTTTAACGGTGTTTAAGAACGTAACTAGATGCATTTAATTTTAAATGACCCAATTGTGTGTTCATATCTGTATGTAATTTTAATATTCAATTATTCAATATTTCTATTTCTAAGTGAGCTAAATATACATATGTATGTGAAAATATTTTACAGTAATTTGAAGTACGCGAAGATTGAATGGGAGAATATCAGTATACTTTTTCCTGATTTCTAACGATCGGAGTTTTATAAAATATAGTTTGAGGATGTCCAAATTTTCGATATGATTCGGAACCTTGAGAATATGAAGAACTGAACTCTCTCGCATTCTTTAGTCCCTACGTCATTGCGAATGGCGATCCTACGAAGCACCAAACAGATGGCGAGGAGCACTGTGATGTGTGCACCGTGAACTTAGTCTTCTTTCGGTACCATTTCGATAGTTACTTCTGCGCGGCACTTTATCCCCTTTACCAAAAAACCAAGAAAACTAGGATCCGAATTGGCTTTCTTCCAAATCCAAGGTCGGGATTTAAAATCACAATATATACTTTATACCGAAGGATACCCAGCGTGATTTTCCAAATTCCACTTCAATTCACTCGCGAAATATATTCCGAAATTACAGCGAAGAAAGACAGCATAATGTCGTATAATCAGGTAATTTAAATAAAATGCATCCACTTAATTCAGTGCAAGTTTTGTTTGCAAATTTCTCGTCTCACTGTGTCGCGCGCGTTAAAAAGAACGAGAGGAAAACGGGGAATGGCGTGTACGTGTGGTGTACAATAAAAAGGAACAAAGGAGATAGAAACTAGATAAAGATAAGGATGTGAGACAAGATATACCGAGACGCGACACGAGTGAAGTGAGGAACGAACGTATGGAGGAGAAAGAGCGGAGAACAATAAAATTGAATTGCGTAAACGGGATGAAATATTAGAGGAAAAATAAAATATGAATGAAGCCTCCAGGGAGGACCAGGGGAGGTGGCCAAAGAAATATAAGAGCAAAGAAAGGCCGGTGGAGAAACGCAAACTGGAAGAGGCTGCAGTGGACCCTCGACCTCCACCTTAAGAGAACCGTGGAAAATTACTGCGAGCCACGTGATCGCGTATTTTTATGACAGACAGATAGGCAGTTCGTAAGGATGCCACTAAAGTTCTGTTACTTCGACAAGCCGCGATAGCAGGACAATGATTCACCTTTCGAGTTCGTAGCTGAGGAGGAAGCCATTTTATGTAACCGCCAAACAAAATGACAGATGTATAATATAATATACCATGGAGACCAACATTTTTATTAATTCCCGGCAAAGCCCTTTATATCGCTGATAGATTTCACGTGGCATGTGTCGAATCAATTCGGATTATATCGGAAGCAGCTGTTACTTTATCAGCCTCTAGATTTATTCTTCGGGATAATATTAGGTTTTATGGTACATACAGCTTTATCGTTTAACCTCGCATTTACAATATCGTAACGTTTTATTACCACTTCCACGGTATATCATTGCGCTCCGTATCCTGAATAATTGAATAACTGCTGTGCTTTTTGAAGGCAGTGACGATCATGATGACGACAATAATGTTTATGATAATGACAGTTTTTTGCTCGGTTGTTTTATCATTTATATTATTACTGTTATCCCTTTACAGCTCCGTGTAACTTTGAATTCACATACTCGTCTATTCGTATCTTTCATTTCATTTCAGTTTTTCGTTGTAATAATAATTATAAAAGTATGCGATTGTCATATTTTTCGGCGCGCTTAAGTAATAATTTCGTTACTGTTTTCAGGTAATGTACTTTCGTTAGAATCACGTTTAACTAGATTTACGTTACGCGACTTTCTCTTATTGTTAGGCACGAACCAAATTGGGTTATACAGGGTTAAAGTGTAGTTCATTTTTGAATACTCAGTAAATTTTTTCATTAACACAGGATTTTTATGTTTCTCACTTTTCTGTTACACCCTTTAATTCCGAATATTTGGATCTAATTATTATTTTTTTTCGGATAAAAGAATATTATAGTTCTATTCCATTTTTTAAGGAAAACTTGCTGGAAATCTTCTAACTTCTTCTATTTTCAATATTGGAAAGAACACGAAAATTTGTGGGATTTATTGAATAATGAAATGATTTGATAATGATAATATTCGATCTTGAGTGTCAATGGCTTTCTTGTAGCGTTGTGATTATTATTACGATACAAAACTTAGTATTACATGAAAGATGTATTTGTGATAAAATGGAAAGGTAGTATGAGTGGCGGAACAGGTGTGATAACTTTATCGATATCTACGGTATATCGAACCTACGAGAACAGTGTAAATACTGTAGTTCTAGGTCTCTTTTTACACGAAAGATACGTTTCTAAAAAATTCATGTAAGAAAAGATATTGTGAGCATAACGAATGCAGATTTATATCCAGGCCATAAAAACCACTAAGGATAATATGATAATTGAATTAAGTGTTCAAATGATTTATATGAAAATCTATGTTAGAATCTTATTAGGTTTTTATATGCTTACGTACATGCATTACAACTATTGGATTTTTATTCAATTCTGTATATTCTCTCCATTTTCTTTATTCAATAATACATTCTCCGTTTTGACATACAATATTTTCCTATCTTTTGGATAGCTTCGTCATTCCATGTTTACAAAAATCCCTGTATTTTCTTTTATTAAGAAACACCCTGTATAAAAAAGCATCGCAATATCTTTACCGCGTTATAGAAACTCGTGTTATACGGGATTGATAAAATTTGTTAAGTCTTTTTCATGCTGACATTCCGAATTGCCGAAATGAATCTTCATGCCAGCACAGTTGGCATTTCGAATGGAAAGGGTTAAATAAAACTTTAATTGTATCTATAAGTCGGAAAGAATTCATTTCTATACGTAATACATAGATCAAGGATCGAGGATGGTTCCTTAGGAAACATCCTGCGCAGGTCCTGCAACTGGACGGACGGGTTGTCGGTGGATAAACAGGTACGATTATCAATAAAGCTAATGACTGAAAGCGGAGTCGCAGGTTGGTTGCACGCAACTACTCACTGCCAGTCCAATATCAATTACTGGCGCTAACTGGATGCTGTTGCGCCCCCAGAAACGATAAAGACTTTGGTTAACGGTAAAACGATCGAGCCAATTGCGAACCTTTAACGGTAAAAATAGTGGCGGCTTTCTGCTTTCTCCGATAATAAAAGCATTGGATCTTTTGTTGCTACGAGTGAAAGCAAACCTAACGATCGATTATACCGAGAGCCGGGTGCAGCTTTACTTAGCGGATTTCTAATTGAAGTTCAGATAACATAAAGCACGCGGTGATCAGAAATAACAAAGATCGTTGGAATTTCTGTTATCAATACTAATAATCGAATTCGAGAAATATTTGCCTCGTTAATATCTCGTGCTGGATATTTATGAAGTAATCCTATTAAACATTTTCGCTGATTGGAGAAAAATGTAATAATTGTCGGCGGATTAATAAATACCTTCCGCATGAATAACAGTTTCTGCGTATTTGTCGAATAATCGTTGTACTAGAAATTTGTAATATAATCGATGAATTTAATAATAGCGGTCAGTGAATTTAATCAATAATCTTCCTTGAATATCTGTTCGCATATATTTATTAAAAAGTCTTTAGATGAGAAATGTCCTCAGTTTATTTTTGGGGAATATACAATATTAATAATGAGCGGATTTAATCAATATTTTCTTCGTGACTATCTGCTCGTTATATTTGTTAAATAATCGTTTTATTAGACATTTTCTCACATTATTTTTAAAGACTATAAAAATAATCATCGTGAATAAATATCACTGTATGTTTATCATAAATGTTCGCAACCTATTTCTAGAAAATATGTGATGACAGAACATGCAGCTACAGTAAATTTACGTTAATCAGCACACTTAAAAACTGAACGACCAATTTAAATAGTAGACCACTGAAAGAATAGAATACACGTCGGATATGGTGATAATTTATGCATTTTAGTCCTTAATAAAATGCAGCGTTTACTCGGTGGTATATAACCGTTAACTGAAGTTGAATGATACCGCGTGGGTGTGTATAATCAGGACAGCGGGTGTTACTAATTAATTAGTTTCATATAACAAGTTGCATAATTGGTGTCGTGAATGTGACGAGCCGCTTATTACGAGGGTTGGGGGGGGGGCTATTCCTTTCAAATGCATGGAAGTCGAGTATACCAGAAACTACATCGAACTCCACTAACGATCTCGAAGCCTGGAGTCTGCGGAATTCGCGTAACGAGAGTGCTTACATAATTTACGGATGTAAGAGGGCGGGCGGGAAGGGGGTGGAGGTTCAGGAGAGTGAAGGGGTGGGTGAAACCCCCCGGGGAGCTAAAAAATTATTATTCTCCCGGTACGATCGAGAGAAACTTCTTCCCGAAAGTAGAATAACGGTTGCGCGACGCGAGTTTGCGAAGCTGAACTTTCGTCGTAAAAGTTTCGAAATATTGGTAAAAGATACGCGAGGCTTTTGCTCCCTTAAAGCCTTCGCCGGAGGCGAATATTATCAAACCTTTCGTCTCACCGAGAACACCTATCTTGTACGGTAAAATTGCTCGATATCATGCTTTTTCAATGATCAAAGATTTACCTTCATCATTCACCTACATAATGCTGATGAAAGTCAGAAATTTTGGCAATCTTAAGTAACCTTACGGTCTTGGTGTTGATTTAAGATTACTGAAGAAATCCTTTAATTAAAATCATCATTAATTAATGGAGTTTTTATGGAACTAAGAAAAATCCAACTTCGTTACATAATTAAAATGATCGTATTAAACAGTCATTTACAACAACATTTCGACGCTGTGCATAGAATCATTTAATTATATAAGTACCAAACAGAAATTTGTTTCTGTATAACTTTAATAATTTTCATAAAGTTATTTAGCTTTCGTGTACTTATTGAAAGTTACATCTGCAGGTATATAATATTTTTCTTCGCCGTCTTATTATTATCGCATTTCTTAATTCGACCGAATTCCAAGAAATCTTTCCGCTATTAAAAACAGGTGGTTAATTAAATTCTTTCAAGCTTCAATTTGAAAAATGTCTCTTTATGCACTTTTTGTGCTTTTAATATGAAACAAATTGATTTGTTTGTATCCGTACGAATTACCATTAACAATCCTGAATTCTAATTAAGGACAATAATGGAAACAATTTTGAATTCAATACATAAAACACCATATTAAATCAAGGGTATATAACAATATGCAGGTTACAGATTACAAATTACGTTAAAAAGTGTCACATTTATATTCGATAAGGGTATCAGTCCATCATGTATGTTACATCGTGCGACATGTCAGAACAGAAAACTTACATGATCGGCGTATCGTGGAATCACGATTTCCGGTTTTACTCGGCGTCTTCCTGTTCTCCTTTTGTGAGAGCCAACAGCACCAGGAGGCCTCGTGCATCTAATCAGGATTCGAAACCGTTCTTTCCTAGGCACAGTTCAGATCCTTATGAAAAAAAACTATGCCGCTCTGCTTCCCATTCACTGAGTTTGCTTTCCGAATTCTTTTCAGCAATAGAACACTATCGAACGTGTCGTATGCTTTTCATTTACACTCTTAAGATTCAATATTACGTATTGTCCATTGTCCTGGTTGCATTCCAATGATTTTTTTAAACATGTCACGGAAAGACTTGTTTGAAGTATTCACGAAAGACTTCTTTAGAACTCTTTATTTAAGGTGTTATGTCAGCGGGTCATTGCTACTTCAGGTAGTTGTTTTTTAATAATACTCATTTCAGGAATCATATTATGAATACATAGGAATAAATTGCAGAAAATGTATTCTAGGAATTGATTATCTTAATAACAATAGGGTATGATTAAACGATTGTATATAATATAATATTCTAGGATCTGAATGCGAAGATGATTAATTACGATCTTGTGACGAAATTAGTTCATGTATTACACACTCTGTACTCCAACCATAAAGTATAAAAAGAGACATTCTAGAAACTGGTTTTTTATAATAAGAATAGAGTATAATAAAACGATCGATTATATTGTAATATAATTATTCTAGGTACATTTATTTATCTCATTTATTTCAAAGTAGAAGGTTATTCTAGGATCTGAGTATAAAGACGGTTAATTACGATCTTCTGACAAAATTAGTTCACACATGCATATTAGAAAATGTGAAATGCAGCGGCGTAGAGGTTTTCGCCTTCTTCAGTCAGGATTTAATTAGACTTTAAAATTCTAATTAACAAAAATGTTAAAGTAATTTTCTTACAAAAGCGGAATTAACAGTCTTTATATTCAGATTCTGGAATATTATATACGATCGTTTTATTATACCCTATTGTTATTATAGAAAAGATATTGATAGAAACTAATAGTTATAGTTCTGTTAGTAGTTTGGTTATTAATTGCAGTACACACTATTATAATTATTTATTAAGCTTTACGAGTAAAGCAATATCGTGATCATGACATATCAACAGACTATTAATCTGCACAATTAATATAGTAATCAATAGTTTATTTCTTGGTCCAATAATAGTTAATATATGTGATTTTGGGTTACGGCTTTTTATAGACCAATGTAATTGCAATGTAATCTGCACAATTAATAATAGCAGAATTCAATAATTCATATTAATTCGTTTATTTATATCCTGAAAAATATTAAACTTTAAATGCCTTTGCGTTAAATCAAACATGTTTCATTTATATCTTCCAGTTTCCTACATTCGAACTTTTAGAGTACACATTTTTTAACGCAAAGAATGTCGATTTAATAGAACTTTAAAAATGCTTCTGATATAAATCCGCATTCCTAAAAATGATTAAAGCATGAATATTATAAATAATATATAGAACTCCAAAACTTTCAGGCATTTAACAAGAATAAATTCAGCAATGAATGCTTATATATTCATTGCAAATTTTATTGGAAGACAAAATTATAAGATTTATAATTGTCTGTTGAATGAACATGAAAATGACATTTTTCTAAATTCCTGTATCAATTAATTAGAAATTTGTATGTGCAATATAAAGGATTTACATTACACAGTAATAAAATAAATAACTAAAAATACAAATAATAATAACTCGAAGATCTCGTAAGTTCGAATTTCCTAAAAATTCTACTAAGCTTGAAACTACAGATATCAAGTTGCCTGAGAACGAATGCAGCCGTGTGTTCCGCGTAACACGAATATTCATAAGCACTAATAATTTTTCCCATTAATCTGAATATTAAATTTCATCTGGCGAGCACCGCGGATATCCGGATCTCTTAGTAACGTAACGTAACATTAAAAATGTTACTTTTCTAAAATGTAATGCGTTTCATACGCGTCGCTGTACCAACCCACGTGTACACGGCAAAATGAATAATTCCGTTTATTTGCAGAATAATCAAGGAGAGTAATGGTTTAATGTAGTAACAGACGGGAAACGCGAAGGGTATATCTCGCAACTGCATGTTCGCAGTTACATTGTTGCTTCTTGCATAATGAGATAAATGGCGGAAAATTATGGATCCCGATGCCGTTATGGATTGAATGACTTGACATTACGACACGCGGATAAATGATGCACATAAATATCCTCGGTGTGCAACTAACGTTTGAGAACCCGTGACTCGTCTCGCGTAGAGTTAAACCAAATTAAGAAACCAGTGAAATATTCCGACATTTCTCATTGTCATCCGGTACATTAGTATCACTGATTATACGGGAATTTATAGGGAAGCGGAAAGAAAAACAACGCTTTCCTACGAGTTTTAGATATCAGGAAATTAATCATGATAATATAGACCTGCGATTCTTTGCTTCGATTAAGTTCTTCTCCATTTGAAATGTTCAATGAGTATTGATTTATAAACTCGAACTTTCATTGATTAATAAACTGGAATTTTCTTTGACTTAAAAACAGAAATTTAATGTGACATATTTCTTTGCAACATTATGCGGGAATTTATGAGGAATCGGAAGGAAAAAACAACGCTTTGCTATGAGTTTTAGATATCAGGAAATTAATCATGATAATATAGACCTGCGATTCTTTGCTTCGATTAAGTTCTTTTCCATTTTAAATGTTCAATGAGTATTGATTTATAAACTGGAACTTTTAAATGTTGGTCTTTTCATTGATTTAAACCAACAAACGGTTTCGAGGAAAACTTCGGAATATACATACATATGTAAGTGAAAAGCATTGGGCGCGAATATAGAATTTCAATTTGACGAGAGCACCGAAAAACTTCGAAAATAAGAGTTTGTTTGTGAATAGAAGTCGCGTAGTATTTCGGGACACATTTCCTGCGAGGAGTACACAAGGAAACCAGGAAACCTAGGGAACCTAGGGAACTTGCATCCGCATCCTACGAAATTTCCATAATTACCGTTTGCCTTTCACAGTCGAAGAAAAATATTTTGTTAGCTGCAGTGCCATGACCGTACCGCTTCGTTGACGTAACGCGGAGGTGCGGATATGCATACAGCCAGAGTGCATCTCGTGTTTGCATCTAATGCATTCACATAGGAAATCTTTCGGGAAATTCCACGAGAATTATGTAATTTTTACCTTTCATCCGTCTGATCTGCTTCGATCACAATGCACATAAAATAGCGCGTTAATAGAAATCGAAAGTAATGATTATAGCATAATTAATATAATATTAATATGTGTTATTTATGTGTATATCGGGCTTACACAGAGTTTGTAAAAATTAATATAAATTAGTATTATATTAATGGTACTATAACTACGTAGGTGTTTAAGAAAAGCAAGCTTGAAGCAAATTAAAGTATTATACCATTTCTCGGCACGTGAGATGTTTCTACATAAATCGTGGATAGATCTTGTCGGACGGCCAGTTACGTAAAAGAAGGAAGGCCAAGGAATCGCGGCTGAGTTATTACTCTTCTGTCTGACGATCGCTAGCGTAGATTAACAATTAAACCATCTTGAAAATATGCGTAAAACCTGGACTACAGTTTTATTGAAGAATTTCGATCCTACTCTTCAAACAAACTCCTCGATGTTAAATGAAAATGAAGATCTGGAGAATGTGTGCTCTTATTTATCCGAGAATTCCCGTTCGAACCTTTACTCCTAATATACAACGTATTCGTTGGTTTTCGTAGAAAATAGAGTCTTGGATGTTCAGAGGGAATAAAACGAAACGAGCTGTACTACTTGGGATCTGAAGCTTGGCTTCTTTTCAAAACTCCCTTGGCTCCGCTCAACGTAGGCGGAACAGTATCGAAGCACGTGAAGATCGATGTGCAAGTGTATATTTTAGATTAACGAGAATGTATCGATGGATTGAATCGTGATAGATCTTAGAACTCCAGGAGTTGATCACATTTCGATACTAGTAAACAATAGATAATTAAATAGGTTGAAGGTGGTAATCAATTTTAATATCTACCAGCAATAAAGCTGACGGCACCGTCGACTATTTTTAGAGAATATTTTGAGCACGAAAAAGGATATTCTGTCATCATCGATGTTACCACGTTATAGATACTCGACATACACTGATATCATGTTTACAGATTTCTTTGAAAAGATCGCTCAAAAACATACAAATACTAACTGATTCCGGTAGCATAAAAAAGTGCATACAAGGGATCAATTAATCCGATGATTCCTTGGATTAAAGATCGTCTGGGCACTCGTTCTATGATATCAATACCGTGCTGGAGTATCGAAGCTATTTCCTGCTTCGCCGCTCGATCCTTCCTTCATGAACGATCATCTTGTTATCCTCGAGCATCACTTCTTAAAACATTCACATTCTTTTGCCAAGTTTAAGCACAAGAAACGAGCACTCCGTTGCTTCGAGCTGCGAGTGGCTCGTGAATCTGGCTTTAACGATCATTTTGATAAGTTTGCCGATTTAACGCCTCTTCGGGTATACGATACTTTTGGAACTTGTGTTTGCACCACGCAGTGATATCGAGGGAAGTCGACGGCACCGTTTTCTCGCGTTTGTGATTTCAAAATGAAACTCTTCGTCGACGCGAGAACCGGCGATTCTTTCAGGAGACGAAAACCTGATGCAGGCGAACCTGCCGCGCGGCCTGCATGCACTGAGTCTCGTTTGCTCGAACGATAGAACCTGAAGCCGCTGTACGATCGTGTGCTATACACGCTACCGGCAGGGACGTAGCTCCGCACGGTTTCATTTACGTGATTCCTTTAATTTTCAACTTGGGAAACCTTATTTAACACTAGACCTATGAAACCAGCCAAAATTACTTGTCTACCATTTTTAATTGAATTATTTGAATATACGACGGAGCATTGTTTGAGATTGTATATATTTTTATTATATACACATCACGCGAATAACTGAATCGTAAGGGTAGTTAACTACCAAAGAAGTCAAAATGACTTGTCTGCCATTTTTAGTTAAATTATTTGATTATATTATAGAGCGTTGATTGATATTTTATATACATACTTTCATTTTATAAATATAAATAATTGAATCTATTAATTAACTTAAATCCTCCAGCCATAATTTATGTATAAATAAATGTGGAAGTGGAACTGAGTACATGTTCGGTAGTTCTGGTGTTAAGGTATCCTCACATTTCAGGTCAGTTTTTGCAAAAATTGTTTGATATTCTTGTCATTTATTTCGTTGAAAGATGTGCAAGTCAGGTTATTTCAGAAGTGAGTAAATGGAATATTGATGATATAGGATTACGGTATTTCAAAAATTTTATTATATAAATTTTATTATTAATAGATTATTATATTTTTGGAAATATTGGTTGTAATAAGATTTCATCTACTCGTCACGAAAATGATGAAGTTCAAGGAATATTATATTCATATGTTTTTTAACCCTGCTATTAGATTTCTCCAATTATTTCATGTTTCTTGATCATTTTTATTTAGGCGTCTGCACGTAGTAATAGAAGAAGTTCTAAAACTCTCTAATTTGAGGAATATGCTCCTGCTACTATTATATTAGATTTATATGTAATTATAACATTATTTTGTATTTTATTGGAAACATCATGATTCTGTTACTATTTATTTTATCAGCATTTTTGTCAAGCATACATTAAAGCTATCAATAGTGCCAATATTTTCATTGATTTCTCATCTAATTATTAAGGTTTGTGTTTTACGCTTTGCACATAAATTACTCGAAGCTTTTCTATCCAAAGCAGTAAAACAATAATGTTATCATCGGTAAGCTTTCGAGTACCTAATTAATAATTTCAAATCGACAATTAAATTTAACATATTCTTTTACATAACAAAATATAAGAATATTAATTATACTCCAACCAAGACACATATTATAATTACACGCCCTTTTCCTCAGATTCTAATTAACTCCAAAGCAGACCCATTCCCTAGTAGCCTGCGTACAAAGATTTTCTAGTTACCCTTTCGTAAAAATTAATTACTCCATTCTTCACCGTTAACCCGTTAAGGCCAAAGTAACATAAAGGGTTCGCATACGGATGCAAATTCTCCCAGCTTCCTGTATCACTTAGCATACGCAAACCATTTAAAACAATCATAACATTCAACCGCACCCCATACGCGAAATTTACTTGATATACGTAACTCTGATAAGAAGCAAAATTATGTGAACAAATTCACGTAAAGTAATCTCTTTTATTTGATTAGAAAACGATCACATTGAGTCTACGAGTCTTACGTTATCTGAGATAGTCCGCACGTAATTTTTATATCACGTGTCTTGCTATCGGCAGACAGTGGAAGAAGGTTAGAGATTGTTAGCAGTAATCGGTTGTATAATGAAGCGTGTCTCATCGAAGGGCTTAGGGTCCACCCTTGAGCCGACCCTGGGTATAGTACGGCAGTCTAGACTACACGGCACGCTACTCTCCCTATCGTGCTGTAGAGTCCATGTAGTCCACATGCTATATAAAACCCCGTAGAGAGTACGGTTTGTTCCCTCTCCACGTACCGGCAGCCGCAAACTGCACTCTTCGAAGACTATCAGGGGCGAAACACGCTCGAAACTAACTGCTTTCGAGCCCGCATGCGCATGCGGTGTCTCGGAAGCAACCATTCATTTGTCGCGGACCATCGAATTTAGTACTTCCACATTTCCTTGCAGGTATCGAACGAATTCCAATTTCCTTGAATTTTGAAACATATTTGTACCTGATAGGTTTGTTTTACTGATAAAAGAATGTTTAGACCACGATATGCATATGCGGTGTTTCGAAAGCAACTATTAATTTGCCTCGGACCATCGAATTTAATACTTCCATATTTCTTTGAATTTCGTAAGAATGCGCTCTTAAAGAACGTTTGGACATACTAGATATAGTTATGCTTTAATAAAACTGTACCTTGTCGCATAACAAGATAGTTTCTCAGCTTGTTTTAATTCTTTGCACCCGAAAGGTGACTCTCAGCAACCACTCAGTTTATTGCGGCAATTCGAGTAGCAACGAGAAGCGACATTCAAAGTTACTACAGTTATCGGTGATTTAACGTCGAATAACAAAAAATAACTGGACAAAATCTTAATGTCACATCCCAATCGCCACTCGAGTTGCCGCAATAAACTTTGTGGCGACTGAGAATTGCCTCCCAGTGCAAAGAGTTAACACTAGAACTGTCGACAATGTATTCACCTATATTTTAAATTTACGTATATGTCCCTAAAAAAAGGATGGATGGCAAAAATAAATTAATCAATTCTGATTTAATCATGTAACTACCGTTACATCAATATGGTTTATTATATTTGTATATTAGTTGAGAATATCTAAATTAATCCTCATTTTCCCAATAACTTGTGAGTACAAAGGTCACCGTATTATAAGACATAAGGGTTGATGATATACTTTGAAAGTCTTCTCTTAAAGAAGTAGAAATTGAGGGTTTATAAGTGATCACTTTGATGATCATAAAAACTTTGTAGTTTAGGCAGTATTTTAAGAATTTAGCAAGTTTCGTCGGATATTCTTCAGATACTAAAAACCCATGTATCGTGCAAAAAGAAGAATTTAGAAACTAAATCAGAATTTTTAACACTAAAACTACCAAAGCAGTCAAATTCACAGACCCGCAATTTTTATTATAATTATTTGAATATACAGCACTGCATAGTTTGAGACTCTATACTTCATTAATTTATGTACATAACATACATAATAAACTTCATTAATTAACTTCTATAATTTATATATAAATGAATATATAAGTATAACTGCGTTTATGTTCGTTAATTCGAATGTTAGGATATCCTCATATTTCATATCTTTCTGAAAAAATGGTTTCATGTATTTGTCATCTGCTTCGTTGAAATTCTGTAAAACGTCCTCTTATTTTATGTCAGTTTTTGAAGAAATAATTTGATGTACTTTCCATCTATTTCTTTGAGAATTGCGTAAATTATATATGTTTTATTTCACTAATAAGTAGATAGAATATTGATAAGTTCTATCTATCTATATATTTATGATAAGGCTCTTTCATCGTCATCATGAAAGTTGTCTGAACATAGTATCTTTGGTAAAAGATAAAGGATCTTATTGGAAGCAATTATAATCCCATCATTCAGTGAAAAGCTTCCTTAAGGTTTTTAAATGCATCTGAAGGCTAGGTATTTTAAATAGTGCATCGAAGAAACCTGCATTATCCGTTCGTTTTATCATATCAGAAGTGCATTCGTCCTTTCTTTGCTGGCAGGTAACGCTACCAGCCGGGTCTGTTAGAAACTACGGCATTCCCTCCACCCTGAATTTATCAAAAAATGATAAGAACTCTGCATCGCCGATATAAAACGCAGTGATCGGATTATAGATTTGTATATCATAATACAAACATTGGAAAGCGATTTAGTACTATCGCCTCTAACAATGTCCTTGTCACTTTAAAATACTTGTTTTTTATAACAAACTACTATTTGTAATCTGTGTCATTTTTCTTGCTAACTTTTATGCATCTAGAATATGATTTTTAATACAAATTAATCCCAGTTCTTTCACTTATACAATATTTTATCGATTACATTTCAACATCAATAGTCTATCAAGTAGAAAATAAATTCTATTCGGGCATTTTAAAGATCTCCGACTTAATTAATGGAATATACGGGCAAGTAATTAAATGCCTTTCCAATTCTTCTGAAATTGTTGCTCCTACTTTGCTGCATTCCATAACGATACATAATAATAATACTCATTAATTCAGTAGTTATTGCTGGGAATAAAATAATTTCAATTTGAAGTGGAAATTCTAATTCTTAATGTAGAGATATTAAAAGCAGAACAAAATAATTCATTCTTAGATGTCTGCATCCCGAAAAATTGCTTAGTAATAATATTCATACATTCAGCAGTTGTTGCTTCGCGCAAAATAATTGTGCAGTGAAAATTCTAGTTTCTAACGTATGTAGATGTATTAGAAGCAGAGAAAATAATTGATTCCTAGATTCCCGGAGGTTAGTTTTACCGGAAGGAAGTAGACTACCACCATACTCTCTTTTGCCATTGTCGTATCGATTCTCCCTCTAGCAAATAATGCTTTCGTTTCGCAAATAATATGAACTTGAAGAAAACTAGTAGTGCAGGAGAATAAGTCAACAATGCACGGGCCGCCCTGCTAGGTAATCGTTAAAGTGCATAGTGATAAATAAAGATAATTGGCAACGCAAATAGTATTGGCACAGTTTTATGATAAATGATAAAGATCTGTTGCTGCACTGTGTCTCATAGACGTATCTACGTTTCAATATAATATCGTTTATGGAAACGTGCGTATTTTTTTGGAATCTTTGCAATTTTATGGGACGCAGCAAAATAGGAGTAATCATTTCCAAAAAATTTGAAAGGTATTTAATTACTTGTCGGAATATTCCAGTAATTAAGTCGAGGATCTTATTAAAACCCAATGAAACGTTGTAATATAATATCGTCATATATATAAGAAATAGATCCAAATCTCTTTTTATGCGGTAGATACATTCCACAGAAATCCGCATATGAAAACCGCGCAAAAAAGACATAATTTTATTTGAAAACTTAAAGATAATTTGTTAAGATAACAGCACCACAAAGGAGGTAATTTACACACGTTCAGTTGTTTTGTTTTCTTTATGCAAAGCAAGATTTTAAATTCGAACGCAAACTTCACTCTACTTCACACAAACTTGCTTACATTAACCCGGTTCCCACGACGACATTTTATGTAATTACATGCACATTAAGGAGTACACATGTGTAAGTAAATGAATAAATAAATAATTGAGATTACGTTATCATCTTCGATATTCAGTTTGCATCTTGCCGATTTATTTGAACACCTCACCGTCGTAGTTCTACTATTACACGCGAATGTGTGTAGCTTAAAAAATGATTCCTTTTGAACGTCCTTGTTACGAGGCCCGTGATTAAATTCATACAAGATCTCTAGATACAAGAGCAATTTGCATGTACTTACGTCGCACGTAACGTGTTACTGAATTGACAAAATTGTACACACGTACGTCGATTTTCTCGCATGCAGACCACTTGCGCTGATTCCAATACCAAGCATGGTATAAGCTAATTACGAAGCTATTTGCAATCAAACGGTATATCTGATACGCGACCAGAAAACAGACCGACCAATTGCTCCCACGTTCCTATCCCCAAAAAAGAATAGGAATTTCTCGCTCTCGTTTTAATCCGTCTCTGACTTTCCTTTCAACGAAACCATTTCTTAGGATTTCCGCTCGTTTCTCGCCGAAAGCGAGTGAAATAGAAGAAGGGTACTGTTGAGTTCTGGAAAGAAGGCGAACGTGACTTTAAGTGTCACGTGGAACTTTGATCTTCCTTTGATATTTATATAATGGTTATATGTGTTATATGTTACAAATTATATCGGTTAAATATTAGATGTTATATATTATATAGGGTACATATTAGATATTAGATACTATACTATATTATTTGTTTTGTCTTATATATTATATAGCACGTGGGGGAGGTATATTAAGTTTTAATATGTTATATAGGTTATATAATAGATATGATATTTTATGTAAGATCTCTCCTCCCTCTCATAAGCTATATATGGGATTATCTTTCCCGTGTCTGAAGTCACCGTGTTCCTTTTTTCCAGAAAGCTACAGTAGATACTCTGTCTTCCACATTCCTCTTCCGTCAAACGTTAGTGATCGACTTCTGGGGGAAAGCGATATCAACGGCGTGACAAATCTCCTTTTACTGGATGTACTATCGATCCACTCGTCCATCTGATTCGAGGTACGTGATTTACGCTCCGTGAAATGTAAAAAGAACGTTAAAAGTGGGTGGCCTGTAATGCCGGAGTAGAATTATGTAAACGCGAGATCAGGTCCGATTCTTCCAGAACTCATCGTCAGCACAGCAGATGCGCTGGAAAATGCTGACGCACGTGTCGGTTGCGATAGGTTTCGGTTGCTTCCTTTTTTCTACGAATTACTTGGATATATAATTTATACATTCTTTATGTCTTCAAAATATAAGTCTGATAAACAGTATCTTCGAATATGAAATATGTCATTGATATCATTTAAATATTAAATGGTCGTCGACGGACTTTGACCAAGTTCTTTAATTTATAGAGTGTTTTTAAACGTACATCTCAGGCGGCAAGTTACAAAGGAACGGAAGTACTGATATCCATTATTGAATGTTTTATGCTATTATTCCAATTAGTTACGCGCTATAATTCAGGACATTAAGATTCAGGTTTTTGCTTCTTTACATCGTACTTCTTCGATCCTTTTATGCATACATGATTCGAATTAATTAATTAGAGTGTCCGCTGACGATCCGCACGTGTCCATCAAATGTTTTTTACTTTCGTCGCTTTCGTAAGTCTAACGAGAATGTAAATCGAAGAGTGAAGGCACTTATCCTTTATTACGATCGATCATACGGTCGCAAATGTATCGGCCTACAGCGAGCCAAGTCGAATTTTATGGTGAGCGATGCTTTTTCGGGGAAACGAGAATCCAGGAAGAGGAGGAAATATAGCGCGATTATTTCTGATAGCTAGCAAAGCTCCTCGTATTATTCTCCGAGGAAAGCCCTTTATTGTTTCGGGACATCCAATTTAGGAGCTGTCCAACGAATAAATATTCCTTACTGTAAAAGTTTTAGCCGAACTCTAATTGATTGCCTCCCATTTATATACTCGTTGGCTATCTACTTTTATGTCGTCGAACAAAGTTAATCTATTACAGGAACACTTGATTATAGGTCTTTGCCACTGCCACTTAGTGTTTAGTTATTTAAAACATTAATATCTACTCTCAGCGACCTGCAATTTTGTTCCATCGTAGGTTGCTAGGTTTATAATATCCGGATTACTTACATTCATTATTATACAATTATACGTATTTGGAATAAGCGACAAACAATACGTTACACGTTATACGCAAAAGTAAACTCATTGCTCTTGAATATCTATTAATTTTTTGGGGTATAGTCGGATAAACAAGTATTCCACGTTTGGAGTATTTATATATACACAGAGGGATGTTTTAATCTCACCCTGCTGTTTTATATCATAATTCATCGTTTATAAATAAAGCCAACTTTGTTATACTTTTTTTAAAACAGAGTTTAAAATCCTGTATCCTGAAAAGTTAAAGTCTACCATCTATCCTCTATTACTTATTGTACATACAAAAATACCCGTTATAAAACAAATGGCTCTTGATTATCTACAAGCGCAATTACACAGGCCATTTATTCCACCAAATTAACTTTGCGCTGTCAAGTCCATGATGAAAAAATAACTCGAAATAAGATCCTCCATAAATTCCATCAGTTCATTCCTCAACTGCTACGGAGGAGAAGGGAGTGGGACGAAGATCATAGATTAATTTCTGTACAAGCGTAACGATAAAAAGGACATATCAGTTTCCCTTGGTGACACGAATGATCTTAAATAGATATCGATGACACAAGGCGCAAACGTGGATTCTAAGGGAGTCCTCTAGTTTATCAGAATCGTTTATTCGGCCTGGCTGAGTTGTCCTCGTGGGAGCGTCCGTCGACGTGATAGTCAATAAAAAGCAAACGGGAAGCTGGAAGATAGAGAACGGAGGGTGGCGGGGGAAGAGGGGAAATGAGAGAAAAGAAGGTAAAAGGAAATTGAAGGAACCGTAACGTTCCGTGAGTCAGCCGATACCGAACAGACTTTGGCCAACGGTTGCATTCAGTTTCTTTTTCTCTCTGGATCTCTCTTAATCGAGATTCTTCGAGATTCTTCGAGTACCTTATGTCTGTACCTGTGTGCGGTTACGAACGAGAAGTCGTGCGTGAAAACCCATCTACAAATGTCGCGGAGACACTCCGTTGATTAAACGAACTTTTCCCTATGGGATATCCTGGAATTCTGCGACACCCATCTATATTCGTACGCGAGTGTGCTTCATGCATGAAATATATGAAATATTCTCGGTGTAATAAAAGTGAACCGTACGCGATTGTAATCTTAAGATCTCGAGGTTTTACGGCATGATATTAAACCCTTCAACACAGCAGGGACATATGTGGGATGCGTCAATAACCAACAAGTTTATTTTCACCAAAAGTGGTGTACAATAACGATAGATGTAACTAAAGCCGAACCATTTTTATATTAAAAGAAGAATCTTAATCGTTAAATTAATTGTTGGTTTGAAAAGTTTCTATTTGTTTCATTTTGTTAAGTGTAATGAATTAATACCTGTTTCCGGCTTTTTAAGTAATTAATGACCAAGTAATTAGTATCCCATTACAATTATATTGGGCACAAAAGCCATTAATTACTGTAGATTAGGTCTTAATTAATTGTGCCTAAATCGAATTATCATTAAGTATACAAACTTCTTGTAATATTTCGAGCAAATTAGTAATAATATATCCTCACATAATACACGTAATACATCCAAAACTACATAATTAATAAAACACTTTAACAAGGTCACAACAATTCACAACAAATCTCCGTATGTCGAGTACCACGTTAAAAAAAGCACATCAGCAGCTACACAAAACTCTGCAATAAAACCTGCAAAATATTGTTTCAAAATGTGCCATCGTTGCAGAAAACGTTTATCCTAGCATTTTTAAAAAAGCCAGACAGATTTATTATAGAAATTCTGCGCAATTAATCTGGTGTCCACCAGTAGACGAAGTTTGCTCGAAGAACGTCTTAAAAACCACATCGTGTACAGATATTCGACGAAATGCGGGAACGTAAAATGCTTCTATTGCAAAACTACATTCGGAAGAAAACATGCTTTATCCTTGGTGTATACTTCGATGACATCCGATTCAACCCACGCGCCACCAAGATCAACAGAATTCGCGGTTTCTTTTTGCGATAAGGGAAAGAGTGTAGACGGTGTGTGACTCGGTTTAAAAGCGAGTTTCCCGACGGTAGATACTTAATGTGTCTGCAACTTCCACGTCATTTCACAGTATATTTCAGACATAAAAGCTTGCAGCTGACTTTCGTGTTTTTTTAACGCCGTATTATATGGTAACGAAGGTTTCTCAGCATTATGATTCCCATTACTCCACTTCGTTCTTATCGTATCTTTTATAATCTACATAAACCTTGTACTAGAAATTTAATAAGAGTTCGCGCACTCAATACATTTATTGCCTATCCTGTTGTTGTTCACTTCAGAATCTTTATAGAAAACGATTTCTTATTAAACACACTCCCTTTTTTATTTGGGTATGTCTTTCAATTAATTATAGCATATCTGCATAATATTAATTATATAATAGTATGTTGTTCCCATATGGAACTCTATATCATAACATGTTGTTTTCGTTTGCCACTGTGTTATTAAAATGAGCAGACTTGAGCGAATTTATATTTTGAATTGGATTTTTGAGAATTAAATGAAGAAGGATATATAAATGAATTACTGTATTCAAATATTTTATTGCGAGAATATTCGTAAGAAACATACAAAAATATCTGTATCTCGCATACATGAGAATGTGAGTTAATGAATTTTGCCGTCATAACAACGAAATAATAATTTGGTTTCAGTGCGCGGTTTATTGGAATGCTTTATTTCCCTTTCACACATCATTTTCTTGTCTACAGTGCTACGGAAGATTGTTAAGTGTATCGTAAAGAAAGAACTTCGATAAGAGTTATTCTACTTAATTTCTTTGTCCGATACCTAGTCGATTCAAGGTCGCGAGCACACACCGTGACTCATTGACAAACACAACACACGCGTAGTTTTGCATATAAACTTTATTGTTTTCCATAACGACTTATATTCATATGAGGAACGAATTATCGAGTTGATAATATTTTTCAAGTGTTTTACCGCGAACTTTTCTCTTTCGTTGACTAATTTCGATTAGCACAGCTCGAATCGGCTGCGAGAATTCTCGAGTGTATCGTAAATATCGTGTCTACGCAGCGAGCTTATGTAGCTATTCTACAACGTCATCGTGACATGAACACTCGTTAAGACCTTACCTTAATTGACCGAGTCGATGCAATTACATGACAAAATGATTCCCCACTTGTTCCTAATCGTTCCGAGCAAAGGAGTAACTTCCGCGTTTGCTTCTGTGCCACGATAATTACACCGAGTATTGATCATGGCGCCGAATTACAATTAATGTCCATTAGTCTATTCTGTTTTCTTGTAAAATGATGATAACATATGTGCCGCTGATTATGAAAGTGGTCGAAGTCACTTTTTATTTAGGTCCCTTAAAGTAAACATATTTAGAACAACAATAGGTGTTAGGTGGAATTCCTGTCTCCTATGGACTATATATATACAATATATAATATAATATAATATAATCAATAGGATATACATATAATATATTATATAGGGAATATATTAGATGTTATAAATATATTATATAAGGATTCTCCTCTCCGTGTTTAATTGTAAGATCAACGTGAGCCTTCATTCTGAAATGATCGGTATCTGTTAATCAGTAGATTGATAAAAAGTGATGTTAAACCCCTTGTACAAACGAGATATAGAAAACAGCCTAACAGTCATTGCACTCTTCGGAACGTTCATGCTTATCTAGCGAAGTGCTTATCCTTTAAATTAACAAGCTTTCGTTTGGGTGCGCGCTCCGAGAATATTGTGAACTTTTGTGTACGTCGCTGAATATCCGGTTTTATGAAATGTCTTGTAAGATGTTTTCGTTGAAATATTATTGAGATATTCACTTATATAGTTTTATGATATTTGTTGCATATAAGAGAGCTGGGAATATTATAATATTTTGAGAATTTGTTCTGAAACTTGACATTAATTTATTTGAAACAAGACATTAATAATACAAATGAATTTATTTGGAACTATTTACATTACATTAATGTTAGTTAACAAGACATTCATTTAATATGAAACTGTTGAGATATTATAATACAATAAAATGTCGCATTCTGCAATGATATTTTTAGTAGTCAAACGTAATTATCAATTCAAGAGTAATTACCATGGAAATTAATGGGAAATGCTTTGATATGAAACCGAATTATATCCATATAAAAATGAGTTAGGTTTCTAATCATGAATTACATATAATTTTATATCCTCGAATAGATCAAATATTTTCACACATCTCTGCATTTATTTACTTCTCCCCAAGTATTATATTATAATAAAAATGAAAGAAATACTTTACTGCATCCAATGAAACTCCACAAAGTTTCGGTATCGAGACACCGAAAGAAAGTAAAAGAATGTTGCATGAGATAAAGACTTGTAGTCGAAAACGGAAGGGGAGGGAAGCAACGAGAAGAATAAGGAAAATAGAGGGAGATGTTAAAAGAAGTAGACAAATCAAACTTTCATCGATTCCAATGTCGTAATATACTTTGGTTGACAACAGTTTTCTTACTCTCCTTGCCAGGCATAATAGACAGCTGGTATGTGAATAATTACGAGACTGATTATGGGATTTACGAGCGTCATCATCGAATCGTTTACCAGAGTGAGAAAAGAAAAGTATTGCTTATTAGAAAACCCTAATGATCCGCAATGGCACTTTAAGCTGGCATATTCGCGATGTCGTAAATATTCTCGAAGATATCGTTGGCCTTCCGTCTGACAGAACCCGGCCATAGTGGAAACTTTTCTAGGCCTCGATTTGAGTCACAAAATTCTTTCGTAGAAACTCCGCGATCTTATCGGACCTTGCTATTTTACTGCGAAATTTGCAATGTATAGAGTTCGACTAAAATTCACTCCTGCTCGTAAAACATTACTAGAGTTCGCTGATTCAATTTCACTATTTAAACCATTCGGTTTTTTGCCGGCTATATTCGTCCAATTCTTGAATTTATTGGGTGCATAAATGCAATCCTTCCGACTAGATTCACATAATATGTATATCCAGTGCTTTTTTGTAAAAAAAAAGAAGCCCGAACTCACATCTGGTCAAGCTTTTTATTAAAGAACACGATATTCAAAGCTTAATTTTTTGTATTTTAGACGAACTTGTGACCAGTGAACATTATTTCAATAATTGCTTTTAAAACATTGAAAAAGTCCTCAAACATACATAACTCTTTTACAAGCTGCCAGAAAAATGGCACGGGGTTATCGATAATGATGGAACTTATTTCGATGACTGATCTGTTTTCATTCTTTTTAAATACAACTTTGATTCTATGCAAAAGTTGGAAAGAATTCATTTCAGCACCTAATACATATATAGCACAAATGAGGGCTGTATAGTTATCCACTATTATCAATATATATGTATAAGTACATAATTATTAGATAATTATGATATAAATAATATGAATAATTATGACTGTTAACACGTACAACTGACGCGGTTTCGCATTAATTAAATGCAAACAATTCTAATACCATATGATCGCATAGATCCGTTTTTTACCGTTCTGTATTGTCCCAATAATTATAAAGATAATATTCTAATAAAGAAATACAATAACAGTTTTTTTTACTAAATATATGTTTATTTGTACAATAGTCATACACAATGCACAGAAACTTTAATTAGTTCTCATCGGAATCGAACATGCTGATTCATGCCAAAGAAATATTTCATAAAATCAACTGTTAAGCGCAATGCACAAATAAAAATGACAAAAGCCATTCAATATTTGCAAAAAGAATTTCTATGAGTAACTTTGGAGAAAAAGGTGTGCGAAAGGATTAACTCCACTTTCTTCATGCAATAAGTTTCCGATGATTGTTTTATTACGAAAACTGTGGTGTATCATGGCCGATGTTGGGTGAGTTTAAAGTACCGTATGCGGTGTAAGACTGAAAAGTAGGCTCCCCGGAAATGTAACGTCATCAGGAGGTACCTTCTATATTAACATAATCGACAAGACATTCCAATTGGGTGCCGACAGAGGATTGCGCAAGCAAACAGTGTGTATTCCTTGCGGTTTGATTCCGGCCACGTACGGATGGATTTGCATGCACCTGCGTATCCAGGAGTGGCGCAACTGCGTCGACATTAACGAAATTATTTTCACCACGAACCCCTCCCGCGAGAAGAGATTCTGATAATACAGTATCACGTAAATCTGGAAAACATGTATTCCTATTTCAAACGAATTCATTCTACATGAACAGTGTTCATCATAATATAACAGCAAAAGTATTATTTTTTAAAAATATTTTCAAGTTCCTAATCGCCTTTGGAAAATTCTGATTTCAAGAAACACAGTTTCGAACTGAAAATATAGATTGATAATTATGATATTAGGGGTAACGGAAAGTAATCAATTGTTTTGTAATGTTTAACACGATTGTCCGTTATAAAACAATTACGCGCCATGCTCGATTTTTGTGTATTTAGAAAATATTCAAATAAGAATATTGCAAATCAGACTTCCCCGAAAACAAACTGGAAATTAATTAAGGTGCGACTGGTTAAACTGTTCTTTGAGTATCGTGAATTAAAGTTTCATTGACCGCGATTAATTAACGGCGGAATTAACAGTACTTCCTAAGAGTAAGAACAATTGTGATCGAGTATTAAATACATTTAACATATGAAAGAAAAATAGTGGATAGAGGAGACACGGAATGTCTGAATAGAATGGCACAAAGAGTTTTTCTTTCTCCTTCCGGTGATTAGCAGAAGACAAGGTCGTAGAGTAAAATCATGGAAGGACGTAATCGGTGATGTATAAAGTCATCTGGAAAGTAGAGGCTCGTGTATCCCATCAGGTTTTTTTTTTGCATTCGAAGACATGTAGCTGCAGTTTCTCCCCCTCGGCTCATTTTATCACGAGTGCACGTCCATTTGTCAGAGCCGATCGATCTACTCGCTGATTGATTTATCGACTCTGCACACTCGTGCAGCCAAAAGGAGAGACAGAGAGAGAAAGAAAAAAAGAGTGGCGAATAAAGAAAAACGCCATCATACATAATGAATAAGACTCATTGGCGCCGCTGTCACTCCTCGTCGTCGACTCTCTTTCTACTCCCTTTTCTTCTATCGCGTTTCTCAACGCTGACTAAACGGCGAACCGCATTCGGAGTGCACTTGGCTTTTTTTTTATCCTCGGCTAAGGAAAATTCCTTATCCGATAGTCGAACGCGGAAATCCGACCGCAGAGCACCGAGCAGTTCGTCGGTATTTCTTTAACTGGAAGAAACGATATGTTTCTTTTCGTTTTTATCAATGGAATTCATATTGAAAATGTTATTTTGATTAGTTCATAGAACTGTGTTTATTGTATAATTGCATTTAAAGGAAATCATCGAAACTTTAGTTTGGGTTGGTGTTATAAAAGAAGTATTTAATGCCGATGGAAATTCTATTTTATTTAAACATCGATTAAAGATGTACAGGAATGCAAAAGAAAACGTAACAGATAATGTTAATTACATATGCGGCTTAGAATTACAAAAAGTTACGTCTGAACAAGCAATCAGAACCACGATAAGATCCAATGGCGGATAAAATCTGATAAAGTCCCGGGGAGACGCGCACATCTCGGTATCAGTGGTTAATCAGATGGTATCGGTGAAGTAATGGAAGTTAATGTGAAACAGAGCCGCGGTGTAAATTTTCCGAAATCTTTCAGCGAAGCGAATATTTTATGACCGAAGACCTCCTCCTTTACACGAAATTGTACAATATTGAATAAAAACAAAACAAAACTGTAAAGCAATTTAGACCATGAAGCAATCACTCTAGTGGATATTTGCAACCAAAAAATGCAAATGAGAAATTTATAATTATGACTTATTGAAAGGAGAATTCTAATGCTATTCATCCTATACATCTTATTCAGATTTAAACAAAGTTATCTTGTATTAAAAAGCACCTCATCGATCGTACAAGAAGTCTAGTTTACGGAACATAACAAGTAGTCGTAATTCACGAGGCATGCAACGTAAATTGTATCACAAATCAAGCACTGAAAGACATGTAATGTTCGAAGTCATAACTGAATTATGGCTTTCATATATGTCCCTCGTTCAACCAAGAGAATAGCACGTTATGCTTGTAATCAATATTTGGAAATCATTGACAATAGTTGTCATTGCAATTTGCCACTTTATCGCTATGTTTGAGAATTATGATTTAAGATCAAATCAATATTTTTTGAAAGCGCCATAAGTCCACCTGAATGCAATTTCACCGAACAGCTGAACTCTTCCCGACTGATTTGTCCGGATATTAAAATGCCTTGAGTCGAATACTTAAATAGCAAAAAGCAGTCATCAGTCTGCATCTGAAACTAGTTTCGATTCATCCTTTTTTATAGTTGGACTTCCATTATTTTAAAAAAAAAACTGCGTATATAACAAGATACTTAATGTTTTTTATGTCTTCCTACAATATATGTTTTAGCAACGTGTACGGATAAACATTAATATAGATACATATATGTATATCATTGCTACCTTGCCGCATTATAAACAAAACAATTTTAAATATGTTAAACATTCTGGCAAATTGCCGAATTTCTTCAAGAATAAAGTACTTACATAATATTATATTTCACTGTATATGGGAATGGTTACATCGTTATTGTAATGGTGGGTAGGGGGTTCACGGACTCATTTCGGGCCATAATTAAAGTCCGTTGACCATGACGTCGCAAGATGGTATATGGAAGCATCGGGCGTAAAGAATTCAAAGCCGATTCGTCGTCGAACGTCATAACGCGGCACGACAGGAAACTCATTAATTAATGTGAAATAATGACTCACCGATTTGATCCGACGAGAAAGTTGCACCTTCGTGAACACGAATTTGATCGACGTAGTGGTATGCCGATCCTTGGACGAAATGAGGGATCGGCGAAGTCAATGCATTCATTTATATATCGTATTCGAGGCGAATTTCCTGTTCACCTAATCGAGCACTCATTTCCACTTGCAAGACTGATTCCGCCTTGCAAAGGGAGAAACGGATATGCGGCCCTCCGCAATCTTTTCGAGGTGTTTGTCAGTGCGGTTCCAGGGAACTTCTGGCCCGAATTCATCCGATAACGTCGCGACATACCGCGATAACGATACGCGTACTATCCTCTATTATCTAAAGCGACTTTGGGTTCGGTGCACTTATGATTCACTCGTTTATGTCTTGAACCTTTTTCAGCATTATTGAAGGAATTTAATACCATGGTTATGAAATAGCATTTTATTCGTTTAAAATATTGGTCGTCGCGTTTAATTTCTTAAACGGGGAATCCTTGCAAAAAATGACATCACGAGGGTACTTTCAATTTAGTAATAAAATAAATCTACGCGACATATTTATAGAAGTGTTGCACTCCAAATTAACTATTTTGCAGATCATGTTCACCTTTTTGCCAATGGAATTCACCTTATTGCAAATTAAATTCACCCTTTCACTTGACATTCGATTTTATTCTTATTAAAATAGCTCAAGAAAACAAATTTGTAGAAAAGCTTGATTTGCAAAATGGTTAATTTGGAGTCCAAAAGGTGAACATGATCTGCAAAACCGTTAATTAGGAGTGCAAAACCTGTAATTACGATGTATATATGAGTTGAGTGTTTATTACTGACATTTATACATATCAAAATTTGAAAATTATGAGACGGATAATTTCAATTTAATTCGTAATCTTCGAGATAAGTGTAGATTCGGATGACGAGTTAACTCGTCATCCCCGGTTAACGAGTTAAAGCATCAAGGAGATTAGCGGAATGAATAACAAGGTTTTCAGCCATTTTTTTGTAGTAGAGAAAATCAAATTTGAAGGACGTTCTCATCAGAGTTTTCTATAATCACTTTTTGCGTTATGGATGCAAGCATGTACTACATTGGTCTCATTAAAGTTTACGTGGCATTATTTGTGTAAAGTGATTAACAAGTTATAAGAATCCTTCAAAGAAAAGGATTTTTACGGATACCTTGGATGATATCCGTATTAGAATATTCCAAGTGACATTACTTAAAAACTATAATAATAATTTATAGCCAAGCATTTTGATTATTCCATTGATATGAAATATAATTATTTCAAATCATTTGGCCGACAATTTTTACCTACTACATATCAACAATGGAAGATTCGTATCAATAAAAAAAGCGCTATCATTACTTAGGAAAAGCCAATATTTGCAATTTGATATATCGCCTTCCTTTTTGTTATCATCTGATACGTTAGTAAATTGTGCTCAGATTAGAGAAATTAATCCCAACATAAAAGTAATTAGCCTCGAAGATAATTAAGCCTCGGCAGTACGTAATATACGAGGAAGTAGTACTCTAGTGATTTATACACATATATTACTGTAAACTCAGTTTACATTGAATTTAATATAAAATAATTATGCTTTCGAGCAAACAGTTTCAAAATCGTAGATATATGAATTACGAGTAATGAATTGATTAAAGATCGATATCTAGAAGGAAAGTATATCGCGCGAAGACTGGCGCCTTAAGGTCGAAACGTTTTTCACTTTTTTTACGATTAAGTCGATCGTATAACTGCACTGGAGATAAACACGTGCAAGGATGAGCCATTCCTTTTACATCCTCGAGAAATACATTCAGCTGGCTCTATCGATCTGGGTTTAAAATTATCCGCCTCCAGGTATTTGTCATTTGTCCGAGGTAAATGTACACCTGCCCATCGTTAATTGTTAATTGATCGTTTATTATTAATCTGTGGTCATGCGAACTCGATCTGATTTCGCCTACGTTTCGTGAAACGTTCAATGGCCGCGTATAACCCAATTCATTAAATATCGGCAGAAATATTATCAAGTAAAAAGTTGATGCTTTGTAACTGTAACGACGTAAAGTTTAACACTTTTAATACTAACAAATTTGACCCTCTTAAAGTTTAAATTAAAGTCCCTCTTAATACTAGAACTACGGACAATATATTCAGCTATATTTATACATTCACGTATACGTCCTTAAAAATAAGAGTGGATGGAAAAATAGATTAATTGATTTAATTACGTTCATTATTAAATTTGAACATTTTTCTTAGATTACGCGGACCCGCCATTTTGACGGCTTCCATAGTTCTATTGTTAATACCTCAAAATCTTGACAAAGATTGTGACATTGCCGGGCTGTAAATTTTTACATTTCCGAGCTGAACAATTTTCCAAACTCTGTTTTTAGAAAAACTATGTTGACTTCAATAAATATCTTCAAAAATGCATATTTTGCGAAGTATTTCTACAATACATAGTATAGAGAAAAATTGTAAGGTACTAAAAGCGTTAAATGTGTGATATTATTGAATGAGCTGAAGCGCGTGGTTAAAATATGATTAGGATAAAATTAAGAAAAATTAGGAACCCGGATATGCATCCTTGACTAACCCATTATAATTTAAATGGAGCGTACGTGACTGTCCTTCGAGAATAGTGTCGCGATTTAATATTTGGCAGCATCGATCGACATCTGCACGCTAGGTATGCACTTCTGGATTTATTTCCTCCATTGATGGGGTTTTTGTCATCCTATTTAGATTCTGAAATCCAATGGCAATTGTCTTTCGAATCACAAGGATCCGAAACACTCGGTCACGCTCGGTTCTTCGCGGAACACGCGCTACCAACTAAAAGTATCGAGTTGCCTGCTTTAAAATTCATCGCATGTGCGGACACGTATTAGAAATTTCACGGTAGCATCGTAAATCAAACCGTCCGACTTTCGTTTCCGACGATTTCGTTGGCCACCGAGAATCAGACGTCCCGTGATGACTCGCACGGCTTCGAGCGTGTCATAAAGGATGCTCTGCGGTTATTTCATATTTTTTCAACACGTAGAAATATGGGTCTCGGACAAAATATTCATACTCTTATCTGTATATCATTGTGTGGTTGCAACGAAGGAAGCGAATTCGAGAAAAATAAGACGCGTTATAAGGCTGATAATAATGCATGCAGATAATCGTGCGGTGTAAAAGGTTTTTGTCATTAGTTCGCTATCAAACGTCGAGTAGAACGTTATTCGCAGTATACAAACCAAGAACGGAGTATAGTTATATATCTCTTAAAACATTTTACATTCATAGCATCATCGACATTAATTTAATAACAACTGCGGGAAAAAGTATTAAACTTGATGGTTAACTTTAGGGTTATGTAACAGTTGGTTAAGTAGTGATATGCATAGCACATATTTATATCTTATTATACATATAAATATATATATAATCTATATTGTAATATCCATATATTATAATATATGCTATGTCTATTATATCGTAAAGACTAAAAGTTTCAGCCCTGAGCTAATTAGAAGACAAATTCCCAGACACACAGTCGGTCTGTTTCCATTGGTATTGAAAAATGAAAAAGATTATGTCATTCTTCCAGTCTTTTAACATTCATAGACCGCAAATTTGTAATTTTCGCGTACCCACAACGCAAAACTCGTATCAATAAATAAAGTGCTATTGTTACTTAGGAAATATCAATATTTGCGTTTTGACATGCCACGTTATTTGTTGTTATCGTCCGGTATGTTAGTAATTCATCGTAGTCCCCCGGTTTGCGATGCATTAACTGATTAAAATTGTTATCATCGGCCGTAATCAATGACACAATGCATTCGAGATGTTTTTCTGAAGTTTTACAATTTGCGTATAACCTACTGTTTAGCATTGAATCAGATTTCCACGGAATTATACTTTGAGGCGAAATTGTGTAATGCATCGTTTCAAAGAGTAAAATTCAGGTTGTTTATATTAACGGCAATGTTAATTTCTCGTTTCGTTTACGCAGTTGGTCACTCGAATAATTTTCCCACCGTTGGGTTTCGTGGCTACGTCGACTGCCACGCTACGGGAAAGTTTGCGTGGGAGGCATAAAGGTATGTTCACACTTGAATCCACGATTAGACTACTAAACACCTCCATGAGTTATTGCCTTGTCGTTCAGGGACTTGAATAGTTCAATTTAAGTAGTCGAACGAAATGTAGTAAACCAGTGTTGTGCGTAAGGCAGATCATTATCGTGCAATTGATCCTTTAACCTGTTAACACGTTGAGCGCCGGGTCAAAGTCCGTGTTATACGATACATCGCGATACGCGTCCGTAATATCTATATGTATAACGCCTAAAAATGACACTGTTAAACCCTCTACCATACATTCGTTACTTCATATCGTTATCGTAACATTAATAATACTGACAATTTTACGAATATTAGCAATATATTTGATTCGACTTTTAGTAACATTGGCATTTACGGCCACCGATGACTCCCACGGCGTTCAACGAGTTAACTCGTCATTCGAATCTACACTGATCACGAAGGTTGCGAATTAAATTGCAATTATCGCTCTTAGAATTCTCAACTTTTTATGCGTATCAATTTCAAAACTTAACAGTCAACCCCATGTATACGGCGAAGTTATAACTGTAGCGTACGGATTTATTTTATCACTAAATCGAAAGTAACCGCGTGATGTTTTTTGAAAGAACTTCCCGGTTAACTGGTTAAAGAACTTTCCACAAGACTTGAAATGGATCGTTGATTAAGAGTACAGAATATAAATAAATGTGCATATAGTTGTAAAGAAAAATAATAGAAGTAGGAGAAGGCCGCGAGAGAAAATATAATACCTGTTGCTTCAATGAATAACAGCGGGCTCGTTTAACTGTAGAACATTCAGAGATAAAGATAACACTTAAATAGCAAGTGGGCTTCCCGCGACCTACTTTACTTAATGAAGTTTTAGTCAACTATCCACGAATATACGAATAATTTCGCCCAACAGTTTATCTTACGATCAGAACCACATATTAAACAATTATCCTTTACGATGTAATTAATCTAATCTCTTATGATCACGTGAGTAAAGGTAAAAGGTAAAAGGTAAATTCATGCGGTGGCGTAAACTAAAATAAAGGAACATGAAAAGAAGCATTGGCATGTGTAAACAGCGAATCGACGTTCGTTTATGGTGTGGAAGTAATCAGCAAGATACACAATGCACGTTGCATGTAACCTTGCACTTGTAACAATGGTGCACATGCACTTAGAAAGAACGCGTTCTTCTGCTCCGTTGGCACGTACCATGGCTCAATGACTGAAACCCATAGGCGTATCGTAAATGTTCAAGTTCGCGCGAACCACGATCGACCGAAGGCAACCACGTATAAAGGCCGATACTCAATCGTGGAATTTCGAATTCAAAGAAATAGGAATTACGATCGTGCTCGCAAATTGTTTGCGTTTATTTTGCAACGAAGTTTCTGCGGGCACGTGATTAATGACGACCGTGCATGCCACAAGATATACCGGTAGAGGATTCCAATTAAATGCAACGCATGCAATTTGCCTCGTATTGTTCGCGTCTTAAGTACCAGCGAGAGATTAGTAGACGTATTGTCGAGGGTATCGTGCGAAATACTTTTTCCGCGAAGCAGAATCGATTGTTCTTTTGGATTTGCAAAGTGTCGCAGTCACATTCGATATTCCGTCAATAACAGTTCGGTGAGCGAGAAAGGTAGACGGAAAAGTTCCCCGAAACGGAAGGAAAGAAAGGCACGAAGATCTTGAATTTACCAGACAATTTGATTCGTGCTCGTTCTTCCGTCAGTAGTGCCAGTAAATTCCCTGTAGTCGCACTACTTCGATTTCGCAATTTAGGGGAGATCTGTATTTTGAAATACTTGAGATTACGCGGCCGAGATAACGCTACAGGTGGCAATACAGGGTGATACAAAAAAAGCTGACATTTTGCTTGTCGATTGGAGGAAAATATATCTTCGTTTTGGCTTAAGTTATTCTGTTTGTCTTTCAAAAATGGTTGTCGATCAAGCGGATATATTCTTACTTTTAATATAAATGATGTCGTATTATAAATTTCATAATTATGTACACGTATCAGTTACTTACGTAGTCTAAATATATACAATTTATTTCTTCAGCTTCTTCAATATTCAGTATATGGTTTTAAAATAATATTTGCACTTAATGCGCGGCCAACGATGAGATTCAATTGGCATTGTTTTATAATATAATATAATAGATGATACTCTTTG
This sequence comes from Nysson spinosus, assembly GCA_910591585.2. Taxonomy (NCBI): domain Eukaryota; kingdom Metazoa; phylum Arthropoda; class Insecta; order Hymenoptera; family Crabronidae; genus Nysson; species Nysson spinosus. The sequence goes on along the minus strand of OU342830.1, from coordinate 4,197,115 downwards.
CAGAATATTCTGGATTATTTCGTAATGGATTCATTCTACTGTGGCTTATGACGTGCAAAGAAACACGTTTTACGAACGTAATAACTAATCCATAGATTATGAGAACTCGAAGTTCATACGCATTCCTGGTTAACAAAAAACTGAGACTGATTGCAGTTCTTTGAATAAAGAATCTAGCTACTACTCACCACGCGACGTGACTTTGTGCCACGTGCAATTCTACGATAGTACGAGGCAAAACAAAATACTTAGAGTTCCGTTTAAAAAAAAACGTACGTCCGGAGTCGTATATGCCACGGCCGCTGTGTCACGATTATTTACGCCTGATAGGTCATTGTTATTTCGTTATCTGAATTCGATCGATTAACGATAAAGCATTTTACGAGCAGTAATTAACTGTTCTAGACTCATCAAATCTAACGATATTCCAGCGACTCCATCAAATTATCCTCTATTAATTATCATAACGAATCCATCGAAGTAATCCTAATTAACCACCAACGTCGAGTAATGACTACTAGTTTATTACTACCAAGTTAAAGTTCATTCAAAGAATATATAATGGAGATGATCGATCTGTGATCATTTCCGATACTCGAATTCCTTGATCTTTCGATATCTTCGACGGCGATTACGATTACTACGAAAGATCGGTGAAATCACGAAAGGAAGGACGAGCAGTCGTCTCGTCTTCGGGCGAAGTGAGAGAAAAAAAGAAAAGAAAAAGGTGTTAAACAGGATTGGCGTGAGCGCGCGGTTGACCGTGAGATTTGAGGAGAGTCGACGTACCTTTTGGAGAAACGAAAATGTGAAGGAAGTCGCTTAGGTTGTGGCTGCCTCCTCGCCGGCAGGATTCCGTGCCACGAGGGCCGAACAACACGAAATTCCGGTAAGCTTCTACCCTTCCCGGCTTCGATTTAGTGTCCAAGTTATCACCGGATTAACCACGAGGGTTCACCGAGGGTATCCGAATGTGAGCGTAAAACGCGGTTGCTCGAATTTCGAAATTCGAGACGCGCCAATTCTCGCGACGCAAGGGCGAGAAAGAGAAGGAAAGGATCGAACGAGAGAGCGTCGACGCCTGGCGTGGCGCGGCCTGGCGCTTCCACGGCAGGCTGGCGGATGACTGACGAGCGGAATCGCGCCTATCTTTCAGGAATGGATACGCGACACCTGGTGCCCTCCACTCCAAAGTATTCTCACCGTAAAAAAACGATTGCCACTTGCATTTTTAACGAAACTTCCGTTGCTCTCAAACTTCGACACTTCATATTCCGGAAAGTCGGGAACATGGAAACGTAGAAACGCGTGGGAATGTAAAGTTGACAATTTGAAAAGTTAAGAAGTAAAGTAGTTAAAAAGGTTGGCGCTATAACGTTCTTAGATATGCACATGCAGTTCGTCCAAAAAGAGTTGGATCGCGTGCTTTGTGATCTGCGAGCGCCATACTTCATATTTGTTCTGATCAAGTGGCGAAAATGGACGTAGGAATATCTGTATTTTTACAGGTAAGTGGATATTTTTATACATATCTGTACATTTTATAAATATGTTGTATTGCAATATATTCTTTGAACAACATTAACCTGAAGCTTAAATTACATCAGAGTTGTACATACTTTATGAGAACTTCATTAGATTCTATTTGAATCGGAAATGTAAGATCATATATTTAATACGACATCTGAACAAGCAAGATTAAAAAACTAATGTCACCCTTTAAAACTATTAGAAATCAAGTTCCTATATTACGAATATAATATTGTAATCAGAGGAAAAGCTCAGAAACGTTTAGATTATGTACTTTAAATGTACTCTTCAAGGTTCATCTATGAGTAGATTCACAGAATCTGTCGCCGGAATATTTCGGCAATTGTAATACATTTTATATAGAAAATACAACAGGATGACATAACTTTGCACTTTGCTTTATAACGCCGAAATGTATTACAAGCGATTACGTAACAGTCGTTGAAGTTTAACGTGAGAATTAAGTCGCTTGGAAAAGTTTGTTTCAAGTGTTTATAAAACACATGGAAGTTTTGAAACTCGCTGGATGCGGAAGCATGGGTCTAAATTAAACCCGATAAAAATACAGGAGAATATATGCTAATTGCAAGGGGGTTCCTTTATGGATGAAAGTCATTTTTTACACAGAAAAATGTGATATGCAGTTTCGGTATTTATTGGTCGGTTAATGTTCGAAGCTCTGATAAAAATTATCAGTGTGCAGTGCGTGTTGCAACGGAAGATACGAAATCTGGTTTGAAACCGACATCTGATACATCATATCCAATAATATTTGTCGCGGTAGAGCGCTTTATCGTTCAGTCGTGATTCCAATCGCATCACTCGATTGTTATCAATCACGTTGATAATCTATATTTCGTTCCTAGCTTTTGCTAGAAAATTGCTCCCAGCATTTTTTTGTACAAAACATCGGTACCTTAGAAATAAGATAAACGAAATAAAAATATAAGAAATATAAATGTCAGAAGTCATTTCAAGTAATACAGTAGCTAATTGAAGTAAAAAGAAGAAGTCGCAGTAAAAGAAAGGAACAGGATGTGCGCAGGTAATTATTTACAGGTAAATAAAAGATGTGCGCAGGTAATTATTTGCAGGTAAATAACAATGCTGGAAACTTCAAGTTTATACTGGGACTCTTTAATTACTTTAAATATTTGTGTATAAGCATGTTACGTCTTAATTGCATTTAGTGGAAGACACAAGGAGGGCAATGCAACTGTGGCATTTAAACTTTAAAAGGACAATTCATCTTGCAACATACCCCAAAGATGGCGGGAGTAGCACTGTGTTTTTTATGCATAGGAATCAGAAAATAATGAGTGACGTTTAAGGAGACTCAGCGAAAAGGGGAAAACGCGATGCATTTATTGCACGTGCTGTGAAAATAACAAATTGTTATTCTCTTTTCTTAACATATATAGCTACGTGACAAGCGCACCAGTTTCACTATTCATCTAATGAATTAAAAGATACGTGTATGTGTGAACGACTGTTTAATGTAACGTCGTTACAAACCGATAACGAGATATCGGTAGCGTCGTTTTCGTTTCTTTCAAGAATGATTGTACGATTTAGTGGCATATCAATCGGATTAACGGATGAGTCTGGGTTCCTTTCATTTCACGTAAATAGGCAGTAATTTAAGTTCTGCCAAAGTGCATTTCCGTTCCCGGCTTTGTCAAATAGTCGAAAAGCTGAAATGGAGTCGGCGGGACTGAATCAGGTGCAAAATGCATCGAATAATGTCGAGGGTTCTGATAACAAGGGAAGGTGAGCCGTCGTTGAATATTCTGCTTCATGTTAAACAAATCGACCTTCAACGAAAACTTCAACAACGTGATTTCCTGTCTATAGTTGTTTGCTGCTCAGATATGCAAGTCAAAATTCTTTGGATGAAAGCTCACAAAAACATGTACCCCGCGAAAGTGGAAGAGATAAGCCACCATACAGAAATCACCATCACACAAATAGGGCTTTTGATGTTATGAACCAAATGAGAAAGTATGGAGTGCTAATTCTGTTTTAAATTTGAGTCATGTTTACAAACACCCAATAGTCCTGAGACTATTATTCTTGAAGTACATTAGATTATATACATCCAAAAAAGAGATAGAGTATCAGAGGACTCTTTTTGGATACTGTGTATATATCTTCTGTATACAATTGTAAGCTTTAATACTTCAATAATATAACAAGATAATATAATGCTTTAATAGGAAAAATTTACTCTGTGACGTGATATTGGTAACAGATGGTGGTATGGAAGTACCTGCACATAAAATGGTTCTTGCTGCATGCAGTCCATATTTTTTTGCTATGTTTACAAGTTTTGAGGAAAGAGATCAACAAAGAATAACACTGCAAGGAGTAGATTACTCTGCATTAGAATTACTAGTAGATTATGTGTATTCTGCAGAAGTTCATGTCACTGAGGATAATGTACAAGTTCTTCTTCCTGCTGCAAATCTCTTGCAATTAACAGATGTGAGAGATGCCTGTTGTGATTTTCTCCAAGCACAATTGCATCCATCAAATTGCCTAGGAATTCGGGCATTTGCTGATCTGCATGGTTGCTTGGAATTATTATCACATGCAGACAGTTACATTGAACAACATTTTTCGTAAGGGAATATATGATTTTGACATTCAATCTTGAATGTGCTTTAGAATATTTTTAAACAAAAGGAATCCCTTTTAGGAAAGTGGTAGATGGAGAAGAGTTCTTATCATTGGCACCACAACAAGTTGCTAAATTAATATGTAGTGATAGATTAATGGTACCTTCAGAAGAGAAAGTATTTGAATGTGTGATATCATGGGTACATCATGAGTTAGATAAAAGACAAGAACACTTAGCTCAACTAATGGAACATGTACGCTTACCCCTGCTTTCTCAGGAATATTTAGTACAACGTGTGGAAGAAGAGCCACTCCTTAAAGCTAATTTGCAATGTAAATCATGAAATATTTATTACCAATGACATATGAGATAACAGGAAAGTTATTCGTATTAATTTATGCAGGCAAGGATTTTTTGATCGAGGCTTTGAAGTATCATTTACTTAAAGGAGAACAGAAATCTTTATTTAAAACACCACGTACTAAGCCCAGACAACCAAGGGGTGTGCCAAAAGTGTTATTAGTGGTTGGTGGGCAAGCTCCAAAAGCAATTAGAAGTGTGGAATGTTATGATTTTAAAGAAGAGAGGTGGTATCAAGTATCAGAATTGCCCACACGACGTTGCAGAGCTGGTGATTAGAATTTCTTGACACATACAAGGTGTACAAGTAAATAATATTTGCTCACATACATTATTAAGCATTAAATATGCTATAGGATTATCCGTCCTTGGTGGCCGTGTATATGCTGTTGGAGGATTTAATGGATCTCTAAGAGTACGCACAGCTGATATTTATGATGCAGCTGCAGATCAGTGGTCACCATGTCCAGAAATGGAGGCCAGGAGATCTACACTTGGTGTAGCAGTCCTTGGCAACTGCATTTATGCTGTACATATTTTATCTTATTTTTCATTCTGTATTGTTGTACTCCCAAATTCATCATTCTAATTCCACATTTTTTGTGATAAATATTTCGCATATACATTTGAAAAAATACAGACTTAAGTTTGCAAAGAATAATATATTAGGCGTAAAATTCCCATAATATTGAGCTCATATACAAAACAGGTTGGAGGATTTGATGGATCTACTGGCCTTAATTCGGCCGAAGTGTATGACCCTCGAACCCGCGAATGGAGGCCAATAGCACCGATGCGTACGCGCCGTAGTAGTGTCGGTGTGGGTGTTGTCAAAGGGCTTTTGTATGCAGTAAGTACTGTTGCAAGGAATTGCAATGAGTATGAAATGCTCCTATTTATTTTTCGCTTTTTTTTCTAACGCTCGAGGTACATGATTACAGGTTGGTGGGTACGACGGCGATTCACGGCAATGTCTTTCGAGTGTGGAATGTTATAATCCTGAAAAGGATCAGTGGAAACCAGTACCTGAAATGTCTGCTCGCCGTAGCGGTGCTGGTGTGGGAGTGCTAGACGGTATTTTATATGCAGTTGGGGGTCACGATGGTCCTCTAGTCAGAAAAAGTGTCGAAGCTTACAACCCAGAAACAAAACAGTGGACACCTGTTAGCGATATGGCTTTGTGTCGTAGGAATGCCGGTAATTTCAATCTATTTACAAACAAACACCGTGTCCTTACATCGAAGTTCGAACTTTGTCCTACTCCCAAGATATAAAAATAGAAAGTTGGTCGACTGGGATTATAATCCTTGTATTGACCTATGGCACATCCGATTGCTGGAGTAAGGGGTGTTATTTTTATTTTGTTCTCAGGTGTCGTCGCGCTAAATGGATTACTGTATGTGGTGGGGGGTGATGATGGTTCATCAAGTCTCGCATCCGTTGAAGTATACTCTCCAAGAACCGATACTTGGACAACCTTACCTACCTGCATGGGTACTGGCCGTAGTTATGCTGGAGTAGCAATAATCGATAAACCAATGGCACCGACAACGACAATGTGAGGGTTGCAATCCGCTGGGCATGGAGCAGAGAGTAACACGGACCCGGGTACCGAGACATCGGTTTCATCACGGGAAGTTGGGCCCAGCGGTGTGCAAGTTCAGAATGCGGAACAGAACGGATTACAGCAGTATCGTGGTGCAGGCCATGACTGCCAAGGTTCACGCTGTGTTTGCCAGAGATACGAAAACGGAGAATTGGCGGTTGTAGTCATGAATCAGAGCAGACATAATCAAGAAAGAGATGACGGCTATCAGAATACGGGACGTGGTTTACGGGGTTTCCAAAACCGACCTAATGGCCCGGCGCAGGTACATCTAAACTTGAATCCAAATTATCAAAATCCAGTAGATTTGGTTCGTAATTATAACCGAAATCGGCAACAAGAACCGGAAGAAAATATTTACGAAAGACTAGACAACGATGACGACGATGTCGAACATAATAGGGAAGTTGCCGGTAACGAGCCAGTAGCACCGAATAATCAAAATAATATAGAGAACCACATGTACGAACGAATAGACGATCGGCATTCTTATGGCGGAAGGTCGCATTCTCGTAGCTATAAATATCACCTTTTAAATCACATGCCCGGGCCGAGTTTTTTGAGTGACATGGATTACCGGAATTTAAATCAGTACGATCAACCAAGAAATATTTATTTAGACTCGTCTCGGTTAACCAACCGACTAAGCCATAACCGTTTAGGCAAACTGGGTCGAAATTGTTTTTCTACCGAAAACATTGCTTACGCATCGACGAGACGTTCTTACCCACTACTTAGTTACAACTGTATGTGCCCATTTTGTAGACGTTTGGACACGAGATATGTATGCCATCATTGTCATAATCTACATAATAGATTCCGTTATCAAGATGGGTTTAATACGGGGTCAATGGGTAGTTCCAGGCATTACATATATCAGTTATCAAGAAATTGTAGGTGTCCGTTTTGCCGGGGTGAATATTCGTACGTTAAGCTTCCCATAAGTACCTGTCGTTCTACCGAATCATCGAGGATCGAATGTCATTGTAGGAACCCTAATAACTGCACTTGCAGAAATATGCTTCTTCCAAATTCAAACTCTGCCATTCGTATTGCCAGATATCTTGATTGGATTAATCGGGGTGGCCCATCGGTTACTAATCCTTTATACGCTACGATCCATATCGGTAGAATAGATCGATCTTGTACTTCGGCTCTCGATACTACAGCTGCCGGAAGCAATTCTTTCAATAGCTCAGATCCAGGTGCATCAACATCTAATCCCACACCATCCACTTCGTCATCTAACGAACCATGTACATCATCAAATCTAAGGTCCATCTTTCCTCCGTGCAACCCTTCCACCTCAAATGGATCCGTGTGTTCACTTACTCGATCAACCGAAAGGCAACACACCTGCGATGATTCTTGCATTAGAAATCACAGCGGGAATGTTGCCGGTATATGCCAATTTGTTAGTAGGTGCGAAAGAGCGGAGTGTAATCATGGTAGATTATCAGTGCATTGGTGGTTCGTAAACAAATGGCTGCCTCCTTGGAATCCGCATAATTCCGATAGAAATACCGATCCCGTACCTCCAATGGAGGAAGAGCCACGCGATCAGCAGGAAAGTGATAGCGACGGTCCTTGAGCTCAAAGATTTTTATTCATTATTTGTGCTTTTATATCGAACAAATACAATTTTGTTTTCCTCTCATATGTACAAACTCCTTGTAATCTAACAATAAGGTGTAGTTCATTGTCGAACTATTTTAGGGCCGTTGCAATAACATTAGTGTTTAATACCCGCATTACTTTATTTCGAGTGAAAAGACAGTAACAATGTAGATGCAAGTTGTGATATTCGCTAACGATAATAGCTCTCTTTCTCTACGGGCGAATGTTAATTAGATATACCCTGTAATTAGAGCATTTTATTGTTCATAGATTTTAGACATTTTCAAAAAGATAAGTTGAAAATCATCAGATCAACAGTTTCCGGGGCACATCACGAGATCTGTGTTTTAAATATCGTAGTTATTTCGAAACAATTCGTGCATATATTATGACAATAAAAACGTGTTTACGTTTACTTCGATATCTTAGAGTAGCATAATATAACGTGTTCTATAAATTCAAATATTTTCATAGATGTGTTTATCACTAAATCAGTCCAACATTTCGAATATAAATCTCTGTCCCACTATTCTATTTCGGTAAATTATAATCGAAGGAAGCATTTAAAAAACTGATTTATACTTGGAAACTCTAGAACTAATGGTTTTTGTAAATTAATTTTTCTTGTAGTGTAATGTCCGACGATAGAGGATCCGCAAAATTTACAGTGCTGATTCTAATCGTAGGAAAACGTATGTATCATAGAAGGATCTAAACTTGCGTGTTGTGCTATGTAATGATGTAACAAATGTAAAGAGATTCCCAGCGTTTTATAATTATCGTCTTCTATAGTATCATTGACGATTGGCGTTATTTCAGAAAGAGTGTGTTTTTGGTATATTTTTACAATGTAACAGTAACAGTGCCTCGGCGAAACAAAAGCAAAAATACATTCATTTAATACTTCGTGGCCCGAAAGCATCTCACCTATTTCATGACCTTATAAACAAGAAAGATTACAAAGCCATGGTTGTATCATTGAAACTGACACTTTTAACTGCCAAATTTAGCTAGTTTTACAATAATTTTTTTATTACAAATCTTTAATCGAATGAGAGATTTGAGGTTTTCACGACTATTATTTTCTGAAGGCTTCCGGATGGGTGTCGCGTTTGAGTGATGTTAGTCTGCTGATTCTCCAAACATTTCAGGTTGCTTCATCAGCTGCTGACGCCATTTTGAAACTGAGTTGATATTCAGTTTCAGTCTGAGTATTTCTTCAGAACTTTTATCCTCCAATAAAAAGTAGTAGCATCTACACCCAGATGAAATGAAGATTTTGGTGATACTATTTTAACGATAATCTCGATCAGAGTTATCACAATGAACGTACAAAACAACAAATTGAATGTATTAACTTAAGCGGGAATGAAATGAAATGTTTTTTTTCTGTTTAACTATAATTGCATAGAACGTTTTGCTGTCGTCGACTGATACTTGGTTGTGATATAAATCGAATTAAATGACCTTAAGATATTGATATTGTATTAAATTAGTTCGCTAATATAAAACTCCGTAAACACTAATTTTGTCGTGAAAATCAAATCTTATTAATTTCTTAAAAATACACAACAGAACAAGAATTTGTTAAATACATATTTATTTTTTGTATTTAATATATGAGGCAATATACTAAGATTAATGTTTTATCAATAAAAATGTACTTCTAGCCATGCATTTCTTCCCTTCATTAAATCTTTTCCCATGTTATGTATTATGATAACCGTCCATAACGCCATATAACTTTGAAGTCACATACTCATCTACCCGTAAATTTTGTTTAATTCATTTTTTCATTGTAATAACAATTTAAAAGTACGTGCCACAATGGTCACTTTCTTCAATGCGTTTAAGTAATAATTTTCTTGCTATTTTCGCGTAATGTAGTTTCGCTGAATTCATATTTAACTAGTTTCGTGTTAATTTTCTTTTGGACACGAAGAAAATTGGGTTGATATGCAAATATTTGGTAATTATGTATTTTGGGAGATTCTGAACAAAGTAGTATATACAGGGTGTCCGCGGTAACACTACAAGCGTTTATTTCGTAAAGTATTGCAAATAGATATTTTTTATATGAACATTACATGGTACAAGGGGGAGAATCTTTTGACGAAAGCGAATTGTTTCTAACTTCATTAGTTAAGAAGATATGAAGTTCGGTTTTTAAATGGAACTATTATATATTTTTCTTCCGATAGTTTGATAGTGCTTTTCAGGCGAAATCATTGACTTCATGTATGTGACCAATTTCAATTAGCTTTTGGGATATTGAGCTTACTTTACCGATTTTTTCGGAAGAACACTTGGTTGGAATAGGAAGTACGTTTGGCGATCTTGTTGGCGCCTTACGAGCCACATGTTTAACATCGCCACTTTAAACAGATACTGTTTCGTTTCATTATAATATATATTAATATATTCGCGAATACACTCTCTATATATAATATTATAATGTATTATAATTTTAAATGTAAGATTAGTTACGGAAAGTTTCTGAGTTGCAATAAATAGAAAGAAACGAAACAAATTGACTTCCCAATTCAAACCATTCATTTCCACTTCTCTGACTGAGTCCGAGAAAATCTAGGAATCGGCGGCAAATTCCAGGAATTGTGCGAAATCGAATACATCCTCGCACATCATGTTTTTCTGATACCAATTTTCAATTTTACCGCTAAATTTGAAAAAAATCGCCAAATATGAGCAATTCTAATAATTCGCGAGCGTTTCCAAGAAGAATAAAAATTCTTGAACATTCTTAAACTACAGGGTGTTCGATATATTTTTCATAAGGTTTAATTGTTAATTAACAACTGCACCAACTCCCGAATCCAATGGTTGAAAAAAATGTAAAAATTAGAGTGTGATTTATAGACTATTTGACGAACGAAACGCCGATCACCGTACCACAACAAATCACAACCGTTACAGCAATTAAAATAATATCTCTGCTATATCTTTGGTAATTGTTTAAAGAAATTATTTATCGTTGCAACGGTCGTTGCACATATCGCGCACAAGTCGGAAGTATGCACCGTGCAACCTTTGGTGCATCCGAAAGCTGCAGTTTAATAGAATAATGAAAGCATAATGTTTCCGAATCGTAATATTCCATCGCCTCAAGAAGTGCAAGCTTGCGGCTTTTCGCTTTAACGAAAAACTTTATTTAAACTTTATTCTGTATTCATAATTTAGAAAATTTATTATATTACGACTTAGTTATTAATAATACTTGATGATTAATAATAATTAACAAGGGATTTGATAAAATAATAATAAATTAATAAAATCTCAGGTGAAACCGAACTAGTTTCGTTATTAAATCACTGCTTGTCCGCCTGTAGAGGGGAATCGTTTCAGTGTGTTGGTATCTAGTGCCTCAATTATGAGGTAATTCGCAAAAATCTTCGAAAATGCACGAATAAATATTATCCAAAAAGGTTTGAAGTCGATAATTATACGAATACTGTCGATAACGATCGAAGAAAAAATATTTAACGGTTAGATCTTCGAGGAAGGAGCGATCGGGATTGGCCAGGGGGTTCTACCCCACCAATTTTCACCCCTTCCTGGTTCCTGAGGAACCGAGGTGACATGCTTACCCCCTTCACAACGATTCTTCATTCCGCCGGGAGCTCTCGGGGAGGAAAGACGTCTTTTTTTCCCAATACTCAATACTGACCATTTTGCGGTTAATTCAATTTTTATTTCGGATCTGTTCTAGGAAGCTATTCTCAATTTGTTTTCATTTGACTGTTTATTGATTATTTTTTACTGGTTATTTAATTATTTATTATTGCATACTTGCTTGGGTTCATGGTTCGGTAGAATAGTTGGTAGTTATCATAGCTATTATAGTTAGTTTCAAAGCTCACCGAAGATGAGCTTGAAGCAAGAAGAAAGAAATATACAAGAGGAACACTCCTGTAGCGAAATTCAACAATAGAAATAAGAATAGAAACAAGCTTATTAGGTATAGTTCGCTCAACGCTTTCTCTGCCAAGAATCTTTTGCCAGATTTATATTGTACGATTGACTTGCCACTTAGATTCTAATAGTATTTTAGAATTAGTATAAGTTACACAGCGGCAGAGAAAGTGTTGTTCTAGAAATTAACCTTAGACCTATGTAAATCACTGACAAACGTATTTATGAAGAGCGAACATTTGCAAATTCTCAAGTGTTTTGCTTCTGTTTTCCTTTTCTTTGTATCGCGACGTGAAGTAGTTCATTTGGCAATGACGAGGGACGAGTTCTTCGCTCTTCGAAATAATGTTCGGTCAGTGACTTAGCGATAAGTTTGGTATAAGAATAGTTAGTAAGTTAGAACATTGTATTCGCGACGATATTCCAAGTTCGATTGTCCCACTTTTCTTCGAGTTTGACTCGAAGCAAAATGTGCCTTGAGGACTTGGAATAAAACGGTGGGTGGTTCGGTCGCGGACCACAATCCGCGACCCAGCCCCCCACCAGGGTCTCTGCTAGCGGCAACCTCCACGTGGTGAGACCTGGTAATCGGTAATAATTGTAGAGAATTACAATTCGAATTCTTCTACAATTACAACCGAGCTAATAGCTGCTTTATATGTATACTTTAATTAGAAATTAGACAGCTTACGTAGTGAATAAATTAGGAATATCAAGTCGGATATCTCTTGACTATTTTTCAGCAATGAACTATGCTTTATAACCATTATTTATTGTACAACATTAATAATCAACATCTAGTGATGTAAACTGTACTGTAATACTGTATTGTAATACCCAAGCTCCTTCAGTTCTGGATGAGACTTTATTAATTTACTATTATTTAAATACACTACTGTATATTGTTATTAAATAATTCAGTAAAATAGTATTCATTTGCCCCTATATTTTCTAAACTTATAATGTACCCAAGTAAGTTGCCAACGGAATTTATTTCCCACATGTATTCGAACGATTTTATATTAATTATTTCGTGCGGATTATTTTAATGATATAATATTTTGAAGAATTTCATTAAACATATAATATTTAAAATTTGTAATGACGCTAATTCTCTTTATTCACTAATTTATTAGACTCATTAACTAATCTCGTATTTTTTGAGTGGAATCCCGAAAGCCCATTTAGTGCTTAGTCTACTTGTACCTCGTCTGTGATTTCACTATCATTAGACTAAATTTGTTTGACAGACTATCTTAACTCTTTGAAACACAGGATTTTAAGACAAAAAAGATTTGGGCAGAAATTTTATTTAAAAAATCGAAATTAATAAATAAAGTAGGTTTGTTTTATTTATGAAGAATAAATTATAATATAAAACGACAAGTTGGGACGAAAAACATCCTACTTTGCATATACAAGTACTAAAAAGGCGGGACACTTCTTACCCCACTGTGTCCCCAAGAGCTAACTAAACACGATTGAATACCGAATGCAGACCAGGCAATATTTTCTAATGGATGTCACAAAGTTCCCCTTTTCTTCTAGGAGAGAAATGTCTGCCAAATATGTGACTAATTATTTATACGAGGAAGGAGTGCACATTAATCGTTTATTGCGATAATATCAGGGAATTCGATTTTAATCAGACGTCCGCCTCATTATACGGCTCAACTGTCTTTCTCGGTAGCAATTGTTTTCGATACATCCTGGTTCCGCATTCGGTGTCAAAACTATATTAATTAATCTTAACCGACGAAACTCAATTCATTCTGACTGTTTCAAATAACTTCCTTGTTTCATTCACCAACACATTTAATCTTGCTAAAAGTATCAACAAGACACGAACGTGAACTTCCGCCATACGTAATAAATGCATACAGTAAAACACAGTATTACATGCTTTATATAATTATTTATACGAACAAAATTTAAATAGACTAAAATATTACATTTCATGAAATATATTTCGAAATTATGTAAATTTTATGAACTTTATTTAAAACATAAATACACCTGTTCTTCAAACTACATGGAAGATGCAATATCTATCTAAACGTGTATGTTGCAAAATTGATTACTTTGTATTCATTTTATTGAAATTAACAGGCAAAGTGTAACAGAAACCTAGAAAAACGAATTAATAATTTATGTATATATTGATAGTAATAATGAACATAGTATCTTAACAAAAATTATCTATCCGTTATCATTGCAACGGTATTAGAAAAGTTTTGTCAGCACTAATCAATTAATCTCGGCGTACTATAAAAGGTACAATCAAGTACGAATTTTCTTCAAACCGATATACAATAATTAAGAAGAACCCAATAATGTGAAATATTCTTTAACCACGTCAAATAATATCGCGTCAAATTAAATCGCACTAGTTCCTAAATCCACTGATTATTTACGTTTAACATAAAGTTTTTCCATGAAATTTAAATATAAGATGGCTACGCCTTCATAATCCATAGGATGCACCAGGCGCACAGAGATAAGGTAGTGGTATAAAGGATCGTTAATTTGACTTTTTCCTCAGCTTAAAGTGCATCGTTCGTAAAATTACAGGAGGTTAATGGCAAGTCGTGCATCCCAGTAACTCGAGGCTTGTTAATAACACTAACATATCTCTACCCCCGGAACGCTTTTGCAACAGTAAATGCCGCTGGTATCAATACACATATATCCACTTTGAGAAAAGTTGATCACTCCCCCGCTACTGAAGGCCAACCGCTATCACCTCGGTTTTAGAATGCTCCTAATATCTACATGCTATTGCCATTTCTAGACTATCTGTTCGTGCTCCTAAACCTGTAACCAACGTTCCTAGATCTCATCGAATCTATTACCGATATCTCCCTCCTCTTCCATTCTCTTACTCTCTCTTTCTCTTTCAAGTAGAAACGATTAATCACTTTATGACATACCGAACGAATATTCGAACGCATTCTTACGTACCTTCTGAATTGTTTCGAACGTTTCCCTTCCCTGATAACTCCCAGTGATACAATCACTTATGTATGCAAAGTGACATTGAAATTTCGGTGGTTTTTTGACCCGCTTGATACAGTTTAAACTAGAACTACCGAACGTATACTTACAATTAGTTATGCTTACACATTTATTTACAGATAAATTATACCTGAAGGATTTAAGTCAGTTAATGGTTCAATTATTTGCGTTATGTACATGAAATAAATGTATACACAATCTCAAACTATGCGCCGTGGTATATTCGAATAATTTAATCCTCAATAAAATTTTTTTCGTGTCTGCAGTAAAAGGAAATCGTTTAAATTAAATCTAGTTAAAGGTGATTCTAACGAAAGTACATTACGTGAAAATAGTAACGAAATTTTTACTTAAACGCACCCAAAAAGATGATTTTATAACTTTGTACTCCTTTCTATTGCGCGTACATTTATAATTATTATTACAACGAAAAAAAAATGAAATGAAAGGTACGGATACAGATGTTTATGACTTCAAAGTTACATGGAGTTATAAAGGGTTAATTAAAATGGTGGACAAGTCATTTTGACTCGTTTTCTAGTTTTAGTGTTAAGTAGACTAAGATACGTTTAATATGATGCTATTTTTTAACGTACAAGGAAATATATTTTTGGCAAAGTATGGAGAATGCCTTCCCGGGACTTTTAGGTTTGTAGTAATTTATAATGGCCAAGGTTGAGTACTGCCGAGCCAAGTTTGTACTTCTCTGTTTTGTGTTAATCTTAGTTGCCGAGTTTGTTTGTTATACATTTTTGGCGATGTTACAGAACTTTTAGAGTTTGCGAGATCTATCTACGAGTTGTTTCCTGAGAGATTTTGTTTGCGATTGTGTGTTGCTAAAGGGAATCTTTTTGTGCAGTCTGAAATGGAATTTTTTCCACTAACTGATCTTTTATATTTTTTGTATGGTATAGCGTCATGGCAGACAATTGAATAAAACAAAATGAAATGTCACGTTACAGCGAAGCACTTTCAAGTTAATGATCATCGTGGACCTGCACCACGATCACGAAATGACGCTCGCCGGTTCGTGTTAATTGAGATTCTATCAATTCCTAGAAAATCTGACTTCCTTTTCATCAATAAGATTAAAAGTTTGCTTCATCGCTCAAAAATACAAGTTGAACGTTTTATTCGATGAAGGACGATCAATATTTTGCGCTCTAGAAAACCGCGTAAATCGGGTCTACTAGTAAAATATACGTCCATTACAAAATGAATATTTTATATTATTTTCATTAAGCATTCCACGGAATGCAGAATGCACGCAAATGAGAAAGAAATCATACTTCTCTTGTAAACATTATTATAATCTTCACCAATCGCGCTAGTAGAGGAAGTCAAAAAGATAGAAAAGTACTAAACTACATTATTTATTATAAAAACATTTCCATGTTTCCATTCCATAAAGGAAGCAAGATGTTCGCGATTGTTTCTCACGGTGAAAGTATCTTTAAAAGCATGGGCGTCAAGGCATAACGCAAAAGCAATTCGGTTACGAAGTTATTTCTGATGGTAGCTATAAAAGCTTTCATCATTGTTTCGAATACATAAGTGGTTGAACTCTCTTGGTGTTATCCGAAGGAACGTTATTCAGGGCGTGGTCGTCTGTATTTCCGTGTTACGATTGGTACTTAAACATTTTGCTCCACACGTATTCGTAGCACCTTCACGGATTTGCACGTAAAGTATTGCGGAGGAAATTTATGTACACTGGTTGGCGCAAAGCTTTCAGAAAGGTATGAGCCGATGGTAGTTCTTCCGAAAGAGGATCGTCGTTTTACGCGCCGGCAACGAGCGTCACCCGTAAAACCTGACGAATATTTTGCGCCATCGTACGGCCCGAATGCAAATTTTCGTATCACGATAAACGCTATTGTGTTTCTGCGACTATAGACCAGCCGCCATACACATAACGGAACAGACTTATCTTGGCACCAAGGGTATTCAGATATCAGGGGTGTGGTCCTCATGGCCAGACACTCGGTTACGATGATTCTGCCTTCGAATCATTTCTCCGATTCTTTCACTCTTAAAAGGTTTTACCGAATGTGAAAGATTCTGGTTTTCTTAAATATTTACTACGAATTAATCTGCAATGTATTCTCCACCATTATTTAATAATAACGTAAAAGAATCAAATAAAAGCTATGGAATGACGTATACTATTAATATGTAGCTGATAGGAAATTGTTATGAGAAATGTTAAACAAGAAACCCCTTGATCCTGTTAACGGATATGCACGAAATTTCGGGGATATATATGTAAATAAATGTCAGCTGACAAGGGAACTAGGAAGAAACGACAGCAAGTAACGTGCCACCGGAAGTTGCCAGTCATTTTGAAAGCGCCACAGGCACTTGCTCGTCATCTTGTAAGACACCAAAGTGAAGCCGCTGAACGGCAAAATGTTAATGCAATGTTACTCTCTTATATAAATGCAATATTTGTAACAAAACATTCACTTGAGAAATAATTAATATTATGTACTACGAAAATAAATAGCACCAAAATATACTTGATTCATATTCAAGCTAAATGCAAATCTATTACCAAATTCATTTTTTGTACTTTAATGCAATGCAGTAAACTCTTCGTTAATTCAATCCCAACAATAATACAGCATTTGAATTCCACGAGGTGATCAAATTTGATGTCCTAAAGCGTACAATGTTTTTGTGGGATGAGTTTTAGCAATAAAAGCACTGATTATAGCCGCATCCTGGAATTCACATTCAGTTTCATTGATTTCGAACAACCATGAGTTTCCTGCGACAAAAATCCCATCCACCGCATTTGAGGAAACTATAACTTCGCTACGCATCCAGGAAGAATAAAATGTTCAAAGTTCTTGGCGCCGAGCAGTGGGACACAGATATTCCTAGTAAAAACAATCAGAATTCTCTTGCGTCAGAATCGTTAACACATTATGATCGATGGCCGGAACGATACTTGAAGTATGTGGGCGTTGGTCCTGTGCTTGTCACCTTCAAATTCCATCGGACTGAAACGTAAAGGTAGAAAAAAGAACTAGTAAAACATTGATGGCGTCGAGGTAGAAAAGAAGAATAGAACGAAACCCGCTCGATAGAGGACCGTCGATGGGGCTCTCTGACAAAACAGAAGTGATTCAGAACGATCTATTCCATTAGACGGAAGTCTGGTTTCCATATGAGATTATTATCTGTTAGAAGAATTACTGGATTGAAATCGACTAGGATCTACGATAGATCGGATCGCGTAGAGTGGAGGATGATAAAAGATCGTATAGGTGGTAGGATAGTAATTTATCGCTACCGTTACGCGTGCATAAGCATGCGTGAATCAGGGAATTGTCGTCCAAGTGCAAGCCGTATACCAAGGAAAATTACGAAATCTGTAGTTCTTGTGCCATGTGCGCACGACCCCTTTTTTCTCTTTTAATGAGGTCCTGGTTCCGGCTGCATTTATTATTCTCCACTAGTCGCTTAATTGCGTTGGGATAGGACACCTCACCCGGGAAAGGCCAGGATCTATAATCCTGATCGATGAATTATCGTATTTGTTTTTCACCTTGATTCAGTTACCTTAACTACTTGTAGGTTTCATTCGACATTTAATAGGAAAATTTCATCTTTCCGCCTCTTCTTTCATCGATTATTATATATTAGGGTTACCGAAAAGTAATCAATGGTTTTGTAATACTTCACTCAATTATCCTTTATGAAACATTTACATCCGGTGTAACCTCGAAATTTTATGCTCCATTTATAACTTACAGTTTTTTTTCATTCTGCGTAATTTGTAACTCACTCGGATGATTCTATGAAAATGCGGCCTTCTGAGATGTTATGGAGGTTAATTTGCGAATAGAGAATTTTTTCGTTTCGAAAGATAGGAACTTGATTTTTTCAAAAGGGGAAATATAACATTGGAAGATGCTTGGTCTGAATAAGAAATAGACCGACTTTTATAAAATATTCAAAAATTGATTGATTACTAACTTGATCATCTAATTCTTATTAAATAGTGGTAGGTCGAAGATGTTCGAAAATCCAGAAGTCTGGATATGAAATTGTTGTCACCGTGTTTACTTTTCATTTCAATCATTTCACTTTTACCGCATGTTAAGGTTTCATTCGATATTTAATAAGAAGATTCAATATTTTTGTTTCTCTCATCGTCGATTATTCAGGAATAACGATAAAGGGTCAAAAACGAGTAAATTAAATGGTGATTTGTGGAAGGTGTAATCGCCCATCGATTTTGTCTGAAAATCAACAGCTCCGAACATGGAATTGTTTTTATCATGTTGTGCGAATAAAAAGGTAGTCTTACGACGATTATTGGGTGGATCGATCGATCATGTAATTACAGGTAGCCAGAAACGAAGAACGGATACCCGAGGTACCGGTCGCGTGTAAACTTGTTCTGGATTCTGCGCTCGTAGGCGGAAATGGGGCGCACCTAAAAATTTATCAGGCCATGTATTACGTACGAAATTAACTAATTATAATGTCGAACTTGCCGGATCTACCCCTTCTAATGTAGACTTTACTTGTTATGTCATAATAAACGAAGTATAATTCGACTTAAGCAATGGTTTCCTGCTGTACCTGGCAATATAATTTCCCTTCCAGTTAGCATCTTTCTTACCAATTTGCTAAGTGTTTTTAGTTGTTAATATAAACGTGGATACTCTTTCGAGAGTATTCTTTTTATTGATTATAGACTTATATTTTATATTAAGGATACCGGAAAGTTAACAATTTGGGAGTGGAGAATTTTTTTGCATCGAAATTTGGGAATCGATTTTTTTCCAAAAGGGAATTATGGCTTTGAAGGATCGTCAGTTAAGGATCATAAAAATAACGATGGGAATTATTTAATACAAGAATGTTTAATATGAAAAAATAAATGGTGTTTCATGAAGTATGTGAAAAATAATTGTTTACTTTCCGGTACCCCTAATAATACTATTAGTTAATGAACTTCATATCATTTTGTAGAATTAATCATTAGTATTGCATTGAGTAATTTTCATAAATACTTAAAATGATTCTGCTCGAATGAAATCAACTTTATTTCGGCATTAAACTTGATACGCTAAAAAAAATTCATTAATTGAAGTAAATAATACTATTTATAAAAAGATTCATCGGCGTCAATAATGTGTATGATACCGCTGTTATAGAATTAAAATTCATTAACTAACATTTTCCTGCAAAAATCAAGTCTTTTCCAATAGATGGATAACAAAAAGTTACAACAATAAATTCAAAAAAGATTAACTACATAAAAAATGACACAACATTTAATTACAAACTGGAACATCAAGAACTCATAATTACGATCTTTGTTGATATCAGGTACTTTAACTTTGTATTCCGAAGTCCTGTTCCAGGAGTGAAAAGGAGCGTAAATTTCTATGAATATGCAGATTCTACTATCTAACACTCAATTGCAAAAGACATGATATAACACAGTTTTGAAATAGTTATAAAAGATAAACACGTATTTTATGCTTTGTAGAGTGTTGCTCCGTTATTAGGTGTTATATTTATGATGTAAGTAAAACCCTACATAAAGAACCGCAAGGAATACGTATATCCGCGTTGGAAAGTGGCCGCAACAATTCTTGATCCCATTCAGAGGCTTCCTTCTTCCAAGGGTAAGGAAAGGTAGCTGCACGTGGCTCTCGTATAGCACTGTAACGCTTTGCAACTTGTTCATTGTTGATTGCACAAGGAACCAACGAAGGTATACCTATCACGGACCCCTGCACACCAGGCATCTGATCCCTTTTCAATCTGTTTCTTCGGAGTTATCAATGTATGTCAATAGAAGTATTAGATACGTGCAAAAATGTTAGTCTTTCCGAGCATCTGATTTTTTCCCATTTCATGTAGTCGCCTTAAACTGTTGTTAAATAATAATAAATGGCATTTCAGAAAGTTCAATATCACCTTACCAAAACACAAAACGACGAGAAAATGTTTGAATTTAAAATAACTTTATTAGAGGGCTGAAGAAAAGACTAACATTTTTGCATATACCTGATATAATCGTTTCTGTGTTTATCACCTCCGATCTTTGAAAAAAATTGTTTAATCATTATTGTTTAAACCTAACACAAGTAAACGGTTTTATTTACTCGATTAAACATGGCTTGGTGCAATACATTTTTAATGTTACGATAACGATGTAAAGTAACTAACTTATCATAGAGGGCTTAAACAGTTTTGTTTTTAGATGTCAAATACATGTAACCAATGCCTATCGCGAGGTATCGTAAGGAACACTTATTGTGTGAGATTTTATGTCTGTGATATTATTATACGTAGTAACATATTGTTTATTGAATTTATACCTGTATGCTTGGGTTGTCATAGGCATTTTAGTGTTCATTAAAGTAGTAATAGGAAGTTGAAAAGTAAGTAGCATTAAATTATTCTGTATTGCGCGTGCACCATATATCTGTGACCCCCTTTCAGTCTTTTCTTTGAGTTCACTGGCGTGTGTCGGTTCACG
Source organism: Nysson spinosus (assembly GCA_910591585.2). Taxonomy (NCBI): domain Eukaryota; kingdom Metazoa; phylum Arthropoda; class Insecta; order Hymenoptera; family Crabronidae; genus Nysson; species Nysson spinosus. The sequence continues at coordinate 4,175,926 of OU342830.1, read as the reverse complement.
CGGCATGCACGTTCCTGGTTCTGACGTTTTCGATGCACTTGACGCATACCTAGTTTACGATCTAATTTTATTATCACGTTGTTGTTCCCTTACGATCTCTTTCGATTAACACGTTGACTGTCGGACGGAAATCCGCGTTATACAATACCGCGTCTGAAATTAGTCGGTTACGTCTGGGTTGGTCCTGAATTGGACTGGTTAAGTCTGGGTTATGGCTATATTATTAATTTATTATTATTCCTTACTTTATTATAATCGGGGGTTACTCGGTGATATATGGAAATTGCATTCTTTAGTAGACAAATTGGCGGCACGGATAATTACTTAAGAAGTCAATTTATCTGTTGGTAAGCATCTAATCGCAAAGTTAATGGTACGCGCCCGCTACCAGGGTGGTCCACGATCGTAAGCTTGCCCTCGAGTGGTACACGTGCTAACTTTCGATCGTTAGAAAACTGCTACGTGCGTTATGCATTTGATCGAGTGCATAATATTTTATTCGTTCTTTATTTAAAAAAATGAAGATCTAAGTTCATGATAATTTATTTTTAACCGAGAAAATGAACAAAATTAATGGACTCTAAAATAAATGGGCTTTACAATTTCTTTATAATTATGTAGATAATATTCTCTTCTTTCCTTCCGTATTTTGTATATGTTTCACGTGTCATATTCTTTATTGTTTCTAATATCATTTTATGAAAAAAAGACTTACATAGTCTAAAAGCTAATAATTATTTAAATGCTCTATGATTAGAAATGTTTAAAGTTCAATGTTTCATTAATCTTCCATACATGATCTCATAATGTTTCATTTAACTGTAATCAGTAAATAAAGAATTGTGAAATTATATTCATTGTTAGGTAGATTTATAGAGAATTGGTAAAGCTAACATTAAAGTTAATTAAGCTTCAGATATCGCGGAACAATTTCAGTCGAATAAATGCCAATTTGTTTTTACGCTGTTGAAAATAGGGAAAATGGATTCGTCGAAACCAGACAATGGTGTTCTTTTAAATTTGCTGAATCACATCGAGGAAATGAGATTTCTCGTGCGAGACGTGACATTGGGAGTCAGTTCTCGAATTCTTGTTTCGATGTTGCTTCCTTTGTCTTCGGAGATTGCGCCCGTCCTCGAAGATCAATGCTTAAACATTCGATTGAATGGAACGGTGATTAGACCGAATAACTAGGATTTGAATGTTGGCCGACTTCCATTATCAAAATGTTGAATGGATCATTAATATCACTTGATCCAGTTATCCAATGAAAATTAATAGTGATACTAAATAACAAATACTAATCATAGTATTTCATCAAAATTACTCCTAGAATTGATCTTCGGAAGTTCATCTGTGATTATTTAATTTTATTATTTATTTTTCTTTCTCGGAATTATCGTATTCTTCATCTTATCGTCATTCCATCGTCATATGGATGTCATATTGATATACAATTATAGATTAGCTTGTACAATCTATTCTTGTTTAGTTTTTATAATATAACAATTGTTCGAATATCTTAAGTTGTAAATCAACGGCGTGCATATTAATAATAGTTTTTGTATAAATTGTCATAAGTTTCTCTCTTAATATGATCCAAGAAATATAATCCCCCTCTTCATGTTACAAACATTAAATATTAGAATAATAAGAACATTAAAATACTAATGCAATAATAAAATAAATTCTATTATTCATATAATCGATTATAAGTCATACAATTACAATGATTCATTTTTAGTAATTTCAGTCAAAATGATTGGTTTGTCATTTTTAATAAAATTATTCAAATATACATGACTGCATTGTATGAGATTTTAAACACCTTTCTTTAAAGTACGTAACACAAATCACTAAATCCATTAATTAACTTACATCCTTTAGCCATAATGTACATACAAATAAACGTACCAACATAATTGAATACACGTTTTTATAGAGCTAAAATTCATTAACTACAATTTCACTATTTTCTTCTTCAAATATAATAATTAAACAAACACTATTTTACTAGACAGTGCAAGCAGTATATATAAATAATTTGATACAATTAAATATTTCATTTCATGAATACATATTGAAATTTTTATTATAAAAGAGAAATAAAAATACTTCTGTAACTCGCTTACATGAAAATGTTAGTTTATGAATTTCACCTCTATAAGAACGATATGTTCGATAGTATCAGTGTTAAGAAACTGGAAACTCGTAATTAAAAAATTACCATTCTAATGGTGGTTGCTTTAACGACGTCGTCTAACATTTATTGAACTCTTAGTAATAGATAAAGATAAAGATATTAGTTTTTCTCCAGTGACGTTTATGATTTCCAATAGGAGATAGAGCCGGAGGCGTACGAAGTCCTTGCCGAGTGGGTGGAGCAGAAATCGGTAGGAAGTACTTTAGTAGTCGAGTTTGATATTTATCGATATATTGTTCGACAAACGCATGTCCAGGTGAAATCGATCGAACGACGATAAGGTAGCCAGTGCGATACTTCCACGAAATAAAATCAAAGGAACAGTTTGCAATTATGAAAATTATTGGCCCGTTCGTACAGTCTTAAAAAATCCGACTCCGGAATACCGAGAACTTATTAAGGATCCTGGATTCATTTGGAAATCGATCTTCTTGCATTCGAAATCGAACGATCCGATTTCATGCTATTATTTAATGCTCGATTATTCGTTACATAAAGTAGAATTCCTGATGCAATTAATGTTATATCATAATCGGCCCATTATTATACCGTTACATCAGGCGCGCAAGGTAATTGAATTTCTTTCATTTCTAATTAACAAGGATATCATTTTTCGCTTCGTTTAAAATTGATTGTCTACCGTTGTTAATACTTGCCACTGAATCGATCAATGAAAACGATATATCATTTCAACACGTGTATATGTGTGCACGTTTTGCAAATGAAATTATAATTGATGGAAGGCTGTAAATTATTAAAATCTTAATGTAACAGTCAAATTGGAACGGCTTTTCTTTATAAATGAAAGCAACGTTTATAATACGTATTATTATGTAATGGGTATTAATTAGTAAGGGCAAACAATGTCAGTTTATTACGCAATACAAATCGGCGGACATGACTTATATCATGCCATAATCACCGTATATTATTATGATATCAAACTCAATGGGAATTTTAATTGGACGTATGTCAATACTAATTAATAATAAATTCGTGGTGCTTTAAAGATAAATATCACGGGATACACTTTTTATCTTGATGCCGAAAAATGTGGATAATTAAGAACATAATTTTGAGCGTCTTCATTACAGCCTCTATTTAAATATTCAAATAAAGATGTAATAAAGTTTTGAATAATTTTAGACAAAAATTTCTCTTAGAAAATAGGTTTAGTTAAGAATATTTCTAATCGCCTAGTGGACATAATTAATCTCAAATATAGAAGCATATATTACGTGAAGTTTAGAGTTAAAAAATGCTGGATATTTTCTAAAACTGATATTTATTAAAAGTAGACCGCGGTTAGGTTTGCATTTGAGATTTAGATCTTTTTAAGAAAATAATATTCAAGGAACTATACAAAATAATAGAAAGAAGGGACATGTGACGTATCGTTCGAATTTGAATCTCTTGTTGGTTGTATGTTACATATTTGTATAACATAAATAATATTACACCAAAATTGATACATTATACAAATTAAATGTCGCCTGGAATTTCTACTTTCCACTTGTTACATATGTTACATGTATATTATATAGGCTACATCGTTGTTGCAGAGGTAAAATTACCTAACATTTTCATGCAAAAATTACGACATTCCTCATTCACGAATAACAAAAAGTTACATCCATAAATACAAAAAAATAATTTCTAAAAAAATGTAGTAAATTAATATTACCTCCATAACAACGACATGCTGTTTATTACATAGGTCCTATGTTATGTATTACACAAATAAAGTATTATGTAGGGACTCTGCCATAGGTTATACAGAATATTAATACATAATATATAGAGAGAGGATTCTCTTCCCGTCAATGGTTACCGTGTGCCACCTTTCCAGGGCCCTACGGTAGTTTCGCCCAAGATTTTATTAGGAATTATCATCAGTGTCATTAGAAAAATCATAAAAGTAAATCCCCGTCTCGAAACGATGTCAAGATTACGATTGCGCAATTTGCAGGGAGAAAGAGGGACGTGGCACGTCCGCGATTCCGTCGCTTCGTGATTTCTATTTTCTATTTAGCCGCGTAGCTGCCTAACCCGCTGGCTAATAAAGAATCGATATGTCAGAGTAGAAATTATGAGCAAGCCGGGAATTACACGATTAGTACGAATAAACTTACGAGGTATATTACATTAGCACAGCTAACATTTCGTGCGCCTCTAAACGTTCATTCTTTAACTAGTCCCGACCGCGTGGAATTTCCGCTGAAGATATTTCTATTCTCTACGTATGCGTTGTTAAACAGTCACGCTAATAATCGTTTCTCATATCTTAATAAAAGCTTGACGAATTATTGGACAGACTGGGGTGGAGAATTCTATGTAAATAATGATATTTAGTAATTGATTTCGACGTGTTTAATGCATGTGGAATATCAAAGCCAGTGAACCGAAATCATCTGGGGAGGTTGATGATTAAACTTTTATTGAACCCAAATATCAGTTTCCCACGTAAATGTTGTACGCTTTAAAAGGAAAATACATGTCAGTTGTGCATGTGTTTGTTGGTTTTTTAAACTTGATCTTTATGAAGTCGCAAATAATGAATGATATTATTTGAAGGACGATATATATGTTAGGTAATGATATTGTATTCATTAGTTTAATCCATGATTAATCACAACTTTTCTGCGGACAATGGAGAACCTTAGAAATATGCATTTGTGAAGATATTTATTAAGTTAAACATACTTTTTCGAAAAATAAAATTTGAACAATTTTTCAGTTCAGATACGTCGAAATTGTTCGGCTCATAAATGTCAAAGTTTTTGTCAAAATTTAGAAAAGCCGAAATATCTGCTCTACGACCTTTATCAGGAAAATCGTGAACCGATATTAGTATATTTCGACCTTTGGGGTTTAAGAGGTTAATTAGTCTATTTATCCATTTTATTACCTATAAGTTTTATCAATGACTTCTGTGAAGAATTTGTACATCATGATATTACACCACAATCGAGTCTAGTATTATTCCAAGCAGATACAAATAATCATAATTCACATTTTTCCCAAAAATGTCCAATGAAGGCAAGGACGATGTAACCCCATAAAATAATTGGGATTATCTTAAATAGACAAAGAGAAGATTAGAGATTTCATGAGAGCCCGAAGTGGATGGAATTTGTCCACATCTTGAAGATTTAGTGTCCAGAAAGTATCACTTAGCTTGCATGAGTAATATCACTCTCCAATCAAAATCATCTAGGGTGTTCTGATTCGATTGGGTTAAGAAAGAAAAGATTGTGCAACCTGTTTGTAATCATTATTGATCTAAATAGATTTGGTTGATGTTCGGTCAAGTGTGACTCCAGTAAGGTCGTAAAAGATTTAAATTGGTCTGGACATGATCATTTAATACAGTAGATAGATATATACGAAACAACCTTCGATTTTATAAGTCGTGGATGAAAGAATCGGGGCCATTTAATTCATTAATATACTTTGCCTTATTTAATTTCATATTTTTAATAAGGATGGAAAGGTTTCAAGCTTAAAAATGATTACTTTTATATATACGCTTATTAACAATCTCACATAAAAATGATTGAAACTCCTGTTCTCCATGGCCGCCATCGTTTAATTAGTCGTACGTCCAAATAAAAGTGGTGGATTTGAACCGAAAACCATTAGTCCTTTCGGCCGAAATAATGGATTTTTTATATCAGTCTTCGATGGTATCGAAATGCTGTCCAGGAAGGAATCTTAACCCGGAAGTATATTTATGTAAAACGAACAGTACACGTATTTAAATTTACCTTCAACTAGTAATTAAACCGTACACGTCTTAATATTCCACGGGTTATGCAAACACATTTCGAGCCTTGGATTTAGGACGACATAAAATCTACTCCATTAAGGAGCCCGCATTAAAATTACGAAAGAAAATATTACGGCGATAAATATTGTTATAACGATGTTTCAACTTCTAATCTACCAGACGAATCTTTGGCTGCATGTTTCACGTGTGTCGAACTATAAAGCTTATCTACGACTGCTTTACCTAAAGGAAAGTATCGCACGACAATTTCAATGTAAATCCGCGAAAAACCTTCGATTCATGAAAGTCCCGATATCGCAGCTGCCGCTACTTAAATTTATGAGCACTTTAAAAGCGAAAGTAGATTACGATTCGTGGCTATCATTTTACTCAGATATACGATATTTATCTTAATAAAACATTTCATTCTTACATTGATACATTGTATATGCAAATAACAATTATTTGTATAGAATTTATATTTGCTTTTGCTGTAGTGGCCAAGTTTGATGCTCCTCTAACGATCTTGGATTCTTTCAAGTCTGATCGAAAGTGTTACGGACGTGCCAGCAAGGTGATTAGCATCCACGGATCCACGGAGGTCTAAGAAGAAGGTGAACGTAGGTGGGCTTCCAAGAGATCTCGATACAGTTATAGCATTACACGTGCAGAGAAATGAAAGGTTCCGGAGCGAATAGTATCGAGAGGATCCAAGGAGAGAAGGCATCTTAAACGAAGATACAAATATTCCTTGAAGAGGAGGATTACAAAGGATAAAGAAACAACGATGGAGCGAAGGCAAATGCGTGATACCAGCGTAATAATTGTTGCATCGCAATACAGTTCAACAACGTAATATTCCTTTCTTATTCTCATCTTTCTTTATCTCGTTTGATCTAGGTAGCACTATTAATCTGCCCCCGATCTTTCCTTGTCTCACGTACGATAGTTCCTAAGACCGAATTGCGAGATTGATGCAACGAGATGGACTGCAGATAAAAGCGTACGGAGTTTAAACTCTTCTAATGACTCCTCTTAAAGTACTGTGCTTTTATCCGCATTTACCTAGCTAATGAATACGGGAGTAATTGGGAGTGATCACTTTGGCAACTTCCACTTTCTGCTTCGCGTACTTTGATGCCATTAGGATGCCATTTCCTTTTATCTTACGAAGACAAAAATACAATCGAAATAAGACAAGTAAGGCAAAGTATTCTATTAAATAATAGCCTTATGTGACATTAATGGCTTTCTGACTGAAACCTGCCCTATTGGTTTGAATAATCATGCAGTTCGGTGGGATGCCGCGAATCGATGTACAATGTACATACATCTATGATCACAATGAGAGGTGTTCAAAAGGAAAGATATTTGAGAGGGAAATAAATGGGTGGCAGAGATGGAAATACGGCTGAAGATCGATCCTCCGAGACAAAAAGGAGAGGCGACGATCGGAACCGAAGGTAGGGAGTACTCGTGAGATATAGGAGAGGGATACAGAGGAACAGAAAGTGAGAGAGAACCTGCAGGCTACGCTACTCTTCATGATCGAGGGACACCTTGTTTTATCCCCATTCTGTATAGCTGGTTAAAACACTTCTCTTTCAGTTGTCGCTCGCCAACGAAGCGTTTCGCGCCGCGTGACTTACGCCTCTCGGTGATTTCAACGAGTTACTCGCGCACCGCGTATCAACAAACACGTGTTTTCTTCATCGTTATCGTGGTTACTCCTTCTTACTTCTCAATACCTTTGTCAATTTTGCTGTTCGGTTTGCGTTCATTTCCTTTTATTGATTCTTTTCTCTGATCCTGATCGATTTCAGGATAGTTCGAGCACCGAAAGTGAAAGTAAAGAGGAGAGAGAATTTCGTTTCGGTGCGTGCCGTGAATCGCTTACGATTTTTGGACTGCATACTTCGGTTTCTTCCGTTGCTTCCAGTTTTACGCTGATTTTCTGCTCCGTTGGGTGGATCCTCGATTATTACCAGGTAATATTTCAATTGAACTTTTGTTTTATTGTGACAACTTATCGATAATAATGTAGCTACTTTTTCGTCGCAAATTTAATTCATTAATGACGTAGTGTATTTTTCTTGTATGAATTGTAATTGTTTAATGGATAATGAATTTTATTGAAGTACGTAGTTGGTATGGAAATAGAGAATAGATAGAGAGAGAGAGAGAGTTTTTTACTCCTGGTAAATGTTACAAGGAGTTGTATATCCTAAGATATTTTCCTGAGAAAGCTTGTATTAAAACATACTAAAAAGTGTACAACTCATCAGCATCCTTTAAATCCTTTAATGGATAGGTCATCTTATAACAAGCGCCGATTTTGCCAGATTACAAAAGCTTCGTAAATTAATTTCCAAATCAGGAGATTGAATAAAGAAGAATTCAATGTTAGACAAAAATTATATAAAGAAGTTGAAGACTAAAGATGCTGTATTACGATCTTTAGTCTTCAACTTCTTTCTTTTAATTTTTGTCTTATCATACCGTACTGTTAATTGTACCAACCAATGTTTTTATTAATCCAGATATTACCGATTAATTTCCAAATATAAGATCTACGCGAGTATGAAATATTTGATTACTGTAAACCGCAAACAATAACTTGTTAACACTAACGAATAAGTCGAGTATGAAAGTATAGTTGCCCCCCGTACAACACTGTACTCCTACAACATTGATTCGATAATTGGGGAAACCTAAATGCATTCTCGGTTTGTCAATGTGTACTAGTTTTGATTAATTATTCATTATTTTAATAAACAGATTTCTTTTAGTTACGAAAACAAAATAGTGTTCACACTTTTCTTAGTTTCTGGAACCCTTCTTTTGTACTAGACCTTTGTTTCTTATAACATTGATTCGCATAACATGACATTCTTTTGGGACCTAACTACCGTGTAATACGGGGATGCCTGTATCTAAATTCTTATATTTTTATCAAAGAAATTCTTATATTATTACAATGTATTACTGTCTCACTACATTAATCAATGACAATGAATATTGCAACAAACTTTAGCAACAATTTCTGCTATTTCAATATTACGATAATCTTCAAATCAATGGAACATGTTCATCGAGCCTGGAGACAACTTACAGGTTTACAATCCCATTCAATTAATCAATTACGGCAGTTGCTTGAAGGATTCTCTTCGATAATATTAATTTTACGTTAGACGAGCATTAATATTTTAATGACGAGGAGTTATGATCATAAAGATGATCATTATTCTCTTATACATCCCATAATACTCCTCATATGACTATGTAGTATGTATTTACCAGTCGATTATTGACAAATCTCTTCAATTAATTAATTATGATCATATAAAATTATAAGTTCTCAACATCTTATATCGACACTAATATAACACGAGACATATGTACGCTATTTAGGTTCTTTATTTAATACCTCCACAATAAATAAATGACAGTAGCAGAATAAAAACTGCCCTTTCAAAATGTTTCAAAAATGTTCGTTTGTGAAACACTGGGAAACCGGATGTTGAACATTTCTTACTGAAATTTTAGTCAATTGATACTTTATACGCTACTCAGGTTTATTATTAAATATCTCTCCACACTAAATAAATGACAATAATAGAATAAAAGCTGTATTTACAAAAATATTAGTTTCTGAAATACTGAAAAACTGGAAGTTGATAATTTTACTTACTCAATTGGTAGTTTAAACAGTAAAGGTAATTGTGGAGATATGTAAACATTGATCGCCGAATTATAAGAAGTACAAATACTTGATTAATATTTCGTGGCACAGAGTTTCATAAGTTCGTTGATGACATAAAAACCGTGATCACGAAAAAGTTGTGTTCAACGTACGAGGAGGATTGTATTGCGAAAAAAGCTAGGGAACGTTTTGAGAGTCGGTGAAAACGTACGCTTTGCATACTGAACTTCGAAGAAAGTAATTCGCCGGGCGAAAGTGACGAGTGGCCAAACTTGTTCGACTATGGACTAACTTTATAGGTTCGCGGGTTGACCGCGATAATTATTGCCTGTTAAATGTTTTATGAAATTATTACCTAGAGACACGTGGTTATTCTCTGTATTTCTGGCATTCTTTCTCGCTTCATCTTTTGCAACATTATTCGTCCTCCGCGAATACTTCAACGGCTGGGAATCATTTTATTGATTAAAACTATTAGATGCCGGTAAAAGTTCGTGCAGATTTTTAAATCAAAATTGAAATATTCTGAACATTCTGGAAAATCATGTTTTTTGACAGATCAGTCACCTCATCAAATCAGTGCTACAGTTCTTTTCCAACGTTCTACAAACTTATACATTTCTTTTTTATAAAAATCTGGTGTTTTACTCGTAAAGAATGCAACCAGAGAATTCGAATTTTTATTTAAAGATTCTGAAGAATTTTTCCGGTACCTAATATAATCGTGTATTATTCTAGTTTGAAAGTTTTGTCTTTTTGGTCTGCAACGAGAACAACAATTATATTGTTATTATAGAGGTAAATTGAATTAACCAACGTTTACATGTAAAAATCACGGCTTTTCCAGTAGATGAATAACAAAAAGTGTCAAAAATAAATACAAGAAGAGAGTTTCCGAAAAAACGTAGTTAATAAATTTGATCACAATAACAATATACACATAATATAATGCGTTTAATTTAGTATTTTATAATGCGATATAATGCTTTTAATTCAATAAACGAATGTTTTCGTTGAAAATTGAAGTAAAAAAAAAACATTGAAGATTAAACTTCGCGATCAGTTAATTAGTCACTTAAACAATGAAAATATATTTGTTTACTGCACAGATATGTAAATATTGATTGGTGAATTATGAAAAACAAGGAAATTCGATTACTACTTCGTTCCTTGAAATTTCGTTTGTTAATTATTATCTAATTATGATTTCAATTCCATTTGGAATATTGATTTTGCACGTTATAATATAAGGAGCTGTTTACTGTGTCAACATTATATAAACAGGAGAAATGATTTTCATAAATCATACATGAAGTCTCAGATAATTGTGTGTCATTAGCGATTTTACCACTAATTTCATCTGAACTTTACATCATCACGTGAACTCTGCAAACGTATAATAATCCAAGATTCACTTTTCTTGTATCTTTCACTCTTGTCTTTTATGAGTTTTACATTCATATATCACTTTTCCTCGTATTACTGTATCGTATCATATCTATTGCCTTCATAAATAAAAATATTCCATTATATTCCATAATTTTGATAGTACCATTCCCTTTATTGTGATTCCTTATGACAACTTTACAAAATTTTAAATAACTCCAGACCTTTAGTTGACCACTAAAAAATACACCATGCTGAATCAGCCTATTAACACTTTTGTACTGTTTTACAATATTGTGTCAGAAATTTTTCTGTCTTGCGGTTCGATCGAAATACTTAAAATTATAATTCCAAGAAGAAACGCGAAATATGATATAAATATATTCATAATACGATATGAATACAATTATGTACGGAATAATTACATTATATTCATAATTAACAAATTCTTTTGTTTTAATTTGTATATATTTGTAATTCTTTCCGATCAATTTTTGTTTTTGATTACATTAACCTTAAATTCATAACTTTTCAAGACAAGTTTTATGTCGTTATTTTTATGTCGTTTCAAGTACTTCGATCAACGATATTTCGCGATAATGTAACTTTAGTTTATATAAATCTCTTATTCTTTGCGGTACATTTTAGTCATTATTATATTATCCTTGATACTTTACTTCATAATCTTTCAAATCGACATTGTTTAATTCATCTCATGAATGCCTATCAAAAGTAATGCGCGAAGTAATAAAAAAAGGGAGGACCCACACATTACTAAATAATAAAAAGTGTTGTAGTTCTTTCATCTTATTTAATTCTTGTTAAATAAGCGTTTCATTATTGAAAATGCGCCATCATTTCGCCGGCTCTATTTCATACATTTTCATCATTAATAAACAATCTCATAATAAATTACATATTTTGCAATTAAACATTATGTTACTAGAAGGTATTTATATTCCACTCATAGAGTTTGGAGGATCTTGAATTTATTTCTGAGAACCTCATGATAGCACACGTGTGCTATCTTTTTGCCCAGGATGTAATAATGAAGAATTTCATAAGAAATAAGGTAATATTACGTGCACAACTAGTTTTGTTTATCTAATACAATCTAAAATGAGAATAAATTCGGTGAATCATTTCTGCGATCATAATGTGGCCGCAGTGTCTGTTTTTCATAAGTCTACAGAATTAACATTTTCTAGTTTTATTTCGTATAAAACTATTATTCTATACAGTCAATTATTGTCAGCATTATATGACCCTTAAATCCGAACCTTAAAGGCGACATTTTATGCACTCCTCTCAAGAATAATACGCGATGATATACTCGAGTTAAATCAACGAATGATAATAAATCTTTGAAGAATCGTTTCCTTCAGTGGTTACGTGGCCGCGGTGTGTGTCTTTCATAAATCTCGCACGAAACATCATCCTTTCACACATCCTTTTAAACCTTCCCGTATATTGCGTACCAGAGCACTTTCTACGCCGAGACGAAAGTAACAGGGGAAGTTCGGTTATTCGAGGAGGAAAAAGTTGTCCGGTTCGAGTTCCGCGATCGTTTTTGAAACGATCGTGACTGATGTTTAATGAGGATAATTAATGGGGACAAGATAATTCACCGTATGTCCCGGTGAACTATATACATAGCCTTCGTAATATAAATTATAACACGCGAATCGTTAACAGTTTGTCGTGGCAAGTGGAATGCCGTCGAAATAATTGCCTTACTATTTAACCGACAATTATATGAGTCGCTGCTTTTGAAACTGACGTAAGTGAAATTTTTCTTTCGACTTTAATATTGTAACTAGGAAAAAGAATATATGAGAAATAAGGGTAACTTCGGAAGATATCATTTTGTTGATAACCTTATCCTAATTGAAACTACTCGTAATTTGATTATGTATTATACAGAGTGTTTCCGAACTGGTGTTACAAGCCGGAAAGGGGCGAATCTACGTGAAGAAGTAAGTCGAAAATATAGAGTGACTTCAACACCGATTTATTTGCAAATGAAGCTCCGTACGAAAAAATGTCACTCTACATTTTCGACTTACTTTTTCAAGTAGATTCACCCCCTTTCGACTTGTACCACCAGTTCGGAAACACCCTGTATAATACTTATAATGATAAGTGCTACAAATCATGAAACTTTTGATTAACATTATATTACATTCCATTACAAGAAATACTGAAATGTCATTCATAAAATTGTACACAAGTTGTAAAATATCTTGCTACATATTTCATGTAACTTGAAATGTACTCCGAAGTGACAATTCTTGAGATAAAAGCAATTCGGTATTTCCTTTGATTAAGTCATAAATTGCAATAATGTACTCGACGATGAATCAAGTATCCGATAAGGATTATCATAAAGAAATAATATGCATATGTAAATACGTTTCTTCCCAATAACTTGTACATTGTTTTTTAACTTATTTCCTCGTCAACATTCCGAATATTACATGCACAGTCTAATCGGATTTTTATCTAACGCCGAAATGTCAGGAGAAGTGTGCATACGTTATTTACAACCTTGCTGAGAATACTTGTCTTTTACCTTAACAAATCATTATTAAGTATCGTTTTATTAACGTGCGATCATTTTCTAACTGCTGACGCGATTTTAATTAAGAAAGTAATATGGAACACCTTTAGCTGCGACCTAATCAAATATTAATATATATATATATATATATATATATATATATATTCGTTTGTCCAGAAAGTTCATGCCGGTTTTTAACGAAAATTCAAAGGCAATATTTTTTATGTCGATATATATTTATTCAATATTATTCACCATTTCGTTGCATAATCTTTCTCCACTTTTCACACAATTTGAAGACTACATCCTCCCGGAACTTGTCAGGGTTTTCACCACGAAAATAGTTAAAATCCAGAAATACTGAAACTCAATAATATCATTGATCTCAAGGGATAATTTTGTCGTCTTATTCACCAAAGTTGATTCCTGGAATAATTATATTTTTCCACGAGAAACAATTAAAGTTCTTAACTATTAATTATGTTACGGGAGAAGAAATTTATTTAGTATAGAAAGCGGTACAATGTTAAAACATAAAGTTAGGGATACTTAAATATGTACGGAGATAATAATAAGAATAAGAGTAAATCCTAAAATAAGATAATATTATATTAGAAAATTATACTCAGAACTAAATATTATTAATTACGGACATACATCATAATTAATAGTGTATTCTATTAATAATAAAGTATTAATATATAATGATGTATGATATATCATAATTGAAGATTACAGAATTTATTTATAGTAATCAGCATATTTCTGTCATATAATACATGTATATTCCTATCATAATTGAAGGATTATACAATTTATTAATATTAACCAACTATTTACGATTCCTTTGTTCACAAAGTTTCCGTGCGAAAGGTGTTTTAATAAAGTTTCCCCGACGTTAACTAAAAGACATTGCGTGACGAGTAAATGAGATGTCGAATTTTAAGGTTTCTCATTTCTTTACGTGCACCACGTAACAAACTTTTTCCTCCGTGTGGTTAAAATTCTCAGGGAGTTGACAGTAAAACGAGATGTTATTACCTTAATTCCTTCAGACGCAGTTGACACTTTAGAATATTACCCACAAATGTATATTTATGGTTGGTAAGTATTTTAAAGCATAAATATTTATCGCCATTAAATATAACCTGGAAACTATGAGTTATTTTGACCATGTTATTAATGATATTATAGTATAATGATTCGAATGAAACATTTTTAATACTAACATGCTATATAATATTTGGAATTAAATAACTTGGATTGCATGAAATCTAAATGTATATTTAATACTTTAATAATTACTGCATATCACAGCAAATTAGATAGCATATTATATATTATTATAAGGTAATAACATACTGTTATAATACCCAATAAATTAATAATGAAACCAAGCAGCTGTTTATAACTGTTAATGCATCATTAAACATTATAGAGAAACCTAACAAAAATGTATGATTTACTAATATAATAATAGGATTAATAGCTTCAACATCGAAATCGCCTATTTCTATACGCGTATTCTAATATCATAATTCATTGGTTTTTTACTATCAACTTATCTAAACATATACACAAGAAATAATATAATATTAAATTATCTATATTATCTAACGTATTTTAAAAGGTTTACTGACACTTCACTTATTTTAAAAATAGGGTGTTTTCGAGTAAGCTACGGTGAAAAGTACGAACTGGAACTTGCATACATTAATTACTTACTACAATTAGATCTAATCAATAGATAATTATATCTGTATATTATATAATTGTAATAACCAAGTATAATAATGAAATGAAATAGCACGAAATATTCGAAGAGATTTCTTACGACAGTGCTGGATTTAAAATGTTTTCCACTGAAGAATTGCAAGTCTCTGTCACGTAGTACACCTGGCGCGATGTATCTTCGTGAGAACTTTAAAGAAGAGAAGAACTTAAATGCCATGGTCTTGCTCGCGAAACGTAATTGCGTGTTACGTATTACGTAAGCAGACGGTGTAGATATTGCATTCAAAGAAAGGGTGGTTTAATGAACTCCTTCGAATTTACTGTATAAATCAGTGGTGCCTATAATGCCAATTTTGTAAAGATTTAAATTCGATCGTCAGCACTGGTTTTGTCTGATAATAAGATCTGGTCTCATTATCGGAAAAACTGAGGGTTTTATATAAAAAATATTTTCGAGAACAAGAACAGGACTTATTTTTCGAACAATAGGTAATAATGAAGATTTCAGATCAAGTCCTAATATGGGAAAACTTGGAGATTTTGTGAAACAGATATTTTCGAAAACAAGGCCGGATTTTATTTTTTTAACAATAGATAATAAAGAAAATTTAATACAAAAATGTAAAGATTATCCTTATTCATAACTCAATTCATAATCTGTTCATTGATTTTCGAAAGTGCTATTGCTGGAAGGTTCTTCTAATATCATAAACATGTTAAAAAGGTGTTTTGTTTACTAACGATAAGTATTCCGGGAAACAGATTAATATAGAAAAAGCTGCTTATAATATTCATTATGTTAATGGTATATCAACCTTTTTTATACTCCGTTGTTGAAAATAGATCAAGGTTAAACGATGTTCTGTTTACTAAGTATTCCGGGAAACAGATTAATATAGAAAAAGCTACTTGTAATATTAATTATGTTAATGGATATAAAACATTTTAATACCCTTTTATTGAAAATAGATCAAGGTTAAGTTTACATTTAAGAAGTAGGTCTTTTAGAAAAATGGTTGGCAACTTTGATATTCATCAAGAAATTAATCTACTACATAATTATTACAGGATCATAAACATTGGGGAATTTAATGGAAGAGGAAGTATATTATTATTTGACATTATTTAATTATAAGCAGATATGTGCTTTTAAATGACGTGTCTTTATTTATATTTACAAATAAAATTCGCAAATTTTTGAAACGTTCTGCTTTATTCAATTTTCTGTTCTCTTTGTTCAAAGGAACTTGAACGTCTAAATTCCTTTATAGAGCACATTGCATTGCGTTCCGCGAATCTCGATATAAGAAATGGCAGAATTTTAATTCATATATTAAACATTCTTCCGCCGTGATAAAAATATTTTTTGTCCGCTTGACATTATTTATTTTTAAGGTTTCAATATCCCGAGACTTATTTAGGGGGCCGCGCAACTCCAAAAGAAAAAATCTGATCCGGTTTGCTTAACTTCCCGGTTTGGTGACATTAATTAACCAACAAGGTCGCCCGATTCAACCGAACCAGTTTTCTTCCCTCGGGTTATTTTAGAAATAGGGTGTTTCCGAGTAAGCCTCGGTGAAAAGTACCAGCAGGAACTTACACACGTTAATTACTTATTATAATTAGAACTAACCAATACATAATTATAAATATATAATTATTATAACATAATATACTATAAAGTTATATAATTACCTAATATATAATTAGATGTGCCCAAGTATAAAAATGGAAAGTAATCAGTTAATGACTTTTTATTTAAAAATATGTACTCTAATTAAAAAAAATACATAATACTGTTTCATATAGATTTTTTTAATTCATTACGTATTCATTTTCAATGTGAAATGTGGATTTGTATTGCACGATTTCAATTTACACGACATTTTCGTATTATGTATTTTATATATAATATGTATGCTATGTATACATATTCGATAGCCTTTTTTTTATTTGTTTGTGTGTTTGTTAAATAATGGTATAGAGTACATTGTAGATTAATTCGTATTAAATATTTAAAAAAACAAAATTGTTCACATTCGACAAAACCACACGAACTTCTGGAACAACCCTATACTTATGAGCCGTAGTGTACAGTCAGATATTTTGATACTTTATCAAGCAGTGTTGCAAATCAGTCGATCATGATCGGTTCACCGATAATCGTACAATACTTAAACCGAGCCATTAATTCGATATGCTCTGATATGCATTTAAAAGTACAAGACAGTTTACGTCAGATTTGCGTCACTAAGGTTTCTTTCCCTGCAACCTGTTACTGTAATCCGTAATCTCAGCAAAGTGAGTTATTATCAAAATGTGCCATGTATCTTATACTGCGAATGAAATATGAAGTATCGAATTGGCACGTGATGTTGAGTATGTGTTTAAATAAACATTAATTTATGGGTTAATAAATGTTGTTTTACTTGAAACGATTAAATCGATCATTTAAAATATAACATATATAATTTCGAATGTAATATTTACCTTTTAAAATCTATAAATACTGATATGAACTGAATTCGTGATAATCGGTTGTGAGAAGGTTAACAACGAACGGTGTATACTTTCATTTACAATATAATATATCTAATAACATTATCCCATTACATGGTTATTGATAAGAATAACAATTTCTTGTAATAAAACAATGGATTTTATTTAAGTACTGTAAGGTTCTGGATAGAAGGCATACGGTAATTTTATATGGGAAGAGGAGAATCCAATATATCTACTATCGGAGAACTGTTGTATAATATATGTAATGTAAAACTTATATAATATATAAGTATATAATAAGTATAATTATCTCACAGCCGCTATGTAATGAAAACGCCTATAATATATAATATATAACATAGGTAACCAATATAACTTATCGGAGAACCCTTATATAATATATAATATATGATATACATAACCATTGGTAGTAAGAAATTCACGTGACACTTTCGTCACAAGTGCCTTTTTTCCATAACCCTACAGTGCAGTGTGCACAACGTACAAAAAAAGCTTCAATTTATGTATATCTTCATTTTATTTAATTCGACGTTTTAAAGGGGTGGCATTCGATAACAATCATAATCAAGTTTTTATATCCATATCAATAATATTATAGACAGAAATGGATCGGGTAATTATAGCCGTTTCATTACTTCTTCATAGTATAATATAAAAGTGATTCAACTTAACATCCGGTCACGACGAACAGCTTAATAAGCATATATCGTTCTTTGGCTTGGAAAAAATGGTGTAGTCATTAACAAGAAGGAAGAAGAATGATTCATTCGCATTTCCTTTCTATCGAATGATTTCCAGCTGAAAGCAAACGGTGCACTTGTTTTACGCCTGTGACATCATCATCGTCAAGCTATCTGACCAATGATTAATACTTAGATTCTTCCAGTTACGTGTATAGTAATTATAGCAATTGTTTATCGTTTACAGACTGGTACCACGAAGGATAGAGACTTTACTAGGAAAAAGAAGAAAGTAAGGAAGAGGCCATTAATCTCCGTGAAGTAATCTCCATTACGTTTGTCTGGCAACGTACAAATAATTCAAGTTCGAGATCCTAATCATCGATCATGATTCATCAAGATCCCAGACGAAGAAGGACGCGGGGATTTCCATCGATATGCTAACGAATTTGAAAGCCATACTGCTGAGTAGTTTAATAGAAATCACCGAATAATGATGCAATTAACGATAATCATTTGTATGATAATTAATTCCATGGACTTCAAACATTCGTATTAAAGTTCAGTGACTTAATCATGTTGCTTATGGTGTTAAGACGATTCGTTTCTACGCACGATCAGGATCACGATCGTGCAACTTGATATTTAGCTCCGAGGACGGACATTACGATAGATCGAAGGAAACTTTTGTGCGCGTATCGTGCTTTTTTACTCTCGAAACTGCTCGAACTTTTTTTTTTGGTGAAGGTTAACATTCAATATGTCTTTGGTGAATTTTACTCTGCCTTATCAAGCGGCTACACCGGCGCCGTTTTTTTACGGAGGTCAAACCACGGTGAATAATCTTCGCTTGAATGCTGTACTTCCGCCAGCGCCAGCGCCAAGTTTTAATGATCGCGAACCCTTTCAAAATGAACCATATATACCACCACCGAGATACCAGCAACAGCAACAAAGGCAGCGACAACCCGTACATGAGAGGACTCAGGAACATTCCTTTGTTGAACACTCGTCGTTCTCAGCAACGCAAGACACAAGATATGTAAATTATAATCAAGATTTTCGAAGGACTCAGCCTAGGCAACAACAACAGCAGCAACAACAACAACAGCAAATGAGACCTCCACCACCACCACCCCCGCAGCAGCAGCAGCAACATCAGCAACGAATGCACTCGGAGAGACAGGACGAGGATCCTTTGCGGAATTCACGGACTGAGCAGGAGGAAAGCTTTCCTGATAGGCCAAATGGGTAATTGTTTATATTTCTTAATATAAATTTTCTGTACAGTTAAGTCCCTTTTTACACGATAGACTGTACAAAAAAGATATAGATTTCATTGTAAAATTAGGGATATCTTTTGAGATACTAGCAGCAGAAAAGGAGGAAGTTACACACATTCAGTTGTTTAGTTTCGTTTATGCATGAAAAGATTTTGAATTCGAACGAGAAAAGCTTTATTTGCGTGTGGAAATTATTCCCTTCTCTCTTAATTCCCGGCAGAAAAACATAAAAAAGAGCAAACATAATTGGAGGAACCGTGCTGCGCTGTTAAAACTTTCTAGATTTCTTGGATTACTTACTTTTTCTTGTTTTTTTGTTTCGCCGCATTTAAAGGTACGCATAAAAGGAGACAGGACTGTATTTACTTATACGGACGTCCGCTTCAGTTTACATAATCAATCGAATTTTCATATGTATCATTAACTTGTTGTATTTTTGTGCCGAATAAGTTATTACAAGAATTTCTATGCTTATCATACGCTGATTCTATCTTTATGTCTTTAATTTAATGTAATTTGGTCGTCATGAAAAGATTAATTAGGTCAGAATAATTAACTCGACGTCAAGGCACGTCGAAGGTTTTCGTTTCGAATGAATTCTTAAAGTAGAAGCGCGGGAAGGTAATTGCAGAAGTAGTGTTAATTACGTGCACAATTATTTATATAACGATTGGCAAAACCGTTCCTTTCATCGCACGCCGCGAATTCCTAATGAATTTCCGACGAATTTCTGACCAGTTAAGTGGACTCTTGTACACTACGAATGGGAAATTATGTCATCGATCCACGCGATGGCCGTTTCTTTCATCACACATTATTGCATGCGTGTTTAACGACAGATGAATCGAGCATGTAAGGGGAATGGTTTTTTGTCGGACTTACAGATAATTATTTTTAAAGTCCCTTATTTTGACGTCTCCTTTAAACATCCAACAAATCTGGAACGCATCGATGAATGATTGCCTCTCGATTTCCATTTATCCCTCATTAAGCTCCCATTTCTTTATACAGTTATTCCTTGACATCGAATATCTCTTTTCTTTCTTCTTTCTTCCCATATTTTACGATTGCATAATAATTGCTTATTAGCGAAGGAATTGCAACTAGCCCGAGAAAAAACATCTTGACTCGTGATCAACTTTTTGATTTGAGAATAATCAGGAATTGTGCAAGGAATAATCATAATTTATATCCATAATCATAATTTGACATCGATCAATTGATCGTTATGGATGACATAATAATCGATATATTTCTGTACTTTGAACTCATTCTTTACAGCAGTGACTTTGTTTATTGTAGGTACACGCGCGTCAATGGCGGAGGCTACGCTGGTCCAGGAACAAAAACATCCGTCCACGCTGTTTTAGATTATGACGATGATTTCGAGGACTACTATGACGACGAAGACCAGAACGTTCCGAGAGATGCTCACGTCACACCTATTCAAGGACCTATTTTTCTGAAGAATGGTTCGGTTCCAGTGGTACCATTGTATTCTTATCCACAACTCAACAATGGTACTTTCGTTCAAATACCAGTAAGTCTTCCTTCACATTTTATCTTTCATCTCCGTAACAACAATTTACCTTCGTTTCTTAAAATAGGATACTTTAACACGTTGAATCCCATGATGGTCCCCGGTGACCACCAACATTACTAAAACTTGAATCACACATATATACATACATATATATATATCCGTAATATTTTTAACGTGACGATAACAATATAAAGTAACCAATAGATCGCGGATCGTTTAAACAGTTTTAGGGTTAGATGTTATATATGCGGACGTTACAGACGCGCGCCGCGAGGTATCGTATAACACGGATTTCGGGTGTAAAAGAAAGTAGTTATTTATAATAGAATACTTTGAGAGAAGATAGATTAAAGGGTCATAAGACAACGTTCTCTGCATCGCGATCCACCTCCTTTCTCTTATCTATAGACAAAGAATTCTAGGTACTTAATAGGACAACGGCTGCACCTCTTGTTCTTTTTCTTGTTTCTGTGCTACTGTTTCGATATGCACATTTGCATACCGCCAAGTGTCGTTCAACCTGTACTCGTAAAAAATCGTTCTCAAGAGCGACTTCTTCCTCCGCTGTCGTCACGGACACATTGGTTTCACCTTTTTTCTCTTTGCTCGGTCAAACGAGGAAAATCCTTTTCTGTTTGGAGAAATACGCGCACTTTTCGTTCTCTTGCTTTCACATTTTAATGACAATCGTTTTGTTGCACGATATAACTCTTTAAATAACAGTAATTATCTTGGTATATTAAAATATTGTTTTCTTTAATTTTATTTATTTACTTATGCGTGTGTCTGCTTCAGTATACACGATGAATACCTGGAGGTTTTACAACTGGGTCTCTTGTTACACGGTGGATGCGTACCGTGCAGACAAAATTGTGTTAAAATTTATTTGCAACGAAGCATAAAATTTACTTTAAACTAACGTAAACGGCACAAAAAGCAATATAAAAAATGGAATTGCATGCGATTTTAATGATTGATTAATTAGCAAAGGTTTTAAATTCGATTCTCTGAAGCGTTACTGCAAAGTATTAACATAAAACGATTTTTAAATATCCTAAATCCATTAGCCGCCTTTTGTAATTTCACCACAAATTGAAACCGTATAAATGTAAATAGAACGTGTTAAAGAAATTGTCAAAATGTGAATGAAACGTATTAAAGGAACGTGTAAATAGAGACCCAGGTGCATTATTAATTTCTTGTACTTTTATGTACACGAAGTTATCACTTAAAATTTTCGCCGTTATCACATGCTGATTATACCTCCATATCTTTGATGTAATGTAATTTGGACCCCATGAAAAGAATAATTAAGTCAGAGTAATTAACCCTCTATAGCTCCATGTAACTTTGAAGTCATATACTCATTTCATTTTATTTTTCATTGTAATAATAATTATAAAAGTACATGCAACAATTGTCAGATTTTTCGGTACGTTTAAGTAATAATTACGTTACCATTTTCACGTAGTGCACCTTTGTTAAAATTGCGTTTAACTAGATTTACTTTATACGATTTGCTTTTACAAGAGCTCTTAGACACGAAAAAATTGGACTACAAAGGGTTAACATCGAGGCACGTCGAAAGTACGATTCTAGGAAGATACGATTATTTAATTATTCCTTCTTATTTCGTAAGTTACTGTGTGTGTCTGAGTTAGGAATCCTTGCAAAGTGATTTTATAATGGCGAGTTGTTCTTGGACAAAGGCGATGCAGATTATTATTCGCCGATACTATGACAGTGTCAATCTCGTAATGTAACAATATCAATCCTGTAACTCTTTCAAATGCTGAACAACAATGGGATGACTCACGCGTTCTTAGCACAGAAGAATTTATTCCGAGTAGAAAGTATAGTTAGCAATTCAGACACGAATCACGAGCACGGAATTTATAAGAAGATTTCGGCAATTTTTGGGTATTTTGCATGCTGGTTTTTCCTCGTACGATTATTTTATAACTCTCCAGGTATACCGTTCTATCGTGATACGTGTGTTCCGGATTAAACAAATTATATTTAATTAATATTCCACCGTCTATGTATACGTACATATATCCTAACCCTTATTTATTCTTACTCAATATTTTCCTAGAACACATCATTATTAATAATAATATTTAAAGTATCACATTCAGTTTAGTTTTCGATAGTCTTTGATACGATACAATAAAAACAAAATATTTTAATATTATGCACATATACAAGCATCATTCATACCCAGCTTGAAAAACAATGCTAAATACAATATTTCCCTTTTTCTGTGAAGCATTTTAAAAACAACTGTATTTATAACTCCCCGAATGAGACTGAAATAATGGAACACCGAGGCAACGACGATTGGATTGAAATTACGAAACTCCAAGAAATATTTGATAACACATGTTCCGTTTCGTGCTTCAAATACGTGTAAGTTAAATCCCAGGATTTCAGTGGAAGTTTAGGGCAATCCATTTGCGCGATATAAGGAAGATCCATTTATCGGGTCGAACTATTACAAGTTCGTCGGATTTAAATATTCATGCCGGTATCTAGCGACGGTGTACGTGACTTCTCGGAGGATATTTATGTACCTCGAAGACACCCCCGTAAACCACCGAAGACTCGTACTTGAAACTCCGCTGTGTTCGTTCGAGGAACGTTCGAAAGGTGATCGAACGCGGCCGTAGCTACAGGAACTTTCAAACTCAGCAATACAACTCCTGACATTTCCACGTGGAACCCATGACCCCGACTATCTTCCTTAGAATCAGCGAATGCACGATTGGTTTGGTGCACCTACAAACTTACACCTGCATTTGTATCCCCATTTACCTCCAGCAGGTGTTTCTTCCTCTCCATCTACTGGATTCGTATCGTCGGCAAAGAATTCGAGTCACGAAGTCGCGCTTGAGGTCAACCACCATACTGGCATTGAGACGGTAACCCCTTGACCTCACATGGATATCAGATTTTTCCATTTTTCGAATTAACATGCGAATATATTCTCCTCTTTATGAGCATAGACGTATTGGATTCCTGATTTTATTCCACCAGTTTGGATTTTATTTCTTGATATTTATGTTAATTCACTTATGCAGTTTTTAATAGGACATAAGATTCATATCATTGGTAAGGCTAATGTAAATAATGGTTTGTTGGTAATTTAATGGTATGGTATCAGTTAGTGTTTGCAGTGGGTTTATTGGAATAATTAAGATAGTAAAAAATCACCGTGGATGGTATAGGTACTTTATTAAAAATTATAGAAACTTGAGGGATGAACTTTGAACTTTGAAAGTGGAGAATAAAAATCGTTAAAAATCGATTACGATGCACCTACGTGTCTCTGCAGTTGAACAATATTTTACTGTTGCAATACAGCTCTCCTAAGAAACTTACGTAAGGTGAACTATTTTTTGTACGTCTATCAGAGTAATGCATTGCGATTGGTCTTCATAATTTCATGACGGCGAAAGGTTGTTTCGAAAGGGTAACATGCTTTACGTCGTCGGACAGTATTCGCGTATAATAAATCAAGTCATGATTCAGAGTCTTACCTTTTTGGTTCTTGAAGGGGTACTAACAGCCTGCGGGTTCTTACCTCCAGGATTTACAGGGCGTTTCAAATGATTTTGCTGTTTTCAATGAAATTACCATTCTTCTAAAGAATCTTAGCTTCAAAATCTTTTAGACCTTTTCTAAATTTTAAATTTTAGATTTTCCTATGCTTTTAGAAAGCTGAATGGTTTCATTTTTTAAGCCTTTAAGTATCAGATATTCGTACCACTTTTTATAATGTCTCTCTTTCATTATCATCCTTTTTCATTTGGATGTTGCTTATTGCAGAAATCTCAGATTTATGGATTTTATAAGGACGAAAACATTAAATAACAATTTCTATTTTTCAATATAATCTCCCTCTATTTCAATACACTTCTTCTAACGTCGTTTGAATTTTTCAATATCAATGCAAATGAATATTGGAAAAGTATATTGATATCAGTGAATTTGTGTTCGAACTTAAGTTACTAACTTTAAGTATAAAAATCCAAAGTTTATTAGTATATTTTGTTACATTCCTACTTGTTAGAATAACTTTTAAAACCCAAATATTCTTTAGGATTAATGATGTAATGTAAGCTGACACTCCTATGTGTCCTTTCATTTGAACTAGTTGTTGGAATTTGAATTTCTCTGGTGACAAGAGAGAGTTCTTGGATCAAGATCAAAGATAAGTCTAATTCGGATTTTTGGTATTCTCTACCAAATACGTTAACGGGGAAAATGTCGAGGTGACAATCCGGTCTTTCCAGTCGCACTCGAAATCAGAATCGAGACGTGGCGCCTGCGTGACCGAGGACACGAAGGACTTTTCTATACCGGTACGTCGATCGCGATCAGCTAGATGCTAATCGTTAAATACTAAAGAGAGCAGATTTCATCCGATCGCTTCTTTCACGCAGTTCTCAACTTCTTACATCAGACCGCCATTGTGGTTCGTTTTTGCAACTTAGAAATATCCTTTCCCACGCTTCTCAATAATTTCACTAAATACAATTTCTTACAGTATTTCATTAGAGCTCAGTTAACATACGATCCAGAAGCTATTGCTTCATCTACAGGATGATTAAATCATAATTAATTCATCTCGTAGTATTCGCAGGTAATAAAAGTCAATCTTATATGAAACCTGTCTATAACGTGTATTTGAAAAATCGCGGATCTTTAAACGTATAAAATGGTACGGAAGTTGTCGTCGATATCAGAATATTACCTAACAAAAATTCTTACCTTCGGATTCCGCGGTGACTTTACATCTTAATTCAGAATTCTCGAGATTCCTTGATTGCCATAAAGTACCATCGAGTATTACATGTTCCGGCATGTAAGCGACAAAATCAATTGGATTTTTCATTTTATTGATTATCGGGAATATACAGACTGTATACGCACACACATTCGAATAACCTTCGTCCACTTTTTATTAATGTGGTCACATTATCGATTCGTCGAATAAATATATATTATACTGTGACCTAACTGATCAAGAGAATCTCGTTCCTATGTCGGGATACAGTCTTACAATTGTTACTATGAGACCTATCTTTGGAATGCTTGTATCGTCCATGATACGATTCCTAAATCAGTGATATAATGATGTAGTCGAAGATGCTTTGAATCGGTTTCGGAAGCAATTCCATCGATATCCACGAATCCATCGCTCGGTGACCACTGTTCCGTGAGAAAAGAAAGTCAAGGAGAAACACGAGCGACCTTACTCGTTCATTCTATGATTCCACGTCATCCTTGCATCGTTTCTCGACCCGGTTCTGCGGCACCACGAAAACGAATCTTTTTCGTGAGTGAAATGCAATCGAGACGTTGAATTCGAAGGTAAATTGAGACGCGTTTCGGAAACTGATATCAGAAGCCACTTCGACTCCGAGAAAAGGAAAACAAGCTGAAGGTAGATCCTTTATATCTCCCAATATTGTTATTATTATTATATTGGCAACTAAATTCTTTCTTTGTTTATAAGTATCATATTTGTAGACTATTTTTGTTGATCGGTAATATCATTCGAGAGCTCTGATTCTCGCGATTATTTTTATACATACAATTATTATTTCATATAATTAAGTTTGTATATTTGAAATTCATAATCAAGATCGCGAACTTAATTGTCAACCTAATATTTTTATTAGTAGTAGTTTATTCTGCGTTACGTGTATAAAATAAAAATATACAAATTTGTAGATAAATCTATTTAAAATATTGTAATATTATTTAAATATTATTTATCCATATTTATTATGGAAATATTCAAAATTTGTCTCATGCGGATACAAAGTTGAGGTTTTTGTTAAAATTCGCTACTGTACGAATACTTGTTACACTCACTTTATAAGAGTAGTATGCGTTTTGTTATACCTGGATTAGGAATACCGTTTCTGTTGCAATTCACCGTGAAACCTTGTACTACATTTATAACTCTTTATATCAGAATACAGAATCTCGCACGAAATAGTAAATATCGTTCAAGACGATTTCACCGGAAGATATTTCTCGCTTATAAGTATCTGCGAGCTCGGAGACCTCAAACTCCAATATAAGCAGATACATCGATATTTCGAAAGACGAGTAACCATCGATTTCCATTGCTAAGAGATCGTCTAATCTGTTTAATGTTGATCTAACCGAGCATAGTCCATTTAAGTAGAATCTGCACGAACCATTATTCCTTTCACTATCTGCTCCAAGACGTTTTTCGTTCTTAATCGAGCCGCCAGCATTGTGACAATCGCCCACGGGATTATTCTTAGACGAACTAATTCTCGCTGTAATTTAATCTGATCTCGTACCTGTAATTATGTCAATTATGTAATTAACTTGACAGCAGAATATCGCCTATCGGTGTCGACAGCTGGCAATATTTTCGAATTAACTGACATATTTTTTATGGGTTATTGTAACTAGCTATTATTCCGAGTTTCAACGTGAAGGCAATGCAATTTACTATCGAATTATACAACTATTTTTTAATTACACATTAATTGTGCTGAATGCAAAAATTATGACTGCATTGTAAAATGAGATTCAACTTTAGTATATTGAGTTTTAACAATTCTTTTCATAGTTCGAAAATTGAAGAATACATTTTTAATATAAAAATCACAAAGACGAAAATATTGCTCCTGGACTATACATCGAACTAGGAAACGACGTTCGAACTTTCTTGCTTTCTCAAGCGTTTGAACCTTGGAACGTTCGAAATTCCAGGTACCACTGTAATTTGAGATATATATCATATACAGCCAATAGAAGGTTGATACTCGAAGTAACGCATACATCACGAGTGCTTTTAACCCTTTTCACTTGGGAGGCGACTCTCGGTAGCAATTAGCCACTCAGTTTAATACGGTAACTCGAGTGGCGAAATTAAAATTTACTCTAGTTGTCGGTGATTTAACGTCCAAGAACAAAATATAGTTCCAGAACTCAACAGTACTGACTTCATTAGTCTTTTTAAATAAACATCATTACAGCAAAGACAGTGATATACTACTATTTTCACGTGATTTCTGACAATGTCTTTGGCGAAATGCAAAAATAGTTGATGACCTAACTAGAGATTGCAGAACCGAGCCGGCAGATTTATCTGCTCGTTAATAAAGAGCGTAAGGCCAAGAAGAACATACTTTCGCCTTCTTTGGAAGATGCGGTTCGTTTTGCACAGAAATACTAGGCCGTAATTAGTGTAATGATCGGTAAAGAAGTACCATTCGATTGTTCGATAAGTTAATCATTTTCATATGAATTTAAGGACGTATGAAGTTTAAGAATATACGGGACTTTGAAGAACACAAATTTCCTTGGCGATCTTCCTCATCGCTTCTTTTATTCTATTTTATTAGGGCCTTCTGAAACGACCGCCTCATTTTGTGACGTGCTGAATTTCCGTCGATTTTTTTTATTAAGACACTACCGATCACATTGGATTTATGTACGAACGTTTTTTTATCGGGGATCGTTCTAAGGTCGCGATATTCTAATTTGCGTTAGGTAATTCATTGAATCTTATAACGATTCCCACGCAGGTTGGTTATGGTGCTTAGCCTTCGTCAAACGCTTTCGTGCTTTCACGTTCGTCTTCTATTCGGCCATTGGGAAACTTTTAATCTCCCCGGTGACTTAATACTATAAGACCAAGAATTACAGAACGTCCCACAGCCAATAAAATGAGCCGGGCTACGATAAAAGTGAAATTATCCAAATATTTTATGGTCGACTTATATAACAATAATAAAAATAATTAATGGTGCGCGCATTTATTTTCTGGGGGATTATTCAAGTTTGATGATGTACCGATAGTAAAAAGTCTTATTACGTATAAAAATTCAATAACGAGACATAATATTATTCAAACACTCAGGTTTAATTAGGGTATATACTATTTTTTATTTAGTATGGAATATCTGATTTCGTGAATATTTACTAATTAATAGTGCCTTTAACAAAAATGTATTATGTATTATATTACATACTCGACAAATTAATTAGTAAATATTCATGAAAGCTACTTCATAGTAAATACAAAATTGTATACTACATATACAGTATATATGTTCTTCAAGTTTACTTATAAGTATTCTGAAAACCATAAAGCTACCAGCATGAAAAAGATAAACGAATATGTTGCTATTTTGCTTCTGTTTGTTTTTTGTCGAATAATTATCGCACAGATCTCAGGTAAGCGTAGCGAAATTAATGAACTGCACGAATCGTAAATTGCGAGTAAACGATTGACTTCGATGATTGGATCACGAAGTATTTACTATGTGCGGAAGTAGCATGCCGACAGAAACCAGATCTCATTGATTCAATAGTGATTTTACATATCCATGATTACAAGGCAATGCAGAACGCGTAGCAACAGTAATTAACAATGCTTTACTCACGTTCGACAGCGAGTTCTGTCTTCGAGGAATTAATTAATGCACTTGCATCGGAATATATCTCGCAGTGATATGATTAAAGGATAATTATAATCAAATACTACGTCACTCTGGACTTCATAATAAATGTTCATAATAATCAATGCCCCATTCATTTGATAAGCAAAATCTTTCATCGAACCTGTTTCGACTAAGCAGTTATTTAACATATTTGCAATATTGAATTCTTTATCGTGCGTGTGACTTATAGATTCTGTAAAACGTGTAAAACATAATAATACCTTATTGCAGGACATAATAAAACTCTCAATTCTGACGTGCAACATTTCGCTTCTACAAAGGCAATTTATTCTTAAATCTAATTTCATACAACATTTAATATACTCTTACGTCTAATTTAATCTAAAATTATTATTTTCCGTAAAACATATAAGTACACGTCACTGCATAACAAGTTCAGTTGTTGTTAAAGAAAAATGTTTCTTATACTTAGAATCTATTCATTGTCAACATCTTTCAACATCCTTATCACAGGATTAATAGAAGTTTTACATATTAACCGGAATTGTAAATATATTTATAATATATTAAATAAATATACTAAATAAATTTAAAATATATTTATTTTAAGGGACGTAGGTAAAAGTGACTTACGATCAGACTACTTACATAATCAGCGGAACGTACATACATATATGGTAAATAAGAAAAGACATTACTTATAGGATGACCGAATACAGTAAACTCCCGTATAACGCGAGTCCCTACAACGCGAATTCCAACAACGCGCTAAAGATATTTCGACGACCTTTTTTATATAACGCGATCCTAGTACAACGCGTAATACAATAAAATGCGGGAATTTCCCGATAACGCGATTTCATACAACGCGTAATATATTAACCACGTTATACGGGAAAAATAACGAACGCAATCGCGCTGCTCACTTTTCGCATGGATTTTTGCAAACATCGTCTGGCACTCAAACGGTTAAGAGGTAGTTTAACGACCGTACGAAGAAAAGTTTGTATTCAATTCACGCGAGTGGTTGCAATTGACTCGCGTGGACACGCGGTATGATTCACTTCTCTCGGGCAATGCACCACGATGGTCATACATCTTTCGTGTACATATGTACTTATGTATGAACGATTCCGAGTGACTCGAGTCACTGAATGACGCCTACTTACTTCTCAATGGAGACATGGGTGTAGGACGGTAATCGTTAACGCAGCCAACTTCCGGTATAGATCGATCATTCCATAATTCCAGGGAGCTTTGCAGTACACGTACTCTTTGGATTATTAGAAGACATATTGAACATGTATTATGTTTGTAATTCGCTGGATAATTCAAGAATGTTGCTTGTAACATTGTATTCTATATATTTTTATATCATTTATGTCATTTAAATACCCCCTGTATTATTGAAAGATATATTGCACTTGTATTATCTTTGTAATTCACCGGATAATTTAATCAGTTTCCTTGTAGCACTATCTTTTCAACGCATTTAAACCATTATTCTACCTCAATGTCGACTAAATTACTTTTCTTATCCGACTCAAAAAATCATTGCCTAATACGAACGTTAAAGTCCCGAAATCTCTATCGAAACTTGGTTTAAAGATGTTTGTTTAATTATAAACTAATACAAAACTAATCAAGTCTAATTCAAGACCCAAGAAACGCCTGGAGTGGTTGCAGGTCGAGAACTGGATTTATTAAGATTGTATTTGGGAAGTCAAATCTATCTCTCAATCTATTTCGTGTTTTATTGGTTAATTTTTAAGTGGAAGATCTAGGTATATCACTGCTGTCCATCAACCGGGACGTTTCTTTAACACTTTTCGCAACACTGGACGATATATCTCGTGATCCGATATTACTATTAACACTTTTGACAAAATCACTCGCCAAGCAGTACTTACCGGCTGTTTGAGACTGTAGACGAAATATTATATTTTGTGTCTCGGTTCTTGTAGTCCGAGACAATATTAACAATCTATTTCGGTACGGTCTTAAGTCGAGTATCGCAAGTTTTCAGCCGTACGATGATAAACATTGATGTCGTAAAGGCACCTTACCGCGCATGGGTACAGTGTTGATTCGAAAACGTCGAGAAGATATTCAGACGAGAAATACGAAATATAACTAACAGCGATAGCAGTGAAGATGCCAAACAAAACGTTTCCAACGAAACCTTATTTAATATGCAAAGCAAGTGGAAAGTGCAAGAAAGCACGATATCATTACCAGCATTGTAAAGTTGCTCTATGCATAACACCATGTTTCCAATTATTTGATGAAGAACGAAGATATAATTCATTTCAGAATATTAATAAAAATTCACATTTCTTCCTTTCCTTAATTCATCATGCGAGTAGAGCCAATTGCGAAATATTTTGTCGTAAAGAACAGTGTTAGGGAAGATGGAGGTGGAAAAGGAAATCGTCGAAGTGTGGGAAAAGTTGTCGATCAAGTCGTAGACTCTTTGGAAATAATTTATGGCGGGCTAAGAACTAGGATATTAGATAGGATGTTCAGGATATGTTATGTGTGGATCAGCAGGATAGGAGTTCGAAGGTTTAAAAGCACCGAGTGGCTGTGTTGGGATATCCATCATTAACACTTTCACGACCGGTGACACCACAGTGGTGTCATGGGCCGGCTAGTCGTTGTTTGCCGGTGACACTCGCGTGGTGCCTTTGATAGGCCAGTCGTTATTTGCCGGTGACTCCCATTGGCAAGCCATTTGCAAAGTTTTTTAGAACGTCAGTTGCTTAACCCTTTGACTGCTAAATGTTTTTTGAATTCTCGAAGAATTTTGTTTTACATTTGTACGTTTCAATAATTATCACACAAAGGAAAAATATTGTTGTATAATAATGTTGAATTATTTCGTGAATTTACGTAAAGTTTTTTTAAATTAATTCTTCAAAAATATTGCCGGCGCCTGGCGACATTTCGCTGCGCAAACATGCGGTCGTGAAAGTGTTAATATGATAGTCCTGATATCATACACTAGATTTTATTTCCCTTCTCGAATTCCACGGCTAGAACGTGTTTCACATTCAGATCGATCGCAATCAATTGTCAGAGGTAGTTCGATACGTACTCAGCCACTTTGTAGAATACCTTGCTTCTTTGTATGCGGTTCGAAAGCAGCAGTGATTGATTACGGCATAAACCGAGATCACCAGCTCTCTCATCCTCTTGTTTCTTTCTATTAAACGAGCTTCCGGTATGTAACGTCATTCAATTACCGAAGTGGACGCGCCAGCGGAATTTAATTAAATCATAGGTTGAACGAAAAAGGATAGTAATTGATAGGTGGCTGAGCGGCCCGCGAGGCTTTAACGCGTACTGCAAGGTTCTGGAAAGAAGGCATACTATGACTTTAGTCGGAGAAAGAATAATATGCATATTATTTATGAAAGCGTCCCTATATAATATATACGAAATAATGTAAATAATCGAGATATGAAGATTACCTTCAGCTTTTTAAATGTAATTAATATCTAATATTTCTTTCCGAATTAGGATAACTTATTAAATTCTGTGTAAAAGGTATTATACCAAATAGGGTCTTTAATTGATAAGTACTGAGATATTTTCGAATGAATGTACAATGTACATATATTGTATAAAGACTTAATTAACGATTAATTAATACTTTTTCCCATGAACTGAAACAGCATATTATTTTGATTTTGATGATGTATTTTCTATTCGAACTTTTCATATATCATGCGACACATTGCCAATAACAATAACGACTGTGATAAGAGAAACTTCATTAATAAATACACGAATGATAATACATTTTCCTGTTTTACGTATAAAGGATTCGTTCCGTTACATTAAACTAATAAACAGAGAAAGACAAAGAATTAACAAATATACAATTCACGCAATTATTCGATGTTTTATCTTCTACTTTAATGACTTGGACTCTGGGAAGAAGTCATTCGTCACGTAGGTGTTATGCTGAATTTCGATTTACTATCGGTTATGTATATTATGTATTATATATCATATATTAAATAGGAACACCCCTATAGATTAAATATGGAACTCTCCCCGTTCAAATCTCTGGATTCCTTCTTACCAGAACACCGCAGTATTTTATTGTTAGTGAAGCTCGACTTATATGGTGACTCTTATCACATTTTTGTGCGAAAAGGCAGCTAGAACGAAGAGATGTAGGCAGGAGTGGTTCAAAGTACGAGGTTTGCGAAATAAGGACCCGACAAAGATTTCTTATCGGCGGTGAATCGCGTGGGTGTGAATGAATCCTACCTCGCGGGAGGTATTTCGTCTGTCGCCGATAGAAACGCGAGTATCTCGTGTTTTCACCGCATACTTATTCTTCGGCATGAACCTTAAATCGATACAAACGACCGGCTTTCCACCGCTTCGCGTGTGCAACAAGGGAACACATTTTCAAAACTGACTTTTCACATATTTTATGAAACTCTATTCATTTTTTCACATTAAACATTATTGTATTAGATAATCCCTAGCGTCATCTATGATGCTTGAACGGCGATCCACCAATGTCACAATTCCCTTTTTGAAAAAATCAGATTTACAACTTTTGATACGAAAAAACGCTCCACGCCTGAATTGATTACTCTCCGTCCTAATATGCTTATGAACAACAAGATGCATGGAGCGAATTTAAAACTAGCTCTGGGCAACTGAAAGGGTTGATGCGATAATTATACTGATTAGCTAAGATGCAAATTCGCTTTATTGTGTCACTATTGGAATTAAAGACATATAGTCTACATTATAATTATAGTTAAAAGATGACAAATAAGGTTGAATAAGTTCGAAATTGTGTTCGTAGGCAAATACGAGTGGTAATGTATACGTAGGATCATGACGAGGCGTAGCCTCAGGATATCGATCGCCATGTTCAACATCCACGATCTTTTTATCGAACATCCTTCCGTCGTTATATCACGCCTACTCTGTCGCCTGATTTTCCGTCGAGATATTTCGCGTCGATCTACTTTTATCGAGGACTCGAAGAGATTCGACGACGGTGGTCGTACTTATCGTAAATTCGCATTTTATACCGGTATAAGGAGATAGTAAATAACACGAGTGCATTCGAAGTCTGTTTACTTGGCATACACGAATGTTCATTGGTTTTTAATCCGATATTTCAAGCATTGGTATGCATTGCACTCCGCTGTTTGATAAGAGTTTGTGTATGGCGAATTGCTTTATTCGAATGATGTTATTTTATTTGGTGCAGTTGGATAAGTTTAAGTTTCCTTTTCTGGAAGAAATATATCTTGACCAGCATTTCCGAGGAATATGTTTAACAATGCTGTTGATAGATTTTATGAAGTTGGACTGACTATAAATAATGATTTTTGATTCCAGATTCTGTGGACCGCACTATCTGTCGCTTTGGGGGTTGAACTCAGAGGAGATTTAGTACGCGGAGCTCCGTGCATCAAGAGATATCATCAATTGTTCTGTCCAACTGCAGGAAATACATATCCAATGTAACAATTCAATAATTATGATATGAAAAACATATTTGTGACAAGAATGACAAGAAATATTAATTTCATATCGAATTTATATATTCGTATTATATACTCTCAATCTTCAATTAAACTTGTATAATATATAGTAAAACATAATCCTCTATACAAATAATATAACAACATATTAGTTTATTAGTTTAATATAACGGAACGAGCCCTTTATATATAAAGCACAAAAAGAAAATAATATAGACAAGAAGATAAATTCAATATAATATAACACACAAACGAAGTAATGAAAGAATGAAAGAGATAGAGATAAATATTATATATTGGGATGAGTGATAAATAAGTTCCGTTTTTAAAAATAAAGCTTATTCGTCAATAAAATTGCACACGTAACACTTCAACTGTTAAATTTAGATTGAGGGACAATTTTTTAATAGCCACTACATAAATTTAGATCGTACGAAGTATATTCTGTCAATCTTTTAAACAACAATTACAATTAATAATATTATATTATATGTTATTCATAAATATGATGTAAGAAATTGTTTTCAGCGAACGAATAGAACGTTTCATCGACGAGAACAAGGCGTTAATGAAGAGGATGTACGGAGATTTCGAGATGAATCCGGAATATGGATCTGCCACGAAGGAGCCAGGACATCGAACGCGAAGAAGGAGAAAGACGAGAGATGCTGCGAAACATGATATCCCGGATGGAGGACCAAGCTTTCAGGATGATGAATTCGATCCGGAAATTGAAGCGAGCGGTGACTCTTTCTTTGGTGAACGCAATAAGATCAGAAAACCTCGACAATCCTTCGGGAAGAATCGTAACAACGAGAGTGGCAGGTTAAATTCTTATATAAGTATTTTAACAAATTATTATCATAATCTTTACTAACTGTTTGTTATAAGCGATATTCTTTATTATTTCTATACTTAGTACACACATTTAATATAATAAGTACTTAATTTATATTATATTATGCCGACTTCTTCTTATTTAAGTCTCCCTTCGAACGTCTGAGAAGCGGCAAGATCACTGTATATTTATATAAATGAGAAGAAATAAATAAAAAAGTCGATTCAGATCGTATTAAGCCACCTTTAAAATTATATCTTTATAAACTTCATCTACGATCGTTCTGTATTGTGAATTGCGATTTAAAAATCTGCATGAATTTTTTCCGCTATCTAATAGATTAACATTTATTATAGATTTTGTCATAATATGAATACTTTTATTGTACAGAAGTAAAATGTTAATGAAGCGTGTTATTTGCAACTTCTTTAGGGTCGATGCATGCGAGTCTAAGGTCGAAATCGTGACACCGTATTGGGCGAGTAACAGCGCCGGAAAAATTCGTGCCATCGTGAACACACAACACTTCGAGCAGGCCATTCATCAGGAAGTCTGTTCGTGAGTATATAATTAAATATAATTGAATACTAAATATCACTTCGTATTTTATCTTTGACGGTGATTATCTCCCGGAGGAGAAAGTGATATCAATTTGTTTCTGATCATCATTCGGAATTACGGATATAATACAATTATGCAGTTCGTTTCTCCAATCGACATCGATTTTTATGACCCACCACTCCTCTTATTTTTCGGTAATTCATTTTCAGTTTATTAACACAATATTATCTTGTCGTAGCTTGTGAAATATGACACTGTCAATTATGTGTCAAGAACCCTTGGTGTTTAACTACTTTTCGTTGAGATCAAATAGAATATTTTTGTTTCTTATTGTTGATATTTATTTATTAGTATTTCTTTTCACTTATAATTCAGGAATAATTCAATTTGAATTAACAATTTCGAAATTGCTATATATAAATTGACTTTTTTACAAAAGGCAGTAGTAATTTGCGAATATATAATCTTACTTTTAGTTGTTTACTGTACTTTTTGAAAATCTTTGTACTTCATCATAAACTTTCACTATAAGACAACAACTTCAAGTTCAGAGTCGAGTTTCATTTTATTCGTATGTCAAAGGTTTGAGCTTACTGGTTTTCGTAAGAAATGTTCATTGTTTTTTGTTGATTCGGAGTAAGAGATATCTGTCTTCTCTTTTCAGAAAAACGAAAACGAATCGTTGCACCGGAGACTGCGGGTGCGAGCAAAAGTACAAGTGGCACAGATTGCTCGCTTACGACCCCGATAACGACTGTAAGGGTATCTTTATGGACTGGTTCCTCTTTCCTTCATGCTGTGTCTGCAGATGCGATCCGGTCGCTAATAAGTTCTCCACTACGAGCAGTCGCAACTGAAACGATTTCTCACGATCGGTTGCCTCGTAAGGCTTCCATTCGGCGATGCTTGAAATTCAATTGAAGCCACGGGGGAAAACTGCACCTCCGATATATCGGAACTTTCGCCAAAATGGATCTCACCAATCAACGATATCGCTTTGTGCTCGAGCCGCTCATTCGAACTCCTGTCAAAGAGGATTGGATTTCCCCGGAAGTACTTTGACACTTTTGTCGACGACCTTCTGTGTAACAAAGCACAAACTACCGAGAACTATTAACCCCCGTGATCGATATAATCAAGAAGATCCTTAAAATCGAATTCAGAACTCTTCTTATCGGTAGTGCATTATGAGATTCACACGAAACCAATCTCGTGTAACCAGACTCAAGTGTTATTTATAAACGTTTATTAATTACGTGATCAAGCAGTACTTAGGTCTGTGCTGTTTCTTAAGTGTGTTACTTAGGAGTGTGTACTTTTGACAAGTTACTAGTTCTTGTTAAATACGTAGTGGTGGTAGATTGAGAAGGATCCTGTAATCAAATAGAATTCATGTATTTAGTTTAATTGATCGAGTCTCTAATTATATCTAATTATATCTAATTATATCGCAGTGTAGACCAGTGAAGACAATTTTCAAAATGGCGTGGAAAAATTAATCGAAAACTCAACATACGATGAATCAGAATAATGATATTCATAGCTCACATTAAACATAAAGTATCACCGTGAAAAACACGTAGAATGCAATATTTAAAAAATCAACAAATTCGTGAAGAATCTAAATTGAATAAAATACAAAATGAATTAAAATACAGAACATAGCTTCACGAACAGTTTAAAGACCACGTGACATTGGTAATTCGTTAAAAACAATGTAAGCGTAAGTTTTAAGTTTCCTTACCACGGGATACCGGGAATTGCATACAAATCCGTGGAGTCTTGGTTATAAATATTTCTGTAATAAACCAGGTAATTAATTTCGGGTGGGTGCGGGAAAGAGGCTCGATCGGCGTGCATCCTTCGTGCTCCGTCCTCGGTACTTATTCATTGCCATTTCTTTTCTTTTCTCTTCTTTTCTCTTAGTGTAAGTAGATAAATAAGCGCAGCTACGTTTCACGGAATGTGCATCCGCGTGCTCGTTAAGGCATACAAGAAAATGCATCTTCTCACTATTAATAAACAGCGAGTCGTGGCCAACCAGTTAAGAACAACCGAGTGTCCTCCATTTCGCTGTTTTTAATTTCCTACGCTGTCGAAATAATTAATTTAGGTACCGGCTATGTTGCATCTCAGCTGAATTAAGTTTCCGATCATCCCAAATTTTTATGAATAATTACAGTGCTCGTTATCTTTCGAATCGCATCGAACACAATGTATATGGTAACCATTACGCTGATCATCGTAAAAGTTTACTGCGAACACTTTGAGTGTTATTAAACAACCCAGTTATCAGATATTTCCTTGTCATCGTATATCTACGGGAGATATTTCCGTACTTGTTTTGATAAAAACGAATGGTACTCTTTAATCGAGTCGAATGTCAAGGGAATATATTTATGAAATTGGACTTTTAATTTAACGTTTGTATTATACGATATCACCTTGTTTTTGCCAAAACATTATTTTCTACGTTTTGTATAAGTCGAACGTGTCTCTACTTAGATTAGAATTACGATTAAGGGATATTTTTGGAAAGCGAAGTATCCAGTCACCTTCTTCACTAGTTTTTTTTTATTTTACGGCACGATTATATTGTACTTCGTGCTCACTGATAAGTCGCACGTGATCCTAGACCTTCAGACTTTTATCGGGTCTATAATATCTTTTCCTGTATATTATATGTCGTAACCTTTTTAAAAAAGTAAGAAACAATGAAGAAACTGTGCACTAAATCGTTCATGTTTCCAGAAATAAACTGCCTGTTTTCATCCTCCTTTAGACATCCATATGGATAAATATTAAATAAAATAACCGAATTTCAAAGATCTATATATCTATATGATTACATACGAGTATATAATAAATTTATTTTTTACAGGTTATACATTACAACATTTGCATTCCATTCTAAATAGTGTCAGCAAACGAGTAAAAATTTATTTCCAAGCTGAAGAAATTTATCTACAAATCTAGAAAAAAATCAAAATATCAGAATCTCGAATAGTCGTGAGAAACTAAATAAGGCTTTCATTAGCCATAAAGAATCGAAATTTCTCAATTATTCTAATCACTGGACGGATTCCTGATAAGCTACTTTTCCGCTTGTTTTTGACTCTTAATATAATGCCGTATTAAAGGGAAGTAGAACTGAAGCGACAAAGAGAACGCGAACAGGGAAAAGATTATTATAATTTACAAAGAGAAAGAAACGAGAACAATATCTACAATAGCATAGTGAGTGCAGTATTAGTCGCTGATTAATTAATTGATATCAAAACATCGTTAGTCGTGAAAATACTCTTAGCCAATTATAACTATTACAATATCATTAATCGAGCCAAATTATTATCTTTTAATTACATAATATAGTATCATCTTTATCAGATCTATACACTTTTTACCCTACAAGGATAAAGCTTCGCGTACTATATTAATATAAATATTCGTAACAATTTTGTTTGCGAAATATTGATAATCAATTTGCACCAAACTCTTCCGATTTTCATTTTCGATTATCCTTTCTATAGTCTCACGCATATTATATTAATATAAATAATATTCGCAGCAATTTTGATCATGAAATGTTGGTAATAAATTCCCACCAAAGTATTCCTGTTTGTGTCTCCGATTATCTTTTTATAATTTCGCGCGTACTATATTAATATAAATAATATTTGCAACAATTAAAGTCATGAAATATTGACAAGCAGTTTGCAGGAAATTATTCCGATTTGCCTTTTGTACTTGAAGGTATGGAGACTGTTAAAAGTTGTTACATAATTAGACAAAGCTTTTTAACATGTTAGTTTTTCTACCAGAATATAAGAGCAGTATACGTACTACGAGCTAATGAGCTACCTAATTATAAAACTCTAACGAGACGGTGTCACACCCACGTATCATACTCTTGATACCTCGGTTGCTTCACCATCTGGAAATATTTCCAGGGGAATAACGCGTCCCCGAAATAATAATTTTAACCAACAACGATTAAGTAATAAATTTGACCCTTTGCACTCAAACTTAATAATACCTTTCATTACTTTCGGATTCAATAACTTGTTATAAAACTTTAAATTATATAAATATACTATAGAATTAGTACAATAATATTATTATAGTTACAGTGCCATATGTCTTCAAAAAATACAATTTGAGAATAGGTGGTGATTAAACCCGTCTAATAATAATAAAAATATTCATATATTATTTTGTTTACTTGATTCATAATAATATTAGTAAAAATAGTAAGAGTACTAGTAATAATAATATTAACACATAAATTTAATTACGAGTGCAAAGAGTAAATTAATCGGCAAGAAAATCGATGACGTTTCATGGAATACGATCGACACATACAAAGATTAGTCCCGAATAAGTGATCTCGAGTTTATTACATAATCCTTAATATTGCTGATATTATGCATTCACACGTCACGTGGATTTTCGATGTGTTAAAGGAGATTATATTTTGGTTGGAGGAAATGGTAACTGAAGATGGCTAGTGCTCCAATGTAGAGGAGTTGCATAGCACTTGCACTCGTGGCGGAATTGCAGAGATCGGTACTGCAAATATGGCAGGACTCGATTACATCTCGGCCAGATGTTGCAATTGAGCTGCAAGGACCATCGGCGATATCCGCTTCGTCGACATTCGGGGTTGAGCACTGACGTATCACCACCCTCTCGCCGAATTCTGGAAAATCAGGGAATCCCACGTTATCGTTCGTTATTCGGAGCATCAATCATACCGATGAGCCCCTATCTCGGCTTCGTTTAACTTGTCAACCGAGGAAGACGAGTTAACTCGTCATTCGAATCCCCACTTAACTCGGTGATTACGAATTAAATTAGAATTATCCCCGTCATGATTAATAAAGTCTCGCGTGATATATTAGTATAAGTAATAGTCGAAAGAATTTTAACTATGAAATATTGATATCCAATCTTCGATTTTCATTTGTATAGTCTAGTGTACTATATTAATGTAAGTAATATTCATAACAATTTCGATTATGGAATAGTGATAATCACTTTACGCGAGCATATTCTGTAACAATTTGGTTATGAAATATTGAAATGCAGTTCCAATAAAACAATTCAAAATCCCATGAAAAAATTCTCTAATTTCGGCAACTAAATATCTTAATAGCGGACAGTCGATCTGTCTACTATGAATATAATTTACGGATATATTATTTTACTACTAAATTGCAAGTCCCACGTGATGTATTTTGGAAGGTTAACAGATTAATAAACTTATAAACGGCACTAAGAATTATGTAATTATGTACATTAAGCGTGTCCTTTATTCACAAAGCACATAATTAAATAAACGTTGGTTAAATTAAATAAGGACCACGATGACGCAAGCCGTGAATATTTAAATCTTGTTTGTAGGGTTGGATCTTAATAATTTTGTAATTGGGCCATTTCGCTAATACAATATACTAAAATAATATATAATAATAAAATAATAGAATGTCGTCTCAATATTAATTCAGTTTTATCGCTAAAAAATCTATTTCTAAAGATGCTTCTTTATTCCTGTGTTTTAAATTGACCTAAAATTCCGAGCCATAAAATGGCAAATTTGGCAATTGCAAATCTGGCTAATATATTTCAACTTATTATTATCATATATCTTATAGCTGATTACATATTAAATATCGAAGTATCAGCATTTATCTCTAAACCTACTAAAAATCTTTAAGGTGAAAACATTCCATTCCAAAGAACAAAGAATTGTCCTCTCGGCGATTAAATTAATATTTCCCCTGTTCCTGTAATTTTTAATGCCATAAACGTATCATTAACGATCCCACTCCACGGTCTGCTAATTCCAAGCCTGGTAATTTCCAAGTGATTAATGGAAAACATAATCAATGAACATGGCGGAGGGTCCAATAAATTGGCATCGGCATTGCGTGTAACCGTTGATAACAGTGGAATGTCAGTCGGGACGAGCGTAGTAAATTACATACACTATTTCCGACTGACATGCACAATCGGCTGTATCGTGCGAAATGTTTTCTTTTTGTGTTTTATACGTGCGCCTATTGTTGGTCAGACCGTTACGTAATTCTCGTGACTCAAAGTGCACCAAGGATCTCCGGAAGTAATCATTGTGGTATACACGATTAAATCACTCGCGCATTTTTTTTTCCTCGACGAGGAATGATCTCATTTGTCCCATGCGGTTGCTCGTTTGCTGAGATTAATGGAAGTATGTCGGTATTCCATTACCTGGTCGGCTCGAATTAAACGGACTGGCAAACCGTGCCTCGATTAATCGGCATTCGCATGGAAAATAATGCACGAAATCGCATCGCAACTTACTTCCGTTTGTATTTATAAGAATTAGGCCGAATCGTATACATATTATTGTACATTGGAATGCCTCATACGACACGATTATTCAGGGAGCGTGAATTATTTTCGAAGGATATTGAATTTCGCAATTTGTTATACATTTATTGGTTAAATACTATTTTG
Organism: Nysson spinosus; assembly: GCA_910591585.2. Classification (NCBI taxonomy): domain Eukaryota; kingdom Metazoa; phylum Arthropoda; class Insecta; order Hymenoptera; family Crabronidae; genus Nysson; species Nysson spinosus. The sequence goes on along the minus strand of OU342830.1, from coordinate 4,132,661 downwards.
TAAATCTGGATTCCTAGCTGGGTATATAAATGGCTAATAACGATCTTTTTTGATTAATGGAGCTAGAATCTTTTTAATATCTAGATGTTCAGAACGTCACATTGTGTAGTGAAAAATGTATAAATGTCTGGAAATCGCGTCTGATTTTAAATCACTTTTTTTTTAAATCGCGTGAATGATTGCACCTAAAAATTGTGTTCAATGATTATTAGTTATGTCTATAATACATCTTTGCAAAATCTCGTTAGAAAATCTCCCACGAATCTGACAAACTCTCCTCTTTAGAGTTCTAAATTTGATAATCTTTCTTGCTTTTAATCAACTAAATCTGATTAAGTCTTCGTGACAGAACAATTCCGTCTCTTTCGGAAATTTTTCTATTTGGACAGTATACTTTACCGTATCCACCATATTCACCACGCTTCAATGGATTACCACAATTTTCAAGGACTTCAAAACGATTAAAAGACTAATGATTCCAATGCACCCATCAGCTCCGGATGATCAGTTTTTAATAAAAGAATCGATTAGTGTTAGGTTGAAGTAATTGTTTACAAGTTACTTACTACATGACAAGAAGTTGTAAACAATAATGTTGAATATATTCTATGTCAGAAGTACCAGAAAAATGTTTAGAACCAATTCAAGTTAAATCAAACACAGAAATTGTTTATAAATCCACCCAATAGTTTCTTCCATCGTGTGAAGAAAATTATTTTAAAAATTGCGCATTTATGAATGCTGGTATCTTGATCTGTTCGCATTAAGCTAACACGGTGTCCTTAACGAACGAACACGATTAACCCCAATTTTCCGCGGTTCTGCGTTTGAGACTGATTTTTCTCGAGGTTGCTGTGACTACGACCTTGATAATGCATAATTATCGTAATTACCGTGCAGAAGCACGTGTCATGAGTCACGGGTGCAACGTGGAACTCCAACGCATTCGACTCGTAGATGATTGCCTGTTGATGCTGTAATTCTGCGTTACATCCGAGTGCATCATCGAATACATTCAATACAGTAAATTCTCGTATAACGCGAGTTCCTACACGCGCTAAAGATATTGCGACGATTTTTTTTATATAACGCGATTCTCGTACAACGGGCTATATAATAAAAAGCGGGAATTCCCCGATAACCCGATTTCATATAATGCGTAACGTAGTAACTGCGCGATACGGGAGTCTACTGTATGTTTGTGTGAGCATGAACGTTGCAGCCATATATATTATCACGGAACTTAGAAAAGTTTATGGGTGGGAACATGTTCCCAAGCATAAGTGGTAGATAATCTACGCCGTAAAAACTTGTTAGCACCGTTGACTGCCTCGGGGGTCATTAGTAACCCACGATGCGAATATTACTAAAACTCGAAAGAAATATATCGGTAATATTTGGATAATTTTTAATATTTTTATTATTACGATAATGATGCAAAGTAGATAACTACTGACAATATATTCAGTTACATTTTTATGTTCGTGTATACGTCTTTAAAAATAAGGATGGATGCAAAAATTAATTAATCGATTTAATTATGTCTATTATGCAACGTGAGCCACACAAAATCTCAGAAAATGGAACGTTATAAACTTGAACTTTTTGGTATTAAACTATAAAGAATATGTTTCTCTTCTTAACAATAGGACAAACAAATACGTTTGCAAATATTGATTTGTTACTTATTTATAAACTTGCAAATTTAAAAGAAGCTTGAGAACGATCTATGCATGCTTTTTATTTATTTATATAAAGTGATACGATTTGGTGGCCGTTTCTGAGCTTTCATTATTCACAGTATAGTTAATTAAGAGAAGTAGCAATCAGCTGTTACGGCAGAATCGCAATCCTCATTCTCGGATGTTCAAACTCAAATTGGATATTTACAAATTTTCATAAATTATATAAATCCTCGGTACCGAACTTTAAATTCTATTAATAATTTTTAACTAAAACAGGTACGTGAGCGTTGAAAACGTTAAGTATGTTTTGACTAAGTTATATGTTGGTGTTTATAGTTCTTTCCATCAACATAAATTTATTTAGCAAAATTTCGAGAATTTGCCTCATTACGCGCGAAACATTCGGCTGAAAATGCCCCGACGCGAATGTGTTAATAGTAAAAATCCAATTTTCGATTAATTAATGCGTCAATTGCCACGCCGATTTTGCCTCACTTTCTGTTCACGTCACCCGACACCATCAAGTGGTGATGTCTGAGCTCAAATATAACAAAAAAAGTTGTTACTTTGTAACAAGTGCAAAAAACAACTGCACCTTTGATTAAATTGTTTTAATAAATTGCATTAATTTTGGATGAAACATTATATTTTCTATTTAATGCCCTTAGTTTAGGCTCAGGCCGGCGTGGCAATTAAAGGGTTAATTAAAATCGACTATAGTATGTATAGTGCTTGTATCGATATGTAGAGTTTATTATTTCGTCTTTGGAAAAATGAATAACTGTCCCTTCTTTTCTGTTTATCTGTTACAACAGAAGGGTGCGTTGGATGTAGAAGTTTACGTAATACCTAAGTTTGAAGTTTCCGAAAGTTTTAAGCTTTTGTAAGTTTCAAGATTACTTACCCTTCTTTACAATTTTTCGACATATCGATTTAGATGTTTCGTATGGCCCCGCACCGCAAGTTTTTATATGAAAAGTGGCCTGGTGGTCCGTGATGTTCATTGGATCGCCACACATAGCATTCGTGTTGGATGCACAAGTCCAGCATCGTAAAGCTGACCCTATTTGGTAAGATAAAAGTATAAATAAAATATAGAATATACTAGAAAACGATGTTTTGACTCCATTAATCATTTCTCGTTTAAATTTTCATATAATAATTAACTTAGAATTCGAAATATGATAATCTTTCTTGCTTTAATTCAACTATATTTGATTAAGCCTTCGTGATAGAATAGTATTACTATTATTACTGAAAGCATTTGTTTGCTACTTTTAATATGCAATGTAATTAGAATCACAATATCAGCCGTATATATAATAATATAAATCATAACATAATAATATATATAATAATATCAATAGTAAATATCATAATAAATATGCAACACTATATATACACACATTGAGTAGCATCTTTTCCTTAATGCCAATTAATAAGATCAATTTTTGTAACGGAATAAGTTTATAATAGAAAAACACAAAGGTATCGAATATTTAACTGGCAGCATTTTGCACTTAGACAGTGACAATTTTAATTATGTACGTCATTAAAAAACTACGTAAACGATTACTGAATTCCTTTTTATAAGTCACGCATGACGAATAATTGCAAGGAAAAACTGGGTGCGGTATATAATGGGAAATTATGCAATCGGTGGTGTCATGGATTTACGTGTGCTTGTTTACAATGAATCACATAATCGACACGAAGTGCATCGAAATGGCACGCCATTCCGAATTATGTATGATTTTTGTGAGTCGCTTTAATCAATTTCATTTATATATTCCGTTTATTCATAACTACGTGTTTAGCAGTATATGACACATATTTTTCTGTTATTATGCATATCTCATGTATGAATAATACTGAAAGCACGATATTTTCACTCAGCATGATAATGCCTGTGGATGTAAAGAATAATTTACGTGCTATTTATAGTTATGTCAGGAAACAATAAAGATTAACGTATTTAAGAAGAAACACGGCTAGTATCTCATTATTCTGAAAATGACAATACATAACAGAAAAGTTGTATGATATTCAAAATTTCTGGAAATCCAACATGATATATCCGATGAATCTAATTATTTATCAGTTAAGTTATTCTGCTCATAATTCTCAGTATAAATTATAATACAAATAAAGTCAATTCCTCGCAGTATAATAAATTATCTAACTAACACAAGTTGTGTATAGCATATTTTAAATTAATCATATAATATATTAATATATTATATATATTATAAATATTAATATATATATATATATATATCTAACAACTGATTAGAAGATGATTACATCCTAATTGCAGTTCGGTTATCGCAGTTTACAAATCACCCTTCAAGAGAATGAAGGTTTAAAGAAGGATATACAAATAACTGCAAATTGACCCAAATTAAACACAAGGATTCCACAACATGTTACAAGATAAATCATTGTTATAGAGAAATTGATGATTGATGATTATAAATGTTTCATAACAAACATTTTCATGTAAAAATCACGACCTTTCAATAGATGGATAAAAAAATGTTTCGGCAATAAACACAAAGAAAGAGTTTTTAAGGAAAATGTAGTTAATGAATGTTATATCTATGACAATTAAATATTTTTGAGAATTCGTAAATATGTTGTCAATTGATTAAAAAATTAAACGTATCTTTATTAAACATCAGGTATGCAATATAACAAGCAAGAATATTGTGAAATATAATATTCATACAGATTTCTATCCGATTTCCATTAACATTTACAATTCTTCCTTCAATATTATTATTAATACTATTCATCTATACGTGAATATAGTCATTCATATTATCTACGCTAAGGAAGATATTCTATTCACAAGTAATCAGAAAACATGCTCCCAAGTGAAAGTAAACAAATTCATTTTTAATATCTTCCTCTAACAAACAATTCCTTCTTTGTTTCCGACACCAACAATGCCTTAAAACGGCACTTACCTGATCGCAGAAGGGAAAGCAGGCTAAGAAGACCAAGCATCCACATGACTTTGGCAGCCATTCTAATAGATACGTAAAAATACGTAAATACAGATCGATCTCACTATCACAAATACCGGGGGTACAATGGACCCAGAGGAAAGTATCGCGAAGAAGAAGGCGATTGGAATATGGCGGAAAAAAGGAGCTACCGGCGCCGTAGAAGGTGTCCACTCTGGTACTGAAGAGACCGACACCCCCTTTAGCCCAGAACGTAGACGGTCTCTCCTTTTTTCCCTCACTCCTTTACCGAAGGCTCTCCTCTCCTCTCTTGTTATAACGAGTGACATGGTCCGGCATAATAACGTATCGTGCGTGCCCCGTAACCCCACCCTGGTTCGGTGCAAGTGCCAGGAAGTAGGAGTCAAGAGCAAACAACCGAAGGAGGCTTTTAAGAGAGCACGAGAGACGAAACAATAATTGCAGCCCGTAGGCAAAGGGACAGCGGTGCAGAGCGAGAGCAATGTTGCTCAGACCCTCATTGGACTCGTTAGGACAATTACGGGTGAGCTCGTTCCTCTGGGGTCTTTCGAGGTTTATGCTGGAAAACTGGATTGTGTATTCTTCGAGTATCCCGACATTATGTGCTATGCAACGAGACCCATTGATCTAATTCCAGAATTCAATGTGTTTAATATCTCCATGCAGGGTAGTAAAACGATTCCATTGGTAATTCCTATGTGTACGAAGAGAAATGGCAACGTGGTCCTATAAATTCTGTATCTTCATTTAGTTTGATCATTTTTATGCAAAATAACTTATGTAAGTATCCTTTTTTCATTTGTTTCTTATACAGGATGTTAGGTGAATTTATTCTTCCCTCTCTTGATAAAGTGGATAATAGACCTTGTGATAATCTGGGTAAATTAATTGTGCTAATTTGGAATGCATGAAGAGCTTCGTGCAGTCACGAATGCTAAGGTATTAATTTGTATATACTTTGTTAAGTACTGCTTTAAGTCTTGCATAAATCGTGGTCGCATGTACTTCATGTGCATTATTATGAGTTGAAATAAATAAATTTGTGGTGCCTATTAATTAGTTGAATCGGTTTAAAGTACGACGTGGGTTTGGAATTTGAACGCTGTACACCGAGCGCTTTTGCATATTGTGTTTCATAATCTAGACTGCCTTTATCACAAAAGCAGGTAGTAGATTTTTTCTTTTTGACGTTTCGTTGAGTGCATGCGTGGCACGTTTCGGTAGCGATAATATACGATACTCGAGAAACAAGTAGTTTAAAACCATAAACATATATCACACGTTGACCAACCTTGCTCAAGTAAGGCTCACATGAAAATATATAATTTAACACAGTTTTAAATGGCTCTTTTTTGTGATCAAATCATATTAAATTATACAATTCGTTGTGTAAACTTGTATGATTTATTTATCAACATAAACAGCCACGTTAAGCTGAGATGATTAAACACGTTAAATATCCGATTAAAAAGTTAAGTATCCGGAAAAATAATGTATATTATAATGAAATAAGCACTTTCCAGCGCAATCAACAATATTATAATGAAAACCTAAAATGCTTTGAGTTTTTATTATTTTATGAGATAATGCGTGTACAAACACAAGTTAACTTGTTACCGGTTAACAATGTGTTAATTACAAATATTTGCATAAATAAATATTAGAACGATTGATAAATTTATGTGAGAGACTTACAATTTGCATGGATGCTAATAGAATTTTATAGAAATGAGGAAGGGTCGAATACAAATGAGAAGTATCGGTATGAAGTTATTAAATCGAACTCAAAGGTAACAGGCTATCGATAAATGCTGTTCTTCACTATAATTGTATTTCATCAAATTTTCATTCGCAAAGAGTTCGGTTGATCAGAGATGCCTTAACGCGGATTGCAAAGTGAGGCCTGCCGACTCATTAAAGAAGACTTGTCAGGGGTCAGGAGAGCATTTAACCCCGCGAGGCATTACCGAATTGACTCGGGCATTTGACCCCTTCCCCCGAAGGAAATCTATATTGTCGTAAAGTCACTTCACGTATACACGTACGTGATATCTTCATCAGTGTACGAAGTTCAAACCTACCACAATCGAAGGAAATATTGCATCGGGTAGGCAATGTCTCCGTGTTCATTCATAAAGCCGTTTAATTTCTGACTTCAAAGTCAACTACCTTTTCCGGCTGGCCGATCTAACGTTCTTCCTCTTCGTGCCGTAAACACAATTGGCTTCGAACATTTACATTCTTCTCAAGTCATATCTCTTTGGGGCATTAGATTTTAATATAAAAAATAAAAAAGACTCTTGTTGCACAGCAATTTTATTTTTAAAAATATGACAAAGTAGATTTGTTTATTTTGTAAACGATGAATTATGATATAAAACCACAAGGTGGAATGAAAACCATCCTACTGTGAATATATAAGTACTAAAAAGTGGAGCCCCCTTTTTATTCCACTCTGCTGCAAAGAGTTATACCATTTCTCCGTATAAAGTTCTTTTTACAATGCAAAAGAATCCCATTACTTTCTTGATTGGTAATTGATAAAAGGTGATCTTAACCCTTTGACATACAAATGAGATGAAACTCGATGCGTTCAAATAATATTATTTAATATATCTTGACTGAACAGTTATGTAAGCTTTACAGTAAAAACAGAAAATGTACGTTGTTAAATATCATAAGACAATTAATAAACAATAATTAAATAACAAATTAGACAATAATTTAATAGCCATGCAGAGTAGGTTTCCATTGTCACTATAGTAAAACAAATTCAAGATAGACATAATGCGGAGATTATTCCTAATGTTCACACTTTTATACTAAAAATATCTAATTATATCTCGGTAATATTTATTGTATAGGCGAACTAAAAGCGAATGTAATCGGAGTAAAATTCTTGTCATCTCAGAAACGACAATGTTTACTATGACATAATAAATATGTGACGTATCCCACACGTTTTTGTATGTCAAGGAGTTAATTGAGGTAGACGTATTGCGTTAAGTAAACTCCTATGAATACTCCTTTCTATTATATTGGAAATAAATTTATTCTTTTGTGCAGAGTTTTATAGAAAATTTATTTAAAATATGTTTCTAGTACATTCTACATAGTTATTGGTATTAATACACTATGAAATTCTTGCTTATTATGATGAGTGTAATTAAGAATAATTCGCTATTCCATAATGAAGTATCAGTCAATGATTCTTGACCGTTGCAAGCATTTTCTTGACAGAAGAAGCACTCGACGTTGGATTGTGGAAAATATTCCTCGTGCTGACAATATCTACTTACTTCACGAGATGGAACGCAACCTCGAACAGTCACCAGGATATTCCTGTCTAAAATATCGCAAAAAATATGGTTAATATTAACAAAAATCTGGAATAACTATAAGATATAATAAAACGATCGTATTTAACATCTTATGATGGGTATATAAACGACTATTTACTATTAAACTATTACTATTAAAAGTGTAGAAATTAATTCTTTCCAACTGGATTCGCATAATCTGTACAGCCATTCAAATCTAAATATTCTGCTGCACTTTTGCAAGCTATCAGATAAATGACAAAAAGTCAGTAACGATAGAAATTATTTCGATGATTGAACTGTTTTGATTGTTTTTAAATAAAATGTATGATGGATGTATGGATTTATTTCTACACCTGATATACATATATTTGTAAAGTGAAACCTCAGGGTGTAAAGATATGTGCCTTTTTCAGATACAATTTAAATTAATGAATTAATTAATAACGTTTAAGTTCAATAAGTGACAGAAACAAGTTTGGATACAACGATTGAACATAATATTATAGGATTTAATGAGAGAAACGACTAATTACGATCTTAAGACAAAAATTACGCCATATACATATAATTATTTGAAACGCTACGTTTCGGCGTCAGATTTCTCCCTTCAATCAATTTAAAAAACTCTATAATACAAAAAGTATAGAAAATTAAAATACAAAACAAGATAAAATTTTGGCCTATTCAGTTTATACATATCAGACAATTTTGTATGTTACCCATTAATGTAAATTGTCACTGTGGAAGACAAAAATCTGTACGCCGAAACGTTTCACTTTGTAAACACACGAAGTAATTTTGTCACAAGAAGATAATTAGCCGTTTTTATACCCACGTCCTAAAAAATGTACAATATAATATTAGCATATCTTAGCCTGTAAGTGTTAAAGGTTGTTTCAATAATTGTGGAAATTTTTGAATTACACAGAACGTGAATAGAGTTTTTTCAGTAAAATAATTGTTTGGCTAAAGATACGACTTCTATGGCATTGTTTCTTAGGCGTGACTCACGGTAGCCTCAGGAAAGTCATTCTCTTAATACTCTTCTACTGCGTATCAGGACAACTCACATACGAGCAAGTAATCAGCATTAACACTACCACGTACACGATGCGTGCACGCTATGACGATAAACATCACGCAAGAATAATCGAAGGGTTACTATTCGAATCTTTAGTAAGTATAATCTCTTTACGCACAGAAAACAACTGTTTTCAAGCAATGATGTACTTCATTCTTCGGACAAACAACCAGATCCATCGATGGTCCCGGAACATACGGGTCATTGCATTCAGCCTTGTGACCGTTTTTTAAGTCGGTGTTGCACTCGTAGCACCACAAGTTTTCTGTTCCAATCGGTGCTGTTAAAATATTTATTCAAATAATATTTATCATAAATTTTAATAGCTTCAGAAATTTTAGAAGAAATGTTTTATTTGTAGAGTTTCTTAAAATTCATCATAACGTATAAGATAATATTTGATTGACAGGGTACAAGCTCTGCGGATTTGATTTGCGATTGATTTTATTGTGTTCTATTTTAATTTTTCTTTAATGGTTACATTTATGATTTATATTTTTTTATAATTTGTATTCATAATGTAGCATCATATATTGAGCCAGCATTTTATTTTAGAATTTGAATGTGTTAAAGTAATTCGATATTTGGACGTCAACAATCCACTTCGTGGAACATAATCCCACTTTACAGTACCCTCGAAAAAGTGGTGAAATAATTAAAAAGTTTTCAGATATTTCGAAATAGAAGAAAGAAAGCTGTCAGAGAAGTGTTCGTTGCAGAAACTGTACCAAAAGATGTCATCTCGTCGTCTGTATTTCACAGAGAACATATTTAACAAGGTGCTTCCTCCGTTTCTCGAATACGGGACATTTACCATACAAGTCAAAACGGAGGCACTTTTCTTATTAAAGTTTCTTTCACCGTGAGAATCGTAGATTACACAGTAATTTAACATATAACTATATCACTACGAGATTCACAGACATTCTTTCATTTATTTTCCCTCGTTTTATTTTACACTTTGTGTACCCAGGAGTAGAATAACGCGAAACTATGTCACTGTCGATGTAATGGTTCTCTTTACTTACCGAAAGTAGTTAGGGTGATTAATATCGTTAAAACTCGTAACTGCCCGCCCATTTTAATTCTTCTTCGAGATCGTCTTACTTCCAAATCTCCACGTTACTTGATATCTTATCTCTAGCAATAAAACGAGGGAGTAATCTGCTTCGAGATGAAGATGGTGGGGAAACGAACACCTCGTACAGACTCTATTAACTCCACCAAGATTTCCAACATGATCATTAAAATCGTAACGTATTCTAATTTTGTACCGCGGGCAATTAATGTCGTCTCAAAGATAATTGGAATTTCGATAGGTTTTGTTAGCAATTTAATATTCCTCATAAATCTCCAGCACGATCGGTTTACTTTTGTTATTGATTCTCATGGAATATCGGCAAAGGCGTGGCTACGGACAAACATTCATAAAAGAGGATTCATGGTAGGAACAATAACGTTTCATATTTAACTAGGTAAAATGTAAATAAAGTGGGTCGCTTTAGTGGATGTTACACTTTTTATAGCTACTTTCAGTTTCAGTTTATATTTACTGCTTTCTATTCGAATCAAGCGTTCTTCCGGAAAAATCAGTTCGTTTGTAAACTCAGTATCTCAAAAACTAATAGAAACCGGTCATGTACATGAGAAGTTAATAAATTCGTCTTGAAAAGTCCTATGAAACAATCGGAAGAAAAATATATAGGTCCATTTAAAAAACGAACGAGACCTTCATATCTTATTAAATAATAAAACAATAAAGAATTTTCTTTCATCAAAAAAATTGCCACTTTGTACCATGCAATCTCCGTAACAAATTTTTTCTATCTGCAATACTTTAGGAAATAAACTGCTGTCCAGTGATACCGCGAACACCCTGTATTTTTAATTATACAAATATTAATAATGTAGATGATTTATATTACTCTTTGTGTTAAACCTTATTATAGATAATTCGGAGGATTAAGTATCTTTAAATGAAGGAGCATTTCCGTGGGATACTTAACTGAAAATGATGGATATAGAAAAGATGGAGGCTCGAGTATTCAACATAATCGATCAATACACATTTTATTGCTCGTTATAATTTTCGTGCGATAATATTTTATTCGAATTTGAAAAAGCTCGACAGCATCGTTTCCTTTCTGATGGATACTGGTCGAATCCGAGGGCTTATATTTTTTTGTATACATATATAAGTGTTTATAAATACTTTATAAATAATCCACGGCTGATCGAACCTCGACGAATATCCATCGACAGCGAATTGCACTTAAACAAATAGTGTCCGTTGTTCGATTGGGACACGTCTTAAACGTGCCACCATTATCTTCGATTATCGACAATAATAATTAATCATCAATCATTACACATATTATATGTTATTATATACGTATATATATCATATATATATTTTATATTTTTAGAGCTCCGTGTATAAAGTCTCGCGAGCTAACTTATCCTTACGAATTAGAAAACGCCCTCCGGGGAGGTCGAGTAGAAAGCTGAATTTCTCTTTGCAAATTGTTTCTCGCGCGAAATTTCGTGGTTCTCGTCGCGGAGCGGGGGAAAGCAGAGGGGGATGGGATCTTAAATCGGACTTAGAGTCACAATTTCACCGAGAGACTTAACTCGTGGAATTAAACCGGACTATTTATGTCAAGAACTTCCAGCGAACCAGGAGGAATGCAAGAACATTCCAATCCTTAACGAATAACTTAATATCGAACACATCTCAAACAATTTGACTTGAGATTAAAACATGCATCGCACAGAAAATATATTACTGATATACCTGTATACCTTGAACCTGATATAAAAAATATTAAAAAATCGTTAATATTTAATTATTATAAACTACTGGTAATTAAAGAAATTAGTTGTACGAAGTACTTTGTATTAAATCGCAAAAAGCACGGCCCCAAAGTGACTTGAACTTTAACGTGTATGAAATATTGCGCTTACTGTATCCTCCCGCTGTCTTTTCCTAGGATATCGTTGCGCAATTACGTGATTGTGAAAACGCCGTGAAACTTCGGTGTGCCGTGTGTATGTGTGTGTTTATGTTTTACAATGCGCCATAGGTCGATCGTATGCGTATCTGGTGAGAAAAGGTAATTAATTCTTTGTTTCCGTGTACGGCGGCTGTGGACCGGTTCGAAGGTTACGCGCCGTTGTAAAGGGCACCAAGGGTCATGGCTCCAAAGATCGACAGGAGGATGACCAGGATCGTCGGTGATGCTGCGATTGAGCTGTTGCAAGCATCGTGCATGCACAAATCGCAGTATTCCAATTTTGAAACGGCCGACGTCACTTTGTCCTGAATCGTTTTGCAAGGATCAATGTTCTCGGTCTTCGCTGTCTGGCAACTCCTCACCGTTACGTCACGGTCATCCACTGACGATCAAACACATTAATTAAGTCTACTTCCTTCATTAATTTGGCAACCTATTAGGTGTACGCAATGATTTTAGTCGTTCCGAGCTTTAGATTTTTTCCCATTTCTTGCGGTGACCTTGAAACTGTTGTTAAATAATAATAAATGGCGATTTCAGGAAGTTTAATACCAATCTTACCCAAATCCAAATCGACTGGAGAATATTTCAATATAAAATTATTTTGTTAGGGGGCTGAGGGGAAGACTAAAACTTTTGCGTACAGCTAATAATTCCCAGTTTTCTTTTTTATTCTTTAAACCAATTAATAATGGCGCAAATAAGGCAGCTGAAACGTCTTGCTAGAATTAAATTGAAAGAAGTGCAAACTAGATCGTAACACAAAGTTGTTTTTATTAATCCGTATTCGAACACGAGAATTAGAAAGTTGGACCTGGATAAAAACGCTAAGTAGTTTAATCTACGTACGAAGCTACCTTCCGTTGACGTCCAAAAAAGATTCCTAGGAATGAAACGAGTTCTCGAAGAAAGTTCTTTCCTTCGTTTTCAACGAATATTTCTTAAACCGTTTCGAATGACAAAGGATTCGCACACAATTTGCATTATACTTTACGCGTTATAAAACATCAAAAATATGCAATTTAATATCTTAATTATATACGTAATATCACAAATATATGTTAATACCGTATTGAATTATTATTTAATATTAAATGTATCTATATACCGATACACTTTGCATATTAATTTGTTGTATTATTTTTATAACTATGGAATTGTAATAAAACTGTTTAATTTGTTACCCTTTAGGACCATTTTTGCGCAGGCCATGTCCTTCGGCACGGCAGCCTGATAGTGTTGCAGGTTGTCAACTTCGAAGATAGTGGAGATACCCTGCAAGATATTGTGTTGTTGAACATTTCGTTGCCAGTCGTCCATGTGGCCCAAGGTACAATCGACGGGTTCCAAATTGTGTGCCTTTGGATCCTTGTCGCATCCTTCGTTCGTTAAGGAAGTACACATGTAGCACTTCAAGGGCTCAGCTGTAAAATAAAAGGTAGCTTCATCCATTTTTAACCCTTTAACTGCGGCGTGTTCTAACAAAAAAAAACATTAATATCGTACGATGCGATATTCGTGTGACAGAAGCTGACACTAACAAGTTGTAAGTTGTGTCGATAAAAATAAGAAAAATCGTGGTGTTATTGAGATTCAGTTATTTAATCGGTTATTCTGTGACACGTAACAGTATGTTCCACACTTTATTAGTTTAATAAAAATTTATATTCGAAGTAACATTACCTGTTAACAAAATTCAACAACCGAACTAAATGATAATTCAAATATGTCATCTTAATACATATCTGCACCATTGAGAAGTATTATTTTGTATCTATATCCATTCATTTCTCCTCGAATAGAAACTAAGTCAATAACATAAGGTAACAAGGAAGATCAGAAAATAGAAAAGCATAGAAAGGACGTTCGCAGTGGGTGATTTAAAAAATGAATAGTATTCGGAGAGAATTGTTTGGCATTTTCCTCGAATGGTATATAGGTGACGGTTAAGTCTGGAATTCTTGGAAATTCGTGGGCAGTGACCTAAAACCTTTGGAGGATTTTGCAGCATTTCGCGCTTCCCTGTGGACGTGCGAAAGTTATCGCGTGTCACAAAGTCGTCGATGCAACCGCGAAGTTACTACCACGCGCGAAACAGAGAATGGTGCCAGATATGAAAACGGTCTCGAGACTTATATCGACCGAGAGGAAAGTTTATCTTATGTTAGACACGTTAGAAATGTCACGCGATACCACTAATTATCCGTACACGCATGCCACCCTCTTCAGCTGTTCCATTCGAAGGTAAAATTCGATTTTCAAGATCAACTGATCAAGTAATTTATACTTCCATCTTTTATACTAATTACTCAACTTACGGAGCTCATATTTTTATCAATAAAATAATTGTGCAATAAATATGTATCAACGTATAAAGGATGATTCTTTGTTATAATGTAGATAAATTGTAGAATAAAATATATGTAACATTCATTTTATGTAACACATATCGACGAAGGAATTCATAAACATTTTCGTTTTAGAGATTAATACAACAAAAGCATAAAATCAAATGCTGAATGCTTTAATATTGTTTTTTACAGTCTTATCCGTTTTTATAATTATATTTGTCGCGTATTATTAATGGTAATGTCAAACTAGTTCGTTAGATTTTTATCAAATATTGTTAAGTAATAATTGAAAACTATACTCGATGCTTGGAACAATAGTCTACACGATATATTGCACAGCACTTTAAATATTTTTAATTTGTAGTTATTAATCACGCATATAATCTATTAACATATAAAAGATGATATTTTGTCATAATGTATGTAAATATTAACTTGGGTCACGAATGTCAACTCTATTGATAATAATGTTAAAAGTTCAATGATAAGAGAAATTAAAAATGTCAGCCAGTTGTATTGAGGCATGCATTATTGATTGAACAACGTTTAAAAAGCTTGAGGTTGTTCGAGGTATTTACAGTTGTATCTGATAAAAACTGTACTTTTTTGTTCCTTGGTGATATGTGCTTTCGCTTTTATGAAGGTTGCCACGTTTTTCAAACAACCTTAGATGGTATATTTATGCCATAAAGTGCTTAATTATGGAATGAAACGAAATGTTTATTAACAGCGTACAAGAAAATAATTTTAATTATTATTTCGTTTAATGTATTTGTTATGTATAAATACATAACATCATTTCTAAGTATAGATGCAATTAGATAGTAAATATCTGAAAGCAGTTAACAACTTGAATTCCGTGGCAATCACCGGTGACCGACAATGCGAATGTTACTAAAAGTCGAATCAAATATATCGCTAATATTTGTGAAATTTTCAGTATTTTTAACGTTATGATAACAATGTAAAGTAACTAATGTATCGTAGAGCATCTAAACCGTTTTGTTTTTAAATGTTATATATGTACATGTTAAAAATGCGTATCGCGAGGTATCATATAACACGGACTTCGGGCTGGCAGTGAACATGTTAAGAAGGGGGATAGGTTTATAAAGATAAAAGCGTATAAAAATTGTTAATATCAAATTCAAAATATTTTATCCTCTTCGTAAAAATTCATAAATTTCGCCGAGGATGTCTGATTATATAATACAACCCCACGTGTAATTATATTAAAAGAAAATTTAGATCGAATAGGGGAGGATGATATATAGAGGGGTAGTCGCGATAGATACATTTTTCAGGAGGAACAAGGAAGCGATCTCCCAAGATTGTATTCAATTCCAATTGAATGAGTTCGTCCCCCGGAAGAAGTAAATAACTAGTTCCCTAAGGCGCCCCATAGACGCCTCTAGGACATCGACTTCTCCGACTGGCCTATAATTTCACGTAAACCGAGTAAGGGTGCGTGCGTATCCCAAGAATGTTTATGAACGAGGTCGCATCCCCTTAGCTCTCCACTTCGGCGCACATATAAACGCTCGTGCTGCGTGGTTGTTATTATTTGGGTCACGGCGTCGTGGCGCCAAAGGTCGTGACGCCATCCACCCCTTATGCTACCACGCACCACATCCACCCTCTATCGTTTCCCATCCTGAAAAGTTCACCTCGCGGTTCGACAAACCACACCGCTAAAATATCACCCCGCTAAATGGATGTTATGGCCGAAAATTCGATAAAAACTCGGAAACTCCCCGAAATTTCTTTGCCCTGAATGATGACTCATTTTCAGTCAAGTGAGCATCGTAAATGTAATGCCATTGAATGTATACGAATGAAATCGACGTTGTTTTAAGTCGCATAAAGTTGGTGGAAAATAAATCAGAAGAGCAAATGGAATTCTTGGAATAACTTGTACAGCAGAACGATAAAAGAGGGTTCTTCTAGAGTTTTATCAAATTAGTATGTTTCGTGAATGCGTCTCTGCGTGGTGTAATAATAGGGTTTGATTTTATCGGATGTTTGAAATAAAATACGATGAATTTGGGTTGAGGAATAATATACCGGAAAAGCACGAATATTATCATCAGTGAGACTCAATCGTCTCAATGATTCTCTACTAAACATATGAAACGATAAAAGACAGTTGATCTAACATTGTATGAAATTAATGTATTTGCTGAATACTTTTATTGGGTCAAGTAATAAAGTTTACTTTTGTCGGATATTTTAAATAAAATACGATGAATTTGGGATCAGGAAGAATATACTGAGAAAGCAAGAATATTCTGATCAATGAGACTTAATCGTCTCAATAATTGTCTACTAAACATATTAAACGATAAAAGACGGTGAATCTAACATTGTATGAATTAATGTGTTTCGTGAATATTTTTATGAGTTGAAGTTGTAGAGTTTGTTTTTGTCGAATATAGTACACGATGAATATGGTACGAAGAATAATATGCGCGAGAAAATAAAAGTATTATGGCCAATGAGACTGAACCGTCTACTAACCACACTGAACAAATGTCTCCAGGGTGAAGTCATAAGCTACGTTTAATCTCGCATTAAGTAACCAGTTAGTCAGACTCGATTATTGACGCTAATTTTTAACGAGTGCTAATTTTTGTGGACTACCGCAATCACCTATGTTCGTGGGATGATGTACAATGAGTAAAGTGTCACATTTCGCGATGAAACGTGTACTAAACATGCATACACGTATATTCGTTTTGCGAATAAATATACTTTTTCAACAATAGCACATTTAAAAATAGAAATTACTCGGTTGGGCACAATTATGAAAGCACTATGAACAGATATAATTGAGAATATATGTAACATGCATTATTAATACATAACACATCTCAATGAATGAATTCAGAAACATTTTTGTTTGAAAGATAAATATCAAAAAACATGTAACAAGGTCTGAAAGTTTTAAGTTCATTTTTATAAAGTTTGACCCGTTTTTATAATTACATCTGTTTTATGTTATTATTGATGTTTTCAAAGTGGTTAAATAGATTTTATGTGAGCTAACAATGGATTGAAGCATTTTGAATAATTCAGAATATATTTGGAGTAGAAAGCATTCGACGAAAGTGGTAAGACCTTTTATAAGTCAGGCATCCAACTTGTTGCAATTTGCCGGTTATACAGTTTCAGTATTCTTATGGAGTAATATTGAAATGATCTATTACAATAAATATTGGGTTTTTATCAGTGCCTGCAATAAATAACATTCTTTTTTCTGGTATGAAGTAACTTTAAAAAATTTGTTTTAAAGCAACATTTAAATTCAATGTTCCGACAAAATTGATTAACCTCAGATCCTTTTATAACTTATAATTGAAGTTACCTGAAGCTGACATAAATGACTGTGAAAACTAATATATCACATTCAAAGGCTCTCAAAATGACCAAATAAAACGACAACAAAATATCCTTCCAAAATTCAAAATTGTGAGGATTATTTGAATAATCCTCACAAAATATAGATCATACAAAGCGGTCTAACCACAATCGTCCGGAATCACTTGCTACAAACTTTCATCACTTCGCAATAAAATTCATTTAACCTCTTTTCACAATTTTCCACTAAAATCCAACTGTTTCAGCGAATCTCTCACTTTCTTCTGAATAATGAAA
Source organism: Nysson spinosus (assembly GCA_910591585.2). Taxonomy (NCBI): domain Eukaryota; kingdom Metazoa; phylum Arthropoda; class Insecta; order Hymenoptera; family Crabronidae; genus Nysson; species Nysson spinosus. The sequence continues at coordinate 4,114,563 of OU342830.1, read as the reverse complement.
AAATTCTTGACGAACGAATAATCACCTGTACGAACAGCCAGGGCGAATGTAAGGCAGACGAAGAGCACTGGAATTTTTGGATACATTTTTGAAATGCTTCGAAGCGGTGAGTCTTCTTTATCAAACTTTCTCTTCGACGAAAGAACGAGACGTAAACTGTCGTGTGTGACGGAGGGTGGAACACTGATCCAGCAAGGGTTGTTGCCGAGTCGACAGCCTTATCGCGAGTATGAGAATGCGAGGTTCGCCACTCACCACGCAACTCCTCTTCACTGTCTCTTCTTCTCTCCACTCGCCGAGTTCCGAGTAATCGCGCAGGACGCATAGATTTCTCCCGCACTTTGGATCTTTTTTGGATCACTGGCCGTGGATCAACTATCCTCATCGAACCTATATTTTTATTCCACGAATTCTCTCTGTTTATTCAGCCATGTACATCTTGTAATATCCATCTTAATTTCCACCATTAATTTGCACGATAATCTTTGATAAACTCTGCCCGTGGAAGCTTATTATAAGAATATTTTATCGCCAATTCGAACTTGGACCATTATTAGTTTTGGTACAATGTGTGTAAATATGTTTAAAGCGTTCGTAACGAGTTTCATTATATACTCGGTTTACATCAATTTTTATTTCCTTATTAATTACATTTCTGATGACATACGCAGTTTTATCGTATTTCAAATGCAGATACTTTTATCTGCGCGCTTCGGCTGCAATGAAATGTATTTTAGAATATACATATTTGGTGGAATGTTTGTTTGTAAATATTGACGTTTGTCGATGTGATCTTTTTCAATCAGAATGAGAGATTTTTGGAATTTTTCCAAACTCCTGGCAGTTCTCTAGATATTGATATTTAACACGTTGAGCGTATGAACGAAATCCGTGTTATATGATACATCGCGATCTTAACGTCTATATTAAAACTATAACTATTTAAGCACTCCACGATACATTGGTTACTTTACATCGTTATCGTAACGTTAAAAATATGAACATGTTTACGAATATTAGCGATATGTTTTATGATAGCGATTTTATATTAGCGCTATATTTTAGTAATATTTGCACCGGCGGTCACCGGTAACCGCCATGGCGTTCAACGTGTTAAGAGATTTAAATAGGTGAGATATGAAATTATCATCGAACTTTTGGATGTCACATTATCAGGGCCAAAGAGATAAAGATAAACGCAACTCAAAGATTTATTACTCCGATAAAGATCTAATTCCAGATTGCACATTTGGTGACCTCATAAAAGCCTTCGTGGAGATAAACTAAAAATAATGTAGAACTTCGTGTAAATCGAATGTAGTTAGGTTGTCGATACACAAAATGGAATCTGTATCCCCAAGCTGTCGTTCGGTGACACCGTGTCCATCAGTGCAATAGTGTTTTCGAGTGCAACAATGCACAATTTATATGTAAAACACAATCAATAGGTTTACTAGGTGAGCGGATATATGAAACGACACTTTATCCCCAGGTTATAAATATTTTGCATTTGGCTTATGAAACTGTGATGAAAAGAGATATGCATTCATTGTATATTCTAGGTTTGTTCGCAAATTTGATTTCTCAGCAACAATCTGTTAAAAGCTTGTACTTAAATACACTTTGCTGATCTGGTGTAAAAGACTTATCATAAATATTTATTTTATTTCCTTGTTTACGGTACAAAAATATAGGTCAATGTATTCAGGAATATCTTTATTTGGTAGATAAAATATTATCACGGATTTAACTCGTCTTTATCCACATTCCTTGCAAATTACAGGGTTACTTCTTATAGGATTGTAGGATTTAAATCATTTGTTCAAATAATAGATAATAATAATAACGTACTTCATATAGTCTAAGATCTATGTAGGTATAAAAATGCCTAGTTACGATCTTTTAACAAAATTACTTTATATATTTATTTGTTTTATTTTTTCGATTAATATTAGCTTAATTTGTCACTGACCTAGGTAGATCATTTAGTGAATGTGAACTGTGTAAATAGGAATTGCGAGAAAGTATCGCCTATTTATATATATTAATGAAGATCGAAACGTAATATTTATGTGAAATACTCAAATATATAAAAGTGGGACATTTCAAATATTACTCAATAATTTATATTGTAACTGAGGAAGGAGAAAATATATAATATAGGATATAGAAAGTATTTCAACGAATTGATTGATATTTAATACATATGTCACTTTCACATTAATTATACAGAAATATCTATCAACGCTTTTTCGAATATTTTCATGTAAAAATTGGAATATTATTATCCGCTTTATTTAATATCATTTTTATTCTTTACAGATTTGAATATTACTCCGCATGGAATTATAGCATGCGCATAACATATTTAATTATCACCCAATTTAGATAATATATAGTAATCTTCTTTGTCCTATGAGCTTGTTCGATGGATCGAAACACATTATTTTCCAAATTACAAGTTTGATAGCGACATACGGTTCAGGTGTCAGCCAGCGAATGAAAATGGTCGAGGATCATTTCACGCGGAAAACGCGTCGAGAATCCGTTTGGCACGAGTTCCAAATGCAATTTCTCGAGGCTCGCGTCGAAGCACCGAACCGCGTTAAAGGGAACCATATAAATCGTGGTTGCTCGCAATTGGCGAGGGGAGGAAAGCGTGGATACGTCGAAGAACGTTAATTGCCTATTACCCTAATTAAAGTCACCGACATCCTCCCTAGAAACGGACTATATTTTTAAGCTTGCCAAGAAGTATAAATATGTTTCCTTCGTACGCTTCGACGTAATTAAACTTCACACTTTCATTGGCTGTTTTTATACCAACTGAAACCGGATGCTGGTTGAAAATGGATTTAATACGTGGTTCAATAATTGAATTAGGACCCCATATGTATTGAACCATTAAATGGGCCCTAATTAATATCACCGACATTCCTCATCGAAACGAACAATTATATATTTTTAATTTTATCAAAAAGTATTATAAAAATATATTTTCTTCGAATGTTTATACATAATGAAACGTTAAACTTTTATTGGTGTTTTTTATACAAACTGAAACAGTGTGCTAGTTGAAGATGAATTTAATACGTGGTTCAATAATTGAATTAGGACTCAATATTTATTGAATCAATAAATGAGCTCTATTTACAATCATCGCCATTTCTCTTAGAAACAAACAATATTTTTAAGCTTGCCAAGAAGTATTTTACAAATATGTTTTCTTCGAATGCTTAGACATAATTAAACGTTACACTTTCCCTGTATTTATCGATACAAATTAAAACAGGATGTTAGTTGAAGATGCATTTACCATCCGGTTGAATAATTGAAATAGGACGAAATAATTCGATGAACATTGCCAATGGTTGAACAAGTGAAATTGACAATACTGTTCATTCGACGAAGGAATACAGATAATTCTTGTTTGAGCGTATACGTAACAATGTGTACTGTCAAAGTAAAGAATAGGATTCGTCAAACACAGACAAGGCTCGTCATTCGTCCTTGACAGTGTTGAGTAACGCTATTCGTGTGTTTTTCCAACACCAATGTATATTATCTCCACCAGTGCATGGATGATATCCATATTACTGCCGGATTACACGACAGTAACGTCATCATTAAAAATTCAGAGTTTAGTAGAAGTTAGTAAGAGCATGAATAATACAGAAATATTTTTTTTTTAAATCATACTCATATTAAACTCATAATAATGAGGTTTTTGTGTCAGTATATCAAACAGCATTGTTAACGTAATTGATATTAATCTTTTCACTAGTACAGGCATAATATTCTGTCAAAATATGCTCTTCATAGTAAACTTTTTTAGCATCTTACAATTTTTTTATTTACCACTTAATTTTGTGTATCGGAATAAATGCATTATTCATTAAATAATTGTAACCATATTATTAATCTTTAATATTATTTGAAGTTAATTACAATTAAGCGAAAGTGTTCATTATTAGAATTATGTTCATATTTCTGAGATTAACTTTGGCTCCCGAAATATAAATCTTATCCTATATCTTCAATGGTGCATAAATTATGTGAATCTTTTTATTACGTGTCCGAAGTTTACTTAATAGATGTGAGTATGATACAAAGTATAAAGATAAGAATTGACGAACCACAACAAAGTCGATTTAACGATAACAAGAAGTCTCGGGACATTTAGAGGTTGAATTAATTTTTACAAAGCTAGTTTGAAGTCTGGTGATCGTAAATGAACTAAAAATAACCAGTAATAAAGTAAATAAAATACAAGTAACCCTAGTATAACGCGGGAGTTAGGTTCTAGAGAGAACCTAACCCCCGTGGCGTTACAACAATCGCGTTATGCGGGATCCGGATTACATATACACGTTATGCTAAAGTCACATTGTATAAATACCGCGCTGTAGGAGGGTTACATATAGTACCTTTTATTATTCTGACATTCTAACCGAAATTATATTAAATTAATTAAATGTTTTTCTATATTTTATAGAAACATATTTAATTATTTAATAAGCCTTAAATCGTGTATCCATTAACTGTTTATGCGAAATAGAAGGAGAATAATTTCAGTAATCACAGTAATATTATTCATCGACTAAATTTTTGAGAAAAAGTAATCGAATTCCAACCATTTTGCTTCACTTCACTTCGTGGAAGTAAAATTTCAACGAATCGCTTTCATTTTTTATAAAAATAGTTTTTGGTGCACGCAAAGAGGTCGATTTGGTATAAAAGCAAATTTAGATAGGCGTGAAGGTGCATCATTAATCCTGTTTCGGGATCATTACTTGCCGTATACCAATTCCAATGTGTTCACACGTACAGATACAGGTGGAAAGCGGATATAAGGGGTTGGGGGATGAAAACGAGAAACGTCCGGCGCCGTGGCGCCGAACCAGGACGCCACCGACGCCGTCTAGCTCTTAGTTTTCGGTTTAGCAATTACCAAGAGAACTCCGCATAGAACGGGTGTATTTTTCTATTCTTCCTAGCTGCTTTCTCTACCACTTTTCCTGCTCTCCTATGTTTATCAACCCTTCCTAAAGTCTTTTATTTTCCTTCGTATTATCGTACGAACAACTTCCTTCTTCCTCATCTTACGTTCATTTACTTCATATTCTCCCTTTTTTGTTTCCACTCAAACCTTTCCTTTGTCATTGAATTATTTATCTCTCTATACACACCCCCCTTCGTAAGTCATAGGACACTATGTTTCTGCTTTACGTGGAAATTAAATTTCCTCAGTAATACACGTTCTCTCTTTTCCGATGATAGCATGAACTAAATTTAGCAGTCTTGCAGTGATATTTTTTGGTTTTTTCATTATTTCTGACACGGATCGTTGCAAATATATTCACAGATTTTGTCCAACATAGGATATTGTTTAAAAAACACATCTTTATGTTTCACCACTCAACTCCCGATGGGGTTGAAATTTGATGACTAGGAGGATCATTGCATTAATTTTAGTTTCGAATTTTGTTGCAACTGGCAACTTTTGTTGCATTCATGCAAACTCTAAAAATATGCTAGGGATCATTATATATGGGATGTTTAATAGTGTTAGTATGAACGTAAAGTTGAAAGTAGTAACTGACACATGTCTTACGGATGGGATTGTATGTATTTATTTACTTATTTTATTTATTAGTCACAACGACTATAGTTAGCAACTTGTTTTTGGACATTCTCTCTTGATATTGTTTTCCCTCGGTTCTTCGTATCTCTCATAAATCTATCTTTGTTACTGCTCTTTATCCATAACACTCACCCTTGACTTATTTCCCGAACTCCCGGTTACCGTGTCTTCTTTCTCTTTCTCTGCTTGCATTATGCTCTTTCTATCGAATCGTCTATTTCACTATCTATCTGATCTCCCCTCGACAATGTTCGTATGCGATGTTCGGCGAACACTTCGAACTTCCTTGCAACGGGAGCAATCTACCAGTGGTAGATGAACGACTTGCTATTTTCATGCTAAAGAAAGGACCCCAACGGATTTCCGGTCGCGTTTCCGCTTCTATGCTTTTCGGGTACCCCATATTTCCACCGTTCTTTATTTCATGACTCAACGTCAGTTAGGAAATCTTTTATGTCGCTTGCGCGATTTGTCGAACGGTTTTATCAGATGTACACTATTATTGCTTCTATATCTTTCTTTGGGAAAACCTTCACCCTAAGCCCGCGATATTTCCAGTCTGTTCTATATTCTTGGTTCTTTGTAACGTAGAAGTTGTAGGAAGAAAACTTCTGGAAATTCTTCGCTTAGCTCTGCTAAAACCAATTTAAGTTTCCATGGAATTTTGTTTATTACTATTAATTTTGAATTAAGTGTAAATCAAGTATTTCGTTCCATATACGCATACACTATAGATTTCGCACTACAATTTAATCGTTTCGCAGATCATATTGATCTTTTTGCAAATCAAATTCACCCTTTGGCAAACCAAGCTTTTCTACAAATTTGTTTTCTTAAGCCATGGTAATAAAAATAAAATCCAATGGAAAGTTATTGTTCCGAATTCGAACAAATTTCATTCCCTCCACTTCGTGGAAGTAGAATTTCGACGAATCGTTTTCATTTTTTATATTCGAAATAGATATGGGGAATATAATACAAAATAATTAGTGGTGCAAACAGAAAGATCGGTATGAAAGTATACACAAAACTGCTTTGAATTTTATATTCCTCCTTAATGGAAGTTTATATTTTCAAGTACATAAATATAGTTTTGATTCCTGTTAAATAGTGATCTTACTTGAATGTTTGAAAAGAAGCCGGCATTAGAAGAAGGAATTAAGAACAAAATGTATAGCAGTCACTTTTTATGAAAAATATCTAACAAATTTTCCGGATCTTTAAATTCATTATGTAGAAGTTTAGATTAGTGAGGTCACGAAGAAAGCTCAGATTTGAGCGATTCTTTCCAAGGAATGAGACTCGCTGCAAGGCGTCACGGTGTAGCAATAAATCTTACCGGGAAGAAATATCAGCGGTGCATTATGGTATCCATTATTTTACTACCAGGTCACCTTTCGGCCAGAAAATGCTCTGTAATGCAGATAACGCCTTTGGCATACGTTCAAATCGCGTTAACTAACATTCTCGTACGCAACTGGCAAATGTTTCTCTTCCGCTAAGAACTTCTTGAACAATGAACTTCTTTGTTTCTTTTTATTAGTGACCGCTAATCATCGAGGACCTTGTGTTTCCGATCAATCTTTCCAGTATCTTCAACTAGGCTTGTTCCTCAAAACTTGTGTAACGAAACGTGTTATTAGGAATCAGAAATTCTTCTCAAGATTCAGAAGTATCTATCTCTAAATTGCAATTAAATTAATATCTTTTTCTAGGAATTTCTTACGTTTATTTAATGGCAACGAAATATTTCTTTTACATTAAAATAGTATATTTTCTTTAATGATAGCAGTTGGTTACTATCAGAATTATGATCCCTAGATATAATAATTAACAACTGGCAATGTAAAGTATAATAAAACGTTACTTTTCTTAGGTATGTTTTAATTTAATATAATTTATGATAATTATATATTAAGTGATATTTAACTTAAGAATTGTTTCTTTCTAAGCCTTTAGTATGATAGAGAATGCAGTTTTATTTGGAGTAATATTTATTAAAAGATTTATGGAAGAACACATCTTGAGAGTGAGAATTACGTTGAGCAGAGTTTGGTATAAAAAAATGCAATTAAGCCGCGCGAAGTGGAATATAACTTCATGGTCAGACATATCCACATCTACTCGGTGCTCCGTTTCTACTCGTCGTTTAATATCACATATTAAATATTCAATATCACGTATTAATATCAATACTATATTAATAATATTAATACAATAAACATTACAATGCAATACAACAATAATTCAAAAATAGGTTCAACAAATTGATCGAACTTAAACATTAGTTCTTATCGAGCCATTAATCCTGCAATTACTTAGCAATTCAAATAACGCTCGGAAATATAATCCAATCCTCTCGCATCACCGATCGCTATTTCCTGTTCGTTTCTCTAATTAAAAAAGCTCTGCTGAATGTTTCCTGGAGATTCTGAAGCGTGCAATAATAAAAGCTTAGAGAAGAGTGGCTGATACGCGTCAGGACGCTCGGCGCCACATTGCCGCGACCCAAATAATAATAATGCCATCGACGAAGGAGGGTCGGAGATGCTGTTGCGGATGATGGAGGACGACGAGGAATGACTCTATGCCACCCACATTTCTGAATCTTGGACGTACACGATGTTCCAGGCCGTGATTATCAACGACACGAGCACAAGGAACCGACTAATGGTGGGGTTCCAGAAAAAGGCACTCGTAACTCGTTTCTATTACGTATCAGAACGAATTGATTATAAATTTGTCTGGAGATTTTATTTTTTAGTTGTACTACAATAGTTTAGTATTTTATTTCAGAAATAATTCAGAGCGTGATTATTCGCGGCACGAAGACACGGAACCAATTAGTGTTGGGCTCTGGAAAGAAGGCACTCGTAACTTAAGTGCCATTAGATTTTTAAATGCACAAGTTTCTATAATTACAGTAATATTTTTGCTTTACTTTTAAGTCTCTAAACATGAACCTTATTCTATATTTTCCGTGGTATATACTTTATGCAGATCTTTTTATTACGTGCCAGAACGAATCACTTTTAAATTCTTCCGGCGATTTAATTTTTAGTTATACTAAAATAGTCCAGTGTTTTATTTCAGAAATAATTCAGGGCGTAATTATTCGCGGCACGAGACACGGAACCAACTAGTGTTGGGCTCCGGAAAGGCAACAAGTTTCAATGATTAAAGGATGATATTAATATTTGTCGGATAAATCAATGAAGCCGATTATGGGAGTTGATCCAAATTAAATAAAAGTGTACATTCTTAAAACTATAATATGTTCATCTTTCTTGGATTACTTTTGAGTCTCTAAAGATGAATGTTATTCTATATTCTCAGTGGTGCATAGTTTATGCAGATCTTTTTATTACGTGCCAGAACGAGTCGCTTTTAAATACCTCGGCAGATTTTATTTTCCAATCCTACTAAAATACTGGATTCAAGAGTGCCAGGATTTTCGAATACCAAATACACCAATTTTTGCCCGGAACTTTGTTCGATAAACATTTAATAAAAAAGGTAATTATAGGGATTAATAAAACACCAGGATGTCAATTTAGTGATAATAAGAAGTATTGAGACATCTAAAACTGAAATTATTTTTAACTGGAATACATTTACATCGGATAATCCTAACTCGACTAAGAATGTCCAGCATCGAAGAAAATAAAATACTATCCTTTAACAATATATAATTCGAATTGAAATGAACGACACATTTTTGAAAAAAGAGTGGACCTCAAGCAAAAAGAAGTATAATTATGAAACTTGACAAAGCAACCCAAAATTTGTTCACAAAATTACTTTTAAGTGGCATGATTCTAAATCAACTAACGATATTTATAAATTTTTGTATTGTTATCCCCGTATCGAATATTGAAGAGGATGAAATAGTATCATTTAGTATTATTAGTATTAATTCCAATCGAAATTAGTTATGTTTTTTAAAAAGGGGAGTAGAATCACGATCTTCCAGTATTGAGGTAACAATCCCTAACTACATTTCGTCATTTTCTTCTTCAAACATAATAACTTAACAAGCACACATTATATTCAAATATTATGCTTCGTGAATGTTGACATTTTAATTATAAAAAAACACAAGAAACTCTGTAACTCACTTACATGAAAATGTTAGTTAATGAATTTGATCTTTATAACAAAAGTCCCTATCTATCTCAAAAACTAATCGGAATACAGGAAAACGGGGTTATGGTATTAATTAACGAAACAGGGGTTACGTCAACAAAGTAGCTTTATTTTGAATTAAGTGATACACCAATAGGAATGTTCCACAGAGCTCAAAGCGGTGCGGTGCTTTTTCGGCTTCCTCCCGAATTTTCTTACGAAACTTCTCAAAATTCTCTCTAATTGCCGTGCATTTCATGCTTTTGTTCTTGCATGTTACTACAAACACTTGCTCTTCCGTGGTCAGCATCGTGAGATGGGTTTGAAATGGAAATCTTAAATCACAGAAAATTTGAAATAAACAAAATAACTTTGTTTACACATATATACACATTGGCATCTGTAATACATATCATTACGTCTACACATAATTCTTAACAAAAAAATTGTACACTCTATATAGTTTCTGCAGGTGACATTATGTATCATATAGATTATATGTTATACTATAGAGACTCTCCCATAGAATATATCTTTGTTATACAGATAAAATTCATTAACTAACATTGTGAAGTATAACCACGGCTTTTTCAATAGATAGATAACAAAAAGTTACAGCAATAAATACAAAAGAAAATTTCCTGAAAAAAATATAGTTAATGAATTTTACTTCGATTGGAACGATATATGCTCTACTCCTCCTCTTCTGTAGTCACTGTATGCCTTCTTTTCTAGAGTAGAGTAAGAACTACCCCCCGAAGGGTAGTTTCGTGTTTCCCAACCCCTTTCTTCCGTGCGTGCACAATGTGTCCCACCCAATAAAAAAGTACACGACACTCGTAGAATCCATTCTTCTTATGAACGAGTGTTTGCGTAGAATCCGATTACGTGTAGGAAACGCCTGGTTTTCGTGGAAGCCATATCGGTCTGAACGATAAGCGGGAGAAGAAACTTTTCTCTTGCCGATATATCAACGGAAAACACCTACGGAATATTTCCAGAAAAGTTTCACTGAGTTCAAATAGTAATAGCCGGAATGTAGGTTGGTATTAGGAGCATTGTATTAAGTGATTGTTGTTAATTTGTCGTGGCCTCGGCAGGAACAATGGGGTTGAATAATCGTATTTATTGTATCGTTGGAATATTGATCAATCTACCAGGGCTGGAATTCGTAGGATGTAATATGGGTTCGTCTAAGTAAGATAACAAGAGTTGAAAGATAAGCTGGTAACTATTTGAACGGCCGCTTCTTATACCTTAATCCTTCTATATTATTAGGTGGTTTCATAAGTTTTTTTTATTCTCCATCATTATTTATCAATCACGTGGAAGAATAAAACAAAAGATATCGAATGACGTATAATCATCGACGAGTTATAAGTAGAGCTCGGTAATGATTTTTGTGACGTTACCCATCAACACATAAAACAGCTGTTTTTTTTTATATTTCTAGTCCTAAAAATACAAAAATAAAACATGGAATTATATTTTCAAAAGCTCTTACATCAGTTAGCATACATATTACTCGACATTTAACAGATAAATATATATATATGGATGTTTCATATCATGCGGATCGGGATCCGCAACCCAACCACCAATCAGAGTTTCTATTAGCGGTAACCTGGACGTGGTGAGACCTGGAAATCGGTAATAATTGAAAGTAGAGAATGAGAAATTAGAATTCTTCTACAACTACAACCAAGCTAGCATCTGCTTTAGACGTATATTTAATTTAGAAGTTAGACACCTCCTTTAGCAAATAAGTTACGAATGTCGTGTCGGATATCGCTCGACTAACTTTTTCAAATCTTTCTCTAAACCATAGTTCGCCCGTTTCGTCATTTTTTCGCAGTGCACTGTTAAGTGTGCGTAGCTCAGAGATTTTTTTCTCATTTCTGAAGGGAGCACCGTTTGTTGTGTTGAATTTCACCGCATCAGTAATTTTCTGCCTGGAATCACGAAAACCTATTTAAAGGTTGGTCTTCTATATTTCGTCTGTGTCCGAATGCATTTATCTTTATTTTGGTTGTCCAACTACACTTTTCTATAATTATGCATCAGTGTAAGTACTCTATGATAACGATGGGCTTATTAAAGCGCTAGTTTCTGTTTTTTGCAGTGCCAACAATGCAATTACAACGATCTTGATTACACGATGCTTCTACAGCTGTTTAATTACACTACATGCATTAGATACATATATAGTTCTATATATGTATCTTTATACTCTTATACATTATATATATTAGAATGTACGCGAATACCCTCTCTATATATAGGGTGCGCCATCTCAATCGGGTCAATAGAAATGTTGAATAACTTTGACAATTCTCAATAGATTTCAAAAAGTTCTGTTGTTTTATTAAGCTTACCCTTTTACAATTTATCTCAACTAGTTTCCGAAAACAATATCAATTAAATGGCCGCCCTTATTGGTGAGACATTGTAAGTGAGCTCTTTTTCTGGCATTTTCCATCACATTGGCCAGCGTCTCGGGCGATATTGACTGGCCACCAAGATCTCCGGATTTGACTCCACCGGACTTTTTTTGTGGGGATTTTTGAAGAGTAAAGTTTATGTCAACAAGCCAAAGACTATCGAAGAGCTCAAAGACAACATTCGAGCCGAAATGGCAGCGATATCGCCCGAGACGCTGGCCAATGTGATGGAAAATGCCAGAAAAAGAGCTCACTTATGTCTCACCAATAAGGGCAGCCATTTAATTGATATTGTTTTCGGAAACTAGTTGAGATAAATTGTAAAAGAGTAAGCTTAATAAAACAACAGAACTTTTTGAAATCTATTGAGAATTGTCAAAGTTATTCAACATTTCTATTGACCCGATTGAGATGGCGCACCCTGTATAATATTATAATGTATTAGAATTTTAGATATAAGATTAGTTAGAGTAAGTTGTTGACTTGCAATAAATCGAAAGAAACGTTACAAATTAACTACTCAATTCAAACCAGGCATTTCCATTCCACTGACTGAGTCCGAGAAAATCTACGAATCGGCGGAAAATTCCAGGAATTGTGCGAAATCGAATATCCCTTTCCCCATCATGTTCTGCTAATACCAATTCTCGATTGTACGGTAAAATTTGAAGAAAATCGCCAAATCCGAACAATTCTAATGGTTCGCGAGCATTTCCATGAACAATGGAAATTCTTGGATATTCTTAAAGTACAAGGTGTTTTTCATATGTTTTTCATAAGGTCTAATTCTTAATTAATAGCTGCATCAACTCCCGAATACAATGATTGTAAAAACGTAATAATTAAAGTATAATTAATGGATTTGTTTGACGAACGAAACGTCGGTCATCGTACCACAACAAACCGCGACCGTTGCGAAAATTAGAACGATATCATCTCTCCATTATTCGCAATAGTTTAAAGAAACTATTTATCGTCGCAACCATCGTTGCACACATCGTGTACGAGTGCAAAGTATGCAGTATGCATAATGCAACCTTGGATACTTCCGGAAGCTGCAGTTCAGTAGAATAAGGAAAGCATAATATCTCTGAATCGTAATATTCTGTCGTCTCAAGAAGGGCAAGCTTGCGGCAACCTTTATTCTGCATCGATAACTTAATAAATTTATTAAATTACAACTTAGTTATTACAATATTAACTGATGATAACAAGGGATTTCAAGAAATAATAACAAATTAACAAACTCTCAGGTGAATCTGAAGGAGTTCCTTTATTAAAGGACTGCTTATCCGCCGCTGGAGGGGAATCGTTTCAGTGTATTCTTATCTAGCGCAACAATTAGATGATTTGCAACAATCTTCGAAAATGCATGAAAAAATATTATCCTAAAAGTTTCGAAGACGATAATTATACGAATACTGTCGATAACGATCGAAGAAAGTAACAAATATTCAACGGTTAGATCTTCGAGGAAGGAGCGATCGGGATTGGCCAGGGGGTTCTACCCCACCAATTTTCACCCCTTCCTGGTTCCTGAGGAACCGAGGTAACATGGTTACCCCCTTTACAACGATTCCTCATTCCGCCGGGAGCTCTCGGGGAGGAAAGACGTCTTTCCTAATTCTATCTTCCTAAACTATCCCTTTTCCCAACCGACCACCCTCCTCTTTCTAGGATGATCAATACCGACCAGTGCTGACCAATACTGACCAGTACTGACCATTTTGCGGTTAATTCAATTTTCGTTTCTGATCTGTTGTAGGTGCTTATTTTCAACTTGTTTTCATGTTTATTTGACTGTTTATTGATTATTTGGTAATTTCCTGATCATTTGACTATTTACTGGTTATTTATTAGTTATTTGATTATTTACTGATTGTTTCATTGTTGACAGATCCCTTGTCTATTTATAAACCATTTGACTATTTATTAGTTATTTGATTATTTACTGATTATTTGATTATGCACTATCGCATGCTTGCTTGTGTTAACGGTTCGGTAGAATATTTGGTAGTTATTATAGATATTATATTTAGTTAGTTTCATAGTTATCAGGAGATGAGCTCGAAGAAAGAAGAAAGAAGTAGCAAGAAAGAATTATACAAGAGGAACACTCCTGTAAAGAAACCCAAGAATATAAATACTAATAGAAATAAGAATAGAAATAAGCTTATGAGGAATAGTTGGTTCAACGCTTTCTCTGCAAAGACTCTTTTGCCCGATTCATATTGTATGATTGACTTGCCACTTTGATTCTATTAGTATTTTAGAATTAGTATAAGTTACACAGCGGCAGAGAAAGTGTTGTTCTAGTAATTAAGTGTAGAAATGTAAATCACTGACAAACGTATTTACGAAGAGCGAACATTTGCAAATTCTCAAATTTTTAGCTTCTACTTTCCTTTTTTTGTATCGCGACGTGAAGTAGTTTATTTTGCAATGACGAGCGACGAGTTTCTCGCTCTTTCGTTACTCTCTTCCAGAGTATCGAAATGAAATTCTTGGATAGCATAGTTTGTTTCCGATCCTGAGAGGGTTCCCTGTGGACCTCACTCGGGTCTGTTCATTCTGGTTCCGGTAATCGGGCCAGGGTGGCAGATTTCGAGGTAAATGTCCAGTGCTTGCGAGGAAGGGCCATGGCACATGTGGCGGTCGTGGCGTAAGTCACGATTGAGCGAAACACTCCTGGACGGGGTGTCGGTAATCCGTTTGGAGGCTGCGTGCGGTTCTCCTTCGTTGTCACTCCTAAGGGTTTGTTCTCGCGCGCTGAGACGCGAGTGCGACGCACTCGTTGTCCATGTGCCATGGTTTCGACCGAGTACGGCTCGGCGGACTTCAGGTTGAGGTTCAAACTTTTAATCGCGATTCAGAGTTAGAGTCATTTACTTTCTTAGAGTCAATCTCCCCAATTAGTACATTCGCTCTTCGAAATAATGTTCGGTCAGTGACTTAGCAATAAGTTTGGTATAAGAATAGTTAGTAAGTTAGAACATTGTATTCGCGACGATATTCCAAGTTCGATTGTCCCACTTTGTTTCGAGTTTGACTCGAAGCAAAATGTGCCTTGAGGACTTGGAATAAAACGGTGGGTGGTTCGGTCGCGGAACACAATCCGCGACCCAGCCCCCCACCAGGGTCTCTGCTAGCGGCAACCTCCACGTGGTGAGACCTGGTAATCGGTAATAATTGTAAAGAATTACAATTAGAATTCTTCTACAATTACAACCGAGCTAATAGCTGCTTTATACGTATACTTTAATTAGAAATTGGACATGGCGCTTAGCGCATAAGTTAGGAATATCGAGTCGGATACTGCTTGACAATGTTTCAGCGATGAACTGTACTCTATATGCTTTATATAGTGTCGAACATTAATGATCAACATCTATGGATGTATTCTTATAACAATTTGCTCTTGTACTTTTATTAAGTATTAATTGTATTGTAATACTCTACTGTAATTGAAATGCCCAAACTCTTTCAATACCGCATGAGATATTATTAATTTATTATTATTTAAATATATGACTGCATATTCTTATTATGCAAATTAAAAAAATAGTATTTAACCCTTATATTTTCTATACTTATAATGTGCGAAAATAAGTTCGCAATGGAATTTATTTCATACAAATATTGGAAGGATTTTATACTAAGTATTTTGTACAAGTATATTAAATACTTATATTAAATATTGTAATTTTAGTAAAGATTAATTTTATTGCAATAATGTACTGTTATTTTCATACCCAAACTCCCTCAGTTCCGCATGAGAGTTTTTTCATTTATTTTTATTTAAATGCACCAATGCATATTCGTAGTAAGTAATTCAATCAAATAATATTCATTAGCCCTTGTATTCTCCATACTTAAAATCTACCCAAATAAATTGGTAATGGAATTTATTTCACACAAGTGTTCGATCGATTTTATATTAAAATTTCATATAATTTGTTTTAATGGCATATTTTCTTCAGAGAATTCTAATTGAATTTAATAATAAGTTATCTTTCGGACAAAGCTGCTGGGTTTTATTTATTAATCGATGGCTCATATGTACTCCTTAATAAACACGTCAATTCGTTAAATTTTAATTATTTGACGTTTACAGCTACACTAACGTAGAACATGAATTATTTCAGGGAACCCATTTTAATGCAATAATATTTCGAACAATTAAGTTCAATTAAATAGTATTTTAACTTTCGGATAACGATAATTTTGTTTGCTAACCAATTTATTAGATGTGTTAACTAATCAAGCTTTTTATTAATGATTACAGGTTGGCAACTCTTTGCTTCGCCGGCACGACTATACTCAAAGAAGATAATAGAACGAAGGGCCATCGCCAAGATATCTCATTTATAGATGTTTATTTATTGCATATACTTATATATTTCTGTTTGTTATATTATAATAGTTATTAGTATACAATGTTGTATGACAATTGTTGTATTCCGTGAAATTTACATTTACAATAAATGACTTCATTACGAATACTTTGTGTTATATTTTATATTTCCTCGACGTGCCGTATATCCAAAATCTCATATGTCCTAAAAATTTCTTCGAATCGTGCGATTCGAATACCTCCTCACACATCACGATCTCCTGATACCAATTCTCGATCTTACGGCAAAATTTCAGCCGTCTTTTTCCATTTAACGGAATAGCGACTCTCGGTCGCCATTTAAATGAAAACCGAAATTCCCAAAATTTCTAGACCCTGCAATTTTGCTCCAAAACCCCAAAAAATTAGAGGATTTCACTTTTCTTTTGAATGGCGCCGGCGAGTCGCCACGACCGTTAATTCTTAACGGTTGTCGGTGGCCAACCGTCTTTTGCTGTTTAACGGTTTGGCGACTCTCGGTCGCCATTTAAATGAAAACCGAAATTCCCAAAATTTCTGGACCCTGCAATTTTGCTCCAAAACCCCCAAAAATGAGAGGATTTCACTTTTCTTTTGAATGGCGCCGGCGGGTCGCCACGACCGTTAATTCGTAACGGCTCTCGGTGGCCAACCGTCTTCTGTTGTTTAACGGTTTGGCGACTCTCGGTCGCCATTTAAATGAAAATCGAAATTCCCAAAATTTCTGGACCCTGCAATTTTGCTCCAAAACCCCCAAAAATGAGAGGATTTCACTTTTCTTTTGAATGGCGCCGGCGAGTCGCCACGACCGTTAATTCTTAACGGTTGTCGGTGGCCAACCGTCTTCTGCTGTTTAACGGTTTGGCGACTCTCGGTCGCCATTTAAATGAAAACCGAAATTCCCAAAATTTCTGGACCCTGCAATTTTGCTCCAAAACCCCCAAAAATGAGAGGATTTCACTTTTCTTTTGAATGGCGCCGGCGAGTCGCCACGACCGTTAATTCTTAACGGTTGTCGGTGGCCAACCGTCTTCTGCTGTTTAACGGTTTGGCGACTCTCGGTCGCCATTTAAATGAAAACCGAAATTCCCAAAATTTCTGGACCCTGCAATTTTGCTCCAAAACCCCCAAAAATTAGAGGATTTCACTTTTCTTTTGAATGGCGCCGGCGAGTCGCCACGACCGTTAATTCGTAACGGCTCTCGGTGGCCAACCGTCTTCTGCTGTTTAACGGTTTGGCGACTCTCGGTCGCCATTTAAATGAAAACCGAAATTCCCAAAATTTCTGGACACTGCAATTTTGCTCCAAAACCCAAAAAAATTAGAGGATTTCACTTTTCTTTTGAATGGCGCCGGCGAGTCGCCACGACCGTTAATTCGTAACGGCTCTCGGTGGCCAACCGTCTTCTGCTGTTTAACGGTTTGGCGACTCTCGGTCGCCATTTAAATGAAAACCGAAATTCCCAAAATTTCTGGACCCTGCAATTTTGCTCCAAAACCCCCAAAAATGAGAGGATTTCACTTTTCTTTTGAATGGCGCCGGCGAGTCGCCACGACCGTTAATTCTTAACGGTTGTCGGTGGCCAACCGTCTTTTGCTGTTTAACGGTTTGGCGACTCTCGGTCGCCATTTAAATGAAAACCGAAATTCCCAAAATTTCTGGACCCTGCAATTTTGCTCCAAAACCCCCGAAAATGAGAGGATTTCACTTTTCTTTTGAATGGCGCCGGCAGGTCGCCACGACCGTTAATTCTTAAAAGTTGTCGGTGGCCAACCGTCTTTTGCTGTTTAACGGATTGGCGACTCTCGGTCGCCATTTAAATGAAAATCGAAATTCCCAAAATTTCTGGACCCTGCAATTTTGCTCCAAAACCCCCAAAAATGAGAGGATTTCACTTTTCTTTTGAATGGCGCCGGCAGGTCGCCACGACCGTTAATTCTTAAAAGTTGTCGGTGGCCAACCGTCTTTTGCTGTTTAACGGATTGGCGACTCTCGGTCGCCATTTAAATGAAAATCGAAATTCCCAAAATTTCTGGACCCTGCAATTTTGCTCCAAAACCCCCAAAAAAGAGAGGATTTCACTTTTCTTTTGAATGGCGCCGGCGGGTCGCCACGACCGTTAATTCGTAACGGCTCTCGGTGGCCAACCGTCTTCTGCTGTTTAACGGTTTGGCGACTCTCGGTCGCCATTTAAATGAAAACCGAAATTCCCAAAATTTCTGGACCCTGCAATTTTGCTCCAAAACCCCCAAAAATTAGAGGATTTCACTTTTCTTTTGAATGGCGCCGGCGAGTCGCCACGACCGTTAATTGTTAACGGTTGTCGGTGGCCAACCGTCTTTTGCTGTTTAACGGAATGGCGATTCTCGGTCGCCATTTAAATGAAAACCGAAATTCCCAAAATTTCTGGACCCTGCAATTTTGCTCCAAAACCCCCAAAAATTAGACAATTTCACTTTTTATTTGAATGGCGCCGGCGAGTCGCCACGACCGTCAATTCTTAACGGTTGCCGGTGGCCAACCGTCTTTTGCCTTTTAACGGAATGATGACTTTTGGGACATTTTTAGGAAATATGGGATTCTGGTTATTATGTACATCGAAGATATATAAAATATAACACGATATATTCGTAATAAAGTCATTTATTATAATTGTATATTTCACGAGGTACAACAACTTTCCTATAATATTGTATACAAATAATTATTATAACAAAAGAAACATTCGTATATAAATATATGCAATGAATAAGCACTTGTAAGTAAAATATCTTGACGATGGTCCTTCGTTCCTTTTTCTTCTTTGATGCCAGACGTCTTGGTGGAACAAACAGTGGCCACCCTGTAATCGTGAATAAAAAACCAGATTAGTTAACAGATCTAATATATTAGTTAATAAACAAAATCAGCTTTATTCGAAACTTGGAATACTATTTAATTTATTTGATCGAAATATTATTGCATTCATATAGATTGTATGAAATAATACATGTCTTAAGGTAGTGTAGCTGTAAACGCGTAAGAATTAAAGTATAACTAATGAAATTGTTTGTTAAGTCCTACAGATAAGAAATTGATGAACAAATAAAACCCACTTGCTTTGTCCGAAAGACAAACAATTATTGAATTAAATAAACTTCATTAAAAGTTTATGTCATTAAAATAAACTGTGCGAAATTGTTAATATAAAATCGTTCGAATGCTTGTGCGAAATTAAATTCCATTGCCAACTTATTTCGGTACACTGTTCGTTTAGAGAATATAAGGGCCAATAAATATTAATTTATTTAATTACACAGTCCAATCCAAAAAATGGATGGAACAACGAAAATGTGATGCTTACAGATTCTGAGGCGCTGAAAATGAATCCGTAAACCATTGCCCTCCACTACCCTTAATTTTCGAAAGAATTAATTGTGAAGATAATGGTTTTGTCACTTGAACAGGATTCGTGAATCCTCATATAAAAGTTAGATAGGTTTCATTAATTACAAAGAAAAAATGATATAAGTGAGATTTGGAATAAGAATTTGCAAATATGTTTAAACATTAGTTAAAGGCGAGACACGCTGCGTATGCTCATTCTTCCAGACTCTCTTCCAGTTTGCCTAAAACTTCTGACGTAAGTATAAGAGCTAGGCAATATTTCTTTATTGCAAAAAATTCTGCAGCCTTTTGCATATAAAATGGTATTAATTAAATTTGCAATATTAATTTGCAAATATGTTTAAACATTAGTTAAAGTAGGTGAGACACACTCCGCGTGCGCATTCTTCCGGACTCTCTTCAAGTTTACATAAAGCTTGTGACGTAAGTATACGAGCTAGGCAATATTTCTTCATTGCAAAAAATTCTGTGGACTATTACGAATAAAATAGTACTAATTAAATTTGAAATATTAATTTGTAAATATGTTTAAACATTAGTTAAATTTCGTGAGACACACTCCGCGTGCTCATTCTTCCAGACTCTGTTCAAGTTTACATAAAACTTGTGACGTAAGTATAAGAGCTAGGCTATATTTCTATACTGCAAAAAATTCTGTGACCTTTTGCGTATAAAATAGTGTTAATTAAATTTGCAATTTTAATTTGCAAATATGTTTAAACATTAGTTAAAGTCGGTGAAACACACTCCGCGTGCGCATTCTTCCGGACTCTGATCAAGTTTACATAAAGCTTGTGGCGTAAGTATATGAGCTAGGCAATATTTCTTTATTGCAAAATTTCTGTGAACTTTTGCGAATAAAATGGTATAAAGTACATTTGCAATATTAATTTGCAAATATGTTTAAAGCGTAGTTAAATTTGGGGAGACACGCTCCCTTTCCGAGACTTTGTTAAAATTTCTGTAAAAAGTGGGCTTCTGACGAGGATTTCAATCATTGTATGCGATAGAGCAGACATTTCTCTTTGGAAAACACTCCAAAAATATGCAAAACGGACTTTGGTGTCATAAATAAACGCCAAAAAACCGTGGAAGTCACGGTTTGGGAGCAATATTTAAACATATTACGTTTTCACCGCTAGATGGAGGGCCTTTTTTCTGCCCACGAATTTCACCATTACAGGTCGTGTGGTAATCATAAGAGGGGAGTAGCATATTTAGTTCCACGTGTCCACCGCTAGATGGACGACATATTTTCTGTCCATGAATTTCGCCCTTACCTCTTTGAAAACAAAGTTTAGTTCCACTTTTTCACCGTCAGATGGACGGTACTGTTTCTGCGCATGAATTTCAACCTTATTATGGTTTCTCAGAAATAAAAACGCAAATAGTTTTCTTTAAATATCTCGGATACTAGAGCAGATAGAAATAAAATGCTACAACAAAAAATGTTTGCCTTTTAACGGGAAAGGCTTTGCTGCTAATATTTTCGTAAATGAAGTAATTCAAATTAATGTGTTTAAATATTGCTCCCAAACCGTGACTTCCACGGTTTTTTGGCGTTTATTTATGACACCAAAGTCCGTTTTGCATATTTTTGGAGTGTTTTCCAAAGAGAAATGTCTGCTCTATCGCATACAATGATTGGAATTCCCGTCAGAAACCCACTTTTTATAGAAATTTTAATAAAGTCTCGAGAAGTGAGCGTTGGGAGCATGTCTGTCCAAATTTAACTAATGTTTAAACATATTTCCAAATTAATATTGCAAATGTAGTTCACACCATTTTATTCGCAAAAGTCCACAGAATTTTTTGCAATAATGAAATATTGCCTAGCACTTATACTTACATTACAAGCTTTATGTAAACTTGAAGAGAGTTAGGAGGAATGAACACGCGGAGCGCGTCTCGTCAAATCTAAGTAAGGTTTAAACATATTTGAAAATTAATGTTGCAAATTTAATTTATACCATTTTATTCGCAAAAGTCCACAGAATTTTTGTCAATCAGGAAATATTGCCTAGCACTTATACTTACGTCACAAGCTTTATGTAAACTTGAAGACAGTTAGGAAGAATGAACACGCGGAGTGTGTTTCGCCAAATTTAACTAAGGTATAAACATATTTTCAAATTAATGTTGCAAATTTAATTCATAGCATTTTGTTCGCAAAAGTCCACAGAATTGTTTGCAATCAGGAAATATTGCCTAGCACTTATACTTACGTCACAAGCTTTATGTAAACTTGAAGAGAGTTAGGAAGAATGAACACGCGGAGTGTGTTTCGCCAAATTTAACTAAGGTTTAAACATATTTGCAAATTAATGCTGCAAATTTAATTCATATCATTTTAATCGCAAAAGTCCACAGAATTTTTTTCAATCAAGAAATATTGCTTAGCTTTTATACTTACGTCAGAAGGTTTATGTAAACTTGAAGAGAGTCTGAAAGAATGAGCACACGGAGCGTGTCTCGTCGAGTTTAACTAATGTTTAAACACATATTTGCAAATTTATATTGCAAATTTAATTTATACCGTCTTATTTGCAAAAGTCACAGAATTTTTTGCAATCAAGAAATATTGCCCAGCTCTGGTACTTACGTCACAAATTTTATGTAATTTATATAATTTCATTCGTAATAGCTCATAGAATTTTAGTAAATATAGTAGGACGCCCTATCTTTTATATTTACGTCACAATTTTTATGCAAACTTGAAAATAGGCTCTAACGATGAGCACGCAGAGCATGTCTCACCTAATTTAAATACTGTTAGAACATATTTAAAACTTAATATTGCAAATGTCAGTTATATCATTCTGTCCGCAAACGTCCACAGAATTCTTTGCAATTAACAAATAACTCTGTAACTTTCATATGTTCGTCACAAATCCTGTCCAAATGACGAAAAAGGCCCATTGCTTCAAAATTGATTTTTTCGAACACTGAGGCTGATGGAGAAAAACTGTGTGCGAATTCGTTCTCCGCGCGTCAAAATCTATAAGGATGACTTATTCGTTGTTACAACCAAAGAAAATGTCAATATTTGTTAAACAATGTTGTTTAAAAAGAATATGCCATAATGTATTTAAATAATAATAAATTAATAAGGTCCCATGCAGAACTGAAGCGGCTTGGGAATTACAATGCAGCATTGCAGTGTTGTAATTACCGTATATTATTAAAATACAATTAAACTTTTCTTAAATTTCAAGAGCAAATAGGTATATGAATACATCAATAGATATTGATCATTAATGTTGTATACTAAATAGAACATATAGAGTACAGTTCATCGCTGAAATATCGTCAAGCGATATCCGACTTGATATTCCAAACTTATTCTCTAAGAGAGGTGTCTAATTTCTAATTAAAATAACATATAAAGCAGCTATTAGCTCGGTCGTAATTGTAGAGTAATTTTAATTCTAATTCTCTACAATTATTACCGATTACCGGGTCTCACCACGTGGAGGTTGCCGCTAGCAGAGACCCGGGTGGGTGGCTGGGTGGCGGATCGCGTTTCGCGACCGAACCACCCACCGTTTTATTCCAAGTCCTCAAAACGCATTTTGCATCGAGTCAAACTCGAAGAAAAATGGGACAATCGGACTTGGAATATCGTCGCGAATACAATGTTCTAATTTACTAACTATTCTTATACCAAAGTTATCGCTAAGTCACTGACCGCACATTATTCAGAAGAGCGAATATACTAATTGGGGAGATTGACTCTAAGAAAGTAAATGACTCTAACTCTAAACCGCGATTAAAAGTTTGAACCTCAACCTGAAGTCCGCCGAGCCGTACTCGGTCGAAACCATGGCACATGGACAACGAGTGCGTGGCACTCGCGTCTCAGCGCGCGAGAACAAACCCTTAGGAGTGACAACGAAGGAGAACCGCACGCAGCCTCCAAACGGATTACCGACACCCCGTCCAGGAGTGTTTCGCTCAATCGTGACTTACGCCACGACCGCCACATGTGCCATGGCCCTTCCTCGCAAGCACTGGACATTTACCTCGAAATCTGCCACCCTGGCCCGATTACCGGAACCAGAATGAACAGACCCGAGTGAGGTCCACAGGGAACCCTCTCAGGATCGGAAACAAACTATGCTATCCAAGATTTTCATTTCGATACTCTTGAAGAGAGTAACGAAAGAGCGAGAAACTTGTCGCTCATCACTGCAAGATATACTACTTCACGTCGCGATACAAAGCAAAGGAAAACAGAAGCAAAACACTTGAGAATTTGCAAATGTTCGCTCTTCATAAATACGTTTGTTAGTGATTTACATAGGTCTAAGGTTAATTTCTAGAACAACACTTTCTCTGCCGCTGTGTAACTTATACTAATTCTAAAATACTATTAGAATCTAAGTGGCAAGTCAATCGTACAATATAAATCTGGCAAAAGATTCTTTGCAGAGAAAGCGTTGAACGAACTATACCTAATAAGCTTGTTTCTATTCTTATTTCTATTCTTATTTCTATTATTGAATTTCGCTACAAGAGTGTTCCTCTTGTATAATTCTTTCTTCTTTCTTCGACCTCATCTTCAGAGAACTTTGAAACTAACTATATAATAGCTATAATAACTACCAACTATTCTACCGAACCATGAACCCGAGCAAGCATGCGATAATAAATAACGAAATAATCAATAAACAGTCAAATATTCGAATAATCAATAAACAATCAAATAATCGAATAATTAATAAACAGTCAAATAATCAAATAATCAATAAACATTCGTCAAGACATACGTCAAGTAATCAAATAATCAATAAACAGTCAAATAATCAAATAATCAATAAACAGTCAAATAATCAAATAATCAACAAACAGTCGAATAATCAACTAATCTATAAACAGTCAAATAATCAATCAAATAATCATGAAAACGAATTGAAAATAAGTTCCTGGAACAGATCCGAAACAAAAAATGATTTAACCGCAAAATGGTCAGTACTGGTCAGCATTGGTCACCATTGGTCAGCAGTGGTCAGTATTGGCCGGTACTGGTCGGTATTGATCATCCTAGAAAGAGGAGGGTGGTCGGTGTGAAAGAGGGGTTGTTTGGGAAGAGACAATTAGGAAAGACGTCTTTCCTCCTCGAGAGCTCCCGGGGGAATGAAGAATCGTTGTGAAGGGGGTAACCATGTCACCTCGGTTCTTCAGGAACCAGGTAGGGCTGAAAATTGGTGGGGTAGAACCCCCTGGCCAATCCCGATCGCTCCTTCCTCGAAGATCTAACCGTTGAATATTTGTTACTTTCTTCAATCGTTATCGACAGTATTCGTATAATTATCGTCTTCAAAACTTTTTGGATAACATTTTTTCATGCAATTTCGAAGATTTTTGCGAATTACGATTCCCCGAGATTACGATTCAGCGAGAAACGATTCCCTTTTAGCGGCGGAGAAGTGGTCCATTAAAAAAAGAGTCTTATTGAATCAAATTACTCGTTAATAGTTAATTAATATAAGTAATATTGCAATAACTAAATTGTAATTGAATAAATTTATTAAATTATCGGTGCAGAATAAAGTATGTCGCGAACTTGCGTTCCTTGAAACGACGGAATAATACGATTCAGAGATATTATGCTTTCATTATTTTACTGAACTGCAGCTTCCGGGTGCACCAAAGGTTGCACTGGAAGTACTTTAGACTCGTGCACGATGAGTTCAACTATCGTTGCAATGATATCGTTGTAATTTTTACAACCGTTCGATTCGGGAGTTGATGCAGTTGTTAATTAATAATTACACCTTATGAATAACACGCCGAACAAGGTTTATATAAACATTAAGTAATATCAAAACGTGGACAGCGTTATTTCCAAAATAGAATGACCACGAAACGTCGATCATCGTACCACAACAAACCACGACCGTTCCAGAATATAGTTTGTATAATATTAGCTAATAGGCAATTGTTACGAGATATTCAATATGAAATGAAAACCGCACGAGCTAATGGAACAACTTAATAAATACGATTGTTTTGTTTTATCTTGTTGTTATCCGTCAGTATCATATTTCAATCATGTATATTTCTACAGTTTGTACGCAGAATACTCGGAAATGTCTAAAAATGATACATTGAAAATTTACCGTAGCGTAATTGGAAACGAAGAATAGCGACCTTCAAGATTGCTCACAATGACTGAATGAATTATGTATTACTCCCAGGCAATATTTCCTGTTTAAGTTAGGAATGATTGCGAGAAGTGCATCGAGACATAAAATTTCCAGGGCGGGTCTACTTGAAATTCATCGATTACCATTATAAAGGATGATGTACACATAATCGATACATATTAATTTACTTTTATCGTATTTCCTGTCGGGATTTATCAGCTAATACCGAGGGAACTCAAAGTTCCGATTGGCCACTGGCCAAACACCGGAAAAAAAGGCCAATAGTGTACCTCGTTAAACGAAATACCGCCACGACTCTGCTCTTTAGACAAGATAATAACGCCAGATATAAACTCTTTAACGATCACCGGTTTATTTTGCGCAATGAGTCACCTGCATTCTCATGCTTCATTTTAATATCGTAATTAGTACGTTACATTTCTTATACAGAAGAAAGAGGATCAGAGGACTCAATGAAATATGTTGAAACCGGGTTTGATGTTATATTTCGAATAAAATCTTATATTTCATAAGGAATGGAGCTACCCTTTGTGAACTTAGCAACTTATATGCTACAAAGGTTTTGCACTCCAAGTTAACCCTTTTGCAGATCACATTCACCTTCTTGCACTCCGAGTTAACCCTTTTGCGTATCACATTCACCTTCTTGCACTTGAAATTAACCGTTTTGCAGATAATATTAACCTTACGGCAAATCAAGTTCACCGTTTCTACGGCTTTCTGAAGCTTTTCTACAAATTTGTATTCTTCAGCTGTTATAATAAAAATGGAAGAATATAAATTAAATATTTTTTATATATTTTCGGTGTTAAATAAGTATTTTATGTTAAGTTTATGTCATTTTATGTTGAAGTATTATTACATACAAGCAATTAAATTTTGATTTTTGAACAGTAGCTTTACATTGGATTTTATTTTTATTTTTATGAGTGAAAAAAGATAAATACGTTCTGCAAAAAGATTAACTTGGAGTGCAAAACCTGTATTTCTTATACGGAAGAAGTACAGAAGACATAAAGAAATTTGTTGAAATTCGTTTTAATCATCCTCTACTTCATTAGGAATCGACGTACGTTTTATAAAATATGAGAGTTCGTTATGAAATTGAATTACGTTTTACAAACTGCGAGTTGTATTTATTCCATCATAAGTAATAGCATTTAGTGTCTTCTCGCTTGATGTTGGTGTATGATATTTTATTTAAGTTGGTATTTTCCTGCTTCATTTTAATATCGTAACTTATATATTAATATAATATAATACTCCTTGTACGGAAGAAGTACAGAAGTCGTAAAGAAATATGTTGTGAATTCGGTTTAATTATCTTGTATTTGATTAGGAACGCTACGTTAGGAGCTACGTTTTATAAACTGTGAGTTCTATTTCTTCCATTATAAATAATAGCATTTAGAGTCTTCTTGCTCGATGGGAGTGCATAGTGTTCCATTTAAGTTGGATCCAAGATGAGGAGAATAATCAGCTGACAAACAATATGGATGAGGATACATGTATTAGAAAATGTGCTTGTCGTTCGATTGCAACCGGTACCCTTGCATTCGCAAATCAGTTGATAACTATCTCGCGAATAACGGCCCTGATAACATTTCTTCTCTGTGTTTAGTAACCTGGCGCATTCTCGCACAGTAAAATATTCACGAGCCCCCATGAAGTAATCTGAAAACATTAAACTGTAATTGCATAGAAATCGAATGCTTTTTGTGTTAGTTAGACGAATCCTTTTTGTGCGATGAAGTGAAAGAATGTGAATATGGGAACAATATAATTGTTATTACTTTGATGGTTGCATAAAAGTAAAAAAAGAAGGAATGCCGGCTGATTCACAATTTAAAATTAAATAACAGAATAAACTTTTACTTACGTTGAACGAGTAACATTTTACGTACACTATCGCTTGCAAGTATTCGAACAACGACAGAGTTTAAGAAGTTTGTAAGTTTCGGTTACGAAAATGGATTTGCATTTGCATCTGCTGCTTAGAATGATAAAATGGCAAGAAATGCTAATATCAATGTCTTCTAATTCGTTTACTTTTTTATTATGTTAATCCTAATTAGCATATTTCTGGTAATTAAGACAGCAACAATTTAGTAGTGAAGTTCAAAAGTCATGCCGTTCGAATAATTCTAAGCGATAGTGTATTTTTGGTGAAAAGTGTAATATTGGGAGTATAGAAAAAAGAATTCTTATTATTTTCCTTACACATATACACTGCTTTGCGGCAATAGGGATAGGATGGTGGGCATTGTTTCAAGTACTTTATAGCTACTTTGTTGACTGTGCAATCTTTACCCATTTCACTATTGCACTGATAACACTTAACAGCTCTTGATCCTTTTCAAGAGCACGGCACATCGGATAAGAAAATGTTAAAGAAAATATTAAGAACTGATAGAATAATTATTTTAATCCTTTAACATAATTATACCTTAAATTTAAATACGCATTATCCTACACTTGATCGGTTGTAAATGATATCAAATTCAAGTATATAAAAATAGGACCAAAATCTTATTCGGAAATTAATTATTCTTTATTAATTACATTGTCCAAGAAACAAGAAATTTGTAACAACGAATAGGCGATTCTTATAGATTATGACGCGCTGAGAGCAAATCCGCAAACCGCTTCTCTTCAACAGCTATGATTTTAGAAAAAATCAATTTTGAAGAAAAGAGTCTTTTTTCGTTATTCGAAGAAGATTTGTAATGTTAGAATAAAAGTTAGACAGTTTATGTTAATTGCAAAATATTCTGTGACCTTTTTCAAATAAAATGACAAATTACTTTTGCAATATGATTTTGTAAATATATTTAAACATTAGTTAAAGCTGGCGAGACACGCTCCGTGCGCTTATTTTTCGAAATACTTTTCAAATGTTCGTAAAAATTAGGCCTCCAACGGGGATTCCAATAAGCGATAGAGTAGACATTTTTTTTAAAAAACATTCCTAAAATAAGCAAACCGGATTTGAATTGTCTATTCGTTGTTACAGAACAGAAAAAAAGGTCAAATTTGTTGGAATATTATTAGAAAACAAATAACAGCTGTCGGCAATCTAGGTATCAATACACCAAGCGATTTATCGTTATATAATATAAACATATTTTGTTTTATCTCTGGTAGACCAATAAGGATACTTCATCGGTAAACTCACCTGGTTGCAGGATGAGCAGAACTAAAAATATCCTTAGTATATTGAATTTCATAATTATTGAAGTTTCTCTTCATTTATATATTTATCCGATTCCAATTCTTGATTTCATGTATATTACGATTTACTTAATTATTTACACGAATCCATACATTTTAATATAAAAATCTCCTTTTACAATAGAATATCTCTTGGACCTAGTAATTTTATCTATGTACAATCTTCTTTTACATTATTCTTATCATGAAATACTCCTAAATTAAAGCGACTGTTTTAATTAAACATCATGAAGCCTATCTAACATTTAGTGTTAAGATACATCGTTATGTAAGAGGTTATAACAAACCTTGAGGAGTTAATTGCACTTGAATAGTAAACCCGCGTTCTCCGTTATCCTTAAATAGAAATATTTCAAAGATCCGTTCACGCTAATCTTTATTTTACTGAATTCAATGAATTTTAAATACTTATCACAGATTTGAAATTTCGTGTTCGTAATTGCTTTGACATGAACGTGATAAGAATTCGATCTATCGCAACATTTTCAAACTGATATAACTTGCTTCTATAAAGTACCCGGTTTTTGAAGATAGAAGCACAGTCAGTGATCCTGAGAGTTATAATTCTACATTTTTATGCATTTATGTGTCGGTGATTATGGAAGCAGTCTAATTGTAAGTGGCTTTTTATTTGTGCTGCTTCTAAAAGAAATATATTTGCAATTACTATTAATATGAACATAATTCTATTGACCTTGTAAAAGATTAGTTCTCATTGAAAAAACTGATTTTTTAACGCACAGCTGTCTTTTCTTATAAATTGCAGAAGTTATAAACTGCTACCGCAATATTTCAATAATTTAAAATTAAAGGTTGTCTTTCATGACCATGCTTCCAAAACAAATTTTTTAATCAATGAACTAGTCGCTGAAGATTGTGGTAGCCCAAAGGTATCGACAATAAATTCATTCCAGATAAGAAGATCATATTTATTTATAATTGAAAAGTATTTAATACTGTGCGATCATATGGTATAAACACTTTTCTTATTTAATAACTAAATAATACTCAAATACCAAGGAATATTCTTATATGATATAATAGAAGATATCATGAATTAAATTACATAAATAGTATTATATAAGATAATAATAATTGTTAGTAATATAAGTTGACAGCAGATGTTATTTATATAAGTTAAGAATAATTAAGTAATATTAGAATACCAATGAACATTCTTGTATGACATAGTATAAGTCGTAATGATTTCGATTTCTTAAATTTGATTTTTAGTGAGGATGAAAGAAGATACAATTTTCTGTGTAGTGTAATCGTTAAAAGCATGTCAGGGTCTGACTATGTCGCTAAAATGTATCGCTAAACATGTTAAATGATTGCAGCAAGGAACGGGCGGCCAAGAAGAGCTCGTGAATCACTTTTATAAGCCTATCTGCTTTGTAATCTCTTGTTAAAGATCAATTTTATTAAACATATTCAAGATTTAATTACATGTTTTTATTGAGTATATGGGTAAATCATTTACTAATGCCTTTTAAATTAAGTGGCTCTGAAAACTTGCTCTGAGGATTAAGTCGTCATATTTTTTATAACGTGAGGTTTTAAACAGGTATTGTTGTATTGATTAACAAAACTTTTGTGTATGTGTATATATTTTATAATTATATTTTGGGGTAATACTACAGTAATGTGCAGTAATATCTAAATAAAGAAAACTAGTAAAATTACTGCAAAATATTACTATAAAATATTCTCACACACATACAAAATTTCTCAATAATTATTAAGGCAACTGTTTGAACTTTCGTGCAAAAAATATAAGGACTTCAAAGGAATAAATTCACATGATCCAAGATATTATTTTTTTGTATAAATGTAATAGGATTATTAGTCGAGATGTTACTTGAACTCTGTATATGTCCAAACTGGTACAGACTGATTCGAACTGGTTTACGCCTATGATCCACTACATGTATATCATTCACGTTTCCTGAATATATATTTGATTTTCCTTTAAATATGTCCATCCCGTATCTTATATTTCGTTGTAATAATTTTCTAGTATACCTGAATTTTCAGATTATGTATTACATACTATTGATATTAGTAATTAATAATTAGTATATGAAGTATACATTATATAAAAACTTTAGTAATGTTTAGATCTTATATAGAAACCAGTAATATTTACATATTATAATATTGCTGATATCCATAATATATAATTCTTCTATAGTAATCAATAGTTTATTTCTTGGTCCAATAATAACTAGTATGTGTGATTTTGGGTTTCGGCTTTTGATAGACCAATGTAACGATTTAAACTTCTTTATTTTTCAACGTAGAAACGTTTCGGTACAATTTTGCACCCTCTTCAGTCTAAACATTAAGTTAAAAGAAGTCCTAGGCTACTTGAAGTTTCTACGTTGAAAAATAAAGAAGTTTAAATCGTTACATTGGTCTATCAAAAGCCGAAACCCAAAATCACACATAATTCTTCTATACAATATCCGAATAATGCTAAAGCTTTAGTAATATTTAAATATTATATAGAAGCTTTAGTGTTCTTTGGATATTATATAGAAGTATTATATACTATGGATATCGTCAATATTAGAATATTACGTAGATATTATATACAAGTTTTAAAGTACGATGTTCAAAAGATTAATTTACTTTATGTTTTTCCATTGGCTGTTTATAACGGCAGACAAACGTGGCGTACACCTTATTTGTCGATAACAGTTGAAGCAAACAATAAATAAACAACATACAAACTATCACGAGTTATAACACATACGCAACAAAGACAACTGTGTTACTTATCCGGCCTACTTGAAAAGCTTCGTAAACACATTTTACGATTTATATGCGAGTTTGATGTATTACGTCCGTGTACATTATGTGTATGTACACAATTAGTAAGATCACTTGTATACTTATAAATCAGCAGCTTTTATTCGAAGAGTACAGAAGTCAGTTCGGCGAGTTATCACATGAGCGTGAACTAATAGAGTAGTTTTCTCTAGAATGAACTGGTGAACATATCACCAGTGAGTTCTTTCTCAATTCATACAAATATCTCACTCCATTTTGTATTTTTAGCTCCTCATACCTATAGGCTCTACTTCTTTACATGTCGTTGACTTATCGTTTTATATATATGTGTGTGTGTGCCTGGGATGAATATCTTAAATTTATATACAACGTATCCAACGTAATACTGGGCTTCTAATTAAACAACAATATTAATCTATGTGTGTTAGATTCTTTTCTCTGTGGAAAACATGAGTGATCTGGAAAATTTCGTAAAATGGCGACAACGACAAAAATTCTCTTTCCGGATATTCGCTGTTGGAAGACGATGATTGGGTGGCTTATTTCATACGGGACATCCTGAATATCAATTAAGTATGTACTTTATGCAACGAGTTCTATGTTGTTAGACCTATAAATCAATGATGTGATTAGAATTATAGTGATATTTACATATTGTTTAAGGAATGAAATGTCATTGATTTTGTTCTACATGTTGTAATACGATGCAGTTAGACAGTGCAGTTAGGCAGTTATCACGAGAGACTCGTGAAGAGAAAAAAATGGTAGTGAGAGATGATTTCATGAGAAGGGTATTAGGAAGGTAGAAGGATAACTTCCACGTTTCCTTTCCGTGTGTTTCGCGTGCGAATGGTTAAGCTAGTTTGTGTGACAGTTTCGTGACGTTCAGTGTGTCACAGGAAAAGGGACATTATCCACTCAGCGTGCTCCAAACCGCCACTTTACGCTCCATTTGAACGTAAAGCTCTCCGTACCACCCACGGCCTTCCCCATTCGGTATACGGCCCTGTATGATCTTTCTAGATACTTTTACTTTTCATTTTCATGTGATACATAAAATACTCTACTAAATCTTCAATGTAAAAAGTAACTCATACTAAATTGAAATACTATATGTAAAAGTTTGTAGCTGGTACAACGGTTTATAAGAAGATGACTATCATTGTACGTTAATCAATCTGTTATTAACAGGCCTATTAAATAATATTGTAGTACATATTCTTAAGTATGAGTTGATTATTTATTAGTACATTCAAATCCTGTGATATAAATATGATAATGATGCCTAATAATAATTAATTTAAACCACAAAAAAAGCTAAATTTGTTGAGAAATAACTCCGTTCGAAACAAAGCCCACCCAGCGATAAGGTACACTTACGTTCGCCAAAAATATTGATTTCGGCGGGAAAGGTTTGGTACCGGTATACTTAATCGGTACACGCTGAATGTTTAGTGGTGATTGCGAATCAAAATCACGATCAGCTTCTAACACGAAAGTTTTCCCCGCGCGTTAGGTAGATCGTTTGGGCCTTGGGTTATTCGTAGACGAGTCTGTATCTCCTGCGTCTCGCCTCCTCTCATCTCTTGGCCACGCTATTCCCGCTTCCTCGCGTGTAATCACGTATTCCCTCAGTGGTGTAAGCGTTGTCGGTTTCGTGTGGACTTGCGCCGCAATCGCGCCGCGGTACGACCACCGTCAACAGTGTTTCACCAGCTCCCGAGGTCGAATGTCCGGCCACTTCAACCCCTGAAAACACGTTGTTTCTCATTCATTCGCACGGCTTTTCATTTTCCCTTCTCTCACTCTGGTATACTTCGTCTAACTCGCTCTTGTCACCAGGTCGCATCCCTTGCGACACTCGTGTTAACCCACCACCGTAAACGGAAAGACACTTTAATCGTTCAAGGATAAGGAAGGATAACGTATATCGTCAACATGAAGCATTTCCTTCTTGCGATTTCCTGCCTGTTGGTCGTATTGGGTTATCATGGTAAGCTTGATCGACATACTTTTTTAGTTCTATTTAGTCCACCTTTTTTAGTCCATGTTCGGATGATTTACGAAAATAGTTCGTGTTCCGGTTTTAATAAGCTTGCCCTACTCTTCGAGTTTGCTCTAGCATTTAACATCTACATTGTTAAGCGACAAATTAACTCGATTTGAATTGTAAGATGGATACATTGAACTGGCCCCTTACAGATTTTTAACAGGATTATTTCCTTGCCATGTAGATCTTAATCTAAATGTGTTGAGATTACGACCCCTTTTCGGAAGGAATTGATCGAGATCGTTGTTTTGTAGTATCGGGTGGTAGCAACATCAGAATAATGGATTTTATGATAATGTTAGTTTTTCAACAATAAAAATTGACGATCTCAGGAAGTTAGTTTTATCTCAGATTCTACCATCCAAATGGATTGGCGCAAACGTCAGTGAGATCGATGACGACGAACTATGCGCAAAAGAACGTTGGTCTCGGCATAAATCTGGTTAGAAATTGTGTAAAATAGAGTCATTTTTCCTTTTACACTAATCAATATTTCATTCCTATACATATCGATAATTCTTCCAATTGGTATCACTCAGACCCAGAATTAATTAGCCGATTAATAATAATTGCCTCTCAGATTCTATTGTCCCATTTTAATATCGCTATTAAGATTTTCCTTGAAGTAGATCTTTATTGACATTCCTTTGTGATTACTATTTATATTCTACGGTATACGGAAGTAAATACATATTTATTTTGTAGGAAAAAGATCAACTATTTAATGCTATTACTAGGAAACATGAATGGTTGCAAAGTACAAGATTACAATGTGTAGACAGCCGTAGACTTATTGTCGCCACGTCTTTCTAGGGCGCGTAGCTTCATTGATTTTTATATCACTTAGGCTCAAGAGGTCACTGAACCCTTCTTAAATTTCCATTTGCAATTTGTACATTCTCGTCCAGAAAGGACTCAAATGTTCGAAAAACTCAAATTAATAATGATTTTAAAAAAACCTTGTCATACATGAAATATCCGAATGAGAAAAATCTTGGAAGAGAAAAACGGGACCTGGATTTTTGCTGACCTACATCAGAGGCTCTGAATCGAAATAATAAAACGTACAAACGTAATAACACGTGTTAAAACATGAGAAGTTAATAAACAAATAATGAGCTAGTCCCCTCACCGCAAATCGGTTCATCGTCTCATTATCTTCCCTCCGGGCTGACCTCTGTTATCAGTGGTCCGATAGCACTGTGAACTTCGAAGTTTGGGGGTATTATGAAACCTGGGATTATGTGCTTTTCCTTGTACTCGTTAGATATTTTAACTACCCTTTACATCAATTAATTGACGTCAGCGATGTTATCGCCTCTGAAGTGTAACGTCAAATATTTAGCTGTGCTAGCCACTACACGATAATTGGAATATAAATGGCGAGATTCGTTGAATTATAATAATAACTAACAATTGGATTACAATATCCGCATCAATTAATGAAAATGTTTATCACTGTTTATATTAAATGATAAAATGGATTAATATGTGCATAAATGTTGCAAGAGTATTATATGCCATACATGCTAGAACATCTAGCATACGTAAGACTAGTTTTTTCGGAAAACAATTTTGTAAATATTTTGCGGAAAACTTTCATGAAACTTGTAATGATATTTCAGGTACCAATGCGATGCAATGTTTCATTTGCAATAGTAACAGCGACAGTCGATGTTCCGACGAGAACCCCCCTGACGCCCTGAAGAAAGACTGTTCGGATCTCAAGGACGGGGCGAAGTACACGATGTGCCGAAAGATTACGCAAGTGATCGAGTTCAGCGTTAATGGCTGTACGTAATGTCCAACTTCTTTCATTTCATCAAGCATAATCCTCATTATCCATTACATTTTCAACTATTTCCGCTAATTTCAACATATACGACCTCAAGAGATCGTTCTACATTAACATTCGTGGATGTTCATCATATTAATAAAACAATTCTTTTACTCTTACTTCCAATTACCATTATAATAAAAACTGTCCCCTTTCCTATCATTTCCGACACTTATTAAAATCTATATACAATGAGCTTGAATAAATTGAATAATAAGTCGAACAAATATTCATGGAAAGCTGATACATCATTTATATTCCTTTTAGTTAATTAATGTAATTCTTTGACGTAATAGGCACGTAATATAGATACTGATTCTTGATTACAGTGCCAGCCAATACACGTGTAATCCGAGGGTGTGGATGGGATGAATCAAATTACAAAGGAATGTGCTACCAACGAAGTGGCTTCGGTGGTCGCCAGGAAGTTTGCTCCTGCTTGAGCGACTACTGTAACGCCGCGACGCCTAATGGTTTACCACCGATATCCTTGATCCTGGCGTGTGCCTTCGGCAGTCTTCTATTAGCGTTTACCCGTAATTAGTTCCAAGAACAAGCGAGATCCACCTGAGCAGTCAACGAAGAGATACGTACGAGATCGTTAGTACAAGCAGCTTCGAATACTACAAACTCGAACGACCAGGGAACAGCGATCTAAGTAATGGATCCCGGAGGAAGAACTCACGATGCGCTGAGAACTCGCACAAAAGCGGTACCAAGAAAGAAATCTATGGTAAACTACGAATACATCGACGATCTCGAAGGAACTCGATTCATGGCTGACGAAGATGGCTCTTTCTACTCTCGAGGGAAAGGTGTTTTCGTCGAAGACCATAGAGACAGTGAAGTCACTTCCTCCTGTCCATTCGTTCAAAGTTATTGTAGTTTTAGACAAATCATGCGCGCTGTTCCCAGCAGCCTGACCATTTTAAAGTGAGAAACGCTGATCACACGTAAGAGGAAACTAAAAATCGAGCTACGTTATGCGTATTGTTTTAATCACGAAGAATAACAGCGGATATGTCTATAACCGTTTGAGTCCCACGGAGCACGATCGCGCTGTTCTGATTCGACGTCGAAAAGTTCCACTATATTTGATCGCTGTGGACAACTAACGGTGTACTGGGATTCTGCCGAAGTCAGCGAGGTCAACTTTACTGATACATGCCAGTCGCATTGTTACTTTCTTTTATGTAAACCATATGAGTAATAAATGTGTTGCTCAGATCTTCTCGATATAAACTCAGACGAGCGCTATCGCGCCGCTTAGTTCTTTTCGACAAGATTTTTACCAATAAGCCCTGGTACTCAAACGGTTAATTAGTGGCATCGATATTATCGCGCGCGCCGTGAGTCAATGCGAAGCGATTTGTTTATTACGAAATTTAATCGAGAAACGGCACTCAGATGTCATTGAAATTACTCCATTTATAAACCGTAGTCCCCGTTTACGGCAGATTTTGTAAAATAATATTTCTAATTCTGCGACTTGGATTGAGAAAAGATTACGTTGCCGATCGATAAGAAGAAGAACATCTTGCGTACGTATCGTCGAAGATTTGTAGTTATTATCGAGGAATTCCATAAGGACTCAGGAATAATAACTATCTTTCGTATAATTCTCCTGATTCGTCCGTCCTGATTCGGACGAACGTTTCGCAGCAGTGCATGATTCTCGTTGAGTGTTTCGGAATTCCAGGCGTTGGTGGTGCTAATGATGGTCACGTTGTGTTCACTCGACAATTTTCTGCGTAGAGCTTAAGAATGATATTATACATACACACGTAACGATCGTGCATCTTGTTGAGAGTTATACATGTTGTAAATTACGACCGTGACGATCACGGCGTAAACAGTACGATTTGTTTTAAGCGAGATGTGGAAAATATATCGGGGTTGTCGTTGCGGAGCCCGCGAGATTTTCCATTTCACCTTGTCCTTATACATTTTATTTATTTCGTATTTGATCCCAGAAAATATATGTTCTTACGAGCAGCAAAGTATATTTGAATATATACGTAAGATAGAAATTTTCTTTAATAGACGTATCGTTACTTGAAAATAACTTCCTCAGTACGACGACTTAGACGATTTTATTAAATAAATTACATCGTATCGTATGTTATTTATAGAATTTTTACTATATAACTGTACACATAAATGTACTGACAAATTAATCATATACTAAAGAGCTTAAAAAAATATTACTAAGATTAGCTGGATAATTAAGAGCTTCTATTACTTTAAGAATTATCTATGATTTAAATACCTTTCCAGCATTTTATGTATAACGTGAGAACATGATTAATCCAAGTATATCAGGAGCACGAATATGTATTCCGTGCGTCAAATTTTTCTCTCGTTTCATTGTTCCAAAACGAAGAATTTTGTTTCAGTCAAACGGCCGGTAGTCTGCCATTTTTCTTCGAGCTATTCGTTGCTCCTTTCGTTTAATACATTATCCTTTAGTTTTGGATCTATATATACGTTTAAAACTGATTAACACGGAAACTCGATACTGCTTTCCCAAGAAACTTTAGAAAAGCAGCACGTTAAAGTGTATATTTGTTGACACTCCAAAACCTCTATACTTCAAATCGCTATTCGGTATCGTGTTTTTTTAAACCGGTTACAAGTTTATTCGTTTACCGTTTAAATCATTGCTGTTCATTTTCCACGTGTATTTTGTCAAGTTGCATATAACTTTATATTATCATCAAGTTTTTACGGGGATGCAATGTAGTGTACAATGACACTCTCTCCCTCATCGTCCTCTGTAAAAGTTTGAGTGTCAACTTGTTGTAAGGTGTTTAAAGGAACTCGTATATAAGGTAAGACACAATCTTTTACTTTGATATTAAAAATGTTTAACGGATTATAGAAATGAAACGTAGGTTAGATATATACTGTTCAAGTAACAGCTGATACAGCGCCTATGTTCGGTCTGGTTGGATAAACGATAATAAACAGTAAAGGTCCATTAACAAGATTAGGAGTTTTCAAATAATTTTCGAAGTATTAACATTGGTAATTAGAATGACTAATTCCTAAGAAATAATTGGAATTATATATTCTTGGAGGTAAATGATTTAAAGAAAGTTGTTGAATAATACTTAACTAGGTGATAGTTCGGGCTCTTAAGAAGTTTGTCTTCTTTCGTATGTTGTATTCTCTAACGAAGGAATTACTGTTAAGTCGAAGAATTTAAATGACGCGCAATCGTTTATTTAACAGAAACCGATAATTCCGATCCAAGGTAGTAGAAAGATTGGTTCTAATCTTGGGATCAAGCAGATCATGCACCCTACGGTTGCACGATCTAATCGATCATCCCTACAATCTTCAATTCCTTCAACTTCGACACCGTCCTCCATTCTTCAACATCCGCCGCAGCAAATCCAGCAACAGATTATTTATGGTCCAATTGCTAATCCACTAGTGTCTCTTCAACCTTGTGGCACGGGTCTACATCCTTCCTGTATTTATCCAGGGACCCAACGAAACGCTGGTCTATCCAGTCCCATTCCTTTGCACATGCAAGGTGTAAATACTCAGCCTATTTATAGCACATTTTTAACGATAATGATAATCATAGTCAAATAAGATAAGCTTTTATCGGCATAATAAAATAAAATACACACAATTCTGTTTTTACACAAAATTTGTACGCAAAATTTAATAACAGTTAAAGTAACATTTTTTTATTTTACGGATGATAAAATGGTAATTCTAAAGTTTCCATAGATACAGTCGATTTTTTTACACGTATTCTTCAAGAACGTATCTATCGCGCAAAAACAGAATTGGGTGTATTTATTTGGAGCTAACACCCTTCTAAAATTTTACTAATCGATACAGGCAAGAATAATAGATGGCCATCGAAGAATAAGCTTCTACGTCACCAACAATATTGTCAGCAGCAACAACAACAACAACAGATTCTACAGCAGCAACTGCCCTACACTCCGAAGCCCATAGTTCTCTTTGATCCAAGTTCTAACAATGGTGCCCTTCCACCGTCAACCACCTCTTTTCTGGTAGCTTCCTCTACCTTCACACATGGACCATATCCTGGTGAACAATACAGTAACTCAGGTGTTACTTTAATACCACAGCCATATTTTAAGCCAC
The DNA here is from genome assembly GCA_910591585.2 of Nysson spinosus. NCBI lineage: Eukaryota > Metazoa > Arthropoda > Insecta > Hymenoptera > Crabronidae > Nysson > Nysson spinosus. The sequence continues at coordinate 4,074,378 of OU342830.1, read as the reverse complement.
CAGACGTGCAAACTTATTGCTTGGTACAAGATCGACAACCGAATCAACAGCAACAGGAGCAACCCTCCCATGATTCTTATTACAACATCTCCGCAACAAACACGTGCAGTTTGCAAGCCGTTAATGCTAATGCTGCTTTTCAATTCCCGAATCTTGGACCTTACGCTTCCGTAGCTGCTTTTACGAATAACCAGATATCTGGTCCATTACAAGCTGTTCAATCTACTCAGATCTTTCCAAATCCACATGTAAACTTGGTCTACAGTGGATCACAAAGAGAAAGACCTTCATCTTTATCAACCATTGACATCTCGACATTTAAATGCACTAGAAAGGTACCAGTCACGAATTCCTCTCAGTATGCTCCAACTCTTCGTACCGAGAACAATAATGATTGGCCAGCACAAGTTATCGCCTCATCTTCCAATAGTTTGTTTGACTTAAAGCTTAACAGCGATGAAGTTAATGCTGATACTACTGAAGCACCATCACAAAAAATCGTTTCTAATGTGTCCAATAAAACCCAAGAGGAACATTATTCAGACGAATCTTCAGCTAGTTTTGACTTCACGATTGAGGCTGAGAAAATGGTTTCTGCGCTTTGTAATACGACTTCGTCGAATGACCTTGGGAAAATGGAAGTACGAGATAATACAAGTGATTCAGTGCCATTATTTAGTGGAGCTGGGGACACTGCGACTAATAAGAGTACTTGGTTCACCGATCTTTGTACGAATTATGGTACCAGTAAATCGATAGCGATTCAAACCGATGGTCCGTGCAACGATAGTACTCAGTATCCTGAATTGATAAGGAAAGCGGCTTATTGGGGATGCACAGAAGCAGAAATCCTTCTGAATAATAATTTAAAAATGGACCCCAGATGCGGTTGGTTAAAAAATATTACATCAGCCACTAAAAAGGCGGTTACAAAATCTTCAACTTGCTTTCCGATTTTTGCTGGGGATCGTGTTTTTGTCGGTGACTTGATAAACGCTCTATTACGTATATGCAATGGCTGGCTCATACTCGATAATTATCTCAACAAGCAACATTATCCAAGCCTTAATGACAAATTCGATCAAGAGTTAGTCAGATCGTTCCAAATGTGGGAGTGGAATACTTACGAATTACTCAATCAAATTATTCAAAGTTTCTTAAAACTCGACGAGAGCAGTGAAGATTCTGGCGTCGATCATAAACCTACCGAATTACCTGGGACTTCCTTTCCAGGTGATGTTTCACTCTACACGAATTGTGACTTATTTGAACCGTCTTCGAGTATCGGTAACTCAAGACAACAAAATTCAAGGAATAATAATCAAGAACCTATGTGTAATACAAGCGAAGTAACATCTTCACAGTTGTCAACGGGAAGTCTACGTAATTTCCGACTTTGTGAGACGAATCAGCAGCGGCAGCAACAAGCTCCTCAAAAGGACACTAAATTACGAAGTAAGTGGACAGTTACCGAGAACCAAACGTCGACAATAGATGCCACAAAATCCGTGCCTGATATGTTCTCAGGAAACACGGAAGCAGGAAGTAACACCAGTAGCATACTTCGTACAAGAGCCGTTTCATCCTCGTGCAGCAGATTGGATTCTTCAACGCAGTCCCTCAACGCTGAGTTCCATCATTTGAGAAGCAAAGTCTTAGAAAGTAATCCCGACACTTCGAAGGAGCGAATCACCAAGGATAAAAGGCAGAATTTGTTTGAACGTAAGGTGCCGGCGAAGACCGAAAGTTTTGACTCAATGTTACAGTCTCAGAGACCGCTAACGCACAGAAGCTCTGAAAACATGTGTGCTCAAAAATATTTGCCGGGTGTGGATTCATTTTCAAATCCTTCATCGATTAATTTGCAATCTGTTTACTTCGCAACTAGCACTGATACTGCAACTGGTCTCGAATCAAATTATGCAGTTTGTACTCCGTATACAATCGCTAATTGCAATGCTCAAAATTTCAATAGCTTTGAACAAGCTTACGAGAATAAGGCTAGTAACGTAGACTCTGTATACGTCGGGAAGTCATCATCAAATCAATTAAAACTCTCAGCCGTACCGAAAGATAAGATGACTTTATTAAGTCAAATTGAACCAAATATACCAGACAAGCCAACCGAGAAAATGACTGCTAATTTGTCAGCATGGTTTGCCAGTATGAGAAATGTCAATGAACACCGTCAAGTGGGAAGTGTACCAACAAAATTACCACCCCGGCAAGAAGTGTCGAAAAATACGATCGATCTAGTGCGACAGTTGCAAATCGATACCAATCGTCAGCTTCAGACATTGCAGAATATGCAGAGTATTCAAAATGCACCATGGAATGCTTGTAACTTAATAACAAATGGTGTCCAAGTCCAACAAGGACCTGACGAATACGATAGCTCCGAGGATGTCAGGGTTTACATGAAACCAGGTAGTTACAATGTACCAAAGAAGAGACATCAAAGAAGATCTAATCGACGATTGGATAACTCTTCAGTTTCGCGAAACGGAGGTGTCGGTGGTCATCGAAATTATTATTCTGGAAAGGAAAAGACAATTTGTACACCAGCATCTTCTACTCCTGTTCCTCGTACTACAATATCATCTGTTAGTGCAAATAGCAATAGCAGTATTAGTGCAGCTATGAAGTTACCCTTTCCAGAAACTCCTATCGCACGACCACCAGTTATTTTCCTCGAAAATTCATCAGGGATATTAAAACATGTGGATTCCCCCAGCAATGAAGTTTCGCGAGATATTACTTGGAAGACAGCCTGTGCTTCAGCCGAAATTTTGTTAGAAGCTCTTAATGTAAAGGAGGACGCTTCCGTAAAAAGTTACAAAGAGATTCATTCCAACGAAGTTACCGGAGAAAGGAGCAATAATGAAAGTAATAACGTCGATGGTGCATTACAAGCAATACAGAATCAGGAGAAATCTCAAGAGAGTTTATCGAAAGCGTCGAAGCATGCGTACGATGACTGTGCCGAGGCATCCAGTTACGAAGCATCGGAGGATGATTCAGGATCTACTTCTCGATTGTCACACAATGCAAGCTACGTCGAAATCTCGCAATCGTCCGACAACAAAAATGGTAAAAATATTATTAAAAACATGTCGAAATGTGATACTGAAATATAACATGACATTAACTATACTTAATTAGCCATTGGTTTTTATGCAGTGTATACTTTATAATATCTCGCAGAGTGATATTTATACATTCGATTTTATTACTTCTAATTGCAATAATACTTTACGAAGTTTTGTTAACAGGCTCCAATAAGACGAATGTTAAAACCGACTCCTGGCTTATCAGAACATTGAACAACGCTAGTATCGTTAGCAAACAGAAGAGGCGTAAGAATAATAACAATCGACATAGTTCAGAATCATCGAATAGTTCGGTAGCAGAAAATGAACAGGAGATACCAACTTCCTCGTTGGCAGCGAGCGATGCTGCAAATACTGTTACAACCAAAACAATGATCGAGAAACATCAACCGATTGCGTACTCTAGTGAAAATGTATCTACGCCAATGTTAAAAGATAATCACATATCGACAGAAGAAAGTGAACGTGTCGTTGGAAAAGCTACTTATTCGGAAACCGTACGACGTTCTGCACCACTGAGTACTTCGTATACAGGAAAGAAAGAATTTTCCAAGAAGAGTAAATTAAATCTGACTAGCACATCCACGATTTGCAGCACCATGGTACCGATACCTGGACGTCGGTGTCAGAGAAGAGATCCTGAAAGATCGTATCATATCTTACATAAATCACGAAAATCCTCTTCAAAAAAAACGTTCAAGATGTGTGACAGTAATGATCCTCGGATGGAAGAAAGAGCAGGTTCGAAATCTAGAGTTACGCGCAACGAGACGACCAAAGAGAATCTGTGCGTGGTGTCCACAATAACATCGAAGTTGACGTCCACAAAATCACATGGAAAGAAAAAGGAGAATCTCAATGGTTCTGGAGAATTATTAGGTAATAAATTCCCTGTTAAGTCCTCGGATAGAGGATGGTCCGTCTGGTACAGTTCGAAAAGAAAACAAAGTCTTAGTCCCCTAGCACTTAGTAAGTTAGAAATGATTCATCAGACAGTTTGGAAAATGGAAGAAGCTCAGGTTTTCAAAAGTCCATCACCAAGTAGTAATTTCAGTAACCAGTCTACCTCTACAGACACAGTTAGTCACAGTTAGACACGTATTGTACCACGTATTTTTGAAATTAAACGATGCGTTATTATCGATCATCGCTTACAGATCGAAGATTATTGTAAAGTCATCAAGAGTCCCATGTTCCTAGAGACAGTCGGATATAAACTTAAAAACCGAGCTTATCACAAAGTAGAGCACGTAGTCGGAGATTTTCGTCGCATTGTCCATAATTCCAAATTGTATCACAAGGTCAGTTAATAATAGTATGGTTTTCTTTCGTAACTCAAGTTGGATAGATAGTTATGGGAATTATGGTAATTTCATTGGTACCAGGACGATCATGATCGCGTGACGACTATTGATAACCTATCGAAAAAATTGGAGCAGTTGTTTGAGGAACATTTTTCTAGTTGGGATTTTGGGAATATCAGTGGAAGTCCTAGGGAAGCGTCGCCGATATCCCACCGATTGAAATCAATGGAACAGAAACCGGTTGCGGGATGTTATGGTAATACGAAGAAAGCCCTTCCTCCTCTGTCACCACAGAAAACGTATCATTTCGGTGACATATATTTATCTGAGTGATATAAAGTTTCCCTGGATGATTTATCAAGCCACTAACCGCATATACGATTTTAGATATGTGTCATTCACAATAAGATTAGATTGAAGGATAATTTGTTTCATATGATTAGCAAATAGCGACGGGAAGTCGAATATCTCCAAAAATCGATCCAACTAATCAACGCGCTTTAGACGCAAGTTTCTAATATTCTTATCAAAATAGATGATTTCTTTTTAAAAATGGCTTGCTCTGTTACATCGACAATTTTCGTTTTTAAAGAATTCGAATGTTGGAACTATTAACAGAATTCTTAAAATGAACGTCGGTCATTTCCGAAGTCGAGCGCTTCGAATATTTTTATATTAGGAATATTATATAATAAATAAAAGGGACAATTTATTGTGCTACCCTGGCGCTGGTAATTGTTAGAAATACGAAATACAATGACGTTGTAAAATGTTACATCACCGATCTAGATTGTCAAAAGTCTTGAAACTGCAACTTTACAGTTCGCATCTAAATGTTCCAAATAAAGTATATGACTCTAATTATATTTAGAAACAAATGTTGCAACTTGTAAACGGAATAATCACGTATCGCGCGAAATAATTGTAACTGGATGGTTCGAAGAAACGTTAGAAGAGCATATAAAATATATAAATTAGTAATAATTAGAGCTGAAATCAAAATTCAAAGAGGAGGTGTTTTAGATTGGTAAGCGCAGAAAGTGCGCAGGCGTATAGAGTGGTTTGATTAAAGGTAGCGCGCGGAGCGCACGAAATGTCAGTCGCACGCAGTCTCACGAGGCGAGCGTACGTGGAAGGTGTATGGTGATGTCAAACACCGAGAGGAACGAAAGATGGCGGCCGAGCGGTAATTTTGTGATGCACGGGGTGTAACTTCCAGAAGACGATAGTGTTTCGCGTTTCCAAGAGATCGATTGAATCCACGACATTATCGTGCAATGTGACCGCACTGATTACGACCGTCCCGTGAAACAGACCGTGTCAGGAACGGAAGGAGAACGGGTTACAGCGAAAGAGCCAGAAGGCGAAAGAAGGAGAACGGGTTCCCGTTTTGTACGTAACAAGTGTAGAATACTGGCAGACGGTTCAACTTGAGTCGTCGCCAAAATGGATTGGGAGTCGATCACCATGGCGAATCTACACCTCACGGTGACCGAGCACAGATATTACGGCGACATTTTCATTTATTGTTGTGAATATGCTGACAGTGATACTGTGCCGGTGATCAAAGTTGCCGAATTACTGCGCTCAGCTAATTTACCGCGGGATGTCACGCTGAAGGTAAGTTAGACACATTTAAGCTCAATTAAGCCTTCGTTTATTGGAGTATTAAAGTTGTGTACTGTCAACTGTTGTTTTTCCCGTCATCTTTATCTGTCAGATGTTATGGCGACATACTATATAAGTTAAGTTGTGTGAACTTTCGTGTGTCGGATAGTGTCACGATGTCGGCGTATTGTCGAAATTAGGAAAGGTTAGGTCTCAACGCAGGATTTAAAATAGATTGCTCGGTTGTTCTGTCAAAGCGGGAGATAGGATTGCAATTTATGCAATGCGTCTTCAAATCGAAAGCAAGATAAAACTAGGTTGGCGTATTGCAATGAGCATATGTTGCGACACGTACATTGCGTGAATTAATCATAATTTTTTTGCTTGTATGCTAATTGATCGTTGCTAAGGATTTAAAGGGATGAACCATTACATTTCTGCGACATTTTATACTCTGTATCTTTGTTGTTATTATATTTTCAATCATTATCTTTACTGTTGTCATGACTTGAAGTGCGAAATTGAAAAGTTAATGATTTTCCATGCATTTCGTGATTATAGTCATTATAAAAATAATTTCGGCACTGTCATAAATAAGTTGTCAGTTTTTTTATTGTATTTGATAACATGTCAGTTGTTTATCCAAAGAAAATGTCTGCATTAAAAGTTTGTTGGGCCATATTACCCACAACAAACCAGGCTTAAATTATTTATAGATATTGGATATCTGTATTGGACCTAAAGGCAGCACTCATCTTGGAAAAAAACAATTTTATGCTGTATTAAAGCTTGTAGCAGCTCATCAAGCAGAACTTGAGATTTGTAGAGATATGGTTACTATGCCTCTTGATGTTATTACATTGCCAAGATTTACATGGCCAACATCAGGGGATGAAGATGGTAGAAGAAGCTCAGAATCATTGAGGGGTATCAAAATTAAATGCTATGAACCTGAAAGTATAACTGAAAGTGAAAGTGAAGCAGAATCACCCAGAGAAACTGGAGGTAGCACTGATTCTCCAACACCAACAAATAGTGTGACTCAAGAGAGAAATAATGATATGGGTGGTGAAGCAATATTAGATTCAGTATCTGGAGGTTGGCAAGGTTTATTGGTTTCTGAAGAACAGAGACAATTATTGGGTACAGAGGAAGAAAGCTCAGAACGACATAGTAGTGATGAAGGAGATGCTGATGGAGACAGTCCAGGATTTCCTCCAGAAGAAGTGTGGATAATCAGTGATGAGCAACGAGATTATTATGCTGCTCAATTTGCGCAACTACAGCCTGATCCTGAAGGACTCTTAGCTGGTCCTATAGCCAGAACATTCTTTGAAAAGTCTAGACTTCCAGTAGCTGAATTAAGACGTATTTGGCAGCTAGCAGATGTAACTAGGGATGGGGCTCTCAGTCTACAAGAATTTTATGTGGCCATGCATCTTGTTGTATTAAGAAGAAATCATGTCCCCCTACCTGATGTTTTACCTCCGTCCTTGTCTATTCCGCTTGTTATGCAAACAAGTACTGCCCCACAACCAATTCCTCAAACTTCAGCTACCCAAAAAAGTCCACCTAATTCAGCGAATACTCGAGACAAGAACAAAGAGTGGACAAAATTTGTAGACTCTCCAACTGGTACCAGTAGTTGCCTTACTAGCCCCGGACTTCAGTTAGCAAATTTTGACTTTCAAAAATCAGCAGTTGAGAGAGATCCTAAAATCCTTCATCCAGTACCATTAAGATTAACACCAGAGGCAGCAATTTTGGCATCTGGTGCCAATGGTGCCAGTACTGCTACATTAGGAGATGATGATCTTCAGCATGCTGCTGCAGCATTAGTGCAACGACCACTTATCAAAAAACCTCCTCCACCCCCAGAAGAGGCTGTTATTGTTACTCCAAAGAAAGAGCCACCTCCTCCACCACCACCTAGACCATACAGAACACATACAAGAAGTTCTAGTCTTGATCTTAATAAATTAGGTATATGTCCTTCCTGATCGCGCAAGATTCATTTCATCCGCGATTATAGAAGATTTTTGTGCTTCAACTTGTACCTGTTCTTATAGGTAAAAACGGTCAAAGTTTCCTTGGTGCTCCTCCACTTGTTCCACCAAGAATCTCTCCTGGTATCGTAAGTATACTCTACAATTTCCTTGAATAAAGTGCGTGAGTGATTTACATTGTTGGATGTGATACTATTACGGGGTACCGGAAAGTAATCAATTATTTCTAGCGCGCTTTATAATTTATGATTTAATGTTTCATTTTATACATTATTCTGTTATATAATCGCCGTCATTATTTATGATCTCTTTCCAACGATTCTCCAAAGCTATAATTCCCTTTCGGAGAAATTCTCATCTTTTGATGCGAAGAAGTCCTCTACGCCCGATTTGACATACCTAACTTTGAAGGTCCTATTTCTTAAGCTGTGTTCTAATGATCGGAATAGGTGGAAATCGGAAAAAGTAAGATCAGGGAAATAACCTGGGTGTTGCAAAACATCCCAGTCAAGTTTTCTGATTTTATCTTGAGCGATTTTTGCAGCATGAGGTCTCGCATTATCATGCTGCAAGATTACGCCCCTTCGATTGTTCAGTGCCGGGTGTTTGATTTTAAGGAATTACTGCGACCGATGCATTTGTGTACAGTAGGTGTTTGCTGTGATGGTTTCTTTTCATTCTTCATCATCAGTAACAATACGATGCCAAAATGGTTCATTTGTGTGCCTAGCCAATAAAATTTTGTAAACTGTTCGCCGATGCTCTTTGTTTCTTTCCAAAAGTTTATGCATGAGACGTATACCTTGACGATTCACTTTCCCAATTTTCCTAAGATGTTCCTGGACAGTTGACCATGACGAGTTCAGTTTCTCAGATAATTCCTGAATGGTCTGACATGGATCAGACTCAATTTGTGTCTCCAAAGCGTCCTTATCTAACGTCGTAGGTCTTCCGGATTGATCCTTATCAGATAGGTCATAATTACCTGAAGCGAATCTTCTGAACCATTCTTGGGCTTTGTTAACTTTCAAAATATCACCATAGGTCGAACAAATTGTTTTCGTGACTTCAGTTATATTCTTGCCTTGGCGAAACAAAAACAGCATCGAATGTCTCAAGTGAGTTTCGCTCACTTCCATAGTCGCCGTTTTCCTTGAAGTACCCAAATCAGTTGAAAATTACAGAGAATGTTTACAAAACTAAGTTGTGGATAAACCATACAATTTCGAGATTACGTTGCACGAAATTATTTCAAAAGGACGATTAAGTTCAGTGTCGTAAAATAATTGATTTATTTCCGGTATCACTAATACTTTTCACTTTACTTTCGAAGTATTTGTTGGCCAACAAACAAAACTTCTCATCATTTTTACTGCTTCAATAGATTCTGTAGTATTTGTAACCGATATTTCCTATTCAAACACGTAGAAAAACATTCTAAGTAAGAATATCCCAGATATAGAAGCAATCCCTATTACAGACGTCCCCCCGAAAATTGGTCGGTCAAAGAAGTGAGGGTGAAGGGCAAAGAACTGTAAGCGAAAGTCAAGGTTTTGTTGCCGACTTTTCCCACTTTTCACCAAAGAGTGAATTGCCCGAAAACTTACCCCTGGAAAGTACTACTCCACAGTCACAACAATTTACGGGTGTATGTGGCGCGTTCCAAATTTATAGAAAACCCAGCCCAAGTAAGAGCTACATCTTTATTTCCGTGTTTCGTAAATTCCGTGGCATTCCGTAAAATACGTATTAATTCTATCAGAACGCGATGGAGGTGAAGAAGATGATCCTAAGGACGAGGTAGAGGAATCCAAAACGTTAACACTTCAAGAGCTGCGAGAAAAAAATGCAGAACTCAGACTAGTCTGCGAAGAATTGACACGAGAGTTAGCTAGCGCACTTCAAGAACGCATAAATCTACGTGCAAAACTTTTGCTTTTAGCATGATTTGACCCATTTCCATTTGTATTATCCAAACTTTGAGGTTTCTTTAATCCATTGTAAACTTGTGTAGCCAATACATCATGCTAGTCTAGACCTTCTCCCTATCAGATAAAGTTTCTCGTATTTGAAACAGCTAGCGTAACCAGAAGATAATATTGCAGGTTGAAGGACGAACATGGTGATAAATTGTATAAACATTTCATTTCAGAGAAAAAGACATTTGATCTATTTTTATTGGTGATATCGAAACTCTATATTACTACGATGAACTGAAAGTGATAAGTATTTGCGTTTAACACCTTTCCACGTTAGTGATGTTGTCGTATTTGAAAGTTGTAACTAATATTAGGTATATGCGTGTGATTGAACAACTATTTATAGATACTTTTGTGTCGAAAGATTCCTTGTGGTTACGCTAATCATTGTTTTTTTTCCTATTCTGCTGTGGTCGGTCAAAATGCGTCGCTTTTTGAGCATTTCGATGAATATGGTGATAGCATCTGCCACTCTCTACTATTCTTGATGTTACAAACTTTTTGAGAACTATACTTTTTACGTGTACGCTAGATTGATCAAATTAATCGAGAGAAATTGCTAATAGCTGTTTGTATATTGAATCTTCGAAGTGTTATACCGAGTGCCCCACGCAAGTGGAACAGGCTGAATCTCTTAAACGGTTGAAAATAAGAGAAAATGTTATAGATCAAAGTTAACTGGTATTTGACGGTGCATAATATGCAAATAATTTTATATACTTTTGAGCATTGGTGCGTCATAAAAATGCAACTGCACAATGTTTTTAAATGGAAACCTATATTTTTTACTACACCGGTTGATGCAGTTTTGTGTACTCTACATAAAAGTACTAACTCACTTATACCGTAAAGTTATTCGTTAGGAAGTTCTCGTAGCTTAAAGTTTTCTAACTTATTTCGGTCTGTCGGCAAGTGTTCTGGTGGACCTACTTTATATTTCGTTACAATGTTTGGAAACACGTAAATTAGATTCCAGTTTGTAAAAATAGGAACGCGAAGGTTCTTGTTGATTGGGATATGTTTCCCGATACAGTCTTACAACCTCAGCATCATTTTGATTACATTTACTAAACAAAATGAACGAACTAACTGTTTCATTATTCGTAAATACCATGATTTTGAAACACTGAGTCGCTAAATGATTGCACACGGGAAATGAATACTCACTGTCGACAATGTGAATCTTACAGTGACTAATATTAGCAGCCGGCTCATGTTTACAAACATTGTAATGAAACATAAAGTAGGTACTCCACAAACACTTGCCGACGGACCGAAATAATTTAGAAAACTATTAGCTAGGATCAGTTCCTAACGAATAAGTTTGGGCATAAGTATGTTAGTACTTTTATGTAGAGTACAAAAAACGGCATCAACCGGTGTAGTAAAAAAATATAGGTTTCCATTGAAAAAAAAGTGTATACAATTATTTGCATATTATGCACCGTCCAATACCATTTAACTTTGATCTATAATACTTTCTCTTACTTTCAACCGTTTAGAAGATACAGCCTGTTCCACTTGCGTGGGACACCCTGTATATTTCAGATCGTGCGATAGCGGAAGCCTAACGATTATTATAAATTGCTGAATCTTAGTGGCGCAATGTAAAGATAAGTGATAGATGTCTATTGTTTATGATAACAAAACTGTATTTTCGTATTGCTGTACAATCAAATTTTTCACAGCATGACACTGTAGCTGAGAGTCGGCATTCCTAAAGAAAGTGTTGTTATATCATGTTTTATCCACTGATAACAACTGTATATAGATATTAAAAATTTAAACAAGGAATGAAAAGAGATGGAATCTGCAGGAACAGAGCATTTAAAGAGTAAATATACGTGAACGAAAAAAAATAATGCCCAAAATACATTTATATATGATAGTTTTTCGATGTCCAATATCTTAAATTTCGAAAAAGTATTAAAAGGATAGATATTCGTTATTAACTTACAATTTTTTCGATTTAATAGTTCTCGATCTATTACTTAAAGAAAAACTTGACTATATGTATATCCCTGAATATGTTCTGACTCAATATCTTTGTAACAGTTAATGAATTACTATTCCTGAAAACGTATTGTGAAATAAATAATTCCTTGTGCCATACAATATGATATTTTAATATTATCAATGTTTGCAGTCACTACTGATAGCTAAATAACAGTAACATTGTCCTCGTAATTTTCCCCCAATCAACGACTATATGACGAAGATGTCTTTTTGTAACTGTATAAATACTGTGTAAAAATGATATAAAAGTAATACTTATAATATTCATCTGTTTTATTCGTGTGCACTACTGCAAAGATACAACTACATTTAATTCAAAGAAATGTTTGTGGGAAAGGAATAAAACAACAACCTAGTTTCGTAACTTTTATTGATGTCATTGTATGAATGAAAAATAAATTTAATGACACAGAAAAAAACAACGCAAACACTTCGAAGTGTTTCCCAAGGACGCTGAATGAAATGACGATGGGGCTCGATTAATTGTATCACTTACAATTCGTATCTGCGCGATACGATGAAGTGACGTTAATGTTAGAATTACATTTAATGGACAATAGAACGGGTGGTTTTAAGACAAGAACTGAAAAATGAGATGGTTCAGTTTGTCTTTAATAGTACGACGGACCCTAAAGTCGGCTTTATTATTTTGTACTCGATTCGGCGGTGACTGCCTGTATTGCCTCAACTACGACTCTAACATCTGTGCGGGAAAAACGCATAGTATGCGTTCATTTGTAATTGTAGTTTCTCTTTCAAAACACTACCAACTATTCATAGCATTACAGACTATAGTTAATCCACTCAACGGTGATATGCTCGTAAGATAAGAACGTACGGAGAGAGACGTTGAAAGGACATTACAAGTGTACACACGCCCGGTCGAAACTGTTTTAGTTATCCTTAGATTGCATAAACTTGATCAAATCAATGACACGGCTAGAGTAACCGAATTCGTTGTCGTACCACGAGATCAACTTAACGAAATTGTCATTCAACGGAATTCCGGCTTTAGCATCGAAAATACTGGAGTGGTTATCACCAATGAAGTCAGAAGAGACCACATCGTCCTCGGTGTAGCCTAAGATACCTTTTAAAGGTCCAGCGGCAGCCTCCTTTACTTTATTCTTAATGGCATCGTAGGTTGCTGGTTTAGCAAGACGTACCGTCAGATCGACTACGGATACGTTGTGTACGGGTACACGGAAAGCCATGCCAGTCAGCTTTCCATTAAGGTCTGGAATGACTTTGCCAACAGCCTTAGCAGCACCGGTTGCGGCTGGGATTATGTTTTGCGCAGCACCACGGCCATCACGCCACAGCTATTACATAAGATACAGGATATGATTCATTATACGTATCGATCACCCAACTTACTATTTATAATAACTCGAAACTGAAAATGATTTATGTACCTTTCCAGAAGGTCCGTCAACGGTTTTCTGAGTGGCGGTAATAGCGTGCACGGTGGTCATCAGACCTTCAACAATTCCGAAGTTGTCATGGATGACCTTGGCAAGGGGGGCCAAGCAGTTAGTAGTACAAGAGGCATTAGAGACAACTTTGAAGCTTGGATCATAAGCGTCAAGATTGACACCAACGACGAACATAGGTGCATCAGCTGATGGGGCAGAGATGATGACCTTCTTGGCACCACCTTCCAAATGGGACTGCAAACATAATCATTATTTTTTTTTCAATCATTCTTTCGAGATAATTGCTATAGTTTATGAAAACGGGAGTGTCCACATACAGAAGCCTTTTCTGTGGTAGTGAAGACACCAGTAGATTCTACAATGTATTCAGCACCAGCTTTTCCCCATGGAATAGCTTTTGGCTCTCGCTCACTGAAGACTTGGATCTTCTGGCCATTCACAACCAAGCAACCATCCTCAGCCTTAATTTCTCCTTTAAATCTACCATGGGTAGAGTCATACTTGAACATGTAGACCATGTAGTCTAGACCAATGAAGGGGTCATTGATGGCAACAACCTATAATTGAAGAAAAATCGTATTTAGTGATATTAGTAACAGCATATGTAAAACTGATGTAACATGAGCCATTATAGAAGTACCTGGCAGCCACGTTCAAGGGAGGCCCTAAGTACGAGACGACCGATACGGCCAAATCCGTTGATTCCGACTTTGCTCATATTGGCTCTTTAGTTTTATCTGAAAAATGAATGAATATTATATGTAACACACGAAAATTCCTATAATTCTAATTTCCCATTAGAGTTCAATTTTATTCCAAGCATTTGGTAGTTAATTTTGGTTCAAGATCTCAGCGGCGGAACAAAATTTGAATAGTTTCTAGAAGACTATAATAAACTGAATAATAACGAATGCGAAGTTTTGCCATGATTTCAAGTAACACTCGCGAATTATTAACTAAAGCATATGTTATAAATTGAATTAATTTGTTTTAATGCTAAACAATATCGTAATATTTCTTAATATATGCTTCAAAACATGTAGAATATTTAACGTGAGATTTCTCAAAGGTCAATGAAGGTCAAAATCCTTGTGCTGCCAAATGACATCTCCCTACTCATTTGTCCTTGAAGGCGAACGTGACCTTGTGCACGTACAACCGGCAAATCGCGATTTATATTTCTTTCATTATTTATTGCAATTGTAGAATAGGCGTACATAGAACAATGCTTCCAATCAAATGATAGTCTTTCGCAATTTTCATAGTTATTAATATGAGGATATTACATCCTAAGTTTCTCTTTGTACTTATAACGGTAATATAGAAAAAACCGGTATAACAAATTAAACAACGGTACTACATCAGAAAAGAACACTGAATTAAAACCGGCGTACTTTTTCAACCAAGAAACAAATTCTTTCCGAAATGGTTGCGAAGACTGAGATGGGGACATTCAGTCGATCAATATTTTTCAGTGCACAGGAGCAGATCTAGAGATTCGTTTAAGATTCAGAATTGCTTTAATTAGATTTCAAGACTACTGCTAAAACGATCAAATTTATCTCATTGTCCCGAGTAGTTTAATTCCGAAGAATTCCAAGAAAATCGAAATAAAACCGGGCGAATAGGTACGCGATATATCAGGAAGTAGATAACGAGTGATAATAAATGCTCAGTAAGTTACGTTAAAATTAAGTTGTGAAATCGCAATCGAATCGACGTTTGCGGATAACATTTAAATAATCGGTTTCGAAATATTTTCGCCGAGATTGGTATTCGAGATTATTACGCCGCCATCAGCATAGTCTGCTTCTCGAAGATTCTCCGGTGGGTTTGTCGCCCATTAATCTTTGCTATCATTGCACGAAGAGACTATTAGCCAAAGTGACGTCAGATTTTAGGCCGGTGCAAACGAAATACTCCATATGCATGCGGTATGCGAACGTACGTACAACTAAACCATGCAATCACAAATGCTGACTTAAATTTCGTCATTCATTGACATCATTTGTAAAAACGACTCGAATTAGATTTTTAAGTTAATCAATGAATATTGAATGAGTATTCGACGATTGGAATAAAGAAATTTGATGGAGATGAGTAAAGCTGAGAACTGGTTCGTACTTACGAGAGAAAAAGGTAAAAAGATTGTTCCGCACCCTACGGTCACCACAGAAGCAGTGTCATTTGAAGGGCAGAAAACGCTAATATAACCGGCGTGAATTCTTGGCGTGTGCGCTGTAACCGTTTTTAGATCATCGTGCATCATCGGCTGTAATCGGATCACGTGCTTCCAACGGTTTTATCGACGTATTTCAAACCCGCGAGATTTGAATCTGGCCGCCATATTAGTGTAATAGAATATCTATTTATTTATCAGAGATTGTTCGATATTCGTTGACTTATTTTTCAAGGTAGAGCGTAATTTTATATTACTAATTTTATTTGAATAATTGTTTGCAGCGTCATCAGTATAAAAAGTAGTGTAGTTGATTACAATTTATATTTAATTTATATTCTTCTAATTCGAAGTTTTTAAAAGCAAACTTTTCAAATTTCGTGTTGGCGGATTACAAGATCTTTATTTTTTTGGCCAGTTTTTAGATGATTAAAGAATTATTACAATTAATATACTTACACTTCTACTATTCGTTAACGTTTCAATTATCCAAAATAATTAATTAAATCAATGGTTACCTTCATTCCGCATTGGCTTATATAGCTTTATTTAAACAATACAATGTACAACATAAGTTTTAGATTTCAGTGGTGTTTATTATAAGTATTCATCACTTGTTCTATTTCAAAAAATGTTCGATGACTTTGATTATTCTTCTCCCGTTTTACCGGAATCTACATCTTTCATATATCGTATTAGATCCACCACACGATGCGCATATCCGTATTCGTTATCATACCTATTGTTTGCAAATGATTTGTGAAATTTCTATATGATTTAATTGCATATATCGTTGTTATAGTGGCAACATTCATTAAGTGATATTTTCATATAAACTAGTTACGAGGTTTTTGGACTGTTTTAAATAAAGATTTCAATATACACGAAATAAAATATTTGAATATAGCAAATCATTTATATCCTGCCTGTGCTGTCTAGTAAAATTGTGTCTGTTAAATTATTATATTTCAAGCAGAAAATGGCGAAATTTTAGTTCATCAATTTTACCTTTATATAACAACAACGAGATTTATGAACCCAATTTATGCTCTTCAAATATATGGTATTCAAATGCTTCAATTTGAATACAATTTAATAGCAGCATAATATTATTAATATACTTAATATAATATTATACTAATGTATAGTAATAATAATTACGTTATTACGGTCAATGCCTTTCAAATAAATCGTTTGATTTTGGTCATGTTGAAAAAAGATTGCTATTTGATGTGTTAATGGAATAATGGATGTATTACAATGATATTACCATGCAACAACCTTGATGAATGTACTCGTTTGTGGAATTCCGGCTTTCGCATCAAAAATACAAGAAAAAGACGTGTTATTAAAATCCGATGACACACAGTCATCCTCAATATAACCCAAGATGTCTTTCAGTTCGTTCTCAGATTCTCTTTTCATTACTTCTTTTACTTCTTCGTAAGTGGTTGGTTTATTAACCCTAAATGAATGAATGAATTCATACTAATTTTATAACTAGAGTTTATAATATTTTTAATTAGATAAATATCCCTTTCGCAATTCTTTGTGTAAATCGTATTTGATATGCTTTGTTTATATATTAATATTATTATTCTGCGTACAAAGTTAGAAGACCGCATTGTCAAATACGCAACTATTACTTTGTTTACTAATTATATTTAGTAAACAAAACTAACTAGTTGACAAAGTTACCTACAATAACTAACGTTCGCATTGCATTTTATGTCAAATTATATATTTACGTTTGCTATTTTAAATAAATGTTATATCTATGATTTCAACCGACAAATATGTGTTTATAATACTCCTAGAATAACATCGTACACAAACTTATCATAAATATGGAATGTTTATAAGATATTAGCCATAAACGTGGTGGCTTTATAGAAATTTCGGGGACTGTAGAGACTCAGAAAAAGCTTGATAAGAATGCAAGCACAGTTATTAACTGTTGGACTTCCCATTTAATCTATTGTTAAGTAATTATTAATTAGTAATAATTGCCTGAAGGTCATGTCGCATAGTGAAACATTTGCGACTGGCACTCTGAAAGCTATGGCAGAAACTTTGCCCTTGAGTTCAGGGATAATTTTGTCCAACGATTTGGCCGCACCCGAAGACGTTGGAATAATATTCTGGAGAGCTCCTCTGCCATCTCTCCACAGCTGCAATACAGATGTAATTATAGTGCATCTCTTCTCATCTTATTATTTTCTAAAATTCTTTCATGACGTACATAATCCATATTCTTCCATATATCATTTTTTGACAACGATTAACACTAGAACTACCGAATATATACTCAATTATGCTTACACATTTATTTATATATAAATCATGGATTGGGGATTTAAGTTAATTGACGCATTTAATTATTTGCTTGATTATATACAATAAAGGTGTATAAAATCTCAGAGAATGCACGTGCTAGATTCGTATAATGTAACTAAAACTGGCAGACAAGTTATTTTGACCCCTATGGTAGTTCTGGTGTTAATAAACTGAAAATACAAATCTTATTAGTTTTGTGTGAATTCAGTAGGGCACGATGTAGAGTAATATTCTTTACTATTGAATTCAACTGTAACTAGTTCAAAATTAGAGATTCATTAATTAAAAATAGTTCAGAACGTGATCAATATTCCTTTGCTATTAGATAACCGTAAATTAATCCAAAGTCACAAATTCAGTAGTTCAAAATAGCTCGATAAAAGATCCAGAGTAATACTCCTTTATTATTGAATCGTAACTATGTCCAAATAAAAAAATACAAAACTTCAAGATAGTTCATAACATGATCAAGATTAATACTCCCTTACTATTGAATAATCCTAAACAGTTCAAAATTTAAATTCAAAAATCTTTGGCTTACGAGCGCAGACATATAAACTATTACGAAATACTGTAGAAAAATATCTTCGATATTTGTATATAATTCTGTATACAGAATTATGTATATGTATGTGCTCTAGGATAATTATATGAATAATATACAAATTTGATACATATTATTCTAAATAATATATAAATAGTACATAAATAGATATAAATTCATAACATACGCTCCCTTTTTCATTTGGCCCATCCAAAGTTCTTTGTGATGGTGTCAGTGCATGAACACTGCTGATCATTACTTCGAGAACTTCAAAGTTCTTGTGCATGGTGTTAATGATTGGAGCTGCACAATTAGTGGTGCAAGACGCTGCTGATATCACTCTACCTTTTTTACGATCATAGCAGGTGTGATTAACACCATAAACAATCATTTGTGCATCCACTGATGGTGCAGTGATAATCACCTTCTTTGCACCACCATCTATATGCAGCTGTAATTGATGAAACATTTCTAAAATTTCTAGCTTATTATGATTGTTTATTTATTTATTAAAGTCTTGTTCAATTGTAATAAATTGTCTTGGCTTTTCTCATCTCTTATACGCTACTTACTATCGGGATTTTAAAACACTATATTTATAGTAATTATTGTAGTTATTTTTCTAACGTATTGGATCTAGAATATTGCAGATGCATATATACAGGGTGTCCCACATAACTTCAATATGCTGTATTTATCGTTATTATGGCGATTAATTTTGATGATGAAAGTGTCAGAGGAAAAAACAATACTTCGTACTCTATCATAATATTTGCCCCATCGAACCAAGCATTTTTTTCCTCTGACATTTCGTGCTGTCATACAAAATAAGCGAGAAATTTAAGGTGCTCAAGTTAAGTGGGACACCCGTTTAAACTCTAATAATTCGTATTACATATATATTTAAATAATATATATAAATAATATTTATCTCTCAGCATAAATCAACGCAAATTGAATTACACTATAATTCAATGTGAATAATAACTGTTATTTTAGTTACAATAATAATACATTTGACTAATGTTAAATAACAGTAATGAATAATAAGAATCATTCGGCTTAAAATATAATAGAAGACGGGTATCTTTTGAAGTATCATAACAAATATATAAATATCTAATTCAGTTTCCAGCGAATATTTCCCAAATATTACACAATAGATGTCAAATTGACATTGTCAATAAATCATAACTCACACTTGCTTTCTCTAATGTCGTAAATACTCCTGTTGCCTCGATCACATAAGTTACATCCGTTTCCTTCCATTTTATTTTCCACGGACATTTCTCTTGCGATGTGGCAATTCTCTTGTCTTTGAAAAGAATGTATTAAGTTAACGTATTAATTCATAATTCTTCGAAGACAATTAGGAGTAAATCGTAGACGTATGATTTACTAGAAATTATTTCGATGATTGATCTGTTTGCATTTTTTTTAAATAAAACATTGATTGCTTTCAAAAGTCGGAAGGAATTTATTTCCACCTAATATATAGTACGAAGATAATAATCTACTCTCGATATGATGGCGTATAGAATATTATTGTGTGAATCCAAAAATATATTTACCACCAATGACGATATATTCTTTATCGCATTCGATGTTTACGGGACAAGGTCCATGAGTCGAATCATATTTGAAAAGATATATCATGTAATCGGTTGTAATGTATGGATCATTGATCAGCTTAACCTGCCGTATTTGTCATTAATACGTTTCACCTCTTCATAATAGAGAGGCAGTTAATTACAAGATTTGAAATAATTACCTCAACGTCTTTTTCGAGACAAGCACGAAGACACATTCTACCTATTCTTCCGAATCCATTAATTCCTACACCCACCATGATTTACTTTTATCATTATTAATTACATTTTAAAAACGTGTTAAATATATCTTGTATAATACTCTAAAACAGTTAATGTCTTTCAAATAAAATTGTATTCGGCTATATTCATTCGCTATGATTGTCAAAGATTCAATAGTGTGACATTGCATGCGAAATTAGTGGCTTCGTAAAAAATTATTCTTAAGATTTGAACGTAATGCTCAAAAAATGCTCAAAATACGATCAAGAGTAACATTCCTTTATTATTGAATAGTCGTCAATAGTTAAAAAGAAAAAACTCAGTAGTTCAAAAATAGCTTAAAACATAATCAAGAGTAATATTCATCTCCTGCTAAATAGTTTTTAATTATCTAAAAGTTATACATAATAATTTATAAAATAAGTGCTAAATTAAAGAAACTCCGTTTAGACAGTTTGACATTGTTTTAATTCCTACATTTAGAACTGTTATATAACTCTGAATTAGTTCTAAATTAATCTAAATGGTTTTCGTTTAATTAATCATACATTCTATAAATCAAGAAGCAATATTCTATATATTTTATATATCGCGTAATATGTCCTATCGAAATTAAATTTTTGCACAATATTTATTACTTCGATTACAATATGATTTTAATTATATATTCTTAATATTGGCTAGATAGTGCATTATATTTATAACATGCGGTACATTGCATTGGAGAATATTTTTCCATGGCTCCGGATGCACATGCTCAACTCTTGTCTAATTATAAACGATACCAACGTAAGGGAGGCAAGAAGAATTATTTCCATACCGTTTATAGAATATTTCACTATACTTGCACGTTTTGAACAAATAGAGATAATACTCTTCAAAAGCATTAAGTAAATTTCTAATATAGCTTTCATAAAAGTTTAAGAAATTTATATTACGAATACGTATTATTTATGATTTGACAGTGACGAGTATAACCGTGTTGTTACTTATTAAATTTTATTCAATTTATTTCACGAAGGAAGTACAATGTCTCAATTAGAAACATTTTGTTTTCAACAAATCTTGTTGTCTCGATTCAATTATAATATCATCGTCGTCTTCAATATTATATAATATTTGAAGCATAAAATCATTTAGATTTATTCGAATTACAGACACAATTAACAAACACAATTTTAAACAGTACAGGCTGGATATATAAAATACTTGTTATATTCAAATACTTGATTTCGTGAATATTGACATTTTAATTATAAAAAGGATACAAAATTCTTTGTAAATCGCTTACATGGAAATGTTAGTTAATGAATGTTATTTGTATAAGAAGTCCTAGGTAAACGTTTCGATCTTAATTTAAATAAAGAAGATCAAAGCAAACATTGGTCTATACTACTAGCCGCACCGTCCAACAAAAGAATACTTCCATACATATACATAATTTAAATCTATATTACTTTACCTGTTATGATCGAGGTGTTAATGGTACGATTTTTTTTGACGTACTATCTATTCGCTGTTAGAGTAAACGTGAAGTTCGTTAATCATTGACATTCAATATCGAATATCAACATTACTTGAATGATCCAAACCCTGAGTAGGGTTCCTCGATCATCAGTCTTGTTAAAGTTGTAAGACAAGCTGGGTTAAAATGTAAGTCTTACGGAATCGTGTTATCCCAATGTATAGTGACGATCTTTCTAAGCTGATAGATAGTGAGTATTAATTAATTAAACCATTCTCAATTAAATTTTACTTACATTGAATTAAGTACAATTTCATTATTTCCTATTGCATTCGAATTTTTATTTATTTTATTCTAAATGATTAAGTGTATGAATATTGAAAATGTAGGGATCAATAATTATCAGATCAGCTTAATAAGTTTTAGACATTTAATACTTACATTAATAATAAGTTTTTGAGATTTAATAACAAATGATAAGTTTTAATAATATAATATTACTTCTATAGAGAGATGTAGGATATTGTAGAAACGATTAATCGCTGAGGCATTAACGACGAGATTAATACAAAATGTCCAACAAAACACGAACTGCAGAAATGGCAATATTCACAAATCATAACATCCTCACATTAACTACACAAAAACAGAGGTATTACGATATTCCAAATTGCTTTCTTGCTAATATGAAATACTAAATTAATATTTGAATTTTGACCACTTGATCATTTCCAAAATATTAACAAAATGATGAGAATTTTCTATTATCATCAACCGTATCGTACTATGGATTTACAGACTACACATTTCAGAAGATTCATGCGATTAAAGAACAAGTGACTAAAAATTAATAAATCAAGATGGAAAGCAATATTCGGTCAAAGAGAAAGTTACAAAGATCGAAATGTTGTTTGCAAATAATTTAAAGCTAAAGTAACGAAGAGAAGGGGATTGGAAATGGAGTTATTAATATTTATATTTATGTATATATGTATGAAATGTATTTAATACGTTTTAAGAATTATTTCGAGTAACGTATAATTTTTTTTTTCCCCCGAATGAATAGAAGTTGATATTATAACTAGCTATGAGGTACTAATATCATTTGAAATATAAATATTATTTTTGGTAATAATATTCGTCGTGCATATTATAAATTTCTCCATACTAATTACTGTGTCTCTTTGTCTCAGTACTTACTATGGTTTCAATGATATTTATATCTTCTTAATGACATTGTACCTAGCTATGTTTATATTCTATCCGTTTCTAGATTTCGGTGGAAATACAATTCATAATTGACTTTTAATAAGAAATGTTACTTGAAATGATTCGGATTAGTAGCTCTTAGAAATTCATTTATTTAATATCGAAAGGTTGCTTCGATTTAAGGGTAAATAATTTATTCATCTTGCGTGTAATTTTCATGAAGTAACAACTTTCACGAGGAGACCTATGAAGTCTCGATTAATAAAATAATGTGCCAAGTTCGATGATCCTTTTTCATTGCTTTTGCAATGATAAACGCTTTATCAAGGATGCGTCGTACGAAGGCAATAATAAAAGAAAAGTTACACGCACGATTATTTAAATTATATCCTATGTAGTTGCGCTGTGAATTGTACGTTCAAGAAATCATTGAATCGTTCCATCTTAAATTATTGCGCTCTCTTAACTCTCTATTTACACGGACGAGCCACTCGTTTTTAAATCATCGCAGTTTACTAAAATCTTACAAGTAGATAGTTGTTACTTACATCATTATACAGAAAGTGAATACGTCTATGCAAAGTATGCTGGGAACCTGAGTTAAGGTGAACGTAAAACACGCATTGAAATTGTAAAAAAATAATCGTTTTAATGATTGTAGCTGTTGTATTATTTACATTTATGGATTTATTTTATCTTAGTAAATCGTGAATGAGCTTTCAAATAAGTGCGCTAAGTCCTCCTCGGATTGTTCGCGGGGTGCCAGTTTGGTAATGCGGTGCTGTAAAAGTAATAATAATTTAATGTTAGTGTTAAGATTTAAGAGGACAGCATAATTACAGTAATAATATATGCGCCATTAATGTACAAGATTAACGTAACAATTGTTAAATTCGCAGTGAAGAAAAATACGCGGTGCTAGAAATATGTCGAATTTACTCAATTGTAATAATAACTGTAATAATTATTGTGTAGTGACCAATAAATCACGCATACATTAAAAACAATGTATACTACTTAAAAACTAGGAAATATACTAACAATAAGATAATATAATACATATACACCCACTCAAAACTTTTGAATACCGTGTGCTTTTTGGATGAAACAAATGTTTCTTACATTTGCGAATGTTTCATTAAAAATATTGCACTTATATGTGAAAATAACATTACATTAATACGATTTACAATTGGAATTGGATGAACAATATTTTGAATTAAATATTTATTTACTTAAGGAACTCATTATCTTTTGGAATCCTAACGTGTTCTAAACTTTTGAGCGGAAGGGTACATAGTATGGATCGATTTGATCATAAATAATAATTCTGACAAGTATATTAGGAATTATGAGAAAAACGGCTGTAGACTCTTACTTAGAAAATCTTTCTTTCTTTTATTTAAAGTATAATTCCTAATATATGAACTAAGTATTACGACCCTAAAACTCCCTTTACTATAAATTTTTCCAAATATATAATAATTAATAATTCTATTTTAAAGTGAATCGAATGTTGAATTTAAGAAAATCTCAATAGTTAACATTACTTAACACTTTGTGAACCAGGTATTTTATTGCTATCAACGGCCAGTAGTCAACTATTATTTCGCGTCAAATATTTTTAAGTTACTTATGATAAAGAAAATAATTCTTGATGCTTATAATATCATGAATTACTTATGACACTCACGATACTCTAATACATAATACAGTCGGCGGAGGAAGTAATAATTACTCTCGATTCGTAAACAGAACATGCGATATCTCATTATTAGTTTTCAACAATAGAATACGAAACGAGAGATATCTCGTCATCCGTCAGCAATGTATTAATATCAGTAAGTATAATCCTCACCTGTGGCAGTGTTCCTTGAACTAAAGTAGGAATGTCTTCCTTCTTAAATCCAAGTTCAGTCAGTCCGTTTTCAACTTTCATCACATTCATATACTTCCTGACAGTCTCGGATAAGATTTTGCCAGCATCATCCCTCTTTGCATTTGATGTATCCGCGCCGAGTAATTCTGCAGCTTCCAAATGTCTCTCAGGACATGCACTTGCAGTAAATGAGAATACAGCAGGCGCTGATATCACCACCGAAAGTCCGTGAGGTACAATAGGGTGGTCTTTACTGTATCCCTACAAAATAATATAGTAACTAGTGTAATAATTAACTATACAGCATTAACAAATATTTAAAGATTTAATTAGATGAGATTTAATATTTGCAGTTATGTGACATTTGAGTTAATTTTAATGAAATGATTTGATGAAATTATGGAATACTCTTGAAGTTTGAAAATACTTTTTAACAGATTTATATCTTGTAATTTTTTATAATTTACCTCGGGTTGGAAACTTCGTACGTTTCCACTTATGGGGTAAGAAAGTCCGTGACAAAGATGGACGCCGGCATTTCCGAAACCGACACCTGCCATAGTGCTTGCTAAGTGCATTTGGCTTCGGGCTTCCAAATCATCCTGATTGTAAACCGCTCGCTCGAAATACCTTGTAAAACAATTAAATGTAAGAATATGTACAAGAACTCTACTGAATCACCAGAATTGTGCATATAATTTGATCATTATGGGTATAATAATTGATTAATAGAACCGACAGATATGCTATTACGTTGAATTCTTTTAATAAATTTTAGAATAACTTTATTTAGTAAATTTTAGTATTACGTCTTTCACAAAGTTCTGTCACATTTTCGACCTTTGCTTGCTTTTATAATACTTTAGCTCCTAACGCAAAGCGGACTTTGGTATCGTAGATAAAAGCCGGCATTTAATGCACAGTGCATGAAACCTTATTTATATGTCTCCGGAATTTCACGAGCAGTCAACAAAAAACCATATTTTCTATGTCTCCGGATGTTAATGTGATAAGCAAATCGATTTACTTGCGCATAATCTGGAGAGCATATCTTGCCCACACATCACTAACAGGGTTGCTACCCTGATAAGCTGGCCTCAGAATTGGATTTGTTGGACACGGTGTCCTTTCCGTGTACGGAATTGCCGTGAAGGATTCAAGGGCGTGGCAGAGGACGTCGAAACCGGAATAAGCGCAGACTCTTTCCGGCAAAGTCAATGTATGATTTGGGTCGATAATTCCCAAAGTTGGTCGTAAAGCCCTAGAAAAAAATATACGTCCTTAAATTGTTTTTCGATATTTGTACAGTCCCAGGTAATTTATTTTCCTCTATATTTCGAAGCCATTATTAAAAAGCTACCAAATAGGAATAATTGTAAAGATGGTGCACTGGAGTATGATATTACACTCTTTATCACCCTCATTATTAGATATTATTATTATTACTATAATTATTACTAATATGTCTACTATAATTATTATGATAATTATAGTAGACATATTTTATGATTGTAAATACTGCGATTATACCAATTGGTTATAATTTTACTTTCACGTACAAGCTTTTATGATACCGCAAACATGAATGGTCTGCTTGGCCATTTATTACGACAAGGTTAATATTATGAAACTGTTAATACTATAAACAATTCATTGTCGCGAGCTTTGAATGAAGTATAACAAGTTATTCAACGCGCTTTTGTTTGAAATTATCAGATTAATTATCGTAACGGAGGAAGCTCTTGCCTGTTAGCGATTCCAGTCTTGGCTTTAAGTGGACGGTAATCGAAGATAGTTACACCGGTGGTCTCCGAACCGGTACCGGAAGTCGTAGGAACTGCGACCAACGGTTTCAGTGGTACCAATACTGGTTTTCCTTTACCAATCGGCGCATTCACGTAATCTAAGAAATCCGCATTTGGATCACAGCTGTACAGATTTGCGGCTTTGCATGTGTCCATTACCGATCCTCCACCAACCTGAATTTATTTTCATTTATTTAGTATCCATTCCATATATCCATCAGAAATTATTCTGTTTCTTCTAAAGAATTGTTTAATAAGGCTTTCATAATCAACTTCAGCATTCTTACCGCGATGAATGCATCGAATTTACCACGTTTGGCAAATTCAATGGAATCCTGAAGACTCTGTTCGGTAGGCTCGACGCGAACTTTATCGTAAACTTCAAACTGTACGCCATACTTGGCAAGACTGTCCATCGCAGTTTTAACGGGTGACAAATTTACTAAATTAGAATCGGTCATCAAACATGTCTTCTTGGCACCCATGTTTTGGATATCCATACCCAATTCCCGGGTAACCCCGATTCCATACCTCACCGTAGAACAAGCCATCTGGAATGCATTTTTTTAATTATTCTTTCATATCATACCCTGTATTATGATTTAACATATTCACGGCCGCGTGTACCACCGGTGGTTCAAACGCAGCTAATCAGATAGCGCATTTCAATATACAACATCGTTCTTGTTGATATTAAAAAGTCTTTAAATCTCAGTTCCAAAACGAATAAAAAATGAAATAAATTTGAAACCACTATTCAGTTATTAACATAGATTTTTATCATGTTAAAAGTGGTTTTCCAATTTCTAACACAGTGCCGCCAGAATGAGAAAAATACAATTAAGAGAACCATCCGGTACAGCGAAATATGAATTCTGGAGCCAGCGTCAGCGTGTTATATTACGTTCTACATGAACGTATTTCGTTTATATTTTTGACGCATACGTAACATAATGTTTTGTGTAAGCTATATAAAGGAAGAAAACAATGTCCGATGATTAGAGTTACTATATAGCCTTGATATGGTGTGATATAATATTCAGATTTTTATCAAATAATTTCGAGGAATGATAAACGCGGTACATTCGAAAATACCCGTTATCTGAATACATTGAACGCAAGTGGCCTGATGTTTGTTAATCCAATGGTCTGTGATGTAATTCACTCGCTATCTTATTGAGCTTGTTGTCGTCATTCATTTCGCGTAATCTGTTTCTACCATGATGAAGGTTTCTGCAAAATGATTGGTCTTACTTCGAAGGCATATTCCTTGGACGGTGTCGTATTGGCCGATGTACTACGGGGTTTCCCATGGTCGTGCACAGCGGTCACTCCTGGGTTTCCATGAGCAGGGCACCTACATCTGAAAATTAAACGAGAAATAGTACAACACATTTTTAATAAATCATACAGCACATACTTCATACTCCGAAATTTTAGACTCTGTAACTCAAAAAACTTACATAATTTTAAATACTAATCAAAACCAAATACGAATAATTATGATTTGTATCAATTTCGTGTTATTTGTCTTAATTCGGAACTTCATAATCGGAAATGTTTGACATTGTACGCAAAATGTTACGTAATTTTAAGTACTACTCGAAAGCATATACGAGCAAATAACGATAAGATTCGTATTAATTTCTTGTTATTTTTAATTCTTTTTATTTCGTAAGTTTTCTTGTTCATTTTAAATACTAATCAAAACTGTATACGTACAACTAATTGTAAGATTTGTATTGATTTCTTTTTATTTTTCTTAACTACTAATTACACTGTGCAACAGGTGTTTAAACCAGCAACATCTGTTACATGATTCTTATAAATTTGTATGCGCTGAAAACGAATCCGCGAACTCGGTTATCGAAAAAATTAATTATGCAAAGAATGGTCTCTTTTATTCTTTAAAAGCCGGTTATGATGTGATTGTAAAAACTAAATGCTTTTTATTCGTGGCGAAAAATTCCGCAGGCTTTTTCGAAAGAAAGTAATATAAATTCTTTTTTGCAATGTGAATTTGTGTCTTTGTTTAAACGTTAATAAAATTTGACCAGACACGCTTCGAAACACGATCTTGAAAAATTAACGCGCGGAACTTCTGTCGTCTACTTTAACTTACATTTAAATACATTTGAACATTTATAGTGCAAATATAATTTATATCATTTCATTCGCAGCAGAGAATTTTGTGCGATGAGTAAACACTGTCTAAAGTTAATATTTATAATTGAATGTTTGTATCGAGAACTAAAAGCAATGAAGAAAAACGGGTAGCAGATTGATTTTCAGCGCGTCAAAATCTATAAAACTCAATCGGCACGTGTTATTGGAACGAAAGAAATTAAAAGTGGTGAAACAGTATGATTTATATCAATTTATATGGTGCGATCGTTTTGCCTTCATTGCATTAATATTATTGTTTTAAAGCTCGCCAGTATTTCATGTGCTACGAACCATCATAATCAAAACTATTTATACGATTGCTTATCGCGGTGTCAGACCTTTCTAAATTTGAATCGGCATATATTAATATATTACTTACGATTGAGAGGAAATCACTTGGAGCAGATCTACGACGCGTCTCCTAGGTAGCATTCTTTGATGAGTTACAGAATAATACTGATAAATGATATAATTAGAAATACGTGAAAATGTTGTGCTGGTTTTGAAGAGATTATATATCGTAACGCAACGATCCGATTTCCTTGTCGATCTATCGGGCTGCGTTTTTCACGACTGGTTGGCCGATCCCCTCTTTTCCTTCCAGTATTCCACTCGTCCCACTTTATGAGATGGCTCCACATCATATGTCTGTAGTTTCACCACCTATGAGTTATAAGTAGACCAAGCACGCAATGCAATCTGTCATTCGATAGTTACCGAGTACTAGAGACCGGTAACGATTTTTGTGTCACTGGCGACGTTACCCACCAAACATAAAATAGTTGTGTTCTTGTATTTTTAGTCCTACAAATACAAAACTTAAACATGGAATTATGTTTTCAAAAATTCTAACATCTGTTAGCATACATATTACTCGACATTTAATAGATATTTATATATATTTTTCATTATTCTATAATTATTAAATAAATACGCCACTACTTTATCATCAGGGTGAGAATAAAACTAAATTATTACTATTAAATTATTGTTTTGAAAAAAGAATGCGGACAAAGTGGATCAAAGTGACCAATAAATTAAGTAAATAATAGTTCGTTTCAGCGTCTGAAATTAATATTCATTCATAATTAGCGATCGGCTATATACATATCATCAGACCAGATAGTTAGCGAGATGATAGCAAGCTTGCACTTCTTGAGGCGATGGAATATTACGATTCGAAAACATTATGCATTCATTATTCTATTAAACTGCAGCTTTCGGATGCACCAAACATTGCACGGGACATACTACCGACGCGTGCGCGATAAGTACAACGATCGTTGCAACGATAAATAATTTGTTTAAACATTTGCTAAAGATATGGTAGAGATATTGTTTGAATTTCTGTAACGTTTGTGCTTTGTGGTGGTACGGTGATCGGCGTTTTGTTCGTCAAACAAATCCATTACTCATACTTTAATTATTGCATTCTTATTTAACAATAAATAATTTTAAAACGCGAGCCAAAGTGTGTAAGCAAATTTTCCAAAGTACATGCTCACGTTTTAATATTATTTATTGTTTATATAAATGTTGGGGCTGCTTTTTTCATAAGGTTTCATTTCAACGATGAACTATACTTCATAAACTTTATTTAGTGTACAACATTAATCAATATCTATTTATGTATTTATACAGCAATTTGCTCTTGTACTTTTAAAAAAGATTAATTGTATTGTAATAGGAAAACGGTAATGTGTCAACACTTCATTTACCGAAGCTCCTTCAGTCCCTAATGAGTCTTTATTAATTTATTATTATTTAAATACATTCCTGCATATTCTTATTAAATAATTCAATAAAATAATATTCATCAGCTCTTATATTCTCTGTATTTATAATGTGAATTTGGAGGAATCAATTTCCTTTTTCCTGTCACAGTATCGTAACAATTATTTATTAGTATATTTAAATTCGGTAAATTCGCAAAATTAATTTGCAATGTATAAATATCATGTATCGCTAAAATATTGGGGAAACACAGTTGCGAGTAAAGTCTGGCATTGCTCGAAAGATCCAAGCGAATTGAAAGATCATGGATGACTCAGAGACGCGGCGGTTGCTATGCTGAATGCATTTTTATATTTCTCGGCAAAATGGATTTTTCCTAATCCAGTTAAAATCTCAATATTCCTATTCGAACGCGAGAATCGGACGATCGCGTTGTGAGGAGATTTATATAATTTTTATCTTCGAGTATGATGATGAGAGTCATCGGCGATATATGTATGTACTTCAACGAAGACAAATGACTCCCCATTAATCCAATTGATTTTAACCTCCTTTATCCTCTAGAAAATGCCCAATTTTTTCGAGCAAGTTTTCGATCGTGTTACACCGTAATCCGGCATTATTTTCTTGCCGCTTTAAGATTTTAAATCTAGTCGGGTTTAATCTTCTTCCAACTCTAATTTATATTTTTCTAACTTTGTTATTTTCCCTAATTGGTTTTATTCTCCAATTTTAATATTCGCCTTACTCCTTCGGACAAAGATTTTGAAGTCCGCGACTTGTTCTGTTTTCCATCTTCGATTGCACACCGTCTCGTTGGTTGTGAGTTGTGCTTCCGATAAAAAATATTCGAGTAGTTGGGTCTACTATATTCGCGAGAATAGGATTACATTTAAAAATTCGTTTCGTTTTGTAATCGTCTCGGATGACGATTGTAGTGCTTGTAACGACCGACAGATAATACCTTTCGATAATAAAACTCAGAAAATATAGTTTTTCAATGATGAAACACTGGAAAAATTGAGATGACACTGTGTTTTTTATGACAAAACTCCAGACAAAGAAGAAAACTTCATTTTTCGATGAAAAAGCTCTTGAAAAGCTAAGAAAACACAGTTTTTCATCAACAAAACTCTTGAAAAACTAAGAAAACTCTGTTTCTCGATGATAGAACACCTGACAAACTAAGGAAACTCTATTTTTCGATGAGAAAACTCTTGAAAAGCTAAGAAAACTGTGTTTTTCGATGAGGAAACTCTTGAGAAACTTATAAAACCCTATTTTTCAATGACAGTTTCCTTAGTTTTTAAGGAGTTTTGTCATCGAAAAACAGAGTTTCATTTGTTTTTCAAGAGTTTTGTCATCGAAAAATTGTGTTTTCTTAGTTTTTCAGTAGATTTATCTTAGAAAAATGTAGCTTTCTCAGTTTTTCAAGAGTTTTATCATCGTTTTATCATAGTTTTCTTAGTTTTTCAAGAGTTTTGTCATCGAAAAATAGAGCTTTATTAGTTTGTCAAGAGCTTTATTATCGAAAAATAGAGTTTGCTTAGCTTTCAAAGAGTTTTGTCGTCGAAATATAACTGGCTTTGAAACACGCTGCAACAGCGCCACACGCAATCGGATCGGCGGGCGAAAAACGTGTTAACTTGATCGAATATGGCCTCCTCGTAGTTACGTGTGCGAAGAAGTGTAAAATTTTTGTGCAGTATATTCTCCACATATTTTTCCGGAAAAAACTGGAATTTGTTTACATCCTTGTACAACAACTAGAGCTTCGACACTGGTCCTCTTCCTGCAAACGTTTTGGGCGCGGATACCAAGGAGACGAGCAGTTTCAACAATAAACATCTGATCAACGCGTAACCATGGTGAGCCATCACTTTGCAAATTGTATTTTTGCTAGATATTTATGAATATTTCATACAAATAGTAATTTACGTGATGTACAATGGCACCATATTTCGTTGTCATAACGTTTGTGCAATGTTTTATGTGTCAGTCGATGATTCCGTGACGTTATTTAATATTTCGTTATTTGGTAATTTACCATTAACGGTGCACAAATATCCTGTTTTTCCTACCTTTTATTAAATCATCGAAAATATAATTTACGAAATACGATGATGCGCGGAAGATGTGATCAACAATGAGCATTCGAAATTAAATAGATAGTGAGAAGTAGCGAGTCGTTACTCAATGGGAATAATCAAAACGTTTAAACAGTTTTGTCGTGGAAAATTATAGTTTCCTTAGTTTTTCCAGAGTTTGTCGTCAAAAAATTGAGTCTTCAAAGTTTTTCTAGAGTTTCGTCCATGAAAAACTGAGTTTTCTTAGTTTTTCGAGAGTCTCGTTGATGAAAAACTGAGTTTTCTTAGCTTTCAGGAGTTCTGTCGTACAGAAATACAGTTTTCTTAGTTTTTATAGAGTTTCATCGTCGAAAAACTGAGTTTCATTAGTTTTTCAAGAGTTTCGTCGATGAAAACTGAGTTTTCTTAGTTTATCGGTGAAAACCTTAGTTTTCGTTAGTTTTTCAAGAGTTTCATAGTTGAAAAACTAAGTTTTCTTAGTTTTTTCAAGAGTTTTTCGTCGAAAAACTGAGTTTTCATGAGATTTTCAAGAGTTTCATCGGTTCAAAACTGAGTTTTCACGAGTTTTTCAAGAGCTTCATCGGGGAAAAACTCAGATTTCACGAGAATTTCAAGAGTTTTTTCGCCGAAAAACTGAGTTTTCTTAGTTTTTCAAGAGTTTCATCGGTGAAAAACTGAGTTTTCACGAGTTTTGCAAGAGTTTTATCGGTGAGAAACTGAGTTTTCATGAGATTTTCAAGAGTTTTTCGGCGAAAAACTGAGTTTTCACGACTTTTTAAAGAGTTTCATCGGCTCAAAACTGAGTTTTCATGAGATTTTCAAGAGTTTTTCGGCGATAAACTGAGTTTTCACGAGTTTTTCAAGAGTTTCATCGGTTCAAAACTCAGTTTTCTTAGTTTTTCAAGAGTTTCATCGGTTCAAAACTCAGTTTTCTTAGTTTTTCAAGAGTTTCACCGGCGATAAACTGAGTTTTCACGATTTTTTGGAGAGTTTTATCGGTGAAAAACTGAGTTTTCATGAGATTTTCAAGAGTTTTTCGGCGATAAACTGAGTTTTCATGAGATTTTCAAGAGTTTTTCGGCAAAAAAACTGAGTTTTCACGAGTTTTTGAAGAGTTTTATCGGTGAAAAACTGAGTTTTCATGAGATTTTCAAGAGTTTTTCGGCAAAAAACTGAGTTTTCACGAGTTTTTCAAGAGTTTTATCGGTGAAAAACGGAGTTTTCATGAGATTTTCAAGAGTTTTTCGGCAAAAAAACTGAGTTTTCACGAGTTTTTCAAGAGTTTTATCGGTGAAAAACTGAGTTTTCATGAGATTTTCAAGAGTTTTTCGGCGAAAAACTGAGTTTTCACGACTTTTTAAAGAGTTTCATCGGCTCAAAACTGAGTTTTCATGAGATTTTCAAGAGTTTTTCGGCGATAAACTGAGTTTTCACGAGTTTTTCAAGAGTTTCATCGGTTCAAAACTCAGTTTTCTTAGTTTTTCAAGAGTTTCATCGGTTCAAAACTCAGTTTTCACGAGATTTTCAAGAGTTTTTTCGCCGAAGAACTAAGTTTTCACGAGATTTTCAAGAGTTTTTCGGCGAAAAACTGAGTTTTCACGAGATTTTCAAGAGTTTCTCGGCGAAAAACTGAGTTTTCACGAGTTTTTCAAGAGTTTCATCGGTTCAAAACTGAGTTTTCATGAGATTTTCAAGAGTTTTTCGGCGATAAACTGAGTTTTCACGAGTTTTTCAAGAGTTTCATCGGTTCAAAACTGAGTTTTCATGAGATTTTCAAGAGTTTTTCGGCGATAAACTGAGTTTTCACGAGTTTTTCAAGAGTTTCATCGGTTCAAAACTGAGTTTTCATGAGATTTTCAAGAGTTTCATCGGCGATAAACTGAGTTTTCACGAGTTTTTCAAGAGTTTTTCGGCGAAAAACTGAGTTTTCACGAGTTTTTGAAGAGTTTTATCGGTGAAAAACTAAGTTTTCATGAGATTTTCAAGAGTTTTTCGGTGAAAAACTGAGTTTTCACGAGTTTTTGAAGAGTTTTATCGGTGAGAAACTGAGTTTTCATGAGATTCTCAAGAGTTTTTCGGCGATAAACTGAGTTTTCACGAGTTTTTCAAGAGTTTCATCGGTTCAAAACTGAGTTTTCATGAGATTTTCAAGAGTTTCATCGGCGATATACTGAGTTTTCACGAGTTTTTCAAGAGTTTTTCGGCGATAAACTGAGTTTTCACGAGTTTTTCAAGAGTTTCATCGGTTCAAAACTGAGTTTTCATGAGATTTTCAAGAGTTTCATCGGCGATATACTGAGTTTTCACGAGTTTTTCAAGAGTTTTTCGGCGAAAAACTGAGTTTTCACGAGTTTTTGAAGAGTTTCATCCGTGAAAAACTGAGTTTTCAGGAGTTTTTTCGTTGAAAAACTCAGTTTTCTTAGTTTTAGTTTTTT